>BSWB01000002.1:111994942-116794942 GCA_033239125.1 Fagopyrum homotropicum
TCTTCACTCCTAAGTGCTTATAACTCCTTTCTTAGCTTCTTTTGATCTTCTTCTTCTGGACCAAAGAGTTAGTAGCATAAACCGACACTAATGCAATAAAAAGACTCTAAAAACTACCCTAAATGATAGTGATTCCATCACCTATCATTACCATTGGAGATCTTCCTTGGATATGAGATCTGTTACAGGAAATCTTCCAATCTTGCGTCGGTTAAGATCTTTTACAAGATCTTTTTTTGTTGGGCCGATATCTTCTCTCCAGAATCCATTGGAGATCTTCTCTAATATCTTGTTTGAAGATCTTCTCTTGATCCTTGGTAGATTTGGTTTTTGAGAATGAATCTTAATTTTGAAAAGCTTCTAGCCGATGTATCCCTTGTATCGCTTTTCAAGGCTTCGGCTTTTGTCCTTGGAAATGTGTTTCAAGGCCTCCGTGTTGAACTGCTTTTCCATATCTTTGAGCTTGTCCCTTGTAACGTCTTTCAAGGCCTGCACACATTTAACAACAACAAAAACAAACCATGTAATCTAGAAATATAATTGATATTTGTTAGTTTATAAACCGCTTATAATGTTAAGTCTTCCATCATATACAAATATAATAAAAGGTGGATTTATCAATCTCCCCCTTGATAGAATACAAAACAAATATTGTACCTTCATTTAATGTTAGCGTTACATATGCAATAATATCGAAAAATGAAATGCAGAATGCACAATTATCGGATCACTCATATAATTTCTCCCCCTTTGTCATTCAATAAGGGAGAAAAATACTTAAAGCATAGGAGTTCAAAAGTTATTACAGACCCATAATGTATTTCCAAAATAAAAACTGTTTTAAAAACCAAGGACTCACAAACGGGTTTCATGGCCTTGAAATCAAAACCAAGGAGGTTTCGAAATCCATGTCAAGGCTGATAACACGATTTATAACATAGTTCTAGGTGTACATTTAGATAGAATTCTCGCTCATTCATGCATGATCTAGCATTAGTCCAGGACGTTTTGCAACCAATTCACGTATTTTGTCGAGATAGACGTCTACACGGACTTGTGTGCGTTTTGTAGGTATTTCGGGAAGTTTAGAGCTAAAACGACGCGTTTAAGGATCGTTCATTTAGATGACACGTCCTCGGACTCATTAGGACACAAGCCAAGGACTAAGAAGGACTCATGGGACCTTGCCAACACAAACCATGCACCAAACCACAGCTCAATAATCCAAGGCGAAGTTTCTGCATAGAATCACGGTTCTTTGAAGAACCACGGCCGTGGAAATGACCGTGGATTTTGCCAGATTCTCGTGACAGCTGTGCCACGACTCTCATTGCCAGCTCATGAGAGATTTGTTATAAAAGTGGTCCTTCATGGATTGTTTGAGGCAGCTGGGGTAGTTTGGGAGCATCTCATCCATTATCCATTTCTCTAACAAATATATTCTCAAAAATCAAGAGGTTTTCTAGGAAGGAAAGTGTCAAAGAGAAGGAGAAGAACTCCATTGAAGAGGAGGAGAAGAACACACCATAGCTTTCTTGTATTTCGGATTTCATTTTCTAGAGAGTGTATGAGACTTTGAACCTTCTTTTGGAAGGGTTGTAAGTGGTTCTAATTCTAATCTTCAGCTTAGTTTTGGATTAAGTTTACTTGTTCATCCCTTTTCTTTCATTATCTTGCAATGGATGTTTTGATTTCATGTTTGTTTGTTTTGAGTTCCATTATGAATGTTGTAGGCTAAATTGATGTGGTTCTAGGGTAAGGAAAGGATGGTTATGGCTAGAACTATGATAGGACGAACTTAGATTTACCTTTGGATGATTTTTGTTTGTGAACGTAGATTCTGTTAGAAATCACGGGTAGTTCTTGAATGACCACGGTCGTGGTTTCTGTAGAACAAACCGTGATTTTCCTGGTTTGACGGACCTTGCCTAAGACCTATGAATTGTTGAAACCCTAAGTGTTTGCTGAGTTTAACCTATTCTAGGGTGACTTAGTATAGTGGCTAAGGGTTAGGAGAGACTTACCCGGTAATCCTTGCCCTTAGAATCTAAAATAGCAAACCTTAGGTAATGGTGAGCCTAATAAGCCGCCATTGGATTAGATGTGCTAGGATAGTCGATTAGGACTTCCCTTTCCAAGAATTACCCGGTAAGGATAGGTAGATCCCTAATTAACAATCCGGTTTGTGTAGAATTCCTATCTTTAAGATCTTAGAGACTTACCCGGTAATCAGATCTTAGAAGTGGACTAGTTGGATCATGAGACTTACCCGGTAATTGATCCCAAATTAGAAACACCTAATCCCAACATATCATAGTGAGATCCAAAGAATGAATAGATGACTTGAGTTTTATGCCATAACCGGAATTCCCGACCCCTAGAAGCCGTTTTCTCTTCCTTTGATCATCATCTTATTTGGTTTGTTCGTTTGTGCATATTTTTAGTCTAGTTTGATTGTTTACTTTGCATGAATATTGATCTTTGATTGATCACCAAAAATCCAACCAAAAACAATTGAGGTTTTCATTTCTTTGTTTCCCTCTTTTCTAACCTTAGACCTTCACTAAACTTAATCACAAAACCGAATCAATTTCACCTTAGTCTTTGTGTTCGACCTCGGAATACTATCCATACTACAAACGTCCCGTACACTGCGGGTGCGCTAGAAGTTAGGATAAATATAACGAGTATAAATTTAAGGCTTATTGCGTGCATACTTTTGAGCGTAACAAGTTTTTGGCGCCGTTGCCGGGGACTAGGTCTAGATTGAGTCTATTTTGTGATTGTTTCTAGTGTAGATCTTTCTTGTTGCTTTTGATCTCTCTTTGGTTGGTGTCTTTGCTTTTCAGGACATTCATTTCTCTTTAGGTGTATGCGAAGATCTCGTGGGAAGGATTTAGCTCCATTCGATCCCGAACCGGAGAAAACCCTTCGATCTAGATCCAAGAACATCCAAAAAGAGAGAGAGATGGCCGGTAGAAACCTCCAAGCTGAGTTGGATGAAGCCTTAGAGCAAATAAAGCTAAGAGATGAGCTCTTGGAGGAAGAGAGGAGACTTGCCAATGAGAGGCAAGAGGAAACTAGGAGGGAGATTGAGGAGATTAGGCAAGCCCTTGTTCAAGGAGAGCTCAATCGCCGACAACCTCCGCCTCCTCCACCACCGATGGTACAACCGCAGCCGGCGGCCAATGTTAGGGTTGTTCCCATTGCTATTGAGGAGCCACAAACCCTAGGGAGACGTATGGATCCGGCGCAAAGAGCACACCGACCGGGTGTAAATCTAGGAGATTCCGCAACCCACAACTATGAGCTCCGCCCTCAAGTTCTACAAATGATCCGGCACAATCAATTTGGAGGGATGGAAGGAGAGTCTCCTCACCAACATTTGATGAACTACGAGATTTTGATGGAGACTCTTAGACCGCCAAGATTGGAGAGCAACAACCATAAGCTTAGGGCTTTTTCCTTCTCTCTTAAGGATAAAGCCTTGGCTTGGTATCAATCTATTCCGCAAGGGCGAGTTGGTACTTGGGAGGAGATGACAACCGAGTTCTTAACCAAGTTTTTCCCACCTTCCAAGACCACCGAATTAAGGGGAAAGATCAATGCCTTCGTGATGAGGGATAGAGAAAGTTTGTTCAAGTCTTGGGAGAGATTCAAGGACCTTCTCCTAGATTGTCCTCACCATGGCATACCAAAAATTGAGCTATTGGAAATCTACTTCAAGGGACTTGATGAAAATAGCCAATTCAAGCTTCAATCCCTCTCCGGTGGGACTTTCATGGAGAAGCATATAGATGATGCTTGGGAGTTTGTAGAGAAGCAAGCTCTAGTGATTGAGAAGTACTCTCATAGGAAGAGTGAAGGAAGAAAGGCGGGAGCATATGAGGTGAGCGAAGTCACCATGAGCAATTTCAAGCTTGACGCCATCAACAACGAATTGAAATCCTTGAGAGAGTTGTGTACTACAACCTTGAAGAGCCAAGCAACTCCTCAAGTGCTTCCACAAGCTAACTTGTCTTCCAAGGAGGAGGATGTGAATTATATGGGAAGGAGCAACTTCAACAATTACCAAGGCTCAAGAAATTTCAACAACAACCGGCAATTCAACAATTACCGGCCCAACCACAACCATCCCGGATTTTCTTACTCTAACCCGGATGGAGCCTTGAACCCTCCCGCCTCCTCAAGCACAACTCCACCACAAAGAGCTTCACAAGAGCCTCCACCCGGTTTTCCTCAACCTTCAAAAGATAGAACTGAAGTCATGTTTGAGCAATTACTAGGAAGGTTGAGTGGACTTGAGAGCACCGTGACTTCAATTTCTAAGGCTCAAAAGGTCTTGGAAGCACAAGTTTTTCAAAAGGCGGGTGAAGCACATAGAGATCCGGGGAAGCTTCCCGGAAGAACCGAAGACAACCCAAGAGGCCAAGTGTTGGCTATCACAACAAGGAGTGGGTTGAATATGAAGGATCCTTTGCCCAAGGATCAAGCTAAGGGAAAGCAAGTAGTGGTAGAAGAGGGAAGAAAGCAAGAAGATGGGGGCAAGAGCAAGGATGTAGAGCCAACTTATGTAGCACCGCCTCCATACAATCCGCCACTACCATTCCCACAATCAAGAGCAAGAGCTCGTTGGGACAATCACTTTGGTAAGTTCCTTGAACTAATGTCCAAGTTACATATTAACATTCCGTTCATGGATGCTATCTTAGGGATGCCGGCATATGGGAAATTTTTGAAAGAGATACTCTCCAACAAGAGGAAGTTGGAAGAGTATGGGGAGATAAGGATGACCAAGAGATCCTCGGAATTGATCCAAACCATGAAGGAAGAAATGCCTCCCAAGCTAAGGGATCCGGGTTCCTTTTGCGTCCCAATAGGAGTGGGAGATGTGAAGTACGAGGCCCTTTGTGATCTAGGGGCGAGTGTAAGCATCATACCGCTTGCACTTAACAACAAGGTCGGGTTAGGAGAGCCAAAGCCGGTCAAGATGACCCTCTATATGGCGGACCGTTCTATCACTCATCCGGTTGGGATTCTAGAGGACATTCCGGTGCAACTAGGAGGATTCTACGTGCCTATTGATTTTGTAGTGTTATACATTCCGGCGGATTATCCGGTTCCTATCATCTTAGGAAGACCTTTCCTAGCTACTTCCGGTTGCTTAGTGGATTGCAAGAATGGGACTCTCTCCTTCAACATAGGGGAAGAGAGCATCAAGTTCAAGCTTTCCACAATGATGAAAGGGCCAACCCTTGATGAAGATATCTTCAACTTAGTCGAGCAAGAAGAGTCTAGAGAGATTGTGAGCTCGATCTTGATCAAGGATCCTTTGGAAAAGGTTCTCACCTTAAGCATGATAGAGGAGGGTGTTGAAGAGGCCTGCAATGAAGAGATCAAAGCTTTGGAAGCTTTGGAAGAGGAGCCAAGAGTTGGATTTAAAAGCCACGAAGAGGTGGTGAACAGCTGTAAGTTCCACGGTCGAGATTTACAAACCACGGCCGTCAAACTTTCTGGACAACTCCGAGAAGCAAGCTTGCAAAGAACCACGGCCGTGGAAGATGAGCAACCCGTGTTTCCAACCGTGGTTTTTCCTGAATCAGCTCATGATGATCAAGCTTCTAGGAGCCATGCGGAGTCTTCCCTTGCTTTGGATTCATCTCATCCAATCTTATTTGGATCTTCTTCAACCGAAAAAGGTCCTCCCTCACTTGAACTCAAACCCCTCCCCTCTCATTTAAAGTATGCATTTCTTGGTGATAATTCTACATATCCGGTGATTGTTAATGCATGCTTGAGTGATGATGAACTTGCTAAGTTGTTGCATGAACTAAGATTGCATAAGAAGGCCATTGGTTATACTATTGATGATTTGGTTGGCATTAAGCCATCTTTGTGCATGCATAAGATAATGATGGAAGATAACCACAAACCCTCTATTGAACATCAAAGGAGATTGAATCCTATAATGAAAGAGGTGGTCAAAAAGGAAATCATTAAGTTGCTAGATGCGGGAATTATCTACCCTATCGCAGATTGTAAGTGGGTTAGCCCCGTTCATGTAGTGCCTAAAAAGGGTGGAATGACGGTAGTAACTAATGAGAATAATGAACTAATACCGACTAGGACGGTTACGGGGTGGAGAATGTGCATTGATTATAGGAAGTTAAACATGGCCTCTAGGAAAGATCACTTCTCCCTCCCCTTCATTGACCAAATGCTAGAAAGGTTAGCTCAGCACTCTCATTTTTGCTATTTAGATGGGTATAGTGGATTCTTCCAAATCCCTATCCACCCCGATGACCAAGAGAAAACGACTTTTACATGCCCATGGGGTACCTTTGCATATAGGAGAATGCCATTTGGGTTGTGTAATGCACCCGCCACCTTTCAAAGGTGTATGATGGCTATCTTTTCGGAATACATAGAAAATATCATGGAAGTGTTCATGGATGATTTCTCTGTTTATGGTTCTTCTTTCGATGATTGCTTGGCTAACTTGTCATTAGTGTTGCAAAGATGTGAGGAGACAAATCTTGTCTTAAATTGGGAAAAATGCCACTTCATGGTAAGTGAAGGGATTGTGTTAGGACATTTGGTGTCTAACCGCGACATTGAGGTTGATAGGGCTAAGATTGAAACGATAGAGAAGTTGCCACCACCTACCTCGGTGAAGGGGGTAAGGAGTTTCTTAGGGCATGCCGGTTTTTACCGGAGGTTTATTCAAGACTTCTCTAAAATTTCTAAGCCTCTCACTAACCTACTAATGAAAGATATTGATTTTGTCTTTTCCAAGGATTGTCTTGAAGCTTTTTGTAGGTTGAAGAACGCCTTGATCTCCGCACCTATCATGCAGCCTCCGGATTGGAGTCTACCATTTGAGATCATGTGCGATGCAAGTGATGTGGCCGTTGGGGCCGTTTTAGGGCAAAGGAAAGAAGGGCGCACTCATGCTATTTACTATGCTAGCAAGACGCTAGATGATGCCCAACTCAACTATGCTACCACCGAGAAGGAGCTATTGGCGGTGGTGTATGCATTTGAGAAATTCCGCTCATACCTTGTTGGAGCGAAGGTCATAGTTTATACGGATCATGCGGCGATCCGTTATCTACTTACAAAGAAGGATGCCAAACCAAGGTTGATTCGGTGGATCCTTCTTCTTCAAGAGTTTGATTTGGAGATACGAGATAAGAAGGGATCCGAGAAGTCCGTGGCGGATCACCTTAGTAGACTCCCACCATTGGAGCTTGGGAAAGACAACATCCCGATAGATGATTCATTCCGGGATGAACAATTGCAAATGGTGGAGGAATGCTTGTTCCAAGTGGCTAGAGGAAGTGAGCCGTGGTACGCTGACATTGTGAACTACTTAGTGTGTGAGGAAGTGCCTCCCGGACTTACATATGCACAAAGGAAGAAGTTCTTCAACGATATAAGGCATTACTATTGGAGTGAGCCACTTCTATTCAAGAGAGGCCCGGATGGGGTGCTTAGAAGATGCATACCGGAGGATGAAGTGGAGAGTGTGATCCGGCATTGCCACTCCTTACCATGCGGAGGCCATGCTAGCTCACACAAGACGTGTGCAAAGGTATTGCAATCCGGTTTTTATTGGCCTAACTTGTTTAGAGATGTGCAAGGTTTTGTAGCGGCATGTGATGCTTGCCAAAGGACGGGAAACATCTCAAGGAGGAATGAAATGCCCTTGAACAACATCCAAGAAGTTGAGATTTTTGATGTGTGGGGTGTAGACTTCATGGGACCATTCCCTTCTTCATGTGGCAATCTCTACATCCTATTGGCGGTGGACTATGTATCAAGATGGGTAGAGGCAATCGCCTCTCCTACGAATGATGCCAAGGTGGTAGTGCGATTCTTCAACCGGGTGATCTTCCCTAGGTTTGGAACACCAAGGGTTATCATTAGTGATGGAGGGAAGCACTTCACAAATAGGAACTTTGGAGCACTTTTGGCCAAGTATGGGGTGACTCATAAGGTGGCAACACCCTACCATCCCCAAACTAGTGGTCAAGTGGAGATCTCCAACCGAGAAATCAAAGCCATCCTCGAGAAGACGGTGTCTAGGACAAGGAAGGATTGGGCTATGAAGCTCGATGACGCACTATGGGCATATAGAACCGCCTTCAAGACACCAATTGGAACCACCCCCTACAAGTTGGTCTATGGCAAGTCTTGCCATCTTCCGGTGGAAATGGAGCATAGAGCTTATTGGGCCATTAAGTGGCTAAATTTTGACCTCAAGGAAGCGGGAGAAAAGAGGTTGCTTGATATCAATGCCCTTGAGGAGCTCCGGTTGGAAGCTTATGAGAATGCCCGGATCTACAAGGAGAGAACCAAAAGGTGGCATGACAAGAGGATCATTCCAAAAGAGTTGAGTGAAGGAGATCTTGTCCTTCTCTTCAACTCAAGGCTAAGGCTCTTTCCCGGAAAGCTCAAATCAAGATGGACCGGGCCATATGTGGTGAAGAAGATCTTTCCCCATGGAGCTATTGAAATAGGAGGGGAGCATTGTGGAAATTTCAAGGTGAATGGGCATCGCTTGATGAAGTATATTCCGGGAGCCCCGGTAGACATGATTGCCCCGCTTCACCTCGAATAGACGCTCCCGAGTTTGGTCAAGCTAATGACCTTAAAGAAGCGCTTGGTGGGAGGCAACCCATTGGTAACATTTTTCCCTTTTCATTTTTGCTTAGATTTTTTTGTTTTTGTGTGCTTTGTGTGTGTTTTGTCTACCTTCGTGTGTGTGCTAGAGCATTAGTGGCATTGGAAGTCTCTCTTGGCAATGAAAATGATGATGATGACACCCTCACCAATTATGGGTGGAGCGGACGCGGAACTTGGACGGCTAGCGGTGCCTAGTGCGGGTTCCGAAGCTTTGAAGGATGCTTAGAGCTCTCTACCATGGTTGAAAGGATCATCCAACATCAATTCACTTGAGAATTCCCAAATACCATAACAAACAATTTTACATTGTGAGAACCTTCTTTCACTCTCTTTACTTGAATACCACATTGGGGACAATGTGTTTCTAAGTATGGGGTGGGGTTTGCATGATCCTTTGCATGATGAGCATCTAGGATAGGCTAATATTTTGCACATGTCTTGCATTGTACATACTTAAAACGAAAATGCCATAAAAATCAGAAAATTTAAAAATTTTTGTGCTTTCTAGGCTTGGATATGATCCTAATGATGAAACTTGTCTTGTGATTGGCTATGAATGGCCTTATGTGTTGAATTGATAAATGCATATGTGGACTTGAACTACTTCTCTTAAATTCTATGAATGACTTGTGATCATGATGATTGCCTAGAATGGATTGAGTATTGAAAATCGAAATTACATGATAGTTCTTGCATACCATCTAGGAATGAATGAGGCATTTCATCTTTCTCTACTTCTCATCTTGATCATGATTGCTTGAGCACCTCAATTGATATAAAATCGACCTCCTTTAAACCCATCCGGGAATAGGAGCATGCTAGTGTGTTAAAATGTGCGAAAGCAAGTGCGGGGTGAAGATGTAATGAAAAGAATGTCGTGAATGAAATGCTGAAATTATTGTGGAAGTGTAGCCAAAATATAGGTTTGGGGGCGTTGGTTTAAATGACAAGTAACTCGGTACACTTCACATAATCGGGTGTTGGTGCCTTGTCAAAGTCAAATAAACCAATAGCCCTAACGAGCTTTGGTATGTGTGCCCGGTGTGGATGCACCTCGAAAACTAAGAAAAAGCCCGAGGATGGCTAATCACCGAGGTTTCGGCTATTGTACACCAATGCCATTGTCTCAAAAATGAGTTAAAGAAAAAGAAAAGAAAGCAAGATAGGGAAAAATATACACTTGGGGGAAGTTGATCGAGGACAAGGATGTGGAGTTAGTTCCATTCCCGGATTATCATCACATAACTTAGAGAATCCCCCGCCCAATTGCAACGTTTCTTGGTCTTTTATTTCACAAGCCCTTATGACCTACTTGCATGTTTGTAAGACTTAGTGATCTAGATTGGATAGACTCTTGATCTTCTTGACCTCTTCATCTTCACATTTCATGCATGCTTTTGGGTTAAGTACAATTGTCTTTCCATGCCCTTATTGTTTGATACATAATTGCTTATCCAATTGCCATTGATCATGACTATGAAGGTGATCCAATAGTAGAAGCACAAAACCCAAAAAGATTTTACCATTTTTCTGCATATATAAATCATGTCATCTTCTAGTCTATATGTGAGAATTTGCTCGGGGACGAGCAAACCTTAAGTATGGGGTATTTTGATAACACGATTTATAACATAGTTCTAGGTGTACATTTAGATAGAATTCTCGCTCATTCATGCATGATCTAGCATTAGTCCAGGACGTTTTGCAACCAATTCACGTATTTTGTCGAGATAGACGTCTACACGGACTTGTGTGCGTTTTGTAGGTATTTCGGGAAGTTTAGAGCTAAAACGACGCGTTTAAGGATCGTTCATTTAGATGACACGTCCTCGGACTCATTAGGACACAAGCCAAGGACTAAGAAGGACTCATGGGACCTTGCCAACACAAACCATGCACCAAACCACAGCTCAATGATCCAAGGCGAAGTTTCTGCATAGAATCACGGTTCTTTGAAGAACCACGGCCATGGAAATGACCGTGGATTTTTCCAGATTCTCGTGACAGCTGTGCCACGACTCTCATGGCCAGCTCATGAGAGATTTGTTATAAAAGTGGTCCTTCATGGATTGTTTAAGGCAGCTGGGGTAGTTTGGGAGCAGCTCATCCATTATCCATTTCTCTAACAAATATATTCTCAAAAATCAAGAGGTTTTCTAGGAAGGAAAGTGTCAAAGAGAAGGAGAAGAACTCCATTGAAGAGGAGGAGAAGAACACACCATAGCTTTCTTGTATTTCGGATTTCGTTTTCTAGAGATTGTATGAGACTTTGAACCTTCTTTTGGAAGGGTTGTAAGTGGTTCTAATTCTAATCTTCAGCTTAGTTTTGGATTAAGTTTACTTGTTCATCCCTTTTCTTTCATTATCTTGCAATGGATGTTTTGATTTCATGTTTGTTTGTTTTGAGTTCCATTATGAATGTTGTAGGCTAAATTGATGTGGTTCTAGGGTAAGGAAAGGAAGGTTATGGCTAGAACTATGATAGGACGAACTTAGATTTACCTTTGGATGATTTTTGTTTGTGAACGTAGATTCTGTTAGAAATCACGGGTAGTTCTTGAAGGACAACGGTCGTGGTTTCTGTAGAACAAACCGTGATTTTCCTGGTTCGACGGACCTTGCCTAAGACCTATGAATTGTTGAAACCCTAAGTGTTTGCTGAGTTTAACCTATTCTAGGGTGACTTAGTATAGTGGCTAAGGGTTAGGAGAGACTTACCCGGTAATCCTTGCCCTTAGAATCTAAAATAGCAAACCTTAGGTAATGGTGAGCCTAATAAGCCGCCATTGGATTAGATGTGCTAGGATAGTTGATTAGGACTTCCCTTTCCAAGACTTACCCGGTAAGGATAGGTAGATCCCTAATTAACAATCTGGTTTGTGTGGAATTCCTATCTTTAAGATCTTAGAGACTTACCCGGTAAAGAGATCTTAGAAGTGGACTAGTTGGATCATGAGACTTACCCGGTAAAGAGATCTTAGAAGTGGACTAGTTGGATCATGAGACTTACCCGGTAATTGATCCCAAATTAGAAACACCTAATCCCAACATATCATAGTGAGATCCAAAGAATGAATAGATGACTTGAGTTTTATGCCATAACCGGAATTCCCGACCCCTAGAAGCCGTTTTCTCTTCCTTTGATCATCATCTTGTTTGGTTTGTTCGTTTGTGCAGATTTTTAGTCTAGTTTGATTGTTTACTTTGCATGAATTGCGATCTTTGATTGATCACCAAAAATCCAACCAAAAACAATTGAGGTTTTCATTTCTTTGTTTCCCTCTTTTCTAACCTTAGACCTTCACTAAACTTAATCACAAAACCGAATCAATTTCACCTTAGTCTTTGTGTTCGACCTCGGAATACTATGCATACTACAAACGTCCCGTACACTGCGGGTGCGCTAGAAGTTAGGATAAATATAACGAGTATAAATTTAAGGCTTATTGCGTGCACACTTTTGAGCGTAACAAAGGCCTTGAAATTACTTTCAAGACTTTGAAAGGATACTCCACCATCTAGGATTCAGATGGCCCTTTCCTCGGATATCATCATAGTACTTCTTTTTCCAGTGGGCATGAACGTTATCCATGTCGGTGTTTTTCATCTATTCATCCACTCTTCGTTGATCCTTTTGTTTCTTGTAATTTTTCACCATGACAAACTCCTCTATTTGTAGAATATCCGGTTCTACACCTACTGGTTGACGAATAGGGCGACCCTTGACAGTTTTATAACACTGAAGCATCAATTCTTCGGCTTGTTTCCTGGTTGCTACACATCGTCTTCTGTTAAGGGCTTGATACTTCCTGCAGAAGTGAAAGTGAGTGCATTCACATGCAACATCTGGTTTATTTTCTGGTGCATAATATCCAGTAGGTCCTGTGATTCATCCATCTTATCAATAATCTCATACCTAAAGTCCAGCATGTCCTTCCTCAGTGTTTCTAAACCAAATTCCACTACATCAAGCCTTTGGGCTGTAGAAGATGAATTAGCACGTTGTTCCTTCAAGAACCACTCTCTAGTGAGTGTCTTTTCAATTCCCATGCATTCGAAGCATTCCTCATCGATTTTTCCAAAAAACAAGTTGTGTTTCCTCAGCAGCAATATCAACAGAGAAGTATGGAGTGGAAGCATATTGGCATGCGGGAGAGGGGTATCACTGGGGGCATTCATCATGTGAAGCATGTAGTTATGGATTATGCTTGGGAGGTCAATATCTAATCCATTCAACACATGATATATCAATGCAAAGAGTTGACTAGTATGCAAATCCTTTCACTTTAGCACGTTGTTCCTTCTAGTGTGAGAGATGTTTGAGAAGGTTGTAGAGGGGAGTTGGGTAGGAAAATTGTTACTTGGAAAATTTAACAGATCTGGGTTTGTGAGGGTGGTCGTAAGAGGTGAAGGTGGGAAGCCCTAATATTTGAGCGATGACCAGAGAAGAGAGGGCAATAGTTTTACCTTTTACCACCGATTTGAGGATTAACTCCGCTCTTTCCCTTCTTGCAGTGAGGTTTACAAAGAATAGCTGGGCCAATCTTGGATATCCTACTTCTCCTATGTAACACCCCGAATCCGCGGGACTCGGAGTGCCACATTGGGATAGGATCTCATAATGGATCCTGACCCTATCCTGACAACAAGTTCACTTGACCTTACGACATGACACTGGCAGATATAAAAACAATACATACAATAGTAGAAACTGTACAACCAACGGTAAGACATCATAGCCGAGTACAAAACACGACGTCCTCACACAAGAAGGAAAAGATAAACAAACCAAAAAGCCCACAACATCCTATGTACGAGACGTCCTCGGCCTGCCACTCTGCTAGATCACCCAGCAACATGCCTATCCTGTGGGGCATCTACAACATGGTAATAAACCATTAGCTAACCATACACATATATAGAGTAATGCCTAAGCACAATCACAAGTAAGGAAAGATAAACACATCAGCATGCTGTCACACATTTACCCATTTAAATCATCTCAATATAATGGTCATCCACTCAAATTGTATATATAAGTATATATGAAACTATGTGACACGAGGACCGATACATCCTCGCCTCTGAGCCTGCTAGCCAGCTGCACAAGTATCGGTCACACAATCCGTGTACCCTGTGGGAGTGGATTGTGCCCTTCCTGTAAAGTCAGTCTGGCCTGACATTAAAGAACCTCCCAGACTCCATGGCGGGATGAAAGGGAAAGGTTATCACAGCCACGCATACGGGGCAATCAATAAAACATAGGTCGGTATAAACAACATCTCATGCTATCATAGCAAACACACAAAGCAAACACCACTCATGCAAGCACCCAATATAAGGATGGTAGCTAAGTAAGTCCTACGGACTTACCTCAACCTCGATCACAAATCAACCACGATCACCTCTACACTGGAGGGACAACACAACCTATAAACAGGCATAAAGAGATATATCAATCTCCTAACAATACAAGGGTCACACCTAGACCCAAAGGGATCCATAGGGATCAAGCTCAAACTCAAAACCTCAACTAACATAAATCTAAGTCCTTAAAGCCATACAAGAAATAAACTAATCACAACCTCAACTAAACTCAACCTCACACATCTAGCATGATCCTATGCACTCACACTAGGAAAGGAGGGAACAAAGGCACCCTAAGGAAGCCCTAGAAGCACACACACACACACACACACACACCTGCAGAACCAAGAGAAGACCTTGCTGATGAAGGTGGGCGCAGAGGCGGCTCACTGGTGGTGTAGGGGCGGATCACTGGCCGGCGCATGGGCAGCTTTAAGGTGGCGCAGGGGCGGCTGGTGTGCAGAAGATATCACTTTAGCTTTTTCTTCACTTCTTCCTTCGATTCTCTACTCTTCTTCACTCTAATAGCAACATATAAATAGAACATACACATATATACATCAACATAAGCCAAACTTGGCTAGAACAAGATCCAATCCTAAGGAGTCTATGCTAGACTAAGGAAAGGAAGGAAAATAGACAAATAGATGAAAGGAAGAGGAAGAAAGGGATAGAAGCCATGAAAGCTTACCAAGCTGAAGATCCAGAAGCTCACAACATCACCAAAACATCCTCAAGCTGGCTCACAAGGCTCAGCAACCATAACCAACATCAAAGCCAAGAGAAAACTCTCAAACTCACACACAAACTCAAGGAAGATCAAGCAAGGATGATCCAAGGAGAAGAGAGAAGAAGATGTACCTGAGGAGAGAAAGAGATGTAGTGGAGAAGGTAAACCCTCATCATGAGGTAAGAGATTAAGTATATAAAGGAGGTAAAAAGGGTAAAGCACGGGTCAAAGGGTCAAAGAAGACGGCTGCAGCACACAGAGCCGCAGGGGCGGACTTTGTGAGCCGCAGGGGCGGCCTAGGCAAACCGCAGGGGCGGTTCCAGGGTCACAAAGGGGCGGTCCAGGCATAATCCTAGCCCTTTGCACACTCTCTTAGCAACTCAGTAACTAGGCTCTTACATCTCACCCCCCTAAAAACAAGTTACTTCCCGAAACTTGCAAGACCCCTAAACCTCTCGGACCCATAAACCGAGGTATCACATCTCCGCTCAAAAGGTCATAACCTATAACAAATCTATAACCTCAAACGTCACCAACATGGAGGAATCATCAGCTCCAGAAAACAGGGTCATAACGCTACCCAAAGGCGTAGAGGAATCACATCTCTCGCCATATCACAACACAAGGCATAGAGGAAGCACATCTCTAGCAAAAACATAACCATATATATCGCATAGAGGATTCATATCTCCACTGAAACTATGTCCATCAAGGTAGCATGGAGGAAAGAACCATCTCCAGCTGAATCCTAATCCACTCAGATAGCATGGAGGAAAGAACCATCTCCAGCTATAAACATATATCATGCTAGTATAGCAATATCTAATAAGATCATAAAGCACATCATAACTAGCATGGAGTAAACACATCAAGGCATGTAAGCACATAAGCACATAATCACATACTCACCAATATAACACTAAGATCTACTCATCGACCTTAGGTGCATCTATCTCGGCATAAAACTCTAGATAGTTCCTCAGGATACTATCCTCAGTGTCCCATGTAGCCTCCTCAGGTCCACGTATAGACCACTGTATCCTCATCATAGGAATGTCCTTCGAACGTAGGCGTCTCACACCTCGCTCTAGGACTGCAATAGGATGCTCAGCAAAGGTGTGGTCTGGCTCCACCACTAAATCACCATACCTTACAATGTGCCTCGGATATGGTATGTACTCTCTCAGTTGAGACACATGAAACACAGGGTGAACATCCTCTAACCGCGAAGGCAAAGCTAACCTGTAGGCTGCCATCCCAACTCTATCTAATATCTCAAAAGGACCGACATATCGGGGACTCAAGTTTCCCTTTATGCCAAAACGTCTGACGCCACGCGTCGGAGATACTCTCAACCAGACAGGAGCTCCTACTCTGAACTTTAGAGGCCAACCCCTCTTGTCTGGATATGACTTCTGGCGACTCTGTGCAGCCAACATCCTCTCTCTAATCAGCACTACTCGAGCCATATAATCCTGAATCAGCTCTAGCGATTTGCCACTGATACTGCTATGCTCATCCAAGCATAATGGTGTACGGCACCTACGTCCATACAATGCCTCATAAGGAGCCATCCCAATAGATGCATGTTAGGTGTTGTTGTATGAGAACTCAACGAGTGGGAGGTAATCAGACCATCCATGTCGCCAATCCAACACACAAGCTGGCAGCATATCCTCCAAAGTCTAGATGGTCCTCTCAGGCTGACCATCGCTCTGGGGGTGAAACGCAATTGTGAAGTGTAGACTCGTCCCCAAAGCAGTCTGAATCTGCTGCGAAAGCCTCGAGGTAAACCGTCCATCTAGATCAGAGACGATCGTCCTCGGTACACCATGGAGTCTCACTATCTATCTAGTGTACTCCTCAACCAATCTACTCACTGGCCATGTCTCTCTGATAGGAATGAAACGTGCCGTCTTTGTCAGTCAATCAACAACAACCCAGATGGCATCAAAACTCCTACTAGGCCTCAAACCCGTCACAAAGTCCATGGAGACATCCTCCCACTTACATTGCGGCACTGGTAGTGGATGGAGCTCACCTCCAAGTTTGAAATGCTCTATCTTGACCTGCTGACAGGTCGCTGTTAGCATGAAATATGACTATATTTTAGGCACTTGTTTTAGTTGTTTTTCCCTCTTTTATGTCTACATAGATATGAGTTTGGAGCAATTGTGAGCTCATTCACTCACTTTGTCGATTTAGAGATCTACACTAGCTTTGTTTTCTTTATAGGTGAATAAAGGCTTGGATTGGAGCAAAATGTGGAAGGAAAGGAGTAATTGATCATGCTTGATGGCAAGGAGATGCTTTGGAGAAGCTAAGGAAGGAGCATGAGTGAGGAACATCACGAAATAAAGGTTTTCACAAGAATTTGGAGAACCACGCCCTAAATTACGGTAGTGGACTTGCAATTGGATCGTGGAAGTGAGTTTGAAGCACAACAGAAAGTTACACGGTCTAAACCACGGCCGTGGAAATTTGTACATGACCTTGATTTCCATGATTTTGTGACGTGTCATATTTGCCACGTCAGTAACATCATTGGGCTTTCTCGTAACCCTATTTCGCCCTATAAGAAGGCTTGAGAAGGGAGTTTCGAGGATCTTCGCTTGGAGCTTTGAAGACGGCTGCTTAGGTGTCAATTTGACCTTGAGGATTGGAGATTTCAGAAGATTGGAGAGTTATGGAAGACGTGATTTTGGAGATTTTCTTAGGGTTTTCACTTTCGGAGACGGATTGACACTCCGTTCTTCATTGTTCCCTAAGATTGCTGTGAGGATTCTTATTCCATTTTCTGAATTCATAAACATACTACTTTTGTTATTGGGATTCGAGATTGACTTTGATTTGTTATTTAGTTTTCGAGGGTTTTCATCTTTCTTTCTTCTTAAATTGATTTTTAATATCATGATGATGGTTATTGGCTAAAACCCTTTAGCAATTCTAAGGTGAAGGGTTGATAGTTGTGGCGTAGATGATGATAGATCGATCGTAACTTGATTGGACCCTGAAAGTGTGAGAAACATCGTCGACACCTTAAACCACGGTCTGTTCTTGAGTTCCACGGCCGTGGAATCTCAAGATCTAGCCATGATTTTCTCTTTTTCACGACCTTTGCTTTTGCTTTAATCCAAAGTTAAAGATTTTCTTTAACCTAGCCTTGGCTTGCCTTTTCTAGGTAGTAGTGAGACTCAACATCCTTTATTTCAGTTTCGAGTGTCACAACCATAACCATTTTAGTTTATCTTTGATTCCTTGGGTTTGGGCATGGGTATTTGAGATTAATTCTTACCTTTAGATCCTTTCCATACTGCAACCTCAACAACCTTTATAGAGAGAGTCTTTGGGTTAGACATATAGCGTTTTGGAACTTCACCGTATATTACCTTACATTAGTTATACCTTTGCAAGTCTCATCTCTGTCCCTACATCTAAAGTATATCTTGAATCGATTGCCACAATTGGATACCTGGATCTTTAGGATTGTTGTTTTCCCAATTAATTGCAAAGCTTTTATACTTTTACTTGCTCTATTATTCGAAACTGAATTTGACTCACCAAATCCCTGAGTTCGATACTTTGGAATACTTGCTTAACTACGCAGATCCGTACACTGCGGGTTCGCTTGCTTTTGTTTCAGTTTTATAATTAAAACTTATTTGCATGCACACTTTGAGGCGAACAAGTTTTTGGCGCCGTTGCCAGGGATTTGGTCTAGACCAAATCTCGGTTCTCGGTTGTCGAGCTTGGGAGCTTTGCTCTTGTTATTTGATATCTCTTTTTGAGTGATTTTTGCAGATTCTTTAGGTATATGCGAAAGACTAGATCTACCAAAGATCTAGTTCCTTTCGATCCAGAACTTGAGAAAACTTTGAGAAGAAAGTTGAAAGAGAAAAAGATGGCTGAAAACAACGAGAGAAACATCCAAGTGGAGTTGGATGAAGTTCAACTTCAACTTAAGTTAAGTGAGAAGGCTCGTATGGAAGAACTGGAGCGTCATCAATTCCAAATGGATGAGCTCAAGTCTATGATGATGGACATGAAGTTGGAGATGAATGATGCTAAGAAGAAGAAGGTCAAGAAACCAACTAAGTCCACTAGAGCTGAATCATCTGACGATGAGGATGATGATATGCCACAACTTGAGGACATTGATCCGGTGATCCATCCCGTTCGTAACAATCCTAGACCACCGGTTGTTCCTCGCATTCCCGCTGGAGATGTGAGCGTTGCTCATGAAGGGGATGAACCACGGACTCTTGGGCAAAGAATGGATCCAATTCAGCAACCACGCGTCTAGGTGTGAATTTCGGAGCTGAGGATATCCAGGAATTCAGTTTTAGCCCGCAAGTTATCACCATGGTTCGCCAAAGCCAATTTGGTGGAACTAGTGCTGAATCTCCACACCAACATTTGCAGAATTTTGAGATTCTCATGGAGACGTTGAAGCGAAAAGGGATACCAACAACAACGACAAGATCAAACCGTTCTTCTTCTATTTGAAGGACAAAGCATTGGCTTGGTATCAAGCTCTTCCAGCTGGAAGGCTTAACACATGGGAGGATCTATCTTCGAAGTTCCTCACCAAGTTTTTTCCGCCATCCAAAACGGCGGAGTTGAGAGGTAAGATTAATGCATTTTCTATGAAATCTAACGAAAGTTTGTTTCAATCATGGGAAAAATTTCAGGATCTCTTATTGGATTGCCCACACCATGGCATTTCAAAGCTGGAATTATTGGAGATCTACTACAAGGGGTTGGATGTGGAAACACAATTCAATCTCCAATCTCTCTGATAGCATGAATTATAGTCTATATTTTGGGGTTTGTTTGGACGTTTTATCTTCAATAATCTGCATGTTTGTATGTATATTATGTGATTATATTACCATTTCATCTACCTTTGCGGGAATCAAGGTCTACACCTAGTTTTGTTGTAATCGTAGGTAAAATGCCACGTTTTCATCAAAAAGGAGCAAAAGGAGCTATGGAGTCATTGGAGCTACATTTAGGGACATAAGGAAACATCCAGGAAGCATAGCCATGGATTAAAGATTCACTTTGAACCAGATTTGATAGATTTCACATTCAGTTGTGACTCACCTCGGTTGACTACAGAGTCACCTCGACCGAGGTGATCCAGAAGAGTCGACTCGACCGAGGCGAACACCTGGGACGTGGCGAGAATATTTTATTCTTGGCTGAGATCTTTTATCTTTGGAAAGAGATCTTATATTTTGGGCTTGGCTCCTGGAAGGAAGAAGATATGCTAGATCATATATTTTACCTATTTTTATGGGAAGAGATCTTTCTAAGATATTTTATCTTTGGAGAGTAATTTTCCTATAAAAAGGGTCGGATTTCCCACAAATCCGACATCCTGCATACATCCGCTTACACCTACTACACTGCAACAGCCATACTCCAGTTGGGAGATTTGAAGAACCTTTTTGAAGGTTGAAGGAAGAAAGTCTATAGCTTTTATAGCTTTTGAAGGGTTTTTGTAAGATTATCTTAGATTCCCTTCTTTGTTGTTGTCTTGTTGGATTTCTATCCAAGAAACGCTTGTTGGATTGATAATTGATTCAGTTATTGAAGCATTTCTCTTAAGGTTTTCTTCTTCAATTATTCTCTTTCTTCCCATATACTTGATTAATACTATCATGATGATGAGTGACTAATCTCTTTGAGTGATTTTAGGGTGATTGGCTGAAGGTTGTGGGAAAAACAATGATAGAATGATCTTAATCACAGTAGGACCCTGAAAGCTCGAGTCTTTAACCTTAACCCTAAGCATCTCGCTCAGTCGATGAACATCTCGGCCGGGGTGGAATTCTTCTGACCGAGGTGACTTATTTGATCCGAAACTGAGAGTTAAGTGTTAGAGTTTGCCAAATCCTATCCTTATTACACCTTTTCTGGTTCAATGCAAGCCTAGGATGAGACTTACCCGGTAATTCCTTTGTTTGTTTACCAAAGATCATAAGTGTAGGTAATAAAGGTTTATCCTTTATTAGGGTTTGAGTGTGCTTTCATCCCATCTTTGTGAGTTAACCTCAGACTTACCCGGTAAAGGTTGATTCTATTCCCTTAGATGGTGTGTATGTTTGAGGTTATAGTTCTTTATCTTAATTCCTTGAGACTTACCCGGTAATAGGAGTTACGGTTTAGGATTAGTGAGTAGTGAGACTTACCCGGTGATCTATTCCACTTTAGAAACACCTTCCCTTTGCAAAAACCTCAGCTTTGTCCGCTTATCTTTAAATCTTGAGTTGGACCACAACTAGATGCTTTAATCATTAGAATTGCATATTTCCTTTATTGACTTTTATCATCTTTGATTGTTTTAATTGCTTTGTGGTTAGTGATTGCTTAAGCTTGCCGTAATTGGACTTTGCTTCACTAAGTCCCTGTGATCGACCCCTGGAATTCCTTGCTTTTTACTACAATTGACCCGTACACTGCGGGTTCGCATCCTTGTTTTAAGCTTACATCTAGGGTTATAAATTTAAAGCTTGCACACACCGTTTGGAGCGAACAAGTTTTTGGCGCCGTTGCCGGGGACTTGGTCTAGACCGAGCCGGTTACGGTTTGCTTTTGGGGCACTTGCCCTCGTGTCTACTAACCACTCTACTTGAGTGACTTTTGTAGGTTCTTTCTTAGGTTTATGCGAAGGACCCGCACTGGGAAGGAAATCGTTCCTTACGATCCTGAACCAGAAAAGACATACAAACGACGCTTAAGAGAAGCGAAGATGGCCAACCAATACAATCGCGATCTTGAGGCCGAGCTGAAGGAGGCGTTAGAGCTGCTACGCCTCAGCAGGGAAGAACTAATGCAAGAGAAAGAAGAAACTCGCACCAGGACTGAAGCGATCGAAGCAGATATGGCTGCCTTACGAGACTAATATCTACTTCGACCGAGGGAAGACCCAGTTCCCGATGCTGGACCGAGGCAGGTCCCAGTCGCTGACCCTCGACCGAGGCAGGTTCCAGTACCTGACGCTCCGGCCGAGGTACTTCCACCTCGGATGCCAGTCCGAGGCGCTCTTTTTGTAGGAATCCCGCAAACCCTAGGTCAAAGGATGGACCCCAATCAACAACTGAGGCGTCCAGGAGTTAACCTAGAAGATCCAGCGGACCATGACTACGAACTTCGACTGCAAGTTCTGTCCATAATTCGCCAATGCCAGTTCGGAGGGCTAGAGAAGGAATCCCCACATCAACATCTTCAAAACTATGAGATCTTGATGGAGACCTTGAGACCCTCAAGAATTGAAAATAACAACTACAAGCTAAGACCTTTTTACTTTTCTTTAAAAGATAGAGCTCTTACTTGGTATCAATCTCTTCCTCCAGGAAAAATTAGCACTTGGGAGGAGATGACTACGGAATTCTAGACTAAATTCTTTCCCCCCTCTAAGACCGCTGAAATGAGAGGGAAGATTAATGCGTTCATTATGAAGGACAAGGAGAGCTTGTCCAAGTCATGGGAGAGGTTCAAGGACATCCTTTTGGATTGCCCACATCACGGGATTCCAAATATAGAGTTGTTGGAGATATACTTCAAAGGACTGGACGGAAGCACCCAGTGCAACCTCCAACTACTCTCCGCCGGTACCTTTATGGACATGGCGATTGACGAAGCTTGGGACTTTATCGAGAAGCAAGCTTTGCATATGGAGAAATACACCCATCAAGGAGCTGAAGGTGGAGTTAAAAGAGTTAACTTCCAAGATACTCAGCCCAACAACAATCAACTCACGTCTTTGAAGAATGACGTGGGGCAATTGAAGGAACTCTTGGTTGCTCAAACCAAGAAGGAAGATCAAGGACAAAGGAACAACAACAATGGATACCGTAACAACGACAACGGTTCCCGGAACAACAACTACAACAACAATAGAGGATCCAATAGCAATAATTGGAGGGCGAACAACCAAAATTCTGGTAACAATCACTCTAACTCCAATTCTAATGATTCCTCTAATCCTTTCCTCTCTTCCCCTTCTTCTTCTTCCACTCCATTAAAGAGCCAGGGGCAAGGATCAAGTTCGTCCCAGCCGGAAAAGAAAGACGCAGTGCTGGAGGCCATCTTGATCAAGCTTAGCGCTATGGAGACTTCTATGACTTCATTTTCGAAGGCCCAAAAGGCCTTTGAACAACAACTTGCTAGTAGGGCGAATGAAGCGCCCTAAGGGCCAGATCATGGCCATAACTACGAGGAGTGGACTGAAAAATGCAGATCCAGTGCCTCGGTCGGTGCCAGTACCGACGAAGACCACCTTGGTCCACGTGCAGTCGAAGAACACTTCGGCCGAGATGCCAACCGAGGTGGAGCTACAGAAAGCGGAGGGGAAAACTGAAGTTTATGTTCCACCTCCTGCATACAAACCACCACTTCCATTCTCCCAGTCAAGGGCCAGAGCACATCTAGACAAGCACTTTGGTAAGTTCCTTGACTTGATGAATAAACTACACATTAACATTCCTTTCCTTGATGCTATTCTAGGAATGCCCGCCTATGGGAAGTTCTTGAAAGAACTTTTATCAAAGAAGAGGAAACTGGAAGACTTTGGTGAAGTAAGGATGACATCTAAATCCTCGGAGCTTATTCAAATCATGAAGGAGAAGATGCCACCTAAGTTGAGAGATCCCGTCTCATTTTGCATTCCCATTCAAGTTAGGGATGTTACTTGTGAAGCCTTATGTGATCTAGGAGCCAGCGTGAGCATCATTCCGCTGGAGCTATGTGTGAAGATCGGACTTGGAGAGCCCAAGCCGGTCAAGATTCGGTTATACATGGCGGATCGCTCCATCACCCATCCCGTGGGCATTTTGGAAGACGTTCCGGTCAAGTTAGGTAACTTCTATTTACCAATAGACTTTGTTGTACTTGACATTCCCGTAGATTATCCAGTTCCTATTATTCTCGGGAGGCCATTTCTAGCAACTTTGGGTTGCAACGTGGATTGTAAGAACGCCAAGTTGAAATTCAACATTGGTGGAGATGAAGTGGAGTTCGCATTACTTGCGGCCATGAAAGGAGAGCAACTAAGTGATGATATCTTCAACATCTACGATGAAGAAGAATCAAGAGAATTGGTGAGCTCTATCCTTATTAACGATCCACTCGAAAGAGTTATTAGTTTTAGTTTAAATGAGGAAGGTATAGATGCTTCTTTGATGCAGATATACGGAGCTTAAAGACACTGGAAGAAGATCTAGAAGCTAAAACTGAGGAGCTAATCCAGGAGACGAAGATCTCCAGTTTCGGTTCCAGTTACAGTACCTCGACCGACGCACTTCCTGGACTGAGCGAGGCGACTGAAGACCATCTCGGTCAACGCCTTTGCGCCTCGACCGAGGTCGATGGCGAGATGATGTCAACTGAGACTGTTGAGGATAACAAACTTCCTACTCCTTTCTCTGACATTCATCCTTAGTTGGTGGAACATTCTATCCACCAACTTTCTGATAATAAAGGACCTTGGTATGCTGATATTGTGAATTATCTTGTTTGCCAGGAATTACCGCCCGGATTGACGTACTCTCAAAAGTAGAAATTCTTCAAGGACGTACGCCATTACTACTGGGATGAGCCGCTGCTATTCAAGCGCGGGCCTGATGGGATGCTTCGAAGATGCATTCCGGAAGATGAAGTTAATAGCGTCATACGGCATTGTCATTCACTTCCTTGTGGAGGACATGCTAGCACCGGCAAGACATGCACTAAGGTATTACGTTCCGGTTTCTTTTGGCCTACATTATTTAAGGATGTACAATCGTTTATTGACTCTTGTGATGCATGCCAAAGAACAGGGAATCTATCTAGGAGGAACGAAATGCCACTTAATAACATTCAAGAGGTGGAAATCTTTGATGTATGGGGGATTGACTTCATGGGACCCTTCCCATCATCCGGAGGAAACCTCTATATTCTTCTTGCAGTTGATTACGTTTCTAGATGGGTTGAAGCCATCGCTTCTCCCACTAATGACGCCAAGGTGGTTGTGAAGTTCTTCAACAGGACTATCTTTCCACGTTTTGGAACTCCACGTATCATCATCAGCGATGGAGGAATGCATTTCATCAACCAGAAGTTCAAGGCACTTCTATCGAAGTATGGGGTAACCCACAAGGTAGCAACCCCTTATCACCCTCAAACTAGTGGACAGGTCGAGATCTCGAATAGAGAAATCAAAGCAATTTTGGAGAAGACCGTCTCTAGGACGAGGAAGGATTGGTCCATGAAATTGGACGATGCTCTTTGGGCCTACAGGACCGCATTTAAGACTCCCATTGGTACCACCCCTTATAATTTGGTATATGGGAAGTCTTGCCATTTGCCCGTTGAGTTAGAACACAAAGCATATTCGGCGATCAAATGGTTGAACTTCGACATTAAGGAAGCCGGCGAGAAGCGGCTATTGGATATCAATGAGCTGGAGGAGCTGCGTTTGAACGCTTATGAGAATGCCAAATTCTATAAGGAGAGGACGAAGAAATGGCATGACAAGCGTATTATCCCTAAGGAGCTTAACGAAGGAGACTTAGTTCTACTCTTCAACTCCCGCCTCCGCCTCTTTCCAGGTAAGTTGAAATCTAGATGGACCGGACCTTATGTTGTGAAACATGTTTTTCCTCATGGTGCAGTTGAGATATGGGGCGAAACGAGCGGAAGTTTCATGGTCAATGGTCATAGACTCAAGAAATACAAACCGAAAATTCCGGTTGAGGAGGTTGCACCAATATACCTCGTTTGAGAGATGTCATTATGGTCTAGCTAGCGACATTAAACCAAGCGCTTCTTGGGAGGCAACCCAAGGTATTGCTTTCTTTTCCCTTTTTCTAGTCTTGCTTAGATAGTTTTGCTTTGCTTTGTTTTGTTTTTGGCGTCCTAGACATACAACAGGTTAAATCTAAGGAAGGAGTACAAACCAAGAGCATAACTGGAAGGACAGAAGTTCGAGAATTTGAGAAGACGGAGTTTAACTGAGGCACATCTCGGTTGCTGTCATAACACCTCGACCGAGATGATTCTTGAGCAACCGAGGTGACTAGGGTTTTTGAAGAGCCACCTCGGTCCGCACCACCTCGGTCCATTCGAGACCACCTCGACCGAGGTGACAGCAGTTCCACAAAGGGTATAAAAGGGGTGAAATTTCTCTCTCCTCATTTTACCCAAACCCCCTCGACCGCGGCGATCCCTTTCACCTCACCCTTCGATTCTTGCTCGTTTTCGAAGATTTTCGCCTCCAAGGTGGGATTAAAGCATAGAGGATCCCAGTGCAAGCGTCGATCTGCGAAGAAATCGAACCGAAATGGCCGAACGAGGTAAAATAGAACAAAACCCTAACCTCGCTAATTTTGCTTCGATTTGGGCTTGGATTGCCCTACATTTGCTGAAGAACAGATTAAGTACCCCATAGGAACCAGTTGTAGTGATTTTGGGGGAAAAGAACTGGAATTTTGAGGAAATTAGTTGCGCATTTTTTCGCCTCGGTCCAGTCGTGTTGTGCCTAGGCCGAGGTGTTCTTCAGTTATGTCAGGCCGACCGAGGTGATTTGACAGAGAGTTGTTGAAAATGAGTTCTGACAGACAACTAGTCCTTAGGGATAGATCCTCCCCTTCCCCTTCCTCTTCTTCTTCCAGACCTTATCGACCGGTGATCCACGAGCGACACCGGGTCGATTATGACCGTATAGCAGCCCGTCCAATGATAACACCTCGCTTCCTGGATGTGTCAGCCTTTGATTGTCTCCATGTAGATGGAGACCTTAGACGGATGATATCGATGGTAGGGCTAGATCAGTTTACTGAGATCCGTGCACCTGCCTATCTGGAGCCTACCCTAGAGTTTGTTAGCTCCTTCACCTACCTCCCAACAGAGCGTTCTGTAAAGTACCGGTTGATGAACCGGAACTTCATAGTTCCATTAGAGTATTGGAGAGATATTTTCGGTTTCCCAGCCCCGACCGCTGTTGATTTCCCTTCCCGGACTGTAGCTAGGGAGTTTTGGGGTCAGATTGCTCATGTGGTTGAGCACGCAGACAGGTGGTGCCCTGCAGACTCCAGGGAGCGCATCATATTTCACCTAGCTTTTTGGTTAGCCCGCCGTATTTTCAGCGAGACGCTTCTGGCGCGTACTGAGACGCCCCAAAAGGTCCGACAGGGGGAGCTTTTTAGCCTTTACTGCATGGTGACTGGAGGGATCCCCGACTTTGGCTTGATGCTGGCAGAGGACCTACACAAGATCAAGGCCAAGGTGAAGGGGGACATCTGCTGCGGAGGACTTGTGACCCACATCGCCAGCTATCAGGATATGGATCTCAGCGCTTGCACTATAGTGGCGGTTGCCAAGCCGCTAGGGCTGCAAGAGATGATTACCCGGCGGATTCTGGTTCCCCGAGGACTGACTACACCATATGTGGCGATGCCATGGGAGCCGACTGCACCTCAGTGGATCAGGTGGTCAGCCCAGTTCACAGTTTATGACCCTCATTACTGGCAGACCGCTTGGGCCCCACTAATGGAGGATGCGAGAGAGGCAACAGCTGCAACAGCTACACCAGCTGATGAGGAGGATGAGGAGGAGACTGCTGATGTTGATGATGACAGGGATGATGGAGTTCCGATGGATACAGGGACGGATACTGCTGGGACAAGTACTCCGGTTATTGATCTTGATGATGATGATACTGAGCCTGCACCAGCCACATCTCCAGTGAGACCTGCTAGGCGTAGGGCACGCCGACACAGAGATCCAGAGACTCACCGTCGGATCAAGATCTGACGGATCAGATGATTGATTCTTATGCCGCTCTATCACTAGATATCCGCGAGATGCAGGAGCGACATCATTACCAGCATATGATGGCTCAGATTCAGTTTGAGCACATCATGGGCTACTCGTTCGACCCATCTCAGTATCCATATGTGCCACCACCACCACCACCGGATCGTGACTATTGAGAGCTGCAAGATTTTCTTTCTTATTTATTATGCAGCTCAGCTTAATGTCCGGTGAGTATTTTATTTCATTAGACTTATTTTGACCCACTGGGACAGTGTGTCCCAAGTATGGGGTGTTTATGGATTTGATTGACTTATGTGTTGTATGACTCTACATTACCGGATATTTATGCTTCACTTTTGCTTCTATGTGTTTATCTGAGATTGCATGCATACATACAGGTTATTTGATTGAGAAAAAACGTCAAAACTGAAAAATTTAAAAAAAAAATAATTGACCTCGACCGGGGCAGTTCTGGCCAAACGAGGTGTTTCACCACGGTTGACCTAAGAACACCTCGACCGAGGTAGGTTAACTGAGAGTTTTCGAAACGATTTTTGTGCTTCTTACTTGGATATGATCTCAGTGAAGATCTTGCTTACTGACTGGTTTTGAAATCTTTATGTGTTTGAAAGGTTTTATAATATGTTTAAGTTGCTAAATGCTTTGTTTGAAATTTTTGGCATGTTTAATACTTTGTTTTTATCGAAATTATGTTGAATTTGAAGGTTGACACCGCATTATGGGTTCTCTCAGTTTCTTCCTGGAAAGACCAAGGCAATTCATTCTTCTCTCTTCTTCTTCTTGATCATGCTTAGCCCCTCATATACATTTTTGCCTCCCTTTACCCATCCGGGAATTTGGAAGCAAGCAAAGTGGTGAAAGCAAGTGAAGTGAAGTTGAGAAGTTGGCTGGAAGTGAAAGTGTTAGAAATAAAGAAATAGGTTTGGGGAAGTCAATCATGATGATGAGTAACTCGGCACCATTCATATAGCCGGGTGTTTGTGTCTTGCCAAAGTCGGATTGAGCGATATTCCTAACGGGTCATGGTATGTGCATCAAGGGTTTGATGCATCTCAAGAAATTGATGATTGCTGGTTTCCTAGGCTTCGGTTATTGTGCACCTCTGTCCATGCATCCCAAAAAGTAAAGTAAAAGAAAAAAGTGTGAAATAAGTAAAGCTTATTGGTGGAAGATGTTGATAGTCAAAGTGAAAGTAAAGTATATCCTTTTCCCGGATTCTAGCACCACATTACCTTACATACATCCCTACCCTACACGTTTCTTGACCTTTCTTTTGGGAAGCCCTTGAGACCTCGAGCTTGTTGATTGACTTAGTGGTTTAAACCGGATTTTACATGATTAATTTGGATAATTATGACTTATTATGCATTCTATGATTTTATGCAAAGATGAACAACTTTCTTATATTTATGAAATGTTTTTATCATATTTTGATTTTAAATTCCATGAAGTATCCTCTTAGAGTGATCTATGATTGTTGCACACCATAAAATGTTTTTGAAAGACTTTTTCATTGATTTTCTTGACTTATAATCCATTCTATCTTGCCTATTATATGCGGAACTTGCTTGGGGACAAGCAAGGGCTAAGTATGGGGTATTTTGATAGCATGAATTATAGTCTATATTTTGGGGTTTGTTTGGACGTTTTATCTTCAATAATCTGCATGTTTGTATGTATATTATCTGATTATATTACCATTTCATCTACATTCAGGGACATAAGGAGCTATGGAGTCATTGGAGCTACATTCAAGGACGTTTTGCATCAAAAATGAGCAAAAGGAGCTATGGAGTCATTGGAGCTACATTCAGGGACATAAGGAAACATCCAAGAAGCATAGCCATGGATTAAACATTCACTTTGGATCAGATTTGAGAGATTTCACATTCAGTTGTGACTCACCTCGGTTGACTACAGATTCACCTTGACCGAGGTGATCCAGAGGAGTCGACTCGACCGAGGCGAACACGTGGGACGCGGCGAGAATATTTTTTTTGGAAAGAGATCTTATATTTTGGGCTTGGCTTCTGGAAGGAAGAAGATATGCTAGATCATATATTTTACCTATTTTTATGGGAAGAGATCTTTCTAAGATATTTTATCTTTGGAGAGTAAATTTCCTATAAAAAGGGTCGGATTTCCCACAAATCCGACATCCTGTATACATCCGCTTACACCTACTACACCGCAGCAGCCATACTCCAGTTGGGAGATTTGAAGAACCTTTTTGAAGGTTGAAGGAAGAAAGTCTATAGCTTTTATAGCTTTTGAAGGGTTTTTGTAAGATTATCTTAGATTCCCTTCTTTGTTGTTGTCTTGTTGGATTTCTATCCAAGGAACGCTTGTTGGATTGATAATTGATTCAGTTATTGAAGCCTTTCTCTTAAGGTTTTCTTGTTCAATTATTCTCTTTCTTCCCATATACTTGATTAATACTATCATGATGATGAGTTGCTAACTCTTTGTGTGATTCTAGGGTGATTGACTGAAGGTTGTGGGAAAAAACAATGATAGAATAATCTTAATCACCGTAGGACCCTGAAAGCTCGAGTCTTTAACCTTAATCCTAAGCATCTCGCTCAGTCGATGAACATCTCGGCCGGGGTGGAATTCTTCTAACCGAGGTGACTTATTTGATCCGAAACAGAGAGTTAAGTGTTAGAGTTTGCCAAATTCTATCCTTATTACACCTTTTCTGGTTCAATGCAAGCCTAGGATGAGACTTACCCGGTAATTCCTTTGTTTGTTTCCTCATGATCATAAGTGTAGGTAATAAAGGTTTATCCTTTATTAGGGTTTGAGTGTGATTTCATCCCATCTTTGTGAGTTAACCTGAGACTTACCCGGTAAAGGTTGACTCTATTCCCTTAGATGGTGTGTATGTTTGAGGTTATAGTTCTTTATCTTAATTCCTTGAGACTTACCCGGTAATAGGAGTTACGGTTTAGGATTAGTGAGTAGTGAGACTTACCCGGTGATCTATTCCACTTTAGAAACACCTTCCCTTTGCAAAAACCTCAGCTTTGTCCGCTTATCTTTAAATCTTGAGTTGGAACCACAACTAGATGCTTTAATCCCTAGTATTGCATATTTCCTTTATTGACTTTTATCATCTTTGATTGTTTTAATTGCTTTGTGGTTAGTGATTGCTTAAGCTTGCCGTAATTGGACTTTGTTTCACTAAGTCCCTGTGATCGACCCCTGAAATTCCTTGCTTTTACTACGATTGACCCGTACACTACGGGTTCGCATCCTTGTTTTTAGCTTACGTCTAGGGTTATAAATTTAAAGCTTGCACACACCGTTTGGAGCGAACACTCTCTCTTGTTGTACATTCATGGACATGAGAGAAGATGACGCTTGGGACTTCATTGAGAAGCAAGCCCAAGTGATTGAGAAGTATTCCAACCGGAAGATGGATCCAAATAGCCGGAATCAAGGGGATCCGAGAGCTAAGCTAACACAAGCTGCGCAAACTCAAATATTCTACCTCAACAGCGAAATCAAGGAGTTGAAGGAAATCATTAGAGCTGGCCTTCAAAAGCCAAAGGTGCAAGATGTTGGCTACTTAGGAAACAACAACAACAACAACCACCAAGGGAATAGGAACAATAACCGGAACAACAATTGGAACAACAATTGGAATAACAACAACAACCGAAAATCCAACAACAATTGGCGGTCCAACCAACAACAAAATTCCGGTAATTCCTATCCAAATTTTGGAAATTCACTAACAACTCCATCTTTCTCTACTCCTTTGAAAAGCCAAGGGCAAACATCAAATGGTTCGAACAATAAGGAGAAGGAGAAGCCCGATCCTATGTTGGAGACGATCCTAGGAAAGCTACAAGGGTTGGAGAGTTACATAACTTCGGTTGATAAAGCTCACAAAACTTTAGAAAACCAAGTATTCAGCAAGGCCGGAGAAGTTCCTAGAGATCAAGGGAAGCTTCCCGTAAAGACAAAGGATAACCCAAAGGGAAGGGTGATGGCTATCACAACTAGGAGCGGTGTGATAACTACCGACCTGCAACCTAAGTTTGTAGAAGTCTCAGCTGAGAAGGAGAAAGAAAATGGGAAGGAGAAGGAAGATGTCTATGTCCCTTCTCCAGATTACAAACCTCCTCTACCATTCCCGCAATCTAGAGCAAGAGCGCATCTAGACAAACAATTCAGTAAGTTCATTGAACTAATGAGCAAACTGCACATTAATATACCTTTTATTGATGCTATTGTAGGTATGCCCGCTTACGGGAAGTTCTTGAAAGAGATCCTCTCTAACAAGAGGAAGTTAGAAGACTTTGGAGAAGTCAAGATGAGTTCGGAATCTTCGGAGCTCATCAAAACGATGACGGAAAAGATGCCCCCAAAGCTGAGAGATCCGGGGTCTTTTTGCATTTCAATTGGAGTGGGAGAAGTCACATATGACGCTCTTTGTGACTTGGGAGCAAGCATTAGCATCATCCCGCTTGCTTTGTGTAGGAAGGTCGGTTTCGGTGAACCTAAACAAGTAAAGATGACATTGTACATGGCGGATCGATCCATAGCTCGTCTTGTCGGTATCATTGAAGACGTCCCAATCAAGCTCGGTAAGTTTTATATTCCAATAGACTTTATTGTGCTTGATATTCCTGCAGATTGTCCAGTTCCGATCATACTCGGAAGACCGTTTCTTGCAACATCCGGTTGTATAATGGATTGCAAGAATGCTAGACTAGCCTTCGACATAGGAGAAGAGAAGGTTGAGCTTGTTCTCCAAAATTTGGTGAAAGAACCAGCTCTTGGAGAGGATATGTTCAATATCTATGACGAAGAAGCGTCTAGGGAGGAAGTGAGCTCGATTCTATTCAAGGATGCATTGCAAAAAGTCATAACCATGAGCATCATGGAAAAAGGAGAGGAAGAGGATTGCAATAATGAGATTGAAGTCTTGGAAGAGCTAAAGGACGTACAAGAGGAAGGGTTTGAAAAACTTTACGATGGCTCAGAAAACGTGAGAAACCACGGTCAGTCGTTCTATTCCACAGCCGTAGTTTCACCCAAACTGCTATTTTGAGAGCAACAGTAAGTTACACGGTCTAAACCACGACCGTGGAAGTAACAGTGGTGCCGTAATTGAGTTCCACGCCCAAAACCACGGCCGTGGAAGTAACAGTGGCGCCGTAATTTTGGGAATTTCTGAGAACAATTCTGTTCTTTCCACAAATGCTCTTGAGTCTTCTTCCATCACTCCTACACCCTTAGAAACTTCCAAGGAAGCATCGGACACATCTGTAGACTCATCAAAGGCATCAATAGCAATAGAATTGAAGCCACTTCTCACACATCTTCGGTATGCATTTCTTGTAACTAATTCTACTTTTCCCGTAATTGTTAGTTCCGATTTAAGTGAAGATGAACATGAGAAACTAATGGCTGTTCTAAGAAAACATAAGAAAGCCTTAGGTTATACCATAGAGGATCTTGTAGGAATTAAACCATCATTATGCATGCACAAGATTCTAATGGAGGAAGATTTTAAGCCTTCGCGACAACCTCAAAGACGGTTAAATCCGATCATGAATGAGGTTGTTAAGAAGGAAATTCTTAAGTTACTTGACGCATGTATCATCTATCCTATCTCCGATAGCAAGTGGGTGAGCCCCGTTCAAGTTGTCCCGAAGAAAGGAGGAATGACGGTTATTACCAACAAGAACAATGAGCTCATTCCTACAAGAACCGTGACGGGATGGAGGATGTGCATTGACTACCGCAAGCTAAACAATCCAACAAGGAATGATCACTTCCCGCTACCATTCATAGACCAAATGCTTGAGAGGTTAGCACAACACTCTTATTTTTGTTATCTTGACGGTTATAGTGGTTTCTTCCAGATTCTGATCCATCCGGACGATCAAGAGAAGACCACATTCACGTGCCCGTGGGGTACGTTTTCCTATAGGAGGATGCCATTCAAGCTTTGCAACGCCCGAGCCACCTTTGAAAGATGTATGATGGCCAATTTCTCCGAGTATGTTGAGGAAATCATGGAGGTTTTTATGGATGATTTTTCTGTTTATGGTTCCTCATTTGATAATTGTCCTTCTAACCTTTCTCTTGTGTTGCAAAGGTGTGAAGACACTAACCTAGTTCTTAATTGGGAGAAGTGTCAATTCATGGTTAGGGAAGGCATTGTAATAGGACACTTGATCTCTAGTAGAGGGATCAAAGTAGACAAGGCAAAGATAGAGACTATAGAGAAACTTCCTCCTCCATCTTCGGTGAAGGGGATAAGAAGTTTCCTAGGACATGCTGGATTTTATAGACGTTTTATCAAAGACTTTTCCAAGATTTCAAAACATCTAACTAATCTATTGATGAAGGATGCAGTTTTTGATTTTTGCAGGATTGCTTAGATGCTTACTATAAGATCCGGGAAGCTCTCATCTCAGCCCCGATTATCCAACCTCCGGACTTGAATCTCCCGTTCGAGGTTATGTGTGACGCAAGTGACGTAGCTGTTGGAGCGGTGCTGCGGCAAAAGAAGGAAGGCCGAACCCATGCTACCTATTATGCTAGCAAGATGCTAGATGAAGCGCAGCTCAACTACGCCACAACTGAGAAAGAATTTTTAGCCATTGTATATGCATTTTAAAAGTTTCGTTCTTATCTTGTAGGTGCGAAGGTGATTGTATACACGGACCATTCAGCGATCCGGTATTTAGTCGCCAAGAAAGATGCGAAACCGAGGCTAATTAGATGGATTCTTCTCCTACAAGAATTCGATTTAGAGATCCGTGACAGGAAAGGCTCGGAAAATTCTGTTGCAGATCATTTGAGTTGTCTACTACACATTGAAGACGACGATCTACCTATTGATGACTCCTTCTCGGATGAGCACTTACACATCTTGGAAGAGTGCATCGACAAGATCTCTAGAGGTAACGAACCTTGGTTTACTGATTTTCTAAATTACTTGATTTGTCAGGAAATACCTCCCGGATTATCCTATGCACAAAAGAAGAAGTTCTTTAAGGATTTCCGGCAATACTTTTGGAATGAACCTCTACTCTTCAAGAGAGGTCCCGATGACATCATTTGGAGATGTGTGCCGGAAGACGAAATGCAAAGCGACATTCGTCATTGTCATTCACTACCTTGTGGAGGACACGCTAGTTCCAATAAAACTAGCGCTAAGGTATTGCAATCCGAATTCATTTGGCCTACTTTATTTAAGGATGTGCAAATCATTGTTTCTTGTTGCGATGCTTGTCAAAGAACATGAAATATCTCTAGGAGAAACGAGATGCCTCTCAACAACATTCAGGAGGTAGAAATCTTCGATGTTTGAGGAGTCGACTTCATGGGACCTTTCCCATCATCTTGTGGAAACCAATACATACTGTAGATTATGTTTCGAGATGGGTTGAAGCTATTGCCTCTCCAACTAATGATGCCATGGTTGTTGTCAAGTTCTTTAATAGAACTATTTTCCCAAGATTTGGGAGACCACGGACCATCATTAGTGACGGAGGTTCACACTTCATTGCCCGACAATTCGAAGCTCTACTAGCTAAATATGGGGTGACTCACAAGATCGCCACTCCCTACCATCCACAAACAAGTGGGCAAGTGGAAATTTCGAATAGAGAGATCAAGGGCATCCTTGATAAGACGGTGTCAAAGACAAGGAATGATTGGTCTTTGAAACTAGATGATGCACTATGGGCGTATAGGACCGCATACAAGACTCCCATAGGTACAACACTGTAACACCCCAAATTCTGAGAACTCGGGGAGCTACTGGTTAAGACCTCACAATCCGTCCCGACCTTGGTTTAACAACAACTTTACTAGAATCTTACAACAATGTACAAATGTATTTAAAACAATTTCAAAACATATTATTTTTAATGTATGAATGTACACATGTGACAGCCTTACAAAAACATATATATAGATACATAACGTGCATGCCGTATGGGAGACTCCCCTGTCCCCATCTAATGAATACTTGGACACGGCTGACCATCCGTTCCGAATCACTTTGCAACTGTCTATTTCTACAAATCTACAACACGGATAAAACCGTTAGCTAACATTCTATGCATAAGTATAAAGGTAAAAGCACAAACACACAACATACACAATCAACATGCAACAATCAATCCTTTAATTATCTTTAATTAAGTGATATGTAATTACTAATGATACTTATTTTGTGACACCAGGGATTCCCAAACCTTGCCCCTGTCCCCGTTTACCAACGCAGAATGGTACTAATGCATTTGAGCATCTACCTGACTGGGCTGGTCGCAGGGAACCTCCTACACTCTCGCAAGAGCTAGGCAGATGATGTCACGACCCGTTATCAAACACTTGGGTCAATTACACAATATACTAAAGTCGGCCTATTCCGGTTTTGTTATTTATCTTAACTAACAAACACCACTCATACACATCACACACATGCAAGAAGCCAGCTAAGTATGTCCGTGGACTTACTAGAATCAAATCTGGACTCTCTTAATTACCACTAAATCGGTAACTGTAGGAATTCAGTAGCCTGTAAAAGGAGGCAAGTGTGTCAGCACACTTTCTAGGTAATTAGAAGTCTAAGACTTCTAAGATAGTAGATCCTATTAGAACAGAATTTAATACGGTACCAATTTATGGTAAAATGACTATTTTACCCTTGGTCCCGAAACTTCCAAAAATTCCCTAATTTATGCTTAAACTCTTATTTGGGACTAAAATGTCATATTCTAACTCCTAAAGTTGAGTTTGGTTACAACATGGCAAAATATGCATTTTCCTATTTTCCGAAAGATCATTAAGGTCCAACTTCGGCTTCAAATATAAAATTTGAATAAACTTATAAAAATTCCGAAATAATTCCTTAGTTCATCTATCATTTTCCTATTTTGCCATGTTTTCTAACTGTACAACAAGTCCACTTTGAGCCTCAATAACTCTAAATCCCACCGTTGGGTTCATCCCAACGTTTGACATATTAACCTATGCATGACACTACACAACATCTCAAAAAATGAACAGTGGATCTTATCTCTAAGGCATCCAAAAATATGCTCAAACTTCACTAATCAACACAGTTTTTGGAAATTCAGCAAACACCTAAAAAAACAGCACAATGTCTCCACTTTGAAAAATCATAACTCCTAAACTAATCGCTGGATTTATCCCAAATATTGATATGTTCTAATATAAAATCTTATCTATAATATATCCAAAATTCAGCAGCAAAGAAGATCAAAAGCCTATTCAAAACCATCTCACAAAATTGCATCACATGCTGTTTTTCCCAACACTTAGAACTTTCATCAAAATAAGAAAAACTATTCAAGATCCCAACTTCGAAAAATCATAACTCCTGAACCACTAGTTGGATTCTTCTCAAGTTTTAATATGTTCTACAACAATATGCCAACTATATCACATTAAAATGTCAGTCAAAAAGGAGGTGTATTTCATACCTAAATCTGATTCTAAAGTTGGGTACTGGACACAGTTTTGAAAATTTAGAAAAGTAAATCCTTTTACAGTGCTTCTCCCTTCTCCCTTCTCCTTTTACAGTGCTTGAAAATTTAGAAAAGTAAATCCTTTTACATGGCTTTGTAACATCTAATAGCTCATATGTATGGAGGGAAAGGTAACCAAAAGAGGTTTGGGTCTTACTCGATTCTAGGGTTGATTGTACGCAAAACCAAGTCCTGGAGACGAATAGCCTGTGCAGAAGCGATTCCTGGAGGCAGCTGAGCGTGTGCAGAAGGTCGGGCGTTTGTTGGCACCTAGTCTGCACTGGCTGGGACGTGAAGAAGGGAGCAAGCCAAGGTTTTGTTTTTGAGGATCTCGGTTTTCTGTCAAGATGGGAGCAACGTAAACAGGTATCACTCACCTGTATAAGTCGATCAGAAGGTGCAGATATAGAGAGGAGTACGAGGGCGGAGACAGACGTTACCCCTAGTTAGGCTGCGAGATTGAGAGTGGTGGATGATTGCCTGCTGTGAGAGAGAGATGATCTGTTGTAGTGAAGAAGCAATCCCTTGTAGAAGGAAAGGGTATGAAGAGAGCGCTGAACGTGGGCGTGAATAAGGAACGTGAAGGTCCTTGGTTATTCTCTCTTCTGGTGTGAAAACAGGAGCTGTTACTATGATTTTCTTGCCCTATTTACGTAGCTGTTACGTGAGAAGCTGGGAGGTTGATCCGGCTGTTGAAGCTGCGCTATTCTTGGGCTGGTGCGATCAAGGGATTTGGCTGGCTAGGAGATGGGCTGAGCTGTTCTTGGGTTGGAGGCAAGGAAGGCTGCGGCTGGCATGTATTAAGGGGCTGGGCTGCAATAAAACAAGAGAGAAAGTGGGCTGAAGTTGTAAACACAAAAGGCGGGCTGAGTTGTCAATACTCGTCATGGCTTTGTCGAGCCCATGCATGACCTTGTCACAAAGTTGTCGGGCTTCGTCATGACCTTGTCTCAGCTTTGTCATGGTCTCGTCACAGCTTTGTCATGGTCTCGTCAAAAGTCGTCGTTAAGAACCAATTATAAGAATTAGGGTTTGATATAATTCTATCATTTTATGTGAATTAAATTCTACATAAAATGATAAAATTTATGGAGGATGAAATACTAGATAGAATGGGAAACAGTCAAAGGATCGAAATCCGATTTGATACGGAATGAAACGGAACGAAAATTCCGGATATTACAAACACCATACAACCTTGTGTATGGGAAGTCTTGTCATCTCCCGGTGGAGCTAGAACACAAGGCGTATTGGGCTGTGAAGTGGTTCAACTTTGGCATGAAGAAAGCAAGCGAGAAGCGCCTGTTGGACCTTAATGAGCTTGAAGAACTCCGTTTGAAGGCCTAAGAGAACGCAAAGATTTACAAAGAAAGGGCGAAGCGTTGGCATGATAAGCATATCATTCCAAAGGACCTTAAAGAAGAAGATCAAGTTCTCCTCTTCAATTCGAGACTTCATCTCTTTCCAAGTAAGCTTGAATCTCGTTGGACTGGACCTTATTTGATTAAACATGTTTTTGCCCATGGCGCAGTTGAAGTATGGGGTGAAAATAGCGGAAGTTTCAAGGTGAATGGCCAACGTCTTAAGAAGTATTCACTGGAGCTCCCAGTTGAGGAAATCGCTCCGATTGTCCTCGAATAAAACTCAGAAACGGTATAGCTACGGACCAAAAATAAGCGCTTCTTGGGAGGCAACCCAAGGTATTGCACATACATTTTTGTTTTTCTTTCTTAGATTAGTTTAGTTTAGTTGTTTTTGCTTTGTTTTCCCCTCGATACCTCCCGGTATGTTATGTTTTTGGATGTAGGAATAAGGAATGGGCAAAGGAAGGAAGCAAAAGTTGGAAGGATATGACGAAACTTTGATTTTGGCACACAACAGAGACTTCCACGCCCTAAACCACGGTCGTGGAAGTAATAGGTGGCCGTAATTTCCCAAAATTTGGCATAAATCATCAAAACCACGGGTTCCGTCCATTTCCACGGCCTTGGAATGCCTCGAGTGACCGTGGTTTTCAAAAATTTTACGGCCACTATATAAACCACTTTCCTTCACAAAAACACAACCAAATACCCATTCCACGCCCAGAACCATGCCCAGAAATCGCCGCCACCCTTCCTCATCTCGTAATTCTTCGTTCGGAGTCCAATTTTATCGATTTTTCAACCTAAAGTGGAGCATTTTCAATCATCTACAAGATACAAGCATCAATGAGTGAACAATCCACATTGGAGAAGGAATTTGGATTTTTCAAATCCCAAACCTAGGTTTTACTCCCTTTTCTCTTCTTTGTCAATTTGGTTCAATTTCTTTGCAACATTTTAGGAGAACTAGACGAAATTGGAATAGGAATTAGTCTAGGACAGTGATTGTTGATTTTGGTGTGGATTTGCTGAATTTTGAGAGAGACAGACCAATTCCACGGGTTCCGTACATTTCCATGGCCGCGGAAAATCAAGAACAGGCCGTGGTTTTCTCTGTTGTTGAGAAAAATGTTTAGAAGGAAGTCTAGTAGGAACAAGAAGGGAAAGGATGATAGTTCCTCCTCTTCCCAACCCCCTCCTAGCGAACCACCATCACCACCACCTCCTAGAATCCCTAGAATCCATGAGGATTACCTAGGAGCTTTGGAAAAAATTGAAAAGAGGGCAATCATAGGACCTAGATACCTTGTCCTAGAGGAGCTTGAGGAGCTCAATGTGGTGAATGACCTGACTTGGCTCTTGGATAGAGCCGGATTGATCATCTTCTCCGCTATTAGAGAAGATGCCTATGAAGAGATAACAAGGGAGTTGGTGACTTCCTTTGAGCATAACCACGTGAACCGAACGGTCTCTTTTAGGTTGATGGAGGAGAACTATGAGTTCTCCATAGTTCAGTTTGGAACCTTCTTTGGGTTCCATGAGAGTTTCAATGGTAGGTTTCCCGGGGGAGTGTATGCTAAGGATTTTTGGGAGGATATAGCCATGATTTATGCTAGTGAGGACCGTTGGCAACCGGCCGACACCAAGGCTATGCTCATCTACCATTTAGCCTTGAAGATAGCCCATAGAGTCCTTTTGGAGTGTCCTTTCCCTATGACCGAGAACCCTCAAAAGATCAAGACCGATGAGTTATTCCTCCTCTATTGTATGCTTACCGGTTGATCCGCCGATTGTGCCACCTTCCTTGCCTCCACCATTAGCAAATTGAAGAACAAACGGGACAGGAACATAGGTTATGGGGGTATGGTGACTCACATCGCCAAACAGTTGGGTATAGACTATTCCGCTTGTACTAGGATAGCGGCGAGACCTTTGGGTCTCAATGGGCTTATGACTAGAGGTAATATCTTTCCCCACCACCAAGCTCCACCTACCGCAACTATGCCATGGGAGGAGAGAGGTGGTAGAGGTATCCCATGGCTTCCCGAGTACTCCATCATGCTAGGCCGCCAAAATTGGAAGGAGACCTTCGCATCCATGCATGCTAATAGACTTGTAGCCCCTCCATATGTGCCGGATGAGGTCCGAGCTGGGGACGATGATGAGGAGATGGGAGGAGGAGAAGACCATGATGTAGGAGGTGCTGAGCATGACTTTAGTACATTCCCGGACCAGCCGGCCGCCTTCCCGGAGCTGCCTAGGCGATCTCCCCTCCCTTCTATACCTTCCGGTTCTTCTTCTTCACGTAGGGCTAGTGTGAGTGAGAGGCCGATGTGGATGGAGACTCCACCCGCTTGGTATGGTGAGCAGCCATCATGGATGGGAGCTCCTCCTCCATGGTATGATCATCCACCGGTGGCACCGACCCCTCCTCAAGATACACCTTCATGGTATAGCCAGCCGCCACCTTGGTATTCGCAGCTTCCAGGTTGGGCGGATGATCTTTCGAGGAGAGTAGGAGACTTGGAGGTCCGACAGGAGAGCCATGACGTAGAGCGCTAGGAGAATGCCCGTATCTTGAGGGATGTCTACCGCCATTAGTTTGGGCGGAACTTCAGCTTAGACTTTTGTCCATTCCCACTGCCGCCGTCCCAGTGATGATGATGAGATGACCGCCGGTTAGAGCCGCTCCACCACCATTAGTGAGTTTCCTTTGTTTCTTTTCTTTTCTTTATTTCTTTTGAACATTGAGAACAATGTGTATTTCAAGTATGGGGTGGGGTGTGATTATCGTTTGTAATAACTCTACTCACTTTGCTTTGCTTATGACTATGAAAACTTGCATATTTCCTTTCGTTGTCAAATGTTTCATTATTGCATTGCATGAAAAAGGCTTTGAAAAACCCATAAAAATTTGAAAAATTTGAAAATATTTTGTGCTTCTAAGATTAGAGATGATTTCTATGATGAAAACTACTTGTGGAATTAGTTTTTGATGACAATTGTATGCTTGAATTGAATCATGAATTGTGAAGAGATTGAGTATGTTGTTTATCCTTTCTTGCAAGTTTCATAATGTGAAGGTTTTTATCTAAGTCATATTGAGAAACGAAGGTTGAAATCACAATATAAGTTCTTATACTTCTTTATGAAATGATTAAGACACCTCGATTTTCTTACTTCTTTCTTTGATCATTTAGCCCCTTAGTGAAAATAATTGCCTCCTTTACCTATACGGGATTTAGGAAGAGTTGATTTTGGCATATTTGATGTGGGAGGGCCATGTAAGCAATTGCTTGAATTCAAAGTGTAGGAAAAAATAGGTTTGAGGAAGTCAATCATGACGATAAGTAACTCGGCACCTTTCACATAGCCGGGTGTTTGTGTCTTGCCAAAGTCGGATTGAACGGTATTCCTAACGGATTATGGTATGTGCATCAAGGGTTTGAGGCATCTCAAAATTGAGAAACGCCAATCTCCTAGGCTTCGGTTTTTGTGCACCGCTGTCCATAACTCCAAAAGTAAAGTCGAAAAATTATGTGCAAAAAGTCTAGAGCAAAGCTCTAAGTTGGTGGTTGGTTCAAATGGTGAAATGAAAAGAGTTTGTGATGTTCCTTCTCCTCAGATTCATTCACCACATTCCTTTACAAGTTTCCCACCTATTTTCGTATTCTTGACCTTACTTGAAAGTCCTTGAGATCATAAGAGTGTTATTTGACTTGGTGATCTAAATTGAAGTTTCACATGCTTGATTTTGGCAATGCTTGAAGATTATGATGTTTTTCTTGAAGTTTAGGCGATTTATGAAGTTCCTGTGCTTTGCATATTTTGGTTTATGTGTATGAACGTTTTCAAGGATGTATGAAGCAAGATTTGGGGATGATCTATTGATTAGAAGCACATTACCAAAAAGATTGTTTTGTTTTGTTTTGCATTCATATTTCATTCTACCTTATGTTCTAAGCTTTTGAAATCCTTGCTTGGGGACAAGCAAGTGACACATATGGGGTATTTTGTTAGCATGAAATATGACTATATATTAGGCACTTGTTTTAGTTGTTTTTCCCTCTTTTATGTGTACATAGATATGAGTTAGGAGCAATTCTGAGCTCATTCACCCACTTTGTCGATATAGAGATCTACACTAGCTTTGCTTTGTTTATAGGTGAATAAAGGCTTGGATTGGAGCAAAATGTGGAAGGAAAGGAGTAATTGATCATGCTTGATGGAAAGGATATGATTTGGAGAAGCTAAGGAAGGAGCATGAGTGAAGAACATCACGAAATAAAGGCTTTCACAAGAATTTGGAGAACCACACCCTAAATTACGGTCATGGACTTGGCAATTAGATCGTGGAAGTGAGTTTGAAGCACAACAGAAAGTTACAAGGTCTAAATCACGGCCGTGGAAATTTGTGCATGACCGTGATTTCCATGATTTTGTGACGTGTAATTTGCCACGTCAACAACGTCATTGGGCTTTCTCATAACCCTATTTCGCCATATAAGAAGGCTTGAGAAGGGAGTTTCGAGGATCTTCGCTTAGAGCTTTGAAGACGGCTGCTTAGGGTTCAATTTGACCTTGAGGATTGGAGATTTCGTAAGATTGCAGAGTTGTGAAAGACGTGATTTTGGAGATTTTCTTAGGGTTTTCACTTTCGGAGATGGATTGACACTCCGTTCTTCATTGTTCCCTAAGATCGCTGTGAGGATTCTTATTCCATTTTTTTGAATTCGTAAACATACTAGTTTTGTTATTCGGATTCGGGATTGACTTTGATTTGTTATTGAGTTATCGAGGGTTTTCATCTTTCTTTCTTCTTAAATTGATTTTTGATAATCATGATGATGGTTATTGGCTAAAAACCTTTAACAATTCTATGGTGAAGGGTTGATAGTTGTGGCTTAGATGATGATAGATCGATCGTAACTTGATTGGACCCTGAAAGTGTGAGAAACATCGTCGACACCCTAAACCACGGTCTGTTCTTGAGTTCCACGGCCGTGGAATCTCAAGATCTAGCGGTGATTTTCTCTTTTTCACGACCTTTGCTTTTGCTTTAATCCAAAGTTAAAGATTTGCTTTAACCTAGCCTTGGCTTGCCTTTTCTAGGTAGTAGTGAGACTCAACATCCTTTATTTCGGTTTCAAGTGTCACAACAATAACCATTTTAGTTTATCTTTGATTCCTTGGGTTTGGGCATGGGTATTTGAGATTAATTCTTACCTTTAGATCCTTTCTATACTGCAGCCTCAACAACCTTTATAGAGAGAGTCTTTGGGTTAGACATATAGCGTTTTGGAACTTCACCGTACATTAGTTATACCTTTGCAAGTCTCAACTCTGTCCCTACATCTAAAGTAAATCTTGAATCGATTGCCACAATTGGATACCTGGATCATTAGGATTGTTGTTTTCCCAATTAATTGCAAAGCTTTTATACTTTTACTTGCTCGATTATTCGAAACTAAATTTGACTCACCAAATCTCTGAGTTCGATACTCTAGAATACTTGCTTATTGAGGCGAACAGTCGCACACTGAGCCACAAATCTGGCTACATCGGGCTTCAGCCCTCCCCACTAGTAGGTACGTCTCACATCATGGTACATATTACTCGTACCTGGATGTACAGAGTAAGATGTACAGTGAGCCTCCTGTAAAATTCTCTATCTCAACTCTGTATCGGCAGGAACACGAGATATCCTCTCTCTAATCCTCGTCAAGGTCTGGTAGGTCCCTTGCTTCTGTTGGATCTCATCCAACAAGTCATATAAAACCTCTAAAGCATATAATTGGGCATCCTCATTAGGAAACTGGATGTCAAGCTCTAGCCAAGCTAGCTCCCTCTTAAGTTGAGTTTGTACTGTTAATCTCGCAATCGCTTTCCAGGATGGTATAAAATCTCAAGGTAAAAGTCCTCGATAAGCTCAAGCCATCGACGGTGGCGGTTATTCAACTCCCGCTGCGTGAAAATATACTTCAGACTCTTATGGTTAGTGAAGATCTGACATGTAGCACAATATAGGTAATGTCTCCAGATTTTCAAAGCATGAACTACCACTACTAACTCCAAATCATGAGTCAGGTAGTTCTCCTCATACGTCTTCAACTGTCTAGACGCATATGCAATCACTCTGCCACTCTGCATCAACACACATCCAAAGCCTAGCTTGGATGCATCACTGTAAACCACAAAATCATCCGAACCCTCTGGCTGTGCCAGGACAGGAGCAGAAGTCAAACGTCTCTTCAACTCCTCAAAACTCTGGGCACACTGGTCAGTCCATACAAATCTGGTGGTCTTCCTCTGAAGACTTTTCAGTGGGCGGGCAATCACAAAAAATCCCTCCACAAAGCGTAAGCAGTAACCGGCTAGGCCAAGAAAGCTACGCACTTCCTTGACGTTCGTCAGTGTCATCCATGCAGCAACAAAGTCGATCTTCGCCGAGTCAACTATAATCTCGTCGGTGGAGACGATATGTCCAAGAAAAGGAACCTCAGACATCCAGAACTCGCACTTAGAGAGCTTAGCATACAACTCTCTATCCCTCAAAATCTGCACAACCGCCCTCAGATGACCGGTATGCTCCTCTCTACTAGAAGAGTATACCAGAATGTCATCAATAAAAATCACCACAAACTAATCAAGGAAGTCGATGAATATAATGTTCATCAACTCCATGAAGAATGCTGGGGCATTCGTCAGCCCGGATGGCATCACTACAAACTCGTAGTGTCCATTACGGGTACGAAATGCGGTCCCGTGTACATCCTACTCTCTCACCCTCAGCTGGTGATAACCTGAGCACAAGTCAATCCGGGAGAAAACTGTAGCTCCCTGAAGCTGATCAAGTAGATCATCGATATGAGGCAGTGGATACCTGTTCTTGATGGTCACCTTGTTTAGCTCTCTATAATTGATAGCATGAATTATATTTTATATTTTGTGACTTGTTTAGACGTTTTATATTCAATAATCTGCATGTTTGGATGTATATTTTGTGATTATATTGTCGTTTCATCTACCTTTGCGGGAATCGAGGTCTACACCAAGTTTTGTTGTAATCGTAGGTAAAATGGAACGTTTTGCATCAAAATGGAGCTAAAGGAGTGAAGGAGTCATTGGAGCTACATTCAGGAGCTTAAAGAGGAGTTCAGGAAGCGTGGAAATGGATTAAAGATTTACTTTGGACCAGATTTGATAGATTTCACATTCAGTTTAGAGTCACCGCGGTCAGCCACAGTACCACCTCGACCGAGGTGATCTTGAGGAGCGCCCCGAGCGAGGCGAACACCCTGGATGCGGTGAGATATATTTTATTTGGCTGAGATCTTTTATTTTTGGAAGGAGAGATTTTATATTTTTGGGCTGGATTTCTGGAAGGAAGATCATATATTTTAGAGATCGATTTATGTGATATGGATATATTTTATTAGGAAATTATCTTTTTAAAATATTTGATCTTTGGAAGATAATTCTCCTATATAAAGGGTTGAATTTTCCACAAGTTCAACCATGCTTGGAGGGCTAAGAGCATCCAACAATTAAGGGATTTTTCCGAAGTTTTGAAGGAAGGAAGGAAGATTGAAGATCAATCAAGGAAGGATTGATAGCTTGTTATAGCTTTTAAGGGGATTTGTAAGACTTTCTTAGATTTCCTTTTGTTTGATTGTCTTGTTGGATTTGTTATCCATGAAACGGTTATTTGTATGATATTTGATTCAGTTATTGAAGCCTTATTCTTAAGGTTTTTGTGTTCAAATATTCACTCTCTTCCCAATTATTTGATTATTGCTTTCATGATGATGAGTGGCTAATTTCTTTGTGCGATTCTAGGGTGATTGGCTGAAGGTTGTGGGAAAAACAATGATAGAATAATCTTAAATTCCAGTAGGACCCTGAAAGCTCGAGTCTTTATCCTTACCCTAGAACATCTCGTTCAGTCGATGAGCATCTCGGCCGGGGTGGAACTTGACTGACCGAGGTGACCTTTTTTGATCCGAAACTGAGAGTTAAGTGTTAGAGTTTGCCAAATCCTATTCTTATTACACCTTTTCTGGTTCAATGCAAGCCTAGGATGAGACTTACCCGGTAATTGCTTTGTTTGTTTACTCATGATCATATGTGTAGGTAATAAAGGTTTATCCTTTATTGGGGTTTGAGTGTGCATTCATCCCATCTTTGTCAGTTAGCTTGAGACTTACCCGGTAAAGGTTGATTCTATTCCCTTAGTTGGTGTGTTGGTTTGAGATTATGATTCCTTTCCTTAGTACCTTGAGACTTACCCGGTAATAGGAACTTTTGGTTTGGAGTTAGTGAGTAGTGAGACTTACCCGGTGATCTATTCCACTTTAGAAACACCTTCCCTTTGCAAAATCTCAGCTTTGTCCGCTTATCTGGAGATCTTGAGTTGGAACCACAACTGGATTCTTTAATCCCTAGAATATGCATATTTCCTTAATTGACTATATTGTCATCTTTTGATTGCTTTAATTGCTTTTGTGGTTAGTTGCAATATTGACAACCTATACTTGCTTTGTTTCACCTAAGTCCCTGAGATCGACACCCCGGAATTCTTGCTTTTACTAAAATTGACCCGTACATTGCGGGTTCGCATCCTTGTTTTAAGCATATTTCCTCGGTTATAAATTTAAAGCTTGCACACACCATTTGGTGCGAACAGTAATCAATGCATAACCTCCAAGATCAATCCTTCTTCCGCACGAAGAGGACAGGTGCACCCCATGGTGAAACACTAGGGCGTATGAAGCCCTTCTCAGTCAAATCCTCAAGTTGCTTCTTCAGCTCCAACATCTTGACAGGTGCGATACGGTATGGTGCCTTCGAGATGGGTCTCGTACCAGGCTCAAACTCTATACTAAAATCCACACTCCTCTGAGGTGACCTTTTCTAATCCGAAACTGAGAGTTAAGTGTTAGAGTTTGCCAAATCCTATTCTTATTACACCTTTCTTGGTTCAATGCAAGCCTAGGATGAAACTTACCCGGTAATTCCTTTGTTTGTTTCCTCATGATCATATGTGTAGGTAATAAAGGTTTATCCTTTATTAGGGTTTGAGTGTGCCTTCATCCCATCTTTATGAGTTAGCCTGAGACTTACCCGGTAAAGGTTGATTCTATTCCTTTAGTTGGTGTCTTGGTTTGAGATTATGATTCCTTTACTTAGTACCTTGAGACTTACCCGGTAATAGGAACTTTTGGTTTGGAGTTAGTGAGTAGTGAGACTTAACCGGTGATCTATTCCACTTTAGAAACACCTTCCCTTTACAAAACCTCAACTTTGTCCGCTTATCTTGAGATCTTGAGTTGGAACCACAACTGGATGCTTTAATCCCTAGAATTTTCATATTTCCTTAATTGACTATATTATAATCTTTTGATTTCTTTAATTGCTTTTGTGGTTAGTTACAATATTGACAGCCTATACTTGCTTTGTTTCACCTAAGTCCTCAGATCGACACCCCAGAATTCTTGCTTTTACTGTAATTGACCCGTACACTGCGGGTTCACATCCTTGTTTTAAGCATATTTCCTCGGTTATAAATTTAAAGCTTGCACTCACCATTTAGCGAACAAGTTTTTGGCGCCGTTGTCGGGGACTTGGTCTAGACCGAGCCGGTTGCGGTTGTCTTTCGGGGCTATTGCCCATGTTACTACTAACCACTCTAATTGAGTGACTTTTGCAGCTTCTTTTTCTTAGGTTTATGCGAAGAACCCGTGCTGGGAAGGAAATCGTTCCTTTCGATCCCGAACCAGAAAAGACATATAAGAGACGCTTGAAAGAAGCAAAGATGGCCAACCAAGACAATCGCGATCTTGAGGCCGAATTGAAGGAGGCGATGGAAAAGCTGCGCCACAATAGGGAAGAATTGCAGCGCGAAAGGGAGCAAAATCGCACCCGAGCTGCAGAGATTGAAGCATATACGGCTGAGTTGCGAGCTCAAATTCTGCATCGACCGGACCCTCGACCGAGGCAGGACCCCACGCAAGTTGCCCCGGCTGAGATACTTCCACCTCGGATGCCAGTCCGAGATGTTCTTTATGCAAGCATTCCACAAACCCTAGGGTAGAGGATGGACCCAAACCAGCAATTGAGGCGTCCAGGAGTCAACCTAGGAGATCCAACGGAGCATGATTATGAACTTCGATCGCAAGTTCTTTCCATGATTCGCCAATGCTAATTCGGAGGTCTAGAAAGGGAGTCTCCCCATCAACATCTACAAAACTATGAGATCTTGATGGAGACCTTGAAACCTTCAAGAGTGGAAAATAATAATTACAAGTTAAGGCATTTTTACTTTTTTTTGAAGGAGAGGGCGCTTACTTTGTACCAGTCTCTTTCTCCCGGAAAGATCAACACTTGGGAGAAGATGACGACGGAGTTCTTGACGAAATTCTTTCCCCCTCCAAAACTGCCGAAATGAGAGGGAAGATCAACGCATTCATCATGAATGACAATGAGAGTTTGTCCAATTCATGGGAGAGATTTAAAGATGATCTTTTGGATTGCCCACATCATGGGATTCCAAAGATAGAGTTGTTGGAGATTTACTTCAAGGGATTGGATGGAGCTACCCAATTCAGCCTTCAACTACTATCCACCGGCACATTCATGGACATGCCGGTTGATGAAGCTTGGGAATTCATTGAAAAACAAGCTTTGCACATGGAGAAGTACTCACACCAAGGAGCTGAAAATGGAGTTAAGAGAGTTAATTTCCAAGAAGCTCCATCAAATGATAACCAACTTACCTCCCTCAAGAATGATGTGAAGCAATTGAAGGAACTTTTGGTTGCTCACACCAAGAAAGAAGAGGAAGGATATCAAGGCTCAAGGAACAACAATGGCTACGGGAACAACAACAACGGTTCCCGGAACAACAACTACAACAACAATAGAGGATCCAACAACAATAATTGGAGCCCAAACAATCAAATTCGGGTAACTCTTACTCTAACTCCAATTCAAACAACTCTTCTAATCCCTTCCTCTCTTCTTCTTCTTCTACTCCATTGAAGAGCCAAGAGCCTGGATCAATCTCGTCCTAACCAGAGAAGAAATATGCAGTGCTGGAGGCTATCTTGATCAAGCTCAATGCTATGGAGACGTCCATGACTTCATTTTCGAAGGCACAAAAAGCCTTAGAACAACAATTCTATAATAAGGCGAAAGAAGCGCCAAGAGATCCAGGGAAGCTTCCAGCAAGGACAGAGAGCAACCCTAAAGGACATATCATGACAATAACGACGAGAAGTGGACTGAAAACTGCAGATCCAGTGCCTCGGTCGATGCCAGTGAAGAACACCTCGGTCCAAGCACAGACGAAGAACACTTCGGCCGAGGTACCAACCGAGGTGGAGACTCAGAAAGCATCGGACAAAACTGAAGTTTATGTCCCACCTCCTGCATATAAACCACCACTTCCATTCCCCCACTCAAGGGCCAGAGCACATCTAGACAAGCATTTTGGTAAGTTCCTTGACTTGATGAATAAACTACATATTAATATCCCTTTCCTTGATGCTATTCTAGGGATGCCTGTTAGCATGAAATATTGTGATATTTTAGGCACGTTTTCTAAACGTATTTGATTCATATTGATAGTCTTTGATTGAACTTTGCTGCATATGTGAGCTAGTATTACCTATAATGTCGATATGGATGTCTACACTAGTTCTATGTTGATTATAGGTGATTTGGAGCTATTTCCGAACGGAATCGAGCAAAGGAGAGTTGATTTGATATGTCCATGGATTGAGGACATTCTTAGGAAGCAAATTGGAGTTTTAGCTTAAGGAATGCACGAGGCTAGGGAAGAATCACGTTCTTGCCCTAAACCACGCTCTAAAATACGGCCGTACTACGAACCACGTTCAGTTCCACGGCCGTGGAACCCTGCAAGAGAGGCGTGATGCATTCCAGTAACTTACACGGCCGTGGAATACATGGTACAAACCGTGATCTAATCCACGCCCTAAATTACGGTCGTGAGAACTTCCACGACCGTGATCTTGGCGGATCTTTTCGCCACACTTTGAAGCCACGATCTTTTGAAGATTGGGCCGGGCCGATATTTTATCTTGCCCTATAAAAAGACGGACGAAGCAAGAATCCGTCATCCCCGCTTACCCTCATTTAGGCACGCTTACACCCGTCATCCGCGCGAAGGATCGTTTAGCCCTTGCTTGGAAGCATCGACATCTCTTTGGAGATCGAAGTTCGTGTTTGGGAATTGCCCTAATCTCGCACTTTTGGTGGAGATTGCTGTTGAGATCTCCAGATTGACGGAAGATCGAAGCTTTTGGAATATTTTGCAAGGAGATCTCTCTTCTTGTTTAGGTTTTATTTGGAAAACGGATTGACATCCCGTTTTCCCTTCTTTCCTAAGGTTGTGATTGTTTGTTTTACTTTGAATCCTTTGACAATACTTGTTCTCTTTGTGACTTTGAGATTAGTTTGAAGATTATTGAAAGTTCTTGAAAGTTTTCATCTTTCTATCTTTTAATTATTAAATTGATATCAACATGACTGTTATTGGCTAAAAACCCTTAACAATTCTGAAGTGAAGGGTTGATAGTTGTGGCTTAGATGATGATAGATCGATCGTAAACAGATTAGACCCTGAGAGTTAGAGAGAATCGCCGACGACCCTAAATTACGGCCTGTTCTTGAGTCCACGGCCGTGGAACCTCAAGAACTAACCGTAATTTCCCTTAAATCTACGAACTTGCTTTTACTTTAATCCAAAGTTAAAGATTTGCTTTAACTTAGTTTAGAATTGTCTTTTCTGGGTGGTAGTGAAGCCTCAACAACCTCTACCTTGATTGTGAGTGTCACAACCTCAATCGGTTTAGTTAGTCTTGATCCTTGGGTTACAAGTTTGGGTATTTGACACTAATTCTCACCTTTAGAACCTTTCTATATTGAGCCTCAACAACCTGTATAGAGAGTGCCTTGTAGGTGAGTTACATAAGGTTTTTGGAACTTCACCGTACGATTACCTTACATTAGTATACCTTTGCATATCTCAACTCTGTCTTTATATCATTAGTACATCTTGAATCGATTGCCACTGCTGGATACTTGGATCTTTAGGATTGTTGTTTTCCCAATATTTGCAAAACTCTCATATTTACTCGCTTGATAATCTGCAATCGTATTTGTTCCCACCCAAATCCCTGTGTTCGATACTCTGGAATTCTTGCTTAGCTACGTCGATCCGTACACTGCGGGTTCGCTGCTTGATTCTAGTTTTATAAATTTAAAGCTTATTTGCACACATCTTTAGGGGCGAACAATGCCCGTCTATGGGAAGTTCTTGAAAGAAATTCTATCAAGGAAGAGGAAATTGGAAGAATTTGTTGAAGTAAGGATGACATCTAAATCCTCGGAACTCATTCAAATCATGAAGGAGAAGATGTCACCCAAGTTGAGAGATCCCGACTCATTTTGCATTCCCATTCAAGTTGGGGATGTCACTTGTGAGGCGTTGTGTGATCTAGGAGCCAACGTGAGCATCATCCCGCTAGAGCTATGTGTGAGAATCGGACTTGGAGAGCCAAATCCGGTGAAGATACGGTTGTACATGGCGGACCGCTCCATTACCCATCCCGTGGGCATCTTGGAAGACGTTCCGGTTAAGTTAGGTAATTTCTATTTACCTATAGACTTTGTTGTGCTTGATATTCCCGAAGATTATCCCGTTCCTATCATTCTCGGGAGACCATTTCTAGCAACTTCGGGTTGCAATGTGGATTGTAAGAACGCCAAGTTGCAATTCAACATTGGCGGTGATCAAGTTGAGTTTGCATTACTTGCGGCAATGAAAGGAGAGCCGCTGGGAGATAATATCTTCAACATCTATGATGAAGAAGAATCGAGAGAATTGGTGAGCTATATCCTTATTAATGATCCACTTGAGAGAGTTGTTAGTTTTAGCTTAATGGAGGAAGGTATAGATGCTTCTTGTGATGCAGATAGAGAGTGCCTTGTAGGTGAGTTACATAAGATTTTTGGAACTTCACCGTACGATTGGGTATTTGACACTAATTCTCACCTTTAGAACCTTTCTATATTGAGCCTCAACAACCTGTATAGAGAGTGCCTTGTAGGTGAGTTACATAAGGTTTTTGGAACTTCACCGTACGATTACCTTACATTAGTATACCTTTGCATATCTCAACTCTGTCTTTATATCATTAGTACATCTTGAATCGATTTCCACAGCTGGATACTTGGATCTTTAGGATTGTTGTTTTCCCAATATTTGCAAAACTCTCATATTTACTCGCTTGATAATCTGCAATCGTATTTGTTCCCACCCAAATCCCTGTGTTCGATACTCTGGAATTCTTGCTTAGCTACGTCGATCCGTACACTGCGGGTTCGCTGCTTGATTCTAGTTTTATAAATTTAAAGCTTATTTGCACACACCTTTAGGGGCGAACAAGTTTTTGGCGCCGTTGCCGGGGATTTGGTTTCGGCCGAATCCGGTTGCCGGTTGTCAAGCTTGGGAGCTTGCTCTCGTTATTTGATATTCCTTTGAGTGCATGCGCAGGTCTAGGAACACCGAAGATCTCTTACCTCTTGATCAAGAGCTAGAGAAAACCTTGAGGAAAAAGCGCAAGGAAAAGAAGATGGCCGAAGAACACGAACGTGATCTTCAAACGGAATTGGCGGAGAAGGAAGCTCAACTCCGATGGAACGAGACTCTCCGCCAAGATGAGATGGATCGTCACCAATCTCAAGTTAACAGTTTACAAGACATGATCTTCCAGATGAGGGTAGAGATGAGCGACCTTAAGAATAAGGGAAGCAAGAAATCCTCAAGGAAAGCATCAAGGTCTAGAAGAAAAAGTCACGCATCCGCTGATGATAGTGACTCTTCCATGCCACCGTTAGAGGAGATTGATCCTACGATCAATGTGAATCCTTTCCATCCACAAGGAGCTGCTAATCGCCGCATTCCACCTAGGAATGTGAGGATCGAACGTGTGGATAATGAGCTAAGAACTCTTGGCCAGCGGATGGATCCAACACAACAACCACGCCGCTTGGGCGTGAATTTTGATGCTGAAGATGTGCAAGGGTTTAGCTTTAACCCTCAAGTTATTACTCTTGTTCGCCAAAGCCAATTTGGTGGTACAAGCGCTGAATCTCCACACCAACACTTGCAAAACTTTGAGTGTATGATGGAGACGATGAGACCGAAGAGTGCTACCACCAACAGCTACAAGCTTAAACCCTTCTTCTTCTCTTTGAAAGGGAAAGCGTTGTCTTGGTACCAAGCTCTTCCTAATGGGAAACTAGACACGTGGGAAGACCTTTCCGCGGAGTTTCTCACCAAATTCTTCCCGCCCTCTAAAACGGCGGAACTTAGAGGTAAGATAATGCTTTTTCAATGAGACCTAACGAAAGTTTGTTTCAATCTTGGGAAAGGTTTCAGGATTTTCTCTTGGATTGCCCTCATCATGGCATATCCAAGCTTGCCTTGCTAGAGATCTACTACAAGGGGCTGGATGCGGGAACGCAATTCAACCTCCAATCCCTCTCATGTGGAACGTTCATGGACATGAGAGAAGATGACGCTTGGGACTTCATCGAGAAGCAAGCAAGAGTCATAGAGAAGTATTCCCACCGGAAAGTGGAGGGAAATCGTGTGGAGCAAGGAGCGAAGCTCACACATGAAGCTCAAAATCAGATTTTCTCCCTCAACAATGAGATCAAGGAGTTGAAGGAGGTTATCAAGACCAACTTTCCAAAGCAACAAGAGAAGGATGTTGGCTATTTGGGCAACAACAATGGCGGTGATAACACCAACCGCAACAACAATAACCGGAACAACAACCGGAATAACAATTGGAATGGAAACAACAACAACCGGAACAACAATTGGAACAACAATAGGGGTTCAAACAACAACAATTGGCGCTCCAATCAACAAAATTCCGGTAACTCTTATCCTTCCAATTCTAATTCACTAACTCCACCTTCCTCTTCCTCTACTCCTTTGAAAAGCCAGGGGCAATCATCTAATGGAGGAAACAATACGGGAAAGGAGAAGCCCGATCCCATGTTGGAAACGATCTTGGGAAAGCTTCAAGGGTTGGAGAACCGCCTCATCAAGGTTGATGATCAAGTTTCTAAGGTTGACAAAGCTCAAAAAGTTTTGGAAAACCAAATATTCAACCACGCGGAGGAAGTTCCTAGAAATCAAGGGAAACTTCCAAGAAAGACAGAGGACAACCCAAAGGGAAGGGTGATGGCGATTACAACTAGGAGCGGAGTGACTACCACCGATCCGCAGCCTACGTTCGTTGAAGTCCCCGTAGAGAAGGACAAAGAAAAGGGGAAGGAGAAGGAAGATGTCTATATTCCTCCTCCAGCTTACAAACCTCCCCTACCATTTCCTCAATTTAGAGCATGAGCGCGCCTAGACAAACAATTCGGTAAGTTCATAGAACTCATGAGTAAGCTGCATATTAATATACCCTTCATTGATGCTATTGTAGGTATGCCGGCTTATGGCAAGTTCTTGAAGGAGCTCCTCTCCAACAAGAGGAAGCTAGAAGATTTTGGTGAGGTCAAGATGAGTTCGGATTCTTCGGATCTCATCAAGACCATGAAGGAGAAAATGTCCCCAAAGTTGAAAGATCCGGGGTCATTTTGCATTCCCATTGGAGTGGGAGATGTCACATATGACGCTTTATGTGACTTAGGAGCAAGTGTGAGCATCATACCACTTACATTATGCAGGAAGATCGGTTTAGGCGAGCCTAAACCGGTAAAGATGACGTTATACATGGCGGATCGATCCATCACTCGCCCCGTCGGTATTGTAGAAGACGTCCCCGTCAAGCTAGGTAAATTCTTTGTTCCCATTGATTTTGTCGTGCTTGACATTCCTGCAGATAGTCCGGTCCCGATCATACTCGGAAGACCGTTTCTTGCAACTTCCGGCTGCATGGTCGATTGCAAGAATGGAAGACTCGCTTTTGATATTGGAGAAGAGAAAGTAGAGTTCGTTCTTTCCACTCTAGTGAAGGAGCCAATCTTTGACGAGGATATTTACGATGTCCAAGACGAAGAAGGTTTGTCTAGGGAGGAGGTAAGTGCGATTCTCTTTAACGATCCTTTACAAAAGGTTATCACTATGAGTCTAACCAATGTAGGGGAAGAAGAAGAGTGCAAAGAGGAAATTGAAGCCTTAGAAGCACAAGAAGAGATGCATGAAGTGGAATTTGAGAAACTCCACGATGAGGCTGAGAATATTAGAATCCACGGTCACACCCTATATTCCACGACCGTGGATTTCACAACCAAAATCGACCTCCATTCCAGGGGATTACACGGCCGTGGAACATATGGAGAGACCGTATTTCTGACCGTGGAAGAAGGTGATCGGCATACCTCTTCAACTTCTTTTGATTCTTCTCCAAACTACTCAACATCCTTAGAAACTTCTAAGGAAACGTCGGATGCTCCTCAAGGATCATTAGAAGCTCCGAAAGTGATGGAACTCAAACCACTTCCTACTCATCTAAGGTACGCTTTCCTTGGATCTAATTCTACCTTTCCGGTTATTGTTAGCTCCGAATTAATCATAGATGAACATGAACAGCTCATGATTGTCCTTAGGAAACATAGAAAATCCATAGGCTATACTATTGAGGACTTAGTAGGAATTAAACCCTCCCTATGTATGCATAAGATACTAATGGAGGAGGACTTTAGAACTTCAAGACAACCTCAAAGGCGGTTGAATCCGACCATGAAGGAGGTTGTCAAGAAGGAAATTCTTAAACTTCTTGATGCAGGTATCATCTATCCTATCTCCGATAGCAAGTGGGTGAGTCCAGTTCAAGTAGTTCCGAAGAAGGAAGGAATGACGGTCATCACCAACAAGAACAACAAACTCATTCCTACCCGAACCGTGACTGGATGGCGAATGTGTATAGACTACCGCAAGCTCAACAACGCAACGCGGAAGGATCACTTTCCATTGCCATTCATCGATCAAATGCTTGAAAGGTTAGCACAACATTCACATTTTTGCTACCTTGACGGTTATAGTGGTTTCTTTCAGATTCCGATACATCCGGATGATGAAGAGAAGACCACATTCACGTGCCCTTGGGGTACGTTCGCCTATAGGAGAATGCCGTTCGGGCTTTGCAACGCCCCAGCCACCTTTCAACGGTGCATGATGGCCATCTTCTCCGAATACGTAGAGGAAATCATGGAAGTCTTCATGGACGACTTCTCTGTATACGGTTCCTCTTTTAACGATTGTCTTTCTAACCTTTCTCTTGTTTTACAAAGATGTGAAGACACTAACCTAGTTCTTAATTGGGAGAAGTGTCAATTCATGGTTAAGGAAGGAATCGTATTAGGTCACTTAGTCTCTAGTAGAGGGATAGAGGTAGACAAGGCTAAGATAGAGACCATAGAGAAACTTCCTCCCCCAATTTCGGTGAAAGGGATAAGAAGTTTCCTAGGACATGCTGGATTTTATAGACGTTTCATTAAGGACTTTTCTAAGATATCAAAACCTCTCACTAATCTATTGATGAAGGATGCGGTTTTTGAGTTTTCGCAGGAATGTTTAGATGCATTTAATACCATCCGGCAAGCTCTAATTTCAGCACCTATTATCCAACCCCCGGATTGGACTCTCCCCTTCGAGATTATGTGCGATGCTAGTGACGTAGCTATTGGAGCTGTTCTTGGACAACGAAAGGAAGGGCGAACCCATGCCATATACTATGCTAGCAAGACGCTAGACGAAGCGCAGCTCAACTACGCCACTACAGAAAAAGAGTTTCTAGCCATTGTCTACGCTATTGACAAGTTTCGCTCTTATCTTGTAGGTGCAAAGGTGATTGTCTACACGGATCATGCTGCGATCCGGTACCTCCTTGCGAAGAAAGACGCGAAACCAAGGCTGATTAGATGGATTCTTCTCCTACAAGAATTCGATCTTCAGATCCGCGACAAGAAAGGTTCAGAAAATTCTGTTGCGGATCATTTGAGTCGTCTAACACATCTAGGGGATGACCATCTACCCATTGATGACTCCTTTCCGGACGAACACTTACACAACATAGAGGAGTGCATCAACATGATCTCCAAAGGTAACGAACCATGGTTAGCTGATTTTGTTAACTATTTGGTTTGCCAGGAGACACCGCCCGGACTATCCTACGCACAAAGGAAGAAGTTCTTTAAGGACGTCCGGGAATACTATTGGAACGAGCCCCTCTTCTTCAAGAGAGGTCCAGATGGCATCATTCGGCAGTGTGTGCCGGAAGATGAGATGCAAAGTGTCATCCGCCATTGTCATTCACTACCTTGTGGAGGACACGCTAGTTCAAACAAGACTAGCGCAAAGGTATTGTAATCTGGATTCTATTGGCCTACTTTATTTAGAGATGTGCAATCCTTTGTTTCTTGCTGCGATGCTTGTCAAAGAACAGGCAATATTTCTAGAAGGAACGAGATGCCCCTCAACAACATCCAAGAGGTGGAGATTTTCGACGTTTGGGGAGTTGATTTCATGGGACCATTCCCATCTTCTTGTGGAAACCAATACATACTATTGGCGGTAGACTACGTTTCTAGATGGGTGGAAGCAATTGCCTCTCCCACAAATGATGCCATGGTGGTGGTTAAGTTCTTCAACAAGACCATCTTCCCGCGATTTGGGACACCAAGGACAATCATTAGTGATGGAGGTTCTCACTTCATAGTCCGTCGCTTTGAAGCTCTTCTAGCTAAGTATGGGGTTACTCACAAGATCGCTACCCCTTATCATCCACAAACTAGTGGACAAGTTGAGATCTCAAATAGGGAGATCAAAGGGATTCTAGAAAAGACGGTTTCAAGGACTAGGAAGGATTGGTCCTTGAAGCTAGATGATGCATTATGGGCGTACCGGACTGCGTACAAGACTCCCATAGGAACCACACCATACAACCTTGTGTATGGGAAGTCTTGTCACTTGCCGGTGGAGCTGGAGCACAAAGCGTTTTGGGCTATCAAGTGGTTGAATTTCGGCATGAAGGAAGCGGGAGAGAAGCGTCTCCTAGACATCAACAAGCTGGATGAACTTCGCTTGAACGCCAATGAAAACGCCAAAATCTACAAGGAAAGGGCAAAGCGTTGGCATGATAAGCATATCATTCCAAAGGACTTCAAAGAAGGAGATCAAGTTCTCCTCTTCAATTCAAGACTTCGCCTCTTTCCAGGTAAGCTTAAATCCCGTTGGACCGGACCTTTTCTAATTAAGCGTATTTTCCCCCATGGTGCAGTTGAAGTATGGGGTGAAGCTAGCGGAAGTTTTAAGGTGAACGGCCAACGACTCAAGAAGTATACGCCGGAACTCCAAGCTGAGGAGTTTGCGCCTACCGCACTCGAATAAGTGCGAGATTGGTCTAGCTACGGACCTTAAACAAAGCGCTTCTTGGGAGGCAACCCAAGGTATTGCATTTTCGTTTTTGTTTTCGATTCATAGTTTAGCTTAGAATAGACGTTTTCGCTTTATTTTGCCTCGATTTCTTCCGGTATGTTCGTGTTTTTGGTTGTAGGATCAATGGAAAAGGAAAAAGGGAGAATAATGTCGAAGAAGAGTGAAGAAATGTGGACTTTGAAGCTTTACAGAAGGTTCCACGGTCTAAATTACGGTCGTCATAGCTACAGTGGCCGTAATTCTCAAAAGCCTTTGAAAAATCACCAAAACCACGGTTCCGTACACTTCCACGGCCGTGGAACACCCCGACAGACTGTGATTTTCAAAATTTTGCCTGCAACTATATAAGCCACATTCTTCACAAATTTACCCCAAAAATTTCCCCTTTCCACGAACTAGACGCCGAAACCCCACGACCTCCTCCAAATCTTCGTTTTCTAATCGTTTTCAACGATTCTTCATCCTAAACTGCAGCAAATCCAACCACGAGCAAGATCCAAGCGACAAACCGAGCGGAAATCCATCAACAAACGCGCATTTCGGGTTTTTCAATCCAAAAAAGAGGTTTATTCTTTCTTCTTGATTTTCGCGGATTTGGTTCGTTTTTGCTATAGATTTTTAGGAAGAACTGACAAAGACTGGAAGGAATTAGATTAGGACTGCTTGTTGTGGTGATTGTTGGTGAATTTGCTGAGATTCGTGAAATTCTGAGACGAATCACGGTCTCTGGGTAAACCACGGCCGTAATTTCTCAAGAACAGACCGTAATTTTGGTGAAAAATGGATTTCGTAAGGAGAATGTCGGGAAGGATAAAAGAGAAGAAGGGAGAGCAGAATAAGAAAAGGAAAGGCAATCCCTCCTCCTCCTCATCCTCTAGGGCACCACCACCCTCATCTCCCTCACTACCATCCTCACCTTCACCTCCATCTTCACCTCCTCACCCTAGCATCCCGACCATACATGAGAACCATCTTGATGCACTTGACCGGATCAAGGAGAGGGCAGTGATTGACCCTAGGTATTTGTTGTTGGAGGATCTACATCCTCTCAACATAGTTGATGATCTTACTTGGCTCTTGGATAGAGCCGGATTACTTGTCTTCACGAACATTCGTGAAGACGCCTATGAAGAGATCACCCGAGAGGTTGTGACGTCTTTTGAGCACAGCCACGTAGATAGGACCGTCTCTTTCCGTCTCATGGAAAGAGACTACCATTTGAGCATAGTTGAGTTTGGGACTATCTTTGGGTTTCATGAGACCTATAACGGTCGATTTCCGAGTGGAGTTTACCCCAAGAACTTTTGGGAGGAAGTGGCTATGGTTTATGCCGACGAGGACCGTTGGCAACCCGCTGATACCAAGGCTAGATTGATGTAACATCTAGCCTTGAAGATAGCTCACCGCGTTCTTTAGGAGTGTCTCTTTCCTAGGACGGAGACACCCCAAAAGATCAAGACGGATGAGCTATTCTTGTTCTATTGTATGCTATATGGACGCCGTGCAGATTGTGCTACTCTCTTGGTTGCTACGATGAGCAAGCTCAAGAATAAGAAGAAGGGGAACATCGGGTATGGTGGGATAGTCACCCACATTGCTAGGAGTTTTGGTGTGGATTTTTCTGCTTGCACCCGCATACCGGCCGTTCCTTTAGGGCTACACGCATTCATGGTTAGGGGTCTCATTTTCCCCACACATGGAGGTCCGCCTTATGCGGGCATGCCTTGGGAGACTAGGACGGGTAGGGGTATAGAGTGGCTGCCGGAGTATTCCATTATGGCGGGACGCTATAATTGGAAGGAGACATTCGCTGCGATGCATGCGAACAGGATAGTAACTCCCCCTTACGTCCCACCACCGGTTGTCGAGGAGGAGGATATGGGAGATCAGTTTGAGAGTGGAGGAGGAGCGGAGCACGAGTTTGGCACGTTTCCGGACCAGCCGGAGGCGGCCCCAGATGTACCTCGACGCTCTCCACATCCAGCTAGAGCCTCAGGCTCGTCATCTCGCCGCGCTAGCGTGAGTGAGAGGCCCACGTGGATGTCCACACCTCCCATATGGTATGGCGTTCCCCCTCCTTGGTCCACGGAGCAGCCAGCAGCACCACCACCAGCACCAGCACCATCCGATGCCCCAGCATGGTACATTCATGCCCTGGGATGGTACGAGCAGATGCCGGATTGGGCTACCGGACTTTCAGAGAGAGTTGGAGCGTTGGAGATCCGGGCGGATGCTAGAGACGGACGCTTAGACGACCTCGACCACATGATGAGGGACGTCTACCGCCAGCAGTTTGGGCGGCACTACGACTCCAGCTTCTCCCCATTCCCGCCTCCGTCGGCGCCGCAGTGATTAGATGCATGACCGTTCGTTTTAGACATTCCCGCCACCACTTTGTGAGTTTCTTTTCTTTTCTTTCTTTTTCTTCTTTCTTTTGAACATTAGGGACAATGTTCGTCCTAAGTATGGGGTGGGATGTACTAAAAAGTTTGTAATAACTCTACTTACTATGTTCGCTTTCAATTGAGACTATCGTTGCATGTTCATTATGTGTTGCACGTTTCCTTATTGCATTGCATGAAAAATAACTTGAAAAACCCATAAAAATTGAAAAATTTTGAAAATTTTTGAGCTTCTAATAAATTGAGATGATTTCTATGATAATCACTACTTGTGAATTGAGTTTGATGACAATTGCATGCTTAAAAGGATTGTGAATCGAAAAGAACTTGAATGAATGAATTTTACCTCTTTTGCAAGTTTTATATTGTCAAAATGTTTAAGGCAATTCGATACTTTATTTCTCCTTTCTTTGATCATCTAGCTCCTCATTGAAATATTAGCCTCATTGAAATATTAGCCTCCTTTCTTTGATCATCTAGCTCCTCATTGAAATATTAGCCTCCTTTACCTATCCGGGAATTTGGAGAAGTGAATGAGAAAAAGGCATGTTTGATGTGGGAGGGCCATGAGAGCAATTATTTGCAATCAAATGAATAGAAAGAAATTGTAGGTTTGGGGAAGTCAATCATGACGATGAGTAACTCGGCACCATTCACATAGCCGGGTGTTTGTGTCTTGCCAAAGTCGAATTGAGCGATATTCCTAGCGGATTATGGTATGTGCGCTAAGGGTTTAAGGCATCTCTTGAAAAATTGAGAAACGCCGATCTCCTAGGCTTCGGTTTTTGTGCACCTCTATCCATAACTCCAAAAGTAAAGTCGAAAAATGAAAAGAAGAGAGCGAAGCTCTAAGTTGAAGTGTTGCGGGAACCGCATAAGAAGAAGAAGGTAGTTGTCCACTTTCCCGGATTTATGCACCATTTTCCCTTAAAGTTTTCCCTTCCCTTCCATATTCTAGACCTTTTCTTTGGAAGTCCTTAAGATCAAAAGAATGTTATATGACTTGGTGATCTAAATTGAAGTTTCTTGTGATTGATTTTGATAATGTTTGAAGGTTATAATGCTTGCTTGGAAGTCAAATTGGTTCATGAATTTTCTTTACATTTTACTCTTTAATTGAGTGTGTGAACGTTTGAAGAACGATTGAAGCAAGGTTTGAGAATGATCTATTCTTTAGAAGTCACATTCATCCAAAGGAAAGTACACATATTTCATCCTAACTCTTGTTTAAAAGCTTTTTGAAAGACCTTGCTTAGGGACAAGCAAGTGTTAAATATGGGGTTATTTGTTAGCATGAAATATTGTGATATTTTAGGCACGTTTTCTAAACGTATTTGATTCATATTGATAGTCTTTGATTAAACTTTGCTGCATATGTGAGCTAGTATTACCTATATTATCGATATGGATGTCTACACTAGTTCTATGTTGATTATAGGTGATTTGGAGCTATTTCCGAACGGAATCGAGCAAAGGAGAGTTGATTTGATATGTCCATGGATTGAGGACATTCTTAGGAAGCAAATTGGAGTTTTAGCTTAAGGAATGCACGAGGCTAGGGAAGAATCACGTTCTTGCCCTAAACCACGCTCTAAAATACGGCCGTACTACGAACCACGTTCAGTTCCACGGCCGTGGAACCCTGCAAGAGAGGCGTGATGCATTCCAGTAACTTACACGGCCGTGGAATACATGGTACAAACTGTGATCTAATCCACGCCCTAAATTACGGTCGTGAGAACTTCCACGACCGTGATCTTGGCGGATCTTTTCGCCACACTTTGAAGCCACGATCTTTTGAAGATTGGGCCGGGCCGATATTTTATCTTGCCCTATAAAAAGACGGACGAAGCAAGAATCCGTCATCCCCGCTTACCCTCATTTAGGCACGCTTACACCCGTCATCCGCGCGAAGGATCGTTTAGCCCTTGCTTGGAAGCATCGACATCTCTTTGGAGATCGAAGTTCGTGTTTGGGAATTGCCCTAATCTCGCACTTTTGGTGGAGATTGCTGTTGAGATCTCCAGATTGGCGGAAGATCGAAGCTTTTGGAAGATTTTGCAAGGAGATCTCTCTCCTTGTTTAGGTTTGATTTGGAAAACGGATTGACATCCCGTTTTCCCTTCTTTCTTAAGGTTGTGATTGTTTGTTTTACTTTGAATCCTTTGACAATACTTGTTCTCTTTGTGACTTTGAGATTAGTTTGAAGATTATTGAAAGTTCTTGAAAGTTTTCATCTTTCTATCTTTTAATTATTAAATTGATATCAACATGACTGTTATTGGCTAAAAACCCTTAACAATTCTGAGGTGAAGGGTTGATAGTTGTGGCTTAGATGATGATAGATCGATCGTAAACAGATTAGACCCTGAGAGTTAGAGAGAATCGCCGACGACCCTAAATTACGGCCTGTTCTTGAGTCCACGGCCGTGGAACCTCAAGAACTAACCGTAATTTCCCTTAAATCTACGAACTTGCTTTTACTTTAATCCAAAGTTAAAGATTTGCTTTAACTTAGTTTAGACTTGTCTTTTCTAGGTGGTAGTGAAGCCTCAACAACCTCTACCTTGATTGTGAGTGTCACAACCTCAATCGGTTTAGTTAGTCTTGATCCTTGGGTTACAAGTTTGGGTATTTGACACTAATTCTCACCTTTAGAACCTTTCTATATTGAGCCTCAACAACCTGTATAGAGAGTGCCTTGTAGGTGAGTTACATAAGGTTTTTGGAACTTCACCGTACGATTACCTTACATTAGTATACCTTTGCATATCTCAACTCTGTCTTTATATCATTAGTACATCTTGAATCGATTGCCACAGCTGGATACTTGGATCTTTAGGATTGTTGTTTTCCCAATATTTGCAAAACTCTCATATTTACTCGCTTGATAATCTGCAATCGTATTCGTTCCCACCCAAATCCCTGTGTTCGATACTCTGGAATTCTTGCTTAGCTACGTCGATCCGTACACTGCGGGTTCGCTGCTTGATTCTAGTTTTATAAATTTAAAGCTTATTTGCACACACCTTTAGGGGCGAACAATGCCCGTCTATGGGAAGTTCTTGAAAGAAATTCTATCAAGGAAGAGGAAATTGGAAGAATTTGTTGAAGTAAGGATGACATCTAAATCCTCGGAACTCATTCAAATCATGAAGGAGAAGATGTCACCCAAGTTGAGAGATCCCGGCTCATTTTGCATTCCCATTCAAGTTGGGGATGTCACTTGTGAGGCGTTGTGTGATCTAGGAGCCAGCGTGAGCATCAACCCGCTAGAGCTATGTGTGAGAATCGGACTTGGAGAGCCAAATCCGGTGAAGATACGGTTGTACATGGCGGACCGCTCCATTACCCATCCCGTGGGCATCTTGGAAGACGTTCCGGTTAAGTTAGGTAACTTCTATTTACCTATAGACTTTGTTGTGCTTGATATTCCCGAAGATTATCCCGTTCCTATCATTCTCGGGAGACCATTTCTAGCAACTTCGGGTTGCAATGTGGATTGTAAGAACGCCAAGTTGCAATTCAACATTGGCGGTGATCAAGTTGAGTTTGCATTACTTGCGGCAATGAAAGGAGAGCCGCTGGGAGATAATATCTTCAACATCTATGATGAAGAAGAATCGAGAGAATTGGTGAGCTATATCCTTATTAATGATCCACTTGAGAGAGTTGTTAGTTTTAGCTTAATGGAGGAAGGTATAGATGCTTCTTGTGATGCAGATATACGAAGCTTAAAGGCATCGGAAGAAGATCCAGGAGCTAAGATTAAAAAGCTAATCGAGGAGAAGGAAATCTCCAGTTCCGGTCCCAGTTGCAGTACCTCGACCGAGGCACTTTCAGGACCAAGCGAGGTGTTCTTGACTGAAGAACATCTCGGTCACCCTCTCTGGACCTCGACAGAGGTCGAAAGCGAGATGATGTCAACTGAGAATAACAAACTTCTTACTCCCTTTTCTGAAATTCATCCACAGTTGGTGGAACACTTTCTCCACCAAACTTCTGATAATAAAGGGCCTTGGTATGCTGACATTGTTAATTATCTTGTTTGCCAGGAAATACCACCCGGACTGACGTACGCTCAAAGGAAGAAATTCTTTAAGGATGTACACCATTACTATTGGGATGAACCTCTACTATTTAAGAGAGGTCCGGACGGGATACTTCGAAGATGCATTCCGGAAGATGAAGTTACTAGTGTCATACGGCATTGCCACTCGCTTCCTTGTGGAGGACATTGCCACTCGCTTACTAGTGTCATACGGAATTCCGGAAGATGAAGTTACTAGTATTACGTTCCGGTTTCTTTTGGCCTACATTATTTAAGGATGTGCAAACGTTTGTTGTTTCTTGTGATGCATGCCAAAAAACAGGGAACTTGTTTAGGAGTAATGAGATGCCACTCAATAACAAACAGGAGGTTGAGATCTTTGATGTATGGGGAGTTGACTTCATGGGACCTCTCCCTTCATCCGGAGGAAACCTCTACATTCTACTAGATGTCGACTACGTCTCTAGATGGGTGGAAGCAATTGCCTCTCCCACTAATGATGCCATGGTGGTTGTGAAGTTCTTTAATAGAACGATCTTTCCATGTTTTGGGACTCCACGCATCATTATCAGCGATGGAGGGACACATTTCATCAACCGGAAGTTTAAAGCACTTCTATCGAAGTATGGGGTAACCCAAAAGGTAGCAACCCCTTATCACCCTCAAACTAGTGGACAGGTCGAGATCTCGAATAGAGAAATTAAAGCAATCTTGGAGAAGACCGTCTCTAGGACGAGGAAGGATTGGTCCATGAAGTTGGACGACGCTCTTTGGGCCTATAGGACCGCATTCAAGAAACCCATAGGTACCACCCCCTATAATCTGGTATATGGGAAGTCTTGCCATTTGCCCGTTGAGCTAGAACACAAAGCGTATTGGGCGATCAAATGGTTGAATTTCGATATCAAGGAAGCCGGTGAGAAACAACTATTGGACATCAATGAGCTGGAGGAACTGCGTTTGAAGGCTTACAAGATTGCCAAGATCTACAAGGAAAGGACAAAGAAATGGCATGACAAGCGTATCATTCCTAAGGAGTATAAAGAAGGAGACTCAGTTCTACTCTTCAACTCCCACCTTCGCCTCTTTCCAGGTAAGTTATAATCTAGATGGACAGGACCTTACGTTGTGAAACATGTTTTCCCTTATGGTGCTGTCGAAATCTAAGGAGAAACAAGTGGAAGCTTCAAAGTCAATGGTCATAGACTTAAGAAATACAAACCGGAAGTCCATGTTGAGGAGATTACACCACTATACCTTGTTTAGGGATGCCGTATGGTCCAACTAGCGACCTTAAACGAAGTGCTTCTTAGGAGGCAACCCAAGGTATTGCTTTCTTTCCCTTTTTCTAGTATAGCTTAAGATAGTTTGTTTTTTCTTTGCTTTGCTTTGTTTTTGGCGTCCTAGACATAAAACAGGTGATCTGTAAGGAAGGAATACAACCCAGGAGCAACATTGGAAGGACAGAAGTTTGAAAGATCGAGAAGACGGAGTTTGACTGAGACACATCTCGGTAGCTGTCACAGCACCTCGACCGAGATGATTCTTGGGCAACCGAGGTAACTAGGGCTTACAGAAACTCACCTCGGTCTATCCACCTCGGTCCAGTCGGGACCACCTCGACCGAGGTGACAGCAGATTCAGTGAGGGCTATAAAAGGGGGATCGGTTTCTCTCTCTTCCTTCCTTCACCTTCTCGACCGCGGCACTGATCTCACCTCGCCTCTTCGATTCTCACTCGTTTTCGACGATTCTTGCTCTCATTCTGCAAGGGAAAGCTAGACGAACGGATTGCAAGAAAGAAACCGCAACAAAAACGCCTCAATCGACCGAATTTGGGGTAACAAAACCAAAAACCCTAACTTCTTGTCTTTTACTGATTTTGGAAGAAATTGGCTTTGGTATCCAATCATTCTTGTTGAAAAAGGCTTAAGTACGTCATAGGAACAATTGGTAGTGATATTGGGGGAAAATAACTGGATTTCTGAGAGTTGAAATCGCCCAGCACCTTGCCTCGGTCCAGTCGACCTGTGCCTCGGCCGAGGTGTTCTTGAGGATTGTCAGGGCAACCGAGGTGATGTGACAGAGAGAGAGAATGAGTTCTAGGTCTGACAGACAGCTTGTCCTGAGGGATAGATCTTCCCCTTCTTCTTCTTCTTCTTCTTCTTCTCGACCTTCTATACCGGTGATCCACGAGCGTCACCAGGTCGACTACGCCCGCATCTGTACACGTCTAGTGATTGCGCAGCGCTTTTTCGATATTCCTGCTTTTGACTGTTTGGATGTTGTAGATGGTATGAGACAGATGGTCTCGATGGTCGGGCTGGAGTAGTTCATTGAGATCAGAGCTCCAGTCTACCTCGAGCCCACACTAGAGTTTGTTAGCTTTGTGACTCACCTGTCTACAGAGCAGGCCATCATGTACCGGTTGCTGAACCGGAATTATCTAGTACCGATGGATCAGTAGAGACACATCTTCGGCTTCCTGACCCCGACAGTCACTGATTTCCCCTCTCGAGTTGTAGCTCGCCAGTTCTGGGGCAGATAGCTCACGTAGTTGAGCATGTTGACAGGTGGAGACCTGGAGACTCCAGGGAGTGGATCATCTTCCACCTCGCCTTCAGACACGCCCACAGGATATTCAGTGAGACACTTCTGGCGCGTACTAAGACACCCCAGAAGGTGAGACAGGGGGAGCTCTTGAGTTTATTTTGCATGGTGACTGGAGGCGTTCCTGATTTCGGTACTATGCTGGCTGAGGATTTGCACAAGATCAAGGCCAAAGCCAAGGGGTACATCTGCTGTGGAGGTTTAGTGACTCATTTAGCTATTGAGATGGGGTTGGATCTGAGTGCTTATACACTAGGGGCGGCTGCCAAGCCGCTAGGGCTGCAGGAGATGATCACTAGGAGGATTCTGGTTCCTCGTCGACTTACTATGCCATATGTGGCGATGCCTTGGGAGCAGATTGCGCCTCAGGGTATTAGGTGGTCGTCTCAGTTTTCGGTTTACGACCCTCAGTACTGGTCCACTGCATGGACTCCGTACATTAAGGACACTAGAGATGCAGCAGCACAGGCACAGGAGGAGGCTGATGAGGATGAGGAGGACGATGGCGGTGCTGCCATGGATACAGGGATAGACACAATTGGTCCCAGCATACCAGTCGTCGATATGGACGACGAGGAGACTGAGGAGGAGGCAGCTGCACCACCATCACGTTCAGCCAGACGCAAAGTCCGCAGACAGCGGGATCCCGTAGCTCACCGACGGATAGACGAGCTGACAGATCAGATGATCGACTCTTACGCCGCTTTGTCCTTAGATATGTTGGAGATGAGGGAGAGCCATCACTACCAGCGCCGGATGTTGGAGATATAGTTCCAGCACACTATGGGCTTCCCCTTTGATCCATCCCAACACCCGTACATGCCATATCCACCTGACCACCAGCAGATCAAAACTAGAGCTTGTAGGGATTTCTTTTATTTATTTATTATGCAGCTCAACTTATGTCCGGTGAGTACATTTCTTTCAAACTTATTTTGACCCATTGGGATAATTTGTCCCAAGTATGGGGTATGTGGATGTATGATTTGACATTATGTGTATGCTTGTATGACTCTATCGGATATTATTGTTTTATCTTGCTCTATGTGTTTATCTGAGACTACATGAATGCATCCAGGTTATTTGATTGAGAAAAACGTCAAAAACTGGTTAAGAAAAATTTTTTTATGACCTCGACCGAAGTGACTCTGACCAAACGAGGTGTAGCACCTCGGTTGACTTAGAACATCTCGACCGAGGTGGTTTAATTGAAACAGTTTTCGAAACGATTTTGTGCTTCTTATCTAGATATGACCTCAGTGAAGATTTTGTTTGCAGATTGATTTTGAAATCATTATATGTTTTGAAAGGTTTTATGATATGTTTAAGTTCTAAATGCTTTATTTGAAATTTTGGCATGTTTAATACTTTGTTTTTTATCCAAATTATGTTGAATTTGAAGGTTGATACCACATGATAAGTTCTCTCACTTTCTTCCTGGGATGATTAAGGCAATTCATTCTCTTCTCTTCTTCTTCTTGATCATGCTTTATCCCCTCATATACATATTTGCCTCCCTTTACCTATCCGGGAATTTGGAAGTAAGAAAGTGAAAAGCAAGTGAAAGAAAAGTTGAGATGTTGGCTGAAAGTTAGAAAGAAACAAATAGTTTTGGGGAAGTCAATCATGATGATGAGTAACTCGGCACCATTTACATAGCCGGGTGTTTATGTATTGCCAAAGTCGGATTGAGCGATATTTCTAACGGGTCATGGTATGTGCATCAAGGGTTTGAGGCATCTCGGGAAATTGATGATTGCTAATCTCATAGGCTTCGGTTATTGTGAACCTCTGTCCATGCATCCCAAAAAGTAAAAAAGTAAAAATACGCAAATCTTATTGGTGGAAGATGTTGAAGTTCAAAAGCAAGTCAAGTAAAGATCCTTTTACCGGATTCTAGCACCACATTCCCTATATACATCTCACCCTCACACGATTCTTGACATCTCTTGAAAAACCCTTGAGACCTCGAGCTTGTTGATTGACTTAGTGGTTTTAACTACATTATGCATGATTAATTTCGATAATTATGATTTATTATACATTCTATGATTTTATGCAAAGATTAACAACTTTCTTATATTTATAAAAATTTTTGATCATATTTTGATTTTAAATTCCATGAAGCATTCTCTTAGAGTGATCTATGAGTGGAGCACACCACTAAATATGTTTTGAAATACTTTTCATTGATCTTTATGACTTATAATCCATTCTATCGTGTACTCAAGATTTTGAACTTGCTTGGGTCAAGCAAGGGACAAGTATGGCTGTATATTTTGTGATTATATTGTCGTTTCATCTACCTTTGCGGGAATCGAGGTCTACACCAAGTTTCGTTGTAATCGTAGGTAAAATGGCACGTTTTGCATCAAAATGGAGCTAAAGGAGTGAAGGAGTCATTGGAGCTACATTCAGGAGCTTAAAGAGGAGTTCATGAATCATGAAAATGGATTAAAGATTTACTTTGAACCAGATTAGAGAGATTTCACGTTCAGTTTAGAGTCACCTCGGTCAGCCACAATACCACCTCGACCGAGGTGATCTTGAGGAGCGCCCCGACCGAGGCGAACACCCTGAATGCGGCGAGATATATTTTATTTGGCTGAGATCTTTTATTTTTGGAAGGAGAGATTTTATATTTTTGGGCTGGATTTCTGGAAGGAAGATCATATATTTTAGAGATCTATTTATGAGATATGGGTATATTTTATTAGGAAATTATCTTTTTAAGATATTTTATCTTTGGAAGATAATTCTCCTATATAAAGGGTTGGAAATTCACCAGTTCAACCATGCTTAGAGGGATGAGAGCATCCAGCAATTAAGGGATTTTTCCGAAGTTTTGAAGGAAGGAAGGAAGATTGAAGATCAATCAAAGAAGGATTGATAGCTTGTTATAACTTTTAAGGGGATTTGTAAGACTTTCTTAGATTCCCTTTTGTTTGATTGTCTTGTTGGATTTGTGATCCAAGGAACGCTTATTTGATTGATATTTGATTCAGTTATAGAAGCCTTGTTCTTAATTAGGTTTTTGTGTTCAAATATTCATTCTCTTCCCAATTATTTTATTGCTTTCATGATGATGAGTGGCTAATTTCTTTGTGCGATTCTAGGGTCATTAGCTGAAGATTGTGGAAAAAACAATGATAGAATAATCTTAAATTCCAGTAGGACCCTGAAAGCTCGAGTCTTTATCCTTAACATTAGAACATCGCGTTCAGTCGATGAACATCTCGGCCGGGGTGGAACTTGACTGACCGAGGTGACCTTTTCTGATCCGAAACTGAGAGTTAAGTGTTAGAGTTTGCCAAATCCTATTCTTATTATACCTTTTCTGGTTCAATGCAAGCCTAGGATGAGACTTACCCGGTAATTGCTTTGTTTGTTTACTCATGATCATATGTGTAGGTAATAAAGGTTTATCCTTTATTGGGGTTTGAGTGTGCCTTCATCCCATCTTTGTGAATTAGCATGATACTTACCCGATAAAAGTTGATTCTATTCCCTTAGTTGGTGTGTTGGTTTGAGATTATGATTCCTTTCCTTAGTACCTTGAGACTTACCCGGTAATAGGAACTTTTGGTTTGGAGTTAGTGAGTAGTGAGACTTACCCGGTGATCTATTCCACTTTAGAAACACCTTCCCTTGCAAAACCTCACCTTTGTCCGCTTATCTTGAGATCTTGAGTTGGAACCACAACTGGATGCTTTAATTCCTAGAATTTGCATATTTCCTTAATTGACTATATTGTCATTTTTTGATTGCTTTAATTGCTTTTGTGGTTAGTTGCAATATTGACAACCTATACTTGCTTTGGTTCACCTAAGTCCTTGAGATTGACACCCCGGAATTCTTGCTTTTACTATAATTGACCCGTACACTGCGGGTTCGCATCCTTGTTTTAAGCATATTTCCTTGGTTATAAATTTAAAGCTTGCACACACCATTTGGAGCGAATAGTAATCAATGCATAACCTCAAAGATCCATCCTTCTTCCGCAAGAAGAGGACAGGTGCACCCCATGGTGAAACACTAGGTCGTATGAAGCCCTTCTCAGTCAACTCCTCAAGTTGCTTCTTCAGCTCCAACATCTTGACAGGTGTCATACGGTATGGGGCCTTCGAGATGGGTCTCGTACCAGGCTCCAACTCTATTCTAAAATCCACACTCCTTTGAGGCGGCAAGCTCGACGGCTCAGCGAATATATCTGCAAACTCGCAGACCATTGGAATATCCTCCAAAGCCGGACTCTCTCCATCCTTCATGGCGTAGCACCAAAAGGGATCACATCCCAGTGAAATCAGTCTAGATGCACGTACCTCACTGATGACAGATACCGTCTTCCCAAGTTCCCAGCCCCAGAAGATCTCAATCTGACCAACCTCGGTAGAGACTGTAACAATCCGTCTACCGACATCCAAAACCGCATGGTGTCTATGCATCCAATCCATACCTAAGATGACTTCTTCATGCACCAATGGCATGACTAAGAAGTCAACAAGTAAAACACGAGTCCCTAAACGAAGGGGACAACTACGTACCTCACGGGTACCTCTGACCCAACTACCATCAGGTATCCCTAAAGTAAAGGGTAAACGATGAAACAGAATGGTACCTATAGCAGCCGGTGCAGGTGGATATTCTGCACTCCTCAACTCAAAAGCTCACCCTCTGGCTCCTCTGGCATCACTAGTACCAACATCTCTACCTTTGCCTCTACTCGGTCTTGGAGAAGAACCCTGAGTAGATGGACGCTCTAGGACTCTCTACTGTCCTAGTGTCTGCTGTTGAGGTGTCCTCTGACCACCTCTTGCTACATTAGAAGGGGAAGAACCCTGTTGAGATGCGACTCCACCCTGCCTACATAAGGCAGCTTTGTGGCCTGGTTTACCACAGGTAAAGCAAGTCACAACTGGTTTGGGACAATCTGGCCTCAGATGGCCCGGGTCACCACAGTTCTAACACTATCGTCCCTTATCTGCAATCACTGGTGACGAGGGGTAACTCTAGCGTCTCTGGTCACGTCTAGAACCAGAAGCTCCTCCAACTCCACTAGTATGCCCAGGACGGTCTGAGAAGTTCTCCTCTGACTGGCTCACTCCCTCTCGTAACTAGAAGCCCGATCCTGATAATCAGCTAGGGACTCGCAATGAAATCCCTCCATGTATGAATGTGTGCTCTCTCTCAGACGACAAGAGAACAAATACACAAGCTGGTCCTCAGATGGTGCAGCTGGACCCAACAAAGCTAACTCGGTCTGGAAGCGGCGAATGGCGTCAACAATAGGCATGTCCTCATAGCCGGCCTCCACAAAATCCTGCAGCTACTCCCTCCTCAGTGAGGCAGGGCAGAACAGCTCCCTAATCATGCTCCTCATATGATCATAACTGGTGGCTTTGGTCCATCAGTCCTCCACCACTGGTGTGCAAGGTCACGGAATAGAGACGGCACCATCTCTATCCGTCTGTCCTCAGGGCACGTGATAGACTCTAAAGCTGAGTCTACATGCCCTATCCACACCTCAGTCTGTAGACCAATCTCTCCTGAAAAGTGTGGCACTCCCTGCTGATGAAATGTCTTTAACTAGGCATCTACTCGAGGCCCTCGAATCTCCTCCATAGCTCTAACTGGCTCATTAACACGTGCAGATGCAGCTGGAACATGTGTCGCTCCCTGAGATCTCTCAGAAGATCCCTCATGTACAGGTAATGTCCTTCTCAAAACGTCGTAGGAATTTCTTAACTCCGGTCCTCCCATGGAGACACGATCAGCGTCATCAGACCGCGCTCGGTGTTCGCCACTTAGCGTGCATGCAAATAAGCTTTAAATTTATAAAACTAGAATCAAGCAAGCGAACCCGCAGTGTACGGATCGGCGTAGATTAGCAAGAATTCCAAAGTATCGAACACAGGGATTTGGGGGGAACAAATTCAGTTGTAAGTTATCAAGCAAGTAAATGTAAGAAGCTTTTCAAGTATTGGGAAAACAACAATCCTAAAGATCCAGGAATCCAGCTGTGGCAATCGATTCAAGATATACTAATGATATAAGGACAGAGTTGAGGTATGCAAAGGTATGCTAATGTAAGGTAATCATACGGTGAAGTTCCAAAAACCTTATATGACTCACCTACAAGACACTCTCTATAAAGGTTGTTGAGGCTTCAATATAGAAAGGTTCCAAAGGTAAGAATTAATATCAAATACCCAAACTTGTAATCCAAGGATCAAGACTAACTAAACCGATTAAGGTTGTGACACTCACAATCGAGGTAGAGATTGTTGAGGCTTCACTACCACCTAGAAAAGGCAAGCCTAAACTAAGTTAAAGCAAATCTTTAACTTTGGATTAAAGTAAAAGCAAGTTCGTAACTTAACACAAAATTACGGCTAGTTCTTGAGTTCCACGGCCGTGGAAGCTCAAGAACAGACCGTGGATTAGGGTTGTCGTCGATTCTCTCTAACTCTCAGGGTCCAATCTGTTTACGATAGATCTATCATTATCTAAGCCACAACTATCAACCCTTCACCTTAGAATTGTTAAGGGTTTTTAACCAATAATAGTCATATTGATATCAAATTCAAGGTTTAAAAGAATGAAAGATGGAAACTTCCAAAAACCTTCAATAATTTCCAAATCAATCTCAAAGTCACAATCAAGAACAATAATCGTCGCTAGATTCGGAATAACACAAACAAACACAAATCTTAGATAAGAAGGAAGAACGGGATGTCAATCCGTCTTCTAAATCAAACCTAAGCAAGAAGCGAAATCTCCTTGCGAACAATCTTCCGAATCTTCGATCTTCCGTCAATCCGGAAATCACAATAGCAATGCGCCAAAAATCTCTCAAACACAATCTCCGCCAAATGCGAAATTAGGGCAATTCCAAGCGCAAGCGTAAGATATGTCTATGCGTAAGCGAAGGTGATGGAATCTCTCTTCGTCCGTCCTTTTATAGTGTAAGATAAAATATCGGCCCGGCCCAATAGCGTAGGAGATCGTGGCTTAAAGTGTGGCGAAAAAGATCGCCAAGATCACGGTCGTGCAAGGGTTCCACGGCCGTAATTTAGAGCGTGGAAATTAACACGGCTTGAACCAACTTCTCCACGGCCGTAGAAGTTGCTGGAATGAACCACGCTTCCCTTGCCATGGTTCCACGGCCGTGGACTTGAACGTGGAAAGTAGTACGGCCGTATTTTAGAGCGTGGTTTAGGGCTAGAACGTGATTCTTCCTTAGCCTCGTGTATCCTTCAAGTTGGCACTACTTTAGCTCCTAGGAATGTCCTCAATTCATGGACATGCGCAATCAAACTCCATCTTGCTCAATTCCGTTCGGAAATAGCTCTCAATTACCTATAATCAACATAAAGCTTGTGTAGATCTCTATATCGACATTATAGACAAACTAGCTCACAAATGTATCAATGCTCAATCAATGACTATCAATAAGGATCAAATACACTTAGAAAACGTGCCTAAAATATCACAATATTTCATGCTAACAAATAACTCCATACTTGCCACTTGCTTGTCCCTAAGCAAGGTCTTTCAAAAGCTTTAAAACAAAAGTTAGGATGAAATATGTGTACCTTCTCAAAGCAATACTTCTTTTTGATAAATGTGCCTTCTAATTAATAGATCATTCTCAAATCTTGCTTCAATCGTTTATAAGACTTTCATACACTTAATCAAAGAGTAAAGAGTAAAGAAAAAGCATGAACCAATCAAACTTCCTTGCAAACATCATAACCTTCAAACATTATCAAAATCAATCATAAGAAACTTCAATTTAGATCACCAAGTCATATAACATTCTTTTGATCTTAAGGACTTCCAAAGAAAAAGGTCTAGAATGTGGAAAGGGAAGGAAACTTTAAGGAATGTGGTGCATGAATCCGGGAAAGTGGACAACTACTCTTTCTTCTTCTCTTGCGGTTTCCGCAACACCTTCAACTTAGAGCTTCGCTCTCTTCTTTTCATTTTTCGACTATACTTTTGGATTTATGGATAGAGGTGCACAAAAACCGAAGCCTAGGAGATTGGCGTTTCTCAATTTTTATGAGATGCCTCAAACCCTTAGCGCACATACCATAATCCGCTAGGAATATCGCTCAATCCGACTTTGGCAAGACACAAACACCCGGCTATGTGAATGGTGCCGAGTTACTCATCGTCATGATTGACTTCCCCAAACCTACAATTTCTTTCTAATCCTTTGAATGAAAAGTATTGCTTTCATGGCCCTCCTACATCATACATGCCTTTTTCATTCAACTCCTCCAAATTCCCGGATAGGTAAAGGAGGTCAATATTTCAATGAGGGGCTAAATGATCAAAGAAAGAAGAAAGAAAAATCGAATTGTCTTAATCATCTCAACAAGAAGCATAAGAACTTATAGTGTGATTTCAACTTCAATTCCTCAACATGATTTAGGTAACATTCATCACATTATGAAACTTGCAAAAGAGGTATAATCAACTCATTCAATTTCTTTTCAATTCACTATTCGTTTAAGCATGCAATTGTCATCAAACTCAATTCACAAGTAGCGATTATCATAGAAATCCTTTCTATCCTTAGAAGCACATAAATTTTCAAAATTTTTCGATTTTTATGGGTTTTTCAAACTCTTTTTCATGCAATGCAATAATGAAACGTGCAACAATATAATGAACATGTAAGATAGTCTCGATAGAAGCAATCATAGTGAGTAAGAGTTATTACAAACTTTTAGTCACACCCCATACTTGGAACAAACATTGTCCCTAATATTCAAATAGAAGAAAGAAAAGAAGAAAAGAAAGAAAAGAAAAAGAAACTCACAAAATGGCGGTGGAGCGGCTAAAGCTATCGGTCATCATCATCGTCACTGCGGCGCCGGTGGAGGCGGGAATGGAGAGAAGCTGGAGTCGTAGTGCCGCCCGAACTGTTGGCGGTAGACGTCTCTCATCATATGGTCGAGGTCGTCCATGCGTCCATCTCTAGCATCGGCTCGAATCTCCAATGCTCTCACTCTCTTTGAAAGACCGGTGGCCCAATCTGGCATCTGCTCATACCAGCCAGGCGCCTGACTATACCATCCTGGAGCATCTGACGGTGCTGGTGGTGGTGCTGGTGGCTGCTGTGCGGACCATGGAGGTGGAGCTCCGTACCATGCAGGAGGCGTCTCCATCCAAGTAGGTCTCTCACTCACGCTGGCGCGGCGAGAAGATGAACCTGAAGCTCTGGCTGGGCGTGGAGAACGTCTAGGCACATCAGAAGCAATGTCCGACTGATCCAGAAACGTGCCAAACTCCTGCTCTGCTCCTCCTCCACCCTCAAACAGATCTCTCATCTCCTCTTCCTCAACTACGGGCGGTGGTGGGACATGTGGAGGAGCTGCAATCCTGTTCGCATGCATAGCTGCGAATGTAGCCTTCCAATTATGGCGTCTAGCCATAATGGAGTAATCCGGGAGCCACTCAATGCCCCTCCCCGTCCTTCTCTCCCAAGGCATAGCTGCATAAGGCGGACCTCTATGGGTAGGGAAGATAAGGCCTCTAGTCATGAAGACCTGGAGTCCTAGGGGTACAGCTGGTATGCGTGTGCATGCAGAAAAATCAACCCCCAATATCCTAGCAAGGTGGGTGACTATCCCACCATATCCGATGTTGCCCGCCCTCTTGTTCTTAAGCTTGCTCATCGTAGCAGCTAAGAGGGTGGCACAGTCAGCAGGGCGCCCATACAGCATAGAGTACAACAGAAAGAGTTCATCCGTCTTGATCTTCTGAGGTGTCTCCGTCCTAGGGAAGAGACACTCAGAAAGAACACGGTGAGCAATCTTCAAGGCTAAGTGGTACATCAACTTAGCCTTGGTATCAGCTGGTTGCCAGCGGTCCTCGCTGGCATAAATCATAGCAACCTCCTCCCAAAAATCTTTGGCGTAAACGCCACTAGGAAAACGACCATTGAAGGTCTCTTGGAACCCAAAGAAGGCTCCAAACTCTCGGATGGTAAAATCATAGTTTCTTTCCATAAGACGGAAAGAAATGGTCCTATCCACATGGTTGTACTCAAACGACGTCACAACCTCTCTCGTGATCTCCTCATAAGCGTCTTCTCAGATAGCCGAGAAGACAACAAGTCCGGCTCTATCCAAGAGCCAAGTAACGTCATCTATGATGTTAAGAGGAGCTAGATCCTCCAACAAAAGGTACCTAGGTCCGATCACAGCCCTCTTATGGATCCTCTCGAGTGCATCGAGGTGATCCTCATGAATGGTCGGTACTCTAGGGCTAGGAGGTGCGGGTGATGAAGGTGATGATGGAGGTGAAGGGGAGAAAAGTGGTGGTGCTCTAGAGGATGAAGAAGAAGAGGGGTTACCCTTCCTCTTTTTGTTCTTGTCCTGTCCATTCTTCTTCTCCTTAATCCTCCTAGAAACTCTCCTAACAAAATCCATCACTGTTCAAAACCACGGTCTGTTCTTAGTGTTCCACGGCCGTGGAATTTCCAGAGACCGTGATTCGTCTGGTTCTTTCGCAAATCTCAGCAAACAACAGTCAAACTCAGCAATCAGGCAGCCCTAGTCTAATTTCTTCCAATTTCAATCAGTTCTCCTATAATTTCTAGCAAAAACGAACCCAAATTGACGAAGATAGAGAAGAGCAAAAAAACCTAGTTTCGGATTTTAAAATCCGAATTCTGCGTTCCTTGGTGATTTGCCGCTCGATTCGTTGCTTGGATCTTGTTGGTGGTCGAATTTGCTTCAGTTTGGAACGAAGAATCGTTGAAAACGATTAACGAACGGAGATTTGAGGTAAAGGGCGTGGAATCGGCGAAGAGGGTCGTGGAATTGGGTTTTTTTTGTGTGTTTTTGTGAAGAACGTGGTTTATATAGTGGCCGGCAAAATTTTTGAAAACCACGGTCTATCGGGGGGTTCCACGGCCGTGGAAATGTACGGAACCGTGGTTTTTGTGATTTTTCAAAAGCTTTTGGAAATTACGGTCACTGTAGCTGTCACGACCGTGGTTTAGACCGTGGAACTCTCTGTAATGCTCCAAAGTCCAAGTTTCGTCACTTTTCTTCAAAATTACTCTTCCCCTTTCCTTTTCCACCGTTCCTACATCCAAAAACACGAACATACCGGAAGGAATCGAAGGCAAAACAAAGCAAAAACGTCTAAACTAAGCTAAACTATGAATCGAAAACAAAAACGTAAATGCAATACCTTGGGTTGCCTCCCAAGAAGCGCTTTGTTTAAGGTCCGTAGCTAGACCAAACTCGCACTTATTCGAGTGCGGTGGGCGCGAACTCTTCGGCTTGGAGTTCCGGCGTATACTTCTTGAGTCGTTGACCGTTCACCTTAAAGCTTCCGCCCGCTTCACCCCATACTTCAACTGCACCATGGGGGAAAATACATTTGATTAGAAAAGGTCCGGTCCAACGAGATTTAAGCTTACCTGGAAAGAGACGAAGCCTTGAATTGAAGAGGAGAACTTGATCTCCTTCCTTGAAGTCCTTTGGAATGATATGCTTATCATGCCATCGCTTTGCTCTCTCCTTATAAATCTTGGCGTTCTCATAGGCGTTCAAACGGAGTTCTTCCATCTCATTAAGGTCCAAGAGACGCTTCTCTCCCGCTTCCTTCATGCTGAAATTCAACCATTTGATAGCCCAAAACGCCTTATGCTCCAACTCTACCGGTAAGTGACAAGACTTCCCATACACAAGGTTGTATGGTGTGGTTCCTATGGGAGTCTTGTACGCAGTCCGGTACACCCACAATGCATCATCAAGCTTCAAGGACCTATCCTTCCTAGTCCTTGAAACCGTATTCTCTAGGATTCCTTTGATCTCCCGATTTAAGATCTCAACTTGTCCACTAGTTTGTGGATGATAAGGGGTGGCGATCTTGTGAGTAACCCCATACTTAGCTAGAAGAGCTTTAAAGTGCCGGGCAATGAAGTGAGAACCTCCATCACTAATGATAGTCCTTGGTGTCCCGAATCGTGGAAAAATGGTCTTGTTGAAGAACTTAACCACCACCATGGCATCATTGGTAGGAGAGGCAATACCCATCTAGAAACATAATCCACCGCCAAGAGTATGTATTGGTTTCCACAAGATGATGGGAACGGTCCCATAAAATCTACTCCCCAAACATCGAAAATCTCCACCTCTTGGATGTTATTGAGAGGCATCTCATTCCTCCTAGAGATATTTCCTGTTCTTTGACAAGCATCGCAACAGGAAACAAAGGATTGCACATCTCTAAATAAAGTAGGCCAAAAAAATCCAGATTGCAATACCTTAGCGCTAGTCTTGTTCGAACTAGCGTGTCCTCCACATGGTAGTGAATGACAATGGCGGATGACAATTTGCATCTCATCTTCCGGCACACATCGCCGAATGATGCCATCCGGACCTCTCTTGAAGAGGAGAGGTTCATTCCAAAAGTATTCCCGGACATCCTTAAAGAACTTCTTTCTTTGTGCGTAGGATAGTCCGGGTGGTATCTCCTGACAAACCAAATAGTTAACAAAATCAGCAAACCATGGTTCGTTACCTTTGAAGATCACATCGATGCACTCCTCAATAATGTGTAGGTGTTCGTCTGGAAAGGAGTCATCTATAGGTAAGTGGTCGTCCTCTAGATGTGTTAGGCGACTCAAATGATCCGCAACAGAATTTTCCGAACCCTTCTTGTCGCGGATCTCTAGATCGAATTCTTGTAGGAGAAGAATCCATCTAATTAGCCTTGGCTTCGCATCTTTCTTCGCAAGGAGGTACCGGATCGCAGCATGATCCGTGTAGACAATCACCTTTGCACCTACAAGATAAGAACGAAACTTGTCAATAGCATAAACAATGGCTAAAAATTCATTTTCCGTAGTGGCGTAGTTGAGCTGCGCTTCATATAGCGTCTTGCTGGCATAGTATATGGCATGGGTTCGCCCTTCCTTTCGTTATCCAAGAACAACTCCTATAGCTACGTCACTAGCATCGCACATAACCTCAAAGGGAAAAGTCCAATCCGGAGGTTGGATAATAGGTGCTGAAATTAGAGCTTCCCGGATCATGTTAAATGCATCCAAGCATTCCTGCGAAAACTCAAAAACTGCATCCTTCATCAATAGATTAGTGAGCGGTTTTGATATTTTAGAAAAGTCTTTAATGAAACGTCTATAAAATCCAGCATGTCCTAGGAAACTTCTTATCCCTTTCACCGAAGTTGGGGGAGGAAGCTTCTCTATAGTCTCTATTTTCGCCTTATCCACCTCTATCCCTCTACTAGAGATTAGGTGTCCTAAAACAATTCCTTCCTTCACAATAAATTGACACTTCTCCCAATTAAGAACTAGGTTAGTGTCTTCACACCTTTGTAAAACAAGAGCAAGGTTAGAAAGGCAATTGTCAAAAGAGGAACCGTATACGGAGAAGTCATCCATGAAGACCTCCATGATTTCCTCAATGTATTCGGAGAAGATGGCCATCATGCACCTTTGAAAGGTGGCTGGGGCGTTGCAAAGCCCGAACGGCATTCTCCTATAAGCGAACGTACCCCATGGGCACGTGAATGTGGTCTTCTCCTGATCATCCGGGTGTATCGGAATCTAAAAGAAACCACTATAACCGTCAAGATAGGAAAAGTGCGAATGTTGCGCTAACCTTTCAAGCATTTGATCGATGAAGGGTAGTGGGAAGTGATCCTTCCTCGTCGCGTTGTTAAGCTTGCGGTAGTCTATGCACATCCGCCATCCCGTTACGGTTCGGGTAGGAATGAGTTCGTTATTCTTGTTGGTGATGACCGTCATTCCTCCCTTCTTTGGAACTACTTGAACCGGACTCACCCACTTACTATCGGAGATAGGATAGATGATACCTGCATCAAGAAGTTTAAGAATTTCCTTCTTGACAACCTCCTTCATGGTTAGATTCAACCGCCTTTGAGGTTGTCTTGAAGTCCTAAAGTCTTCCTCCATTAATATTTTATGCATGCATAGGGAGGGTTTAATTCTTACTAAGTCTTCTATAGTATAACCTAAAGTTTTCCTATGTTTCCTAAGGACAACCATAAGCTTACTATGTTCATCTATGGTTAGATCGGAACTAAAAATAACCGGATAAGTAGAGTTAGGTCCTAGAAAAGCGTACCTTAGATGTGTATGAAGTTGTTTCAATTTCATTGCTTTCAGAGCTTCTAATGGCTCTTGAGGAGCATCCGACGCCTCCTTAGAAGTGTCTAAGGGTGTAGAAGGTGTGGGAGAAGAATCAAAAGAAGTTGAAGAAGTGGCACGATCACCTTCTTCCACGGCCTGAATCACGGTTTCCATACATCTTCCACGGCCGTGGTTTAGGGCGTGGAAGGTGGTTACAGTTGCTCTGCCTCCTCCACGACCGTGTAACCCTCTCGAGTGAGCCACGCTTTGGTTGGTGAAATCCACGGCCGCGGACTATAGTGTATGGCCGTGGATTCTCACGTTTTCTGCCTCGTCGTGGAGCTTCTCAAATTCCTCTTCATCTGCCTCTTCTTGTGCTTCTAAGGCTTCAATTGCCTCATTGCACTCCTCTTCTTTCCCTACATTCGTTAGACTCATAGTAATAACCTTTTGCAAAGGATCTTTGAAGAGAATAGCACTTACCTCCTCTCTAGACAACCCTTCTTCATCTTGGATATTGAATATATCCTCATCAAAGATTGGCTCCTTCACTAGAGTGGAAAGAACGAACTCTACCTTCTCCTCTCCTATGTCAAAGGCGAGTCTAGCATTCTTGCAATCAACTATGCAGCCGGAAGTTGCAAGAAACGGTCTTCCGAGTATGATCGGGACCGGACTATCTGCAGGAATGTCAAGCACAACAAAATCAATGGGAACAAAGAATTTACCTAGCTTGACTGGGACGTCTTCTACAATGCCGACGGGGCGAGTGATGGATCGATCCACCATGTACAACGTCATCTTCACCGGTTTAGGGTCGCCTAAACCGATCTTCCTACATAATGCAAGTGGTATGATGCTCACACTTGCTCCTAAGTCACATAATGCATCGTATGTGACATCTCCTACTCCTATGGGAATGCAAAATGACCCCGGATCCTTTAGCTTTGGGGGCATTTTCTCCTTCATGGTCTTGATGAGATCCGAAGAATCCGAACTCATCTTAACCTCTCCAAAATCTTATAGCATCAATCAAAGGTATATTAATATGCAGCTTTCTCATGAGTTCTAGAAACTTACCAAATTATTTATCTAGGCGTGCTCTCGCTCTAGATTGAGGGAATGGTAGGGGAGGTTTGTAAGCCGGAGGAGGAACGTAGACATCTTCCTTCTCCTTCCCCTTCTCTTGTCTTTCTCAACGGGGACTTCAACAAACTTAGGCTGCGGATCGGTGGTAGTCACTCCGCTCATAGTTGTGATTGCCATCACCCTTCCCTTAGGGTTGTCCTCCGTCTTTCCTGGAAGTTTCCCTTGATTCCTAGGAACTTCCTCTGCATGGGTGAACATTTGGTTTTCTAAAACCTTTTGGGCTTTATCAACCTTAGAAATTTGATCATCAACCTTAATGATGCGGTTCTCCAAACCTTGAAGCTTTCCCAAAATTGTTTCCATCATGGGATCGGGCTTCTCCTTCCCCAAAGTGTTTCCTCCATTAGATGTTTGCCCCTGGATTTTCAAGGGAGTAGAGGAAGAGGAAGGTGGAGTTAGTGAATTCGAATTGGAAGGATAAGAGTTACCGGAGTTTTGTTGATTGGAGCGCCAATTGTTGTTGTTTGAACCCCTATTGTTGTTCCAATTATTGTTCCGGTTGTTGTTGTTGCCATTCCAATTATTCCGGTTGTTGTTCCGGTTATTGTTGTTGCGGTTTGTATTCTCACCACCATTGTTGTTGTTGCCCAAGTAGCCAACATATTTTCCTTGTTGCTTTGGAAAGTTGGTCTTGATAGCCTCCTTCAACTCTTTGATCTCATTGTTGAGGTAGAAAATTTGATTTTGAGCTTCATGTGTGAGCTTTGCTCCTTGCTCCACACGATTTCCCTCAACTTTCCGGTGGGAATACTTCTCTATGACTCTTGCTTGCTTCTCAATGAAGTCCCAAGCGTCATCTTCCCTCATGTCCATGAATGTACCACATGAGAGGGATTGGAGCTTGAATTGTGTCTCCACATCCAGCCCTTTATAATATATCTCTAGCAATGCAAGCTTGGATATGCCATGATGAGGACAATCTAAGAGCAAATCCTGAAACCTTTCCCAAGATTGAAACAAACTTTCGTTAAATATCATGGAAAATGCATTAATCTTACCTCTAAGTTCCGCCGTTTTGGATGGCGGAAAGAACTTAGTGAGGAACTCCGCAGAAAGGTCTTCCCATGTGTCTAATTTCCCACTAGGAAGAGCTTGATACCAAGACAATGCTTTCCCATTCAAGGAGAAGAAGAAAGGCTTGAGCTTATAGTTGTTGGTAGTCGCGTTCTTCGGCCTCATTGTCTCCATCATACACTCAAAGTTTTGCAAGTGTTGGTGTGGAGATTCAGCGCTTGTTCCGCCAAATTGGTTTTGGCGAACAAGAGTAATAACTTGAGGGTTGAAACTAAACCCTTGTACATCGTCAGCGTCAAATTTCACACCTAAACGGCGTGGTTGCTGCGTTGGATCCATTCTTTGGCCAATAGTTCTTGGCTCATCATCTACACGTTGAATCCTAGCATTCCTGGGTGGAACACGGCGATTAGCAGTTGCCCGTGGGTGGAATGGATTCACATTGATCGTGGGATCAATTTCCTCTAGCGGTGGCATGGAGGAGTCGCTATCATCAGCGGATGAATGACCCCTATTCGACCTTAAAGATCTCCTTGAGGATTTCTTGCTCCCCTTATTCTTAAGGTTGCTTAGTTCTATCCTCATCTGGGCGAATCTTCTCATTCCATTGGAGTTGAGCTTCTTTCTCCGCTAACTCCGATTGAAGATCACGTTCGTGTTCTTCAGCCATTTTCTTTTCCTTACGCTTTTGCCTTAAAGTCCTCTCAAGCTCTTGATCAAGAGGTAAGAGATCCTTGGTGTTCCTAGACCTGCGCATGCACTCAAAAAGATATCAAATAACAAGGGAGAAGCTCCCAAGCTTGACAACCGATAACCGAATTCGGCCTAGACCAAATTCCCGGCAACGGCGCCAAAAACTTGTTCGCAACTTAGCGTGCGTGCAAATAAGCTTTAAATTTATAAAACTAGAATCAAGCAAGCGAACCCGCAGTGTACGGATCGGCGTAGATTAGCAAGAATTCCAGAGTATCGAACACAGGGATTTGGGGGGTACAAATTCAGTTGTAAGTTATCAAGCAAGTAAATGTAAGAAGCTTTTCAAGTATTGAGAAAACAACAATCCTAAAGATCCAGGAATCCAGCTGTGGCAATCTATTCAAGATATACTAATGATATAAGGACAGAGTTGAGGTATGCAAAGGTATGCTAATGTAAGGTAATTGTACGGTGAAGTTCCAAAAACCTTATATGACTCACCTACAAGACACTCTCTATAAAGGTTGTTGAGGCTTCAATATATAAAGGTTCCAAAGGTAAGAATTAATATCAAATACCCAAACTTGTATTCCAAGGATCAAGACTAACTAAACCGATTAAGGTTGTGACACTCACAATCGAGGTAGAGGTTGTTGAGGCTTCACTACCACCTAGAAAAGGCAAGCCTAAACTAAGTTAAAGCAAATCTTTAACTTTGGATTAAAGTAAAAGCAAGTTCGTAACTTAACACAAAATTACGGCTAGTTCTTGAGTTCCACGGCCGTGGAAGCTCAAGAACAAACCGTGAATTAGGGTTGTCGTCGATTCTCTCTAACTCTCAAGGTCCAATCTGTTTACGCTCGATCTATCATTATCTAAGCCACAACTATCAACCCTTCACCTTAGAATTGTTAAGGGTTTTTAGCCAACAATAGTCATATTGATATCAAATTCAAGGTTTAAAAGAATGAAAGATGAAAACTTCCGAAAACCTTCAATAACTTCCAAATCAATCTCAAAGTCACAATCAAGAACAATAATCGTCGCTAGATTCGGAATAACACAAACAAACACAAATCTTAGATAAGAAGGAAGAACGGGATGTCAATCCGTCTTCTAAATCAAACCTAAGCAAGAAGTGAAATCTCCTTGCGAACAATCTTCCGAATCTTCGATCTTCCGTCAATCCGGAAATCACAATAGCAATGCGCCAAAAATCTCTCAAACACAATCTCCGCCAAATGCAAAATTAGGGCAATTCCAAGTGCAAGCGTAAGATACGTCTATGCGTAAGCGAAGGTGACGGAATCTCTCTTCGTCCGTCCTTTTATAGTGTAAGATAAAATATCGGCCCGGCCCAATTGCGTAGGAGATCGTGGCTTAAAGTGTGGCGAAAAAGATCGCCAAGATCACGGTCGTGGAAGGGTTCCACGGCCGTAATTTAGAGCGTGGAAATCAACACGGTTTGAACCAACTTCTCCGCGGCCGTAGAAGTTGCTGGAATGAACCACACTTCCCTTGCCATGGTTCCACGGCCGTGGACTTGAACGTGGAAAGTAGTACGGCCGTATTTTAGAGCGTGGTTTAGGGCTAGAACGTGATTCTTCCTTAGCCTCGTGTATCCTTCAAGTTGGCACTCCTTTAGCTCCTAGGAATGTCCTCAATTCATGGACATGCTCAATCAAAATCCATCTTGCTCAATTCCGTTCGGAAATAGCTCTCAATTACCTATAATCAACATAAAGCTTGTGTAAATCTCTATATCGACATTATAGACAAACTAGCTCACAAATGTATCAATGCTCAATCAATGACTATCAATAAGGATCAAATACACTAAAAAAACGTGCCTAAAATATCACAATATTTCATGCTAACACTCGGTGTGAATGATGTCTCATAGATCCACCACTTTGCGTCTCTGGGACGACGCTCTCTACAACCTCCTCGAGTATCTCCTCCAGTACTGGTCGATCAGCAGCGGGAACTTGTCCCTCGCCTACCACACCCGGAGGACGGGGTGGCCTACCTCTACCTCTGCCTACAGCGGCAGTAGCTCTAGTCCGAGCCATCTATGGGGTATGTACACCTAACTTATAAGGCTTTATATAGGCCATAAGTATATATAAATATAAATATAAATATATATATATATATAAATATAAATATATATATATATAAATATATGTATATATATATATATATTCATCACATACACATACATAAACCATAATACATGTATACATAACTATACTGAAGAGATCCATAGCAAGAGTGGCGAATTCTCATACATCTAACCCAAAACCACATTTAAAACCAAAAACCTTTTTAAAACGTAAAACCCCATGTGGGATCTGTTTATTTTACCTATCAGACCTCATTGCAGATAGCAAGTTCCATTGTTGTCAACCTAAGGCTCTGACACCAACTCTGTAACACCCTGAATCCGCGGGACTCGGAGTGCCACATTGGGCTAGGATCTCACAATTCATCCTGAACCTAGCCTGACAACAAGTTCACTGGACCTTACAACATAACACTGACAGATATAAAAACAATACATAAAACAGTAGAAACTGTACAACCAAAGGTAAGGCATCATAGCCGAGTACAAAACACGACGTCCTCACACAGGAGGTAACAAAAGGTCAACCTCACACAAGAGGGAAAAGATAAACAAACCCAAAAGCCCACAACATCCTATGTACGAGACGTCCTCGGCCTGCCGCTCTGCTAGATCACCCAGCAACATGCCTATCCTGTGGGCATCTACAACATAGTAATAAACCATTAGCTAACCATACACATATATACAGTAGTGCATAAGCACAATCACAAGTAAGGAAAGATAAACACATCAGCATGCTGTCAAACATTTACCCATTTAGTCATCCCAATATAATGGTCATTCACTCAAATCGTATATATAAGTATATATGAAACTATGTGACACGAGAACCGATACATCCTCGCCTCTGAGCCTGCTAGCCAGCTGCACAAGTATCGGTCACACAATCCGTGTACCTTGTGGGAGTGGATTGTGCCCTTCCTGTAAAGTCAGTCTGGCCTGACATCAAAGAACCTCCCAGACTCCCTGACAAGATGAAAGGGAAAGGTTATCACATCCACGCATACGGGGCAATCAATAAAACATAGGTCGGTATTAACAATATCTCATGCCATCATAGCAAACACACAAAGCACACACCACTCATCCAAGCACCCAATATAAGGATGGTAGCTAAGTAAGTCCTACGGAAATACCTCAACCTCGATCACAACTCAACCACGATTACCTCTACACTGGAGGGACAACACAACCTATAAACAGGCATAAAGAGATATATCAATCTCCTAACAATACAAGGGTCACACCTAGACCCAAAGGGATCCATAGGGATCAAGTTCAATCTCAAAACCTCAACTAACATCAATCTAAGTCCTTAAAGCCATACAAGGCATAAACTGGTCACAACCTCAACTAAACTCAACCTTACACATCTAGCATGATCCTATGCACTCACACTAGGAAAGGAGGGAACAAAGGCACCCTAAGGAAGGCCTAAAAGCACACACACACACCTGCAAAACCAAGAGATGACCTTGCTGATGTAGGTGGGCGCAGGGGCGGCTCACTGGTGGCGCAGAGGCGGATCACTGGCCGGCGCAGGGGCGGCTGTAAGGTGGTGCAGGGTGGCTAGTGGGCAGAAGACACCACTTTAGCTCTTTCTTCACTTCTTCCTTCGATTCTCTACTCTTCTTCACTCCAAGATCAACATATAAACAGAACATACACATATATACATCAACATAAGCCAAACTTGGCTAGAACAAGATCTAATCCTAAGGAGTCTATGCTAGACTAAGGAAAGGAAGGAAAAGAGATAAAAAGATGAAAGGAAGAGGAAGAAAGGAATGAAAGACATGAAAGCTTACCAAGCTGAAGATCCAGAAGCTCACAACATCACCAAAACGTCCTCAAGTGTGCTCACAAGGCTCAACAACCATAACCAACATCAAAGCCAAGGAAAAGCTCTCAAACTAACACACAAACTCAAAGAAGATCAAGCAAGGATGATCCAAGGAGAAGAGAGAAGAAGATGTACGTGAGAAGAGAAAGATATGGAGTGGAGAATGTAAACCCTCATCAGGAGGTAAGAGATGAAGTATATAAAGGAGGTAAAAAGGGTAAAGCACTGGTCAAAGGGTTAAAGAAGACGGCTACAACACACAAAGCCGCGGGGGCGGACTCTGTGAGCCCCAGCGGCGCCCAGGCTAACCGCTAGGGTGGTTCCAAGGTCACGTAGGGCGGTTTAGGCATAATCTTGGCCCTCTGCACACTCTCTCAGCAACTCAGCAACTAGGATCTTACATCCTGGATCGAGGACCTTCTAGATAGAGCATCCTCTGAGCAGTGTGATGCATGAGAGAACAAGAGAGAGGACAAAAAATCAAAATCCACCGACTCGCACATATAGTGGGCTCAATCTTTGAACATGTGAAGCAATTTGCCTACGGCGGTGTGATTTGAGAACTAATTGGAGGGCAGTACCATATAAGCGCAAATCTCAATGTTTTCAATGGGAGTAGGAGAGTCAGAGTCAAAGGAGATATGAACAATTTTTGAGCATTTGGTGACCGAAGATGATGCTTCAGTGGGTTATTGATGCTTGGAAGCGATGGAGTAGTTTGTGAGAGAAGTCGAAAGGATTTTGGAAGATGAAAGAGTAAAGTTGTTGGGTATGCAAAAACGTTTGAAGAAGGTAATAAATGAAGAAGGGAGGAGAGTGGTATTTTAACGGAGGATGTTAAAACAAATTTATGGTTAACGAGATCTTGAGAGAATCAAGACCTTGAAAACTGATCTTAATTTGCATGCTTTCCCATTATATCTTAACCACTTTTCAAAAACAATTGAATTTGAAAACAAGATCTTTTGAAATCATTTTAAAATCCTTCTTTAAAATTATTTAATGATGCAATATCTAAGAGATATTAACCAATAAATTGATCTGTGATTTTTAATGTGGCCCTTGAATTCCGTTTCAAGGCCCTTAAATTGTATTTCAAGGCTTAGAAATGAAAAAATGGGTAGCATTATAAGGACGAAATAAAATGATTTACTCCCCCTAAATTAATGCTTCCTTGTTCAACATACTAAGTTTAAATCTTATAAAATTGAATCGATCTTCAGGTAGAGGCTTAGTAAATATATTTGCAAGCGGCAAGTTAGTCGATATAAAAAATATTGAAACATCAACTTTCTCAACATGATCACGTATGAAGTGATGCCTCACATCGATATGCTTTGTTCTTGAATGTTACACACGATTTTTAGTAATGGAAATAACACTAGTATTATCACATTTAATAAGTCTTTTGAGATCAAAGCCAAGATCACGAAGTTGTTGAGCTATCCATAAAATTTGTGCACAACAGGCTCCCAAAGCTATATATTCGGCTTCAACTGTGGATAAGGAAACCAAATTTTGCTACTTGGAGTGCCAACGGATTAGGGACGACCCTAAGAATTGGCAACATCCACAAGTACTCTTTCTATCAACCTTATAGCCTGAAAAGTCAGGATCAGAATAACCAATGAGGTGAAACGAGCTTTGATGTGAATACCATAACCCTAAATCCTTAGTGCCATTGAGATACCGAAATATCCTTTCACAGCTACCAAGTCTGACTCTTTAGGATCAGCTTGAAATCTTGCACACCTGCACACACTAAACATAATGTCAAGTCGACTAGCGATTAGATATAACAAAGAACCTATCATACCTCGATAGTCCTTTTGTACGACACTTTTAACATCCTTGTATTGATCAAGTGAAATGGTGGAACTCACAAGAGTTTTTGCTACCTTGGATTGATCCATTTTATACTTCTTAAGCAAGTCTTTGATATACTTGCTTTGATTAAGAAAAATTGCTTTCTTTTCTTGTGTGACTTGAAGTCCAAGAAAGAAATTCAACTCTCCCATTAAGCTCATCTCGAATTCCCTAAACATAATATCTGAAATTTTTTTGCAAAGAGAATCGGTAGTAGCACCAAATAATATATCATCAACATAGATTTGCACTACTATAATATCGTTGCTTCTGGTTTTGATAAGTAAAGTTTTGTCAATCAAACCTCTTTTGAAATCGTTTTCAAGGAGATACTTGGACAATCTTTCAAACCAAGCTCGAGGAGCTTGCTTAAGACCATAAAGAGCTTTGTCCAATTCAAAACAGGATCCTGAAATTCATCATTTTCAAAACCAAGAGGTTGAGCAATGTAGAATTCTTCTTCTAAGAAGCCATTTAGAAAATCACATTTAACATCCATTTGAAAAAGTTTTATGTTCATGAAGGATGCAAAAGCAAGTAGCATACGTATGATTTCTAACCTAGCAACCGGAGCAAAAGACTCCTCGTAGTCAATGCCTTCTTCTTGGTTATAGCCTTGAGCTACAAGTCGTGATTTGTTTTGATTAACCTTCCCATTTTCATCCAAATTGTTTCGAAATACCCATTTTGTGCCAATGACGGATTCTTGCTTAGGTCTAGACGTGTGGGTCCAAACTTTGTTTCCCTCGAACTCGTCTTCGCATGCCTTGTCGTTGGCAAGTCATCCTCATCTCCTGACAAGTCATCATACCCTGAGTATAGGCAAATAAAGTTGTGTAACGCAAAGCAAGCAAGATGGATGTCAACTTGTGTGTAGTCCGGGTAACAGGGAATATCAGATAAGAACTTCCATCTCTTCTTTAGGAATCAAAAACAACGTTCAATACAACTTCTCAAAGAAGAGTGTGCCCTGTTAATTTCTTTTTGTTGCTTGGAGGCTCATTGTCAAACTGATTTAAGTGATACCAGGTCTTTGAATATGGAACTAGGAACCCCGGTCAATTCTACATAACCCTTGTCACTAATATTGTACTTATCTAGAGGTGGAGGTAGGAAGTTGAGATCGGGATCGCAAACTGCATTTTCAAAAACCTTCACGTCATGAGCTAACCCTTCCCATCCAGACAAGACACAAGTGACAACATATTAATATCACATACCGCAAGGACATTGAAAGTTACAGTATGCTTCCGACCGGCGAACGATCCGTATGAAACTTTTTCAATGCATGCACTAACATGTGTACCATCCAGACAACCAATGCAATCCTGAATTGCAACGATATAACCAGTCTATTACTAAACAAATAAAATGTCCTAAAAAATTATAACACATCCGAAAATGTTTATCTTTACCTTAAAGTAGTCCTTGTATCTCGGGTCAACAGCGATGTGTGATGGTGTTCTAGGAAAAGTTGGGTTCCGGGGTCGGATGGCATCACTTGCTAGTCCACACCCTTCATGTCCACGCATAGTAATAGATTTGAGTACGCTATGGAACGAGCAATGTTTAGTCTCGGTTGACCTTTGAAAGTGTTCAGCAACAACACGAACCAAACATCCTTGTGCAAGAGTGTATAAGATGCAGTTTTATAGAGTTGAGTACGCTTTCTAGGACATGCTAGATTATATAGACATTTTATAAAAGATTTCTCTAAGATAGCAAAACCGCTTACTAATCTATTGATGAAGGATGCAGTTTTTGACTTCTCGCAGGAGTGCTTAAATGTGTTTCATAAGATTCGGGAAGCTCTAATCTCAGCCCCGATCATTCAACCTCAGGATTGGAATCTTCCATTCGAGGTCATTTGTGATGCAAGTGACGTAGCTATAGGAGTTGTGCTTGGGCAAAAGAAGGAAGGACGAACCCATGCTATCTACTATGCTAGCAAGACCCTAGACGAAACGCAGCTTAACTACGCCACTGCTGAAAAGGAATTTCTAGCTATTGTTTATGCATTTGGAAATATTCGTTCTTATCTTGTAGGTACAAAGGTGATTGTATACACAAATCATGCTGTGATCCGGTATCTACTTGCAAAGAAGGATGCGAAACCAAGACTGATTAGATGGATTCTTCTTCTACAAAAATTCGATTTAGAGATCCGTGACAAGAAGGGTTCGGAAAATTCTGTTGCGGATCATTTGAGTCGTCTACCACTTCTAGAGGACTAAAATCTACCTATAGATGACTCCTTTCCGGATGAGCATTTACACATCATAGAGGAGTGCATCGACAAGATTACTAAAGGTAACAAACCATGGTTTGCTGATTTTGTTAACTATTTGGTTAGCCAGGAAAAACCACCCGGATTATCGTATGCACAAAGGAAGAAGTTCTTTAAGGATGTCCGGGAATACTTTTGGAATGAACCTTTCCTCTTCATGAGAGGTCCTGACGGCATCATTCGACGATGTGTGCCGGAAGACGAGATGCAAAGTGTCATCCGTCATTGTCATTCACTACCTTGTGGAGGACACGCTAGCTCGAGCAAGACTAGCGCTAAGGTATTGCAATCTGGATTCTTTTGGCCTACTTTATTTAAAGATGTGCAAACCTTTGTTTCCTGCTGCGATGCTTGTCAAAGAACAGCGAACATATCTAGGAGAAACGAAATGCCTCTTAACAACGATCCAAAACCCTAGGTTTTTACTCTTCTTCTCTTCTTTGTCAATTCGGGCTAAATTTTCGCAAAAACTTAGAGAAATTGCATAGGATTGAGATTGGAATTAGTCTAGGACAGGTTCTGCTGAGTTTGTTGTTGATTTTGTTCAGATTTGAGCAAATCAAAGACGAATCACGGTCTCTGGAACTTCCACGGCCGTGGAATAGGAAGAACATATCGTGGTTTTTTCTGGAATTGAGAAAATGTTCACGAGAAGTGCAGGAAAGAAAAAGAAGAGAAAGGGTGATAGTTCCTCTTTTCCCAAGCCCCTCCTAGGGAACCACCATCACCTCCACGCCCTAGAATCCCAACCATTCACCCAAACTATCTAGAGGCTTTAGAAAAGATCGAGGAGAGAGCGGTCATAGGACCTAGATACCTCTTGCTTGCGGAGTTGGAGCCACTTAATGTGGTGAATGACTTGGCATGGCTCTTGGATAGAGCCGGACTGATTGTTTTCTCCGCTATTCGAGCGGATGCATATAAGGAGATTACGAGGGAGTTTGTTATTTCCTTCGAGCACAACCACGTCGAGAGGACGGTATCTTTTAGATTGATGGAGACGGATTATGAGTTTTCCATCCAGCAGTTTGGAGCCTTCTTTGGGTTCCATGAGACCTTTAACGGTTGTTTCCCTAGCGGTGTATACGCTAAGGACTTGTGGGAGGATATAGCCATGATTTACGCCAGTGAGGACCACTGGTAGCCAGTTGATACCAAGCCTAAGCTCATCTATAACTTAGCCTTGAAGATAGCTCATAGGGTCATTTCCGAGTGCCTATTCCCTAGGACCGAGACTCCCCAAAAGATAAAGACCGATGAGCTATTCCTTCTTTACGCTATGCTCCACGGTAGACCCGCTGATTGTGCCACCCTCCTAGCCTCCACCATGAGCAAGCTTAAGAATAAGAGGGTTGGGAACATTGGGTGTGGTGGGATGGTTACCCACATTGTTACGCATCAGGGGATTGATTGCTCCGCTTGTACTAGGATAGCGGCGAGACCTTTGGGTCTCAAGAGCCTTATGACTAGGGGTATGATCTTTCCTAGACACCAAGGTCCACCTACTGCTGCTATACCATGGGAGGATAGAGGAGGTAGAGGCATTCCGTGGCTTCCTGAGTATTCCTTTATGGCTGGACGCCATAATTGGAAGGAGACATTCGCTGCTATGCATGCGAATAGATTAGCACCGCTCCCTTACATTCCGGATGAGCCTCCAGCTTAGGAGATGGGAGGAGGTGATTGCTATGAGGGAGGAGGTGATGAGGAGACATTTGACACGTTTCCGGATCAGCCGGACACCTTCCCGGACTTACCTAGACAGTCTCCCCGCCCTTCTAGACCTTCCGGTGCTTCTTCCTCTCGCCGTGCTAGTGTGAGCGAGAGACCGACATGGATGGATACCCCTCCCGCTTGGTATGGAGCACATCCGTAGTGGATGGGAGCTCCACCACCATGGTATGCACAACCACCAGCAGCACCGACTCCACAAGATGCACCAGCATGGTACGGCCAGGCACCGGCATGGTATGAGCAGCTACCGGAGTGGGCTACCGACCTTTCCAGGAGAGTCGGCAATTTGGAGATCCGCCAGGACGATAGAGATGTACGGGCTGATGAGATTGACCGGATGATGAGGGATATCTACCGCCAGCAATTTGGGCGGAACTTCAGCTCCGATTTCCACCCGTTTCCACCACCGCCTCCACCGCAGTGACGAGGTTTCATGATAGACAGTTTCAGCCGCCCCACCCCCATCTAGTGAGTTCATTTTTCTTTTCTTTCTTTTCCTTATTTCTTTTTAAACATTGAGGACAATGTTTGTCTTAAGTATGGGGTGTGGTGTGACTATGTGTTGTAATGACTCTGCTACATTTGCTTGCCTTGATCGATTACACTTTGCATGTTTCGTTTAATAGTCACACGTTTCATTATTGCATTGCATGAAAAAGTTTTCGAAAAACCCATAAAAATGTGAAAATATTTGACAAATTCTAAAAAGGTTTTGTGCTTCTAAGATTTGAGATGATTTCTATGATAGTTCCTACTTGCAGATTGAGCTTTTGATGACAATTGTATGCCTAAATGAATAATGAGTTGAAAAGGAACTGAATGTGTTGATTTTCCTTTCTTGCAAGTTTCATAATGTGAAGAGTTTTATCTAAATCATATTGAGAAATCACGTTGAAATCACATGATGAGTTCTTGTAATTCTTTATGAAATGATTAAGGCAATTTGATTTTTCTTTCTTCTTTCTTTGATCACTTAGCCCCACAATGAAAGTAATTGCCTCCCTTACCTATCCGGGATTTTGGAGGAGTTGATAATTGGCATGTTTGATGTGGGAGGGCCATGAAAGAAAATTCTTGCATTCAAAGAATAGAATTAATAGGTTTGGGGAAGTCAATCATGACGATGAGTAACTCGGCACCATTCGCATAGCCGGATGTTTGTGTCTTGCCAAAGCCGGATTGAGCGATATTCCTAGCAGATTATGGTATGTGCATCAAAGGTTTGAGGTATCTCGAAATTCAGAAACGCCAATCTCATAGGCTTCGGTTTTTGTGCACCGCTGTCCATAACTACAAAAGTAAAGTCGAAAAATAATGTGAATAAGAAGAGAGCAAAGCTCAAAGTTGATGGTGTTGCAATTCAAAATAAAAAGAAAAAGAGTTGGGTTATCCATTTTTCCGGATTCATGCATCACATCCCTTATAAGTTTCCCTCCCATCCGCATTCTAGACCTTACTTGGAAGTCCTTAAGATCAAAAGAATGTTATTTGACTTGGTGATCTAAATTGAAGTTTCTTATGCTTGATTTTGATAATACTTGAAGGTTATGATGTTTGCCTTAAAGTTTAACCAATTCATGAGGTTTCTTTTCTTTATATTCTTTGGTTTATGTATATAAGCATTTCAAGGGTGAATGAAGCAAGGTTTGAGAATGATCTATTGACTAGAAGCATACCTACCTAAAAGATGTTTTGTTTTTGAGTTTTCATGCATATTTCATCCTAACTTGTGTTCTAATCTTTCGAAAACCTTGTTTGGGGACAAGCAAGTGACAAGTATGGGGTATTTTGTTAGCATGAAATATTGCGATATTTTAGGCACTTATTCTAGTTGTTTTTCATTCATTATTGTGTTCGTAGATAAGGCATTGAAGCATTTGTTAGCTTGTTTACCTATATTTTCAATATGGAGGTCTACATTAGTTTGTGATTGATTATATATAGGTGAATAAGAGCTGAAACCGGACCATTTGAGAGAGAAAAGAGAGGATTCAATCATATCCAACGGTTAGGAACACATCAAGGAAGCTAAAGAAGAAGCTAAGATGAAGAATGTCACGACACAAAGGAAACCATAAGCAATCTACACTTCCACGCCCTAAATTACGGCCGTAGAAGAGTCCACGCTCTACGGTCGTGGAAGTCACAAGAGACCGTAACCCAATTCCACGCCCTAAACCACGGTTGTGGAATCCCTTGAGACCGTGATTTAGGCGATCTTTTGACGAGTCTTCATTTACCACGTTATTTACGTGATGGACCGGGACGGTTACTTTTGCCCCGTCTTATAAAAAGGTCAGAGAAGAGAGTTTTGGACATCGACGATTACGGCTTATTCCCGTGACATTAGCGTTGGATCTCGTGGAGACGTGACGGCCGCTTAAATTGATTTTTGAGGTTTTGTATTATATTCTGAATCCATTGAGTATTCCCGTGACATTTGCCCCGTCTTCCTTAGGGTTAGTTATTGAAGACGGAATGACAACCTGTTCTTCATATTTACCTTAGATTATTGTGAGGTTTTGTGTTATATTCTGAATCCATTGAGTATTCCATTTTGTGTTTTGGATTTGAGATTGACTTCGAGTTATATTTGAGTTTCCGAGGGTTTTTATCTTTCATTCTTCTTAAATTGATTTTTGATATCATGACAATGGTTATTGGCTAAAACCCTTTAGCAATTATAAGGTGAAGGGTTGATAGTTGTGGCTTAGATGATGATAGATCGATCGTAAATTGATTGGACCCTAAGAGTTAGAGAGATCTCGTCGACGAACCCAATTCACGGCCTGTTCTTGGAGTTCCACGGCCGTGGTTCTCAATATCTAACCGTCATTTACCCTAGTTTACAAACCTTGATTTTACTTTGATCCAAGTTTAAAGATTAACTTTAATCTAGTCTTGGATTGCCCTTTTCTAGGTAGTAGTGAGACTCATCACCCTCTATTTCGATTTCGAGTGTCACAACCTTAATCATTTTAGTTAGTCTTGATCCTTGGGTTACAAGTTTGGGTATTTGACATTAATTCTTATCCATAGATCCTTTCTATGTTGAAGCCTCAATAATCTTTATAAAGAGTGTCTTTAGATAAGTCATATAAAGTTTTGGAACTTCACCGTACATTGCTTTACTTTAGCATACCTTTGCAACTCTTAACTCTGTCCTTAGTTCTTTAGTACATCTTGAATTGATTACCACAATTAAATATCTGGATCTTTGGGATTGCTGTTTTTCCAATATTTGCAAAGCTTATTACATTTACTTGCTTGACGAACTGCGAACTGAATTTGTTCCCCCCAAATCCATGAGTTCGACACTCTGGAATTCTTGCTTTACTATGCCAATCCGTACACTGCGGGTCCACTTGCTTTGATTCTAGTTTTATAAATTTAAAGCTTATTTGCACGCACGTTTTAGGGCGAAGATCTACACTAGCCTTGTTTTGTTCTTAGGTGAATAAAGACTTGGATTGGAGCAAAATGTGGATGGAAAGAAGTGTTTGATCATGCTTGATGGCAAGGAGATGCATTGGAGAGGCTAAGGAAGGAGCATGGATGAAGAATGTCACGTAACAATGGCAAAAACAAGGAGTTTGAAGTCCACGCCCTGAATTACGGTCGTGGAAAAGAAATTGGAAGAACCACACTCTAAATTACGGCTGTGGATTTGGCAATATGATCGTGCAAAGTGAGTTGAAGTACAACAGAAAGTTCCACGGCCTAAACCATGGCCGTGGAAAGTTGTTCATGACCGTGATTTTGGTGATTTTGTGACGTGTCATTATTGCCACGTCATCCATGTCATTGGGCTTTCTCGTAACCCTATTTCGCCCTATAAAAAGGCTTGAGAAAAGAGTTTTCGGGATCCCCCAGTTACAGCTTCGCTTAGAGTTTTGGAGACGGCCTTAGGGTTTCATTTTGCCCTTGAGGATTGGAGACTCGAGAAGGACGCGATTCGGAGATTGTGTATTTTTGGATATTCTAGGGTTTTCATTTGAGAACGGATTAACCTCCCACTCTTTGTGGCTTCTCTAGATCATTGTGAGGATTTCTATTCCTACTTTTCTGAATTAATAAACATACTACTTTGTGTTCGGATTTGGATATTGACTTTGAGATATTATTGAGTTTTCGAGGGTTTTCATCTTTCTTTCTTTTTAATTTGATTTTTTATATTATAATGATAATTGTTGGCTAAAACCCTTTAGCAATTCTAAGGTGAAGGGTTGATAATTGTGGTTTAGATGATGATAGATCGATTAAAAAACAGATTGGACCTTGAGAGTGCGAGAAACCTCGTCGATACCCTAAACCACGGTCTGTTCTTGAGTTCCACGGCTGTGGAATCTCAAGATCTAGCCGTGATTTTCCCTGGTTTATGAACTTTGCTTTTTCTTAGATCCAAAGTTAAAGATTAGCTTTAACCTAACCTTGGCTTGCCTTTCGTAGGTAGTAGCGAGACTCAACATCCTCTATTTCGGTTTCGAGTGTCACAATCTTAAGCGTTTTAACTTGTCTTTGATTCCTTGGGTTTGGGCAAGGGTATTTGAGATTAATTCTTATCTTTAGATCCTTTCTATACTGTAGCCTTAACAACCTTTATAGAGAGAGTCTTTGGGTTAGATATATAGGGTTTTGGAACTTAACCGTACATTACCTTACCTTAGTTATACCTTTGCAAGTCTCAACTCTGTCCTTACATCTATAGTTCATCTTGAATCGATTGCCACAATTAGATACCTGGATCTTTAGCGTTGCTGTTTTCCACAATATTTGCAAAGCTTTTATACTTTTACTTGCTCGATTATTCGAAACTAAATTTGAATCACCAAATCCTTGAGTTCGATACTCTAAAATACTTGCTTAACTACGCCGATGCGTACACTGCGGGTTCGCTTGCTTTTGTTTCAGTTTTATAATTAAAACTTATTTGCACGCACGTTTTTAGGCGAACAAGTTTTTGGCGCCGTTGCCTGGGATTTGATCTAGACCAATTCTGGTTTTCAGTTGTCGAGCTTGGGAGCTTTGCTCTTGTTATTTTTGCAGTATTCTTTAGGTATATGCAAAAGACTAGATCTACCAAAGATCTAGTTCCTTTTGATCCAGAACTTGAGAAAACTTTGAGAAGAATGTTGAAGGAGAAAAAGATGGCTGAAAACAACGAGAGAAACATCCAAGCGGAGTTGGATGAAGCTCAACTTCAACTTCAGTTGATTGAGAAGGCTCGTTTGGAAGAATTAACATGTCATCAATTCCAAATTGATGAGCTCAAAACTATGATGATGGACATGAAGTTGGAGCTGAATGATGCCAAGAAGAAGGTCAAGAAACCAACTAAGTCCATTAGAGTTGAATCATCTGATGATGAGGATGATGATATGCCAGAACTAGAGGACATTGATCCGGTGATCCATCCCGTTCGTAACAATCCAAGACCACCAGTTGTTCCTCGCATTCCCACTGCAGATGTGAGAGTTCCTCATAGAGGGGATGAACCACAGACTCTTGGGCAAAGGACGGATTCAATTCAGCAACCACGCCGTCTAGGTATGAATTTCGGAGCTGAGGACATCGAGGAATTCAGTTTTAGCCCACAAGTTATCACCATGGTTCGCAAAAGTCAATTTGGTGGAACTAGTGCTGAATCTCCACACCAACATTTACAAAATTTTGAGATTCTCATGGAGGCATTGAAGCCAAAGAGGGCTACCAACAACAACTACAAGATCAAACCATTCTTCTTCTCTTTGAAGGACAAAGCTCTGGCTTGGTATCAAGCTCTTCCAGCTGGGAGGCTTAACACATGGGAGGATCTAACTTTGGAGTTCCTCATTAAGTTCTTTCCGCCTTCCAAGACGGCGGAGTTGAGAGGTAAAATTAATGCATTTTCTATGAAAGTTGTTCACTCCAAATGGTGTGTGCAAGATTTAAATATAACCCAAGAAGTATGCTTAAAACAAGGATGCGAACCCACGGTGTACGGATCAATTGTAATAAAAGCAAGAATTTCAGGGGTGGATCACACGGACTTAGGTGAAACAAAGCAAGTATAGGTTGTCAATGTAACAAATAACCAGAAAAGCGATTAAAGCAATCAAAGAGATGATAATAAGGTCAATTAAAGGAAATATGCAAATTCTAGGGATTAAAGCATATAGTTGTGGTTCCAACTCAAGATCTCAAGATGAGCGGACAAAGCTGAGATTTTGCAAAGGGAAGGTGTTACTAAAGTGGAATAGATCACCGGGTAAGTCTCACTACTCACAACCCCAAGAAAAAGAACCTATCACCGGCTAAGTCTCAAGGTATTAAGGAAAGGAATTATAATCTCTAACCAACACACAACTAAGGGAATAGAATCAACCTTTACCGGGTAAGTCTCAGGCTAACTCACAAAGATGGCATGAAGGCACACTCAAACCCCAATAAAAGAATAAACCTTTATTACCTACACTTATGATCTTGGGTAAACAAACAAAGGAATTACCGGGTAAGTCTCATCCTAAGCTTGCATTGAACCAGGAAAGGTGTAATAAGAATAGGATTTGTCAAACTCTAACACTTAACTCTCAGTTACGGATCAGAAAAGGTCACCTCTGTCAGTCAAGTTCCACCCCGGCCGAGATGTTCAACGACTGAACGAGATGTTCTAGGGTTAAGGATAACGACTCGAGCTTTCAGGGTCCTACTGGGATTTAAGATTATTCTATCATTGTTTTTCCCACAACCTTCAGCCAATCACCCTATAATCGCACAAGGAAATTAGTTACTCATCATCATGAAAGCAATAATCAAATATATGAGAAGAGAATGAATGTTTGAACACAAAAACCTTAAGAACAAGGCTTCAATAACTGAATCAAATATCAAACAAATCAGCGTTCCTTGGATCACAAATCCAACAACACAATCAAACAAAAGGAAATCTAAGAAAGTCTTACAAATCCCCTCAAAAGCTATAACTAGCTATGAACTTCGTTCCTTCAATCTTCCTTCAAACTTCCTTCCTAATTGCAGTTGGGAGAATATGGTGTAAAGGATAAAAATCCAGAGGTGCGAGGTTGTTGAATTGTGGAAAATTCAACCCTTTATATAGGAGAATTATCTTCCAAAGATAATAAAATCTTAAAAAGATAATTTCCTAATAAAATATATCCATATCTCTAAAATAGATCTCCCAAATATATGATCTTCCTTCCAGAAATCTAGCCCAAAAATATAAGATCTCTCCTTCCAAAAATAAAAGATCACAACCAAATAAAATATATCTCACCGCGTCAGAGTATTTGCCTCGGTCGGGGCGCTCCTCTAGATAACCTCGGTCGAGGTGATATTGTAGCTGATCGAGGTGAATCTCAGCTGAAGGTGAAATCTCTCAAATCTGGTCCAAAGTAAATCTTCTTTGTTAATTTCTTGCTTCCTGAGCTCCTCTTTAAGCTCCTGAATGTAGCTCCAATGACTCCTTTCCTCCTTAGCTCCATTTCGATCCAAATTGTGCCATTTTACCTATGATTACATTGAAACATGGTGTAGACCTCGATTCCCACAAAGGTAGATGAAACGACAATATAATCACATAATATACATTCAAACATGCAGATTATTGAAGATAAAACGTCTAAACAAGTCCCAAAATATAGACTATAATACATGCTATCAAAATACCCCATACTTGTCCCTTGCTTGTCCCCAAGCAAGTTCCAAATCTTAAGTACAAGATAAAATGGATTATAAGTCATAAAGATCAATGAAAAGTATTTGAAAACATTTTTAGTGGTGTGCTCAACTCATAGATCACTCTAAGAGAATGCTTCATGGATTTTAAAATCAATATATGATCAAAACATTTTATAAATATAAGAAAGTTGTTCATCTTTGCATAAAATCATAGAATGCATAATAAATTATAATTATCGAAATTAATCATGTATAATCCAGTTTAAACCACCAAGTCAATCAACAAGCTCGAGGTCTCAAGGGCTTTCCAAGAGAAGGTATAGAAACGTGTGAGGGTGGGATGTATATAGGGAATGTGGTGCTAGCATCTGGGAAAAGGATCTTACTTCACTTCCTTTGAACTTCAACATGTTCCACCAATAAGCTTTGCTTATTTACTTTTTTTACTTTTTTTTTTACTTTAATTTTTGGGATGCATGGACAGAGGTGCACAATAACCGAAGCCTGGGAGATTAGCAATCATCAATTTCTTGAGATGCATCAAACTCTTGATGCACATACCATGACCCGTTAGGAATATCGCTCAATCCAACTTTGGCGAGACACAAACACTCGGCTATGTGAATGGTGCAGAGTTACTAATCATCATGATTGAGTTCCCCAAACCTATTTGTTTCTCTCTAACTTTCAGCCAACATCTCAATTTTTCTTTCACTTGCTTTTCACTTGCTTGCTTCCAAATTCCCGGATAGGTAAAGGGAGGCAAATATGTATATGAGGGGCTAAGCATGATCAAGAAGAAGAAGAGAAGAGAATGAATTGCCTTAATCATCCCAGGAAGAAAGTGATAGAACTCATCATGTGGTGTCAACCTTCAAATTAAAATTAATTTGGATAAAAACAAAGTATTAAACATGCCACAAATTTCAAACAAAGCACTTAGCAACTTAAACATATCATAAAACCTTTCAAACATTGTTACGCTAAGAACGTGTGCACGCAATAAGCTTTAAAATTTATACTCGTTATATTTCTCCTAACTCCTAGCGAACCCGCAGTGTACGGGACGTTTGTAGTAGGGATAGTATTCCGAGGTCGAACACAAAGACTAAGGTGAGATTGATTCGATTAGTGATTAAGTTTAGTGAAGATCTAGGTTAAGGAAAAGGGAAAGAAATAAAGAAATGAAAATCTCAATGTTTTTGATGGGTTTTTCGGTGATCAATCAAGGATCACAAATCATGCGAAATAAGCAATCAACTAAGCTAACAAATCAACACGGACAACAAGCTAAAACGAGATACGAGATCAAAGAGAGAAAAGCGGATTCTAGGGGTTGGAAATTCCGGTTATGGCATAGGACTCAAGCTATCTAATCATTCCTTGGATTAACTATGATATGTTGGGACTGAGTGTTTCTAGATTGGGATCAATCACCGGGTAGGTCTCATGGTCCACTAGTCCGTTCCTAAGGTCTCATCACCGGGTAAGTCTCAAAGAGCCTAAGGGATGGAATTCTACACAAACCGGATTGTCACCTAGGTATCTAACCTATCCTCACCGGGTAAGTCTCGAAAGGGTTAGTCCTAAACAACTATCCTAGCACACTTAGTCCAATGGAGGCTTATGAGGCTCACCACTACCTAGAGTTTGTCATCCTTGAAATCTAAGAGTAAGAATCACCGGGTAGGTCTCTTCTAACACTTAGTTGCTAACACTAGGTCACCCTAGGATAGATTTAACTCAAAAAACACTAGGATTTCAACATTCTAACAATCTAGTACTTAGATCCATCGAACCAGGGAAACCACGGGTTGTTCTACCATTTCCACAGCCGTGAAAGGACAAGAACTAACCGTGGACTATAGTAGTGACTTCGTTCAAGCAAGCAAGTCATCCAAGGGCAAATCTAAGTTCATCCTATCATAGTCTTAGCCATAACCATCCTTTCCTTACCCTAGAATCGCATCTATTTACCCTACAACATGCATCATAACAATCGAAATCATCAAGCAAAAAATCATGGCTTCCATTTGCAAGATAATGAAAAGAAAGAGATGAACAAGTGAAGCAAACAAAACCAAGCTGAAATTAAGATTAGAAAGACTCACAACCCTTCCAAAAGAAGGTTTAATCGATTCTTACAACCCTAGAAAATGATTCCGAAATTCTTCACTACAAAACCTATCAAGTGCTAGCAATGGTGTGTTCTTCTCCTTCTTCTCCAATGGAGCTCTTCTCCTCCTTCAATGGTGTCTCCCTCCTTAGATAATCTTCTTGTTGAGAGTGTTTTTGATTGGATGATAGGGGATAATGGATGGCTGCTCCAAGATGCCCTCTCTCAGCCTTGCAGGACCACTTTTATACTACAACCTTGCTGGAGAAGGCCATGAGATCGTGGCACAACTGTCACAACCATCTGGCAGAAACCATGGTTGGTTCCACGGCCGTGGAAGTGCCAGCAACCGTGGTTTGGTGCTTCAGCTTCGCCTTGGATCATTAAGCTATGATTTGGTGCATGGCTTGTGTGGAAAAGGTTCCATGAGTCTTCCTTAGCCTCTAGCTTGCATCCTAATGAGTCCGAGGGTGTGTCATCTTGATGAACGATCATCGGACGTATCGATTAAGCTCCTAAATCTCCCAAAATACCTACAAAGCAATGCAAAAGTCCGTATAGACGTCTATCTCGACAAAATACGTGAATTGAGTGCAAACGTCGTGAACTAGTGCTAAACAATGCCTGAATGAGTGAGAAATCTATCTAAATGACTACCTAAACCTAAGTCATAAATCGTGTTATCAAACATGCCACAAATTTCAAACAAAGCACTTAGCAACTTAAACATATCATAAAACCTTTCAAACATATAAAGATTTCAAAACCAGTATGCAAACAAAATCTTCACTGAGCTCATATCCAGATAAGAAGCACAAAATTGTTTCGAAAACTGTTTTAGTTAAACCACCTCGGTCGAGATGTTCTAAGTCAACCGAGGTGCTACACCTCGATGGATCAGAATCACTTCGGTGGAGGCATAAATTTTTTTTTCTTAACCAGTTTTTGACGTTTTTTTCAATTAAATAACATGTATGCATGCATGTAGTCTCAAATTAACGCATAGAGCAAGATAAAACAATAATATCCGGTAGAGTCATCCAAGCATACACATAAGTCATATAAATACATCCAAATACCCCATACTTGGGACACATTGTCCCAAGTATGGGGAACACCTAGGACGTGGCGAGAATATTTTATTCTTGGCTGAGATCTTTTATCTTTGGAAAGAGATCTTATATTTTTGGGCTTGGCTCCTGGAAGGAAGAAGATATGCTAGATCATATATTTTACCTAGCTCCAGTGGGATGATGCTCACGCTAGCTCCAGCGGGATGATGCTCACGCTGGGTCCTAGATCACACAATGCTTCACAAGTAACATCCCCAACTTGGATGGGAATGCAAAAGGAGCCAGGATCTCTTAACTTGGGTGGCATCTTCTCCTTCATGATTTGAATGAGCTCCGAGGATTTAGATTTCATCCTTACTTCACCAAAATCTACCAACTTCCTCTTCCTTGATAAAATCTCTTTTAAGAACTTCCAATAGGCAGGCATCCCTAGAATAGCATCCAGGAAAGGGATGTTAATATGCAATTTATTCATCAAGTCAAGGAACTTACCAAAGTGCTTGTCTAGATGTGCTCTGGCCCTTGACTGGGGGAATGGAAGTGGTGGTTTATATGCAGGAGGTGGGACATAAACTTCAGTTTTGTCCGACACTTTCTGAGACTCCACCTCGGGTGGTACCTCGACCGAAGTGTTCTTCGGCTTTACCTGGACCGAGGTGTTCTTCACTGGCATCGACCGAGGCACTGGATCTGCATTTTTTAATCCACTTCTTGTCGTTATTGCCATGATTTTTCCCTTGGGGTTGCTCTCTGTTCTTGCCGGGAGCTTCCTTGGGTCTCTTGGTGCTTCATTCGCCTTATTGAAGATTTGTTGCTGTAAGGCTTTTTGTGCCTTCGAAAATGAAGTCATGGATGTCTCCATAGCATTGAGTTTGATCAAGATAGACTCCAGCACTACATTTTTCTTCTCTGGCTGGGACGAGCTTGATCTTGCCTCCTGGCTCTTCAATGGAGTAGAAGAAGAAGAAGAGAGGAAAGGATTAGAAGAATTATTCGAATTGAAGTTAGAGTAAGGGTTACTAGAAGTTTGATTGTTGGGCCTCTAATTGTTGTTGTTAGAGCCTCTATTATTGTTGTAGTTGTTGTTTCGGGAACCATTGTTGTTGTTGTTATTGGTCCGGGAACCATTGTTGTTGTTCCTTGAGCCTTGATATCCTTCTTCCTCCTTTTTGGTGTGGGCAACCAAAAGCTCCTTCAATTGCTTCACATCAGTCTTGAGGGAAATGAGCTGATTATCATTTGATGGACCCTCTTGGAAATTAACTCTCTTAACTCACGTTTCATCTCCTTGGTGCGAGTACTTCTCCATGTGCAAAGCTTGTTTTTCAATGAACTCTGAAGCTTCATCAATCGGCATGTCCATAAATATGCCAGCGGACAGTAGTTGAAGGCTGAATTGGGTAGCTCCATCTGATCCCTTGAAATAAATCTCCAAAAACTCTATCTTTGGAATCCCATGATGTGGGCAACTCCAATGACTTGGACAAACTCTCCTTGTCCTTCATGGTAAATGCAGCGATCTTTCCTCTCATTTCAGTAGTTTTGGAGGGGGGGAAGAATTTTGTCAAGAATTCCGTCGTCATCTCCTCCCAAGTGTTGATCTTTCCGGGAGGAAGAGACTGGTACCAAGTAAGCGTCTTGTCTTTCAAAGAAAAGTAAAAAGGCCTTAACTTGTAATTATTATTTTCCACCTTTAAAGGTCTCAAGGTGATAGCATGAATTATAGTCTATATTTTGGGGTTTGTTTGGACGTTTTATCTTCAATAATCTGCATGTTTGTATGTATAATATGTGATTATGTTACCATTTCATCTACCTTTGCGGGAATCGAGGTCTACACCTAGTTTTGTTTTAATCGTAGGTAAAATGGCATGTTCTGCATCAAGATGGAGCAAAAGGAGCTATGGAGTCATTGGAGCTACATTCAGGAACATAAGGAAACATCCAGGAAGCATAGCCATGGATTAAAGATTCACTTTGGACCAGATTTGAGAGATTTCACATTCAGTTGTGACTCACCTCGGTTGACCACAAATTCACCTCGACCGAGGCGAACGCCTGGGACGCGGCGAGAATAATTTATTCTTGGCTGAGATCTTTTATCTTTAGAAAGAGATCTTATATTTTTGGGCTTGGCTCTTGGAAGGAAGAAGATATGCTAGATCATATATTTTACCTATTTTTATGGGAAGAGATCTTTCTAAGATATCTTATCTTTGGAGGGTAATTTTCCTATAAAAAGGGTCGGATTTCCCACAAATCATATCATGCTATACCACCGATCAGGGTTTATACATCGCAGCAGCCATACTCCAGTTGGGAGATTGAAGAACCTTTTTGAAGGTTGAAGAAGGAAGATTGTAGCTTTTATAACTATTGAAGGTTTTTGTAAGATCATCTTAGATTCTCTTCATTGTTGTCTTGTCTTGTTGGATTTCTATCCAAAGAACGCTTTTTTGAGATATTTGATTCAGTTATTGAAGTCTTTTCATTAAATTCTTCTTGTTCAAATATTCACATTCTTCCCATATACTTGATTAATACTTTCATGATGATGAGTGGCTAATCTCTTTATGTGATTCTAGGGTGATTGACTGAAGGTTGTGGGAAAAACAATGATAGAATCATCTTAATCACAGTAGGACCCTAAAAGTTCGAGTCTTTAACCTTAACCCTAAGCATATCGCTCAGTCGATGAACATCTCGGCCGGGGTGGAATTTGGCTGACCGAGGTGACTTATCTGACCCGAAACTGAGAGTTAAGTGTTAGAGTTTGCCAAATCCTATTCTTATTACACCTTTCCTGGTTCAATGCAAGCTTAGGATGAGACTTACCCGGTGATTCCTTAGTTTGTTTACCTAAGATCATAAGTGTAGGTAATAAAGGTTCATCCTTTATTGGGGTTTGAGTGTGCTTTCATCCCATCTTTGTGAGTTAACCTGAGACTTACCCAGTAAAGGTTGATTCTATTCCCTTAGATGGTGTGTTAGTTTGAGGTTATAGTTTTTTATCTTAATTCCTTGAGACTTACCCGGTAATAGGAGTTACGGTTTTGGATTAGTGAGTAGTGAAACTTACCCGGTGATCTATTCCACTTTAGTAACACCTTCCCTATGCAAAACCTCAGCTTTGTCCGCTTATCTTTAGATCTTGAGTTGGAACCACAACTAGATGCTTTAATCCCTAGAATTGCATATTTCCTTTATTGACTTTTATCATCTTTGATTATTTTAATTGCTTTGTGGTTGTGATTGCTAAAGCTTACCGTAATTGGACTTTGTTTCACTAAGTCCCTGTGATCGACCCCTGGAATTTCTTGCTTTTTACTACGATTGACCCGTACACTACGGGTTCGCATCCTTGTTTTGAGCTTACGTCTAGGGTTATAAATTTAAAGCTTGCACACACCGTTTGGAGCGAACAAGTTTTTGGCGCCGTTGCCGGGGACTTGGTCTAGACCGAGCCGGTTACGGTTTGCTCTTGGGGCACTTGCCCCCGTGTCTACTAACCACTCTACTTGAGTGACTTTTGCAGGTTCTTTCTTAGGTTTATGCGAAGAACCCGCACTGGGAAGGAAATCGTTCCTTACGATCCCGAACCAGAAAAGACATACAAACGACGCTTACGAGAAGCGAAGATGGCCAACCAAGACAATCGCGATCTTGAGGCCGAGTTGAAAGAGGCGCTAGAGCAGCTACGCCTCAGCAGGGAAGAGCTAAGGCAAGAGAAAGTAGAAACTCGCACCAGGACTGAGGCGATCGAAGCAGATATGGCAGCCTTACGAGACCAATATCAACTTCGACCGAGGGAAGATCCAATTCCTGATGCTGGACCGATGCAGGTCCCAGTCGCTGACCCTCGACCGAGGCAGGTTCCAGTACCTGACGCCCCGGCCGAGATACTTTCACCTCGGATGCCAGTCCGAGGTGTTCTTCTTGCAGGAATCCCACAAACCCTAGGTTAAAGGATGGACCAAAATCAACAACTGAGGCGTCCAGGAGTTAACCTAGGAGATCCAGTGGACCATGACTACGAACTTCGACCGCAAGTTCTATCCATAATTCGCCAATGACAGTTTGGAGGGCTAGAGAAGGAATCACCGCATCAACATCTTCAAAACTATGAGATCTTGATGGAGACCTTGAGAACCTCAAGGATTGAGAATAACAACTACAAACTAAGACCTTTTTACTTTTCTTTGAAAGATAGAGCTCTTACTTGGTATCAATCTCTTCCTCCAGGAAAAATCAGCACATGGAAGGAGATGACTACGGAATTCTTGACTAAATTCTTTCCCCCCTCAAAGACCGCTGAAATGAGAAGGATGATCAATGCTTTCATTATGAAGGACAAGGAGAGCTTGTCCAAATCATGGGAGAGGTTCAAGGACATTCTTTTGGATTGCCCACATCATGGGATTCCAAAGATAGAGTTATTGGAGATATACTTCAAGGGACTGGACGGAAGCACCCAATTCAACCTCCAACTACTCTCCGCCGGTACCTTTATAGACATGGCGATTGACGAAACTTGGGACTTCATCGAGAAGCAAGCTTTGCATATGGAGAAGTACACCCATCAAGGAGCTGAAGGTGGAGTTAAAAGAGTTAACTTCCAAGAAACTCAGCCCAACAACAATCAACTCACGTCTTTGAAGAATGACGTGAAGCAATTGAAGGAACTCTTGGTTGCTCAAACCAAGAAGGAAGATCAAGGACAAAGGAACAACAACAATGGATACCGTAACAACAACAACGGTTCCCGGAACAACAATTACAACAACAACAATAGAGGATCCAATAGTAACAATTGGAGGGCGAACAACCAAAATTCTGGTAACAATCATTCAAACTCCAATTCTAACGATTCCTCTAATCCTTTCCTCTCTTCCCCTTCTTCTTCTTCTACTCCATTAAAGAGCCAGGGGCAAGGATCAAGTTCGTCTCAGCCGGAAAAGAAAGACGCAGTGTTGGAGGCTATCTTGATCAAGCTTAGTGCGATGGAGACTTCTATGACTTCATTTTCGAAGGCCCAAAAAGCCTTTGAACAACAACTTGATAGTAGGGCGAATGAAGCGCCATGAGATCCAGGGAAGCTTCCAGCAAGGACGGAAAGCAACCCTAAGGGCCAGATCATGGCCATAACTACGAGGAGTGGACTGAAGACTGCAGATCCAGTGCCTCGGTCGGTGCCAGTACCGACGAAGACCACCTCGGTCCAGGTGCAGTCGAAGAACACTTCGGCCGAGATGCCAACCGAAGTGGAGCCACAGAATGCGGAGGGGAAAACTGAAGTTTATGTTCCACCTCCTGCATACAAACCACCACTTCCATTCCCCCAGTCAAGGGCCAGAGCACATCTAGACAAGCACTTTAGTAAGTTCCTTGACTTGATGAATAAACTACACATTAACATTCCTTTCCTTGATGCTATTCTAGGAATGCCCGCCTATGGGAAGTTCTTGAAGGAGATCATATCAAGGAAGAGGAAACAGGAAGATTTTGGTGAAGTTAGGATGACATCTAAATCCTCAGAACTTATTCAAATCATGAAGGAGAAGATGCCACCTAAATTGAGAGATCCCGGCTCCTTTTGCATTCCCACTCAAGTTGGGGATGTCACTTGTGAAGCCCTATGTGATCTAGGAGCCAGCGTGAGCATCATTCCGCTAGAGCTATGTGTGAAGATCGGACTTGGAGAGCCGAAGCCGGTCAAGATTCGATTATACATGGCGGATCGCTCCATCACCCATCCCGTGGGAATTCTGGAGGACATTCCGGTCAAGTTAGGTAACTTCTATTTACCAATAGACTTTGTTGTACTTGACATTCCTGCAGATTATCCTGTTCCTATTATTCTCGGGAGGCCATTTCTAGCAACTTCGGGTTGCAACGTGGATTGCAAAAACGCCAAGTTGAAATTCAACATTGGTGGCGATGAGGTGGAGTTCGCATTACTTGCAGCCATGAAAGGGGAGCAGCTAAGCGATGATATCTTCAACATATACGATGAAGAAGAATCAAGAGAATTGGTGAGCTCTATCTTTATTAACGATCCACTCGAAAGAGTTATTAGTTTCAGTTTAATGGAGGAAGGTATAGATGCTTCTTGCGATGCAGATATACGGAGCTTAAAAGCACTGGGAGAAGATCCAAGAGCTAAAACTGAGAAGCTAATCCAGGAGACGAAGATCTCCAGTTGTGGTTCCAATTGCAGTACCTCGACCGAGGCACTTCTGGACTGAGCGAGGCGACTGAAGAACATCTCGGTCAACGCCTCTGCGCCTCGACCGAGGTCGAAGGCGAGATGATGTCAACTAAGACTGTTGAAAATAACAAACTTCTTACTCCTTTTATTGACATTCATCCTCAGTTGGTGGAACATTCTATCCACCAACTTTCTGATAATAAAGGACCTTGGTATGCTGATATTGTGAACTATCTTGTTTGCCAGGAAGTACCGCCCGGATTGACGTACTCTCAAAAGAAGAGAGTCTTCAAGGAAGTACGCCATTACTACTGGCATGAGCCACTGCTATTCAAGCGCGGGCCGGATGGGATGCTTCGAAGATGCATTCTGGAAGTTGAAGTTAATAGCGTCATATGGCACTGTCATTCACTTCCTTGTGGAGGACATGCTAGCACCGATCAGACATGCGTTAAGGTATTACGTTCCGGTTTCTTTTGGCCTACATTATTTAAGGATATGCAATCGTTTGTTGTCTCTTGTGATGCATGCCAAAGAACAGGAAATTTATCAAGGAGGAATGAAATGCCGCTTAATAACATTCAAGAGGTGGAAATCTTTGATGTATGGTGGATAGACTTCATGGGACCTTTCCCATCCTCCGGAGGAAACCTCTATATTCTTCTTGCAGTTGATTACGTCTCTAGATGGGTTGAAGCCATCGCTTCTCCCACTAATGACGCCAAAGTGGTCGTGCAGTTCTTAAACAAAACTATCTTTCCACGTTTTGGAACTCCACACATCATCATCAGCGATGGAGGAATGCATTTCATCAACCGGAAGTTCAAAGCACTTCTATCGAAGTATGGGGTAACCCACAAGGTATCAACCCCTTATCACCCTCAAACTAGTGGACAGGTTGAGATCTCGAATATAGAAATCAAGGCAATTTTGGAGAAGACCGTCTCTTGGACGAGGAAGGATTTGTCCATGAAATTGGATGATGCTCTTTGGGCCTACAGGACCGCATTTAAGACTCCCATAGGTACCACCCCTTATAATTTGGTATATGGGAAGTCTTGCCATTTTCCCGTTGAGTTAGAACACAAAGCATATTGGGCGATCAAATGGTTGAACTTCGACATTAAGGAGGCCGGCGAGAAGCGGCTATTGGATATCAACGAGCTGGAGGAGCTGCGTTTGAACGCTTATGAGAATGCCAAAATCTATAAGGAGAGGACGAAGAAATGGCATGACAAGCGTATCATCCCAAAGGAGCTTAACGAAGGAGACTTAGTTCTACTCTTCAACTCCCGCCTCCGCCTCTTTGCAGGTAAGTTAAAATCTAGATGGACCGGACCTTATGTTGTGAAACATGTTTTTCCTCATGGTGCAGTTGAGATATGGGGCGAAACGAGCGGAAGCTTCAAGGTCAATGGTCATAGACTCAAGAAATACAAACCGGAAACTCCAGTAGAGGAGGTTGCACCAATATACCTCGTTTGAGACGCATCATGGTCCAGCTAGCGACCTTAAACCAAGCGCTTCTTGGGAGGCAACCCAAGGTATTGCTTTCTTTTCCCTTTCTAGCTTAGATAGTTTTGCTTTTGCTTTGCTTTGTTTGGTTTTTGGCGTCCTAGACAGATAACAGGTGATATCTAAGGAAGGAGAACAAACCAGGAGCGTAACTGGAAGGACAGAAGTTCAAGAATTCGAGAAGACGAAGTTTGACTGAGGCACATCTCGGTTGCTGTCAGAGCACCTCGACCGAGATGATTCTTGAGCAACTGAGGCGACTAGGGTTTTTGAAGAACCACCTCGGTCAGTACCACCTCGGTCCAGTCGAGACCACCTCGACCGAGGTGACAGCAGCTCCAGATAGGGTATAAAAAGGGGAAAAATTTCTTTTTATCCTCTTTACCTACCCCCTCGACCGCGGCGACCCATTTCACCTCGCCTCTTCGATTCTCGCTCGTTGTCGAAGATTTTCGCTTCCAAACTACGATTAAAGCATAGAGGATCCTAGTGCAACGTCGATCTGTGAAGAAATCGAACCGAAACGGCCGAACGAGGTAAAACGAGTACAAAACCCTAACCTCACTATTTTCGCTTCAATTTGGGCTTGGATTGCCCTGCATTTGATGAGAAACGGATTAAGTACCCCATAGGAACCAGTTGTAGTGATTTTGGGGGAAAAGAACTGGAAATTTTGAGGAAATTAGTTACGCAGTTTTCGCCTCGGTCCAGACGTGTTGTGCCTCGGCCGAGGTGTTCTTGAGTGTTGTCAGACTGACCGAGGTGACCTGACAGTGAGAATTTGAAAATGAGTTCTGAGAGACGTCTTGCCATTAGGGATATATCCTCCCCTTCCCCTTCTTCCTCTTCTTCCCGACCCTATCGCCCGGTGATCCACGAGCGACACCGGGTCGATTACGACCGTATAGCAGCCCGTCCAGTGATAGCACCTCGCTTCCTGGACGTTTCAGCCTTTGACTGTCTCCGTGTGGATGGAGACCTTAGACGGATGATATCGACGGTAGGATTGGATCAGTTTACTGAGATCCACTCACCTGCCTATTTGGATCCCACCTTAGAGTTTATTAGCTCCTTCACCTACCTCCCCACAGAGCGTTCTGTGAAGTACCGGTTGATGAACTAGAACTTCATAGTTCCACTAGAGTATTGGAGGGATATTTTTGGTTTCCCTGCCCCGACAGCTGTTGATTTCCCGTCCCGATCTGTAGCTAGGGAGTTTTGGGGACAGATTGCTCATGTGGTTGAGCACGCAGATAGGTGCCGCCCTGGAGATTCCAGGGAGAAGGTCATCTTTCACTTAGCTTTTAGGTTAGCCCACCACATCTTCAACGAGACGCTTCTGGCGCGTACTGAGACGCCCCAGAAGGTCCGACAGGGGGAGCTGTTTAGCCTATATTGCATGGTGACTGGAGGGATCCCCGATTTTGGCTTGATGTTGGCAGAGGACCTGCACAAGATCAAAGCCAAGGCGAAGGGGGACATCTGTTGCGGAGGACTTGTGACTCACATCGCCAGCTACCAGGACATGGATCTCAGCGCTTGCACTATGGTGGCGGCTGCCAAGCCGCTTGGGCTGCAGGAGATGATCACTAGGCGGATTCTGGTTCCCCGAGGACTGACTACACCATACGTGGCTATGCCATGGGAGCTGACTGCAACGCAGGGGATCAGGTGGTCAGCACAGTTTACAGTTTATGACCCTCATTACTGGCAGACCGCCTGGGCCCCACTAATGGAGGATTATAGAGAGGCGGCAGCGGTACCAGCTGTGGAGGAGGAGGTAGATGATGAGGAGACTGCTGATGACAGGGATGGTGGAGTCCCGATAGATACAGGGACAGATACTGCTGAGACGAGTGCGCCAGTTATTGATCTTGATGATGATGATGATACTGAGCCTGCACCAGCCACATCTCCAGTGAGACCTGCTAGGCGTAGTGCACGCTGACACAAAGATCCAAAGGCTCACCGCCGGATCGATGATCTGACGGATCAGATGATTGATTCTTATGCCGCCTTATCACTGGATATCCGCGAGATGCAGGAGCGACAGCATTACCAGCACATGATGGCCCAGATCCAGTTTGAGCAAATCATGGGCTACCCGTTCGACCCGTCTCAGTATCCATATGTGCCACCACCACCACCACCGGATCGTGACTATTGAGAGCTGCAGGATTTTCTTTCTTATTTTTATGCAGTTCAGCTTATTATCCGGTGAGTATTTTATTCCTTAGACTTATTTTGACCCACTGGGACAGTGTGTCCCAAGTATGGGGTGTTTATTGATGTATTATTTGACACTTATGTGATGTATGACTCTACTTGATCGGATATTTATTTATATTTATGTTTCAGTTTGCTTCCATGTGTTTATCTGAGACTGCATGCATACTTATAGGTTATTTGATTGAAAAAAACGTTGAAACTGAAAAAAAAAACTGGTTGTAAAAAAAAAATTTTGACCTCGACCGGGGCAGTTCTGGCCGAACGAGGTGTTTCACCTCAGTTGACCTAGAACACCTCAACCGAGGTAGGTTAACTGAGAATTTTCGAAACGATTTTTTGTGCTTCTTATCTGGATATGATCTCAGTGAAGATCTTGCTTACTGACTGGTTTTGAAATCTTTATGTGTTTGAAAGGTTTTATAATATGTTTAAGTTGCTAAATGCTTTGTTTGATATTTTGGCATGTTTAATACTTTGTTTTTGTCCAAATTGTGTTGAATTTGAAGATTGACACCACATTATGAGTTCTCTCACTTTCTTCCTGGAAAGACCAAGGCAATTCATTCTTCTATCTTCCTCTTCTTGATCATGCTTAACCCCTCATATACATTTTGCCTCCCTTTACCTATCCGGGAATTTGGAAGCAAGTGAAGTTAAAGTTGAGAAGTTGGTTGGAAGTGAAAGTGTTAGAAATAAAGAAATAGGTTTGGGGAATTCAATCATGATGATGAGTAACTCGGCACCATTCACATAGTCAGGTGTTGGTGTCTTGCCAAAGTCGGATTGAGCGATATTCCTAACGGGTCATGGTATGTGCATCAAGGGTTTGATTTATCTCAAGATATTGATGATTGTTGATTTCCTAGGCTTCGGTTATTGTGCACCTCTGTCCATGCATCCCAAAAAATAAAGTAAAAGAAAAAGTGTGAAATAAGCAAAGCTTATTGGTGGAAGATGTTGAAAGTCAAAGTGAAAGTGAAGTATATCCTTTTCCCGGATTCTAGCACCACATTACCTTACATACATCCCTACCCTACACGTTTCTTGACCTTTCTTTTGGGAAGCCCTTGAGACCTCGAGCTTGTTGATTGACTTAGTGGTTTAAATTGGATTATGCATGATTAATTTCGATAATTATGACTTATTATGCATTCTATGATTTTATGAAAAGATGAACAACTTTCTTATATTTATAAAATGTTTTGATCATATTTTGATTTTAAATTCCATGGAGTATTCTCTTAGAGTGATCTATGATTGTTGCACACCATAAAAATGTTTTGAAAGGCTTTCCATTGATTTTCTTGACTTATAATCCATTCTACCTTGCCTTTTATATGCGGAACTTGCTTGGGGACAAGCAAGGGCTAAGTATGGGGTATTTTGATAGCATGAATTATAGTCTATATTTTGGGGTTTGTTTGGACGTTTTATCTTCAATAATCTGCATGTTTGTATGTATACTATGTGATTATATTACCATTTCATCTACCTTTGCGGGAATCGAGGTCTACACCTAGTTTTGTTGTAATCGTAGGTAAAATGGCACGTTCTGCATCAAAAAGGAGCAAAAGGAGCTATGGAGTCATTGGAGCTACATTCAGGAACATAAGGAAACATCCAGGAAGCATAGCCATGGATTAAAGATTCACTTTGGACTAGATTTGAGAGATTTAACATTCAGTTGTGACTCACCTCGGTTGACCACAGATTCACCTCGACCGAGGTGATCCAAAGAAGTCGACTCGACCGAGGCGAACACCTGGTACGTGGCGAGAATATTTTATTCTTGGCTGAGATCTTTTATCTTTGGAAAGAGATCTTATGTTTTTGGGCTTGGCTCCTGGAAGGAAGAAGATATGCTAGATCATATATTTTACCTAGCTCCAGCGGGATGATGCTCACGCTGGCTCCAGCGGGATGATACTCACGCTGGCTCCAGCGGGATGATGCTCACGCTGGCTCCTAGATCACACAATGCTTCACAAGTAACATCCCCAACTTGGATGGGAATGCAAAAGGAGCCGGGATCTCTTAACTTGGGTGGCATCTTCTCCTTCATGATTTGAATGAGCTCCGAGGATTTAGATTTCATCCTTACTTCACCAAAATCTACCAACTTCCTCTTCCTTGATAAAATCTCTTTTAAGAACTTCCAATAGGCGGGCATCCCTAGAATAGCATCCAGGAAAGGGATGTTAATATGCAATTTATTCATCAAGTCAAGGAACTTACCAAAGTGCTTGTCTAGATGTGCTCTGGCCCTTGACTGGGGGAATGGAAGTGGTGGTTTATATGCAGGAGGTGGGACATAAACTTCAGTTTTGTCCGACACTTTTTGAGACTCCACCTCGGGTGGTACCTTGACCGAAGTGTTCTTCGGCTTTACCTGGACCGAGGTGTTCTTCACTGGCATCGACCGAGGCACTGGATCTGCAGTTTTTAATCCACTTCTTGTCGTTATTGCCATGATTTTTCCCTTGGGGTTGCTCTCTGTTCTTGCCGGGAGCTTCCCTGGGTCTCTTGGCGCTTCATTCGCCTTATTGAAGAATTGTTGCTCTAAGGCTTTTTGTGCCTTCGAAAATGAAGTCATGGATGTCTCCATAGCATTGAGTTTGATCAAGATAGACTCCAGTACTACATCTTTCTTCTCTGGCTGGGACGAGCTTGATCTTGCCTCCTGGCTCTTCAATGGAGTAGAAGAAGAAGAAGAGCGGAAAGGATTAGAAGAATTATTCGAATTGAAGTTAGAGTAAGGGTTACCAGAAGTTTGATAGTTGGGCCTCCAATTGTTGTTGTTGGAGCCTCTATTATTGTTGTAGTTGTTGTTTCGGGAACCATTGTTGTTGTTGTTATTGGTCCGGGAACCATTGTTGTTGTTCCTTGAGCCTTGATATCCTTCTTCCTCCTTTTTGGTGTGGGCAACCAAAAGCTCCTTTAATTGCTTCACATCATTCTTGAGGAAAATGAGCTGATTATCATTTGATGGACCCTCTTGGAAATTAACTCTCTTAACTCACGTTTCATCTCCTTGGTGCGAGTACTTCTCCATGTGCAAAGCTTGTTTTTAAATGAACTCTCAAGCTTCATCAATCGGCATGTCCATAAATATGCCGGCGGACAGTAGTTGAAGGCTGAATTGGGAAGCTCCATCTAATCCCTTGAAATAAATCTCCAACAACTCTATCTTTGGAATCCCATGATGTGGGCAACTCCAATGACTTGGACAAACTCTCCTTGTCCTTCATGGTAAATGCAGCGATCTTTCCTCTCATTTCAGTAGTTTTGCAGGGGGGAAGAATTTTGTCAAGAATTCCGTCGTCATCTCCTCCCAAGTGTTGATCTTTCCGGGAGGAAGAGACTGGTACCAAGTAAGCGTCTTGTCTTTCAAAGAAAAGTAAAAAGGCCTTAACTTGTAATTATTATTTTCCACCTTTAAAGGTCTCAAGGTGATAGCATGAATTATAGTCTATATTTTGGGGTTTGTTTGGACGTTTTATCTTCAATAATCTGCATGTTTGTATGTATAATATGTGATTATGTTACCATTTCATCTACCTTTGCGGGAATCGAGGTCTACACCTAGTTTTGTTGTAATCGTAGGTAAAATGGCACGTTTTGCATCAAGATGGAGTAAAAGGAGCTATGGAGTCATTGGAGCTACATTCAGGAACATAAGGAAACATCCAGGAAGCATAGTCATGGATTAAAGATTCACTTTGGACCAGATTTAAGAGATTTCACATTCAGTTGTGACTCACCTCGGTTGACCACAAATTCACCTTGACCGAGGCGAACACTTGGGACGCGGCGAGAATATTTTATTCTTGGCTGAGATCTTTTATCTTTGGAAAGAGATCTTATATTTTTGGGTTTGGCTCCTGGAAGGAAGAAGATATGCTAGATCATATATTTTACCTATTTTTATGGGAAGAGATCTTTCTAAGATATCTTATCTTTGAAGGGTAATTTTCCTATAAAAAGGGTCGGATTTCCCACAAATCATATCATGCTATACCACCGATCAGGGTTTATACATCGCAGCAGCCATACTCCAGTTGGGAGATTGAAGAACCTTTTTGAAGGTTGAAGAAGGAAGATTGTAGCTTTTATAGCTTTTGAAGGGTTTTTGTAAGATCATCTTAGATTCCCTTCATTGTTGTCTTGTCTTGTTGGATTTCTATCCAAGTAACGCTTTGTTGTGATATTTGATTCAGTTATTGAAGTCTTTTCATTAAATTCTTCTTGTTCAAATATTCACATTCTTCCCATATACTTGATTAATACTTTCATGATGATGAGTGGCTAATCTCTTTATGTGATTCTAGGGTGATTGGCTGAAGGTTGTGGGAAAAACAATGATAGAATCATCTTAATCACAGTAGGACCCTAAAAGTTCGAGTCTTTAACCTTAACCCTAAGCATATCGCTCAGTCGATGAACATCTCGGCCGGGGTGGAATTTGGCTGACCGAGGTGACTTATCTGACCCGAAACTGAGAGTTAAGTGTTAGAGTTTGCCAAATCCTATTCTTATTACACCTTTCCTGGTTCAATGCAAGCTTAGGATGAGACTTACCCGGTGATTCCTTAGTTTGTTTACCTAAGATCATAAGTGTAGGTAATAAAGGTTCATCCTTTATTGGGGTTTGAGTGTGCTTTCATCCCATCTTTGTGAGTTAACTTGAGACTTACCCGGTAAAGGTTGATTCTATTCGCTTAGATGGTGTGTTAGTTTGAGGTTATAGTTCTTTATCTTAATTCCTTGAGACTTACCCGGTAATAGGAGTTACGGTTTTGGATTAGTGAGTAGTGAGACTTACCCGGTGATCTATTCCACTTTAGTAACACCTTCCCTATGCAAAACCTCATCTTTGTCCGCTTATCTTTAGATGTTGAGTTGGAACCACAACTAGATGCTTTAATCCCTAGAATTGCATATTTCCTTTATTGACTTTTATCATCTTTGATTGTTTTAATTGCTTTGTGGTTAGTGATTGCTAAAGCTTACCGTAATTGGACTTTGTTTCACTAAGTCCATGTGATCGACCCCTGGAATTTCTTGCTTTTTACTACGATTGACCCGTACACTCCGGGTTCACATCCTTGTTTTAAGCTTACGTCTAGGGTTATAAATTTAAAGCTTGCACACACTGTTTGGAGCGAACATAAGGTCTCCATCAAAATCTCATAGTTTTGCAGATGTTGATGCGGAGACTCCCTCTCTAAACCTCCAAACTGGCATTGGCGGATCATGTAAAGAACTTGCGGTCGAAGTTCATAATCATGCTCCCTGGATCTCCTAGGTTGACTCCTGGATGCCTCACTTGCTGGTTCGTGTCCATCCTTTGCCCTAGGTTCTGTGAAATACCTGCAAAAATAACATCTCGGACTGGCATCCGAGGTGGAAGTATCTCGGCCGGGGCAACTGGAGCGGGATCCTACCTCGGTCGAGGGTCTGGTCGAGGCAAAATCTGAGCTCATAACTCAGCCATATCTGCTGCAATCTCTGTAGCTCTGGTGTGATTTTCCTCCCTTTTGCGCCACAGTTCTTCCCTATTGAGGCGCAGTTGTTCCATCGCCTCCTTCAATTCGGCCTCAAGATTGCGATCGTCTCGATTGGCCATCTTCGCTTCTTTCAAGCGTCTCTTATATGTCTTTTCGGGTTCGGGATCGTAAGGAACAATTTCCTTCCCAGCACGGGTTCTTTGCATAAACCTAAAAAGAAGAACCTGCGAAAGTCACTCAAGTAGAGTGGTTAGTAGCAAAAGGGGCAATAGTCCCGAAAGACAACTGCAACCGGCTCGGTCTAGACCAAGTCCCCGGCAACGGCGCCAAAAACTTGTTCGCTCCAAATGGTGTGTGCAAGCTTTAAATTTATAACCCAAGAAGTATGTTTAAAACAAGAATACGAACCCGCAGTGTACGGATCAATTGTAATAAAAGCAAGAATTCTAGGGGTCGATCACAAGGACTTAAGTGAAACAAAGTAAGTATAGGTTGTCAATGTAACTAATAACCACAAAAGAGATTAAAGCAATCAAAGAGATGATAATAAGGTCAATTAAAGGAAATATGCAAATTCTAGGGATTAAAGCATCTAGTTGTGGTTTCAACTCAAGATCTCAAGATAAGCGGACAAAGCTGAGATTTTGCAAAGGGAATGTGTTACTAAAGTGGAATAGATCACCGGGTAAGTTTCACTACTCACAACCCCAAGCCAAAGAACCTATCACCGGGTAAGTCTCATGGTACTAAGGAAAGGAATTATAAACTCAAACCAACACACCAACTAAGGGAATAGAATCAACCTTTACCGGGTAAGTCTTAGGCTAACTCACAAAGATGGGATGAAGGCACACTCAAACCCCAATAAAAGAATAAACCTTTATTACCTACACTTATGATCTTAGGTAAACAAACAAAGGAATTACCGGGTAAGTCTCATCCTAAGCTTGCATTGAACCAGGAAAAGTGTAATAAGAATAGGATTTGGCGAACTCTAACACTTAACTCTCAGTTAAGTATCAGAAAAGGTCACCTCGGTCAGTCAAGTTCCACCACGGCCGAGATGTTCATCGACTGAACGAGATGTTCTAGGGTTAAGGATAAAGACTCGAGCATTCAGGGTCCTACTGGGATTTAAGATTATTCTATCATTGTTTTTCCCACAACCTTCAGCCAATCACCCTAGAATCGCACAAGGAAATTAGCCACACATCATCATGAAAGCAATAATCAAATATATGAGAAGAGAATGAATATTTGAACACAAAAACCTTAAGAACAAGGCTTTAATAACTGAATCAAATATCAAACAAATCAGCGTTCCTTGGTTCACAAATCCAACAAGACAACCAAACAAAAGGGAATCTAAAAAAGTCTTACAAATCCCCTCAAAAGCTATAACTAGCTATGAACTTCCTTCCTTCAATCTTCCTTCAAACTTCCTTCCTAATTGCAGCTCGGAGAATATGGTGTAAAGGATAAAAATCCAGAGGTGTGAGGTTGTTGAATTGTGGAAAATCCAACCCTTTATATAGGAGAATTATCTTCCAAAGATAATAAAATCTTAAAAAGATAATTTCCTAATAAAATATATCCATATCTCTAAAATAGATCTCCCAAATATATGATCTTCTTCCAGAAATCCAGCCCAAAAATATAATATCTCTCCTTCCAAAAATAAAAGATCACACCCAAATAAAATATATCTCACCGCGTCAAAGTATTCGCCTCGGTCGGGGCGCTCCTCTAGATAACCTCGGTCGAGGTGATACTGTAGCTGATCGAGGTGAATCTCAGCTGAAGGTGAAATCTCTCAAATCTGGTCCAAAGTAAATCTTCTTTGTTAATTTCTTGCTTCCTGAACTCCTCTTTAAGCTCCTGAATGTAGCTCCAATGACTCCTTTCCTCCTTAGCTCCATTTCGATCCAAATTGTGCCATTTTACCTACGATTACATTGAAACTTGGTGTAGACCTCGATTCCCGCAAAGGTAGATAACACGACAATATAATCACATAATATACATTCAAACATGCAGATTATTGAAGATAAAACGTCTAAACAAGTCCCAAAATATAGACTATAATACATGCGATCAAAAGCTAACAAAAGATTGTTTCAATCATGGGAAAGATTTCAGGACCTCTTATTGTATTGCCCACACCATGGCATTTCAAAGATGGAGTTATTGGAGATCTACTACAAGGGGTTGGATATGGACACACAATTCAACCTTCAATCTCTCTCTTGTGGTACATTCATGGACATCAGAGAGGATGACGCTTGGGACTTCATTGAGAAGTAAGCCCAAGTGACTGAGAAGTATTCCAACCGGAAGGTAGAGCCGGGAGTCAAGCTAATACAAGCTGCACAAACTCAAATATTCTCCCTCAACACCGAAATCAAGGAGTTGAAGGAAATCATTAGAGCTGTCCTTCAAAAGCCAAAGGAGCAAGATGTTGGCTACTTAGGAAATAACAACAACAATAACAACAACAACAACCAAGGGAATAGGAACAACAACCGGAACAACAATTGGAACAACAATTGGAATAACAACAACAACAACCGAAATTCCAACAACAGTTGGTTGTCAAACCAACAACAAACTTCCAGTAATTCCTATCCAAATTCTGGAAATTCACTAACATCTCCCTCTTCTTCTACCCCTTTGAAAAGCAAGGGGCAAACATCAAATGGTTCGAACAATAAGGAGAAGGAGAAGCCCGATCCTATGTTGGAGACGATCTTAGGAATGCTCCAAGGGTTGGAGAGTTACATAACTTCGGTTGATAAAGCTCACAAAGCTTTAGAAAACCAAGTATTCAGCAAGGCTTGAGAAGTTTCTAGAGATCAAGGAAAGCTTCCCGGGAAGACGGAGGACAACCCAAAGGGAAGGGTGATGGCTATCACTACTAGGAGTGGTGTGACAACCACCGACCCACAGCCCAAGTTTATGGAAGTCCCAGTTGAGAAAGGAAAAGATAAGGATAAGGAGAAGGAAGATGTCTATGTTCCTCCTCCAACTTACAAACCTCCTTTACTATTCCCACAATCTAGAGTAAGAGCGCGTCTAGATAAACAATTCGTAAGTTCATTGAACTAATGAGTAGACAGCATATTAATATACCTTTTATTGATGCTATTGTAGGTATGCCCGCTTATGGGAAGTTCTTGAAAGAGCTCCTCTCTAACAAGAGGAAGCTAGAAGACTTTGGAGAAGTCAAGATGAGTTCGGAATCTTTAGAGCTCATCAAAACAATGACTGAAAAGATGCCCCCAAAGCTAAGAGATCTGGGGTCATTTTGCATTCCAATTGGAGTAGGAGAAGTCCCATGTGACGCCCTTTGTGACTTGGGAGCAAGCGTAAGCATCATCCCGCTTGCTTTGTGTAGGAAGATCGGTTTAGGTGAACCTAAACCGGTGAAGATGACAATATACATGGCGGATCGATCCATATCTCGTCCCGTCGGTATCATTGAAGACGTCCCATTCAAGCTCGGTAAGTTTTACATTCCAATTGATTTTGTTGTGCTGGAAATTCCTGTAGATTGTCCAGTTCCGATCATACTCGGAAGACCGTTTCTTGCAACATCCGGTTGTATTGTGGATTGCAAGAATGCTAGACTAACCTTTGATATAGGAGAAGAGAAGTTTGAGTTTGTTCTCTCAACTTTGGTGAAAGAACTAGCTCTTGGAGAGGACATCTTCAATATCTATGACGAGGAAGCATCTAGAGAAGAAGTGAGCTCGATTCTATTCAAAGATCCATTGCAAAAGGTCATTACCATGAGCATCATGGAAAAAGGAGATGAAGAGGATTGCATTGATGAGATTGAAGCCTTGAAGGAGCTAAAGGAAGTGCAAGAGGAATAGTTTGAAAAACTCTACGAGGGCTCAAAAAACGTGAGCAACCACGGTCAGTCGTGCTATTCCACGACCGTGGTTTCACCCAAGATGACCGTAACCAACTATTTTGAGAGCAACAGTAAGTTACACGGCCAAAACCACGACCGTGGAAATCATAATGTGCCGTAATCGAGTGCTACGCCCTAAACCACGGCCGTGGAAGTAATAGTGGTGCCGTAATTTTGGGAAATTCTGAGAACAATTCCGTTCTTTCCACAAATACTCTTGAGTCTTCTTCAATCACTCCTACACCCTTAGAGACTTGTAAGGAAGCGTCGGACACATCTCAAGACTCATCAAAGGCATCAATAGCTATGGAATTGAAGCCACTTCCCACACATCTTCGGTATGCATTTCTTGGAACTAATTCTTCTTTTCCCGTAATTGTTAATTCCGAATTAAGTGAAGATGAACATGAGAAACTAATGGTTGTTCTAAGGAAGCATAAGAAAGCCTTAGGTTATACCATATCGGATCTTATAGGAATTAAACCATCATTATGCATGCACAAGATTCTAATGGAGGAAGATTTTAAGCCTTCGCGACAACCTCAAAGACGGTTAAATCCGATCATGAAGGAGGTTGTCAAGAAGGAAATTCTTAAGTTGCTTGACTCAGGTATCATCTATCCTATCTCTGATAGTAAGTGGGTGAGCCCCGTTCATGTTATCCCGAAGAAAGGAGGAATGACGGTTATCACCAATAAAAACAATGAGCTCATTCTTACAAGAACCGTGACGGGATGGAGAATGTGCATTGATTACCGCAAGTTGAACAATGCAACAAGGAAGGATCACTTCCCGCTACCATTCATAGACCAAATGCTTGAGAAGTTAGCACAACACTCCTAATTTTGCTATCTTGACGGTTATAGTGGTTTCTTCCAGATTCCGATCCATCCGGACGATCAAGAGAAGACCACATTCACGTGCCCGTGGGGGACGTTTGTATATAGAAGGATGCCATTCGGGCTTTGCAACGCCCCATCCACCTTTCAAAGGTGCATGATGGCCATCTTCTCGGAGTACATTGAGGAAACAATGGAGGTTTTTATGGACGATTTTTCTGTTTATGGTTCCTCATTCGATAATTGTCTTTCTAACCTCTCTCTTGTGTTGCAAAGGTGTGAAGACACTAACCTAGTTCTTAATTGGGAGAAGTGTCAATTCATGGTTAAGGAAGGCATTGTGTTAGGACACTTAATCTCTAGTAGAGGGATTGAGGTCAACAAGGCTAAGAAAGAGACCATAGAGAAACGTCCTCCCCCATCTTCGGTGAAGCGGATAAGAAATTTTCTAGGACATGCTGGATTTTATAGACGTTTTATCAAAGAATTTTCTAGATTTCAAAACCGCTAACTAATCTTTTGATGAAGGATGCAGCTTTTGATTTCTCACAATATTGTTTAGATGCTTTCTACAAGATCCGGGAAGCTCTCATCTCAGCCCCGATTATCCAACCTCCGGACTTGAATCTCCCGTTCGAGGTTATGTGTGATGCAAGTGACGTAGCTGTTGGAGCGGTGCTGGGGCAAAAGAATGATGGCCAAACCCATGCTATCTATTATGCTAGCAAGACACTAGATGAAGCGCAACTCAACTACGCCACAACTGAGAAAGAATTCTTAGGTATTGTATATGCCTTTGAAAAGTTTCGTTCTTATCTTTTAGGTGCAAATGTTATTGTATACACGGACCATTCGGCGATCCGGTATTTACTCGCCAAGAAGGATGCAAAGCCGAGGCTGATTAGATGGATTCTTCTCCTACATGAATTCGATCTAGAGATCCGTGACAAGAAAGGCTCAGAAAATTCTGTTGCGGATCATTTGAGTCGTCTACCACACATTGAAGGCGACGATCTACCCATAGAGGACTCCTTTCCAGATGAGCACTTACACATCATAGAGGAGTGCATCGACAAGATATCTAGAGGTAACGAACCTTGGTTTGCTGATTTTGTAAATTACTTGGTTTGTCAGGAAATACCTCCCGGATTATCCTACCCACAAAAGAAGAAGTTCTTTTGGGATGTCCAGCAATACTTTTGGAATGAACCTCTACTCTTCAAGAAAGGTCCCGACGGCATCATTAGGAGATGTGTGCCAGAAGACGAAATGCAAAGCATCATTCGTCATTGTCATTCACTAACTTGTGGAGGACATGCTAGTTCCAATAAAACTAGCGCTAAGGTTTTGCAATCTGGATTCTTTTGGCCTACTTTATTTAAGGATGTGCAAACCTTTGTCTCTTGTTGCGATGCTTGTCAAAGAATAGGAAACATGTCTAGGAGAAATGAGATGCCCCTCAACAACATTCAGAAGGTGGAAATCTTTGATATTTGGGGAGTTGACTTCATGGGACCTTTCCCATCATCTTGTGGAAACCAATACATACTTCTAGCTGTAGATTATGTTTCGAGATGGGTTGAAGCTATTGCCTCTCCGACTAATGATACCATGGTTGTTGTGAAGTTCTTTAATAGAACTATTTTCCCAAGGTTTGGGACTCCACGGATCATCATTAGTGACGGAGGTTCACACTTCATTGCCCGATGATTGGAAGCTCTACAAGCTAAGTACGGGGTGACTCACAAGATCGCCACTCCCTACCACCCACAAACAAGTGGGCAATTATAAATTTGAAATAGAGAGATCAAGGGCATCCATGAGAAGACGGTGTCAAAGACAAGGAAAGATTGGTCTTTAAAATTAGATGATGCGATGTGGGCGTATAGGACTGCATACAATACTCCCATAGGTACAACACCATACAACCTTGTGTATGGGAAGTCTTGTCATCTCCCGGTTGAGCTAGAACACAAGGCATATAGGGCTATAAAGTGGTTGAACTTCGGCATGAAGGAAGCGGGAGAGAAGCGCCTATTGGACCTTAACGAGCTTGAAGAACTCCGCTTGAACGCCTATGAAAACGCCAAGATTTAAAAAGAAAGGGCGAAGCGTTGGCATGATAAGCATATCATTCCAAAGGATCTTAAAGAAGGAGATCAAGTTCTCCTGTTCAATTCGAGACTTCGTCTCTTTCCAAGTAAGCTTAAATCTCTTTGGACTGGACCTTATCTAATCAAACGTGTTTTTCCCCATGGCGCAGTTGAAGTATGGGGTGAAAAGAGCGGATGTTTCAAGGTGAATGGCCAACGTCTTAAGAAGTATTCACCGCAACTCCCGGTTGAGGAAATCGCTTTGATTGTCCTCGAATAAACACAGGAACGGTCTAGCTACGGACCCAAAACAAGTGCTTCTTGGGAGGCATCCCAAGGTAATGCACTTACGTTTTTGATTTTCTTTCTTAGATTAGTTTAGTTTAGTTGTTTTTGATTTGTTTTCCCCTCGATACCTCCCGGTATGTTATGTTTTTGGATGTAGGAATAAGGAATGGGCAAAGGAAAGAAGCAAAAGTTGGAAGGAATTGACGAAACTTGGATTTTGGCACACAACAGAGACTTCCACGCCCTAAACCACGGTCGTGGAAGTAACAGGTGGCCGTAATTCTTCAAAATCAGGCAAAATTCATCAAAAGCACGGGTTCCATACATTTACACGGCTGTGGAATTCCCTGAGTGACCGTGATTTTCCAAAATTTTACGGCCACTATATAAATCACCTTCCTTCACAAAAACACAACCAAAATCCAAATCCACGCCCAAAACCACGCCCAAAATCGCCGCCACCTTTCCTCAACCCGTGATTCTTCGTTCGGAGTCCGATTCGATCAATTCTTGAGCCTAAAGTGGAGCATTTTTGATCATCTACAAGATCCAAGCAACAAGATGAGTGAACAATCCACGCTGGAGAAGGAATTTGGATCTGAAAAGTCCAAACCCTAGGTTTTTCTCCCTTTTCTCTACTTTGTCAATTTAGTTCAATATCTTCGCAAGAATTTAGGAGAAGTGAATGAAATTGGAATTTTAATTAGTATAGGACAGTGATTGTTGAGTTTGGTGTGAAATTGTTGTCATTTGAGAGAAACAGACCAAAACCACGGTCTTTGTACGTTCCACGGCCGTGGTTTACCAAGAACAGACCATGATTTTTCTCTGTGGCTGAGAAAAATGTTTAGAAGGAAATCCAGTAGGAACAAGAAGAGGTAGGATGATAGTTCCTCCTCCTCCCAACCCCCTCCTAGCCGAACACCATCACCACCACCTCCTAGAATCCCAATTATCCATGAAGATTACCTAGGAGCCTTAGAAAGGATTGAGAAGAGGGCAATCATAGGACCTCGATACCTTGTCTTAGAGGAGCTTGAGCCGCTCAATGTTGTGAACGATTTGACTTGGCTCTTGGATAGAGCCGGTTTCATCATCTTCTCCGCTATTAGAGAGGATGCCTATGAGGAGATAACATGGGAGTTTGTCACTTCCTTCGAGCATAGCCATGTAAACCGAACGGTCTCCTTTAGGCTAATGGAGCAAAACTATGAGTTCTCCATCATTCAGTTTGGAGCCTTCTTTTGGGTTCCATGAGAGCTTCAATGGTAGGTTTTCTATTGGAGTGTATGTTAAGGATTTTTGAGAGGACATTGCAATGATATATGCTAGTGAAGATCGTTGGCAACCGGCCGACACCAAGGGTAAGGTCATCTACCATCTAGCCTTGAAGATCGCTCATATGGTCCTTTTTGAATGTCTTTTCCCTAGGACCGAGACCCCACAAAAGATAAAAACCGATGAGCTATTCTTACGCTATTGCATGCTTACCAGTAGATCCGCCGATTGTGCCACTCTCCTTGCCTCCACCATGAGTAAATTGAAGAACTAGAAGGCTGGCAACATAGGTTTTGGGGGTATGGTGACTCACATAGGCACTCAATTGGGGATAGACTACCCCGCTTGTACTAGGATAGCGGCGAGACCTTTGGGTCTCAACGGGCTTATAACTAGAGGTATTATCTTTCCCCGCCACCAAGCTCCACCTACGGCAACCATACCATGGGAGGAGAGAGGTGGTAGAGGTATCCCATGGCTTCCCTACTACTCCATCATGCTAGGCCGCCACAACTGGAAGGCGACCTTCGCAGCCATGCGTGCGAATAGACTTGTAGCTCCTCCATATGTGCCGGATGAAGTCCCAGCTTGGGACGATGATGAGGAGATGGGAGGAGGAGATGATCTTGATGTAGAAGGTGCTGAGAATGATTTTGGTACATTTTAGGACCAACCGGCCGCCTTCCCGGACCCACCTAGGCGTTCTCCCCGACCCTCTAGACCTTTCGGTGCCTCTTCTTCACGCAGAGCTAGTGTGAGTGAGAGGCCGACTTGGATGGAGACTCCACCCGCTTGGTATGGAGAGCAGCCGCATTTGATGGGAGCTCCTCACCATGGTATGAGCATGCACCGGTGGCACCGACTCCTCCTCCTCAGGACGCTTCAGTATGGTATGGACAACCGCCGGATTGGTACTCCCATCTTCCACGATGGGCTACCGATCTTTCGAGGAGAGTGGGAGATCTAGAGATCCGACAGGAAACTCATGACGAACGGAGCCACGAGAACGACCGTATCTTGAGGGGCGTCTACCGCCAGCAGTTTGGGTGGCCTTTTAGCTCGGATTTCTTTCCATATTAACCACCGCCTCCTCCACAGTGATGAGGTTGATTGATCGCCGGTTTGAGCCACCATACCGCCATTAGTGAGTTCCTTTTTCTTTTCTTTTCTTTTCATTATTTCTTTTGAACATTGAGGACAATGTATGTTTCAAGTATGGGGTGGGATGTGACTATCGTTTGTAATAACTCTACTCACTTTGCTTTGCATGACTATGAACACTTGCATGTATCCTTTCTTTCTCACACGTTTCATTATTGCATTGCATGAAAAAGGCTTTGAAAAACCCATAAAAAATTGAAAAATTTTAAAAGATCTCGTGCTTCTAAGATTAGTGATGAATTCTATGATGAAAACTACTTGTGGAATGAGTTTTTGATGACAATTGTATGCTTGAATTGAATTATGAATTGTGAAGAGATTGAGTATGTTGTTTATCCTTTCTTGCAAGTTTCATAATGTGAAGGTTTTTTTCTAAATCATATTGAGAAACCAAGGTTGAAATCACAATATAAGTTCTTATACTTCTTTATGAAATGATTAAGGCACCTCGATTTTCTTACTTCTTTCTTTGATCATTTAGCCCCTCAATGAAAATATTTGCATCCTTTAACTATCCGGGATTTAGGAAGACTTGATCTTGGCATGTTTGATGTGGGAGGGCCATGAAAGCAATTGTCTTCAAAGTGTAGGAAAATTCTAGGTTTGGGAAAGTCAATCATGACGATGAGTAACTCGGCACCATTCACATAGCCGGGTGTTTGTGTCTTGCCAAAGTCGGATTGAGCGATATTCCTAACGGATTATGGTATGTCCATCAAGGGTTTGAGGCATCTCGAAATTGAGAAAAGCCAATCTCCTAGGCTTCGGTTATTGTGCACCGCTGTCAATAACTCCAAAAGTAAAGTCGAAAAAATTAAGTGCAAAAGTCAAGAGCAAAGCTCTAAGTTGGTGGTTAGTTCAAATGGTGAAAAGAAAAGAGTTTGTTTTGTCCCTTCTTCCCGGATTCATACACCACATTCCTTTAGAAGTTTCCCACCTTTTCCGCATTCTTGGCCATATTTGAAAGTCCTTGAGGTCGTAAGAGTGGTATTTGACTTGGTGATCTAAATTGAAGTTTCACATGCTTGCTTTTGATAATGTTTGAAGGTTATGATGTTTGTCTTGAAGTATTTACAATTTATGAAGTCAAATAACACTTTCAAGGATGAAAGAAGCAAGGTTTGAGGATGATCTATTGACTAGAACCACATTAACCAAAAAGATTTTTTTATTTTGTTTTGCATTCATACTTCATTTTACCTTATGTTCTAAGCTTTTGAAAACCTTGCTTGGGGACAAGCAAGAGACAAGTACGGGGTATTTTGTTAGCATGAAATATGACTATATTTTAGGCACTTGTTTTAGTTGTTTTTCCCTCTTTTATGTGTAAATAGATATGAGTTTGAAGTAATTGTGAGCTAGTTCACCCACTTTGTCAATATAGATATCTACACTAGCCTTGTTTTGTTTTCTTGGTCAATAAAGTTTTGGATTGGAGCAAAATGTGGAAGGAAAGGAGTGTTTAATCATGCTTGATGGCAAGGAGATGCATTGGAGAGGCTAAGGAAGGAGCATGAATGAAGAATGTCACGAAACAAAGGCAAAAACAAGGAGTTTGAAGTCCACGCCCTGAATTACGGTCGTGGAAAAGTAATTGGAAGAACCACGCTCTAAATTATGGCTGTGGATTTGGCAATATGATCATGGAAAATGAGTTGAAGAACAACAGAAAGTTACACGGCCTAAACCACGGCCATGGAAAGTTGTTCATGACCGTGATTTTGGTGATTTTGTGGCGTGTCATTATTGCCACATCAACGACATCATTGGGCTTTCTCGTAACCCTATTTCGCCCTATAAAAGTCTTGAGAAAGAAGTTTTCGGGATCCCCCTCTTACAGCTTCGCTTAGAGTTTTGGAGACGGCCTTAGGGTTTCATTTTGACCTTGAGGATTGGAGATTCGAGAAGGACGCGATCGGATATTGTGTACTTTTGGATATTCTAGGGTTTTCATTTGAGAACGGATTAATATCCCGTTCTTTGTGGCTTCTCTAGATCATTGTGAGGATTTCTATTCCTACTTTTCTGAATTCATAAACATACTACTTTGTGTTCGGATTTCAAGATTGACTTTGAGTTATTATTGAGTTTTCGAGGGTTTTCATCTTTCTTTCTTCTTAATTTGATTTTTGGTATCATAATGATGATTGTTGGTTAAAACCCTTCAGCAATTCGAAGGTGAAGGGTTGATAATTTTGGTTTAGATGATGATATATCGATTATAAACAGATTGGACCCTAAGAGTGCGAGAAACCTCGTCGACACCCTAAACCACGGCCTGTTCTTGAGTTCCACGGCCGTGGAATCTCAAGATCTAGCCGTGATTTTCCCTAGTTTACGAACTTTGCTTTTGCTTTGATCCATAGTTAAAGATTAGCTTTAAGCTAGCCTTGGCTTGCCTTTCCTAGGAAGTAGTGAGACTCAACAACCTCTATTTCGGTTTCGCGTGTCACAACCTTAACCGTTTTAGGTTGTCTTTGATTCCTTTGGTTTGGGCATGGGTATTTGAGATTAATTCTAATCTTTAGATCCTTTCTATACTACAGCCTCCACAACCTTTATAGAGAGAGTCTTTGCAAGTCTTAACTCTGTCCTTACATCTATAGTATATCTTGAATCGATTGCAACAATTAGATACGTGGATCTTTAGGGTTGCTTTTTTCCCCAATATTTGCAAAGCTTTTATACTTTTACTTGCTCGGTTATTCGAAACTGAATTTGAATCACCAAATCCCTGAGTTTGATACTCTGGAATACTTGCTTAACTACGTCGATCCGTACACTGCGCGTTCGGTTTCTTTTGTTTCAGTTTTAAAACTAAAACTTATTTGCACGCACGCTTTAAGACGAACAGTACCACCTCGGATTCAAACGCCCTTTCCCGTAATGTTCCCTCATGCACAATGTGCTCCAACGTTCTCTAGAATTTCGGATTTCAAAGTTCTTGCTTTGCTCGTCTGTTCGTCGTTGGTATGTAGCAGCTTTGTATTTCTTCATAATACCGAACTCCTCGATTTCCAGAATGAATGGATCTTCAGAAGTGGGTTGACAAATAGGAAGATCCTTGACAATCATGTAACATTGATGCATAACCTGCTCAGCATTCTGTGTAGTTGCTTGGCCATCCTCCTCCGTTAATATCTTGATACTATTTGCTACAATGAGAGATAGAGCATTTACATGGAACATCTGATTTATCTTCTAATTTAGGATCCGAAGTAGATCATGTGACTCATCCAATCAATCAGTGATCTCAAGTCTGAAGTTTAGTAATTCATGTGTTATAGAATCCATGCCTCTTTCCACTGCTTTTAGTCTCTGTACAATGTTAAAATTCCATGCAAGTTGATCCTTCAGAATCAACTCTCTAGTTTGTGTTCTTTTAATGCCAATGCTGTCAAAGAAAGATTCATCCACTTCGCCACCAATATAGCATTGTTTCTCATCAGAATAATCAATAGAGAAATGCCTAAAAATCTTTGGAAGCAGATTGGCATAGGGAAGAGGAGTATCACAAGGGGAGTTTATCATGTGTAGCATGTGATTTAAGATAATACCCGGAAGATTGACATCCAGCCTATTTAACACGTGGTACGTGAAGGAAAACAGTTGGTTTGTTAGCACATCCCGATTGTTAATTCATGGGACAACACAACGTACAAGTATAACACACACTATTCTGGTCTCTAGAGTCAAACATGTCAAGGTTGGTTGTGGCAGAAAAAATTGCTCTTTAGCCAGCCATATGGAACTAGCTTGAAGCATAGTGAGGCTAGGAAGGGCGAGCGACACAAAGAGTTCCCGGTCTACCAACTCACACATGCACAACTCTCTGCCTTGGAATCCATCAAGCCATTTTCTGACAACAGTCTGATTTCCGAACCTGGTCGATGGGAGACCTGTCTTTGTTCAGATTTCAATGTCGTCCATGGGAGATGAAGAGTCAGAGCTAGAATCAGAATCTGAGGAGAGGTGAACAACCCTTTGATGTTTGGGAGCAGAATATGATGCTTCATATGTGGAAGATCTCTTGGAAGCCATGGATGATATTTGAGAGATGTTAAAATAGAGTTTGGAAATAAAAGAGTAAAGTAGAGGGTTTGCAAAGGGAGTTGAAGCAGAAGAAATTAAGAAGGGAGAAAGGTGTTATTTATGGGAAGAAGTCACATCATCATCGGTTCAATAAGATCATGGGAGAATCAAAATCTTGGGAGAACCGTTTTTAATTAGAATACTTTCCATAAATTCTGTAACCACTTTTGAAACAATCTTTGAATCTGAAAATAAAGACTTTTGAAATCATTTTAAAAATCCTTCTCTAAAATAATTTAGAGATCATAATATCTAAAAGATATTAACCCCTAAATAGATCCGTGAAATTCAATGTTCCCTTGAATTCCATTTCAAGGCCTGTTCGCTCCAAACGGTGTGTGCAAGCTTTAAATTTATAACCCTAGACGAAAACTTAAAACAAGGATGCGAACCCGCAGTGTACGGGTCAATCGTAGTAAACGCAAGGAATTCCAGGGGTCGATCTCAGGGACTTAGTGAAACAAAGTCGGAATAGGTAAACTAATGCAACTACTAACCACGAAAGTGATTAAAACAATCAAAGATGATAAAAAAAAGTCAATTAAGGGAATATGCAATAATTCTAGGGATTAAAGCGTCTAGTTGTGGTTCCAACTCAAGATCTAAAGATAAGCGGACAAAGCTGAGATTTTTGCAAAGGGAAGGTATTACTAAAGTGTGAATAGATCACCGGTTAAGTCTCACTACTCACTAATCCCAAACCATAACTCCTATTACCATGTAAGTCTCAAGGAATTAAGGTAAAGAACTATAACCTCAAACTAACACACCACCTAAGGGAATAAAATCAACCTTTACCGGGTAAGTCTCAGGCTAACTCACAAAGATGGAATGAAAGCACACTCAAACCCCAATAAAGGATAAACCTTTATTACCTACACTTATGATCTTGGGTAAACAAACAAAGGAATTACCGGGTAAGTCTCATCCTAAGCTTGCATTGAACCAGGAAAGGTATAATAAGAATAGGATTTGGCAAACTCTAACACTTAACTCTCAGTTTCGGATCAGAAAAGTCACCTCGGTCAGAAGAATTCCACCCCGGCCGAGATGTTCATCGACTGAGCGAGATGTTCTTTGGTTAAGGATAAAGACTCGAGCTTTCAGGGTCCTACTGTGATTTAAGATTCTTCTATCATTGTTTTTCCCACAACCTTCAGCCAATCACCCTAGAATCACACAAGGAAATTAGCCACTCATCATCATGAAAGCAATAATCAAGTATATGGGAAGAATGAGAATAATTGAACAAGAAAACCTTAACAGAAAGGCTTCAATAACTGAATCAATTATCAAACAAACAAGCGTTCCTTGGATAAAATCCAACAAGACAAACGACAACGAAGGGAATCTAAAAGAATCTTACAAAACCCTGCACAAAAGCTATCAAAGCTATCAACTTCCTTCAATCTTCCTTCAACCTTCCAAAAAGGTTCTTCAAATCTCCCAACTGGAGTATGGCTGTAGCGGTGTATTCGGATGTATGCCGTATGTCAGATTTGAGGGAAATCTGACCCTTTTTATAGGAAAATTACTCTCCAAAGATAAGATATCTTAGAAAGATCTCTTCCCATAAAAATAGGTAAAATATATGGGCTAACTTATCTTCTTCCTTCCAGGAACCCAGCCCAAAAATATAAGATCCTCTTTCCAAAAATAAAAGATCTCAGCCAAGAGTAAAATATATCCCGCCGCGTCCAAGGTGTTCGCCTCGGTCGAGTCGGCTCCTCTGGATCACCTCGGTCGAGGTGACTCTATAGTCAACCGAGGTGAGTCACAACTGAATGTGAAATCTCTGAAATCTGGTCCAAAGTGAATCTCTAATCCATGACCATGCTTCCTGAATGTAGCTCCAATGACTCCTTAGCTCCTTTTGCTCCATTCGAGTCCAAAACGTGTCATTTTACCTACGATTACAACAAAACTAGGTGTAGACCTCGATTCCCGCAAAGGTGGATGAAACGACAATATAATCACATAATATACATTCAAACATGCAGATTATTGAAGATAAAATGTCTAAACAGGTCCCAAAATATAGACAATAATTCATGCTATCAAAATACCTCATACTTAGCCCTTGCTTGTCCTCAAGCAAGTTCCGAATCTAGAATACAAGATAGAATGGATTATAAGTCATAAAGATCAATCAAAAAGTTTTTCAAAATATTTTAATGGTGTGCTATAATCATAGATCACTCTAAGAGAATGCTTCATGAAATATAAAATCAGTACATGCTCAAAACATTTTATAAATATAAGAAAGTTGTGTTCATCTTTGCATAAAATCATAGAATGCATAATAAATCATAATTATCGAAATTAATCATGTATAATCCAGTTTAAACCACTAAGTCAATCAACAAGCTCGAGGTCTCAAGGTCTTTCAAAAGGTCAAAGAAACGTGTGAGGGTGGGATGTATATAAGGTAATGTGGTGCTAGAATCCGGGAAAAGGATCTTTACTTCACTTCCTTTTGAACTTCAACATCTTCCACAATAAGCTTTACTTATTTACTTTTGGAAAAATTACTCAAAATAATACAAACTATCAACATTGAACCGAAAATAATACCAACTTTAAAAATTACTAGGAGCAATACAAACTATCAATGTATTTACCAAAAATAATACGTTATAGTTTTTCGGCGATGACGTGGTTCCCGGAATGTTACATGTCATCAAATGTTTTTAAAATTTTTTTTTTGTAATTTTAAATGTGTAATGTGGATTCTTTAAAAAAAGTCAATTTAATAATATTAAAAAATTAAAATGAAGCTTATTATTTTAAACTTTTTTTATTATTTTTTTTTGTAATTTTGAAATAAAGTTTGACAATTTTTTTTAAATAAGTTGTTTTCTTGTGAATTTTTTGAAAAATGTTTTTTGGGGGTTTATTTTTATTATATATTTTAACAAATTGTTAATATATATTTTTCAACAAAATTGGGAAAAAATTTCTGTAGAGATTAGGCTAAAAGATGAAATTTTTTTAAAAAAATCGAATATTTCTTTACAAAATATTTTTTTAGAATGAAAATTTTCATTTTATACAAAACTCCAAAAATCAAGTTGATAAAAAAATCAAAAATTATTTTTTGGAAAAATCAATTTTAATTATTAAATTAATATATTTTTTGGAAAAGTAAATATTCAATAAATATTTTTACATTTTCTGACAAACCTATTTAAAAATATGTTCAAACTTTATTTATTTTTGTTTATTTCAAATTTTTTATAAAATATTTGTACAATTTTTTTAAAAAATTTAATATTTAAATTTTGAATAATAATTTTTTAAATTTGTTAATAATTAAATATTATTAAATTATTTTTTTAAAAAAATTAAATCTAATGACATGTAACATTCCGGCTTCCATGTCATCGCCGGAGTTAGGGTTTTTTGCCGGAAAAGTATGACGTATTATTTTTGGTAAATACAGTGATAATTTGTATCGTTCTTAGTAATTTTCAAAGTTGGTATTATTTTCGGTTTAATGTTGATAGTTGGTATTATTTTGGGTTATTTTTCCTTTACTATTTTACTTTACTTTTTGGGATGCATGGACATAGGTGCACAATAACCGAAGCCTAGGAGATCAACAATCATCAATTTTTCGAGATGCCTCAAACCCTTAATGCACATACAATGACCCGTTAGGAATATCGCTCAATCCGACTTTGGCAAGACACAAACACCCGGCTATGTGAATGGTGCCGAGTTACTCATCATCATGATTGACTTCCCCAAACCTATTTGTTTCTTTCTACACTTTCAGCCAACATCTCAACTTTTCTTTCACTTGCTTTTCACTTTTGCTTGTTTCCACATTCCCGGATAGGTAAAGGGAAGCAAATATGTATATGAGGGCTAAGCATGATCAAGAAGAAGAAGAGAAGAGAATGAATTGTCTTGGTCTTTCCAAGAAGAGAGTGAGAGAACTTATCTTGTGGCGTCAACCTTCAAATTCAACATAATTTGGATAGAAACAAAGTATTAAACATGCCAAAATTTCAAACAAAGCATTTAGCAACTTAAACATATCATAAAACCTTTCAAACACATAAATATTTCAAAACCAGTCAGTAAACAAAATCATCACTGAGGTCATATCCAGACAAGAAGCACAAAACGTTTTGAAAACTTCCAGTTTGGAAAACCACCTCGGTCGAGGTGTTTTAAGTCAACCGAGGTGAAGTACCTTGTTCGGCCAGAACTGTCCCGGTCGAGGTCATAAAAATGTTTTTTTTAAACCAGTTTTTGACGTTTTTCTCAATCAAATAACGTGTATGCATGCATGCAATCTCAGATAAATACATAGAGCAAAGTAAAGCATAAATATCTGATAATGTCGAGTCATACAACACATAAGTCATAAAATACATCAATAAATACCCCATACTTAGGACACACTGTCCCAGTGGGTCAAAATAAGTCTAAAGAAATAAAATACTCACCGGACAAAGCTGAGCTGCATAATAAATAAGAAAGAAATTTCCTGCAAGCTCTCAATAATCGCGATCCGGTGGTGGTGGTGGTGGCACATACGGATACTGAGATGGGTCGAATGGATAGCCCATGATATGCTGAAACTGAATCTCAGCCATCATGTGCTATTAATGCTGTCTCTCTTGCATCTCACGGATATCCAGGGATAGGGCAGCATAAGAATCGATCATCTGATCTGTCAGATCATCGATCCGACGGTGAGCATCTAGATCTCTCTGTCGGCGGATCCTACGCCTAGCAGGACGTACTGGTGATGCAGCCGGCGCGGTATTAGTCTCGTCATCGTCTAAGTCAATGACCGGCGCACTAGTCCCTGCAGTATCAATGCCCGTATCCATAGGAACTCCACCATCCCTATCATCATCATCATCATCATCAGCCTCCTCAACCTCATCCTCCTCAGCTGGTGCAGCTGGTGCAACTGCTGCCTCTCTCGCATCCTCCATCAATGGGATCCAAGCAGTCTGCTAGTAGTGCGGATCATACACTAAGAACTGGGGTGACCATCTGATCCCCTACGGTGCAGTCGGCTCCCATGGCATAACTACATATGGTGTAGTGAGTCCTCGGGGAACTAGTATCCTCCGAGTGATCATCTCCTGAAGTCCTAGCGGCTTGGCAGTCGCCACCAAGGTACAAGCGCTGAGGTCCATATCCTGGTAACTTGCTATGTGAGTCACTAGACCTCCACAACAGATGTCGCCCTTCGCCTTGGCCTTGATCTTATGCAGATCCTCTGCCAGCATCAACCCAAAGTCTGGAATCCCTCCAGTCACCATGTAGTAAAGGCTAAACAGCTCCCCCTGTCTGACCTTTTGAGGCGTCTTAGTACGCGCCAGAAGGGTCTCACTAAAAATCCTGTGAGCTAGTCTGAAGGCCAGATGAAATATAATACGCTCCCTGGAGTCTCTAGGGCGCAATCTATCTGCATGCTCAACTACGTTAGCAATCTGTCCCCAGAACTCCCTAGCTACAGCTCGGGAGGGGAAATCAGCAACAGTCGGGGCCGGGAAGCCAAAGATTTCCCGCCAGTAATCTAAAGGAACTAAGGAGTTCCGGTTCATCAACCGGTACTTCACAGCACGCTCTGTTGGAAGGTAGGTGAAGGAGCTGACAAACTCCAAGGTAGGCTCTAAGTAGGCAGGTGCGCGGATCTTAGTGAACTGATCTAGCCCCACCATAGAAATCATTCGTCTCAGATCTCCATCCATGTGGAGACAATCAAAAGCTGATACGTCCAGGAAGCGAGGTGCAATCACTGGACGGGCCGCGATGCGGTCATAATCGACCTGGTGTCGCTCGTGGATCACCGGTCTAGTACGTCTAGAGGAAGAAGAAGAAGGGGAAGGAGAGGATCTGTCCCTCAGGACCAGCTGTCTATCTGAACTCATCTCTCAAATAACCTGTCAGATCACCTCGGTCGGCCTGACAACTCTGAAGAACACCTCGGCCGAGGCACAGGCCGATTGGACCGAGGCGAAACACTATTCGACTGATTTCTTCAAAATTCCAGTTCTTTTTTCCCAAAATCACTACCACAGGTTCCTATGGGGTACTTAATCTGTTTCTCAGCAAATGCAGGGGTTAACCAAAGCCCAATTTGAAGGAAAACAGTGGAGAAGAGCGAGGTTAGGGTTTTTTCGATATTTACCCCAATTCGGTCGATTCGATTCGTTTTTATCGCAGATTAGAGCTTGCACTGTGATCCTCTACCCTTTCTTAGCGGTTTGGAAGCAAGAATCGTTGAAAACGAGCGAAGATTTGCGAAGCGAGGTGAAGGGCGTGCCGCGGTCGAGGAGAAGGTAAAGGAGGAGAGAGAAATCTCAGCCCCCTTTTATACCCTTTTCTGGAACTGCTGTCACCTCGGTCGAGGTGGTCTCGACTGGACCGAGGTGGTACGGACCGAGGTGGATCTTCAGAAACCCTAGTTGCCTCGGTTGCTCAAGAATCATCTCGGTCGAGGTGGTCTCGACTAGACCGAGGTGCCTCAGTCAAACTCCGTCTTCTCAAATTCTCAAACTTCTTTCCTTCCAGTTGTGCTCCTGGTTTATATTCCTTCCTTAGATGTCACCTGTTGTCTGTCTAGGATGCCAAAAACAAAACAAGCAAAGCAAAAGCAAACTATCTAAGCTAGACTAGAAAAAGGGAAAAGAAAGCAATACCTTGGGTTGCCTCCCAAGAAGCGCTTGATTTAAGGTCGCTAACTGGACCGTATGGTGTCTCTATGTGTGATGAGAAGTGTCCTCACCCCATACTTCACCTTCACCATGGGGTGAGATAAGTAAGTCTATCAAATGCTCCAACAAGTGTAAGTGCTCATCGGGGAATGAATCGTCTATGGGTGGGTCGTCCTTCTCGCGTGAAGATGGAGGTAGCCGGCTGAGGTGATCCGCAACAGAATTTTCGGATCCCTTCTTATCGCGGATCTCTAGGTCAAACTCTTGAAGCAAGAGAATCCATCGAATAAGGCGTGGCTTGGCATCCTTCTTACAAGCAAGTAACGGATGGCTGCATGGTCGGTGTAGACAATGACTTTCGCTCCTACCAAGTAAGAACGAAATTTCTCGAAATCATATACAACCTCCAATAGCTCTTTCTCGGTGGTAGCGTAGTTGCACTGGGCTTCATCTAGCGTCTTGCTAGCATAATAAATGGCGGTGGTCCGGCCATCCTTCTTTTGTCCAAGCACCACTCCTACGGCTACATCACTAGCATCAGACATGATTTCAATGGGCAAGGTCCAATCCGGAGGTTGGATAATGGGAGCGGAGATCAACGCTTCCTTAATCCTGTAAAATGCATCAAGACACTCCTGCGAAAACTCAAAAACAACATCTTTATTCAAGAGGTTAGTTAGAGGTTTAGAAATCTTAGAGAAGTCTTTGATGAATCTCTTGTAGAAACCTGCATGCCCGAGAAAACTCCTCACACCTTTAACAGAACAAGGGGGAGGGAGTTTCTCAATAGTCTCGATCTTAGCGCGATCGACCTCAATACCTCGATTAGAAACGAGGTGTCCTAGCACAATGCCTTCATTAACCATAAAATGACACTTCTCCCAATTCAAGACAAGATTAGTGTAATCACATCTTTGTAGCACTAGAGAAAGGTTAGATAGGCAATCATCGAAAGAGGAACCATATACCGAAAAATCATCCATAAATACCTCCATGATCTCCTCTATATACTCGGAAAAGATAGCCATCATGCATCGCTGGAAGGTAGCGGGTGCATTGCATAATCCAAATGGCATCCTCCTATAAGCAAATGTCCCCCATGGACAAGTAAAAGTGGTCTTCTCCAGATCATCCGGATAGATAGGAATCTAGAAGAAACCAGTATAGCCGTCTAAATATCAGAAGTGTGAATGTTGGGCCAACCATTCGAGCATTTGATCAATGAAGGGAAGTGGAAAATGATCATTCCTAGTGGCCGTGTTCAGCTTCCTATAATCAATGCAAACCCTCCAGCCCGTGACGGTCCTAGTCAGGATTAACTCGTTGTTCTTATTCGTCACAACGGTCATCCCTCCTTTCTTCGGAACTACATGTACTGGGCTAACCCATTTGCTGTCCGAGATAGGATATATGATACCTGCATCCAACAACTTAAGAATTTCTTTCTTCACAACCTCTTTCATGATCGGATTTAACCGTCTTTGAGGTTCCCGTGAAGTCTTATGATCGTCCTCCATTAGAATTCTATGCATGTAGAAAGAAGGCTTAATGCCAATAAGATCATCTATGGTATAACCCAAAGCCTTTTGATGCTTTCTCAGGACATGCATTAGTTTAGACAATTCAGATTCGGAGAGGGAAGCGCTAACAATAATGGGATAAGTAGAATCCGGTCCAAGAAAGACATACCTCAAGTGATTTGGGAGTTGTTTAAGCACCACAACAGGGGGTGCCTTCTGAGGGGGATCCTTGCTTCCTTCTTCCAGTGGAGTAGGTCCAGAAACTGGACTTTCGGAAGTCTCAGTTGAAGTCGTCTCGCCTTCGACCTCGGTCGAGGCGCAGAGGCGTTGACCGAGATGTTCTTCAGTCGCCTCGCTGTGTCCAGAAAGTGCCTTGGTCGAGGTACTGTAACTGGAACCGAAACTGGAGATCTTCGTCTTCCGGATTAGTTTCTCAATTTTGGCTCCTGGATCTTCTTCCAGCGCCTTTAGGCTCCGTATATCTGCATCACAAGAAGCATCTATACCTTCCTCCATTAAACTAAAACTGATAATTTTCTCAAGTGGATCTTTAGTAAGGATAGAGCTCACCAATTCTCTTGATTCTTCTTCATCATAGATGTTGAAGATATCATCTCCTAGCTGCTCTCCCTTCATGGCCGCAAGTAATGCGAATTCCACTTCATCTCCGCCAATGTTGAATTTCAACTTGGTGTTCTTACAATCCACATTGCAACCCGAAGTTGCTAGAAATGGCCTCCCGAGAATGATAAGAACAGGATAATCTGCGGGAATATCAAGCACAACAAAGTCTATAGGTAAATAGAAGTTACCTAACTTAACCAGAACGTCTTCCAAAATGCCCACGGGGTGGGTGATGGAGCGGTCCGCCATGTATAATCGAATCTTCACCGGCTTGGGCTCTCCAAGTCCGATCTTAACACATCGCTCCAGTGGCATGATGCTCACGCTGGCTCCTAGATCGCATAAGGCTTCACATGTGACATCCCCAACTTGAATGGGAATGCAAAATGAGTCGGGATCTCTCAAATTGGGTGGCATCTTTTCCTTCATGATTTGAATAAGCTCCGAGGATTTAGATGTCATCCTTACTTCACCAAAGTCTTCCAGCTTCCTCTTCCTTGATAGAATCTCTTTCAAGAACTTCCCATAGGCGGGCATCCCTAGAATAGCATCAAGGAAAGGAATGTTAATGTGTAGTTTATTCATCAAGTCAAGGAACTTACCAAAGTTCTTGTCTAGATGTGCTCTGGCCTTAGACAAGGGGAATGGATGTGGTGGTTTATATGCAGGAGGTGGAACATAAACTTCAGTTTTCTCATCCGCTTTCTGTGGCTCCACCTCGGTTGGCATCTTGGCCGAAGTGTTCTTCGACTGCACCTGGACCGAGGTGGTCTTCGTCTGTACTGGCACCGATCGAGGCACTAGATCTGCAGTTTTCAGTCCACTCCTCGTCTTTATGGCCATAATCTGTCCTTTAGGGTTGCTTTCCGTTCTTGCTGGAAGCTTCCCTGGATCTCTTAGCGCTTCATTCGCCCTACTAGCAAGTTGTTGTTCAAAGGCTTTTTGTGCCTTCGAAAATGAAGTCATGGATGTCTCCATAACACTAAGCTTGATCAAGATAGCCTCCAGCACCGCATCTTTCTACTCCGGCTGGGATGAGCTTGATCCAGGCTCCTGGCTCTTTAATGGAGTAGAGAGAGAAGAAGAGGAAGAGAGGAAAGGATTAGAGGAATCATTCGAATTAGAATTAGAGTAAGGGTTACCCGAATTTTGGTTGTTTGCCCTCCAATTATTGCTATTGGATCCTCTATTGTTGTTGTAGTTGTTGTTCCGGGAACCGTTGTTGTTGTTACGGTATCCATTGTTGTTCCTTGATCCTTGATCTTCCTTCTTAGTTTGAGCAACTAAGAGTTCCTTCAATTGTTTCACGTCATTCTTCAAAGACGTGAGTTGATTGTTTGAGGAGTCATCTTGAAAGTTGACTCTTTTAACTCCACCTTCAGCTCCTTGGTGGGAATATTTCTCCATGTGTAAAGCTTGCTTCTCTATAAAGTCCCAAGCTTCGTCAATCGCCATGTCCATAAATGTACCGGCGGATAGTAGTTGGAGGTTGAACTGGGTGCTTCCGTCCAGTCCCTTGAAGTATATCTCCAACAACTCTATCTTTGGAATCCTATGATGTGGGCAATCCAAAAGAATGTCTTTAAACCTCTCCCATGATTTGGACAAGCTTTCCTTGTCCTTCATAATGAATGCATTAATCTTCCCTCTCATTTCAGCGGTTTTAGAGGGGGGAAAGAATTTAGTCAAGAATTCCGTAGTCATCTCCTCCAAAGTACTCATTTATCTTGGAGGAAGAGATTGATACCAAGTAAGAGCTCTATCTTTTAAAGAAAAGTAAAAAGGTCTTAGCTTGTAATTGTTGTTTTCAATTCTTGAGGGTCTCAAGGTCTCCATCAAGATCTCATAGTTTTGTAGATGTTGATGCGGAGATTCCTTCACTAGCCCTCCAAACTGGCATTTGCGAATCATGGAAAGAACTTGCGGTCGAAGTTCGTAGTCATGGTCCGCCGGATCTCCTAGGTTAACTCCTGGACGCCTCAGTTGTTGATTGGGGTCCATCCTTCGCCCTAGGGTTTGCGGGATTCCTACAAAAAGAGTGCCTCGGACTGGTATCTGAGGTGGAAGTATATCGGCCGGGGCAACAGGTGTTGGGACCTGCCTCGGTCGAGGGTCTAGAACTGGATCTTGCCTCGGTCGAGGATCTAGATTCGGTCGAGGTAGATATTGGTCTCGTAGAGCTACCATATCTGCTTCAATCGCTTCAGTCCTTGTGCGAGTTTCTTCCTTTTCCGGCCTCAGTTCTTCCCTGCTGAGGTGTAGCTGTTCTAACGCCTCCTTCAATTCGGCCTCAAGATCGCGATCGTCTTGGTTGGCCATCTTCGCTTCTCTCAAGCGTCGTTTGTAAGTCTTTTCTGGTTCGGGATCGTAAGGAACGATTTCCTTCCCAGCGCGGGTTCTTCGCATAAACCTAAGAAAAAAACCTGCGAAAGTCACTCAAGTAGAGTGGTTAGTAGAAAAGGGGGCAAGTGCCCCAAAAGCGTACCGCAACCGGCTCGGTCTAGACCAAGTCCCCGGCAACGGCGCCAAAAACTTGTTCGCTCCAAACAGTGTGTGCAAGCTTTAAATTTATAACCCTAGACGAAAGCTTAAAACAAGGATGCGAACCCGCAGTGTACGAGTCAATCGTAGTAAAAGCAAGGAATTCCAGGGGTCGATCTCAGGGACTTAGTGAAACAAAGTCGGAATAGGTAAACTAATGCAACTACTAACCACGAAAGTGATTAAAACAATCAAATATGATAAAAAAAAGTCAATTAAGGGAATATGCAATAATTCTAGGGATTAAAGCGTCTAGTTGTGGTTCCAACTCAAGATCTAAAGATAAGCGGACAAAGCTGAGATTTTTGCAAAGGGAAGGTGTTACTAAAGTGTGAATAGATCACCGGTTAAGTCTCACTACTCACTAATCCCAAACCATAACTCCTATTACCGGGTAAGTCTCAAGGAATTAAGGTAAAGAACTATAACCTCAAACTAACACACCACCTAAGGGAATAGAATCAACCTTTACCGGGTAAGTCTAAGGCTAACTCACAAAGATGGAATGAAAGCACACTCAAACCCCAATAAAGGATAAACCTTTATTACCTACACTTATGATCTTGGGTAAACAAACAAAGGAATTACCGGGTAAGTCTCATCCTAAGCTTGCATTGAACCAGGAAAGGTGTAATAAGAATCGGATTTGGCAAACTCTAACACTTAACTCTCAGTTTCGGATCAGAAAAGTCACCTCGGTCAGAAGAATTCCACCCCGGCCGAGATGTTCATCGACTGAGCGAGATGTTCTAGGGTTAAGGATAAAGACTCGAGCTTTCAGGGTCCTACTGTGATTTAAGATTATTCTATCATTGTTTTTCCCACAACCTTCAGCCAATCACCCTAGAATCACACAAGGAAATTAGCCACTCATCATCATGAAAGTAATAATCAAGTATAAGGGAAGAAAGAGAATAATTGAACAAGAAAACCTTAAGAGAAAAGCTTCAATAACTGAATCAATTATCAAACAAACAAGCGTTCCTTGGATAAAATCCAACAAGACAAACGACAACGAAGGGAATCTAAGAGAATCTTACAAAACCCTTCACAAAAGGTATCAAAGCTATCAACTTCCTTCAATCTTCCTTCCACCTTCCAAAAAGGTTCTTCAAATCTCCCAACTGAAGTATGGCTGTAGCGGTGTATTCGGATGTATGCCGGATGTCGGATTTGAGGTAAATCCGACCCTTTTTATAGGAAAATTACTCTCCAAAGATAAGATATCTTAGAAAGATCTCTTCCCATAAAAAATAGGTAAAATATATGGGCTAACTTATCTTCCTCCTTCCAGGAACCCAGCCCAAAAATATAAGATCCTCTTTCCAAAAATAAAAGATCTCAGCCAAGAGTAAAATATATCCCGCCGCGTCCAAGGTGTTCGCCTCGGTCGAGTCGGCTCCTCAGGATCACCTCGGTCGAGGTGACTCTGTAGTCAACCGAGGTGAGTCACAACTGAATGTGAAATCTCTCAAATCTGGTCCAAAGTGAATCTCTAATCCATGGCCATGCTTCGTGAATGTAGCTTCAATGACTCCTTAGCTCCTTTTGCTCCATTTGAGTCCAAAACGTGCCATTTTACCTACGATTACAACAAAACTAGGTGTAGACCTCGATTCCCGCAAAGGTAGATGAAACGACAATATAATCACATAATATACATTCAAACATGCAGATTATTGAAGATAAAACGTCTAAACAGGTCCCAAAATATAGACAATAATTCATGCTATCAAGGCCCTTGAAATTGAAAAGTGGGATGCATACAAAGGTGAAAATAAAACGATTTACTCCCCCTACGTTAATGCTTTCTTGTTCAACATACCGAGCTCTAATCTAACAAATTTGAATTGATCTTCAGTTATAGGCTTAGTAAAGATATCTTCAAGCTGCAAGTAAGTTGATATAAAAGAAATCGAAACATCACCTTTCTCAACATGATCACGTATTAAGTGATGCCTTATATCAATATGATTTGTCCTTGAATGTTGCACATGATTTTTAGTAATGGAAATGGCACTAGTATTATCACATTTAATCGGGATACCTTTTAAATCAAAGTCAAGATCACGAAGTTGTTGAGCTATCCATAGAATTTGTGCACAACAGGGTCCCACAACTATGTATTCTGCTTCAGTTGTGGATAGGGCGACATAGTTTTGCTTCTTCCAGTGCAAACTAATTAAGGATGACCCTAAGAATTGGCAACTTCCAGCAGTACTTTTTCTATCGACCTTATAGCTTGTAAAGTCTGCATCTGAATAACCAATGAGGTAAAATGAGCTTTGACGTGGGTACCATAATCCTAAATCCTTAGTGCAATTGAGATACCAAAATATCCTTTTCATAGCTATCAAGTGTGACTCTTTAGGATCAGCATGAAATCTTGCATACATGCACACACTAAACATAATGTCAGGTAGACTAGCGGTTAAATATAACAAAGAATCGATCATACCTCGATACTCCTTTTGTAAAACACTTTTGCCATCTTTGTCATCGTCAAGTGAAAGTGTAGAAATCATAGGAGTTTTTGCGACCTTAGATTGATCCATGTTATATTTCTTAAGCAGGTCCTTGCTATACTTGCTTTGATTGAGAAAAATTCCTTTTTTTGCTTGTGTAACTTGAAGTCCAAGAAAGAACTTTAATTCTCCCATTAAGCTCATTTCGAATTTCCTACACATAATATCTTAAAATTCCTTGCATAGAGAATCATTAGTAGCACCGAATAATATATCATCAACATAGATTTTTACTACTAAGATATCGTTGCCTCTGGATTTGATAAATAATGTTTTTTCAATCAAACCTTTTTTGAAATTGTTTTCAAGGAGATACTTGGACAATATTTCACACCAAGCTCGAAGAGCTATCTTAAGACCATAAAGAGCTTTGTCCAATTTAAAAACATGATCCGAAAATTCATCATTTTCAAAACTAGGTGTTTGAGCAACGTAGACTTCTTCTTCTAAGAAGCCGTTTAGAAAAACACATTTTACATCCATTTGAAATGACTTTATGCTCATGAAAGATGCAAAGGCAAGTAGCATACGTATGGCTTCTACCCTGGCAACCGGAGCAAAGGTCTCCTCATAATCAAGACCTTCTTTTTGGTTCTAGCCTTGAGCTACAAGTCGTGCTTTATTTCGAATGACTTTTCCATTTTCATCAAACTTGTTTCAATAAACCCATTTCGTGTCAATGACGGATTGGTGCCTTGGTCTCGATGTGAGAATCCAAACCTTGTTTCTCTCAAATTCATTTAGTTCATTTGGCATAGAAATGATCTAGTCTGGTTCTTGAAGAGCTTGAACATAATTCTTGGGCTCAATAAGAGACACAGACTCCGAGAATGCACATAGGTTTTTAACTCTAGATCGAGTTTGAACTCCTGCATTTGGATCTGAGATCACATTCTCTTGTGCATGCTATGAAGAATGTTGAAATTTCCTTCGTTTGAAGGATGGAACAGATCCCGAAGATTGGGGCTCATATGCTTGATTGTATTCTGGTACCGATGATGTGTTGCCCTTGGATCCTATATCAACGCCTTGAAGTTGAGTTTCAAGGCCTTGAAATGGAGTTTTGACATCACAGTTTTCTGTTTCAAGGTCTTGAAGATGCGTTTCAAGGTCTTGAGATTGTTCTCCGGTATCTTGAATCTTTTCTTGCGCCTTAGGATCTTCCTCTTCATTGGAATAGTGATATTTACGTTAATTCAGATTATGATCTGCAAAACTTTCACTCAAAGTACCAACATTGCTTTCATCAAATATGACATGTATACTTTCCTCAACGATTTTGTTATGTTTATTATAAACACAATAAGCTTTGCTATTTGAAGCATATCTAATGAATATTGCTTCGTCACTACGTGCATAAAATTTAGCAAGGTTATCTTTTCCATTGTTATGGACCAAGCATGTACATCCAATGGGTTTAAAATAGGAAATGTTAGGTTTTCTACCCTAAAAGAGTTCATAAGGAGTCTTTTTCAAAATAGGGCGGATTAAACATCAACTCAAGATGTAATTAGCAGTGTTTACTACTTCAGCCTAAAAACTTTTTGGCAAACTATTTTCTAAAAGAATAGTCCCAGAATATCTTCAAAAGTGCGGTTCTTACGTTCCACAACTCCATTCTGTTGAGGATTTCTAGGAGCTGAAAAGTTGTGTGAAATACCATATTTTGCACAAAACAAATCAAACTTTAGCTGATCAAATTCTCTACTATGATCACTTCCTATCGAAACGATAGGTAGGTTTTTCAAAGTTTGCAACTCCTTACGCAATTTTAAAAACTCAAACAATGCTTCAGATTTTCCCGTAAGAATGATATCCATGTAAAATGAGAAAAATCATCCACAATGACAAGGATGCATTGTTTACCTTTGGGAGATTTGACACGCATAGGACCACAAAGATGCATATGTAAAATTTCAATCGGTCGAGAAGAACATAAAACCTTGTTTGGTTTGAATGAACCTCTTGTTTGTTTACCTTGTGTAAAATCATAACATAGTTCATCTACCTTGAAGTTTAGGTTTTGCAAGCGACATACCAAATCCTTTGAAAGTAACTTCTGCATTGTATGCATGCTTACAAGACCAAGTCTTCTATGCCAAAGCCTTGGATCGTCACTCAAGGCCTTGAGACATTTTACCTAGTTCCTAAAACTTGGTTAGTGCTTATAGAATAAACATTGTTACATCTAGGAGCTGTAAGCACAATATCACCCAATGTCTTGTCTTGAACTTCACATTTTTCTGAACCAAAAATCACCTTGTTGCCTTTATCACATATTTGAGAGATGCTAAGCAAGTTATATTTCAAACCGTCAACAAGATATACATCATAAATGAAGTTAGATTAATTATAAAAAATTTTACCAATGCCAATAATGTCACACTTTCCTTTATCACCAGGCGTAATGGTTCCAGATTATTGCTTCTTTAGATTTGAGAATATTGAGCTTTTTCCACTCATATGTCGTGAGCAACCACTTGTTCGCTCGAAAGGTGTGCGTGAAAATAAGTTTTAAATTTATAAAACTAGAATAAAAGAAAGCGAACCCGCAGTGTACGGATCGGCGTAGGTAAGCAAGTATTCCAGAGTATCGAACTCAGGGATTTGGGGGATCAAATTCAGTTCACAAATTATCGAGCAAGTAAAGTATAGAAGCTTTGCAAATGTATTGGGAAAAACAGCAATCCTAAAGATCCAAGTATCTAGTTGTGGCAATCGATTCAAGATATAGTAAAGAACTAAGGATAGAGTTAGGAGTTGCAAAGGTATGCTAAGGTAAAGCAATTTACGGTGAAGTTCCAAGGCGTTATATGACTTATCTAAAGACACTCTCTATAAAGGTTGTTGAGGCTTCAGTATAGAAAGGATCTATGAACAAGAATTAATCTCGAATACCCAAACTTGTAACCCAAGGATCAAGACTAACTAAACCGATTAAGGTTGTGACACTCGAAATCGAAGTAGAGGTTATTGAGGCTTCACTACTACCTAGAAAAGGCAAGCCAAGACTAGATTAAAGCTAATCTTTAACCTTGGATCAAAGTAAAAGCAAGTTTCGTAAACTGGTACAAATTACGGGCAGATCTTGAATTCCACGGCCGTGGAATCTCAAGAACAAACCGTGATTTTGGTTCGTCGGCAAAATCTCTCTAACTCTCAAGGTCCAATCTGTTTAAGATTGATCTATCATCATCTAAGCCACAATTATCAACCTTTCACCTTAGAATTGTTAAAGGGTTTTAGCCAATAATCATAATCATAGAATCATGAATCAAATATGAAAGGGAGAAAAGGTAAAATCTCAATAATAATCTCAAAACAAATGTCAAACAAACACAATAATCGCAAACCGCGTTCAATGGATGTAGAATCAAAGGAACAGAAAAACCTCTATAAATTTCTAGGGACAATGAAGAACGGGATGTCAATCCGCCTTCAAATGTAAACCCTCAAATCTTCCAACTCCAAAAATAGGAAATTATGTCCTTCCCCAAATCTTCCTTCCAAATCTCTTCTTTCCGTGGTGTAGCAATACCTCCAAATCTGCCTCTTTAAGTCTCCCTTTGGAGAATTTCGCTCCCTCTAAGTCTCCCCTTTTGGAGATTTTGGCTCTCCTTCAATGTTGAAGGCTCTCCAATATATGTAGGGATCAATCTATGGTTTAAAGATAAAACCCTAAATATTTGCGCTGAAAAGAAGTCGAATCCGCTGGTATCAGAAGATACTTTGGCTAGTCAGACGGTATCGGAGAATACTTTTGGCCGCGTCCGAAGGTAACAGAAAATACTTTGGCGCGTCAGACGGTATCAGAGAATACTTTCGACTGCGTCCGAAGGTATCAAAAAATATTTTGGCGCGTCAGACGGTATCAGAAAATACTTTGGCGCGTCCCTAGCTTCCTTTTACGCTCCTTTTTGTTCCGCTTCAAGGCTTAATCCTTAAATGTGCCATTTTTGCTCCATAATTCGCCAAATTACCTACGAATGCAATAAAACTCTGTGTAGACCTTTATTCATGAAAAGTAGGTGAATATAACCATAAATCCCATGAATGTATGTCTATGCATGCAAAATAAAGGGAAAAGCTATATAAATACATGCCTAAAAATAGGTCATAATTCATGTCATCAAAATACCCCATACTTGTCTCTTGCTTGTCCCTAAGCAAGGTTCAAATTTAAAATACAAGATGATATGGATTATGAATATGCAAAAATAAAGAAAAACCACAATATTTTGGTTGTGCTTCTATTCATAGATCACCCTCAAATGGTTGCTTCATAGCTAATGAAAATCATCATATGATCAAAACGAGTTATATCATGAAACGGATAATCACACTTTGCAAGAAAATCATAACATGCATCATAACTTGCAATATATCAAAATCAATCATTAGGAATCCAATTTGGACCACAAAACCAAACAACATATTCAAAGATCTTAAGGTCTTTCAAACAAAGGTCTAGAATGCGGAAAGGAGCGAACTTATAAGGGATGTGGTGCATGAATCCGGGAAAAGGAATAACTCAACTCTTTTACTTTTTCTTTTGATTTTGCAACGACATCAACTTAGAGCTTTGCTCTTTTCTTTTTCACATTATTTTTTTCGACTTTACTTTGGGAAATATGGACAGCGGTGCACAAAAACCGAAAGCCTAGGAGATCGGCGTTTCTCAATTTCGAGATGCCTCAAACCCTTGATGCACATACCATAATCCGTTAGGAATATCGCTCAATCCGACTTTGGCAAGACACAAACACCCGGCTATGTGAATGGTGCCGAGTTACTCATCGTCATGATTGACTTCCCCAAACCTACAATTTTCTGTACTTTTGAATGCAAGCATTTGCTTTCATGGCCCTCCCACATCAAACATGCCAAAACTCAACTCTTCTTAGTTCCCGGATAGATAAGGAATGCAATTATTTTATTTAGGAGCTAAATGAATAAGAAAGAAGAAAGAAAAATCGAGGTGCCTTAATCATTTAAATAAGAAGTGTAAGAACTTTTCATGCGGTTTCAACCTTCAATACTCAACATGATTTAGAATGAAAGCAAATTATAATTCATGCATGAAATTCTAAGAAAGTATTCAAATCCCACATATGTCATAAATCAATTCAAACATATAAGAATCATCATAGCTATTCCACAAAACAATATTCATCATAGAGATCATATCCATCCTAGAAGCACTCAAATTTGAAAATTTTTCAAAATTTTCAAAATCATATGATGCAAGAAATGAAATGTGCAAATGGTATTGCAAATACCTCCACCCCATACTTAAAACTCACATTGTTCCAATGTGAAGAAAAGAAAAGATGGAAAAAGGTACTCACAATGTAAGATGGCGAATGAGGCAGGGCGAATCATTCATTGAGCGGTGGTGGTGGGAGTCTATATAAGCTCAATAGGGAACTCCGGATATTCCAATCGGTGTCGAAGAATGATGAAGGGGAACGTCTTTTGGCCGAACAAAAATTTTCCGGAAATTTTTTTTTTTTTTTTTGAAAAAAATCGATCGATTTTTCAAAATATCGGCCGAGTTTTTAGCCCGATTGTTTCGTCGGCCCGATTTTTCCTGAGGGGGTCGATTTTTTGGTCGATTTTTCTCCCTGTTACCAAAAATCGACTTGTTCTGAAGCCTAAATCGACCGATCTTCTTTTGGTAAGTCGATTTCCTGCCTTTTGTTCCTTGAAAACGTCCTTAGGCACACTTGTATCGCCTTTTTCCATCAATTCCTCAAGATTATACCTAGTTCCTACGATCCATGACACAAACAAACCGAGAGCGCATCGAGAATAACAAAAACAAAGCAAACTACACTAAACTATCCTAAGAAAAGGAAAAAGAAAAACATGAATGCATTACCTTGGGTTGCCTCCCAAGAAGCGCTTTGTTTAAGGTCGTTAGCTGGACCTATCTCCATAGATGACTCAATGCACCTTGAACATCTTGGATTGCTCATCAAACTCATCATATAATTCCTCAAAAAAAGTTCCGGTTACTAATTTCACCGGCAAGTGGTAAGATCTCCCACGTACAAGCTTGTACGGTTTGATTCTCACCGGAATCCTTCTAACTTTCCTATGCTTTAATGGGACATAATTCAGCCTTGCGTCCCATCCTTTCCTAGATCGAGAAATCAGTTTCTCGACAATCTTCCTAACTTCCCCATCTTCAGTTTGGAGAAATCAGTTTCTCGACAATCTTCCTAACGTCCCGTTAGCTGGACCTATCTCCATAGATGACTCAATGCACCTTGAACATCTTGGATTGCTCATCAAACTCATCATATAATTCCTCAAAAAAAGTTCCGGTTACTAATTTCACCGGCAAGTGGTAAGATCTCCCACGTACAAGCTTGTACGGTTTGATTCTCACCGGAATCCTTCTAACTTTCCTATGCTTTAATGGGACATAATTCAGCCTTGCGTCCCATCCTTTCCTAGATCGAGAATTCAGTTTCTCGACAATCTTCCTAACTTCCCCATCTTCAGTTTGGAGATGATGTATGGTCTTTGTCATGTGAATGACCCCATACTTGAACAAAAAACACTTGTTGGCATAAGCGTTGATGTGCTTGCCAAATTTACTCCTTATAGTCCAAGGAGCATCTACCTCTAGCAAAGTCAATGGAGGTTTCATCTTCACCTTAGGAGGTTCTTTTGGAAGAGACCTCCAACTCTCCAGTGCATTCTTGAAAAAATCAGAAATTTTAATAGGAATTTCAAAAGAAGTAAGAGAATGTACCTTGTAAAGTTCTTCAAGGCTTGGGACAAGTTTCATGTTGGAATGATGATCCACACATGAAATATCTCTCAACTCAGCTGGATCCTCTTCAACCTTGACCATAGTTTCAGTAATTTGGCCAAGGTTCTCCACTTCTTCCCCCTTTTGGAGATTTTGGCTCTCCTTCAATGTTGAAGGCTCTCCAATATATGTAGCGATCAATCTAGGGTTTAAAGATAAAACCCTAAATATTTGCGGTGAAAAGAAGTCGAATCCGCTGGTATCAGAAGATATTGTGGCGCGTCAGACGGTATCGGAGAATACTTTTGGCCGCGTCCCAAGGTATCAGAAAATACTTTGGCGCGTCACACGGTATAAGAGAATACTTTGGGCCACGTCCGAAGGTATCAGAAAATACTTTGGCGCGTCAGACGGTATTAGAAGATACTTTGGCGCGTCCCTAGCTTCCTTTTACGTTCCTTTTTGTTCCGCTTCAAGGCTTAATCCTTAAATGTGCCATTTTTGCTCCATAATTCGCCAAATTACCTACGAATGCAATAAAACTCTATGTAGACCTCTATTCTTTAAAATTAGGTGAATATAACCATAAATGCCATGAATGTATGTCTATGCATGCAAAATAAAGGGAAAATCTTTATAAATACATGCCTAAAAGTAGGTCATAATTCATGTCATCACAACCACTATCTAATATCCAATTATTCTCCTTTACCTTGGTGATATCCTGCAAAACAGCAAACATCAACCTTTTCGGGTCGACCAAATGGCATATTTTGGTCCATATTCAGGCTCAATCATCTTCGGTGGTCTAGTACCTTTAGGAATTCATATTTGCTTAACTTGTTTCCTTAGACATAGAGGATAAGTATTTCTAATGATGTATGAATACTTCCTTTAGCCTTGACAAAAGTGGTAGTTGTTTTTTTGGGAAAATTGACATGATAACCTATACATAATTTGTTAAGGGAAGATTGTTGCTCACCTATCATCCTTTCGAGGTTAGCCTTCAAACGAGTGAATTGAGTAAGTGCACTCTTCTGGTCTTGACATGTCACAGTTAGATCAACCTTTTCTTTCTCCAGATCGATATATTCTCAATGGAGAGAAGAGAGATTGCCCTTGAGAATGGCATTTTCCGATTCCAAGGCCTTGATATTGATATCAAGGTCTAACTTTTCAGTGTTAAGATTTTCAATCTCCAAAGAGAGGTCACTTAACCTTTTTCTCTTGTTTGAGAAGCTTTTATCTCATGGAACTTATCCTTACCCTATGTCCTTTATCACATATGATAATGTCTTTAAGGAATCATGTGAGGTCAGATTCAGGTTGGTACATAATGGTACTTACCACATTGCCAACGTAGTGATCTGGATCTTCTTCATGATCGGCCATAAGACAAAGGTTTGCTTGTTCTTTTTATTCTTCTAATTCATTTGAGGAATTTGAATCACTCCATGAAGCTACCATAACTTTCTTCTTTCGGTCATTCTTTCTAAAGTTGTCCATCTTCTTTTGTGGACAATCCTTTACGAGATGATCTGTTTCACCACATTCAAAACAAGTCAGATCTTTGGTTTTTTTGTTAGAGTTAGAAAACTTACCTCGAGGTCTTGATGTTCGCGGATATTTTTTATTGTTTGCAATCTGTTTATTCATTTGAAGAACCTTCCCATAACCCCTAGAGATCAAGGAAAATGGATCTTCCTCATCTTCATCATCACTATCGTCTTCCTCTGATGGTATCTCATCTTTCTTAGATTTTAGTGCCAGATTATTTGTGTTGGATGGAAGCTATCCATCTTCTTCACCAAGAACCATCTCGTGTGTGATGAGTTTTCCAAGCAAGTCGTCAAGAGGAAGCGTTTTGAGGTTTTGAGCTTCTTCGATTGCAGTAATTTTTGGTCCCCACTTAGCTTTATGTAAGCTCCTTAGAACCTTCCTTACTTTCTCTTCGTTTGTAAAGACTTTTCCAAGTGAGTCCAGGTTGTTCACAATCTCAATAATCTTGTGAACATTTCTTTGACTGGTTCGTTTGGATTCATCTTGAATAACTCATATTGTTGGGGAAGATGTTGATCTTTGTTTCCTTGACTTGGCTTGTACCTTCATATGGGACAACGAGTTTGTCCCATATTTCTTTTGCACTCTTGCATGATAAGATGCGGTTGAATTCATTTGCATCTAATCCAAAGTAGAGCAGGTTCATGGCCTTGTAGTTCTTTGAAACACTATCTAAGTCGGTTTGTGTGAAGTCAGGTTCCTTCTTTTCAACTTGGGCTCCTTCAATTGTGGTAGTTGGAATTTTAGGGCCATTTTGAATAATGCTCCATAGTTCTATGTCCTGATCAATAATGAACATGTGCATTAGTGCTCTCCAATGGCCAAAGTTGTTGCCACAAAAGAGTGGTGGTCGAGATGAGGATCTTCTTTGAGCAAATCCTCCATCACCTACAAAGTTCATGATTAGTCTCACTGATGGTTAAATCAATATACGTGAGTGTAACTCTGATACCAATTGAAGAGCCGTTAGGTTAATATAAAGGATATAAATACTTTAGAAGGGCGGTTGAATAGAGTATGAGAACTTGATAGCATGCATTATAGTCTATATTTTGGGATTGGTTTGGACGTTTTATCTTCATAAATTTGCATGCATGGCTATATATTCTTGATGATTATGTCATTTTGTTTACCTTTGCAAGAATCGAGGTCTACACCTAGTTTCGTTGTAATTGTAGGGAAAATGACACGTTTTGGAGCGATATGGAGCCAAGTGATCTAAGGAGTCATTGGAGCTGCATTTTGGAACATCAAGGAGCTAAAAGGAAGGCATAGGAACCATGGAAGTTGGATGGAATCGAGATATTGGACCAGTTTAGAAGATTTTCACGTAACAGAAGTTCATCTCGGTTGACTACGTGATCACGTCGACCGAGATGACTTACTGGGCCTGGATTGAGAAGGCTGGCCCATAACCAATGAGATCTTTTATTTTTGAAAAGTGATTTTTCTATAATATTGAAGATATTTTCTGGATGGGAGTAGGGTTGGCTAGCTGATTATTTTTGGGATTGAAGATAGTCCAATGAAGAAGGAAGTTTGAAGGAAGATAGCTTTGGAGTGAAAGTTGAAGGTTTTTGAAGGAAGTAGTAAGGTTTTCTTAGGGAACCTTGATTGTTGTCTTTTGATTCATTATTAAGGAACACAATTTGTTGATTGATTGTTTGGATTGATTGTTTGTTTCTTTGATTATTGAGAACTTTTGTTAAGGTTTTCTTGTTTGGTTATTGCTTCTTTTCATACATATTCGATTGCTATTATCATGATGATTGTTGGCTAAATCCCCTTGCGATTCTAGGGAGATTGGCCGAAGGTTATGGAAAAGACGATGAAAGAGTGAACCTTTACCTTAGTGGACCCTGAAAGCTCCAGCGAAAACCTAACTGAACCTCACCTCAGTCGGTTCATAGAACATCTCGACCGAGATCAATATGAACTAAGCTAGACGTCTGACCTGATCCGACCAATCTTGAGTTTAGGTTTTATTTTGCCAAATCCTATCTTTCTTGCACCTTTCCTGGTTCATACGCAAGCCTAGGATGAGACTTACCCGGTGATTCCTTTAGTTGTATACCTATGATGATGAGTGTTAGGTAATAAAGGTTTATCCTTTATAAGGGTTTGAGTGTGTCTTTATCCTACCTTTGAGAGTTAGATTCTTGTGAGGTTTTGTGTTATACATTCTGAATCCATTAAACATTGCTTCTTGTGTTTCGGATTTGAGAATTGATTTATAAGGTTTATTGAGTATTCGAGGGTTTTTATCTTTCATTCTCTTCAAATTGAATATTGATATTATGACTATGGCTATTGGCTAAAACCCTTTAGCAATTCTAAGTTGAAGGGTTGGTAGTTCTGGCTTAGATGATGATAAATCTGTCGTAAATTGATTGGACCCTGAGAGATAGAGAGATCTCGTCGACGAACCCAAATCACGGCCTGTTCTTAGGTTTCCAAGGACATGGTTCTCAAGATCTAACCATGATTTGCCTCAGTTTACGAACTTTGCTTTTACTTTGATCCAAGGTTAAAGATTAACTTTAACCTAGTCTTGGTTTACCCTTTTCTAGGTAGTAGTGAGACTCATCATCCTCTATTTCGGTTTCGAATGTCACAACCTTAATCGTTCTAGTTTATCTTCATCCTTGTGTTACAAGTTTGGGTATTAGAGTTTAATTCTTGTCTATAGATCTTTTCTATACTGCAGCCTCAACAACCTTTATAAAAAGTGTCCTTAGATAAGTCATATAAAGTCTTGGAACTTCACCATACATTGCTTTACTTTAGCATACCTTTACAACTCCTAACTCTGTCCTTAGTTCTTTAGTATATCTTGAATCGATTGCCACAATTAGACACTTGGATCTTTAGGGTTGTTGTTTTCCCAATATTTGCAAAGCTTTACCTTTTATTTGCTCGATAACTTGAGACTGGGTTTTGTTTCACCAAACCCTGTAATCAATACTTTGGAATATTTGCTAATCTACGTCTATCCGTACACTGCGGGTTCGCTTGCTTTTATTCTAGTTTTATTAATTTAAGACTTGATTGCACGCACGTTTTAGGGCGAACAACATCCGCTCTCTAATCGATGCCACTTGGGCTATATCATCCAATATTTGCTCGGGAGCTATACCACTAATACTTCTTGGCTCATCCCAGCATAAAGGCATATGACATCTCCGTTCATACAACACCTCATAAGGGGTCGTCCTAATCGACACATGCTAGTTGTTGTTGTATGAAAACTCGACCAACGGGTGGTGATCTGATCACACCTGTCCCCAATCCAACACATCAGCCCTCAACATATCCTCTAAGATATGTATAGTCCTCTATGACTAACCATCGGCTCGAGGATGAAAATCCGTCGTGAAGTGAAGGCTCGTATCCAAGGAAGTGTGTAGTTGTGGCCAAGACCGCAAGGTAAAATGTCCATCTCTATCAGAGACAATAGTCCTAGATACCCCATGTAGTATCGCTATCTGTCTAGTGAACTCCTCAGCTTGCCGACTTACCGGCCACGTTTCACGAATAGGGATTGAAGAACCTTATAGGTGAATAATAAGGATATATATATATATATATATATATATATATGTATAGGCCGGTGAGTCGGCAAGCTGAGGAGTTCACTAGACAGATAGCGATACTACATTGGGTACCGATATGTACGTCTAGTGACGAAACTAGTTTTGAAGGCTTTGAAAGGGATTTCAAGGCCTTGACTTCAAAACCTGCAAAGCAACGTTAGTCACAAATATACGCGATAGAAAATGCGGAGGTAAAAGATCGACATGGTGATATGTTTACGAAGTTCAGCTCTAACAGCTTACGTCTCCGTCCTAGGGTTTCTTTACCCGTAGGATCTAGCTATCTATTATCTGCTCAAAGAATCGTAGATACTCGCTAGAAGAAATCCCCTTCTTTTCTCATTGTAGCCAATACTATGATCTAGTTCCAACTCTAAACTAGTAATAATAGCCTAGTTACTTCACAGATTAACACACACTCGAGTATAAGACTCTCTAAATATGCCAATGGAGCTCTAGTGTTTTTCTCTCTATGAGGATGTAAACTTTTGTAAGCTAAGAGGAAGAAAAACTTTTGGAGCGAATGAAGATACTTTGATCGCTTAAAGACTTAGATGTTTCCGTGCAAGCTTGTTGTTGTTCTCTTAAATCGCCATCTTTACTTATAGTCTTCTATGGAGAACTCTTCTAGCGGTTGTAAGAGGGCCGTTGTGATGTTTTTATTTCTCCATGGAAAATTGATGTGGGACCATCCTTAGCATTTATGACTAAGCTACTTGGATTATTTACCAATCTAGAAGCGAGAGAAACTCAATGAAGGAGCGCTTACAAGTTGGAAACATGGGACAAATCGAAGGAATGGAAGATTGCATGGAAGATGAAGAGATAGACCGATTTTCCTGTAGAAAATTCGTCCGATCTCATTTCCCGATTTCCTACACTGAGATGAGCTTTTCAAAGATGCGGCCATGACCTTCTATCTTTTGACAATTTTATCTTGTTATGATTCCTTAAAACTCTCGGACTATCTTAAGGGATTATTTAGATACTATCTTTTAGATTTTATATTTTATATATGTTAAAGATATCTTTGCAAGGTTATCTTTATGTATACTTTCTTAGTCTTAGTAGGATTAGTCTCCCTTATAAATAGCCTTAGTGGGGGAGATTGTTTACTAAAGTAAAATAAATTTTATATATCGTCATATATTCTGTCATTAATAATTCCATAATCAACTTCTTATCTTTCCATATCATCCACTAATCCGTGTTCTAAGTTTCACAAAAAAATCGCCCTATTCTTGGAGAAAATCGGCCGACTTATACTTTAGAGCAGCCTGATTTTTATCCCAATTTAGGACTATCAATCTAGATTGGGAACTGCGGCTTATCCCCGGATCAAAGTGGTATCAGAGCTAAGCGATTGAAGTCCAAACATTCATCAAAAGTTTTGATTTTTATTTGAGTCTTCTTTGAGTCATACAAAGTTGAGTTTTTTCTTGTTCGCCATCTTTGCGAGATTATTTGAGTTTAATGTTCACTCCAAATGGTGTGTGCAAGCTTTAAATTTATAACCCAAGAAGTATGCTTAAAACAAGGATGCGAACTCGTAGTGTACGGATCAATTGTAATAAAAGCAAGAATTCCAGGGGTGGATAACAGGGACTAGGTGAAACAAAGCAAGTATAGGTTGTCAATATTTCAAATAACCACAAAAACGATTAAAACAATCAAAGATGATAATAAGGTCAATAAAGGGGAATATGCAATTTCTAGGGATTAAAGCATCTAGTTGTGGTTCAAACTCAAGATCTCAAGATAAGCAGACAAAGCTGAGATTTTTGCTAAGGGAAGGTGTTACTAAAGTGGAATAGATCACCGGGTAAGTCACACTACTCACAACCCCAAGCCAAAGAACCTATCACCGGGTAAGTCTCAAGGTACTAAGGAAAGGAATTATAATCTCAAACCAACACACCAACTAAGGGTATAGACTCAACCTTTACCGGGTAAGTCTCAGGCTAACTCACAAAGATGGAATGAAGGCACACTCAAACCCCAATAAAGGATAAACCTTTATTACCTACACTTATGATCTTGGGTAAACAAACTAAGGAATTACCGGGTAAGTCTCATCATAAGTTTGCATTGAACAAGGAAATGTGTAATAAGAATAGGATTTGGCAAACTCTAACACTTAACTCTCAGATACGGATCGGAATAGGTCCCCTCGGTCAGTCAAGTTCCACCCCGGTCGAGATGTTCATCGACTGAACGAGATGTTCTAAGGTTAAGGATAAAGACTCGAGCTTTCAGGGTCCTACTGGGATTTAAGATTATTCTATCATTGTTTTTCCAACAACCTTCAACCAATCACCCTAGAATTGCACAAGGAAATTAGCCACTCATCATCATCAAAGCAATAATCAAACATATGGGAAGAGAATGGATATTTGAACACAAAAATCTTAAGAACAAGGCTTCAATAATTGAATCAAATATCAAACAAATCAGCGTTCCTTGGATCACAAATCCAACAAGACAATCAAACAAAAGGGAATCTAAGAAAGTCTTACAAATCCCCTCAAAAGCTATAACAAGCTATGAACTTCCTTCTCTCAATCTTCAAACTTCCTTCCTTCAAACTTTAAAACTTCTAGAAAATCTTCTCTTTGCTGGTTATTCTCAGCTGCCAAGCATGGTTGAACTTGTGGAAAATCCAACCCTTTTTATAGGAAAATTATCTCCCAATGATAATAATATCTTAAAAAGATAATTTCCTAATAAAATATATCTTATCTTCAAAATAGATCTTCCAAATATATGATCTTCCTTCCAGAAATCCAGCCCAAAAAAATAAGATCTCTCCTTCCAAAAATAAAAGATCTCAGCCAAATAAAATATATCTCGCCGCGTCAGAGTATTTGCCTCGGTCGGGGCGTTCCTCAAGATCACCTCGGTCGAGGTGGTACTGTAGCTGACCGAGGTGAATCTCAGCTGAAGGTGAAATTTCTTAATCTGGTCCAAAGTAAATCTTCTTTGTTAATTCCAAGCTTCCCGGGTTCTCTTTTAAGCTCCTAAATGTAGCTCCAATGATTCCTTTGCTCCTTACCTCCATTTTGATCCAAATTGTGCCACTTTACCTACGATTATATTGAAACTTGGTGTAGACCTCGATTCCCTTAAAGGTAGATGAAACAACAATATAATCACATAATATACATTCAAACATACAGATTATTGAAGATAAAACGTCTAAACAAGTCGCAAAATATCGACTATAATACATGTATCAAAATACCCCATACTTGTCCCTTGCTTTTCCCCAAGCAAGTTCCAAATCTTAAGTACAAGATAGAATGGATTATAAGTCATAAAGATCAATGAAAAGTATTTCAAAACATTTTTGGTGGTATGCTCCACTCATAGATCACTCTAAGAGAATGCTTCATGGAATTTAAAATCAAAATATGATCAAAACATTTTATAAATAAACGAAAGTTGTTCATCTTTGCATAAATTCGTAGAATGCATAATAAATCATAATTATCGAAATTAATCATGTATAATCCAGTTTAAACCACCAAGTCAATCAACAAGCTCGAGGTCTCAAGGTCTTTCCAAAGAAAAAGGTCAAGAAACGTGTAGGGTAGGGATATATATAAGGAATGTGGTGCTAGAATCCGGGAAAAGAATCTTACTTCACTTTCACTTCAAATTCAACATCCTCCACCAATAAGCTTTGCTTATTTCACACTTTTCCTTTTTTTTTTTACTTTAATTTTTTGGATGCATGGACAGGGGTGCACAATAACCGAAGCATGTGAGATTAGCAATCATCAATTTCTTGAGATGCATCAAACCCTTGATGCACATACCATGACCCGTTAGGAATATCGCTCAATCCGACTTTGGCAAGACACAAACACCCGGCTATGTGAATGGTGCCGAGTTACTCATCATCATGATTGACTTCCCCGAACCTATTTGTTTCTTTCTAACTTCCAGCCAACATCTCAACTTTTCTGTCACTTGCTTTTCACTTGCTTGCTTCCAAATTCCCGGATAGGTAAAGGGAGGCAAATATGTATATGAGGGGCTAAGCATGATCAAGAAGAAAAAGAGAAGAGAGTAAATTGCCTTAATCATCCCAGGAAGAAAGTGATAGAACTCATCATGTGGTGTCAACCTTCAAATTCAACATAATTTGGATAAAAACAAAGTATTAAACATGCCACAAATTTCAAACAAATCATTTAGCAACTTAAACATATCATAAAACCTTTCGAGCATATAAATATTTCAAAGCCAATCTGCAAACAAAATCTACACTGAGGTCCTATCCAGATAAGAAGCACAAAATCGTTTCGAAAACTGTTCCAGTTAAATCACCTCGGTCGAGGTGTTCTAAGTCATCCAAGGTGCTGCATCTCGATTGGTCAGAATCACTTCTGTTGAGGACAAAATTTTTTTTTATATAAACCGGTTTTTGACGTTTTTCTCAATCAAATAAGTTGTATGCATGCATGTAGTCTCAAATAAACACATAGAGCAATATAAAACAATAATAGTCGGTAGAGTCATCCAAGCATACACATAAGTCATATACATACATCCAAATACCCCATACTTGGGACACATTGTCCCAATGGGTTAAACTAAGTCTGAAAATAGAGTACTCACCGGACATAGGCTGAGCTGCATAATAAATAAATAAAAGAGATCTCTGCAAGCTCTAGTTATGATCTGCTGGTGGTGGTGGATATGGGAAGAAGGGATCCTGAGATGGATCAAAAGGGTAGCCCATAGTATGTTGGAACTATATCTCTAACATCCGGCACTGGTAGTGTTGGCTCTCCCTCATCTCCAACATGTCCAAGGATAGGGCGGCATAAGAGTCGATCATCTGATTCGTCAGCTCGTCAATCCGTCGGTGAGCTACGGGATCTCGCTGTCTATGGACTCTGCGCCTAGCAGAACGTGATGGTGCTACAACTGCCTCCTCCTCTGTCTCTTCGTCATCTAAGTCGACAACTGGCACGCTGGGACCGGTTGTATCTGTCCCTGTCTCCATGGCACCACCACCATCGTCATCCTCTTCCGCATCCTCCTGTACCTGAGCTGCTGCATCTCTAGCATCCTCAATGTAAGGTATTCGTACAGTGGACTAGTATTGAGAGTCGTAGACGGAGAACTGGGATGACCACCTAATACCCTGAGCGGCAGTCTACTCCCAAGGCATCGCCACATATGACGTAGTGAGTCCACGAGGAACTAGAATCCTCCTGGTGATCATCTCCTGCAGACCTAGCGGCTTGGCAGCCGCCACTAATGTACAAGCACTCAAATCCAACTCCATCACAGTGGCTATGTGAGTCACTAAGCCGCCACAACAAATGTCTCCGTTCCCTTTAGCCTTGATCATGTGCAGATCCTCAGCTAACATCGCCCTGAAATTAGGAACTCCCCCAGTCACCATACAAAACAGACTCAGAAGCTCCCCCTGTCTAACGTTCTGGGGCGTCTCAATACGCGCCAGAAGTGTCTCGCTGAAGAACCGGTGGGCTAATCCGAAAGCAAGGTGGAAGATGATCCGCTCCTTGGAGTCTCCACGTCTCCACCTGTCAGTATGCTCCACAACATGAGCAATCTGACCCCTAAATTGTCGAGCCACGACTCGAGAAGGGAACTCAGTAACTGTGGGGGTCGGGAAGCCGAAGATGTCTCTCCACTAATCCATGGGAACTAAGTAATTCCGGTTCAGCAACCCTTGATGGCCCTCCCCTCAGGCAGGTGAGTCACAGAACTCACAAACTCCAATGTAGGCTTGAGGTAGGCTGGAGCTCTAATCTCCATGAACTGCTTCAGCCCTACCATCGAGACCATCCGTCTCAGATCATCAGCAACATAAAGACAATCAAAAGCAGCTATATCTAAAAACCGCGGTGCAATCACAAGGTGCGTATAGATGCGGTCATAATCAGCCCGGTGACGCTCATGTATCACCGATATGGAAGGTCGAGAAGAAGAAGAAGAAGAAGAAGAAGAAGGTGAGGATCTATCCCTCAGAACTAACTAGAGATCGGATCTGGAACTCATTCTCTTTTTCTGTCTGATAGGTCACCTCGGTTGCTTGTCAGAACTCAAGAATCACCTCGGCCGAGGCGTAGGTCGACTGGACCAAGGTGAGAAGTTGTTCGATTCTACTCTTTGAATTTTAGTTCTTTTCCCCATATTTCACTACCAATTGCTTCCTATGGGGTACTTAAGCCTTTTTCAACAGAGATCAATGGCAACCAAAGCCAATTTCTTCCAAAAACAGTAAAGAGAAGAAGGAGTTAGGGTTTTGACTTTTTACCCCAGATCCGGTCAATTCAAGGCGTTTTTATTGCAGATTCTTGCTCGCAATCGATTCCTCTAGCCTTTCCTTGCAGAATGGAAGCAAGAATCGTTGAAAACGAGTGAAAATCGGAGAAACGAGGTGATGGTCCGCCGTGGTCGAGAGAGAAGTTGGAGGGAAAGAGAGAGAAACTGTTCCCCTTTTATACCCCTCGCCGATTCTGTTGTAACCTCGGTCGAGATGGTCCCGACTGGACCGAGGTGGATTGTTGTCAGCCCTAGTCGCCTCAGTTGCTCAAGAATCATCTTGGTCGAGGTGTTGTGACTACAACCGAGATGTGTCTTCTCGATTTCTCGAACTTCTGTCCTTCCAGTGTTGCTCTTGGATTGTAATCCTTCCTTAGAAAGTACCTGATTTCTGTCTAGGATGCCAAAAACAAAACAAAGCAAAGCAAAAGCTAACTATCTAAAACTAGACTAGAAAAGGGAAAAAGAAAGCAATACCTTGGGTTGCCTCCCAAGAAACGCTTGATTTAAGGTCACTAGCTGGACCGTACGGCAATCCTAAACAAGGTATAGTGGTGCAATCTCCTCAACCTGGACTTCATGTTGGTATTTCTTAAGTCTATGACCATTGACCTCGAAGCTTCCACTTGTTCCTCCCCAAATCTCAAATGCACCATAAAGGAAAATATGTTTCACAACGTAAGGTCCTGTCCATCTAGATTTCAACTTACTTGGAAAGAGGCGAAGGCGGGAGTTGAAGAGTAGAACTAAATCTCCTTCTTTGAACTCCTTAGGAATAATACGCTTGTCATGCCATTTCTTTGTCCTTTCCTTGTAGATCTTAGCATTCTCATAATCGTTCAAACGCAGCTCCTCCAGCTCATTGATATCCAATAGCCGTTTCTCACCGGCTTCTTTGATGTCGAAATTCAACCATTTGATTTCCCAATACGCCTTGTGTTCTAGCTCAACGGATAAATGGCAAGACTTACCATATACCAAATTATATGGGGTGGTACCTATGGGAGTCTTGAATGCGGTTCTGTAGGCCCAAAGAGCGTCGTCCAACTTCATGGACCAATCCTTCCTTGTCCTAGAGACGGTCTTCTCCAAGATTGCTTTGATTTCTCTATTCGAGATCTTGAGCTGTCCACTAATTTGAGGGTGATAAGGGGTTGCTACCTTGTGGGTTACCCCATACTTCGATATAAGTGCTTTAAACTTCCGGTTGATGAAATGTGTCCCTCCATCGCTGATGATGATGCGTGGAGTCCAAAATGTGGAAAGATAATTTTATTAAACAACTTCACAACCACCATGGCGTCATTAGTGGGAGAGGCAATGACTTCCACCCATCTAGAGACGTAGTCGACAGCTAGGAGGATGTAGAGATTTCCTCCGGATGATGGGAAATGTCCCATGAAATCAACTCCCCGTACATAAAAAATCTCAACCTCCTGGATGTTATTGAATGGCATCTCGTTTCTCCTAGATAAGTTACTTGTTCTTTGGCATGCATCACAAGAGACAACAAACGTTTGCACATCCTTAAATAATGTAGGCCAAAAGAAACCGGAACGTAATACCTTAGCGCATGTTTTGTGAGCGCTAGCATGTCCCCCACAGGGAAGTGAGTGGCAATGCCATATGACACTAGTAGCTTCATCTTCCGGAATGCATCTTCGAAACATCCCATCCGGACCTCTTTTAAACAATAGAGGTTCATCCCAATAGTAGTGGCGTACATCTTTAAAAAATTTCTTCCTTTGAGCATACGTCAATCCGGGTGGTATTTCTTGGCAAACAAGATAATTAACAATGTCAGCATACCAAGGTTCTATATTACTAGAAGTTTGGTGGAGGAAGTGTTCCACCAACTGTGAATGAGTTTTAGAAAAAGGAGTAAGAAGTTTGTTATTCTTAGTTGACATCATCTCGCTTTCGACCTCGGTCGAGGTCCTGAGTGGGTGACCGAGATGTTCTGCAGTCAAGAACACCTCGCTTGGTCCAGAAAATGCCTCGGTCGAGGTACTGGAACTAGGACCGAAACTTGAGATTCTCTTCTCCTGGATGAGTTTTTCAATCTTAGCTCCTGGATCTTCTTCCAGTGCCTTTAAGCTCCGTATATCTGCATCACAAGAAGCATCTATACCTTCCTACATTAAGCTAAAACTAATAACTCTCTCAAGTGGATCATTAATAAGTATAGAGCTCACCAACTCTCGTGATTCTTCTTCATCACAGATGTTGAAGATATCATCCTCCAGCGGCTCCCCTTTCATTGCAGCAAGCAATGCAAACTCCACTTGATCTCCGCCAATGTAAATTGCAACTTGGCATTCTTACAATCCACATTGCAACCCGAAGTTGCTAGAAATGGTCTCCCGAGGATGATAGGAACGGGATAATGTGCGGGACTGTCAAGCACAACAAAGTCGATAGGTAAATAGAATTTACCTAACTTAACTAGAACGTCTTCCAAAATGCCCAAGGGATGGGTAATTTAGCGGTCTGATAGCATGAATTATAGTCTATATTTTGGGACCTGTTTAGACGTTTTATCTTTAATAATCTGCATGTATGGGTGTATATTATGTGATTATATTGTTGTTTCATCTACCTTTATGGGAATCAAGGTCTACACTAAGTTTCGTTGTAATCGTAGGTAAAATGACACGTTTTTTTACTGAAATGGAGCTAAAGGAGCTAAGGAGTCATTGAAGCTACATTCTGGAGCTTAAGGAAGAACTCAGGAAGCAAGGAATTAACAAAGAAGATTTACTTTGTACCAGATTTGAGAGATTTCACCTTCAGCTGAGATTCACCTCGGTTGACCACAGAGTCACCTTGACCGAGGTGATCTAAAGGAGCGCCCCGACCGAGGCGAACACCCTGGACGCGGCGAAATATATTTTATTTGGCTGAGATCTTTTATTTTTGGAAAGGGAGATCTTATATTTTTGTGCTAGATTTCTGGAAGGAAGATCATATATTTTGGAGATCTATTTTAGAGATATGGATATATTTTATTAGAAAATTATCTTTTAAAGATATTATTATCTTTGGATGATAATTCTCCTATATAAAGGGCTGGATTTTCCACAAATTCAACAACCCGCTACCATCACGGCACTTGGAGATTGAGAAAGCTGTAGTTAGAAAGGATTTATGGAAGGTTGAAGGAAGATTGAAGGAAAGAAGTTCATAGCTTGTTAAAGCTTTTGTGAAGGGATTTGTAAGACTTTCTTAGATTCCCTTCTTGTTGATTGTCTTGTTGGATCCGTGATCCAAAGTACGCTGATTTGATTATTTGATTAAGTTATTGAAGCCTTGTTCTTAAGGTTTTTGTGTTCAAATATTCATTATCTTCCCATATATTTGATTATTGCTTTCATGATGATCAGTGGCTAATTTCCTTGTGCGATTCTAGGGTGATTGGCTGAAGGTTGTGGGAAAAACAATGATAGAATAATCTTAAATTCCAGTAGGACCCTTAAAGCTTGAGTCTTTATCCTTAACCTTAGAACATCTAGTTCAGTCGATGAACCTCTCGGCCGGGGTGGAACTTGGCTGACCAAGGTGACTTATCTGATCCGTAACTGAGAGTTAAGTGTTAGAACTTGCCAAATCCTATTCTTATTACACCTTTCCTGGTTCAATGCAAACTTAGGATGAGACTTACCTGGTAATTCCTTTGTTTGTTTACCCATGATTATAAGTATAGGTAATAAAGGTTTATCCTTTAATTGGGGTTCGAGTGTGCCTTCATTCCATCTTTGTGAGTTAGCCTGAGACTTACCCGGTAAAGGTTGATTCTATTCCCTTAGTTGGTGTGTTGGTTTGAGACTATAATTCCTTTCCTTAGTACCCTGAGACTTACCCGGTAATAGGTTCTTTGGCTTGGGATTGTGAGTAGTGAGACTTACCCGGTGATCTATTCCACTTTAGTAACACCTTCCCCTTGCAAAACCTCAACTTTGTCCGCTTATCTTGAGATCTTGAGTTGGAACCACATCTGTTTGCTTTAACCCTAGAATTTGCATAATCCCTTTAATTGACTATATTATCATCGTCGATGGTTTTAATCGCTTTTGTGGTTAGTTGCAATATTGACTACCTATACTTGCTTAGGTTTCACCTATGTCCCTGAGATCGACACCCCGGAATTCTTTCTTTTACTATGATTGATCCGTACACTGCGGGTTCGCATCATAGTTTTAAGCATACTTCTTGGGTTATAAATTTAAAGCTTGCACACACCGTTTAGAGCGAACAAGTTTTTGGCGCCGTTGCCGGGGACTTGGTCTACACCGAGCCGGTTACGGGTGTCTTTCGGGGCTACTGCCCCTGTTGCTACTAACCACTCTACTTGAGTGACTTTCGCAGGTTCTTCTTTTTAGGTTTATGCGAAGAACCCGTGCTGGGAAGGAAATCGTTCCTTACGATCCCGAACCAGAGAAGACATACAAAAGACGCTTGAAAGAAGCGAAAATGGCCAATCAAGACGATCGTGATCTTGAGGCCGAATTGAAGGAGGCGATGGAACAGTTGCGCCTCAATAGGGAAGAACTGCAGTGCGAGAGGGAGGAAAATCTCACCCGAGCTGCAAAGATTGAAGCAGATATGGCTGAGTTACGAGCTCAGATCTTGCCTCGACCAGACCCTCGACAGAGGCCGGACCCCGCTCCAGTTGCCGCGGCCGAGATACTTCCACCTCGGATGCCAGTCCTAGATGTTCTTTTTGGAGGTATTCCACAGACCCTAGGGCAGAGGAATGACCCAAACCAGCAAGTGAGGCGTCCAGGAGTCAACCTAGGAGATCCAACGGAGCATGATTACGAACTTCGATCGCAAGTTCTTTCCATGATCCGCCAATGCCAGTTTGGAGGTCTAGAAAGGGAATCTCCGCACCAACATTTACAAAACTATGAGATCTTGATGGAGACCTTGAATCCTTCAAGAGTGGAAAATAATAATTTCAAGTTAAGGCCTTTTTACTTTTCTTTGAAGGACAAGGGGCTTACTTGGTACCAGTCTCTTCCTCCCGAAAAGATCAACACTTGGGAGGAGATGACAACAGAGTTCTTGACAAAATTCTTTCCCTCCTCCAAAACTGTTGTAATGAGAGGGAAGATCAACGCATTCATCATGAAGGACAAGGAGAGTTTGTCCAAGTCGTGGGAAAGATTTAAAGATGTTCTCTTGGATTGCCCACATCATGGGATTCCAAAGATAGAGTTGTTGGAGATTTACTTCAAGGGATTGGACGGAGCCACCCAATTCAGCCTTCAACTACTATCCGCCGGCACATTCATGGACATGCCGATTGATGAAGCTTGGGAATTCATTGAAAAACAAGCTTTGCACATGGAGAAGTACTCACACCAAGGAGCTGAAAATGGAGTTAAGAGAGTTAATTTCCAAGAAGCTCCATCAAATGATAATCAACTCACCTCCCTCAAGAATAAGGTAAAGCAATTGAAGGAACTTTTGGTTGCTCACACCAAGAAAGAAGAGGAAGGATATCAAAGCTCAAGGAACAATAATAATTACCGGAACAACAACAACAACGGTTCCCGGAACAACAACTACAACAACAATAGAGGATCCAACAACAATAATTGGAGGCCCAACAATCAAAATTCGGGTAACTCTTACTCTAACTCCATTTCAAACAACTCTTCTAATCCTTTCCTCTCTTCTTCTTCTTCTTCTTCTTCTTCTTCTTCTTCTTCTTCTTCTTCTTCTTCTTCTTCTTCTTCTTCTACTCCATTGAAGAGCCAAGAGCCTGGATCAAGCTCGTCCCAGCCAGAAAAGAAAGATGCAGTATTGGAAGCTATCTTTATCAAGCTCAATGCTATGGAGACGTCCATGCCTTCATTTTGGAAGGCACAAAAAGCCTTAGAACAACAATTCTTTAATAAGGCGAATGAAGCGCCAAGAGACCCAGGGAAGCTCCCAGCAATGACAGAGAGCAAACCCAAGGGACAAATCATGGCAATAACGACGAGAAGTGAACTGAAAACTGCAGATCCAGTGCCTCGGTCGATGCCTGTGAAGAACACCTCGGTCCAGGTACAGACGAAGAACACTTCGGTCGAGGTACCAACCGAGGTGGAGCCTAAGAAAGCGGAGGAGAAATCTGAAGTTTATGTTCCACCTCCTACTTAAAAACCACCACTTCCATTCCCCCATTCAAGGACCAGAGCACATCTAGACAAGCACTTTTGTAAGTTCCTTGACTTGATGAATAAACTACATATTAATATCCCTTTCCTTGATGCTATTCTAGGGATGCCCGCTTATGGGAAGTTCTTGAAAGAAATGCTATCAAGGAAGAGGAAGCTGGAAGACTTTGGTGAAGTAAGGATGACATCTAAATCCTCGGAGGTCATTCAAATCATGAAGGAGAAGATGACACCCAAGTTAAGAGATCCCGGCTCATTTTGCATTCCCATTCAAGTTGGGGATGCCACTTGTGAGGCGTTGTGTGATCTAGGTGCCAGCATGAGCATCATCCCGCTAGAGCTATGTGTGAATATCGGACTTGGAGAGCCCAAGCCGGAGAAGATAAGGTTATACATGGCGGACCGCTCCATTACCCATCCCGTGGGTATTTTGGAAAACGTCCCGATTAAGTTAGGTAACTTCTATTTACCTATAGACTTTGTTATTCATGATATTCCCGCAGATTATCCCGTTCCTATCATTCTCGGGAGACCATTCCTAGCAACTTCGGGTTGCAATGTGGATTGTAAGAACGCCAAGTTGCAATTCAACATTGGCGGTGATCGAGTTGAGTTTGCATTGCTTGTGGCAATGAAAGGAGAGCCGCTGGGAGATGATATCTTCAACATCTATGATGAAGAAGAATCAAGAGAATTGGTGAGCTCTATCCCTATTAATGATCCACTTGAGAGAGTTATTAGTTTTAGCTTAATGGAGGAAGGTATAGATGCTTCTTGTGATGTAGATATACGGAGCTTAAAGGCACTGGAAGAAGATCCCGGAGCTAAGATTGAAAAACTAATCCAGGAGAAGAGAATCTCCAGTTTCGGTCCCAGTTGCAGTACTTCGACCGAGGCACTTTCTGGACCAAGTGAGGTGTTCTTGACTGAAGAACATCTCAGTCACCTTCTTTGGACCTCGACCAAGGTCGAAAGCGAGACGATGTCAACTGAGACTTCTGAAAATCCAATTCTCCGGTCTAAATCTACTCCATTGGAAGAAGGAAGCAAGGATCCCCCTCAGAAAGCACCCCCAGTTGTGGAGCTTAAACCGCTTCCAAGTCACTTGAGCTATGTTTTCCTCGGACCGGATTCTACGTATCCCGTCGTCATTAGTGCTTCCCTCTCCGAATCTGAATTATCTAAACTGATGCATGTCCTGAGAAAGCATCGAAAGGCTTTGGGTTATACTATTGACGATCTTATTGTCATTAAGCCTTCTTTCTGCATGCATAGAATTCTAATGGAGGATGATCATAAGACTTCACGGAACCTCAAAGACGGTTAAATCCGATCATGAAATAGGTTGTGAAGAAAGAAATTCTTAAGTTGTTGGATGCAGGTATCATATTTCCTATCTCGGACAGCAAGTGGGTGAGCCTAGTGCATGTAGTTCCAAAGAAAGGAGGGATGACCGTTGTGACAAATAAGAACAACGAGTTAATCCCAACTTGGACCGTCACGTGCTGGAGGGTGTGCATCGGTTATAGGAAGCTGAACGTGGCCACTCGGAAGGACCATTTTCCACTTCCCTTCATCGATCAAATGCTCGAACGGTTAGCCCAGAATTCACATTTTTGTTATTTAGATGGTTATAGTGGCTTCTTTCAGATTCCTAGCCATCCGGATGATCAAGAGAAGACCACTTTCACTTGTCCATGGGGGACATTCGCTTATAGGAGGATGCCATTTGGATTATGTGATGCCATTTGGATTATGTAGTGCACCCGCTACCTTCCAACGATGCATGATGGCTATCTTTTCTGAGTACATAGAGGAGATCATGGAGGTATTTATGGATGATTTTTCAGTATATGGTTCCTCTTTTGATGATTTCCTATCTAACCTTTCTCTAGTGCTACAAAGATGTGAAGGCACTAATCTCGTCTTGAATTGGGAGAAGAGTCACTTTATGGTTAATGAAGGCATCGTACTAGGACACCTCGTTTCCAACCGAGGTATTGAGGTCGATCGAGCTAAGATCGAGACTATTGAGAATCTTCCTCCCCCTTGTTCTGTTAAGGGTGTGCGGAGTTTTCTCGGGCATGCAGGTTTCTATAGGAGATTCATCAAGGACTTCTCGAAGATTTCTAAACCACTAACTAAACTCTTGAATAAGGATGTTGTTTTTGAGTTTTCGTAGGAATGTCTTGATGCATTTTATAGGATTAAGGAAGCATTGATCTCCGCTCCCATTATCCAACCTCCGGATTGGACCATACACTTTGAGATCATGTGTGATTCGAGTGATATGGCGGTAGGAGCGGTGCTTGGACAAAAGAAGGATGGCCGGACTATCGCCATTTACTATTCTAGCAACACGCTAGTTGAAGCCCAGCTGAACTACGCCACCACCGAAAAGGAGCTATTGGCGGTTGTATATGCTTTCGAGAAATTTCGTTCTTACTTAGTAGGAGCGAAAGTTATTGTTTACACTGGCCATGCAGCTATTCGTTACTTGCTTGCTAAGAAGGATGCTAAGCCACGTCTTATTGGATGGATTCTCTTGCTTCAAGAGTTTGACCTAAAGATCCGCGATAAGAAGGGATCCGAAAATTCTGTTGTAGATCACCTCACCCGGCTACCTCCCTCTTCACGCGAAAAGGACGAACCACCCATAGATGATTCCTTCCCCGATGAGCACTTACATTTACTGGAACGTTTGATAGACTTTTTATATCTCACCCCACGATGAAGGTGAAGTATGGGGTGAGGACACTTTCCAGCATGTTTAGGGATGCCGTACGGTCCAGCTAGCGACCTTAAACCAAGTGCTTCTTGGGAGGCAACCCAAGGTATTGCTTTCTTTTCCCTTTTCTAGTCTAGCTTTAGATAGTTTGTTTTTGCTTTGCTTTGCTTTGTTTTTGGCGTCCTAGACAGAAACCAGGTACTCTCTAAGGAAGGAATACAACCCAGGAGCAACACTGGAAGGACAGAAGATCGAGAAATTGAGAAGACGGAGTTTGAATGAGACACATCTCAGTTGCAGTCACATCACCTCGACCGAGATGTTTCTTGAGCAACCGAGGCGACTAGGGCTTACAACATTCCACATCGGTCCACACACCTAGGTCCAGGGACCACCTCGACCGAGGTGACAGCAGAATCGGCGAGGGGTATAAAAGGGGAAATGATTTCTCTCTCTTCCCTCCTAACTCACCCCTCGACCGCGGCGCTCTCCATCTCTTTTTGTTCGTTTCTCGATCGTTTTTGACGATTCTTGCTCCCATTCTGCAAGGAAAGGCTAGAGGAACCGATTGCAAGCAACAATCTGCAACAAGAACGCCTCGAATCAACCGAATCTGGGGTAAAATAGTCAAAACCCTAACTTTCTCGTCTCTTACTGATTTCGGAGTTTAGTGGCTTTGGTTTCCATAGATCTCTGTTGAAAAAGGATTAAGTACCCCTTAGGAACAATCTGTAGTGAAATCGGGGGAAAAGAACTGAAATCCATAGAGTTGAAATCAAACAGCTTCGCACCTCGGTCCAGTCGACTTGCGCCTCGGCCGAGGTGATTCTTGAGTTCTGACAAGCAACCGAGGTGACCTGTCAAATAGAGAGAGAGAATGAGTTCCAGGTCAGATCACCAAATTGTCCTGAGAGATGGATCTTCCCCTTCTTCTTCTTCTTCTTCTTCTTCTTCTCGGCCTTCCATACCGGTGATACATGAGCGTCACCAGGCTGATTACGACCGCATTTGTACGCGCCAAGTGATTGCACAGCGGTTTCTAGATATCTCCGCTTTTGACTGTTTATATGTTGTGGAGGATTTGAGACGGATGGTCTCGATGGTCGGGCTGGAGCAGTTTATGGAGATCAGAGCTCCAGCCTACGGCGAGCCTACACTAGTGTTTGTGAGTTTTGTTACTCACCTGCCTGCAGAGCAAGCCATCAAGTACCGGTTGCTGAACTGGAGTTATTTAGTACCGATGGATCAATGGAGGGACGTCTTCGGTTTCCCGACCCCCACAGTTCCCGATTTTCCTTCTCGAGCTGTAGCTCGACAGTTCTGGGGATAGACAACTCATTTGGTTGTGCATGCTGATAGGTGGAGACCTGGAGACTCCAGGGAGCGGATCATCTTCCACCTCGCTTTCAGACTCGCCCACAGGATATTCAGCGAGACCCTTCTGGCACGTACTGAAACGCCCTAGAAGGTTAGCCATGGGGAGCTTTTGAGTTTATTTTTCATGGTGACTGGGGGTGTGCCTGATTTAGGCGTTATGCTAGCTGAGAATCTGCACCGGATCAAGGCAAAGGAGAAGGGAGATATTTGTTGTGGCGGTTTAGTGACCCACATAGCTACAATGATGGGGGTGGACTTGAGTGCATGTACACTAGTGGCGGCTGCCAAGCCGCTAGGGCTGCAGGAGATGATCACCAGGAAGATTCTTGTTCCTCGTGGACTTACTACGCCATATGTGGCGATGCCTTGGGAGCAGACTACACCTCAGGGTATTAGGTGGTCGTCTCAGTTATCGGTCTACGACCCTCAGTACTAGTCCACTGCGTGGACACCTTACATTAAGGACGCTAGAGACGCAACACCTCAGGCGCCAGAGGGTGAGGATGAGGAGGACGATGGCGGTGCTGCCATGGAGACAGGGATGGACACAGCCGGTCCCAGTGTGCCAGTCGTCGATCTGGACGACGAGGAGACCGAGGAGGTGGCAGTGTAACGCCCCAATTTTGGGCGCGGTTGCGATATTTATTTTATCCGGTTTTTATCGATATTTTAATAATTTAAATATTTTTTACGGCTATTTTCACTTTGTAAATTAAATTTTATGAGTTTATATATTTTTATATTTATGCATATATTCCGTATGTTATTTTTCCGGAAAATATTTCCAATTTAGAGTTTCGTTCCGGTTCGTTTTGATCGAGTTTATTATACTTTCGTTTTACTTTATTTATTTATTTTATTCATATTTCTTCCTTCCCTTTAATTTTTTTTCTTTTCTTGACCTTTCCTTTTCCCGACTTCTTGATGAAGCCGGCCGTTTGGCTTCTCCTCTGCACGCCAGCCTACATCTGCAGCTTTCTAGACCTCTTCAAGTTGACCCCTCAACCCACTCATGGCCTTGTCTCCTTCTGTCCATCTCTTCACCTCACCACTCTCACCATCACTCCCATCTACAAGCCGCCCTCCTCCTTGCCTGCTTCTCTCTATCGGGTTCGAATCACCCCGAAACCACCACCAACGCTTCGCTTCCATCCCTTCCCCTTGCGCCTTCTATCCGAACGGAGAACCAGGGAGGCAGCTTGTCCTCCTCTTCTCTTCTGTTGCAACCAGGAGCTCCGCCGTCTGCCACCACCGGAGACTTGGAGCATCGCCTTGCCGGAAATCAGAACTGGATCTGCATCCCCCTCCCGTTTTCCCTCGCCTCACATGATCTCCCCTGTTGCAATGAACCCCGACGGCCTGGAGCCACCGCCTCCATGCCTTGCCGCCCTGAACGACGCCGGTGAAGCCGCCCCTGCCGGCACAAGCCCTACCGGAGCCAAGCGGAGCCGCCGGCGCTGCTGTCTAGTCTTCTCTTCCAGCGTGCTTTCTTCATCGTTTAAAGAAGCCTTTTTAGGGCATTTCCAATCGGGACCCCCTCTTTTGGTATAATTGCAAATGTGGCCCATATTTCTAATTTGCAGATTTGACCCAAGTTTTAGAAATCTGAATATATGTCCCTACAGATTTATTTGTGGAATATGGCCCAAGGAATTAATTATTGAATATGACCCATATGTGGAAATTGTATAATTTACCGAGAAAAGGTTTTAAGGGTTTTAACCTTGGAGTTTAAATACGAGTTTGGTTCATATTTATATATATATATTATCAATTATTCCCTTTGTTGGATTTATTTCGGATTTATAACCCAAATTTTATTTCGGGAAATGGCCAAGTTTCGAAAGTTTATTAGTTGCCCGGAAAGTTGTTTTGGTTTTGACCCGTATTTATAAATTGTTGTGATTAGACCGAAAAATGCTTTGTGAGTTTTACCCTTGTTTTGAAAGCGGCGTTTCCTTAGATTTTTATATGCGTTAATCTCCCTTCCAAAATTAGCGTTTAAGCTAATTTTGTGTAGTTTTGTTTTAGGTCCGGAAGCGCCCCGATAAAGGCCTAACGAGTCCAAGTTCGACATCCGTCTTGACGTCGTGTGAGTATCTCCTCCCTCGATCTAGTTATGTTTAGTAATAGTATCATGATAGGTTGGATTTAGCATAATTTAGGGCAAATGCCAAGTAGTGGCTTGGAACCTTTAGGTGAGTGATTGAGGTTATTGATGTTCTTTGACATGTGGTGTGTTGATCTTGAGTTACTATACGGTTGTGACCCTCGTGTTTGACCTTGTGAGACTTGAGGTGTGTATGTTATCATGTGAGCTTTGTTGAGGTTGTGAGTATGAGTTTGTTGAGATTGTGGAGTTAGGATGGAAGTATCCTAGCATGTGGTTATAGGTTAGATCTCGTGAGTTTATGAGGGCTAGGAGAGTATCCTAGTTTATGGGAGTGTATGACTTAATAAGAGTATATAGTACTAGAAGTCTAAGGACTTCTAGCTTGCGTGAGTAGTTGATGATCATCGTGCCTTGTCTTGAACAGGCTTCAGTTATATTCTTTCGGAGAGTGTTATCGGTTTCGGTTAGCTTTGAGACGAGGTAAGTCCTCGGACTTACTTAGCCGCTTTTATGCCTTATTTGGATATATATGGTGGTGTGTGTTTACCGCTTTTAAGCATGAAAATGGATTAGGATTTACTTGACCTTATTTATTGGCCCATCGTTACTACTATTATTATTATCGGGCGGTGACATCACCGCTCAGTTTCCCGAGGGAGACTGGGGGGATCTCTGCGACCAGGCCATACACGGTATACGGGCGGGCTTCTTCATCACTCCCACAGGGTATACTGGTTGGGCACCACCACACTCCTGTTGGTTACACGGGGACAGAGGCGAGAGTTATAAGACTCTCGTGTCACACTTGAACGAATGAATTAGATATGGAATAACCTAAAAAGATAATAAGTAATGGATGTGTATGTTTATGAGCAAGTTGTGTGTTTGTGTTCCTATGTCTGTTTGTGCCATATTATTCTTATAATGCCTAGAATGTGAGCTAACGGTTTTATACCGATTGTTGTAGTTGATGTGCAGGATAAGATGTGGCCGAGTGATCCGGAGGAGTGGGCAGCCGGAGTTCCGTACATTTTAGGTTGAGTTGGGTATTGGAGTTCTTGTGTTGTTGTTTTATTATATTGTGTTGATGTTGTTGTAAAGACGGCTGAAGTCTTTCCTTTCTTTTATTTTCGGGTTTCATAACATTGCATAAAAATGTATTTCGGTTTTGGCCTTTATTTGTGCCTTGTTGCAAGATCCGGTGAAATTGTTGTCAGGCTAAGGGTCGGGACCCATTGTGAGGCCCCAGCCCGTAGCATCCCGAATCCCGCGGATTCGGGGTGTTACAAGCAGCTGCACCACCATCACGTCTTGCCAGGCGCAGAGTCCACAGACAACGGGATCCCGTAGCTCACAGACGGATAGACGAGCTGACGGATTAGATGATCGACTCTTACGCCGCCCTATCCTTGGACATTTTAGAGATGAGGGAGAGCCAGCACTACCAGCGCCGGATGTTGGAGATACAGTTCTAGCATATTATGGGCTACCCTTTTGATCCTTCCCAGCTCTACGTGCCATATCCACCACCACCACCAGCAGATCAGGACTAGAGCTTGCAGGGATTTTCTTTTATTAATTTATTATGTAGCTCAACTTATGTCCGGTGAGTACTTTCTTTCAGACTTATTTTTACCCATTGGGACAATGTGTCCCAAGTATGGGGTATTTGGATGTATTTATATTACTTATGTGTATTCTTGTATGACTTGGTTCGGATATTTATGATTTTCTTTATGCTCTATGTGTTTATCTGAGTCTACATTCATGCATACAGGTTAATTGATTGAGAAAAACGTCAAAAACTGGTTTAAGAAAAAAAAATTTGTGACCTCGGCCGAAGTGATTCTGACCAATCGAGGTGCATCACCTCAGTTGACTTAGAACATCTCGACCGAGGTGGTTTAACTGAGACAGTTTTCAAAATGATTTTTGTGCTTCTTATGTGGATATGACCTCAGTGAAGATTTTGTTTGCAGACTGGTTTTGAAATCTTTATATGTTTGAAAGGTTTTATGATATGTTTAATTTGCTAAATGCTTTGTTTGAAATTTGTGGCATGTTTAATTCTTTGTTTCTATCAAAATTATGTTGAATTTGAAGGTTGACACCACATGATGAGTTCTCTCACTTTCTTCCTAAGATGATTAAGGCAATTCATTCTCTTCTCTTCTTCTTCTTGATCATGCTTAGCCCCTCATATATATATTTGCATCTTTTACGTATCCGGGAATTTGGAAGCAAGCAAGTGAAGGAAAATTTGAGATGTTGGCTGAAAGTTAGGAAGAAACAAATAGGTTTGGGGAAGTCAATCATGATGATGAGTAACTCGGTACCATTCACATAGCCGGGTGTTTGTGTCTTGCCAAAGTCAGATTGAGCGATATTCCTAACGGGTCATGGTATGTGCATCAAGGGTGTTCTCTCCAAACGGTGTGTGCAAGCTTTAAATTTATAACCCAAGATGTATGCTAAAAACAAGGATACGAACCCGCAGTGTACGGGTCAATCGTAGTAAAAGTAAGAAATTCCGGGGTGTCGATCTCAGGGACTTAGGTGAAACAAAGCAAGTATAGGTTGTCAATGCAACTACTAAACACAAAGGTGATTAAAACAATCAAAGATGATAAAAATTCAAATAAGGAAATATGCAATTCTAGGGATTAAAGCATCTAGTTGTGGTTCCAACTCAAGATCTAATGATAAGCGGACAAAGCTGAGATTTTGCAAAGGGAAGGTGTTACTAAAGTGGAATAGATCACCGGGTAAGTCTCCCTACTCACTATTCCCAAACCGTAACTCCTATTACTGGGTAAGTCTCAAGGAATTAAGGAAAAGAACTATAACCTCAAACCAACACACCACCTAAGGGAATAAAATCAACCTTTACCGGGTAAGTCTCAGGCTAACTCACAAAGATGGGATGAAAGCACACTCAAACCCCAATAAAGGATAAACCTTTATTACCTACACTTATGATCTTGGGTAAACAAACAAAGAAATTACCGGGTAAGTCTCATCCTAAGCTTTTATTGAACCAGGAAAGGTGTAATAAGAATATGATTTGGCAAACTGTAACACTTAACTCTCAGTTTCGGATCAGAAAGGTCACCTCGGTCAGACGAATTCCACCCCGGCCGAGATGTTCATCGACTGAACGAGATACTCTAGGGTTAAGGATAAAGACTCGAGTTTTCAGGGTCCTAGTGGGATTAAGATTATATTCTATCATTGTTTTTCCCACAACCTTCAGCCAATCACCCTAGAATCACACAAAGAAATTAGCCACTCATCATCATGAAAGCAATAATCAAATATATGGGAAGAAAGTGAATATTTGAAGACAAGAACCTTAAGAACAAGGCTTCAACAACTGAATCAAATATCACAAATAAGCGTTCCTTGGATAACAAATCCAATAAGACGAATCAACAAAGAAGGGAATCTAAGAGAATCTTACAAAACCCTTCACAAAAGCTATAAAAGCTATCAACTTCCTTCCTTCAATCTTCCTTCCTAAAAATTCTTCCCAACTGCTGGATGCTCTAAGTATGTATAAGCATGGTCGAATTTGTGGAAAATCCAACCCTTTATATAGGAAAACTACCCTCCTAAGATAAAATATCTTGAAACGATATTTTCCTAATAAAATATATCTATCTCTCATAAATAAATCCCTAGAATATATGATCTTCCTTCTAGAAATCCAGCCTAAAAATATAAGATCTTTCCTTCCAAAAATAAATGATATCAGCCAAGAATAAAATATATCTCGCCGCGTCCAAGGTGTTCGCCTCGGTCGGGATGCTCTTCTGGATCACCTCGGTCGAGATGGTACTGTAGCTGACCGAGGTGACTCTAATTTGAATGTGAAATCTCTAAAATCTGGTCCAAAGTAAACTCTACTCCAATTCCATGCTTCCTGGATTCTTCCTTAAGCTCCTGAATGTAGCTCCTATGACTCCTTAGCTCCTTTAGCTCCATTTTGATGCAAAACGTGTCATTTTACCTACGATTACAACGAAACTTGGTGTAGACCTTGATTCTCGCAAAGGTAGATGAAACGACAATATAATCACATAATATACATCCAAACATGTAGATTATTGAAGATAAAACGTCTAAACAGGTCCCAAATTATAGACTATAATTCATGCTATCAAAATACCCCATACTTAGCCCTTCCTTGTCCCCAAGCAAGTTCCAAATCTTAGATACAAGATAGAATGGATTATAAGTCGTAAAGATCAATGAAAAAGTCTTTCAAAACATTTTAATGGTGTGCTACAATCATAGATCACTCTAAGAGAATGCTTCATGGAATTTAAAATCAAAATATGATCAAAACATTTTATAAATATAAGAAAGTTGTTCCTCTTTGCAGAAAATCATAGAATGCATAATAAATCATAATCATCGAAATTAATCATGTATAATCCAGTTTAAACCACCTGGTTAATCAACAAGCTCGAGGTCTCAAGGGCTTTTCAAAAGAAGGTCAAGAAATGTATGAGGGTGGGATGTATATAGGGAATGTGGTGATAGAATCTGGGAAAAGGATCTTTACTTCACTTCCTTTGAACTTCAACATCTTCCACCAATAAGCTTTGCTTATTTACTTTTTACTTTTTGGGATGCATGGACAGAGGTGCACAATAACCAAAGCCTAGGAGATCAGCAATCATCAGTTTCTCGAGATGCCTCAAACCCTTGATGCACATACCATGACCCGTTAGGAATATCGCTCAATGGGTCAAAATAAGTCTAAAGAAACATAGTACTCACCGGATAAAGCTGAGCTGCATAATAAATAAAGAAAAGAAATCTGCAAGCTCTAATCCTCTAGTCCCGATCCGGTGGTGGTGGTGGTGGTGCGTACGGGTACTGAGATGGGTCGAAAGGATAGCCCATGATATGCTGAAACTGAATCTCAGCCATCATGTGCTGGTAGTGTAGTCTCTCCTACATCTCTCTAATGTCCACGGATAAGGCGGCGTAGGAATCTATCACCTGGTCCGTCAGATCATCGATCCGGCGGTGAGCGACTGGATCCCCCTGTCTACGTACCCTACACCTGGCTGGACGTGCTGGTGCTTCAGCTGGCTCCTCCTCTGTCTCGTCGTCGTCTAGATCGACGACTGGTATACTAGTGTCAGCTGTATCTGTACCCGTGTCCATGGCAGCACTGCCATCCTCATCCTCATCCTCCTGCTCCTCAGCCTCATGCTCTTCATCCTGTCCCTGAGCTGCTGCATCTTTAGCATCCTCCATAAGTGGAATCCATACGGTCTGCCAGTAGTGCGGGTCATAAACAGAGAACTGAGGTGACCACCTAATACCCTAAGGTGCAGTCTACTCCCAGGGCATCGCCACATATGGCGTAGTAAGTCCGCGAGGAACCAATATCCTCCTAGTGATCATCTCCTATAGCCCGAGCGGCTTGGCAGCCGCCACCATAGTACATGCACTCAGATCCATGTCCATGTAACTCGCAATGTGAGTCACTATCCCTCCGTAGCATATGTTCCCCTTTGCCTTTGCCTTTATCCTGTGGAGATCCTCAGCCAGCATCCCTCAAAAATCCGGAACTCCACCGGTCACCATACAATAAAGACTCAACAACTCACCCTGTCTAATCTTCTGGGGCGTCTCAGTACGCGCCAGAAAAGTCTCGCTAAAAATCCTGTGAGCAAGTCTAAACGCTAGGTGGAAGATAATCTTCTCCCTGGATTCTCCAGGTCTCCACCTATCAAAGTGCTCAACTACGTGAGCTATTTGGCCCCAAAACTCTCGAGCTACAGCTCGAGAAGGAAAATCACCAACAGTGGGAGCCGGGAAGCCAACGATATCCCTCTAGTGGTCCATAGGAACTAGATAGTTCTGGTTCATCAACCGGTACTTGATGGCGCGCTCGGTGGGCAAATAAGTGACGGAGCTAACAAACTCCAAGGTCGGCTCAAGATAGGGTGGAGCTCTAATCTCAGTAAACTGCTCCAGCCCCACCATAGATATCATCCGCCTCAGATCATCATCCACATGGAGGCAATCAAATGCAGAAATGTCCAGAAATCGTGGTGCATCCACTAGATGTGCCGCTATGCGGTTATAGTCTACCTGGTGACGCTCATGGATCACCGGTATAGAGCGGCGTGAAGAAGAAGAAGGAGAAGGAGAAGATCTGTCTCTCAAAACCAACTGCCTGTCATAACTCATCTCTCTCTATCACTGTCAGACCACCTCGGTCACTCTGACAAGTCTCAAGAACACCTCGGTCGAGGCACAGGCCGACTGGACCGAGGCGAAGTGTTGTGCGATCGTTTCTCTCAAAAATCCAGTTCTTTTCCCCCAATATCACTACCAATTGTTCCTATGTGGTACTTAATCCTTTTCCAGCATAATGAAGGGGCAACCAAAGCCCAAATCAAATGAAATCAGTGGAAGAAGAGGGAGTTAGGGTTTTTTTCGAATTTACCCCAGATTTGGTCGATTCGGTGCGTTTTCACTACAGGTTGTTGCTTGCAAATCAATCCTCTACCCTTTCCTTGCAGTTTGGAAGCGAGAATCGTCAAAAACGATCGAAAAACGAAGAAGCAAGACGAGATGTACGCCGCGGTCGAGAAGGTGAGAGAGGGAAGAGAGAGAAATCAATCTCCCTTTTATACCCTTTTTTGGAACTGCTGTCACCTCGGTTGAGATGGTCTCGACTGGACCGAGGTGTTACGGACCGAGGTGGATCTTCAGTAACCCTAATCGCCTCGGTTGCTCAAGAATTATCTCGGTCGAGGTGCTGTGACTGCAACCGAGATGTGTCTCAGTCAAACTCCGTCTTCTCAATTTCTCGAACTTCTGTCCTTCCAGTGTTGCTCCTGGGTTGTATTCCTTCCTTAGATGTTACCTATTGTCTTTCTAGGACGCCAAAAACAAAACAAAGCAAAGCAAAAGCAAACTATATAAAGCTAGATTAGAAAAAGGGAAAAGAAAGCAATACCTTGGGTTGCCTCCCAAGCAGCGCTTGATTTAAGGTCGCTAGCTGGACCGTACGGTGTCCCTAAACAAGGTATAGTGGTGCAACCTCCTCAACCGGGACTTCCGGTTTGTATTTCTTAAGTCTGTGGCCATTGACCTTGAAGCTTCCACTTGTTTCTTTCCAAATCTCAACTGCACCATAAGGGAAAACATGTTTCACAACATAAGGTCCTGTCCATCTAGATTTCAACTTACCTTCAAAGAGGCGGAGGCGGGAGTTGAAGAGTAGAACTAAGTCTCCTTCTTTTAGCTCCTTAGGAATGATACGCTTGTCATGCCATTTCTTCGTCCTTTCTTTATAGATATTGGCATTCTCATAAGCGTTCAAACGCAGCTCCTCCAGCTCATTGATATCCAATAGCCGCTTCTCACCGGCTTCCTTGATGTCGAAGTTCAACCATTTGATTGCCCAATATGCTTTGTGTTCTAGCTCAACGGGCAAATGACAAGACTTCCCACATACCAAATTATAAGGGGTGGTACGAATGGGAGTCTTTAACGCGGTCCTGTAAGCCCAAAGAGCGTCGTCCAACTTCATGGACCAATCCTTCCTCGTCCTAGAGACGGTCTTCTCCAAGATCGCTTTAATTTCTCTATTTGAGATCTCGACCTGTCCACTAGTTTGCGAGTGATAAGGGGTTGCTACCTTGTGGGTGACCCCATACTTCGATATAAATGCTTTGAACTTCCGGTTTATGAAATGTGTCCCTCTATCGCCGATGATGATGCGTGGAGTCCCAAAACGTGGAAAGATAGTCCTGTTGAAGAGCTTCACAACCACCATGGCGTCATTAGTGGGAGAGGCAATGACTTCAACCCATCTAGAGACGTAGTCGTCAGCTAGGAGAATGTAGAGGTTCCCTCCGGATGACGGAAAAGGTCCCATGAAATCTACTCCCCATACATCAAACATCTCAACCTCTTGTATGTTATTGAGTGGCATCTCGTTCCTCCTAGATAAATTCCCTGTTCTTTGGCATGCATCACAAGAGACAACAAACGATTGTACACCCTTAAATATTGTAGGGCAAAAGAAACCGGAGCGTAATACCTTGGCGCACGTTTTGTGAGCGCTAGCATGCCCTCAACAAGGAAGTGAGTGACAATGTCGTATGACGCTAGTAACTTCATCTTCCGGAATGCATCTTCGAAGCATCCCATCCGGACCTCTCTTCAATAGCAGCGGTTCATCCCAGTAATAATGGCGTACATCCTTGAAGAATTTCTTCCTTTGAGCGTACGTCAATCCGGGTGGTATTTCCTGGCAAACAAGATAATCAACAATATCAGCATACCAAGGTCCTTTATTATCAGAAATTTGGTGGAGAGAATGCTCTGCCAACTAAGGATGAATGTTAGACAAGGGAGTAAGAGATTTGTTATTTTTAGTCGACATCATCTCGCTTTCGACCTCGGTCGAGGTCCAGAGAGGGTGACCGAGATGTTCTTCAGTCATGAACACCTTGCTTGGTCCAGAAAGTGCCTCACTCGAGGTACTGCAACTGGGACCGAAACTGGAGATCTTCTTCTCCTGGATTAGCTTTAAGCTCCGTATATCTACATCACAAGAAGCATCTATACCTTCCTCCATTAAAATAAAACTAATAACTCTTTCAAGTGGATCTTTAATAAGGATAGAGCTCACCAATTCCCTTGATTCTTCTTCATCATAGATGTTGAAGATATCATCTCCTAGCTGCTCTCCCTTCATTGCCGCAAGAAATGCAAATTCTACTTCATCTCCGCCAATGTTGAATTGCAACTTGGCGTTCTTACAATCCACATTGCAACCCGAAGTTGCTAGAAACGGCCTCCCGAGAATGATAGGAACAGGATAATCTGCGGGAATGTCAAGTACAACAAAGTCTATAGGTAAATAGAAGTTACCTAACTTAACCGGAACGTCCTCCAAAATGCCCACGGGATGGATAATGGAGCGGTCCGCCATGTATAACCGTATCTTCACCGGCTTGGGCTCTCCATGTCCGATCTTCACACATAGCTCCAGCGGGATGATGCTCACGTTGGCTCGTAGATCACACAACGCCTCACAAGTGACATCCCCAACTTGAATGGGAATGCAAAATGAGCCGGGATCTCTCAATTTGGGTGGCATCTTCTCCTTCATGATTTGAATAAGCTCCGAGGATTTAGATGTCATCCTTACTTCACCAAAATCTTCCAACTTCCTCTTCCTTGATAGAATCTCTTTTAAGAACTTCCCATAGGCGGGAATCCCTAAAATAGCATCAAGGAAAGGAATGTTAATATGTAGTTTATTCATCAAGTCAAGGAACTTACCAAAATGCTTGTCTAGATGTGCTCTGGCCCTTGACTGAGGGAATGGAAGTGGTGGTTTATATGCAGGAGGTGGAACATAAAATTCAGTTTTGTCCGACGCTCTCTGTGGCTCAACATCGGTTGGCACCTCGGCCGAAGTGTTCTTCGACTTTATCTGGACCGAGGTGGTCTTCGTCTGTACTGGCATCGACCGAGGCACTGGATCTGCAGTCTTCAGTCCACTTCTCGTCGTTATTGCCATGACCTGTCCCTTGGGGTTTCTTTCCGTCCTTGCTTGAAGCTTCCCTGGATCTCTTGACGCTTCATTCGCCTTGTTAAAGAATTGTTGCTCTGAGGCTTTTTGTGCCTTCGAAAATGAAGTCATGGATGTCTCCATGGAGTTAAGCTTCATCAAGATGGCCTCCAGCACTGCATCTTTCTTTTCCGGCTGGGACGAACTCGATCCTTGCTCCTGGCTCTTCAATGGAGTAGAAGAAGAAGAAGAAGAAGAGAGGAAAGGATTAGAGGAGTCATTCGAATTGGAGTTAGAGTAAGGGTTACCCGAATTTTGGTTGTTTGCCCTCCAATTATTGCTGTTCGATCCTCTATTGTTGTTGTAGTTGTTGTTCTGGGAACTGTTGTTGTTGTTTCGGTACCCGTTGTTCCTTGAATGTTGATATCCTTCCTCCTCTTTCTTGGTTTGAGCAACCAAAAGGTCTTTCAATTGCTTTACATCATTCTTCAAGGAGGTGATTTGATCATTGTTTGGTGGAGCTTCTTGAATGTTGACTCTTTTAACTCCACCTTCAGCTCCTTGGTGGGAGTATTTCTCCATGTGCAAAGCTTGCTTCTCTATGAACTCCCAAGCATCGTCAATCGGCATGTCCGTGAATGTGCCGGCGGATAGTAGTTGAAGGTTGAACTAGGTGTTGCCGTTCAGTCCTTTGAAGTATATCTCCAACAACTCTATCTTTGGAATCCCATGATGTGGACAATCCAAAAGAATGTCTTTAAATCTCTCCCATGACCTGGACAAACTCTCCTTGTCCTTCATGATAAATGCATTGATCTTCCCTCTCATTTCAGCGGTCTTAGAGGGAGGAAAGAATTTAGTCAAGAACTCCGTAGTCATATCCTCCCAAGTATTGATTTTTCCTGGAGGAAGAGATTGATACCAAGTAAGTGTCCTATCTTTCGAAGAGAAGTAGAAAGGCCTTAGCTTGTAATTGTTGTTTTCCAGCCGTGAAGGTCTCAAGGTCTCCATCAAGATCTCATAGTTTTGTAGATATTGATGCGGAGATTCCCTCTCTAGCCCTCCAAACTGGCATTGGCGAATCATGGAAAGAACTTGCGGTCGAAGCTCATAATCATGGTCCGCTGGATCACCTAGGTTGACTCCTGGACGCCTCAGTTGCTGATTGGGGTCCATTCTTTGCCCTAGGGTCTGTGGAATACCAGCAAAAAGAGCATCTCGGACTAGCATCCGAGGTGGAAGTATCTCGGCTGGGGCTGCTGGAACTGGGTCCTGCCTCGGTCGAGGAACTGGAGCTGGTCGAGGTAGATACTGGTCCCGTAAAGTCGCCATATCTGCTTCGATTGCTTCCGTTCTTGTGCGAGTTTCTTCCTTTTCCCTTCATAATTCTTCTTTACTGAGGCGTAGTTGTTCCAATGCCTCCTTCAATTCGGCTTAAAGATCACGATTATCTTGATTGGCCATCTTCGCTTCTTTCAAGTGTGTTTTATATGTCTTTTCTGGTTCGGGATGGTAGGGAACAATGTCCTTCCTAGCGCATGTTCTTCGCATAAACCTAAGAAAAAGAACCTGCGAAAGTCACTCAAGTAGAGTGGTTAGTAGAAACAGGGGAAAGCGCCCCGAAAGCTAACCACAACCGGCTCGGTCTAGAACAAGTCCCCGGCAACGGCGCCAAAAACTTGTTCGTTTCAAACGGTGTGTGCAAGCTTTAAATTTATAACCCAAGATGTATGCCAAAAACAACGATGCGAACCCGCAGTGTACGGGTCAATCGTAGTAAAAGCAAGAAATTCCGGGGTGTCGATCTCAGGAACTTAGGTGAAACAAAGCAAGTATAGGTTGTCAATGCAACTACTAACCACAAAGGTGATTAAAACAATAAAAGATGATAAAAAGTCAATTAAGGAAATACGCAATTCTAGGGATTAAAGCATCTAGTTATGGTTCCAACTCAAGATCTAATGATAAGCGAACAAAGCTGAGATTTTGCAAAGGGAAGGTGTTACTAAAGTGGAATAGATCACCGGGTAAGTCTCCCTACTCACTATTCCCAAACCGTAAGTCCTATTACCGGGTAAGTCTCAAGGAATTAAGGAAAAGAACTATAACCTCAAACCAACACACCACCTAAGGGAATATAATCAACCTTTACCGGATAAGTCTCAGGCTAACTCACAAAGATGGGATGAAAGCACACTCAAACCCCAATAAAGGATAAACCTTTATTACCTACACTTATGATCTTGGGTAAACAAACAAAGGAATTACCGGGTAAGACTCATCATAAGCTTGTATTGAACCACGAAAGGTGTAATAAGAATATAATTTGGCAAACTGTAACACTTAACTCCCAGTTTCGGATCAGAAAGGTCACCTCGGTCAGACGAATTCCACCCCGGCTGAGATGTTCATCGACTGAACGAGATACTCTAGGGTTAAGGATAAAGACTCGAGCTTTCAGGGTCCTACTGGGATTAAGATTATTCTATCATTGTTTTTCCCACAACCTTCAACCAATCACCCTAGAATCACACAAAAAAGTTAGCCACTCATCATCATGAAAGTAATAATCAAATATATGGGAAGAAAGTGAATATTTGAACACAAGAACCTTAAGAACAAGGCTTCAAGAACTGAATCAAATATCACAAATAAGCGTTCCTCGGATAATAAATCCAACAAGACAAATCAACAAAGAAGGGAATCTAAAAGAATCTTACAAAACCCTTCACAAAAGCTATAAAAGCTATCAACTACCTTCCTTCAATCTTCCTTCCTAAAAATCCTTCCCAACTGCTGGATGTTCTAAGTATGTGTAAGCATGGTCGAATTTGTGGAAAATCCAACCCTTTATATAGGAAAACTACCCTCCTAAGATAAAATATTTTGAAAAGATATTTTCCTAATAAAATATATCTATCTCTCATAAATAAATCCCTAGAATATATGATCTTCCTTCTAGAAATCCAGCCTAAAAATATAAGATCTCTCCTTCCAAAAATAAAAGATCTCAGCCAAGAATAAAATATATCTCGCCACGTCCAAGATGTTCGCTTCGGTCGGGACGCTCGTCTGGATCACCTCGGTCGAGATGGTAATGTTGCTGACCGAGGTAACTCTAAACTGAATGTGAAATCTCTCAAATTTGGTCCAAAGTAATCTCTACTCCAATTCCATGCTTCCTGAATTCTTCCTTAAGCTCCTGAATGTAGCTCCTATGACTCCTTAGCTCCTTTAGCTCCATTTTGATGCAAAACGTGTCATTTTACCTATGATTACAACAAAACTTGGTGCAGACCTCGATTCCCGCAAAGGTAGATAAAACGACAATATAATCACATAATATACATCCAAACATGTAGATTATTGAAGATAAAACGTCTAAACAGGTCCCAAAATATAGACTATAATTCATGCTATCAAAGGGTTTGATGCATCTCAAGAAATTGATGATTGCTAATCTTCCATGCTTCGGTTATTGTGCATCTCTGTCCATGCATCCCAAAAATTAAAAAAAGTAAAATAAGCAAAACTTATTGGTGGAAGATGTTGAAGTTCAAAAGGAAGTGAAGTAAAAGATCATTTTCCCGGATCCTATCACCATATTCCCTATATACATCCCACCCTCACACGTTTCTTGACCTTCTCTTGAAAAGCCCTTGAGACCTCGAGCTTGTTGATTGAATTAGTGGTTTAAACTGGATTATGCATGATTAATTTCGATAATTAAGATTTATTATGCATTCTATGATTTTACGCAAAGATGAACAACTTTCGTATATTTATAAAATGTTTTGAGCATGTTTTGATTTTAAACTCCATGAAGCATTCTATTAAAGTGATCTATGAGTGAAGCACATCACCATAAATGTTTTGAATACTTTTCATTGATCTTTATGACTTATAATCCATTCTATCTTGTACTTAAGATTTGGAACTTGCTTGGGGACAAGCAAGGGACAAGTATGGGGTATTTTGATAGCATGAATTATACTCTATATTTTGGGACCTGTTTAGACGTTTTATCTTCAATAATGTGCATGTATGGGTGTATATTATGTGATTACATTGTTGTTTCATCTACCTTTATGGGAATCGAGGTCTACACCAAGTTTCGTTGTAATTGTAGGTAAAATGGCACGTTTTGGACTGAAATGGAGCTAAAGAAGCTAAGGAGTCATTGAAGCTACATTCTGGAGCTTAAGGAAGAACTCAGGAAGCAAGGAATTAACAAAGAAGATTTACTTTGGACAAGATTTGAGAGATTTCACCTTAAGCTGAGATTCACCTCGGTTGACCACAGAGTCACCTCGACCGAGGTGATCCAGAGGAGCGCCCCAACCGAGGCGAACACCCTGGACGCGGAGAGATATATTTTATTTAGCTGAGATCTTTTATTTTTGGAAAGAGAGATCTTATATTTTTGGGCTGGATTTCTGGAAGGAAGATCATATATTTTGGAGATCTATTTTAGAGATATGGATATATTTTATTAGGAAATTATCTTTTTAAGATATTATTATCTTTGGAAGATAATTCTCCTATATAAAGGGCTGGATTTTCCAAAAATTCAGCAACCCGCTACCATCACAACACTTGGAGATTGAGAAAGCTGCAGTTAGAAAGGATTTTTGGAAGGTTGCAGGAAGATTGAAGGAAAGAAGTTCATAGCTTGTTATAGCTTTTGTGTAGGGATTTGTAAGACTTTTTTAGATTCCCTTCTTGTTGATTGTGTTGTTGGATTTGTAATCCAAGGAACGCTGATTTGTTTATTTGATTCAATTATTGAAGTCTTGTTCTTAAGGTTTTTGTGTTCAAATATTCATTATCTTCCCATATATTTGATTTTTGCTTTCATGATGATGAGTGGCTAATTTCCTTGTGCGATTATAGGGTGATTGGCTGAAGGTTATGGGAAAAACAATGATAGAATAATCTTAAATTCCAGTAGGACCCTGAAAGCTCGAGTCTTTATCCTTAACCTTAGAACATCACGTTAAGTCGATGAACATCTCGGCCGGGGTGGAACTTGGCTGACCGAGGTGACTTATTTGATCCGTAACTGAGAGTTAAGTGTTAGAGCTTGCCAAATCCTATTCTTATTACACCTTTCCTGGTTCAATGCAACCTTAGGATGAGACTTACCCGGTAATTCCTTTGTTTGTTTACCCATGATCATAAGTGTAGGTAATAAAGGTTTATCCTTTATTGGGGTTCGAGTGTACCTTCATTCCATCTTTGTGAGTTAGCCTGAGACTTACCCGGTAAAGGTTGATACTATTCCCTTAGTTGGTGTGTTGGTTTGAGACTATAATTCCTTTTCTTAGTACCTTGAGACTTACCCGGTAATAGGTTCTTTGGCTTGGGATTGTGAGTAGTGAGACTTACCCGGTAAAGGTCGATACTATTCCCTTAGTTGGTGTGTTGGTTTGTCCGTTTATCTTGAAATCTTGAGTTGGAACCACAACTGGATGCTTTAATCCCTAGAATTTGAATATTCCCTTTAATTGACTATGTTATCATCTTTGATTGTTTTAATCGCTTTTGTGGTTAGTTGCAATATTGACTACCTATACTTGCTTAGGTTTCACCTAAGTCCCTGAGATCGACACCCCGAAATTCTTGCTTTTACTATAATTGATCCGTACACTGCGGGTTCGCATCCTTGTTTTAAGCATACTTCTTGGGTTATAAATTTAAAGCTTGCACACACCGTTTGGAGCGAACATGGTCAGCCATGTATAACCTTATCTTCACCGGCTTGGGCTCTCCAAGTCCGATTTTCACACATAGCTCCAACGGGATGATGCTCAAGCTGGCTACTAGATCACACAACGCCTCACAAGTAACATCCCCAACTTGGATGGGAATGCAAAAGGAGCTGGGATCTCTTAATTTGGGTGGCATCTTCTCCTTCATGATTTGAATGAGCTCCGAGGATTTAGATGTCATCCTTACTTCACCAAAATCTTCCAGCTTCCTCTTCCTTGATAGAATCTCTTTTAAAAATTTCTCATAGGCGGGCATCCCTAGAATAGCATCAAGGAAAGGGATGTTAATATGCAATTTATTCATCAAGTCACGGAACTTACCAAAGTGCTTGTCTAGATGTGCTCTAGCTCTTGACTGGGGGAATGGAATTGGTGGTTTATATGCAGGAGGTGTGTCATAAAATTTAGTTTTGTCCGACGCTTTCTGAGACTCCACCTCAGATGGTACCTCGCCGAAGTGTTCTTCGTTTGTAACCTGGACCGAGGTATTCTTTACTGGCATCGACCGAGGCACTGGATCTCCCGTTTTTAATCCACTTCTCGTCGTTATTGCCACGATCTGTTCCTTGGGGTTGCTCTCTGTTCTTGCTGGGAGCTTCCCTGGGTTTCTTGGCACTTCATTCGCCTTATTGAAGAATTGTTGCTCTAAGGCTTTTTGTGCCTTCGAAAATGAAGTCATGGACATCTCCATAGCATTGAGCTTGATCAAGATAGCCTCCAGTACTGCATCTTTCTTCTCTGGCTGGGACGAGCTTGATCCAGGCTCCTGGCTCTTCAATGGAGTTGAAGAAGAATAAGAGAGGAAGGGATTAGAAGAATTATTTGAACTGGAGTTAGAGTAAGGGTTACCCGGATTTTCATTGTTGGGCCTCCAATTGTTGTTGTTGGAGCCTCTATTGTTGTTGTAGTTGTTGTTCCGGGAACCATTGTTGTTGTTCCGGGAACCGTTGTTGTTGTTGTTCCTTGAGCCTTGATATCCTCTTTCCTCCTTTTTGGTGCGGGCAACTAAAAGATCCTTCAATTGCTTCACATCATTCTTGAGGGAAGTGAGTTGATTATCATTTGATGGAGTCTCTTGGAAGTTAACTCTCTTAACACCATTTTCGGCTCCTTGGTGGGAGTACTTCTCCATGTGCAAAGCTTGTTTTTCAATGAACTCCCAAGCTTCGTCAATCGGCATGTCCATAAATGTGCCGGCGGATAGTAGTTGAAGGCTGAATTGGGTAGCTCCATCCAATCCCTTGAAATTAATCTCCATCAACTCTATCTTTGGAATCCCATGATGCAGGCGATCCAAAAGAACATCTTTAAATCTCTCCCATGACTTGGACAAACTCTCTTTGTCCTTCATGATGAATGTATTGATCTTCCCTCTCATCTCAGCAGTTTTGGAGGGGGGAAAGAATTTTGTCCAGAACTCCATCGTCATCTCTTCCCAAGTGTTGATCTTTCCGGGAGGAAGAGACTGGTACCAAGTAAGCACCGTGTCTTTCAAAGAAAAGTAAAAAGGCCTTAACTTGTAATTATTATTTTCCACCTTTTAAGGTCTCAAGGTCTCCATCAAAATCTCATAGTTTTGCAAATGTTGATGCGGAGACTCCCTCTCTAAACCTCCAAACTGGCATTGGTGGATCATGGAAAGAACTTGTGGTCGAATTTCATAATCGTTCTCCGCTGGATCTCCTAGGTTGACTCCTGGACACCTCACTTGCTGGTTCTGGTCCATCCTCTGCCCTAGGGTTTGTGGAATACCTGCAAAAAGAACATCTCGGACTGGCATCCGAGGTGGAAGTATCTCGGCCGGGGCACCTGGAGCGGGATCTTGCCTCGTCGAGGGTCTGGTCGAGGCAAAATCTTAGCTCGTAACTCAGTCATATCTGCTGCAATCTCTGAAGCTCTGGTGCTATTTTCCTTCCTTCCACGCCTAGTTTTTCCCTATTGAGGCGCAGCTGTTCCATCGCCTCCTTAAACTCGGCCTCAAGATCGCGATCGTCTCGGTTGGCCATTTTCGCTTCTTTCAAGCGTCTCTTATATGTCTTTTCTGGTTCGGGGTCGTAAGGAACGATTTCCTTCCAAGCACGGGTTCTTCGCATAAACCTAAAAGAAGAACCTGCGAATGTCACTCAAGTAGAGTGGTTAGTAGCAAAAGGGGCAATAGCCCCGAAAGACAACCGCAACCGGCTCGGTCTAGACCAAGTCCCCGACAACTGCGCCAAAAACTTGTTCGCTCCAAATGGTGTGTGCAAGCTTTAAATTTATAACCCAAGAAGTATGCTTAAAACAAGGATGCGAACCCGCAGTGTACGGATCAATTGTAATAAAAGCAAGAATTCTAGGGGCGGATAACTAGGACTTAGGTGAAACAAATCAAGTATAGGTTGTCAATATTTCAAATAACCACAAAAGCGATTAAAATAATCAAAGATGATAATAAGGTCAATAAAGGGGAATATGCAATTTCTAGGGATTAAAACATCTAGTTGTGATTCCAACTCAAGATCTCAGGATAAGCGGACAAAGCTGAGATTTTTGCTAAGGGAAGGTGTTACTAAAGTGGAATAGATCACCGGGTAAGTCTCACTACTCACAACCCCAAGCAAAAGAACCTATCACCGGGTAAGTCTCAAGGTACTAAGGAAAGGAATTATAATCTCAAACCAACACACCAACTAAGGGAATAGAATCAACCTTTACCGGGTAAGTCTCAAGCTAACTCACAAAGATGGAATGAAGGCACACTCAAACCCCAATAAAGGATAAACCCTTTATTACCTACACTTATGATCTTGGGTAAACAAACTAAGGAATTACCGGGGAAGTCTCATCCTAAGCTTGCATTGAACCAGGAAAGGTGTAATAAGAATACGATTTGGCAAACTCTAACACTTAACTCTCAGTTACGGATCAGAAAAGGTCACCTCGGTCAGTAAAGTTCCACCCCGGCCGAGATGTTCATCGACTGAACGAGATGTTCTAAGGTTAACGATAAAGACTCGAGCTTTCAGGGTCCTACTGGGATTTAAGATTATTGTATCATTGTTTTTCCCACAACCTTCAACCAATCACCCTAGAATTGCACAAGGAAATTAGTCACTCATCATCATGAAAGCAATAATCAAATATATGGGAAGAGAATGAATATTTGAACACAAAAGCCTTAAGAACAAGGCTTCAATAACTGAATCAAATATCAAACAAATCAGCGTTCCTTGGATCACAAGTCCAACAAGACAATCAAACAAAACGGAATCTAAGAAAGTCTTACAAATCCCCTCAAAAGCTATAACAAGCTATGAACTTCCTTCCTTCAATCTTCAAAACTTCCAGAAAATCTTCTCTTTGCTTGTTATTCTCAGCTTCTAAGGATGGTTGAACTTGTGGAAAATCCAACCCTTTTTATAGGAGAATTATCTCACAAAGATAATAATATCTTAAAAAGATAATTTCCTAATAAAATATATCTTTTCTTCAAAATAGATCTCCCAAATATATGATCTTCCTTCCAGAAATCCAGGCCAAAAATATAAGATCTCTCCTTCCAGAAATAAAAGATCTCAGCCAAATAAAATATATCTCGCCGCGTCCGAGTATTCGCCTCAGTCGGGGCGCTCCTCAAGATCACCTCGGTCGAGGTGATATTGTAGCTGACCGAGGTGAATCTCAGCTGAAGGTGAAATCTCTTAAATCTGGTCCAAAGTAAATCTTCTTTGTTAATTCCAAGCTTCCTGGGTTCTCTTTTAAGCTCCTCAATGTAGCTCCAATGACTCCTTTGCTCCTTAGCTCCATTTTGATCCAAATTGTGCCATTTTACCTACGATTACACTGAAACTTGGTGTAGACCTCGATTCCTGTAAAGGTAGATGAAACAACAATATAATCACATAATATACATTCAAACATGCAGATTATTGAAGATAAAATGTCTAAACAAGTCCCAAAATATAGACTATAATACATGCTACCATTTAAAGTTCATTGATTTATGTAAGTTCTGGAAAGAAGAAATGCCATCAACCAAACACAAGCCAGGCGTTGACCTTGAAAACTCACCAATACAAAAAAATGTAAAAGAAAGATAGTTCTTGAACAACGAATCTGGAAGTTGATTTTGTATCACAAAAAATCGACAAGTTCTTCTGAAAAATCGTCCGATTTTTCATCCTATTTTTGTTTTTGTTTCAAATTTTCAAGAAATGTTTTAGGCACACTTACCAGAATCCAAGTGCACCCTGTGCAAGTGTACTACAAAAGAAGAATTGCAGTACATACCTTGATCCAATTGAAGAGTTATAGCCATATCTAAATCCAAACCCGGCTAACTCTCTTTTCTTAAACTTCGCACCTCAAGGTACTTTCTTCTCTCTTCTTAATCTCTTGTGTTCTTTCCAATAGCCTTTTCTATTCTAAAGACCGAGTCTTTCTTTGAGTGTTCTAGTTAGTATCGATACTACTTAACACACTATTTCTCTATCCGCAATATTTTCTTTCTACCTTGTCGTGTGTGGAGTAAACTTCTTACAGGGATTCCTTAACCATCGCACCGCACAAGAACCTTCAACCGAACCAAGTTAACTACGTGATTCAATCAAGGAGATCTAGTGAGGCCAAGGCACTGATTTGTAATGAAACACTAATCCATACAAGTCACTTACATCAAGTTAGCTTGTGGCTCACAACAAGTGTGAGTGCGAGAGAAGACAAGTAAGAAACCCTTGTTTTCACTAATATCACACATTTATTTTTACTTTATGTGATTGTGCAGGATGTATTATCCGGACTATCATTCCTGAGGAAAATCTATAGCCCCAGAGCAAAATCTTGCCCAAGATTTTCCCCAAATAAGGTTTAATCAATATGCTCCTCAACGGAGATCGATGAATGACGATGAAGGATGTTCACGTGTTCCTTATAAAACTCCAGCCCCGGAACCACATCCCCGAATCCATTACGAACATGGTATGAGCTATTCAAATCAGTATTGTGATATGCCTAACGCTCCAAAGTATGTTGATTCTAGGCATTCGAGGATGAGAGGGACTATCATAAGAATGATAATTCCATAAAGAAGATCCGACATGATTTGGCAGAATTGCACCACCAGTTGATCGCATTCATGGGGGTTATCCAAACCAAAAAGGTCATGGAGACCTCTGAGAAACAGAAGAACGGAGGGAAGGAACGAGCATTGGACAAAGAAGTGGTCGAAGAACAAACCAATGAAGAAAATCGACCTGTTCTTGCAGAAAACTCGGTCGATTTTCCTGAAGATCACCCTATTGTTCCTAAAAATTGATCCACTACAGTCACCAATACAACACCTTCAAGGGATCTTTTGGTTGACCTAGAAACACTGCAGATTGAGCACAATCCCATGGTTTTCAGGTTATATCATTCATGTCTTTGAATCAATTGATTGAAAGATGTGTGCTTAAGAAAGCTAAGATTTATCACTCTTCTCTATCTTTTCGTTGTAATGACTATACGGTTAAGTTATTTTCCCTAACTTCTTTTGATCTTATACTGTTGTCTTTAAGAAAGAGGGTAAGTGTTATTGCAGGAAAAAGAGATTTAAATGGACATGACATTGCTGCTGGATCCCGAAGATCTTTAAGAATGACCACCAGGAGAGGATCGAGTTGTAGTTCATTTCCAGTTAGCATCATCAACAGCAGTGTACGGATGCGTCCGTGACATTCCTGAAGTTAAATCTCACCCGAGATTTGTGTTTGATGACCGAGGTTCCTTAGCTTCTTTATCTTTTCTTTGCTTGTGTGACTTGAAGTCCATAAAAAATTTAACTCTTCCATTAAGCTCATCTCAAATTCCCAACACATAAAATTTGAAAATTCCTTGCATAGAGAAACATTATTAACAGAAAATAATATATCATCAACATAAATTTGTACTATTAATAAATCGTTGCCTCTTGTTTTGACAAACAAAGTTTTGTCGATCAAACCTCTTTTGAAATTGTTTTCAAGGTGATACTTGGACAATCTTTCAGACGAAGCTCGAGGAGCTCGCTTAAGACCATAAAGAGCTTTGTCCAATCTAAAAACATGATCCTGAAATTCATCATTTTCAAAACTAGACGGTTGAAAAACATAGACTTCTTCTTCTAAGAAGTCATTTAGAAAAGCTCATTTAACATCCATTTGACAAAGCTTTATGTTCATGGAGGATGTAAAAGCAAGTAGCGTACGTATGGCTTCTAACTTGGTAACCGGAGCTAAAGTCTCCTCATAATCAATACCTTCTTCGTTGTTATAGCCTTGAGCTGTAAGTCGTGCTTTGTTTCGATTAACCTTCCCATTTTCATCCAACTTGTTTCGAAATACCCATTTTGTGCCAATGATGGAGTGTTGCTTAGGTCTAGACGTGAGTGTCCAAACTTTTTTTCTCTCGAATTCATTCAGCTCATTTTGCAGGGCCATGATCCAATCAGGTTGTTGAAGTGCTTGAACGTAATTCTTGGAATCTATAAGAGACACGAATGCCGAGAAAGCACACAAGTTGTTAACCCTATATCGGGTTTGAACTTCTGCTTTTGGATCTGAGATCACATTCTCTGGTGGATATGGTATGAAAAATGTTGAAACTTTCTCCTTTTGAAGGCTTAAACAGATCCTGAAGATTGTGGTTCATTTGCTCGACTATATTCAGGTATTGCTAGAGTATCGCCTTTGGATCCTATATCAAGGCCTTGAAGTTGGGTTTCAAGGCCTTGAAACTGACTTCTAGCAGTTTCATTTGTCATTTCAAGGTCTTGAAGATGCGTTTCAAGTTCTTGAGATTATTCTCCGGGATCTTGAATCTTTTCTTGTATATTCTTTTCTTGAGCTTTAGGATCTTCTTCGCCATCCAAATTATGATCTCCATGTTGATCAAGATTCAAATCCGCAAAACTCTCACTCAAAGTACCATCATTGCTTTCATCAAATATAACATGAATACTTTCCGACTCGGAAAATTCTGTTCCGAATGTTTGAAAACGAGCCTATCCTTTTTATTATTTTGGTATGTGTTCTTCCTCATCGTAAAAATGAGGAATCAAGGGAGATAGTGAGTTCTATATTGCTCAAGGATCCATTACAAAAGGTCATAAGTATGAGCATCATGAAAGAGGGAATATAAAAGGACTGCGATTCTGAAGTTTGAGCTTTAGAAGAGCTCGAGGAAGAGCCAAAGGGTGAAATTGAAGAATTAGAAGACGGAAAAAAATTTGACAAATATCTCTGTCAAGTACCATTTTCCACGGGCGAGATTTTCAAGGCCAGGCTGTGGAATTTTGAAACTCTAAGACTCCTCTGAAACTCCTTAGATCTCCCTACCCCTTCTATAACCATTGAAGCATCCCGTGATGCTTCGGAAGGTCATAACACCTCAACAAAGGAACCTTCTACCTTGGAGTTCAAACCACTTCCCACTCACTTAAGGTACGTCTTTCTAGGACCAAACTCTACATATCCGGTCATGTTTAGTACCAACTTGAATGATGATGAACACAATAATCTAAAGAATAAATTGAAATTGCATAAGAAAGCCTTGGGATACACCATTGATGATTTAGTAGGTACCACACCTTCTTTATGTATACATAAGATCTTAATGGAGGATGACCATAAGCATTCACGAGAACCTCAAAGACGGTTAAATCGGATCATGAAAGAGGTTGTGAAGAAGGAAATCCTTAAGTTGCTTGATATAGGTATTATCTTCCTAATTTCCGATGGCAATTGGGTGAGCCCCGTCACGTACTACCAAAGAAGGGAGGAATGACCATTGTGACTAACAAACAAAATGAGTTAATTCCTATAGGAACGGTAACAGGATGGAGGATGTGTATCGACTACAGGAAGTAGAACGTTGCAACAAGGAAGGATCAGTTCCCTTTTCCTTTCATCGATCAAATGCTCGAGAGATTGGGACAACACTCACATTTTTGTTACTTGGATTGGTATAGAAGATTCTGCCAAATCCCTATCCATCCGGATGATGAGAAGAAGGCCACCTTTACGTGCCCATGGAGTACCTTCGCTTACAGGAGAATGCCATTCGGACTTTGCAACTCACCGGCCACCTTCTAAAGGTGCATGATGGCAATATTCTCCAAATATATAGAAAATATCATGGATGTTTTTATGTATAACCTTTATGTTTACGATTCCTCTTTTGATGATTGTCTAGTTAACCTTTCCTTAGTTCTTCAAAGATATGAAGACACTAAGCTTCTGTTGAATTGGGAAAAGTGTCATTTTATGGTTAGCGAAGGCATTGTTTTAGGACATTCAATCTTAAACCGCGGCATTAAGGTTGATAGGGCAAAGATAGAAACCATAAAGAAGCTACCTCCACCATCATCGGTGAAAGGGTAAGAAGTTATTTTGGTCATACCATATATTTTAGCGGGTTCATTAAAAACTTTTCTAAAATTGCTAAAACATTGACTAATCTACTGATGAAGGATGTGGTTTTTGAAAGATTGTGTAGATGCCTTTTTCAGGATAAAAGAATCTTTAACATCAGCCCACATCATTCAACCGCCAGATTGGAATCTTCCATTCGAAATCATGTGTGATGCAAGTGATGTAGCCGTAGGAGCGGTACTCGGACAAAAGAAGGATGGACGCGCTCATGCCATCTACTATGCTAGCAAGATGATAGACGAGGCTCAACTGAACTACACTAGGCCGGAGAAAGAACAACTTGCAGTGGTTTATGCTTTTGTGAAATTTTGTCCCTACGATGTTGTTAGCATGAAATATTGCGATATTCTAGGCACTTATTCTAGTTGTTTTTCATTCATTATTGTGTTCGTAGATAAGGCATTGAAGCATTTGTTAGCTTGTTTACCTATATTTTTGATATGGAGGTCTACATTAGTTTGTGATTGATTATAGGTGAATAAGAGCTGAAACCGGACCATTTGCGAGAGAAAAGAGAGGATTCAATCATATCCAAGGGTTAGGAACACATCAACGAAGCTAAAGAAGAAGCTAAGATGAAGAATATCACGACACAAAGGAAACCACAAGCAATCTACACTTCCACGCCCTAAATTATGGCCGTAGAAGAGTCCACGCTCTAAACCACGGCCGTGGATCTTGGCATCATGAGTGTGGAGCATTCTAGTAAGTTACACGGCGTAAAGTATGGTCGTGGAAATCACAAGAGACCGTAACCCAATTCCACGCCCTAAACCACGGTCGTGGAATCCCTTGAGACCGTGATTTAGGCAATCTTCTGACGAGTCTTCATTTACCGCGGTCGTGGATCTTTGGGATTGTTGTTTTCCCAATATTTTCAAAGCTTATTACATTTACTTGCTTGACGAACTGCGAACTGAATTTGTTCCCCCCAAATCCCTGAGTTCAACACTTTGGAATTCTTGCTTTACTACGCCGATCCGTACACTGCCGGCTCGCTTGCTTTGATTCTAGTTTTATAAATTTAAAGCTTATTTGCACACACGTTTTAGGGCAAACAAGTTTTTGGCACCGTTGCTGGGGATTTGGTTTAGGCCGAATTCGGTTATCGGTTGTCAAGCTTGGGATCTTTGCTCTTGTCATTTGATATCTTTTTTAAGTGATATTTGCGGGTTATCTTTGGTATATGTGCAGGTCTAACACCAACAAAGACCTCGTACCTCTTGATCAAGAACTTGAGAAGACTTTGAGAAAGAAGTTCAAAGAAAGAAAGATGGCTGAAAGTAAAGAGAGGGATATCCAAGCAGAGTTGGATGATTCCGAAGCTCGACTTAGATGGAGCGAGAAGATTCGCAAGGAAGAATCGGAGCGTCATCAATTGAAAATTGATGAGCTCAAGGACATGATGCTTCAAATGAGGTATGAGATGAGTTATTCCAAGAAGAAGAAGAGAGGGAAACCGACAAGATCGGTTAGTACCGACTCATCCGATGAAGAAAGCGACTCCTCCATGCCGTCGCTAGAGGACATTGATCCAACGATCAATGCGAACCAGAATAATCCAAGACCAGCCGCCAATCATCGTATCCCGGCTGGGGGTGCGAGAGCCGCTCGTGTAGATGAAGAGCGAAGAACTCTTGGCCAAAGAATGGATCCGATTCAGCAACCACGCCGTCAAGGTGTGAACTTTGATGCTGACGATATTGAGGGGTTTAGCTTCAACCCGTAAGTTATTACCATCGTTTGCCAAAGTCAGTTTGAAGGAACGAGTGTCGAATCTCCACATCAACATTTATAGAATTTTGAGATCTTGATGGAGACAATGAAGCCAAAGAATGCAACCACCAACAATTACAAGATCAAGCCATTCTTTTTCTCTTTGAAAGGGAAAGCTTTATCTTGGTATCAAGCTCTTCCAAATGGAAGACTCAACACATGGGAGGATCTATCTCCGGAGTTCCTAACCAAGTTCTTTCCGCCATCCAAGACGGTGGAGTTGAGAGGTAAAATTAATGCTTTTTCTTTCAGATCTAATGAAAGTTTGTTTCAGTCTTGGGAAATATTTCAGGATTTATTATTGGATTGCCCACACCATGGCATTTCCAAATTGGAGTTATTGGAGATATACTATAAGGGGTTGGATGTGGAAACACAATTCAAGCTCCAATCCCTTTCATGTGGCACATTCATGGACATGAGGGAAGATGACGCTTGGGACTTCATTGAGAAGCAAGCCCTAGACATTAAGAAGTACTCTCATCGGAAAGTGGAAACTAATCGAGTGGAGCAAGGAGCAAAGCTAACACAAGCTGCTCAAATTCAAATCTTTTCTCTCAACACCGAGATTAAAGAATTGAAGGAAGTCATCAAGGCTAGCTTTCCAAAGCCTAAGGAGCAAGATGTTGGTTATTTAGGAAACAATAATAACCACAATGGGAATGAGAACACCAATCGCAACAACCGGAACAACAGCTGGAACAATTGGAACAACAACAACCGGAATAACAATAGGAACAACAATAGGGGTTCAAACAACAACAATTGGCGTTCCAACCAACAACAAAACTCCGGTAATTCTTATCCCAATTCAGGAAATTCACTAACTCCACCATCTTCTTCTTTCATTCCTTTGAAAATCCAAGGGCAAACATCTAATAGTGGAAGCACTTCGGGGAAAGAGAAGCCCGATCCCATGTTGGAAACGATCTTGGGAAAGCTTCAAGGGTTGGAGAGTCACATCACTAAGGTTGATAAAGCCCAAAAGGTTTTAGAAAACCAAATGTTCAGCAATGCTGAGGAAGTTCCTAGAAATCAAGGAAAATTTCCAGGAAAGACGGAGGATAACCCAAAAGGAAGGGTGATGGCTATCACAACTAGGAGCGGAGCAACAACCACCAACCCGCAACCTAAGTTTGTAGAAGTTCCCCTCGAAAAGGAGAAGGAAAAGGGGAAGGAGAAGGAAGACATCTATATTCCTCTTCCAGCTTAAAAATCTCCCCTACCATTCCCACAATCTAGAGCAAGAGCGCGTCTAGACAAGCAATTCGGTAAGTTCATTGAACTCATGAGCAAACTGCATATTAATATACCTTTCATTGATGCAATATGTAGGTATGCCAACATATGGAAAGTTCTTAAAGGAGATCCTCTCTAACAAGAGGAAATTAGAAGACTTTGGAGAAGTCAAGATGAGTTCGGAATCGTCGGATCTCATCAAAACGGAGAAGGAAAAGATGCCTCCAAAGCTGAAAGATCCGGGGTCATTTTGTGTTCCAATCGGAGTAGGAGATGTCACATATGATGCATTATGTGATTTAGGAGCAAGCGTTAGCATCATTCCGCTTGCATTATGCTGGAAGATCGGTTTAGGCGAGCCTAAACCGGTGAAGATAACGTTATATATGGCGGATCGATCCATAACTCGTCCCGTCGGTATCATTGAAGACGTCCCGGTCAAGCTTGGTAAGTTCTTTTGTTCCAATAGATTTTGTTGTGCTTGACATTCTTGCAGATAGTCCGGTCCCGATCATACTCGGAAGACCGTTTCTTGCAACGTCCGGTTGTATGGTGGATTGCAAGAATGCTAGACTCGCCTTCGACATAGGAGAGGAAAAGGTATAGTTTGTTCTTTCCACTTTGATGAAAGAGCCAGCTCTTGAAGAGGATATGTTTAACATCCATGACAAAGAGGCATCTATAGGGGAAGTAAGCTCGATTCTTTTCAAAGATCCTTTGCAAAAGGTGATCGCTATGAGCATTATGGACATAGGAGAGGAAGAGGAATGCAATGAGGAAGTTGAAGCTTTAGAGGAGCAAAATTAAGTGCATAAAGAAGAGTTTAAAAAACTCTACGATGGGTCAAAAAACGTGAGGAATCACGGCCAGTCGTGCTATTCCACGGCCGTGGTTCCCACAAACATGACCGTAATTAGCTATTCATAGGACTCCAATAAGTTACACGGCCAAAACCACGGCCGTGGAACTATCAGAGGTGCCGTAATTGACTTCCACGCCCTAAACCACGGCCATGGAGGAAACAGAGGTGTCGTGATTTTGGGAAAATCTGAGGACAATTACGTTCTTTCTACTACTTCTCTTGAGTCTTCTCCAACAACTTCTATACCCTTAGAGACTTCTAAGGAAGCATTGGACACTCCTCAAGAGCCACTAGAAACTCCAATAGTGATGGAATTGAAGCCACTTCCCACACATCTAAGGTACGCATTTCTAGGACCTAATTCTACCTTTCCGGTAATTGTTAGTTCCGATCTAAGTGAAGATGAACATAGTAAGCTTATGGTTGTTCTAAGGAAACATAGGAAAGCCTTAAGCTACTTGATGCAGGTATTAGCTACCCTATCTCCGATAGTAAGTGGGTAAGCCCCGTACAAGTTGTCCTGAAAAAGGGAGGAATGACGGTCATCACCAACAAAAACAACGAGCTCATTCCTACAAGAACCGTGACGGGTTGGAGGATGTGCATAGACTACCGCAAGCTAAACAACCCAATGAGGAAGGACCACTTCCCATTACCATTCATCGATCAAATGCTTGAGAGGTTAGCATAACACTCACATTTCTGTTATCTTGACGGTTATAGTGGTTTCTTTCAGATTCCGATACATCCGGACGATCAAGAGAAGACTACGTTCACGTGCCCATGGGGTACGTTTGCTTATACGAGAATGTCGTTCGGGCTTTGTAACGCTCCAGCCACCTTCCAAAGGTGCATGATGGCTATCTTCTCGGAGTACATAGAGGAGATCATGGAGGTTTTCATGGATGACTTTTTCGTTTATGGTTCCTCTTTCGATAATTGTCTTTCTAACCTTTCTCTTGTGCTACAAAGGTGTGAAGACACTAACCTAGTTCTTAATTAGGAGAAGTGTCAATTTATGGTGAAGGAAGGCATTGTACTCGGACACTTGATCTCTAGTAGAGGGATCGAAGTAGATAAGGCTAAGATAGAAACTATAGAAAAGCTCCCTCCTCCATCTTCGGTGAAGGTCATAAGAAGCTTTCTAGGACATGCTGGATTTTATAGACGTTGTATAAAAGATTTCTCTAAGATATCAAAACCTCTTACTAATCTATTGATGAAGGATGTAGTGTTTGATTTCTCACAGGAGTGCTTAGATGCGTTTCATAAGATTCGGGAAGCTCTAATCTCAGCCCCGATCATTCAACCTCCGGATTGGAATCTTCCATTCGAGGTCATGTGTGATGCAAGTGACGTAGCTATAGGAGCTGTGCTTGGGCAAAAGAAGGAAGGACGAACCCATGTTATCTACTATGCTAGCAAGACGCTAGACGAAGCGCAGCTTAACTACGCCACTACTAAAAAGGAATTTCTAGCTATTGTTTATGCATTTGAAAAGTTTCGTTGTTATCTTGTAGGTGCAAAGGTGATTGTATACACAGATCATGCTACGATCCGGTATCTACTTGCGAAGCAGGATGCGAAACCAAGACTGATTAGATGGATTCTTCTTCTACAAGAATTCGATCTAGAGATCCGTGACAAGAAGGGTTCGGAAAATTCTGTTGCAGATCATTTGAGTCGTCTACCACATCTAGAGGACGACAATCTACCTATAGTTGACTCCTTTCCGGACGAGCATTTACACATCATAGAGGAGTGCATCGACAAGATTACTAAAGGTAACGAACCATGGTTTGTTGATTTTGTTAACTATTTGGTTTGCCAGGAAATACCACCCGGATTATCCTATGCACAAAGGAAGAAGTTCTTTAAGGATGTCCAGGAATACTTTTGGAATGAACCTCTCCTCTTCAAGAGAGGTCCTGACGGCATCATTCGACGATCTGTGCCGGAAGACGAGATGCAAAGCGTCATCCGTCATTGTCATTCACTACCTTGTGGAGGACACACTAGCTCGAACAAGACTAGCGCTAAGGTATTGCAATCTGGATTCTTTTGGCCTACTTTATTTAAAGATGTGTAAACCTTTGTTTCCTGCTGCGATGCTTGTCAAATTACAAGGAACATATCTAGGAGAAACGAAATGCCTCTTAACAACATTCAGGAGGTAGAGATCTTTGACGTTTGGGGAGTAGACTTCATGGGACCTTTCCCATCATCTTGTGGAAACCAGTACATACTTCTAGTTGTAGATTATGTTTCGAGATGGGTTCAAGCAATTGCCTCTCCCACTAATGATACCATGGTTGTGGTTAAGTTTTTAACAAGACTATCTTCCCAAGGTTTGGGACACCACGGACTCGAAACTTTACTAGCTAAGTATGGGGTGACTCACAAGATCGCAACTCCTTACCATCCACAAACGAGTGGACAAGTGGAGATTTCAAACCGGGAGATTAAAGGAATCCTAGAGAAAACAGTTTCGAAGACAAGGAAAGATTGGTCTTTGAAGCTAGATGACGCATTGTGGGCATACAGGACTGCATACAAGACTCCCATAGGAACGACACCATACAACCTTGTGTATGGGAAGTCTTATCACTTACCGGTAGAGCTAGAACATAAGGCGTATTGGGCGGTAAAGTGGTTGAACTTCAGCATGAAGGAAGCGGGCAAGAAGCGCCTCTTGGACCTTAACGAGCTTAAAGAACTTCGCTTAAACGCCTACGAGAACGCCAAGATCTACAAGGAGAGAGTGAAGCGTTGGCATGATAAGCATATCATTCCAAAGGACCTCAAGGAAGGAGATCAAATTCTCCTCTTCAATTCGAGACTTCGGCTCTTTCCAAGTAATCTTAAATCTCGTTGGACTAGACCTTATCTAATAAAACATGTATTTCCCCATGGCGCAGTTGAAGTATGGGGTGAAAAGGGCGGAAGCTTCAAGGTGAACGGTCAACGACTCAAGAAGTACTCACCGGAACTCCAAGCTGAGGAGTTCGCGCCTACCGCACTCAAATAGGTGCAAATACGGTCTAGCTACGGACCTCAAACAAGCGCTTCTTGGGAGACAACCCAAGGTATTGCACTTATGCTTTTATTTGTCATTCGTAGATTAGATTAGTCAAGACGTTTTTGTTTTGTTTTGCCCTCGATACCTTCCGGTATGTTGTTTTTTGGATGTAGGAGCAATGGAATAGGCAATGGGAAAGGAAAAAGTTGGAAGAAATTGACGAAAGTCGGATTTTAGCACATTACAGAGAGTTACACGCCCTAAACCACGGTCGTGGAGGCTATAGTGACCTTAATTCTTCAAAATCTGAGAAAAATCACCAAAAACCACGGGTCCGTACAAAACCACGGCCATGGAAACCCCCGAGTGACCGTGATTTTCAAAAAATTTTACGGCCACTATATAAAACATGTTCCTTCACAAGAACACACCCATTCCCAAATCCACGCCCCTCTTCCACGCCCTAAACTCCGAAAAATCTCCACATCTCGCAAATCCTCATTCGGTAATCATTTCAAACGATTCTTGGTGCTAAAGTGGAGCATTTTCATTCCTCTACAAGATCCAATCGACAAAATAAGTGAAAAATCCCTGCAAAAGGCAGAATTTGGATTCAAAGATCCAAAACCTAGGTTTTTACTCTTCTTCTCTTCTTTGTCAATTCGGGCTAAATTTTCGCAAGAACTTAGAGAAATTGCATAGGATTGAGATTAGAATTAGTCTAGGACAGGTTCTGCTGAGTTTGTTGTGGATTTTGTTGAGATTTGAGCAAATCAGAGACGAATCACGGTCTCTGGAACTTCCACCGCCGTGGAATAGGAAGAACAAACCGTGGTTTTTTCTAGAATTGAGAAAATGTTCACGAGAAGTACAGGAAAGAAAAATAAGAGAAAGGGTGATAGTTCCTCTTCTTCCCAAGCCCCTCCTAGTGAACCACCATCACCTCCACGCCCTAGAATCCCAACCATTCACCCAAACTATCTAGAGGCTTTAGAAAAGATCGAGGAGAGAGCGGTCATAGGACCTAGATACCTCTTGCTTGAAGAGTTGGAGCCACTTAATGTGGTGAATGACTTCACATGGCTCTTGGATAGAGCCGGACTGATTGTTTTCTCCGCTATTCGAGCAGATGCATATGAGGAGATTACGAGGGAGTTTGTTATTTCCTTCGAGCACAGCCACGTCGAGAGGACGATATCTTTTAGATTGATGGATACGGATTATGAGTTCTCGATCCAGCAGTTTTGAGCCTTCTTTGGGTTCCATGAGACCTTTAACGGTCGTTTTCCTGGCGGGGTATACGCTAAGGACTTCTTGGAGGATATAGCCATGATTTATGCCAGTGAGGACCGCTACTAGCCACCTGACACCAAGGCTAAGCTCATCTACCACTTAGCCTTGAAGATAGCTCATAGGGCCCTTTCCGAGTGCCTATTCCCTAGGACCGGGGGCCCCCAAAAGATAAAGACCGATGAGTTATTCCTTCTTTACGCTATGCTCCACGGTAGACCCGCTGATTGTGCCACCCTCCTAGCCTCCACCATGAGCAAGCTTAAGAATAATAGGGTTGGGAACATTGGGTATGGTGAGATGGTTACCCACATTGCTACGCAGCTTGGGATTGATTGCTCCGCTTGCACTAGGATAGCGGGGAGACCTTTGGGTCTCAAGAGCCTTATGACTAGGGGTATGATCTTTCCTAGACACCGAGGTCCACCTACTGCTGCTATGCCATGGGAGGATAGAGGAGGTAGAGGCATTCCGTGGCTTCCCGAGTATTCCATTATGGTTGGACGCCATAATTGGAAGGAGACATTCGCTGCTATGCATGCGAATAGATTAGCACCGCCTCCATACGTTCCGGATGAGCGTCCATCTAAGGATATGGGAGGAGGTGATTACTACGAGGGAGGAGGTGATCAGAAGACATTTGGCACGTTTCCGGATCATCCGGACACCTTCCCGGACATACCTAGACAGTCTCCCCGCCCTTCTAGACCCTCCGGTGCTTCTTCCTCTCGCCGTGCTAGTGTGAGCGAGAGACCGACATGGATGGATACTCCTCCCGCTTGGTATGGAGCACAGCCGGAGTGGATGGGAGCTCCACCACCATGGTATGCACAACCACCAACAGCACCGGCCCCATAGGATGCTCCAGCATGGTACGGCCAGGCGCCGGCATGGTATCAGCAGCTACCGGAGTGGGCTACCGAACTTTCCAGGAGAGTCAGCAATTTGGAGATCCACCAGGATTCTCGAGATGTACGTGTAATATCCGGAATTTTTATTGCGTTTAATTCTGAATCAAATCGGACTTCGAACCGTTGACGGTTTCCCATTCTATCTAGTATTTCTTTCTTCATAAATTTTATTATTTTATGTAGAATTTAATTCACATCAAACGATAAAATTATGTCAAGCTCTAATTCTTATAATTATTTATTATTTTATGTAGAGTTTAATTCACATAAAATGACAGATTTATATCAAACCCTAGTTATTATAATTCTTTCTTATCGATGACAAGCTATGACGAGATCATGACAAGCTGTGACGAGACCATGACTATACTAAGCTGAGACGAGGCCATGACAAAGGCCGACAAATCTGTGACAAACTCATTCATGGGCCTGACAAGGCCATGACGAGTTTTGACAGATTTTTGACAAGCAATTCAGCCCATCTCTCTTGCTTGTTTCAGCCACTAGTCCTACCTTAATTTCAGCCCAGCTTGACTTCGAGCCCGGCCTGCAGCAGTCCAGGAGAGGCTGGTTACGAGCCCATTAACAGCCCTCTCCAGCCCAGCACGTTCAGCCCCCTCCAGCCCAGCGTTCAGCCCTCTCCAGCCCAGTGATCTACGTGTGTAATAGCCAGCATTGCGTCCAGCAGGGAGGAGTAACAGCCGGCCCTTCTCCTTCCTTCTCTTCACCTTGTAACGGCTGCTGCATTGAAGAAGAGCTGCTATAACTGCCCATTAACCGCAACCCAGGAAGCCAGCCGGAAGGGATGTGATAACACGATTTATACAATAGTTTTAGGTGCACATTTAGGTAGAATTCTCGCTCAATCATGCATTATCTAGCACTAGTCCAATACGTTTTGCACTCAAAACATGTATTTTGTCGAGATAGACGTCTACACGGACTTGTGTGCGTTTTGTAGGTATTTCGGGAAGTTTCGAGCCAAAACGACACGTTTGAGGGTCGCTCATTTAGAGGACACGTTTCCAAACTCATTAGAACGCAAGGCAAGGGCTGAGAAAGACTCAAGGAACCTTGCCAACACAGGCCATGCACCAAACCACAGCCTAATGATCCAAGGCGAAGTTTCTGCACAGAATCACGGTTCTCTGAAGAACCACGGCCGTGGAAATGACCGTGGATTTTGCCAGATTCTCGTGACAGCTGTGCCACGACTCTCATGGCCAGCTCATGAAGAAATTGGTTATAAAAGTGGTCCTTGATAGTTGTTAGAGGCAGCTGGGATTTGGGTAGGTAGAGAGCAGCTCACATATTCTCCATTTTTCTTTGACAAAATATATTCCAAGAAGAAGAAGGACTTTTTCTAGGAAGGAAAGTGCAAGAAGAAGAAGAAAGGAGCCATTGCCATTGAAGAGGAGAGGAGAAGACACACTTAGCTCTTGTATTTTCGGATTTATTTCTAGAAGTTTTTGAACTCTTGAACCTTCCTTTGGAAGGGTTGTAAGTCGTTCTAATTTCATCTTCAGATTTAGATTGTGTTTGAAGTTCATTTGTTCATCTTCTTTCTCTCATTTTCTTGCAATGGAGGTTATGAATCTATGCTTGTTTGTTTTGATTTCTAATATGAATGTTGTAGGCTAGATTGATGTGATTCTAGGGTAAGGAAAGGATGGTTATGGCTAGATCTATGATAGGACGAACTTAGATTTACCTTTGGATGATTTTTGTTTATGAACGTAGCTACTGTTAGGAATCACGGGTAGTTCTTGAAGAACCACGGTCGTGGTTTCTGTAGAACAAACCGTGGTTCTTCCTGGTTCGAAGGATCTTATCTTAGGTTCATAAAATTGTTGAAACCCTAAGTTTTTGCTGAGTTTAACCTACCCTAGGGTGTCCTAGTGTAGCGACTAAGTGTTAGGAGAGACTTACCCGGTAATCCTTGCCCTTAGAATCTAAAATAGCAAAACCTTAGGTAATGGTGAGCCTAATAAGCCGCCATTGGATTAAATGTGCTAGGATAGTTGATTAGGACTTCCCTTTCCGAGACTTACCCGGTGAGGATAGGTTAGATCCCTAATTAAACAATCCGGTTTGTGTTAAATTCCTCCCCTTAGGTTCTTAGAGACTTAACCGGTAATGAGACCTTAGGTGTGGATTAGTTGGATCATGAGACTTACCCGGTAATTGATCCCATTTTAGGAACACTTAATCCCAACATATCATAATCAATCCAAAGAATGAATAGATAACTTGAGTTTTATGCCATAACCGGAATTTCCAACCCCTAGAATCCGTCTTCCTTTTCTCTTGATCAATATCTCGTTTGACTCGTTTATTTGTGCTGATTTTTGGTTTGGTTTGATTTATTGCTTTGCATGAGTTATGACCCTTGCTTGATGACCATAAAAACCAACAAAAACATTGAGTTTTCCATTTTCTTTGTTCCTCATCTTGTCTTAGCCTAGATTTACACTATTTTTGATCATTGCTTGACTCGATTTCACCTTAGTCTTTGAGTTCGACCTCGGAATGCTTACCTTTCTACATAACGATCCGTACACTGCGGGTTTCGCTAGGTAGTTTAGGATTTAGTTCGAGTTTATAAATGTAAAGCTTTTTGTGCTACCTTTCTAGCGTGACAAGTTTTTGGCGCCGTTGCCGGGGACTAGGTCTAGATTGAGTCATTTCGTGATTGTTTATAGTGTAGATCTTTCTTGTTGCTTTTGATCTCTCTTTTGTGTGTGTCTTTGCTTTTCAGGACATCTCTTACTCTTTAGGTGCATGCGAAGATCTCGTGGCAAGGATTTAGCTCCATTCGATCCCGAACCGGAGAAAACCCTTAGATCTAGATCCAAGAGCATTCGAAAAGAGAAAGAGATGGCCGGTAGGAATCTCCAAGCTGAGTTGGATGAAGCCTTAGAGCAAATTAGGCTAAGAGATGAGCTCTTGGAGGAAGAAAGGAGACTTGCCAATGAGAGGCAAGAGGCAACTAGGAGGGAGATTGAGGAGATTAGGCAAGCACTTGTGCAAAGGGAGCTTAACCGTCAACAACCTCCTCCACCTCCACCACAACCGCAGCCGGCGGTGAACGTTAGGGTTGTGCCCATTGCTATGGATGAGCCACAAACATTGGGGCAACGTATGGATCCGGCACAAAGAGCACACCGACCGGGTGTGAATCTAGGAGATCCCGCAGCCCATGATTACGAGCTCCGCCCTCAAGTTCTACAAATGATCCGGCATAACCAATTTGGAGGGATGGAAGGAGAGTCTCCTCACCAACATTTGATGAACTATGAGATTTTGATGGAGACTCTTAGACCGCCGAGATTGGAGAGCAACAACCATAAGCTAAGGGCTTTCTCCTTCTCTCTTAAGGACAAGGCCTTAGCTTGGTATCAATCTATTCCACAAGGGAGAGTTGGTACTTGGGAGGAGATGACAACCGAGTTCTTGACCAAGTTTTTCCCACCTTCCAAGACTACCGAATTAAGGGGAAAGATCAATGCCTTTGTGATGAGGGATAGAGAAAGTTTGTTCAAGTCTTGGGAGAGATTCAAAGACCTTCTCCTAGATTGCCCACACCATGGTATACCGAAGATTGAGCTATTGGAGATCTACTTCAAGGGGCTTGATGAAGATAGCCAATTCAAGCTTCAATCTCTTTCCGGTGGGACATTTATGGAGAAACATGTAGATGATGCTTGGGAGTTTGTGGAGAAGCAAGCTCTAGTGATTGAGAAGTACTCCCATAGGAAGAGTGAAGGGAGAAAGGCGGGAGCATATGAGGTGAGCGAAGTCACCATGAGCAATTTCAAGCTTGACGCCATCAACAATGAGTTGAAGTCCTTGAGAGAGTTGTGCACTACCACCTTGAAAAGCCAAGCAACTCCTCAAGCACCTCCACGAGCCAACTTGTCTTCCAAGGAGGAAGATGTGAATTATATGGGAAGGGGCAACTTCAACAGTTACCAAGGCCCAAGAAATTTCAACAACAACCGGCAATTCAACAATTACCGGCCAAACCACAACCATCCCGGGTTTTCTTACTCTAATCCAGATGGAGCCTTGAACCCTCCCGCCTCCACAAGCACAACTCCACCACAAAGAGCTTCACAAGAACCTCCACCCGGTCTTGCTCAACCTTCAAAGGATAGAACCGAAGTCATGTTTGAACAATTGCTAGGAAGATTGAGTGGACTTGAGAGCACCGTTACTTCAATTTCTAAGGCTCAAAAGGTCTTGGAAGCACAAGTCTTTCAAAAGGCGGGTGAGGCACATAGAGATCCGGGAAAGCTTCCCGGAAGAACCGAAGACAACCCAAGAGGCCAAGTTTTGGCTATCACAACAAGGAGTGGGTTGAGTATGAAGGATCCTTTGCCCAAGGACCAAGCTAAGGGGAGTCAAGTAGTGGTAGAAGAGGGAAGAAAGCAAGATGATGGAGGCAAGAGCAAGGATGTAGAGCCAACTTATGTAGCACCGCCTCCATACAAGCCACCACTACCGTTCCCACAATCAAGAGCAAGAGCTCGTTTGGACAATCACTTTGGTAAATTCCTTGAACTAATGTCCAAGTTACATATTAACATTCCGTTCATGGATGCCATCTTAGGAATGCCGGCATACGGAAAATTTTTGAAAGAAATACTCTCCAACAAAAGGAAGTTGGAGGAGTATGGGGAGATTAGGATGACCAAGAGATCCTCGGAGTTAATCCAAACAATGAAGGAAGCAATGCCTCCCAAGCTAAGGGATCTGGGCTCTTTTTGCGTCCCAATAGGAGTGGGAGATGTGAAATACGAGGCCCTTTGTGATCTTGGAGCAAATGTAAGCATCATACCGCTTGCACTTAGCAACAAGGTCGGGTTAGGAGAGCCAAAGCCGGTCAAGATGACCCTCTATATGGCGGACCGTTCTATCACTCATCCAGTTGGGATTCTTGAGGACATTCCGGTGCAATTGGGAGGGTTCTATGTGCCTATTGACTTTGTAGTGTTGGACATTCCGGCGGATTACCCGGTTCCCATCATCCTAGGAAGACCTTTCTTAGCTACCTCCGGATGTTTAGTGGATTGCAAGAACGGGACTCTCTCCTTCAACATTGGAGAAGAGAACATCAAGTTCAAGCTGTCCACAATGATGAAAGGGCCAACCCTTGATGAAGATATCTTCAACATAGTCGAGCAAGAAGAATCTAGAGAAATGGTGAGCTCGATTTTGATCAAGGACCCCTTGGAAAAGGTTCTTACCTTGAGTATGATGGAGGAGGACATTGAGGAGGAACGCAATGAAGAGATCAAGGCCTTGGAGGCTTTGGAAGAAGAGCCAAGAGTTGGATTTGGGAGCCATGAAGAAATTGTGAACAGCTGCAAGTTCCACGGTCGAGATTTGGGTTCCACGGCCGTCAAACTCTCTGGACAACTCCGAGAAGCAAGCTTGGCAAGAACCACGGTCGTGGAAGTTGAACCAACCGTGATTCCAACCGTGGTTTTCCCTGGATCAGCTCTTGATGGCGATCAAGCTTCTAGGAGCAAAGGAGAGTCTTCTTTTCTAGAGCAAGGATGTAGAGCCTCCCTCTCTTTTCTAGATCAGCTCTTGATGCCTTGGATTCATCTCGTCCAATCTTATTTGGATCGTCTTCAACCGATAAAGGTCCTCCCTCTCTTGAACTCAAACCCCTCCCCTCTCATTTAAAGTATTCATTCCTTGGTGATAATTCTACATATCCGGTGATTGTTAATGCATGCTTGAGTGATGATGAACTTGCTAAATTGCTGCATGAACTAAGATTGCATAGGAAAGCCATTGGTTATACTATTGATGATTTGGTTGGCATTAAGCCATCTTTGTGCATGCATAAGATAATGATGGAAGATAACCACAAACCCTCTATTGAACATCAAAGGAGATTGAATCCTATAATGAAAGAGGTGGTCAAGAAGGAAATCATTATGTTGCTAGATGCGGGAATTATCTACCCTATCTCGGATAGTAAGTGGGTTAGCCCCGTTCATGTAGTACCTAAGAAAGGTGGAATGACGGTAGTAACTAATGAGAACAATGGACTAATACCAACTAGGACGGTCACGGGATGGAGAATGTGTATAGATTATAGGAAATTGAACACGGCCTCTAGAAAATATCACTTTCCCCTCCCCTTCATTGACCAAATGCTAGAAAGATTAGCTCAACACTCTCACTTTTGCTATCTAGATGGGTATAGTGGATTCTTCCAAATCCCTATCCACCCCGATGACCAAGAGAAAACAACTTTTACATGTCCATGGGGTACATTTGCATATAGGAGAATGCCATTTGGGTTGTGTAATGCACCCGCCACCTTTCAAAGGTGTATGATGGCTATCTTTTCGGAATACATAGAAAATATCATGGAAGTGTTCATGGATGATTTCTCTGTTTACGGTTCTTCTTTTGATTATTGCTTGGCTAATTTGTCATTGGTGTTGCAAAGATGTGAGGAAACAAATCTTGTCTTAAATTGGGAAAAATGCCACTTCATGGTAAGTGAAGGGATTGTGTTAGGACACTTGGTGTCTAACCGTGGCATTGAGGTTGATAGGGCTAAGATTGAAACAATAGAGAAGTTGCCACCACCTACCTCGGTGAAGGGGGTAAGGAGTTTCTTAGGGCATGCCGGTTTTTACCGGAGGTTTATTCAAGATTTCTCTAAAATTTCTAAGCCTCTCACTAACCTACTAATGAAAGATGTTGATTTTGTGTTTTCCAAAGATTGTCTTGAAGCGTTTTGTAGGTTGAAGAACGCCTTGATCTCCGCACCTATCATGCAACCTCCGGATTGGAGTCTACCATTTGAGATTATGTGCGATGCAAGTGATGTGGCCGTTGGGGCCGTTTTGGGGCAAAGGAAAGAAGGGCGCACTCATGCTATTTACTATGCTAGCAAGACGCTAGATGATGCCCAACTCAATTATGCTACTACCGAGAAGGAGTTGTTAGCGGTAGTGTATGCATTTGAGAAGTTCCGCTCGTACCTTGTTGGAGCGAAGGTCATAGTTTACACGGATCATGCGGCGATCCGTTATCTACTTACAAAGAAGGATGCCAAGCCAAGGTTGATTCGGTGGATCCTTCTTCTTCAAGAGTTTGATTTGGAGATAAGAGATAAGAAGGGATCCGAGAACTCGGTGGTGGATCACCTTAGTAGACTTCCACCATTGGAGCTTGGGAAAGACAACATTCCGATAGATGACTCGTTCCGGGATGAACAATTGCAAATGGTGGAAGAATGCTTGTTCCAAGTGGCTAGAGGAAGTGAGCCATGGTATGCCGACATTGTGAATTACTTGGTGTGTGAGGAAGTGCCTCCCGGATTATCATATTCACAAAGGAAGAAGTTCTTCAACGATGTAAGGCATTACTATTGGAGCGAGCCACTTCTATTCAAGAGAGGCCCGGATGGGGTGCTTAGAAGATGCATACCGGAAGATGAAATGGAGAGTGTGATCCGGCATTGTCACTCCCTACCATGTGGAGGCCATGCTAGCTCACACAAAACGTGTGCCAAGGTATTGCAATCCGGTTTTTATTGGCCTAATTTGTTTAGAGATGTGCAAGGTTTTGTAGCGGCATGTGATGCTTGCCAAAGAACGGGGAACATCTCAAGGAGGAATGAAATGCCCTTGAACAACATCCAAGAAGTTGAGATTTTTGATGTGTGGGGTGTAGACTTCATGGGACCATTCCCTTCTTCATGTGGCAATCTATTCATCCTATTGGCGGTGGACTATGTGTCAAGATGGGTATAGGCAATCGCCTCTCCTACGAATGATGCCAAGGTGGTGGTACGGTTCTTCAACCGAGTGATCTTCCCTAGGTTTGGAACACCAAGGGTGATCATTAGTGATGGAGGGAAGCACTTCACAAATAGGAACTTTGGAGCACTTTTGGCCAAGTATGGGGTGACTCATAAAGTGGCCACACCCTACCACCCCCAAACTAGTGGCCAAGTGGAGATCTCCAACCGAGAAATTAAGGCCATCCTCGAGAAGACGGTGTCTAGAACAAGGAAGGATTGGGCCATGAAGCTCAATGACGCACTATGGGCATATAGAACCGCCTTCAAGACACCTATTGGCACCACTCCCTACAAATTGGTCTATGGCAAGTCTTGCCATCTTCCGGTGGAAATGGAGCATAGAGCTTATTGGGCCATTAAGTGGCTAAATTTTGACCTCAAGGAGGCGGGAGAGAAGAGATTGCTTGATATCAATGCCCTTGAGGAACTCCGGTTGGAAGCTTATGAGAATGCCCGGATTTACAAGGAGAGAACCAAAAGGTGGCATGACAAGAGGATCATTCCAAAAGAGTTGAGTGAAGGAGATCTTGTCCTTCTCTTCAACTCGAGGCTAAGGCTTTTCCCCGGAAAGCTCAAATCAAGATGGACCGGGCCATATGTGGTAAAGAAGATCTTTCCCCATGGAGCTATTGAGATAGGAGGGGAGCATTGTGGAGATTTCAAAGTGAATGGGCATCGCTTGAAGAAGTACATTCCGGGAGCCCCAATAGACATGATCGCCCCGCTTCACCTTGCATAAACGCTCCCGAGTTTGGTCAAGCTAATGACCTTAAAGAAGCGCTTGGTGGGAGGCAACCCATCGGTAACATTTTTTCTTCATTTTAGCTTAGATTTTTCTGTTTTTGTGTACTTTGTGTGTTTTGTCTATTCTATGTGTGCTAGAACATTAGTGGCATTGGAAGCCTTTCTTGGAAATGATGATGATGAAACCCTCACTAATCATGGGTGGAGCGGACGCGGAACTTGGACGGCTAGCGGCGCCTAGCGCGGGTTTCAAAGCTTGAAGGATGCTTAGAGCTCCCTACCATGGTTGAAAGGATCATCCAACATCAATCCTCTTAGGAATTCCCAAATACCGAAAAAAACCATTTTACATTGTGAGAACCTTCTTTCACTCTCTTTACTTGAATACCACATTGGGGACAATGTGTTTCTAAGTATGGGGTGGGGTTTGCATGATCCTTTGCATGATGAGCATCTAGGATAGGTTAATATTTGCACATATCTTGCATACTTAAATCGAAAATTCCATAAAAATCAGAAAATTTAAAAATTTTGTGTGCTTTCTAGGCTTGGATATGATCCTAATGATGAAACTTGTCTTGTGATTGGCTATGAATGGCCTTATGTGTTGAATTGATAAATGCATATGTGGACTTGAACTACTTCTCTTGAATTCCATGAATGACTTGAGATCATGATGATTGCCTAGAATGGATTGAGTATTGAAAATCGAAATTACATGATAGTTCTTGCATACCATCTAGGAATGAATAAGGCACTTCATCTTTCTCTACTTCTCATCTTGATCATGATTGCTTGAGCACCTGAATTGATATAAAATTTGACCTCCTTTTAAAACCCATCCGGGAATAGGAGCATGCTAGTGTGTTTGAATGTGTAAAAAGCAAGTGCGGGGTGAAGATGTAATGAAAAGAATGTCGTGAATGGAATGCTGAAATTATTGTGGAAGTGTAGCCAAAATAGGTTTGGGGGCGTTGGTTTAAATGACAAGTAACTCGGTACACTTCACATAATCGGGTGTTGGTGCCTTGCCAAAGTCAAATAAGCCAATAGCCCTAACGAGCTTTGGTATGTGTGCCCGGTGTGGATGCACCTCGAAAAAGAGAAAAACCCCGAGGATGGCTAATCACCGAGGTTTCGGCTATTGTACACCAATGCCATTGTCTCAAAAATGAGCTAAAGAAAAAGAAAAGAAAGCAAGATAGGGAAAGATATGCACTTGGGGGAAGTTGATCGAGGACAAGGAAGTGAAGTTAGTTCCATTCCCGGATTAGCATCACATACCTAGAAAATTCCCCTCCCCAATTGAAACGTTTCTTAGCCTTTTATGTCACAAGCCCTTATGATCTACTTGCATGTTTGTAAGACTTAGTAATCTAGATTGGATAGACTCTTGATCTTCTTGACATCTCCGTCCTCCCAACTCATGCATGTTTTTGAGTTAAGTACAATTGTCTTTCCATGACTTTATTGTTTGATACATAATTGCTTATTCAATTGCCATTGATCATGACTATGAAGGTGATCCAATAGTAGAAGCACAAAACCAAAAAGATTTTGCCATTTTTCTGCATATATAAATCATGTCATCTCTTAGTCTATAGTTGAGAATATGCTCGGGGACGAGCAAACCTTAAGTATGGGGTATTTTGATAACACGATTTATAGCATAGTTTTAGGTGCACATTTAGGTAGAATTCTCGCTCAATCATGCATTATCTAGCACTAGTCCAATACGTTTTGCACTCAAAACATGTATTTTGTCGAGATAGACGTCTACACGGACTTGTGTGCGTTTTGTAGGTATTTCGGGAAGTTTCGAGCCAAAACGACACGTTTGAGGGTCGCTCATTTAGAGGACACGTTTCCAAACTCATTAGAACGCAAGGCAAGGGCTGAGAAAGACTCAAGGAACCTTGCCAACACAGGCCATGCACCAAACCACAGCCTAATGATCCAAGGCGAAGTTTCTGCACAGAATCACGGTTCTCTGAAGAACCACGGCCGTGGAAATGACCGTGGATTTTGCCAGATTCTCGTGACAGCTGTGCCACGACTCTCATGGCCAGCTCATGAAGAAATTGGTTATAAAAGTGGTCCTTGATAGTTGTTAGAGGCAGCTGGGATTTGGGTAGGTAGAGAGCAGCTCACATATTCTCCATTTTTCTTTGACAAAATATATTCCAAGAAGAAGAAGGACTTTTTCTAGGAAGGAAAGTGCAAGAAGAAGAAGAAAGGAGCCATTGCCATTGAAGAGGAGAGGAGAAGACACACTTAGCTCTTGTATTTTCGGATTTATTTCTAGAAGTTTTTGAACTCTTGAACCTTCCTTTGGAAGGGTTGTAAGTCGTTCTAATTTCATCTTCAGATTTAGATTGTGTTTGAAGTTCATTTGTTCATCTTCTTTCTCTCATTTTCTTGCAATGGAGGTTATGAATCTATGCTTGTTTGTTTTGATTTCTAATATGAATGTTGTAGGCTAGATTGATGTGATTCTAGGGTAAGGAAAGGATGGTTATGGCTAGATCTATGATAGGACGAACTTAGATTTACCTTTGGATGATTTTTGTTTATGAACGTAGCTACTGTTAGGAATCACGGGTAGTTCTTGAAGAACCACGGTCGTGGTTTCTGTAGAACAAACCGTGGTTCTTCCTGGTTCGAAGGATCTTATCTTAGGTTCATAAAATTGTTGAAACCCTAAGTTTTTGCTGAGTTTAACCTACGCTAGGGTGTCCTAGTGTAGCGACTAAGTGTTAGGAGAGACTTACCCGGTAATCCTTGCCCTTAGAATCTAAAATAGCAAAACCTTAGGTAATGGTGAGCCTAATAAGCCGCCATTGGATTAAATATGCTAGGATAGTTGATTAGGACTTCCCTTTCCGAGACTTACCCGGTGAGGATAGGTTAGATCCCTAATTAAACAATCCGGTTTGTGTTAAATTCCTCCCCTTAGGTTCTTAGAGACTTAACCGGTAATGAGACCTTAGGTGTGGATTAGTTGGATCATGAGACTTACCCGGTAATTGATCCCATTTTAGGAACACTTAATCCCAACATATCATAATCAATCCAAAGAATGAATAGATAACTTGAGTTTTATGCCATAACCGGAATTTCCAACCCCTAGAATCCGTCTTCCTTTTCTCTTGATCAATATCTCGTTTGACTCGTTTATTTGTGCTGATTTTTGGTTTGGTTTGATTTATTGCTTTGCATGAGTTATGACCCTTGCTTGATGACCATAAAAACCAACAAAAACAATGAGTTTTCCATTTTCTTTGTTCCTCATCTTGTCTTAGCCTAGATTTACACTATTTTTGATCATTGTATGACTCGATTTCACCTTAGTCTTTGAGATCGACCTCGGAATGCTTACCTTTCTACATAACGATCCGTACACTGCGGGTTTCGCTAGGTAGTTTAGGATTTAGTTCGAGTTTATAAATGTAAAGCTTTTTGTGCTACCTTTCTAGCGTGACAGGATGCACATTCAGCACCTTCGAAACTCCTCCTTTTTTGTACCGAGATCCATCGATCGACTTCAGCAAAGGTCCTCAGCGCAGCAACAACCATCAACGTAACCAGAACCTTCAACAGCGGCCTTCAACACAACAGGGAGACTTGTGTGCACACGATCCTCTACACAAAAGGCTCGAAGTTACACTGCATAAGACAATAAACACTAGCCAAGGTGAGTACGGTTCTACATCTCTCTTTCTGTCGTTACATTACCTTCCCTCTGTAGCCGAACCCTTTGACATCGCTCCTCTCTTCACGTCCAACCAGTGCAGACAACTCAACCTCACTCTTCTCATCTATTTCCAGACTAGACGCCAACAAGTCTTCGACTCCTGCACACGCTCGGATTGTCCCAATTCTTTGGTTCTACACACGACCTAACCTAGGGAGTCAAGTGGTAATGGTCTCTCACTGTCTTTACTGCCTAGTTTCTCTTTCTGTTCAGTCACACCAAGGCCAAGAATTGATCTTCCCTTCCTACTATATTACAGATCAAGAGCTTTTCCGTCGCCCAGAATGTTCGTTAAATTACATCCAAAGACCTTAGTAGGGGAAAGTAAATCTTCTCTAGCTCCTTGATTACATAACTCTGTGATGGAATAGGTTAGAGTAGGCTGTTGTGTTGCTGATGATCGTAGGAACTTGGATTAGTAATCAGTTAGGATCGGAAAAAGGGTGTTAAAAAATGGTAGAAACAAAGCTGCTGTAATTAAATGGAGTATTTTCCAGTTTTGTGAATTTGGAAACTGCCCATCTTGTGAAACAATGTTAAGGAGTTACAGTGAAGATCCACTGTTGAAATTTTAATAGGTCATAGATGGATGTATGTAGTTTGCTGTGTCAAAATTGGAGAATAAACGAACGGTCGGATTAAAAGTTATAAGGTCCCAAAGTAGAGTAGTTGAGTTGTTGGAGTTTCTCAGTTTTCTATATTGCCGAGCAGCCAACTTTGTGACCAGATTTAGGTATGCTAAACTCATTCCTTTTGGCTGAATTTTGGATATGATGTAGTTGACATATTATTGTAGAACATATTAAAATTTGAGAGGAATCCAGCGAGTGGATTTTGATTTATGATTTTTCAAAGATTGAGTCGTAAGCAGTTTTTCTGTTGTGCTGAAATTCGGTTTTGTGAGATAGTTTTAAATAGGATTTTGATCTCCTTTACGGCTGAATTTTGGATGTATTATAGATAAGATTTTATAGTAGAACATATCAAATTTTTTGGGATAAATCCAGCGAGTAGTTTAGGAGTTATTCTTTTTCAAAGTTAACACAGTGTGCTGTTTCTTAAGTGTTGTAACCAACTTTAGAAATTTTTGTAGAAGTGATGCTTTAACAGTTTTAAGAAATTCCTTCTCTTATGAGTAGATGGGATATCATAGATGATCTAGGGAATTATTTCGGAATTTTTATAAGTTTATTCGAATTTCTTATTTGATGCCGAAGTTGGACCTTAACGATCTTTCGGAAAATAGGAAAATGGGTAAGTTGCCAGTTTGTAACCAAAATCATCATTAGGAGTTAGAATATGACTTGTTAGTCTCAAATAAGAGTTTAGGGTTGAATTGTGGAATTTTTGGAAGTTTCGGGACCAAGGGTAAAATCGTCATTTCACCATAAATTGGTACTGTATTAAGTTCTCTTCTAATAGGATCTACTATCTTAGAAATCTTAGACTTCTAATCAACTAGAAAGTGTGCTGAAACACTTGCCTCCTTTGACAGGCCATTGAATTCCAACTGTGCATATCGATTTGCGAATCAGAAAGTCGAGATCTGATTCAGGTAAGTCTACGGACTTACTTAGCTGACTTCTTGTATGAGTGTAATGTGTATGAGTGGTGTTTGTTAGTTATGATAAACAACGAAATCGGATTAGACCGACTTTATTACTTACGTAATTGACCCAAGTTGTAGAGAGATCCGGAGGGAATGGTCAGCCGGGTCCACGTACTCATTTAGTTGGGGACGAGGTTGTCTTATATACTTCATATGCGTCGTTTTAGTACCTTTGATTTGTAAGGCTGATACATATTTTTAATGTATATAATGTTTAAAGTTTTCAAATGTTTTTAATACTTTTGTGCCTTGTTGTAAGATCCAAGTTAAATTGTTGTCAAACTAAGGACGGGACCCATTGTGAGGTCCTAACCAGTAGCTCCCCGAGTTCTCAGAATTTGGGGTGTTACAATATGGTATCAGAGCACTGGGTTGGCAACAATGACACTTGAAATCTTCTGAAAGACCAAATGTATAAAAAAACTAGAACCCAAAAGGGGTCTAAAGTTTTCAAAAACGGATTTCTGTTTTTACACACGCGCATAGTCGGGTTGTTGGGTTAGTAGTACGTCGGACCACCATCGCTCTCCGTGGATCTCTGCAACTTGGATCGATAGGGGTGTGTATATAGACTTTTTATGAGGTTTACTATTATATGTTATATACAAGTGTGTGCGTAGCTTGGTAATGCCCTAAAGGATACTTTATATCCTTTAGTCGTGATATCACGAAGCGATTATCGCCTCATGATAAATCAACTGCGGACTTGAAGAATCTCCAACACGAGGCAACGGAATCGGACCTTGAATTGAGTATTATACTCGGGTAGGCTGCTTGGTGATCCTTACAAATCATCCAAAGAACAAGTGAGCAAGGAAGTAAAGTTGTGAAGATAATTTTCACCACAAGCACAATTAGATGAGGAAGAAATTCTTAAGTCAGTTCAATTAGAAGGAATAGAAGGTCGTACAAGGAAGTCGGGCATACGAGGCCGAGAGATGAGTTAGAAGAACCATTCAAGAGATGAGAAGATCTCCGAGTGGAGATAACAACATTAGAACAAGAACCAAGTAGAACGGAGTACAACCAAGAGAGCGAGATAAAGGACGTTACAATCGTGGCGAATGGCCCATAGACAATTATGGGCATGAGAGATCTAAAGAGGTTGGGTGTCGATCTGGATATGAGAATCTAAGTTGCACGGAATGAAGACCTCCAATTGAGTGTAAAAGCAAAAAGGTAGACCCCACAAGTGTGGAGAGGTTCTGACATCCTCAAATATATAAAAAGTTGAAAGAAGTCGCGACGCCAATATTACAAATATATATATATATATATATATATATATATATATATATATATATATATATATATATATATATATATATATATGAGAGAACGGCCTTGCGGGACTCGAGAGTCCAGGGTAACCCCAATTATCACGGGACCTAAGCCATCAACACAGATGGTCCATGGAAAAGGAACTGCAAGTGGATGATCATTACGGCCGTAAGAATTGCAAAGACGCTGTCAAGCTATCGTGGAAAACTTAAAACGACTATTTATGTCAGATGGATAACCCCCATTTATAACAGAACATAGGTCATCAACACCGACGGTCCCTGTAAAGGGACTACAATTGGGATGTAATTAAAAGTCATCGGAACTACAAGACGCTTACCATCTATCGTGTAGTGTTAGGAACGACTTTTGACGTCAAGAGAATGGCACAGTGAGACTTGAGAAAGATAGTTGTCCCAAAGGAAGCAGAAGGGTGAAAGATAAGACGAACTAAAGAAGGATAAAAGTATAAATCTAGTAGGTGATGTGCACCAAAAGTTTAATACCAGTAGAGGTATGAAATTGAGATAAGTCAATTATAGAATGACCAATGTCAACCAAGGACGTGCAAGTATTGTTTGGTATTGACGAGTTATTTGCCGTTAAGAAGAAATATTTGTGATTCTGGGTCTATGGAGTAGCTTTACCGACGCCTTAAAGGATTTTCTCAAGTAGGCAACAACAATCTTCTTGGATGAATTAAAAGTATAAAGAGAAATGTTTTAAGGTTTACTTCTTGTCTAGTTAAGATCAAACTCCGGTCAAGTTAGGGAGTTTGGATCCGTGGTAGAAGAATTAAGAAAGTAAGCGGAAGAAGTTGTTTTTTTTTTTCGTTGTTTTATTTTCTTAAGGCAAGTAAAGAAGGTACTTGGTACTTCATCCGTATAAGACTCATGGTGTAATTGGAAGAAAGAGTTTTGGGGTCAATCACTTTATTCTTACAGAAAAGGTCCTTAGGATTAATGAGTGACAATAGAATTATCAGAGTAGCGCAGCGGAAGCGTGGTGGGACCTAACCCACAAAGCAAGAAGCTCAAGGGTACTGATGGATGTCGTGTCGAGTTTAAGATGGTGATACTTGGTTAAATGCATTCTAGTTGGAAGAAACGTGGGTTAGGCTATGTGAGTAACGGGAAATGTTGTACGGAAACTTATGTGCATGTAGAGGTAATAGAAGTAGACTGGTACCCTATTATGGATCCGAGTGAAGTGTGATGGCATTGTCACATGTTGCCAGACAAGTAGTTTTGGAATTCTATACTAATGGAATACTCTAGAGTGAGTTTTTCGGATTGATTAGGAAAGAATTAATGATGCAATAAAAGTATTGCGCAGGGCCTGAACTAGAAAGCTCAAAGTGAGTAACTACCATCCTGAGTCGAAGATACATAAGAAAGAGAAGCGACAAGAACATACTTGCACCCTAGTAATCGTGCTTAAAGAAAGCATAATCTCGGAGTAGATTTTATGTGTAACATTATGTCGGAACAGAGCCTAGTTGCGTTTTGAGTTAGAGGTATATTACTAGTCCGATAAAAGTGGAGGATACAAGAGTTCAATGTTGACGGTGTGTTAGCATTTATCGAGTATTTATGGTCAAATAACTGTGATATAAGATCACTTTGTGTCTAATACCGTCATTCCGGACCTATTCTATGTCACTTAAGATCTTGGGTAATGCGTGAGAAGCCTGGGTTACAACTAACGATATATTAGAGATCTATAATAATATAACAATGCCAAATGAACGAAGAGGATGACAACTAGATTTTATTTTAGTTGTCTCGAGTGTTAGACCTGAAAAAGGTAAAGGTGACAATTCCTTACCTGAGGAATAAGATGACTGAGTAATATTAAAAGACAAGACCAAGTGGGTCCAAGACCTTGGACCTGGTTGTGTAGTCAGAACCTTTTCAAAAGGCCGGAAGCAAGTGGTCATAACGAAGGGAAGGAAGTTGAATAGATTATTTTTCCGCAGGGTCATCAAAGGATCTAAGTTTGGGAACTGAGTTTGGAGGGTGTAGCTTCGGTTTTCCACGGAGACTAAGTTTGGGAACTGAGTTTGAAAATTTCAGTTGGAGAGATACCTACCAGACACGAGTTAGGGCTTGACCTTGTATGTGTAATATTGTTTGACTACTTGTTTATTTCATGATTGAGTGTTTAGTCATTGATGTGTTCTTTTGGTAACCTTGATGTGCGGGATACATAGATGTGGACACGATGAGACTTTTGAGTAGTGATCAGATATACCCGCTAAGTTCTTTAAAGGCCGACTAAGATTGTCTTACCCTAAGTTTCGGGATGAAACTTATTGTTAAGGGGGAATTGATGTAATACCCGGAAATTTTCTTCCGGCTAGTCCCGAAACAATAAGAACTTGACCGATTATGACGTTTTCGGTGCTTTAGTTCTTTAGTATGGATTCCGACAATATGTTGCCTTCTTTTAAGTTTCGGGACAAAACTTATTTTAAGGGGGTACTGATGTAATATCCGGAATTTTTATTCCGTTTAATTCTGAATCAAATCGGACTTCGAACCGTTGATGTTTTCCCATTCTATCTAGTATTTCTTTCTTCATAAATTTTATTATTTTATGTAGAATTTAATTCACATAAAATGATAAAATTATGTCAAGCTCTAATTCTTATAATTATTTATTATTTTATGTAGAGTTTAATTCACATAAAATGACAGATTTATATCAAACCCTAGTTATTATAATTCTTTCTTATCGATGACAAGCTGTGACGAGATCATGACAAGCTGTGACGAGACCATGACTTGTAAAATCCGGAATTTTTATTCCGTCTATTTCCATTATTAAATAGATCTCGATCAGTTGACCCATATCCGTCTACTTAGTTAGACATACTATTATAGGACTTATCATCTTATGTAGATTCCTTCACATAAAATGATAGAATCTTTTATATAGTTTATCATTTTATGTAGATTACTTCCGCATAAAATGATAGAATTCTGAGCCGATCTTAAACTAAAATAAACTCTCTATCCGCCTAGTCCGTATATTTATATATCGGGATCTTGTCCAGCCAGAAACTCGCTAAATTAAGGAGCCCAGCTGCAGTCATTTTAGCCCATCTGTTAACATATAATTCAGCCAGCGTATCCAGCGCCAGCAGCCCAGTCCAGCGCCACTCCAGCCCAGCGCCACTCCAGCCCAACGCCACTCCAGCCCAGCAGCATCACAGCTCCAGTCCGCTGCTTGTCTTGGCCGCAACACCAGCGTTGCCAGCCCAGTCCGTGAGCTGCTCCAGTTTACTTGTCCAGCCCGCTGCCTTGTCCGCCCCAGCCCTATGCGCAGCCCAGCTCTTCTGCAGCCTTCAGTTCAGCCCAGGAGAAAGGATGCTGTTCCGCCTCCTCCAACTCAGCAGCTCCAGCCGTTTCATGAGAATCCCAGCAACCGTTACACTAATTAATGCAGACAATCAAGGCTCCACAAATCTCGCTCTCTCTCATCTGCTGCGTGATCTCCTTTCGTTTATGCATTTCCTTTTCTTCTGCACACACAACCAGCAGCGTCAAGGTAAGTGCAGCAATCGTTCTTCTGTCTCCACCTTATCCTCTCTACCGCCCCATCTGTGTACAGCACTCACCATCCTTCTCTATTCGTTCCTTCGTCCGGCACTGCTAGGTCTCAAACTGCAGCCACCTACATAATCGAAAGGTTGAGTCCATCGAGTTACAGCTACTGCAAAGAGCCGCCTCCTTCTGTCCCTATTGGTAAGACGATCCTTCCCCATCTGTTATCTTATGGATATCATAGCCACAATGACTCATTACCCTTCTTTTATTCCGATCACACTTCCAACAGTTGCAGCCGTGGGATCAACCAGCAGGCTCGGTTTTAGTACAGATCGGAACCAACAACAAATTAACCTTCTAGCTGCAAACCGGTAAGAACCTATACTTGGATTAAAATAGGTTTCCGATTAGTTTAAGGGGAAGGTTATTGTATAAGCTTATGTATGCCTACCGATTCCTTAATGTTAGATTGTTGAGCTGCTGTAGTCGGCCTTGAGCATAGTTAAAATAGTAATAAGTAGCTGCTGAAAGTTATACATAAAATGATAGACATAAGGGCTGCTGTAAAATTGTATTTCATGCCTTCAGCTTTTGACCTATAAACTGCCTATCTTGTCGGCCAATTATTGAACGTTTGGATAAAGATCCACCGTTGAATTTTGGATATGTTGTAGATGGATATATGTAGTTTAGCATATTAAAATTTGAGAAGAAATGAACGGTCGGATTGAAAGTTATGAGCTCCCGAAGTTAGGTAGTTGAGCAGTTTTGGTAAACTTAAGTTTTTGGCTAAGTATAGGAATTTTGAGTGAAGTAGCCAACTTTGTGAATTATTATAAAATTAATGGCTGAACAGTTTAGAGAAATTTCTCCTCCTAAGGTTAGATAGAACCTCATAGATGATCTAGAGATTTAATTCGGAATTATTATAAGCTGTTAAGAATTTTATATTTAGAACCGAAGTTAGACCTTTACGATTCTTCCGGAAAATAGAAACATAGGAAAAATGTCAGTTTGGAACCAAATAAAATTTTAGGAGTTAGAAAATAATTTTAGAACCTCAAATAGGAGTTTAGACATAAATTTTAGGGTTTTCGAGAAAATCGGAACCAAGGGTAAAATGGTCATTTTACCCTAAACTAATACTGTACCTAGTATGTCTTAATACCTTATTCGATCTTAGAAGTTTTAGACTTCTAACTACGTGAGAGTGTGCTAATACACTTATCGCCTTTGACAGTCAACTGAGTTGCTACAGTTTACAGAACGAGTGGTTTAAAAAGAGTCGAGCGTTATAACAGGTAAGTCCTTTGGGCTTACTTAGTTGACTTCTAAATATGAGTATAAATGATGATGGTGGTGTGTGATTGAAATGTTTAGAGAGATAGGTTGTGATATATAATTACCGACCTACATTTTGGCCTAAGGGTAACGGGCGGTGGCATTCTGTTCAGTAGCTGGCTGGCGCTGGGGGTTTCTTTTGGGACTAGTCCATACGTGGGTTGTAGTGATGCTACCAGTGGAAGTCAGCTAGACCTACACCAGTTGGATAAGGAACGGAGGCGAGAACTAATAATAATTCTCGTGCCACAACTTAAATTGAATAATGTGAATCATTTAAATAATAGATAATAAACGGTTGAGTGCCAGCATGATGTTTGTTTATTTCTGTTTCTGCGTGTGCTTGTGTTGTTATCATTTTGCTTATATTTGGATAGTTAGCTAACTGTTGATATGTTGTTTAGATTTGCCACAGGTTAGAGCAGATGCCGAGTGATCCAGATGGTAGTGGTCAGCCGGGGTGTCGTACTTTAGGACGTTTTACAGTTTCTGCATTTGTGGGTTTTACAGTTGAACATTGTTTCCTTTCGTACCTTTTTATATTCCGTTTTTTGGCTGTAGTCGATCTTGTCACATTCATGGATTATTAAGAACTATTTTATGATTTCTGATTTTCCTTATCTGTGCCTTGTTGTAAGATCTCGTTAAGTTGTTGTCAAACTAAGGTCGGGACCCACTGTGCGGTCCTAACCAGTAACTCCCTAAGTTGAAAAATTTGGGGTGTTACAACATGGTATCAGAACTCTAGGTTGGCAACAATGGCACTTGAATCTTCTAAAAAGGTCATATAAGTAAATAAACAGAACCCGAAAAGGGTCTGAGTTTTCCAAAGCGAATTTTTGGTTTTAAAATGCATACAGAGTCGGGTTGGGATAGAAAGTACGGATGACCACCACTACCTCTGCGGATCTCGGTATTCTTAGAATAATTATAGACTTGTACTGTTATGATAGATTAGCTAGTTTATAACTGTAGTTATTACTATTCGTGCAGATGGCACGTACTAGGGCTGCCCAAGTGACTGGCCATGGTAGGGGTCGTCCCCCCCTTCCCCCAGTCAGACAGGATCGAGTTGATAGCACCCTTGTTGTTAGAGGGCGTGGTCGTGGGGGTAGACCTCCACTAGGGAGAGGTCGAGGACGAGTTCCTCGAGATGACCCACCTGCAGCAAGCATACCAGAGGTTGCTGTAGAAGAAGTAGCTGAGAGTGTAGGCCCTGAGGTCAGGCCTGAGACCACCGCTAGGTCTGGAGCGCAAGGAGCACGTTCTACTGAATCAGGACGTGTTTCTATTGGAGCATCTGAGTACAGGGAGTTCAGAGCCTATGTTGAGCGCAGAGAGGAAGCTGCCAGAATTGAGAGGCTTACTCAGGTACCACCAGTGGTACCGGCTAGGTCAGCTTAGGTGACACAGGGAGTGTCTCAGGTGCCGGCTGTATCTGAGAGGAGGGATGATGCTGATAGAGCACCTACAAGGTCCAGAGCACCGAGACCGGATGAGTGGTTGAAGGCTTTCAACTCTCAGAAGGTCCCCTCATTCAGCGGAGAGATAGGGCTAGAGGTGGAGCACTGGATAGGGAAGATTGAGACTGCTTTGGAGGCAATACGTTGCCCCGTGGATCGACAGGTAGATTTGATACAGACCTGTTTCACAGATGATGCTCATTCATGGTGGCGTACCATTCGTGGCCGAGTCACCAGCTGGGAGCAGATGAGGAGCATTGTTAGAGACAGGTACTGTCCAGTTTCGCTGAGGAGGGAGATTCCAGGATTTCATTGAGGCGGGATTTGAAGATATCCCGATTGTTGCAGCTATAAAGAAATTTCAGAAGGAATTGACCTTACTTGGACCTTCTGCACCTCCAGAAGAGCAGCATGTTTACCTTTTCTCCAGGAGGTTGAGAGAGAGTACCCGATCCTATCTGGCTGGATTCCGCTGTGAGACCTTGTCTGATTATCAGGATAGGGCCTCTGCTTATGAGAGAGATAGGCCAGCTTCTAGGAAGGCAGTTCAGTCTAGTGGGCCGGATAAGCGGCAGAGGACAGGACATGCTGGTAGCAGTGCAGCAGTAGCAGGTTATGGTCGAGGACAGACTCAGGGGAGGTCCAGCTACCACTCTACAGTTCGGACTCCCGGTGGAGATCGACAGTGCTTTAACTGTGGTGGCCGTGATCACATCAAGACGGATTGCCCGAAACCACCTATCACTTGCTTCACTTATGGGAAGCCGGGACACAGAGCTACTTTCTGCCGTCAAGGCAAGGCTCCTTCTCAGCAGGGATCTTCTCCTGCAGGTGCTGAGAGGAGTGTACAGAGACCTCCTCAGTACCGAGCTCCGAGTCAGCAGCAGCCACAGTACCGGGCCCCAGGGCATCCTGCTTCATACAGTACGGCACAGGGATCAGGTCGTGGCAGAGGACGTAGTAGTACCACTAACACCAGAGGAGGACCATCGAGAGTGTTCGAGCTGAGGAACACTGAGCAGCCTGCAACACCTGCGACCACAGGTACTATTTGGATCCATGACTTACCTGTGCGCGTTTTATTTGATACGGGTGCCACACACTCCTTTATATCAGATGCATGTGTAGATAGGTTGTCCTTAGCTACAGTAGAGGGTGTACCTTTTGTGGTCGGGTTACCAGATGGGGGTAAGGTTAGAGGATCTCGAGAGATTTATGACTGCCCTATTCACCTGGGAGGCCGGATTTGGTTAGTAGATTTTCTAGTTATGCCCTTAGCCCATGAGGACGTGATACTGGGGATGGATTGGATGACTAGGCATGGAGCAGTCTTGGATATTGGTAGGAGGACTGTGACTGTCGCCACGGAGGAGGGTCACAGAGTGATATTCCGAGGTTGGGACCTCGGAAAGTCCGGCACAGTTATCAGCGCAGTGAGAGCAGCCAGATTGATAGCACAGGGTTGCGAGGCCTTCTGGTGTTATGCCATGAAGGAGCGCAAGAGCCTGACAGTAGAGGAGATACCAGTTGCCTGCGAGTTTGCAGGGGTATTCAGTGACGACTTACCTAGGCTACCTCCACAGAGGAGTGTTGATTTTGGCATCGAGTTAGAGCCGGGCACGAGACCGATCTCGAAGGCCCCGTACCGCATGGCACCGATAGAGTTGCTTGAGTTGAAGAAGCAGTTAGAGGAGTTAGCAGAGAAGGGCTTCATACGCCCTAGTGTTTCTCCCTGGGGCGCACCAGTATTGTTTGTGAGGAAGAAGGATGGATCGATGAGACTGTGTATCGACTACAGGGAGTTGAACAGGGTCACCATCAAGAATAAGTATCCACTACCTCGCATAGATGATCTGCTGGACCAGCTACATGGGGCGTCAGTGTTCTCGAGGATAGATTTGAGATCGGGTTATCACCAGCTGAGGGTGAGAGATCAGGACATACCTAAGACGGCATTCCGGACTAGGTATGGTCATTATGAGTTTGTAGTGATGCCATTCGGGCTCACTAATGTGCCAGCAGTATTTATGGAGTTGATGAATGGGATTTTCATCGACTTCTTAGACCAGTTTGTAGTGGTCTTCATTGACGACATTCTAGTTTACTCTAGAAGTCGAGAGGAGCATGCCGGACACTTGAGGACAGTGTTGCAGATTCTACAGGATAGTCAGCTATATGCTAAACTATCCAAGTGTGAGTTTTGGATGTCAGAGGTGGCGTTCCTAGGCCATGTAGTGACTGCTGAGGGGATTAAGGTCGACCCGGCGAAGATTGAGTCAGTGTCTTCTTGGCAACCTCCGAAGAATGTGAAGGAGGTTCGCAGCTTCCTTGGATTGGAAGGGTATTACCGTCGGTTTGTGGAAGGGTTTTCTCTGATCGCCCGACCCCTTACTTCTCTCCTAAGGAAGACTACTCGGTTCGTCTGGTCTGAGCAGTGTCAGCAGAGTTTTGAGGAACTGAAGAGGAGATTGACGTCTGCTCCGATCTTAGCACAGCCTGAGGGTACAGAGGACTTTGTAGTGTACAGTGACGCATCCAAGCTGGGCTTGGGGTGTGTCTTGATGCAGAGGGGTAGGGTTATAGCATATGCGTCTCGACAGCTGAAGACGTATGAAGAGAACTACCCCACTCATGACCTGGAGTTAGCAGCAGTAGTGCACGCTCTTAAGATCTAGCGTCATTATCTCTATGGAGCGACCTGTCAGATCTTCACAGACCATAAGAGTCTGAAGTACATATTCACTCAGCGGGAGTTGAATAACCGCCAGAGGCGGTGGCTAGAGTTGATCAAGGATTTTGACCTTGAGATTCTCTACCACCCCGGAAAGGCGAATGTAGTTGCTGACGCTTTGAGTCGGAAGACGCCTCGGGAGAAGGCGATAGCTCGGTTGACAGTACAGCCACAGTTACAGAGAGACCTAGCTTGGTTGGAGGTAGAGATCCAGTTCCCCGATACAGCTCATCAGTTAGCCACCTTAGACTTACTTCCTGACCTGTTGGGTGAGATCCGACAGAAGCAGGAGACCTGTCCGATGTTGACCCGGATCCGAGACCGGATGTCACGAGATGAGGCACCTCAGTTCACTCTTGGTGCCGATGGAGTGATGAGACGGCAGGATCGTATATGTGTGCCATCAGACATTGAGTTGAGACAGAGGATACTAGGTGAGGCTCATGCTACCCCTTACTCCGTACATCCAGGAGCGAGTAAGATGTATAAGGACGTGAGACGTTCCTTCTGGTGGGGTGGTCTGAATCCCGATGTGGCCCGATATGTAGCCCAGTGTGCGACCTGTCAGCAGGTCAAGATTGAGCATCGTAGATCCGGAGGAGAGCTCCACCCACTTCCAGTACCACATTGGAAGTGGGAAGGTATATCTATGGATTTTGTTACTGGATTGAGGCCCAGCAGAGGTTTTGATGCCATTTGGGTGGTAGTAGACCGGCTTACGAAGACCGCACGTTTTATTCCGATCAAGGAAACGTGGCCGGTAAGCCGTCTAGCAGAGGAGTTCACCAGACACATTGTCAGACTCCATGGAGTACCGAGGACTATCGTCTCCGACAGGGATGGACGTTTTACCTCGAGGTTTTGGCAGCAGGTACATACTGCTCTGGGGACGAGTCTCCACTTTACCACTGCCTACCACCCGCAGACAGACGGTCAGTCCGAGAGGACCATCCAGACCCTAGAGGACATGTTGAGGGCATGTGTGCTAGATTGGGGACAGGTATGGCCAGATCACCTCCCACTAGTAGAGTTTTCATATAATAACAGTTGGCACGCGTCTATTGCGATGGCACCTTATGAGGCTTTGTACGGACGGAGATGTCGTACACCGTTGTGTTGGGATGAGCCTAGCAAGGCTGGTGGAGTAGTACCAGACCAGATACAGGACGACATCGCCCGGATTGCCTTAGTCCGGGAGAGGATGTTAGCAGCTCAGAGTCGTCAGAAGTCCTACGCCGACAAAAGGCGTCGACCTTTGGAGTTTAGAGTAGGTGCACAGGTGTGGTTGAGAGTGTCACCTACGAGAGGAGTTAGACGTTTCGGTATTAAGGGGAAGCTGAGTCCCCGGTATGTCGGCCCATTTGAGATCGTAGAGAGAGTCGGAGAGGTTGCCTACCGACTAGCACTGCCACCGAGATTAGAGGGAGTACACCCAGTTTTTCATGTATCTCAGCTGTGAGAGTACATACCGGATCCTAGACACATCATCAGTCATGAGGATCTGATAGTTGAGCCAGACCACACTTTTGTGGAGTATCCAGTAGCCGTCCTAGAGCGTAGCATGAGGCACCTACGTTCTAAGGAGATACCGATGCTGAGGATTCAGTGGTCTAGACGAGGAGTTGATGAGGCTACCTGGGAGACAGAGGAGAGTGTTAGACGTAACTACCCTGAGTTCTTTGCGGAGTTAGCCGCTACCTCAGTATCGACGGGTTAGTACCGAGACGAGACCTTATATGACTTCTGTGATTATATGTTTACATAATTGTTTATGTCTATGTGCTTGATGACGTGAGTAGTTGCTTGCTAGAATATATTTCTCGAGGGGAAATGTATGGGGTAGATACCTTATCCTAAGTTTCGGGACGAAACTTATTTTAAGGGGGTACTGATGTAAAATCCGGAATTTTTATTCCGTCTATTTCCGTTATTAAATAGATCTCGATCAGTTGACCCATATCCGTCTACTTAGTTAGACATATTATTATAGGATTTATCATCTTATGTAGATTCCTTCACATAAAATGATAGAATCTTTTATATAGTTTATCATTTTATGTAGATTACTTCCGCATAAAATGATAGAATTCTGAGCCGATCTTAAACTAAAATAAACTCTCTATCCGCCTAGTCCGTATATTTATATATCGGGATCTTGTCCAGCCAGAAACTCGCTAAATTAAGGAGCCCAGCTGCAGTCATTTTAGCCCATCTGTTAACATATATGTCCGCCAGCGGATCCAGCGCCAGCAGCCCAGTCCAGCGCCACTCCAGCCCAGCGCCACTCCAGCCTAGCAGCATCACAGCTCCAGTCCGCTGCTTGTCTTGGCCGCAACACCAGCGTTGCCAGCCCAGTCCGTGAGCTGCTCTAGTTTGCTTGTCCAGCCCGCTGCCTTGTCCGCCCCAGCCCTATGCGCAGCCCTGCTCTTCTGCAGCCTTCAGTTCAGCCCAGGAGAAAGGATGTTGTTCCGCCTCCTCCAACTCAGCAGCTCCAGCCGTTTCATGAGAATCCCAGCAACCGTTACACCAATTAATGCAGACAATCAAGGCTCCACAAATCTCGCTCTCTCTCATCTGCTGCGTGATCTCCTTTCGTTTATGCGTTTCCTTTTCTTCTGCACACACAACCAGCAGCGTCAAGGTAAGTGCAGCAATCGTTCTTCTGTCTCCACCTTATCCTCTCTACCGCCCCATCTGTGTACAGCACTCACCATCCTTCTCTATTCGTTCCTTCGTCCGGAACTGCTAGGTCTCAAACTGCAGCCACCTACATAATCGAAAGGTTGAGTCCATCGAGTTACAGCTACTGCAAAGAGCCGCCTCCTTCTGTCCCTATTGGTAAGACGATCCTTCCCCATCTGTTATCTTATGGATATCATAGCCACAATGACTCATTACCCTTCTTTTATTCCGATCACACTTCCAACAGTTGCAGCCGTGGGATCAACCAGCAGGCTCGGTTTTAGTACAGATCGGAACCAACAACAAATTAACCTTCTAGCTGCAAACCGGTAAGAACCTATACTTGGATTAAAATAGGTTTCCGATTAGTTTAAGGGGAAGGTTATTGTATAAGCTTATGTATGCCTACCGATTCTTTAATGTTAGATTGTTGAGCTGCTGTAGTCGGCCTTGAGCATAGTTAAAATAGTAATAAGTAGCTGCTGAAAGTTATACATAAAATGATAGACATAAGGGCTGCTGTAAAATTGTATTTCATGCCTTCAGCTTTTGACCTATAAACTGCCTATCTTGTCGGCCAATTATTGAACGTTTGGATAAAGATCCACCGTTGAATTTTGACCTATAATTCTCGTGCGACAACTTAAATTGAATAATGTGAATCATTTAAATAATAGATGATAAACGGTTGAGTGCCAGCATGATGTTTGTTTATTTCTGTTTCTGCGTGTGCTTGTTCTGTTATCATTTTGCTTATATTTGGATAGTTAGCTAACTGTTGATATGTTGTTTAGATTTGCCACAGGTTAGAGCAGATGCCGAGTGATCCAGATGGTAGTGGTCAGCCGGGGTGTCGTACTTTAGGACGTTTTACAGTTTCTGCATTTGTGGGTTTTACAGTTGAACATTGTTTCCTTTCGTACCTTGTTATATTCCGTTTTCCGACTGTAGTCGATCTTGTCACATTCATGCATTATTAAGAACTATTTTATGATTTCTGATTTTCCTTATCTGTGCCTTGTTGTAAGATCTCGTTAAGTTGTTGTCAAACTAAGGTCGGGACCCACTGTGCGGTCCTAACCAGTAACTCCCTAATTTGAAAATTTTGGGGTGTTACATGACTAAGCTGAGACGAGGCCATGACAAAGCTCAACAAATCTGTGACAAACTCATTTATGGGCCTGACAAGGCCATGACGAGTTTTGACAGATTTTTGACAAGCAATTCAGCCCATCTTTCTTGCTTGTTTCAGCCACTAGTCCTACCTTAATTTCAGCCCAGCTTGACTTCGAGCCCGGCCTGCAGCAGTCCAGGAGAGGCTGGTTACGAGCCCATTAACAGCCCTCTCCAGCCCAGCACGTTCAGCCCCCTCCAGCCCAGCGTTCAACCCTCTCCAGCCCAGTGATCTACGTGTGTAACAACCAGCATTGCGTCCAGCAGGGAGGAGTAACAAGGTAGACCCCACAAGTGTGGAGAGGTTCTAACATCCTCAAAGATATAAAAAGTTGAAAGAAGTCGCGACCCCAATATTACAAATATATATATATATAATAAATAAATAAATAAATAAAAGCACTGTAACGGAGTTAACGGAGTTTCATGAAGGCGATATTACCACCAACACCAGTGAAGAAATGTGTATGAGAGAACGGCCTTGCGGGACTCGAGAGTCCAGGGTAACCCCAATTATCACGGGACCTAAGCCATCAACACAGATGGTCCATGGAAAAGGAACTGCAAGTGGATGATCATAACGGCCGTAAGAATTGCAAAGACGCTGGCAAGCTATCGTGGAAAACTTAAAACGACTATTTATGTCAGATGGATAACCCCCATTTATAACAGAACATAGGTCATCAACACCGACGGTCCCTGTAAAGGGACTACAATTGGGATGTAATTAAAAGTCATCGGAACTACAAGACGCTTACCATCTATCGTGTAGTGTTAGGAACGACTTTTGACGTCAAGAGAATGGCACAGTGAGACTTGAGAAAGAGAGTTGTCCCAAAGGAAGCAGAAGGGTGAAAGATAAGACGAACTAAAGAAGGATAAAAGTATAAATCTAGTCGGTGATGTGCACCAAAAGTTTAATACCAGTAGAGGTATGAAATTGAGATAAGTCAATTATAGAATGACCAATGTCAACCAAGGACGTGCAAGTATTGTTTGGTATTGACGAGTTATTTGCCGTTAAGAAGAAATATTTGTGATTCTGGGTCTATGGAGTAGCTTTACCGACGCCTTAAAGGATTTTCTCAAGTAGGCAACAACAATCTTCTTGGATGAATTAAAAGTATAAATAGAAATGTTTTAAGGTTTACTTCTTGGCTAGTTAAGATCAAACTCCGGTCAAGTCAGGGAGTTTGGATCCGTGGTAGATAAATTAAGAAAGTAAGCGGAAGAAGTTGTTTTTTTTTTTCGTTGTTTTATTTTCTTAAGGCAAGTAAAGAAGGTACTTGGTACTTCATCCGTATAAGACTCATGGTGTAATTGGAAGAAAGAGTTTTGGGGTCAATCACTTTATTCTTACAGAAAAGGTCCTTAGGATTAATGAGTGACAATAGAATTATCAGAGTAGCGCAGCGGAAGCGTGGTGGGACCTAACCCACAAAGCAAGAAGCTCAAGGGTACTGATGGATGTCGCGTCGAGTTTAAGATGGTGATACTTGGTTAAATGCATTCTAGTTGGAAGAAACGTGGGTTAGGCTATGTGAGTAACGGGAAATGTTGTACGGAAACTTATGTGCATGTAGAGGTAATAGAAGTAGACTAGTACCCTATTATGGATCCGAGTGAAGTGTGATGGCATTGTCACATGTTGCCAGACAAGTAGTTTTGGAATTCTATACTAATGGAATACTCTAGAGTGAGTTTTTCGGATTGATTAGGAAAGAATTAATGATGCAATAAAAGTATTGCGCAAGGCCTGCACTAGAAAGCTCAAAGTGAGTAACTACCATCCTGAGTCGAAGATACATAAGAAAGAGAAGCGACAAGAGCATACTTGCACCCTAGTAACCGTGCTTAAAGAAAGCATAATCTCGGAGTAGATTTTATGTGTAACATTATGTCGGAACAGAGCCTAGTTGCGTTTTGAGTTAGAGGTATATTACTAGTCCGATAAAAGTGGAGGATACAAGAGTTCAATGTTGACGGTGTGTTAGCATTTATCGAGTATTTATGATCAAATAACTGTGATATAAGATCACTTTGTGTCTAATACCGTCATTCCGGACCTATTCTATGTCACTTAAGATCTTGGGTAATGCGTGAGAAGCCTGGGTTACAACTAACGATATATTAGAGATCTATAATAATATAACAATGCCAAATGAACGAAGAGGATGACCACTAGATTTTATTTTAGTTGTCTCGAGTGTTAGACCTGAAAAAGGTAAAGGTGACAATTCCTTACCTGAGGAATAAGATGACTGAGTAATATTAAAAGACAAGACCAAGTGGGTCGTGATACGAAGAGCATTGAGCACTTGGTAAGTGTTGTGGATGTCCAAGACCTTGGACCTGATTGTGTAGTCAGAACCTTTTCAAAAGGCCGGAAGCAAGTGGTCATAACGAAGGGAAGGAAGTTGAATAGATTATTTTTCCATAGGGTCATCAAAGGATCTAGAAGTGATTTGTGTAAGGAAAACCATTAGAAGTTTTAAAGCGGTTTAAAAGTGACTGATGGATTAGTTTTCCCCACCCTATTGGAGGGTGTAGCTTCGGTTTTCCACGGAGACTAAGTTTGGGAACTGAGTTTGAAAATTTCAGTTGGAGAGATACCTACCAGACACGAGTTAGGGCTTGACCTTGTATGTGTAATATTGTTTGACTACTTGTTTATTTCATGATTGAGTGTTTAGTCAGTGATGTGTTCTTTTGGTAACCTTGATGTGCGGGATACTTAGATGTGGACACGATGAGACTTTTGAGTAGTGATCAGATATACCTGCTAAGTGCCTTAAAGGCCGATCAGGATTGTCTTACCCTAAGTTTCGGGACGAAACTTATTGTTAAGGGGGAATTGATGTAATACCCGGAAATTTTCTTCCGGCTAGTCCCGAAACAATAAGAACTTGACCGATTATGACGTTTTCGGTGCTTTAGTTCTTTAGTATGGATTCCGACATTATGTTGCCTTCTTTTAAGTTTCGGGACGAAACTTATTTTAAGGGGGTACTGATGTAATATCCGGAATTTTTATTCCGTTTAATTCTGAATCAAATCGGACTTCGAACCGTTGATGGTTTCCCATTCTATCTAGTATTTCTTTCTTCATAAATTTTATTATTTTATGTAGAATTTGATTCACATAAAATGATAAAATTATGTCAAGCTCTAATTCTTATAATTATTTATTATTTTATGTAGAGTTTAATTCACATAAAATGACAGATTTATATCAAACCCTAGTTATTATAATTCTTTCTTATCGATGACAAGCTGTGACGAGATCATGACAAGGTGTGACGAGACCATGACTAAGCTGAGACGAGGCCATGACAAAGCCCGACAAATCTGTGACAAACTCATTCATGGGCCTGACAAGGCCATGACGAGTTTTGACAGATTTTTGACAAGCAATTCAGCCCATCTTTCTTGCTTGTTTCAGCCACTAGTCCTACCTTAATTTCAGCCCAGCTTGACTTCGAGCCCGGCCTGCAGCAGTCCAGGAAAGCCTGGTTACGAGCCCATTAACAGCCCTCTCTAGCCCAGCACGTTCAGCCCCCTCCAGCCCAGCGTTCAGCCCTCTCCAGCCCAGTGATCTACGTGTGTAACAACCAGCATTGCGTCCAGCAGGGAGGAGTAACAGCCGGCCCTTCTCCTTCCTTCTCTTCACCTTGTAACGGCTGCTGCATTGAAGAAGAGCTGCTGTAACTGCCCATTAACCGCAGCCCAGGAAGCCAGCCGGAAGGGATGCACATTCAGCAACTTCGAAACTCCTCCTTTTCTGTACCGAGATCCATCGATCGACTTCAGCAAAGGTCCTCAGCGTAGCAGCAACCATGAACGTAACCAGAACCTTCAACAACGGCCTTCAACACAACAGGGAGACTTGTCTGCACACGATCCTCTACACAGAAGGCTCGAAGTTACACTGGATCAGACAATAAACGCTAGCCAAGGTGAGTACGGTTCTACATCTCTCTTTCTGTCGTTACATTACCTTCCCTCTGTAGCCGAACCCTTTGACATCGCTCCTCTCTTCAAGTCCAACCAGTGCAGACAACTCAACCTCACTCTTCTCATCTATTTCCAGACTAGACGCCAACAAGTCTTCGACTCCTGCACACGCTCGGATTGTCCCAATTCTTTGGTTCTACACACGACCTAACCTAGGGAGTCAAGTGGTAATGGTCTCTCACTCTCTTTACTGCCTAGTTTCTCTTTCTGTTCAATCACACCAAGGCCAAGAATTGATCTTCCCTTCCTACTATATTACAGATCAAGAGCCTTTCTGTCGCCCAGAATGTTCGTTAAATTACATCCAAAGACCTTAGTAGGGGAAAGTAAATCTTCTCTAGCTCCTTGATTACATAACTCTGTGATGGAATAGGTTAGAGTAGGCTGTTGTGTTGGTGATGATCTTAGGAACTTGGATTAGTAATCAATTAGGATCGGAAAAAGGGTGTTAAAAAATGGTAGAAACAAAGCTGCTGTAATTAAAAGGAGTTTTTTTCCAGTTTTCTGAATTTGGAAACTGCCCATCTTGTTAAACAATGTTAAGGAGTTACAGTGAAGATCCACCGTTGAAATTTTAATAGGTCATAGATGGATGTATGTAGTTTACTGTGTCAAAATTGGAGAATAAACGAACGGTCGGATGAAAAGTTATAAGGTCCCAAAGTAGAGTAGTTGAGCTGTTGGAGTTTCTCAGTTTTCTATATTGCCGAGCAGCCAACTTTGTGACAAGATTTAGGTATGCTAAACTCATTCCTTTTGGTTGAATTTTGGATATGATATAGTTGACATATTATTGTAGAACATATTAAAATTTGAGAGGAATCCAGCGAGTGGTTTGGGATTTATGATTTTTCAAAGATTGAGTCGTAAGCAGTTTTTCTGTTGTGCTGAAATTCGGTTTTGTGAGATAGTTTTAAATAGGATTTTGATCTCTTTTACGGCTGAATTTTGGATATATTATAGATAAGATTTTATAGTAGAACATATCAAATTTTGGGATAAATCCAGCCCGTAGTTTAGGAGTTATTAATTTCAAAGTTAAGACAGTGTGTTGTTTGTTAAGTGTTGTAACCAACTTCAGAAATTTTTGTAGAAGTGATGCTTTAACAGTTTTAAGAAATTCCTTCTCTTATGAGTAGATGGGATATCATAGATGATCTAGGGAATTATTTCGGAATTTTTATAAGTTTATTCGAATTTCTTATTTGATGCCGAAGTTGGACCTTAACGATCTTTCGTAAAATAGGAAAATGGGTAAGTTGCCAGTTTGTAACCAAAATCATCATTAGGAGTTAGAATATGACTTCTTAGTCTCAAATAAGAGTTTAGGGTTGAATTATGGAATTTTTGGAAGTTTCGGGACCAAGGGTAAAATCGTCATTTTACCATAAATTGGTAATGTATTAAGTTCTCTTCTAATAGGATCTACTATCTTAGAAGTCTTAGACTTCTAATCACCTAGAAAGTGTGCTGACACACTTGCCTCCTTTGACAGGCCAATGAATTCCAACTGTGCATATCGATTTGCGAATCAGAAAGTCGAGATCTGATTCAAGTAAGTCTACGGACTTACTTAGTTGACTTCTTGTATGAGTGTAATGTGTATGAGTGGTGTTTGTTAGTTATGATAAACAACGAAATCGGATTAGGCCGACTTTATTACTTACGTAATTGACCCAATTGTATGATAACGGGTCGTGACATCATCTGCCTAGCTCTTGCGAGAGTCTAGGAGTTTCCCTGCGACCAGCCCATTCCGGTAAACGGTCAGATGCATTAGTACCATTCCGCGTTGGTAAACGGGGACAGGGGCGAGGTTTGGGAATCCCTCGTGTCACAAAATAAGTATCATTAGTAATGACCTATCACCTAATTAAAGATAATAAAAGGATTGAGTGTTGCATGTTGATTGTGTACGATGTGTGATTGTGCTTTTACCTTTATACTTATGCATAGAATGTTAGCTAACGGTTTTATACCGCTTGTAGATGCCTTGCAGGTTAAGACAGTTGTAGAGAGATCCGGAGGGAATGGTCAGCCGGGTCCACGTACTCATTTAGTTGGGGACGAGGTTGTCTTATATACTTCATATGCGTCGTTTTAGTACCTTTGATTTGTAAGGCTGATACATATTTTTCATGTATATATTGTTTAAAGTTTTCAAATATTCTTAATACTTTTGTGCCTTGTCGTAAGAACCAAGTTAAATTTTTGTCAAACTAAGGTCGGGACCCATTGTGAGGTCCTAACCAGTTGCTCCCCGAGTTCTCAGAATTTGGGGTGTTACAATATGGTATCAGAGCACTGGGTTGGCAACAATGGCACTTGAAATCTTCTGAAAGACCAAATGTATAAAATAACTAGAACCCAAAAGGGGTCTAAAGTTTTCAAAAACGGATTTCTGTTTTTACACACGCGCATAGTCGGGTTGTTGGGTTAGTAGTACGTCGGACCACCATCGCTCTCCGTGGATCTTTGCAACTTGGATCGATAGGGGTGTGTATATAGACTTTTTATGAGGTTTACTATTATATGTTTTATACAAGTGTGTGTGTAGCTTGGTAGTACCCTAAAGGATACTTTATATCCTTTACTCGTGATATCATGAAGCGATTATCGCCTCATGATAAATCAACTGCGGACTTGAAGAATCTCCAACACGAGGCAATGGAATCGGACCTTGAATTGAGTTATATACTCGGGTAGGCTGCTTGGTGATCCTTACAAATCATCCAAAGAACAAGTGAGCAAGGAAGTAAAGTTGTGAAGATAATTTTCACCACAAGCACAATCAGATGAGGAAGAAATTCTTAAGTCAGTTCAATTAGAAGGAATAGAAGGTCGTACAAGGAAGTCGGGCATACGAGGCCGAGAGATGAGTTAGAAGAACCATTCCAGAGACGAGAAGATATCCGAGTGGAGATAACAACATTAGAACAAGAACCAAGTAGAACGGAGTACAACCAAGAGAGCGAGATGAAGGACGTTACAATCGTGGCGAATGGCCCATAGACAATTATGGGCATGAGAGATGTGAAGAGGTTGGGTGTCGACCTGGATATGAGAATCTAAGTTGCACGGAATGAAGACCTCCAATTGAGTGTAAAAAGGTAGACCCCACAAGTGTGGAGAGGTTCTAACATCCTCAGAGATATAAAAAGTTGAAAGAAGTCGCGACGCCAATATTACATAAATATATATATATATATATATATATATATATATATATATATATATATATATATATATATATATATAAATAAATAAAAGAACTGTAACGGAATTAACGGAGTTTCATGAAAGCGATATTACCACCAACACCAGTGAAGAAATGTGTATGAGAGAACGGCCTTGCGGGACTCGAGAGTCCAGGGTAACCCCAATTATCACATGACCTAAGCCATCAACACAGATGGTTCAGGGAAAAGGAACTGCAAGTGGATGATCATTACGGCCGTAAGAATTGCAAAGACGCTGGCAAGCTATCGTGGAAAACATAAAACGACTATTTATGTCAGATGGATAACCCCCATTTATAACAGAACATAGGTCATCAACACCGACGGTCCCTGTAAAGGGACTACAATTGGGATGTAATTAAAAATCATCGGAACTACAAGACGCTTACCATCTATCGTGTATTGTTAGGAACAACTTTTGACGTCAAGAGAATGGCACAGTGAGACTTGAGAAAGAGAGTTGTCCCAAAGGAAGCAGAAGGGTGAAAGATAAGACGAACTAAAGAAGGATAAAAGGATAAATCTAATAGGTGATGTGCACCAAAAGTTTAATACCAGTAGAGGTATGAAATTGAGATAAGTCAATTATAGAATGACCAATGTCAACCAAGGACGTGCAAGTATTGCTTGGTATTGACGAGTAATGTGCCGTTAAGAAGAAATATTTGTGATTGTGGGTCTATGGAGTAGCTTTACCGACGCCTTAAAGGATTTCCTTAAGTAAGCAACAACAATCTTCTTGGATGAATTAAAGGTATAAAGAGAAACGTTTTAAGGGTTACTTCTTGGCTAGTTAAGATCAAACTCCGGTCAAGCCAGGGAGTTTCGATCCGTGGTAGAAGAATTAAGAAAGTAAGCGGAAGAAGTTGTTTTTTTTTTCGTTGTTTTATTATCTTAAGGCAAGTAAAGAAGGTACTTGGTACTTCATCCGTATAAGACTCATGGTGTAATTGGAAGAAAGAGTTTTGGGGTCAATCACTTTATACTTACAGAAAAGGTCCTTAGGATTAATGAGTGACAAAAGAATCATCAGAGTAGCACAGCGGAAGCATGGTGGGACCTAACCCACAAAGCAAGAAGCTCAAGGGTACTGATGGATGTCGTGTCGAGTTTAAGATGGTGATACTTGGTTAAATGCATTCTAGTTGGAAGAAACGTGGGTTAGGCTATGTGAGTAACGGGAAATGTTGTACGGAAACTTATGTGCATATAGAGGTAATAGAAGTAGACTGGTACCCTATTATGGATCCGAGTGAAGTGTGATGGCATTGTCACATGTTGCCAGACAAGTAGTTTTGGAATTCTATACTAATGGAATACTCTAGAGTGAGTTTTTCGGATTGATTAGGAAATAATTAATGATGCAATAAAGGTATTGCGCAGGGCCTGCACTAGAAAGCTCAAAGTGAGTAACTACCATCCTGAGTCAAAGATACATAAGAAAGAGAAGCGACAAGAGCATACTTGCACCCGAGTAACCGTGCTTAAAGAAAGCATAATCTCAGAGTAGATTTTATGTGTAACATTATGTCGGAACAGAGCCTAGTTGCGTTTTGAGTTAGAGGTATATTACTAGTCCGATAAAAGTGGAGGATACAAGAGTTCAATGTTGACGGTGTGTTAGAATTTATCGAGTATTTATGATCAAATAACTGTGATATAAGATCACTTTGTGTCTAATACCGTCATTCCGGACCTATTCTATGTCACTTAAGATCTTGGGTAATGCGTGAGAAGCCTGGGTTACAGCGAATGATATATTAGAGATCTATAATAATATAACAATGCCAAATGAACGAAGAGGATGACCACTAGATTTTATTTTAGTTGTATCGAGTGTTAGACCTGAAAAAGGTAAAGGTGACAATTCCTTACCTGAGGAATAAGATGACTGAGTAATATTAAAAGACAAGACCAAGTGGGTCGTGATACGAAGAGCATTGAGCACTTGGTAAGTGTTGGTGGATGTCCAAGACCTTGGACCTGATTGTGTAGTCATAACCTTTTCAAAAGGCCGGAAGCAAGTGGTCATAACGAAGGGAAGGAAGTTGAATAGATTATTTTTCCGTAGGGTCATCAAAGGATCTAGAAGTGATTTGTGTAAGGAAAACCATTAGAAGTTTTAAAGCGGTTTAAAAGTGACTGATTGACTAGTTTTCCCCACCCTATTGGAGGGTGTAGCTTCGGTTTTCCACGGAGACTAAGTTTGGGAACTGAGTTTGAAAATTTCAGTTGGAGAGATACCTACCAGACACGAGTTAGGGCTTGACCTTGTATGTGTAATATTGTTTGACTACTTGTTTATTTCATGATTGAGTGTTTAGTCAGTGATGTGTTCTTTTGGTAACCTTGATGTGCGGGATACTTAGATGTGGACACGATGAGACTTTTGAGTAGTGATCAGATATACCTGCTAAGTGCCTTAAAGGCCGATCAGGATTGTCTTACCCTAAGTTTCGGGACGAAACTTATTGTTAAGGGGGAATTGATGTAATACCCGGAAATTTTCTTCCGGCTAGTCCCGAAACAATAAGAACTTGACCGATTATGACGTTTTCGGTGCTTTAGTTCTTTAGTATGGATTCCGACATTATGTTGCCTTCTTTTAAGTTTCGGGACGAAACTTATTTTAAGGGGGTACTGATGTAATATCCGGAATTTTTATTCCGTTTAATTCTGAATCAAATCGGACTTCGAACCGTTGATGGTTTCCCATTCTATCTAGTATTTCTTTCTTCATAAATTTTATTATTTTATGTAGAATTTGATTCACATAAAATGATAAAATTATGTCAAGCTCTAATTCTTATAATTATTTATTATTTTATGTAGAGTTTAATTCACATAAAATGACAGATTTATATCAAACCCTAGTTATTATAATTCTTTCTTATCGATGACAAGCTGTGACGAGATCATGACAAGGTGTGACGAGACCATGACTAAGCTGAGACGAGGCAATGACAAAGCCCGACAAATCTGTGACAAACTCATTCATGGGCCTGACAAGGCCATGACGAGTTTTGACAGATTTTTGACAAGCAATTCAGCCCATCTTTCTTGCTTGTTTCAGCCACTAGTCCTACCTTAATTTCAGCCCAGCTTGACTTCGAGCCCGGCCTGCAGCAGTCCAGGAGAGGCTGGTTACGAGCCCATTAACAGCCCTCTCCTGCCCAGCACGTTCAGCCCCCTACAGCCCAACGTTCAGCCCTCTCCAGCCCAGTGATCTACGTGTCTAACAGCCAACATTGCGTCGAGCAGGGAGGAGTAACAGCCGGCCCTTCTCCTTCCTTCTCTTCACCTTGTAACGGCTGCTGGATTGAAGATGAGCTGCTGTAATTGCCCATTAACCGCAGCCCAGGAAGCCAGCCGGAAGGGTTGCACATTCAGCACCTTCGAAACTCCTCCTTTTCTGTACCGAGATCCATCGATCGACTTCAGCAAAGGTCCTCAGCGCAGCAGCAACCATCAACGTAACCAGAACCTTCAACAGCGGCCTTCAACACAACAGGGAGACTTGTCTGTACACGATCCTCTACACAGAAGGCTCGAAGTTACACTGGATCAGACAATAAACGCTAGCCAAGGTGAGTAAGGTTCTACATCTCTCTTTCTGTCGTTACATTACCTTCCCTCTATAGCCGAACCCTTTGACATCGCTCCTCTCTTCACGTCCAACCAGTGCAGACAACTCAACCTCACTCTTCTCATCTATTTCCAGACTAGACGCCAACAAGTCTTCGACTCCTGCACACGCTCGGATTGTCCCAATTCTTTGGTTCTACACACGACCTAACCTAGGGAGTCAAGTGGTAATGGTCTCTCACTCTCTTTACTGCCTAGTTTCTCTTTCTGTTCAGTCACACCAAGGCCAAGAATTGATCTTCCCTTCCTACTATATTACAGATCAAGAGCCTTTCCGTCGCCCAGAATGTTCGTTAAATTACATCCAAAGACCTTAGTAGGGGAAAGTAAATCTTCTCTAGCTCCTTGATTACATAACTCTGTGATGGAATAGGTTAGAGTAGGCGGTTGTGTTGCTGATGATCTTAGGAACTTGGATTAGTAATCAGTTAGGATCGGAAAAAGGGTGTTAAAAAATGGTAGAAACAAAGCTGCTATAATTAAAAGGAGTTTTTTCCAGTTTTGTGAATTTGGAAACTGCCCATCTTGTGAAACAATGTTAAGGAGTTACAGTGAAGATCCACCATTGAAATTTTAATAGGTCATAGATGGATGTATGTAGTTTACTGTGTTAACATTGGAGAATAAACGAACGGTCGGATTAAAAGTTATAAGGTCCCAAAGTAGAGTAGTTGAGCTGTTGGAGTTTCTCAGTTTTCTATATTGCCGAGCAGCCAACTTTGTGACCAGATTTAGGTATGCTAAACTCATTCCTTTTGGCTGAATTTTGGATATGATATAGTTGACATATTATTGTAGAACATATTAAAATTTGAGAGGAATCCAGCGAGTGGTTTGGGATTTATGATTTTTCAAAGATTGAGTCGTAAGCAGTTTTTCTGTTGTGCTGAAATTCGGTTTTGTGAGATAGTTTTAAATAGGATTTTGATCTCCTTTACGGCTGAATTTTGGATATATTATAGATAAGATTTTAGAGTAGAACATATCAAATTTTGGGATAAATCCAGCGAGTAGTTTAGGAGTTATTATTTTTCAAAGTTAAGATAGTGTGCTGTTTGTTAAGTGTTGTAACCAATTTTATAAATTTTTGTAGAAGTGATGCTTTAACAGTTTTAAGAAATTCCTTCTCTTATGAGTAGATGGGATATCATAGATGATCTAGGGAATTATTTCGAAATTTTTATAAGTTTATTCGAATTTCTTATTTGATGCCGAAGTTGGACCTTCACGATCTTTCGGAAAATAGGAAAATGGGTAAGTTGCCAGTTTGTAACCAAAATCATCATTAGGAGTTAGAATATGACTTCTTAGTCTCAAATAAGAGTTTAGGGTTGAATTATGGAATTTTTGGAAGTTTCGGGACCAAGGGTAAAATCGTCATTTTACCATAAATTGGTACTGTATTAAGTTCTCTTCTAATAGGATCTACTATCTTAGAAGTCTTAGACTTCTAATCACCTAGAAAGTGTGCTGACACACTTGCCTCCTTTGACAGGCCATTGAATTCCAACTGTGCATATCGATTTGCGAATCAGAAAGTCGAGATCTGATTCAGGCAAGTCTACGGACTTACTTAGCTGACTTCTTGTATGAGTGTAATGTGTATGAGTGGTGTTTGTTAGTTATGATAAACAAAGAAATCGGATTAGGCCGACTTTATTACTTACGTAATTGACCCAATTGTATGATAACGGGTCGTGACATCATCTGCCTAGCTCTTGCGAGAGTCTAGGAGGTTCCCTGCGACTAGCCCATTCCGGTAGACGGTCAGATTCATTAGTACCATTCCGCGTTGGTAAACAGGGACAGGGGCGAGGTTTGGGAATCCCTCGTGTCACAAAATAAGTATCATTAGTAATGACCTATCACCTAATTAAAGATAATAAAAGGATTGAGTGTTGCATGTTGTTTGTGTATGATGTGTGATTGTGCTTTTACCTTTATACATATGCATAGAATGTTAGCTAACGGTTTTATACCGCTTGTAGATGCCTTGCAGGTTAAGACAGTTGTAGAGAGATCCGGAGGGAATGGTCAGCCGGGTCCACGTACTCATTTAGTTGGGGACGAGGTTGTCTTATATACTTCATATGCGTCGTTTTAGTACCTTTGATTTGTAAGGCTGATACATATTTTTCATGTATATATTGTTCAAAGTTTTCAAATATTTTTAATACTTTTGTGCCTTGTTGTAAGAACCAAGTTAAATTTTTGTCAAACTAAGGACGGGACCCATTGTGAGGTCCTAACCAGTTGCTCCCCGAGTTCTCAAAATTTGGGGTGTTACAATATGGTATCAGAGCACTGGGTTGGCAACAATGGCACTTGAAATCTTCTAAAAGACCAAATGTATAAAATAACTAGAACCCAAAAGGGGTCTAAAGTTTTCAAAAACGGATTTCTGTTTTTACACACGCGCATAGTCGGGTTGTTGGGTTAGTAGTACGTCGGACCACCATCGCTCTCCGTGGATCTCTGCAACTTGGATCGATAGGGGTGTGTATATAGACTTTCTATGAGGTTTACTATTATATGTTATATACAAGTGTGTGCGTAGCTTGGTAATACCCTAAAGGATACTTTATATCCTTTAGTCGTGATATCTTGAAGCGATTATCGCCTCATGATAAATCAATTGCGGACTTGAAGAATCTCCAACACGAGGCAATGGAATCGGACCTTGAATTGAGTATTATACTCGGGTAGGCTGCTTGGTGATCCTTACAAATCATCCAAAGAACAAGTGAGCAAGAAAGTAAAGTTGTGAAGATAATTTTCACCACAAGCACAATCAGATGAGGAAGAAATTCTTAAGTCAGTTCAATTAGAAGGAATAGAAGGTCGTACAAGGAAGTCGGGCATACGAGGCCGAGAGACGAGTTAGAAGAACCATTCCAGAGACGAGAAGATCTCCGAGTGGAGATAACAACATTAGAACAAGAACCAAGTAGAACGGAGTACAACCAAGAGAGCGAGAAAAAGGGCGTTACAATCGTGGCGAATGACCCATAGACAATTATGGGCATGAGAGATCTGAAGAGGTTGGGTGTCGACCTGGATATGAGAATCTAAGTTGCACGGAATGAAGACCTCCAATTGAGTGTAAAAGCAAAAAGGTAGACCCCACAACTGTGGAGAGGTTTTGACATCCTCAGAGATATAAAAAGTTGAAAGAAGTCGCGACGCCAATATTATATAAATATATATATATATATATATATATATATATATATATATAAATAATAAATAAATAAATAAATAAATAAATAAATAAATAAATAAATAAATAAATAAATAAAAGCATTGTAACGGAATTAATGGAGTTTCATGAAGGCGATATTACCACCAACACCAGTGAAGAAATGTGTATGAGAGAACGGCCTTGCGGGACTCGAGAGTCCAGGGTAACCCCAATTATCACGTGACCTAAGCCATCAACACAGATGGTTCATGGAAAAGGAACTGCAAGTGGATGATCATTACGGCCGTAAGAATTGCAAAGACGCTGGCAAGCTATCGTGGAAAACATAAAACGACTATTTATGTCAGATGGATAACCCCCATTTATAACAGAACATAGGTCATCAACACCGACGGTCCTTGTAAAGGGACTACAATTGGGATGTAATTAAAAGTCATCGGAACTACAAGACGCTTACCATCTATCGTGTATTGTTAGGAACAACTTTTGACGTCAAGAGCACAGTGAGACTTGAGAAAGAGAGTTGTCCCAAAGGAAGCAGAAGGGTGAAAGATAAGACGAACTAAAGAAGGATAAAAGGATAAATCTAGTAGGTGATGTGCACCAAAAGTTTAATACCAGTAGAGGTATGAAATTGAGATAAGTCAATTATAGAATGACCAATGTCAACCAAGGACGTGCAAGTACTGTTTGGTATTGACGAGTTATGTGCCATTAAGAAGAAATATTTGTGATTGTGGGTCTATGGAGTAGTTTTACCGACGCCTTAAAGGATTTCCTCAAGTAGGCAACAACAATCTTCTTGGATGAATTAAAGGTATAAAGAGAAACGTTTTAAGGGTTACTTCTTGGCTAGTTAAGATCAAACTCCGGTCAAGTCAGGGAGTTTGGATCCGTGGTAGAAGAATTAAGAAAGTAAGCGGAAGAAGTTATTTTTTTTTCGTTGTTTTATTTTCTTAAGGCAAGTAAAGAAGGTACTTGATACTTAATCCGTATAAGACTCATGGTGTAATTAGAAGAAAGAGTTTTGGGGTCAATCACTTTATACTTACAGAAAAGGTCCTTAGGATTAATGAGTGACAACAGAATTATCAGAGTAGCGCAGCGGAAGCGTGGTGGGACCTAACCCACAAAGCAAGAAGCTCAAGGGTACTGATGGATGTCGTGTCGAGTTTAAGATGGTGATACTTGGTGAAATGCATTCTAGTTGGAAGAAACCTGGGTTAGGCTATGTGAGTAACGGGAAATGTTGTACGGGAACTTATGTGCATGTAGAGGTAATAGAAGTAGACTGGTACCCTATTATGGATCCGAGTGAAGAGTGATGGCATTGTCACATGTTGCCAGACAAGTAGTTTTGCAATTCTATACTAATGGAATACTCTAGAGTGAGTTTTTCGGATGGATTAGGAAAGAATTAATGATGCAATAAAAGTATTGCGCAGGGCCTGCACTAGAAAGCTCAAAGTGAGTAACTACCATCCCGAGTCGAAGATACATAAGAAAGAGAAGCGACAAGAGCATACTTGGACCCTAGTAACCGTGCTTAAAGAAAGCATAATCTCGGAGTAGATTTTATGTGTAACATTATGTCGGAACAAAGCCTAGTTGCGTTTTGAGTTAGAGGTATATTACTATTCCGATAAAAGTGGAGGATACAAGAGTTCAATGTTGACGGTGTGTTAGCATTTATCGAGTATTTATGATCAAATAACTGTGATATAAGATCACTTTGTGTCTAATACCGTCATTCCGGACCTATTCTATGTCACTTAAGATCTTGGGTAATGCATGAGAAGCCTGGGTTACAGCTAACGATATATTAGAGATCTATAATAATATAACAATGCCAAATGAACGAAGAGGATGACCACTAGATTTTATTTTAGTTGTCTCGAGTGTTAGACCTGAAAAAGGTAAAGGTGACAATTCCTTACCTGAGGAATAAGATGACTGAGCAATATTAAAAGACAAGACCAAGTGGGTCGTGATACGAAGAGCATTGAGCACTTGGTAAGTATTGGTGGATGTCCAAGACCTTGGACCTGATTGTGTAGTCAGAACCTTTTCAAAAGGCCGGAAGCAAGTGGTCATAACGAAGGGAAGGAAGTTGAATAGATTATTTTTCCGTAGGGTCATCAAAGGATCTAGAAGTGATTTGTGTAAGGAAAACCATTAGAAGTTTTAAAGCGGTTTAAAAGTGACTGATGGACTAGTTTTCCCCACCCTATTGGAGGGTGTAGCTTCGGTTTTCCACGGAGACTAAGTTTGGGAATTGAGTTTGAAAATTTCAGTTTGAGAGATACCTACCAGACCCGAGTTAGGGCTTGACCTTGTATGTGTAATATTGTTTGACTACTTGTTTATTTCATGATTGAGTGTTTAGTCAGTGATGTGTTCTTTTGGTAACCTTGATGTGCGGGATACTTATATGTGGAAACGATGAGACTTTTGAGTAGTGATCAGATATACCCGTTTAGTGCCTTAAAGGCCGATCAGGATTGTCTTACCCTAAGTTTCGGGACGAAACTTATTGTTAAGGGGAAATTGATGTAATAGCCGGATATTTTCTTCCGGCTAGTCCCGAAACAATAAGAACTTGACCGATTATGACGTTTTCGGTGCTTTAGTTCTTTAGTATGGATTCTGACATTATGTTGCCTTCTTTTAAGTTTCAAGACGAAACTTATTTTATGGGGGTACTGATGTAATATCCGGAATTTTTATTCCGTTTAATTCTGAATCAAATCGGACTTCGAACCGTTGATGGTTTCCCATTCTATCTCGTATTTCTTTCTTCATAAATTTTATTATTTTATGTAGAATTTAATTCACATAAAATGATAAAATTATGTCAAGCTCTAATTCTTATAATTATTTATTATTTTATGTAGAGTTTAATTCACATAAAATGACAGATTTATATCAAACCCTAGTTATTATAATTCTTTATTATCGATGACAAGCTGTGACGAGATCATGACAAGCTGTGACGAGACCATGACTAAGCTGAGACGAGGCCATGACAAAGCCCGACAAATCTGTGACAAACTCATTCATGGGCCTGACAAGGCCATGACGAGTTTTGACAGATTTTTGACAAGCAATTCAGCCCATCTTTCTTGCTTGTTTCAGCCACTAGTCCTACCATATTTCTTTCTCCAACGTTCGTTACGCCTTTTCTTCCAGTCTTTCCTGCAAGTTTGCACATTCTTGAATGCGCTTGTCACCCTGTTATGGCTTCTTGAACCATCTCTAGATGTTTGTATGGGCGGAGAAATGGTGAAACAATGTTTAAGAATGTTTTAAGAAGATGGAAAGAAGTCTCGGGAATTTCAGAATCCACGGCTCCACTGCTACTTCCACAGTCGTGGTTTTCACCGTGGCGCCTCTCGACTTGCGTTTCCACGGGTGATTTTTTGTGAACCACGCTCGTGGAACCTTCTCTTTGGCCGTTTTTTTGGCAAATTTTCGTGTCCTTCTGTTCTTCTTCCAAAGTGCTCATTCTCTTGCTCTTTGTGCGAGTCATTTAGTGAAATGGAGCTTATTGTACTCTTTGGTTCTTCTTCTTGGGGTGCAAACTCCACATCTTTCCCTCCTATATTGAAATATAGCTTGGCATTTTTTCAATCCATCCGGAAACCCAGTTGCTAAGAAAAGGTTTCCCAAGAATGATCGGAGTTGGATGATCTACAAGAATGTCCAAAACCTCAAAGTCTGTAGGAATGTAAAACTTACCAAGCCTTATGGGAATATATATTAATATGCCGACGGGTACAGTAGTGGATCGATCGGCCATGTGGAGTTTTATCTTTACCGGTCTAGGCTCTCCTAAACCACCTTCTCACACAATGCAAGCGGGATAAAGCTCACGCTTGCTCCAAGATCGCAAAGTGCATTGTACATGCCTTCTCCAATTCCAATGGAAACACAAAACGAACCCGGATCTGTAACACCCCGAATCCACGTGACTCGGGATGCCACATTGGGCTAGGATCTCATAATGGATCCTGACCGTAGCCTGACAACATGTTCACTAGATCTTACAACAAGGCACATATAGATTAAAACCAAAATACATAAAACTGTATAAGATACATCAAAAGGGTTTTACAACATCAAAGCCGAGTACAAAACTACGTTTACAACATCCAAATACAAAATCCCATATCCCACGAGCATTCTAATGTACAGAAGTCCTCGGTTGGCCACCCTGTTTGGCTCACTCTACAGTCTTCCTAACCTGCAGATCATCTACAACACGGTATACACCGTTAGTTACAGAAATCAATAAGAATGAAGTAATAACACATACACATACCAACACATCACAACATACAATGTCACACACACATTCGTTTATTATCTTCAGTTACGTTAGTCCATTACTAATTCAACTTCTTTTGTAACATGAGGAGCCTAAAGTAACTCGTCCCTTCCCCCGTTAACACAAGGGTTTTGCATAAGGGTGGTCATCCCCTCTTCCTCCCTTGTGTTACTGGCTTCCGGGCACCTCCAACTACCCGCAGGCGGCGGCAAGTGGTCACGACCCGTTATAATACACTTGGGCCATTTAATGTCATAAATGGTCATCCTAGTCCGGTTTAGGTTATAAATGCACAACCATATGAACACACACAACCATTACAATCACGCAAATCCACAACTGAACGTTAAGTAAGTCCTATAGACTTTCTTGTAACACTCGTAACCTATAGCACGTCACAGCTTCCCCTTTGGGGAAGTAATCAACGCTTGCAATAGCAAAGCACATATCATCACATACTTCAAAGGTTGGGAGACTCGTCTCCATAACCACAACCAACCTATAACTCGTATCTAAACCTTGAAATCACATCATACTCACAATGCCTAAGGCATATCCTCAACATAAACATAAGTGCCTAAGGTACATATCCATCATACAACTCATCATGTTCATCCTAACTGGACGCACCAGCGGAACATGAGGAGCAAGGCTCAGCAGTAGAGAGGTGCAGGGGCGGTTCACTCTAAACGCAGGGGTGGCTCACAGTCAGGCACAGGGGTGGCCTAACTCAGGCGTAGGGGCGGCTGGACAGTAGTGAGCTGATCCCGGATTCTCTTTGATCCTTCTCTTGACTCTCTTCACTTCTTCATCAACCAGAAACCATACATACACATATGTATACATATATGAGCATCAAAAAGTCCAAGAAAGATCCACACAAGCTCATGCTTATGATTCCTAAGCCAAAGAAGAAGGAAAGAAGCAAAGAAGGAAGAAAGAATGAAGATGAAGGTGAAGATCTTACCACAACAACTAAAGGAAGGGAAGAACGTCCACAAAACTACACAATCATATCAATAACAACACTCAGCATCAAGCTCATCGTCATCCAAGATCAAAGCCTAACAACTCTCTCAAAACACACACACAAGATCCAGGGAAGATCAAAAGAAGATCAAGGAAGCGGAGAGGAGGAGAAGAGCGTGAAGAAGGGAACTGGAGCTGGAGAAGATGAGGAAACCCTCATCCAGAAGCAATGGGAGGCTCATAAAGGTATCCAGCTGCAAAGCACGAGTCAAAGGTCAACGAAACCGGCTGCAGCCGCATAGAGCCACAAGGGCGGACCCTGTGAGGCGCAGGGGCGGACCCTGTGAGGCGCTAGGGCGGCCAGCCTCCAGTGCGGCTCTCAATACCTGCAAGGGCGGCTGTTTGGCTCAGCAAGGGCTCAACAAGGCTCCAAAATCTAAGGCTCTTACAGGATCCCTCAACTTGGGTGACCTCTTTTCTGCCATTGTTTTGATGAGCTCCGATGACTCGGCAGTAATCTTTACTTCCTCAAAATCCTCTAGCTTCCTCTTGTTAGAGAGGATTTCTTTCAAGAAGTTCCCATAAGACAGAATACCTAGAATTGCATCAATAAAAGGTATGTTAATATGCAGTTTGCTCATGAGTTCAATGAACTTACCGAAGTGTTTATCAAGATACGCTCTCGCTCTTTTTTGTTGAAACAGAAGTAGAGGTTCGTAGGCTGGAGGAGGAACGTAAACGGCAACCTTCTCCTTTTCTTTCTCAGCTGGAACCTCGACTTCCTCGGGCTTCTCGCCCTTGTCACTCGTCTTCGGTTTACGACCGGTGGTCTTCACGCCATTGCTTGTTGTGATTGGCATTACTTGGCCTTTCGGGTTATCTTCAGTTTTTCCGGGAAGCCTCCCTTGATCTCTAGGAGCTTTTCTAGCCTTACTAAACACTTGATTTTCCAAGGCTTTGTGTACCTTAGAAATCGAAGTGACGGAGCTCTATAATCCTTGCATCTTACCCATCATGGCTTCCATCATTGCTTCAATCTTGTCCCTTGTTGGCTGGCTCGAATCATAGCAATCAGTTAAGATTTAAACTCGTAGTCACGATTAGCTGGATCTCTTAAATGCACGCCAGGACGGCGAGCTTGCTGGACCTGATGCACACGTTTCATTATTGCATTGCATGAAAAAGGCCTTCAAAAACCCATAAAAATTTGAAAATTTTGAAAAGATTTTGTGCTTCTAAGATTAGAGATGAATTTTATAATGAAAACTACTTGTGGAATGAGTTTTTGATGACAATTGTATGCTTGAATTGAATTATGAATTGTGAAGAGATTGAGTATGTTGTTTATCCTTTCTTGCAAATTTCATAATGTGAAGGTTTTTATCTAAATCATATTGAGAAACGAAGGTTGAAATAACAATATAACTTCCTATACTTCTTTATGAAATGATTAAGGCACCTCGATTTTCTTACTTCTTTCTTTGATTATTTAGCCCCTCAATGAAAATAATTGACTCCTTTACCTATCCAGGATTTAGGAATAGTTGATTTTGGCATGTTTGATGTGGGAGGGTCATGAAAGCAATTGTTTGAATTCAAAGTGTAGGAAATTATAGGTTTGGGGAAGTCAATCATGACGATGAGTAACTCGGCACCATTCACATAGCCAGGTGTTTGTGTCTTGCCAAAGTCGGATTGAGCGATATTCCTAACGGATTATGGTATGTGCATCAAGGGTTTGAGGCATCTCGAAATTGAGAAACGCCAATCTCCTAGGCTTCGGTTTTTGTGCACCGCTGTTCATAACTCCAAAAGTAAAGTCGAAAAATTATGTTCAAAAAGTCTAGAGCAAAGCTCTAAGTTGGTGGTTAGTTCAAATGGTGAAAAGAAAAGAGTTTGTGTTGTTCCTTCTTCCCGGATTCATACACCACATTCCTTTACAAATTTCCCACCTTTTTCCGTATTCTTGGCCTTACTTGAAAGTCCTTGATATCATAAGAGTGTTATTCGACTTAGTGATCTAAATTGAAGTTTCACATGCTTGATTTTGACAATGCTTGAAGGTTATGATGTTTGTCTTGAAGTATTTGCAATTTATGAAGTTCCTTTGCTTTGCATATTTTGGTTTATGTGTATGAACATTTTCAAGAATGAATGAAGCAAGATTTGAGGATGATCTATTGATTAGAAGCAGAGTAACCAAAAAGATTGTTTTGTTTTGTTTTGTATTCATATTTCATTCTACCATATATTCTAAGCTTTTGAAAACCTTGCCTGGGGACAAGCAAGTGGCAAGTATGGGGTATTTTGTTAGCATGAAATATGAATATATTTTAGGCACTTGTTTTAGTTGTTTTTCCCTATTTATTGTGTTCTTAGATATGAGTTTGAAGCAATTGTGAGCTTATTCACCCACTTTGTCGATATAGAGATTTACACTAGCTTCGTTTTGTTTTTAGGTGAATAAAGGCTTGGATTGGAGCAAAATGAGGAAGGAAAGGAGTATTTAATCATGCTTGATGGCAAGGAAATGCTTTGGAGAGGCTAAGGAAGGAGCATGAGTGAAGAATGTCACGAAACAAAGGCAAAAACAAGATTTTTGGAAATCCACGCCCTGAATTACGGTCGTGGATAAGGATTTGAGGAACCACGCCCTAAATTACGGCCGTGGATTTGGCAATTGGATCGTGGAAGTGAGTTTGAAGCACAACAAAAAGTTACACGGGCTAAACCACGGCCGTGGAAATTTGTTCATGACCGTGATTTCCATGATTTTGTGACGTGTCACATTTGCCACGTCAGCAACGTCATTGGGCTTTCTCGTAACCCTATTTCGCCCTATAAAAAGTCTTGAGAAAGGAGTTTCGAGGACCTTCGCTTACACCCTTGTTAGAGCTTTGGAGACGGCAGCCTTAGGGTTTCATTTCAACCTTAAGGAATGGAGATTCGTGAAGGACGTGATTTTGGAGATTGTATTCTTTCGGGATATTGTTAGGGTTTTCACTTTTGGAGACGGATTGACACTCCATTCTTCGTTGCTCCCTAAGATCGTTGTGAGGATTCTTATTCCATTTTATGAATTCATAAACATACGACTTTTGTTGTTCGCTCCAAACGGTGTGTGCAAGCTTTAAATTTATAACCCTAGACGAAAGCTTAAAACAAGGATGCGAACCCGTAGTGTACGGTCAATCGTAGTAAAAGCAAGGAATTCCAGGGGTCGATCTCAGGGACTTAGTGAAACAAAGTCGGAATAGGTAAGCTTTGTAAATACTTATAACCACGAATGCGATTAAAATCAATCAAAGATGATAAAAAGTCAATTAAGCAAATATGCAATTCTAGGGATTAAAGCATCTAGTTGTGGTTCCAACTCAAGATCTAAAGATAAGCGGACAAAGCTGAGATATTTGCATAGGGAAGGTGTTACTAAAGTGGAATAGATCACCGAGTAAGTCTCACTACTCACTAATCCTAAACCGAAACTCCTATCACCGGGTAAGTCTCAAGGAATCAAGATAAAGAAACTATATCCTCAAACTAACACACCATCTAAGGGAATAGAATCAACCTTTACCGGGTAACTCTCAGGCTAACTCACAAAGATGGGATGAAAGCTTACTCAAACCCCAATAAATGATAAACCTTTATTACCTACACTTATGATCTTTGGTAAACAAACTAAGGAATTACCGGGTTAGTCTCATCCTAGGCTTGCATTGAACCAGGGAAGGTGTAATAAGAATAGGATTTGGCAAACTCTAACACTTAACTCTCACTTTCGGATCAGATAAGTCACCTCGGTCAGAAGAATTCCACCCCGGCCGAGATGTTCATCGACTGAGCGAGATGCCTTAGGGTTAAGGGTAAAGACTCGAACTTTCAGGGTCCTACTGTGATTAAGATTATTCTATCATTGTTTTTCCCACAACCTTCAGCCAATCACCCTAGAATCACACAAAGAGATTAGCCACTCATCATTATAAAAGTATTAATCAAATATATGGGAAGAAAGAGAATAATTGAACAAGAAAACCTTAAGAGAAAGGCTTCAATAACTTAATCAATTATCAAACAAAAGCATTCCTTGGATTAAAATCCAACAAAGACAATCAACAACGAAGGGAATCTAAGAGAATCTTACAAAACCCTTCACAAGCTATAAAAGCTATAAACTTCCTTCTTCATCCTTCAAAAAGGTTCTTCAAATCTCCCAACTGGAGTATGGCTGCAGCGGTGTATTCGGATGTTTCTTCGGTGTAAGCGGGTTACGTGGGGTGATAGCGGATGTCGGATTTGTGGAAAATCTGACCCTTTTTATAGGAAAATTACTCTCCAAAGATAAGATATCTTAAAAAGATCTCTTCCCATAAAAATAGGTAAAATATATGATCTAAATTATCTTCTTTCTTCCATGAACCCAGCCCAAAAATATAAGATCCTCTTTCCAAAGATAAAAGATCTCAGCCAAGAATAAAATATCTTCGCCGCGTCCAAGGTGTTCGCCTCGGTCGAGTCGGCTCCTCTGGATCATCTCGGTCGAGGTGAATCTGTAGTCAACCGAGGTGAGTCACAACTGAACTAGGTGTAGACCTCCAATGACTCCTTAGCTCCTTTTTGCTCCATTTTAGTCCAAAACGTGTCATTTTACCTACGATTACAACAAAACTAGGTGTAGACCTCGATTCCCGCAAAGGTAGATGAAACGACAGTATAATCACATAATATATATACAAACATGCAGATTATAGAAGATAAGACGTCTAAACAGGCCCCAAAATATAGACAATAATTCATGCTATCAAAATACCCCATACTTAGCCCTTTCTTGTCCCCAAGCAAGTTCCGAATCTAGAATACAAGATAGAATGGATTATAAGTCATAAAGATCAATGAAAAAGTTTTTCAAAACATTTAAATGGTGTGCTACAATCATAGATCACTCTAAGAGAATACTTCATGGAATTTAAAATCAAAATATGCTTAAAACATTTTATAAATATAAGAAAGTTGTTCATCTTTGCATAAAATCATAGAATGCATAATAAATCATAATTATCGAAATTAATCATGTATAATCCAATTTAAACCACTAAGTCAATCAACAAGCTCGAGGTCTCACGGGTTTTCCAAAAGAAAGGTCAAAGAAACGTGTGAGGGTGGGATGTATATAAGGAATGTGGTGCTAGAATCCAAGAAAAGGATATTTTCTTCACTTTGCTTTTGAACTTCAACATCTTCCACCAATAAGCTTTGCTTATTTTCTTTTTACTTTTTGGGATGCATGGACATAGGTGCACAATAACCGAAGCCTAGGAGATCAGCAATCATCAATTTTTCAAGATGCCTCAAACCCTTGATGCACATACCATGACCCGTTAGGAATATCGCTCAATCCGACTTTGGCAAGACACAAACACCCGGCTATGTGAATGGTGCCGAGTTACTCATCATCATGATTGACTTCCCCAAACCTATATGTTTTTTTCTAACTTTCAGCCAACTTCTCAACTTTTCTTTCACTTGCTTTTCACTTGCTTGCTTCCAAATTCCCGGATAGGTAAAGGGAGGCAAATATGTATATGAGGGGCTAAGCATGATCAAGAAGAAGAAGAGAGAAGAATGAATTGCCTTGGTCTTTCCAGGAAGAAAGTGAGAGAACTTATCTTGCGGTGTCAACCTTCAAATTCAACATAATTTGGATAAAAACAAAGTATTAAACATGCCAAAATTTCAAACAAAGCATTTAGCAACTTAAACATATCATAAAACCTTTCAAACATATAAAGATTCGAAAACCAGTCAGTAAACAAAATCTTCACTGCGGTCATATCCAGATAAGATGCACAAAATCGTTTCGAAAACTCTCAGTTAAACCACCTCGGTCAAGGTGCTCTAGGTCAACCGAGGTGAAGTACCTCGTTCGGCCAGAACTGTCCCGGTCGAGGTCATAAAATTTTTTTCTAAACCAGTTTTTCTCAAACAAATAACTTGTATGCATGCATGCAATCTCAGATAAGCACATAGAGCAAAATAAAGCATAAATATCTAATAATGTCGAGTCATACAACACATAAGTCATGAAATACATAAACACCCCATACTTGGGACACACTGTCCCAGTGGGTCAAAATTAGTCTAAAGAAATAAAATACTCACCGGACAAAGCAGAGCTGCATAATAAATAAGAAAGAAAATCCTGCACGCTCTCAATAATCACGATCCGGTGGTGGTGGTGGTGGTGGCACGTACGGATATTGGGATGGGTCAAATGGATAACCCATAGTCTGCTGAAACTAGATCTCCATCATCCGGCGCTGATAGTGCTGACCCTCTAGCATCTGATGAGTCCAGCGATCGATCTCTCGGTGCTGGGCATCGAATCTCTCCTGAATGTCTATAGTCAGGGCAGCATAGGAGTCTATCATCTGATCGGTGAGGTCATCGATCCGTCGGTGAGCATCTGGATCCCTCTGTCGGCGTCCCCTACGCCTAGTAGGGCGTACTGGTGATGTAGCCGGCGCGGTCTCAGTCTCGTCATCGTCTAAGTCAATGACCGGCGCACTCGTCCCAGCAGTATCAGTCCCTGTATCTATAGGAACTCCACCATCCCTATCATCATGATCAACATCAGCAGCGGCCTCCTCATCCTCCTCAGCTGGTGCAGCTGCTGCCTCTCTCGCATCCTCCATCAGTGGATCCAAGCAGTCTGCCAGTAGTGAGTCCTTGGAGAACCAGTATCCTCCGAGTAATCATCTCCTGAAGTCCTAGCGGCTTGGCAGCCGCCACCATGGTACATGCGCTGAGGTCCATATCCTGGTAACTCGCTATGTGAGTCACTAGACCTCCACAACAGATATCGCCCTTCGCCTTGGCCTTGATCCTGTGCAGATCCTCTGCCAGCATCAAGCCAAAGTCTGGAATCCCTCCAGTCATCATGCAGTAAAGGCTGAAAAGCTACCCCTGTCTGACCTTTCGGGGCGTCTCAATACGCGCCAGAAGGGTCTCACTAAAAATCCTGTGAGCTAGTCTGAAGGCCAGATGAAATATAATACGCTCCCTGGAGTCTCCAGGGCGCCATCTATCAGCATGCTCAACTACGTGAGCAATCTGTCCCCAGAACTCCCTAGCTACAGCTCGGGAGGGAAAATCAACAGCAGTCGGGGCCGGGGAGCCAAATATGTCCCGCCAGTAGTCTAAAGGAACTAAGAAGTTCCGGTTCATCAATCGGTACTTCACAGCACGCTCTGTAGGGACGTAGGTGAAGGAGCTGACAAACTCCATAGTAGGCTCTAAGTAGGCAGGTGCGCGGATCTCAATAAACTGATCTAGCCCTACCATAGAAATCATACGTCTCAGGTCTCCATCCACATGGAGACAATCAAAAGCTGATACGTCCAGAAAGTGAGGTGCAATCACTGGACGGGCCGCGATGCGGTCATAGTCGACCTAGTGTCTCTCGTGGATCACCAGTCTAGTAGGTCTGGAGGAAGAAGAAGAAGGGGAAGGAGAGGATATGTCCCTCAAGACCAGCTGTCTATCTGAAATCATCTTTTCTGTAACCTGTCAGACCACCTCGGTCGGCCTGACAACTCTCAAGAACACCTTGGCCGAGGCACAGGTCGACTGGACCGAGGCGAAGAACTGCGCGACTGATTTCCTCAAAATTCCAGTTCTTTTCCCCCAAAATCACTACAACAGGTTCCTATGGGGTACTTAATGTGTTTCCCAGCAAATGCAGGGGCAACCAAAGCCCAATTTGAAGTAAAACAGTGGAAAAGAGCGAGGTTAGGGTTTTTTCGATGTTTACCTTGATTCGGTCGATTCGGTTCGTTTTTCTCGCAGATTTGTACTTGCACTGTGATCCTCTACCCTTTCTTAGCAATTTGGAAGCAAGAATTGTCGAAAACGAGCAAGGAGCGAAGAAACAAGGTGAACTGTGTGCCGCGGTCGAGGGGAAGGTAAGGAGGAGAGAGAAATCTCAGCCCCCTTTTATACCCTTTTCTGGAACTGTTGTCACCTCGGTCGAGGTGATCTCGACTGGACCGAGGTGGTACGGACCGAGGTGGATCTTCAGAAACCCTAGTCGCCTCGGTTGCTCCAGAATCATCTCGGTCGAGGTGCTGTGACAGCAACCGAGATGTGCCTCAGTCAAACTCCGTCTTCTTAAATTCTCAAACTTCTGTCCTTCCAGTTGTGCTCCTGGGTTGTATTCCTTCCTTAGATGTCACCTGTTGTCTGTCTAGGATGCCAAAAACAAAACAAAGCAAAGCAAAAGCAAACTATCTAAACTAGACTAGAAAAAGGGAAAAGAAAGCAATACCTTGGGTTGCCTCCCAAGAAGCGCTTGATTTAAGGTCGCTAGCTGGACCGTACGGCATCTCTATGCGTGATGGGAGGTGTCCTCACCCCATACTTCACCTCCAACAAGTGCAAGTTCTCATCGGGGAATGAATCGTCTATGGGTGGGCTGTCCTTCTTGCGTGAAGATGGAGGTAGCCGGCTGAGGTGATCCGCAACAAAATTTTCGGATCCCTTCTTATCGCGGATCTCTAGGTCAAACTCTTGAAGCAAGAGAATCCATCGAATAAGGCGTGGCTTGGCATCCTTCTTAGCAAGTAAGTAACGAATGGCTGCGTGGTCGGTGTAGACAATGACTTTCACTCCTACTAAGTAAGAACGAAATTTTTCGAAAGCATATACAACCGCCAATAGCTCTTTCTCGGTGGTAGCGTAGTTGCGTTGGGCTTCATCTAGCGTCTTGCTAGCATAATAAATGGCGGTGGTCCGGCCATCCTTCTTTTGTCCAAGCACCGCTCCTACGGCTACATCACTAGCATCACACATGATCTCAAAGGGCAAGGTCCAATCCAGAGGTTGGATAATGGGAGCGGAGATCAACGCTTCCTTAATCCTGTAAAATGCATCAAGACACTCCTGCGAAAACTCAAAAACAACATCTTTATTCAAGAGGTTAGTTAGAGGTTTAGAAATCTTAGAGAAGTCCTTGATGAATCTCCTGTAGAAACCTGCATGCCCGAGAAAACTCCTCACACCTTTAACAGAACAAGGGGGAGGGAGTTTCTCAATAGTCTCGATCTTAGCGCGATCGACCTCAATACCTCGATTGGAAACGAGGTGTCCTAGCACAATGCCTTCATTAACGATAAAATGACACTTCTCCTAATTCAAAACAAGATTATTGTCCTCACATCTTTGTAGAACTAGAGAAAGGTTAGATAGGCAATCATCAAAAGAGGAACCATGTACCGAAAAATCATCCATAAATACCTCCATGATCTCCTCTATATACTCGGAAAAGATAGCCATCATGCATCGCTGGAAGGTAGCGGGTGCATTGCATAATCCAAATGGCATCCTCCTATAAGCAAATGTCCCCCATGGACAAGTAAAAGTGGTCTTCTCCTAATCATCCGGATGGATAGGAATCTGGAAGAAACCACTATAGCCGTCTAAATAGCAGAAGCGTGAATGTTGGGCCAACCGTTCGAGCATTTGATCAATGAAGGGAAGTGGAAAATGGTCCTTCCGAGTAGCCGTGTTCAGCTTCATAAAATCAATGCAAACCCTACAGCCCGTGAAGGTCCTAGTCGGGATTAACTCGTTGTTCTTATTCGTCACAACGGTCATCCCTCCTTTCTTCGGAACTACATGTACTGGGCTAACCCATTTGCTATCCGAGATAGGATATATGATACCTGCATCCAATAACTTAAGAATTTCTTTTTTCACAACCTCTTTCATGATCGGATTTAACCGTCTTTGAGGTTCCCGTGAAGTCTTATGATCGTCCTCCATTAGAATTCTATGCATGCAGAAAGAAGGCTTAATGCCAATAAGATCATCTATGGTATAACCCAAAGCTTTTTGATGCTTTCTCAGGACATGCATTAGTTTAGACAATTCAGATTCGGAGAGGGAAGCACTAACAATAACGGGATAAGTAGAATCTAGTCCAAGAAAGACATACCTCAAGTGATTTGAGAGTTGTTTAAGCTCCACAACTGGGGGTGCTTTCTGAGGGGGATCCTTGCTTCCTTCTTCCAGTGGAGTAGATCCAGAAACTGGACTTTCCGAAGTCTCAGTTGAAATCGTCTCGCCTTCGACCTCGGTCGAGGCGCAGAGGCGTTGACCGAGATGTTCTTTAGTCGCCTCGCTTGGTCCAAAAAGTTCCTCGGTCGAGGTACTGTAACTGGAACCGAAACTGGAGATCTTCGTCTCCTGAATTAGTTTTTCAGTTTTAGCTCGTTGATCTTCTTCCAGTGCCTTTAGGCTCCGTATATCTGCATCACAAGAAGCATCTATACCTTCCTCCGTTAAACTAAAACTAATAATTTTTTCAAGTGGATCTTTAGTAAGGATAGAGCTCACCAATTCTCTTGATTCTTCTTCATCAAAGATGTTGAAGATATCATCTCCTAGCTGCTCTCCTTTCATGGCCGCAAGTAATGCGAATTCCACTTCATCTCCGCCAATATTGAATTTCAATTTGGCGTTCTTACAATCCACATTGCAACCCGAAGTTGCTAGAAATGGCCTCCCGAGAATGATAGGAACAGGATAACCTGCGGGAATATCAAGCACTACAAAGTCTATAGGTAAATAGAAGTTACCTAACTTAACCGGAACGTCTTCCAAAATGCCCACGGGATGGGTGATGGAGTGGTCCGCCATGTATAATCGAATCTTCACCGGCTTGGGCTCTCCAAGTCCGATCTTAACACATAGCTCCAGCGGGATGATGCTCATGCTGGCTCCTAGATCGCATAAGGCTTCACAAGTGACATCCCCAACTTGAATGGGAATGCAAAATGAGCCGGGATCTCTTAACTTGGGTGGCATCTTCTCCTTTATGATTTGAATAAGCTCTGAGGATTTAGATGTCATCCTTACTTCACCAAAGTCTTCCAGCTTCCTTTTCCTTGATAGAATCTCTTTCAAGAACTTCCCATAGGCGGGCATCGCTATAATAGCATCAAGGAAAGGAATATTAATGTGTAGTTTATTCATCAAGTCAAGGAACTTACCAAAGTGCTTGTCTAGATGTGCTCTGACCCTTGACTGGGGGAATGGAAGTGGTGGTTTATATGCAGGAGGTGGAACATAAACTTCAGTTTTCTCCTCCGCTTTTTGTGGCTCCACCTCGGTTGGCATCTCGGTCGAAGTGTTCTTCGACTACACCTGGACCGAGGTGGTCTTCGTCTGTACTGGCACCGACCGAGGCACTGGATCTGAAGTCTTCAGTCCACTCCTCGTCGTTATGGCCATAATCTGGCCCTTAGGGTTGCTTTCCATTCTTGCTGGAAGCTTCCCTGGATCTCTTGGCGCTTCATTCGCCCTACTAGCTAGTTGTTGTTCAAAGGCTTTTTGCGCCTTCAAAAATGAAGTCATGGATGTCTCCATAGCACTAAGCTTGATCAAGATAGCCTCCAGCACCGCTTCTTTCTTCTCCGGCTGGGATGAGCTTGATCCAGGCTCCTGGCTCTTTAATGGAGTAGAGAGAGAAGAAGAGGAAGAGAGGAAAGGATTAGAGGAATCATTCGAATTAGAATTAGAGTAAGGGTTACCCGAATTTTGGTTGTTTGTCCTCCAATTATTGCTATTGGATCCTCTATTGTTGTTGTAGTTGTTGTTCCGGGAACCGTTATTGTTGTTGTTATTACGGTATCCATTGGTGTTGTTCCTTGATCCTTGATCTTCCTTCTTAGTTTGAGCAACTAAGAGTTCCTTCAATTGTTTCACGTCATTCTTCAAAGAGATGAGTTGATTATTTGAGGAATCCTCTTGAAAGTTGACTCTTTTAACTCCACCTTCAGCTCCTTGGTGAGAATATTTCTCCATATGCAAAGCTTGCTTCTCTATGAAGTCCCAAGCTTCGTCAATCGCCATGTCCATAAATGTACTGGCGGATAGTAGTTGGAGGTTGAACTGGGTGCTTCCGTCTAGTCCCTTGAAGTATATCTCCAACAACTCTATCTTTGGAATCCCATGATGTGGGCAATCCAAAAGAATGTCTTTAAACCTCTCCCATGACTTGGACAAGCTCTCCTTGTCCTTCATGATGAATGCATTAATCTTCCCTCTCATTTCAGCGGTCTTAGAGGGGGGAAAGAATTTAGTCAAGAATTCCGTAGTCATCTCCTCCCAAGTATTGATTTTTTCTGGAGGAAGAGATTGATACCAAGTAAGAGCTCTATCTTTTAAAGAAAAGTAAAAAGGTCTTAGCTTGTAATTGTTGTTTTCAATTCTTGAGAATCTCAAGGTCTCCATCAAGATCTCATAGTTTTGTAGATGTTGAAGCGGAGATTCCTTCTCTAGCCCTCCAAACTGGCATTGGCGAATCATGGAAAGAACTTGCAGTCGAAGTTCATAGTCATGGTCCGTCGGATCTCCTAGGTTAACTTCAGGACGCCTCAGTTGTTGATTGGGGTCCATCCTTTGCCCTAGGGTTTGCGGGATTCCTGCAAAAAGAGCGCCTCGGACTGGTATCCGAGGTGGAAGTACATCGGTCGGGGCAACAGGTGCTGGCACCTGCCTCGGTCGAGGGTCTTGAACTGGATCCTACATCGGTCGAGGATCAGGAACTGGATCTTGCCTCGGTCGAAGTAGATACCGGTCTCGTAAGGCTGCCATATCTGCTTCGATCGCCTCCATCGTGGTGCAAGTTTCTTCTTTCTCCTGCCTCAGTTCTTCCTTGCTGAGGCGTAGCTGTTCTAACGCCTCTTTCAATTCGGCCTCAAGATCGCGATCGTCTTGGTTGGCCATCTTCGCTTCTCTTAAGCGTCGTTTATAAGTCTTTTCTGGCTCGGGATCGTAAGGAACAATTTCCTTCCCAGCGCGGGTTCTTCGCAAAAACCTAAGAAAAGAACCTGCGAAAGTCACTCAAGTAGAGTGGTTAGTAGACACGGGGGCAAGTGCCCCAAAAGCGTACCGCAACCGGCTTGGTCTAGACCAAGTCCCCGGCAACGGCGCCAAAAACTTGTTCGCTCCAAACAGTGTGTGAAAGCTTTAAATTTATAACCCTAGACGAAAGCTTAAAACAAGGATGCGAAACCGCAGTGTACGGGACAATCGTAGTAAAAGCAAGGAATTCCAGGGGTCGATCTCAGGGACTTAGTGAAACAAAGTCGGAATAGGTAAGTTTTGTAACTACTAACCACGAAAGCGATTAAAAACAATCAAAGATGATAAAAAGTCAATTAAGGAAAAATGCAATTCTAGGGATTAAAGCATCTAGTTGTGGTTCCAACTCAAGATCTAAAGATAAGCGGACAAAGCTGAGATATTTACATAGGGAAGGTGTTACTAAAGTGGAATAGATCACCGGGTAAGTCTCACTACTCACTTATCCTAAACCGTAACTCCTATCACCGGGTAAGTCTCAAGGAATCAAGATAAAGAACTATATCCTCAAACTAACACACCATCTAAGGGAATAGAATCAACCTTTACCGGGTAAGTCTTAGGCTAACTCACAAAGATGGGATGAAAGCACACTCAAACCCCAATAAAGGATAAACCTTTATTACCTACACTTATGATCTTTGGTAAACAAACTAAGGAATTACCGGGTAAGTCTCATCCTAGGCTTGCATTGAACCATGGAAGGTGTAATAAGAATAGGATTAGGCAAACTCTAACACTTAACTCTCAGTTTCGGATCAGATAAGTCACCTCGGTCAGAAGAATTCCACCCCGGCCGAGATGTTCATCAACTGAGCGAGATGCCTTAGGGTTAAGGGTAAAGACTCGAACTTTCAGGGTCCTACTGTGATTAAGATTATTCTATCATTGTTTTTCCCATAACCTTCGGTCAATCAACCTAGAATCACACAAAGAGAATAGCCACTCATCATCATGAAAGTATTAATCAAATATATGGGAAGAAAGAGAATAATTGAACAAGAAAACCTTAAGAGAAAGGCTTCAGTAATTGAATCAATTATCAAACAAAAGCGTTCCTTGGATTAAAATCCAACAAAGACAATCAGCAACGAAGGGAATCTAAGAGAATCTTACAAAACCCTTCACAAGCTATAAAAGCTATAAACTTCCTTCTTCAACCTTCAAAAAGGTTCTTCAAATCTCTCAACTGGAGTATGGCTGCAGCGGTGTATTCAGATGTTTCTTCGGTGTAAGCGGGTTACGTGGGGTGATAGCGGATATCGGATTTGTGGGAAATCCGACCCTTTTTATAGGAAAATTACTCTTCAAAGATAAGATATCTTAGAAAGATCTCTTCCCATAAAAATAGGTAAAATATATTATCTAAATTATCTTCTTTCTTCCAGGAACCCAGCCCAAAAATATAAGATCCTCTTTCCAAAGATAAAAGATCTCAGCCAAGAATAAAATATCTTCGCCGCGTCCAAGGTGTTCGCCCCGGTCGAGTCGGCTCCTCTAGATCACCTCGGTCGAGGTGAATCTGTAGTCAACCGAGGTGAGTCACAACTGAATGTGAAATCTCTCAAATCTGGTCCAAAGTGAATGTCTATTCCATGGTCATGCTTCCTGGATTATTCCTTTAAGCTCCTGAGTGTAGCTCCAATGACTCCTTAGCTCCTTTTTGCTCCATTTTAGTCCAAAATGTGTCATTTTACCTACGATTACTGTAATATCCGAAATTTTTTTTATTCCGTTAATTCCGTTGCAAACCGGATTTCGATCTTTTGATCCTTAGCTGTCTACGTAGTTGGACACTATATCTCAAAATTTTATTATTTTATGTAATATCACTTCACATAAAATGATAAGATTTTATTAGTAGTAAACCCTAATCCAAACCCTAGAGTATATCATGACTTGTCTTTGACAAAGTCATGACGTTCTAATAACAAGATCAAGATGAGCCCAAGACGAGTTATGACGAGACCATGACAAATTCGTGACTACAATACTTGGAAAAATTTAATTTCCGTTTAATACCCGATCAATTCGGATCCCGATCCGCCGACCTTTATTCTTTTAAATAAAATAAAACATTATCAAATTCTATCATTTTATGTGACTCTATTTCACCTAAAACGATAAATAGGGAAACCGAATAAAATTGTTACATAAACTAAAACCGAAAACCAATGAGCAGTTCCGTGTGTGTAATGATTTAATTATAAGCCCATCTTAGTTAGATGAGCAGGCCCAACGGACCCGGCCCAAAGACATGTCAGCCAGCCCATTATCTAAATTAACCTAAACCCTAATTAACCTTAACCTAATCTAATCAGCATCCCTAATCCTATTCTACGCTAACTACTCACGCCGTTGCTTCCCTCCTCACGCTGATCTTCAGCCTCGACTTCACCGGAGTAAGAATGGGACTGCTGCTCACCGACTTCTGCACAGGCTGCCTGGGACTATTGCTAACCGACTTCTGCGTAGGCCGCCTAGGCTGCTGCTGCTCTCCCACTTCTGCACACGCCGCCTGGGACTTCGGCACTCGGCCATCTGCGCCCAACCTGTGCACTTGACGATCGGCCATCTGCGCCCAGCCTGTGCACTTGAAGATCATCCATCTGCACCCAGCCTCTGCACTTGATGATCATCCACTGCTGCTCACCAACATTCTGCATAGGCGCCTGAGACTGCTGCTGCTCACCAACGTTCTGCATCGGCGCCTGGGACTGCTGCTGCTTGCCAACGCCCTGCACACCCGGACACAGCTACTCGCCAACGTTCTACACTCAGCCCTATGCACTTGATGCTGAGCCACTGTACGCCTCCAGCGAGAATAGGACAGATGATGAACGATAGGTAAGAACTCTCCTATACCTCGTCTTTCACTTGTGCTCGGTCGCCTAGAAACAACTCACCTTAGGACACTGTAATGTTGCAGCACCCCGGACCACCTCGCTCTTCTCTGTCTGCAGCCTCGAGCAATCAGGGACCATGGCTTCTCCCCTTCTGTGCAAAACGCATACTCAGCAGCAGCCTTGGTACCTTCTTTTCGGTACATTCGAGTCTCGGAATCGGGTAAGGCTTGTACCCCTTGCTACACTACATTTCAGTCCACCTTTCCCTTTCCTAACGTGTACTAGTTCTGTTTTTTAAACCTACTCAGAACAACCATAAGTGAGCTGTACAGATTCAAGCGTTTTCCTGAGTTTTCGGAAGTGAAAAAAAGTTAACTTCGGGTCCAGATTTAGGTATGTTAGACACCTCTTTTCTTGCTGAATTTTGGATATGTTGTAGTCAGTAGTATATAGTAGATCATACTAAAATTTGGGAAGAATCGGAGTTACGGTTTGAGAGTTATGATTGTTGCAAAGTTGACTCCTCATGCAGTTTATATAAGTGTGCTGAGTGTTGATGAAAACAGCAAGTGATGCTGTTTTGTGAGATGGTTTTGAATAAGCTCTTTATCTCCGTTGGGCTTGAATTTTGGATATGATATGGTTGACATATTTTTGTAGAACATATTAAAATTTGAGAGGAATCCAGCGAGTGGTTTGGGATTTATGATTTTTCAAAGATGGAGTCGTAAGCAGTTTTTCTGTTGTGCTGAAATTCGGTTTTGTGAGATAGTTTTAAATAGGATTTTGATCTCCTTTGTGGCTGAATTTTGGATATATTATAGATAAGATTTTATAGTATAACATATCAAATTTGGGATAAATCTAGCGAGTAGTTTAGGAGTTATGATTTTTCAAAGTTAAGGCAGTGTGCTGCTTGTTAAGTGTTGTAACCAACTTTAGAAATTTTTGTAGAAGAGATATTTTAACAGTTTTAAGAAATTCTTTCTCCTATGAGTAGATGGGATATCATAGATGATCTAGGGAATTATTTCGGAATTTTTATAAGATTATTCGAATTTTATATTTGAAGCTGTAGTTGGACTTTAGTGACTTTTCGGGAAATAGAAAATGGGTAATTTTTCTAGTTGCTACCTAAAATCATCCTAGGGAGTAGAATATGGTTAGTTAGCCTCAAATTATAATTTAAGTACATATTCCGAGTTTTTGGAAGTTCCGGGACTAAGGGTAAAATAGTCATTTTACCTTAAATAAACACTGTAATAACTTCTGCACATAGAATCGTATATCTTAAGAGTTTTAGACTTATAAGTATCCAGGGAAATGTGTTGACCCACGTGCCTCCTCTGACAGGCAACTGAGTTCTGCACTTACGGATTTAGTGGTGGTTAAGAGAGAGTCGAGATTTGATTTTGGTAAGTCCACGGACTTACTTAGTTGGCTTCTTGTATGAGTGTAATGTGTATGAGTGGTGTTTGTTAGTTATGATAAACAACGAAACCGGATTAGGCCGACTTTACTATTTACGTAATTGACCCAAGTGTATGATAACGGGTCGTGACATCATCTGCCTAGCTTTTGCGAGAGTCTATGAGGTTCCCTGCGACCAGCCCAGTCCGGTAGACGGTCAGATGCATTAGTACCATTCCGCGGTGGTAAACGGGGACAGGGGCAAGGTTTGGGAATCCCTCGTGTCACAAAATAAGTATCATTAGTAATGACCTATCACCTAATTAAAGATAATAAAAGGATTGAGTGTTGCATGTTGATTGTGTATGATGTGTGATTGTGCTTTTACCTTTATACATAGAATGTTAGCTAACGGTTTTATACCGCTTGTAGATGCCAGGTTAAGACAGTTGTAGAGAGATCCGGAGGGAATGGTCAGTCGGGTCCACGTACTCATTTAGTTGGGGACGAGGTTGTCTTATATACTTCATATGCGTCGTTTTAGTACCTTTGATTTGTAAGGTTGATACATATTTTTCATGTATATATTGTTTAAAGTTTTCAAATGATTTTAATACTTTTGTGCCTTGTTGTAAGATCCAAGTTAAATTGTTGTCAAACTAAGGTCGGGACCCATTGTGAAGTCCTAACCAGTAGCTCCCCGAGTTCTCAGAATTTGGGGTGTTACAATTACAACAAAACTAGGTGTAGACCTCGATTCTCGCAAAGGTAGATGAAACGACAATATAATCACATAATATATATATACAAACATGCAGATTATTGAAGATAAGACGTCTAAACAGGCCCCAAAATATAGACAATAATTCATGCTATCATTTGTTCTTCGGATTCGAGATTGACTTTGAGGTGTTATTGAGTTTTCGAGGGTTTTCATCTTTCTTTCTCCTTAATTTGATTTTTGATATCATGATTATGGTTATTGGCTAAAACCCTTTAGCAATTTTAAGGTGGAGGGTTGATAGTTGTGGCTTAGATAATGATAGATTGATCGTAACTTGATTGGACCCTGAGAGTGTGAGAAACATCGTCGACACCCTAAACCACGGTCTGTCTTGAGTTCCACGGCCGTGGAATCTCAAGATCTAGCCGTGATTTTCTCTGCTTTACGACCTTTGCTTTTGCCTTAATCCAAAGTTAAAGATTTGCTTTAACCTAGGCTTGGCTTTTCTAGGTAGTATTGTTACAACCTTAACCGTTTTAGCCTATCTTTGATTCCTTGGGTTTGGGCATGACTATTTGAGAGTAATTCTTGTCCTTAGATCCTTTCTATATTGCAGCCTCAACAACCTTTATAGAGAGTGCCTTTGGCTGAGTTATATAATGTTTTGGAACTTCGCCGTAAATTACCTTACCTTAGTTATACCTTTGCAACATCAACTCTGTCCTTATACTTATAGAACATCTTGAATCGATTGCCACAATTAGACACTTGGATCTTTAGGGTTGTTGTTTTCCCCAATATATTTGCAAAGCTTTTATACTTTTACTTGCTCGATTATTCGAAACTGAACATGACTCCCCAAATCCCTGAGTTCGATACTCTGAAATACTTGCTTAACTACGCCGATCCGTACACTGCAGGTTCGCTTGCTTTTGTTTCAGTATTATAATTAAAACTTATTTGCACACACGCTTTGAGGCGAACAAGTTTTTGGCGCCATTGCCGGGAATTTGGTCTAAGCCAATTCCGGTTTTTGGTTGTCGAGCTTGGAAGCTTTGCTCTTGTTATTTGATATCTCTTTTTGAGTAATTTTTGCAGATTCTTTAGGTATATGCGAAAGACTAGATCTACCAAAGATCTAGTTCCTTTCGATCCTGAACTTGAGAAAACTTTGAGAAGAAAGTTGAAAGAGAAAAAGATGGCTAAAAACAATGAAAGAAACATCCAAGCGGAGTTGGATGAAGCTCAACTTCAACTTAAGTTGAGTGAGAAGGCTCGTTTGGAAGAATTAACAAGTCATCAATTCCAAATTGATGAGCTCAAAGCTATGATGTTGGACATGAAGTTGGAGCTGAATGATGCTAAGAAGAAGAAGGTCAAGAAACCAACTAAGTTCATTAGAGCTGAATCATCCGACGGTGAGGATGATGATATGCCACCACTTGAGGATATTGATCCGGTGATCCATCCCGTTCGTAACAACCCAAGACCACCGGTTGTTCCTCCCATTCCCACTGGAGATGTGAGAGTTGCTCATGAAGGGGATGAACCACGGACTCTTGGGCAAAGAATGGATCCAATTCAGCAACCACGCCATCTAGGTGTGAATTTCGGAGCTGATGATATCCAGGAATTCAGTTTTATCCCGCAAGTTATCACCATGGTTCGCCAAAGTCAATTTGGTGGAACTAGTGCTGAATCTCCACACCAACATTTGTAGAATTTTGAGGTTCTCATGGAGACATTGAAGCCGAAAAGGGCTACCAACAACAACTATAAGATCAAACCGCTCTTCTTCTCTTTGAAGGACAAAGCTTTGGCTTGGTATCAAGCTCTTCCAGCTGGAAGGCTTAACACATGGGAGGATCTATCTTCGGAGTTCCTCACCAAGTTCTTTCCGCCATCTAAGATGGCGGAGTTGAAAGGTAAAATTAATGCATTTTCTATGAAAGCTAACGAAAGTTTGTTTCAATCATGGGAAAGATTTCAGGACCTCTTATTGGATTGCCCACACCATGGCATTTCAAAGCTGGAGTTATTGGAGATTTACTACAAGGGGTTGGATGGGGAAACACAATTCAATCTTCAATCTCTCTCTTGTGGTACATTCATGGACATGAGAGAAGATGACGCTTGGGCTTTATTGAGAAGCAAGGCCAAGTGATTGAGAAGTATTCCCACCGGAAGGTGGATCCAAATAGCCGGAATCAAGGGGATCCGGGAGCTAAGCTAACACAAGCTGGACAAACTCAAATATTCTCCCTCAACACCGAAATCAAAGAGTTGAAGGAAATCATTAGAGTTGGCCTTCAAAAGCCAAAGGAGCAAGATGTTGGCTACTTAGGAAACAACAACAATAACCACCAAGGGAATAGGAACAACAACCGGAAAAACAATTGGAACAACAATTGGAATAACAACAACAACCGAAATTCCAATAACAATTGGCGGTCCAACCAACAACAAAATTCCGGTATTTCCTATCCAAATTCTGGAAATTCACTAGCACCTCCATCTTCATCTACTCCTTTGAAAATCCAGGGGAAACATCAAATGGATCCAACAAGATGGAGAAGGAGAAGCCCGATCCTATGTTGGAGACGATCCTAGGAAAGCTCCAAGGGTTGGAGAGTTACATAACTTCGGTTGATAAAGCTCACAAAGCTTTAGAAAACCAAGTATTCAGCAACGCCGGAGAAGTTTCTAGAGATCAAGGGAAGCTTCCCGGAAAGACGGAGGATAACCCGAAAGGAAGGGTGATGGCTATCACAACTAGGAGCGGTATGACAACTACCGACCCGCAGCCTAAGTTTGTAAAAGTTCCAGCCGAGAAGGAGAAAGAAAAAGGGAAGGAGAAGGAAGATGTCTATATTCCTCCTCCAGCTTATAAACCTCCTCTACCATTCCCGCAATCTAGAGCAAGAGCGCATCTAGACAAGCAATTCGGTAAGTTCATTGAACTAATGAGCAAACTGCACATTAATATACCTTTCATTGATGCTATTGTAGGTATGCCCGCTTATGGGAAGTTCTTGAAAGAGCTCCTCTCTAACAAGAGGAACCTAGAAGACTTTGGAGAAGTCAAGATGAGTTCGGAATCTTCGGAGCTCATCAAAACGATGACAGAAAAGATGCTCCCAAAGCTGAGAGATCCGGGGTCATTTTGCATTCCAATTGGAGTAGGATAAGTCACATATGATGCTCTTTGTGATTTGGGAACAAGCGTTAGCATCATCCCGCTTGCTTTGTGTAGGAAGGTCGGTTTAGGCGAACCTAAACCGGTGAAGATGACGTTATACATAGCGGATCGATCCATAACTTGTCCCGTCGGTATCATTGAAGATGTCCCAGTCAAGCTCGGTAAGTTTTACATTCCAATAGATTTTGTTGTGCTTGACATTCCTGCAGATTGTCCGGTCCCGATCATACTCGGAAGACCGTTTCTTGCAACATCCGGTTGTATGGTGGACTGCAAGAATGTTAGACTAGCTTTTGACATATTAGAAGAGAAGGTTGAGTTTGTTCTCTCAACTTTGGTGAATGAGCGAGATCTAGGAGAGGACATGTTTAACATCTATGACGAAGAAGCGTCTAGAGAAGAAGTGAGCTCGATTCTATTCAAAGATCCATTTCAAAAGGTCATAACCATGAGCATCATCGAAAAGGGAGAGGAAGAGGATTGCAATGATGAGATTGAAGCCTTGGAAGAGCTAAAGGAAGTGCAAGAGGAAGAGTTTGAAAAACTTTACGATGGCTCAGAAAACGTGAGGAACCACGGTCAGTCGTGCTATTCCACGGCCGTGGTTTCAACCAAGCTGCCCGTAAACTGCTACTTTGAGAGCAACAGTAAGTTACACGGCCAATAAAAACGACCGTAGAAGCCATGATGGTGATGTAATTGAGTTCCACGCCCTAAACCACGGCCGTGGAAGTAAAGTGGTGCTGTAATTCTGGAAATTTCTGAGAACAATTCCATTCTTTCCACAAATGCTCTTGAGTCTTCTTCAATCACTCCTACACCCTTAGAAACTTCTAAGGAAGCATCGGACACATCTAAAGACTCTTCAAAGGCATCAATAGCAATGGAATTGAAGCCACTTCCCACACATCTTCGGTGTGGATTTCTTGGAACTAATTCTACTTTTCCCGTAATTATTAGTTCCGAATTAAGTGAAGATGAACATGAGAAACTAATGGTTGTTCTAAGGAAACATAAGAAAGCCTTAGGTTATACCATAGAGGATCTTGTAGGAATTAAACCATCATTATGCATGCACAAGATTCTAATGGAGGAAGATTTTAAGCCTTCGCGACAACCTTAAAGACGGTTAAATCCGATCATGAAGGAGGTTGTCAAGAAGGAAATTCTTAAGTTACTTGACGCAGGTATCATCTATCCTATCTCCGATAGCAAGTGGCTGAGCCCCGTTCAAGTTGTCCCGAAGAAAGGAGGAATGACGGTTTTTACAAACAAGAACAATGAGCTCATTCCTACAAGAACCGTGACGGGATGGAGGATTTGCATTGACTACCGCAAGCTGAACAATGCAACTAGGAAGGATCACTTCCCGCTACCATTCATAGATCAAATGCTTGAGAGGTTAGCACAATACTCTTATTTCTGTTATCTTGACGGTTATAGTGGTTTCTTCTAGATTCCGATTCATCCGGACGATCAAGAGAAACCACATTCACGTGCCCGTGGGGGACGTTTACCTATAGAAGGATGCCATTCGGGCTTTGCAACGCCCCAGCCACCTTTCAAAGGTGTATGATGGCCATCTTCTCAGAGTATATTGAGGAGATCATGGAGGTTTTTATGGACGATTTTTCTGTTTATGGTTCCTCATTCGATAATTGTCTTTCTAACCTTTCTCTTGTGTTGCAAAGGTGAGAAGACACTAACCTAGTTCTCAATTGGGAGAAGTGTCAATTAATGGTTAGGGAAGGCATTGTACTAGGACACTTGATCTCTAGTAGAAGGATCGAAGTAGACAAGGCTAAGATAGAGACTGTAGAGAAACTTCCTCCTCCATCTTCGGTGAAGGGGATAAGAAGTTTTCTAGGACATGCTGTATTTTATAGACGTTTTATCAAAGACTTTTCTAAGTTTTCAAAACCGCTAACTAATCTTTTGATGAAGGATACAGTTTTTGATTTTTCGTAGGATTGTTTAGATGCTTTCTATAAGATCCGGGAAGCTCTTATCTCAGCCCCGATTATCCAACCTCCGGACTGGAATCTCCTGTTCGAGGTTATGTGTGATGCAAGTGACGTAGTTGTTGGAGTTGTGCTGGGGCAAAAGAAGGAAGGCCAAACCCATGCTATCTATTATGCTAGCAAGACGGTAGATGAAGCGCAGCTCAACTACGCCACAACTGAGAAAGAATTTTTAGCCATTGTATATGCATTTGAAAAGTTTTGTTCTTATCTTGTAGGTGTGAAGGTAATTGTATACACGGACCATTCAGCGATCCGGTACTTACTCGCCAAGAAGGACGCGAAACCGAGGCTAATTAGATGGATTCTTCTCCTACAAGAATTGGATCTAGAGATCCGCGACATGAAAGGGTCGGAAAATTCTGTTGTGGATCATTTGAGTCGTCTAGCTCACATTGAAGACGACGATCTACCCATTGATGATTCCTTCCCGGATGAGCACTTACACATCATAGAGGAGTGCATCGACAAGATATCTAGAGGTAACGAACCTTGGTTCGCTGATTTTGTTAATTATTTGGTTTGTCATGAAATACCTCCCAGATTATCCTATGCACAAAATAAGTTCTTTACGGATGTCCGGAAATACTTTTGGAATGAACATCTACTCTTCAAGAGAGGTCCCGACGGCATCATTAGGAGATGTGTGCCGGAAGACGAAATGCAAAGCGTCATTTGTCATTGTCATTCACTACCTTGTGGAGGACACGCTAGTTCCAATAAAACTAGCGCTAAGGTATTGCAATCCGGATTCTTTTGGCCTACTTTATTTAAGAATGTGCAAACCTTTGTTTCTTGTTGTGATGCTTGTCAAAGAACAGGAAACATTTCGAGGAGAAACGAGATGCCTCTCAATAATATTCAGGAAGTGGAAATCTTCGACGTTTGGGGAGTCGACTTCATGGGACCTTTCCCATCATCTTGTGGAAACCAATACATACTTCTAGCTGTAGATTATGTTTCGAGATGGGTTGAAGCTATTGTCTCTCTAACTAATGATGCCATGGTTGTTGTCAAGTTCTTTAATAGAACTATTTTCGCAAGGTTTGGGACACCACGGAACATCATTAGTGACGGAGGTTCACACTTCATTGCCCGTCGATTCAAAGATCTACTAGCTAAGTATGGGGTGACTCACAAGATCGCCACTCTCTACCATCCACAAACAAGTGGGCAAGTGGAAATTTCGAATAGAGAGATCAAGGGCATCTTTGAGAAGACGGTGTCAAAGACAAGGAAGGATTGGTCTTTGAAACTAGATGATGCGCTATGGGCGTATAGGACAGCATACAAGACTCCTGTAGGAACAACACCATACAACCTTCTGTATGGTAAGTCTTGTCAACTCCCGGTGGAGCTAGAACACAAAGCGTACTGGGCTGTGAAGTTGTTGAACTTCGGCATGAACGAAGCAGGCGAGAAGCGCCTCTTGGACCTTAATGAGCTTTAAGAACTCCCCTTGAACGCCTATTAGAACGCAAAGATTTACAAAGAAAGAGCGAAGCATTGACATGATAAGCATATCATTCCAAAGGACCTAAAAGAAGGAGATCAAGTTCTCCTCTTCAATTCGAGACTTTGTCTCTTTCCAGGTAAGCTTAAATCTCGTTGGACTGGACCTTATCTAATCAAACGTGTTTTTCCCCATGGCACAGTTCAAGTATGGGGTGAAAAGAGCGAAAGTTTCAAGGTGAATGGTCAACGTCTTAAGAAGTATTCACCGGAGCTCCCAGTTGAAGAAATTGCTCCGGTTGTCCTCGAATAAACCCAGGAACGGTCTAGCTATGGATCCAAAACAAGCGCTTCTTGGGAGGCAACCCAAGGTACTGCACTTACTTTTTTGTTTTTCTTTCTTAGTTTAGTTTAGTTTAGTTGTTTTGCTTTGTTTTTCCCTCGATACCTCCCGGTATGTTATGTTTTTGGATGTAGGAATAAGGAATGGGCAAAGGAAAGAAGCAAAAGTTGGAATGAATTAACGAAACTTGGATTTTGGTACACATTAGAGACTTCCACGCCCTAAACCACGGTCGTGGAAGTAACAAGTGGCCGTAATTTTCAAAAATCTTATGGCCACTATATAAACCACCTTCATTAACAAAAACACAACCAAAACCCCTTTCCACGCCCAGAATCGCCGACTACACTCCTCAACCCGTAATTCTTCGTCCGGAGTCCGATTCGATCGATTCTTCAGCCTAAAGTGGAGCGTTTTCAACCATCTACAAGATCCAAGCAACGAACTAAGTGAACAATCCATGTTGGAGAAGGAATTTGGATTTGAAAAATCCAAAACCTAGGTTTTTCTCCCTTTTCTCTACTTTGTCAATTTGGTTCAATTTCTTCGCAAAAATTTAGCAGAACTGGACGAAATTGGAATTGAAATTAGTGTAGGAATGTGTTTATTGATTTCGGTGTGGATTTACTGTGATTTGAGAGAGACAGACCAAAACCACGGTCTCCGTACATTTCCACGGCTGTGGTTTACCAAGAACAGACCGTGGTTTCCACTGTTGTTGAGAAAAATGTTTAGCAGGAAGTCTAGTAGGAATAAGAAGAGGAAAGATGATAGTTCCTCCTCTTCCCAACCCCCTCCTAGCCAATTACCATCACCACCACCTCCTAGAATCCCAATTATCCATGAAGATTATCTAGGAGGCTTAGAAAAGATTGAAAAGAGGGCAATCATAGGACCTCGATACCTTGTCCTAGAGGAGCTTGAGAAGCTCAATATTGTGAATGATTTGACTTGGCTCTTGGATAGAGCCGGATTGATCATCTTCTCCGCTATTAGAGAGGATGCCTATGAGGAGATAACAAGGGAGTTTGTGACTTCTTTTGAGCATAGTCACGTGAACCGAACGGTCTCCTTTAGGCTAATGGAGCAAAACTATGAGTTCTTCATCATTCAATTTGGAGCCTTCTTTGGGTTCCATGAGAGCTTCAATGGTAGGTTTCCTAGCGGAGTGTATGCTAAGGATTTTTGGGAGGATATAGCCATGATTTATGCTAGTTAGGACCGTTGGCAACCGGCCTACACCAAGGCTAAGCTCATCTACCATTTAGCCTTGAAGATAGCTCATAGGTTCCTTTCGGAGTGTCTCTTCCCTAGGACCGAGACCCCACAAAAGATCAAAACCGATGAGCTCTTCCTCCTCTATTGCATGCTTACCGGTAGATCCGCCGATTGTGCCACCCTCCTTGCCTCCATCGTTAGCAAATTGAAGAACAAAAGGGCCGGGAACATAGGTTATGGGGGTATGGTGACTCACATAGCAACTCAGTTGGGGATAGACTACTCCACTTGTACTAGGATAGCGGCGAGACCTTTGGGTCTCAACGGGCTTATGACTAGAGGTATTATCTTTCCCCGCCACCAAGCTCCACCTACTACAGCCATGCCATGGGAGGAGAGGGGTGGTAGAGGTATCCCATGGCTTCCCGAGTACTCCATCATGCTAGGCCGCCATAACTGGAAGGCGACCTTCGCATCCATGCTTGCGAATAGACTTGTAGCCCCTCCATATGTCCCGGGTGAGGTCCCACCTGGGGATGATGATGATGATCATGATGTAGGAGGTGCTGAGCATGATTTTGGTACATTCCCGGACCAACCGGTCGACTTCCCGGACCCACCTAGGCGATCTCCCCGACCCTCTAGACCTTCCAGTTCCTTTTCTTCACGCAGGGCTAGCGTGAGTGAGAGGCCGACTTGGATGGAGACTTCACCCGCTTGGTATGGAGCGCAGCCATCATGGATGGGAGCTCCTCCTCCATGGTATGAACATCCACCGGTGGCACCGACCCCTCCTTAGGACACACCTTCATGGTATAGCCTGTAACACCCCAAGTTCTTGGAGCTCGGGGAGCTACTGGTTAGGACCTCACAATGGGTCCCGACCTTGGTTTAACAACAACTTTACTAGGATCTTACAACATGGCACAAATGTATTTAAAACAATTTCAAAACATAATATTTTTACTGTATGAATGTACACATGTGACAGCCTTACAAAACATATACATATACATAACATGCATGCAGTAAGGGAGACTCCCCCGTCCCCATCTAATGAGTACGTGGACCCGGCTGACCATCCGTTCCGGATCACTCTGCAACTGTCTATCTCTACAAATCTACAACACGGATAAACCGTTAGCTAACAATCCAGAAATAAGCAGAATAAGGATAGCACAAACACACTCAAGATAACATAAAACAAACATCATGCTGGCACACAAACCGGTTATTATCTAGTAGTTAAATGATTCACCTTATTCCATTTTATAGTTGTGGCACGAGAATCTTAAGAGGTCTCGCCTCCGTTCCTTATCCAACTGGGTGTAGGTCTAGCTTACCTCCTCCGGTAGCATCACTACAAACCGAGTGTGGACTAGTCCCTAAAGAAACCCTCAGCGCCCTCAAGCTAACTGAGCAGAATGCCACCGCCCGTTACTCTTAGGCCAATGTATAGGACGGTATATAATTACTACTAAATACAACTATAAACACGTCATTCAAACACCACTATCATTATCCACACTCATATCTAGAAGCTAGCTAAGTAAGCCCAAAGGACTTACCTGTATCAAATCTCAAATCTCGTTATCTCGACTTGGTTTGTAACCGTAGAAACTCAACTGCCTGTTATAAAAGGCAAGTGGATCAATAATGTATCCCATTTAATTAAAGGTCTCTCACTTCTAAGATATTTAACTCTATCATTAGATAAATTACCAAAATACCCTCATATGGGTAAATGTCTATTTTACCGCTGGTCTTGAAACTTTATAAAATTTCATAACAAAGTTCCAAACTATTCTTCGGAACTGAAAACCCCACTCAACTCTCAAAGGAAAGTTTGCTAAAAATTTAGAGGAGTTAACTACATTCTTGACTTTTATAAAAAGTCGCCAAGGTCCGACTTTGGCTTAAGATATGAAAATCGAATAAAAATCTAATTATTCTAAGAAAATTAACCAAGTCTTCTATGCTAAGCATACTAATCATTAGGCCAAAGATCTCTCTAAAATTCTCAACCAAACTCTCCATATAAATTTCCAAAGAGGGTTCCAAAATTCCAAAAGCTCTATACTTAGTCAAATTTTGAGTTCTTTTCTAAAATTGTGTAACCACCATACTTTGAGGCTTAATAATTTCAAATCCGACCGTTGAATCGTTCCCAAATTTTAACACCATAAACTAGATATATCCACCTACAACATATCAAAAATTCAACTGTGGATGTTCGATCTAAGGTGTCGGAACTAGCTCCTAAAGTCAGTAGTTCAATGCTGTAGAATAAGGTAAGCAGCAGGTCTCCACTTCGAATCCTGTTGTTAGCATATCTCATTATTTAAACTATCCAAAAGTCCCAAGTTTGAGCCTCACTGACACCAAAATCTGCATAACCCTTATCCACATGTCCTAGGTTCGATTCCCATGGATATCACAAACACACACATACACAATTTCATCTTCCTACTATACAGTGTATCAACTGAGTTCAGATCTCATATCGAGGGGCTCGGCTCGGCTTCACCACTGCAGTGGTTGGAAGGCTCACCCTTGTCTCACTGTTGACATCAGATTAGGCCTAGACTGGAGGTTCGTCCGGGTACAGAGAAGGAGGGAGAGTGGGTTACTATGATCTTGACATTAAGAAGGTGAAGAGAGGAAGGGAGACATGTCCTTACCCGGCTGAAGACAACGCTATGGTGCAGCAGAAGAAGATCGAGACTCCCTCAGTCTATGAAGATGGTGCAGGGCTCGGCGCTAATGAAGGCTGCCTGGACGGTCGGAGATCGCCCAATTCCAACGCTGGTTGCAAGTGCTGGTTCGACAGAAGCGAGAAGAGAGGCAGTCTACCGATCCTCATGTCCTTGGGTGGCGAAACTAGGAAAGCAGAAGGCGTGAGGTTGTGTTGGAGCGAGGAAAGGAAGGAAACAATCTGGCTGGGAAGGAAGGTTGGCCCAGGTTGCTACGCTTACCATTCTAGGCGGGATCTTAACTGTTGTACATGAATTCTGGACTTGCATCTGGACGTGAAGATGGGGAGGTGGAGGCTGCAGAAGAGCGTGATTCCAGGGAATGTAGAAGACGGGCTTCTCCTCAGCATCACGTGAAGAGGCGGTCGTTACTCCAGGTCGCAACAAGTACTCTCACTAGTGGGCTGGCGATTCACTGTTGGGCTGATCCAATCCGCCAGCAAGGGCCAAAGCCAAGGGCTGGACAAGGTAAATACAAGAAGTGGGCTGAAACAAAAGGCAAAGTGGGCTGAGTTTTGTTAAGACATTGTCAAAAACATGTCATGGCTTGTCAAGCCCATGCATGGCTTTGTCATGATCTTGTCATGGTCTCGTCATAACTCGTCATGATCTCGTCTTGGTTTCGTCAAAAGGGCGTCGCGACTTTGTCAAGAACATGTCCTTATATAAATTAGGGTTTGGTGGATTAGGGTTTGCTATAAAAATCTTATCATTTTATGTGAAATGAGGTTACATAAAATGATAAAATTTTGAGATATTGTGTCCGCCTAGGTAGACATATAAGGATCAACGGATCGAAATCCAGTTTCCTATAAGATTAAATGAAGTGAAAATTCCGGATATTACATAGCCAGCCCCCACCTTGGTACTCGCAACTTCTAGGTTGGGCGGATGATCTTTCTAGGAGAGTAGGAGACTTGGAGGATCGACAGTCCCATGACGCAGAGCGCCAGGAGAATGCCCGTATCTTGTGGGATGTCTACCGCCAGCAGTTTGGGCGGAACTTCAGCTCGGACTTCTATCCGTTCCTACCGCCGCCTTCCCAGTGATGATGTTGAGATGACCGCCGGTTAGAGCCGCTCCACCGCCATTAGTGAGTTTTCTTGTTTCTTTTCTTTTCTTTATTTTCTTTTGAACATTGAGGACAATGTATGTTTCAAGTATGGGGTGGGGTGTGACTATCGTTTGTAATAACTCTACTCACTTTGTTCCGCTTATGACTATGAACACTTGCATGTTTCCTTTCATTGCCACACATTTCATTATTGCATTACATGAAAAAGGCTTGAAAAACCCATAAAAATTTGAAAATTTTGAAAAGATTTTGTGCTTCTAAGATTAGAGATGAATTCTATGATGAAAACTACTTGTGGAATGAGTTTTCGATGACAATTGTATGCTTGAATTTAATTATGAATTGTGAAGAGATTGAGTATGTTGTTTATCCTTTCTTGCAAATTTCATAATGTGAAGGTTTTTATCTAAATCATATTGAGAAACGAAGGTTAAAATCACAATATAAGTTCCTATACTTCCTTATGAAATGATTAAGGCACCTCGATTTTCTTACTTTCTTTGATCATTTAGCCCCTCAATGAAAAGAATTGCCTCCTTTACCTATCCGGGATTTAGGAAGAGTTGATTTTGGCATGTTTGATGTGGGAGGGCCATGAAAGAAATTGTTTGAATTCAAAGTGTAGGAAATTATATGTTTGGGGAAGTCAATCATGACGATGAGTAACTCAACACCATTTACATAGCCGGGTGTTTGTGTCTTGCCAAAGTCGGATTGAGCGATATTCCTAACGGATTATGGTATGTGAATCAAGGGTTTGAGGCATCTCAAAATAGAGAAACGCCAATCTCCTAGGCTTCGGTTTTTGTGCACCGCTGTCCATAATTCCAAAAGTAAAGTCGACAAATTATGTGCAAAAAGTCTAGAGCAAAGCTCTAAGTTGGTGGTTAGTTCAAATGGTGAAAAGAAAAGAGTTTGTGATGTTCCTTCTTTCCGGATTCATACACCACATTTCTTTACAAATTTCCCACCTTTTTCCGTATTCTTGGCCTTACTAGAAAGTCCTTCAGATCATAAGAGTGTTATTTGACTTAGTGATCTAAATTGAAGTTTCACATGCTTGATTTTGACAATGCTTGAAGGTTATGATGTTTGTCTTGAAGTATTTGCAATTTATGAAGTTCCTTTGCTTTGCATATTTTGGTTTATGTGTATGAAGGTTTTCAAGAATGAATGAAGCAAGGTTTGAGGATGATCTATTGATTAGAAGCACATTAACCAAAAAGATTGTTTTGTTTTGTTTTGCATTCATATTTTATTCTACCATATATTCTAAGCTTTTGAAAACCTTGCTTGGGAACAAGCAAGTGGCAAGTATGGGGTATTTTGTTAGCATGAAATATGACTATATTTTAGGCACTTGTTTTAGTTGTTTTTCCCCTCTTTATTGTGTTCTTATATATGAGTTTGAAGCAATTGTGAGCTTATTCGCCCACTTTGTCGATATAGAGATCTACACTAGCTTTGTTTTGTTTTTAGGTGAATAAAGGCTTGGATTGGAGCAAAATAAGGAAGGAAAGGAGTATTTGATCATGCTTGATGGCAAGGAAATGCTTTGAAGTGGCTAAAGAAGGAGCATGAGTGAAGAATGTCACGAAACAAAGGCAAAACAAGAGTTTTGGAAATCCACGCCCTGAATTACGGTCGTGGACAAGGATTTAGGGAACCACGCCCTAAATTACGGCCGTGGATTTGGAAATTGGATCATGGAAGTGAGTTTGAAGCACAACAAAAAGTTACACGGTCTAAACCACGGCCGTGGAAATTTGTTCATGACCGTGATTTCCATGATTTTGTGACGTGTCACATTTGCCACGTCAGCAACGTCATTGGGCTTTCTCGTAACCCTATTTCTCCCTATAAAAAGGCTTGAGAAAGGAGTTTCGAGGACCTTCGCTTACACCCTTGTTAGAGCTTTGGAGACGGCAGCCTTAGGGTTTTATTTCAACCCTGGGGATTGGAGATTCGTGAAGGACGTGATTTTGGAGATTATATACTTTCGGGATATTCTTAGGGTTTTCACTTTTGGAGACGGATTGACACTCCGTTCTTCATTGCTCCCTAAGATCGTTGTGAGGATTCTTATTCCATTTTCTGAATTCATGAACATACTACTTTTGTTATTCGGATTCGAGATTGACTTTGAGGTGTTATTGAGTTTTTGAGGGTTTTCATCTTTCTTTCTCCTTAATTTGATTTTTGATATCATGATGATGGTTATTAGCTAAAAACCTTTAGCAATTTTAAGGTGGACGGTTGATAGTTGTGACTTAGATAATGATAGATCGATCGTAACTTGATTGGACCCTGAGAGTGTGAGAAACATCGTCGACATCCTAAACCACGGTCTGTTCTTGAGTTCCACGGTCGTGGAATCTCAAGATCTAGCCGTGATTTTCTCTGTTTTACGACCTTTGCTTTGCTTTAATCCAAAGTTAAAGATTTGCTTTATAACCTAGGCTTGGCTTGGCTTTTCTAGGTAGTAGTGAGACTCAACATCCTCTACTTCGGTTTCGAGTGTCACAACCTTAACCGTTTTAGCCTATCTTTGATTTCTTGGGTTTGGGCATGGGTATTTGAGAGTAATTCTTGTCCTTAGATCCTTTCTATATTGCAGCCTCAACAACCTTTATAGAGAGTGCCTTTGGGTGAGTTATATAAGGTTTTGGAACTTCACCGTGCATTACCTTACCTTAGTTATACCTTTGCAACCTCAACTTTGTCCTTATACTTATAGAATATCTTAAATCGATTGCCACAATTAGACACCTGAATCTTTAGGGTTGCTGTTTGCCCCATTATATTTGCAAAGCTTTTATACTTTTACTTGCTCAATTATTCGAAACTGAACTTGACTCCCAAATCCGTGAGTTCGATACTTTGAAATACTTGCTTAACTACGCCGATCCGTACACTGCGGGTTCGCTTGCTTTTGTTTCAGTTTTATAATTAAAACTTATTTGCACGCACGCTTTGAGGCGAACATAAACCTAAAGAAAGATCCTGCAAGAACACTCGGTAAGAGTAATCAGTAGCAAAGCAAGAAACTAAAAAGCTAGACAACCGTGCATAGGATTGGTCTTGACCAATTCCCCGCCAACGGCGCCAAAAACTTGTTCGCTCCAAAAGGTGTGTGTGAAAATAAGCTTTATGTTAATATTCAAGAATTTTACCTAAGGATATCGAACCCGCAGTGTACAGATTAATCGTAGTATGGGCTGATATTCCGGAGTCGATCTCAGGGAATCGGTGAGAACAAAGCAGTAAAGGTAATCCAACTTGTGTAGCAAGCAAAGCAATGACAATAATAAAGAATATAGATGTAAGAATAAATGGGAATGCGGATTCTAAAGATCCAAGTATCCGATTGGGGCGTTCGATTCAAGATGTCTAAGGATGTGTACGGACAGAGCTGGATAGCAAGGTATATATTCTTCGGTAGGATGTCGACCAGTGAAGATCCAACTTCCTTTCATCCCAACCAAAGGATTCTACTTAACGGATGTTGATTCTCGTCAAGAAGAGGTCATAAGGATAGGATTCAACTCTCATACCAAACCCAAACCCAAGGAAAAGAAAGATAAAGGAAAAGGTTGTGACACTCTTCACCTAATAGAGGGTTTTGAATCTCCTATTACCTAGAACTCATAAACACTCACACCCAAGCAAGGCTAAAGGTTAGAAAGGGTTAACAAAGGTAGGATTTAAGCAATCTTGAACTTTGGATAAAGGCAAAAGCGAAACGTGCAAACATGGGAAACCACGGGCAGATCTTGGGAAACCACAGTCGTGGTTCTAAAAGAACAGGCCGTGGAAATCCTCGTTCGAGGGTTTCATCTCACAACTCTTAGGGTCCGATCTCTTAATGTTCAATCTATCATCATTTGTACCACAACCATCAACCCTTCACCCTAGAATCTTAGGGGGCTTAGCCGACAATAATCATCATATTCAAATCAAGATTTAGAATAGGAATCAAGAAAGGCATGCAACCAAGAACACAAAGATGAACCAAAAACCAATCTTTAATAATGAACAACTCAATCAAACAATGTATGATCCAAATTATGTGTACTAAAGACAATAATCAAGACTAGAACAATCTCACAAAATCTCCAAGTCGTAAATCAAGAAAACTTTCAATCTCCCTTCAATGGTGAAGCGATCAAATCTGAAGTCTGGAAGTTAATCTCCAAGCGTTCCCTCCAGTAGGTCCAGAGCAAGATTTCCGCGTATAGCGTCATCCAAAATCATGCCGAAAAGCAAGTCTAAAGTGAGATACCCAAATGCAGCCGTCAACCTCCTTTTATAAAAATAAAATTAGGTAAAAAGGCTCCTTCCTTTCTTGTTGATGTGGCAATTAACGTAACGGTCTTTTCGGAAGAAAACCACGGGTGACATCACAAAACCACGGCCGTGGTTCCTCCCGTTGCGACTCTCGACTTTCCTTTCCACGTGTGGAATTCAATTAATTAGTAAAACCCTGGCCGTGGAACTTCCTTTTTGGTCGTGGTTCCTCCTTTTCAACGCTTTTCTCCTTTACTTCACTTCAAATTCCTTCCTATGATGTTCCAATGCTTCCCAATGAACTCCTCATCGATTGACACTCAGTAAACGCTCCCTTTCTACTCCAATTCAGCGTCAATTCATCTAAAATCACAGCAAAGCTTGTGTAGATCTCGATTCCAAGATAATAGGTGAATATGCTCGATAAATACTACAAATGTATGTCCATGTGCTCAAAGAAAAGGGAAAAACTACCTATATGCATATCTAAACTATGTCATACTTCATGCTATCAATGGTGATGCAAACACTCCAACAAAGGTGAGAAACCTCCAAATCGGGGCGGTTTTCCCGGGTTCCAGAGAGGGAGGTTCTAGAAGAGGCTACCAGCAGTTTCCGATGGTTTGGGTGATGAAAAAGATGGGTTCTTGGCTGGTTTCAAAGGATTAGAAAATAGTCCGCAATTCATTTTTTAAAGAACTCTTCGTAATTGAAATCGAATATAGTAAATGAACGAGAATAGTAGAACTGACCGAAATGGTGATTGCTTCGGTGACTCATTGTTTGCGAACTTTTTGAGGAATCTTGAAGTTCTTGATTTTCTTGATGTTGATAAACACAACAATAATGCTACTTTGATATGGAGATAATCTGTTTAAGAAGTACGTATCTTTCGGCACCAACAAGGATGACTTGATATCGATTATTATTAGGGGAATTAATAAAATGTAGGGATTTGGTTGATGATAAATGGATAAGGTGGGCGGTGGCTATGGATGAGGAAAAAGTTGAATGATTCGATGATTGTGATGGATCGATAGATGGATAGATTAGGGTGGAACCCTATGAAAAACCTTGGAACACATAATGAAAACTAAGCACAACCAAGAATATTCATAGAATCCTTCCGTTTCCATGTTACACAAGAGAGATAATGATGATTTCTAAAACAAAAGAACAATGTTTGAGAATGATTGAAAGCACCAACTTGTAGACACAAGTGAAACAACACCAAATAGTTCAAGTTATAAGATTGAATGAGTTGTCACACACTCTCGCCCCCAATCAAGAAACACAAATGATGTGTATAAGAATATATATTCAAATCGGAAGTTGGTAAAAAAAACAACAGCAAATGGTTTGAAATTCCTCGTAAATAGAAGAATGTGCAAGCTAAAAATCTATCTAGATCTATCTTAAAAACAGTAAGATATTATCTATTTTTAAGCCTTCTCTAATCGGGCTTAAAATAAGATAAAAGGTTAAATAAAACTTGGACAATAAAAAATATCTAAGAAGCCCAACAATTTAACACATAGCCCATAATAAAAGGTATTAATAATGAACTAGAATATAAAAGTTTTTGGGTTGTAAAATACAGCCATGTACCACACATAATACTCCTTTTGTACGTCCACCTTGATGCTTATACTTATCGAGTTTGACCGGATTGGTTTGACATGAGTCTTAGATATTTCTACCATTGATGTTTTCAATCTCCTAGAAATGGTCTTCATTTCTCTTCTGAAAATGATCTTCATTTCTAGATTTTCTTGAGTGATCTTGATTCTTCCTCTTCTTCTCATTACAATGATCTTTACTCCTTGCCTTCTTAGCTTTCATAATCACAGTCTCGAACCAATCTAGGTCCAAAGATACTCTTGCATCAATCGACCTATTCTTTGGATCAACCTTCTCGATCACAAGGAGAACTCTAGATTGACCCACATTCCTTTATTTAGCTTCAAATGGTCCTTAATAAGGTCTCAATTGCAAATCTACACTATATGTTATGATTATGGACATAATTGAACATGAAAAACAATGTATAAATGGATGGCATCATTTTCTAACCCTTTCCATCCTCCCCTCATTGATCAAATATATGTTTGTTCACATTTTAGTTTACTTAGTTTTAATCCAAATACACAAACAATATTTTTTTTCTCTTACTTAGATAGTTAGTTTGAAGTTGAAAGTAATATTCACACATTCGTCGTGATTTAACAATATATATCATGGTTAATTTCATACACTTGTGGGGCGAGCTTTTATCTAATCACAAAGCATAAAAGCATGATCAACGCCACAGTTTATGGTCAAGTTGAAAGTCTTCGACCTCACCGTCTATACATTATATATGGTCAAATAAGATATATTAAAATTAATTATGGTTGATTTATTTAATCCATTACAAACCGAGATAAGATATATATATATATATATAAACCAAATTGAAGTTGCTAAAACACAAGGTTTATGTCTTGTAAGCACAATAGGAAAATTTGTATATGTTATACAAATGCCCATTTCACAACTAAATTCTTTTGTTATGTCACATTAAAATGAGAAAAAAAAATAGTCAAATTATAAGGAACACTATTTTATCTCAAGGAGAACCAGAACATGTACACATAATTTTACAAAACCATACTCTAGTCAAATAATCACAACTCAATTACATCAAACTATCAATACCAAGGGTTGTATACAAGTTATAGGAAATTTAGATCACCTATCACACATTTTACATTACTATTTGTATGTCCATCTAAGATATTCTCATGTACAATGAAACCTGACTGAAAACTCACATCCTATCTATGCAAGTCAGGATTTGCAAGAATATGTTATAATGGATCAATATGGAGGGCGTGATAACTCTTTGGATCATATTTGGTGAGGCTCATAAAACTTGATTATCCGACTCAAGTATTTTTGAAAGATCAAATACGCCACATTCCACCAATGTGACATTTGAATATATTGTTTATCCATGAATATTACATTGTTGGATGTAAGGGTGACTAAAATTGATGTGTTTGGTCCAATAACCTTTATACCTCTTAATCCCGATATCCAACCAAGGTTTCATGATCCCATCATAGTGAATCACCGCAGCTTGTTTTATACTCTCCTTGCTTACACCATCATCATGACCTAGTCCAAAAACAAGCCAATTCACTTGCAATGGGATTGTGTGATTGTAAAATATAAGCCATCCCAAGGCCAAGTTTCCGGGTTTCCATAAAGGTCTCTCGGATCCCTACAAGGGAATAAGAAAGTATCAGAACTCATTTAGTGTCTTGCACAATGGAGGCAAAAGGCAATATTAAGCAAACAAAAAGTGAATGCAACATTGCTACGTACCATGAGCAAATACCTTTGATATTTGACCGATAGATTATGGTTTCTCCACTCCCTTAAATCAAACACATTCATCCCATATGCCCAAGTACATGAATTACTATCAAAATTCTCAGCTACCCAAGGATCTGAGAAATTAACAAGTGCATCCATCCGAATATACGAAGGTTCACCTTGGTTGCAAGACTGAATTGCTCCATTAACTTTTCCTTTCATATCTACTCTCCAAAGATCACTCAAATCTCTTAGGACAACTACATCGTGATCAAGAAGGACAATTTTGTTCAAGTGGGGAAAAAGGTCGGGCAAATAAAATCGTAGGTGATTAAGAGGAGGATGAATAAAAGTTGATCCATACTTAGCAAACAAGATCTTAAAATTGTCAATGCTCTTTACTTGTATAGTGGCTCTTCCAGGAGGATTTAATAGAAACCACATTGACATTCCGGGAAAGTTGAGAGAATTTGTCACTACATGAAACACGATTTTATCTATTTCCTACAACCAAAAGCATCATGTTACAATGTGAACATGTCAATGTCTTATATGTTACAAATAATGTCTTAGTTATAATGTACAACACAAAAGAAGATGATATTACCTTAGTTGTAGAAACGGTGGAGTTTACAACTACTGAACAAGCAAGCACATTATCAGAGAACACAACATAGTGAAGAAGATCTGGATTGTACAAGTTAAGTTGATTAATAGGCTTTTGGTCCTGATATGAGCGAGAAAGGTATTCTGTGGTCAACCTCATGGAAAGACAATGTAGACCTTTGGGTGTCGTTCTTCCAACAACTTGAGTGAAAAATATTGTTTGACTCCTTTGCAACATCAATTTTTCATCGGCATCATGTGTCAATTCTTGAAGCTTCTTCAACATTGCAGAACAATCAGGATACACCCTAATTGCTTTTGTTAATGTATCTTCCATGCTTCTCATTCTTATAAATGCACTGAAAACATAAAAAATCTTTCAAATATAACATTTAAGAGATGATTTGGACTAATATGTCATTTCAGGACCTTTACCTCTTTGTTAAACTAGATTCTCTCTTGACTTCTTCTAAAGCACGTTGGATCTCCTTGATTTGTTGCTTTAACTCCTTCTCCAATGGAACATTACCCTCTTTTGTTGCAAAACTCAAAAATAATGTAGCTCTAAATTTTTTATCCTTAATTTCTTTCACTGTTTCATTGAATGCCCTTCGCATATGTAAATATAACGCATCATCATCTCGCTTCATTTCAACACCAACAAGTTGCTTTTGGTAAAACAAATTGCACATGCGAAAGATTGTGAGTATAAGTATCATATATGAGGTAAAATCCCCTCTAATATCAAAAATTAAATTGAATGTCATACACAATATAACTATAGAAAATCAAGTAAATATAAATATATAAACACTCAACATTTAGGATCTTTGGTTTTAACGAAAATTTTGAGTAGTATTATTTTTTTCCAATAACATCTTAAACAACATGGTTGTATCACAACCTACTAATACTCTACCTTGAAATCTCCTTTTATATATATATATATATATATATATATATATAGTGCACTTTGATAAAACATTTCATGCTACAAATGCATGAAGTAGTTGCATATGTGTCCATAAAATATTCATTGTACACACTTTTTACAAAATAACTATACGTCAATATTTTCATGAATGTATTAGTTTTCCGGGTCCATAAAAAAAAGGCTATCAATTAGAAGATTATTACATTTCTAACGAGAATCACCTTTTTCGGCTTTGATGATGTTTTCTTCTTGGTATTCGTAGATGATGCTTTCCTCCTTCGAGTTTTCACATTTAATTTTCTAAGACCATAATGTGTTCCTACAATACATTTTGTGAAATATAATTTATATTTATATGCATATGGAACAAAGAGAACATGTGACGTTTAAAAAAAATGTAATTTATACACCAACCTTTTCTTCCTACACTAGGGATCCTTATTTTGTCATTTTCTGGTTCTTTAACCTTCAAATTTATGGCTGAACTATACCTAAATACAGAATACATTTGATCTTTATGTACATCTTGTTTTGGCTCTTTTAACCCCTTTGTGTTATCCTACAACCATAAAAATTAACACATATGTGTTCAATATTCATCAAACAATCCATCAAGAAAACATACCAAAATCACAAAAGAACACCCATTATAATACCTCACCGAAAAGATTAAGTCTCAACATATCTGCTCTAGTTTTCTGCAATAAAAATAACATCTTATTCCTAACATACCAATTGATCATGTGTAATTTAAAGAGAGAGATAAAAGAGTGCCATTCATACAATACTAGATAAATCTTCGACAAAATCCTTAGTCCCTAAACAAACAATAAAGATGGTAATATTATTAATCTAGATTAAAAAAAATGCACAATCAAATAAAAAACAATCAATCAAGAATTGTGATTCTATAAGTTTTATAAAATCATATAAACTTTACCATTAAGCGCTGGAGTTTTGAGCCTATAAGACATCAAAAAGATGGGAGAACACATGAAAAAGGTAAGCAATGAGAGGACCAAAATCCTCCTCCATATACGAAACCACTTCATCAATCGACCAATCAAACTAATGATAAATGTCGATTTAGAACCAAAAACAACAATAATTGGGGGAGAAACTTTCAGAAATATAAATAAATGAGCAAAAAGACATCGTTGCACAATTGATCAATATTATCTTGCCCGATTTGTAGAATTTCCTCAATCGAGGAAATTCTACGCATAAAGCTTAGGGTTTGTTCCTCCCCTTTTCTCCTTTTGAAGATGTTTCTCCTTCTCTTTCTTGAGAAGGAGAAAAAATTGTTATGAGAAAGGAAAAAATGATAATGGAAGAGTAATGGTTCCCTCCCCTGTTTTCTATAGGAAGATGAGAGATAATGGATTGAAAAAAGTTTTGCATGTTTTCTGTATTTTTAATTTAGATAATTTTAAAAAAAATTAATTTTATATAAGTGTTATTTTTATACATTTGTCTCTTACTAAGAAAATTGTTTTTCAACCTAGATCAGAAATACACTATCATAAGATATGCAATTAAAATAGTTATTGAAAAATGTTGACCTTGTATCGTAACAAAAGTAAATATTTAAGACTGCCAACACTTACGAGTCACTCTAAAATATTAGTCTTTGATTTTATCAAGGAATAAATATGGAAGAAGCTACATGGTTGGAGAGAGAAGATGCTTTCTCTAGTTGGATAGGAATTAATGATCAAAGTCGTCCTTCAGCGTTGAAAAGGAAACCCTGATCAAGGTCGTCCTAGTAAGTAGGGCACTACAAAAGTCACCGGAAGGTTCATTGAGGCTATGCACCTATCCTCAACACTTATGAGAGTATACCACTTACTAGATGATCTTATTATACCAAGATCTATTCACTCATATAAAATTATATTAGGGCACAACAAAAGTCATCGGAAGGTTGATTGAGGTTCTATTGGGTTAGGTTATCTAGATTCAAAGGAGAGTAGTTCGAGTACCATCATGTAACCAAGATAAGTAATTAATTAAGCGTATTTGTCTCGATAATGTTATGCCCCTATCCTCAACTAAATGACATATATAATGATCCCGATGTTCCCGCTTTTAAAATGTCCTTTGTCCAGATTGATACGTACCTACCGCCAACGTTGAAGCACATGTGTTTTAATGATTCCTTTTAATGTTCTAATGTTCGAGATTGTTCCACTTATTATTTACGATTCATGTTGGTATGATATTTGCCGCATTGGGTCTTCCTCCGTAGCTATGTGTTGCCCATCATTCCCGTAGTGGGCCAACATTATGATATAAATTTGTGTACCATAGAAAATCGTTGCAACAAGTAATACATATCAAACATTTTCACAATATAACTTCATTAGTCAAATTATGATTATTTAAACTTTTTATAAACAACAATTTTGTGGTGAAACGAGATAGAGTTGTTATGAACGGGATCATGTGACGGTTTTATGTGTTTGATGTAATACCCGGAAATTTAATTCCGGTATTTCCGAGCTAAACCGGTTTGTATAGTTTGATCTTTGACATTATAATTAGTATCAAGATCCAACCTTTATTAACAATTAGAGGTGTCAAACGGGCGGGTCGGCCGAGTTCGGGTCGGGTCAATTTTTTTTCGGGTCACTTTGAGCCGGGTCAAAATTATCTATAATGTCATGTCGGGTTTATTCGGGTCGGGTTAAGTCGGGTTGCCCTTGCACAACCAATAATCGGGTTCTCAGGCAATCTTGGGTTGTTTTAATCGGTTATCGGGCTAATTCGGGTCGGGCTCAAATCGGGTCAGGATCATTTGTACAATTGAAATTCGGGTTCACGATCTATTTCGGGTCGGGTCGCTTCAATTATCGGGTTATTCCGATTCAGTCTAGTTTATGTATTGGGTAAATCCGGGTTGAATTACTTTGGGTATAATCAGGTTCGATTGTTTTCGAGTCTACAACTTTTGGATTTGATTGTTTTTAAGTTGGACTAATTTTTTGTGACAAACCGATTCCGACATGTTCAAACTTATTATGTTTTTTTCTTCATATTTATAGGTTGGTCTCCTTTATTAAGCCAATTTGACGTATTCATATTTCAAATAAAAAAAAAAGCACAATAGTCGGGTCGATTAAACTATAATTTTTTACCAAGAGAGTTAAAAATGTAGGTCCGATTCTGAGCATGTGGAGATGAACAAGTGATTAAAAATAAAACAAATAAGGTGTTGTTGGTCTAGTAGTTCGAGTTTCACTTTTGGTGTAAGAGGTCTTGAGTTCGAATCATATGACTCTTTTATATGTTTTAGCAATTGGTACTAAAGGTATACTTTGTATTTTAAAATTTCAACATTAATTATTGTTTATCAATTAACGAGAAATTAATAAAAAAAGTTGTTTAGTTTAGTGGTTTGGTAGTCTCTTTGGTTGCAAGAGGTCCGGATTTCGATTCTTAGAGTGTCCTGACCAAACTTATATTTATATTTTTTAATTTCCAACAAAGCTGTAGTTTGATGTAATTAATAATATTTATTTAATTTTATAACTATAATTCTAAATTAATATTTAAAATTAATAATTAATTTAAACAATACCTCCATAATTAATTGACCGGTCTTTCACAATTCGGTATTTCGAGAAAGTCATTTTACAAAAGCGATGATATTTTATAAAAGCACTTTGTTGGATGTAACTTATAAGTAATTAGTATGCTTAAAATCTCGATCAAAAAATTAGTATGCTTATTTTTTTGTTAATTATAAAGATATAATTAAAAAAATTAATTTATAAAATTAAGAAAATAAGTTTAAAAGATAATTGATAAAAAATATAAATATATTTTTAAATAAATGTTTGATGTATATATTGTGATTTGTGTAATAATATGATATGCGTTAGGTAAAATCGTATATGATCACTAACTATTTTTTCATCTTTGTTCATTCGCTATCAATTGTATTATATTATGAAATAACAGAAATTCAAAGTATGAGAATTTATATTATGAACAATAACGTGATAGTACTATAGTTTGTATGTACATACAAAGTCAAATATGGCTAACATCATCATAATTATTTTGTAAGTATATAAAAACACAATTAATTCACGACTATATTATTAATTTACAGTCAAAGTGTATGATTATTAATTTCTTATGCTTTTTCATGTGTAAAATTATAAACAAATTAACTAATATTTATTTAAAATAAATTATGCATCATACTAATATAATATTACAATACTAATTTACATTGAACTCAACAACAAATATTTTAAAGGGAAATTTGTACTATGTCACTTGCATTAAGCTATACTCGACCTGTATGTATGACTCATTGTATTATTTTAAAAACTTTGAGTCGTATTAATTTTAATATATATTTTACACTCAATTTAACTACAATTGAAAAAAAACATAAACCATAACAAAATCGATACATAGTCTTATATATGACTCAACCACTAACTATTAATTAATATCTATATACATATATGCTAATGCATAATATTAAAGCAAAAACTCTTAATAGTTAACAATAACACCATGTGTCAACTTTTTATTCATTTCACCACGTGTTATTTTTATACGCATTCTTATTTTTACAATTTTTAATTAAAAATATGTGAACTAACTATCCATTTTTAAATATATTCTATATACATTTTAACAAACTATTCTATTATCTTATATTTTCCTAATTAAATTTTCATCTAACACACTTTATATTTATAATATATAAAATTTATTTTATACTCCCTCCGTTCACAAACAATTGTTGTTTTACCCCTACACTTTTGTTAAAGAATAATTGTCATTTTATCTATTTTGACATTTACTTTACACATTTACCCTTTTATCATTAGTAGTTTGTTAGTTGTAATTTTTAAAAAAATTAAAAGTAAATGAATGATTAGGGTAAATTGGTATATTTTTAATAAGTGTGCAAAATGATAAAACGACATTTATTTGTGAACGGAGAGAGTAATTAGATACATATAATAGTATATAATCACTGAATCATTCATTTTTCTATAAATTTTTATATTTGTTAGCATTATAAATAAAATTCTAAGATTATTACTATACATATTTGTACAAAATTATAATTTTTTTTATCTATTTTTTAGTTAAATTTTAATTAAATTGCATATGTGCATAACCCATGTATTAGTTTGTATTAAAGCAAAAGATCTAAATGCCACGTGTGAACTATGTTGATTATAATTTTATCAATTTATTTTTCTATATATTCTAGTTTTATAATTTATGATTTTTGTATTTAATAATAAATAGTAACAAAAAAATCGATTGTATTTTATTTATTTATATAAATATATTTGATTCACATTATTTTATTTCATCAAATTTCTGATTAAAAACTTTATATATTTATCAAATAACATTAATATCCCAAAATTAAAGTAATTAATTTTTTTTTAAAAGTAAATAAATGGTGAGGATAGAGGTCCACTAATTTTGTTTTAAAAATAAAATTATAGAAAGTTGACGCTAGGTTTCGCACACAACCTAGATGAAAAACAATGTTCACATGCACATTCAACCACTGAGCTACTCGGGTTTTATGTTTATAATTTTTAAAAGTAAAAATATATTATATAATGAAAAATTGAATGGAGGTCCTCTAAATTCGAGGCCTTGGTTATCATATACGTCATTCTGCTTTGAGCCAACTTACTACTAGTTCTTGGAATAATTCGGGTTAGTTATTTTGGGTCGGGTCATTACAGGTTCAAAGGTCTTGCCGGGTCAACGGCTTTCGGGTTTCGGGCATTTTGGGTCGGGTTATTTCGGGAATCGGATCATTTTGGGTCGGGTGCTTTCGGTTTCGGGCGTTGTTGGGCTGGTTCATTCGAGTATAATCGGGTTACGGTCACTTTCGGGTTTGAGCTATTTTTGGTTTTGGGTTCAATCGGTTCACACCGGGTTGGTCTCATATGCGTAATTTTTTTCCTTTTAACGGGTGTTGGTCGGGTTTGGGTCGGACAGATCGGACGGGTTTCACGGGTCGGGTCAGATTTTGACAGCTATGTTAACAATTTATGAGAGATTTATACACACATAAAACCCAAATTCTATCAACATAGTCTACCTAGAATTTTGTTTCAGCACATGAAGAAGTTTACAACCAGGCCCATTAAATATACCAAGTGAGCCCATTATGATAAAGAAAACCCTACATGCCTTCATTTACACTATCCACTTGGACTTCCCAGCCGTTACCACTCCCATAACCTAATTCTATTCACCCTAATTTACCGCTAATTACCTTATTTTAATTAGAGTGATTTTATCCGGTCAGGCAGAAAATTACTTACGGGGCAATGTAATCGGATCGGGACTACGAGTCGGAAGCGAATTTCGTTAACGTAGCAGGGCCCAAGTCCGCATTCTGGGCGGAGCCAAAATGGGTAACCGGGGTGCAGGCCCATCGCGAGTCTCCTCTTGGGCGCATCGCTCCTGCGCCCCAAGCGAGGGTGCTCTATCCCTATCTGTCTTCTTCGTTTTCGCCGCTCTCTTTTTCTTGGTCTCCACTGTGAATTCTTCTTCCGCCACTCCCTCTCAACTTTGTCCCAATCTCTTCTTTAACCCAACTTTGAACCGGAGGCAACAGTGGGTTTCATTGATTTGTTCCGGCTTCTTCGTTGATTTAGTTGATTTTGTGTTTCAACAGTGGGTTTTGTGTTTCATTGCAGGTAACACCGTAACAGTGGGTTTGGTTTTGTGGCTAATTTTCCCAACTTCTCCTTTTGATTTTGTTTTTGACGGAGGCAACTGTGGATTTCATTGTAGGTAATGTGCTGCTTTAGATTTTGCTTCAATGGAACATATATTTACCACCCAACAGTGGGTTTGTTAATTACAAATTGATTACTAATTTTCTTGATTACAGTGGTTCGAGGTTGTTAACAAGAAGATATGGATAACATCTTTCTTGATTACCAACAGTCTGTTTGTTAATTACCAACTAGTTAAGTGCCCGCACCTTGTGCGGGTTTTGTTTAAATAAAAAAGTATTATATTTTTAATTTTATACATTGTATTGGATATTAATTTATAAAAAAAAATATTTAAGACTAAGAAAAACCATTTCATTCAAACTTAGTCATTTTTTATTAACTAATACGACTAATTGTATAGATAATTTTAATTTATATTGTTATAACTAAATAATTAAGTCAAAATAATTACTTATGATATTTATCGTTAATTTTTAAATGTACGTTGAAAATTTTGTAGCATGCGGAAAGTATCAACGAAAATTTTGTTGGATGAGATTTATAAACTAAAATAAATAATGTCAGGATATATAAAAACATATGGATGTATCAACAACAATTTTGTTGAATTATAATAGACGAATTTATTTATTTGGATTGGATTAATAAAAATTATGTTATTAAATTTCGAAATTAAAAATTAAATACAATAATTAACTTAAAAAATTATATTTTGAAAATTAAAATAAGGTGAAGAAAATGAAATAAAATTTTAAAATGTGCATATATTTTTTTTTTGAAAACTTATAAAAACCGAGTTTAAAAAATATGAAGAAGATTTCAAAATCTCGTTTGTTAAAAATTTGAAGATCTAGTTTGTTAGCAATATCTTATGTTTTTTTTATTTTAAAATTTTGTTAGATATATTTAACCAATTTGTTAATAAGCCAAACAAATTCTTATGTGGCAATTTTAAGATGTGATGTGGCATTACTGATTGTTTATTAGTATTTTTAAATTTTATTTTATAAAAGAAAAAATGGCAAATCTGTAAATATCTTGTGGCATTTATGTAAATATATTGAAAAAAATCATAGGTGGCATACCTTACTGATCGACATGTGGCCTTAAGGGGTTCTGTTTTAGTATGTTATATAGATTCTCTTGATTACAAATTGAATTTGTTTTCAATGGAACACATGTTTAAAAATTGTAACATATTCTAATATAAAAATCGCACCTTTATAAATTTAAACAAAATAATAGTTGTAACTTTAAAAATTGAAATAAATTTATAATATAAAATAATAATTTTAAAAATTAATATAAAGTTTAAATTAAAAAATTGAAACATATTCTAAATATAAAAATTGTATATTTATAACTTTAAAAAAATAATCGCATATTTGTAATTTTAAAATTTGAAATATAAAAATTATATATTTGTAACTTTTAAAAAATAATCGCATATTTCTAACTTTTAAAATAATATGATAAGTTAGATAAAATAAAATTCGAATATTTCTAACTTTATAAATACAGATTGCGTATAAAAATGTTCAAAAAATAGACTACGGAAGATGATACTAGTGACAACATCCGCACGTCGAGCAGGGAGAGGTACATATAAAGAAGCATGCACGTCCTACCAATGTTGATGTACCTATTGAGGAGCAGACAGCTCCTCCTACTGACGCAAATGCACCTATCAATCATCGTCGTCGTCACCACCACCACCACCACGACGTCGAGCAGGGAGAGGTGGAGAGGTACATATCGAGTAGCAGACACCTATCAAGAAGCATGCACGTCCTACCGATGTTGATGTACCTATTGAGGAGCAGGCAACTCCTCCTACTGACACAAATGCACCTATCGATCATCATCTCGTCGTCGTCGTCGTCACCACCACCACCACTACCATCACCGGGAAATGTAACTAGAATCCAATGAACTGAATCTGATTCAATGTTATAGCTCTCCTTTTCCGGATTGTTATGAAAAGTCATGCACAAATGGCACTCTATGCGTTTCCCTCCAACAATTATCCCGACATACAATATCATCTCTTGTCCTCCTACCTTTGGTTTAGTCATCCCACAAGAGCGTGAAACACTCAATTGTGACGTAGTGTCGAAGCAAGTCAAATATCGGTATATGTACCTTCTGAGGAATCCTCACCTGTGACATCTCTAACGAAGCTTGTGTCTTCTTGATTTGATCCGTGACCATCAAATGTAAGTTGTCACATACCAACTGAAATCCTCCAAAACATCAAATCTAGAGTTTGTTTGAGTAATTTGTGTGCGACTCACACCTACAAAAATAGAAAGATAAATTATCCACAAGAACAAACTTTGAGCATATGAGAAGCGAATGAATTAAAATAAATTTTCTTACACATTTGTCGTCCTTGTGCCAAAATGATGATATAAGTCACACCATGATCGAACGATTGCCTCCTTGTAAGGTGAGCCACGTCGTCTCGAGATAGTTCATTAACCTCAGATAACCCTCATTTCCGTCAAACGCCGTTTGTAGCTTTCAGTCTATCTCTATTCGAATAGGGCATGACACCGTGATGTAAAGACGGCTTGTACTTCCTTACAACGCAAAACGACACCCGCTCTATTTTCAATATTGCTTTTTATACGGAACATGCACAAAATATGTTTCACCTCCGAAAAGACTTCACCCCCAAGGCACATATAAGACTCAACTCTTGATCGGTGGCAATCAATTCCGGTATCTTGTCGTAGCACAAATGACGAAGCCTCCTTAAAGCCCACTTGTAGTGATCTTTGCTTTTATTTTTATTGTAAACAAAGGTACATAATTAGTTTTAAAGATAATTTTCTAGACTTTTAAAATTAAAATTTTTAAAGTTTAAAACATATAAATACTTATATAACATTATTTTTGAATTGGTTTTAACTTAATTTCTATATTTTACTTTAATTTGAAAATAAATAAAACATTATAAAATTTATTTTTATCCAAAAAATAAAAATTAGATTTAAATTAACTCTTCTAGATTTTTTAATTAAATATATATATATATATATATATATATATATATATATATAATGCTTCTATTATACTATTAATTAGTTTCAATTTAATGAGGTCATAAATATATTTAAATTTATTTTTCTAATTTTTTATATTATATAATTGAATTTTCAATGTAATACATAAAGAATGGATTGAAGGGGGAATTAAACCATGAGAATGCCAAAAGGAAACTTGAAAACTTGTGGATACGAGGAAGAATAATCAAAACTTGACGATGACACCAAGATGAAGAAATCCACAAAGTATTAATTCTATGATTTCGGTTCTCAATTCTATCATGCTAAAACTAGGAAATCGAGGTGAAAAAAATGGAAATAATATATTTACTTCCATATGTGTAAGAAGTTCATTTGGATCGCTATACTTCTTTTCATCGAACGGAAGATTAACGGTTTCACCATCGGAAATGTCGACATATTCAATGAGGTTTTTTGAATTGAGACGTGAATTGTGATTTGGATTTTCACGTAAAAGATATAGCGTCGCAACGGGCTAGGGTAAGCTTGACATTGACCCGTTTAAGGATCGGGTGCATCTGAAAGCTGACAACGGGGCACATCCAGAATGCGCCTTTGGGACACATCCAGAATCCGCCCCAGAGGCAGATTCTAGATGCGCCCCAGAGGCACATTCCGGATGCGCCCCAGAGTCCCAATGCGCCCAGGAAGCACATCCAGAATGCGCCGTTGTTGCCTCCTGTGTCTGATCGAATAGCAACCCCGTTTTAATTATCTCTATCCTAATATACCATCATTAACCCTTCTAACCTAACCCACCATTCTTCTTCTAGTAATCGCGCCATAGAAGCGCAGCAACACATGTCTTCGGCACGTCCTCGCCAACACCGGTCACAAGCAAGGACGCCAGGGGCATCGTCCTCTCCGGCAGGAGAGCCGTAGCCAGCCTCGAGCTTCCTCTTCTGCACACTGATGCCGGGTAAGTTCAGCATCTCTCCCTTCTCCGCAGTTGAAACCGAGAGCCACGGTGGGTACTGATGGCGCCCTTGCGTGCTGTACAGCCGAGCCTTTCTTCCGGCGATAGCCACTGCTAGAAGTCATCATCGCCGACGTCTACGACTGCAAGTATGGAGGTTCGCGAGTTAAGTAACCTAAGAAGCAAGGACGGACATCTCGGCTGTTGTTCCGACTGCGAGCCTAACCTTCTTCCCTCCCCTGATCTCGAGATGTCGTCTAGAGTGTCGAGCGAGCCATGATCACACAGTGAGTCTCTTTTTTTACCTTGCAAGCTTATGCTGTGTAACTAGGGGGTTAGAGAGTTGGTCGACTGAGTTAAATAGAGTAGTATGAGGGTTTTGTTTGGTTAAAGATGTGAGATGTTTGGGCTTAGCTGAGGTGTCTGTAAGAATGGGTATGGGTGTATGGCTGCATGAATTGGAAGAAAACCGCCCACAAAGTAGCCTAAGGTTTAGAATGGCTTTTGAGGTACTGTTTCATTTTTGTTAAGGTTAGCTTTGGATACATGTGTAATTCAAGTGAAGTTAGTATGGACCTTTATATTATTGATTGTGGTTAAGTTAGGCTAATCCCAATTAGGGCCTAAATCAGTCGTGTTGTCCATAGGCTTTGAACCAGGGACCAAAGTTCCTTTCTTTAATTTTTTTTTTCCAGAATTTAAGTTTTGAACTGCAAACTTCGAGGAAAGTTTTCGATGGCTTAGAATGATCATCCACCGTTGAGTTTTTGATATGTTGTAGGTCAATATATGTAGTTTGATGTATTAAAATTTGGAAACAATTCAACGGTCGGATTTGGAGTTATGATGTCCCAAAGTTTTTTTTTTAATGTTTAAAAGTTCAAAAATTATTTGTTTTTTAAGCATCTTCAACATATAATCGATACTTCAAAATTTACAAAGAGGTAGAAGGAAGACAGGCAACAAGTTGTGCCGCCAATCCTTTCTGGATAGCGAAACCGATCCTCCTAAAAACAACATCAGAAGACCTAAGAGACGTAACATTGCCATGCAAAACCCGTTGCACCCTCTTCAGAATTTCAATAGCATCGGGCGCAAGGAAACCAAAGGTGTCGAAAGCGAACAGAAGAAACACATGTTGATGTAGTTTGGTATAAAGTTGGAAATTTTGGCTAAGTATGGGATTTTTATGTTTTGGAGTGGTCTTTGAGATTTTGTGTAGGATTAGTTATTGATCCTTTTTGAGTTTTCTTTGTCCTAGTAAGTTGAGTACATATCATAGGATGTTGAGATATTTTATTCGGAATTTTTAGATTTTTTGTATGAGTGCTTTAAGTTTGGTCAAAGTGAAATCCTTAGTGAGTTTTTGTGAAAGTTAAGAAGTTGAAAAATCTTCCAACTTAGCTAGATCTTCTTGTGAGTGCATATTGTGATCGTGGACTTTATAGAGAATTTTAGAAATATTCTAGCAATATCTCTAGAGTTTTGAGACTCATGGGTAAAATCGTCTTTTTGCCCTTATGAGTGTATTTTTGGGTAATTTCGGGTAATTTCCTCTTATGATGAATCCGAGTATCTTAGAAGTTGGATACTGCTAAGAAAATGAGACACATTATTAATCCACTTGACCTTTTATCAGGCAATTGATTTCCGGCGGTTACAGACCGAGTGGTTACAAATCGAGTTGAGATAACGTGAATGGAGATTTGATTCAAGTAAGTCCTTTTGGCTTACTTAGCTAGCTTCTGGATATGAGTGTGAATAATGATAATGGTGTTTGAATGATGTGTTTATAAGTATACTTTTATTAATTATAAGAGTAACGGGTGGTGACATTCTGCCCAGTTAGCCCGAGGGCGCTGGGGGTTTCTTTAGGGACTATTCCATACTTGGTTTGTAGTGATGCTACCGGCGGAGGTGTGCTAGACCTGCACCAAGTTGGATAAGTAATCGAGGCAAGAAATCTTAAGATTTCTCGTGCCACAACTTTAAAATGGAATAAAGTGAATCACCTAAGCTATCAGATAATAACCGGATTGTGTGCCATCATGATGAGTGTTTATGTTACCTTAGATGTGTTTGTGCTATTGTTATTATATTTATATTTGGATAGTTAGCTAACGGTTATTACGTGTTGTAGATTTCGTAGAGAAAGACAGTTGTAGAGAGATCCGGAAAAAGATGGTCAGTCGGGTCCACGTACTCATTAGATGGGGACGGGGTAGTCTTCCATTCGGCAAGCATGATGTATAGATATATATGTTTTGTAAGGTTGTCATGTGTTGTTCATTCATACAAATATTGTTTGTTATTTTCAAAGAATTTAAATACATTTGTGCCTTGTTATAAACCAAGGTCGAGACCCATTGTGAGGTCATAACTAGTAGCTCCCCATGTTCTAAAAACCTGGGGTGTTACATTTGAAATCGTTATTCTCTTTATCTTCTTGCATGTTCTGGTTTTTAACTCATATAGCGGGTTTGATCGACCGGAGATTTTAAGGGACATAAGATTTAATACGAACCTCATAAATATATGATTTTTCTTTGTTTTTCTTGTAATTGATCACTTTGTTTTCCATCGATTAATAACATTGAAATTTTGTAAGTTTGTCTTGTTAATTTCTCTTGTTCTAGGGTTTGAGCAGCCCGACTTGAATGAATAATATGTGATATTGATAATCCTTTTCCTTATAATCATATGCACTAATTCATGTGTTAGGGTACTTTCAAGTTTTTATATGCAAGATGCGAGAGATGCATATAGAATTGCTTTTATGTTATTTGTTCTTCCAAGTATCGATCGTAAGATGCAAAGTTGCGTGATTAATAACTTGAATATTATGCATGACACGAGAGTGGTGATAACGTGATTTATGACGTTAGTATAGGCATACAATTAGATAGTTTTTCCCGTTATTCATGCACGGTTTGACATTAGTTTAAGACGTTTGCGCTCATTTCGTGCATATTTCTAGAAAAGACGTCTACACGAGCTTTTGTCGGTTTTGTAGGTATTTCGGGGATCTTTTGGACATTAATCGATACATTCGAGGATCAAGCCTCATGGTGGTACATATCCGAGACCTTGAAGGAACATAATTGGAGCAATGAAGGACACAAGGACCCTTGTTGGTGCAAGCAATGGAGCAACTCATGGCTAGATGATCATAACAAGTCTCTGTTGAAGAAAATCGACCTACACCCAGGAAAATCGGCCGATTTTTCCTACTAGGTCGATTTTTGGGCCTTTGACAGCTTTAGCCACGTGTCCCACGATCTCTTGTCCGGCCTTGCTCTTGGTGGAGAATATAAGTGGTCTTGCAGGCTGATTTATGGATCCTTCTCCTTCCTTTGGACCCTTCTAGCATCTTCTCAAAGAATCTTCCAATTGGGAGCTCTCTTCAAGACACCCTTGTGGGTGTTCTTGAGGGAGATTAGTGTAGATTTCAATTTCGTAGTAAGATTTGAGTGATTTTTGTGAAGAAGCTTGTTGAAGGTTGTAAGATCTGACTTGGAGCTACATTTGGTGTGTTGAAAAGACTTGTTTTGAGCTCAAATCCAGCTAAGTTTCATTGCTTTCATTTCCTTACTTCATCTTCTTGCTATGGATTCCATGTTTGCTTGTATGATGATTCTAGATCTTGAAATGCATGTTATTGGCTAGTTTGTTGTGATTTTGGAGTGATGGATTGATGGTTATAGCTTGGGTGATGATAGAATGGACTTATATGTTAGTTTAGGATGATATGTATGCACGAAACCTAACTCTGACAGAAAAATCGGCCTGTTCTTCAGGTAAATCGGCCGATTTTTACTATGATCCACCCGATTTTTCCTTCTGTTGCTCTTTAATTGATGAATCTGTATGTTAGGATGTTAGATTGTTGAAATCCTAGTGTTTGTTGAGCTTAATATAGCTTAGGGTGACCTAAGGCTAGCAAACTAAGTGAGGAAAGAGACCTACCCGGTGATTTCCGATCTTAGATACCAAAGATGATGAACTCTAGGTAGTAGTGAGCCTCATAAGCCGCTATTGGATTGAGTGTGCTAGGATTGTTGCTTGAGACTTACCTTTTCCGAGACTTACCCGGTAAGGAGAGGTTTGCCCCTTAAGTAGTGTCCGGTTTGTGTAGAATTCCCAACTTTACCTCCTTGAGACCTACCCGGTAATAGGAGTTTGATGCGGGATTAGTGAAGTGAGAGACCTACCCGGTAATTGCTTCCATTAGTGAAAAACCCTTTCCCAACACCGCAGCCTTGTCCTTAGAATCTTTAGAACCTTGAGTCCAATGCCATAATCGGAAATCTTGACCTCTAGAATCCATTTTTCTCTCTTTGATCTCATATCTTGTGTTTGTGTCATTTGTTTGTTTGCTAGCTTGAGTTGTTAGTTTGTGTTATTACCTTGCTTGATTTGTGATCTTTGCTTGATCACCACAAAAGACCCAACCGAAAATATCATCATTTTCATTTCTTTATTTCTTTCTCCTTTCTTAGACTAGATTTGCACTATCTTTGATCATTGAATGACTTGATTTCGCCTTAGTCCTTGTGTTCGACCTCGGAATACTTTCCTTCCTACATAACGATCCGTACACTGCGGGTTTCGCTAGGTAGTTTAGGAGATTAGTTCGAGTTTATAAATGTAAAGCTTTTTGTGCTATTTCCTAGCGTAACAAGTGGCACATAATTTTCCCTTCATAGGATGTTGTATATGATATTTGGATTAGATTATTGTCATTTGAGATTTAATATGTTTGTAGTGGTAATTTTGATTATGTTAACTCTTTTATTCTTTGGATTTACAACTTGGTTATTTTTGGGATTCTTGATAATAGACCGCGTAGTGAAAAGTACTTTTCTCCCTTTTTGCTACAAACTGTTTTTTGTCGTTCTTATACAAATTATCCGATTCATTACCTTTGGTTAGCCCGTTTGTGTGTTTTTCCTTGCTTTGTAAATTTTGTTATTCTCTTTTTCTTCATTTTCTAACATAATCGGCCGATTATCTATGTCTAGTCGGCCGATCTTTGTGTTTCTACTTATATATGTTTCTATGTTTTGCTATATGGTTTTACAATTACCATGTCAAATCATCACCCATTTTCCCAATACTCGATTTTTCGACCTTTTATTATAATTGGGTCTTATATATTTATGAAATCTAAGACTCAAATTTCAACTCTCATCCACACACACAAGGGCTTCATTGACGTGAAATGTCCTAATCATGCTTTTATGTTAAACAAATTCAACTATAACTTATTATAATCACCTACACAATTGAATAGAAATATAACTCATGGATGAAAACATAGGTTTCAATCAACGCTCATATGATTCCTACTTATATTTGAAATATGTGAAATCAGATAGCTATCTCTATATTTTGTTATATGTTGTTGACATTCGAATTGTTTCTAAGTCCAAAGTAAAGGTAAATGAGGTGAAAGCGTCAATGAGACTCCTTTGATGTAAAGGATCTTGGTCTTTCACAAAGAATCCTTGGGTCAAAGATCATTAGTGACAAAAGTAAGAGGAAAACATGACTGTCCCAAAATGATTATATACGGAAGGTTTTAGACATGTTCAATATGAACATTTTCAAACCTACTAACTGCCCAATTGGTGCTCACTTGGATCACATCAAAACTAAAAATATGTCCTTAAAAGAGGTAACATAAGAGGGTCATTCTTTATGATGTTGTGGGATCAACTATATATGTTCTGATTTGCCCTAGACTTAACCTTTCTTTTGCAATAAGTGTTCTTGATATTTATATGTTTCGCCTTTCTAAGAATATTGGTCTTGTATGAAGTTCTTGGTAAGGTATTATAATAGCCGACTTTCGGATTTTCTGGGATTTTTCTTCATTGATTTTGTAACAACCGGTTTTTAGACTTCACCGTCCCCGCAGTGAAGGGGGCCGCCCCTGCGGCAAGCCGCGGTCGCGGCCGGGTCATCCGCCCCTGCGGCGAGCCGCGATCGCGATCGGGTCCTCCGCCCCTGCGACCTTAGCCGCCCTTGTGGCTTACTCCAGATCGTGCCCGATCTGTTTTTCCTTCGTTTTATTTCCTTCCTTTCTTAGAAGATATGATTTTCTATCTTATGGGCCGACTTTCGTTCAATCTACTAACCCTAAATCTGACCTTCCTTATCCTATTCCCAACCGTTCTCTTTATATTCTCGTCGTCTCTTCCTTTTTTCCGTTTCATGCTTACGTTTTCTTCAACCTCGAGAAAGATGCGGCATGTCCTTGTGATCTTTTGTAGAACGTGTAAGTTCTTCATTCCTTTACGTTCTTGAGCCTGATGCATGCTTCTCTTCCTTCTTTTCTTCTTTCTCTTTCTCATTTCTTCTTCTTCTTCTTCTTCTTCTTCTTCTTCTTCACATGAATCAAGATCGAGTCTTGATTCTTGTTTGTCTTCCGTTGTTGATACGTATATGTTTCTAAGATCCTTTGGTTGAGAAGTTACGTGCGTGGATCGACGAATCAAGCTTTGGTCTCTTTGTTGTGACGTGCAGTTGATAGGAGTCCCGACAATAACTTTTGTCAGTGCACCGCCCCCGCGGCTACACTCTACCTTCCCTGCGGATTTGCCCATAACTGCCCTCGCGGTTCACCTGCAGTAACTCCCGTCTTTGGTGAGTTTCTTCCTTCCTTGTTTCCTCGTTCCTTTTCCTTGAGTTGAGTGGTGATGTTGTTCTTTGGGATACCTGTGAGACTACGGATCGTGTTCTTAGCTTGTTGGAGATCTCTTAGATATCATTGAGACTAGAAGTTGTAGACTTCTAACTTTCGGTTCGTTTCTGATTCGCTATCCCTTGTGTGACCAGGCACTCGTTCCTTCCTTTGGGAAACTGAGCACTAGTTGACCCTTGTGTTCACCTTCGAGTGAGCTAAGTCTCTTGGACATACTTAGCCGCGTTCCGTATATTGGTTTGACCGTATTGGTTGTGTTTGGCTTGTTTTTTTATCGTTTATAACGGAACCGGACTAGGATGAACATATACCTTAATTGACCCTAGTGTATTATAATCGGGCGGTGACAGCTTGTCCAATTCAAAATGGGGAAACTAGGACGTGCTCTTGCGACCAGTCCACTGGTAATGGAGGAATGCATCGCCTCTGTTCCAGTTGGTGAAAGGGGACTGAGGCGAGATCACGGTGATTCTCGTGTGATAATATAAGTTGAATTAGAAAAGTGATTAACTTAATAAAATATAATAACCGGTCGTGTAAGAGCATGCTATGTGTTTACTTTCTTATGAGTGCTTGTGCCTTTACTGTCTTTCTGATATCTAGAATGTTAGCTAACCGTTTATATCGATGTTGTAGATGCCCTACAGGTTAGAGATGCTGCCGAGTGATCGGAACGGTGTGGACAGCCGGGGTTCCCGTGTATTATAGGATGGGATCGGGTTTACATTTCTATTGTCGTTCTTTCAGTTTGTTGTTGAACTCAGTTGCGAGTGTTTTGCTTTTCCTTTTGTTAAACCTTTGGATTGTATTTAAAATTTGTTTTCATTTATTTGTGCTTGTTGCAAAATCCGATGATATTGTTGTTACTTTGAGGGTCGAACCTATTGTGAAGTCCTAGCCCGTAACGCTCCGATTTCTCATAACTTGGGGTGTTTCAATATGTCATCAGAATTCTAGGTTTACAACAATGGCACTCGAAATCTTCTAAAGTTTGAATAAATAAATAAACAGAACCCTCAAGGGGTCTACATTTTTAAAAAGGGGTTTTGTTTTAAACTTGTCGGTCTACGATAGATGTAGGGGACCACCACTACCTCCACGGATCTCAACAGCTTAGTTTTTCTTATATGTTGGCCTTTTGTGTGCTTTTTCTGGATTTCTTCAATAGTTGATAGTATGGCTATATATATATATATATATACATATATACATCCCTATCGCAGATGACGCGTACTAGAGAGCTACATCTGTTGTAGGGGGAAGGGGTCAACCACCTCTTCTACCTGCAGTCCGTGGACAAGGAAGTGCAGGATGACCTCCACTAGCTAGAGTTCAGGGTCAAGCCCTTGTTACTGATCTGTCTGTCGCTGAGGCGTTCGTTGAAAAAGTTGTTGACTGTATCGTTTCCGAAGTAGGGAACGGGATTGCTGCTAGGTCTGGAGAGCAGAGAGCATAGTTGACCGAGTCCGGTCGAGTGTCTATTGGAGTATCTGCATACCGTAATTACGTCCAAAGAGTCAAGGAGGCCATCAGGATTGGAGGACCTGCACCCTCACCGCCAGCACCTACGAGATAAGCTAAGGTATCACAGAGAGCGACACAGGTGGTTGCTGCATCTGCTAGGGTTATTAAGGTTGTCAAAGAACCGGATGAGGCGAGAGAGCCGAGACCCGACTGTTGGTTGAAGTCTTTCAATCAACTGAAGGTTCCTTCTTTCGAAGGAAAGACAGGATTAGAGGTGGAGCTTTAGCTAGGTCATGTGGATTGTGCTATGGAGGAGATTCGTTTCCCAGAGGGTCGTCGAGTCGATATAGTACAAATGTTGGTGTGAGATCGGGCTTATCACTAGTGGAGGACCATCCGCAGTAAGGTTACGAGTTATGAGTAGATGAAGACTATGATCAGGGATCGCTATTGCCTTCCAGCTATGAGGAGGGATCGACTACAAAAATTTTTTGAGGCTGGTTTTAAGGATATTCCTATTGTTGAGATTGTCAACAAGTTTCAAGAGGAGCTATTTTTGTTGGGTCCGTCTGCACCACCCGAGGATCAGCATGTATATTTGTTCTCTAGGAGGTTGAGAGAGTCTACTCGCTCTTATCTTGGTGGGTTCCGTGGTGACTCCTTGATGGACTTTCAAGATAGAGCATTTGCTTACGAGAGAAACCGACCGTGTCAGAGGAGAGCTTCTTAGGTAGGAGGTCCTGATAAGAGACAGAGGACTCGACCAACCAGTATTGAAGCTAAAGCTTCGGGATTCGGGCGTAGTCAGATGTCGGGACGCTTTGGTTTCCAACAAACTATGCAGAGTTCCGACAGATGACGATAGTTATAATTGCAGAGGTGTCGGACATAAGAGAGCTGGTGTTAGCATGAAATATTGTGATATTTTAGGCACGTTTTCTAAATGTATTTGATTCATATTGATAGTCTTTGATTGATCTTTGTGCATATGTGAGCTAGTATTGCCTATATTTTCGATATGGATATCTACACTAGTTCTATGTTGATGATAGGTAATTTGGAGCTATTTCCGAACGGAATCAAGCAAAGGAGAGTTGAGTTGATATGTCCATAGATCGAGGACACTTTTTGAAGCAATTTGGAGTCCTAGATTGAAGAATGCACGAGTTCAGGGAAGAATCACGTTCTTGCCCTAAATTACGCCCTAAAACACGGCCGTATCACAAACCACGTTCAGAATTACGGCCGTGGATTCAGAGTCAGAATTCGATGTTCATTCCAGGGGATTTTACGGCCGTGGAACTAACCGTAATTCCACGCCCTAAATTACGGTCGTGGAATCTTCCACGACCGTGATCTTGGCGAATCTTTTCGCCACACTTCGAAGCCATGATCTTTTGAAAGATTGGGCCGGGCCGACACTTTACCATACACTATAAAAAGACGGACGAAGCAAGATTCCGTCACCTCGCTTACGACCTTTCAACCTTCGCTTAGCGGCAAACGCACGCTTAGAATCAACGTTTAGCAACGTACTAACCCTCATCTTGGAGGTAATTTGGAGATCTCATTGAAGATCAAAGTTCGTATTGGAGAGTTGCTGTTTTGTGAAGTTCGAATTGGTGGAAGATCGAAGTTCTTGGAGGGTTTTGCAAGAAGATCCCTCTTCTTGCTTAGGTTTGATTTAGGATCGGATTGACATCCCGTTTCTTTTCTTTCCTAAGATTGTGATTGTTTACTCCGTTTTGAATCTTTTGATAAACACTTGTTCTTGACTGTGATTTTGAGATTCATTTGAAGATTATTGATAATTCTTGAAAGTTCCCATCTTTTATCTTTTAATTCTTGAACTGATATCAATATGACTGTTATTGGCTAAAAACCCTTAACAATTCTAAGGTGAAGGGTTGATAGTTGTGGCATAGGTGATGATAGATCGATCGCAAACAGATTAGACCCTGAGAGTTAGAGAATTATCGCCGACAACCCCAAATTACGGGCTGTTCTTGAGTCCACGGCCGTGGAACCTCAAGAACTAACCGTGATTTACCTTAAGTCTACGAACCTGTTTTTACTTTAATCTAAAGTTAAAGATTGGCTTTAGCTTAGCTTAGACTTGTCTTTTCTAGGTGGTAGTGAAGCCTCAACAACCTCTACCTCGATTATGAGTGTCACAACCTCAATCGGTTAAGTTAGTCTTGACCTTTGGATTACAAGTTTGGGTATTTGACATTAATTCTCACCTCTAGAACCTTTCTATATTGAGCCTTAACAACCTGTACAGGGAGTGTCTTTTAGGTGAGTTACATAAGGTTTTTGGAACCTCAACCGTACGATTACCTTACATTAGTATACCTTTGCATATCTCCACTCTGTCTATACATCATTAGTATATCTTGAATCTATTGCCGCAACTGAATACCCGAAGCTTTAGGATTGTTGTTTTCCCAATATCTGTAAAACTCCCATATTCACCTGCTTGATAATTTGCAATTGAATTCGCTCCACCCAAATCCCTGTGTTCGATACTCTGGAATTCTTGCTTAACTACGTCGATCCGTACACTGCGGGTTCGCTTGCTTTTATTCTAGTTTTATAAATTTAAAGCTTGATTGCACGCACGCTAAGTGGCAAACAACTGGTTGTAAGAAGAATGCAGTGACTTGCTTTCCTTGTGGTAAGCCTGAACACAAAGCTGCATTTTGCCATCGGGGCAAGGTGTTATCACATCAGGGTTCTTCACCTGATAGCGTTGTAGGAGGTGGGCAGAGGCCACCTCAGTATCAGTCTCAACAGCAGTAGAGAGTTCTTGGTTATACCGCTCCTCAGGGTTCCGCTCAAGGAGAGGGTAGAGGACGAGCTGGTGGTACTTCCGAAACCAGAGGTGCCTCGGATAGAGTTTACGAGTTGTGGAGTGAAGTGGAGCCGACAACTCAAGCAACCACAAGTACCATTCATATTAATGGTTTCTTGTTAGAGTTCTTTTCGATACCGGTGCAAAGCATTCTTGTATATCTGATGCATGTATAGATGGATTGACCTTAGTTACCGTAGAGTGGAGACCTTTATTTATAGGGTTACCCGATGGGGAAGATCAGGGGTACACGGAAGGTTTGCGATTGGCCTATTAGATTGGGATGTCGTGATTGGACAAATGACTTCTTTGTATGTACTTAGTACATGAAGAAGTCATCCTCGGCATGGATTGGAAGGATCCACATCATGCAGTTCTTGACATTGGCAAGAGGACAGTGACAGTGACTACAGAGTCAGGTCATGTAGAGATCTTCCAAGGATGGGATTTCGGATAGACCGATACATTAATCAGCGGAGTCCGAGCTGCGAGACTTATCGGTCAAAGTTTTGAGGCTTTTTGGTGTTATGTCATTAAGGATAGTACGAGCCCAACGTTGGAGGAGATTATAGCGTGCGAGTTTACCGGTGTTTTCAGAGAGCCATCAGGTTTACCTTCATAGAGGATTGTGGACTTTGTCATTGAGCTAGAGCCTAAGACGAGAACGATCTGTAAGGCTCCTTACCGCATGGCGCCTATCGAGATGCTTGAGCTGAAGTAGCAACTCGAGGAGTTAGTTGAGAAGGGCTTCATCCGCCCTAGTGTATCTGCTTGGGGCACACTAGTACTCTTCGTCAAGAAGAAAGACGGGTCGGTGAGGTTATGTATTGATTACCGATAGCTTAAAAATGTGACAATCAAGAATAAGTACCCATTTCCCCGTATCAAAGATCTTTTGGATCAGCTACACGGAGCTTCTATGTTTTCACGGATTGATCTAAGATCCGGATATCACCAGTCGAGGGTGAGAGAGCACGACATAGCAAAGACGGCATTTTAGACCATATATGGATACTACAAGTTTGTAGTGATGCCATTTGGACTCACGAATGCGCCCGCCGTGTTCATGGAGGTGATGGACAACATCTTCATCGACTTCCTAGACCAATTTTTGGTGATCTTCGTCGATGATTGTTACGCTAGAAATATACCACGCAAAAGCCTTATAATTTATAACTCGATATATTTTCTTAACTCCTAGCGAACCCACAGTGTATGGGTCGTTTTGTAGCAAGGATAGTACTCCGAGGTCGAACACGGAGACTAAGGTGAAATCAAATCAAACAAGTGATCATTGATAGTGCAAATCTAGTCTAAGGAAAGAGAAAGAAATAAAGAAATGAAAATCATGACATTTTTTGTTGAGTTTTTGTGGTGATCAAGAAAAGATCACAAATCATGCAAGATTTATAAATCAAACAAACAACTCAAACAAGCAACACAAACACAAGATGTGAGATCAAATTAAGAAAAGCGGATTCTACGGATTGGACTTCCGGTTATGGCATTGGACTCAAGCTTCTAATCAACCTTGGACAAGTTGCGGTATGTTGGGAATGGGTGTTTCTCTAATGGAATCAATCACCGGGTAGGTCTCATGGTCCACTAATCCCGCACCTAAGGTCCTATTACCGGGTAAGTTTCTAGGAACCTAAGGTTGGAAATTCTACACAAACCGGATTGCTATCTAGGGATCAAACCTCTCCTTACCGGGTATGTCTCGGGAAGGCAAGTCCTAAGCAACAATCCTAGCACACTCAGTCCAATAGCGGCTTGTGAGGCTCACTACTACCTAGAGTTCATCATCTTTGGTATCTAAGATTGGGAATTACCGGGCTAGTCTCTTCCCTCACTTAGTTTGCTAGCATTAGGTCACCCTAGGCTAGATAAGGCTTAACAAACACTGGGATTTCAACAATCTAACATCCTAACATTCAGATTCATCAATATAAGCATAACAGGGCAAAACCACGGGCTGATCATACACATCCACGACCGTGGTTTATGAGGAACAAGCCGTGGTTTAAATCGGGGGTTAGGTTTCGAGCAAGCAAGTCATCAAAAGGTACATTCAAGTCTATTCTATCACTATCCAAGCCATAACCTTCTGTCTATCACCCTAGAATCACAATTACTTAGCCAATAACATGCATCTCAACATCCAAACTCATGATGCAAGCATACATGGTTTCCATAGCAAGAAAGTGAAGTAAGAGTGAAAAGAAACAAGTAAACTTAGCTGAATATGAGTTTAAACAAGACTTACAACCATTCAAATGCAGCTTCAGATAGTTCCTTACAACACTTCCAAATGATTCTCCACAAAAATCACTAAAAACCACTCAAAGTCTCACTCTAGATCTACTATTTGATGATGTTCTTCTCTCCAAAATGAGAGTGTTTTGCTGTCCTTCCATGTCTTTCTTCCCAAATAATGGATGATGAGAGAGAGAGTCCTCTAGCCAGCCTACAAGATTTCCCAAGTCTACACTCAACCAAGAAAAGCAAAGGTCGGGCAAAGAAATCGTGTGACAAGTGTCAAAGCTGTCCAGAAGCGTGCCACCATGAGGAATGATCACTAAGTCATGAGTTGGTGCAAGACATGCACCAACAAGTTCTTTTGTGTTCTCCTTTGCTCCTAGCTTGCTCCTTAGAGAGTCCGGAAGCGTGCCACCATGAGGAATGATCGTCGAATGTGTCGATTAAGTCCTAAAGCTCCCCAAAATACCTACAAAACCGACAAAAGCTCGTGTAGACGTCTATTTCGACAATGTGGATGAATTAAGCGTAAACGTCACGAACTAATGGCAAACCATGCATGAATAACGGGAAAAACTACCTAAATGAATGCCTATACTAACGTCATAAATCATGTCATCAATGATGTTCTAGTATACTCTCGTAGTACAGAGGAGAACGCATGACACTTGAGGATCGTACTCCAAGTCCTGCAGGATAGACAACTTTACGCCAAACTCTCTAAGTGCGAGTTTTGGATGTCCGAGGTGGCTTTCCTTAGTCACATCGTTTCCGCCAAAGGGATCAAGGTAGATCAGGAAAAGATCGAGTATGTTGCATCTTGGCTGCCTCTTTGGAACGTCAAGGAGGTACTTAGCTTCCTGGGATTGGTTGGCTACTATTGCAGATTTTTGGACGGCTTTTCAGCTATTGCCCAACCACTTACTTCCTTACTAAGGAAGTCTACGAGATTCATGTGGTCCGAGCCGTGTCTGCAGAGTTTTGAGGAGCTGAATACGAGGTTGACTTCCGCTCCTATCCTGTCCCATCAGAGGGCATTGAAGATTTTGTAGTTTATAGCGATAATAGATGCCATCTCTCGATTTTAAGAGGAGTTGGCATTACTAGGTCCAGCTACACATTCAAAGAATCAGCATGTATATCTATTCTCCCGTCGACTGAGGGAGAGTACACGTTCTTACATGGTGGGTTTTCATTGCGAGTCTTTGACAAACTACCAGGACAAAGCCTCACCTTACGAGCGTGAGCAGGCTAGCCAGAGGAGGACTTTTGAGACGGGACGGTCTGAGAAGAGACAATACTAGGCAGACTAGTGCAAGAGCATCAGGGTATGGGCGAGCCCAGACACAGGGTCGCTCGAGTTACCCATTTTTTGCACAGACTTTTGATAGAGGCCGACAATGTTACAATTGTGATGTGGCAGGGCATGTGAGAGCTGATTGCCCGAGAGCACCTTTGACATGCTTCTCTTGGTTGAAGCCAGGACACCATGCTACATTCTGCCATCGGGGCAAGTGCCGTCACAATAGGGATCTTCCCATGCTGGTGCAGTATGAGGTGGGAAGAGGTTGCCTCTGTACCAAATGCAGGGACAACAGAGAGTCCCAGACCATCCTTCTACTCAAGGTTCCATTCCAGGACTAAGTAGAGGTAGAGAACGTGATGGAGGTACTACTGGTACCGGGGAGCTCCATGACGAGTTTTTTAGTTGAGGATCCGCCAGCGCCAGCTGCTACAAGTACCATTATGATTAATGGTTTACCTGTTAGAGTTTTGTTTTGTTTGAATGAAAGCCTTGAAACACCATACAAGGGACAAGCACAGAGATTGAAAAGTAATTCAAGGGCTTAACACGGAGGCCTTGAAAATCATTTCAAAGGATCAAAGCAAAGTCTTAAAACATGATACAAAGGATACATCGGCTGAAAGGATTTCAAAATCAAGATTCAATCTCAACAATCAAATCCACCAAGAATCAAGAGAAGATATTCAAAAAAGATATCAAAAGAAGATCTCGGCCAACTCAAATCTCCAACGGATTTTGTATAAAAAAATCAACCCAACAAGAAGATCTTGGAAAGATCTTAACCGACGCAAGATTGAAGATTTCATTCAACGGATGTCACAAAGATCTAACAATCCAAGGAATATCTTCAACGGCTATCTAAGAGAGATATCTTCAACAAAAATATCCTTAACAACTTGGAAGATCTCGGAGCTTAAAACAAGGATTTCAACGACAAGATCTTCAACGGTTCTTTTCAAGAGAAGATCTCGAAGGATTATCTCAACGTGCGTCAAAGTGATGAAGAAGATAGAATATCTTACGAAGGCTACTTCATCTCAACCTAACACCGTCTTTCATGGAGAAGGAAGAACCTCACACACGGTCATCTCTACAACAGCAAGAAGTTCTCCATCGAAGACTATAATGAAGATGGCGATTGAAGAGAACAACAATAAGCTATAACGAAAACATCTAAGTCTTCAAGAGATCAAACCATCTTTCTGTCGTTCCGAAAGTTTTTCTTCCTCTTAGTTTACAAAAGCTTACATCCCTAGAGAGAGAGAAAAACACAAGAGCATCATTGGAATATCTAGAGAGTGTTATACTCGAGTGTGTGTTATTGTGCGAAGTAATTAAGCTACTATTGCTAGGTTAAGAGTTGGAAATAGATCGTAGCATTGACTACAGTGAGAGAAGAAGGGGATTTCTTCTAGGTTGTATCTAGGACTCTTTGAAGAAGATAATAGATAGTGGGATCCTACGGGCAAAGAAACCCTAGGACGGAGACGTAGGCTGTTAGAGTTGAACTTGGTAAACATATCACCGTGTCGATCTTTTCATTTCTCCACTATATCTTGCTTTATTGTGATTAAAGTTTCTTTGCAGGTTTATAGAGTCAAGGCCTTGAAATAACTTTGAAAGCCCTTGAAAACCAATTGTGTCACAAAGAGCACAAATCGACATCAAGGCCTTGAAATCAGTTTCAGAGCCTTGAGATAGATTTTTGCAAAAAGTTCTCATACTCTATTCAACCCCCTTCTAGAGTATTTATATCATTTATATTCACCTATACGGTTCTTCAATTGGTATCATATCTAGACTCACGTATATCCATTTAACCATCAGTGAGACTAATAATGAACTTTGTAGGTGATGGAGGATTCGCTCAAGGGAGATCCACATCTCGACCACCACTCTTCTGCGGCAACAACTTTGCCCATTGGAGAGCAGTAATGCAAATGTTTGTTATTGATCAGTACATGGAACTATGGAGCATTATTCAAAATGGCCCTAAAATCCCAACCACCACAGTTAAAGGAGTCCAAGTTGCAAAAAGGAAGCCGACTTCACACAAACCGACTTTGATAGCGTTTCAAAGAACTACTAGGCAATGAACTTGCTCTATTGTGGATTTGATGCAAATGAATTCAACCATGTCTCATCATGCAAGAGTGCTAAAGAAATATCGGATAAACTAGTTGTCACGTACGAAGGAACAAGCCAAGTTAAGGAAACAAAGATAAGCATCTTCCTCACACAATATGAGCTATTCAAGACGAACTCAAACGAATCTGTCCAAGAAATGTTCACACGATTCACCGAGATCATGAACAAGATCGACTCACTTGGAAAGGTCTTCACAAATGAAGAGAAAGTAAGGAAGGTTCTAAGGAGCTTACCTAAAGCCAAGTGGGGACCAAAGGTGACTGCAATCGAAGAGGCTCAAATCTCACAACACAAGGAGCTTAACTAAAGCCAAGTGGGGACCAAAGGTGACTGCAATCGAAGAGGCTCAAAATCTCACAACACTTCCTCTTGAAGACCTTCTTGGAAAGCTTATCACCCATGTAATGGTTCTTGGTGAAGAAGATGAAGACTCCCATCCAATACAAAGAACCTAGCTCTAAGATCCAAGAAGGATGATATGAAATTATAGGAGGAAGATAGTGATGATGAAGATGAGGAAGATCCGTTTGCCTTAATCTCGAGGGGTCTTGCAAAAATACTTCAAATGAAGAAACAATTCCCAAATAATAAAAGAATATCACCGATCATCAAGACCTCGAGGAAAGTTTTCTTACCCTAAAAAGAAAACTAAGGTTTTAATTTTCTTTGAGTGTGGTAAATCATATCATCTCGTAAAGAATTATCCACAAAAGAAGAGGAACAACTTTAGGAAGAATGATCGAAAGAAGAAAGCTATGGTATCTTCATGGAGTGATTCAGAATCTACCAATAAATCCGAAGACGAGAAACATTCGCATTAGTGCTCTCCACTGGGCAAAGTTGTTGCCACAAAAGAGTGGTGTTCGAGATGTGGGACTTCCTTGAGCAAATCCCCCATCACCTACAGAATTCATGATTAGTCTCATTGATGGTTAAATCAATAAACGTAAGTCTAGCTTTGATACCAATTGAAGAACCGTAAGGTGAATATAAAGGATATAAAAACCGGTCATTCGTGTTAAGTCTTCCATTATCACATATGCAAGAATATAACCAAGGTAGAGTTATCAATCTCCCCCTTGATGGAAGACAACACAAATATCGTATCTACATTTAAAGTTAGCGATGCATATATAATAATATGAAAAACTAAAATGCAGAATGCAGAAATATCGAAATATCTATCGGATCACATAATTTCCCCCTTTGTCTTTCAACAAGGAAGAAAAATAAGTAGAGCACGGGAGTTTTAAAGTGTTACAGACCAATAAAAAGTATTTCCAAAAACCACAAAAAAATAGTTAAAGCACAAATCCCACAAACATAAGTCAAGGCCTTGAACTCAAAACCAAGGGTTTTGAAATTGATGTCAAGGCCTTGACATCCATTTTAAGGCAGTGAAGCGCGCGCTACTCCTCGTACCACTTAGGAGGATTCAAACGGCCTTTTCCACGGAGTTCATCGTGGCACTTCTTTTTCCAGCGAGCATTAAGGTATTTCAAGTCTATGGTTTTGAAGTACTCATCCACACGTCGTTGATCCCTCTCGTTCTTGTATTTCTTCACCATGCCAAACTCCTCGATTTGCAGAATATCTGAATTCTCCAGAACAGGTTGACGAATAGGACGATCCTTGACAATTTTGTAGCACTGAGTCATGACCTCTTCAGCCTTTGTCGTGGTCGCTTTGGCATCGTCCTCAGTAAAAGTCTTAAGACTGCTCGCAGAGGTCAATGAGAGGGCATTCACATGAAACATTTGATTGATTTTCTGGTTCATTATTGCCAACAGATCTTGTGATTCATCTAACTTGTCTATGATCTCGGATCTGAATTCCAACGTATCCCTTCTCAGTGAATCCAAACCAAATTCTACTGCGTCAAACCTTTGTACTACAGAAAGCGCACTTGCGCTTTGTTCCTTCAGAATCCACTCTCCAGATAGTGTTCTTTCAATTCTTATGCTGTTAAAGAAAATCTCATCGAGTTCTCCAACAACATAGTGTTTTCCTCATCAGCAAAATCAACAAAGAAGTACCGAAAGATTTTTAGAAGTAGATTGGCATAAGGAAGAGGGGGTATCACAGGGGGCGTTAATCATGTGCAGCATATGATTAAGGATAATACTAGGAAGGGCAACCTCCAGACCATTCAACACGTGATACAGAAAAGCAAGAAGTTAATTGGTTAGCACATCCCTACATTTAACCCGTGGAACAACACATCTAACAAGAATGGCGCAAACAATCTTGGCCTCTATAGTGAGAGATGTCAGGGTGTGTTGTGGAGGAGAGTTGGGAAGGAGAAATTTTTCTTTGGCCAATTTAACAATCTTGGCTTTGTGGGGATGGTCGAAAAAAGAGTAGGAAGGAAGCCCTACAATCTGAGCAATAACTATGGAAGAAAGGGCGATAGTTTTACCTTTGACCACAGACTCAAGGATTATCTCTCCCCGTTCTCTTCTGGCGGTAAGATTGACGAAGAACAGCCTAGTCAACCTTGGATATGCAACTTCCCCTGGATTTAGGATCTTTCAGATGGAGCATCCTTGTAGCAGTTTTGATGCAAGGAAGACCAAGAGAAAGAAAGAGCTCTAAGTCCACTAACTCACACATGCAGAGGTTACGATCCTTGAACCCATCAAGTCATTTGCCAACGGTTGTATGACTGCTAAACCAGGTAGAGGGAAAACCAGTCAGAGCGCAAATCTCCACATCTTCCATGGGAGCAGAAGATTCAGAGTCGGAGGAGATGTGAACGATCTTATGGCGTTTGGTGGCCGACGATGATGCTTCATCAGTTGATTGTCTCTTGGGAGCCATGGAGTTTGTTTGTGAGAGAATTTGAAAGGGTATTTGGGAAAAAGAAAGAGTAAAGAAGATGAGTTTGTAAGAGAGTTGAAGCGGAACGAGTTAAAGAAGGGAGATAAGTGATATTTAAAGGAAGAAGTCACATCATTGACGATTTATTGAGATCTTGAAGGAATCAAGATCTTTGAAAACCGCTTTTGATTAGAATTCTTTCCCATTAATTTTGTAACCACTTTTTAAAAAAATTCTTTGAATTTGAAAACAAGGACGTTTAAAATCATTTTAAAAATCCTTCTCTAAAATGATTTATTGATAAAATATCTAAAAGATATTAATCATTAAATATATCCGTGATTTTTAATGTGGCCCTTGAATTCCATTTCAAGGCCCTTGAATTGCATTTTAAGGCCCTTGAAATTGAAAAGTGGGTTGCATTCTAAGGAGAAAATAAAACGATTTAGTCCCCCTAAATTAATGCTTCTTTGTTCAACATACCAAGCTCTAATCTAATAAAATTAAATTGATCTTCAAGTAGAGACTTAGTAAATATATCTGCAAGTTGCAAGTTAGTTGATATAAAAGATATCGAAACATCACATTTTTCAACATGATCATGTATGATGTGATGCCTTAGATCAATATGTTTTGTCCTTGAATGCTGCACATGATTTTTAGTAATAGAAATAGCACTAGTATTATCACATTTAATCGGGATACGTGTAAGATCAAAGTCAAGATCACGAAGTTGTTGAGCTATGCATTGAATTTGTGCACAACAGGCTCTTGCATCTATGTATTCTGCTTTAGCTGTGGATAGGGCGACTAAGTTTTGTTTCTTGGAGTGCCAACTGATTAGGGATGACCCTAAGAGTTGGCAACATCCAAAAGTGCTTTTTTGATCGACCTTATAGCCTGCAAAGTCAACATCTGAATAGCCAACGAGGTGAAACGAGCTTTGACATGGGTACCATAACCCTAAATCCTCAACGCCATTTGATAACCGAAATATCCTTTTCACAGCTATCAAGTGTGACTATTTAGGATCATCTTGAAATCTTTCACACATGCACACACTAAACATAATGTCAGGTCGACTAGCGGATAGATATAACAAAGAACCAATCATACCTCGATACTTTTTACCGTCCTTGTCGTGATCAAGTGAAAGTGTGGAACTCATAGGTGTTTTTTCTACCTTGGATTGATCCATTTTATACTTCTTAAGCAAGTCCTTGGTCTACTTGCTTTGATTGAGAAATATTCCTTTCTTTGCTTGTGTAACTTGAAGTCCAAGAAAGAAATTTAACTCTCCCATTAAGCTCATTTTGAAATCCCTACACATAATATCCGAAAAATCCTTGCATAGTGAATCGTTAGTAACACCGAATAATATATCATCAACATAGATTTGTACTACTAATATATCATTGCTTCTAGTTTTGTTAAATAAAGTTTTGTCAATCAAACTTCTTTTGAAATCATTTTCAAGGAGATATGTTCGCCACTTAGCGTGCGTGCAAATAAGCTTTAATTATAAAACTAGAAATCAAGCAAGCGAACCCGCAGTGTACGGATCGATATAGTTAAGCAAGAATTCCACAGTATCGAACACAGGGATTTGGGGGGTTAAATCCGATTATAGATTATCAAGCAAGTAACTGTATGAAGCTTTTCAAATATTGGGAAAACAACAATCCTAAAGATCCAGATATCCAGCTGTGGCAATCGATTCAAGATATACTAAAGGTATAAAGACAGAGTTGAGGGTTGCAAAGGTATGCTAATGTAAGATAATCGTACGGTGAAGTTCCAAACACCTTATATGACTCACCTAAAAGACACTCTCTATAAAGGTTGTTGAGGCTTCAGTATAGAAAGGATCTAAAGGTGAGGATTAATGTGAAATACCCAAACTTGTAATCCAAGGATCAAGACTAACTAAATCGATTAAGGTTGTGACACTCACAATCGAGGTAGGGGTTGTTGAGGCTTCACTACCACCTAGAAAAGGCAAGCCAAGACTAAGTTAAAGCAAATCTTTAACTTTGGATTAAAGTAAAAGCAAGTTCGTAAACTGACACAAAATTACGGGTAGTTCTTGAGTTCCACGGCCGTGGAAGCTCAAGAACAGACCGTGGATTAGGTTCGTCGGCGATTCTCTCTAACTCTCAGGGTCCAATCTGTTTACGATCGATCTATCATCATCTAAGCCACAACTATCAACCCTTCACCTTAGAATTGTTAAAGGGTTTTAGCCAACAACAGTCATATTGATATCAAATTCAAGGTTTAAAAGAATGAAAGATGAAAACTTCCGAAAACCTTCAATAACTTTCAAATCAATCTCAGATCCACAATCAAGAACAATAATCGTCAATAGATTCGGAATAACACAAATAATCACAAATCTTAGATAAGAAGGAAGAACGGGATGTCAATCCGTCTTCTAAATCAAACCTAAGCAAGAAGCAAAATCTTCTTACGAACAATCTTCCGAATCTTCAATCTTCCGTCAATCCGGAAATCTCAATGGCAAAGCACAAATCTCTCAATCACAATCTTCGCCAAATGCGAAATTAGGGAAATTCCAAGTGTAAGCGAAGGTGCGTCTAAGCAGAGGTGACGGAATCTCTCTTCGTCCGTCCTTTTATAGTTTAAGATAAAATATCGGCCCGGCCCAATTGCGTAGGAGATCGTGGCTTAAAGCGAAAAAGATCGCCAAGATCACGTCGTGGAAGGGTTCCACGACCGTAATTTAGAGCGTGGAAATCATCACGGTTTGTATCAATATTTCCACGGCCGTAGAAGTTGCTGGAATGAATCACGCTTCCCTTGCCAAGGTTCCACGGCCGTGGACTTGAACGTGGAATGTAGTACGGCCGTATTTTAGAGCGTGGTTTAGGGTAAAACCGTGATTCTTCCTTTCCTCGTGCATATTCTTCAAGTTAGCACATTCCTTAGCTTCTAGAGATGTCCTCAATCCTTGGACATGCTCAATCAAACTCCATCCTTGCTCAATTCGTTCGGAAATAGCTCTTAATTGCCTAAAATCAACATAAAGCTTGTGTAGATCTCTATATCGACATTATAGACAAACTAGCTCACAAATGTATCAATGACTATCAATATGGATGAAATATACTTAGAAAACGTGCCTAAAATATCACAATATTTCATGCTAACAAATAACCCCATACTTGCCACTTGCTTGTCCCTAAGCAAGGTCTTTCAAAAGCTTTAAAACACAAGTTAGGATGAAATATGTGTACCTTCTCAAAGCAAAACATCTTTTGGATGAATGTGCCTTCTAATCAATAGATCATTCTCAAATCTTGCTTCAATCGTTTATAAGACTTTCATACACTTAATCAAAGAGTAAAGAGTAAAGAAAGCTCATGAATTAATCAAACTTCCATGTAAACATCATAACCTTCAAACATTATCAAAATCAATCATAAGAAACTTCAATTTAGATCACCAAGTCTCATAACATTCTTTTGATCTTAAGGACTTTCAAAGAAAAAGGTCTAGAATGTGGAAAGGGAAGGAAAACTTTAAGGAATGTGGTGCATGAATCCGGGAAAGTGGATAACTACTCTTTTCTTCTTCTCTTGCGGTTTCCGCAGCACTTTCAACTTAGAGCTTCGCTCTCTTCTTTTCATTTTTCGACTTTACTTTTGTAGTTATGGATAGAGGTTCACAAAAACCGAAGCCTAGGAGATTGGCGTTTCTCAATTTTTATGAGATGCCTCAAACCCTTAGCGCACATACCATAATCCGCTAGGAATATCGCTCAATCCGACTTTGGCAAGACACAAACACCCGGCTATGTGAATGGTGCCGAGTTACTCATCATCATGATTGACATCCCCAAACCTACAATTTCTTTCTATTCCTTTGAATGCAAAGTATTGCTTTCATGGCCCTCCCACATCAAACATGCCTTTTTCATTCAACTCCTCCAAATTCCCGGATAGGTAAAGGAGGTCAATATTTCAATGAGGGGCTAAATGATCAAATAAAGAAGAAAGAAAACCGAATTGCCTTAATTATCTCAACAAGAAGTATAAGAACTTATAGTGCGATTTCAACTTTAATCTCTCAACATGATTTAAGTAACATTCATCACATTATGAAATTTGCAAAAGAGGTATAATCAACTCATTCAATTTCTTTTCAATTCACTATTCGTTTAAGCATGCAATTGTCATCAAACTCAATTCACAAGTAGTGATTATCATAGAAGTCATCTCTATCCTTAGAAGCACAAAATTTTCAAAATTTTTCAATTTTTATGGGTTTTTCAAACTCTTTTTCATGTAATGCAATAATGAAACGTGTGACAATATAATGAACATGCAAGATAGTCTCAATAGAAGCAATCAAAGTGAGTAAGAGTTATTACAAACTTTTAGTCACACCCACCCCATACTTGGAACAAACATTGTCCCTAATGTTCAAATAAAAGAAAAAGAAGAAAAGAAAGAAAGAAAAAGAAAGAAAAAGAAACTCACAAAATGGCGGTGGAGCGGCTAAACTGTCGGTCATCATCATCGTCACTACGGTGGAGGCGGGAATGGAGAGAAGCTAGGGTCATAGTACCGCCCAAACTGCTGGCAGTAGACGTCTCTCATCATATGGTCAAGGTCATCCATACGTCCATCTCTAACGTCAACTCGGATCTCCAAAGCTCCCACCCTATCAGAAAGGCTGGTAGCCCACTCTGGCATCTGCTCATACCAACCTGGAGGCTGGCTGTACCACCCCGGTGCATTTGACGGTGCTGGTGCTGGTGGTGCCTGTGCAGACCATGGAGGTGGATCTCCGTACCATGCAGGAGGGGTCTCCATCCAAGTGGGTCTCTCGCTCACGCTGGCGCGGCGAGAAGAAGATCCTGAAGCTCTGGCGGGACGTGGAGAACGTCTAGGAATGTCAGGAGCTATGTCCGGCTGATCCGGAAACGTGCCAAAATCCTGCTCAGCTCCTCCTCCTCCTCCCTCATACTGATCTCTCATCTCCTCCTCCTCAACTACAGGTGGTGGTGGAATATATGGAGGGGCTGCAATCCTGTTCGTATGCATAGCAGCGAACGTCTCCTTCCAGTTATGGCGTCCAGCCATAATGGAATACTCTGGGAGCCACTCAATGCCCCTTCCCGTCCTACTCTCCCATGGCATAGCTGCGTAAGGTGGACCTCTATGGGTGGGGAAGATGAGACCTCTAGTCATAAAGGCCTGGAGTCCTAGGGGTACAACAGGAATGCGCGTGCAAGCGGAGAAATCTACCCCTAATACCCTAGCAAGGTGGGTGACTATCCCACCATATCCAATGTTGCCAGCCCTCTTGTTCTTTAGTTTGCTCATGGTAGCAACTAAGAGGGTGGCGCAGTCAGCAGGTCGTCCATATAGCATGGAGTACAGAAGAAAGAGCTCATCCGTCTTGATCTTCTGAGGTGTCTCCGTCCTAGGGAAGAGACACTCAGAAAGGACCCGGTGAGCAATCTTCAAGGCTAAGTGATACATCAACTTAGCCTTGGTATCAACTGGTTGCCAGCGGTCCTCGCTGGCATAGATCATGGCTACCTCCTCCCAGAAATCCTTGGCGTAAACGCCGCTGGGGAAACGACCATTGAAGGTCTCTTGGAACCCAAAGAAGGCTCCAAACTCCCGGATGGAGAAATCATAGTTTCTTTCCATCAGACGGAAAGAAACTGTCCTATCCACATGGCTGTGCTCAAAAGATGTCACAACCTCTCTAGTAATCTCCTCGTAAGCGTCTTCTCGGATAGCCGAAAAGACGATAAGACCGGCTCTATCCAAGAGCCAAGTAAGGTCATCTATGATATGTAGAGGAGCTAAATCCTCTAACAGTAGATACCTAGGTCCTATAACAGCCCTCTTATGGATCCTCTCTAAGGCGTCGAGATGATCCTCGTGAATGGTGGGTACCCTAGGGCTAGGAGGTGATGGTGATGAAGGTGATGATGGAGGTGAAGAGAATGAAGGTGGTGGTGCTCTAGAGGATGAAGAGGAAGAGGGGTTGCCCTTCCTCTTTTTATTCTTATCCTTCTCCTTGTTCTTATCCTTATTTCTCCCGGAAACTCTCCTCACAAAATCCATTTCTGGTAGAAACCACGGTCTATTCTTGGTGTTCCACGGCCGTGGAAGTGACAGAGACCGTGGTTCGTCTCGACTTTTCTCAAAACTCAGCAAACAATCACCAAACTCAGCAATCAATCAGTCCTAGACTAATTTCTTCCAATTTCAATCAGTTCTCCTACAAATGCTAGCAAAAACGAAGCCGAATTGACAAAGATAGAGAAAGAACCAAAAACCTAGGTTTTCGGATTTTAGAATCCGAATTGTGCTTTCTCCGGTGGTTTTCCGCTCGAATCGTTGCTTGGATCTCGTTAGTGGTTGGATTTGCTTCAGTTTGGGTCGAATAATCGTTTAAAACGATTAACGAACAAAGAATTGCGGTGAGGGGCATGATTTCGGCGAAATAGGGCGTGGAATTAGGTTTGTGAGATGTGTTTTGTGAAGAACGTGGTTTATATAGTGGCCGGCAAAATTTTTGAAGCAAATCTTTAACTTTGGATTAAAGTAAAAGCAAGTTCGTAAACTGACACAAAATTACGGGTAGTTCTTGAGTTCCACGGCCGTGGAAGCTCAAGAATAGACCGTGGATTAGGTTCGTCGGCGATTCTCTCTAACTCTCAGGGTCCAATCTGTTTACGATCGATCTATCATCATCTAAGCCACAACTATCAACCCTTCACCTTAGAATTGTTAAAGGGTTTTAGCCAACAATAGTCATATTGATATCAAATTCAAGGTTTAAAAGAATGAAAGATGAAAACTTCTGAAAACCTTTAATAACTTTCTAATCAATCTCAGATCCACAATCAAGAACAATAATCGTCAATAGATTCGGAATGACACAAACAATCACAAATCTTAGATAAGAAGGAAGAACGGGATGTCAATCCGTCTTCTAAATCAAACCTAAGCAAGAAGCGAAATCTTCTTACGAACAATCTTCCGAATCTTCAATCTTCCGTCAATCCGGAAATCTCAATTGCAAAGCACAAATTTCTCAATCACAATCTTCGCCAAATGCGAAATTAGGGCAATTCCAAGTGTAAGCGAAGGTGCGTCTAAGCAGAGGTGACGGAATCTCTCTTCGTCCGTCCTTTTATAGTTTAAGATAAAATATCGGCCCGGCCCAATTGCGTAGGAGATCGTGGCTTAAAGTGTGGCGAAAAAGATCGCCAAGATCACGGTCGTGGAAGGGTTCCACGACCGTAATTTAGAGCTTGGAAATCATCACAGTTTGTATCAATCTTTCCACGGCCGTAGAAGTTGCTGGAATGAATCATGCTTCCCTTGCCAAGGTTCCACGGCCGTGGACTTGAACGTGGAATATAGTACGGCCGTATTTTAGAGTGTGGTTTAGGGTAAAACCGTGATTCTTCCTTTCTTCGTGCATATTCTTCAAGTTAGCACATTCCTTAGCTTCTAGAGATGTCCTCAATCCTTGGACATGCTCAATCAAACTCCATCCTTGCTCAATTCGTTCAGAAATAGCTCTTAATTACCTACAATCAACATAAAGCTTGTGTAGATCTCTATATCGACATTATAGACAAACTAGCTCACAAATGTATCAATGCTCAATCAATGACTATCAATATGGATGAAATATACTTAGAAAACGTGCCTAAAATATCACAATATTTCATGCTAACAAGATACTTGGACAATCTTTCATACCAAGATCGAGGAGCTTGCTTAAGACCATAAAGAGCATTGTCCAATTTAAAAACATGATCCAGAAATTCATCATTCTCAAAACCAGGAGGTTGAGAAACGTAGACTTCTTCTTCTAAGAAGCCATTTAGAAAAGCACATTTTACATCCATTTGAAATAACTTTATGTTCATGAAGGATGCAAAAGCATGTAGCATACGTATGACTTCTAACCTAGAAACCGGAGCAAAGGTCTCCTCATAATCAATACCTTCTTCTTGGTTATAGCCTCGGGCTACAAGTCGTTCTTTATTTCGAATGACCTTTCTACATTCATCCAAATTGTTTCAAAAAACCCATTTTGTGTCAATGACAGATTTGTGCTTTGGGCTTGACGTGAGAGTCCAAACTTTGTTTCTCTCAAACTCATTAAGTTCATTTTGCATGGCCATGATCCAATCCGGTTCTTGAAGAGCTTGAACGTAGTTCACAGGCTCAATAAGAGACACGAACGCTGAGAACGCACATAGGCTGTAAACCCTAGATCGAATTGCACTCCTGCGTTTGGATTTGAGATCACATTCTCTGATGGATGGTATGAAGAATGTTGAAACTTCCTCCTTTTGTAAGATGGAACAAATATTGAAGATTGAGGCTCATTTTCTTGACTAGATTCATGTACCGTTGGAGTATTGCCCTTGGATCCTATATCAAGGCCTTGAAGTTTAGTTTCAAGTCCATGAAACTGAGTTTTGATGTCGCAGTTTTCTGTTTCAAGGTCTTGAAGATGCGTTTCAAGGTCTTGAGATTGTTCTCCGGAATCTTGAATCTTTTCTTGCATATTCTTTTCCTTAGGTTTAGGATTTTCTTCTCCATCAGAATTATGATCTCCATGTTAATTCAGATTAAGATCTGCAAAACTTTCACTCAAAGTACCATCATTGATTTCATCAAATATAACATGAATACTTTCCTCAACGATTTCGCTACGTCTATTATTGACAAGATAAGATTTGCTATGTCAAGCATATCCAATGAATATTGCTTCGTCACTACGTACATCAAATTAACCAAGGTTGTCTTTGCCATTGTTATGGACAAAGCACGTACATCAAAAGTGTTTAAAATAGGAAATATTATGTTTTCTTCCACTAAAGAGTTCATAAGGAGTTTTTTTCAAAATAGGGCGGATTAAACATCTATTCAAGATGTAGTTAGCAGTATTAACTGCTTCATCCCAAAAACGTTTTGGCAAACTATTTTCTAAAAGCATGGTCCTAGACATGTCCTCTAGGGTGCGGTTCTTACGTTCCACAACACCGTTTTGTTGAGGAGTTCTAGGAGCTGAAAAGTTGTGTGAAATACCATATTTTGCACAAAACAAATCAAACTTTAGTTGATCAAATTCTCTAACATGATCGCTTCTTATCGAAACAATAGGTAGGTTTTTCAAAGTTTGCAACTCCTTACATAATTTTGAAAACTCAAGAAAGACTTCATATTTTCCCCGTAAGAATGAGATCGATGTAAAACGAGAAAAATCATCCACAATGACAAGGATGTATTGTTTAACTTTGGGAGATTTGACATGCATAGGACCACAAATATCCATATGTATAAGTTCAATGGGTCGAGAAGAACTTACAACCTTCTTTGGTTTGAATGAACCTCTTGTTTGTTTACCTTGTGTACAAGCTTTACATAGTTCATCTACCTTGAAGTTTAGGTTTGGCAAACCACGTACCAAATCCTTTGAAAGTAACCTTTTCATTGTATGCATGCTTACATGACCAAGTCTTCAATGCCAAAGCCTTGGATCGTCAATCAAGGCCTTGAGAAACTTTAGCTTAGTTCGTGAAACTTGGTTACTACTAATAGAATAAACATTATTGCATCTAGGAGCTGTAAGCACAACATCACCCGATATCTTATCTTAAAATTCACATTTTTCTGAATAAAAAATCACCTTGTTGCCTTTATTACATATTTGAGAGATACTAAGAAAGTTGTACTTCAAACCCTCAACAACATAGACATCATGAATGAAGTTAGATGAATTATAACTAATTTTGACCAATGTCAATAATGTTACACTTTCCTTTATCACCAAGCGTAATTGTTCCAGATGATTGCTTCTTTATATTCGAGAATATTGAGCTTTTTCCACTCATATGTCTTGAGCAACCACTATCTAATATCCATTTATGCTCCTTTAACTTGGTGATATAATGCAAAACAACAAACATCAACCTTTCCGGGTCGACCAAATGGCATATTTTTGTCCATATTCAGGCTCAATCAAGTTTGGTGGTCTAGTACCTTTCGGAACCCATATTTGTTTAACTTGCTTCCTTAGAGATAGAGGGTAAGTGTTTCTAATGATGTAAGGATCATTTCTTCTATATGGACATGTTGATTTTACATGACCCTTTTTACAAGAATACAAATATGTGGCCATATGAACACTTCTTTTAGCTTTGACAAAAGTGGTAGTTGTTTTTCTAGGAAAACTAACGTGAAAGCCTATACCATTTTTGTAAGAGAAGATTGTTGTTGACCCATCATCCATTTCAGGTTGGCTTTCGAAGGAGTGAATTGAATAAGTGCAGTCTTCCGGTCTTGACACGTCATAGTAACATCAACCTTTTCTTTCTCTAGATCGATATATTCTCGATGAAAAGAAGACAAATTGCCCTTGAGAATCGCATTTTCTTATTCCAAGGCCTTGTTATTGATATCAAGGTCTGACTTTTTAGTGTTAGATTTTCAATCCCCAGAGACATATCACTTAATCGTTTCTCATGTTTGAGAAGTTTTTCTCTCAAGGAACTTATCATTATCATATGTTCTTTAGCACATATGATTATGTCTTTCACAAATTGGGTGAGTTCAGATACAGGTTGAGACATAATTGTAATTACCACGTTGTCAACATAGTGATCTGAATCTTCCTCATTATCGGCCATAAGACAAAGGTTTGCTTGTTCTTTAATGTCTTCTGATTCATTGGTAGAATCTGAATCACTCGATGAAACTACCATAGCTTTCTTCTTTCGCTCATTCTTCCTAAAATTATTACTCTTCTTTTGTGGACAATCCTTTATGAGATGATCTGTTTCACCACATTCAAAACAAGTCAGAACTTTAGTTTTCTTGTTAGGGTTAGAAAACTTACCTCGAGGTCATGATGTTCGTGGATAATCTTTATTGTTTGCCAAGTGCTTCTTCATTTAAAGAATTTTAGCAATACCTCATGAGATCAAGGAGAATGGATCTTCCTCATCTTCATCATCACTATCTTCTTCCGGTATCTCATCATTCTTGGATCTTAGAGCTAGGTTCTTTTTGTTGGATGAGAGCTCTCCATCTTCTTCACCAAGAACCATTTCGTGGGTGATAAGCTTTCCAAGAAGGTCGTCAAGAGGAAGTGTTGTGAGATTTTGAGCTTCTTTGACAGTAGTCAATTTTGGTCCCCACCTAGCTTTAGGTAAGCTCCTTAGAACCTTCCTTTCATTTTCTTCATTTGTGAAGACCTTCCCAATTTAGTCGAGGTTGTTCACGATCTCGGTGAATCGTGTGAACATTTCTTTGACTGATTCATTTGAGTTCATCTTGAATAGCTCATATTGTCTGGAAAAGATGCTAATCATTGTTTCCTTGACTTAACTTATTCCTTCGTCATTGACAACAAGTTTGTCCCATATTTCTTTTGCACTCTTGCATGATGAGACAAGGTTAAATTCATTTGCGTCCAATCCACAGTAGAGCAAGTTCATGGCCTTGTCGTTCTTTGAAACACTATCCAAGTCGGTTTGTGTGAAGCCAGCTTCCTTCTTTGTGACTTGAACTACTTCAACCGTGGTGGTTGGGATTTTTGGGTAATTTTGAATAATGCTCCATAGTTCCATGTCCTGATCAATATCAAACATTTTCATTAGTGCTCTCCAATGGGAAAAGTTGCTGCCACAGAAGAGTGGTGGTCGAGATGTGGATCTTCCTTGAGTGAATCCTCCATCACCTACAGAGTTCATGATTAGTCTCACTGATGGTTAAATCAATAAACGTAAGTCTAGCTCTGATACCAATTAAAGAAATATAAGGTGAATATAAAGGATATAAAAACCGCTCATTTATGTTAAGTCTTCGATCATCACATATGCAAACATATAACCAAGGTGGAGTTATCAAGTTCCTAAAGGTACTAGACCACCAAACATGATTGAGCCTGAATATGGACCAAAATATGCCATTTGGTCGACCCGGAAAGGTTGATGTTTGTTGTTTTGCAAGATATCACCAAAGTAAAGGAGCATAAATAGATATTAGATAGTGGTTGCTCATGACATATGAGTGGAAAAAACTCACTGTTCTCAGATCTAAAGAAGCAGTCATCTGGAACCATTACGCTTGGTGATATATGTAACACCCAGAATCCGCGGGACTCGGGATGCTACGGGTTGGGACCTCACAATGGTTCCCGACCCTTAGCCTGACAACAATTTTACCGGATCTTGCAACAAGACACAAATAAAGGCCAAAATAAAATACATTTTTATGCAATGCAATGAAACCCAAAAGCATTCAAACAAAGACTTGAGCCGATATACAATACCAAAGACCAAACACCATACAAGCGGCATACAAACACAGTAAACGAAGAATGAAACACAACCCGACTCCAATCAAAACCCACTCCTAAAATGTACGGAACCCCGGCTGCCCACTCTTTCGGATCTCTCGGCCGCATTCCTAACCTGCAAGGCAATCTACAACAATCGGTATAAAACCGTTAGCTAATATTCGCAACATTAGAAGCAAGGTGAAGGCACATACACACATACATCAACATAACACATAAGATGCTCAAAACACACAAGTACGATTATTATCTTTTTATTATTAGGTCATATCCCGTTCTAATTCAACTTCTTTTGTGACACGAGAATCTCCCGAAACTCGCCTGGGTCCCCACTTACCGCATGGAACGGTACGGATGCATCCGACCGTCTAACCACACGGGCTAGTCTCCAAGAACCTCCTAACTCTACGCAAGAGCTAGACAAGTTGTCACCACCCATTATCATACACTTGGGCCAAATAATATATAAAGGTCGGTGATCCTATTTCCGGTTTTATAAGTTATAATGAAAGCAATAAAACACACACCAACAAACACGTATCGAATCTAATACATAGAATACGAGCTAAGTAAGTCCGGAGACTTACCTCGTCCCAAACGCTAACTCACGCAACACTCTCGCTTCCCTTGGGATAAAGCCTATAACGTGCTCACAACAAGATATCTATCAAAACCAGCTCAACCCAAGAAGTCTTAGACTTCTACACAAATCATTTACGTAAGATCATTTGACTCTCATTCTAGGACCGCATCCTAGAATCCCTCATGCTCACACCACACTCAACACAAGCTAGAAGTCCTTAGACTTCTAGACCCTAATATCTCTATAAAACATAGCCCACAACATATACTAGGAGAAACATGTGTAGCCCAAACTAACTCAACGGTAACAACACCATGCTAGGATAAGCATATCCTAACCCATAATCTTAACAACCATATAACCACAACCTCAAATCTCAGATACTCACAAGGGCAACCAAACACTTAATGTCTTACAACAATCGACCATCCTCAACACTCACCTAAGGTCCAAACCACTACTTGGTATTCACTCTAAGTTATGATATATCCAACCTAGCATGATACTACTAAACATAACTAGATCAAGAAAGGTACTCACTCGGGGTCAAAGGTGGAAGTCGATCGACGAATGTTGAATGCGGATTCGATGGCCTTTATCAGGGCGCTTTTGAACCTAGCACCAAACTAAATAAATTTAGCTTATAAGCTAAATTCAAATGCGGAAAACCCCACTTTTAAAACCCAAGTTAAAACCGTAAATATATATTTCGGGCAAATTGTATAACATCATAAACGAAAGGTAAAACTCGTTTTCAAAGCCAACGTTAAAATCCCGTAATTTAATATTTGAGTCCTAACCCGGAATTAATCCAACATGAGCATAATATATATGGTATATATAAAAAAGAATATAATTCAAGTTAATCCCAAATTTAAAACCCATAGAAACATTGTCAAGGGCAATTTTTGAAATGCTAGAAACTTGTGTCATAAATTGTAAATAAATCTTTGGGCTATTTCCAGTAATTTATTCCAGCAGGGTAATATTGTAAGATTCCAAAATTAGGGCCAAATATGTAATTGCAAAATAGTGGGTAAAATATGTAATTACATAGAAAATGGATGGGGCCTGATTTTAAATTAGGGAAAAGGTTATCTCTTCAACCATCTATCTTATGACGGAAAAGAGGGGAGCAGGTGAAGCGCCGGCTATGGCTTGGCTTCTCGGTGGAGTCAGCAAGGCGAAGGGGAGGTGGGCTTGTCCGGTGAAGCGAAGGCGGCGACAGAGGGTCCGGAATCGACAGAGACAACCCGAGGCGGTGGTGGCGGCGTCTCGTGTGAGGGATCCCTCCATTGAATCTGGTGGAGGTGAGTCTAGACTGGGGAAGCGTCTCCAACGACGATAGTGGCAACACAAGGGTGGCGGGATCTCAAACCAAGCGGAAGGGCAAGTGAGGCTCAGACTCCTCCGGTGGTCGTTTGGTGGCACAACGAGTCGGTGAAAGATCTCCGCGAGGCGCAACGGAAAGAAAGCACTCGAGGCCGGGAAAGCTTGTTGTTGCTGCTGCTTCCGGTGAATTGACAGGGGAGGCGTCGGCAAGGCATGGGCTTTGGCGGGTCGACGACAGGGCTCTCCTAGGTGTAGGTGTGGTGAGCGATAGGTGGCTCCATCAGGGCATCCTGGCCCTATTGTTACTTGCTCTGATCTCCGGCGAAGAAGGCAGTGTGAGGGGAGGATTCAACTTTCTGATTGGGGTTGAGAGAGATGGTCCTTGGAGTTGGCTGCCCAGGAGATGAGGCTGAGGGAAACAGAGAGTGGCGAAGGAAGCACGGTTGTTGGGGAGTGTTTGAGTGTTAGAGGGAGATAGGAGATGCATGGGAGTGTACCACTGTACCGGGAGATAAAAAGTAGACGGATTGGGTAGCTTGTGTCGAGAAAGGGCAAGGCAAAGAGGGGTGCAACGAGGGGTCACTACATCGACTGCACGCGAGGTCACTGTAAGCGAAGGGTCGGTATTAAGCTGCTCACCAGCTAGAGGAATAAAAGGAAAAGAAAGAAAAGAATGAAGAAAAAGAAATAATAAGATAGACTCCATTCAAAACAATTCGGCGGGATTTCCGAATCGGAAAAACATTCTGAACTATTCCGTAAAATAAAATACGGGAAATATGTAAGTATAGAATAAATAAACTCATAAAATATAATTTACGACGTGAAAATACTTGTAATAAAGTATTTAGGCTCTTAAAATATCAATAAAAGCCGCAAATATAAATATCGCAAACGCGCGAAAAAATTTGGGGAGTTACATCAGATCCCCCTAAAAACAAATTTCGTCCCGAAACTTGCTATGCGTCGAACTTCTCACTCCCTAAGGCCGAGGTATGAACTCTTAAACTAAGAAGGTTCAAACCTTCAAATCTAGACACAAAACCTACTCAACTACCACCGCAATATATATCAGGTTATATAGCACAATCTCACACAGGACACAACTACACATAACATCACACATGCAGATAACTCAACCAAGGGAAGAACTAGGTTTAACTCGTCGATTCTATCGATGCTACTATCTCGGCGTAAAACTCAACCAAAGTACTATCCTACGTCTGCAAAATAGCCTCATACGTTCCTTGTTTACCACTAGATCATCATGACTGACAACATGTCTCGAGTCATGTATGCACTCTCTCGATTGATGCACATGAAACACCGGGTGAACACCCTCTACTCTCGACGGCCACGTCAACCGGTAAACCACTTCCCCAACTTGCGCTAAGATCTCAAAAAGATTCGATATATCAGCAACTCAATTTCCTTATCGGGTCATTCTCAATGCAACATTTCCATTATGTTCCTCTTTAATTTTCTCTAACAAAGAAGATCAAATTTCCAATTTACACTGTTGGCTTCGGTTCTTGAAAACCAAACTTTGATGTTACGTTTCCTCAATTCTTGTTGCAATTCCAAGTAACGAAGGAAGTACTTTACTCCATACTACTACTACTAACAAGACACGTATGCTATTACTTTTACATCGCTCCTCAATACTCGATACAAATCTTGTCTTGGAGAATCACCTGTACACTTCAAACCCATCATACCTCGAGGCAAATTCAAAACAGTTGCACCCATGAATCTCCTCTTAAGTCTCAATAACTCCATTGTCAATTTTTGTCTCACTCAATACTTCATTGTCATCCGGAGTAGGTTAGCCATATATGGTGTTACTTGGAGAATCTCTCCACAAATCCAGTAATGACCAGCAAATTCAAGAAAACTTGTGACTTCTTTCACATCCTTCTGGGGTTGTGATCCCGAGACAACTTGTCATACAATTTCTCTCTTCTTCGAAAGTAGACCAAAATATCTTATTTGGGGAATTAGCAAGCGCATATGGAATCACTGCAACTCGTAGTGACCATCGTTTGTCCAGAAAGTCGTATATGCAATATCTAAGTCTCGAATTCTCAATTGGTGACAATCAGACCTTGACTCAATTTTAGAAGAGACTACCGTCCATTGCAACTGATCGTGTAGATCTCCCATTTGTTATAAGGATACTTTTCCTCCATGGTCGTCTTGCTCAACTTATAGTAATCGAGGTACAAAAGGAGATAACCGTCTCTCTTTTTGCAAACTGGTGTTTTCCATAACAACTTCACATCAAGAGTTTAAGATAACGTCTAGTGTTCTCTAGGAATTTCACTAATTCTAATCAAACCTTATCACTAAGTTCTTGCAATTTCTCCTTTACTTGCTTCCACAACTCATGTCTCTGCACAAGTGTTATTCCATACGGCGCCTTAGACATCGGAATTAAATCAAGCTCGCCTTAGTGGAAAATTCCACATTATGACGTATTGGAACCCATTCTATCTCGGGTTTCATCTTTTCTCTTTCGTCACATAATTTAGTAACCGACACAACCTTTTCTTAACACTTTATAGTTGATCATGGCACTAATGGTTTACCCCGATCTGTTGGGGCGACGTCCTTCAAACACGTGTATTGCTCCATCTTTAGCTACAATGTTTACCTTCCTCTTTAAAAGATCCTTCAATTCTTGAGCTTGAGAGACTTGCTCGAGTTTTCTAACTATTGTAGCCTTATTTAAGTATTCCTTTAACTTAATCTCATTCTCCCCCTTTGATGACATGATTATAAAAATCTTCTAAGATTCCTCACTTATGTGCAGCCATAAGGGTCCACTTGGCAAGACTTAACTGTGTTTCAAAATAATTGACCTTACTTCTTCACTTTCCGCGACATCCCAACACATGGGAGGAGCTCTTCGTATTCTACATAAGCTTTCACCATAGACATCCTTTCTTTAAGTAGGCGTACAAATTTATACTTTATTTTCTTATGTAACATCAAACCGACCGTAGAGGCTCTAACCTCATTCTTTCATGTACTTCATGTACATCTCATAACGACCACAAACTTCAAAACTTCGGTCTTCTCTTATTCTTGTTGGTCACCTTAAGCATCTCTTGGTATTCCGAGAACAACTTCACAATTGTACCGGTTATGCCCCGTGGAAAATGCTAGAAGAAATTCCCCATCCAAAACCACTAAAATACCCATCATTACATCTCTAGGTACTAACATCATAAACTCTAAGCTTGCAGCGTTGCCCTTATCTAGGTCCTCCCTTTCACGCCATAGCCACCATGGCTCTTCCGTGTGAGTTTGAAACATCTGACTCGAATTTTGCTCGCGAAAACATACAATCCATTTCATAAGAATGAACATACTATGCATCCTCCTATAATACTCCCGTCTACCCGCCACAAACAATGAAAACCTCACCTTCCTCTTGATCTACTAGTTCCCTTTTACTGTGGCCAAACTTTAAAACCTCTAATTCGTGTCGTTCTCCCATATGCCAATTCCATGACCTACAGAGGTCGCATAAGGTCATCCAAATCCCTCTGTATGCCCATAATCTTCTTTACTCATCCCCTCCATACTCACCAATAGGCAACCCGTACATGTGCGTTCTCAGTTGTCACCGATTAACTTGTATCTGACCTTCTCCAAAGTCGACGACTTATTATTCTATTACACTTCTAAGGTTACCATTCCGAGGAAGGCTATCCTCCTCGGGGTACTTTACCTTAAACTCTGTTAGTTCTTTCTTCATTCCATGCTTCGTCTTCTTTATAAGGTAACTATATCTTCTTTGCCTTGTTGTTTCATATAATTCCCTTTCATAGACTTAACCATTCTTCCTTGATGTCTTTCAAGAGCGTCTTCCCAAATATTATAGCCCTAGCTAGCATCCACTCGCGTTCATCTTGGTTGGTATCCTAAGTCTTTCGATCAAAGCTCCTCGTTTTGTCTTTCATCTTCTTGGGATCATCATTTATACACACTTCCTCCTTCTTGGCGTTTCTTAGCCTTGTTACTATAACAGAAACCGGTCAACTCCATGTAAATCTCCACCATGCCTTCTTCTCATAAGATCGTAATGTTGACACTTCTTATTAGCACCTTCTAAGCTTAACTTACGGTGTCTTAAATCTTTAGCAAATGGTTCAATCACTCTTCTCGGCTTGACTCCAATGCTTAGGAGCGCCTATAGAAAACTTTACGTCTTGAAGGAATACCATCTATAACCTTGCTAGAGTGTACACATCTCTTCCTCGATTCGCATCCTTAGTTGTCCACGCATCCTTTTGAAGAACTTAAGTCCATCATCTATATTGGTCTCGTTGTCGTTCAATTATGGCTTCTTTAGAACCACTTGGACAACTTATTGTTGCTCCTTTTTCTTGTATGCTCTCAACTTTATCTTTAGTTGTCTCGAGTTCTTCTTTCTACTTGTTCGTCCTTTGTTTATGCCATCTCTAGTACCCCTCTTCGATGTCCTTTTATAGGAATCCGAGAAACACCATGGTGTTCGTTTACACGAAACGCTCAACTCGATACTTGAGCGTACTCCTCCACGTATGAATGTTATCCCAAGCCAACAACATCGTCTAAAAGGTGATGTTATCTTTCCGTCGCCTAACTATAAGGTCCCATACTATATACTACTACATATAAGAGTCCGTATATAAGCCCATATATGTCCTATGTCCACATAACTACTAATATAACACATCCGGTAATTCATTACAACACAACAAGGTCGAAAGCATATATTATAGTCCACATATATACTATACATACAAATCAAGTCCATCATACAACTAAAAATTCACATATACTATACATATCTACATGTATACATATATATATCAAAAATTCAATTAACTAAGCTGCCGAGATCCGCGGAAGAAGTGGTGGTCCGTACATTATTCCCCGACTGACTATGCTCGTGATTTTGAAAATGAAAAATCATTTTAAACTTAGAACCCTTGAGGGTTCTATTTCCCTCTATTTGGCCTTTAGAAGATTGCGAGTGTCATTGTTGTCAACCTAGGGCTCTGATACCATTTTTGTAACACCCAGAATCCGCGGGACTCGGGATGCTACGGTTTGGGACCTCACAGTGGGTCCCGACCCTTAGCCTGACAACAATTTCACCGGATCTTGCAACAAGACACAAATAAAGGCCAAAATAAAATACATTTTTATGCGATGCAATGAAACCGAAAAGCATACAAACAAAGACTTCAACCGATATACAATACCAAATACCAAACACCATACAAGCAGCATACAAACACACTAAACGAAGGATGAAACATAACCCGACTCCAATCAAAACCCACTCCTAAAATGTACGGAACCCCGGCTGCCCACTCTTCCGGATCTCTCAGCCGCATTCCTAACCTGCAAGGCAATCTACAACAATCGGTATAAACCGTTAGCTAATATTCGTAGCATTAGAAGCAAGGTGAAGGCACATACACACATACATCAACATAACACATAACATGCTCAAAACACACAAGTCCGGTCATTATCTTTTTATTATTAGTTCATATTCCGTTCTAATTTAACTTCTTTTGTGACACGAGAATCTCCCGAAACTCGCCTCGGTCCCCACTTACTGCATGGAACGGTACGGATGCATCCGACCGTCTAACCACACGGGCTAGTCGCCAAGAACCTCCTAACTCTACGCAAGAGCTAGAAAAGTTTTCACCGCCCGTTATCATACACTTGGGCCAAATAATATATAAAGGTCGGTGATCCTATTTCCGGTTTTATAATTTATAATGAAAGCAATAAAACACACACCACCAAACACGCATCGAATCTAATACATAGAATACGAGCGAAGTAAGTCCGGAGACTTACCTCGTCTCAAACGCTAATTGACGCAACACTCTCGCTTCCCTTGGGAAGAAGCCTATAACCTGCTCACAACAAGATATCTATCAAAACCCGCTCAACTCAAGAAGTCTTAGACTTTTACACAAATGATCTATGCAAGATCATTTGACTCTCATTCTAGGACCGCATCCTAGAATCCCTCATGCTCACACCACACTCAACACAAGCTAGAAGTCATTAGACTTCTAGACCCTAAGATCTCTATAAAACATAACCCACAACATATACTAGGAGAAACATGTCTAGCCCAAACAAACTCAACAGTAACAACACCATGCTAGGATGAGCATATCCTAGCCCATAATATCAACAACCATATAACCACAACCTCAAATCTCAGATACTCACAAGGTCAACCAAATACTCAATGTCTTACAATAATCTACAATCCTCAAAACTCACCTAAGGTCCAAACCACTACTTGGTATTCACTCTAAGTTATGCTATATCCAACCTAGCATGATACTACTAAACATAACTAGATCAAGAAAGGTACTCACTCGGGGTCAAAGGTGGAAGTCGATCGACGAATGTCGAATGCAGATTCGATGGCCTTTATCGGGGCGCTTCTGAACCTAGCACCAAACTAAATAAATTTAGCTTATACGCTAAATTTGAACGGAATAATTAACATATATAAATCTAAGGAAAACCCCACTTTTAAAACCCAAGGTAAAACCGTAAATATATATTTCGGGCAAAATGTATAACATCATAAACCAAAGGTAAAACTCATTTTCAAAGCCAACGTTAAAATCCCGTAATTTAATCTTTGAGTCATAACCCGGAATTAATCCAACATGAGCATAATATGTATGGTATATATAAATAAGAATATAATTCAAGTAAATCCCAAATTTAAAACACATAGAAATATTGTCAAGGGCTATTTATGAAATGCTAGAAACTTGTGTCATAAATTATAAATAAATCTTTGGGCTATTTCTTGTAATTTATTCCAGCAGGGGTAATATTGCAAGAATCCAAAATTAGGGCCAAATATGTAATTGCAAAATAGTGGGTAAAATCTGTAATTACATAGAAAATGGGTGGGGCTTGATTTTAAATTAGGGCAAACGTTATCTCCTTAACCTTCTATCTTATGACGGAAAAGAGGGGAGCAGTTGAAGCGCCGGCTATGGCTTGGCTTCTCGGTGGAGTCAGCAAGGCGAAGGGGAGGTGGGCTTGTCCGGCGAAGCGAAGGCGGTGACAGAGGGTCCGGAATCGACAAAGACAACCCCATGTGGTGGTGGCGGCGTCTTGTGCGAGGGATCCCTCCGTTGAATCTGTTAGAGGTGATTCTAGACTGGGGAAGCGTCTCCAACAACGATAGTGGCAACAGAAGGGCGGCGGGATCTCAAGCCAAGCGGAAGGGCAAGTGAGGCTCAGGTGTAACACCCCGAATCCGCGGGATATCAGAATGCTACGGGCGAGACCACACAATGGGTCTTGACCCTTAGCCTGACAACAATCTCACCGGACCTTTCCAAATAGCACAAATAAAGGTTCAAAACTCGAAAATGTTTTAATATATGCAAGACGGAAAAGTAAAGAGTACAACTTGGAAACTCAGCCGAGTCCTCAAAAAAACACAAAACTCCACAAGACAAAAACCGAAAGCGTATAACAAACCACAATCCCAACATAAGGTAAAAACAACAACAACAACAATCCCAAAAATGCCCCCGTCCTACAATGTACGGCGACCCTCGGCTGTCCACTCCTCCACCTCACTCATCGGCGTCCCTAACCTGTGGGGCATCTACCCAAACGTTTTAAAACCTTTAGCTACATTCGAAGCATTAAACACATGTTGAAGGCACAAACACAAACATATATAATCACATCACATAAACATGCTCAACAATCAATCCATTTATTATCTTTATTTATTTGGTCATATCCCGTTCTAGTTGAACTTCTTTTGTCACACGAGAATCTCCCGAAACTCGCCTCGGTCCCTTCTTCCGGCAATGGAACGGTCGGATGTCTCCGACCGTCTAACCAACACTAGCCAGTCGCCGAGAACCTCCTAGCTCTCGCAATAGCTAGGCAGTGATGTTACCGCCCATTATCATACACTTGGGCCAAAATAACATAAAGGTCGGTAATCCTATTATCCGGTTTATAAGTTATAACAAAACGATAAACACACACCACCAAGCACACAATGAATCTAATACGACGAATATGGCTAAGTAAGTCCGGAGACTTACCTCGTCTCTCAACTCACAACACTCTAGCTTCCTTAATGAGGAAGCACACAACCTGCTCATACACAAAAGTACTCATCAACACAACTCCGCACTTATGAAGTCATAGACTTCATTCTAAAGATCTAAGCAAGATCCCACACCTCTCAAACTAGGAAAGCATCCTATGGTCCAAATTACACAATACACTAACCACAAGTAAGGGAAGCTCACAACAGCCTATACAACCTAAGAACAAGATCAACAACAACATCCTAGGAGAAGCAACTAGCTTAGGAAGGTCAACATGCTCACACTCAAGATCAACATCATACCAAGCCATAAGGGCTTCAAGGCTAACAACCACTATATGGCATTCCCACAAGTCCTAGGTCCATCCTAATCATGCTTCTAACAATTTAGATCAAGGATCTAAGGAAGGAACAAAAGGAAAGGGAGGGAGGAACCTACTGGTGAAGAAAATACAGCCGCGGAAGCAAGTTGGAGCCCCGGCGGAAACCCGTCGTCGCCCCTGCGCCCTTGGTACCCGCCCCTGCGGTGGTTCAGGCTGCCCTTGCGGTGGCCTCAGCTCCCCTGCGCCTTTGGAAATCCGCCCCCGCGGTCGAACAACAGAAGGTCCGTCTTCTTCGTTTCTTTGAGTGGTTCTTTGCTCCTAGTGTCTCCTTCTCTTGTTGGGCTTCCTCCAAACCTTCACCACAGGTCTTAGCCTCCTCAACACGACCTAAAAGAGCTAAGGAAAGGAACATGCAAGAGCTTACAAGGTATCTGTTCAAAAGCTTCCTCCATAACCATGGAGGTGAAGAGAAAGGAAAGAAGGGGATACAAGCAGCAAGAGGAAGAGGAGAGAGAACTACTTACCACTACAGATCCGGAAACTTCAAGCTACAGCTCCACATACTACTCCTCTAAGGTGTAAGAGAAGAGAGGCACAAGGAAGAAGAAAGGAGGTGTGGAAGGGAAAGAGCATAAAAGAGGAAAGTGAAAAGATAGAAGAGAGGAAAAGGGCTGACAAGGAGGTGGGATATCCCAAGGATCAGCTTCCTTGTCCCCTCACTCCACTTCCCAAGATCGGAAAGTAAAACGGGAAACTCTCTCTCTCGCGTTAAAAACTCGCACTCAGCAACGTGCCTGCGGGAAATAAGTCGCCGACGCGGAAAAGATCAGAAACACCTCAACTTTCGGAAATAAAATTTCCGGATGTTACATTAGGGTCCTCCGGTGGTCGTTTGGTGGCACAACGAGTCGTTGAAGGATCTTCGCGAGGTGCAACGGAAAAAAAGAACTCGAGGCCGGGGGAAGCTTGTTGTTGCTGCTGCTTTCGGCGAATCAACAGGGGAGGCGTCGGCAAGGCAAAGGCTTCGGCAGGTTGACAACAGGGCTCTCCCAGGCGTAGGTGTGGTGAGCGAGAGGTGGCTCCATCAGGGCTTCCTAGCCCTGTTGTTGCTTGCTCCGATCTGTGGTGAAGAAGGCAGCGCGAGCTGAGGGTTAAACGTTCTGATTGGGGCTAAGAGAGGTGGTCCTTGGAGTTGGCTGCCCAGGAGAAGGGGATGAGGGAAACAGAGAGTGGCGAAGGAAGCACGGTCATTGGGAAGTGATTGAGTGTTAGAGGGAGATAGGAGATGCAAGGGAGTGTACCACTATACCGGGAGATGAAGAATAGAGGGATTGGGTAGCTTGTGTCGAGAAAGGGCAAGGCAGAGAGGGGTGCAACGAGGGGTCATAGAATCGACTACATGCGAGGTCACTGTAAGCGAAGGGTCGGTATTAAGCGGCTCACCAGCTAGAGGAATAAAAGGAAAAGAAAGAAAAGAATGAAGAAAAAGAAATAATAAGATAGACTCCATTAAAAAAAATTCGGCGGGATTTCCGAATCGGAAAAACATTTGGAACTATTGTGTAAAATAAAATATGGGAAATATGTAAGTATAGAATAAATAAACTCATAAAATATAATTTACGACGTGAAAATACTCGTAATAATTAGGCTATTAAAATATCAATAAAAGCCGCAAATATAAATATCGCAAACTCGTGAAAAAATTTGGGGCGTTACAATATAGGAAAGTGTAACATTATTGGGATTGGTAAAATTGGTTATAATTCATCTAACTTCATTGATGATGTATATCTTGTTGACGGTTTAAAGTATAGCTTTCTTAGCATCTCTCAAATTTGCGATAAAGATATTAAGGCGATTTTTTATTCAGAAAAATGTGAAGTTTAAGATAATACATTGGGTGATGTTGTGCTTACTGCTCCTAGATGTAAAAATGTTTATTGAATGAGTACTAACCAAGTTTCAAGAACTAAGCTAACATGACTCAAGGCCTTGACTGACGATCCAAGGCTTTGGCACAACCGAATTGGTCATGTAATTCATGCATACGATGAAGAAACTTATTTCAAAGGATTTGGTACGTGGATTGTCAAACCTAAACTTCAAGGTAGATGAACTATGTAAGGCTTGTACACAAGGTAAAGGTAAACAAACAAGAGGTTAGTTCAAACCAAAGAAGGTTGTAAGTTCTTCTCGACCCATTGAACTTTTACATATGGATCTATGTGGTCCTATGCGTGTCAAATCTCCCAAGGGTAAACAGTACATCCTTGTCATTGTGGATGATTTTTCTCGTTTTACATGGATTTCATTCTTACGGGAAAATTCTGAAGCCTTGTTTGATTTTTCAAAATTGTGTAAGGAGTAGTAAACTTTGAAAAACCTACCTATTGTTTCGATAAGAAGCGATCATGGTAGAGAATTTGATCAAATAAAGTTTGATTTGTTTTGTACAAAATACGGTATTTCACACAACTTTTCAACTCCTAGAACTCCTCTACAAAACGGGGTTGCGGAACGTAAGAACCGCACCCTAGAGGGCATGTCTAGGACTATGCTTTTAGAAAATAGTTTGCCAAAAAGTTTTTGGGCGGAAGCTGTTAACACATCTAACTACATCTTGAATAGATGTTTAATTCGTGTTATTTTGAAAAAGACTCCTTACGAATTTTTTAAAGGAAGAAAACCTAATATTCCTTATTTTAAACCTTGTGAATGTACTTGCTTTGTCCATAAAAATGGAAAAGACAACCTAGGTAAATTTGATGCACGTAGTGACGAAGCTATCTTCATTGGATATGCTTCAAATAGCAAAGCTTATCGTGTCTATAATAAACGTACTAAAATCGTTGAGGAAAGTATTCATGTCATATTTGAGGAAACCAATGATGGTCATTTGAGTGAAAGTTTTGCAAATCTTAATCTGAATCATCATGGAGATCATAATTCTAATGGAGAAGAAGATCCTAAAGTTCTGGAAAATAATACGCAAGAAAAGATTCAAGATACCGGAGAAAAATCTCAAGACCTTGAAACGCATCTTCAAGACCTTAAAACGGAAAACTGCGATGTCAGAACTCAGTTTCAAGGCCTTGAAACTCAACTTCAGCGTTCGTGGCTCTTATTGAGCCCAAGAACTATGTTCAAGCTCTTTAAGAACCCAATTGGATCATGGCCATGCAAAATGAACTGAATGAGTTCAAGAGAAACAAAGTTTGGACCCTCATATCAAGACCTAAGCAATAATCCATCATTGGAACAAAATGGGTTTTTCGAAACAAGTTAGATGAAAGTGGAAAAGTTATTCGAAACAAAGCACGACTTGTAGCACATGGCTATAACCAAAAAGAAGGTATTGATTATGAGGAGACTTTTGCTCCGGTTGCCAAGTTAGAAGCCATATGTATGCTACATTTTGCTTCCTTCATGAACATAAAGCTCTTTCAAATGGATGTAAAATGTGTTTTTCTAAATGGCTTCTTAGAAGAAAAAGTCTACGTTGCTCAACCTCCTGGTTTTGAAAATGATGAATTTCCGGATCATGTTTTTAAATTGGACAAAGCTCTTTATGGTCTTAAGCAAGCTCCTCGAGCTTGGTATGAAAGATTTTCCAAGTATCTCCTCAAAAATAATTTCAAAAGAGGTTTGATTGACAAGACTTTATTTATCAAAATTAGAGGCAACGACATTTTAGTAGTACAAATCTATGCAGACGATATATTATTTGGTGCTACTAATGATTCTCTATGCAAGGAATTTTCAGATATTATGTGTAGGGAATTCGAGATGAGCTTAATGGGGAGTTAAATTTATTTCTTGGACTTCAAGTTACACAAGCAAACAAAGGAATATTTCTCAATCAAAGCAAGTATACCAAGGACTTGCTTAAGAAGTATAAAATGGATCAATTGAATGTAGCAAAAACTCCTATGAGTTCCACACTTTCACTTGATCACGACAAGGACGGTAAAAGTATTGTACAAAAGGAGTATCGAGGTATGATCGGTTCTTTGTTATATCTAACTGCTAGTTGACCTGACATTATGTTTAGTGTGTGCATGTATACAAGATTTCAAGTTATCCTAAAGAGTCACACTTGATAGCTGTGAAAAGGATATTTCGATATCTCAATGGCACTAAGGATTTAGGGCTATGGTATCCTCGTCAAAACTCGTTTCACCTCGTTGGCTATTCAGATGCTGACTATGCAGACTATAAGGTCGATAGAAAGAGTACTTTTGGATGTTGCCAATTCTTAGGGTCATCCCTAATCAGTTGGCACTCCAAGAAGCAAAATTATGTTGCCCTATCCACAGCTGAAGTAGAATATATAGTTGCGGGATCCTGTTGTGCAAATATTGTATGGATAGCTCAACAACTTCGTGATCTTGGCTTTTATCTTAAAGGTATATACCTATAAAATGTGATAATACTAGTGCTATTTCAATTACTAAAAATCATGTGCAACATTCAAAAACAAAGCACATCGATGTGAGGCATCACTTCATACGTGATCATGTTAAAAAAGGTGATGTTTCGATATCTTTTATATCGAGTAATGTTCTTCTCCTCCTTCTCCAATGGAGCTCTTCTTCCTCCTTTAATGGTAGCTTTTCCCAAAAGAATCTTCTTGTTGAGAGTGTTTTTGATTGGATGATTGGGGATAATGGATGGCTGCTCCAAAATGCCGTCTCTCAGCCTTGCAAGACCACTTTTATACTACAACCTTGCTAGAGTGAGCCATGAGATCGTGGCACAGCTGTCACAACCGTCTGGCAAAAACCACAGTTGGTTCCACGGCCGTGGACCTTCAGTGAACCGTGGTTTGGTGCTTCAGCTTTGCCTTGGATCATTAAGTCATCCATTTGGTGCATGACTTGTGTTGACAAGGTTCCATGAGTCCTCCTTAGCCCTTAGCTTGCATTCCAATGAGTCCGAAAGTGTGTCATCTCAAGGAGTGACTCTCGAATGCATCGGTTGAGCTCCTAAATCTCCCAAAATACCTATAAAGCAAGCAAAAGTCCGCGTAGACGTCTATCTCGACAAAATACGTGAATTGAGTGCAAACGTCGTGAACTAATGCTAAACCATGCATGAATGAGTGAGAAATCTATCTAAATGTTTACCTAAACCTAAGTCATAAATCGTGTTATCAAAAATACCCCATACTTAAGGTATGCTCGTCCCCGAGCAAATTCCCAACTATAGACTAAGGGATGACATGATTTATGTATGTAGAAAAATGGAAAAATCTTTTTGGGTTTGTGCTTCTACTATTGGATCACCTTCATAGTCATGTTTCATGGCAACGGACAAGCAATTATGTATCAAATAAGTGAAGGCACGGAAAGACAATTGTACTTAACTCGAAAGCATGCATGAAACGTAAAAATGAAGAAGTCAAGATGATCAAGAGTGTATCCAATCTAGATTACTAAGTCTTGCACACATGCAAATAGGTCATAAGGACTTGTGAGATAAAAGGCCAAGAAACGTTGTGATTAGGTGGGGATTTCTTCTAGGCTATGTGATGCTAATCCGGGAATGGAACTAACTCCACAATTTTGTCCTCGATCAACTTCCCTCAAGTGTATATTTTCTCCATCTTTTCTTTCTTTTCTTTTTCTTTCACTTATTTATGAGACAATGGCATTGGTGTACAAAAGCCGAAACCTTGGTGATTAGCCATCCTCGGGCTTTTTCTATTTTTCGAGGTGCATCCACACCGGGCACACATACCAAAGCTCGTTAGGACTATTGGTTTATTTGACTTTGGCAAGGCACCAACACCCGATTATGTGAAGTGTGCCGAGTTACTTGTCATTTAAACCAATATCCCCAAACCTATATTTTTGTCTACACTTTCACAACAAATTCAGCATTTTATTCATGGCATTCTTTCATCAACATCTTCACCCCACACTTGCTTTTCACACACATCAACACACTAACATGATCCTATTCCCGGATGGGTCAAAAGAGGTAAAATTTATATCAATTGAGGTGCTCAAACATCATGATCAAGATGAGAAGTAGAGAAAGATGAATTGCCTCATTCATTCCTAGATGGTGTGCAAGAACTAGCATGTAATTTCGACTTTCAATACTCAATCCATTCTAGGCAAGCATCATGATCACAAATCATTCATGGGATTCAAGAGAAGCACTTCAAGTCCACATATGCATTCATCAATTTAACACATAAGGTAATCCATAACCAATCCAAATGACAAGATTCATCATTAGGGTCATATCCAAGCCTAGAAAGCACAAAAACTTTTAAATTTTCTAATTTTTTTTTTTTTTTTGGATTTTTCCGAAATGAGTATACACAATGCAAGACATGTGATAATATTAAGCTATCCTAGATGCTCATCATGCAAAAGATCATGCAAACCCCACCCCATACTTAGAAACACATTGTCCCCAATGTGTAAATGAAGTAAAGAAGAGTGAAAGAAGGTTCTCACAATGTAAAAATGGTTTGCTATGGTATTTGGGATTTCTCAAGTGGAATTGATGTTGGATGATCCTATCAACAATGGTAGAGAGCTCTAAGTGTTCATCAAAGCGTCGGGACCCGCGCTAGGCACCGCTAGCCGTCCAAGTTCCGCGTCCGCTCCACCCATAATTGATGAGGGGTTCATCATCATCAATCACATGCCGTGCAAGGCTTCCAATGCTACCAAGATTCTAGCACACACACAAAGCACACAAAACACACAAAAACAAAAAATCAAAAACAAAAACAAAACAAAAAAGGGAAAACGTTACCAATGGGTTGCCTCCCACCAAGCGCTTCTTTAAGGTCATTAGCTTGACCAAACTCGGGGGCGTCTACTCAAGGTGAAGTGGGGCAATCATATCCACCGGAGCTCCCGGGATATACTTCTTTAACCGGTGCCCGTTCACCTTGAAATCTCCACAATGCTCCCCTCCTATCTCAATAGCTCCATGGGGGAAGATCTTCTTCACCACATATGGCCGGTCCATCTTGATTTTAGCTTCCCGGGGAAGAGCCGCAGCCTTGAGTTGAAAAGAAGGACAAGGTCGCCTTCTCTCAACTCCTTCGGAATGAGGCGCTTGTCATGCCACCGTTTGGTCCTTTCCTTGTAGATCCGGGCATTCTCATAAGCATCCAACCGGATCTCCTCAAGGGCGTTCATATCAAGCAACCTCTTCTCTCCCGCCTCCTTGAGGTCAAAATTTAGCCACTTAATGGCCCAATAAGCTCTATGCTCCATCTCTACTGGAAGGTGGCAAGACTTGCCATAAACTAGCTTGTAAGGAGTGGTGCCAATTGGTGTCTTAAAGGCGGTTCTATATGCCCACAAGGCATCATCGAGCTTCATAGCCCAATCTTTTCTCGTTCTAGAGACTGTCTTCTCAAGAATTCCCTTGATCTCCCGGTTGGAGATCTCCACTTGGCCACTAGTTTGGGGATGGTAAGGTGTTGCCACCTTGTGAGTCACCCCATACTTAGCCAAAAGTGCTCCAAAGTTCCTATTGGTGAAGTGCTTCCCTCCATCACTTATGATCACCCTTGGTGTTCCAAACCTAGGGAAAATAACTCGGTTGAAGAACCGCACCACAACCTTGGCATCATTTGTGGGAGAGGCGATTGCCTCCACCCATCTTGAAACATAGTCAACCGCCAATAGGATGTAGAGGTTACCACATGAAGAAGGGAATGGTCCCATGAAGTCCACACCCCACACATCAAATATCTCCACTTCTTGTATGTTGTTCAAGGGCATCTCATTCCTCCTTGAGATGTTGCCCGTCCTTTGGCAAGCATCACAAGCTACCACAAAGACTTGCACATCCTTGAACAAACTTGGCCAAAAGAAGCCCGATTGCAACACCTTCGCACATGTCTTGTGTGAGCTAGCATGGCCTCCACATGGCAAGGAGTGACAATGGCGGATCACACTCTCTACCTCATCCTCCGGTATGCACCTTCTAAACATTTCATCCGGTCCTCTCTTGAACAAAAGTGGTTCACTCCAATAGTAGTGCCTCACATCCTTGAAGAACTTCTTTCTTTGGGCATATGTCCATCCGGGAGGCACTTCCTCACACACAAGATAGTTCACAATGTCGGCATACCACGGCTCACTTCCTCTAGACACTTGGAACAAGCACTCCTCCACCATTTGCAATTGCTCATCCCGGAATGAGTCATCAATCGGAATGTCATCTCTCTCAAGCTCTAATGGTGGGAGTCTACTAAGGTGATCCGCCACAGAATTCTCGGACCCCTTCTTGTCCCGGATTTCCAAATCAAACTCTTGAAGAAGAAGGATCCACCGAATCAATCTAGGCTTGGCATCCTTCTTGGTAAGTAGATAACGGATCGCAGCATGATCCGTATAAACAATGACCTTCGCTCCAACAAGATATGAGCGGAACTTCTCAAATGCATACACAACCGCTAGCAACTCTTTCTCGGTGGTAGCGTAATTGAGTTGGGCATCATCTAGCGTCTTGCTAGCATAATAAATGGCATGTGTGCGCCCATCTTTTCTTTGCCCCAAAACAGCCCCAACGGCTACATCACTTGCATCACACATGATCTCAAACGGTAAACTCCAATCCGGAGGTTGCATGATAGGTGCGGAGATCAAGGCGTTCTTCAACCTACAAAAAGCCTCAAGGCAATCCTTGGAGAAAACAAACTCAACATCTTTCATTAGTAGGTTAGTAAGAGGCTTAGAAATTTTAGAGAAGTCTTTAATAAACCTCCGGTAGAAACCGGCATGCCCTAAGAAACTCCTTACCCCTTTCGCCGAGGTAGGTGGTGGCAACTTTTCTATCGTTTCAATCTTGGCCCTATCAACCTCAATGCCACGGTTGGACACCAAGTGTCCCAACACAATACCTTCACTTACCATGAAGTGGCATTTTTCCCAATTTAAGACAAGATTTGTCTCCTCACATCTTTTCAATACTAATGACAAGTTAGCTAAGCAATTATCAAAGGAAGAACCATAAACAGAAAAATTATCAAATAAACACTTCCATGATATTCTCAATGTATTCCGAAAAGATAGCCATCATACACCTTTGGAAGGTGGCGGGTGCATTACACAACCCAAATGGCATCCTCCTATATGCAAAAGTTCCCCATGGACATGTAAATGTGGTTTTTTCTTGGTCATCGGGGTGGATAGGGATTTGGAAGAATCCACTATAGCCATCTAGGTAGCAAAAATGAGAATGTTGAGCTAACCTCTCTAGCATTTGGTCAATGAAAGGAAGAGGGAAGTGATCTTTCCTAGAGGCCATGTTCAATTTCCTATAGTCAATACACATCCTCCATCCCGTAACCGTCCTAGTTGGGATTAGTTCATTGTTCTCATTAGTCACTACGGTCATCCCACCCTTCTTAGGAACTACATGAACGGGACTAACCCACTTACTATCCGAGATAGGGTAGATAATTCCCGCATCTAGCAACTTAATGATCTCTTTCTTGACTACCTCTTTCATTATAGGATTCAATCTTCTTTGATGTTCAATAGAGGGTTTATGGTTATCTTCCATCAATATCTTATGCATGCACAAAGAAGGCTTAATGCCAACTAAATCATCAATAGTATAGCCAATGGCTTTCCTATGCAATCTTAACTCATGCAACAACTATGCAAGTTCATCATCATTCAAGCATGCATTCACAATCACCGGATATGTAGAACTATCACCAAGAAAAGCATACTTCAAATGAGAGGGGAGGGGTTTGAGGAGGACCTTTGTCGAGTGGAGACGATCCAAATAACGTTGGATGAGATGAATCCAAAGCAAATGAAGACCCTCCAAGGCTCCTTGAAGCTTGATCATCACCAAGAGCTGCTTCTGGGGGAATCACGGTTGGATCCACGGTTGGTTCCACATCCACGGCCGTGGAAGTTGCCAAGCTTGCTCGTTGGAGCTTTCCAGAGAGTTCTACGGCCGTGGAACACACTCCACGCCCGTGGAACTTACAGGTGTTCAGCATGCCTTCGTAAACCTCAAATTCAGCTCTTGTCTCCTTTTCTAGTGTTTCCAAGGCTTTGATTTCTTCATTGCAAGCCTCCTCAACACTTTCCTCCATCAAACTTAAGGTAAGAACCTTCTCCAAGGGGTCCTTGATCAAGATCGAGCTCACAACTTCTCTAGACTCCTCTTGCTCGACAATGTTGAATACATCCTCATCAAGGGTTGGCCCTTTTATCATTGTGGACAGCTTGAACTTGATGTTCTCTTCTCCAATATTGAAGGAGAGGATCCCATTCTTGCAATCCACTAGGCATCCGGAAGTGGCTAGGAAAGGTCTTCCTAAGATGATGGGAACCGGATAGTCTGCCGGAATATCCAAGACGACAAAATCAATCGGCACATAGAACTTTCCTAGTTGCACCGGAATGTCTTCTAAGATCCCAACCGGGTGGGTGATAGAACGGTCCGCCATATAGAGGGTCATCTTGACCGGTTTCGGCTCTCCTAGTCCAACCTTGTTGCAAAGTGCAAGCGGTATGATGCTTACACTTGCTCCAAGATCACAAAGGGCTTCATACTTCACTTCTCCCACCCCGATTGGCACGCAAAAGGATCCCGGATCCCTTAGTTTAGGAGGCATTTCCTCCTTCATCGTTTGAATCAACTCCGAGGACCTCTTAGTCATCCTTACTTCCCCATACTCCTCCAACTTCCTTTTGTTGGAGAGTATCTCCTTCAAGAACTTGCCATATGCCGGCATACCTAAGATAGCATCCATGAAACGAATATTAATATGAAATTTAGACATAAGTTCAAGGAATTTACCAAAGTGATTGTGTAAACGAGCCCTTGCTCGTGATTGAGGGAACGGTAGTGGTGGCTTGTATGGAGGCGGTGCCACATAAGTTGGCTCATCATCCTTGCTCTTGCCTCCATCTTCTTGCACTATCTCTTCCTCTACCACTACTTGCTTTCCCTTAGCATTCTCCTTGGGCAAAGGGTCCTTCATATTCAACCCACTCCTCGTTGTAATGGCCAACACTTGGCCTCTTGGGTTGCCTTCGGTTCTTCCGGGAAGCTTCCCCGGATCTCTATGAGCTTCACCCGCCTTTTGGAACACTTGTGCTTCCAACACCTTTTGAGCTTTAGAAATGGAAGTCACCGTGCTCTCAAGACCACTCAACCTTCCAAGCAATTGCTCAAACATCATTTCGGTTCTATTCTTCGGAGGTTGAGTAAATCCGGGTGGAGGTTCTTGTGAAGCCTTTGGTGGTGGAGCTGCGCTTGTGGAAGCGGGAGGGTTCAAGGCTCCATCCGGGTGAGAATAGGAAAACCCGGGATGGTTGTGGTTTGGCCGGTAATTGTTGAATTGCCGGTTGTTGTTGAAGTTCCTTGGGCCTTGATAGTTGTTGTAATTGCCCCTTCCCATGTAGTTCACATCTTCCTCCTTGGAAGACAAATTTGCTTGCACTTGCACTTGAGGGGTTGCTTGGTTCTTCAAAGTTGTAGCACACAACTCCCTCAAAGACTTTAGCTCGTTGTTGATGGCGTCAAGCTTGAAATTGCTCATGGTGACTTCGCTCACCTCATATGCTCCCGCCTTTCTCCCTTCACTCTTCCTATGGGAGTATTTCTCAATCACTAGAGCTTGTTTCTCCACAAACTCCCAAGCTTCATCCACATGCTTTTCCATGAAAGTCCCACCGGAAAGAGATTGGAGCTTGAATTGGCTATCTTCATCAAGTCCTTTGAAGTAGATTTCCAATAGCTCAATTTTTGGTATACCATGGTGTGGACAATCTAGGAGAAGGTCTTTGAACCTCTCCCAAGACTTGAACAAACTCTCTCTATCCTTCATCACGAAGGCATTGATCTTCCCTCTTAACTCGGTAGTCTTGGAAGGTGGGAAGAACTTAGTCAAAAACTCGGTTGTCATCTCCTCCCAAGTACTCACTTGCCCTTGTGGAATAGATTGATACCAAGCCAAGGCCTTATCCTTAAGTGAAAAGGAAAAAGCCCTAAGCTTATGGTTGTTGCTCTCCAATCTAGGCGGTCTAAGAGTCTCCATCAAGATCTCATAGTTTATCAAGTGTTGATGAGGAGACTCTCCTTCCATCCCTCCAAATTGATTATGCCAGATCATTTGTAGAACTTGAGGGCGGAGCTCGTAGTTGTGGGTTGCGGGATCTCCTAAGTTCACACCCGGACGGTGTGCTCTTTGTGCCGGATCCATACGTCTCTCTAATGTTTGTGGCTCTTCAATTGCAATGGGCACAACCCTAACATTCGTCGCCGGCTGCGGTTGTGGAGGAGGAGGTGAAGGTTGTTGACGATTAAGCTCTCCTTGTACAAGTGCTTGCCTAATCTCCTCAATCTCCCTCCTAGTTGCTTCTTGTCTCTCATTGGCAAGTCTCCTTTCTTCCTCCAAGAGCTCATCTCTTAGCCTTACTTGCTCTAAAGCCTCATCTAACTCAGCTTGGAGATCTCTACCGGACATCTCTTTTCCCTTTTTAATGCTCTTGGTTCTAGATCTAAAGGTTTTCTCCGATTCAGGATCGAATGGAGCTAAATCCTTGCCACGAGATCTTCGCATACACCTAAAGAGTAAGAGATGTCCTGAAAAGCAAAGACACAAACCAAAGAGAAATCAAAAGCAACAAGAAAGATCTACACTATAAACAATCACAAAATAGACTCAATCTAGACCTAGTCCCCGGCAACGGCGCCAAAAACTTGTTACGCTCAGGATGTGTGTGATACGCAATAGGTTTTAAATTTATACTCGTTATATTTCTCCTAACTCCTAGCGAACCCGCAGTGTACGGGACGTTTGTAGTAGGGATAGTATTCCGAGGTCGAACACAAAGACTAAGGTGAGATTGATTCGATTTATGATTAAGTTTAGTGAAGATCTAAGTTAAGAAAAGAGAAAGAAATAAAGAAATGAAAACATCAATGTTTTTTGTTGGTTTTTAGGTGATCAAGCAAGGATCACAAATCATGCAAGGTAAACAATCAACTAAGCTAACGAATCAACACAAACAACAAGCTAAACACGAGATATGAATCAAAAGAGAAAAACGGATTCTAGGGGTTAGGAATTCCGGTTATGGCATAGGACTCAAGCTATCTAATCATTCCTTGGATTAACTATGATATGTTGGGAGTGAGTGTTTCTAGATTGGGATCAATCACCGGGTAGGTCTCATGGTCCACTAGTCCATTCCTAAGGTCTCATCACCGGGTAGGTCTCAAAGAGCCTAAGGGATGGAATTCTACACAAACCGGATTTGTCACCTAGGGATCTAACCTATCCTTACCGGGTAAGTCTCGAAAGGGTTAGTCCTAAACAACTATCCTAGCACACTTAGTCCAATGGCGGCTTATGAGGCTCACCACTACCTAGAGTTTATCATCTTTGGAATCTAAGAGTAAGGATCACCGGGTAGGTCTCTCCTAACACTTAGTTGTTAACACTAGGTCACCCTACGGTAGATTCAACTCAACAAACACTAGGATTTCAACCTTCTAACAATCTAGAACTTAGATCCATCGAACCAGAGAAACCACGGGCTGTTCTACACCCTCCATGGCCATGGAATGGCAAGATCTAGCCGTGGACTCCAACAGAGGCTTCGTTCAAATAAACAAGTCATTCAAGGGTAAATCTAAGTTCATCCTATCATAGTCTTAGCCATAACCATCCTTTCCTTACCCTAGAATCGCATCTATTTAGCCTACAACATGCATCATAACAATCTCAATCATCAAACATAAAATCATGGCTTCCATTTGTAAGATATTGAAGAGAAAGAGATGAACAAGTGAAATAATCAAAACCAAGCTGAAATTATGATTAGAAAAACTCACAACCCTTCCAAAAGAAGGTTTAATCGATTCTTACAACCCTAGAAAATGATTCCGAAATTCTTCACTACAAGCTATCAAGTGCTAGCAATGGTGTGTTCTTCTCCTCCTTCTCCAATGGAGCTCTTCTTCCTCCTTCAATGGTAGCTTTTCCCAAAAGAATCTTCTTGTAGAGAGTGTTTTTGATTGGATGATTGGGGATAATGGATGGTTGCTCCAAGATGCCTTCTCTCAGCCTTGCAGGACCACTTTTATACTACAACCTTGCTAGAGTGAGCCATGAGATCGTGGTACAGCTGTCACAACCGTCTGGCAAAAACCACGGTTGGTTCCACGGCCATGGACCTTCAGTGAACCGTGGTTTGGTGCTTCAGCTTTGCCTTGGATCATTAAGTCATCCATTTGGTGCATGGCTTGTGTTGACAAGGTTCCATGAGTCCTCCTTAGCCCTTAGCTTGCATTCCAATGAGTCCGAAAGTGTGTCATCTCAAGGAGTGACTCTCAAATGCATCGGTTGAGCTCCTAAATCTCCCAAAATACCTATAAAGCAAGCAAAAGTCCGCGTAGACGTCTATCTCGACAAAATATGTGAATTGAGTGCAAACGTCGTGAACTAATGCTAAACCATGCATGAATGAGTTAGAAATCTATCTAAATGTTTACCTAAACCTAAGTCATAAATCGTGTTATCAAGTAACTTGCATCTTGGAGATAAATTTACTAAGCCTCTATATGAAGATCCATTTAATTTTATTAGATTAGGCTTGATATGTTGAAAAGGAAGCATCAACTTAGGGGGAGTAAATCATTTTATTTCCTTCTTATAATGCAACCCACTTTTCCATTTCAAGGCCTTGAAATGGAATTCAGGGGCCTTAAAACGGAATTAAAGGGAAACATTGAAAATCACGGATTATTTTTTTGGTTATATTCTTTTAGATATTTGATAATTAAATTATTTTAAAGAATGTTTTTTTAAAATGATTTCCAAAGATCTTGTTGTCAAATTCAAAAGATTTTTTGAAAAAAGTGGTTGAGATTTAATAGAAAAGCATGCAAATCAATTTAAGTTTTAAAGGTCTTGATTCTCTCAAGCTCTTGACAACCCATAAATTGATTTGACTTGCCCCCTTTAAATCTCATCCTTCCTCCTCCTTTTTCCTTTCCTTCTTCAACATTTTTTCAGCACCCACATGCTCAACTCTATTCTTCCAAAAACCTTTCGGTTGCTCTCACAACTTCATCCATGGCCCCCCGAAGGAAGAACTAAAACCCTATTGCGTTGAATCCAAAAGCATCCATCGCTCATATCTCTCCCATATCAGAGGACGAGAATTTTAAAGAGGACATGGAAATCTCACCGCACACCGGTCTTCCAAGCTCATGGTTCATCAACTACAAAGCCACTAGAACGTGGTTAGACAATTTTCATAATCGATGGCTATGTATGTGCGATCTGGTGGACATTGATTTTTTAGAATCTCTTCAACTCCCTTGTGTGTCCAAGCTTAAAGGTTTCTCTATTTGGAAGATGCTCAACCCAGGAGAAACAACCTTCACCAGGCTTACGAGGTTGTCCTATGTCAACCTTGTCGCAAAACGGGAAAAGGAAATCCTCACCCTTGAGGCAACGGTTAAAGGTACTCCTATCTCTCTCACTCCCACTGTTTTCTATGAGATTTTAAGGCTTCCTAAAGATCTTTACCGTAATATCCCTCCCGATTTGACAGTGTTTGAGTCGCCAAGGAGCAATTTCTAGTACCTAACTCAACATCCCATCAACTGACCCACACTTCCCTAACCCTAGATGCAAAAATTATTTTTACTATTTTGGTTAGGTGTGTTGTTCCTCGAGCCAACTCGAGAGAACTATTGACAGATCAGTCTTTAGAACTGATTAATCTAGATTATGACTGGATTGGATGTAGATATGCCTAACCTGATCCTAAACCACATGGTCCATACAATAAACTCCACCCGAGCCATCCCTTTACCCTACGGGAACCTTCTCCCTAACATCTTTGCTCACTTTTCAGTTTAAACATCCTCTGAGGATCAACAACTATCCACTGTAAATATCGATGATCAGTGCTTGGAACGATTAGGGGTAGAGAAGACTCTTTCTGGCATTTGGACTTTGAAAGGAAAGGTTGTTGCACTGACCCCCTCCTCTACAGTTCCTTCAGCTTCCACTGTCTCAGACACCAGGCTATATGGATTTTAGATGGAATTAAGATCTCCCAACCGAGAAATGTCTGATTTCCAACTTGACTGTATGAGAAGAATATATGCTAATCATGAGGTCATGATTGTTTTGCATGCAAAAATAAATCAAATATATCTCATGAATTCTCTCACCCTCTCTGCCACTGGTAAACTTTTACATCTCACTGAAGACACAGCCCAGTACACCTAGGAAAGAGTGGAAAATATGCTCATGAATTTTAAATGCAGAGTACAAAATAATTTCATTCTTTATCCCACGCATGTTGAGCCAACAGTTCTTATGGATGAGGAATATGGTGTGGTCAAGGAGCGTCGTGCTGAAGAGATGGAAACGCAGATTAGAGGCTGAAATCAACGACATGAGGAAGAAGAATGTTCAATCTAGGTGGCGGAGGCATTATTATGAGGATCATCAGGAATGAGTTTGGATGTCAAGGCCTTGACATGAATTTCAAAGCCCGTGGTTTTGATTTCAAGGCCTTGGTTTGTGCGACCTTGGTTTTTATAAAACTGTGTTATTTTATAAGTGCTTTGTGGGTCTGTAATAACCTTTAAAACTCCCGTTAGTTAACTTGTTTTTCTCCATTGTTGAAGGAATAGGGGGAGAAATTATATGCGTGATCCAATATTTTTGCATTCTACATTTTATTTTTGATATTATTACATATGCATTGCTAATATTAAATGCAGGTACAATATTTGTTTTGTCTTCCATCAAGGGGGAGACTGATAACTCCACCTTGGTTATATAATTGTATATGTGATAATGGAAGACTTAACATTATGAGCGGTTTATATACTAACAAATATCGATTATATTTCTAGATTGCATGGTTTGGTTTTGTGTTTCTTAAATGTGTGTAGGCCTTGATAAGCATTTGAAAGGATGAACGGAGGCCTTGAAACACGATACATGGGACAAGCACAGAGATTGAAAAGTAATTCAAGGGCTCAATACGGAGGCCTTGAAAATCATTTCAAAGGATCAAAGCCGAAGCCTTGAAACATGATACAAAGGATACATCGGCTGGAAGGATTTCAAAATCAAGATTCAATCTCAACAACAAAATCTACCAACGATCATGAGAAAATCTTCAAACAAGATATCAAGAGAAGATCTCGGCCAGCTCAAATCTCCAATGGATTTTGTGGAAAAAATATCGGCCCAACAAGAAGATCTTGGAAAGATCTTAACCAACGCAAGATTGAAGATTTCATTCAACAGATCTCACAAAGATCTCGCAATCCAAGGAAGATCTTTAACGGCTATCTAAGAGAGATATCTTCAACAAAAATATCCTTAACAACTTGGAATATCTCGGGGCTTAAAACAAGGACTTCAACGAGAAGATCTTCAACGGTTCTTTTCAAGAGAAGATCTCGAAGGATTATTTCAACGTGTGTCAAAGAGATGAAGAAGATAGAATATCTTACAACGGCTACTTCATCTCAACCAAACACCGTCTTTCATGGAGAAGAAAGAACCTCACAAACGGTCATCTCTACAACGGCAAGAAATTCTCCATCGAAGACTATAAATGAAGATGGCGATTGAAGAGAACAAAAATAAGCTATAACGGAAACATCTAAGTCTTCAAGCGATCAAAGCATCTTCATTTTGTTCCAAAAGTTTTTATTCCTCTTAGTTTACAAAAGCTTACATCTCTAGAAAGAGAAAAACACAAGAGCCTCATTGAAATATCTAGAGAGTGTTATACTCGAGTGTGTGTTACTCTGCGAAGTAACTAGGCTATTATTGCTAGGTTAAGAGTTGGAACTAGATCGAACATTGGCTACAGTGAGAGAAGAAGGGGATTTCTTCTAGGTTGTATCTAGGAATCTTTGAAGCAAATAATAGATAGTTGGATCCTACGGGCAAAGAAACCCTAGGACGGTGACGTAAGCTGTTAGAGTTGAACTTCGTAAACATATCACCGTATCGATCTTTTCCTTTCTGCACTATATCTTGATTTATTGTGACTAACATTGATTTGCAGGTTTACAAAGTTAAGGCCTTGAAATCACTTTGAAAGCCCTTGAAAACGAGTTGTGTCACAAAGAGCACATATCGACATCAAGGCCTTGAAATCAATTTTAAAGCCTTGAGATAGATTTTTGCAAAAAGTTCTCATACTCTATTCAACCCCCCTTGTAGAGTATTTATATCATTTATATTCACCTATACGGTTCTTCACTTCCTCTTTCTTCTTTCTTCCTTCCTTCTTCTTCTTTAGCTTAGGAATTGCACAAGATTGGATCTTGTGTATCCTTTCCTGGATGTTGATATTGTATATGTATGTATATATGTTTGTTGATTGACTTTGGGGCAATGAAGAAGTGAAGAAGATCAAGAGAAGGGTCGAAGAGAAGAAGAGAACCATTCTTTGCATAGATAGCCGCCCCACGGATTGGAGCCACTGCCCTAGCGACCAGGTCAGTCTCGTTGCCCTTGCTGTATGTCGTTGCTTTTGCGCTTCCTTGTTTACGCAGGTGTGTGTCCAGGACATACCTAGATTGGTATGTTTCTTTCCTCTTCCCGTTTGTCTTAGCTTGAGAGTATAGCTAGGGTAGTGGTGTTTGATGAGTATGGTGATGTATATGTTGAAGTAATTTCCAAATTAAGGCAATTTCGATATTTTTTAATAATTATAAATGAAATCTTCTTCCACTATTTTAGGCAGTTATAATTTACAAAATCTTCCAATTAATTAATAAGGGTAGTAAAGAATATCAAGATAATGATAATCTAAAAATATTATTTGAAATATTAGTTCCAATAATGTACAATTTTCTTCAACTATATACGTTAATATAAAAATATTATTTCGGGATATATTGTTTGAAATACAATTACATTTTATAGCGTTGAAACACCAAATAAGAAAGCGTAAACTTAATTACCCAAGTGTACAACGCTCATTAACATACAACAGACTAATATATTCTATATCCCGTAAATATACCTTGTATATTCTATAAAATATAGCATCATATACGGTAAAAAGTGAAAAGGTTGTGCTCCTTAACATACAACATCTAATACATGAAACATCCATTAACTATATCATGTATATTCTGAAATCATATCGTTCCTATTCGGTGATTAGTACACTTACTAATCCATCATATTATGCATGGTAAACAGTGTTCGCATACAAGATAAAGATCTTCTTCCAATGGCTGTTGTGTTTTACTCAATGTAGCAAATGAATTGTCCAAAACAACATATAAAAAAAGAGTTTTGACAATGTAAAATAGTGTTTTGACATTAATAAAGACAGTAGTGTCAAACACAATAATTCCTACATAAGTGTTCAAAATATCCAAATAGAGAAATAAACGGTAGAATATAGTTTTGACAAAGTGTAGCAAAACAGTTGTCCGAAGCAACATATCAACATAACTACTTGGATGGTCTATTCATCATCATCCTTAGTGTTGTTAATCTCCAACGCCCATCTAGCAACCATACACGGTATTTTTGGCATCATTGTGTTCCCAGACCAATGGAGCAAAGTATATAAATATCTGACTCGTCAAAAGATTCTTGAATTGAAACGTCCTTCCTTTTCCCACTTCTAATCCGTTGTTTCTTGTCTGACACCGTCTTATTTCTGAACACCACAATCAAACAATAACGAATATAATTCATCTTATTCATGAATATTTCATAAGCATAGCCAATGTCTCATTCGACAAGGCATGGAGAACAATCAAACAATAACGAATATAATTCATCTTTTAGCAATTTTATCAAGTTTCGTATCAAATATAAAAAATAATGACCATCAACAACAATCATATATGAGCAGGCAAGTATATAATGGCTGAAACATTCGTATTCGACAAGGCATGGGAGAACATTCAACAAAATTGGACTATCAACCCAAATTCATCAACATAAATCAATAGCCATTCAGTTGGCAACATTCATCAACAATGGACTACCGAATATAAAAACCTATAGCCATTAACACCAATCACATATGAACAGGCAAGTGAATAATGGCTCAAGCATAACTCACATTTGACAAGGAACGAACAACATTCAACAACAATGACTTATCAACCCAAATTCGACAATGATACTTCAAGCTCATCAACAAAAATCAATAGACATTCGGTGGGCAACATTCAACAACAATGGACTAACGAATATAAAAATCATTACTCATTAACACCACTCATATATGGACAGGCAGGCGGAATACAACGATAAAAATACCTCGTGTGACGGATGGGTTGCGGCTAGTCGAAGAATACCCTAATTTGTGTAGCAATCGATAATGAACAGGATATTAAGATGCAAAATGCCGAATACCGGCGCTTCTAGAACCGAATACGGACAATGAATAGGATATTAAGATGCAGAACTCCGAATACCGACGCTCCCAGAACCGAATGCGGAATCGAGTACGAACACAACACCGGCGACTCCAATGGCGTTGAAGACCGGAAGAAGAAGTAGACGATGAAGATAACTACAACAAAATTAGGGATTTCGTTACTTTTAACCGCAAAAAAACCCTAATTTGTAGAAACGAAATAGAAAGTTCATCAATAATGGACATTACCTCGAGCGACGGCGGGGAAAGGCGAACACAATACCTAGTGTAGAATGGATGGGGCAAAAAAGCTCCTGCTCCACAAACGGCGGCGAATAGTGGAAGAAGATAGCGGCACCAATGGTCTCCTTTAGTTCGAAAACAGGGGATTCTGCTTTGGAGGAAGAAGCGGGATACAAAAATAACCGTAAAAAGATTTAATTGTTTTATTTAAGGGAAATTTTAAAATTGAGAATAATTATGGAGAGGATTGTTTGACACGCGCTATCACTTCCAAAATTACGATCAAAAAATTTTTTTATAAATTTTTATTTATTAAACTATTGCTTAATCTCAGCCATCCATTATAATGATCCAACGAATATAATTCGTTCTCATTGAACACTATAAGGGTTGTTTACACGGGATATGTGTGTGTGTGTGTGCCTTGTCGTAAGATCTAGTGAACTTGTTGTCAGACTAGGGTCAGGATCCATTGTGAGATCCTAGCTTAGTAACGCCCTGAGTCCCGCGGATTTGGGGTGTTATAGTCCTGGTATACTGGAAGGGTAATGCACCAAACTCCTTATGGTATACGGGAGGTACGCCATGGTAAAGGAAACAAAGGCGAGTGTCGTAGACTTCTCGTGTCACAACCATAAATTGGTTTTGAGTGTATAACATTATAAAGATAATATAACGGGAAATGGGTGATAGCATGTTTGGTGTTTATTGTAATTCTAATGTGTGTATGTGCTTATGCATTATCATATATATGGATTGTTAGCTAACGGTTTATACCGTGTTGTAGATGCCTTGCAGGATAGGAGAATTGCAGAGTAATCTGGTGGAGTAATCAGTTGAGGGTTTACGTACATATAGGATGATTAGGGGTGTTTGGATGTATGTATATATGGTGATTCTATTTTTGATACTAGGATGTGTGTTTTGTATGTATTTCGATATATGATATTTTAGTTTTATCAGTGTTTGCTTTATATTTATTTATGCCTTGTTCCAAGACTTGGTGAAATTTTTGTCAAGCTAGGGAAAGGACCCATTGTGAGGTCCTATCCCGTAGCACTTCGAGCCCTATGGATTAGGGGTATTACAAACATGGTATTAGAGCCTTAGGTTCATAACAGTGGCACTCGCAATCTTTTTGAAAGACCAAATAGATAAATAATCAAAACTTGAAAAGGGTTTGAATTTCCAAAAGGATTTTGGTTTTAAAACCTATTCACAACCGGTATGGGATAGAATGTACGGGAAACCATCACTTCTTATGTGGATCTCTATAGTCTAGTTTGTATGTTGCACTATAGTTAGTATTTTGGATTTGATTATTATAATAATAATAATAATTATTATTATTATTATTATTAATAATAAAACCGAAGGTAAAACACATTACAAGCCGTTGGATGGGAGCCGACTAACAAGTTGGGCTCCACATCCCTTCTGAATGGTAAACGCAATCCTAGTCAGAATAAAACAAGTACTCGTACTATATCCGGGCAACTCTTTAGCAACCAAGCCCAACCTTTTAAGAAGTTCCACCGCGTCGTCACCCAAGTCGCCAAACGTGGAAAAGGAAAAGGGAAGAAAGTGATACCCCATGGAGCTACAAACCTCAGCATACTTCTTCCTCTTGTTATCAGCAACAACCCTCACAACTTTACCCGAAATGAAGTTAGACAGGCCAGGCGAAGAGAAAGGAGATGTACCAGTGATGTCAACACAAGTGTCTTTGCCTTGAAACCAATTATATAAAAGGATGTCGGCCGGGCGCAGCTCCCCACCTCTATCATCAACCATACCCGTATGGACCTCTTTCCGGACAGAGATCCCAATCTTAAGACACTCATCAAAAAAGGCATCACGCACCATGTTATGCCGATGCTTAATACCAACCTGTGCAGCACAAGCAAGAGCATGGTCACCCCAAGCGTCCAAAATGCCCTTCTCACAAGCTGGGAACTTGGAGCCCTCCCTAAACATCTCAATGCCCAAGCGATACTTAAGGATGGTTCGGAAAGTAGTCGGGTTCATAACTTGACCAAGACCAGAAATCGGGACCGCTTTAAGCCAATGTTGAGCCAAGGGTAGCCTCAAGTTTTCCACAACGGCCTTCTGCCTAACCGTAAGGTCAAAGTCCCTCAGAAAACCCTTAAACACGATATTGTAATAACATCCAGCCAATTTCTTCATTAAATGGGGGGTTGGACGTATCACAGTCATATCCAAGTTGTAGTCTTTACAGAAGTTGACCCAACAAGCAGCAGCCGACCCAAAAGCGGCACCATCACCTAAAACACCAGAAAACCTCAATATCTGATCCTGCAAGCTACGGGTCTGAGATCTCGAAGCCAGAAAAGCAAAATGCAAAGTATCGGCAATTCTCCTACTTCGATCGATATTTTAATAGCTTAAATATTTTACGAGTATTTTCAAATCGTAAATTAAATTTTTCGAGCTTATATATATTTTGATCCATATATATATATATATATATTTATTTATTTTTGGAAAGGTTCGAAAATATTTTCCAATACGGAAAATTCATTCCGATTAATTTGATCGAGTTTATTTAAATTCCCGATATCATGATTTAATTAATTATTTTTATTTCTCCCTTTAATCTTCTCTCTCTTTCCCCCTTCTCTACCCATTGTGATGATGCTCCCTCTGTAGTACATGACCCCTCGCTCTACCCCTTCCCGTGCAGCCTGCACTTGCTTCTCTCTAGCCCGACCCCTCGACCCCCACTTGATCCACTCCCTCACTCAATCTTCCTATCAGCTTCTCAAGGACACCAACTATTTTCCCTCTCCCCTATCTCCCAACTCACCACTCTCTCGAACCACCCTCTGCAACTCTCTGCTCCTCCACATCGAGCCACCGGAGAAGAACGTGCCCTCCACCCTCGCCCTCGCCTCCGATCTTCATGCGGCATCCTCACCATCTACACTAAACCTCTCTTCTTCCCCGGTGCCAATCAATCGAGCAAAGCAAGCAGCGGCCTTGGGCTGTTCTTTCTCTTTGTTGCAGCTTGGGATCGACGGAGAAGCCACCGGAGATCAGATCTGTAGCCCACACCCTCCGGCTTTTCCCCTTCTTCCCACTGTGCTTCTTCCCTCATCGAACTAGGAAGCCGACTCCAGCCTCGTGCAGCTTCTCCACCTCGCTGTGTTTGCAACTCTGGCCTTGGAATCCGGCCGATGACGCTGGCCTCAGACCTCCACTGGGAGAGAAGTTAGAGAAGAGTGCACCGAAGAGAAAAGGGGGGAACTCCGCCATGGTCGCCGTCAAAGCTAGCCGGAGGAGCTCGCCGCAGCCTGCGCCACTGCCTTGCTGGCGGAGTGCCCCTTGCCCTAGCCGCCGCCTCGCAACTCTCCCCTTTTGCGCCTGATTCAAGGGTTGAAGAAAGGCCTTTTGTATTATTCTAATCGGGCCCCTCTGTTTTGGTATTATTGCATATTGTGACCCAAATTTTGTATTTGCAGATCTTGCCCAAGTTTTAGAAATTTGAATATATACCCATGCATAATTAATTTTGAATAAAATGGCCCAAGTTTTTGGAATTTGATTCTATGCCCTGCTGGAATATATTTTGCGGTTTTAACCCATGTTATAAAATTGTAAAGTTTTCCCGGAATATGTAACTATGTTTTAACCTTGGGTTTTAGCTACGGGATATTCTTATATTTTTATACACGGTATATTATGCCTTTGTTGGATTAATTCGGTTATGGCTCAAAGATTTAATCCCGGGTTTTAACGTCGACTTTTGAAAACGAGTTTTCCTTAGAGTTATATATATATATATATATATATATATATATATATATATATATATATATATATATATATATATATTATATTCCGTTCAAATTTAGCATATGAGCTAAATTTGCTTAATTTTGGTGTTAGATTCGGAAGCCTCCCGATAAAGGCCTAACGAGTCCAAAGTCGAAATCCATTTATCGACTTCCGTCTTTTGACGTCGTGTGAGTATCCTTTCCCGCAAGTTAGTTATGTTTAGTATTAATATTATGTTAAGATGAATCTAGCATAACATAGAGTGGATATCAAGTAGTGGTTATGGACCTTAGGTGAGTGTTTGAGGATTGTGAAATATTTTATGACTTGAGGTGTTGATGTTATCTTGTGAGGCTTGTGAGGTTTGAGAATTGAAGTATATTGTTGAGGTTGTGAGCGTTTTGAGACTCGAGGTTGGGGTTGTATGATCTTGTGGGATTTTGGAGTTTATGTTTGACTTATCCTAGTATGTTGTTATAGTTTATGATCTTGCGAGATCATTGGTAGTAGAAGTCTAAGGACTTCTATCATGAGAGATAGATATTGATCGTGTGCCTTGTTTTGGCCAGGAGTTGAGTATCTTCTTGCGGGAAGTTGAGAGATATTGTTGATCGGTTTAGCTTTGAGGACGAGGTAAGTCTCTGGACTTACTTAGCTCGTATTCCTTGTATTAACATTGATGTGTGTTTGGTGGTGTGTGATTATTCTTTATTGTTTATAACAACTAAACCGGTAATAGGACCACCGACCTTATATTATTTTTGGCCTAAGTGTATGATAACGGGCGGTGACATCATCTGCCTAGCTCTTGGGAGAGTCTAGGAGGTTCTTGGCGACTAGCCCGTGTTGGTTAGACGGTCGGAGGCATCCATACCGTTCCATGCCGGTAAGTAGGGATCGAGGCGGGACCACGGTGGTCTTGTGTCACAAAACTAAGTTGAATTAGAACGGGATATGACTTAATAATAAAAAGATAATAAACCGGAATTGTGTTCTTTGAGAATGTTGTGTGTTTATGATGATTTACTTGTGTTTGTTCCTTTCCCATTGATTCTAATGCTTTGAATATAAGCTAACGGTTTTATACCGACTATTGTAGATTGCATTGCAGGTTAGGATTACGGCCGAGAGATCCGGAAGAGTGGGCAACCGGGGTTCCGTACATTTTAGGATTGGGTTTTGGGTGGATCGAGTTTCAGTATTGTATTTATTGTATGTTGTATGGCATTTAGTCTTTGAGGTTCTATTTTCGGCTTAAGTCCTTTGTTGTATTCTTTCGGGTTTTTTTTCTTTTCATTGCATAAAAATGTATTTCGGTTTTGGCCTTTATTTGTGCCTTGTTGCAAGATCCGGTGAAATTGTTGTCAAGCTAAGGGTACGGACCCATTGTGAAGTCCTAACCCGTAGCGCCTCGAGTCCCGCGGATTCGGGGTGTTACATTTGTAGTTTTTTTTAGCCTTATACGCTAGATATTCTTTTACCATAGAATGCTCGTACGAGAGCGACATCTGTTGTAGGAAGGGGTAGAGGTAGATCACCTCTCCCTCTTGTAGTCCTAGGTCTATGACAGGTTTCTATTGTTGATCCACCAGAGGTGGAAGATAGAGCGGAGGAGGTCGCTGATAGTATCGTTTCTGAGCCTAGGAACGGGATGACCGCTAGACAAAGAGCCAAACCGGCACGGTCTGATGAGATATATTATGTCTCGATGAGAGGACTAGAGTTCCGAGCGTATATCCGTTAGGTTAAGGAGGCCACCAATGCAGGTTAGCGTGCCCTTGATCCACCAGAGCCTATGAGATCATCTAGGATGTCATAGGGATCGATATAGGTGCCAATTGTACCAGCACAAGCAGTTGAGGTTTCCAAGGCTCAGGAGGAGCTGAGAGCACCACAATTGGATTCCTGGTTAAAGACCTTTCACCAGATCGGAGTACCCCCGTTCGTTGGAAAGGTGGGACTAGAGGTAGAGCATTGGTTCAGGCATGTAGATATAACACTGAAGTTGATTAGATGCCAAAAGGATAGACGGGTAGAGTTGGTGCAGATTCTATTTAGGGATTTAGCACAACACTGGTGGAGGAACATGTTGAGTCGGGTAACTAGATACAATCAGATGAGGATTCTCATCAGAGAGTGTTTCTGCCTTGCCTCATTGAAGAGGGAGAAATTGCACGACTTCGTGGAGGCTGGTTTTGAGGACGTTCCAGTATCCGAGGTGATCACGAGGTTCTAAGAGGAACTGGCATTACTAGGTCCAACTACACCTCCAGATGACCTACATGAATACTTATATTCCCGCAAACTAAGGGAGAGTACCCAAACCTACATGGCAGGATTTCATTGTCATTTCCTGATAGATTATAAAGATCAAGCCTTGGCATACGAGAGAGAGCGATCTTGCCATATGAGGGCTGCTCAGACCGGAGGGTATGAGAAGAGACAGAGGATGGGATAGACTAGTGCTGGAGCGGGAGCATTTGGGTACGGGTGGAGCCAGACTCAAGGACGATCGAGTTACCCACCGTCTGCACATACATTTGAGAGGGGGCGACAGTGTTTCAACTACGGCAGTCTTGGACATGTCCGACCTGATAGCAATGATGGAGGTGCAGTTAGAGATGGATATCCGGTTCTCGGATACGGACTATCGTTTGTCCGCGTTAGAGATGTTACTTGATCTGTCCGGAGAGATCCGACAGAAGCAGGAGGACTGCCCGAGTTTGTTGAGCATCAGAGAGAAGATGGCCCGAGGTGAGGCACCGTAGTTTACCGTAGGGGCAGATGGATTATTGAGACGCCAGGGGCGTACATGCGTACTGTCGGACCAAAAGTTGAGAGAGAGGATCTTACAATAAGCCCATTCGACACCTTACTCGTTGCATCCAAGCGCGTGTAAGATGTACTAGAATATTAGGAGATCTTATTGGTGGAGCGGGCTCAAGCCCGATGTAGCTACATATGTGGCCCTATGCGCGACCTGCCAGCAGGTCAAGATCGAGCACTAGAAACCTAGAGGAGAGCTCCACCCAGTACCTGTTCCGCAGTGGAAGTGGGAGGACGTATCCATGGATTTCGTTACCATTCTGAGATCGAGTAGGAGCTTTGATGCAATTTGGGTGGTAATTGATCGGCTAACGAAGACCGCACGTTTCATTCCTCTAAGGGAAATGTGGCCGGTGAGTCGTTTGGCCAAGGAGTTCACCCGACATATTGTGAGATTACATGGAGTGTCGAGGACCATCATCTCGGATAGGGACGGGCATTTTACCTCAAGGTTCTAGCAGCTGGTACCCGCCCTAGGTTCGAGTCTTCATTTCACGACCGCTTACCATCCATAGATAGACGGTCAGTCTGACCGGACTATTCAGACCTTGTAGGACATATTGCAAGCATGTGTGCTAATTTGGGGTCAGGTATGGCCAGACCACCTCCCGTTGGTGGAATTTTCATATAATAACAGGTGGCACGCGTCGATCGGGATGGCACCGTATTTGGCATTGTATGGATGGAGATGTCATACTCCCTTATGTTGGGACGAGCCGAGGAATTCTAGCGTTCAGGTACAGGACGACATGGCTAGAGTTGCTTTGATTCGAGAGAGGATGTTCACTGCGTAGAGCCGCCAGAGAACGTATGCGGATAGAAGACGTAAGCCCCTAGAGTTCAAAGTAGGAGCTCAGGTTTGGTTGAGGGTATCACCGACACGGGGCGTCAGACGATTTGGCATTAAGGGGAAGTTAAGCCCCCGATATGTCGGTCCATTTGAGATTTTGGAGAGAGTAGGAGAGGTGGCATACAGGTAAGCGTTATCAACGAGGTTGGAGGATATTCACCCGGTGTTTCATGTATCTCAGCTGAGAGAGTACATATTGTAACGCACCGTTTATTTGGGTGCGTTCCGACTTTGTTTTTCTCCCTTCTATCGATTCGTTAGTAGCTCGAGTTATTATTTAAAGTATTTTGATATTTAAAAATATCTTTTTCGGGTATTTTATTATTTTGGGATACCTGTATGTATTTTCGTATTTTTATTTTTAGTCAGAAAAGTCGAAAATTCCAGATTCGGGGATCCCATTCTGAATGTTTAATCGAGTTACCTTTTTCCCACTTTCTTTCTATTTCTTTACTCAAATATTTTAATTCACTCCTCTTCGACCGTGTGTGAGTACCTTTTCCCTCGTTAGTTATGTTTAGTAGTAGTATCATGCTAGGTTGGATCTAACATAACTTAGAGTGAGTGCCTAGTAGTGGCTCGAAACCATAGGTGAGTGGTTGAGGTTTGTGGAATGTTCTAAGGCTTAAGGGTTGATGTTATCTTATGAGTTTGTTATGGATTTAAGTTGTATGTTGAGCTTGAGAGGATATAAGGTTTGAGGTTGTATGATTGTTGAGATTGTGGAGACTAAAACGAGAGTATCCTAGCCCGTGTTGTGATGGTTATGACCTTGTGAGATCGTGAGGACTAGGAGTTGTTATCCTAGCATGGCTATGGTTTATGATCTTACGAGATCATTGAGACTAGAAGTCTAAGGACTTCTAGCATGTGAGAGAGATGTTCGTGTGCCTTTTTACAGGCGGTGAGTGTCTTCCTGAGGGAAGCTTAGAGCGGGATATAGAGGGATTATCTTTGGGACGAGGTAAGTCTCCGGACTTACTTAGCTCGTATTCCTTGTATTAGCATTGATGTGTGTTTGGTGGTGTGTGTTTATTGTTTATTGTTTATAACAACTAAATCGGAATTAGGATTACCGACATTTATATTTTTTTCGCCCAAGTGTATGATAACGGGAGGTGACCACTTGTCTAGCTCCCGCGAGAGCTAGGAGGTTCTTGGCGACTATCTCATGCTGGTAGACGGTCGGATGCATCAGTACCATTCCATGCCAGTAAGTAGGGATCAAGGCGAGTTTCAGTGACTCTCGTGTCACAACCTAAGTTGAATTAGAACGGGATACGACTTAATAATAATAAAGATAATAAACCGGATGGGTGTACTTTTAAGTATGTTGTGTGCTTACAGTGTTCTACTTGTGTATGTGCCTTTCCCATTAATTCTAATGCTTAAAATATGAGCTAACGGTTTTATACCGATTGTTGTAGATTGCCTTGCAGGTTAGGAATGCGGCCAAGAGATCCGGAAGAGTGGTCATCCGGAGTGTAACACCGCAAGTTTTAGAACTCGGGAAGCTACTGGTTAGGACCTCACAGTGGGTCCCGACCTTAGTTTGATAACAACTTAACTAGATCTTACAACAAGGCACAGATAAGGAAAACTCATAAATCATAAAGTATATTTTAACAAAGTAATGAATGTGACCAGAAAACTGACAGCTGGAAATAACACGTTCTCACAATCTGTGAAAAGAAACAGTCATATCTAGAAGACCAACAAAAGAAACTACAACCCGTCCTAAGGAGTACGACACCCCGGTTGTTCACTACCATCCGGATCACTCGACATCTACTCTAACATGTGGCAAGTCTAAACAACGATAAACAGTTAGCTAACTAATCAAATATAAGTAGAAAGATAAATAGCACAAGCACACAGAAAGAGAATGTAAACACTCAACATGCTGGCACACAATCCGGTTATTATTTGATAACTGAGGTGATTCACTTCATCCCATTTTAAAAGTTGTAGCACGAGAAATATTAAGATTCTCGCCTCCATTCCTTATCCAACTGGTGATGGTTTGGCACACCTCCACCGGTGGCGTCCCCGCAAACCAAGTGTGGACTAGTCCCGAAAGAAACCCCCAGCGCCCTCGGGCTAACTGAGTAGAATGCTACCGCCCGTTACTCTTAGGCCAAATATGTAAGTCGGTCGATAATTACTATGAAATAAACTAGTACACACATCATTCAAACACCACTATCATCATTCACACTCATATCTAACAGCTAGCTAAGTAAGCCCAAAGGGCTTACTTGAATCAGATCTCGACTCTCTTAGTCACAATTCGATCTGTAACTGTAGGAACTCAATGGCCTGTCAAAGAAAGCAAGTGTGTCAGCACACTTCCTAGGTAATTAGAAGTCTAAGACTTCTAAGATAGGAGATCTCAATAGATAGAATTTATTACAGTACTCATTTAAGGTAAAATGACGATTTTACCCTTGATCCCGAAACTTCCAAAAATCCCATAATTTATGCTTAAACTCTTATTTGAGACTAAAATGTCATATTTTAACTCTCGAGGATGGGTTTGGGTAAAACTAGAAAAACTACACCTTTTCCTATTTCCCGAAAAGTCATTAAGGTTCAACTTTGGCTTCAAATACGAAACTCGAATAAATTTATAAAAATTCTGAAAAAATTCTCTAGATCATCTATGATATCCAATCTAATCCCTAAAGTTGGTTACAACACTTAGAATTTCCTACACTTAGCCAAATTTCACTGCTGTAAAAACAGCCCAACAACTCTACTTTGAAAACTCATAGATCCTAATCCGACCGTTAAATCGTTCCCAAATTTTAACACCGTTAACTATATATATATATACCCACAACATATAAAAAATTCAACGATGGATGTTCGATCCAAAGTATCGAAACTAGCTCCTAAAGTCAGCATGTCAAGGCAGGAAAACAAAGCATGTAAAAGGTCTCAACTTCGATTCTCTCTGTCAACATAAATCACCATTTAACCTGTCCAGAGGTATCTAGTTCGAATCTCACTGAACACACAAATCTATATACCCTAATTCATACATACACAAGCTTCATCTATGTCATAAACATGAGCATGAGAGAGCTGATCTCTTACCGGACTGGGGTCAAGGCTTGACTCGGCTTCACTGTTGTAGTGATTGGGAGACTCTAACATGTCTCACTGCTGCCATAGAGTGGTCGATATGGAAATTTGTCCGGCATAGAAGAAGAGGTATGTGAGTCTCTGTGGTTGGTATAAATGAAGATGAAGATAGGAAAATAGATAGGTCCTTACCCGGTTGGACAGAATAGGATCGAATGAGACTGTAAGGGAATTTGACGACTAAGCAACTTCACTCTTGTTGCAGGTGCGTGAAGCGTCCTCTCGCCTGGCCGTCGACAGCAAGGAAGTGAGAATGGGCTGGAAGGTAGGAAGCAGATAGGGAAAGAGGGAGAAGCAGCGGACTCATTTGCTCAGAGGCGTCGTGTGAAGTGCTTGGGAAGGCGTCGGTCTTGGCGGCCTCCAGAAGGTGCTCTCGTTTAGCAATAAGGTGACTCGGACGAGAAAAACGAAGATTATCGTCTAGAAGGAAGGAAGGAAGATCTGGCTAGTGAGATTCCGGTGGTTACTGAGCGATTTATCCTCAGCCGTTACGTGAAGCAAGGGAGTGAGAAGGGGAGAAGTTGTTACGTGGCTGAAGGAAAGGTAAGGGCCGGTTATGCTGCTTCTTCTTGTTGGGCTGGACGATACTGGGCCAGCACATCAAAGGTAATCATGCGGGCTGGAGCAAGGCAGCAGGTAACAGAATGGGCTTTAAACAAGGCTAAGGTTGGGCTGAAGTAGAGTGAGCATAAGAGTGGTGTAGTGTTGTCATGGCCTTGTCAAAACGTGTCATGGCTTTGTCAAGCCCATGCATGGCCTTGTCATTATCTCGTCACGGTCTCGTCAAATCTTGTCATGGTCTCGTCTTGGTCTCTCCAATAGGACGCCATGACTTTGTCAAGGCCAAGTCATGTTATAAACTAGGGTTTGTTATAAAATCTAATCATTTTATGTGAAGTGAGGTTACATAAAATGATAAAATTTTGAGATATTGTGTCCGACTAGATAGACATAACAGGATCAACGGATCGAAATCCAGTTTGCTACGGAAATAAATGGAATAAAAATTCCGGATATTACATAAGTACCCCCTTAAAATAAGTTTTTTCCCGAAACTTAGAATAAGGTATCTACCCAAACGACTCCCACCATAAACTTGTAAACTCCGGTCTCACTGAAATATTTTTTTTTACTTCGTTTCCTAGCACGCAAAACTACTCAATCATCTTATTCAGGCATCACATAAAACATAATCACTCATTCTAACATATAATCATAGAAGTCACACAAACAACGTCTAAGTACTAACCCGTAGGTACAGAGGTAGCGGCTAACCCCGCAAAGAACTCAGGATAGCTACGTCTAATGCTCTCCTCTGTCTCCCAGGTAGCCTCATCGGCTCCTCGTCTAGACCACTAGATCCTCAACATCGGTATATTCCTTGGACCGTAGACGTCTAGTATTGCGCTCAAGGACGGCTACTGGGTACACCACAAAAGTGTGGTCAGGCTCAACTATCAGATCCTCATGGCTGATGACGTGCCTCGGGTCCGGAATATACTCTCTCAACGGAGATACATGGAAGACCAGATGGACCCCCTCCAATCTCGGTGGCAGTGCTAATCGGTAGGCCACCTCTTTGACTCTCTCTAAGATCTCAAAAGGTCCGACATATCGGGGACTCAGTTTCCCCTTAATGTCGAAACGCCAGACGCCTCTCGTCGGTGACACTCTCAACCCCACCTGTGCACCTACTCTAAACTCCAGAGGTCGACACCTCTTCTCGGCGTAGGGTTTCCGACGACTCTGAGCTGCTAACATCCGCTCTCAGACCAAGAAAATCCGAGCGATGTCATCTTGTATCTGATCTGGAGCTACTCCATCAACTTTGCTAGGCTCATCCCAACACAGAGGTGTACGACACCTCCGTCCGTACAAAGCCTCATAAGGTGTCATCCCAATAGACGCGTGCCAACTGTTATTATATGAAAACTCTACAAGGGTAAGGTGATCAGGCCATACCTATCCCCAATCCAGCACGCAAGTCCGCAACATGTCCTATAATGTCTGGATGGTCCTCTCAGACTGAATGTCGGTCTGTGGGTGATAAGTAGTGGTAAGTGGAGACTCGTCCCCAAAGCATTATGTACTTGCTGCCAAAATCTCGAGGTGAAACGTCCATCCCCGTCGGAGACGATAGTCATCGGTACTCCATGGAGTCTTACAATGTGTCTAGTGAACTCCTCGGCAGGACGACTTACTGGCCACCTTTCCTTAATCGGAATGAAATGTGTGGTCTTCGTCAGACGGTCTACCACCACCCAAAAAGCATCAAAACCTCTACTGAGTCTCAATCCCGTGACAAAATCCATAGAGATATCCTCCCACTTCCCCTGTGGTACGGGCAGTGGGTGGAGCTCTCCTCCGGACCTACGATGCTCAATCTTGACATGTTGACAGGTCGCACACTAAGCTACATACCGAGCCACGTCGGGCTTCAAGCCACCGCACCAGAAGGAACGTCTCACGTCCTTGTACATCTTACTCACTCCAGGATGTACTGAGTATGGGGTAGCATGAGCCACACCTAATAATCTCTCTCTCTCAACTCACTGTCTGATGGCACACAAATGTGGTCCGGACGTCTCATCACTCCATCAGCACCAATAGTGAACTGAGGTGCCTCATCTCGAGACATCCTGTCTCGGATCCGGGTCAAAGTCGGACAGATCTCCTGCTTTTGTCGGATCTTACCCAACAGATCAGGAAGTAACTCCAACGTTGTGATTAGGTTTGCTCGTCCCCATACTTAAGGTTTGTGCTTCTAATATTGGATCACCTTCATAGTCATGTTTCATGGCAATGGACAAGCAATCATGTATCAAATAAATGAAAGCACGGAAAAACAATTATACTTAACTCGAAAAACATGCATGAAATGTAAAAATGAAGAAGTCAAGATGATCAAGAGCACATCAAATCTAAATTACTAAGTCTTATACACATGCAAATAGGTCATAAGGTCTTATGAGATAAAAGGCCAAGAAAAGTTGTGATTAGGTGGGGATTTTTCTAGGCTATGTGATGCTAATTCGGGAATGGAACTAACTCCACAATTTTTTCCTCGATCAACTTCCCTCAAGTGTCTATTTTCTCCATCTTTTCTATCTTTTCTTTCTTTTTCACTTATTTTTGAGACAATGGCATTGGTGTACAAAAGCCGAAACCTTGGTGATTAGCCATCCTCGGACTTTTTCTATTTTTCGAGGTGCATTCACACCGGGCACACATACTAAAGCTCGTTAGGTCTATTGGTTTATTTGACTTTGGCAAGGCACCAACACCCGATTATGTGAAGTGTGCCGAGTTACTTGTCATTTAAACCAATGTCCCCAAACCTATATTTTTGTCTACACTTTCACAACAATTTCAGCATTTTATTCATGACATTCTTTCATCAACATCTTCACCCCATACTTGCTTTTCACACAAATCAACACACTAACATGCTCCTATTCCCGGATGGGTCAAAAGAGGTCAAATTTATATCAATTGAGGTGCTCAAACATCATGATCAAGATGAGAAATAGAGAAAGATGAATTGCCTCATTCATTCCTAGATGGTGTGCAAGAACTAGCATGTAATTTCGACTTTCAATACTCAATCCATTCTAGGCAAACATCATGATCACAAATCATTCATGAGATTCAAGAGAAGTACTTCAAGTCCACATATGCAATTCACCAACTTAACACATAAGACCATCCATAGCCAATCCACAAGACAAGATTCATCATTAGGGTCATATCCAAGCCTAGAAAGCACAAAAATTTTTAAATTTTCTGATTTTTTGGATTTTTTCGAAATGAGTATATACAATGCAAGACATGTGATAATATTAAACTACCCTAGATGCTAATCATGCAAAAGATCATGCAAACCCCACTCCATACTTAGAAACACATTTTCCCCAATGTGTAAATGAAGTAAAGAAGAGTGAAAGAAGGTTCTCACAATGTAAAACTGGTTTGCTATGGTATTTGGGATTTCTCAAGTGGAGTGATGGTGGATGACCCTATCAACAATGGTAGAGAGCTCTAAGCGTTCATCAAGGCGTCGGGACCCGCGCTAGGCAACGCTAGCTGTCCAAGTTCCGCGTCCGCTCCACCCATAATTGATGAGGGGTTCATCATCATCATATGCCATGCAAGGCTTCCAATGCTACCAAGACTCTAGCACACACACAAAGCACACAAAACACACAAAAACAGAAAAATCAAAAACAAAACGAAAGAAAAAGGGAAAACGTTACCAATGGGTTGCCTCCCATCAAGCGCTTCTTTAAGGTCATTAGCTTGACCAAACTCGGGGGCGTCTCATTCTAGGTGAAGTGGGGCATGTAATATCCGGAATTTTTATTTCCGTTTAATTCCGAATCAAATCGGAATTTGAGCCGTTGACGGTTTTCCATTCTATCTAGCAATTCTTTTTCACAAATTTTATCATTTTATGTAGAAGCTATTTCACATAAAATGATAAAATTATATCAACCGCTAATTCCTATAATTACTTATCATTTTATGTAGAATTTAATTCACATAAAATGATAGAATTATATCAAATCCTAATTCTTATAATTATTTATCATTTTATGTAGAATTGATTTCACATAAAATGATAGATTTTTATATTAAACCCTAATCTATCAAACCCTAGTTTATAACATGACATGTCCTTGACAAAGTCATGACGTCCTTTTGACAAGATCAAGACGAGACCATGACGAGGTTTGACAAGGTCATGCATGGGCTTGACGAAGCCATGACATGTTTTGACAAGTTGTGACAAGCCTAGACAACAAACAAGCCCACTCCCTTCTTGGCCTATCTTTGTTGCAGCCCACACCACCTCAGCCCACTCCTTCTCCTTGCTTGCTGATGATGCAGTTCTGGACTGTTGTGCGGCCCAGCCACAGCTCCCCTTCCCATCAACTGCGTAGAGCAGTCTTTCCAGCCCAACATAGACTCGCAGGCCACCCAGAAGCCCAACAACGAAGCTGGCCCAGCAGTGCTCCTTCCTATCCATCGTGTGTGTATGCTGAGTTGGAGGGCGGATTCACTTACCATAACGTCCCTGAAATCACGCTACCTTGCAGCCTCCACCTCCCCATCTTCACGTCTAGATGCAAGCCTGGATACAGCAGTTGAGATTCCGCCTAGAATGGTAAGTGTAGCAACCCTGATCCTCCTTCCTTCCCGACTGGATTGGCTCCTTCTCAGCCTGGCGGATTGGACCATCTGTCCTCACTCTCACACTGCCGCAACCCTAGCCGACGACAGCAACCTCCTCCAGTGTCAAGCGCAGAAGCAACGAGTGGCAACAGCAGCTTAGGGATGCATCTGCACGAGGACATCTCTCTACGACCCTTTCTGCACTCAGCAACGACGACCCAGGAGGAAGGCTTCGACAGCAGCCCAGACCACTCCCTCCTGTGCAGCAGCGACGACCCAAGAGAAGGCTTCGACATCAGCCCAGACCACTCCCTCCTGTGCAGCAGCGACGACCCAAGAGTAGGGTTCGACACAGCCAGACCATTCCCTCCTGTGCAACAGCAGGTGTGACAGCAACCTTGAACCATCGTCATTCTCCCGCTCGAGTCATGGGATCGGGTAAGCTTGATACCCTTCTCTTTCTTGCACTTCCGCCCATATAATCCGTGCCTAATGAGTACCCTTTTATGTCTCCTAAATCTACCCAGAACAGCCATAGAGAATCTGGTACAGATTCATGCTGTTTCTTCCGAGTGTCAAGAAGTGTTGAACAACCGACTTTGAGCCTAGATTTGGGTAAGTTAGACTCTTCCTTTGCTCCTGGTTTTTGGATATGTTGTTGTCGGTATTGCAGTGTAGAACATACTGAAATTTGAGCCTATTCCGAATTATATTTTAGGAGATATGATTTTATCAAGTTGGCTTCTCATGCAGTTTTCTAAGTGTGCTGAGTTTGAGGAGAGTTGCTTGAGATGCAGTTTTGTGGAATAAATTTGGAGGGGTTATTGACTTCTGTTAGACTTGAATTTTTGATATGATATAGTTGACATCTTGTTGTAGATCATATTAAAATTTGGGAAGAATTGGAATTACGGTTTGAGAGATATTGTGTTTCAAAGTTGACGTTTTTATATATGTGCTGAGTGTTGGGGGAAAACAGCAAGTGATGCTGTTTTGTGAGATGTTTTTGAATAAGCTCTTGATATCCTTTCCGGCTGAATTTTGGATATATTATAGGTAAGATTTTATAGTAGAACATATCAAAATTTGGGATAAATCCAGTGAGTGGTTTAGAAGTTATGATTTTTCGAAGTGTACTCAGATTTTGGCTAGGTATAGAATTTGTAAAGGGAGTAGTCAACTTTAGGAATTTTTATAAGACTGTTAATTGAACAGTTTGGAGAAATTCTTTCTCCTAAAGTTAGATAGGACATCATAGATAATCTAGGGATTTACGTCGGAATTTTTATAAGCGGTTACGAATTTTATATTTGGAATCGAAGTTAGACCTGTACGACTTCCCGGAAAATAGTAACATAGGAAAAATGTCAGCTTGGAACCCAACGAAACTTTGGGAGTTAGAATATGATTTTAGAATCTCAAATAGGAGTTTAGACATGAATTTTAGAATTTCGGGAACTTCGGGACCAAGGGTAAAATAGTCATTTTACCCTAAATTAATACTGCAACTAGTTATGTCTTAATATATTATTCTATTTTAGAAGTCTTAGACTTCTAACTACGTAGGAGTGTGCTAATGCACTTATCTCCTTTGACAAGCAACTGAGTTGCTACAGTTTACAGAGCGAGTTGGTTTACAGAGAGTCGAGCGTTATATCAGGTAAGTCCTTTGGGCTTACTTAGCTGACTGCTAAATATGAGTATAAATGATGATGGTGGTGTGTGATTGAAATGTTAGAGAGATAGGTTGTGATATATAATTACCGACCTATATTTTGGCCTAAGAGTAACGGGCGGTGGCATTCTGCTCAGTAGCTCGCGGGGCGCTGGGGGTTTCTTTCGGGACTAGTCCATACGTGGTTTGTAGTGATGCTACTAGTGGAAGTCAGCTAGACCTACACCAGTTGGATAAGGAACGGAGGCGAGAACTAATAATAATTCTCGTGCCACAACTTAAATTGAATAATGTGAATCACTTAAATAATAGATAATAAACGGTTGAGTGCCAGCATGATGTTTGTTTTTTTTGTTTCTGCTTGTGTTTGTGCTGTTATCATTTTTGCTTATATTTGGATAGTTAGCTAACGGTTTATCCGTGTTGTAGATCTGTAGAGATAGACAGTTGCAGAGAGATCCGGAACGGATGGTCAGCCGGGTCCACGTACTCATTAGATGGGGACGGGAGAGTCTTCCATACGTCATGCATGTTATGTATCTTTATATAATTGTTTGTAAGGCTGTCACATGTGTACGTTTATACCATTAAAAATATTATGTTTTAGAAATTGTTTTAAATACATTTGTGCCTTGTTGTAAGATCCAAGTAATGTTGTTGTTAAACCAAGGTCGGGACCCATTGTGAGGTCCTAACCAGTAGCTCCCCGAGTTCCGAGAATTTGGGGTGTTACAACATGGTATCAGAGCTCTGGGTTGGCAACAATGGCACTTGAAATCTTCTGAAAGACCGAATGTATAAAATACCTAGAACCCGAAAGGGGTCTAAGATTTTCAAAACGGATTTCTGTTTTTACACAAGTGCATAGTCGGGTTGTTGGGTTAGTAGTACGTTGGACCACCATCGTTCTCCGTGGACCTCTGCAACTTGGAATGATAGATGTTAGTATTTTAGAGTTATATCGATATGTCTTAAGGTATGATTATATATATGTATATGTGTAGCACTTTAGTATCCTAAAGGATACTTTAGATCCTTTAGTTATGATATCATGAAGCGATTATCGCCTCATGATAATTCCGTAGCGAACTGGAAGAGTTTTCAACACGAGACAACGGATTCAGACCTAGGATTGAGTATTATACTCTGGTGGGCGTTCTGGCGACCATATGAATCATCCGAAGAATGAGTGGGAAATGAAGTAAAGTTGTTGAGATAATTTTCACCACAAGTACAATCCGATGAAAAATAAAATCCCGAGTCACCTCACATAGAAGGAATAAGAAGTCATACAAGGGACTTGATCGGATGAAGCCGAGAGATGAATTAGAATAACCACGCAAGATACGACAAGAGATCAGATTAGAGATAACGATAAGGGAACAAGAATCATACAGAACGGAGTACAACCAAGATTTGCCGACTAAAAGATGTTACAATCAAGGCAGACGCCGCCACATGCAAGCATGGGCAGGAGAGTACAAAGAAGATAAGGTGCTGACCCGAGGCGAAGAATTAAAGGAGTACAAAGACAGACATTGACAAATGATTTTAAAGACGAGAAATAAATCATCATAGAGACGGTTTGACTTCCTCAAAGATGCAAGAATTTTTATGGAAATCAGGACGCAAGTATCAAATACGATAGCAACCTAAAATTTAGACAACGACTTTCTATAAAGGTGGCATTATAGAACTACACCAACCAAGGAGGAAGAATGAGAGAGAATGATATTGGTGAACTCGAGGGTCCACAATAACTTCTCATTCAGAGAGAGACTTAAGTTACCAACACCAACAATTCGCACCGGAACCTCACAAGCAGCTGAGGACCGAGGAATCGCGAAGATGTAATTACGAGCTATCATGGAAAATCTGATGAGTCCATTGACGATAGATGAATGATGCAGCTAAACTAGGAAAGAGTATAGTGGCCTTATAGTGAGAAATAGAAGTGTAGATTATAGAAGAAGCTAAAGGAGTATAAACATAGAAACTGGAGGAGATAGATTTTCACCAGGGGCATCAAACTTCAAAAGAGATAGAAGAACAATAAGTCCGTGATCCTATAGAAGGTCAACTACAGACTAGGAGTATAAACGTGCGGGTCAACTAGTGATAACTGGTTAGCAGATAAGGAAGATAGCCATAGATTTATGAAAGAATTTTATAGATATTTGGAGGACCCTTCAAGAGATCAACGGCGACAAATGTGAAGTTAAATCGGTACACGTGCTAGTAACATTAATAGTAACATGGAATGAGTTGAGTTACTAACTCTAATTAAGAACGTAAGAAGAAGACCTAGACGGCCAAGAATGACCCTCTTATGCCATTGGAGACAGAGAGAATTACGGGAGTGATTTACTACCTATTAGCTAGGAAAAGAGTACATATCACAACCAGTAGAGATGAATTGTAAAAGAAGAGCTGGAAGAGTAAGAAGTATATAATTTTGATAAGGTTCTATGTCAATCCAGACAGAGGATGCGTAGCATCCCATATTACGGGAGTGATTTACTACCTATTAGCTCACACATCCTCTGTCAATCCAGACAGAGGATGTGTGAGCTAGCATGCCCTCCACATGGCAAGGAGTGACAATGGCGGATCACACTCTCCACTTCATCCTCCGGTATGCATCTTCTAAACATTCCATCCGGCCCTCTCTTGAACAAAAGTGGTTCACTCCAATAGTAGTGCCTCACATCTTTGAAGAACTTCTTTCTTTGGGCATATGTCAAACCGGGAGGCACTTCCTCACACACTAGATAGTTCACAATGTCGGCAAACCATGGTTCACTTCCTCTAGACACTTGGAACAAGCACTCCTCCACCATTTGCAATTGCTCATCCCGGAATGAGTCATCAATCGGGATGTCATCTCTTTGAAGCTCCAATGGTGGGAGTCTACTAAGGTGATCCGCCACGGAGTTTTCGGATCCCTTCTTGTCCCGGATTTCTAAATCAAACTCTTGAAGAAGAAGGATCCACTGAATCAACCTAGGCTTAGCATCCTTCTTGGTAAGTAGATAACGGATCGCAACGTGATCCGTATACACAATGACCTTCGCTCCAACAAGATATGAGCGGAACTTCTCAAATGCATACACAACCGCTAGCAATTCCTTCTCGGTGGTAGCATAATTGAGTTGGGCATCATCTAGCGTCTTGCTAGCATAATAGATGGCATGTGTGCGCCCATCTTTCCTTTGCCCCAAAACAGCCTCAACGGCTACATTACTTGCATCACACATGATCTCAAACGGTAAACTCCAATCCGGAGGTTGCATGATAGGTGCGGAGATCAAAGCGTTCTTCAACCTACAAAAAGCCTCAAGGCAATCCTTAGAGAAAATAAACTCAACATCTTTCATTAGTAGGTTAGTAAGAGGCTTAGAAATTTTAGAGAAGTCTTTAATAAACCTCCGGTAAAAACCGGCATGCCCTAAGAAACTCCTTACCCCCTTCACCGAGGTAGGTGGTGGCAACTTCTCTATCGTTTCAATCTTGACCCTATCAACCTCAATGCCACGGTTGGACACCAAGTGTCCCAACACAATACCTTCACTTACCATGAAGTGGCACTTTTCCCAATTCAAGACAAGATTTGTCTCCTCACATCTTTTCAATACTAGTGACAAGTTAGCCAAGCAATTATCAAAGGAAAAACCATAAATAGAAAAATCATCCATAAATACTTCCATGATGTTTTCAATGTATTCCGAAAAGATAGCCATCATACACCTTTGGAAGGTGGCGGGTGCATTACACAACCCAAATGGCATTCTCCTATATGCAAAAGTTCCCCATGGACATGTAAAGGTGGTTTTCTCTTGGTCATCGGGGTGGATAGGGATTTGGAAGAATCCACTATAGCCATCTAAATAGCAAAAATGAGAATGTTGAGCTAATCTCTCTAGCATTTGGTCAATGAAAGGAAGAGGGAAGTGATCTTTCCTAGAGGCCATGTTAAGCTTCCTATAGTCAATGCACATCCTCCATCCCGTAACCGTCCTAGTTGGGATTAGTTCATTATTCTCATTAGTCACTACGGTCATCCCACCCTTAGGAACTACATGAACGGGGCTAACCCACTTACTATCCGAGATAGGGTAGATAATCCCCGCATCTAGCAACTTAATGATCTCTTTCTTAACCACCTCTTTTATTATAGGATTCAATCTTCTTTGATGTTCAATAGAGGGTTTATGGTTATCTTCCATCAATATCTTATGCATGCACAAAGAAGGTTTTATGCCAACTAAATCACCAATGGTATAGCCAATGGCTTTCCTATGCAATCTTAGCTCATGCAACAACTTAGCAAGTTCATCATCATTCAAGCATGCATTCACAATCACCGGATATGTAGAATTATCACCAAGAAAAGCATACTTCAAATGAGAGGGAAGGGGTTTGAGTTCAAGTTTAGGAGGACCTTTATCGAGTGGAGACGATCCAAATAACGTTGGATGAGATGAATCCAAAGCAAATGAAGACCTTCCAAGGCTCCTTGAAGGTTGATCATCAATGAGGGTTACTTCTGGGGGAACCACGGTTGGAACCACGGTTGGCTCCTCATCCACGGCCGTGGAAGTTGCCAAGCTTGCATGTTGGAGCTTTCCAGAGAGTTCTTTGTCGAGTGGAGACGATCCAAATAACATTGGATGAGATGAATCCAAAGCAAATGAAGATCCTCCAAGGCTCCTTGAAGGTTGATCATCAATGAGGGTTGCTTCTGGGGGAACCACGGTTGGAACCACGTTTGGCTCCTCATCCACGGCCGTGGAAGTTGCCAAGCTTGCATGTTGGAGCTTTCCAGAGAGTTCTACGGCCGTGGAACACATTCCACGCCCGTGGAACCTACAGATGTTCAGCATGCCTTTGTGGTCTTCATTTTCAACTCTTGTCTCCTTTTCTAGTGCTTCCAAGGCCTTGATCTCTTCATTGCAAGCCTCCTCAACACCTTCCTCCATCAAACTTAAGGTAAGAACCTTCTCCAAGGGGTCCTTGATCAAGATCGAGCTCACAACTTCTCTAAACTCCTCTTGCTCGACTATGTTGAAGACATCCTCATCAAGGGTTGGCCCTTTCATCATTGTGGACAACTTAAACTTGGTATTCTCTTCTCCAATGTTGAAGGAGATAACCCCATTCTTGCAATCCACTAGGCATCCGGAAGTGGCTAGGAAAGGTCTTCCTAAGATGATGGGAACGGGATAGTCTGCCGGGATGTTCAAAACAACGAAGTCTATGGGCACATAGAACTTCCCTAGTTGCACCGGAATGTCTTCTAAAATCCCAACCGGGTGAGTGATTGAGCGGTCCGCCATGTAGAGGGTCATCTTGACCGGCTTTGGCTCTCCTAGCCCAACCTTGTTGCAAAGTGCAAGCGGGATGATGCTTACACTTGCCCCAAGATCACAAAGGGCTTCATACTTCACATCTCCCACTCCAATTGGAACACAAAAAGAGCCCGGAACTCTTAGCTTGGGAGGCATCTCTTCCTTCATTGTTTGGATCAATTCCGAGGACCTCTTTGTCATTCTTATCTCCCCATACTCCTCCAACTTCCTTTTGTTGGAGAGTATCTCCTTCAAGAACTTGCCATATGCCGGCATTCCTAAAATAACATCCATGAACGGAATATTAATATGCAATTTAGACATAAGTTCAAGGAATTTACCAAAGTGATTGTCTAAACGAGCCCTTGCTCGTGATTGAGGGAACGGTAGTGGTGGCTTGTATGGAGGCGGTGCCACATAAGTTGGCTCAACATCCTTGCTCTTGCCTCCATCTTCTTGCACTATCTCTTCTTCTACCACTACTTGCTTTCCCTTAGCATTATCCCTTGGCAAGGGATCCTTCATACTCAACCCACTCCTCATTGTAATGGCCAACACTTGGCCTCTTGGGTTGTCTTCGGTCCTTCCGGGAAGCTTTCCCGGATCTCTATGGGCTTCACCCGCCTTTTGGAACACTTGTGCTTCCAACACCTTTTGAGCCTTAGAGATGGAAGTCACCGTGCTCTCAAGACCACTCAACCTTCCAAGCAATTGCTCAAACATCATTTTGGTCCTATCCTTTGGAGGTTGAGTAAATCCGGGTGGAGGTTCTTGTGAAGCTTTTGGTGGTGGAGTTGTGCTTGTGGAAGCGGGAGGGTTCAAGGCTCCATCCGGGTTAGAATAGGAAAACCCGGGATGGTTATGGTTGAGCCGGTAATTGTTGAATTGCTGGTTGTTGTTGAAGTTTCTTGGGCCTTGGTAGTTGTTATAATTGCCCCTTCCCATGTAATTGACATCTTCCTCTTTGGAAGACAAATTAGCTTGAACTTGCACTTGAGGAGTTGCTTGGTTCTTCAAAGTTGTAGCACACAACTCTCTCAAAGACTTCAATTCATTATTGATGGCATCAAGCTTGAAGTTGCTCATGGTGACTTCACTCACCTCATATGCTCCCGCCTTTCTCCCTTCGCTCTTCCTATGGGAGTATTTCTCAATCACTAGAGCTTGTTTCTTCACAAACTCCCAAGCATCATCTACATTCTTCTCCATGAAAGGTCCACCGGAAAGAGATTGGAGCTTGAATTGGCTATCTTCATCAAGTCCTTTGAAGTAGATCTCCAATAGCTCAATTTTTGGTATACCATGGTGTGGGCAATCTAGGAGAAGGTCCTTGAATCTCTCCCAAGACATGAATAAACTCTCTCTATCCTTCATCACGAAGGCATTTATCTTCCCTCTTAACTCGGTAGTCTTGGAAGGTGGGAAGAACTTAGTCAAAAACTCGGTTGTCATCTCCTCCCAAGTACTAACTCGCCCTTGTGGAATAGATTGATACCAAGCCAAGGCTTTATCCTTAAGAGAGAAGAAAAAAGCCCTAAGCTTATGGTTGTTGCTCTCCAATCTAGGCGGTCTAAGAGTCTCCATCAAAATCTCATAGTTCATCAAGTGTTGATGGGGAGACTCTCCTTCCATCCCTCCAAATTGATTATCCCGGATCATTTGTAGAACTTGAGGGCGGAGCTCGTAGTTGTGGGTTGCGGGATCTCCTAAGTTCACACCCGGACGGTGTGCTCTTTGTGCCGGATCCATACGTCTCCCTAATGTTTGTGGCTCTTCAATTGCAATGGGCACAACCCTAACATTCGCCGCCGGCTGCGGTTGTGGTGGAGGAGGTGGAGGTTGTTGACGATTAAGCTCTCCTTGCACAAGGGCTTGCCTAATCTCATCAATCTCCCTCCTAGTTGCTTCTTGCCTCTCATTGGCAAGTCTCCTCTCTTCCTCCAAGAGCTCATCTCTTAGCCTTATTCGCTCTAAAGCCTCATCCAATTCAGCTTGGAGATCTCTTCCGGCCATCTCTTTTCCCTTTTTAATGCTCTTTGATCTAGATCTAAGGGTTTTCTCCGGTTCGGGATCGAATGGAGCTAAATCCTTACCACTAGATCTTCGCATACACCTAAAGAGTAAGAGATGTCCTGAAAAGCAAAGACACAAAAGAGAGATCAAAAGCAACAAGAAAGATCTACACTATAAACAATCACAAAATAGACTCAATCTAGACCTAGTCCCCGGCAACGGCGCCAAAAACTTGTCACGCTAAGATCGTGTGTGCACACAATAAGCTTTAAATTTATACTCGTTATATTTCTCCTAACTCTTAGCGAACCCGCAGTGTACGGGACGTTTGTAGTATGGATAGTATTCCGAGGTCGAACACAAAGACTAAGGTGAGATTGATTCAATTTATGATTAAGTTTAGTGAAGATCTAGTTTAAGAAAGAAGGAAATAAAGAAATGAAAATCTCAATGTTTTTGGTTGGTTTTAGGTGATCAATCAAGGATCACAAATCATGCAAAGTAAACAATCAACTAAGCTAATGAATCAACACAAGCAACAAGCTAAACATGAGATATGAATCAAAAGAGAAAAGCGGATTCTAGGGGTTGGAAATTCCGGTTATGGCATAGGACTCAAGCTATCTAATCATTCTTTGGATTAACTATGATATGTTGGGAGTGAGTGTTTCTAGATTGGGATCAATCACCGGGTAGGTCTCATGATCCACTAGTCCATTCCTAAGGTCTCATCACCGGGTAAGTCTCAAAGAGCCTAAGGGATGAAATTATACACAAACCGGATTTGTCACCTAGGGATCTAACCTATCCTTACCGGGTAAGTCTCGAAAGGGTTAATCCTAAACAACTATCCTAGCACACTTAGTCCAATGGCGGCTTATGAGGCTCACCACTACCTAGGGTTTGTCATCTTTGAAATCTAAGAGTAAGAATCACCGGGTAGGTGTCTTCTAACACTTAGTTGCTAACACTAGGTCACCCTAGGGTAGATTTAACTCAACAAACACTAGGATTTCAACATTATAACAATCTTAGGCTAGATCCATCGAACCAAGGAGAATCACGGGCTGTTCTACCAAGTCCACGGCCGTGGACTGGCAAGAACAAACCGTGGATCCTAACAGAGGTTTCGTTCAACTGAGTGACTCATCCAAGGGTAAATCTAAGTCCGTCCTTTCATAGTCCTAGCCACAAGCATCCTTTCCTTACCCTAGAATCACATCTATTTAGCCTACAACATGCATGATAACAATCGAATTCATCAAACATATAATCATAGCTTCCATTTGCAAGACAATGAAGAGAAAGATATGCAAAAGTGAAACAAACAAAACCAAGCTGAAAATGAGATTAGAATGACTCACAACCCTTCTAAAAGAAGGTTTAAATGGTTCATACAACTCTAAAAATAGATTCCGAAATTCTTCACTACAAAAGCTATCAAAGTGTTAGCAATGGTGTGTTCTTCTCCTTCCTCTCCAATGGTAGCTTCTCTTCCTCAATGGTAGCTTTCCTCCTTGAGAGAATCTTCTTGTTGAGAGAGTATTTTGATTGGATGATAATGGATAATGGAGAGCTGCTCCAAGATGCCTTCTCTCAGCAATGCAGGACCACTTTTATACTACCACCATGCTAGAGAGGGCCAAGAGATCGTGGCACAGCTGTCACAATCGTCTGGCAAAAACCACGGTTGGTTCCACGGCCGTGGAACTGCTAGTGAACCGTGGTTTGGTGCTTCAGCTTTGCCTTGGATCATTAAGCTTCGATTTGGTGCATAGCTTGTGTTGGTAAGGTTCCATGAGTTCTCCTTAGCCTCTAGCTTGCATCCTAATGAGTCCGAGGGTGTGTCATCTTGAGGAGTGACTCTCGAATGCATCGATTAAGCTCCTAAATCTCCCAAAATACCTACAAAGAAATGCAAAAGTCTGTGTAGGCGTCTATCTCGACAAAATACGTGAATTGAATGAAAACGTCGTGGACTAGTGCTAAACCATTCATGAATGAGTGAGAAATCTATCTAAATAACTACCTAAACCTAAGTCATAAATCGTGTTATCACCTGTCTCGGATCCGGGTCAAAGTCGGACAAATCTCCTGCTTCTGTCGGATCTCACCCAACATATCAGGAACTAACTCCAACGTAGCCAACTGATGAGCTTTATATGGAAACTGAATTTCTATCTCTAACCAAACTAAATCCCTTGGAAATTGCGGCTGTACTATCAACCGGGCTATCACCTTCTCCCGAGGCGTCTTCCAACTCAAAGTGTCAGAAACTACATTCGCCTTCCCGGGGTGGTAGAGAATCTCAAGGTCGAAATCGTGGATCAACTCTAGCCACCGCCTCTGGCGGTTATTCAACTCCCGCTGAGTGAATATGTACTTCAGACTCTTATGGTCTGTGAAGATCTGACATGTCGCCCCATAGAGGTAGTGACGTCAGATCTTAAGAGCATGGAATACTACAACTAACTCTAGGTCATGTGTGGGTAGTTCTCTTCATACGTCTTCAGTTGCCGAGATGCATATGCTATGACCTTACCCCTTTGCATCAAGACACACCCCAAGCCTAGCGTGGATGCGTCACTGTATACCACAAAGTCCTCTGTACCCTCGGGTTGTGCTAAAATCAGAGCAGACGTCAATCTCCTCTTCAGCTCCTCAAAACTCTGCTGACACGGCTCAGACTAGACGAACCGAGTAGTCTTCCTCTGAAGACATGTAAGTGGTCGGGCAATCAGGGAAAACCCTTCCACAAACCGGCGGTAATAACCTACTAAACCTAGAAAGTTGCGAACCTCCTTAACATTCTTCGGAGGTTGCCAAGAAGACACTGACTTGATCTTCTCCGCGTCGACCTTAATCCCCTCAGCAGTCACTACATGGCCTAGAAAAGCCACCTCTGACATCCAAAACTCGCACTTGGAAAACTTAGCATAAAGCTGGCTATCCTGCAGAATCTATAATACTGTCCTCAAGTGCCCGGCATTCTCCTTTCGACTCCTAGAGTAAACTAGAATGTCGTCAATGAAGACCACTACAAACTGGTCTGTGAAGTCGATGAAAATCCCATTCATCAACTCCATGAATACTGTTGGTGCATTAGTGAGCCCAAATGGCATCACTACAAACTCATAGTGAACATACCTAGTCCGAAATGCCGTCTTCGGTATGTCCTGCTCTCTCACCCTCAGCTGGCGATAACTATTCGCTTCAAATGGTGTGTGCAAGCTTTAAATTTATAACCCAAGATGTATGCTTAAAACAAGGATGCGAACCCGCAGTGTACGGGTCAATCGTAGTAAAAGCAAGAATTCCGGGGTGTCGATCTCAGGGACTTAGGTGAAACAAAACCAATATAGGTAGTCAATATTGCAACTAACCACAAAAGCAATTAAAACAATCAAAGATGATAATATAGTCAATTAAGGAAATATGCAAATTCTAGGGATTAAAGCATCTAGTTGTGGTTCGAACTCAAGATCTCAAGATAAGCGGACAAAGCTGAGGTTTTGCAAAGGGAAGGTGTTACTAAAGTGGAATAGATCATCGGGTAAGTCTCACTACTCACAATCCCAAGCCAAAGAACCTATCACCGGGTAAGTCTCAAGGTGCTAAGGAAAGGAACTATAGTTTCAAACCAACAAACCAACTAAGTGAATAGAATCAACCTTTACCGGGTAAGTCTCAGGCTAACTCACAAAGATGGAGTGAAGGCACACTCAAACCCCAATAAAGGATAAACCTTTATTACCTACACTTATGATCATGGGTAAACAAACAAAGGAATTACCGGGTAAGTCTCATCCTAAGCTTGCATTGAACCAGGAAAGGTGTAATAAGAATAGGATTTGGCAAACTCTAACACTTAACTCTCAGTTACGGATCAGATAGGTCACCTCGGTCAGACGAATTCCACCCCGGCCGAGATGTTCATCGACTGAACGATATACTCTAGGGTTAAGGATAAAGACTCGAGCTTTCAGGGTCCTACTGGAATTTTAAGATTATTCTATCATTGTTTTTCCCACAACCTTCCGCCGATCACATTAGAATCGCACAAGGAAATTAGCCACTCATCATCATGAAAGCAATAATCAAATATATGGGAAGAATGAATATTTGAACACAAAAATCTTAAGAAAAAGGTTTCAATAACTGAATCAAATATCAAACAAATAAGCGTTCCTTGGATCACAAATCCAATAAGACAAATCAACAAGAAGGGAATCTAAGAAAGTCTTACAAAACCCTTCACAAAAGCTATAAAAGCTATGAACTTCCTTCCTTCAACCTTCCTTCAACCTTCCAAAAATCCTTCCTAACTGCAGTTTCTTCAATCCCCAGTTGTTATGATGGTAGCAGGTCCTTCAATTTGTGGAAAATTCAACCCTTTATATAGAAAAATTACCCTCCAAAGATAAAATATCTTGAAAAGATATTTTCCTAATAAAATATATCCACATCTCATAAATAGATCCCTAAATTATATGATCTTCCTTTCAGAAATCCAGCCCAAAAATATAAGATCTCTCCTTCCAAAAATAAAAGATCTCAGCCAAGAATAAAATATATCTCGCCGCGTCAGGGTATTCGCCTCGGTCGCGACGCTCCTCAAAATCACCTCGGTCGAGGTGGTACTGTAGCTGACCGAGGTGAACCTCAACTGAAGGTGAAATCTCTCAAATCTGGTCCAAAGTAAATCTGTAATCCATTTCCATGTTTCCTGGGCTCTTCCTTAAGCTCCTGAATGTAGCTTCAATGACTCCTTTGCTCCTTTATCTCTATTTTAGTCCAAAATGTGCCATTTTACCTACGATTACAACTAAACTTGGTGTAGACCTCGATTCCCGCAAAGGTAGATGAAATGACAATATAATCACATAATATACATTCAAACATGCAGATTATTGAAGATAAAACGTCTAAACAGGTCCCAAAATATAGACTATAATTCATGCTATCAAAATACCACATACTTGTCCCTTGCTTGTCCCCAAGCAAGTTCCAAATCTTAAGTACAAGATAGAATGGATTATAAGTCATGAAGATCAATGAAAAGTATTTCAAAACATTTTTAGTGGTGTGCTCAAATCATAGATCACTCTAAGAGAATGCTTCATGGAATTTAAAATCAAAACATGCTCAAAACATTTTATAAGTATAAGAAAGTTGTTCATCTTTGCATAAAATCATAGAATGCATATTAAATCATAATTATCGAAATTAATCATGTATAATCCAGTTTAAACCACCAAGTTAATCAACAAACTTGAGGTCTCAAGGGCTTTTCAAGAGAAGGTCAAGAAACGTGTGAGGATGGGATGTATATAGGGAATGTGGTGCTAGAATCCGGGAAAAGGATCTTCACTTCATTTGCTTTGAACTTCAACATCTTCCACCAATAAGCTTTGCTTATTTTCTTTTTACTTTTTGGGATGCATGGACAGAGGTGCACAATAACCGAAGCCTAGGAGATCAGCAATCATCAATTTCTCGAGATGCCTCAAACCCTTGATGCACATACCAAGACCCGTTAGGAATATCGCTCAATCCGACTTTGGCAAGACACAAACACCCGGCTATGTGAATGGTGCCGAGTTACTCATCATCATGATTGACTTCCCCAAACCTATTTTGTTTTTTTCTAACTTGCGGCCAACATCTCAACTTTTCTTTCACTTGCTTTTCACTTGCTTGCTTCCAAATTTCCGGATAGGTAAAGGGAGGCAAATATGTATATGAGGGGCTAAAGCATGATCAAGAAGAAGAAGAGAAGAGAATGAATTGCCTTAATCATCCCAGGAAGAAAGTGAGAGAACTCATCATGTGGTGTCAACCTTAAAATTCAACATAATTTGGATAAAAACAAAGTATTAAACATGCCACAAGTTTCAAACAAAGCATTTAGCAACTTAAACATATTATAAAACCTTTCAAACATATAAAGATTTCAAATCCAGTCAGCAAACAGAATTATCACTGAGGTCATATCCAGATAAGAAGCACAAAAATTGTTTCGAAAACTGTTCCAGTTAAACCACCTCGGTCGAGATGTTCTAAGTCAACCGAGGTACTGTACCTCGATTGGTCAGAATCACTTCGGTCGAGGTCAATAAATTTTTTTTTTCAAACCAGTTTTTGACGTTTTTCTCAATCAAATAACCTGTATGCATGCATGTAGTCTCAGATAAGCACATAGAGTATAAGGAAATCATAAATATCCGTCAAAAGTCATACAATCATCCACATAAGTCAAATAATACATATCCGCATACCCCATACTTGGGACACATTGTCCCAATGGGTCAAATAAGTCTAAGAACAGAATACTCACCGGACAAAGCTGAGCTGCATAATAAATAAAGAAAGAAATCCTGCGAGCTCTAATTTCAATCCGGTGGTGGTGGTGGTGGTGGCACGTACGGGTACTGAGATGGGTCAAACGGGTAGCCCATGACCTGCTGAAACTAAATCTCAGCCATCCTGCACTGGTAGTGCTGGCTCTCCCGTATCTCCCTCATCTCTAAGGATAAGGCGGCGTAGGAGTCTATCATCTGATCCGTCAAATCATCAATCCGGCGGTGAGCGACTGGATCCCTCTGCTTGCGAACTCTATGTCTTGTAGGTCGTGTTGGTGCTGCAGCTGGCTCGTCCTCTATCTCCTCGTCGTCTAGATCGACGATTGGCACACTAGTCCCAGCTGTATCGGTCCCTGTATCCATGGCAGCACTGCCATCATCATCCTCATCATCCTGCTCATCAGCCTCCTCCTCATCCTGCCCCTGAGCTGCTGCTGCTGCTGCGTCCCTAGCGTCCTCAATAAGAGGAATCCATGTTGTGTACCAGTAATGCGGGTCATAAACGGAAAATTGAGATGACCATCGAATACCCTGAGGTGTAGTCTGCTCCTAGGGCATCGCCACATATGGCGTATTAAGTCCACGAGGAACCAAGATCCTCCTCGTAATCATCTCCTGCAGCTCAAGCGGCTTGGCAGCCGCCACCATAGTACAAGCACTCAAGTCTAAGTCCATGTAACTCGCGATGTGAGTCACTAGACTGCCGCAGCATATATCTCCTTTCGCCTTTGCCTTTATCTTGTGTAAATCCTCTGCCAACATCACTCCAAAATCCGGAACTCCTCCTGTCACCATACAGTACAGACTCAGCAACTCCCCCTGTCTAATATTCTGGGGCGTCTCAATACGCACCAGAAGTGTCTCGCTAAAGATCCGGTGGGCTAATCTGAAGGCCAAGTGGAAGATAATACGCTCCTGGAGTCTCTAGGTCTCCACCTATCAGCGTGCTCAACTACGTGAGCTATCTGGCCCCAAAACTACCGAGCCACGGCTCGAGAGGGAAAATCAGCAACTGTGGGGGTCGCGAAGCCGAAGATATCCCTCCAATGACCATCGGAACTAAGTAGTTCCGGTTCAGCAACGGTACATGATGGCACGCTCAGTAAGCAAGTAAGTCAAGGAGCTAACAAACTCCAAAGTCGGCTTGAGGTAGGCTGGAGCTCTAATCTCCATGAACTGCTCCAGCCCTACCGTAGCAATCATCCGCCTCAAATCATCATCCACGTAGAGGCAGTCGAATGCAGAAATATCTAGAAATCGTGGTGCAGCCACTGGACGCACAACAATGCAGTCATAATCAACCTGGTGACGCTCATGGATCACCGGTATGGATCGACGAGAAGAAGAGGAAGGAGAAGGAGAGGCTCTATCCTTCCGAACAAATTGCCTGTCAGAACTCATTTTTCACTCTCTGTCAGGCCACCTCGGTCGGCTCTCAGATCCCAAGAACACCTCGGTCGAGACGCAAGTCGACTAGATTGAGGTAGATGGCTGTTCGATCGAAACTCTCAGAAATCCAGTTCTTTTCCCCGATATCATTACCAATGGTTCCTATGGGGTACTTAATTCTTTTCCAACATAATGCAAGGGCAACCAAAGCCCAATTTGATCGAAAACAGTGAAAGAAGAGGGAGTTAGGTTTTTTTTCGATTTACCCCAGATTTGGTCGATTCGGGGCATTTTTGTTGCAGATTGTCGTTTGCAAACCGATCCTCAATCCTTTCCTTGCAGTTTGGAAGCAAGAATCGTCGAAAATGGGCGAAAATCAAAGAACGAGATGAATTGGGACACCGCGGTCGAGAAGGTGAGAGAGGAAAGAGAGAGAAATATCAGCCCCCTTTTATACCCTTTTCTGGAACTACTGTCACCTCGGTCGAGATGGTCTCGACCGGACCGAGGTGGATCTTCAGTAACCCTAGTCGCCTCGGTTGCTCAAGAATCATCTCGGTCGAGGTGCTGTGACAATAACCGAGATGTGTCTCAGTCAAACTCCGTCTTCTCAAATTCTCGAACTTTTGTCCTTCCAGTGTTGCTCTTGGGTTGTATTCCTTCCTTAGAAATCACCTGTTGTCTGTTTAGGACGCCAAAAACAAAACAAAGCAAAGCAAAAGCAAACTATCTTAAGCTAGACTAGATAAAGGGAAAGAAAGCAATACCTTGGGTTGCCTCCCAAGAAGCACTTGATTTAAGGTCGCTAGTTGGACCGTACGGCTTCTTCAAACAAGGTATAGTGGTGCAATCTCCTCAACCGGGATTTCTGGTTTGTATTTCTTAAGTCTATGATCATTGACCTTGAAGCGTCCACTTGTTTCTCCCCAAATCTCAACTGCACCATAAGGGAAAACATGTTTCACAACATAAGGTCCGGTCCATCTAGATTTCAACTTACCTGGAAAGAGGCGGAGGCGGGAGTTGAAGAGTAGAACTAAGTCTCCTTCTTTAAGCTCCTTAGGATTGACACGCTTGTCATGCCATTTCTTCGTCCTTTCTTTTTAGATCTTGGCATTCTCATAAGCGTTCAAACGCAGCTCCTCCAACTCGTTGATGTCCAATAGTCGCTTTTCACCGGCGTCTTTGATGTCAAAGTTCAACCATTTGATCTCCCAATATGCTTTATGTTCCAGCTCAACGGGTAAATAACAAGACTTCCCATATACCAAATTATAAGGGGTGGTACCAATGGGAGTCTTGAATGCGGTCCTGTAGGCCCAAAGAGCGTCGTCCAACTTTATGGAGCAATCCTTCCTCGTCCTAGAGACGGTCTTTTCCAAGATCGCTTTAATTTTTCTATTTGAGATCTCGACCTGTCCACTAGTTTGAGGGTGATATGGGGTTGCTACCTTGTGGGTTACCCCATACTTCGATAGAAGTGCCTTAAACTTCCGGTTGATGAAATGTTTCCCTCCATCGCTGATGATGATGCGTGGAGTCCCAAAACATGGAAAGATAATCCTGTTAAAGAACTTCACAACCACCATGGCGTCATTAGTGGGAGAGGCAATGGCTTCAACCCATCTATAGATGTAGTCGAGAGCTAGGAGAATGTAGAGGTTTCCTCCGGATGATGGGAAAGGTCCCATGAAATCAACTCCCTATACATCAAAGATCTCAACTTCCTGTATGTTATTGAGTGGCATCTCGTTCCTCCTAGATAAATTCCCTGTTCTTTGGGATGCATCACAAGACACAACAAACGTTTGCACATCCTTAAATAATGTAGGCCAAAAGAAACCGGAACGTAATACCTTGGTGCACGTTTTGTGAGCGCTAGCATGCCCTCCACAAGGAAGTGAGTGACAATGCCGTATGACACTAGTAACTTCATCTTCCGGAATGCATCTTCGAAGCATCCCATCCGGACCTCTCTTAAATATCAGCGGTTCATCCCAGCAGTAATGGCGTACGTCTTTAAAGAATTTCTTCCTTTGAGCGTACGTCAATCCGGGCGGTATATCTTGGCAAACAAGATAATTAATAATGTCAGCATACCAAGGTCCTTTATTATCAAATATTGGGTGGAGAAAGTGTTCCATCAACTGAGGATGAATGTCAGAAAAGGGAGTAAGAAGTTTGTTATTCTTAGTTGACATCATCTCGCTTTCGACCTCGGTCGAGGTCCAGAGAGGGTGACCGAGATGTCCTTCAGTCAAGAACACCTCGCTTGGTCCAGAAGGTGCCTCGGTCGAGGTACTACAACTGGGACCGAAACTGGAGATCTTCTTCTCCTGGATTAGCCTTTCAAATTTAGCTCCTGGATCTTCTTTCAACGCCTTTAAGCTCCGTATATCTGCATCACAAGAAATATCTATGCCTTCCTCCATTAAGCTAAAGCTAATAACTTTCTCAAGTGGATCATTAATAAGGATAGAGCTCACCAATTCTCTTGATTCTTCTTCATAATAGATGTTGAAGATATCATCTCCCAACGGCTCTCCTTTCATTGCCGCAAGTAATGCAAACTCAACTTGATCACCGCCAATGTTGAATTGCAACTTGGCGTTCTTACAATCCACATTGCAACCCGAAGTTGCTAGAAATGGCCTCCCGAGAATGATAGGAACGGGATAATCTGCGGGAATGTCAAGCACAACAAAGTCTATAGGTAAATAGAAGTTACCTAACTTAACCGGAACGTCTTCCAAAATACCCACGGGATGGGTGATGGAGCGGTCCGCCATGTACAATCGTATCTTCACTGGCTTGGGCTCTCCAAGTCCGATCCTCACACATAGCTCCAGCGGGATGATGCTCACGCTGGCTCCTAGATCACACAATGCCTCACAAGTGACATCCCCAACTTGAATGGGAATGCAAAATGAGCCGGGATCTCTCAATTTGGGTGGCATCTTCTCCTTCATGATTTGAATAAGCTCCGAAGATTTAAATGTCATCCTTACTTCACCAAAGTCTTCCAACTTCCTCTTTCTTGATAGAATTTCTTTTAAGAACTTCCCATAGGCAGGCATCCCTAGAATAGCATCAAGGAAAGGGATATTAATATGTAGTTTATTCATCAAATCAAGGAACTTACCAAAATGCTTGTCTAGATGTGCTCTAGCCCTTGACTGGGGGAATGGAAGTGGTGGTTTGTATGCAGGAGGTGGGACATAAACTTCAGTTTTATCTGACGCTCTTTGAGGCTCAACCTCGGTTGGCACCTCGGTCGAAGTGTTCTTCGACTGTACCTGGACCGAGGTAGTCTTCGTCTGTACTGGCATCGACCGAGGCACTGGATCTACAGTTTTCAGTCCACTTCTCGTCGTTATTGCCATGATCTGTCCTTTAGGGTTGCTTTCTGTCCTTGCTGGAAGCTTCCCTGGATCTCTTGGCGCTTCATTCGCCTTGTTAAAGAATTGTTGCTCTAAGTCTTTTTGTGCCTTCGAAAATGAAGTCATGGATGTCTCCATAGCATTGAGCTTGATCAAGATAGCCTCCAGCACTGCATCTTTCTTTTCCGGCTGGGACGAGCTTGATCTAGGCTCCTGACTCTTTAATGGAGTAGAAGAAGAAGAAGAAGAGAGGAAAGGATTAGAAGAGTTGTTTGAATTGGAGTTAGAGTAAGAGTTACCCGAATTTTGATTGTTTGCCCTCCAATTATTGTTGTTGGATCCTCTATTGTTGTTGTAGTTGTTGTTCCGAGAACCATTGTTGTTGTTTCGGTAACCGTTGTTCCTTGAGTTTTGATATCCTTCATCTTTTTTCTTGGTTTTAGCAACCAAAAGTTCCTTCAATTGCTTCACATCATTCTTCAAAGAGGTGAGTTGATCATTGTTTGGTGGATCTTCTTGGAAGTTGCCTCTTTTAACTCCACCTTCAGCTCCTTGGTGGGAATATTTCTCCATGTGCAAAGATTGCTTCTCTATGAACTCCCAAGCTTCGTCAATCGGCATGTCCATGAATGTGCCGGCGGATAGTAGTTGAAGGCTGAACTGGGTGTTGCCGTCCAGTCCCTTGAAGTATATCTCCAACAACTCTATCTTTGGAATCCCATGATGTGGGCAATCCAAAACGATGTATTTAAATCTCTCCCATGACTTGGACAAACTCTCCTTGTCCTTCATGATGAATGCATTGATTTTCCCTCTCATTTCAGCGGTCTTAGAGGGGGGGTAAGAATTTAGTCAAGAACTCCGTCGTCATCTCCTCCCAAGTGTTGATTTTTCCTGGAGGAAGAGATTGATACCAAGTAAGTGCTCTATCTTTCAAAGAGAAGTAGAAAGGCATTAGCTTGTAATTGTTGTTTTCCAGCCTTGAAGGTCTCAAGGTCTCCATCAAGATCTCATAGTTTTGTAGATGTTGATGCGGAGACTCCCTCTCTAGCCCTCCAAACTGGCATTGGCAAATCATGGAAAGAACTTGTGGTCGAAGCTCATAATCATGGTCCGCTAGATCACCTAGGTTGACTCCTGGATGCCTCAGCTGCTGATTAGGGTCCATCCTCTACCCTAGGGTCTGTGGAATACCTGCAAAAAGAGCATCTCGGACTAGTATCCGAGTTGGAAGTATCTCGGCCGGGGCAGCTGGAACTGGGTCTTGCCTCGGACGAGGAGTTGGATCTGGTCGAGGTAGATATTGGTCCCGTAAAGTCGCCATATCTGCTTCGATCACTTCCGTCCTTACGCGAGTTTCTTCCTTTTCCAGTCGCTGTTCTTCTTTGCTGAGGCGTAGTTGTTCCAATGCCTCCTTCAATTCGGCCTCAAGATCGCGATTCTCTTGATTGGCCATCTTAGCTTCTTTCAAGCGTCTCTTGTATGTCTTTTCTGGTTCTGGATCGTATGGAACGATTTCCTTCCCAGTGCGGGTTCTTCGCATAAGCAAACAAGAAAGAACCTGCGAAAGACACTCAAGTAGAGTGGTTAGTAGCAACAGGGGCAAGTGCCCCGAAAGACTACCGCAACCGGCTTGGTCTAGACCAAGTCCCCGGCAACGGCGCCAAAAACTTGTTCGCTCCAAATGGTGTGTGCAAGCTTTAAATTTATAACCCAAGATGTATGTTTAAAACAAGGATGCGAACCCGTAGTGTACGGGTCAATCGTAGTAAAAGCAAGAATTCCGGGGTGTAAATCTCAGGGACTTAGGTGAAACAAAACCAATATAGGCAGTCAATATTGCAACTAACCACAAAAGCAATTAAAACAATCAAAGATGATAATATAGTCAATTAAGGAAATATGCAAATTCTAGGGATTAAAGCATCTAGTTGTGGTTCCAACTCAAGATCTCTAGATAAGCGGACAAAGCTAAGGTCTTGCAAAGGGAAGGTGTTACTAAAGTGGAATAGATCACCGGGTAAGTCTCACTACTCACAATCCCAAGCCAAAGAACCTATCACCGGGTAAGTCTCAAGGTGCTAAGGAAAGGAACTATAGTTTCAAACCAACAAACCAACTAAGGGAATAGAATCAACCTTTACCGGGTAAGTCTCAGGCTAACTCACAAAGATGGAGTGAAGGCACACTCAAACCCCAATAAAGGATAAACCTTTATTACCTACACTTATGATCATGGGTAAACAAATAAAGGAATTACTGGGTAAGTCTCATCCTAAGCTTGCATTGAACCAGGAAAGGTGTAATAAGAATAGGATTTGGCAAACTCTAACACTTAATGGAATTTTAAGATTATTCTATCATTGTTTTTCCCACAACCTTCCGCCGATCACCCTAGAATCGCACAAGGAAATTAGCCACTCATCATCATGAAATCAATAATCAAATATATGGGAAGAGAATGAGTATTTGAACACAAAAACCTTAAGAAAAAGGTTTCAATAACTGAATCAAATATCAAACAAATAAGCGTTCCTTGGATCAAAAATCCAATAAGACAAATCAACAAGAAGGGAATCTAAGAAAGTCTTACAAAACCCTTCACAAAAGCTATAAAAACTATGAACTTCCTTCCTTCAACCTTCCAAAAATCCTTCCTAACTGCAGTTTCTTCAATCCCCAACTTTTATGATGGTAGCGGGTCCTTCAATTTGTGGAAAATCCAACCCTTTATATAGGAAAATTACCCTTCAAAGATAAAATATCTTGAAAAGATATTTTCCTAATAAAATATATCCACATCTCATAAATAGATCCCTAAAATATATGATCTTCCTTCCAGAAATCCAGCCCAAAAATATAAGATCTCTCCTTCCAAAAATAAAAGATCTCAGCCAAGAATAAAATATATCTCGCCGCGTCCAAGGTGTTCGCCTCGGTCGGGACGCTCCTCAAAATCACCTTGGTCGAAGTGGTACTGTAGCTGACCGAGGTGAACCTCAACTGAAGGTGAAATCTCTCAAATTTGGTCCAAAGTAAATCTTTAATCCATTTTCATGTTTCCTGGGCTCCTCCTTAAGCTCTTGAATGTAGCTCCAATGACTCCTTTGCTCCTTTAGCTCCATTTTAGTCCAAAATGTGCCATTTTACCTACGATTACAACGAAACTTGGTGTAGACCTCGATTCCCGCAAAGGTAGATAAAATGACAATATAATCACATAATATACATTCAAACATGCAGATTATTGAAGATAAAATGTCTAAAAAGGTCCTAAAATATAGACTATAATTCATGCTATCAATAACCTGATCTCAAGTCTATCCTCGAAAACACAAACACTCCATGCAACTGGTCCAACAGATCATCTATGCGAGGCAGGGGATACTGGTTCTTGATGGTGACCTTGTTCAACTCTCTGTAATCGATGCATAGCCTCATCGATCCATCTTTCTTCCTCACAAACAACACCGGTGCTCCCTAGGGAGAAACACTAGGGCGTATGAAGCCCTTCTCTGCTAACTCCTCTAATTGCTTCTTCAACTCAAGCAGCTATATCGGTGTCATGCGGTACGGGGCCTTTGAGATCGGTCTCATGCCCGGCTCCAGCTCAATGCTGAAATCAACACTCCTTTGTGGTGGTAACCCCGGCAGATCGTCACTGAATACCTCTGCGAACTCGCATGCAACTGGTATCTTCTCTACTGTAAGGCTCTTGCGTTCCTTCATGGCATAACAACAGAAGGCCTCGCAACCCTATGCTATCAATATCGCTGCTCTCACTGTACTAATAACCGTGCCGGACTTTCCGAGGTCCGAAACTCGAAAGATCACTCTGTGACCCTCCTCTGTGGCGACAGTCACAGTCCTCCTACCAATGTCTAAGACTGCTCCATGTCCCGTCATCCAGTCTATCCCTAAGATCCCGTTCTCATGTGCTAAGGGCATGACTCGGAAATCTACCAGCCAATCCCGGTCTCCCAAATGAATAGGACAATCATGTATCTCTTGGGATCCTCTAATCTTACCCCAATCAGGTAACCCAACTACAAAAGGTACACCCTCTACCGTAGCTAAGGATAGTCTATCTACGCATGCATCTGATATAAAGGAGTGCATAGCACCCGTATCAAACAAAACTTGCACGGGCAAATCATGAATCCAGATAGTACTTGTGGTCGCAAGTGCCGCTGGCTGATCAGCACTCCTAAGCTCAAACACTCTCGTCGGGGCTCCTCTAGTATTAGTAGTACCACCACGTCCCCTACCACGGCCTGATCCATGTGTAGTACTGTGTGTGGCAGGATGTCCTGGAGCCCGGTACTACTACTGCTACTGACTCGGTGCTCGGTACTGAGGAGGCCTCTGTCCACTCCTCTCAGCACCTGTAGGGGAAGAACCCTGTTGTGATGGAGCTCTGCCCTTGAGAACTCTGCCTTGATTAAAATGGTTTACATGTGTTGATGATGGAAGACTTCACACAAATGTAGTAGTTGGATATACTAACAATGTATTGATTATATTCTCTAGATATTTGGTTGGTTTGAATTCAGTGTAGGTTTTATGCAAATGTCAAGGACCTTGAAGTATAATTCAAGGACAAAGGAAGATAGCAAGTACAAAAGGACGAAATCAAGAGCCTTGGAATTATAGATGCACGGAAAAGGGCCTTGGAATTATAGATGCACGGAACAAGGATTCAAAATGAGTTGAAGATTTTCTTGGAAGATTTTCTTGCAATATTATGTAACAGAAAGATCTCATCAACCAAAGATCTTATCAACCAAAGGAAGATCTTATTAACCGAAGGAAGATCTCAACCGAAGAATAGAGAATCTTTTCTAGAAGATTTTCTAAACAATAAACGGAAAAATTATCTTCTCTCTCGATTCAATAGAAGACGAGAAGATCAAGGAGTTAAGGACTCGACGTGTTATCAAGAGCTGAAGACTTGCAACCTCTACCTTATCTTGAAACAAGAAACGATCTTCATGGAAAAGAAGATTCATCTTCAAACGGTCATCTCTATAACGGCTAGAAGACCTTTCCATATAAGAGTATAAATGAAGATGATGGTCGAGGAAGACAAGTACACAAGCTTACACAGGAAAACATCTTTACATCTTCAAGCAACCTAATCATCTTCATTTGTTGTTTTTCTTTCTCTCATTCACGCAAAAGCTTTATCCTCTTAGAGAGAGAAAACACTAGAGCTCCATTGGAAGATCTAAATAGTTTTATACTAGAGTGTGTGTTACTCTGCGAAGTAACTAGGCTATTATAGCGAGGTTAAGAGTTGGAGCTAGATCGTAGCATTGGCTATAGTGAGACAAGAAGGGGATTTCTTCTAGTTTGTATCTAGGACTCTTTGAAGCTGATAATAGCTAGTTAGATCCTACGGATATACCCTGGGACAGAGAGTAGGCTATTTAGATCCGAACTTCGTAAACATATCCTCGTGTCAATCTTTTCAATTCCGCACCATACATACTTTATTGTGACTAACTTTGTTTTGCAGGAGCAAGAAGTCAAGGCCCTTGAAAGGAGTTTCAAAGCCCTTGAAATCAAAGTTTCACGAGAAGCACAGATTGACATCAAGGTCCTTGAAAGGAGTTTCAAGGCCTTGAGATTTAGTTTGCAAAAAGTTCTCATACTCTATTCAACCCCCCTTCTAGAGTATCATTTAACTTATTTATTTCGCCTACCGGTTCTTCATCCCTGATGGCAGAAAGTAGACTTGTGTCCTGGCTTCCCACAAGTGAAGCAGGTAGTAGGTGGCCTCTTACAGTTTGGCCTGAGATGATCACAATTGCCGCAGTTAAAACACTGCCGCTCTCTACCCGAAGGATGGACTGTAGTGTGATAGCTCGGTCTCCCCTGAGTCTGCCCTCGTCCAAACCCGGATACAGTTGTATCGCCACTAGCATAACCTGTCCTCTGCCGCTTATCCGGCTCACCTGATTGAACAGATCTCCTCAGCACTGGCCTATCCCTCTCATATGCAGACGACCTATCCTGATAGTCTGATAGAGACTCGCAGCGAAATCCTGCCAGATAAGAACGAGTGCTCTCTCTCAATCTCCGGGAGAAGAGGTACACATGCTGCTCTTCAAGAGGTGCAGCTGGTCCAAGTAGGGTCAACTCTTTCTGAATCTTCTTGACGGGCTCAGCAATCGGAATATCCTCAAATCCCGCCTCAATAAAGTCCTAAAACTTCTCTCTCCTCAACGAGGCAGGGTAGTACCTCGCTCTAATACTGCTCCTCATTTGCTCCCAACTGGTGACTCGGCTACGAATGATCCGCCACCAGGAATGAGCCTCCTCTGTGAACAAATCGCCTCTAGTGTAGTCTCTACGTGCCTTATCCAATGCTCCACTTCCAACCCTATCTCTCCATTGCATGAGGGAACTTTCTGGGAGTTGAAAGCCTTCAACCACTTATCCGGCCTTGGGGCTCTAGACCCAATAGGAGCTCTGTCGGCCTCAACTCTCCTCTCAGGCACAACCGGCACCTGAGTCACTCTCTGTGTCACCTGAGCTGACCTAGCCAGTACTGGTGGTACCTAGGCAAGTCTCTTTGCCGTGGCAGCCTCCTCCATACGTTGGACGTATGCTCTGTACTCTTTGTAGTCAGATGCCCCTGTAGAACTGCGTCCTAACTCAATCGAACGTGCTCCTTGTGTTCCAGACCTAGCAGCGGTCTCATTCCCGACCTCAGGAACCATACTCTCAGCTACCTCTTTCACAGCAGCATCTGGCATGCTCACTGCGGGTGGATCCTCTCGAGGAGCTCGTCCTCGACCTCTCACCAGTGAAGGTCTACCTCCACGGCCACAGCCTCTAACAGCAGAAGTCCTATCAACTCTATCCTGTCTAACAGGAGGAAGAGGTGGACGACCTCTACCTTGACCAGTCGCTGGTGTAGCCCTAGTACGTGCCATCTGCACGAGTGATAACAACTACAGTTATATTATAGCTAAATGGTCAAAAGTAGTAAAAATCTAAAGTGATCATACTAAGAATGCCGAGATCCGCGGAGGTAGTGGTGGTCGTTCGTACTTTCTATCCCAACCCGACTATGCATGAAATTTGAAAACCAAAATTCTTTTGGAAAACTCAGACCCCTTTCGGGTTCTGCTTATTTACTTATTTGACCTTTAGAAGATTTCAAGTTCCATTGTTGCCAACGTAGAGTTCTAATACCATGTTGTAACACCCCAAATTTTAGAACTCGGGAAGCTACTAGTTAGGACCTCACAGTGGGTCCCGACCTTAGTTTGAGAACAACTTAACTAGATCATACAAAAAGGCACAGATAAGGAAAACTCATAAATCATAAAGTATGTTTTAACAAAGTAATGAATGTGACTAGAAAATTGACAGCCGGAAATAACACGTTCTCGCAATCTGTGAAAAGAAACAGTCATATCTGAAAGACCAACAAAAGAATCTACAACCCGTCTTAAGGAGTACGACACCCCGGCTGTCCACTACCATCCGGATAACTCGGCATCTGCTCTAACCTTTGGCAACTCTAAACAACGATAAACAGTTAGCTAACTAATCAAATATAAGTAGAAAGATAAATAGCACAAGCATACAGAAATAGAATGTAAACACTCAACATGCTGGCACACTATCCGGTTATTATCTGATAACTGAGGTGATTCACTTCATCCCATTGTAAAAGTTGTATCACGAGAAATCTTAATATTCTCGACTTCGTTCCTTATCCAACTGGTGATGGGTTGGCACACCTCCGCCGGTGGCGTCCCTGCAAACCAAGTGTGGACTAGTCCCGAAAGAAACCCCCAACGCCCTCGGGCTAACTGAGCAGAATGCTACCGCCCGTTACTTTTAGGCTAGATATGTAAGTCGTTCAATGATTACTCTGAAATACACTAGTACACACATCATTCAAACACCATTATCATCATTCACACTCATATCTGACAGCTAGCTAAGTAAGCCCACTGGACTTACTTGAATCAGATCTTGACTCTCTTAGTCACAATTTGATCTGTAACTGTAGGAACTTAGTGGGCTGTCAAAGGAGGCAAGTGTGTCGGCACACTTCCTAGGTAATTAGAAGTCTAAGACTTCTAAGATAGGAGATCTCAATAGATAGAATTTATTACAATACTCATTTAAGGTAAAATGACGATTTTACCCTTGATCCCGAAACTTCCAAAAATCCCATAATTTATGCTTAAACTCTTATTTGAGACTAAAATGCCATATTCTAACTCTCGAGGATGGGTTTGGGTAAAACTAGAAAAACTACACCTTTTCCTATTTCCCGAAAAGTCATTAAGGTCCAACTTTGGATTCAAATACGAAACTTGAATAAATTTATAAAAATTCCGAAACAATTCTCTAAATTATCTATGATATCCAATCTACTCCTAGGAGCAAAAATTTCTTAAAACTGTTCAACTATCACTTCTACAAAAATCTCTAAAGTTGGTTACAACACGTCTGGCTTAGCGGAGACAGAGAAGGCGGCACCAAGTTCTTCCAAATTGTTCGAGTTTGGTAGAGGCTTCAGTAAGCTCGATGGTGGCTGTGTATAGTACAAAGGGGAAGGGAATTTAGGGTTTGGTGGGAAGATGATGAATAGTGCATAGGAAGCGTATCTCATTGTTGTAGCGTTTCCTTAACGGGCTTTTACAAATTCCGTAACCAAAAAAATTTCATATCATTCCCTCAAGAATTCCAAATCATATGTCTTTAACCTCCCGAAGAATTTTGCAAACCTCATTTTAATCCAAAATAAATCGATTAGGAAAATTTCTAAAACCCTGTATTACACTATTTTGTGGGTCTTTATTTCTTTTCAGCGATTTTTCTATCACACGTCGATTATCATGTAGGACTGATAAACTAAGGAGAAGGTTTGAATATTAAACAAATTATACATTTTCTGGCCTTTTGGCTAAGTTTAAGTATAATTTATTTTTCATAATGAATTAATATCCGTTATATGGGTCGTTAATCTACTGTTTTGTGGGTCGTTGACCTACTGTTTTATGGACCGTTGAGCTACTATTTTGTGTGTCATTAAATATTTTCAGCGATTTGGCTATTTCACATCGATTATCAAGTAAGGCCGATAGTTTGAGAACTTGAAGATTATACAAATCATACAATTTTTGGACTTTTGGCTAAGTTGAATTATAATATATACTCTATATACCTATACCAAAAAGGGGACACTAAAAATGACGTGACGGTCTCACAATTTTTTTCAGAATAAATTTTATTTTTTTAAACATCTAAAATAAATATTTTTAATTAAATCTAAAATCTAAATTATATTTTCTAAAATGTTAAATTATTTGTCTCAAATCAAATATATCGAAATTTAAAAGATTTTTAGGCTGATACTATTTATTTCAAATCAAATATATTCAAATTATAAGATTGTTAATGTAAATCAATATCTTCTCTATCATTTACTAAGTGCTTTAGCGTAATTTTTTTGGGTTAATTAGGTAAGTAGGCTTTTTTTTTAATTGTATACTAACTAGGCCTTTTTTAGTTTTCTATTTAGTAAATATACCCCATAATTTTTTTACCCCCCTTCTATTAAAAAAAAAAAAGAATATTTGATGTTTGCTATGTAAACTCCATCCAACCAAACACTTCCTTTTTTATAAAATATTCAACCATCTCAATCGTATAGGAAATATATTAATCTATAATCTAACTTCTAATACAAAAAAAAAAGTATAAATATTTCATGGCTACTATTACTTACGTACTAATCTAGTTCTTTTGCACTTAAATTCAATACATTCGAGTCCTTTACCGCCATGAACGCCTTCTTTGTCGGCAGTCCATTGACACATCGTCCCACAATGGAGTTGATCATAAACCTGTTTATAAGTATCAAACACAACGTGTCCTTTGATACTCGTACACCCACAGAAGAAAAGGGTATTTCAAAGATAATTGGGACGAAACTTGAAGTGGTAATCTTCACCGTTCTTCAACACATCAACTCCCAAGTCGTCGCCGCCAGATTTGTCGTCGCCGGATTTTCAGTGGAATGTTAAATCAACGCCGTCTCCGATTTTGTTGGTGATTATAACCCGGGTTTTTGGACCGTTGTATGATGATTCAATTTTGTTGGTGATTAAAACTTTCGGTATGTGAACTTCCGGTATGTAGAAATTCTAGTATGTAGAAATTCTAGTATGTTGAAATTCTGGTACGTAGAAATGTCTGGTATGTTCATAATTTCGGTATGTGAATTCCGGTATGTGAATTACAGTACGTAAATTCCGGTATGTAAATTCCGGTATGTAAAATGTACGGTATGTAAAATCTTCTTAGAAACTATATTTGATTATGGTATGTGTAAAAATACAATTCTAGTATGTGAAAAAATTTGATTATGGTATGTGAAAAAAATACAATTCTAGTATGTGAAAAAAATACAATTCTAGTATGTGAAAAAATACAATTCTAGTATGTGAAAAATACAATTCTGGTATGTGAAAAAATACAATTCTGGTATGTGAAAAAATACAATTCTAGTATGTGAAAAAAATACAATTCTAGTAAGTGGAAAAAATACAATTCTGGTATGTGAAAAAATACAATTCTGGTATGTGAAAAATAAAATTCTGGTATGTGAAAAAATTTTGGTAAGTAAAAGAATTCTGGTATGTGAAAAAATTTTGGTATCTAAAAAAATTCTGGTATGAACAAATTTCTGGTATGAAAAAAAGTCTGGTATGAATATGAAATTCTGGTATCAAATTCATACCAAAAAAATAAAAATAAATAAATAAATAAAAGACAAAAAAAGAAAGAAAAATTAAAATTAAAATAGAAGTCACGTAACATTTGAAAGATTTTCATGTTTTTTTCTTTTTTTCTTTAAATAGAAGAGTTAATTATTTTTACCTACCATTAAATGAAAGTGGTAAAAAATTATGGAGTACATTTACTAAATCATATTCTCAAAAAGGCCTAGTAGATCAAATTCTCCCAATTTTTTTTAATAGTATTACTTTTTTGTTCAGTATTTAAAAAAGAGAATAAAATCCCTTAAGATTTATGACTTTTATCATTGGATTTCGTTGGATTCTCTTGGATAATGTTTTCTCACTTTTAACGTAAATAAAAAATATCGGATCAATCTTCTCTCACACGATTATCATTCAATTCTAATCTTCTTCCACACACGATTATCATTTGATTCTAAGACTATCGGAATTATCTTTTTGATTAAATAAATTATTATTTATTATTTAGATATACTTAATACTTTTTGTTAAGTTAATGCAATGAAACCAAACTTCTCGGATATATATATATATATATATATATATATATATATATATATATATATATATATATATATATATATATATATATATATATATATATATATATATATATAGTTAGGATCAGATGAGAATCATTGTTACAGTAAAAATAAGAACGTATCTTAAGCGTCTAATTAAACAATTATGTTCATAATTTAATGTTTATAAATGGTAAGTGTGTGTTTTGTTTAATACATTATTTAATTAAGGCTTGCATATATTTCAGTTAAGGAAATACAATATATTAAGTTTGGAAATAAACGACACGTTCGTAATATTGCACGAGTAGTGTGAACGGGATAAGCAAGCAAGCGAAAAAATTGACAAATAGAATGCAAGCTTATTTGAAAATGTGCATTCGTGCATCTTATTGATTCTAACTTGAATCAACGTGCATTCTTGCACAAGTAGTGAACGGGTTAGTGAGGCAAGCAGAAAATGTACAAAGTGCGTGTTTATTTGCAAATGTACGAGCACGAGTTCGGATTTGATTTCAATCGAAAAATCCAGAGATCCAGATGTGCACGAGTACATAGACACATTTTCATAAGCACGCTAGTAATCCATATGCACGCTAGTAATTCATTGCACGAGTACAAAGTATTGATGAGCACTAGTACTAGTGAGCATGACTAGTAGATTTCCATAATCCCTCTAGTAAATGCCATATGCACGAGTACAACGTAATAATAAGCACACACTTGTGCAAGAGTGTATGTGCATTGTGCAACCGTATGCATGATTCATAAGCAAGAGTACAAAGCACGACTAGATAGTTTCAATGTAACGCGAGCATATAAGGTGCAAGAGGGGTCATGCATTGTGCAACCCATATGCATGATTCATAAGCACGAATACAAAACACAACTAGATAGTTTCAATGTAACATAACACGAACATATAAAGTGCACGAATACAATTAAATATGAACACTAGTAATACACAATGCATGCACGCGTGAGAATAATTTCTTCGGACGATGAACACTAGTATCTTGTAAATGTTTAATTAGGTAAACATGTATATTTGATTATGCAAATTGGTTATTCCTTTAATGTTAAGAAACACATTAATTATTATCAATAACTATTACCGTATCATAACCATTGATTTTATTTAATCATGTATTCTCATTTTTTACCGTAACACTTTGATCTTACTTGATTTTAACCTTATATATATATACATCGAGCACCTATCTATCATCCCTTATTTTTTGCTACCATATGTTTTCATTATCAAAGGTAATCGTGTTATTTAAGATTTTTTTGTTTTCCATCTCGTTAAACATGAATTAACTTGAGTTATTTTCTTCTTTATTAGAGGTAATTTTCCGACTAAATTATTTTTTTATAGATTTTTTGCTTTAAAACGAACCAACTATAGCATTTTATTATTGTCATTGTATCCGTATTATTGTAAATGATAAATATAACATTTATTTGTCTATAAATCTGTAACACCCCGAATCCGCGGGACTCGGGATGCTACGGGTTGGGACCTCACAATGGTCCCGACCCTTAGCTTGACAACAATTTCACCGGATCTTGCAACAAGGCACAAATATAGGCCAAAACCGAAATACATTTTATGCAATGTAAGAAAACCCAAAAGAAAACAAACCACGGACTTCAGCCAAAAACAACTACAAAGACCAAACGCCATACATGTGGCATACAATAATACAATATACAAAACTCCAAACAAAACCCTTCCTAAAATGTACGGACCCCGGCTGCCCACCCTTCCGGATCTCTCGGCCGCATTCCTAACCTGCAAGACAATCTACAACAATCGGTATAAAACCGTTAGCTATATTCAAAGCATTAGAATCAAGGTGAAAGGCACAAACACAAGTAAATCAACATAACACACATTATACATCAAATCACAGAAGTCCGGTTTATTATCTTTTTATTATTAAGTCGTATCCCGTTCTAATTCAACTTCTTTTGTGACACGAGAATCTCCCGAAACTCGCCTCGGTCCCCACTTACCGCATGGAACGGTGGATGCCTCCGACCGTCTAACCACACGGGCTAGTCGCCAAGAACCTCCTAGCTCTACGCAAGAGCTAGGCAGTGATGTCACCGCCCGTTATCATACACTTGGGCCAAATAGTATAAAGGTCGGTGGTCCTATTTCCGGTTTAATTGTTATAACATAAACAATAAACACACACCACCAAACACACATAGATGCTAATACAAGGAATACGAGCTAAGTAAGTCCGAAGACTTATCTCGTCACCACACTCAACTCACAACACTATTGCTTCCTTAGGGAAGAAGCCCATAACCTGCTCATAAGAAGATAACTATATCAAAAACAACCCACTCACAATAGAAGTCTTAGACTTCTATACAAATGATCTACGCAAGACCATTTGACTCTAAATTCTAGAACCGCATCCTAGAATCCCTCATGCTCACATCACACTCAACAGAAGCTAGAAGTCCTAAGACTTCTAAACCCTCGGATCTCGCAAGATCATAACTCACAACACCACTAGGATAACATGTCTAGTCCCCACGATCGCAATGCTAACAACACTATGCTAGGATACGCATATCCTAGCCCATAATCTCAACAACCATAAGCTCACAACTATAAACTTACAATCTCAACCTCAACAATCATTCAACCTCAACCCCTAAATTCTCACAAGCTCAACATACAACTTAAAGCCATAAACAACCTCACAAGATTATATCTACTCCTCAAGCCTTACAACATTTCACAATCCACAAAACTCACCTAAGGTCCATAACCACTACTTGGTATTCTCTCTAAGTTATGCTAGATTATCCAACCTAGCATGATACTAATACTAACATAACTAGATTGAGGAAGAAGGTACTCACACGAGGTCAAAGGCGGAAGATGATCTACTGATGTCGAGATAGGACTCTTTATGCCTTTATAGGAGTCATTTCCGGACCTAAAACCAAAGCTAACCAAATTTAGCTTATATGCTAAATTGAATGGAAGATTTAACATATATAAATCTAAGGTAAAATCGTTTTCTAAACCAAGGTTTAAAAAACCACTCAAAACATGTCCCGGGAAATTTATTCAATTTTAGAAACTTGGGTCATAAACCGTAAATAAAACCTTTGGCCAAAATCTGTAATTATATAAGTAGGGGCATTTTTGCAAAAATCCAAACTGTGGGCCATGAATGCAAATACAAAAGTGAGGGTACAATATTGTAATTACACAGAAAATAGGTGGGTCCCGATTCAAATAACCAAAAGGGTTTCTTTTTCATTGCAGTTGGCGCAAGGGTTGAGAGGTGACGATGTGAGGCGACCGCTTGGCTGCGCAGGGGCTCCGATGGCGAGGAGCATAGCAAGGAACTCCGATGGCGAGGGCTTCGTCCGACGGTCTGGTGGCCCATCGTCCCCGGCGACAGATGGAGGCAACTCTGGAGGCGAGGCGGTATCTTCTCCACTGTGTAAAGCCCCTCCGATGGTTTCTGGGGTGGCTCCGGCGAGGCTAAATCCAAGAATCTGCACAGACGGCGAGTTACAGAGGAGTGCTCGAGGGGAGGGGGGTGCAAGCTGTCCGATTTACATAGAGGGCAGGAGTTGGTGAATGTGGCCGGCTACACTTCTTCACAGTGGTGACAGGGCAGTGGAGTAGCACAGGCTCCGATTAGGGCGCTTCTCAGGGGCTTCTGGGCTCCTTCTCCGGCGAGGTTCAACGGCCGAAGAAGTAGCAGCGGTGTGTGGCTTCGTCTTCCTGCTTTGATCAGGGAGGTAGTACAGTGGGAGATGGGGCTGGTTGTGGATGCGAGAGAGAGACGGATAGAGCTTCGACCACTAGCGCTCCTCCCGCGAGCTTCCAGGCGGGATTCGACGATGAAGGCTGAGCATGAAGGGCTGCTGCGAATTGTTGCTTGGGAGGAGAGTTGAGAGAGAATGAAGATAGCAGGTAATGGTAGAGTGTGATGTTGCGTGAGAGAGATGAGGTAGTGAGTGTAGGGGAAGGGATAGGTCGAGATGGGAGCATCAGAAGTCGGGCTAGGATCATAGGCTGCACAAGAGTACAAGCTAGTATACAGGGTTGGGAGGTTGCGTGAAGCAAGATGGAATGTATGCTCCTTCAAATGGTTTGGGGAAGGGAAAAGTTATCACAAGAAAGATAAGAGAAAAGAGGAAAATAAATTAAAATACATAAATAAATAAGTAACCCGATAAAGGATACGCGGAATGGAAATTTTGAGTCGGAAAAACATTCTCGACTTTTCCGAAAATAGTGATACGGATATACGGGAGCGTATTAAAAATATAATTATACCCGGGAAAGGTATTCACGCCTTAAAATAAATTTTAAATAAAATACTTGAGCTAATAAAAAAAATATCGATAAATGTAGGATAAAATAAATATCAAAACGCGCCAAAAATTTGGGCCGTTACATTAGATTCCCCTAAAAACAAGTTTCGACCCGAAACTTGCCACACGCCGAACTTCTCGGTCCCTAAGGCCGAGGTATAAACTCACAACTAGGAAGGCTTAGGCTTCTATTCTACATACACTAACTGCTCAATCCGACATTGCACAAATACTTCAGGTGATAAAACCCATTCCCACACAAGGCGCAAACAATATATGACATCACACATATACACAACTAAGGGAAGAACTAGATCCAACCCTTCGATCTATCAACACTACTAGCTCAGCGTAAAACTCAACCGAAGATATTATCCTCCGTCTTCCTATTAGCCTCTTCGGTTATTCGTCTGCGACTAAATCACCATAACTGACAATCTTTCTCGAGTTGTGTATGTATTCTCTCGACTGATACACATGAAACAACGGGTGACAACGCCAACTTGTAAGCCACTTCTCCAACTTGCGCTACGATCTCAAAAATGGCCGATATATCGCAAACTCAACTTCCTTCTCGGGTCTTTCTCAATACAGCATTTCCATTATATTTCTTCTTTGCTTGTCTATACAAGTAAGATCGAACTCTCAATTCAGACCGTTGGCTTTGGTTCTTATCAATCCAAACTTTGATGTTACGTTTCCTCAATTCTTGTTGGAAGTTCCAAATATTGAAGGAAGAGACACACATGTTATTACTTTTACATCGTTCCTCAATACTCAATCAAGACCTTGTCTTGGAGAATCAATTTGTCCACTTCAAACCCATAATATCTCAAGGTAAATCGAAACAGTCCCACCAATAAGTCCCCTCTTAACTCTCAGCAACTCTATTGTCAATTCTTCGTCCCATTCAATACTTCATTATCATCCGTAGTAGGTTACCATAAAAGGTGTTACACAACTTCTCCCTTCACATATCTGGTAAAGCTCAACACTTCTAAGATAACTTGTAACTTCTTCCACATCTTTCGGGGGTTGTCATCCCGAGACAACTTGTCATACAACTTCTCTCCTCTCCGAGAGTAGACTAAAATATCTTATTCGGCATTAGTAAGCCCATATGGAATTACTACAACTCGTAGTGACCATGATTTTTCCGGAATGCCGTGTTTGCAATATCCCAGTCTCAATTTCTCAATTGGTGGCAATCAGCCCCTTAATAAATTTTAGTAGAGACTACCAACCCTTGAAACCGATCAAGTAGATCATCTATCCGTGGTGAGGGATACTCGTTCTTCATTGTTATCTTGTTCGGCTAACGGTAATTGATGTACAAACGGAGGTAATCGTCTCTCTTTTCATAAATTGGTGTTCTCCATAACCACTTCCAATCAAGAGTTTAAGATATATCCTAATATAAACTTCAAATCAAGTGTTCAAGAAATCATTCGGAGTTCTCCATAGCATTTCACTAATTCTAATGAATATTTTGTTTTCTTTTTCATAAGTTCTTGCAATTACTCCTTCACTTGCTTCCACAACTCGTGTCTCCTCACAAGTGTCATTCCATACGGTGCCTTATATATCGGGATAGAGTCAAGCTCGACCTTAGTGGAAAAATTCACATTCTAACGTATTGGAAGTCTTGGTACGTTATCAGGAAGACGCTGGGAATTTCACCAATAATTCGGAATATGTGATATCTTGGTTTCGTCTTTTCATATCCTGCCACATAAAATAAGACCGACACAACCTTGTCTCTAAACTTGACATGTGGCCATGGTACTAATGATCTACCCTGATCTATTGGGGTGACGTCCTTGAAACGCGTGCATTGCTCCATCAGTAGCTACAATTTGACCATCCCCTTTTCAAAGATCCTTCACCTCCCGAACTCGAGAGGCTTGCTCGAGTCTTTTGACTCTTTGGGCCTTATTTAAGTATTCCTTTAACTTAATCTCATTCTCCCTCTTTGATGACATGATTGTAAAAATCTTCTAAGGTTTCTCACTTATGTGCAGCCATAAGGGTCCAAACTGTAGGACTTAACCGTGCTTCAAAACTATTGACATTATCTTCTTTGCTTTACATGACATTCCAACATATGGGATGAGCTCTTCCTATTGTACATAAGCTTTCACTATAGACATCCTTTCTTCAAGTAGGTGTAGAACTTACTTCATTTTCCTTTTGTAAAGTCAACCCGACGGTAGAGGTTCTAACTTCAATCTTCCATATACTTTTTGTACATATCTTGTCGACATCAAATTTCAAAACTTCAGTCTTCTCTTACCCTTGTTGGTTGCCTTATACATCTCTTGGCATTCCATGAACAACTTCACAACCGTACCAGTAAGCCCCGTGAAAACGCTAGAAGAAGTTCTCCCTCCAAAATCACTGAAATATCCTACTCATTACTTCTCTAGGGCTAACATCATAACTCTAAGCTTGCAGCGTTGCCCTAATCTAGGTCCTCTCTTTCACGCCATAGCCACCATGTCTCTTCCGTGTAAGTCTAGAAACTTGACTTATCTCTTGCCCGCGGTAACATATCATCCATTTCATACCCCGCATCCTCTATATACTCCTGTTTACGTACCGCCTTCATGACACCTTACCTTCTTCTTGATTCACTACTTCCGCTTCACCGTGGTCAAACTTTAAAACTTCTAATTCGTGTCGTTCTCCCATATGTCAATTCTATGACCTACAAAGGTTGCATAAGGTAATTCAAATCCCTCTGTATGCCCATAATCTTGTTTACTCATCCCATCCACACTCACCAATATACAACCCGCACCTGCACGTTCTCAGTTGTCACCGATTAACTTGTATATGACCTTCTCCGAAGTCAACGACTTATTATTCTACTACACTTCTCATGTTACCATTCTCATGAAAGCTACCCTCCTCAGGGTACTTTACCTTAAACTCCGTTAGTTCTTTCTTCATTCCATACTTCCTTTTCTTTATAAGGTAACTATATCTTCTTTGCCTCGTTGTTCATATAACTCCCTTACATAGACTTAACCATTCTTCCTTGATGTCTTTCAAGAGCACCTTCCCAAGTATAATAGCCCTAGCTAGCATCCACTCGCATTCCTCTTGGTTGGTATCTTAAATCTCTCGACCAAAGCTCTTTGTTTCGTCTTTCATCTTCTTGGGGTCATCATTTATACACACTTCCTCCTTCTTGGCATTTCTTAGTCTTATCATCATAATGGAAATCGGTCAACTCCACGCGAATCCCCACCATGCCCTTCTTCTCATATCTCTAGTAATGTTAACACTTCACTTATTGGTACCTTGTAAGCTTAACTTACGGTATCTTAAATCTTTAGCAAATGGTTCGATCACTCTTCCCATCTTGACGCAAATGCTTAGGAGTGCCAAAAGAAAACTTCACCTCTTAGTAGAACACCACTTTTAACCTTGCTATAATGTATCCATCTCCTTCTCGATTCGTATCTCTAGTTGTCCACGCGTCTTCTAGAAGAGATTAAGTTTGTTTTCACTATTGGTCTCGTTGTCGTACAATCCCGGTTTCTTTATAACCACTTATATACCTTAACGTTGCTCTCTTTACTTGTATTGCTCCATCTCGATCTCTCTTTAATCGTCTCGAGTTCTTCTTTCTACTTGGTTGTCCTTCGTTTACGTCATCTCTAATCCTCCTCTTCGACATCCTCTAAAAGGAATCCGAGCACGCCATGGTATTCGTCTGAACTTAACGCTCAAACACGATACTTAAGCTTATTCCTCCTCGTATGAACGATATCCTATGCCAACAATATCGTCCTAAAGGTGATGATATCTTACTATCATCTTTTCTATAAGGTCCTACATCTTCATATGCTACTATATAATAAGAGTCCGTATATAAGACTATATAAATCCTATGTTCACATTACTACCATAATATAACACATCCGGAAATCCATAACAACAAAACAAGGTCTAAAACACATTATAATCAACATATATAACTATACATGTATATCAAGTCCATCATGCAACAAAAATCCACGAAGATACACATCAATTCCATCATGCATAACTACAAACCTCATATACATATCTATATATACATATATATATATATATATATACATATCAAAATCCAATAAACTAAGCTGCCAAGATCCGCGGAAGGAGTGGTGGTCTGTACATTCTACCCCGACTCATGCATGTGATTTTGAAAACGAAAACTCAGAACCCGCTGGGTTCTGTTTATTCCTTATTCGGCCTTTAGAAGATTGCGAGTGCCAATGTTGTCAACCTAGGGCTCTGATACCACTTTTGTAACACCCCGAATCCGCGGGACTCGGGATGCTACGGGTTGGGACCTCACAATGGGTCCCGACCCTTAGCTTGACAACAATTTCACCGGATCTTGCAACAAGGCACAAATATAGGCCAAAACCGAAATACATTTTATGCAATGTAAGAAAACCCAAAAGAAAACAAACCACGGACTTCAGCCAAAAACAACTACAAAGACTAAACGCCACACATGCGGCATACAATAATACAATATACAAAACTCCAAACAAAACCCTTCCTAAAATGTACGGACCCCGGCTGCCCACCCTTCCGGATCTCTCGGCCGCATTCCTAACCTACAAGACAATCTACAACAATCTGTATAAAACCGTTAGCTATATTCAAAGCATTAGAATCAAGGTGAAAGGCACAAACACAAGTAAATCAACATAACACACATTATACATCAAATCACAGAAGTCCGGTTTATTATCTTTTTATTATTAAGTCGTATCCCGTTCTAATTCAACTTCTTTTGTGACACGAGAATCTCCCAAAACTCGCCTCGGTCCCCACTTACCGCATGGAACGGTGGATGCCTCCGACCGTCTAACCACACGGGCTAGTCGCCAAGAACCTCCTAGCTCTACGCAAGAGCTAGGCAGTGATGTCACCGCCCGTTATCATACACTTGGGCCAAATAGTATAAAGGTCGGTGGTCCTATTTCCGGTTTAATTGTTATAACATAAACAATAAACACACACCACCAAACACACATAGATGCTAATACAAGGAATACGAGCTAAGTAAGTCCGAAGACTTATCTCGTCACCACACTCAACTCACAACACTATTGCTTCCTTAGGGAAGAAGCCCATAACCTGCTCATAAGAAGATAACTATATCAAAAACAACCCACTCACAATAGAAGTCTTAGACTTCTATACAAATGATCTACGTAAGACCATTTGACTCTCAATTCTAGAACTGCATCCTAGAATCCCTCATGCTCACATCACACTCAACAGAAGCTAGAAGTCCTAAGACTTCTAAACCCTCGGATCTCGCAAGATCATAACTCACAACACCACTAGGATAACATGTCTAGTCCCCACGATCGCAATGCTAACAACACTATGCTAGGATACGCATATCCTAACCCATAATCTCAACAACCATAAGCTCACAACTATAAACTTACAATCTCAACCTCAACAATCATTCAACCTCAACCCCTAAATTCTCACAAGCTCAACATACAACTTAAAGCCATAAACAACCTCACAAGATTATATCTACTCCTCAAGCCTTACAACATTTCACAATCCACAAAACTCACCTAAGGTCCATAACCACTACTTGGTATTCTCTCTAAGTTATGCTAGATTATCCAACCTAGCATGATACTAATACTAACACAACTAGATTGAGGAAGAAGGTACTCACACGAGGTCAAAGGCGGAAGATGATCTACTGATGTCGAGATTGGACTCTTTATGCCTTTATAGGAGTCATTTCCGGACCTAAAACCAAAGCTAACCAAATTTAGCTTATATGCTAAATTGAATGGAAGATTTAACATATATAAATCTAAGGTAAAATTATTTTCTAAACCAAGGTTTAAAAAACCACTCAAAACATGTCCCGGGAAATTTATTCAATTTTAGAAACTTGGGTCATAAACCGTAAATAAAACCTTTGGCCAAAATTTGTAATTATATAAGTAGGGGCATTTTTGCAAAAATCCAAACTGTGGGCCATGAATGCCAATACAAAAGTGAGGGTACAATATTGTAATTACACAGAAAATAGGTGGGTCCCGATTCAAATAACCAAAAGGGTTTCTTTTTCATTGCAGTTGGCGCAAGGGCTGAGAGGTGACGATGTGAGGCGACCGCTTGGCTGCGCAGGGGCTCCGATGGCGAGGAGCATAGCAGGGAACTCCGATGGCGAGGGCTTCGTCCGACGGTCTGGTGGCCCATCGTCCCCGGCGACAGATGGAGGCAACTCTGGAGGCGAGGCGGTATCTTCTCCACTATGTAAAGCCCCTCCGATGGTTTCTGGGGTGGCTCCAGCGAGGCTAAATCCAAGAATCTGCACAGACGGCGAGTTATAGAGGAGTGCTCGAGGGGAGGGGGGGTGCAAGCTGTCCGATTTACATAGAGGGCAGGAGTTGGTGAATGTGGCCGGCTACACTTCTTCACAGTGGTGACAGGGCAGTGGAGTAGCACAGGCTCCGAGTAGGGCGCTTCTCAGGGTCTTCTGGGCTCCTTCTCCGGCGAGGTTCAACGGCCGAAGAAGTAGCAGCGGTGTGTGGCTTCGTCTTCCTGCTTTGATCAGGGAGGTAGTACAGTGGGAGATGGGGCTGGTTGTGGGTGCGAGAGAGAGACGGACAGAGCTTCGACCACCAGCACTCCTCCCGCGAGCTTCCAGGCCGGATTCGACGATGAAGGCTGAGCATGAAGGGCTGCTGCGAATTGTTGCTTGGGAGGAGAGTTGAGAGAGAATGAAGATAGCAGGTAATGGTAGAGTGTGATGTTGCGTGAGAGAGATGAGGTAGTGAGTGTAGGGGAAGGGATAGGTCGAGATGGGAGCATCAGAAGTCGGGCTAGGATCATAGGCTGCACAAGAGTACAAGCTAGTATACAGGGTTGGGAGGTTGCGTGAAGCAAGATGGAATGTATGCTCCTTCAAATGGTTTGGGGAAGGGAAAAGTTATCACAAGAAAGATAAGAGAAAAGAGGAAAATAAATTAAAATACATAAATAAATAAGTAACCCGATAAAGGATACGCGGAATGGAAATTTTGAGTCGGAAAAACATTCTCGACTTTTCCGAAAATAGTGATACGGATATACGGGAGCGTATTAAAAATATAATTATACCCGGGAAAGGTATTCACGCCTTAAAATAAATTTTAAATAAAATACTTGAGCTAATAAAAAAAATATCGATAAATGTAGGATAAAATAAATATCAAAACGCGCCAAAAATTTGGGCCGTTACATTAGATTCCCCTAAAAACAAGTTTCGACCCTAAACTTGCCACACGCCGAACTTCTCGGTCCCTAAGCCGAGGTATAAACTCACAACTAGGAAGGCTTAGGCTTCTATTCTACATACACTAACTGCTCAATCCGACATTGCACAAATACTTCAGGTGATAAAACCCATTCCCGCACAAGGCGCAAACAATATATGACATCACACATATACACAACTAAGGGAAGAACTAGATCCAACCCTTCGATCTATCAACACTACTAGCTCAGCGTAAAACTCAACCGAAGATATTATCCTCCGTCTTCCTATTAGCCTCTTCGGTTATTCGTCTGCGACTATGTAACACCCCAAATCCGCGGGACTCGGGATGCTACGGGTTGGGACCTCACAATGGGTCCCGTAATTAAAACCAAGGTTAAAAACCGCTAACACATTTTCCGGCGCAACTTATACATTTTTAGAAATATGGGCTATCATCCGTAATTAAAACCTCGGGGCATTTTTTGAAAATAATCCAACAGAGGGTATAAATGCAACAATGTAGAAATATGGGTCAAAGCTGCAATTATAAAATATGGGTGGTGTACTGAAATTATACTAAAACAAGGGGGCCCGATTCACATTTGTTAAAAAGGGTTTCTTAAACCCTATTAATGAATACAGAACACTGGGACCTTAGCACATTGGCGGCAGGGAGGAAAGCGCTGCGTTGCTCCGGCCAGGCTCAACCAGGAAGGCGGCTGCTGCTGGACGGAGGAGGCGCCGGGTGCTTCCGGTAGGTGACGAGGTGGTGCCGGGTGTAAGTTTTCTAGAGACTCCAGATCAGGCGGCAACTAGAGGTGGGCTCTCTAGCAAATGGCGAGGGCGGCGATGCCGACGGCTTCTTTGTCCGGCGACGGCGAGGTGGTGGCTTCCTGATGGTGTTGCAACATCAGAAGGTGGAGGTGTTGTTGTCTTGTAATGATGGAGGAATCAGAGGGTGCCTTGAAGAGATTGAAGATGGGGAGGAGTCGAAGAGTGAGGACGGAGAATGGTGAAGATGGAGGGTTGCTTTTGAGGGAGGAGGGCAAATAGGGTTCGACAGAGGAGCAGGAAGGGCGAGGCGAAGGGGGTGGCCGAGCGTCGACGGCATCGCGAGCAAGGCATCAAGAGAGGGACGAGACGCTGCGGTTTGGAGGCGTAGAGGTCGCTTCTCCTAGTCCGACTCCGGCAAGCGCACAGTAGCCCTCCGACGATGGCGGCGGCATGTGGAAGGAGGTGTTGTAGGTGCTCCTTGTTTGTTTAGCTTCTGCGTGAAGAAAGATGAGGCAAGAGAGTGAAGATGGGCTTCTGTGATGCGAAGCAGAGTAGAAGGTGAGAGGTTGGGCGTGTAGTAGAGGGTAGGAGGGATCAGTCATTGAGTGTGGGAGAGGGAAAACAAGTAGCTGGGTAGAGGTAGCTGCAAGAACAAGGAGTCAAGCTAGGCGTAGATCTGCAGGTAGTTGTCCCAAAATTAAAATAAAAATAAAAGGAATTATAATAACAAACCCCGTTAAAACATTCGGAATGGGATTTTTAAATCGGGAAAAATTCACGATTTTCCGACAAAATATAATATTGACATACGTACACGTATCCAAAAATAATAAAAGTACTCGGGAATAAAATATTTGGATCGAATATATAATTAAACTCACAAATTTTATACATGCGACGTGTAAAACGATCTCGTAACTAAATAACGAGATTTTAAATAATTATAAATAAAAAATACCATTAACATATTAATATAACGTATACTCGTGAAATAACATTTACGACTTAAAATACTCAACATACCTAAGATATGAAAATATCGATAAAATCCGGGAAAAAAAAATATCGCAAACGCGCCAAAAATTGGGGCGTTACATTAGATCCCCCTAAAAACAAGTTTCGTCCCGGAACTTGCCACACGCCGAACTTCTCGGTCCCTAAGGCCGAGGTATAAACTCTCAAACAAAGAAGGCTAGACCTTCTAATCTAATAAATCTATATACACGAACTACTCACACCACCAACACAATATACATAGCCGGTCATAAAACACATTCCCGCACGGGACACAAAACCACATATAGCATCACATATACACATAACTCAAATAAGGGAAGAACTAGGTCTTTCCCGTCGATTCTATCGGTGCTACTAGATCTGCCTAAAACTCAACTAAAAATACTATCCTACGTCTTCTAGTTAGCCTCGTCGGTTCCTCGTTTGCCACTAGATCATCATGACTGACGACATGTCTCGAGTCATGTATGTACTCTCTCGACTGATACGCATGAAACATCGGGTGAACACCCTCTACTCTTGGTGGTAACGTCAACCAGTAAACCACTTTCCCAAACCGCGCTATGATCTCAAAAAGGTCCGCTATATTGGAACTCAACTCCCCCCTTGGGTCTTTCTCACTATAATATTTCCATAATGTTTCTCTTTATATTGTCACTAAAAAAAGAAGATCGAACTTTCCATTTACACCTTTGGCTTTGGTTCTTGTCAACCCAAACTTTGATGTTTACATTTCCTCAATTCTTGTTGCAAGTTCCAAGTAATGAAGGAAGTACTCTACTTCACACTGCTACTACTAACGAGACATGTATGCTATTACTTTTACCTCGTTCCTCAATACTCAATCAAGACTTCACTTGGGGAATCACTTGTCCTCTTGAAACCCATCATTCCTCGACGCAATTTAAACAGTTCACCAATAAATCTCCTATAAACTCTCAACAAATCCATTGTCAACTTTTTTTTTTTTTCTCATTTAATACTTCATGGTCATCCGGGGTAGGTTAGGTTAGCCATAGATGGTGTTACTTTGGAGAATTTCTCCACACATTCGGAAATGACCAACACACCCAAGAAAACTTGTAACTTCTTTGACGTCCTTCGAGGGTTGTCATCCTGAGACAACTTGTCATACAACTTCTCTCTTATTTCAAAGTAGATCAAAATATCTTATCTAGGCATTAGTAAGTCCATATGGAATCACTACAACTCGTAGTTACCATGGTTTGTACGGAATGCCGTATTTGCAATATATCCGTCTTGAATTCTCAATCGGTGACAATCAGACCTTAAATAATTTTTAGAAGAGACTACCGACCCTTGTAACCAGTCACGTAGATCATCTATCCGAGGTGAGGGATACTCGTTCTTCATTGTTATCTTGTTCGGCTAACGGTAATCAACGTACAAACGGAGATAACCGTCTCTCTCCTTGCAAACCGGTGTCCTCTATAATAATTTCAAATCAAGAATTCAAGATTTATCCCCACATGAACTTCAAATCAAGAGTTTAAGATAACATTTGGAGTTCTCCATAGCCTTTCACTAATTCTAATGAACTCTTTTCAATAAGTTCTTGCAATTGCTTCTTCACTTGCTTCCACAACTCATGTTTCTTCACAAGTGTCATTCCATACGGCGCCTTTGATCTCGGAATCGAGTCAAGCTTGACCTTAGTAGAAAAATCCACATTCCGACGTATTGGAATCCGTGGTACCTTGGCTTTCGTCTTTCTCTTTTTTTTTTTTTTTTTTCCTTGGACCGGCACGACCTTGTTTTAAAACTTGACAGGTGGTCATGATACAATTGATCTACCTCGGTCTACTGAGGTGACATCTTTAAGACTCGTGTATTGTTCTCTCTTCAACTATGACCGATCTTGTTCTCTTTCAAGGGGCCTTCTCTCGAGTGTATTGTTCCATCTTTTTCACCTTGAAGGTCTGGTCGTAATAACCTTTTAAGAAACTCATACTTATGTGTTGCCATAAACGTCCTAACTGTAGGGCATAACCACATTTTATAACCAACTGATCTTATCTTCCTCGCTTTCCCGGACATCCAAACGTATTAAGGGAGTTCTTCGTATTCTACCTAAGCTTGCATCATTCTTTCGAGTAGGTGCAGAATTTCTTCATTTCCTTATGTAACGTCAATCCGACTGCAAAGGTTCTAACCTTAATCTTTCATATATATACTTCTCGTACATCTCATGTCGACGTCAAACTTCAAGACTTCGGTTTTCTCTTACTCTAGTTGGTCACCTTATGCATCTCTTGATATCCCATAAACAACTCCGCAACCGTACCAGTATGCCTTTAGGCAAAATTTACCAACCACAATCACTGAAAGATCTACTCATAACTCCACCATGCACTAACATCATAACTCTAAGCTTGCTGCATTGCCCTAACTAGATTCCTCGTTTCACGTCATAGCCACTATGACTTCTCTATGCGAGTCACAAAAACCTCAACTTAGTTTTTGCTCACGAAAACATAACATCCATAACCTTAGAACAAACATACCATACCTCCTCTTATAATATCTCCTTTACGCATAATAACCATAGAAGACTCACCTCTCTTTTTCCTTCCAGTTTCCTTTACCCTGATCCGTGTCATTCCTCCATATGACAACCCATGACCTAAGAAGGTCACACCAGATTGTTACAATCCCTCTCCACGTGGTACGTTACTATCACTTGTTGGAATCGATAATTTCCTACATGATTAAGACATTTGCACTTCGCTTGATATACCTCTTTATTGCCAATATTCAACCACCACGAATATTCCACGTCCTTGTTACCCCTCTTCATGATCCCATAATCTTGTTTACTCTCCCCACCTACATTCGCCAGTATACAACCCACACTTGTGCATTTTTGGTGGTCACCGATTAACTCATTGATGACCCCCTCCAAGATCAACCACTTACCCTCCTACCACACTTCCATGATACCATACTCATGAAGGTTAACCTCATCGGGGTACTTTACCTTAAACTTCACTAGCTCCTTTTTATTCTACTTCCCACTTCGTTATCTCCAATTATGCTCCCCTCTTCGTTCCGCTTTTGTAAGATAACTATACCTGCGCAGCTCTTTCGTGTCATAAGACCCACCTTCAAAGGCTTAACCGCTTTTCATGATGTTTTGCAAAAGCACTTCTCAAAAATTGTGACCTTAATTAGCATCTACTCGCGCTCCTCCTGGTCGGTACTTAAGTCTTTCTATCCACACCCCTCGTTTCATATTTCATTTCCTGAAGATCATCATCCTTACACACTTCCTTCTTCTTGGCGTTTCTTAGCCTTAACATCTTAACGGTAACCTGTCAACTCCACGTAAATCCCTACCATGCGCTTCTTCTCATAACTCAAGTGATGTTGACACTTCACTTATTGGTACCTCGTAAGCTTAACTTACGGTATCTTAAATCTTTAGCAAATGGTTCGATCACTTCTCTCATCTCGACTCCAATGCTTAGGAACGCCTAAGGAAAGCTTCACATCTTAATGGAATACCACCATTAACCTCCTTAGAATGTATCCCTCTCCTTCGTGATTCACATCTTTAGTTGTTCACGCGTCCTCTTGAGGAACTTAAGTTTGTTATCCCTAATGATCTCGTTGTCTTTCTAATCGTGACTTCTTTGTAATCGCTTCTACACTTTAATGTTGCTCCCTTTTCTTGTATTTCTTCAATCTTGATTCCTCTTAAGTTGTCTCAAGTTTTCTTTTGTTTGGTTGTCCTTTGTGTACGTCATCTCTAATCCTCCTCTTTGACATCCTTTAAAGGAATCCGAGAAATGTCATGGTGTCCGTTAACACGAAATGGTAAACTTGATATTTGAGTGTACTCCAGGTATGAACGCTATGCCAAACCAACCACATCGTCTTTAAAGGTGGTGATACTATACTTATCATCTTTTCTATTAGGTCCCCTAACTTCATATGCTACTATAATATATAATAAGAATACGTATACATAACTATATAAATCCTAAGTTCATATCACTACCAATATAATACATCCAACATTTCTTCCACAATATAAGGTCCAAAACATATAATCGTTCACAAATACAACCATACACATAAATCATGTCCATCATGCAACTACAATCCGCATACAATAATAGTCCAAAAACATCCTAAGTCCACAATACATATCTACATATATACATATATATACATATATATACTAAAAATCCAATAAACTATGTTGCCGAGATCCGCGGAAGGAGTGGTGGTCCGTGCATTCTACCCCGACTCATGCATGTGATTTTGAAAAAAAAACAAAAACTCAGAACCCGCGGGGTTCTATTTATTCCTTATTCGGCCTTTAGAAGATTGCGAGTGCCATTGTTGTCAACCTAGGGCTCTGATACCACTTTTGTAACACCCCAAATCCGCGGGACTCGGGATGCTACGGGTTGGGACCTCACAATGGGTCCCGACCCTTAGCCTGACAACAATTTCACCGGATCTTTCAACATGGCACAAATAAAGGCAAAAACGAAATTCCTTTTAATGCAAATGATAAGAAACCCGAAGGAAAACAACAGAAGACTTCAGCCGATAAACAACACCAAAGACCAAAATGCCATACATGCGGCATACCAACATATTAAACAAAGAATAAAACACAACCCGACTCTAACCAAAACCCACTCCTAAAATGTACGGAACCCCGGCTGCCCACTCTTCCGGATCTCTCGGCCACATTCCTAACCTGCAAGGCAATCTACAACAATCGGTATAAAACCGTTAGCTCATATTCGAAGCATAAGAATTAATGAGAAAGGCACATACACAAGAAGAACACCGCAAGCACACAACATACATAAAAGCACACAAATCCGGTTTATTATCTTTATTATTATTAAGTCGTATCCCGTTCTAATTCAACTTAGGTTGTGACACGAGAGTCACCGAAACTCGCCTCGGTCCCTACTTACCGGCATGGAATGGTACTGATGCATCCGACCGTCTACCAGCACGGGATAGTCGCCGAGAACCTCCTAACTCTCGCGGGAGCTAGGCAAGTTGTCACCGCCCGTTATCATACACTTGGGCCAAAATAATATAAAGGTCGGTAATCCTAATTCCGGTTTAGTTGTTATAAACAACAAACAATAAACAATAAACACACACCACCACACACACATCAATGCTAATACAAAGAATACGAGCTAAGTAAGTCCGGAAACTTACCTTGTCCCAAAGATAATCCCGCTATATCCCGCTCTCAGCTTCCCGCAGGAAGACACTCAACGCCTGTCAAAAGGCACACGATTAACATCTCTCTCACATACTAGAAGTCCTTAGACTTCTAGTCCCAATGATCTCGCAAGATCATAAAACACAACCATGATAGGATAACAACCTCCTAATCCTCACGATCTCACAAGGTCATAACCATCACAACACGTGCTTGGATACTCTCGTCCTAGTCACCACAATGTCAACAAACATATAACCATAATCTCAATCTACATAAGCTCACAAGATCAACCAAACACTCAACGCCTTACAATCCTCACAAGATAATAACACTTCAAGCTTTAGAACGATCATAAATCCTCAAAACTCACCTAAGATTCAAGGCCACTACTTGGCATTCACTCTAAGTTATGCTAGATTGTCCAACCTAGCATAATAGTAATACTAAACATTACTAGATCGCGGGAAAGGATACTCACACGACGTCAAAAGACGGAAGACGGTCTATGGATGTCGACTTGGACTCGTTAGGTCTTCATCGGAACGCTTCCGAACCTAACACCAAAATTAGACAAATTTAGCTCGTACGCTAAATTTGAACGGAAGATTTAACTTATATAAGTCTTAAGGAAAACTCGCTTTCAAACCAAGGTTAAAACTCGTTAAAACCATTTTCCGAGGCAATTATACAAATATGGAAATATAGTCATAAACAACAATTAATCTTTGATCCATAAACCAAATTTAATCCAACAAAGACATAATATATGGTATATATAAATATAAGAATATCCCCGTAATTAAAACCAAGGTTAAAAACCGCTAACACATTTTCCGGCGCAACTTATACATTTTTAGAAATATGGGCTATCATCCGTAATTAAAACCTCGGGGCATTTTCTGAAAATAATCCAACAGAGGGTATAAATGCAACAATGTAGAAATATGGGTCAAAGCTGCAATTATAAAACATGGGTGGTGTACTGAAATTATACTAAAACAAGGGGGCCCGATTCACATTTGTTAAAAAGGGTTTCTTAAACCCTATTAATGAATACACAACACTGGGACCTTAGCACATTGGCGGCAGGGAGGAAAGCGCTGCGTTGCTCCGGCCAGGCTCAACTAGGAAGGCGGCTGCTGCTGGACGGAGGAGGCGCCGGGTGCTTCCGGTAGGTGACGAGGTGGTGCCGGGTGTAAGTTTTCTAGAGACTCCAGATCAGGCGGCAACTAGAGGTGGGCTCTCTAGCAAATGGCGAGGGCGGCGATGCCGACGGCTTCTTTGTCCGGCGACGGCGAGGTGGTGGCTTCCTGATGGTGTTGCAACATCAGAAGGTGGAGGTGTTGTTGTCTTGTAATAATGGAGGAATTAGAGGGTGCCTTGAAGAGATTGAAGATGGGGAGGAGTCGAAGAGTGAGGACGGAGAATGGTGAAGATGGAGGGTTGCTTTTGAGGGAGGAGGGCAAATAGGGTTCGACAGAGGAGCAGGAAGAGCGAGGCGAAGGGGGTGGCCGAGCGTCGACGGCATCGCGAGTAAGGCATCAAGAGAGGGACGAGACGCTGCGGTTTGGAGGCGTAGAGGTCGCTTCTCCTAGTCCGACTCCGGCAAGCGCATAGTAGCCCTCCGACGATGGCGGCGGCATGTGGAAGGAGGTGTTGTAGGTGCTCCTTGTTTGTTTAGCTTCTGCGTGAAGAAAGATGAGGCAAGAGAGTGAAGATGGGCTTCTGTGATGCGAAGCAGAGTAGAAGGTGAGAGGTTAGGCGTGTAGTAGAGGGTAGGAGGGATCAGTCATTGAGTGTGGGAGAGGGAAAACAAGTAGCTGGGTAGAGGTAGCTGCAAGAACAAGGAGTCAAGCTAGGCGTAGATCTGCAGGTAGTTGTCCCAAAATTAAAATAAAAATAAAAGGAATTATAATAACAAACCCCATTAAAACATTCGGAATGGGATTTTCAAATCGGGAAAAATTCACGATTTTCCGACAAAATATAATACCGACATACGTACACGTATCCAAAAATAATAAAAGTACTCGGGAATAAAATATTTGGATCGAATATATAATTAAACTCACAAATTTTATACATGCGACGTGTAAAACGATCTCGTAACTAAATAACGAGATTTTAAATAATTATAAATAAAAAATACCATTAACATATTAATATAACGTATACTCGTGAAATAACATTTACGACTTAAAATACTCAACATACCTAAGATATGAAAATATCGATAAAATCCGGGAAAAAAAATATCGCAAACACGCCAAAAATTGGGGCGTTACAGACTAAATCACCATAACTGACAATCTTTCTCGAGTTGTGTATGTATTCTCTCGACTGATACACATGAAACAACGGGTGACAACGCCAACTTGTAAGCCACTTCTCCAACTTGCGCTACGATCTCAAAAATGGCCGATATATCGCAAACTCAACTTCCTTCTCGGGTCTTTCTCAATACAGCATTTCCATTATATTTCTTCTTTGCTTGTCTATACAAGTAAGATCGAACTCTCAATTCAGACCGTTGGCTTTGGTTCTTATCAATCCAAACTTTGATGTTACGTTTCCTCAATTCTTGTTGGAAGTTCCAAATATTGAAGGAAGAGACACACATGTTATTACTTTTACATCGTTCCTCAATACCCAATCAAGACCTTGTCTTGGAGAATCAATTTGTCCACTTCAAACCCATAATATCTCAAGGTAAATCGAAACAGTCCCACCAATAAGTCCCCTCTTAACTCTCAGCAACTCTATTGTCAATTCTTCGTCCCATTCAATACTTCATTATCATCCGTAGTAGGTTACCATAAAAGGTGTTACACAACTTTTCCCTTCACATATCTGGTAAAGCTCAACACTTCTAAGATAACTTGTAACTTCTTCCACATCTTTCGGGGGTTGTCATCCCGAGACAACTTGTCATACAACTTCTCTCCTCTCCGAGAGTAGACTAAAATATCTTATTCGGCATTAGTAAGCCCATATGGAATTACTACAACTCGTAGTGACCATGATTTTTCCGGAATGCCGTGTTTGCAATATCCCAGTCTCAAATTCTCAATTGGTGGCAATCAGCCCCTTAATAAATTTTAGTAGAGACTACCAACCCTTGAAACCGATCAAGTAGATCATCTATCCGTGGTGAGGGATACACGTTCTTCATTGTTATCTTGTTCGGCTAACGGTAATTGATGTACAAACGGAGGTAATCATCTCTCTTTTCATAAATTGGTGTTCTCCATAACCACTTCCAATCAAGAGTTTAAGATATATCCTAATATAAACTTCAAATCAAGTGTTCAAGAAATCATTCGGAGTTCTCCATAGCATTTCACTAATTCTAATGAATATTTTGTTTTCTTTTTCATAAGTTCTTGCAATTACTCCTTCACTTGCTTCCACAACTCGTGTCTCCTCACAAGTGTCATTCCATACGGTGCCTTATATATCGGGATAGAGTCAAGCTCGACCTTAGTGGAAAAATTCACATTCTAACGTATTGGAAGTCTTGGTACGTTATCAGGAAGACGCTGGGAATTTCACCAATAATTCGGAATATGTGATATCTTGGTTTCGTCTTTTCATATCCTGCCACATAAAATAAGACCGACACAACCTTGTCTCTAAACTTGACATGTGGCCATGGTACTAATGATCTACCCTGATCTATTGGGGTGACGTCCTTGAAACGCGTGCATTGCTCCATCAGTAGCTACAATTTGACCATCCCCTTTCAAAGATCCTTCACCTCCCGAACTCGAGAGGCTTGCTCGAGTCTTTTGACTCTTTGGGCCTTATTTAAGTATTCCTTTAACTTAATCTCATTCTCCCTCTTTGATGACATAATTGTAAAAATCTTCTAAGGTTTCTCACTTATGTGCAGCCATAAGGGTCCAAACTGTAGGACTTAACCGTGCTTCAAAACTATTGACATTATCTTCTTTGCTTTGCATGACATTCCAACATATGGGATGAGCTCTTCCTATTGTACATAAGCTTTCACTATAGACATCCTTTCTTCAAGTAGGTGTAGAACTTACTTCATTTTCCTTTTGTAAAGTCAACCCGACGGTAGAGGTTCTAACTTCAATCTTCCATATACTTTTTGTACATCTCTTGTCGACATCAAATTTCAAAACTTCAGTCTTCTCTTACCCTTGTTGGTTGCCTTATACATCTCTTGGCATTCCATGAACAACTTCACAACCGTACCAGTAAGCCCCGTAAAAACGCTAGAAGAAGTTCTCCCTCCAAAATCACTGAAATATCCTACTCATTACTTCTCTAGGGCTAACATCATAACTCTAAGCTTGCAACGTTGCCCTAATCTAGGTCCTCTCTTTCACGCCATAGCCACCATGTCTCTTCCGTGTGAGTCTAGAAACTTGACTTATCTCTTGCCCGTGGTAACATATCATCCATTTCATACCCCGCATCCTCTATATACTCCTGTTTACGTACCACCTTCATGACACCTTACCTTCTTCTTGATTCAACACTTCCGCTTCACCGTGGTCAAACTTTAAAACTTCTAATTCGTGTCGTTCTCCCATATGTCAATTCTATGACCTACAAAGGTTGCATAAGGTAATTCAAATCCCTCTGTATGCCCATAATCTTGTTTACTCATCCCATCCACACTCACCAATAGACAACCCGCACCTGCACGTTCTCAGTTGTCACCGATTAACTTGTATATGACCTTCTCCGAAGTCAACGACTTATTATTCTACTACACTTCTCATGTTACCATTCTCATGAAAGCTACCCTCCTCGGGGTACTTTACCTTAAACTCCGTTAGTTCTTTCTTCATTCCATACTTCCTTTTCTTTATAAGGTAACTATATCTTCTTTGCCTCGTTGTTCATATAACTCCCTTACATAGACTTAACCATTCTTCCTTGATGTCTTTCAAGAGCACCTTCCCAAGTATAATAGCCCTAGCTAGCATCCACTCGCATTCCTCTTGGTTGGTATCTTAAATCTCTCGACCAAAGCTCTTTGTTTCGTCTTTCATCTTCTTCGGGTCATCATTTATACACACTTCCTCCTTCTTGGCATTTCTTAGTCTTATCATCATAATGGAAATCGGTCAACTCCACGTGAATCCCCACCATGCCCTTCTTCTCATATCTCTAGTAATGTTAACACTTCACTTATTGGTACCTTGTAAGCTTAACTTACGGTATCTTAAATCTTTAGCAAATGGTTCGATCACTCTTCCCATCTTGACGCAAATGCTTAGGAGCGCCAAAAGAAAACTTCACCTCTTAGTAGAACACCACTTTTAACCTTGCTATAATGTATCCATCTCCTTCTCGATTCGTATCTCTAGTTGTCCACGCGTCTTCTAGAAGAGATTAAGTTTGTTTTCACTATTGGTCTCGTTGTCGTACAATCCCGGTTTCTTTATAACCACTTATATACCTTAACGTTGCTCTCTTTACTTGTATTGCTCCATCTCGATCTCTCTTTAATCGTCTCGAGTTCTTCTTTCTACTTGGTTGTCCTTCGTTTACGTCATCTCTAATCCTCCTCTTCGACATCCTCTAAAAGGAATCCGAGCACGCCATGGTATTCGTCTGAACTTAACGCTCAAACACGATACTTAAGCTTATTCCTCCTCGTATGAACGATATCCTATGCCAACAATATCGTCCTAAAGGTGATGATATCTTACTATCATCTTTTCTATAAGGTCCTACATCTTCATATGCTACTATATAATAAGAGTCCGTATATAAGACTATATAAATCCTATGTTCACATTACTACCATAATATAACACATCCGGAAATCCATAACAACAAAACAAGGTCTAAAACACATTATAATCAACATATATAACTATACATGTATATCAAGTCCATCATGCAACAAAAATTCACGAAGATACACATCAATTCCATCATGCATAACTACAAACCTCATATACATATCTATATATACATATATATATACATATCAAAATCCAATAAACTAAGCTGCCAAGATCCGCGGAAGGAGTGGTGGTCCGTACATTCTACCCCGACTCATGCATGTGATTTTGAAAACGAAAACTCAGAACCCGTTGGGTTCTGTTTATTCCTTATTCGGCCTTTAGAAGATTGCGAGTGCCAATGTTGTCAACCTAGGGCTCTGATACCACTTTTGTAACACCCCGAATCCGCGGGACTCGGGATGCTACGGGTTGGAACCTCACAATGGGTCCCGACCCTTAGCTTGACAACAATTTCACCGGATCTTGCAACAAGGCACAAATATAGGCCAAAACCGAAATACATTTTATGCAATGTAAGAAAACCCAAAAGAAAACAAACCACAGACTTCAGCCAAAAACAACTACAAAGACTAAACGCCATACATGCGGCATACAATAATACAATATACAAAACTCCAAACAAAACCCTTCCTAAAATGTACGGACCCCGGCTGCCCACCCTTCCGGATCTCTCGGCCACATTCCTAACCTGCAAGACAATCTACAACAATCGGTATAAAACCGTTAGCTATATTCAAAGCATTAGAATCAAGGTGAAAGGCACAAACACAAGTAAATCAACATAACACACATTATACATCAAATCACAGAAGTCCGGTTTATTATCTTTTTATTATTAAGTCGTATCCCGTTCTAATTCAACTTCTTTTGTGACACGAGAATCTCCCGAAACTCGCCTCGGTCCCCACTTACCGCATGGAACGGTGGATGCCTCCGACCGTCTAACCACACGGGCTAGTCGCCAAGAACCTCCTAGATCTACGCAAGAGCTAGGCAGTGATGTCACCGCCCGTTATCATACACTTGGGCCAAATAGTATAAAGGTCGGTGGTCCTATTTCCGGTTTAATTGTTATAACATAAACAATAAACACACACCACCAAACACACATAGATGCTAATACAAGGAATACGAGCTAAGTAAGTCCGAAGACTTATCTCGTCACCACACTCAACTCACAACACTATTGCTTCCTTAGGGAAGAAGCCCATAACCTGCTCATAAGAAGATAACTATATCAAAAACAACCCACTCACAATAGAAGTCTTAGACTTCTATACAAATGATCTACGCAAGACCATTTGACTCTTAATTCTAGAACCGCATCCTAGAATCCCTCATGCTCACATCACACTCAACAGAAGCTAGAAGTCCTAAGACTTCTAAACCCTCGGATCTCGCAAGATCATAACTCACAACACCACTAGGATAACATGTCTAGTCCCCACGATCGCAATGCTAACAACACTATGCTAGGATACGCATATCCTAGCCCATAATCTCAACAACCATAAGCTCACAACTATAAACTTACAATCTCAACCTCAACAATCATTCAACCTCAACCCCTAAATTCTCACAAGCTCAACATACAACTTAAAGCCATAAATAACCTCACAAGATTATATCTACTCCTCAAGCCTTACAACATTTCACAATCCACAAAACTCACCTAAGGTCCATAACCACTACTTGGTATTCTCTCTAAGTTATGCTAGATTATCCAACCTAGCATGATACTAATACTAACATAACTAGATTGAGGAAGAAGGTACTCACACGAGGTCAAAGGCGGAAGATGATCTACTGATGTCGAGATTGGACTATTTATGCCTTTATAGGAGTCATTTCCGGACCTAAAACCAAAGCTAACCAAATTTAGCTTATATACTAAATTGAATGGAAGATTTAACATATATAAATCTAAGGTAAAATCGTTTTCTAAACCAAGGTTTAAAAAACCACTCAAAACATGTCCCGGGAAATTTATTCAATTTTAGAAACTTGGGTCATAAACCGTAAATAAAACCTTTGGCCAAAATTTGTAATTATATAAGTAGGGGCATTTTTGCAAAAATCCAAACTGTGGGCCATGAATGCAAATACAAAAGTGAGGGTACAATATTGTAATTACACAGAAAATAGGTGGGTCCCGATTCAAATAACCAAAAGGGTTTCTTTTTCATTGCAGTTGGCGCAAGGACTGAGAGGTGACGATGTGAGGCGACCGCTTGGCTGCGCAGGGGCTCCGATGGCGAGGAGCATAGCAGGGAACTCCGATGGCGAGGGCTTCGTCCGACGGTCTGGTGGCCCATCGTCCCCGGCGACAGATGGAGGCAACTCTGGAGGCGAGGCGGTATCTTCTCCACTGTGTAAAGCCCCTCCGATGGTTTCTGGGGTGGCTCCGGCGAGGCTAAATCCAAGAATCTGCACAGACGGCGAGTTACAGAGGAGTGCTCGAGGGGGAGGGGGGGGTGCAAGCTGTCCGATTTACATAGAGGGCAGGAGTTGGTGAATGTGGCCGGCTACACTTCTCTACAGTGATGACAGGGCAGTGGAGTAGCACAGGCTCCGAGTAGGGCGCTTCTCAGGGGCTTCTGAGCTCCTTCTCAGGCGAGGTTCAACGGCCAAAGAAGTAGCAGCGGTGTGTGGCTTCGTCTTCCTGCTTTGATCAGGGAGGTAGTACAGTGGGAGATGGGGCTGGTTGTGGGTGCGAGAGAGAGACGGACAGAGCTTCGACCACCAGCGCTCCTCCCGCGAGCTTCCAGGCCGGATTCGACGATGAAGGCTGAGCATGAAGGGCTGCTGTGAATTGTTGCTTGGGAGGAGAGTTGAGAGAGAATGAAGATAGCAGGTAATGGTAGAGTGTGATTTTGCGTGAGAGAGCTGAGGTAGTGAGTGTAGGGGAAGGGATAGGTCGAGATGGGAGCATCAGAAGTCGGGCTAGGATCATAGGCTGCACAAGAGTACAAGCTAGTATACAGGGTTGGGAGGTTGCGTGAAGCAAGATGGAATGTATGCTCCTTCAAATGGTTTGGGGAAGGGAAAAGTTATCAGAAGAAAGATAAGAGAAAAGAGGAAAATAAATTAAAATACATAAATAAATAAGTAACCCGATAAAGGATACGTGGAATGGAAATTTTGAGTCGGAAAAACATTCTCGACTTTTCCGAAAATATGTATACGGATATACGGGAGCGTATTAAAAATATAATTATACCCGGGAAAGGTATTCACGCCTTAAAATAAATTTTAAATAAAATACTTGAGCTAATAAAAAAAATATCGATAAATGTAGGATAAAATAAATATCAAAACGCGCCAAAAATTTGGGCCGTTACAAAATCGAACCAATTATATATGTAAAGTAATAATTGGACTCATATTCGTTACCATATGCATCTTTCAAATTATTTTGTAACAAATACCCGTGCAAGACACGGGTTATGAACTAGTTCTCTTCCTAAAATGTTTTAGAGCAACATCAATGTCTTGTTTGTAAAAAAACATGTAATCAGGTTAATAATTAGTATATATGTTGTGTTGTCAACAAATACTCAAATTAATATAAGAAAATGATTACAAATAGATATATTTTACTAATACGTATTATTTGTGTTATCAAAAAGTTAAAAATAATTTTAAAAAACAAATATAAGAATAAAATATTCAAAATTATATTTACTTCTTTCCAAAGTGGCCTTGCTTTTCTTCGTCACAATCTCATATGAAAACAAAATAATATTAGGAAAGACTAAATAATTAATGACAAACAAAGAGAATTGTTTTTTTTAAAGAATTCAACATCACAACATAAAGTTTTGTCAACAACCCAAGAAAATAGTGTGTTTAAGTGCTGCCAACATTAGCATTATTAGGTCAAAAAAGTGTTTTAAGTATCGTCAACAACAATAGTATAAGTACTTTAGTATTGTCAACTAACCAATAACAATATAGTTATAATACAATGTGAGTATGTATTGTCAACAAAACTTATATAAGTAGTTTAAATATTGTCTACAATTAATAAGTAGTGGTTGCACTGTCAACAATTAGGTAGAACATCAAAAGCACAAATTATAAGAAGTTTTCATCGTCATCAACACTAAAGTAGAAAAAAAATATATGTTTATTTTTTGTCAACAATACTAGACTAATATTTCAGTATGATTATGAACGGTCAACAAGTTAAAAATAACTATATAAGCGTTTTATAATAGTCAATAAAACAAAAAGTCTAATAAGTTGTATTAGGTGTTGTCAACAATACAATAAACCCTCCTTAACTATGATGTTTGTCCCATCAACAACAATATAAGCAGTATTTTCACAATCAACAAATGTGAAAAATAAATCCAAAAATACAAAAACAAGTAGTGTTTCTCTTGTCAACACCCCTAAACTAGCAAAATAATACGTGTAATCAATTTCAGCATCACTATATAATATTACAAAGTGATATTGTATAGTCAACTAGTTCAAAATAGCAATATATAGTGTTTAATTTATGTTAACACCACAAAATTACTAATATGTTGTTGTCAATAGCATAATAAACTCTTAGTTGTGTGGTTGTATTGTCAACCCAAAATAAATGATGTTAATACTATCTACAACAACAATTATAAAAAAAACAGTTAGAACAATGTAATTTTTTGTCGATAAACTAGTTTAAGTACTTTCATTAACATAAAACACAAATTTGAGAATCATTGTAATCTCATGCCTTAACAACCAATGAAAGAAATATTAATATTAATGATTCTACTACTTTCAATAATATAAATATATTGAAATCATTATTACGAATAAAAATCTATTTTGGCTAGTTCGAAACCCTCATTTGTAAATTTTCGGATGCATACACGATTGATTCTCCATTGTTGATGGCGTTTTTTACTCCAAGAATCGAAAACTACTTGGATCGAGTAGATTGGACATGAAATTCTTGATTTTGGAGTAAGTTATTGAAAAATTTTGAAAATGTTCGTAGGGTTTCAGTTTTTGAAAAATTAGAGAGTACTTTTTTTTTGGTGGAGAGATATAATTTTTTATTTTTTGCTATTTATATCGGTCATTTTGCAAAACTGAAATTTTGGTGGTTACATTTGCAATTTTTAACTTTGTTGATTACTATAAAATTTTTCCTTTTTAAATAAATAATTTCAAAAAAAAAAAACAGTTTAACACCTAAATGTATGAAGATTTTTATTTTTATAATAATTAGTGCAATTATTTATAAACTTTATTTTTATAAAGTACAATAATAAAACATATTATAAATGATATAATAATGGGAATTAAAACCCATAAAATCCTCATAGCTTCGACGATTTTTATAAACAAATCATATTAGATAAGAAATGATCAATCATCACATGATGATTTAATCGATGAATACGTACAAAACATTAAAAACTCTAACTAAACAAACGATTTAACACTTAAACGTAAACAATAAAATGTATTAACTTATTTTTGCACGCATAAACCTATTGTTATACATAGAAATAAAAATGTAGGTTTTCACTTACTTTCGTCGTCTACGTTAAATTATATGATGGACTATGTTAGACATACCATATATTTTAATTATAAAAATGACTCAAATGCACATATGATGCGGAATCAAATCGGTCATTAGTTTTTTTTTGGTTTTGGGTCCAAGTGCCGAACTCATAGAACTCAATTATGCGAAACAATTCCGGTTTCACACCCAAAATGCGTAATCAATTATACTCAATTTCAATTTTGGGGCCTAAGTGCGGAATCAATTAAACTAAAGTGGTTTTACATCCTAAATGTGAAGTTGAACCCCAATTTCGTATCTCGGAGTGGAACTAGGGAAACGAGAAAAATGAGTTAGTTTAAGGGCGAATTTGCTATGTAGCATTAGGTCACTAATGTTGCTTAGTATTTGTCCACCTCACTAATTCTATTAGAATATGACATTATTTGAAAATTTAAGACTAAATTACCCTCATACAAGCAATTACAAGATCTGTGTATTTATTATTGTCTTTTAAATCATTATACACACTAATTGTAGAAGGTGAATCATTAATGATTAATAATTTGGATTAATGTAATAAATTTTTATTACCCTCATACAAGCAATAACAAGATTTCTCTCTAGATCTGAAGCGTCAACTACTCTTCATCGTTTACTACTTTTCGTCTTGAACATTCATTTTCTCGATACAATAATCGTGTACAAAAAAATTAGTTACGATAATTTTTGTATTAGAAAATTAGTATAGAAGATAAAATTCAAGTATCATAATTAGTTACAATAACCCGAAGTTTCAAACTGCGTGTTATTTAATTAAACTCGCAGTTCAAAATTGTGGGTCTGCTCCGAACCTAATTGGCTTCTTATATTCGGAATAAGTTTCTTTCCATACCTAAAGTGAGAAAATATTTTTACTTTGTTATTATTTTGGAAAAAAAAATTCAATAATATATAGTTTTGATAGCGTTTATGTTTTGTCCCTCGTAAATCAAAAGCAAGCGCACTGCGCACGTCATCTCCTGACCCAACCCCACTTGGCTAGTGACTAGTAGCGTAAAAATTTCCTAAAACAAAATTATCTTCCTCTTGCAAAACCCCCAGTCCGTAGAGGCTCATACACGGACATAAGCAAGAAATTAAGAGTGAGAGAGAGCCATGGCAGCCACAAATCTCCACCAAAAGTGCAGAAATATAAGCTCGACTCAACGTTGCCGAAATCATAGCTTTTGCAAACAAATTGTGATTGCCACCCCCACACTTCCACTTTTCTTTCTTTTTGCGTTTGATCCCCTTCCCTACAATACCTTCTCTTCCTCCCTCCTGCTCCCGTTTTGCATTTCTGAAGCCATTATTCCCCATCATGTTTCGCTCATGATTGTTGCTTATTTGCATCAATTTTTATCATTACAACTTTCGTTCATTTTGTTATTGTTACGGGTTGTTTGGGGGGAACTTTTGGGCTAAAGATTCAACCGGGGATATTAACGGACGTAGTTGTTATGGTTGCCAAAGGATGTGCGAGGTTTCGAGTGCAAATGAAGGGGATTTGATCGAAATCGGTTGATATTTTGAAGTAATTTCACATGGTATACCAATGATTTCCTTTGAGCTACACATACAGGATTCCTAATTTACGGTCCCTACGTATGATCTTTAATTGTGAAATTGGCAATTTATATGTTCTAGTGCCTTTGATATATATTATCTCTTCCAATGGCTTGTAGCTGACACATTAATATATATTTTTTGCTATCCTTATATCTTGCAGGCTACAGGGAACATCAACGTGGGTTCACATGTTTGGGTCGAGGACTCAGACGTGTGCTGGATTGATGGAGAAGTCGCAAAGATTAAAGGTGACGAGGTTGACATCCAAACTTCAAATGGGAAGAAGGTAAACTATGCTACTAGGGTTTGCAAATTTATATTCTTATGTGGGAGTCTGAGTAACATGAATCATAAAACTGTGAAAATGAGGAAAGAAAAATTGATGACTTATCTTGACATATGTTTGTACTTGACAGGTTTCGGCTAAGAAATCCAAGATATATCCAAAAGATGTTGATGCCCCTGATGGCGGAGTTGATGATATGACCAAATTGTCTTATCTCCATGAGCCTGGAGTTCTACAGAATTTAGCAACGCGATATTCCCTCAATGAAATCTATGTAAGCTTTTTTTATTTTTTAATCTCAACTCATCAACTTATATTTCAATATCATGAGACAAAAATGATCAATTTCTGCAGCTATGGGCCGGCTGTGTTATAATACGATATCCTACTCTTTGACATCATTGGCAGACTTACACTGGAAACATCCTCATTGCTGTCAATCCGTTCCAAAGGCTTCCTCATATTTATGATTCGCAAATGATGACCCATTACAAGGGGGCATCACTTGGGGAACTAAGCCCTCACGTTTTCGCAATTGCCGATGTTGCATATAGGTAAACTTGCATCCCTTACTTACTTTCTATGTTAATCGCGGGGTTCCTATAATTCATGGGCTGACTTTTGTATGTTAAACCAGAGCAATGATAAATGAGGGGAAAAGCAACTCCATTCTGGTTAGTGGTGAAAGTGGTGCGGGTAAGACAGAGACCACAAAGATGCTTATGCGTTACCTTGCTTATTTGGGGGGGCGTTCAGGCACCGAAGGACGGACTGTTGAACAACAAGTTTTGGAGGTTGGATAGATGTGTGGATTTATTATAAGTGGTGAAATCTTTTTAAATTCTACATATCTTGTTTTCCTATATAAACATCAATTTCTTTGATAGATTAAGTTTACTATTTGTTGGTTTCCTCCTGAAGGGCAAACTAGTTTGAGTATTTGATAATTGAGAATCATGAGATATCTCTCATCAACAACAAAAGGTGTAACAAGAATTACCTGTTACAATAACCATAGGGCCCCAAACCAATACAAAGAGCTAAGATATGTTCGATTTTTAGCACTACTCACCTTAGAAAAGTTTCAAAACTATTCTTGATCTCTGACAGACATAGAAAGTGTATTTTTTCTGAGTTGAGGTTCTTATTGTGGAAATTTAGAGCATTTAAAGGTTTAGGTAGTAATAATACATGTTTCATAGTTTCCACAATACCATAATTACTTGGAAGCAAAATCTTCACTTGTTGCTAATGTGGTTTTTGTAAATGTAATTGCAGTCAAATCCAGTTTTGGAAGCTTTTGGCAATGCAAAAACAGTTAGGAACAACAACTCAAGGTCAGCTTCTACTAGCTTCAATTTTCACGAGGGTATATATGTTTTTCATATTCTCTATAAACACGTTGGGGTTCCTCCATCCTTCGATTTTAGAGTTTGAAGGATATCTTGAAGAAAAAAAAATGCTATTTCATTACTGAATGGTCAATATCGGCAAATTGCCAACATGACCATACTCATTTGAGATCACATCACTAGTCTGATCTGTGCAATTTACCTCAGGACTTCCACGTCACTATAGACCTCAAGGGTTTAGCACAATTCGGTGTTTTAAACCAGTTTTAAATCACCAAACTCCGAAATGGATTTGAGGAGACAAGGAATACGAATCAAAATAAAGAAACAACAATTTGGGATCCACCATATGGATACTGCTCAAATAAGAGAAACACTCTCAATTTTTGGGAAACTTCAATTCTTATACTCTTCAACTCTAAATTTCTATTATTATAACCCATAATAAACACATCTACAATAACTTGAAGATTTGATAAATAATAAAGAGATAATGTTGAAATTCTAAAATAATGTTAATATAAAGAGAACTTAATCATTAGGAAACAAAAAAAATACTTCTAATTTAACTACTTAATATAGGTCATGGATGACAATCTCATATTGATAGCTTGTGGCCTTTGGAGCACTACCACAAGCTACTTGTGTGGTTTTATGCATCGGATTTGATCAAAGTTGGGCTTAAGTTTCAGTTTGAAGTTGGCTAACCTTGTAGGCTTGAGATTGTTTTGTCTTTGGATCCCTTGAACCAATCACTTGCACCTTTTGGCTCGAAATGCATTTCACATAAATAAAACTGGACCAATCACTTGAGCAACTTATCCTATTTTGCAAGATTGACACTTGGGGTTTCTTTAAACCATCTATGATTGTATACTCTGTTTTCGAGACATTAAACATATTCTTTAGAAGCGTGGGCTTATAGGTTCTCGCCTTGTGCCAAACGTTAGGCATCTCATCACTATTTATCACTTTTCACTAGTCCGGATATTTCTGAAGGAATTTGTACATATTCTGATTGCATAATTTCCTACATCATGAAGTTTACTCTTAATAAGTTGCTCAATGTTCACCTGCAGTCGTTTCGGTAAATTTGTTGAGCTACAGTTTGACAAGCGTGGAAGAATATCTGGGGCAGCCATAAGAACTTATCTTCTTGAGAAGTCTCGTGTTTGCCAAGTTTCAGATCCTGAACGGAATTACCACTGTTTTTACCTTCTTTGTGCTGCACCACAAGAGGTTATAACCTGACCTGTTTTGTTGTGGCATAAAGAGTTTGTGTATTATATTGCATAAAATTGTTTTTTTTGTTGTTGTTATAGATGTATTACTTCATATACTGAGGCTATATTTCATTAACATTTCTCTTACAAGGAAATTGAGAAGTACAAGCTTGGACATCCTAAAACCTTCCACTATCTTAATCAATCAAATTGCTATGAGTTGGTTGGTATCAATGATGCTGAAGACTATCTTGCCACGAGGAGAGCAATGGACATTGTTGGAATCAGCAAGCAAGAGCAGGTATAGTGTAGCTTTGAATGTTCCGATCTCCCTTTCACGGTCTATTATAGTGTAAATCTAACCTTGCCTTCTCTTCAATATTGATTTTTTGTTGGCAGGATGCAATATTCAGAGTAGTAGCTTCCATTCTTCACATTGGTAACATTGAGTTTGCCAAGGGTCAAGAAGTTGATTCTTCTGTTCTGAAGGATGCAAATTCTAAATTCCATCTGCAAACAGCATCAGAACTTCTAAGGCATGTTTAATTCTCGACATTTGTGTACATTTTCTAATGGTTTCCTTGTCATTCCATTTTTATGCAGTGGTGTAATTTTTTTCCATTTTCAGGTGTGATCCTGCTGCACTAGAAGATGCCCTCTGCAAACGTGTTATGATCACCCCTGAAGAAGTCATTAAGAGAAGTCTTGACCCTGTTAGTGCAGCATTTAGCAGGGATGGCCTAGCAAAGACAATGTATTCTCGTTTGTTTGATTGGTAAAAATATATTGTAAAATTTCCATTCTCCTCTCTATATCTAGCTTCATAGTTACGCATAGTTGTCTCAAAAAGTTGTTGGTGGTTTTTCTATTGATTTGTAGGTTGGTTGACAAAATCAATGTTTCAATTGGGCAAGATCCCAACTCAAAATGTTTGATTGGAGTTCTTGATATCTATGGTTTTGAAAGCTTCAAAACAAACAGGTAAAGTTTCCATAAAGTGATGATACTACGAATCATGATATTTAGCTTCACACCAAGTTCAGGGTTTCGCAACTAATTTCTCTGCAGTTTTGAGCAGTTTTGTATCAATTACACCAATGAAAAGTTGCAACAACATTTCAATCAGGTAAACTTTGACATTATGAATTTAGATTACCTATTTTCTGATCACTAATGCTAGTGTTGTCATGTCAACTTCAGCATGTTTTTAAGGCGGAACAAGAGGAGTACACGAAAGAGGAAATTAATTGGAGCTATATTGATTTTGTAGATAACCAAGATGTCTTGGATCTTCTTGAGAAGGTGACTATCTTGAGTTTGAGATCCATTTCATGTACCTTCATGTATTTGTATGTGTCATTATTATCTTAAATTGGACAATACTACAGATTACGTATTGCACAATATATATATCTAGAGGATATCATACCGTTCTGTACTTGTACTAATGGGATATGGCGATGATTATGCACATGCAGTTTCGTACCTTATTTTTACTATATACGTCTAAGTGATCGGTAAAATGCAGGATAAGGAAAATGTGAAACCTAGGAGCATGACTAGAAGCCGCTTTGCAAAAAGGAGTTTAGATCATACTGATAACCATATATATTATATGATTATGTCATTTGTATTTTATACTTGTAGGCATTTCATGAATTATAAATTCACATAAAAGAAAATCACATTTTGTATCATGCTGCATGCTCATAGTATTTGAGTCAATTGACTTATTCTTTAGTGTGCTAGTGGTGGGGAATTCTAACATGCTTATTAATCTTTGGATTTTTCTCTTGGTGCCATCAAAGTTTGGACTTTTTCTCTTGGTTCCCACTAAGTTTCAAAATTCCTCTTGGTGCCCTCAAGGTTTCATTTATTTTCTCTTTATACCCATTCTTAATATATTACATTAAAATTTATTATAAAATAATAAAAAAAATCAGGAAAATAAATTTAAAATAGAATATGACCTCATTAAATTTAATTAATAAATTTATAATATAAATGTTTATATATATATATATATATATATATATATATATATATATTATTTTTGAATTAAAATATTTTTTTACTTTTTACTTTTGATTTAAATATATATATATATGTATAATTAAATAAAAACATTTTTTTGAAATTTTATTAAGTGTCTAGAGAATTAAAATAAAATAAAATATTAAATTAACACATAAAAAATATTGTTATTTTCAAATTAAAATAAATTGTAGAAAATTAACTTCAAAAAAAAAACTATATGTTTAATTTTCTAGACTCTTAAAAAAATTTTATTTTTTATTTATTTTAGTTCAAAAATAAAACTTATCTTTATTTTTTTTAATTAGAAAAATATTTTTCAAAAAAATACTATCATTATAAATTTATTAGTTTAAAATGTAATGAGGTCATAATCTATTTTAAATATATTTATAAGATTTATAATGAATTTTAATGTAATATATTAAGAATGGGTATAAAGAGGAAACAAATGAACCTTAAGAGAAAAAATCGTTAATCTTTCCTCTTGTTCTTAGAGCATACGTTAATTGTAGCGTTACATTTGGTAGTGCTTCTTGTATAAATTTTGTTGTAATGTTTGATCTTATTTGTTACTTGTGTTGATTAATGTTGAATGCAGAAACCGGGTGGCATCATTGCATTGCTTGATGAAGCTTGGTTAGCATCTTTTCTGCTCCTATTGCATTTGATATCTCTTCTTCCTGTTGTATTGCAGTGGTGTATCCGTGTGAAGAGACTTTGGGTATTTTATTTAGTGTAATAATATAGATATTTTGATGTGATTATTTGCAGTATGTTCCCAAAGTCAACACATGAAACCTTTTCAAATAAGCTATACCAAACGTTCCAAAAAAAAAAACGCTTCATCAAGCCGAAATTATCTCGCACAGATTTCACAATTGCGCATTATGCTGGAGAGGTGAGTGACATTCCTTTTTTAGAGAGTGGAACAAGTATAGTCATGCTGTGCAGAAATTTGAAGAATGTATATACTTGTCTTGTTAGGTTCAGTATCAGTCTGATCAATTCCTAGACAAAAACAAAGACTATGTTGTTCCTGAACATCAAGACTTGTTGAGTGCTTCAAAATGCTCGTTTGTAGCAGCATGTCTTTTCCCTAAAATTCCCGAGGAGACAACAAAGTCCTCTAAATTTTCATCTATAGGCTCTAGCTTTAAGGTGACTTTCTTCTTCGAGCTAAGCTAACCTTCCTCTCCATCTACATTGCTGCTTCAACTGTTAACACGTCGTGGATCTATTTTTGTAGCTGCAATTGCAACAGCTGATGGAAACACTAAATTCTACACAGCCTCATTACGTAAGATGTGTCAAGCCAAATAATCTTCTTAAACCTGCCATATTTGAGAATTTCAATGTCATGCAGCAATTACGTTGTGGTGTGAGTACAATGGAAGTTTCTATTACTACTTGTCATATCATCTCCCATCAAATTTAATTAAATTTCTTATTTTTTCTCCTTCTTGTAGGGCGTCCTAGAGGCAATTAGAATCAGTTGTGCTGGGTATCCCACAAAGAGAACATTTTTCGAATTTATAAGTCGGTTTAAAATTATTTGTCCAGAGGCGGTAAAAGGGAGGTTTGTGTCACAGTTTAAGTTATCTTCTTCTATCCCATGGCCTCTAGTCATGTTATTACTGTATGTATGAAACAGTTATGAAGAGAAGGCTGCATGCACCAAGATTCTAGAAAAGATGGGTCTTCAAGGTTATCAGGTGTGATTTTAAATGAAATATAAATACCACTTCCTCATTTGATACTTTTTGCTTCACTAGAAAAGATGGAATGATATCTATCTTCTGAACAAGTCAGACAAACTGTCTGTTTTACATATTTTGTTATTACCTTTGCAGATAGGAAAAACCAAAGTTTTCCTTAGAGCTGGTCAAATGGCTGAGTTAGATGCACTGAGAGTGGAGAAACTTAGTAAAGCAGCCAAAACTATTCAAAGGAAGATGAAAACATACATCTCCGTTAAAAAGTTTGTTGATTTATGCAGGGCTACTAATTATCTGCAAGCAGCCTGTCGGCGTAAGTGTATCTTGCTTTTGGATACGCAAGTGTTTGCAAAGTTACCCACTACTATTCTATTCTTTCTGTCAACCTCCAGGAAGGCTTGCTTGGAAACTCTATGATTCAATGAGAAGGGAGGCATGTTCAATCAAAATTCAAAAGGACTTGCGGAGATACCTTTCCAAAAAGACTTACAAACAACTTCATTCATCAGCACTTGTCATACAGACAGCCACCAGGAAAACTGCTGCTTCTAATCAGTTCAACTATAAAAAGCAAGCAAAAGCATCAACCATCATTCAAGTATTCTTCTTTTGTGTTCAATTTTGGTTCAAACTGTATCATGCTTAGTGGAGGATTTAAACTTGATTTGGACAACTGCAGGCTCATTGGCGAGGTCATCGAGACTATATATACTATAAGAAGCTCAGTCAAGCAGCACTTGTATCACAATGTAGATGGAGAGGAAGGTTAGCTCGAATTGAGCTTCGGAAATTAAAGATGGTAAGCATCCATTCTTATTGCATGTAACCCTCTTTTTAGTAATTCGAGTGTAATTTGAAAATGTTTGCTTCAGTTGTTTGCTAAAATGGTTTTCTTGTATATGATCTTTTTTATCCTCTATTACCAAAAAAAGTGCTATGCTTTTCCCGACCCTCAAGCCAAATGAACAACTGTTGTTGATGTGTTTTCACAAATTTCAGGCTTCTAAAGAAACAGGTGCTCTCAAAGAAGCAAAAGATAAGCTTGAAAAGAAGGTTGAAGAACTGACGTGGCGTCTACAGTTTGAGAAGCGACTCAGGGTGATATGCTAAGACCCTTTACATAGGTTGTCAAGTTTAAAAATCATAATAAGATACTGTTGGTTGAATTGAGAATTACTGGTTGAAAAATGAGTAGCTCTGTACTTGATTATATTTGTTAGAAGGTAGCACTGCGATACACCCCATGAAATTGTGAGAATTATGCTTCTCACTATTTGTTGCCTTGCATAATATTTAGACTGATCTTGAAGAATCGAAAGAGCACGAGATATCAAAGCTACAACAGTCCCTAAAAGAGATGCAACATAAAATTGATGAAACAAATGCCTTGCTTGCCGAGGAGCGTGCAACTGCAAAGAAAACAACTGAAGAAGTTGTTGCTGCTGTGAAAGAAACTCCTGTTCCAGTTGAAGATACTGCAAAGATCGGGTCTCTAACTGCTGATGTAGATAAATTTAAGGTAATGTTAAGCCATCGAAAGTACTACATTGTCCTCAAAATTGTTTTTATAATGTTATAAACCATCAGCATACAGTTACACACACTATTTATGTTTGCTTATCCACATTCATCTTGAACACGCACCTTTTAATTAAATCACTCTTCTTTTTGGAAAAGAATCATATTATTTCAAAAGACTATTAAGTCTTTAAATATACAAGAGGATAAGCCTAAAAGGTTAAAAGTAAATAACAGAAAAGGGTTTAAAGTAAATAACAGAAAAGTATGAAGTATAAGGCTGTAAAATCTAAAGGTAGAAAGTCAGTCTATATTCTGTAGAGTATATTCTAAAAGCTATAAGCATTATATGTGTGCACTCAGTTACAACTAGCTAACACTCCCCTGGTCCTGGATGGTAAAGATCTACCAAACCAAGATTGGAAGTCAAATCCATAAATCTGGAGCAATAGATCCCTTTTGTTAGTACGTTTGCAAGATGATTTTCTGATGTGGCAAAGGATATCCTAAATGTCCCTTCTTCCAACTTTTCATGATGAAGTGCCTATGGATCTCCACATGTTTGGTTGCATCATGCTGAACTGGGTTATGTGCAATATTGATAGCCGACTTGTTGTCACAGTCACAGTGTAGAGCCATTGGTTCCTCCCATTTAATCTTAACATCTGTCAAAATAATATTTAACCACAACATCTCACACAAACCATGTGCAAGGGCCCTGAATTCAGCCTCCGCAGAAGATCTTGCAACTGCATAGTCAGCATCTGTAAAGGCTTCTATTGTCAATTTGTATAGGTTCCGGCCATGTTGTCTGAGAGTGTGGACACAAGAAGCACATTTGTTAGGTTGAGATCATTATTATTATTTATGGTTCCTTGACCTAGAAGCTGAGCTAATGAACCATTAGCTGTAGTATTTGTATCGGCTTCTAACATGGCCGGAATGTATGGAAAAGTTGTGAAGAATTTGTCATGTGTTCAGTGACACCGGAGTCTAAGATCCATTGACTAGACAAAGGAAACTTAGATGCTCTCAAGCATAAAGGAACACGAGGGTTACCTGAAAGAGCAAGAGTACTTAAAGAGGTGCCACCTGATTTTTCAACTGAGTTGAAGAAGGCTTTAAACTTTTCAAGTTCAACAATACTAATTCCTTGATGAGTTTTTGTCACAGCTGTTTGGGATACAAGATTGGTCTTAGGTTTAGAAGTCCTTTTGTTGTTGTTGCTCTGATCTTTACTTTGAAGCTTCCCATTGAGTTTCCAACATTTCTCCCTCATATGACCGGGTTTGTTGCAGTAGGTAAACCAACGGTCATATCTTAGTTTTCTCCTTTAGCAAAGCATTGTTAACTGCTATATAATATGTTGTTCAAGCATCACTGTCCTCCCGTTTTCTTCAGCTCGGATAATGGAGATAATTTCTTCCAAAGAAAGAAAGTCCTTTTGGCAAAGAGTTTGAACTGTGATTCGGTCTTATCAGAGTGTAATTCAGCCAAGAGTTGATAGCTTCGTTGCAAGTAGATGTAGTTTTTCAGCAGAGTTGTATCTTCAGAGCACTTCATCTTAAAGACTTGGTATTGATCCAACACTTTCCAAAAGCTTTGTAGAAGAGAGGAATATTCACTCACAGAGAAGCTTCCTTGTTTTGTTGCAGCTGCTTTGACTTGAGTCTCATAGATCAAGACTTCATCTTTGTCTTTAGAATTAGATCGTTTTAGAAAATTCCAGATCTCTTTGGGGATACTAAGGAACATGCATGTCATGCTGATATTAGGTTCCAAGGATTCCCACAGCCAAGACATGACCATTGAGTGAGCTTCATCCCATCTTTTGAAGGTAGGATCATCCTTTTCTGGAGTAGTAGTAGTAAGATGATCCCCTTTGCCTTACCCTTAAGGTAAATTCTTACAGCTTGGGACTGAAGTAGTTCTTCCCGTTGAAGTGGAAAGAAGAAGAAAGACTTTGAAGTTCATTTATGTTGAGAGCAACATATGTTGTAGAACTGTGTTCTGAGTTTTAAGACACTGTTTCCAACAATAAGGCTTAAGAAGGACCAAGAAAAATATAGCAATGAAGGCTGATAAACTCAAAAAAGGTTCTCTACAGAGAGGCAGAGAAGGAAACTGGCAGGCAGAAACAGATCTGCTTGGTAAGGTTTCAGCAACTAGTGCTTGAAACAATAAAACTTGGGTTAACGGACAACTAAGTCCTAATACCATGTGAGTTAAGGAAAACCTTCTCTTCATTACAGGAGATTACTAAGTTTTCAAATGTACAAGAGGATAAGCCTAAAAGGGCTTTTAAGTAAATTACAGAAAAGTAACAAGTACAAGGCTGTAAAATCTAGAGGTAGAAAGTCTAAGTCTATATTTTGTAGAGTATACCTAAAAGTTATAGCATGAAATGTGTTCACTCAGTTACCCAACTAGCTTGCATATATATACATTCACTTAATACTGTTCGTTGTTACACAGGCCTTGTGGCAGTCAGAAAGACAAAGAGCCGATGATTGGGAAAAGAAGTGTTCAGAAGTCCGAGAAGAAAGTGAAGATAGGAAAACCAAACTAGAGGAAACCGAAAGAAGAGTTCATCAACTTCAAGAATCTTTAAATAGGTAAGCATTACTTTATCCCTTCAGGTCATCAGGTCTAGTATGCTTCTGTTTTTTTTTTGGTGGTGTAGCTATGCATGATATAGAGCATTTGACCAAAAGTTCACATGTAGACATAGTTTATCTATCTAGTCTTCATTAGATAGATTGCTTCAAAACATTACGTTTTTATTGGAGTTTTGGCATGAAAGATATATAGATTGAGAGTGAGTAGCTCTTCAGATGGATTGTTTAGTGAATTTCATGACATAGTATATTAGCTATTAATAAAGACGAACAATCTTGGTTCAACACGAAGGCAAATGATGTGATAATGGCTGCACTAAGTCTTTGAAATGTGCAATATTTAAAATCCAAATGGTTTAGATATATGGTTATGTTATGAATGGTTGTAGATGATGAGATCTTTCAGTAGGTAGTTACAAAGAAGTTCGGGAAGTATTAATTTTTTAAGTTAAAGATTGATAAGATGATATTAAAGTATAATGTCGATGAGATGGAAGGCTTTATCGGAGTTCAGTGACGTTTCAAATGGTATGGATACAAAATGAATCAATTGGAGACCTCCTTGAACAAGCTAATGTTGAGAGAGAATGGAGATGAAAGGCTTAATTTTATGCATAGCATATGTCTGTTATTTATAAGTACAACTTAGACAAATTATTAAGACCCTGCAACTTAAACCTCGAAACTCTAAGAGAACAATAAATATACCAGGATGTAACCCTTTGGTGAGAAGCCATTGAAATCTACCAGGATGCAACCCCTTGGTGAGAAGATCTGCAAGCTTGGCCATACAAATCGTCCATGCCAAGCTTGGATGTAAGCCATTGAAATCTACCAGGATGTAACCCCTTGGTGAGAAGATCTGCAAGCTGAAATTCAGAGGGAACATAAGATACTTGGATGATTCCTGCGTCAATTTTTTCTTAGATAAAATGTCTGTCAATCTTCACATGCTTTGTCTTGTCATGGTGAATCGGATCATGAGCAATACTGATGGCAGACTTATTGTCACAAAATAGCTTCATAGGATCTTCCCATTTCACTATTCAGAATGATACTCATCCATAGTAATTCACAAATTCCATGTGCTGCTGCACGAAATTCAGCCTCGACACTTGATCGTGCAACAACTCCTTGCTTCTTACTTCTCCAAGCAACCAGATTCCCACCGAGATAGATACAATAACTTGTGGTCAAACATCTAGTTACAATATCATCAACATAGTCGGCATCTGAATAAGCTTCAATCGGAGTGTTAGACTTGTTCACACACATTACAAAGAAGGGAAGAGACGTCAGTTCCAATAAATTTTGCAGGATACGAGGGATTTAACAGATGAAAGGAAGCATGGCCATGGCAATATTAGAGCAGCCATACGGCATTTATGTTAGTGGTTAACTTAAAGGCATAGAAAGACAGTAATCATTGTCGTTCTTTGTAGAATCAAGGTATTGCAGACGATTCTTTTCCTTAGCAAAAGCGATCTTCCTCCCCAAGCTCCAGTCCTGTAAAATACAATAAAGATCAATGGATAAAGTATAACAGTGAAGGTGATTGCCTGGTTTCTGTATGGATCTCAGGCTGATTGAGAGGGTGGGAACAAGAAGAATATCCTTTTCTTTTGTAGTTACTGAAAAGGTTTGTGATTCCATTGCATAGGCTCTGGAAATTGCAATCCATTGACTGTAATGAGAACATTCAGGGCTTGCAAGCATAAACGTACGAAAAGTTAACCTGATAGAACATGAGGTGTGGACAAGACGTGGTATCACGTGATGGTTTCTCAAGAGAGCTAAGGAAGGCTCTGAGTTGTTCCTGCTCAGCAGCGGCAATAGCTCCAATAATCCTTTCTGCATGTGCATTTCGATTCTTATCTAATCGAGTCACATCACTTGCATTAAGTAGAGAAATCCAATTTGTTGACCTCCCAACAATGGAAGAAGACGCGGAAATGTTTGGTTCTGAAGGAGAGATGATGTTAAAGAAGAAGATAAATATCCGGCAATAAATGCTGATATCCACATTGTAAATGTCAGCACTGAAGGCTAGAAGAAGAAAAAAAAAATCCTTCTGAAGAGGATGAAGATTCAGTGATGAAGGCTGAAACCCTCAAAAAAACGCTCAGGCAAATGAACACCTAAAGCTCTGATACCAATACAGGAAAATAGAGCCTGATCAATGAAAATTCTCAGAGCTGTATTCGAGAAGAACCATTACAGACTATGTAAAGGGCAGATGAAGCTTGACTAGGAAGCCTAAAAGCAGAAAAAATAAAACTGTAAAGCTGTAAAATAATTACACCTAAAACATTAGCATCGACTTATAGCACACCGATAATCATAGTAATTAATTACATGTGAAAAATACACACAAGCAGCACAATACAATGTTAATAATTCGAATGGATCCTATGAAGCTAGATCCATATTACTAATATTTGATAAGACTTGTGATTAATATCTGTAGACAAGATATAATGATAGAAGGCTTACCTCTTATAAAATGGTTAAAGAATGCATATTTACCTTTCTGGCAACACTCAGGCATGTTTTTACATTGATAAGTTGCTTTTCTATCATATGACTTCTGATTAGTTTTCTTTCTAGCAGTTTATTTCCGACTTCATGCATCATATCACTATTATTAGGGCATTGAGGGTTTCTGTTACTGAAAGGGGCTAACATTTTGTTGTATCCATGGAATAATGCAAGTAGTTTCAAGAAAACAATACAAGTTTGATGTAAAATCATGGATTTCTCATACATTTTGTGAAAACACAGTTAAAGAGTAAAGTACAAATAAAAAGGGGAGAAGTATAATGCACATTGAATCAAAGAGGCATCTCATTAAGGATGAATCATCGTATTTGACTAACACTAGATGTGATCTAGTATGTCTCAGGATGATATACTGCATGGCAGACCAATTTTCAGAGCTTAAAATGATCTTGCATGATAAATCAAACTTGGGTTCCTCTTCAGAGCATACCGCGAAAGATGCCCAGATAGACATTACTTCTACTTCTTCTGATGATTCATCCTCCAGCTCTGATTTTACTTCCCAAGGCCCTGGTTCGAGTTCGGCAACCTTTTCTGTTATTAGTCCTGATGCTCTCCAGATGATAGTTCAGGATCTTACTCAACCTAATGTTAAAGGTTAGTTTTAGCTTTCTTAGTGCTGGTTTTAGTTTGCCCAGTGTCTGTCCCAATAATACTAGCACCAAGCTGAAACTTTATAGGGTCTGAGTGCTATGAGATTAGATTTCCATTTCCATGAGCCAATTCATTTATTTTGGTGTAAACCACAATTCTAATTCCTGGGATGGCGGGATGTACCATTTAGTTACATAGGATACTTTAAAAGTAACTATATTATGATTTTCTCTCTTGGTGCTTGCTTTGTGCAGGATCTAACTGGGAAAGTGATCAGGAGGGGGCATTCGATGACTTCTTTTGACGGTGCTTGCTTTCCAACTTAGTGTAATCCCTTAAGTTACTAACTTCTTAGCTCATAGTTTTTTACTTGGCATCACACAGTAGGCACCATTTTTTCTTATAGAAACTGACCTATTGTATATAGTGTTAAAAAAGATAAGAAAATTAATAATAACATATAGCTTTTGTCTCTATTTTTGTTTTCTTTTTGCTTCTTGTCTTGATAAATAATAATATTTAGGGAGGAACTTTTTGCTCTATATTGTCATTTTCTCTTGAAACGTTTTCCAACACTTAAATTATATAAAAGCTTTGCAAAATTTTAATGGTCTTGAAGAATTTAGGTCTTGTTTGTGGAAAGTGGTTAAATTGCATATTTCATAATCAATATATTGTATGGCCATGATTTGATCCAAGTGTAGATTGAGTTTATAATTGTCATATCAATAAGATTTGAATTCCCTTCATCATATATATCATTAAATGGTAAAGAGAAAGCATCCAAAAAACATAGAAGCTCACTCACTGAGTTCCAGAATTTCATAGGAACTAGTTAGATGAGAAGGCTTTCAATCCATATAGTTTTTACCCTTGCTTAGGATGTTACCGTGTCTTCATTGCTTCACGACCGAATGTTGCCTTGGAAGAATGATATTAGTCCCCCTCCTATATGAGTACCAGTTGGAGATCTCGCAAAGCTGCATTGTTCCACTTTCATCAGGTTCTAATCTTCTCCCATTCTTTCCGCTTTCATATTTCTCATCCACTTCCATTGTATTCTAGCTATAGCCTCAGCTCTGTCTGTAATCATGACTTTTCCTTGCTCAAAAAAAAATCTGTATTCTTGTTCCCAGTAGATCATACTAGCTTCTCCAAAAATTATAGTCAACTACCATGTAGAACAGACCGAAATAAGTGTGGGAGCATAAGTTTGAATATTTCTAAAATATTAGATTCAAATCAATCAATATATTATGCTTGCGGTGAAACTGGAATTATTAGACAGTCTTTTGGTCTTTTCTGCTCATCTTTAGGCAGCATTGTGATGCAATTTGGAGATTGATTTAGTAAGGATTCAAACAATTACGATAGAGAGAATAAATACCATATGCTCTCATTTGTAATTCCGATATTGAAGCTTGTGAGATGGCTTCTATTTGGTGTCACTAATTCAAAAAGTTGTATGCCTGTGCCCAAGGTTGAGACTTCTATAATGTTATGATCCAGAGTAGATATCTGATAGATCTTCACCACCATGGTTTAGTGTTGATTTTGGTGTCTGTTTCATCCTCAAGGTTGACATTATGCATCCAATTTTGAATTGGGAAGAAGATGACTTGTCAGTGGTCTGAAAGTTGGAATGATTTCGTTGAACCTATTTTGCTTCCACGATTGCAGCAGTCAGGTGTCTCTGATCTACGAGATATTTGGGAATGATGAATAATCCTCTGCATGATGCTTGTCCAGATTTTCATATCTCTCTTGTCCCAACTCCTTGAAGCCTATTCAAGCAAGATAGCATGTTCAGTGATGTTGATAATGCTTAGGTACACAGGGCCTCATAAACTATTCATCAATTTTCAATTCTGAGCTACAGTCCACTCCTATAGCTATTTTCACTGCATGTTCCTCAACCTCTGATGGATATCATTAATTATGAAGACAAGAGAATCTATTTTTCTTGTCAAAAATCAAAACGCCTCCTATTTGTTAGCCAAATAAACCTTGACAAAACTTTTGATTTCTCAAAATAGAAGATGATCAGACTGTTTAATAAGGTACCTTTCTTCATGTCACTCATTCATACTATTGTAGTAGGAACTAGGAAGTCTTCTCATATTTCTTTCCAAAATGTCGAAAGACATAAATCCAGTGTAAAAAGAATCATTTGTCATATTCTTCACTGAATCAGTTTATTCACATCCTTTGTCCCCCATTCTAGTTTTCACAAACAGTACTCTTCATTCAATTAGCTCACTCTCTCAGTAAAACCTGAGAATTGACACTTTCAGGTCATGACTGAATCATAAACTTGTGTACCCTCCGATTCTTACAGAACTCAGTGATTTCATGTTTGTCATTCCTTTTCATTTATGTTATTTTTGAGGGAGGCGGATCAAATTTTTTATACACATTTCTGAAATTTTTTTATTAAGCCAATTTATTTCTTTAGGTAGAAAAAGTAGATCAATATGCCTTGAAGTTCAGTAGTATCATGGTAAATTCTTCTTCGGTTATGGTGGGCCTATTTACTTATGTATGCCGACCTATTGGGTAAAACCACCATAAAAGTTTCTATTATACATTGAGGTTCATCAGTCAAATTACTCAACTTGAAATCAATGATTCAGTCATTGTACTGGATATTGGATGTTCTGCAACCATATTGTACAAAATTCCGTCCTAGCTTAAGGCATAATACAAGGTCCAAGTTATAACACCAGTGCTTGGAATATGAAATGTGTCAATGGAGTTATGATTTCATGCTCCTTGGATTTCCACCTCTATAATGCAAGCTTTGAGCTTGCTGTGTTTGTAGTGTACAAAAATGGTAGAATGTCACATCTCACTTAGAAATGGTAGAGTTGTGAGAACTTTTAAGTTCCAACAATCACATATTGTTTTCCAGTGTATCTTATCCCATATGTTTTTGCTTGTCTATGGACATGTTTGATGGATATTATATAAATTTAAGACTTTGTTATCTTGTCATGCTCAGAAAATATTTGTGAAAACAGTCTCCTTCACTTGCTATTATTCCCACTTAACACATAGTGGCAATTCAGTTTCTTAATATTGGTGATTTAAGTCTTTGATTCGAGGTGATTATAATACTTAGTACCTTTTGCATCTATTGATTACAATCTAGAACAAGAATTGAATATATATCGCGGCTTCTATAAAAAGGATGGTTGCATATGACTAATCAGATAGGATGTAGATAACGAAGTGTTTATGCTCTTCTGCTTAGGCTTGATGAGAGGCTTAACAGCTTAGAGGGAGATAACAAAGTTCTTCGTCAACAGGCTCTAGCCCTCGTTCAAGGTAGCAAGGTATTGCATTTGCGCTCAAGATCAATTATGCAGGTAACTGTACGATCTCTGTCATATCTTTCATTCAAGTTACAAGAATCTTCAGGTAATTGCATCTTATAGATTTTCCTCTCTTTTTTGTATTTTTATTGTTGGCAACTGCAGAGGACCGGAAGTTCAAGAAAAGCGGTAGAGTTGGATATTTTTTCTTAACTAATTCCTGAATTTGATTTGTACATTGTTGTGGTGAGCATATTCTAATGGATTACAATAACATGACAGGATCTTCATAGCCCATCTTTAATTGCTAGGGATTCTTTCAGAGAGGAGAAGCCACAAAAGACTCTTAATGACCAACAAAAGGAGGATCATGATTTGCTTATTCAATGTATCACACAAAAAGTGGGCTTCTCAAAGGGAAGGCCTATTGCTGCCATCATTATTTTTAAGTGTCTTAGGCAGTGGAGATCACTTGAAGTGGAAACGACAAGCATCTTTGACCGATTGATCCAAACAATAGGCCAAGCAATAGAGGTTACAACTTGTTCACTAATTCATCATCTATCAGTAATTACTTATATCTCAACTTTTTATTCTACCTTGTGAATTAAGGGTCAGGATAGCAATGAGACTCTGGGTTATTGGCTAACAAACACGGCATCACTATTGCTTCTCTTGCAACGCTCGTTTAAAGTAAGTGGCTCAGCTGGACCTCCACAAAGGCGTTGGGCATCATCGAGAAGTTTATTTGGAAGGATGGCACAGGTGGTGTTTCATGCCATGGTTTTGATTTCCTAGATGATAAAACTCATCATTGAGGCTGTGGCGACTCTGTTTTTCTTGTTTCTTCCTTGTAGAGTTTCCGTGGTCTTCCACGAAATGTTGATCTTGATTCTGCTGATGGTGAAGTCAAAAAAGTGCCTCATGGAGATGATGACACCTTGAGTCCAATAGAAGCCAAATATCCTGCATTGCTTTTCAAACAGCAGCTAGCTGCATACGTGGAAAAGATATATGGGATCATCCGTGAAAACATGAAAAAGGAAATCTCTCCACTCTTGGGTTTGTGCATTCAGGTAGTAGAGTGCTAGTAGAAAAAAAATTAGCAAAGAAAGAAATTTTTATAATGATGTTCTTTCTTCTCTTGGTGTATGCATTTGCTACAGGTACCAAGAACAACAAAAGCAAACGGAGGAAACGCAGACAAAGAGTCTCTGTTTGCTCACTGGAAAGAAATTGTGCAAACGTTTAGCCGCTATCTTGATGTGATGGAAACAAATTTTGTATGTTTGATATCATATCATTTATTATTTTTCCTTACACCAGGTCTCTAAACCCTAGTTTTGTCTCAATATGCTACTCTCTTCTACTTGTGAATAATTCATTAGTTATTAGATTAAAATGAACACACGTTAACTTGTAAACTGCATGGTTCACTTGGAAATATTTTTTCAGGTCCCGTCGTTTCTGGTCCGCAAACTTTACATTCAAGCATTTTCGTATGTTAATGTACAGTTGTTCAACAGGTTTGGACCTAAAAATGTCTTCTTCTTTGCTTCTCATTCTCAATACTGCTGGTAATCTCATGTTTTTTTTTTCTCTGTTACCTGCTTGCTACTTCAGCCTTCTATTGAAAAGAGAATGCTGCTCTTTTTCTAATGCTGAATATGTCAAGACAGGATTGGAAGAACTTGAAAATTGGTGCTGTGATGTTACTGAAGAGGTAACTGTATTAAATGCCGTGATAGGTGTTTTTATTGAGTTTGCTTTCATTTTCTTTTTCTTAGCCCACTGTCATAATGGCAGTACGCTGGTTCTGCTTGGGGAGAACTGAAGCATATTAGACAAGCTATAAGCTTCCTGGTAAGTTTTGACTTGATATTCAGTGTGAAGATATTTATAGTAAATATGAGATAATGTAGTCAGCCATGATCTTTGTTAGATGACCCTTCAACTTCTTTCTTCTTTGTTGTAGGTCATACATCAAAAGCCACAGAAGACGCTTGATGAAGTCACCCATGACCTTTGTCCTGTAAGTACTCAGTTTTTAGTAACTGTTTCCGGTTTGCTTCATATAGGTAAATGTTGGCTCTACTTCCATTCTATAAGTTTTGGTTTTGCTTCATATAGGTGCTTAGCGTATCACAGCTCTACAGGATCAGTACCATGTATTACGATGACAAGTATGGAACGCATAGTCTATCCCCAGAAGTATGTTCAATGACGTGTTTCTTCAAATTTGTTGTTGATTGGAGGACTTGAATGAAATATCTACCATATTAGCAAAATGCAACATGAGAAATAATAAACCCTTCACTTTGGTATTGACAAAATGATATTATTGGTTTCATTGCTTGGATAGGTCATAGCCAACATGCAAGCAATAATGACCGAAGATTCAGACAACGCCATGACCAATTCTTTTTTGCTTGATGACGACTCAAGGTGAGTAGGTTTTAGAAAAAAAACATGCTTCCCCTTATAAGAATAAATTTGTCATTGATTATAACTACATTTGCAGCATACCATTTTCAGTAGACAACTTTGCAAAATCAACAGAACAGATGAAAATCTCAGACGTAGAACCGCCGCCTTTGATCTGTGATCATCCAGGCTTCAACTTCTTAGTACCAGTCCGTCGGTAGGGGCAAGCTAAAAGAGGTATATATTATACAAATATTCAACCAAACAGAATCCATCTAAGCAAAAGTTGTATAAACTCTCAAGTCCTAGGGGATTGCATTCTGAAATTGAAGTAGAATTGCCGGGTCATTCCCATTTCAAGTATATAGATATAGGCAACTCAAAACTCCCTCGTTTGTTCGATAGGTATATATATATAGGAGCAAATGTAGTAGTGATTTCTTCTTCATCCATAAACAGAGATGATGTTTTTTATATTAACCTTCCCTTCATTATTGATGTAACACAATGCTTCAAAGAAGACAAATAGTATGAGTCGAGAATGTATTTAGCATGCCAGCTATACAATTGTTTCATCAGAATATGAAAGTCGTATTATAATATATTAAACACGTCGTATATACTACTGAATAGTAATAATAATGATAAGCTATATATATTATGTCACAAACCATTTGTCTCCACTCTCCCTTGTGTTGTCGGTCAAGAAAGTCAGCATATATTTGTCACATTAGTCATTTTCACATCTCTCCATCGACATTCATATTCTAATTATTTTAACGTAACTATTTAGATCTCTAAAGATCTTAAATTTTTAAATTTGGGGATTGAAGATTAGGCATCAAGTAGCAAAATGACAGTGTTTGGTAGCACTACTGCCCTTCTCCTTGTTGCATGCCTTTGTTTCTATCTCTCTATTTCCCCACTTTATGAATATATTAATTAGACAATGTTTCTCCACACAGTTTTTGCCTCTTTTTTGCGATTTTGTACCTAAGAGGCTTAATCGATACCCGTCAAAATAAAGTAGAACAAACTTTTTCATTCAACGGAACTTAAATTTAACGTGTGAATATACCACGAAAAAGAGTTCGCGTAGACGAAGCCAAAACTCCCACTTTCCGGTATAGATCATGACCGGAGCCCACCGAAAGTATGCTCATAAATTGTTCGGCACACCATGTATTAAATACATGTTTTATGTATAAAATTTAGTTCCAACGGTCTCCACGTTAATAAAAATGATTTTAAACATATGTTTTCCTTTTTGTAAAACATTAAGAATTTTTGAGAGTACAGTAAAAAAATCACTACATCTGGACTGGTGTCATGTTTTAGGTTTGAACCATCCGTAGTGAATAACTATCGGAATTACTCGGACACGTAGTGACCATGATGTCATGAACCACCCGGACGTTTATGTAAACCTAAATAACTATCACACAACTTCATTTTCACACAGAATGTTGGTTCTCTTGTTGTGTTCATTTTGGCCTTGAACAACCTTGGTTATTTATGAGTGATTTTGGAGAATTCAGCCCCATCTTATTCTCCTAGGCACGGCCACATGCCCAATCACAAGGTGTTGACCATAACTCACATTGTTTATCATCCTAGCAACTAGGTAGAGACAATACTCCACTGGATTCATTTTGGTTAAGTTTTCCCCTTGAATCTACATCGTGGAATCTCTAGTTACGTAGGTGGGATTGTCCTATAAGCATCCTCTTTCTTAATAGACTTTAAACTCATTCCCCTTGATGATTTTAAAACTTGATCTTGTGACAAACATTTAGTAACGTAAGTAGTTCAATACTCAATTTATCCCTTTCTAGTGTTTATGTCTTGAGTTACTTGCATAGTAACTTAGTACATTGACTGAGTGCGCCAAGTCAAGGCGTGTACAATTGGTTAAGTACATAAGACTACCAAGTACACGTGCATGCTCTAGTTGTGACATTGTGTTCCCCACATTTTTGGTCAAGTGGAGTTGAAGGTCCATTGGACTTTTTGCAGTTCCACTTTGAGTAATTCTTAGAACCTCTCAAGTATCTTTTCAACATAATGAGCTTGGAATAAGATAATTCCTTCGGAGTGTCGAGTGATTCTAATCCCTAGAATAACATCTTCTAATCCCATATATTTCATGTCAAATTGACTCCTAAGTAGGTTCTTAGTTTGGTTGATCACGTCTTTGTTGTTTCCAATGATAATCCCATGTAAGAACCTAGCTTTACGTAGAACTTGTTTTTGCTAAGCAAAGTACCATAAATCAAGTTCTTCCGGATGTCTGACACGTAAATGACGTTGGTGAGAGTCATCTCTTTCTCCAACATCATGTTCAACACTATCTTGCACTGACCTTTGACCTTTGATGTGGACGAGTTCCCTATAAATAGTTGTTCATCCTATTTATTTCTTCTGATAGGTGGTGAACACCCCTTGTCAGAACATATGTGGTGGGTAGCACCTGTGTCATATAACCACTCCATCGGGTTGCTCCCGACCTTATTGACTTAAGATGTCACATCACACAAATCAACATCTATTAGCCCATCTTCAGCTATATGGGCATTTGCCTTGCCCTTGTGCGAATCACCCTTACTCCGCCATTCATCGAACTTGTGACCCATCTTGCCATAATTGTGACATTTGTTGCGAACTTCTTCTTCGTTGGTTGCTTGTTGGGGACCTTGGGTTGAAACTTCCATTTCTTGTCCTTTTGTTAAGTAAGATTTTCTTTCTTAGACTTCTCCCCATCAGCGTTGTGAATGCTTGATTCAGTCCGCAATTTGACCATAAAATCTTCCACAATCATTTCCTTTCGTTGGTGCCAAAGGTAGCTCTTCAAATCTTTCCAAGATGGATGAAGTTTTTCAATGAATGTTGCTACCTAGAATGTCTCACGTATATTCATTCCTTTAGCAAAAATATCATGGGCTAAAAGTTGCAACTTCTCAACTTGCTTCTTTATAGGCTTATGGTCCACCATTTGGAAGTCCATGCACTTTTGAACATCAAACTTCTTATGACCTACGTCCGCAAACCATTATTTTTTGTCCAAGGCAGCCTAGAGTTCCCTAGAAGTACTAACTTTCCTGTACACTTAGTACATAGGGCGCCTAGGGCCTGCCAGACGGCTTATAATCCACCCTTTGCACAGGTAGTCACCATCCAAACTAGCTTGGAGGAATACCCCGCATTAGGAATAACGGGTTTATCATTAGTCAAGTGTTACTGTTTAAGGGACATGTTCATAACCAACTTGTAGACCATTATGAGAGGTCTCAACTTCGATCCTTGGGTTTGGCACGGCAACGGTGGTAGACCACTCCCGAACTGAATTTGGAGCGTCTGCTCACTACTTTCTCCACCCGAAGCAAAAATCAAAACTTGTAGCACACCCATCTCCGAGAGCATTCTAACCATTAATAGTCTTTCTGGTGTTATCATCTATTTTTTGTTACATGGAAACAACCACAAACAATATAGTATATTTCAAATTTTTCTTCAGAAATTGAAATTCAAAACCGAGATAATTTTTTTTGTATGTATAAGTCCGTACAAAAACATACTTGTTTTCGATTTAATAAGAAAATCAAATGAATTTTTTCAAACAAAACCGATTTATTAAAAAATTATTTTAAAAAAAAAATTCAAAACTGATTTAATAAATAGAACCGATTTAATTAAAAAAGTTGAATGCAAATTTTATTTTCAATAGACAAAATGTAAAAAAATCCGGATGCAAGGGTTCCTGGTCGAAAATTGTTAGTTTTTCAAAAAAAAAAATCTGGCAATATTTCATGTGAATTATGAATCTGCAAAACTCAAAAGACACGTCAGTGCACAACATTTTAACAAAATAAAGTTTCGTATTTAGAACTAAGATTGTAGTAAGTTTCGTATTTAGAACTAAGATTGTAAGACTTCAATACGTAATTAAAGTGCAAAAGGCACTATAGAATTAGGATCTGAAAATTTACCCATTGGAGACTTGAATTTTGTAGAGTCAAGATAATGTCACTATCCTTAATTCAAAAAACCCCGTATTACGGGGGTTACCGGCGTTTAAGAATTCCGGGATAAAACTGCGTTGAGTATCCGAGTTGAGTAATCGGTCGGAAAACTGCGAACTAGTTGAATGTGGTACCCTCGAGAAATAGAAGTAGAGAGGAGAGGAGGAGATGGCGTTTAAACCCAAAGAACCAATTTAATTTAAGAATTTGAATGCAAAAATTTTTTTTTTTTTCAATAGGCCGAAATGTAAAAAAGAAAAAAAAATCCCTAATGCAAGGTTCCTGCTCGAAAATTGTTAGTTTTTAATAAAATAAATTCCGGCTTTATTTTCTCTAAATTATGAATCTACAAAACTCAAAGACACTTTAGTGCACAACATTTTAACAAAATAAAGTTTTGTAATTAGAATTAATATTGTAGGGCGTGTAATACGTAAATTTCGAGTGCAAAAGGCACTATAGAATTAGGATCGGAAAATTTACCGATTAGAGACTTAAATTTTGCAGAGTCAAGTACTACCTCTTTCCTTAATTCTAAAAAAACCCCGTATTTTACGGCGCGCGTGTGCGTATACATAGGCCACAACCTTAAAGCGTGTCTCCTTATTATATCTTGTAGGATCCCTCACATTCTAATCGACGTGGGATATCGACATTTTTTTTAGTTTTTCCCAAGTTTTTGACTTGCGTGCAACCAACTTCGGGTCTCCATTTCTCATTCAAACGGAACTCAAATTTACCGTATGAATATACCACGAGTAAGAGCTCGCTTAGACGAAGTCAAAGCTCCTAACTTCCGGTGTTGACCAAGGCCAGAGCCCAACAAAAATATGCCCGAAAAATGTCCAACACAACATGTATTAAATACACGTTTTAGTCATAAAATTTAGTTCTAACAACACTCTGAATGCATTTCCGCATCAAACTGAGAGCTAACGACAGGAATGAAATTAGAAGAAATTTTGAGCAGTTATATCGAAAGAAAAACTTAAGGCGACAATGACTCTTTAACAAAATATGGTATGCAAGCGGTTGGCATGCTCTTATTAATAATTAACTTTGTACGTCTCTAGAAACCCATTTGTAATTTAATGCGGTACTAAGCATGCAATTTAGAGCTAAGATTTGATTAATCAATATTTATTTATGTTCTGGGGATTGCCAAGTTTGTGTTCATCTTCTCTTCTCACATCTAACCATGTTAATGGATGCTTGCGTCTACACTGTTGGACTTGTTCTCTTGTGCTGTATATATGACATACCAAAATAATTTTTTATTTATTTATTTTATCATGGAGTCGGAGCGAACTGAGTTCGGGTTAGGCCGATCGAACTTTTTCTTTCTTTTTTTTTAAGATAAGAATTTCACTTTTATTAGTACGTATTCTCTTTAAACCTCACCGGGCCTAAGTACACCAACATGGTGCTTGTAGAAAAAAGTTTGGATGCAGAACGATTACGCCCAAGCTAAAATGGTGGTCATGCTCTATCTATATTTTGTTTGCGCTAAAACTCATATTTGTTTGGCGTTGACCGTATAACACCTCTCGTTCTTGGGTTATCAATAGTGTAATTCTTATCCATATTTAAATTAGGATTTTGGAATCTTATCTTATATATATATATTAAAGCAGAAGCCTCTATTGCCACGTGTCGCCCCCACGATTAACCTCAGTCCAACGAAATTCTATTGCCACGTGTCGCCCTCAGAATTAACGTCAGTTTAAAAATTTTAAAAATACGTAATTTAAATAAAGGTTTTTTAGATTTCGAAATTTTTATAGGAAAAGTTGTTAACAAAATCTATTTTCATTTATATTAAAAAATAATAATTGTGATAATACCGGCCAGTTTTGTTTTTATAAGAAAAGTTAACAAATTTTGTTTTTAAAAAAAAAATTAGTGAACAAACAATCTACGTTTTAACTTTGTTTTTATTTAAATTTAAAAAAAATAGTAATTGTGATATTATCCACCAATTTTGTTTTACAAAAAAAAGTTAACAAATTTTGTTTTGAAAAGAAAAGTTAGTTAACAAATTTTGTTTTCATTTAACTTATAAAAATGATAATTGTGATATTATCTCTCAAATATCCACCAATTTTGTTTTTAAGAATAAAAGTTGTTAACAAATTTTGTTTTTTAAAGAAAAGTTAGTTAACAAATTTTGTTTTTATTTAAATTAAAAATGGTAATTGTGATATTATCTCTAAGCTGTTCGCCAATTTTGTTTCTAAAATAAAAGTTGTAAACAAATTTTGTTTTTATTAATATTAAAAAATTGCATAAAAAAGCATATATATATTTTCAGTTACATACTGCAGATCACAATCAAATAAAGAAAAAAAAATAATCAGTATTGAAGAACAAATTTCAATTAAAAGGTTTATAAATATAGATTTGCTATATATATGGCCATATGGGACGAGTGACTCCATGTTCCAGATACATTCACCGATTCACGAAAAGTCTGTTGAAGACTTTCCCGTATCTGCATCATTCGATCAAACACAGTAAGTATAGTAGATGTTAACAAATGTAATTCCATTTTAATCTTAGCATTCATCTAATTCAATTTATTTATTTTATAGTTTATCATGACAAACTAACATATATACCTATCCGATCTGAAACTCATTGCTACTCCTTCATTGAAGATTCAGAGGTTCGTATTGTATTTTGCTTTTATGGAACGTCGCTGATATCAATCAGATCAATGATCAATGCCGGTTTGCAGGGTACAACAATTCAAGCATTCGCGAGGAAATCTTTTTTCAAACAGTTTGCACATATCACTGAGTCCGATATATATGATATTGCAAATTTTGGTTTGAATGCTTGAAATTAGTATATGTATTTTCTTACTAATTGATATATTGACTTTTATAAAAGATTATATGCATTGATATATACTTCAGTTATATTTTTTTTTATTGTTGACTAATTACCTTTTTTAGATCCAATGTCATAAGTCTTTTGATTATTTGTATTTTTTTTACAAATGATCAGATATTTAAATTAGTATTTTTTTTAATAATGTTATCTTATCTTATATATATAGTAAAGTGGAAACGCTTATTTCCACATGTTATCGCCAAGATATTTTTCAGCCCAATTGTCTAATTAGGTCATTTTTATAAATAAAATATATGGGTATGTCTAACATAGTCCATTAATTAGAATATTAAACAATATTCAAATGATTGTTCCACAAAACTTATACTTAACATATTATTATATTTGATTATAAAATTATATTTAAATTATAATCCCGCACAAGGTGCGGGTAATACACTAGTATATCTATTAAAGCAGAAGCTTTTTGCCACGTGTCAACACGAGGTTTCTCTAAGCCTACCAAAATATTTTTTAAAGTTAATTATTAAGTTAATTATTTATTAATCAATTAATCAATCTTTCATTTCACAAATAAATTAAACCTTAAAGAAGTAAATCTTTTGCCACATAAATCTTATCTCATCTTTTTCAATTTTTTATAATATAAATTGGAAATTAAAAAAACGTATATAAATAAAAATTTAATGTAGATATCCTTATAGTTGTAACAAACCGTATAAAAAATCTACAAATAAAATAGTACATCTCAAGTTTTAATATAAATAAGTATTAAAATTTAACAAGATTTACTATTAATTTGTTAGTATTTTTTTTATCTCTATAAACAATTTATATTAATATTGTAAAGAGAAATGCACACTATCTACAATAAAACTTATAAAATTAAAATTTTTGATTATCATGATATAGATAACATATTTTTCTAATATATTTGTTATTATTGTTAGTTAATAAATTTAAAATTAAATACAATATTTTATATAAAAAGATATTTTTAAAAAAAACCGTGCAGAGCACGGGTAATATACTAGTACTAAATAATCTAAGAGAAAACTACTAAAAACCACCCGCTAAGTAACTGCACTTGAAAATATAAAATACCCATTAAATTCATTCTGTCAGCATTTTAATGTCCCTCTCAAATCCTTTAGTTTTATTGTCAATGAAATATTTTATTATTATTCCCTATAAATCCAAATGATTCATTAAATTGAATTTAAAATCCGATCGAACAGAACCGAACCTGTTTTTTTTTTTAAAAACAAACTAGTATCACCTAAAATGAGATCCTCTATTATTTACTAGTCTTTTAATTAATATGCTCATTGAAAATATATAAAATATAAACGTATCGGGTTGAATCATGCGGTATTTAGTATTTTTGAAGAATAATATTGGAATTATAAGATTTATGGACTTGAGCCTGAAATGAAACCAAAAAGGGTTGATGTTTGACACACTAATAATTTATGTAGTGCATTTGCATCCCCAGGGCCAGCATAGATGGGATGATATGACAATAGCTAATTGCCAAAGCTATGAGGGAGTAAGTAAAATGGAATTATAGAGTATCATATCATATCATTATAAAAGACCTTCCTCTATCTACACGTACAAGAGAGAGCTTCTAAGATAATGAAGTCGACCGTCAACGGCGAGGCGTTTGAAGACGAGGAAGAGGAAGAAGACTTCATCCAAAGGGTTGGGGTGGGGAGATCCTATGACTGCGTGTTCTGCAGGAGAGGATTCACCACTGCCCAAGCCCTCGGCGGCCACATGAACGTCCACAGAAGAGATCGAGCCACCAAAAACACCACGCCTGCCAAACTCTCAACTCTTCATGATCACGCCTCAAGGCCGAGCACCCTTTTCTTCGATGTTTTCACGGGTGGTGGCGCCGGGGAGACGACAAGGCCACCGCAAGCCGACGCCGGAAAGGGAAAAGATGAGTTGGACTTGGAGCTTCGGTTAGGGTGTTGGTAATTTCGATCGGAATTAGAATTTTTTGTTTTTATAATGTAAAAATAACGGCTTTCCTGTGGGTCGTAGCCATCTAACAAACCACCTAATGCAGGGAGAGTTGTATACTTGTATGATAAACGCCCATCGACCACTTTGTGTGACGAGTATGCATATGCGTGTAAACATATATCATCATATGAATATCTTTTTGGTTTCTGCCTATTATCAACCATTCTTGTAACAGACAAGACAAATCGGTGCTCGACTTGAGTTTCACTTGTTTCCGATACAGACGGATCAGTAGAGTGGGGTCGTGTGCATAAAAACGCACACTACCATATTGTCTATGTGAGACATTTTCCACTCAACACAGACAAGACAAATTGGCGTTCGACTTGAGTTTGAGCTGTTATTGGGGACTTGTTTTTAAGTTGCATTCATTCATATAAAACACACGTACAATTCAACATCATCTATTTTCTTTTCTCTTTTTCTTGGTAAGAGCCTACTGAAATTAAGCTAGTGTGTGTGTTTGTCTTCATAGTGAGCTCATGAAGGGCGACTTTATCTAGTTATGACATCCTAATCCTATACAAAAGTTGCTTTACTTTAGGCATTAAATGCTAATTTGATCATCAAGGTAGACTCTATTTAGTTATGACATCCTCATTTGCTGATATGCTTCAACTTTTAAATGCCTATTTTTCATGTGCTTGAAAAAGCCAATGAAGACGTTATGCCAAAATCATCAAAAGAGATCATCCAAACCAGCAAAATACAAGATTTAGCACAATCCATATCATTTCCTTGAAGGAGCTCAATCGGAAAGATAAATTCAAAATGATGAATCTACCATGTGATCTAGCATCCGGTTGTGATCGAATGTATTCTAACGGATTCTGATCTCATTTGAGAGCTTTGGAGTGGATAAATTAGACAATTCAGTATCATGATACTGTATAATTCATGTTGGGCATTTGCATCCCCCAGCACAGATCGGATTTTGTATTTTAGAGAGAGAGATGACAATAACTAGTTGCCAAAGCGAAGAGGGAGCAAGTAAAATAGAGTTATAGAGTATCATATCATTATTTACACGCTCTTACTAAATCAGGCGGTGATATTCATGTTGACGTGACCAATCTCACATTTTTTTTTTCTTGAAATAACTATTTTAAATAATTAAATAAGTCAAAAAAACTTTTTACTAAATCAAAAATCGAAATCGGAATTGTGTCCCTTATGCTTTACCATAAATCCATTATTTTCAATTGGATTTTGAATACTTTTTCATTTTGTACAAAATAAATCGAAAGACTGTGCCGGTTATATTGTAACGTAACGTAAAGATTTGATCAATAACAATTTTCTAAAATTCTTTTTATCCTAAAATCTTAATGTAAAAAATAGTAAAGTTTGTGGAATAATCACAAAATATATATTATTCTTTTCGGATAAACTATATTCTAACGTAAAAGATTCAAATAAATCTCCCCGAACAAGCAATACATAACAATAGTAAAACTTGTATACCAAGTCATTATAAGTGATTTTTGGAAGCTGAGACCTCTTCTATTATTTTATTTTTCTTTTAACTTTTTCATTAAATTTATTTTTAAAGTCGGAGAATCGAAGTAACAAGAAGTTATGGACAGCTTCAACAACTAAAATAACGACGGGCATCACTCTTCATCTTCTCTCTTATCTTATTCAGATGGTTAAATTATGTTGCCGCAACTCTTTTCACAATTGTCAAGAAACTTCTAACATCAGGAATGTAGATCGATCTTGATGTTGTGAACCAATTGTTTCTCATGTCAAAATAAAGACAACCCAAAATCAAACAGAAAATTCACACAAATTTTCAAATAACCACGATTTCTTTTGCCTATTATGAGGTACATATACTAATCATAATTGTATTACAAGTCAAATGAAATAAAAAATGTGGCGGTGAAGCTTTATAGTTCGAAGGTTATGATTTTAGGTTTGCAAATTGAAGGTGCTGGTGGATATTACTAATTCGACCGGTGCTTCGATCACACATTTTCACAACGGAGACGGTTCCAAACGAACTCAAACTACAACACCATGTCAACCATGTACAAAGCCCCCTTAGAACCGTTTCTTGGTATGCAATCTCGTAGTTGACACTTTGTACATTGAACTTTAATTTTTATTCTTAGATGTAAGAGTGATAGAATTGAGTCCTTAGGTTTGTTAGAATAGTGTCCTACTATTTAGTACTATAAGCTATTTGTTTTTAGCAACTTATTTCTTTTAGTCTGCAACTAAGATTTAGGAGATCGTTTGTTTGTTTCCTTATTCCAAGTCATTGTAAGGCTATTTATGAGTCATTCTCTTTGTTATTGAATTAAGTTAGTTTTTAAATTGTAATCTAACATCTGGTATCAGAGCTGAACTTCATAGAAAAGAAAATAAGTGGTTGGTGAGAGAACCATCGAGAGGAAAGATTAGTAGAATTTGTGAGAGAAAACACAAAGTGAAGAAGAACACCAAGAAGGAGACATCCAAGCAGCTGTGAGATTCCATGAAGATGAAGTATCAAGGGAATGCACGAGTTCAACGAGCCTAACTCAACCATCTCCGTAGGGATTTTGAAGTCTTAGCAATGAAACAAGGTGAATCAGTCAATGAGTACTTTGGGCGTGTCATGATGATCGCAAATGATATGAGAAATTGTGGAGAAGACATGACTGATGTCAAAATCATGGAGAAAATTTTGAGTACTCTCACGAAGAAATAGAACTATATTGTTTGTTCCATAGAGGAGGCAAAAGACATCGATGATCTTTCAATCGATGCTCTACAAAGTTCACTTCTGGTCCATGAACAAAAGTTTAAGAAAGAGGGAGACGAGATACAATCGCTTACTATTTCTTAAAATGATAGCTGAGGTGGATGAGGTTGTGGGAGATCTAGTGCTTTCAGAGGTGGACGAAGTAGAGGCGGGGGCAGCCAAAATTTCAGCAAAGCAACAGTTGAATGTTACAAGTGTCTTCAACTGGGACACTACCAATATGAGTGTCCTAACATGACCAAGCAAGCGAATTTCACTGAGGTGGAAGAGTATGATGAAATGTTGCTTATGGCCCATACAGAATCACCAAGGCTGAATCAGAATGATGTTTGTAAGTTCCTTGATTCCGATTGTAGCAATCACATGAGAGCTGATGCATCTCTCTTTTGTGATCTAGAAAAAGGATTCAAGAGGTCTATCAGATTAGGGAACCATGTGTAGATGAAGGTTGTGTGCAAAGGAAGTGTGAAGCTGTCTTTTGAAGGTTTTAGTCATCTTGTTCAAAATGTCTACTATGTGTCAGAATTTAAAACCAACTTATTGAGCATCGAATAGTTACAAGAGAAGGGTTGGCTATTCACTTGAAGAATAATCAATGTAAAATTTATCATCCTACAAAGGGCCTAATTATTGCAAGCGAGATTCCATGAAGATGAAGTAAAGAACTTGACCTCGATCCCTTCCTCTGATACCAATGATAGAAATAAGGGCGATCTAGATCGAGGTGAAACTTCAACTACTTCTTCTTGATCGTTCGAGTTGGATTAAACGTAGAACTTGGGTGGCAGAAGCTTGGAAATGGATGCGGAAGCGTTCAGTTGATCCTTCAAAAGGATCCTTGAGTATGAAGGCTTGGATCAAAGACTAGATCCAAGATAGAACTTTAAGAGGGTGGAAGAAGAGGTGATGTCTAAACCAAGTAAGAGGAATTTTCCTTTCACAATACTTGGATTCAACTTAGACATGGTTTTGCAAATGTGCCAAGCCATCCTTATATAGTGGATGGAGGCCATACAAAGAGTCCAAACATAAATGACGGAATTAAAAGCCAGAATTAAGTTCCGGAAATGAAAAGCCTAAAATATGAAAGGTCGGAATTTAATTCACGGAGTTAAGTTTTGGAATTAAAGTTCCGAATATAAAAATTCAATTATTAAATAGTCGAAATACTTAATAGTCTTCATAATGATGTCGGGTCCTTCTAGTCGGAAACACGGATGGCATCGCTATCTGGGGGCGTATCATATAAGGCTCGGTTGGCTGCAAAAGGGTATGCTCATACACATGACATTGATTATGAAGAGGTATTTGCTCTTGTGGCACATATGGATACATTAAGGATGATCTTGGATATAGGAGCTCGGAGAAGTTGGAAAATTTACCAACTAGATGTAAAGTGTTTGCTCCAAACGGTGTGTGCAAGCTTTAAATTTATAACTCTAGACGTAAGCTTAAAACAAGGATGCGAACCCGCAGTGTACGGGTCAATCGTAGTAAAAAGCAAGGAATTCCAGGGGTCGATCACAGGGACTTAGTGAAACAAAGTCCAATTACGGTGTGCTTAAGCAATCACTAACCACAAGCAATTAAAACAATCAAAGATGATAAGAGTCAATAAAGGAAATATGCAATTCTAGAGATTAAAGCATCTAGTTGTGGTTCCAACTCAAGATCTAAAGATAAGCGGACAAAGCTGAGATTTTTGCATAGGGAAGATGTTACTAAAGTGGAATAGATCACCGGGTAAGTCTCACTACTCACTAATTCTAAACCGTAACTCCTATCACCGGGTAAGTCTCAAGGAATCAAGATAAAGAACTATAACCTCAAACTAACACACCATCTAAGGGAATAGAATCAACCTTTACCGGGTAAGTCTCAAGCTAACTCACAAAGATGGGATGAAAGCACACTCAAACCCCAATAAAGGATAAACCTTTATTACCTACACTTATGATCTTAGGTAAACAAACTAAGGAATTACCGGGTAAGTCTCATCCTAAGCTTGCATTGAACCAGGAAAGGTATAATAAGAATAGGATTTGGCAAACTCTAACACTTAACTCTCAGTTTCGGATTAGATAAGTCACCTCGGTCAACCAAATTCCACCCCGGCCGAGATGTTCATCGACTGAGCGAGATGCTTAGGGTTAAGGTTAAAGACTCGAACTTTCAGGGTCCTACTGCGATTAAGATCATTCTATCATTGTTTTTCCCACAACCTTCAGCCAATCACCCTAGAACCACACAAAGAAATTAGCCACTCATCATCATGAAAGCAATAATCAAGTATATGGGAAGAAGGTGAATATTTGAACAAGAAGAATTTAATGAAAAGACTTCAATAACTGAATCAAATATCATAACAAAGCGTTCCTTGGATAGAAATCCAACAAGGCAAGATAACAAGGAAGGGAATCTAAGATAATCTTACAAAAACCCTTCAAAAGCTATAAAAGCTACAATCTTCCTTCTTCAACCTTCAAAAAGGTTCTTCAAATTTCCCAACTGGAGTATGGCTGCTGCGGTATATAAACCCTGATCGGTGGTATAGCATGTTGTGGATTTGTGGGAAATCCGACCCTTTTTATAGGAAAATTACTCTCCAAAGATAAGATATCTTAGAAAGATCTCTTCCCATAAAAATAGGTAAAATATATGATCTAGCAAATCTTCTTCCTTCCAGGAGCCAAGCCCAAAAGTATAAGATCTCTTTCCAAAGATAAAAGATCTCAGCCAAGAATAAAATATTCTCGCCGCGTCCCAGGTGTTTGCCTCGGTCGAGTCGACTTCTTTGGATCACCTCGGTCGAGGTGAATCTGTGGTCAACCGAGGTGAGTCACAACTGAATGTGAAATCTCTCAAATCTGGTACAAAGTGAATCTTTAATCCATGGCTATGCTTCTTGAATGTTTCCTTATGTTCCTGAATGTAGCTTCAATGACTCCATAACTCCTTTTGCTCATTTTTGATGCAAAACGTGCCACTTTACCTACGCTTACAACAAAACTAGGTGTAGACCTCGATTCCTGCAAAGGTAGATGAAATGGTAATATAATCACATATTATACATACAAACATGCAGATTATTGAAGATAAAACGTCTAAACAAACCCCAAAATATAGACTATAATTCATGCAATCAAAATACCCCATACTTAGCCCTTGCTTGTCCCCAAGCAAGTTCCGCATATAAAAGGAAAGATAGAATGGATTATAAGTCAAGAAAATCAATGGAAAGCCTTTCAAAACATTTTTATGGTGTGCAGCAATCATAGATCACTCTAAGAGAATACTTCATGGAATTTAAAATCAAAATATGATCAAAACATTTTATAAATATAAGAAAGTTGTTCATCTTTGCATAAAATCATAGAATGCATAATAAGTCATAATTATCGAAATTAATCATGCATAATCCAGTTTAAACCACTAAGTCAATCAACAAGCTCGAGGTCTCAAGGGCTTCCCAAAAGAAAGGTCAAGAAACGTGTAGGGTAGGGATGTATGTAAGGTAATATGGTGCTAGAATTTGGGAAAAGGATATACTTCACTTTCACTTTGACTTTCAACATCTTCCACCAATAAGCTTTGCTTATTTCACATTTTTTCTTTTACTTTACTTTTTGGGATGCATGGACAGAGGTGCACAATAACCGAAGCCTAGGAAATCAGCAATCATCAATTTCTTGAGATGCATCAAACCCTTGATGCACATACCATGACCCGTTAGGAATATCGCTCAATCCGACTTTGGCAAGACACAAACACCCGGCTATGTGAATGGTGCCGAGTTACTCATCATCATGATTGACTTCCCCAAACCTATTATTACTTTCTAACACTTTCACTTCCAGCCAACTTCTCAACTTTAACTTCACTTGCTTTCACCACTTCGCTTGCTTCCAAATTCCCGGATAGGTAAAGGGGGGCAAAATGTATATGAGGGGCCAAGCATGATCAAGAAGAAGAAGAGAGAAGAATGAATTGCCTTGGTCTTTCCAGGAAGAAAGTGAGAGAACTTATCTTGTGGTGTTAACCTTCAATTTCAACATAATTTGGATAAAAACAAAGTATTAAACATGCCAAAAATTTCAAACAAAGCAATTAGCAACTTAAGCATATTATAAAACCTTTCAAACACATAAAGATTTCAAAACCAGTCAGTAAGCAAGATCTTCACTGAGATCATATCCAGATAAGAAGCACAAAAATCGTTTTCGAAAACTCTCAGTTAACCCACCTCGGTCGAGGTGTTCTTAGGTCAACCGAGGTGAAACACCTCGTTCGGCCAGAACTGCCCCGGTCGAGGTCAAACATTTTTTTTTTAAAACCAGTTTTTTTTTCAGTTTCGACGTTTTTCTCAATCAAATAACGTGTAAGTATGCATGCAGTCTCAGATAAACACATAGAAGCAAAATGAAGCATAAATATAAATAAAGATCTGATCAAGTAGAGTCATACATCACATAAGTGTCAAATAATACACAAATACCCCATACTTGGGACACACTGTCCCAGTGGGTCAAAATAAGTCTAAGGAATAAAATACTCACCGGATAATAAGCTGAACTGCATAAAAATAAGAAAGAAAATCCTGCAGCTCTCAGTAGTCACGATCCGGTGGTGGTGGTGGTGGCACATATGGATACTGAGACGGGTCAAATGGATAGCCCATGATGTGCTCAAACTGAATCTGGGCCATCATGTGCTGGTAATGTTGTCGCTCCTGCATCTCGCGGATATCTAGTGATGAGCGGCATATGAATCAATCATCTGATCCGTCAGATCATCGATCCGACGGTGAGCCTCTGGATCTCTGTGTCGGCGTACTCTACGCCTAGCAGGTCTCACTGGTGATGCAGCAGGTGCCGGCTCAGTATCATCATCATCCAAATCAATAACCGGCGCACTCGTCCCGACAGTATCTGCCCCTGTATCCATCGGGACTCCACCATCCCTGTCATCAGCGGTCTCCTCATCATCTACCTCCTCCTCTGCTGGGGCAGCTGCTGCCTCTCTATAATCCTCCATCAGTGGGGCCCAGACGGTCTGCCAGTAATGAGGGTCATAAACTATAAACTGTGCTGACCACCTGATCCCCTGTGGTGTAGTCAGCTCCCATGGTATAGCCACGTATGGTGTAGTCAGTCCTCGGGGAACCAGAATCCGCCGAGTGATCATCTCCTGCAGCCCAAGCGGCTTGGCAGCCGCCACCATAGTGCAAGCGCTGAGATCCATGTCTTGGTAGCTGGCGATGTGGGTCACAATCCCTCCGCAGCAGATGTCCCCCTTCGCCTTGGCCTTGATCCTTTGCAGATCCTCTGCCAGCATCAAGCCAAAGTCGGGGATCCCTCCTGTCACCATGCAATATAGGCTGAACAGCTCCCCCTGTCGGACCTTTTGGGCATCTCAGTACGTGCCAGAAGCGTCTCGCTGAAAATACGGTGGGCTAACCTAAAAGCTAAGTGGAAGATGACCTTCTCCTTGGAATCTCCAGGGCGCCACCTGTCTGCGTGCTCAACCACGTGAGCAATCTGTCCCCAAAACTCCCTAGCTACAGATCGGGACGGGAAATCAACAATTGTCGGGGCAGGAAAACCAAATATATCCCTCCAATACTCTAATGGCACTAAGAAGTTCCGGTTCATCAACCGGTACTTCACAGAACGCTCTGTGGGGAGGTAGGTGAAGGAGCTAATGAACTCTAAGGTGGGCTCCAAATAGGCAGGGGCTCGGATCTCAGAACTGATCTAGCCCTACCGTCGATATCATCCGTCTAAGGTCTCCATCTACATGGAGACAATCAAAGGCTGACACGTCCAGGAAGCGAGGTGCAATCACTGGACGGCCGGAAATACGGTCGTAATCGACCTGGTATCGCTCGTGGATCACTGGTCGATAGGGTCGGGAAGAAGAGGAAGAAGGGGAAGGGGAGGATCTATCCCTAAGGTCAAGGCGTCTGTCAGAACTCATTTTCAAATTTCTCTCTGTCATGTCACCTCGGTCGGTCTGACAATACTCAAGAACACCTCGGCCGAGGCACAACATGTCTGGACCGAGGCGAAAAACTACGTACTAATTTCTTCAGAAATTCCAGTTATTTTCCCCCAAAATCACTACAACTGGTTCCTATGGGGTACTTAAATTCATTTCTCAGCAAATGCAGGGCAATCCAAACCCAAATCGAAGCGAAATCAGCGAGGTTAGGGTTTCGGTTCGATTTACCTCATTTGCCCGTTTCGGTTCGATTTCTTCGCAGATCGACGATGCACTGGGATCCTCTACGCTTTAATTGTAGTTTGAAAGTGGAAATCTTCGAAAATGAGCGAGAATCGAGGAAGCGAGGTGAAGGGGGCTGCCGCGGTCGAGGAAGGGTAAAAGCGAAGAAAGAGAAAATTTTCCCCTTTTTATACCCTTTCTGGAACTGCTGTCACCTCGGTCGAGGTGGTCTCGACTGGACCGAGGTGGTACGGACCGAGGTGGTTCTTCAAAAACACTAGTCGCCTCGGTTGCTCAAGAATCATCTCGGTCGAGGTGCTCTGACAGCAACCGAGATGTGTCTCAGTCAAACTTCGTCTTCTCAAATTCTCGAACTTCTGTCCTTCCAGTTACACTCCTGGTTTGTTCTCCTTCCTTAGATGTCACCTGTTATCTATCTAGAACGCCAAAAACAAAACAAAGCAAAGCAAAAGCAAAACTATCTAAGCTAGAAAGGGAAAAGAAAGCAATACCTTGGGTTGCCTCCCAAGAAGCGCTTGGTTTAAGGTCGCTAGCTGGACCATGATGCGTCTCTATACGTGATGAGAGGTGCCCTCACCCCATACTTCACCTCCATCGTGGGGTGAAGTAAGTAAGTATATCAAACGCTCCAACAAGTGTAAGTGCTCATCGGGGAATGAATCGTCTATGGGTGGTCGTCCTTCTCGCGTGAAGATGCAGGTAGCCGGCTGAGGTGATCCGCAACAGAATTTTCGGATCCCTTCTTATCGCGGATCTCTAAGTCAAACTCTTGAAGCAAGAGAATCCATCAAATAAGGCGTGGCTTGGCATCTTTCTTAGCCAACAAGTAACGGATGGCTGCATGGTCGGTGTAGACAATGACTTTCGCCCCTACTAAGTAGGAACGAAACTTCTCGAAAGCATATACAACCGCCAATAGTTCCTTCTCCGTGGTAGCGTAATTGCGTTGTGCTACATCTAGCGTCTTGCTAGCATAGTAAATAGCGGTGGTCCGGCCATCCTTCTTCTGTCCAAGCACCGCTCCTACGGCTACATCACTAGCATCGCACATGATCTCAAAGGGCAAGGTCCAATCCGGAGGTTGGATAATGGGAGCGGAGATCAACGCTTCCTTAATCCTGTAAAAAGCATCAAGACACTCCTGCGAAAACTCAAAAACAACATCTTTATTCAAGAGGTTAGTTAGAGGTTTAGAAATCTTGGAGAAGTCCTTGATGAATCTCCTGTAGAAACCTGCATGCCCGAAAAAACTCCTCACACCTTTAATAGAACAAGGGGGAGGGAGTTTCTCAATAGTCTCGATCTTAGCTCGATCGACCTCAATGCCTCGATTAGAAACAAGGTGTCCTAGCACAATGCCTTCGTTAACCATAAAATGACACTTCTCCCAGTTCAAAACGAGATTAGTGTCTTCACATCTTTTAAGCACTAGAGAAAGGTTAGATAGGCAATCATCAAAAGAGGAACCATATACTGAAAAATCATCCATAAATACCTCCATGATCTCCTCTATGTACTCGAAAAAGATGGCCATCATGCATCGCTGGAAGGTAGCGGGTGCATTGCACAATCCGAATGGCATCCTCCTATAAGCAAATGTCCCCCATGGACAAGTGAAAGTGGTCTTCTCCTTATCATCCGGATGGATAGGAATCTGGAAGAATCCACTATAGCCGTCTAAGTAGCAAAAGTGTGAATGCTGGGCCAACCGCTCGAGCATTTGATCAATGAAGGGAAGCGGAAAATGGTCCTTCCGTGTGGCCGTATTCAGCTTCCTATAATCAATGCAAACCCTCCAGCCCGTAACGGTCCTGGTTGGGATCAACTCGTTGTTCTTATTCATCACAACGGTCATCCCTCCTTTCTTCGGAACTACATGCACCGGGCTAACCCATTTGCTGTCCGAGATAGGATATATGATACCTGCATCCAACAACTTAAGAATTTCCTTCTTCACAACCTCTTTCATGATCGGATTTAACCGTCTTTGAGGTTCCCGTGAAGTCTTATGATCATCCTCCATTAGAATTCTATGCATGCAGAAAGAGGGCTTAATGCCAATAAGATCATCTATAGTGTAACCCAAAGCTTTTTGATACTTTCTCAGGACATGCATTAGTTTAGACAATTCAGTTTCGGAGAGGGAAGCACTAACAATAACGGGATAAGTGGAATCCGGTCCAAGAAAGACATACCTCAAGTGATTTGGGAGTTGTTTAAGCTCCACAACTGGGGGTGCTTTCTGAGGGGATTCTTGCTTCCTTCTTCCAGTGGAGTAGATATTGAAACTGGACATTCGGAAGTCTCAGTTGAAATCGTCTCGCCATCGACCTCGGTCGAGGCGCAGAGGCGTTGACCGAGATGTTCTTCAGTCGCCTCGCTCAGTCCAGAAAGTGCCTCGGTCGAGGTACTACAACTGGAACCGAAACTGGAGATCTTCGTCTCCTGGATTAGCTTCTCAGTTTTAGCTCCTGGATCTTCTTCCAGTGCTTTTAAGCTCCGTATATCTGCATCACAAGAAGCATCTATACCTTCCTCCATTAAACTGAAGCTAATAACTCTTTCGAGTGGATCGTTAATAAGGATAGAGCTCATTGGTTCTCTTGATTCTTCTTCATCGTAGATGTTGAAGATATCATCGCTTAGCTGCTCCCCTTTCATGGCTGCAAGTAATGCGAACTCCACCTCATCGCCACCAATGTTGAATTTCAACTTGGCGTTCTTGCAATCCACGTTGCAACCCGAAGTTGCTAGAAATGGCCTCCCGAGAATAATAGGAACAGGATAATCTGCGGGAATGTCAAGTACAACAAAATATATAGGTAAATAGAGGTTACCTAACTTGACCGGAACGTCCTCCAGAATTCCCACGGGATGGGTGATGGAGCGATCCGCCATGTATAGTCGAATCTTGACCGACTTGGGCTCTCCAAGTCCGATCTTCACACATAGCTCCAGCGGAATGATGCTCACGCTGGCTCCTAGATCACATAGGGCTTCACAAGTGACATCCCTAACTTGAATGGGAATGCAAAAAGAGTCGGGATCTCTCAATTTAGGTGGCATCTTCTCCTTCATGATTTGGATAAGCTCCGAGGATTTAGATGTCATCCTAACTTCACCAAAATCTTCCAATTTCTTCTTCCTTGATAGGATCTCCTTCAAGAACTTCCCATAGGCAGGCATTCCTAGAATAGCATCAAGGAAAAGAATGTTAATGTGCAGTTTATTCATCAAGTCAAGGAACTTACCAAAGTGCTTGTCTAGATGTGCTCTGGCCCTTGACTGGGGGAATGGAAGTGGTGGTTTGTATGCAGGAGGTGGAACATAAACTTCAGTTTTCCCCTCCGCTTTCTGTGGCTCCACCTCGGTTGGCATCTCGGTCGAAGTGTTCTTCGACTGCATCTGGACCGAGGTGGTCTTCGTCGGTACTGGCACTGACCGAGGCAATGGATCTGCAGTTTTCAGTCCACTCCTCATAGTTATGGCCATGATCTGGCCCTTAGGGTTGCTTTCCGTCCTTGCTGGAAGCTTCCCTGGATCTCTTGGCGCTTCATTCGCCCTACTTGCAAGTTGTTGTTCAAAGGCTTTTTGGGCCTTCGAAAATGAAGTCATAGAAGTCTCCATAGCACTAAGCTTGATCAAGATAGCCTCCAGCACTGCGTCTTTCTTTTCCGGCTGAGACGAACTTGATCCTTGCCCCTGGCTCTTTAATGGAGTAGAAGAAGAAGAAGGAGAAGAGAGGAAAGGATTAGAGGAATCGTTAGAATTGGAGTTTGAATGATTGTTACCAGAATTTTGGTTGTTCGCCCTCCAATTGTTGCTGTTGGATCCTCTATTGTTGTTGTTGTAATTGTTGTTTCGGGAACCGTTGTTGTTGTTACGGTATCCATTGTTGTTGTTCCTTTGTCCTTGCTCTTCCTTCTTGGTTTGAGCAACCAAGAGTTCCTTCAATTGCTTCACGTCGTTCTTCAAGGACGTGAGTTGATTGTTGTTGGGCTGAGTTTCCTGGATGTTAACTCATTTAACTCCACCTTCAGCTCCTTGATGGGTGTACTTCTCCATATGCAAAGCTTGCTTCTCGATGAAGTCCCAAGCTTCGTCAATCACCATGTCCATAAAGGTACCGGCGGAGAGTAGTTGGAGGTTGAACTGGGTGCTTCCGTCCAGTCCCTTGAAGTATATCTCCAATAACTCTATCTTTGGAATCCCATGATGTGGGCAATCCAAAAGAATGTCCTTGAACCGCTCCCATGACTTGGACAAGCTCTCCTTGTCCTTCATAATGAAAGCATTGATCTTCCCTCTCATTTCAGCGGTCTTTGAGGGGGAAAGAATTTGGTCAAGAATTCCGTAGTCATCTCCTCCCATGTGTTGATTTTTCTTGGAGGAAGAGATTGATACTAAGTAAGAGCTCTATCTTTTAAAGAAAAGTAAAAAGGTCTTAGCTTGTAGTTGTTATTTTCAATCCTTGAGGGTCTCAAGGTCTCCATCAAGATCTCATAGTTTTGAAGATGTTGATATGGGGATTCCTTCTCTAGCCCTCCGAACTGGCATTGGCGAATCATGGATAGAACTTGCGGTCGAAGTTCGTAGTCATGGTCCGCTGGATCTCCTAGGTTAACTCCGGGACGCCTCAGTTGTTGATTGGGGTCCATCCTTTGACCTAGGGTTTGTGGGATTCTTGCAAGAAGAACACCTCGGACTGGCATCCGAGGTGGAAGTATTTCGGCCGGGGCGTTAGGTACTCGAACCTGCCTCGGTTGAGGGTCAATAACTGGATCCTGCATCGGTCGAGGATCTGGAACTAGATCTTCCCTCGGTCGAAGTAGATATTGGTCTCCTAAGGCTGTCATATCTGCTTCGATCGCCTCAGTCCTGGTGCGAGTTTCTTCTTTCTCTTGCCTTAGCTCTTCCCTGCTGAGGCGTAGCTGCTCTAGCGCCTCTTTCAACTCGGCCTCAAGATCGCAATTGTCTTGGTTGGCCATCTTCGCTTCTCGTAAGCGACGTTTGTATGTCTTTTCTGGTTCGGGATCGTAAGGAACGATTTCCTTCCCAGTGCGGGTTCTTCGCATAAACCTAAGAAAGAACCTGCAAAAGTCACTCAAGTAGAGTGGTTAGTAGACACGGGGGCAAGTGCCCCAAGAGCAAACCGTAACCGGCTCGGTCTAGACCAAGTCCCTGGCAACGGCGCCAAAAACTTGTTCGCTCCAAACGGTGTGTGCAAGCTTTAAATTTATAACCCTAGACGTAAGCTTAAAACAAGGATGCGAACCCGCAGTGTACGGGTCAATCGTAGTAAAAAGCAAGGAATTTCAGGGGTCGATCACAGGGACTTAGTGAAAAAAAGTCCAATTACGGTGTGCTTAAGCAATCACTAACCACAAGCAATTAAAACAATCAAAGATGATAAGAGTCAATAAAGGAAATATGAAATTCTAGATATTAAAGCATCTAGTTGTGGTTCCAACTCAAGATGTAAAGATAAGCGGACAAAGCTGAGATTTTTGCATAGGGAATGTGTTACTAAAGTGGAATAGATCACCGGGTAAGTCTCACTACTCACTAATCCTAAACCGTAACTCCTATCACCGGGTAAGTCTCAAGGAATCAAGATAAAGAACTATAACCTCAAACTAACACACCATCTAAGGGAATAGAATCAACCTTTACCGGGTAAGTCTCAGGCTAACTCACAAAGATGGGATGAAAACACACTCAAACCCCAATAAAGGATAAACCTTTATTACCTACACTTATGATCTTAGGTAAACAAACTAAGGAATTACCGGGTAAGTCTCATCCTAAGCTTGCATTGAACCAGGAAAGGTATAATAAGAATAGGATTTGGCAAACTCTAACACTTAACTCTCAGTTTCGGATTAGATAAGTCACCTCGGTCAACCAAATTCCACCCCGGCCGAGATGTTCATCGACTGAGCGAGATGCTTAGGGTTAAGGTTAAAGACTCAAACTTTCAGGGTCCTACTGCGATTAAGATCATTCTATCATTGCTTTTCCCACAACCTTCAGCCAATCACCCTAGAACCACACAAAGAAATTAGCCACTCATCATCATGAAAGCAATAATCAAGTATATGGGAAGAAGGTGAATATTTGAACAAGAAGAATTTAATGAAAAGACTTCAATAACTGAATCAAATATCACAACAAAGCGTTCCTTAGATAGAAATCCAACAAGGCAAGATAACAAGGAAGGGAATCTAAGATAATCTTACAAAAACCCTTCAAAAGCTATAAAAGCTACAATCTTCCTTCTTCAACCTTCAAAAAGGTTCTTCAAATCTCCCAACTGGAGTATGGCTGCTGCGGTGTATAAACCCTGATCGGTGGTATAGCATGCTGTGGATTTGTGAGAAATCTGACCCTTTTTATAGGAAAATTACTCTCCAAAGATAAGATATCTTAAAAAGATCTCTTCCCATAAAAATAGGTAAAATATATGATCTAGCAAATCTTCTTCCTTCCAGGAGCCAAGCCCAAAAGTATAAGATCTCTTTCCAAAGATAAAAGATCTCAGCCAAGAATAAAATATCGCCGCGTCCCAGGTGTTCGCCTCAGTCGAGTCGACTTCTCTGGATCACCTCGGTCGAGGTGAATCTGTGGTCAACCGAGGTGAGTCACAACTGAATGTGAAATCTCTCAAATCTGGTCCAAAGTGAATCTTTAATCCATGGCTATGCTTCCTGGATGTTTCCTTATGTTCCTGAATGTAGCTCCAATGACTCCATAGCTCCTTTTGCTCCTTTTTTATGCAAAACGTGCCACTTTATCTACGATTACAACAAAACTAGGTGTAGACCTCGATTTCCGCAAAGGTAGATGAAATGGTAATATAATCACATATTATACATACAAACATGCAAATTATTGAAGATAAAACGTCTAAACAAATCCCAAAATATAGACTATAACTCATGCTATCATAAAGTCAGCCTTTCTTGAAGAAAAATTAAATGAGGAGGTCTACGTTGAGTAACCGAAGGGCTATGAGTTGAAAAATGAAGAGGCCGAAGTCTATAAGCTTCTGTATGGACTTAAGCAGGCACTACACACATGATTTAGTAAGATAGCATCATATTTCAAGAAAATGGGTTTTACGAAGGATGTCAGTGAACAAACCTTGTTCACCAAAATCAACAATGAAGGTAAAAGCCTGATCATTAGCTTGTATGTTGATGATTTGATCTATAATGGAGATGATGAAGCTATGATTAGCGAATTCAAGGAGCCTATGAAGGCTATGATGAAAGAATTTGACATGTTTGATTTGGGATACATGATGTACTTTCTTGGTATAGAAGTGCTACATCTTGACAATGTGATATTCAATAGTCAAAAGAAGTATGTGAATGATATACTAAAAAAAATGTGGAGTACAAGGCAGCAATTGTGTACGGAATCCGATCTCACTAGCTTTAAAAATTCTTAAGGAAGATGGAGGAGTTAAGGTGAATGTTTCTTTGTATACAACTAGTTGGGAGCTTAATGTATGTAACTGGTACAAGGTCTGATGTAATGTATACAGTGTATTTAATTAGCATATATATGTCCAGGCCTACTGAACTTCACTTGATGGCTACTAAACCTGTCTTGAGGTATTTGTAGGGAACTGTTTGTTATGGAATTTTCAATAAGAAAAGGGAATATAGAGAGGTGGTTGGCTTCATTGGTAGTGATCATGTTGGAATTATAGAGGATAGGAACATAACATCAGGTTATGCTTTTCTTCTAAGTGATGCAACAATAGATTGGGCCTCTCAAAAGCACCCCATTGTAACCTTAAGTACCACTGAAGCGGAATTTGAAGCAGTTGCGGCATGTTCATGGCAGATGATATGGATAAAGAGGTTATTAAAGAATATTGGTTTTGAATGTAGTGAATGTCTTGTCGTTTTCTATGAAAATAACTCGACAACTAAGTTGTCAAAGAACCTTGTAGTGCTTGGCAAGAGCAAGCATATTGATGTAAGGTTCAACTTCATGCGTGATCTGGTGAATGAAGGAATACTGCAGTTGAAGTGGTGTGGTACTTACCAGAAAGTAGCAGACATCCTCACCAAGCCACTCAAGTTAGAGAAGTTTCAGGAGCTAAGGAAGAAGATGGGAGTTTGTGATGCACCACATATAAACTAGATAGTCTAGTTTAGGAGGGGTAATGATAGAATTGAGTCGTTAGGTTTGTCAGAATAGTGTCCTACTATTTAGCATTGTTAGATATTTGTTTTCAACAACTTATTTATTTTAGTCTGTAGCTAGGATTTAGGAGATCGTTAGTTTATTTCTTTATTTCATGTCAATGTAAGGCTATTTATAAGCCATTCTCTTTGTAAATTAAGTCAGTTTTCAGATTGTTCTCTCAATCTAACAAAGACTTCATTTCAATTGGTAAAAGAGTTCATCTCTTGCTATTATAATCTTATGCAATAATCTATGTACAACTATGTGTCATCTGATCCGGTTTGATTCCTCCATTGTGAGTACAAATTCGAGATTAATAGAGAAAGTAATGCCCACCTTGAAGTTGAATCTTGAATGCACAAGAGAAACCAAATGCGCTTTCGTACTATTTGAACTTAGTCGAAGAGAATGAAAATGAAAGGATACATTATAAAACGGAATATGATGTGTTGTTGGGCGATAAAGACAATAATGAGAGAGGAAGGAATGGTCTTTTCTTTTTGTGTTGTAGAGGAGAAAGTAGATGAACGTCCAAGAGAAGAGGGCACATAACTACTTTGTAAAGGATGAAACATATAAACACCCAAGAGAAGAGGACACAGGGGAACAAGATGATGGTTCAAGGAGGAAGGAAGGAGATTCACACGCTGACATAACATAGGGGAAAAAATAGGGTTCATCAGCTTCACCGGTTTGGGGATAAATGGGTTGAGTTGAGCTAGTTTTTGGTTAAATGGTATATTTATAGGGTATGTGATAGCATGAATTATAGTCTATATTTTGGGACTTTTTTAGACGTTTTATCTTCAATAATCTGCATGTTTGGATGTATATTATGTGATTATATTGTCGTTTCATCTACCTTTGCGGGAATCGAGTTCTACACCAAGTTTTGTTGTAATCGTAGGTAAAATGGCACGTTTTGCATCAAAATGGAGCTAAAGGAGCTAAGGAGTCATTGGAGCTACATTCAGGAGCTTAAGGAAGAATCCAGGAAGCATGGAATTGGATTAAAGATTTACTTTGGACCAGATTTGAGAGATTTCACATTCAGTTTAGAGTCACCTCGGTCAGCTACAATACCATCTCGACCGAGGTGATCCAGAGGAGTGTCCCGACCGAGGCGAACACCTTGGACGCGGCGAGATATATTTTATTCTTGGCTGAGATCTTTTATTTTGGAAGGAGAGATCTTATATTTTTAGGCTGGATTTCTGGAAGGAAGATCATATATTTTAGGGATTTATTTATAAGAGATAGATATATTTTATTAGGAAAATATCTTTTTAAGATCTCTTATCTTTGGAGGGTAGTTTTTCTATATAAAGGGTTGGATTTTCCACAAATCACAACCGGCGCATCACCGGAAAATACATGCTTAGAGGGCTGATAGTATCCAGCAATTGAAGGACTTTTGGAAGATTGAAGGAAGGAAGTTGATAGCTTTTATAGCTTTTGTGAAGGGTTTGTAAGATTCTCTTAGATTCCCTTCTTGTTGATTGTCTTATTGGATTGTGATCCAAAGAATGCTTGTTTGATTGATAATTGATTCAGTTATTGAAGCCTTTTTCTCAAGGTTTTTGTGTTCAATTATTCACCTTCTTCCCATATACTTGATTATTGATTTCATGATGATGAGTGGCTAATTTCTTTGTGTGATTCTAGGGTGATTGGCTGAAGGTTGTGGAAAAAATAATGATAGAATAATCTTAAATTCCAGTAGGACCATGTAAGTTTGAGTCTTTATCCTTAACCCTAGAACATCTCGCTCAGTCGATGAACATCTCGGCCGGGGTGGAATTCGTCTGACCGAGGTGGCTTTTCTGATCCGAAACTGAGAGTTAAGTGTTAGAGTATGCCAAATCCTATTCTTATTATACCTTTCCTGGTTCAATGCAAGCCTAGGATGAGACTTACCCGGTAATTTCTTTGTTTGTTTACCCAAGATCATAAGTATAGGTAATAAAGGTTTATCCTTTATTGGGGTTTGAGTGTGCTTTCATTCCATCTTTGTGAGTTAGCCTGAGACTTACCCGGTAAAGGTTGATTATATTCCCTTAGTTGGAGTGTTGGTTTGAGGTTATAGTTCTTTTCCTTAATTCCTTGAGACTTACCCGGTGATAGGAGTTACGGTTTGGGATTAGTGAGTAGTGAGACTTACCCGGTGATCTATTCCACTTTAGAAACACCTTCCCTTTGCAAAATCTCAGCTTTGTCCGCTTATCTTTAGATCTTGAGTTGGAACCACAACTAGATGCTTTAATCCCTAGAATTGTATGTTTTCTTTAATTAACTTTTTATCATCTTTGATTGCTTTAATCGCTTTTGTGGTTAGTAGTTGCATAGACAACCTATACTTGCTTTGTTTCACCTAAGTCCCTGAGATCGACACCCCGGAATTTCTTGCTTTTACTACGATTGACCCGTACACTGCGGGTTCGCATCCTTGTTTTTAGCAAACGTCTTAGGTTATAAATTTAAAGCTTGCACACACCATTTGGAGCGAACAATATGGTTATGGTAAAGAGTGTTGCTACAATACGACATTGTGGACTAATTTAGGCCATTCATTCACTTGATCCAATTGTCTACATCCATCCACGTCGGTTAATGAGTTGTAAGAGGTGTAGTGATATTTTTGTAATTTTTAGAATGTATGGGGCAATTTTGTCCATTTAAAAATATTTTTTTTAAGGGAAATGCGGTGACATTTTTGTAATTTTCATGAGAAAACTATAATAGTTATTATCTCAATTCATAATTTTAGTTCAGTTTGTTCAAAACTATACACTATCAGTTTTGATATTTTCTGTAGTTAGTTCACATATTACTTTGCTAATTATGTTTTTATGCATTTTGTTATTTGTACATGTTTGAACTAATAAAACACAATGTTTGAACTAACATTACACAATATTCAAATTAATGATACCCAAATTTTGAAATGATATTATAAAAGTTCATATTTTTATAGTTGTGGTTATTATAATTGAGTGTTCCATTAGTTCATACATTTTATATTATTAGTTCATGCATTATTTTGAACTTATGAACAAAATTTATTAAAAAAATGCATGAATTCTTAGTAGAATATGATATAAATCAACAGAACAAATAATTTAGACGAAGTGTATAAAAAATTTAAATGAAAAAATGTCCATTAGGAAAAGAAGGAGAAAGGGAAAAATAATAATGGAAAAAATTTCAAAATTTTTATACTATTAATTAAAAAAAGTTTGAATGAAAATGTATAATTTTGAACAAATAAGTGTTAAAAATAAGAACTAATAGACCAAATAGTTTCAACTAATTGAACAAAAATATGTTTGAAAGAAAATGTATAAATGTTTTGAATGAGAAAGTGTTAAAAATAAGAACTATTAGACCAAACAGTTTGAACTAATTGAACAAAAATATGAACCATTAGAACAAACAATTTGAGCTAATAAACAAAATAGACTGTCACTAGAACTTTTAAAATTACAAAATTATCACAGCGTCAGAACCTTTTATAACAAATTTTCAAAAGAACAAAATTGTCACATGAATTTTATATAATTACAAAAATGTCACCGCATTGTCCGTAAAATCATTTAATGGCGTGGACTAATATGGATCGTTGGATCAAATGTATCAACGGTAGAAAATGCTCTATAACTCCGTACCTGCAACTTTGCTTTGTACCTATAACTTTCCTCTGTACATGTAATTTTGCTCCATACCTAAAGTTAATTAGGTTTCTTAACAAATCCTAAAATTGTATGGCCTACATTTGAATATATAAAGTTATTTTGAAGTTTAAATTGGTTATAAAGATACTAAATAAAAAACCGGACATAAAATTTAATTATAAGTTGTTGTAAAAAAAAATATGGATAAGCATCGGCAAATCGAAACATAATCTCAATCGACTGGTTAATTGTGTTATGATTTTCAATTTTCATATTATAATCGTGTTATAGCAGTTAATGAAGATTTTTTTATGGCCTTATATAAAAGCAACTATATACGTAAAATAATCTTTTATTTATATCATCATATACACAACTTTTAAATCATTTCTTAAAAAATACTCATGTGAGGCACGGACTATAAACTAGTCATTATAAAAGACCTTAGCTATTCTCCCTTCCTCTATCTACACGTAATAGAGAGCTTCAAGTAATCTAAGATAATGAACTCGACCGTGGAACGACTCTCGGCGAGCCGTTTGAAGACGATGAAGTGGAAGAAGACTTCATCCAAAGGTTTGGGATGGGGAGATCATATGACCGTGTATTCTAGAAGAGAGGATTCACCACTCAAATGTCCAAAGAAGAGACGAGCCACCAAAAATAGTGTACCTACCAAACCGTCGAATCTCCATGATCATGTGTCAAGATCAAGCGCCCTTTTCTTTGATGTTTTCACGAGAAGTGGCGCCGGGGAGACAACAAGGGCACTAAAAGCTATTTCAGTCTGAATTATACTTTTCTTTTAAATATAAGAATTATGACTTTCCTGTGTGTCAAAGCTTATCTCAACCATCTAACAGACCACCTAATGCGGGGAGAGTTGATCGTTTTTCACTTAAGTTGTATGATAAATACCCTTCGCTTTGTGTAAACATATATCATTGTATCAGCATCGTTTTGGTTTCTACGTATTATCGACCATTCTTTTAACAGGCAAGATAAATCGGTGCTCGACTTGAGTATATTATTAGGGACTTGTTTTGAGTTGCATTCTTTCATGCAATACAGACAATTCAACGACATCTTTTTGTTTGGGTAAGTGGGAAGAGATTTGAGCCCCCATATAAAACTAGTGGATCGAGAGGTCGTGGTAAGAGGGAGACATGAGGACTAAGGAGGACAACAATAGAGACAAACACCAAAACTATCAAACCAAAACAAATCCAAGTCAAATACCGGAGCACGAGACTACGGAGGGAAAGGAGGGAAGCCATAACATAGGAGGACACCTGAAGTAGAAAATAATTGTGGCCATCTTAGATTTGGGTGGGCTTCGCCAAGAACCTTTAGGAGTAAATCGCAAATCCATATTCTCTTTAAACAACTTCAACCACTACAAATCTGAAGGGGATTATGCTCCCAACGATTCCCCACCAATAAAATAAGTCAATCTTCACCCTTGATCATGCTTACGTTGACTGTTAAATGTTCAATTGCGTTCATTTTTTTATTTCAAAATATAAATAATTTGTAGTTAAACAAATCATGTTATATTTAACTATTAGTTTTCACTATTATGACATTTTTATCATTACCAAATAAATATATATATATATTTCAACCATCTAACAGACCTCATGTAATCTTATGCAGTAAGATTATCATTATCAAATATATATATATATATATATATATATATATATATATATATATATATATATATATATATATATATATATATATATATATATATATATATATTTATAATTTGGATCATATACGAAGGATTTTTAGGATCAAAAGTGGGAAGGACTCACAACCCATAGATCAATATAGGCCCCGTTTGGCAGCAGCTGAAGCTAGCTTATTGAAGCTTATGGAGCGGATGCTTTATACTGTTGGTGCGTGTTTGGGAGCTGCAGCTGAAGGAAGATGAAGCAGCTGAAGAAAGCTTATGAAAGCTGAAATTTTTGGTTTTTCATCGGGTCTTTAGGGCAAGCTTATGGGAGCTGATGGAGCGGATGATTTTTCCCCTTCTCAAAATACCCCTCTCCTTCAACTTATTTCTGTCTTTTGTTGCTGAAGAAACACATGTATCGGTCGATCTTCTTCCTCCTATCTTCTTCTTCTTCGATTCTCTTTGAAGTTATTCTTCTCTTCTTCGATTCTCTGTACCCGAACCCTTTTGAAGGTATTCTTCCATCTTCTTCTTCTTCTTCTTCTTCTTCTTCTTCGATTCTCTTGATTTTTTAATTCTTCTTCGATTCTTCCTCGGTTCTCTGTATTGAAGAAACACAGGTTGAAGTCGTCTTCTACCTTTTACAGCCCCACCATTAGAGTTGTATTTTGAATCATTTTTTTTGGTTTTGACATATCACAATGTTGTTCCAGTGAATTAAGAGAGTGATTTTGAGCAATTGGTTGTAGATAAGGAAGTGATTTTGAGCCATCACTATAAATACGTGGGAAGACGTATATGAATTTGATTTAATGCAATTTTCTGGTGAAATTAGGGAGAAATATATATGAATTGTGGATAACAGTGAGGTGGGTTGTGATGTTGAGAAATAACTAAAATGTTGTGTATGAAGTTGGTGTTCTATCTTTTTTGATTCAATACAATTTTCTGGTGGAATTATGGAGAAATATATTGGTTTTTCTCATTCTCTATTATAGTGTGAAATTCACATCAATTTAGCAGTTTTCAATTTGATACATTTGAGAATTGGAGGTTGTATGAAATTCATTTCAGGGTTAGCAGCTTAGCTGAATTGGTGTACTGGCTTGTAGAAGTTGAGAATGCAGAGGCCATAATCCTTATTGTTGCTCATCTCCAGTCGAAGAAATTGAAGAACTGTCAATAATGATCCATTGTTGTCTGATGTAAACCTGTAGTAGTTTGTAGCCTCCTATGATGTTGAAATAGTTGGCATGTCTACCGCTTTAGATTTGTTGGCTTATGTAGGTTTTGATAATAATAATAATAATAATAATAATAATAATAATAATAATAATAATAATAATAATAATAATAATAATAATAATAATAATAATAATAAAGATGAGAACTATAAGATGCCAAATTTTCTTCCTTGACTTCAAGACGGGGGTTTTAGGATTATGTGACTGTAAAATGCTTAGAGTTCGTTTGGTACAATGTCTTTAGGCATTATAAACTATAAAGTCTTTCATTAACAAACACTAAACTAAGAGAAGAAGAAAACATGTCTCATTTATGTAGCTTGTGTATCATGTGAAAGCTCAAGTCGGTTACATCTCTAGTAGGAGTTGTGATTGATGAAAGTATCTAAAATTTGATGCAAAAATTAGTAGGCAAAACAATTATGACTACTTCTGCTAAGTCTAGCTATAAGTTTTGCCTTATATGTTATACCATTTGAGAGTACACCTTCACTAATTAGTACTTATCGCAGATAACCTACCAGACTTCGTTCTCTTCAACTTTGGCATTGCAAAACAATTTGTAAGACATGATAAGGTCATGAAGTTCTTAAAATCTGGAACAAGTAGCTCAGAGAAAGAAAGCCTTGATTTTTCTCACATGTCTGACTTGATTGAATTTCAAGTAACTATCACTGAGATGCATCAACATCATGTTGCAACTAATGGACCAAGATCTGGTAGGGATGTGGAGATGAAACCTTCTCTGGTGTACCCAAGTGGGGTTTTTCATGCCCAGGCGTACCTTTGTGCTTTGTAGGGTGACAATGTAATCCTTCCATCCATGGAGATGCAAGAAGTGATTAATTAGTTACTTACAAAATTAATAGTTTATCATCTTAGTGTATTTAGATTTATTTATAATATAAACTAATAAATTTTGTATAATAAATCAACTTTGTAATTTTTTAAAAATAATTTTAGATTTCAATTATACTTATTACACATTATAACATAATTCATAGTTATCGATTAGTACTAATAATATTTTTTAACAATAACTTCTATTAAAAAAAACATAACATTTATATACTATTAAGGAAGCCCTTTTTGATAATTTTACATTTTTATCAGCTTCAATCAGCTCGTACTTTCCAAACGCTAAACAAGCTTATTAAAAAAAATCAGCTACTTGGATCAGCTACATATTTCAGCTTCAGCTTCAGCTACATTAAGTTTCAGCTTCAGCTTCAGCTTCAGCCACGATAAGCTCGTGGTTCCAAACGGACCCATAATCAAGAGTTGTGATTTGTCCAAATTAATTACCTCTTGTCATATACTTGAACAAAAATTTAGTTGAACAATTAAACATATAAATTAACATTTGAACCATTATTTATATAGTTAAACAATTTTTTTTATTAAACAACCACATATTATATTTAAACAATTATTATTTTTTAATTCAAGGGTTATTAACTTTTTCAACTTTTGACCCTTAAACTCCTTTTCACTTGAACTCAACTCCATACGTTACTATCTTTTTTAAACGAAGAACTGCTAAAAAAATATTGAAGAGACCACCAGTGTCTTGTAAATAGTTATACATTTATCAACAAACTTCTAGAAAATATTGAAGAGACCGTCAATGTCTTGTGAATAGTTATACATTTATGAACAACTTCTAGCATTGAAATGATAATTTTACTTATGTTTGACTATCTCACAAAATTGAAATGATGTTGTTTAATATATATATATATATATAAAAAAGTAATTATCTTAAAATTAAAATTATAATAGTATAGATTAATTTTACTTTTCTATTATTGATCATTATATTTTCTTTTAAATTTAGGGCCTCAAATTATATGGGGCCCTGGGCTGTGACCCATGCTGCCCAACAGCAGGGCCGGCTCTGAGCCTACCCAAAACTAGTGTGTTTGTCTTCATTGTGAGCTCACGAAGGGCGACTTTATTTAGTTATGATATCCTACCTGTGATGCACGGACACTTCTAGAAGGTGGCGGGTCCCGTGTACTGCCGTGTCGGACATGGGGACACAACTAGACACGGCTCGGACACGGTCAAATATGATTGGACACGGTCAAGACACGTTTCCAAGGTAGGTTACGGGGAGGACACGTCTAGGACACTGCGAGGACGCGGATTGTGTCCGGTCAAGACACGAGTTGACCTTATTTTTTAAGGATATAAATTTTTTTTTAAAACATAAATAAAAACTGATTTACCGTAATATATTTTCTTATCTCCCATATTTTTTTCCGACTAAACCTAGCCCCACATGGCCACATACAAGATTGTGGTTGCCGGAAGTAGGACATCGATCTTCTTCTTCGGCTCTAATGTTGAAATGTTGTTCCGCCGACCGACTCTTCTTTCTATTTTTCTTATGATTTTATAAATTAATTTTGAATATTTGATTACTAATTTATTGTGTAATCTTTCTTTGTTGAATGTTGAGCGTGTTAATTTCTAATTTTTTCACTTGTTATAATTTACAAATATTTATTATTATTTTCCTTGGTTGTCGGTTATTGTTGATTTGCAAATTGAATAGTTCATTTTTCAGTTTTGATACTAAGTATGTTTATTTCAGATAATAAGACTAAACATATTTAATTCTATGTTTTGTAAGACTGTAAATGTTTGTTTCTAAACTTTTGTTTCAATTATTTTGTTATCATACTGTAAATGTTTGTTTCTAAACTTTTGTTTCAATTATTTTGTTATTATATTAATATTTTTATTTATTCATATATCATTGATATATGTACCTCATTATGATACAAGAGTTCTATATATCAATATCTTTAAAATAATATTTTTATTTATTCATATATCATTGTTTCTAAACTTTTGAGGATTGCCGCTTCCCGTTTTTTGCCGTATCCGTTTCCCATATCCGTATCCGTATCCATGTCTGTGCATCATAGTATCCTACACAAAAGTTGCTTTGCTTTACGCATTAAATGCTAATTTGCTCATTTAGGCAGACTTTATTGGTTATGACATCCTGATTTGCTGATATGCTTAACCCTTTAAATGCTTATTTTCATGAATATCTCATGTGCTTAAAAAGGCCAATGAAGACCAAGGCAAGTCGTCGGTTAATTTGACGAGCATAATAATCCCAAACACGACGTTATGTCAACATCAAAAGAGATGATCCAAAACAGCAAAACACAAGATTTAGCAAAATCCGAATCCCATTTCAAGCATGAAAGATATGACCCTTGAATTCATTCACAAAGAAGGGATGGGAAACAATTGTAATTCATTATGTTACATTCAAGTGACCAATTGTAGGCATCAGGAAAACTATCTTACAGCCAAAACAAGCAAGGTCTTCAGGCAGTAGGGAACCCATTGTACTAGGGATTTTTATGTTATTACCTGGTAAGGTAGTATATAACAAGGAAACCAACAACAAAAGACGCCACCAGAGTGAACATTGTCCTGCTCGATTTGGTCTCAAACACCTGCCAAATACAACGTAAGTTCTACCATGGAATCTAAAGAGATTGCCTGGAGAACAGAATCAATAAAGGAAATTAAGAGAAGAAGTTAATATACCTGCTTAAACTTGCCCATTGTTCCTGACAATATTCCTCGTGATGAGTCCATATCATTTCCCTGAAGCAAGTCAATCGGAAAGATCAATTACAAACCCGACTTTTTTGATGATTATTATTTTCTCCATTACATACACAATACAAAATGATGAATCTACCATGTGATCTAGCATCCGGTTGTGAGACTCCACTTCATCATGTATGCTACCGGTTAACTGCAATTTACAGCACATAATGGATTCTTATCTCATTTGGGAGCTTTGGAGTGGATAAAATCAGATAATTCAGTATCATGATACTGTATAATTAGATTATAGAGAAAAGAACAGCTAGCTTATGATGGTAAAACAGACAATCCAGATAAACACGGATGCAATCCAAATCTCATCATTCTGGCCCAAGCTACAAGCTTAACCAGCTTTACCCTTTGCGAAGGCAATTCAATTTAAATTAGATATAATGACCTTTAAATAACTTGACCAATATATATAAATCAAGTCTTCAACAAGGTCATGAAGTAAATTAGATATAATGATCTTTAAATAACCTGACTGATATCAATAAATCAAGTCCTCAATATAAAACTATAAAAAGTCATGAATCAACGCATATAATGTAAAGAACCATGGCGATTGAGGAACTACCAGACATTTAACAATCATAATGCCAAAGTAGCAGACAGGAGTAACCCAAACAGAGAAGAAATGCATTGATATGCAACAGATACGTGGCATTGTCAAGTGAACAGTGACGATCAACATGGAATCATGGAGCAATGATATCCGTGGATAGAAATTAGCAGGCAATCATGTTCTAATAGGAAAGTAAAGAATGCTCGTATCCACAGTAATGATAAAAATCAAATAAAAACTCACTCCCTTCAGGATATTGACTCTTTCTTGTAGCCCATCCAGTGCTCTATTGTTGTCATATTCATCAATTTCATGTGAGGGATATGAAGATGTAGCCCTAATACCACCTTCCTCAATACCGTCAAAAAGAGCAGCCCTATTACCATCTATGATTAATTATTCATCATAGTTGTATGAACTTTACAGTATAAGATAAATTGAACAACAATTTTAATTCAGACATAAGGTACAGGCCCAAATACATGCAATCTTAATAAATGCGAGCATGTAAATGAAGGATGAAACAATAAGGGACCTCCCAGATCTACTTATAAACTTCTAATGTGAAATGAAAAATAGCTATCATTTGCCAATCTCTGGCCTAGAATAAGCATACACATAGCAATACTGGAAGGAGGCATGAAATCAATCAACAGACCATAACCCAGAGTGTGGCGCAGCAACCTAATTAAAGAAAACATAGCATACAAAAACTCTATCCATGCTAAGTTGTTAACCCATCAACCTACCGAGAGACTTGATAAGCCATGAAAATTTCAAACCAAGAGCATCTAATTCAGATAGAAAAATGACTCCGAGTAGAAAATTAAACCCACTATTCCAGGATTGATTGGGAAAATGACATACCTTCGAGAACCCATAGCCGCAAGACGAGATTTGGGGATGATCGGAATTCTGAACCCTTTTCTGCGATTTCAAGTGATGCTTCTGTGAGCACAAAATATCAGAGCACCGAATCACAACGATTATTGAAATTGAACCCCGCGACAAATTGTAATCGATCAGAAAAATGAAGATATATTTAAGCTTGTTCCCTTCTTTCCGGAAAAAGAGTTAGGGTTTATCTTAATTTGAACTCGATTGACGTGTTCAAGATAGACACAAATGGGACTCAAGACCAAAATCAAGAAAATTGGATGCTTACCTGCTACGAAATTCAATTTGAAGGTGGGAACGAGGATTTTCTCGGTTTCGATCGGAAGCTGTGAATCTATTCCGCTGTGGATTTCCTTTACAAGTACATTCAAGTCATTCAACATGAGTGAATAATTCTTTTTTGACTTTTATTACGCATAAACCGTCAAACCGACCATGGTTTAGGTTTGCCGGTTTGACCAAACCATCGGTTGACGGTTTGAGTTTAGGCGGTTTAAGCTTTAATGGTCCCACATCCCAACGACTAGTGCATTAGTTTATTTTTGTTTATTTTTTTTAATAAGTGGAAAATGGTTATAAAAGTTTTATAAAAAAACACCTATTTTCTACAAATACTCTAATACTACTCTCAACTCTCAACCTCGTATTCTCAATTCTCGATTTTTCGAATTCGTTATTCGTCTCTGAATATCGTAATGGCAAACTGGAGCGACAACGCTACTCCTCATTTCTTCCTTAGCACCCAAGAAAGCGAAACTCAAATACCCGAAATGTCACAAGGTGAAGAGACATTTCGACAAGTTCCTCAAAAAAGATGCTTATATCCAACATTTTTACAAAGCATTATAAGAAGGGTGAGGTGGTGAACAGTAAGAGCCTTAGTCTTTTAGAGATCCTGCGCTGCGCCTCAGCTGAGACGTAGGTGCTGAGTGTGTTGGGGCTGCTGTAAATATATGTATGTATATGTATGTATGGGGTTGCGCCTGCGCCTTAGTCTTTTAGACATCCTTTCTAGCTTAGGATTCCAAAAGATTTGATCTTGTGGCAGCCTTCCTAAGCTTTGTTTGATGTAAATATATGTGTGTATATGTATGTATGGGGCTGCTGGCTGAAGAAGGAGTGAAGAGGTTCGAGTGAAGAAGTGAAGAGGAGCTGAAGTGTGCAACTTGCACACCAGCCGCCCTGCGCCTAGCCAGGACGCCCTAGCGCCGGCCAAACGCCGCCCCTGCACCACCCAGGGCCGCCCCTGCGGTTCCCTACATCCAACCTTGTGTTGTTCTTGTCACGCAGGTGCGTCTTGTTTCCGGGCTTGCCTAAGGATGTCATTGTCCCTTCCTTTCCTAGTGTGAGTGTGTAGCATTATGCTAGGTATAGAGGAGAGTGTGATTATGATATCATGATATCCTGTTATGCCGTGTACGGCTTTGAGGATTTAGGATATCGATTGAGGGTTATAGGATGTATATGATCCTTATGGATCCCTTTGGGTCTAGGTGTGACCCTTTGCTTGATAAGAGATGTGACATATCTATATGCCTTGTTGATAGGTTGTGCTTCCCTCCAGTGTAGAGGTTGATCGTGGTTGAGTTTGTATCGAGATTGAGGTAAGTCCGTAGGACTTACTTAGCTACCATCCTTATATTGGGTGTATGCATGAGTGGTGTGTGTACTATATGCTTGATAGCATGCGATGTCGATTATGACCGACCTATGTTTTATTGATAGCCCCCTTGCAGTGGCAGTGATAACCTTTCCCTTTTTTCCCGAGGGAGTGTGGGAAGTTCTCCGAGGTCAGGCCAGTCTGGTATACGGGATGGGCACTTCACCATTCTCATAGGGTACACGGGTAGTACGCCGATACTACTCCAGCTTGCTATAGTACCTGGAGGCAAGGATGATACGTTCCTTGTGTCACATAGTCGTATATATATATATATATATATATATATATATATATATATATATATATATATATATATATATATATACATATATATACGATTTGAGTGGATGACCTTATATAAAGATAATTAAACGGGTAAATGTATGACAACGTGATTATGTGTTTATGTTTTCATGCCTTGTGCTTGTGCTTATGCATTACCTTATATATGTATGGTTAGCTAATGATTTTATACCATGTTGTAGATGCTTTGCAGGATAAGAGAGCTGCAGAGTGATCCGGCAGGGTGACAAGCCGAGGACTTCCGTACATAGGTGTTGCGTGGTGTTACGCTAGAAACGTAGCACAAAAAGCTTTACATTTATAAACTCGATCTAATCTCCTAAACTACCTAGCGAAACTCGCAGTGTACGGATCGTTATGTAGGAAGGAAAGTATTCCGAGGTCGAACACAAGGACCGAGGTGAAATCAAGTCATTACCTTATATATGTATGGTTAGCTAATGGTTTTATACCATGTTGTGGATGCTTTGCAGGATAGGAGAGCTGCAGAGTGATCCGACAGGGTGACAAGCCGAGGACTTCCGTACATAGGTGTTGCGTGGTGTTACGCTACAAACGTAGCACAAAAAGCTTTACATTTATAAACTCGATTTAATCTCCTAAACTACCTATCGAAACCCGCAGTGTACGGATCGTTATGTAGGAAGGAAAGTATTTTGAGGTCGAACACAAGGACTGAGGTGAAATCAAGTCATTCAATGATCAAAGATAGTGCAAATCTAAACTAAGATGAGATGAGGAATAAAGAAAGTGCAAAACACAATATTTTTAGTTGGTTTTGGGGTGATCAAACAAGGATCACAAAATATGCAAATCAAACAAGCAAACAAACACACAAATGCAAGATAGGAGATAAGAGGTAAGATAAGTGGATTCTAGAGATCAAGATTTCCGGTTATGGCATTGGACTCAAGCTTCTAAACATCTAAGGACAAAGCTGCGGTTGTTGGGAAAGGGTGTTTCTCTAATGGGAACAATTACAAGGTAAGTCTCATGTTCCACTAGTCCTTCACCAAAGTCCTATTACCGGGTAAGTCTCAAGGAGCTAAGGTTGGGAATTCTACACAAACCGGCCACTACCTAAGGGTCAAACCCCTCCTTACCGGGTAAGTCTCGAAAAAGGTAAGTCTTAAGCAACGATCCTAGCACTCAGTCCAATAGCGGCTTTTTTTGGCTCACTACTACCTAGAGTTCATCATCTTCTATACCTAAGAGCGGAAATCACCGGGTAAGTCTCATTCCACAATTAGTTTGCTAACATTAGGTCACCCTAAGCTAGATTATGCTCAACAAACACTAGGATTTCAACAATCTAACATCCTAACATACAAATTCATCAATTAAAGAGCAACAGAAGATAAAATCGGGTGGATCATAGCAAAAATCGGACGATCTGCCTGAAGAACAGGTCGATTTTTCCTTCTGGGTTAGGTTTTGTGCATACAAATCATCCTAAACTAACATACAAGTCCATTCTATCATCACCCAAGCCATAACCATCAATCCATTACCCTAGAATCACAACTATTCAGCCAACAACATAAAAATCTAGATCAAACTTCATAAATAGAGCATGCTTGCAAGTCATAGCTAGATAATGAAGAATGAACCAAAGAAAAGACATTATAAAGCTAGAATAGAAGTTACCAAGTCTTACAAAGGCTCCAAGAGCTGCTCCAAGTTGTCAACAATGGAAGCCTCACTCAAAACCACTCAAATCTCACTACAAAACTAAAATCTACACTAATCTCTCTCAAGAACACCCACAAGGGTGCCTTGAAGAGAGGCTACAATGGAAGATTGTTGGGGAAGATGCTAGAGGAGAAGGGTCCAAAAAGGAAGAAGAAGCCTTCCTCAAATCAGCCTGTAGGACCACTTAAATACTCCACCAAGAAGCAAGGGTCGGACAAAGAGATCGTGGGACACGTGTCAAAGCTATCAGGGGTCAAAAAATCAACCCAGACAGAAAAATCATCCGATTTTCCTGAGTGTTAGGTCGATTTTCTTCAACAGAATCTCTCCTTGGATCACCAAGTCATGAGTTGGTGCAAGGCATGCACCAACAAGGTCCTATGTGTTCTCCTTTGCTCCTAGCTTGCTCCTTAATGAGTCCGGAAGTGTGCCACCACAAGGAATGATCCTCGAATGTATCGATTAAGTTCCAAAAGCTCCCCAAAATACCTACAAAACCGACAAGAGCTCGTGTAGACGCCTATTTCAACAATATGCATGAATTAAGCGTAAACGTCACAAACTAATGCAGAAACATGCATGAATGGAAAGGAAAACTATCTAAAAGAGTGCCTAAACTAGTGCCATAAATCATGTCATCAAAATACCCCATACTTGCCACTTGCTCGTCCCCGAGCAAGGTTCAACTATAGGCTACGAGATGGCATGATTTATAAATGCTGAAAAACTGAAAATATTTTTGGAATTGTGCTTCTAAAGATGGATCACCTTTATAGTCATGTTTCATGGCAATGGACAAGCAATCATGTATTAAATTAATGAAGGAACGGAAAGACAATCATACTTAACTCGAAAGCATGCATGAAAGGTGAAAATGAAGAAGTCAAGATGATCATGAGAATATCCAATCTAGATCACTAAGTCATACATATATGCAAATAGGTCTTAAGGACTTAGGAAAGAAGAGGCCAAGAAACGTGATGATAAGGTGGGAATATTCTAAGGTCATATGGTGCAAATCCGGGAAAGGAACTAAACAACCACAACTTCACATTTATACTTCATCCACCGAAGTGTTTTTTTCCCTTCTTTTCTTTTCTTTTCTTTTCTTTTTCATTTTCTTTCACTTATTTTTGAGACAATGGCATTGGTGTACAAAAGCCGAAACCTTGGTGATTAGCGGGCCTCGGGATTTTTCCGAGGTGCCTCACACCGGGCACACATACCAAGGCTCGTTAGGACATTCGGTTTATCCAACTTTGGCAAGGCACAAACACCCGATTATGTGAATGGTGCCGAGTTACTCGTCATCAAAACCAAAGTCCCCAAACCTATTTTTTTCTACACTTTTCGCAACACATTTTCAACAACTTCATTCACAAAATTCATACACCAACTTCACCACCCCATACTTGCTTTTCACACACTCAACACACTAGCATGCTCCTATTACCGGATGAGTCAAAAGAGGTCAAATTTCATATCAAGTGAGGTGCTCAAACAATCATGATCAAGATGAGAAGAAGAGAGATGAATTGTCTTAATCATTCCTAGATGATGTGCAAGAACTAACATATAATTTTGACTATCAATTCTCAATCCAATCAAGGCAAACATCATAATCACAATTCATACATAGGATTCAAGAGAAGTATTTCAAGTCCACATATGCATAAATCCATTCAACACACAAGGCCATCCACAACCAATTCACAAAAAAATCTCATCATAAGGGTCATATCCAAACTAGGAAGCACCAAAAAATTTAAAAATTTTCGATTTTTTTTTTGGAATTTTGAAATATATATGTACAATGCAAAAACATAATGAAACATGTGACAATAAAACGAAACTATCCTAGATGCGATCATGCCATGCTAAGAATCATGAAAATCCCACCCCATACTTAAAACCACATTGTCCCCAATGTGCAAATTAAATAAAGAAGTGAAAGAAGGTCCTCACAACGTAAGAATGGTAGTGCTTCGGTATTTCGGTTCACTCATGTGGAGTGGTGGTGATGGATGATCAATCAAACATGGTAGAGAGCTCTTTGGTGTTAATTCCGGAATCGGGACCCGCGCCAAGGCGTATGCGAGATGACAGCTCGTCCATCTAACAAAGACACCTCAAGCCGTCGAAGTCTCACGTCCGCTCCACCCATGGTTGAAAACGGAATCATCATCATCAACTAGCCTTACAAGGCTTCCTTATTACCTAGACTCAAACACACAAACACAAAACACAAAAACACACAAAACAAAAACAAAAGCAAAAACAAAAGAGAAAAGGGAAAGAGTTGCTACCCTTGGGTTGCCTCCCAAGAAGCGCTTCTTTTAGGTCATTAGCTTGACCAAACTCCGTGGATGTGTCAATCCACCTCAAATACCATGGTTTGCTTGAGGAGTTCAAGCAACCATCGCTTTCCGGCATCCATGATGACAAGCAAGAGCCACTTGATGCCCAAATAAGCTTTAAGTTCTCTCTTCACCGGTGAGTAGTAGACTCCTTCATCACCGCTCCCTTGATGATAGTATGGAGTTGCAGGTGCCACCCCATACTTAGACAATTGGTACTTCCCGGTCACACCGGTGAGATGCTTGCAATCCTCATCCTCTATGATCCGAAGAAAGCCGATTCTTGGAAAGGATTCTTCATTGAAGTGCTTCATAACCATCATGGATCCATCATGCATGCCTCCATCATTCAAAATAGGAAACTCCTTAGGAAAGGGACTCCAATATTCGTGTGTACTCCGGGCAAGCAAGAAAGGATTGGTTCCGGGGTTGATGGCAAGGATGTCCGGGGGTGATACAACTTCATTGCACTCCTCCAAAAGTGAAGGAGGTGGAGGTAAGCCTTGAAGGATGGTAGGATCTCCTAGCATAAGAGCATGCCTAATCTCCTCAATCTCCCTCCTCATTTTTTCTTCTCTCTCGACATTCAATCTTCTTGCATCCTCCAGGGCCAAATCCCTTAGCCACAATTGCTCCCGAACTTCATTCAACTCTTCCTCAAGGTCTCTATTGGTTATGGTTGAATCGGGTAATTCTTGGATCTCCTCATAGTGAACCTCCTCTTGTTGAAATACTTCCGCTTCAAGCACCATGTGGGCAGTCGAAATGGAGGCAAGGTTACTTTCTAGATCATCCATCTTCCTCAACATTTCTTCTAGCATTGATTTCAATCGATTTTCATGAAGTTGATGGTAAGGTTCCTCATGAGGCAATTTAGTCATGTGAGCTTGATCATGGGACTCATGATAGGCATTAAACTCCTCCCAATACTCAAACTCATCATGAAGAGGTTCTAGTTCTTGGTTTTCCGTCCACTCCTCATACTCCATGTTGTCAAGGTCGTCTTGGAAGTGCAATCCGTCCATGACAAACATGAAAAGGCAAAGACAAAAAAACACAAGATCAAAAGTAACAAGAAAGATAAACACTAAAAGCAATCAAAATCAAATGACTTAATCTAGACCTAGTCCCCGGCAATGGCGCCAAAGATTTGTTAGGCTAGAAATGTAGCACAAAAAGCTTTACATTTATAAACTCGATCTAATCTCCTAAACTACCTAGCGAAACCCGTAGTGTACTGTTCGCTCCAAACGGTGTGTGCAAGCTTTAAATTTATATCCCAAGAAGTATGCTTAAAACAAGGATGCGAACCCACAGTGTACGGATCAATTATAGTAAAAACAAGAATTCCAGGGTGTCGATCTCAAGGACTTAGGTGAAACAAAGCAAGTATAGGTAGTCAATGTAACTAATAACCACAAAAGCAATTAAAGCAATAAAAGAGATGATAATAAGGTCAATTAAAGGAAATATGCAAATTCTAGGGATTAAAGCATCTAGTTGTGGTTCAAACTCAAGATCTTAAGATAAGCGGGCAAAGCTGAGATTTTGCAAAGGGAAAAGTGTTTTTAAAGCGGAATAGATCACCGGGTAAGTCTCACTACTCACTAATCCCAAACCAAAAGCTCCTATTACCGGGTAAGTCTCAAGGTACTAAGGAAAGGAATTATAATCTCAAACCAACACACCAACTAAGGGAATAGAATCAACCTTTACCGGGTAAGTCTCAGGCTAACTCACAAAGATGGAATGAAGGCACACTCAAACTCCAATAAAGGATAAACCTTTATTACCTACACTTATGATCTTGGGTAAACAAACTAAGGAATCACCGGGTAAGTCTCATCCTAGGCTTGCATTGAACCAGAAAAAGTGTAATAAGAATAAGATTTGGCAAACTCTAACACTTAACTCTCAGTTTCGGATCAGAAAAGGTCACCTCGGTCAGTCAAATTCCACCCCGGCCGAGATGTTCATCGACTGAACGAGGTACTCTAGGGTTAAGGATAAAGACTCGAGCTTTCAGGGTCCTACTGGGATTAAGATTATTCTATCATTGTCTTTCTCACAACTTTCAGCCAATCACCCTAGAATCAAACAAAGAAATTAGCCACTCATCATCATGAAAGCAATATCAAATATTTGAGAAGGGAATGAATATTTGAACACAAAAACCTTAAGAACAAGGCTTCAATAACTGAATTAAATATCAAACAAATCAGCGTTCCTTGGATCAGAAATCCAACAAGACAATGAAAACAAAGGGAATCTAAGAAAGTCTTACAAATCCCCTCAAAAGCTATATCCGAACTATCAATCCTTCCTTGATTGATCTTCAATCTTCCTTCCTTCCTTCAATGCTTCCAGAAAATCCTCTCTTTGCTAGTTATTCTCAGCCTCCAAGCATGGTTGAACTTGTGGAAAATCCAACCCTTTATATAGGAGAATTATCTTCCAAAGATAATAATATCTTAAAAAGATAATTTCCTAATAAAATATATCCATATCTCTAAAATAGATCTCCTAAATATATGATCTTCCTTCCAGAAATCCAGCCCAAAAATATAAGATATCTCCTTCTAAAAATAAAAGATCTCAGCCAAATAAGATCACCTCGGTCGAGGTGGTACTTTAGCTGACCGAGGTGAATCTCAGCTGAATGTGAAATCTCTTAAATCTGGTCTAAAGTAAATCTTCTTCTTTAATTCCTTGCTCCCTGAGTTCTCTTTTAAGCTCCTGAATGTAGCTTCTATGACTCCTTTGTTCCTTAGCTCCATTTCGATCAAAAAACGTGCCATTTTACCTATGATTACAACGAAACTTGGTGTAGACCTCGATTCCCATAAAGGTAGATGAAACGACAATATAATCAAATAATATACATTCAAACATACAGATTATTGAAGATAAAACGTCTAAACAAGTCCCAAAATATAGACTATAATACATGCTATCAAAATACCCCATACTTGTCCCTTGCTTGTCCCAAGCAAGTTCCAAATCTTAAGTACAAGATAGAATGGATTATAAGTCATAAAGATCAATGAAAAGTATTTCAAAACATTTTTGGTGGTGTGCTCCACTCATAGATCACTCTAAGAGAATGCTTCATCGTGTTTAAAATCAAAACATGATCAAAACATTTTATAAATATAAGAAAGTTGTTCATCTTTGCATAAAATCATAGAATGCATAATAAATCATAATTATCTAAATTAATCATGTATAATCCAGTTTAAACCACCAAGTCAATCAACAAGCTCGAGGTCTCAAGGGCTTTCCAAAAGAAGGTCAAGAAACGTGTGAGGGTGGGATATATATATATATATATATATATATATATATATATATATATATATATATATATATATATATATATATATATATATATATGGAATGTGGTGCTAGAATCCGGGAAAAGGATTTCTCACTTTACTTGCTTTGAACTTCAACATCTTCCACCAATAAGCTTTGCTTATTTACTTTTTACTTTTTGGGATGCATGGATAGAGTTGCACAATAACCGAAGCCTAGGAGATCAGCAATCATCAATTTCTCGAGATGCCTCAAACCCTTGATACACATACCATGACCCGTTAGGAATATCGCTCAATCCGACTTTGGCAAGACATAAACACCCGGCTATGTGAATGGTGCCAAGTTACTCATCATCATGATTGACTTCCCCAAACCTATTTGTTTCTTTCTAAATTTCCAGCCAACATCCCAATTTTTCTTTCACTTTCTTATCACTTGCTTGCTTCCAAATTCCCAAATAGGTAAAGGGAGGCAAATATATATATGAGGAGCTAAAACATGATCAAGAAGAAGAAGAGAGGGGAATGAATTGCCTTAATCATCCAGGAAGAAAGTGATAGAACTTATCATGTGGTGTCAACCTTCAAATTCAACATAATTTTGATAAAAACAAAGTATTAAACATGCCAAAAATTTCAAACAAAGCATTTTGCAACTTAAACATATCATAAAACCTTTCGAGCATATAAAGATTTCAAAACCAATATGCAAACAAAATCATCACTGAGGTCATATCCAGAAAAGAAGCACAAAAAATCGTTTCGAAAACTGTTTCAGTTAAACCGCCTCGGTCGAGATGTTCTAGGTCAACCGAGGTGAAGTACCTCATTTGGCAAGAATCATCCCGGTCGAGGTCATAAAATTTTTTTTAACCGGTTTTTGACGTTTTTCTCAATCAAATAACCTGTATGCATGCATGTAATCTTAGATAAACACATAGAGCATAAGAAAATCATAAATAGAAAGTCATAGTCATACAAGCCATACACATAATGTCAAATAAGGTACATCCAAATACCCCGTACTTGGGACACATTGTCCCAATGGGTCAAAATAAGTCTAAAAAACAGAGTACTCACCGGATATAAGCTGAGCTGCATAATAAATAAAGAAAAGAAATTCCTGCTAGCTCTAATCCTGATTTGCTGCTGGTGGTGGTGGATATGGGACAAAAGGATGTTGGGATGGATCAAAAGGGTAGCCCATGGTATGCTGGAACTGTATCTCCATCATACGGCGCTGGTAGTGTTGGCTCTCCCTCATCTCCAACATATTCACTGATAAGGTGGCGTAAGAGTCAATCATCTGGTCCGTCAGCTCGTCAATCCGTCGGTGAGCTACGGGATCCCTCTGTGTACGGACTGTGTGCCTAGCAGGACGTGATGGTGCTGTAGCTGTCTCCTCCTCTGCAACCTCGTCGTCTAAGTCGACAACTGGCACACTGGGGCCGACTGTATTTGTCCCTATCTCCATGGAAGCACTGGCATCATCATCCTCGTCCTCCTCCTGAACCTGAGCTGCTGCCGCGTCTCTAGCATCCTCAATGTAAGGTATCCATGCGGTGGACCAATACTGTGGATCGTAGACTGAGAACTGAGCTGACCACCTGATACCCTGAGGGGCAGTCTGCTCCCAAGGAATCGCCACATATGGTGTAGTGAGTCCACGAGGAACCAGAATCCTCCTCGTGATCATCTTTTGCAATCCTAGCGGCTTGGCAACTACCACCAGTGTACATGCACTCAGATCTAGATCCATGACCGTCGCTATATGAGTCACTAGGCCGCCACAACAGATATCTCCCTTCCCCTTATCCTTGATCCGGTGCAGATCCTCAGCTAGCATCGCCCCAAAATCAGGCACTCCCCCAATCACCATACAAAATAGACTCAGAAGCTCCCCCTATCTAATATTTTGGGGCGTCTTAGTACGCGCCAAAAGGGTCTCACTGAAAATCCGGTGGGCTAGTCGGAAAGCAAGGTGGAAGATGATGCGCTCCCTGTAGTCTCCAGGTCTCCACCTATCAGCATGCTCTACCACGTGAGCAATTTGTCCCTAAAACTGTTGAGCCACGACTCGAGAAGGGAAGTCGGTAACTGTGGGGGTCGGGAAGCCAAATATGTCTCTCCACTGGTCCATGGGAACTAGGTAGTTCCGGTCCAGGAACCGGTACTTGATGGCTCTCTCCTCATGCAAGTGAGTAACATAACTCACAAACTCTAATGTGGGCTCGAGGTAGGCTGGAGCTCTAATCTCCATGAATTGCTCCAGCCCTACCATGGAAACCATCCTCCTCAAATCATCAGCTACATGGAGGCAGTCAAAAGCATAAATATCCAGAAAACGCGGCGCAATCACTGGGCGTGCGCATATGCGGTCGAAATCAGCCTGGTGACGCTCGTGAATCACCGGGATAGAAGGTCGGGAAGAAGAAGAAGGTGAGGATCTATCCCTCAAAACAAGCTGGCGATCAGATCTGGAACTTATTTCTCTCTCTTTAACAAGATCACCTCGGTTTCTCTGATAGGTCTCAAGAACACCTCGGCCGAGGCGCAGGTCGACTGGACCGAGGCGATAAACTGCTCGATTCCAACTCTCTGAATTTCAGTTCTTTTCCCCCAATATCACTACCGATTGTTCCTATGGGGTACTTAAGACTTTTCCAACAAAAATCTATGGCAACCAAAGACACTAATCTCTGAAATTTGCGAAAATAGAAAAGTTAGGGTTTCGATTTTTTTTACCCCAAATTCAGTCGATTGGTAGCGTTTTTGTTGCAGTTTCTCGCTTGCAATTTGATCCTTTAGTATTTCCTTGCGAGATCGGAGCAATAATCCTAGAAAACGATCGAGAAACGAAGAAAGCGAGATGAGGATGCGCCGCGGTCGAGGGGTAGATGGGAGGGAAAGAGAGAGAAATTGTTCCCCTTTTATACCCCTCGCCGATTCTGCTGTCACCTCGGTCGAGATGGTCCCGACTAGACCGAGGTGTCTGGACCGAGGTGGATTGTTGTCAGCCCTAGTCGCCTCGGTTGCTCAAGAATCATCTCGGTCGAGGTGCTGTGACAGCAACCGAGATGTGTCTCATTCAAACTCCATCTTTTTAATTTCTCGAATTTCTGTCCTTCCAGTGTTGCTCCTGGGTTGTAATTCTTCCTTAGAAAGTACCTGGTTTTTGTCTAGGATGCCAAAAACAAAGCAAAGCAAAGCAAAAGCAAACTATCTAAATCTAGACTAGAAAAAATGAAAAGAAAGCAATACATTGGGTTGTCTCCCAAGAAGCGCTTGATTTAAGGTCGCTAGCTGGACCGTACGGCATCCCTAAGCAATGTATAACGGTGCAATCTCCTCAATCTGGACTTCCGGTTGGTATTTCTTAAGTCTATGGCCACTGACCTTGAAGCTTCCACTTGTTTCTCCCCAGATCTCAATTGCACCATAAGGGAAAACATGTTTCACAACGTAAGGTCGTGTCCATCGATATTTCAACTTACCTGGAAAGAGGCGAATGCGGGAGTTGAAGAGTAGAACTAAATCTCCTTCTTTGAACTCCTTAGAAATGATACGCTTGTCATGCCATTTCTTTGTCCTTTCCTTGTAGATCTTGGTATTTTCATAAGCGTTCAAACGCAGCTCCTCCAGCTCATTGATGTCTAATAGCCGCTTCTCACCGGCTTCCTTGATATCGAAATTCAACCAATTGATTTCACAATACGCCTTGTGTTCTAATTCAACGGGCAGATGGCAAGACTTCCTATATACCAAATTATAAGGGGTGGTACCAATGGGAGTCTTGAAGGCGGTCCTGTAAGCCCAAAGAGCGCCGTCCAACTTCATGGACCAGTCCTTCCTTGTCCTAGAGATGGTCTTCTCCAAGATTGCCTTATATTCTCTATTCGAGATCTCGACCTATCCACTAGTTTGAGGGTGATAAGGAGTTGCTACCTTGTGGGTTACCCCATACTTCGATAGAAGTGCCTTAAACTTCCGGTTGATGAAATGTGTCCCTCCATCGTTGATAATGATACGTGGTGTTCCAAAACGGGGGAAGATATTCCGATTGAAGAACTTCACAACCACCATGGCGTCATTAGTGGGAGAGGTAGTCCACAGCTAAGAGAATGTAGAGGTAGTCCACAACTAAGAGAATGTAGAGGTTTCCTCTAGATGATGGGAAAGTTCCCATGAAATCAACTCCCCATACATAAAAAATCTCAACTTCTTGGATGTTGTTGAATGGCATCTCGTTCCTCCTAGATAATTTCCCTGTTCTTTGGCATACATCACAAGAAACAACAAACGTTTGCACATCCTTAAATAATGTAGGCAGAAAGAAACCGGAACGTAATACCTTAGCGCATGTCTTATGAGCGCTAGCATGTCCTCCACAAGGAAGCGAGTGGCAATGCCGTATGACACTAGTAACTTCATCTTCCGGAATGCATCTTCGAAGCATCCTGTCCGGACCTCTCTTAAACAATAGAGGTTCATCCCAGTAGTAGTGGAGTACATCTTTAAAGAATTTCTTCCTTTGAGCGTACGACAATCCGGGCGTATTTCCTGGTAAACAAGATAATTAACAACGTCAGCATACCAAGGTTCTTTATTATCTGAAGCTTGGTGGAGAAAGGGCTCCACCAACTGTGAATGAGTTTCAGAAAAGGGAGTAAGAAGTTTGTTATTCTCAGTTTGAGGCATCTCGCTTGCTGTCTCGGTCGGGGCCCGAGGTGGGTGACCGAGATGTTCTTCAGTTAAGAACACCTCGCTTGGTCCAGAAAGTGCCTCGGTCGAGGTACTGGGACTGGGACCGAAACTGGAGATTCTCTTCTCATTGATTAGTTTTTCAATCTTAGCTCTTGGATCTTCTTCTAGTGCCTTTAAGCTCCGTATATCTGCATCACAAGAAACATTTATACCTTCCTCCATTAAGCTAAAACTAATAACTCTGTCAAGATGATCATTAATAAGGATAGAGCTCACCAATTCTCTTGATTTTTCTTCATCATAGATGTTGAAGATATCATCCTCCAGCGGCTCCCCTTTCATTGCAGCAAGCAATGTAAACTCCACTTGATCTCCGCCAATGTTGAATTTCAAGTTGGCGTTCTTACAATCCACGTTGCAACCCGAAGTTGCTAGAAATGGCCTCCCGAGAATGATAGAAACGGGATAATCTACGGGAATATCAAGCACAACAAAGTTTATAGGTAAATAGAAGTTACCTAACTTAATCGGAACATCTTCCAAAATGCCCACGGGATGGGTAATGGAGCGGTCCGCCATGTATAGCCTTATTTTCACCGGCTTGGGCTCTCCAAGTCCGATCTTCACACATAGCTCCAACGGGATGATGCTCACGCTGGCTCCTAGATCACATAATGCTTCACAAGTCACATCCCCAACTTGAATGGGAATACAAAACGAGCCGGGATCTCTTAACTTAGGTGGCATCTTTTTCTTCATGATTTGAATGAGCTCCGAGGATTTAGATGTCATCCTTACTTCACCAAAATCTTCCAGCTTTCTCTTCCTTGATAGATTCTCTTTTAAGAACTTCCCATATGCGGGCATCCCTAGAATAGCATCAAGGAAAGGGATGTTAATATGTAGTTTATTCATCAAGTCAAGGAACTTACCAAAGTGCTTGTCTAGATGTGCTCTAGCCCTTGACTGGGGGAATGGAAGTGGTGCTTTATATGCAGGAGATGGGACATAAACTTCAGTTTTGTCCGTCTCTTTCTGGGACTCCACCTCGGGTGGCACCTCGACCGAAGTGTTCCTCGTCTGTACCTGGACCGAGGTGTTCTTCGTCTGCACTAGCATCAACCGAGGCACTGGATCTGCAGTTTTCAGTCCACTTCTCGTCGTTATTGCCATAATCTGTCCTTTTAGGTTGCTCTCTGTCCTTGCTGGGAGCTTCCCTGGGTCTCTTGGTGCTTCATTCGCCTTATTAAAGAATTGTTGCTCTAAGGCTTTTTGTGCCTTCGAAAATGAAGTCATGGACGTCTCCATAGCATTGAGCTTGATCAAGATGGCCTCCAACACTGCATCTTTCTTCTCTGGCTGGGACGAACTTGATCCAGGCTCCTAGCTCTTAAATAGAGTAGAAGAAGAAGAGAAAGGATTAGAGGAATTATTAGAATTGGAATTAGAATAAGGGTTACCCGAATTTTGATTGTTAGATCTCCAATTGTTGTTGTTGGAGCCTCTATTGTTGTTGTAGTTGTTGTTCCGGGAACCATGATTGTTGTTCCTTGACCCTTGATATCCTCCCTCCTCCTTTTTGGTGTGAGCAACCAAAAGGTCCTTCAATTGCTTCACATCATTCTTGAGGGAAATTAGTTGATTATCATTTGACGGAGCTTCCTGGAAATTAACTCTCTTAACTCCATTTTCAGCTCCTTGATGGGAGTATTTCTCCATGTGCAAAGCTTGTTTCTCAATGAACTCCCAAGCTTCATCAATCGGCATGTCCATGAATGTGCCGGCGGATAGTAGTTGAAGGTTGAATTGGGTAGCTCCATCCAATCCCTTGAAGTATATCTCCAACAACTCTATCTTTGGAATACCATGATGTGGGCAATCCAATAGAACATCTTTAAATCTCTCCCATGACTTGGACAAACTCTCCTTGTCCTTCATGATGAATGCATTGATCTTCCCTCTCATCTCAGCGGTATTGGAGGGGGAAAGAATGTTGTTAAGAACTCCGTCGTCATCTCCTCCCAAGTGTTGATCATTCCGGGAGGAAGAGACTGATACCAAGTAAGCGCCCTGTCTTTCAAAGAAAAGTACAAAGGCCTTAGCTTGTAATTATTGTTTTCCAGCCTTGAAGGTCTCAAGGTCTCCATCAAAATCTCATAGTTTTGCAAATGTTGATGCGGAGACGCCCTCTCTAAACCTCCAAACTGGCATTGGCGGATCATGGATAGAACTTGCGGTCGAAGTTCATAATCATGCTCCGCTGGATCACCTAGGTTGACTCCTGGACGCCTCACTTGCTGGTTTGGGTCCATCCTCTACCCTAGGGTCAGTGGAATACCTGCAAAAAGAACATCTTGGACAGGCATCCGAGGTGGAAGTATCTCGGCCGATGCAACTGGAGCGGGGTCCTGCCTCGGTCGTGGGTCTGGTCGATGCAGAATCTGGGCTCGTAGCTCAGCCATATCTGCTTCAAACTCTGCAGTTCTGGTGCGAGTTTGCTCCCTCTCGCGCTGTAGTTCTTCCCTATTGAGGCGCAGCTGTTCCATCGCCTCCTTCAATTCGGCCTCAAGATCGCGATTGTCTTGGTTGGCCATTTTCACTTCTTTCAAGCGTCTTTTGTATGTCTTTTTTGGTTCGGGATCATAAGGAACGATTTCCTTCCCAGCACGTGTTCTTCGCATAAATCTAAAAGAAAGAACCTGCGAAAGTCACTCAAGTAGAGTGGTTAGTAGCAACAGGGGCAATTGCCCCGAAAGACGACCGCAACCGACTCGGTCTAGACCAAGTCCCCGGCAGCGGCGCCAAAAACTTGTTCGCTCCAAACGATGTGTGCAAGATTTAAATTTATATCCCAAGAAGTATGCTTAAAACAAGGACGTGAACCCGCAGTGTACGGATCAATTATAGTAAAAGCAAGAATTCCGGGGTGTCGATCTCAGGGACTTAAGTGAAACAAAGCAAGTATAGGTAGTCAATGTAACTAATAACCACAAAAGCGATTAAAGCAATCAAAGAGATGATAATAAGGTCAATTAAAGGAAATATGCAAATTCTAGGGATTAAAGCATCTAGTTGTGGTTCCAACTCAAGATCTCAAGATAAGCGGACAGAGCTGAGATTTTGCAAAGGGAAAAGTGTTTCTAAAGCGGAATAGATCACCGGGTAAGTCTCACTACTCACTAATCCCAAACCAAAAGCTCCTATTACCGGGTAAGTCTCAAGGTACTAAGGAAAGGAATTATAATCTCAAACCAACACACCAACTAAGGGAATAGAATCAACCTTTACCGGGTAAGTGTCAAGCTAACTCACAAAGATGGAATGAAGGCACACTCAAACCTCAATAAAGGATAAACCTTTATTACCTACACTTATGATCTTGGGTAAACAAACTAAGGAATCACCGGGTAAGTCTCATCCTAGGCTTGCATTGAACCAGAAAAGGTGTAATAAAAATAGGATTTGGCAAACTCTAACACTTAACTCTCAGTTTCGGATAAAAAAAGGTCACCTCGGTCAGTCAAATTCCACCCCGGACGAGATGTTCATCGACGGAACGAGGTACTCTAGGGTTAAGGATAAAGACTCGAGCTTTGAGGGTCCTACTGGGATTAAGATTATTCTATCATTGTCTTTCCCAAACTTTCAGCCAATCACCCTAGAATCGCACAAATAAATTAGCCACTCATCATCATGAAAGCAATAATTAAATATTTGAGAAGGGAATGAATATTTGAACACAAAAACCTTAAGAACAAGACTTCAATAACTGAATCAAATAAACAAATCAGCATTCCTGCGATCACAAATCCAACAAGACAAATCAACAAGAAGGGAATCTAAGAAAGTCTTACAATACCCTTCACAAAAGCTATAATAAGCTATCAATCCTTCCTAGATTGATCTTCAATCTCCTTCCTTCCAAAAATCCTCTAGAAAATCCCTTAATTGCTGGATGCTATCAGCCCTCTAAGCATAGTTGAACTTGTGGAAAATCCAACCCTTTATATAGGAGAATTATCTTCCAAAGATAAAATATCTTAAAAAGATAATTTCCTAATAAAATATATCCATATCTCATAAATAGATCCCTAAAATATATTATCTTCCTTCCAGAAATCTAGCCCAAAAATAATAGATATCTCCTTCCAAAAATAAAAGATCTCAGCCAAATAAAATATATCTCGCCGCGTCCGGGTGTTCACCTCGGTCGGGGCGCTCCTTAAGATCACCTCGGTCGAGGTGGTACTGTAGCTGACCGAGGTGAATCTCAGCTGAATGTGAAATCTCTCAAATATGGTCCAAAGTAAATCTTCTTTGTTAATTCCTTGCTCCCTGAGTTCTCTTTTAAGCTCGTGAATGTAGCTCCTATGACTCCTTTGTTCCTTAGCTCCATTTCGATCCAAAAACGTGCCATTTTACCTATGATTACAATGAAACTTGGTGTAGACATCGATTCCCATAAAGGTAGATGAAACGACAATATAATCACATAATATACATTGAAACATGCAGATTATTGAAGATAAAACGTCTAAACAAGTCCCAAAATATAGACTATAATACATGATATCATGTACGGATCGTTATGTAGGAAGGAAAGTATTCCGAGGTTGAACACAAGGACTGAGGTGAAATCAAGTCATTCAATGATCAAAGATAATGCAAATCTAAACTAAGATGAGATGAGGAATAAAGAAAGTGCAAAACACAATATTTTTGGTTGGTTTTGGAGTGATCAAACAAGGATCACAAAATATGCAAATCAAACAAGCAAACAAATACACAAATTCAAGATAGGAGATAAGAGGTAAGATAAGTGGATTCTAGAGATCAAAATTTCCGGTTATGGCATTGGACTCAAGCTTCTAAACATCTGAGGAAAAAGCTGCGGCTGTTGGGAAAGGGTGTTTCTCTAATGGGAACAATTACAGGGTAAGTCTCATGTTCCACTAGTCCTTCACCAAAGTCCTATTACTGGGTAAGTCTCAAGGAGCTAAGGTTGGGAATTCTACACAAACCGGCCACTAACTAAGGGTCAAACCCCTCCTTACGGGGTAAGTCTCGGAAAAGGTAAGTCTCATTCCACAATTAGTTTGCTAACATTAGGTCACCCTAAGCTAGATTATTCTCAACAAACACTAGGATTTCAACAATCTAACATCCTAACATATAGATTCATCAACTGAAGAGCAAGAGAAGGAAAAATCGGGTGGATCATAGAAAAAATCGGATGATTTGCCTGAAGAACAGGTCGATTTTTCCTTCTGGGTTAGGTTTTGTGCATACAAATCATCCTAAACTAACATACAAGTCCATTCTATCATCACCCAAGCCATAACCATCAATCCATTACCCTAGAATCACAACTATTCAACCAACAACATAAAAATCAAGATCAAACTTCATAAACAGAGCATGCTTGCAAGTCATAGCTAGATAATGAAGAATGAACCTGTTCGCTCCAAATGGTGTGTGCAAGCTTTAAATTTATAACCCAAGATGTATGCTTAAAACAAGGATGCGAACCCGCAGTGTACGGGTCAATCTTAGTAAAAGCAAGAATTCCGGGGTGTCGATATCAGGGACTTAGGTGAAACATAGCAAGTATAGGTTGTCAATATTACAACTAACCACAAAAGCAATTAAAGCAATCAAAGATGATAATAAGGTCAATTAAAGGAAATATGCAAATTCTAGGGATTAAAGCATCCAGTTGTGGTTCCAACTCAAGATCTCAAGATAAGCGGACAAAGTTGAGGTTTTTGCAAAGGGAAGGTGTTACTAAAGTGGAATAGATCACCGGGTAAGTCTCACTACTCACAATCCCAACCCAAAGAACCTATCATCGGATAAGTCTCAAGGTACTAAGGAAAGGAACTATAATCTCAAACCAACACACCAACTAAGGGAATAGAATCAACCTTTACCGGGTAAGTCTCAGGCTAACTCACAAAGATGGGATGAAGGCACACTCAAAACCCAATAAAGGATAAACCTTTATTACCTACACTTATGATCATGGGTAAACAAACAAAGGAATTACGGGGTAAGTATCATCCTAGGCTTGCATTGAACCAGGAAAGGTGTAATAAGAATAGGATTTGGCAAACTCTAACACTTAACTCTCAGTTACAAATCAGAAAGGTCACCTCGGTTAGTCAAGTTCCACCCCGGCCGAGATGTTCATCGACTGAATGAGATGTTCTAAGGTTAAGGATAAAGACTCGAGCTTTCAGGGTCCTACTACAATTAAGATTATTCTATCATTGTTTTTCCCACAACCTTCAGCCAATTACCCTAGAACCGCACAAGGAAATTAGCCACTCACCATCATGAAAGTAATAATCAAATATATGGGAAGAGAATGAATATTTGAACACAAGAACCTTAAGAACAAGGCTTCAATAACTTAATCAAATAAACAAATCAGCGTTCCTTGGATCACAAATCCAACAAGACAAATCAACAAGAAGGGAATCTAAGAAAGTCTTACAAAACCCTTCACAAAAGCTATAATAAGCTATCAATCCTTCCTAGATTGATCTTCAATCTTCCTTCCTTCCTTTCAAAAATCCTCCAGAAAATCCCTTAATTGCTGGATGCTATCAGCCCTCTAAGCATAGTTGAACTTGTGGAAAATTCAACCCTTTATATAGAAGATATATCTTCCAAAGATAATTTCCTAATAAAATATATCCATATCTCATAAATAGATCCATAAAATATATTATCTTCCTTCCAGAAATCCAGCCCAAATATATAAGATCTCTCCTTCCAAAAATAAAAGATCTCAGCCAAATAAAATATATCTCGCTGCGTCAGAGTGTTCGCCTCGGTCGGGGCGCTCGTCTAGATCACCTCGGTCGAGGTGATTCTGTGGTCAACCGAGGTGACTATCAGCTGAAGGTGAAATCTCTCAAATCTGGTCCAAAGTGAATCTTTAATCCATTTCCATGCTTCTTGGGTTCTTCCTTAAGCTCCAGAATGTAGCTCCAATGACTCCTTAGCTCCTTTAGCTCCATTTTGATGCAAAACGTGCCATTTTACCTAAGATTACAACGAAACTTGGTGTAGACCTCAATTCCTGCAAAGGTAGATGAAATGACAATATAATCACATAATATACATTCAAACATGCAGATTATTGAAGATAAAACATCTAAACAGGTCCCAAAATATAGACTATAATTCATGCTATCAAAATACCCCAAACTTGTCCCTTGCTTGTCCCCAAGCAAGTTCCAAATCTTGAGTACAAGATAGAATGGATTATAAGTCATAAAGATCAATGAAAAGTATTTTAAAACACTTTTTAGTGGTGTGCTCCAATCATAGATCACTCTAAGGGAATGCTTCATGGAATTTAAAATCAAAATATGATCAGGACATTTTATAAATATAAGAAAGTTGTTCATCTTTGCATAAAATCATAGAATGCATAATAAATCATAATTATCGAAATTAATCATATATAATCCAGTTTAAACCACCAAGTCAATCAACAAGCTCGAGGTCTCAAGGGCTTTTCAAGAGAAGGTCAAGAAACGTGTGAGGGTGGGATGTATATAGGGAATGTGGTGCTAGAATCCGGGAAAAGGATCTTTACTTCACTTGCTTTGAACTTCAACATCTTCCACCAATAAGCTTTGCTTATTTTACTTTTTTACTTTTTGGGATGCATGGACAGAGGTGCACAATAACCGAAGCCTAGGAGGTCAATAATAATCAATTTCTCGAGATGCCTCAAACCCTTGATGCACATACCATGACCCATTAGGAATATCGCTCAATCCGACTTTGGCAAGACACAAAAACCCGACTATGTGAATGGTGCCGAGTTACTCATCATCATGAGTGACTTCCCCAAACCTATTTGTTTCTTTCTAACTTCCAGCCAACATCTCAACTTCACTTTCACTTGCTTTTCATTTGCTTGCTTCCAAATTCCCGGATAGGTAAAGGGAGGCAAATATGTATACGAGGGGCTAAGCATGATCAAGAAGAAGAAGAGAAGAGAATGAATTGCCTTAATCATCCCAGGAAGAAAGTGAGAGAACTCATCATGTGGTGTCAACCTTCAAATTCAACATAATTTGGATAAAAACAAAGTATTAAACATGCCACAAATTTCAAACAAAGCATTTAGCTACTTAAACATATCATAAAACCTTTTAAACATATAAAGATTTCAAAACCAATCTGCAAACAAAATCTTCATTGAGGTCATATCCAGATAAGAAGCACAAAAATCGTTTCGAAAACTGTCTTAGTTAAACCACCTCGGTCGAGATGTTCTAAGTCAACCGAGGTACTACACCTCGATTGGTCAGAATCACTTCGGTCGAGGTCATAAAATTTTTTTTTTAACTAGTTTTTGACGTTTTTCTCAATCAAATAACCTGTATGCATGCATGTAGTCTCAGATAAACACGTAGAGCAAGATAAAACAATAATATGCAAATAGAGTCATACAAGTATACAGATAATGTCAAATCATACATCCAAATACCCCATACTTAGGACACATTGTCCGAATGGGTCAAAATAAGTCTAAAAGAAGTGTACTCACCGGACATAAGCTGAACTGCATAATAAATAAATAAAAAGAAATCCCTGCAAGCTCTAGTCCTGATCTACTGGTGGTGGTGGTGGTGGATATGGCACGTACGGGTGCTGGGATGGATCAAAGGGGTAGCCTATAATGTGCTGGAACTGTATCTCCAACATCCGGCGCTGGTAGTGCTGGCTCTCCCTCATCTCCAACATATCTAAGGATAGAGCGGCGTAAGAGTCGATCATCTGATCCGTCAGCTCGTCTATACGTCTGTGAGCTACGGGATCCCGCTGTCTAACCTTCTGGGGCGTCTCAGTACCCGCCAGAAGTGTCTCACTGAATATCTTGTGGGCGAGTCTAAAAGCGAGGTGGAAGATGATCCTCTCCCTGGAGTCTCCAGGTCTCCACCTATCAGCATGCTCAACTACGTGAGCTATCTATCCCCAGAACTATCGAGCTACAGCTCGAGAGGGGAAATCAGTAACTGTCGGGGTCGGGAAGCCAAAGACCTCTCTCCACTGGTCCATCGGCACTAGATAATTCCAGTTCAGCAACCGGTACTTGATGGCCTGCTCTATAGGTAGGTGAGTACAGAGCTCACAAACTCCAGTGTGGGCTCGAGGTAGCCGGAGCTCTGATCTCCATAAACCGCTCCAGCCCTACCATCGAGACCATCCGTCTCAAATCCTCCGCAACATGTAAACAACCAAAGGTGGAGATATCCAAAAACGGCGGCGCAACCACTAGGCGCGTACAGATGCGGTCGTAGTCGGTCTGGTGACGCTCGTGTATCACCGGTACAGAAGGCCGAGAAGAAGAAGGAGAGGGGAAAGATCCATCTCTCAGGACAAGCTGTCTGTCAGATCTAGAACTCATTTTCTCTCTCTGTCAGAGCACCTCAGTTGCTTGTCAGAGCTTAAGAATCACCTCGGCCGAGGCGCAGGTCGACTGGACCGAGGTGCGAAGCTGTTCGATTTCAACTCTTTGGAATTCAGTTATTTTCCCCCAATATCACTACCAATTGTTCCTATGGGGTACTTAAGCTTTTTCCAACAAGAATAATTGGCAACCAAAGCCAATTTCTTCCAAAATCAGTAAAAGACGAGAGGTTAGGGTTTTCGATTTTGTTACCACAGATTCGGTTGATTTGAGGCGTTTTTGCTGCAGTTTCTTGCTTGCACTTCGTTCCTCTAGCCTTTCCTCTCAGAACTGAAGCAAAAATCGTCGGAAACAAGTGAGAATCGAAGAAGCGAGGTAAGATTAGTGCCGCGGACGAGAAGGTGAGGGAGGGAAGAGAGAGAAACCGTTCCCCTTTTTATACCCCTCACTGAATCTGCTGTCACCTCGGTCGAGGTGGTCCCGACTGGACCGAGCTGTCTAGACCGAGGTGGAATGTGTCAGCCCTAGTCACCTCGGTTTCTCAAGAATTATCTCGGTCGAGGTGCTGTGACAGCAACCGAGATGTGTCTCAGTCAAACTCCGTCTTCTCGATTTGTCGAACTTCTGTCCTTCTAGTATTGCTCCTGGGTTGCATTCCTTCCTTAGAGATTACCTGTTTTCTGTCTAGGACGCCAAAAACAAAGTAAAGCAAAGCAAAAGCAAACTATCTAAAGCTAGACTAGAAAAGGGAAAAGAAAGCAATACCTTGGGTTGCCTCCCAAGAAGCACTTGGTTTAAGGTCGCTAGCTGGACCATACGGCATCTCTAAACAAGGTATAGTGGTGCAATCTCCTCAACCGGGACCTCCGGTTTGTATTTCTTATGTCTATGACCATTGACCTTGAATCTTCCACTTGTTTCTCCCCAGATCTCGACTGCACCATAAGGGAAAACATGTTTCACAACATAAGGTCCTGTCCATCTAGACTTTAACTTACCTGGAAAGAGGCGAAGGCGGGAGTTGAAGAGTAGAACTAAATCTCCTTCTTTGAACTCCTTAGGGATGATACGCTTGTCGTGCCATTTCTTTGTCCTTTTCTTGTAGATCTTGGCATTCTCATAAGCGTTCAAACGCAACTCCTCCAGCTCATTGATATCCAATAGCCGCTTCTCACCGGCTTCCTTGATGTCGAAGTTCAACCATTTAATTGCCCAATACGCTTTGTGTTCTAGCTCAACGGGCAAATAGAAAGACTTCCCATATACCAAATTATAGGGGGTGGTACCAATGGGAGTCTTGAATGCGGTCCTATAGGCCCAAAGAGCATCGTCCAACTTTGTGGACCAATCCTTCCTCGTCCTAGAGACGGTCTTCTCCAAGATTGCTTTAATTTCTCTATTCGAGATCTCGACATGTCCACTAGTTTGAGGGTGATAAGGGGTTGCTACCTTGTGGGTTACCCCATACTTCGATAGAAGTACCTTAAACTTTCGGTTGATGAAATGTGTCCCCCCATCGCTGATGATGATGCGTGGAGTCCCAAAACATGGAAAGATAGTCCTATTAAAGAACTTCACAACCACCATGGCGTCATTAGTGGGAGAGGCAATGGCTTCAACCCATCTAGAGCCGTAGTCGACACCTAGGGGAATGTGAAGGTTTCCTCCGGATGATGGGAAAGGTCCCATGAAATCAACTCCCCATACATCAAAGATCTCAACCTCCTGTATATTATTGAGTGGCATCTCGTTCCTCCTAGATAAGTTCCCTGTTCTTTGGCATGCATCACAAGAGACAACAAACGTTTGCACATACTTAAATAATGTAGGCCAAAAGAAACCGGAACGTAATACCTTGGCGCACGTTTTGTGAGCGCTAGCATGCCCTCCACAAGGAAGCGAGTGGCAATGTCGTATGACACTAGTAACTTCATCTTCCGGAATGCATCTTCGAAGCATCCTATCCGGACCTCTCTTAAATAATAGAGGTTCATCCCAATAGTAATGGCGTACATCTTTAAATAATTTCTTCCTTTGAGCGTACGTCAATCCGGGTGGTATTTCCTGGCAAACAAGATAATTAACAATGTCAGCAAACCAAGGCCCTTTATTATCAGAAGTTTGGTGGAGAAAGTGTTCCACCAACTGAGGATGAATTTCAGAAAAGGGAGTAAGAAGTTTGTTATTCTCAGTTGACATCATCTCGCTTGCGATCTCGGTCGAGGTCCACAGAGGGTGACCGAGATGTTCTTCAGTCAAGAACACCTCGCTTGGTCCAGAAAGTGCCTCGGTCGAGGTACTGTAATTGGGACCGAAACTGGAGATTCTCTTCTCCTGGATTAATCTTTCAATCTTAGCTCCTGGATCTTCTTCCAGTGCCTTTAAGCTCTGTATATCTGCATCACAAAAAGCATATATACCTTCCTCCATTAAGCTAAAACTAATAACTCTCTCAAGTGGATCATTAATAAGGATAGAGCTCACCAATTCTCTTGATTCTTCTTCATCATAGATGTTGAAGATATCATCTCCCAGCGGCTCTCCTTTCATTGCCACAAGCAATGCAAACTCAACTTGATCACCGCCAATGTTGAATTGCAACTTGGCGTTCTTACAATCCACATTGCAACCCGAAGTTGCTAGAAATGGTCTCCCGAGAATGATAGGAACGGGATAATCTGCGGGATGGCAAGCACAACAAAGTCTATAGGTAAATAAAAGTTACCTAACTTAACCGGGACGTCTTCCAAAGTGCCCACGGGATGGGTAATGGAGCGGTCCACCATGTATAATCGTATCTTCACCGGCTTGGGCTCTCCAAGTCCGATCCTCACACATAGCTCCAGCGGAATGATGCTCACGCTGGCTCCTAGATCACACAACGCTTCACAAGTGACATACCCAACTTGAATGGGAATGCAAAATGAACCGGGATCCCTTAACTTGGGTGGCATCTTCTCCTTCATGATTTGAATGAGCTCGGAGGATTTAGATGTCATCCTTACTTCACCAAAGTCTTCCAGCTTCCTCTTCCTTGATAGAATCTCTTTTAAGAACTTCCCATACACGGGCATCCCTAGAATAGCATCAAGGAAAGGGATGTTAATATGTAGTTTATTCATCAAGTCAAGGAACTTACCAAAGTGCTTGTCTAGATGTGCTCTGGCCCTTGACTGGGGGAATGGAAGTGGTGGTTTATATGCAGGAGATGGGATATAAACTTCAGTTTTGTCCGACGCTCTCTGAGGCTCCACCTCGGATGGTACCTCGACCGAAGTGTTCTTCGTCTGTACCTGGACCGAGGTGTTCTTCACTGGCATCGACCGAGGCACTAGATCTACAGTTTTCAGTCCACTTCTCGTCGTTATTGCCATGATCTGTCATTTGGGGTTGCTCTCTATCTTGGCTGGAAGCTTCCCTGGATCTCTTGGCGCTTCATTCGCCTTATTAAAGAATCGTTGTTCTAAGGATTTTTGTGTCTTCGAAAATGAAGTCATGGACGTCTCCATAGCATTGAGCTTGATCAAGATAGCCTCCAGCACTGCATCTTTCTTTTCTGGCTAGGACGAGCTTGATCCAGGCTCCTGGCTCTTCAATGGAGTAGAAGAAGAAGAAGAAGAGAGGAAAGGGTTAGAAGAGTTGTTCGAATTGGAGTTAGAGTAAGAGTTACCCGAATTTTGATTGTTTGGTCTCCAATTATTGCTGTTGGATCCTCTATTGTTGTTGTAGTTGTTGTTCCGGTAACCATTGTTGTTCCTTGAGCCTTGATATCCTTCCTCTTCTTTCTTGGTGTGAGCAACCAAAAGTTCCTTCAATTGCTTCACATCTTTCTTGAGGAAGGTAAGTTGATTATCATTTGATGGAGTTTCTTGGAAATTAACTCTCTTAACTCCATTTTCAACTCCTTGGTGTGAGTATTTCTCCATGTGAAAAGGTTGTTTTTCAATGAATTCCCAAACTTCATCAATCGGCATGTCCATGAATGTGCCGGCGGATAGTAGTTGAAGGCTGAATTGGGTAGCTCCATCCAATCCCTTGAAGTAAATCTCCAATAACTCTATCTTTGGAATCCCATGATGTTGGCAATCCAAAAGAACATCTTTAAATCTCTCCCATGATTTGGACAAACTCTCTTTGTCCTTCATGATGAATGCGTTGATTTTCCCTCTCATTTCGGCAGTCTTGGAGGAGGGAAAGAATTTCGTCAAGAACTCCATCGTCATCTCCTCCCAAGTGTTGATCTTTCCGGGAGGAAGAGACTGGTACCAAGTAAGTGCCCTGTCCTTCAAAGAAAAGTAAAAAGGCCTTAACTTGTAATTATTATTTTCCACTCTTGAAGGTTTCAAGGTCTCCATTAAGATCTCATAGTTTTGTAGATGTTGATGTGGCGATTCCCTTTCTAGACCTCCGAACTGGCATTGGCGAATAATGGAAAGAACTTGCGGTCGAAGTTCATAATCATGCTCCGCTGGATCTCCTAGGTTGACTCCTGGACGCCTCACTTGCTGGTTTGGGTCCATCCTCTACCCTAGGGTCTGTGGAATACATGCAAAAAGAACATCTCGGACTGGCATCCGAGGTGGAAGTATCTCGGCCGGGGCAACTGGAGTGGGGTCCTGCCTCAGTCGAGGATCTGGTCGATGCAGAATCTGAGCTCGCAACTCAGCCATATCTGCTTCAATCTCTACAGCTCGGGTGCAATTTTCCTCCCTTTCGCGCTGCAATTCTTCCCTATTGAGGCGCAGTTGTTCCATTGCCTCCTTCAATTCGGCCTCAAGATCGCGATTGTGTTGGTTGACCATTTTCGCTTCTTTCAAGCGTCTCTTATATGTATTTTCTGGTTCGGGATCGTAAGGAACGATTTCCTTCCTAGCACGGGTTCTTCGCATAAACCTAAGAAAAAGAACCTGCGAAAGTCACTCAAGTAGAGTGGTTAGTAAAAATAGGGGCAACAGCCCCGAAAGACAACCGCAACCGGCTCGGTCAAGACCAAGTCCCCGGTAACGGCGCCAAAAACTTGTTCGCTCCAAATGGTGTGTGCAAGCTTTAAATTTATAACCCAAGATGTATGCTTAAAACAATGATGCGAACCCGCAGCATACGGGTCAATCTTAGTAAAAGCAAGAATTCCGGGGTGTCGATCTCAGGGACTTAGGTGAAACAAAGCAAGTATAGGTTTTCAATATTACAACTAACCACAAAAGAAATTAAAGCAATCAAAGATGATAATAAGGTCAATTAAAGGAATATGCAAATTCTAGGGATTAAAGCATCCAGTTGTGGTTCCAACTCAAGATCTCAAGATAAGCGGACAAAGCTGAGGTTTTTGCAAAGGGAAGGTGTTACTAAAGTGGAATAGATCACCGGGTAAGTCTCACTACTCATAATCCCAACCCAAAGAACCTATCACCGGGCAAGTCTCAAGGTACTAAGGAAAGGAACTATAATCTCAAACCAACACACCAACTAAGGGAATAGAATCAACCTTTACCGGGTAAGTCTCAGGTTAACTCTCAAAGATGGGATGAAGGCACACTCAAACCCCAATAAAGGATAAACCTTTATTACCTACACTTATGATCATGGGTAAACAAACAAAGGAATTACCGGGTAAGTCTCATCCTAGGCTTGCATTGAACCAGGAAAGGTGTAATAAGAATAGGATTTGGCAAACTCTAACACTTAACTCTCAGTTACGAATCAGAAAGGTCACCTCGGTCAGTCAAGTTCCACCCCGGCCGAGATGTTCATCGACTGAACGAGATGTTCTAAGATTAAGGATAAAGACTCGAGCTTTACCGGGTAAGTCTCAGACTAACTCACAAAGATGGGATGAAGGAACACTCAAACCCCAATAAAAGATAAACCTTTATTACCTACACTTATGATCATGGGTAAACAAACAAAGGAATTACCGGGTAAGTCTCATCCTAGGCTTGCATTGTACCAGAAAAGGTGTAATAAGAATAGGATTTGGCAAACTCTAATACTTAACTCTTAGTTACGAATCAGAAAGGTCACCTCGGTCAGTCAAATTCCACCCCGGCCGAGATGTTCATCGACTGAACGAGGTACTCTAGAGTTAAGGATAAAGACTCGAGCTTTCAGGGTCCTACTACAATTAAGATTATTCTATCATTGTTTTTCCCACAACCTTCAGCCAATCACCCTAGAATCACACAAGGAAATTAGTCACTCATCATCATGAAAGCAATAATCAAATATATGGGAAGAGAATGAATATTTGAACACAAGAACCTTAAGAACAAGGCTTTAATAACTGAATCAAATAAACAAATCAGCGTTCCTTGGATCACAAATCCAACAAGACAAATCAACAAGAAGGGAGTCTAAGAAAGTCTTACAAAACCCTTCACAAAAGCTATAATAAGCTATCAATCCTTCCTAGATTGATCTTCAATCTTCCTTCCTTCCTTTCAAAAATCCTCCAGAAAATCCCTTAATTGTTGGATGCTATCAGCCCTCTAAGCATAGTTGAACTTGTGGAAAATCCAACCCTTTATATAGGAGAATTATCTTCCAAAGATAAAATATCTTAAAAAGATAATTTCCTAATAAAATATATCCATATCTCATAAATAGATCCCTAAAATATATTATCTTCCTTCCAGAAATCTAGCCCAAAAATATAAGATCTCTCCTTCCAAAAATAAAAGATCTTAGCCAAATAAAGTATATCTCGCCGCGTCAAAGTTTTCGCCTCGGTCGGGGCGCTCCTCTAGATCACCTCGGTCGAGGTGATGCTGTTGTCAACCGAATTGACTCTCAACTGAAGGTGAAATCTCTCAAATCTAGTCCAAAGTGAATCTTTAATCCATTTTTATGCTTCTTGGGTTCTTCCTTAAGCTCCAGAATGTAGCTTCAATGACTCCTTAGCTCCTTTAGCTCCATTTTGATGCAAAACATGCCATTTTACCTAAGATTACAACGAAACTTGGTGTAGACCTCGATTCCCGCAAAGGTAGATGAAATGACAATATAATCACATAATATACATTCAAACATGCAGATTATTGAAGATAAAACGTCTAAACAGGTCCCAAAATATAGACTATAATTCATGCTATCAGAACCAAAGAAAAGACATTATAAAGCTAGAATAGAAGTTACCAAGTCTTACAAAGGCTCCAAGAGCTGCTCCAAGTTGTCCACAATGGAAACCTCACTCAAAGCCACTCAAATCTCACTACAAAACTAAAATCTACACTAATCTCTCTCAAGAACACCCACAAGGGTGCCTTGAAGAGAGGTTACAACAGAAGAGTGTTGGGGAAGATGCTAGAGGAGAAGGGTCCAAAAAGGAAGGAGAAGCCTTCCTCAAATCAGCCTGCAAGACCACTTAAATACTCCACCAAGAAGCAAGGGTCGGACAAAGAGATCGTGGGACACGTGTCAAAGCTGTCAAGGGCCAAAAAATCGACCCAGACAGAAAAATCGTCCTATTTTCCTGAGTGTTATGCCGATTTTCTTCAACAAAAACTCTCCTTGGATCGCCAAGTCATGAGTTGGTGCAAGACATGCACCAACAAGGTCATATGTGTTCTCCTTTGCTCCTAGCTTGCTCCTTAATGAGTCCGGAAGTGTGCCACCACAAGGAATGATCCTCGAATGTATCGATTAAGTTCCAAAAGCTCACCAAAATACCTACAAAACCGACAAGAGCTCGTGTAGACGCCTATTTCGACAATATGCATGAATTAAGCGTAAATGTCACAAACTAATGTGGAAACATGCATGAATGGAAAGGAAAACTATTTAAAAGAGTGCCTAAACTAGTGTCATAAATCATGTCATCACATGGGCTTTTGGGGTTGTTTTGTGCGTGTGGTTTTGATGCTGTTGTTGTATATGTTGTGGATGTGGTTTTACACTTGGCTATGGTTTTGTATACCCTTTTGATGTACAGTTTTATCGTTTTATGTATTTGTTTTTATATCTATCACTGCCTTGTTGTAAGGTCCAGTGAACTTGTTGTCAAGCTAGGGTCAAGATCCACTGTGAGATCCTTGCTCAATGTGACATCCCGAGTCCTGCGGATTCGGGGTGTTACATGAACGAATATTGTCAAGTATCGTGCAACTATTATCCCAAGGTGTAGAAGTGGAGGCCGAAGGTAGGTTACGGGACTTTACAAACTCACATGTAAAAATTCATCCCGAGAAGCTAGGAGTATCACGAGGACAATCACAATTGTCCCACGGATTTGCATCTTCTTCCTCTCAATCTCCTTTATTTATATATAATCATAGTGACGAAAGTTTAGGATTAGCCAACATTATATGTTCTCATGCATTTCAATTTGCTTATGCAGATTATGAAGAAGTTCGAGTATATAATACTATATATCTTCAACCTTCTTTTATACCAACTTCTCGCAAAACTCTTTCCAAATTAGTTTTTAAATCTTACGAACAAAAGAAACAAAATATTCTTTCGATTTTGTCATCTTTTTTGCATCAAGTTTCTATTTGTAGTGATATTTGGAGTACACTATCACAAAACATTTTTACACGGGCATTACTTTACAAATTATTGAAAACGATCTGTTTTTGCATAAATATGTTATTGTATTTCGCCATTTCAACGAAAGACATAATGCCACAAACATTCCAAACTTGATAAAAACGTTTTACAAAAATATAATTTACAAGGTCGAATTTTTTCATATTCTTTTGATAATGCATCCGCTAACACCTCCACCGTAAATGATTTGGTGGAGGATGCGGGACAATATTTGCGAACTTCTTTTATTCATCAAAGATGTCCATGTCATATTATTAACTTATGTGTTCAAGATGAACTTAAGATTTTATCGGTTATGCTAAACCCATCACCGGCGTTATTGAACATATTTGACACTCATCTGATTTGAGAAAAAAATGGAGAACAATATGTTTACAAAATAATGTTCATCCAATTGCATTTTCAAAAGTCATTGAAACTCGTTGGAACTCTACTTACAAATTATTTAGTCAAACCCTTCGTTACAAAGACCTTTTACAAGTTTTTTCCGCACAAAATATTCATTGGTCAATGTTAGATGATGAAAATGGTTGACAAAATTGCCTTGATATTTGTAATGTTATAAAGGTTTTAGTGATTAAACTAATTTGATGAGTTACGTTTACACTCCCACTTCTTGTAGCTTTTTAGAAATAGCCGTAAACGTTTTCGAAGCTTTACAAACAGGTTCTAATAATTCAACCCTTATAAGTGCTTTAATGACATGAAATTCAAATGACTAAAATATTACAAGGAAATTCCCTTGATTTATCTTGTTTCCGATTTGTTGATTGTTTATTATGATTCTTTGGGTTTAGATTCTACAAACACTTCTACCATTATTCATAATTCGTATTGAAATTGAAAAACTATTTTCTTCATTTCAAGCAAGTGTTGGCTCTTCTTCTACCACCGAGCCGACTCCTACACCCTCTTCTTCTTCTTCTTCTTCTTCTTCTTCTTCTTCTTCTTCTTCTTCTTCTTTCAAAAGCAAAACAAATTGTATCTAAAAGAACAAAAATAACAAGACATTCATCCTCAAGTGCGAAATTTCAAGATTATCTAATAACGTGTTTTAGTTTTGATAGTGAATTTTTTAAAATTTTGGACTGAAGAAGTTAGCTTCAAAATATCCAACCTTGATCAAAATTGTGCAACAACTCATGGCGGTGCCTGCATCAACGGTTGCCGTGGAGCAAGCATTTAGCCAAGGAGGAAATATGCTCACTTACAATAGAAGCCAATTGAAGACTAAAACGTTTGATGCACAAGTTTCCATTCAACTTTGAATAAGGGCGGAGAAGCGGAAACAACGGAATGCCCCGGTGTATGATTAAAGTCGGATTCCAACTCCGATGATTCAGGCACAACTTCTGAGTCTGAGTCATGAAGGTAAGTAGGGCAACAAAACAACTCAGAAGTCCAACAAAAGGTAAGCAAAGGTAAGAGAACTACGTGGGTTTTTATTCCTCTTAACTCCAAGAGGATACGTAGACAACCTGGAAGGCATTTGAGGTCACATGCGTACGAGATAGTGATGTAACGGTAATTGAGCTTTCGACAAATTCAGGTAAGTCTCACGGAATTACTTAGCTTGATTCCTCCCATTGGTGTGTGCTACGTGAATTATAATAATAACTTGAATAGGATGACATTACTATATTATGAGATCCAAGTGTATGTATAACGAGTTGTAGCATCACTGCCCAACTTTTACCTGAGATTGAGAGGTTTTTTGCGACTAGTCCATTTAGGTATATGATGAGATGAATCGAACCACTCCGTTAGTATATGTGGACAGAGGCGAGCGTCGGGAGATCCTCGTGTCACATCATAAGTTGAACATAGAAGTGAATCACCTAATAAAGATAATAACAAGGTTTTATGTGCAACCATTTTGTTGTGTTTACTTTCCATATTGAGGTGTGATTGTGCTATTATAGTGCTAAGTTGATGCCTATGATTGTTAGATAATGTTTTACCGTTATGTTGCTAGATTTCTTGTAGGGTAAGAAAGTTATAGGGTGATTTGGAGTGGGTAGTTAGCCGAGTCCACATATTCATATACATTGTGTTGCCTTTTAGATATTGCATTCGTATATAAGGTCTCACATTTTTGTTAGGATGTTAGTAGCTATTTCGTACAAGGTTGTCTCATGTTAATTATGCATGCACGACATTATTACTTTTATACGTTTTCCATTGTTTTATTTACATTTGTTCCTTGTTGTAATATCTAGTAAGATTATTGTCAAGCTAGGGTCGGGACCTATTTTGAGGACCTAGCCCATGATATCTCGAGTTTAGAATTTGGGGGTGTAACAATATGGTATCAGAGCACTAGGTTGACCACAATGACACTTGCAATCTGACAAAAATATCGAATGTAGAGAATAAACAGAAATCGACAAGGGTATGATGATTTTCAAATGCATATTTATTTTAAGATTATGTACGTAGTCGGGATGTTAGGTTAGTAGTATGTTGGACCACCATCGCTCTCCATGGATCTCTATATCCTAGTATTATATTTGAGATATAATATGGACTTAAATTAATATATTATATATTTGGTTATGTTGTATAGTTATATATATAGTAAGGTACTTAGCTTAGTGATTTTGTTGTTCTTTCGGTTACACTATAGAGTTAGAGAACTGGACAGTTATTTAGATTCACTAGTTAAGTTAGTATGATGTGATCATCGTTCCTTTAGTAGCATATGAGTAGGCCTTGAGGTATATCATACAAGGATGCTTATGATCAGATTAAGTCAACTTGTGTATCATGTTTCGGCAAGTTAACACTTTTAACTCATACGAATCCACCGAAGAACGTCTAGGCCAGAAGAGCCGAAAGGTGATGACTTCAAGATGATATTGATGGAAAAAAGCATAAGAACAATTGAGAGGAATTCTTGATTCAACTCAAGTCAAACCGAGTTAAAGACTGAACAAGATGCATATTCGCCTGAGTTTATATAGGTGGATTTGGAGAAGCTTTCATTGACCTACATTTCTATGCACCAAGGAATACCAATTCAAGAGTCCCTTCTGAGTAAAACATTTCCAAGCTTGAGTGTACCAACTATACAGAGTGGAAGTATTTATCATCATCATGCCCTACTCGGTGAACTGATGTTATACCTAAGGCGGAAGCCTCACGATATACTCCTAAGAGGTAACTTTTGTCGTATAATCGGTAGCGTGGAGATGAGATAGATAAGGTGATAAATAAAGGATGGATAATCGAATAAACTCGGTGTTATAATACCTTGATGGAAAAAGAGTGAATCCAGGATATGGGTTGACCTTCTCAAAGTATACGAGATTAGCGAAGTAATCACGATGCACGTATCCACGGTGCTAGAATCCCTTAAAGTGGTCAACAAATTTCTACAAAAGTCACATCACTAAGAAACATCAACACGAAGTAGAAAGTGCATGTGGAAATGAACCTTGGTAGAAAACGAGACTAAACAATAGTGTCTTTATAATCGAAGGGCTTAACACACCGTTACTAATGGAGCACATTAGAGAACTTTGAATGAATATAACTAATGTTATAGTGACTAAGAGGATGTGTGTGCAAATCGCCATGTCAGTAGAGTACTATTGATGAATTATAGGGGAGGCATATGTCTCAACTTCAAGGCATGTGATGCTAATGAGAATAAAATTTTGGTGAGAAGGGGGCCTTGGGGCAAGATGATGAGACCTTGAAAGTGGTGGATCTTGTTAAGCTTGGTAATTTTAGTTGAATGACACATTTGAGCTTGAGATGTTTTAATTATATCGCAGAAGAAAGGAAAGTGTGGATTGTAGAACGACCCAAAGGAGCCTAAAATAGATAAACTTGTACAAGTAGTTCTTCAAAAGGAAAATAAATATTTGAGGGTATGAAGGAAGGTCAAGTCTATGATTTTGTGCAATGATGATCATAAACGGAATCGGGTGACCATCAAGACCATATATATGTTATAGCTTATTGACGAGTTGGTAGATCAGATATAAGGAGTTTCCGTATATGCGGATTAGTAATGAATTTATATTGACTCCTTGGATCAGTTCCTATGTTATTTAACAATGACATTATGGAATACATTATATCAGAATAAGCAAGTCTACTATTTGGTAATATCATTGAGAGGGATCAATTTAAAGTAATTTGAAGTAATTGACATGGGTGTGTGTTTTGGTGATCGGAGGTGACCCTCTTAGGTCATTTGATTGGTATATAAGGGGTTATTGTTGGAAGTCGATTACTTACTAGTTGGTGAATGAAACCAACTAGAATTGTGTGGATTGATCCGTGTAAGAAGAACTTGAGAAGTCAAAGGGGGCGTTGACTTCAAATCTATTATTTTGCGTAAATGGACGAAAGTTTGGAGTGTGCATAGTATTTTTCCCAAGTTGGAATGGAGGTGTGTTCTCACAAAGAGAAGTAGGGATTTAGTCCTCATGTCTTGTTAGGGAGACATAATAGGAGAATCTTATGACATTCGATACAAGGATTTTTTGTGGTAGTGCTTGCATTGAAGTTCGGGAGTCATTACCATTACGAAAGGAATTGCTAGATTTACAAATTACCTGAGTTAGAGCATACCCTCGATAATAGCAAGCACGAGATTGATAAAATGATTGATTGATTTGGGATTGTTATAGGGAACAACTACTACAACGACAAGACTAGGATAGTAATGAATGCACTTAACCAGAAGACGCCCAACCAACAGGTGATAACCCACATGGAAATCCAATCTTAGTTGTTTAATGAGCTACCTACTAAAGCTCGAGATTGTAGTTTGATGGAAGAGTTTGAGGGGTTAGTTGTAGACCATCGAGTTGATGTTTAACTTAATGAATTAAATCCGACATAAAAAATCAGGGTCATGAGATGTTGATAACTTGTATTATATCGACCGATGTTGACATGAGAGAGTAGATGCTAGGTAAAGCTCGTGATATACCTTACCTCCTATTACCCTTGGTCGGACGGAAGTAAGATAGATTGTTTAGTTGCCAACATACATGTTATGGGCATTTGTGATAGACCCAATATAATCATGATCATATAACCTATGTAAAATATGCGTCATCGGATGATCCTAATAGGATGTGTTAGGGATGGAAGGGACGTATGCCACAAGCTCGAATGACTTTGTAATGCCAAAGTGAGTTTTCGTACAACAAGTTTGGAATCACGTCGCTTGTAGCTTCCATCTAGGAGTGTAAGTTAATGAACTCAAAATGTTAGAATTTGTACCTGGATAATCGGCGGGACACTTTGGAGTTAAGGCTTAATGTCCATGTGTGATTAAGAGTCTCCACAATCTGAAGTATTAGACGTTTTCACACTATGAGAAATCTGAGACTTTGATATGCGAGACCATTTGAGATTTTGGAACGGGTTAGGAAAGTTGTCGATAGTTGACATATCACCCGCACTTGAGAATGTTTATTCTATTGCTCATTGTGTCAGTTGAGAGAGTATATATTTATCTCCTACAAGTGGTTGGTTATTTGCTTTATTTAATAAGTTGGGCCATTTTTTGGAGTGCTTGACAATTGTCTTAGAGGAGGATAGGAGACAATTGTAATAGAAGCATACCCTGATATTGTTGATTGTTGTTTGTTTATCTAGGCTTGATGTAATAGATAGGATTTCCGAATTCTAATTAATGTTGATTAACTTAATCATTGATAGTAATTGACATATAACTCGCGAAGATTGCGTAAGTGATGAGTATGAGTCTCACCGTTATGTTCTCGGCGTAATTTTGGACTTATGGGGAAATTTTCACTTTTTCCCGGGTAATTATTTTTACCCTCCGGTATTATTTGGAGCATTTGGGAGCTCCAATTAATAAAAATTCAGTTGAGAAGAATGATTAGGACATCGGACATGTCCTAGATATGAAATAACATGGAAAGGCAAAACGGCCAAAAGAATCGCTATTTCGTTTCTTAATGGCTAAGAAAGACGGCTTAGGAATACACATTTTCTGAGGCCGTTGTTGAATAATTATCCCTAAAATATTCCAGATATATTATTCCAATTTCGAGAAGTTTGGAGAAGGAGGTTCAACCAGCCTTTGGATCGGTTAAAGGATAATTATCGACTTTGCTAAAGGATAATTATCGTCTTCACTATAAATAGCGGAAAATCCTTTATTAATTCGTTTTCTTTCACGTTTCCTAGTAAAAGCTATGATTTCTCTCAACCTTCAAACTCAGATCTACTCTCCGTTTCTAATCCGATTTCAATTCCGTTTCAGTTTCTGGTTTCCTCTCTTCATTCTCTTCATATCGGTACCGAGTTTCTGCATTTTCGAGTATATAGAGATTTGGTCGAGCATATATGTCACTAGTATGGTTCCATCGCTCAATTCCGGGGAATTCAATGTTGTTGATGCATAGCCTGCGTCGTTGTGATTCTGAATCTTCTTTCAAATCGTCAATCGGGTTAGTAACGAATAAGTTATGAATTTATTCATTTTCCTTACTGCGATTTGGCCTAGATTGACCTTACACTTGTCAAAATGAATAATTAGTAATTCCATTATGGTCGTTATATTGTTTGATGAAATCTGATGACAGGTGGGTTTAGAAATTGTTTGCGGACAAAACGTATTCTGTTGAAATTTAATTCATTAATTATCGGTTAATTAATTAAATTAGGATTAGAATTGAGATTGAGGAATGTTGAGTAGATGCTACCTTGAGATTTGAGGAATTGTGAGTTATGTTGAGATATCGAGGTTTTAAATTTGAGTTATGGTGTGGGGATGGTTATGGGTTTAGGAGGTGGAATCTCCTAAACTTGGATCGTGTTTGACTTATTTTTGTGCCTCGCTGATGCAGGCGCTGATCGTTTCCTCGAGGGGAAGCCGTGATGTGGTATAGATTGACGTTGTGACAAGTAAGTCCGTGGGGCTTACTTAGCGAGCGGTTATGGATTTGAGTGTGTGTTGTGGTTGTGTGTGCGCATATGTGTGTTGCATTTATAACGTAACTGGACTAGGATGTCCCTACATGCATTTATTTGGCCGAAGTGTATGATAACGGGCGGTGATGACTTGTCTAGCCCAGAATGGGGTGGCTAGGGGAGTTCTTTGCGACCGGTCCTCCAAGTGGTGATGATTGACACCATTCCAGACATGAGGGGAGACAAGGACTAAGGCGTTGGGATTTTACTCCGCGTGATACAAGGAAATGAATTAGTAATGGTATAACTTAATTAAAGATAATAAAAGGTTGTGTGTGTGTGTGTCATTGCATGTTATGGTATGGTGTTGTGATGTGTGTGCTACTGCTTCATTCTTATCTATGATCTATTAGCTAACGGTTTCATACCGTGTTGTAGATGATCTGCATGTTAGGAAGACTGCAGAGTGAGCCAGATGGGTGATTAGCCGAGGGATTCCGTACACTAGGTTGTGCGAGGATTATGGGATCTTTTTTTTATACATTTTTGTATAGTGTTGCCGTTTTGTACTTGGTTGTGTTTTGTAAACCTTTTGATGTATATATTTAATACAGTATTATCTATTTGGTTTTAATCTATACGTGCCTTGTTGTAAGATCCAGTGAACTTGTTGTTAGGCTAGGATAAGGATCCACTGTGAGATCCTATCCCAGTAGCGCCCCGAGTCTCGCGGATTTGGGGTGTTACAAAGTTGGTATCAGAGCCTTAGGTTGACAACAATGACACTTGCAATCTGCAATAAAGGTGGAGTAGATAAATAAACAAATCCCGAAAGGGGTATGACTTTTGAAAGGAATTTTGGTTTTGAAAAGAGTACAACTGCTTTGGGATAGTGTGTACGGGAAGCCATCACCCTTTTGAGGATCTCGATAGTAAAGATATATATCTAGATACCTATTATGTGATGTTGTGTTGATGTGACCTTAAGTATTATATATATATATATATATATATATATATATATATATATATATATATATATATATATATATATATATATATATATATATATATATATATATATATATATATATATATATATATATATATATATATATATATATATATATATATATATACATATGGCATATATATAGTCTTATAAGTAGGTGTGCATATCTTACAAATGGCTTAGACTAGAGCGACATCTACTATAGGACGGGGAAAAGGTAGACCACCTCTATCTCCGGTAATCGTAAGTCATGAATGAATTGGTGGACCTCTATTCGCGAGAGGTCGGGGTTAAGTCTCCATTGTTGAGTCGCCAAAGGAGGAAGACCAAGTAATGAAAGACGTTGAGAATGTAATTTCCAAGATTGTCGGCGACGTGTGGATTGTATTAAGAAACGAGATAGTTACCCTACTTAGATTGTGGAGTACCTAAGTGGATGATTCAAGGTGCACCTCGATGAAGCAACGAGCTTGAGAAGACGTCTAGCGTGTAACAAAGTGGCGAAGAAAGAAAGATGCGTTCCATATCCTTCGACATCACTAGATCCGTTGAGGTGTTGCAAAAGGTGATTTCGGTGTTAGTTACACCAAAGAGGATGGCTAAGGTTGTTAAGGCTCAAGAGAAGCCAGGAACACTGACGCTAGATGTATGATTGAAGATTTAAAATTACTAGAGAGTATTGGTATGTAAATATAGAGACATCATTGGAGTCGATTCGTCATTCAAGGGATAGATGGTTTGAGTTGAGGTGAACCTCATTGGAGGAGTTGTTCGGTCTAATATGCCAAAAAAGTGGTAGAGATTAGAGTATACCAATATTAAGAGTGCAGCTTATGATAATGACGAGGTTTGGTAGAGAAACGAATGGGTTATTCCAGTATATGATATCTTCCTTCGTGAGATCCTGTACTGAGACGAAGTCGTGATAATAGACGTGTGAATAGTATCGTGAATACCTAATAAATTCACTTGTGAGCATTGGAGCTAAAGAGCCGACATCACCAGCTACTGGAGGTACCATTCAGATTAATGGTTTACCTATCAGAGATTTTTGTGATACGAGGGCTATGCACTTATTGATTTTTGTCTTATGTGTTGAGCATTTGGAGTTAGATACGATAGAAGGGATACCCTTTATTATAGGGTTACCCGATGATAGTAGGGTCAGATGTACCCACGAGATACATGTTTGTCCTATTTAGTAAAGACTTGTGATTTGCTTGTGAACTTCTTTGTCATGCCGCTAGTGCGTGAGGAAGTCATTTTGGGTATAAATTGGATGGACAGACATCGTGTTGTGTTAGATGTAGGTAGTAGGACCATGACGGTCTCTACCGAGTTAGGTCAGATCGAGATTTTCTAAGGTTGGGACCCTAGAAAGACGGGTATGGTTATTAGTGCAGTCCGAGCAACGAGGTTGATTGCACAAGGTGCAAAGCCTTATGGTGTTATGCCATGAAGGAGGGCGAGAGTCCAACGTTAGAGGATATCCCCGTGGTTTGTGAGTTTCTGGATGTATTTGCCGAACCATCCAGTTTGCCACCTCAAAGGAGCGTGGACTTCGGCATAGAGTTGAAGCCGGGGACAAGACCGATCACGTAGGCCCATACCATATGACACCTATCAAATTGTTAGAGCTGAAGAATCAACTCGAGGAGTTGGCTAAGAAGGGCTTTATCCGCCCTAGCGTACCCCCATGGGGAGCACATGTCCTCTTCGTGCGGAAGAATGACGGATCGTTGAGATTGTGCATCAATTACAAAGAGTTGAACAAGGTGACCATCAAGAACAAGTATCCTTTTCCCTGCATCGATGATTTGTTAGATCAGCTTGAGGGAGCGACTGTGTTCTCCAGGATCAACGTGCGCTCGGAATGTAATCAGTTGAAGGTGAGAGAGCAGGATGTGCATAAGACGGCATTTCGGACTCGGTATGGCCACTATGAGTTCGTATTGATGCCATTCGAGCTCACGAATGCGCCCGCCGACTTTATGGAGTTGATAAATGCTATATTCATCGACTTCCTGGATCAGATTGTGGTGGTCTTCATTGACGATTTCAAGGTGTACTCTCGTAGCAGAGAGGAACATGCAGGACATCTGAGGACAGTGTTGCGAGTTCTGAGGGATAGAGAATTGTATGTCAAGTTCTCTAAGTGCGAGTTTTGAATGCCAGAGGTAGTATTTCTGGGTCATGTTGTGTCGTCCGAAGGGATCAAGGTTGATCTGGAAAAGATTGAGTCTGTAGCAGGGTGGAAAACACCGACGAACGTCAAGGAAGTGCACAGTTTCCTTGGCCTAGCCGGTTACTACCGACGGTTAGGGAGGGATTCTGTGTGACTGCCCGTTCACTTACGAAGTCTGTTGAGGAAGACTACCCGGTTTGAATGGTCCGAGCCGTGTACTCGGAGTTTTGAGGAGCTGATAAGACGTCTGAATTCTGCTCCCATCTTAGCACAGCCGGAGGGCACGGAGGACTTTGTAGTCTGCAGTGACACATTCAAGCTAGGCTTGGGATGTGTTTTGATGCAACGTGGCATAGTGATTACTTATGCGTCTAGACAACTGAAGACGTATGAGGAGAACTACCCGACTCATGATCTGGAGTTGGCAGCGGTAGTTCATGATTTGAAGATTTGGAGACATTACTTGTATGCCGATACATGCCAGATCTTCACAGACCATAAGAGTCTGAAGTATATTTTCACGCAGCGGGAATTGAATAACCGCCAGCGTAGGTGACTTGAGTTGACCAAGGATTTTGACCTTGAGATTTTGTACCATCCAAGGAAGGCGAACGTTGTCGCCGACGCCCTGAGTAGGAAGACACCTCGAGAGAAGGCGATTGCGAGATTAACATTTCAACCTCAGTTATAAAGGGATCTAGCATGGCTAGAGATGGACATCTAGTTTCTTGATGAGGATGCCCAGTTGTGCACTTAAGAGGTTCAACCTGATTTGTTGGGTGAGATCCAACAGAAGCAGGGGACCTGCCTGACGTTGACGAGGGTACGAGATAGGATGTCAAGGGGTGAAGCCCCATAGTTCTCCATGGGAGTAGATGGAGTGATCAGATGTTACAACCGCGTCTGTGTACCCGCTGATGCGGATTTACGACCGAGGATATTACAAGAGGCGCATTGTACACCTTACTCAGTACACCCAAGTGCGAGTAAGATGTAACAGGATGTGAGAGGCTCATATTGGTGGGAAGGGTTGAAGCCCGATGTAGCTAGATTTGTGGCACAGTGTGCAACCTGTCAGCAGGTCAAGATAGAGCATTGCAAACCAGCAGGAGAGCTCCACCCACTGCCAATATCGCAGTGGAAGTGGGAGGATGGCTCCATGGACTTTGGGACTGGATTAAGGCCGAGCAAGAGCTTTGATGCTATTTGGGTCATTGTAGATAGACTGAGGAAGGTGGCACGGTTCCTCCCTATCAGGGAAACGTGGCCAGTGACTAGATTGGTTTAGGAGTACACTAGGCAAATAGTGAGACTGTTTTGGGGACGAGTTTGCACTCTACGACCGCATTTCATCCTCAAACAAATGGTCAGTCAAAGAGGACCATTCAAACGTTGGAGGATATGCTGCAAACTTGTGTGTTGGACTGGGGTCAGGGATGGCCAGATCACCTTCCATTGGTTGAGTTCTCGTACAACAACAACTGGCATGCATCGATGGGGATGGCCTCGTATGAGGCACTGTATGGACGGAGATGCCGTACCCCGTTGTTCTGGGATGAGCCTAGAAGTATCAGCGATATAGCGTCTGAGCAGATTCAGGATGATGTTGCACAAGTACCGTTAATTAGAGAGAGGATGCTGGCTGCACAAAATCGCCAAAAGTCGTATACAGACAAGAGGCGTCGACCTCTAGAGTTCAGGGTATGAGCGCATGTCTAGCTGAGAGTATCTCCAACGCGAGGCGTCAAATGTTTTGGCATAAAGGGGAAGCTGAGTCCCCAATATGTCGGTCCTTTTGAGATACTGAACAAAGTTGGGAGAGCAGCATACAGATTGGCTTTACCACCAATATTAGAGGGTATTCACCCTGTGTTTCATGTATCTTAGCTGAGAGAGTACATACTAGATCCGAGACACATCGTCAGCTATGATGACTTGGTGGTTGAGCCGGACCACACTTTTTTTGAGTATCCGACTGCAGTCCTAAAGCGAGGTGTGAGACGCCTGCGTTCGAAGGACATTCCTATGATGAGGATACAGTGGTCTAGACGAGGACTTGATGAGGCTACATGGGAGATTGAGAATATCATCCAGAGGAACTATCTAGAGTTCTATGCCGAGATAGATGCACCTGTAGGATTGATGAGTAGATATTAGTGCTATTTTGGTGAGTCTTATGATTATGTGCTTATGTGCTTTGATGTGTTTTCGTACTAGTTGTGATGTATGCATACGATCTTATTAGATCTTGTTTGCTAGCGCGAGCTGTGTTTATAGCTGGAGATGGTTCTTCCTTCATGCTATTGAGTTGTGATTAGGGTTTAGCCGGAGATGGTTATTCCTCCATACTATTGTTTATGGACATAGTATGAAAGGAGATTGTTTTCCTCCACGCCCCGCGTTATGTGTACGGTTTAGCTGGAGATTATTTTCCTCCATGCCTTGTGATGTGGTTATAAGTTGGCTAGAGATGGTTTTCCTCTATTTCTTTGGATAGCATTATGATCTTGTTGCTGGAGTTGGTGATTCCTCCATGCTGTGTTTTGAGGTTATAGAGTGTTATAGGTTGATACCTTTGAATGGAGATGTGATACCTCCGATAGAAAGAGTGTTTATACCTCGGCGTATGGGTCCGAGAGGATTTGGGAACTATTCAAGTTTCGGGACGAAACTTTTTCTTAAGGGGTATGTGATCTAGGATTTCCGAATTCTAGTTAATTAACTTAATCATTGATAGTAATTGACATATAACTCGCATAGCTTGCGTAAGTGATGAGTATGAGTCTCACCGTTATGTTCCTGGCGTAATTTTGGACTTATGGGAAAATTTTCACTTTTTCCCCCGGATAATTATTTTTACCCTCCGGTGTTATTTGGAGCATTTGGGAGCTCCAATTAATAAAAATGCAGTTGAGAGAAATGATTAGGACATCGGACATGTCCTAGATATGAAATAACATGGAAAGGCAAAACAACCAAAAGAGTCGTTATTTCGTTTTTTAATGGCTAAGAAAGACACCTTAGAAATACACATTTTCCAAAACAGTTGTGGAATAATTATCCCTACAATATTCGAGATTTATTATTCCAATTTCGAGGAAATTGGAGAGGGGGGTTCAACCCGCCTTTGGTCGGTTAAAGGATAGTTATCGACTTTGCTAAAGAATAATTATCGTCTTCACTATAAATAGCGGAAAATCGTTTATTAATTCATTTCCTTTCATGTTTCCTCGTAAAAGCTTTGATTTCTCTCAACCTTCAAACTCATATCTACTCTCCGTTTCCAATCCGATTTCAATTCCGTATGAGTTTCTGGATTCCTCTCTTTATTCTCTTCATATCGGTACCGAGTTTCTACATTTCCGAGCATATGAAGACCGGGTCGAGCATATATGTCACCAGGACGGTTCCGTCGCTCAAATTCCGGTGAATTTGATGTTGTCCATGTGTAGTCTGCGTCGTTGTGATTCCAAATCTTCTTTGAGATCGTCAATCGGGTTAGTAACGAATTAGTTATGAATTTATTCGTTTTCCGTACTACGATTTGACCTAGATTGACCTTAGGCTTGTCAAAATTGATAATTAGAAACTACATTATGGTCGTTATATTATTCTGGTATTTATGGGTTGTTGTTTGATGAAATCTGATGACAGGTGTGTTTAGAAATTGCGTGCGGACAAAACGTTATTCTGGTAAATTTTATTTAATTAATTAAAGGTTAATTAATTAAATTAGGATTAGAATTGAGATTGAGGAATGTTGAGTAGATGCTATCTTGAGATTTGAGGAATTGTGAGTTATGTTGAGATATCGAGGTTTAGATTCGAGTTATGGTGTGGGGATGGTTATGGGGTTAGGAGGTGGAATCTCCTAACCTTGGATCGCGTTTGACTTATTTTTGTGCCTTGCTGATGCAGGTGCTGATCGTTTCCTTGAGGAGAAGCTGTGACGTGGTATAGATCGACGTTGTGACAAGTAAGTCTGTGGGACTTACTTAGCTAGCTGTTATGGGGTTTGAGTGTGTGCATATGTATGTTGTAACCTAAGTGAACTAGGATGACCCTACATGCATTTATTTTTCCCAAGAGTATGATAACGGGCGGTGATGACTTGTCTAGCCAAGAATGGGGTTGCTAGGGGAGTTCTCTGCGACCGGTCCTCCAGGTGGTGATGATTGACACCATTTCAGACCTGAGGGGAGACAAGGACAGAGGCGTTGGGAGTTTACTCCGCGTGTCACAATGAAATGAATTAGTAATGGTATAACTTAATTAAAGATAATAAAAGGGTGTGTGTGTGTGTGTGTGGCATTGCATGTTATGATATGGTGTTGTGATGTGTGTGCTACTTCTTCATTCTTATCTATGATATGTCAGCTAACGGTTTAATACCGTGTTGTAGATGATCTGCAGGTTAGGAAGACTGCAGAGTGAGCCAGATGGGTGATCAGTCGAGGGCTTCCGTACACTAGGTTGTGCGAGGGTTATAAGATCTTTTTTCATACAGTTGTGTATGGGACCGGTGTTGCCGTTTTGTACTCGGCTGTGTTTTGTAAACCTTTTTATGTATATATTTAATACAGTTTTATGTATTTGGTTTTAATCTATCTGTGCCTTGTTGTAAGATCCAGTGAACTTGTTGTCAAGCTAGGGTCACGATCCACTGTGAGATCCTAGCCTAGTAGCACGCCGAGTCCCATGTCTTTGGGGTGTTACACTTGAAGAGAACGAGACCACATTGATTGATGAGGGAATAAGGAGAAATTATTTTGAGCGCTATGTTGATCTAATATTAACATTGAGGTTAACATGTTAGTTCTTGGTTTACGTGCTTATATGTTTATGTCCGTAGGTGATTATTGCTCATTTGTTCTTACGTATTTAAGTACTAAATGAAATATGAGAGATAAGTGATAGTACCTCCATGATCAGTTTTGAGGATGTCTTTCAGAATCATAGATTAGGTTAGACGACCCACTTATACATTAAATCTTGGGACTAAACTTATTTTAAGGGGGAATTAATGTAATACCCAAAAAATTTGCTAACACAAGGTAGCATAACCTTGGATCTCAACCCGAATTGATTTGATCTTTATCGAACCAGATCCAAACCGGTTCAAGTTATTTTCTTTTAACAACCTTAAACCCTTATTTTCTTTTGTGATTATTTCATGTGAATAAATTTACCTTAATTGGAAAAACATTTCATTAATAAATAATCCTTATTCATTCAACTTTCCACCATTAGACTTTAAATCTTTGTAAAGACCTACGACTACCCCTACGCCTTATCTACTGCCTACCTCCCTTAGCTTTGTCTATACCCTAATTTAACCTAACTTGCCAATTTTTCACCTTTTAAAAGCAACACAACCTGCCCTCACTCTTCTCCTCTCACCGTTACTCCTCCTTGGCCGCCACAAGCCTCTTCTCCATCCTCTCTCTCGTTTTAGATCTGAGCAACAAGCAACTCATTGGAAACTAACACAACAATCTGTTACACTTCGTTTAGGTATGAATCCGACATCCGATTTGGCTAAAATTTTCGTATGGTTTTCCTGGACCATAGACCATTCTTATTAATTTGATGTCAATCCAATAATTAGATCTTTAGATATGTGTTTTTACAAATTTGTCTCATAAATCTATATGTGTTGTAAAGTTATGGAACATAGGTTGTGAGTTCGTTTGTGTTAGGTTAGTTTGATCTTTAACTGTTCAACTTTGGATAAGTTGGAGAAGGCAAATTGTAGTTTGTTATGGAGAAATAAACAAAGAGATCCAACGGTCTGATTAAAAGTTATATGCTTGTGAAGTTGCTGGTAAAATCTTGAAGTTTGAGAGAATGTTAGACAGTGAAATTTAGGTTTCATTTTGGTTAGCTTAACTCAACCTTTGCGGTTGATTTTAAGATATGTTGTGGTTATTATATCCAAGTTGAACATATCAAATTTGGGATTAGATCCATCGGTTAGATTCTATGTTATAAATCAAGCAAGTTGGGTTCAATTTCTAGAGTTTCTTAGGCTAACATTTTTGTCAATTTGAGGACGTTTTAGATAGGTTACACACGACGTTGACAGTTATATTATGGATATGACAAAACATATATAAGCTAGTTTGGTTTAGAGTTGGAATCACTGAGATCCAACAGTTGGATTGCAAGATATAAGTGGTTATGTATGGTTATATATCCAATTTTATGCCCTGATTTTGTATGATTAGGCTAAGTATAGGATATGTTAGTTGTGAAGGCAACTTTCAGGATTTTTAAAGAAATGTTGAGAATGATTTTGGATGTTCCATTTTGACTAGACAATAAAGTGAATACTATAGTTTTTCCACAAAGTTTTCCACGATTTTTGTAAGATTATCAAGAGTAGAAACAGAAAGTCAAACTAATGTGTTTAGTTAGTTTTACATTGGGAGCAAAGTGGCCTCTTGGTATTTTTTGAAAGTCGGGGAGCTTTTCAAAGCTCTTGATAGTTTGATTATAGTTTATATCATGCTAATATACTATATTAGTGATCTAAAGCATTTTTGGTCTTTTGTATTTTTGAGAAAATGAGGGACATATGCATAAATTACCTAAAACTCCGGGCTAGTCATGCAACTAAATTCCAACTAGTCATTCTCCGGATTGTGCAACCTTGCTCACCTCCACTCTTAGCAAAGTAAAGAACCAATCAGCAGGAAATATAGGCTATGGAGGCTTGGTTACACATATTGCAAACCAGCTCGGGGTTGACTATTCAGCTTGTACAAGGGCAACTGCTGCAAGACCTTTGGGGCTCAATGGTCTCATGATTAGAGGGCTTTTATTCCCTCACCATCGAGGTCCACCTACTGCAGCCATGCCTTGGGAGGATAGAGGTGGTAGAGGCATTCCATGGCTCCCGGAGTACTCTCTTAGGCTTAGCCGACAGAACTGGAAGGAGACCTTTGTTTCCATGCATGCTAACAGGTTAGAAGCTCCTCCTTAAATTCCTGATGAGGTTCCAGTTGCAGCTATAGTTGATGAGGACGAGGAGATGGGAGGAGGTGACTTTCCGGATGTAGGAGGGGATGAGAAGGATTTTGGAGCATTCCCGGAGCAGCCAACTGACTTTCCGGAGCCACCTAGGAGGTCCACTTACCAGCAGCGACCTACCGCTTCTTCCTCCTCCGCCGAGCTAGCGTCAGTGAGTGCCCCACATGGATGGATAGTGCACCGGATTGGTACAACCAGCAGCCGGCTTGGATGGGAGCTCCTCCACCTTGGTACCAACAGCCTCCTGCATGGACCCAGCAGCCGGAGTGGACACAGCAGCCTCCTTCTTGGTATGAACAGCAGCCGGCGTGGGCGGGTGATCTTTCTAGGAGGATGGACGACTTAGACACCCGCCAGGATGAGCATGATAAAGAGAGGCAAGAGAACGCAAGGATCCTTCGTGATGTCTATCGCCAGCAGTTTGGGCGACCTTTCAGTTCTAATTTCTTTCCTTATCCACCACCGTCGCCGCCTCAGCATTGATCAATGATGGATGTTCGAGCTACTCCACCGCCTTAGTGAGTTTTCTTAGTTTTTTTTCTTTTCTTTATTTTTCCTAAACATTGAGGACAATGCGTATGTTAAGTATGGGGTGGGGTGTGACTCTCGTTCTATGTAATAACTCGGTACACTTGCTCCGCTTTATTTCCATGAACACTTGCATCTTTCTTTTATTGTCACACGTTTCTATATTGCATTGCATTAAAAAGCTTTGAAAAACCCATAAAAATTTTGAAAATTTTTGAAAATGATTGTGCTTCTAAGATTGGAGATGAATTCTATGATGAATCTACTTGTGGAATGAATTTTTGATGACATTGATGTGCTTGATTCAAATTATGAATTGTGAAGAAATTGAGTATGTTGTTTAACCTTTCTTGCAAATTTCATAATGTGAAAGTTTTATCTAAATCATATTGAGGAATGAAGGTTGAAATCACAATATAAGTTCTTACACTTCTTTATGAAATGATTAAGACACCTTGATTTTTCTTGCTTCTTTCTTTGTTCTTTTAGCCCCTCAATGAAAATGTTTGCCTCCTTTACCTATCCGGGAATTAGGAAGAGTGTAAATTTTGACATGTTTGATGTGGGAGGGCCATGAAAGGAAATTGTGCATTCAAAGTTAGAAAATTAGGTTTAGGGAAGTCAATCATGATGATGAGTAACTCGGCACCATTCACATAGCCGGGTGTTTGTGTCTTGCCAAAGTCGGATTGAGCGATATTACTAACGGATTATGGTATGTGTATCAAGGGTTTGAGGCATCTCGAATTTGAGAATGTCCAATATCCTAGGCTTCGGTTTTTGTGCACCGCTGTCCATACTTCCAATAGTAAAGTCGAAAAATTTTGTGCTTAAATAAGGAGCAAAGCTCTATATTGGTGGTCGGTTCAAATTGTAAAAAGAAAAGAGTTTGTGTTGTTCCTTCTTCCGGATTTATACACCACATTCCCGTATAAGTTTCCCACCTATTCACATTCTTGACCTTTGCTTGAAAGTCCTTGAGATCATAAGAATGTTGTCTGACTTGGTGATCTAAATTGATGTTTCACACGATTGATTTTGACATTGCTTGAAGGTTATGATGTTTGTCTTGAAGTTTATGCAATATATGATGTTTCCTTTGCTTGACATATTTTGATTTATGTACATGGATGTTTTCAAGGAGGCATGAAGCAAGATTTGAAGATGATCTATTGATTAGAAGCACTTTATCAAAAAGATTGTTTTTACTTTGTTTTGCATTCATATTTCATCATATCTTATGTTCTAAGCTTTTGAAAACCTTGCTTGAGGACAAGCAAGTGACAAGTATGGGGTATTTTGATAGCATGAAATATGACCATATTTTAGGCACTTGTTTTGATTGTTTTTCCCCTTTAGTTGTGTACATGGATAAGAGTTTGAAGCATTTATGAGCACATTCACCTATTTTGTCGATATAGAGATCTACACAAGCTTTGTTGTGGTTTTAGGTCAATAAAGGCTTGGATTGGAGCATATATGAGAGGATAGGAGTATTTGATCATGCTAGATATCAAGAGGATGCCTTGGAGAAGCTAAGGAAGGAGCATGATTAGAGAACTTTACGAAACAAAGGTTTTTGCAAAGGAATTGGAATCCCCACGGCCAAACCAAGAGAACCACGACCGTGGTTTAGGCATTGTGGTCGTGGAAAGTGATGTCGAAGAGCAACAGAAGGTTCCACGCCCTATTCCACGGCCGTGGAAATTTGCACTAGAACGTGATTTCTATGACGTTTGCCACGTGTCCTATTTGCCACGTCAACAGCGGTTATCGGGCTTTCGTACCCCTATTGTTCCCCTATAAGAAGGATGAAGAAAGGAAGAAAATGGGCCGTCGCATACATCCCGCACGGAGAACATTTTGGAAGCATTGCTTAGGAAGATCTTATTGCGTACAGGGAAGATTCCGAGAAGGACGCATTTTGAGATTGCGTACTTGGAGAAGATCTTAGGATTCCTTTCGAAGACGGATTGACATCCCGTTCTTCATTGTTCCTAGAGATTATTGTGAAGTTTTTTGTTCCCTATTCCGCATACATTGAGCACATATACTCTTTGGTATGATTTACGATTGATTGTTCAATTATTATTGAGTTTTCGAGGTTTTACCCTTTTCCCTTTTTAATTCGATTATTGATTCAATGACAATGATTGTTGGCTAAAACCCTTTAGCAATTCTAAGGTGAAGGGTTAATAGTTGTGGCTTAGATGATGATAGATTGAACCAAAACAGATTGGACCCTGAGAGTTGTGAGAAACCTCGTCGTCGAACTTTTCCACGGGCTGTTCTTGAGTTCCACGGCCGTGGTTCTTCAAGATCTAGCCGTGGTTTCTTCTTTCGTACGACCCTTGCTTTTGCTTTAATCCAAAGTTAAAGATTATCTTTAACCTAGTCTTGGCTTACCTTTTCTAGGTAATAGTGAGACTCAACATCCTCTATTTCGGTTTCGAGTGTCACAGCCTTAACCGTTTTGGCTTATCTTTGATTTTCTTGGGTTTGGACATGGGTATTGGAGAGTAACTCTTATCCTTCGATCCTTTCTATATTGCAACCTCAACAAACTTTATAGAGAGAGTCTTTGGGTGAAATATATGGGTTTGGAACTTCGCCGTACATAAACTTACATTAGATATACCTTTGCAATCTCGACTATATCCTTACATCTATTGAATATCTTGAATCGATTGACACAATTGATATCCGGATCTTTAGAATTGTTGTTTTCCCAATAGTATTTGCAAAAACTTCTATTTTACCTGCTTGACAATTTGCGAACTGAATTTGTTCCCCAAATCCCTGAGTTCGATACTCTGGAATTATTGCTTCAAAAGAATTACGTGAAGTTTAGGGTTTAACTTCCCTTGTTGATTTCATCGGATTAAAGCAACTTGAAGAATTTCTATGAAAATTAATATCTTTTGGAGATTGTTATTTCTAGCAATATTGAGCTCTCATTTATGCTGGCTCTGCTTCATTTAATAAGAGGAAGACAAGCGGGGATCATGACTTCATTGAACTCTTTCCAAGCTGAACCTAAAAATATCAAGTTTCTTTGTGAGAGGTTGTCGGATCAAACCTATCCCATATCTAATAGGTTCAGCCGTACTGACCGGAATACTTAAAGAAGACGCAGAACATCCAATGGTTAGACATGAAACTGCAGAGGCACTGGGTTCCATTGCAGGTAGGCCACTAGCTTTGTTATATTGTTTATCATAATCTCATTAAGCTGGGATCTCAAGTTGCCTATGAAAAATGCACTTGGTTGAATGATTTACTGTCATCTTTATTGAATTAAGGGTCTATTTGGATTTCATGTTTTATATTTCTCAGACTCTGAAAGAGCCAATGCATTATCTTTCACAGCTCGCCTAGAGGACATAAAGAGTACATCGCCTATGATACTTCTCAAGTACTCACTGCCTCATAGCAATTGATTCTTGGCATTGCTTCAAAACAATCAGGTAAGCATAGTACCAAGGACTATTTGTATATACTTATCAGCTCAAGTGTAAATGACTAAATGCCATCTATAGTAATGAATTCAAATTCTAGTTGTCCTTGTCCTTGATCTTATAAATTTTCTCAAGTAGTGCATCTTAATTTGCTTCAATCACTCATTACGTATTATGTGAGACTTTTAAAGACAAAGATTTGCTTTGTGTTCAGACTTGTCCTTGAATCTTTCTAGGTTTGTCAGCTGGATACGCTCAAGATTTTATGGTATGATTTGTTTTGAAGCTTGACATGTGGAGTGTGACGCTGTGATGTGAGGAAGATCTATGAAGGCAAAGGTGGTGCTGCTTAGGTAAGTCTTAAAAATAGTTTTCTCTTAAGAACTGAAAACTGTGGCTTCAATTGCTAGCTATAAGACAATAGCGTGTGTTTATGGTGATGAAAATATAGCTATGCTAATCTAAGTAGTGAAGATACCGCTTTGGTAGTTGTTGAGAACTTGTGTATGGATAGTTGGAATCTCTGACCTAAGTCATTATCCTGGACTTTGATTTGGATAGGATAATGATGGAATATACAAGGTATTTGCATACATAAGAATGGATAGATTTGCATGTGTAGTATGAAAGGTATACTCTACATTTAATGTTTCACTCCTAAATAGAGAATGTGAACACAAGGTATGGTATAACCATTGGGCATGACTACTCCCTCGAATAAATATGGTTCAAAGAAGATTGCATACTAGAACCGTCGGGTATGAGAGAAAAGAACTTTTGGATACATCCAAATGACAATGTTTGTTGAACTAAAAACAAGTGTAGCGCCTTATGTAAAGTGTTTCTCAAACACATGTTTTGATAGATACAACTCATGGGAGAATCTCACGATAAGGAAGTTGTGTAGGAAATTATCCTACGTTTCTGACTCTTTGATTAATGACTTTGATGCCTTACAAATGAACTAACGCAAGACTTAAATAATGCAAACTATAACAATTGACTAGTCCTCCACTACACCACTAAGGACTAAGGAGAGACTTAAACTAGTGATCTACAAATAAGGAAACTAACTCTAGCATAACTCCATAGCTAGAAATAGTAACTGACCTTGAAAGCTAATAAAATAAATGCGGAAATCTATTAAACTAAATCTAACTTAATCATTTTATTGCTTCTTTCTAACATAATTCTTCAATAGTTTGGCTTTAACTGGAGTCGTAGCATTGCACCCTCCTTGGAAAGACGACTTGTCTTCAAGTCGAAAACCGGAAAATTGCTGCGGCAACAAATCAAATTCCTCCCAACTATCATTGTCGGTTGGCATGTTGGTCCACCTAATGAGCAGCTCTAGTACCAGCGAGTCGCCAAATTTCCTCCACCTATGAGTCAATACCTTTTGTGGTTGAATAGTGAACTCAAATGACTCATTGATATGAGGTGAAATCACAGGAACATGAGCATCCCGACCCCGCGCTGGTTTAAGAAGGGAAACATGGAACACTAAATGTAATTTGGAAGTTGGTGGGATTTCTAGTTCATAATCAATTGTCCCGATGCGGAAGAGTACTTTGTACGGTCCAAAATTCGTGGTGAGAGTTTATGATTGAGTCGTCGGTCCAGTGACTTCTGCCGTTAAGGTTGTAACCTCAAAAAACTAGGTCTCTAGGGTTAAAAGACAATTTACTATGATGGGCATCAACCTGCAATTTCATCCGATTTTGCGCCTTTATAAAATTGGACTTTGGTAGCTGGAACATCTCATCTCTAGCTGCAAGTTGGAGTTCTTATTCTAGTAACCGGGTTTCACCATACACGAAAGGAATTACTAGAGGTGGGTCTCTACCATAAACAAGCTTAAAAGGAGTGAAACCAACAGAAATATGATAGCTTGTATCAATGTTCTAAAAGACGTAAGACGGAGACGGTACGACAAACGTCTATTCTCTAGACGGCCGTCCAAACATTTAGAGGGATTCTAGACAAACAAGACATTTATGGCCTATTTTCATCTATTTTACCTTAAATTTATGTAGAATAGATAGTTAGAGAATAGTGACACATGCCACACCTTCACATTTCACTATTTTAAAAACTGAGAGTGGGGAGTGGGAGACAAAGCATTCACTATGTCAACAATCAACTCAGAGACGGAGGTGAGAAAGACAATAGACTACTCCGATGGGGGACATTGTCCTCACGTCGACTACTCGCCATCGCTAAGTACCCAAGCCTTAGAGGACAAATCGGGAATGAGAGGAATCGGGTTCTTGATTGAGAAGCAAATCAATTTTACTCATTATAGAAATTAGGGTTTTTGAACCCGTCTAGGCCATCTAAGCCATATTGAAACCATCCAGACCGTTTGAACCCGAATATTCACGTCTTAAACCGTCTAACCCGAACCCATACAAGAAGGACCATCTAGCACTAAGACGGGACGACCACCGGCCGTCTACCGTCTAGACACCGTCTAGATGGTCATATAGGTCATCTTTTAGAATACAAGAATGTATTGCATGAGAACTCAGTCCATGGTAAGTAATGAAACCATTGTCGAGGTTGTTCCATGGAAATACAACGGAGGTAGGTTTCAAGGCAACGATTAACCACTTCCGTTTTCCTGTCCATTTGTGAATGGTAAGCATAACTCATGTGCAACTTAGTTTGGTTGAGACGAAACAACTCTTTCCAGAAGGCACTTAAGCATACCGGGTCTCGGTCTGATAATATTGAACATGGGTTTCCATGGAGCCGGACGATTTCTTTGTAAAACTAATTAGCAACTGACTTGGCAGAATACGGATGAGACATATTAATGAAGTGGGTGTACTTGCTCAAGCGATCAACCACCACCAAAATGACATTCACACCTCCTGATTTGGGCAGTCCTGAAATGAAGTCAAATGAGACATCATCCATACTTGATCTGGAACAAGGAGAGGTCGTAAGAGACCAACAGGGGAGAGTGTGAATCTGGTCCATCAAGTATCGCAATCTTGAACATACTAGCGAACATCGACCTTCCAAATAGGACAATAGAAGTCAGAGGAGACCCTCCTTAGAGTTTTGAGAAAACCACCATGGCTGGTCGAAGGTGCATTATGGGCTTCAAACAGAATTTTACTACGCAACTCTTCATCAGTAGGAATTACAAGGTGGTCATTGAAGAATAATTTGTCACCCATGAAAAAAAAACGGACAGTTTGTGGGGTCAGCTAGCTTAGCACAAAGAATCTCATTGGTGTAGGGATCAAATCAGAGTGTCGTCCACTTAGAGAGATCTTGAGAGTTAGGGATTGTAAGTGCCAAAAAATCTGCTTGGTGAGGCCTTCGGACCAGTGCATCGGCACTTGAATTCTCACGTCCTGGTTTATATTCGATAACAAAATCAAATGGCAACAATTTCAGTAGAAGCCTCTATTGGGTGTTGGTAGTAATGTCTTGGTCCAGTAGATATTGCAAACTCTTATGATTAGTGCTCACCATGAATTTTGCGCCCATCAAATAATGCTTCCATGACTGTAAAGCCAACATCATAGCAACTAATGCTCTATCATAGGTAGATTTAAATCGATTTGAGAACGAGAAACCCCTACTAAAATAACCAACCGGATGATCGAACTGTAGAAGCATGACGCTCATCCCATCCGAAGATGCATCACAATCTACGAAAAAGGATTTTGAAAATTTTGAAAGATGAAGTACCAGTACTGTTGTCAAAGCTGCTTCGAGTTAATGAAAAGCTTGTTTTGCCTCGTCGGACCACCTAAAAGCGTCTTTTTTGGTTAACTCTATAAATGGACGAGCCAATAAACCGCAATTCTAGACAAATCAACAATAATATCCCTTCAATCCCAAAAACCCATGCAGTTCTTTGACCGAAACAAGAGTGGGCCAATGTATTACAATAGCTACCTTGGCTTGATCCACGACCACTCTTGTGGCAGAGACAACATGCCCAAGAAAAGAAATTTCTTGTTGGCCGAACAAACATTTTGATGGCTTGGCATAAAAGTTATGCTCTTGGAATAATCGTAAGGACATTGATAGGTGATGAACATGTTGCTCCATTTAGGGGTTGTATACCACAATATCATCAAAAAACACGATGATAAATTTGGCGTAGAAAGGGTCGGAAAGGTCGTTCAATGTTCTTCCAAAATGATACGTAAGTTTTAAATTTATAAATGCTTGCAAGAGATCTTTGCATCTACTTAGCGAACTGATAGCATGAATTATTGTCTATATTTTGGGACTTGTTTAGACGTTTTATCTTCAATAATCTGCATGTTTGGATGTATATTATGAGATTATATTGTCGTTTCATCTACCTTTGCGGGAATCAAGGTCTACACCTAGTTTTGTTGTAATCGTAGGTAAAATGGCACATTTTGGACTAAAATGGAGCAAAAGGAGCTAAGGAGTCATTGGAGCTACATTCAGGAGCTTAAGGAAGAATCCAGGAATCATGGAATTGGATTAGAGATTCACTTTGGACCAGATTTGAGAGATTTCACATTCAGTTGTGATTCACCTCGGTTGACTACAGAGTCACCTCGACCGAGGTGATCCAAAGGAGCCGACTCGACCGAGGCGAACACCTTGGACGCGGCAAGGATATTTTATTCTTGGCTGAGATCTTTTATTTTTGGAAGGAGGATCTTATCTTTTTAGGCTGGATTTCTGGAAGGAACAAGATAAGTTAGCCCATATATTTTACCTATTTTTATGGGAAGAGATCTTTCTAAGATATCTTATCTTTGGAGAGTAATTTTCCTATAAAAAGGGTTGGATTTTCCATAAATCGATATCCTGCATACACCGAAGATCACGCTATACACAAGACCGCTTAGGGCTAGAAGATTTGAAGAACCTTTTTGAAGGTTGAAGGAAGAAAGTTGATAGCTTTTATAGCTTTGTGAAGGGTTTTGTAAGATTCCCTTAGATTCCCTTTGTTGTTGTTTGTCTTATTGGATTTTGATCCAAGGAACGCTTGTTGTTTGATAATTGATTCAGTTATTGAAGCCTTTCTCTTAAGGTTTTCTTGTTCAATTATTCTCTTTCTTCCCTTATATTTGATTATTGCTTTCATGATGATGAGTGGCTAATTTCCTTGTGTGATTCTAGGGTGATTGGCTGAAGGTTGTAGGAAAAACAATGATAGAATAGTCTTAATCACAGTAGGACCCTGAAAGTTCGAGTCTTTATCCTTAACCCTAAAGCATCTCGCTCAGTCGATGAACATCTCGGACGGGGTGGAATTCTTCTGACCGAGGTGACTTATCTGATCCGAAACTGAGAGTTAAGTGTTAGAGTTTGCCAAATCCTATTCTTATTATACCTTTCCTGGTTCAATGCAAGCCTAGGATGAGACTTACCCGGTAATTCCTTTGTTTGTTTACCTAAGATCATAAGAGTGATAATAAAGGTTTATCCTTTATTGGGGTTTGAGTGTGCTTTCATTCCATCTTTGTGAGTTAGCCTGAGACTTACCCGGTAAAGGTTGATTCTATTCCCTTAGATGGTGTGTTAGTTTGAGGTTATAGTTCTTTACCTTGATTCCTTGAGACTTACCCGGTAATAGGAGTTACGGTTTGGGATTAGCGAGTAGTGAGACTTACCCGGTGATCTATTCCACTTTAGTAACACCTTCCCTATGCAAATATCTCAGCTTTGTCCGCTTATCTTTAGATCTTGAGTTGGAACCATAACTAGATGCTTTAATCCCTAGAATTGCATATTTCCTTAATTGACTTTTTATCATCCTTGATTGTTTTAATCGCTTTTGTGGTTAGTAATTACATAGCTTACCTATTCCGACTTTTTTTCACTAAGTCCTTGTGATCGACCCCTGGAATTCCTTGCTTTTACTATGATGGACCCGTACACTGCGGGTTCGCATCCTTGTTTTAAGCTTACATCTAGGGTTATAAATTTAAAGCTTGCACACACCGTTTGGAGCGAACAAGTTTTTGGCGCCGTTGCCGGGGACTTGGTCTAGACCGAGCCGGTTGCGGTACGCTTTTGGGGCACTTGCCCCCGTTTCTACTAACCACTCTACTTGAGTGACTTTCGCAGGTTCTTTTTCTTAGGTTTATGCGAAGAACCGCGCTGGGAAGGAAATCGTTCCTTACGATCCCGAACCAGAAAAGGCATACAAACGACGCTTGAGAGAAGCGAAGATGGCCGACCAAGACAATCGCGATCTTGAGGCCGAATTGAAGGAGGCGTTAGAACAGCTACGCCTCAGCAGGGAAGAACTGAGGGTGGAGAAAGAAGAAACTCGCACCAAGACTGAAGCGATCGAAGTAGATATGGCAGCTTTACGAGACCAGTATCTACCTCGACCAAACCCAGATCCTCGACCGAGGCAGGATCTAGTTCCAGACCCTTGACCGAGGTAGGTCCCAGTTCCAGTTGCCCCGGCCGATGTACTTCCACCTCGGATACCAGTCCGAGGCGCTCTTTTTATAGGAATCCCGCAAACCCTAGGGCAAAGGATGGACCCCAATCAACAACTGAGGCGTCCTGGAGTTAACCTAGGAGATCCGGCGGACCATGACTACGAACTTTGACCGCAAGTTCTTTCCATGATTCGCCAATGCCAGTTTGGAGGGCTAGAGAAGGAATCTCCGCATCAACATCTACAAAACTATGAGATCTTGATGGAGACCTTGAGACCTTCAAGAATAGAAAATAACAATTACAAGCTAAGACCTTTTTACTTTTCTTTAAAAGATAGAGCTCTTACTTGGTATCAATCTCTTCCTCCAGGAAAAATCAGTACTTGGGAGGAGATGACTACGGAATTCTTGACTAAATTCTTTCCCCCCTCTAAAACCGCTGAAATGAGAGGGAAGATTAATGCATTCATCATGAAGGACAAGGAGAGCTTGTCCAAGTCATGGGAGAGATTTAAAGATATTCTTTTGGATTGCCCACATCATGGGATTCCGAAGATAGAGTTATTGGAGATATACTTCAAGGGACTGGACGAAAGCACCCAGTTCAACCTTCAACTACTATCTGCCGGCACGTTTATGGACATGCCGATTGACGAAGCTTGGGAGTTCATAGAGAAACAAGCTTTACACATGGAGAAATACTCCCACCAAGGAGCTGAAGGTGGAGTTAAAAAAGTCAACTTTCAAGAGGAGCCATCAAACACTAATCAACTCATCTCTTTGAAGAATGACGTAAAACAATTAAAGGAACTCTTAATTGCTCAAACCAAGAAGGAAGATCAAGGATCAAGGAACAACAATGGATACCGTAACAACAACAACGGTTCCCGGAACAACAACTACAACAATAATAGAGGATCCAATAGCAATAATTGGAGGGCAAACAACCAAAATTCGGGTAACCCTTACTCTAACTCTAATTCGAATGATTCCTCTAATCCTTTCCTCTCTTCTTCTTCTTCTCCTTCTACTCCATTAAAGAGCCAGGAGTCTGGATCAAGCTCATCCCAGCCGGAGAAGAAAGATGCGGTGCTGGAAGCTATCTTGATCAAGCTTAGTGCTATGGAGACATCCATGACTTCATTTTCGAAGGCACAAAAAGCCTTTGAACAACAACTTGCTAGTAGGGCGAATGAAACGCCAAGAGATCTAGGGAAGCTTCCAACAAGAACGGAAAGCAACCCTAAGGGCCAGATTATGGCCATAACGACGAGGAGTGGACTGAAGACTACAGATCCAGTTCCTCGGTCGATGCCAGTACAAACGAAGACCACCTCGGTCCAGGTGCAGTCGAAGAACACTTCGGCCGAGATGCCAACCGAGGTGGAACCACATAAAGCGGAGGAGAAAACTGAAGTTTATATTCCACCTCCTGCATATAAGCCACCACTTCCATTCCCCCAGTCAAGGGCCAGAGCACATCTAGACAAGCATTTTGGTAAGTTCCTTGACTTGATGAATAAACTACACATTAATATTCCTTTCCTTGATGCTATTCTAGGGATGCCCGCCTATGGGAAGTTTTTGAAAGAGATTCTATCAAGGAAGAGGAAGCTGGAAGACTTTGGTGAAGTAAGGATGACATCTAAATCCTCGGAGCTTATTCAAATCATGAAGGAGAAGATGCCACCCAAGTTGAGAGATCCCGGCTCATTTTGCATTCCCATTCAAGTTGGGGATGTCACTTGTGAAGCCCTATGTGATCTAGGAGCCAGCGTGAGCATCATTCCGCTGGAGCTATGTGTTAAGATCGGACTTGGAGAGCCCAAGCCGGTGAAGATTCGATTATACATGGCCGACCGCTCCATTACCCATCCCGTGGGCATTTTGGAAGACGTTCCGGTTACTTTAGGTAACTTCTATTTACCTATAGACTTTGTTGTGCTTGATATTCCCGCAAATTATCCTGTTCCTATCATTCTCGGGAGGCCATTTCTAGCAACTTCGGGTTGCAATGTGGATTGTAAGAACGCCAAGCTGAAATTCAATATTGGCGGAGATAAAGTGGAATTCGCATTACTTGCGGCCATGAAGGGAGAGCAACTAGGAGATGATATCTTCAACATCTATGATGAAGAAGAATCAAGAGAATTGGTGAGCTCTATCCTTATTAACGATCCACTTGAAAGAGTTATTAGTTTTAGTTTAATGGAGGAAGGTATAGATGCTTCTTGTGATGTAGATATACGGAGCCTAAAGGCGCTAGAAGAAGATCCAGGAGCTAAAACAGAGAAACTAACCCAGGAGACGAAGATCTCCAGTTTTGGTTCCAATTACAGTACCTCGACCGAGGCACTTTCTAGACCAAGCGAGGCGACTGAAGAACATCTCGGTCAACACCTCTGCGCCTCGACCGAGGTCGGAAGCGAGATGATGACAACTGAGACTACTGAAAATAACAAGCTTCTTACTCCCTTCTCTGACATCCATCCTCAGTTGGTGGAACATTCTCTCCACCAACTTTCTGATAATAAAGGACCTTGGTATGCTGATATTGTTAATTATCTTGTTTGCCAGGAAATACCACCCGGATTGACGTACGCTCAAAGGAAGAAATTCTTCAAGGACGTACGCCATTACTACTGGGATGAAACGCTGCTATTCAAGCGTGGGCCGGATGGGATGCTTCGAAGATGCATTCCGGAAGATGAAGTTAATAGCGTCATATGGCATTGTCACTCACTTCCTTGTGGAGGGCATGCTAGCGCCAACAAGACATGCGCTAAGGTATTACGTTCCGGTTTCTTTTGGCCCACATTGTTTAAGGACGTGCAAACATTTGTTGTCTCTTGTGATGCATGCCAAAGAACAGGGAACTTATCTACAAGGAATGAGATGCCGCTCAATAACATACAAGAGGTTGAGATTTTTGATGTATGGGGAGTAGATTTCATGGGACCTTTCCTATCCTCCGGAGGAAACCTCTATATTCTTCTAGCAGATGATTACGTCTCTAGATGGGTTGAAGTCATTGCTTCTCCCACTAATGACGCCATGGTGGTCGTGAAGTTCTTTAACAAGACTATCTTTCCACGTTTTGGGACTCCGCGCATCATCATCAGCGATGGTGGGACGCATTTCATAAACCGGAAGTTTAAGGCACTTCTATCGAAGTATAGGGTGGCCCACAAGGTAGCAACCCCTTATCACCCTCAAACTAGTGGACATGTCGAGATCTCGAATAGAGATATTAAAGCAATATTGGAGAAGACCGTCTCTAGGACGAGGAAGGATTGGTCCATGAAGTTGGACGACGCTCTTTGGGCCTACATGATCGCATTAAAGACTCCCATTGGTACCACCCCTTATAATTTGGTATATGGGAAGTCTTGTCACTTGCCTGTTGAGTTAGAACACAAGGCATATTGGGCGATCAAATGGTTGAACTTCGACATCAAGGAAGCCGGCGAGAAGCGGCTATTGGATATCAATGTTCGCCACTTAGCGTGCGTGCAAATAAGCTTTAAATTTATAAAACTAGAATCAAGCAAGCGAACCCACAGTGTACGGATCGACGTAGTTAAGCAAGAATTCCAGAGTATCGAACACAGGGATTTGGGGGGTTAAATCCAGTTAATAATTGTCAAGCAAGTAAATGTATGAAGCTTTGTAAATATTGGGAAAACAACAATCCTAAAGATCCAGGAATCCAGCTGTGGCAATCGATTCAAGATATACTAAACATATAAGGACAGAGTTAAGAGTTGCAAAGGTATACTAATGCAAAGCAATGTACGGTGAAGTTCCAAGGCTTTATATGACTTGTCTAGAAATACTCTCGATAAAGGTTGTTGAGGCTTCAGTATAGAAAGGATCTAAAGACAAGAATTAATATCAAATACCCAAACTTGTAATCCAAAGATCAAGACTAACTAAACCGATTAAGGTTGTGACACTCGAAATCGAGGTAGAGGTTGTTGAGGCTTCACTACCACCTAGAAAAGGCAAGCCAAGACTAAGTTAAAGCAAATCTTTAACTTTGGATTAAAGTAAAAACAAGGTTCGTAAACTAGTGAAAATTACGGGTGGATCTTGAGATTCCACGGCCGTGGAACTCAAGAACACACCGTGATTCTGGCTCGTCGGCGATTCTCTCTAACTCTCAGGGTCCAATCTGTTTACGATCGATCTATCATCATCTAAGTCACAACTATCAACCCTTCACCTTAGAATTGCTAAAGGGTTTTAGCCAACAACAGTCATTATGATATCAAATTCAAGATTTAGAAGAATGAAAGATGAAAACCTTCGAAAACCTTCGAAAACCTTCAATAAATCTCAAATCAATCTCAAATCCACAAACAAGATAATGATGTATATCAGATTCGGAATAACACAAACCAATCACAATCCTTGATAAGAACGAAGAGCGGGATGTCAATCCGTCTTCTAATCAAACCTAAGGATAAAGCGTAACTTCCAAATCTCCAAGCCTTTGCAAATCTCCGTTGCAAAATGGAAATCTCTGCACGTCCAATTGAAACCCTAGGCACGTGCAAGTAAGCGTAAGCGAAGGTGACGGAATCTCCTCCCTTCGGTCCTTTTATAGGGTAAGATAAAATATCTCTCTCCGGCCCATATGTGTAATATTGTGTCCATATTTTATTCGGCAAAAGATTGCCTAAATCACGGTTCCATAGGATTCCACGCCCATGGTTTAGAGCGTGGAATTGGATTACAGTGCTTCACAACTTCCACGACCGTGTAACTTACTGGAATGCTCCACGCTCATGTTGCCAAAGTTCAACGGCCGTGGTTTAGAGCGTGGACTTCATTACGGCCGTATTTTAGAGCGTGGAAACATAAGTAGCTCGTAATTCACTTTGTTTTGTGCCATTCTTCATCCTATCATCTTCCTTAGCTCCTTTATGGTGTCCTCAATCCTTCGATGTGCTCAATTCATCTCAATCCTCTCTTAATTTGTTCGGAATTAGCTCTTATTCGCCTACAATCAACACAAAGCTTATGTAGACCTCTATATCGACAATATATATATAAACTAGCTCACAATTGCTTCAATGCTTCATGAACGAACACTAATATGGATGAAATACATCTAGAAAACGTGCCTAAAATATCACAATATTTCATGCTAACAAATAACCCATACTTGCCACTTGCTTGTCCCCAAGCAAGGTCTTTCAAAAGCTTTAAAACTCAAGTTAGGATGAAATATGTATGCACTCTAAAAACAAAACTTCTTTTAGATGAATGTGCTTCTAAGTCAATAGATCATTCTCAAATCTTGCTTCATTCATTCATAAGACTCTCATATACATAATCAAAGAGTAAAGAGTAAAGAAAACTCATGAATTGATCAAACTTCCATGTAAACATCATAACCTTCAAACATTATCAAAATCAATCATAAGAAACTTCAATTTAGATCACCAAGTCATATATCATTCTCTTGATCTTAAGGACTTTCAAACAAGGTCTAGAATGTGGAAAAGGGAAGAAAAACTTTAAGGAATGTGGTGCATGAATCCGGGAAAGCGGATAACTAACTCTTTTCTTTTCTCTTGCGGTTTCCGCAACACTTTCAACTTAGAGCTTTGCTCTCTTCCTTTCACATAATTTTTCGACTTTACTTTTGGAGTTATGGACAGAGGTGCACAAAAACCGAAGCCTAGGAGATTGGCATTTCTCAATTTTACGAGATGTCTCAAACCCTTGATGCACATACCATAATCCGCTAGGAATATCGCTCAATCCGACTTTGGCAAGACACAAACACCCGGCTATGTGAATGATGCCGAGTTACTCATCGTCATGATTGACTTCCCCAAACCTATAAGTTCTTTCTATTCTTTGAATGCAAAATTTTGCTTTCATGGCCCTCCCACATCAAACATGCCAAATATCAACTCCTCCAAATTCCCGGATAGGTAAAGGAGGCCATTATTTCATTGAGGGGCTAAATGATCAAAGAAAGAAGAAAGAAAATCGAATTGCCTTAATCATTTCAACAAGAAGTATAAGAACTTATCATGTGATTTCAACCTTGATTTCTCAATATGATTTAAGTAACATTCTTCACATTATGAAACTTGCAAAAGAGGAATAATCAACTCATTCAATTTCTTTTCAATTCACTATTTGTTTAAGCATGTGATTGTCATCAAAACTCAATTCACAAGTAGTGATTATCATAGAAGGCATCTCTATCCTTAGAAGCACAAAAATTGTTAAAATTCTTCAATTTTTATGGGTTTTTCAAAAGCTTTTTCGTGATTATCATAGAAGTCATCTCTATCCTTAGAAGCACAAAAATTGTTAAAATTTTTCAATTTTTATGGGTTTTTCAAAAGCTTTTTCATGCAATGCAATAATGAAACGTGTAACAATAGAATGAAACATGCAAGGTGTTCTCGATAAAAGCATACAAAGTGAGTAAGAGTTATTACAAACGATTAGTCACACCCCACCCCATACTTGGAACAAACATTGTCCCTAATGTTCAAAAAGAAAATAAAGAAAAGAAAGAAAGAAAAAGAACTCACAAGACGGTGGTGGAGTGGCTAGAACGGTGGATCATCAAGGTCATCACTGAGGTGGCGGTGGAGGTGGAAACGGGAAGAAGCCGGGATCATAGTTCTGCCCAAACTGCTGGCGGTATATATCTCTCATCATGCGGTCATGATCGGCGGCTCGTGCATCCCTAGCATCTGCACGGATCTCCAAGGCTCCGACCTTGCTGGAAAGGTCGGTGGCCCACTCTGGCAGCTGCTCATACCAACCCGGCAGCTGGCTATACCATGCAGGTGCGTCTGACGGTTATGGTGCAGGTGGTGGTTGGGCATGCCAAGGTGGTGGAGCTCCCATCCAATCTGGCTGAGTGCTATACCATGTAGGAGGGTCCGCCATCCATGTCGGTCTCTCGCTCACGCTGGCGCGGTGAGAGGAAGAACCTGAAGCTCTGGCGGAGAGAGGAGAGTGTCTAGGAGGGTCGGGAACTGCGGCTGATCCGGAAATGTGCCAAAGTCATGCTCTCCTCCTCCTCCCTCATACTCATCATCTCCTCCCATCTCATCCTCTTCTACAACTGTTGGTGGTGGAACGTAAGGAGGGGCAACTAGTCTGTTCGCATGCATGTCAGCGAACGTCTCCTTCCAGTTATGGCGTCCAACCATAATGGAATACTCAGGAAGCCAAGAAATCCCTCTACCTGTCCTACTCTCCCAAGGCATGACAGCTGTAGATGGACCTCTATGTGTAGGGAAGATGATGCCTCTAGTCAAGAGGCTCTGAAGTCCTAGAGGTCTAGCTGCAATGCGGGTGCACGCGGAGAAGTCTATCCCTAGCTGCCTAGCAAGGTGGGTGACCATCCCACCGTATCTAATGTTGCCGGCCCTCTTATTCTTTAGCTTGCTCATAGTAGCAGCTAAGAGGGTGGCACAATCAGCTGGTCTACCGTACAACATACAGTAGAGCAAAAATAACTCGTCCGTCTTAATCTTCTGAGGTGTCTCCGTCCTAGGGAAGAGACACTCAGAAAGCACTCTATGGGCAATCTTCAAGGCTAGGTGATAGATCAACCTAGCCTTGGTATCAGCAGGTTGCCAGCGGTCCTCGCTGGTGTATATCATAGCTATCTTCTCCCAGAAATCCTTGGCGTACACGCCACTAGGGAATCGACCATTGAAGGTCTCATGGAACCCAAAGAAGGCTCCAAACTCTCTAATAGAGAACTCATAGTTCCTCTCCATCAGCCGGAAAGAAACAGTCCTATCAACATGGCTATGCTCAAACGAGACCACAAACTCCCTAGTGATCTCCTCATAAGCATCTTCTCGAATAGCGGAGAAGATGACCAATCCGGCTCTATCTAGTAGCCAAGTGAGATCCCTTACCACATGCAAAGGCTCTAACTCCTCATGTAGTAGATACCTAGGTCCTATGACAGCTCGCTTATGGATCCTCTCTAAAGCATCGAGATGATCCTCATGGATAGTAGGGATCCTAGGGGGAGGTGGTGATGGTGATGATGGGGGTGATGGGGGCTCAGTTGGTGGTGCTCTAGAAGAGGAAGAAGTGTTGCCTTTCCTCTTTTTATTTCTCTGAGACATTCTCCTAACGAGATCAATTTCTGTTAGAAACCACGGTCTGTTCTTCAAATTCCACGGCCGTGGAATGCCCAAAGACCGTGGTTCGTCTCGTAAATTCGCAAAACTCAACAGAATCACACCAAACTCAACAACAAGAAGCCCTAGACTAATTTCAGTCCAATTCCAATCAGTTCTCCTAAAAATTCTAGCAAAAACGAAGCCGAATCGATAAAGAGAGAGAATGAATGAAAAACCTAGGTTTACGGATTTTGGAATCCGAATTCTGTCTTCTCCGGTGATTTGCCGCTCGAATTGTTGCTTGGATCTTGTAGGTGACGGAAATTGCTTCAGTTTTGGTCAAAGAATCGTTAAAAACGATTAACGAACGAGAATTTGGGAGAGGGGGAAGGCAATCGGCAATTTGGGCGTGGAATGTGGATTTTTTTGTGTGTTTTGTGAAGAAACGTGGTTTTTATAGTGGCCGTAAAAATTTTCGAAAATCACGGTCTATCGGGGGTTTCCACAGCCGTGGTTTTGTACGGAACCGTGGTTTTGGTGATTTTTCTCAGGCTTTTGAAAATTACGGTCATTGTAGCTATCACGGCTGTGGTTTTGGCCGTGGAACTCTCTGTAATGTGTCAAAGTCCAAGTTTCACCAATTTTTTTCAAGCTTTTCCTTTCCCCTTTCTTTTCCACTGATCCTACATCCAAAAACACGAATATACCGGAAGGCATCGAAGGCAAAACAAAACAAAAATGTCTAAGCTATTCTAAGCTATGAATCAAAAACAAAAATATAAGTGCAATACCTTGGGTTGCCTCCCAAGAAGCGCTTTGTTTAAGGTCCGTAGCAAGACCAAATTCGCACTTATTCGAGTGCGGTGGGCGCGAACTCTTCAGCTTGGAGTTCCGGTGTATACTTCTTGAGTCGTTAACCGTTCACCTTAAAGCTTCCGCCCTTTTCACCCCATACTTCAACTGCACCATGGGGAAAAACATGTTTGATTAGAAAAGGTCCAGTCCAACGAGATTTAAGCTTACCTGGAAAGAGACGAAGTCTTGAATTGAAGAGGAGAACTTGATCTCCTTCTTTGAGGTCCTTTGGGATGATATGCTTATCATGCCAACGCTTCGCTCTTTCTTTATAGATCTTGGCGTTTTCGTAGGCGTTCAAGCGAAGTTCTTCAAGCTCATTGAGGTCCAAGAGACGCTTCTCTCCCGCTTACTTCATGCTGAAGTTCAACCACTTGATTGCCCAATACGCCTTGTGCTCCAACTCTACCGGTAAGTGACAAGACTTCCCATACACAAGGTTGTATGGCGTTGTTCCGATGGGAGTCTTATATGGAGTCCGGTACGCCCATAATGCGTCATCTAGCTTCAAAGACCAATCCTTCCTTGTCCTTGAAACGGTCTTCTCTAGGATTCCTTTGATCTCCCGGTTTGAGATCTCCACTTGTCCACTAGTTTGTGGATGATAAGGGGTGACGATCTTGTGAGTCACCCCATACTTAGCTAAAAGAGCTTCAAAGCGTCGGGTAATGAAGTGAGAACCTCCATCTCTAATGATAGTCCGTGGTGTCCCAAATCGTGGGAAGATGGTCTTGTTAAAGAACTTAACCACTACCATGGCATCATTGGTGGGAGAGGCAATTGCTTTAACCCATCTCGAAACATAATCCACCGCTAAAAGTATGTATTGGTTTCCACAAGATGATGGGAAAGGTCCCATGAAGTCTACCCCCCAAACGTCAAAGATCTCCACCTCTTGGATGTTGTTGAGAGGTATCTCATTCCTCCTAGATATATTCCCTGTTCTTTGACAAGCATCGCAGCAGGAAACAAAGGTTTGCACATCTTTAAATAGAGTAGGCCAAAAGAATCCAGATTGCAATACCTTAGCGCTAGTCTTGTTCGAACTAGCGTGTCCTCCACAAGGTAGTGAATGACAATGACGGATGACACTTTGCATCTCATCTTCCGGCACACATCGCTGAATAATGCCGTCCGGACCTCTCTTAAAGAGGAGAGGTTCATTCCAAAAGTATTCCCGAACATCCTTAAAGAACTTCTTTCTTTGTGCGTAGGATAATCCGGGTGGTAATTCCTGACAAACCAAATAGTTAACAAAATCAGCAAACCATGGTTCGTTACCTTTGGTGATCACGTCGATGCACTCCTCTATGATATGTAAATGCTCGTCCGGAAAGGAGTCATCTATAGGTAGATGGTCGTCCTCTAGATGTGTTACACGACTCAAATGATCCGCAACAGAATTTTCCGAACCCTTCTTGTCGCGGATCTCTAGATCGAATTCTTGTAGGAGAAGAATCCATCTAATTAGCCTTGGTTTCGCATCCTTCTTTGCAAGTAGATACCGGATCGCAGCATGATCCGTGTATACAATCACCTTTGCACCTAAAAGATAAGAGTGAAATTTATCAATTGAATATACAATTGCTAAGAATTCCTTTTCGGTAGTGGCGTAGTTGAGCTGCGCCTCATCTAGCGTCTTGCTAGCGTAGTAGATAGCGTGGGTTCGTCCTTCCTTTCTTTGCCCAAGAACAGCTCCTATAGCTACGTCACTTGCATCACACATAACCTCAAAGGGGAGATTCCAATCCGGAGGTTGGATAATCGGGGCTGAAATTAGAGCTTCCCGAATCATATTAAACGCATCTAAGCATTCCTGCGAAAAATCAAAAACTACATCCTTCATCAATAGATTAGTAAGCGGCTTTGATATCTTAGAGAAATCCTTTATGAAACGCCTATAAAATCCAGCATGTCCTAGAAAACTTCTTATCCCTTTCACCGAAGTTGGGGGAGGAAGCTTTTCTATTGTCTCTATCTTAGCTTTATCCACCTCAATCCCTCTACTAGAGATTAAGTGTCCTAATACAATGCCCTCTTTCACCATAAATTGACACTTCTCCCAATTAAGAACTAGGTTAGTGTCTTCACACCTTTGTAACACAAGAGCAAGGTTAGAAAGACAATTGTCAAAAGAGGAACCATAAACGAAGAAGTCATCCATAAAAACCTCCATGATTTCCTCTATATATTCCGAGAAGATGGTCATCATGCACCTTTGAAAGGCGGCTGGGGCGTTGCAAAGCCCGAACGGCATCCTCCTATAGGCAAACGTACCCCACGGGCACGTGAACGTGGTCTTCTCTTGATCATCCGGATGTATCGGGATCTGAAAGAAACCACTATAACCGTCAAGATAGCAAAAGTGTGAATGTTATGCTAACCTTTAAAGCATTTGATCGATGAAGGATAGTGGGAAGTGATCCTTCCACGTCGCGTTGTTTAGCTTGCGGTAGTCTATACACATCCGCCATCCTGTTACGGTTCGTGTAGGAATGAGTTCATTATTTTTGTTGGTGATGACCGTCATTCCTCCCTTCTTCGGAACCACCTATACGGGACTCACCCACTTGCTATCGGAGATAGGGTAGATGATACCTGCATCAAGTAGTTTAAGAATTTCCTTCTTGACAACCTCCTTCGTGGTCGGATTTAACCGCCTTTGAGGTTGTCGCGAAGTTCTAAAATCCTCTTCCATTAAGATCTTATGCATGCATAGGGAAGGTTTGATTCCTACTAAATCATCTATAGTATATCCTAAGGCTTTCCTATGTTTCTTAAGGACAACCATAAGTTTACTATGTTCGTCGATACTCAAATCGGAACTAACAATAACCGGAAAGGTAGAATTAGGTCCTAGAAATGCGTACCTTAGATGTGTAGGAAGTGGCTTCAATTCCATCACTATCGGAGTCTCTAATGCTTCTTGAGGAGTATCCGATGTTTCCTTAGAAGTGTCTAAGGATGTAGAAGGTGTTGGAGAAGAATCAAGAGAAGTTGTGGAGGAGACACAATTTCCTTCGGATTCACCCAAATTTACGGCACCCCTACCTTCTCCACAGCCGTGATTTTGGGCGTGGAAAGTAATTACGGTGCCTCTGTTTCCTCCACGGCCGTGTAACTTACTAGAATGCTCCACGCTTTTGTTGGTGAATTCCACGGTCGTGGAATAGGCTGTCTGACCGTGGATCCGTACGTTTTCTGCCTCATCGTGGAGTTTCTCGAACTCTTCTTCACACACTTCTTTTTGTGTCTCTAAGGCTTCAATTGCCTCATTGCACTCCTCTTCTTCCCCTATATCCATAATGCTCATAGAAAGAACTTTTTGTAAGGGATCTTTGAAGAGAATAGAACTTACCTCCTCTCTAGATAGCTCTTCGTCATGGATATTGAATATATCCTCATCGAAGGCTGGTTCCTTCACCAAAGTTGAAAGGACGAACTCTACCTTCTCTTCTCCTATGTCAAAGGCGAGTCTAGCATTCTTGCAATCGACTATACAGCCGGATGTTGCAAGAAACGGTCTTCCGAGAATGATCGGGACCGGACTATCTGCAGGAATGTCAAGCACAACAAAATCTATAGGAACATAGAACTTACCAAGCTTGACCGGGACGTCTTCAACAATTCCGACGGGACGAGTTATGGATCGATCTGCCATGTATAACGTCATCTTTACCGGTTTAGGATCGCCTAAACCGATCTTCCTGCATAAGGCAAGCGGAATGATGCTCACGCTTGCTCCCAAATCACATAATGCATCATATGTGACATCTCCCACTCCTATGGGAATACAGAATGACCCCGGATCCTTCAACTTAGGGGGCATCTTCTCCTTCATTGTCTTGATGAGATCCGATGAATCCGAACTCATCTTAACCTCTCCAAAATCCTCTAGCTTTCTTTTGTTAGAGAGGATCTCCTTTAGGAACTTTCCATAAGCTGGCATACCTACAATTGCATCAATGAAAGGTATATTAATATGTAGTTTGCTCATGAGTTCAATAAACTTACCGAATTGTTTGTCTAGACGCGCTCTTGCTCTAGATTGCGGGAATGGTAGGGGAGGTTTGTAAGCTGGAGGAGGAACGTAGACATCTTCTTTCTCCTTCCCCTTTTCTTTCTCCTTCTCAACGGGGACTTCTACAAACTTAGGCTGCGGGTCGGTAGTTGTTACTCCGCTCCTAGTTGTGATTGCCATCACCCTTCCTTTTGGGTTGTTCTCCGTCTTTCCTGGAAGTTTTCCTTGATTCCAAGGAACTTCCTCCGCATGGCTAAACATTTGGTTCTCTAAAACCTTTTGGGCTTTATCAACCTTAGTAATGTGATTATCAACCTTGATGATGCGAGTCTCCAATCCTTGAAGCTTACCCAAAATTGTTTCCAACATGGGATCGGGCTTCTCTTTCCCCGAAGTACTTCCACCATTAGATGTTTGCCACTGGCTTTTCAAAGGAGTGGAAGAAGAGGAAGGTGGAGTTAGTGAATTTCCTGAATTGGAATAAGAATTACCGAAATTTTGTTGGTTAGGACGCCAATTGTTGTTATTTGAACCCCTATTGTTGCTCCAATTGTTGTTCCGGTTGTTGTTGTTGTTGTTCCAATTATTCAGGTTGTTGTTCCGGTTGTTGCGGTTTGTATTCTCATTCCCGTTGTGGTTATTGTTGTTGCCCAAATAACCTACATCTTGTTCCTTTTGCTTTGGAAAGTTGGTTTTGATGGCTTCCTTCAACTCTTTAATCTCCGTATTGAGAGAAAAGATTTGAGTTTGAGCTGCTTGTGATAGCTTTGCTCCTTGCTCCACTTGATTCACCTCTACTTTCCGATGAGAATACTTCTCAATGACTCGCGCTTGCTTCTCAATGAAGTCTCAAGCGTCATCTTCCCTCATGTCCATGAACGTACCACATGAGAGGGATTGGAGCTTGAATTGTGTCTCCACATCCAGCCCCTTATAGTATATCTCCAATAGCGCCAATTTGGATATGCCATGATGTGGGCAATCCAATAGCAAATCCTGAAATCTTTCCCAAAATTGAAGCAAACTTTCGTTAGATCTCATAGAAAATGCATTAATCTTACCTCTCAACTCCGTCGTTTTGGATGGCGGAAAGAACTTAGTGAGGAATTCCGAAGAAAGATCCTCCCATGTTTCAAGTTTCCCACTTGGAAGAGCTTGATACCAAGACAATGCTTTCCCCTTCAAGGAGAAGAAGAAAGGTTTGAGTTTATAGTTGTTGGTAGTTGCGTTCTTTGGCTTCATTGTCTCCATCATGACCTCAAAATTTTGTAGATGTTGATGTGGAGATTCAGCGCTTGTTCCCCCAAATTGATTTTGGCGGACAATGGTAATAACTTGCGGGTTGAAGCTAAACCCTTGTGCATCATCAGCATCAAAGTTCACACCCAAACGGCGTGGTTGCTGCGTTGGATCCATCCTTTGGCCAAGAGTTCTTGGCTTCTCATCCACACGATTGACTCTCGCACCTCTAGCTGGGGCACGACGATTGGCAGCTGCCCGTGGAGCGAACGGGTTCACATTGATCGTCGGATCAATTTCCTCTAGTGGTGGCATGGAAGAGTCACTATCCTCGCCGGATGAATGGGTTCTAACCGATCTTCCCGGTCTGCTTCTTCTCTTTTTCTCCTTGAGGTTGTTTATTTCCACCCTCATTTGAAACATCATGTCCGTTAGATCATCAACCTTCGTTTGATGACGATCCATTTCCTCCCTGCGAGTGTTCTCACTCCATTGGAGTTGAGCTTCCTTTTCCGCCAACTCTGTTTGGTAATCACGTTCTGTTTCTTCAGCCATCTTTCTTTCCTTGAGCTTTCTCCTCAAAGTCCTCTCAAGCTCTTGATCGAGAGGTAAGAGGTCTTCGTTGTTCCTAGACCTACGCATACACTCGAAAAGATATCAAATAACAAGGGAAGAGCTACCAAGCTTGACAACCGATAACCGAATTCGGCCTAAACCAAATCCCCGGCAACGACGCCAAAAACTTGTTCACCACTTAGCGTGCGTGCAAATAAGCTTTAAATTTATAAAACTAGAATCAAGCAAGCGAACCCACAGTGTACGGATCGACGTAGTTAAGCAAGAATTCCAGAGTATCGAACACAGGGATTTGGGGGGTTAAATCCAGTTAATAATTGTCAAGCAAGTAAATGTATGAAGCTTTGTAAATATTAGGAAAACAACAATCCTAAAGATCCAGGAATTCAGCTGTGGCAATCGATTCAAGATATACTAAAGATATAAGGACAGAGTTAAGAGTTGCAAAGGTATACTAATGCAAAGCAATGTACGGTGAAGTTCCAAGGCTTTATATGACTTGTCTAGAAATACTCTCTATAAAGGTTGTTGAGGCTTCAGTATAGAAAGGATCTAAAGACAAGAATTAATATCAAATACCCAAACTTGTAATCCAAGGATCAAGACTAACTAAATCGATTAAGGTTGTGACACTCGAAATCGAGGTAGAGGTTGTTGAGGCTTCACTACCACCTAGAAAAGGCAAGTCAAGACTAAGTAAAAGCAAATCTTTAACTTTGGATTAAAGTAAAAACAAGGTTCGTAAACTAGTGAAAATTAAGGGTGGATCTTGATATTCCACGGCCGTGGAACTCAAGAACACACCGTGATTCTGGCTCGTCGGCGATTCTCTCTAACTCTCAGGGTCCAATCTGTTTACGATCAATCTATCATCATCTAAGCCACAACTATCAACCCTTCACCTTAGAATTGCTAAAGGGTTTTAGCCAACAACAGTCATTATGATATCAAATTCAAGATTTAGAAGAATGAAAGATGAAAACCTTCGAAAACCTTCAATAAATCTCAAATCAATCTCAAATCCACAAACAAGGTAATGATGTATATCAGATTCGGAATAACACAAACCAATCACAATCCTTGATAATAACGAAGAGCGGGATGTCAATCCGTCTTCTAATCAAACCTAAGGATAAAGCGTAACTTCCAAATCTCCAAGCCTTTGCAAATCTCCGTTGCAAAATGGCAATCTCCGCACGTCCAATTGAAACCCTAGGCACGTGCAAGTAAGCATAAGCGAAGGTGACGGAATCTCCTCCCTTCCGTCCTTTTATAGGGCAAGATAAAATATCTCTCTCCGGCCCATATGTGTAATATTGTGTCCATATTTTATTCGGCAAAAGATTGCCTAAATCACGGTTCCATAGGATACCACACCCGTGGTTTAGAGCGTGGAATTGGATTACGGTGCTTCACAACTTCCACGACCGTGTAACTTACTGGAATGCTCCACGCTCATGTTGCCAAAGTTCCACGGCCGTGGTTTAGAGCGTGGACTTCATTACGGCCGTATTTTAGAGCGTGGAAACATAAGTAGCTCGTAATTCACTTTGTTTTGTGCCATTCTTCATCCTAGCATCTTCCTTAGCTCCTTTATGGTGTCCTCAATCCTTCGATATGCTCAATTCATCTCAATCCTCTCTTAATTTGTTCGGAATTAGCTCTTATTCGCCTACAATCAACACAAAGCTTATGTAGACCTCTATATCGACAATATATATATAAACTAGCTCACAATTGCTTCAATGCTTCATCAACAAACACTAATATGGATGAAATACATCTAGAAAACGTGCCTAAAATATCACAATATTTCATGCTAACAATCAACGAGCTGGAGGAGCTGCGTTTGAACGCTTATGAGAATGTCAAAATCTATAAAGAAAGGACGAAGAAATGGCATGAAAAGCGCATCATCCCTAAGGAGCTTAAAGAAGGAGACTTAGTTCTACTCTTCAACTCCCGCCTCCGCCTCTTTCCAGGTAAGTTGAAATCTAGATGGACCGGACATTATGTTGTGAAACATGTTTTCCCTCATGGTGCAGTTGAGATTTGGGGCGTAACGAGTGGAAGCTTCAAGGTCAACGGTCATAGACTTAAAAAATACAAACCGGAAGTTCCGGTTGAGGAGGTTGCACCACTATACCTCATTTAAGAGATGCAGTACGGTCCAGCTAGCGACCTTAAATCAAGCGCTTCTTGGGAGGCAACCCAAGGTATTGCTTTCTTTCCCCTTTTTCTAGTCTAGCTTAGATAGTTTGCTTTTGCTTTGTTTTGTTTTTGGCGTCCTAGACAGACAACAGGTGACATCTAAGGAAGGAATACAACCCAGGAGCACAACTAGAAGGACATAAATTCGAGAATTTGAGAAGACGGAGTTTGATTGAGACACATCTCGGTTGCTGTCACAACACCTCGTCCGAGATGATTCTTGAGCAACCGAGGCGACTAGGGTTTCTGAAGATCCACCTCAGTCTGTACCACCTCGGTCCAGTCGAGACCACCTCGACCGAGGTGACAGCAGTTCCAGAAAAGGGTATAAAAGGGGATGAAGAATTCTCTCTCCTCTCTTTACCTTCTCCTCGACCGCGGCACACTTCTCGCCTCGATCCTTCGTTCTTCGCTCATTTTCGACGATTCTCGCTTCCAAACTGCAAGGAAAGGGTAGAGGATCACGTTGCAAGCACCAATCTGCAGAAAGAACGAATCGAATCGACCGAATCTGGGTAATTATCGAAAAAACCCTAACTTCGTCTTTCTCTACTGATTTCCCTCGTTTTGGGCTTTGGTTGCCCCTACATTTGCTGAGAAACAGATTAAGTACCCCATAGGAACCTGTGGTAGTGATTTTGGGGGAAAAGAACTGGATTTTTGAGGGAATCGTTCGAACAGCTCTTCGCCTCGGTCCAGTCGGTCTGCGCCTCGGCCGAGGTGTTCTACAGGGTTGTCAGAGCAACCGAGGTGACCTGACAGATTACAAAGAGATGAGTTCTGACAGGCAGTTAGTTTTGAGGGGCAAATCCTCTCCTTCTTCTTCCTCCCGCCGCACTAGACCGGTGATCCACGAGAGACACCAGGTCGATTATGACCGCATCGCGGCCCGTCCAGTGATTGCACCCCGCTTCCTGGACATATCAGCCTTTGACTGTCTCTATGTCGATGATGACTTGAGGCGTATGATTTTTGCCGTGGGGCTAGAGCAGTTCACGGAGATTAGAGCCCCGGCCTACTTGGAGCCGACCATGGAGTTTGTCAGCTCCTTCACTTACTTGCCCACCGAGCGGGCCGTGAAGTACCGGTTGATGAACCGGAATTACTTGGTTCCCTTAGCTCACTGGCGGGATATTTTTGGCTTCCCCATCCCGACTATTGCTGATTTTCCCTCCCAAGCTGTAGCTAGGGAGTTTTGGGGACATATTAATTTTCGGGACTTTATTTCCGGAACTTAATTTCCCGAATTTAAGATTAGACTTTTGGTTTCGGAATTTAATTCGGAAACTTAATTCCGAACTTAAATTCCCAACCTTTCATATTTTTAGGCTTTTCATTTTCAAAACTTAAATTCCGACTTTATTTCCGTCATTTAATTTCCGACCCTTTGTATGGCCTTCATCCACTATATAAGGGGATGCTTGACTCATTTGTAAAGCATGTTCAATTTGATTAAGTATTGAGAAGTATTTTCCTCCTACTTACTTGAGCATCAATCCCTCTTCCAATCCTCTCAAAGTTCTTATTTTGCATCTATGATCCAAACTCAACCACATTCGAGGGTTCTTCAAGAACCAACTCAACCGACCCACTTCAAGGCTTGATCGATCAATCTAGATCGACTCAACCACACCACTTCCGCCTCCATCTCTAAGCTTCCGCAACCCATCTTCAAATGCATCCGCACTTCAACTAAGGAGTAGTTGAGCTTCAGCTTGATCTAGATCCGAAATATTTCATTGACGTGTCCAAGAACGCATCAGTACATTAATCGGACTGAGAAATGCATAGATATTGTATCTTTTTTCATACAAATCGATAAAAATGCAACATAACAATTTTCGTAGAGACGGCCTTACCAAGGAGATTACCACTTATTTTTAACCTAGGGTCAAAAGTATTAGCAATTAATATCCAAATATCAAGTAATAAAAATACGAAAAAACGTAGTATTCGTAATTAGTAAGTCGGGTATAAATTAAGGACAAATGGTATTAATATTTACACATGTATATTTATAATATGATCTTTGAGCTGGCAAAGTCATTAAATAATTTTTTCGAAAGTGCATCATGCACAAGTCATCTACCAAATTTCAAAGTGAGTATATATATTTTTTTTCAAATTGTAAGGATTGTATATGGCATGTGACGAGATTTTGGAAAAATATTGAATGAATATAAAAATAGTTTGTGGTTTATCGTTCATCATTTCACATATTTGGAGGCTTCATTTAAGAAAACAAGAAGAAATCAATGCTTGGCGACAATTTGTTCAAAAATCATAATAAGTTTGAATGTGATGCATTTTAACTTTCAAATTTGAAGTTTGACAGGAAAGATAGAAGGAAAACAATTTCAAGCTGTACACTTAATCCAATCTCTCTCTCTCTATATACTACCTCCGATAAAAAATAACTGTCATTTTAGCCTTTGACACAATTTTTAAGAAAAATATTAAATAACATAGATTTTGTAAATTCTTTCTAAATCTTATCACATATTTAATATTCAACCTTCTTTTAAACCAATAAGAAAGATTTTAGAACTAAAATTAATCATTTACACCAATTTTCAAGAATATTTATTATAATTATTGTTCATTTATTGGCCTAGAAAACTTAAAACGACAGATAATTTTGATCAAATTTCTAATGCTAAAACGACACTTATTTTTGATCGGAGGGAGTATAATATAACACTAAACACACATGGAATACCATAAATTATAAAGTATGTAAAATAAATAAATCAAAGTATAAAATTTGAAAGACATCCTTTCAACTGAATTGTAATTTGTAAATGAAAATATATTTAAGCAATATTAGTTAGGAAAAGGAGATTTTAAGTGAAAATGTTTCACTTATATATTGAAAAGCTCACTATTTTTTTGTACATCTAAACACATAATACTAATAATGTTGATCTCAATTACATTGAGTTATTTAACGGTTATCAAAATAATTAAAGTTGAACATACGACAATTAAAATGAAGCTATTCTATTTCTATGTTTTGTTGGAAAGAAAAGCATCCATCCGACCATCAGCTTCGAAAGTCAACTTTTTTTATCTTCATCGCACTTCTCCATACTAATATTATAATATAATATTTGGGAAACATCTAAAGAATGCTAATTTTGCGCATATACCAAATTGATACTAATGATTTTTTTAGGGGAAGGAAAAAATGTGAAACATTTCTTTATTAATCGATGCTACGGAAGGAAAAAATGTGAAGTATTTATGTATATATCAAAAAGAGGGATTTACATTGACATTTTGTCGGAGCGTTTCTGACATTACATTTATCCGGGAAAGAAAAGCGGAACACAGAGGGGAAGAAGAGAATATCTAGTTGAGATGGATGCCTATAATCCTTGTCCAACTTAGAGAAGACTCATAACGATCGACCCATTGACTGAGGCGTAGGTCTTGGTGGAGTTTATGATGTTGTGGGCGCAGGTAGAGGGGTGAGTTTGTTTTTGGTTATACAAAAGGTCATTTCGAACTTTTCAGATAAAATAGAAGTAACTTGTAATAGTGGAGATACATACTTGGGTGATCAGATCAATCTTGCGAGCCAGTTTCAGACGCAGTTGTAGTGGGTTGATCTTAAGATTTAAGTTGGATGTAGTAAAGTTAAAAATAAAGATTAATTTATTTTTTCCTTGATAGTAAATAATAAAAATTTATTAATTGATGTAAGAATGATTAGATTGGGTTATGGAATATAATCCCATTTTCATGGGATGGTTGTGTATAATAATAATAATTAATAATTAATAATTAATAGGGGATGGATGAGGAGTAAGATAATACGCAGACAAGAATGAATGCGTTGGGTGAATCTTGTTTTGTAAAAACGATGAACCCTAAAATAAATGGGTGTGGGTGTGGGTGGGCCCCACATCAACACGTGTAAGTGAAATGTAGTCAGAACGCAAAGTACCGACGTGCGGCGTTCGGCGTACAACTTGTACCAAATCAACAAAGGTGTCTTCCAGTTTAAAACTTTTTTACTTATACATTAACTTCAATCATAATCGAACCAAAAGAAGCCCATATTCTCTACTTGTTTCTATTCGCCCACACTTTACTATTAGTGTCTTCATTGAAGCATGTACTTATGAGTAATCAAACATCACTTAAGTGAAAACATTATTTTAATACATTATTAACTTGGACTCGTGATTTTGTGTGGAAATGTGGTCCTTTTTACTTCTTCTACTATTTAGGCCCGTTTAGTTTTGACTCCGGAATCGAAAACAGAATAGAAATGAATCTAGTCCATATATACATCCTATTATTTATCAAAGTTTTTGGAATCATTCTTAGTGGTTTGAAGTAATTAGAGATGATTTTATTACTTTTGATACCCTATAGGCAAACAAAATGTGGATCCAAACGAGCCTTAGAGTCTACTATGATCCAAACCAAAAGTTATTTAAACTTTTATAATATCCATCTTGGGATCGTACTACATGGATGACACATTTTCCTTTACATCATATAGGACATCCCTCAAGTGTTAACACTTAACACATGTCGAATATTTCAATCTTTTGTTGGCCCTCAAAGATAGGAAAACGGACATGGATTAGACATGCTACTTCATTATTAAGTTATATATTTTTATTTTATTTGCATCGGTCAAAGACGTGAAAAACGTACATCCGGTTCTAAAACCAATCGACAATAGAAGAATTGACCCATAGATTTATATGTTAGTATCACAAAATATAGGAAATGAAAATTACTAGTAGAGAATATTTAAAATAAGAGGCCCATGAGCGTAAGATAAATTAGATAAATTAAATTGGGTTGGATGCAGATGAATGATTAAGAAGCATAAGAAAGTGTCGCCCTATAAACCTTACAAGAAGGACCCTCCACTGTCTCTCCTCAAATGGGGTTGGCCTATATATAAAACTCAAACGTAACCCCTCCATTTCTTGTCAATTGGCATAATACTAGTTTTCTAGTGTACTCGTGCACTCTGACTGAAAAAATCCTCTCACCATAAAAAATATAAAATCAAAGTAGAGTGATGGCAGGGTCACCGTGCGGCGCGTGCAAGTTCCTGAGGAGGAAATGCGCGTCGGAGTGCGTATTCGCGCCGTACTTCTGCTCGGAGCAGGGACCGGCACGGTTCGCGGCAATACATAAGGTGTTCGGAGCGAGCAACGTGGGGAAGCTGCTCCAGCATCTCCCGGTGCAGGAGCGGTGTGAGGCGGTTGTGACCATCGCCTACGAGGCTCAGGCACGCGTCAGGGATCCTGTCTATGGCTGCGTTGCGCATATCTTTGCCTTACAGCAACAGGTACCTAATTAAACACCTACCAACCTACGTCTTTCGACCTATAACAACGTAATAAACTTATCAGATTGATTTGTACACATAGGTGGCTTACTTGCAAGCCCAAGTGATGCAAGTGAAAGCACAGCTAGCAAATGACCTTGCTAGGCATACCACTCATCTCGACAATCAACACTGGACTCACGGAAACAACAACAATGTATCAGCTGGGATTGGCAACTACAATAACCATGGGAACCATAATCCGATCTCGCCCCAGAGCTCGCTTGAATCCATAGACCAACTTGGAGAGGCCAACTTTGCAGTCAAAATAGAGCACAACTACAGCCAGGATTTTGGAAGAATGCAAACATATAGATTTGATGAAGACGACCACATGGGCGAGCTTCACGAGCTTGCCCTCCGAATCATGGGAAACTAATCATTCATCTCTCCATAGTTCCTTTTTAGTTAATTAGTAGCTTCCTAGCTAGCCTTAACTTGTTTTGTAAATACTCTCTTGTTTTGTTTTGTTTTGTTAGGGTTCATCCATCAATGTGATGCTACATTTCCAAATTAATCGTCTTCTATCTACTTAACTGTATTACTGCGTTTTCACCTATACCACCCCGGATTTAGACATCAATTAGTTCCCTCGCTCGTCTTATGTACCTACACTAAATTCCCTTATATGTTAGGTATTAGGTTCATTCTAATTGGATGCATTTCTTACAATATTTCATGTTAATTACTTCATCACTTGAGCTGCGACTCCTTCAAAATTTGATAATGTTTTTGAAATTACTTGAACACAAATGTTATATCTCACATCGACAACATAATATATTAATCTAAAAATTACTCCTCTTATTATCAATTAACTTTAAAATGAAATTCAAATCTTGTGCGTAAGTTCACTCAAAATAATAACATTATTTAGAAGATGTAATATATTTTTTTTTAATTTTTGGTGGAAGAGATGGAAGCCGGTAGGCCGTGGTTATTAATGCAAGATATGTTAACGTTGGTAGACAAATCCTTGTTCAATACTAACGTTGAATTCTGTGTTGTCCTTTAGTGAGACAAAGAGATTGATGCATGTCGTCGGGGGCTCTACTACTCTTCTATATACATAACACTCGCGTTAATCCCTATGCCAATAACCATGCACTACCACGTTGCAACGCTTGGATCATCAAATTTGACTTTTTTGTCCAAACTAAACTATTTTCTTTGACTTTTACCACCCAAAATCAAGGTTTCAACACAGATTGTAGGACGGATTTACCCCTCTACAAAGATAATTAATCCTTTTGCGTATTCAATTCCATTTACTTAACCTATCAATCATCTAAAACCTACACATACTTCTTTCAAATACAAACTCAAAAAGGAATACATCCTTGCTTTAGATATGCTACACAACTCGAATAAATCATGCTTAATTGAGAAGAGATCATTAATTGTGTATCACCAACTCAAGTGCTCTTGTTTTATACAGATGCGTCATAAATATAAACAACATTGCATTACCAAAAAAAAAATATATATATAACAACATTCCTACAAAGTATAAACTTGTTGGATAGTGCAGTCCTAGTTTAAAAACATACAGGGTTTTCCTCATCTAATATCTTCCTTACTGTAACAGGATCTTAGTTTTATATGATTTGACCTCTCATCAATCATCGGATCTTTGTATAATAAATTGCACCCTTACTGTCCATGTTCAGAGTAAGCATATATGTTTTATGTTTTACCTATAGGAACCCTCTAATACGTCAGTTAAATTGCATGCGAAATAACGATAAGGGTCAAAATTTATACCACCTTAAGTGCGTATGTTGAGCAGAGTCGATATCGGAATCTCTTTTCTAAATTCTAAAAACACCCCGTATTACGACGGTTACCGGTGTTTAATAATCCAAGGATACAACTGATGTTCGAATCCGACCTTCGTAATATACCGGAAGCCTACGAACTAGTGCAGTGCGTTGCACTCTCGAGATAGTGAAGCTCGGAAGCTGAAGAGAGGAGAAGAATGATTGAGGTGTAATTAGAATGAGAGCATGAGAGCTCTATTCATAGAGGTTGAGGGAGAGTTGGTTACGGATCTGGGTCCAAGAAAATCGGAGCCCAATGACTGGCCCAAAACGGAGGGCAATCTGATCCACAGAAAAGCCACGTTTTTAGGAGTCAAAGAAGGGTTGAACCACTTCCCCAAATCTCGGATCTATTGGATTGACCCAACAGATTGGGTTTTCGGATATCCGATCTGGTCCGCTGGACTTCGAAGATGTGCCTGACCCAATGCCTGCCCATCCGTTACACAGATGGGCCTGTCCCAAGGCCTTCCTCATCTAGGATTGTTGGACATTGAGTTGGGTCAGTCCAAACACAAAATATAGGTTGTCAACCTACACATTATATCTAGGTCCACCCGTCTCGTCGCAACGCAACACAACACGGCATGGCACGAGCACGAGCATGAGCGCGACGTGGATCGACATGACCACGACCACAAGCTCAGCTTGGCGCGCCCGCGCGTGTGGTGGTTTCTCTACACTGTTCTCCCATTGAAAATGGGTAGTAACCCAAAGGCCACGACCTTTACTGTATTATTGCCCTATATATCCTATTAGATTTACCTCAATATAGTCAATGTGGGAAGCTCCCATTTTTTACTATTTTTTCAGGTGATTGCCTATCACACAACCAACTTTGGGCCTCAATTTCTCATTCAAACGTAACTCAAATTTGACGTATGAATATACTACGAGCAAGAGCTCGCAGAACAGAAGCCAAAGCTCCCACTTTCTTGTGTTGATAATGGCCGGAGCACACCGGAAATGTGCCCCGAAAGTGCCCGACACACCCATGTGTTGAAACATGTTTTATTCATTTAAATTTAGCTCCAACAATCCCCACATGAATAGAAATGATTCTAAACATATGCTTCTCTATTTTGTAAACAGACAGAATTCTCGAGAGTTCAAACAAAAAACCACTACATTCGGACTAGTGCCATGTTTCAGGCTTGAACTGTCCATAGTGAACAACTGTCGAATTTACTTGACTAGGTGGTGACTATGACGTCTTGAACCATCCGAGCTTTTATGTTAACCGAGACAACAACTATCACACGATTTCATTTTCTCATAGAACGTTGGTTCTCTAGTTGTGTTCATGTTGGCCTTGAACATCCCCAGTTATTGATTAGTGAATTTGAAGAATTTAGCCTCACCTTATTCTCCTAGACACGGCCCCATGTCACACTCACAAGATGATTGATCATAAAGAGTATCTTTCATACTCCCCCTTTGTTTTAAGGTGGTGGAATCCTTAAAGCCATGCTTAACTTTAACTCATACACTTTGCATTGTTTATCATCCTAGGATCTAGGTAGAGACAGTGCTCCACTCGATTCAGCTTGGTTAGGTTTTCCCCTTGAACCTACATCGTGAGATCTCTAGTCACGTAGGTGGGGTTGTCCTTCAAGCATCCTCTTTCGTAATAGGCTTTAGACCCATTCCTCTTGATGATCGTAAAACTTGATCTCTTAACAAATCCTTTGTAAATGGATTCACTAGGTTGTCAGATGATTTGATATAGTCTATCAAGACTATACCTGTTGAGATCAGTTTTCTAATGCACTTATGTCGCCGTTTGATATAACGTGACTTTCCATTGTATAAAACGTTAAGTGCCCGAGCTATAGCGGATTGACTATCATAGTGTACACATAATGCCGGCACTGGCTTTTCCCACATCGTAATATCTTCCATAAAGTTCCGAAGCCACTCAGCTTCTTCTGTTGCTTTGTCTAACACAATGAACTCATACTCCATTGCGGATCTGGCCAATAACATTTGTTCGGAAGATTTCCAAGACATTGCTGCACCCCAAGTGTAAACACATATCCACTTGTGGTTTTGAGTTTCTAGAGTCGGATATCTAGTTTGCATCACTGTATCCTTCTAGAACTACTGGATGGTTATCATTGTGCAGCCCAAAACTTTGAGTATGACGTAGATAGTTTAATACTCTAGTTATTCCTTTCTAGTGTTTATGTCTTGGGTTATTGTAACACCCCAAATCTGCGGGACTCGGGGTGCTACTGGGCTAGGACCTCACAATGGATCCTGACTGATGGGGGGATAAGCCGTAGTTCCCGATCTAGATTGAAAGTCCTCAACTGGGATAAAAAATCGGGTTGTTCTATAGGATAAATCGGCCGATTTATATGAAGAACATGTCGATTTTGTTGGAAACTCAGAACAACGGATTAATGAACGATATGGAAAGAAAAGAAGATGAATATGGAATGATAAATGATTAATATAGGAAGATAGGACTATTATAAGACTTGCAAAGAACCTTGAACTCAATGGATCAAAACCCTTAACAAAGAATTACCTTTCACCCTTCCTTCTTTAACCTTACACAACCTTCAATAAGATTAACACACATAGAACAACCTAGCAAAGATTCACAACTTTTCAACCAAAAACTCTCCTTTTTAATTGAATAGGAATGATAAAATGCAAACCCCGTGAGCGAAGTCACAAGTATCTCACAATAATGTGGAATTAATAATCACAACTCATCTATCTAACAATCTCTCCCACTAAGGCTATTTATAAGGGAGATTATACCTACTAAAACTAGGAAAAACTAAAAAGATATGATCTATAAAATATATCTTTTGAAAAGATAATCTAGGAAATATATCTTTTAAAAGATATAAAATATAAAATCTAAAAAGATATGATCTATAAAATATATCTTTTGAAAAGATAATCTAGGAAAGATATCTTTTAAAAGATATAAAATATAAAATCTAAAAAAAAAGTAGAATCTAAATAATTCCTTAAGATAGTGTGAGAGATTTAAAAAAATTATTACAAGATATAATTGCCAAAAGATAGATCTTGGCCGGATCTTCTAGATATGTTGGAAAGGAAAAAATCGACTGAAGATAATCTGAAGAAAATCGACCGATTTGCTTTACATGTGACTCCATTTTCCTGTAACATTAATCGACCGATTTCTTTCATGTTGTGGATCGATTTCTTCATTTACAACTCCCCTTGATCTTCCTTGACGATGTCTCATCTTGGCTCCTTCTAGCCCTTGACCTAGTGATGGGTCCTTGTATGGAAAGTGTCGAAGATGGTCCCACATCAGACTCACCTTCTTAAAAAGGATTCGTCCTCAAATCTTCGTCTTGCTCATCACTAGTAACCTCGGAATTCAAGTTCTGCAATAATAAGGACTGTAGTATCCCTTCTCCTAGAGGATCTCTGGAGGTTTGTAGAACTCGTAGCTTGAAGACGAGCCGTGCAACACTCAACATCAATGAATCTTTGTCATCAAACATACATCACGAATGAGAGTTTGCTTGGCCGCAATATTTACTAAGTATTCACATGTCGATGTTAATGATTCTAATTGAGAATGGACTGCAATTCCATCCTCTCCCGGTGGTGGTTTCTTAAGATCTCCGGGATCCAGCAATGCCATATCCATTTGATCTCTTTTGTTCTCTCCTAAATTTCCTACAAAGACACTTACTCGCTTTCCGAAAGACAACGATATAAGATCAAAAGAGGTTAAGGAAAATAATGAATCGATTAGTCACGACAACGGAAAGATAAAAAAAGAGTTATAATTCCTAACTTTCGTAAGCACACATCTTTCAATGAATTCATCCAAAGACATGAATGATATAACCTGAAAATCCATGTCATTATGCTCCACCTACAATGGTTCTAGCTCACCCAGAGGAGCCCTTGAAGGTGTTGCATTGGTGGCTGTAGTGGATCGATTTATAGGAAATATCGGATTATCCCAAGAAAAATCGCCCGATCTAGTGTCAAGAACCAACCGATTTTCTTCAGTGGATTGCTCTTCGACCACTTCTTTGTCCAATGCTCGTTCCTTGCCTCCTTTCTTCTGCTTCTCATCGGTCTCAATGATCTGTAGAGGGGTCATAGGCTTCAGTTTCACCCCTTTCCCATTGAAAGTGAACATGTATTTGTTGGTGTGACCATCATGTTCTACTTTCCGATCATATTTCCATGGACGACCTAACAAAATATGACAAGCCTACATAGGTACCACATCACATAAGATTTCATCAGTATAATGTCCTATTGTGATAGTCACCTTAACTTGCTTGTTGACTTTCAAAGTTCCACAATCATTCATCCATGTATGTTTATAGGGTTTAGGGTGATAAAACGTAGGAAGTTGCAACTTATCAACCATTTCAATGCTAGCAATATTACAACAACTACCTCCATCAATGATCATATTACACACCTTTCCCTTAACAAGACACCTAGTATGAAAGAGATTTTCTCGTTGGGTATTTTCACTAAGATAAAAATTAACATGCAAAGTTCTTCTAGCAATCAAAGATTCTCCATGTTCAAATTCGCAACTCTCATCACTAACACTAGCACTGTTAGGATCTTCTTCACTTTCATATTCCCCATGTTGATTAATGAACAAAGCCTTATTGTTAGGACAATCCTTCTTATAATGACCTCTACCTTGGAATTTAAAACACACAATGTCTCTAAAATGTAAAGTAGAGTTAGAAGTACTCCCTTTAGGATCCTTTGAAGGCTCATTCACAGGTTTAAACGTTTGGGGACTGGATGATGACGTTTTTACGACTTCGTGGCTGTTGCTTCCACTTTGAGACTCTCTTTGGGAAGAAAATCTGTCCAGAGATCGGGCGATTTTCTCCCGACTGGTCGATTTTTGTTCTGGTTCCAATAGTTCGTCTCTTGGTTCCTTCCTTGGAGCTTCTTTTCCACCCTAATAGCCAAGTGTAGTAAGTTAGTCATATTATCATAGTGATATAAATCAATTTCATTAGCTAATGATGAATATAATATTCTTAAAAATCGAGCCATAGTAGACTCCTCATCCTCGTGGACATTAGCCTTATTCATCGCCATTTGCATGAGGTGTAAGTTTCCTCTACGCTGCGGGTATCTTGCTTGAAGTTCTCCAACCTTTTCCTTGCTTCCCTAGCGTAATAAGGAGGTATGAATCTTTCTCTCATCAATGCCTTCATGTGTTCCCAAGTGTAGATCTCCGGCTCTAAAGTCCGTCTCCGTTCTTTGAGAAGGTGATCCCACAAAACTAGGGCATATCCTTGGAATTCCAACGCACCAAGTTGGACCTTCCTTTGCTCTTTAAAAGTGTGGCAAGACCAAATTTGTTCAATTTAAGTCTCCCATTCCATGTAAACGTCCGGATCTACTTTGCCCTCAAAACTCGGAATCTTGACCTTCACCCTTCCCATTCCACCGTTGTCTTGGTAAGGTCTATAAGATTTCAAGTCTTGTCTTCTCCTAGGTTGCGGATTGCGCCTAGGGTAACCTCTCCACCTCTCGTCATCAACCTCCTCTCCTAGTTCTAAAATTCATAAACAACATTGGTTGTGTTAGGAACATGGAAATTTGGATTATAATGAGGTGTACTTGATCCTCGATGACGTCTTGGATCCGGGGCTGGAGGTAGGGGAGGATTTTATGAGTTTTCGCCCATTCCAGAAGAGAAAATCGGACGAAAAATCGGGTGAGGGTCGATTTTTCCTCTCTGGGACGAGTTTCTAGTTGTTCCATCCTTTCAGTTAATCCGAGACCATCTTTATGAGTTGGGACAGTTGGTCATTGGTTCTGGGGTTATTTAGGTCATCTCGTGGTGATCCTTGTGGACTTTTAGACATCCTGTAGAAACACACAAAGTAACAACAAACGTGTTATATTAGTGAAAACAAGGGTTTCTTACTTGTCTTCTCTCGCACTCACACTCGTTGTGAATCACAAGCTGGTTTGACGTAGTCGTCTTGGATGGATTAATGCTCCTTTACTAATCAATGCACTAGCTTCCACTAGAACTCCCTTGGGTGTCTCAAGTAGTTAACTTGTGTTCGGAAGAAAGATTCTTGTGTTGGAAGTTAGCGCAAGGTTTCCTGTTGTAGGTCTCTTCAGACAAAGATTCAAGGTAGAAAGAAGTATTGCAAGTATGACACAACTAGTATGTTAGAAAGCAAAGAGACTAACTAACACACCCAAAGAAAATACTCAATGTGTTTATAGAATAGAATGGTTAAGAAAAGCACACAAGAGATTAAGAAGAAAGAAGAACATACCTTGAGTTGCGAAGTTAAGCAAGAGAGATAGCCGGATTTGGGTTTAGGTTTGGTTAAATATCTTTGATTGCTTCAAGGTATATACTGGAACTCTTCTGTTGTAATACTCTTGCACAAGGTGCACTTCAATTCTGCAAAGTGTGCCTTAAAGATTTCTTTGAATTTTGGCAACAGTAGCACAATTCGGGTAAGAAAACGATCGATCTGGGGAAGAATAGGTCGATTTTTCTTTGAAAAATCAACTCTTGGTTTCGACGCTCAAGAACTTTCTTTTCTTTTTTTATTTTGTATTAGCGAGGTTTCAAAGGTCAACGGCTGGCTTGTGTTTGGTTGATGGCGTTTCTCCCTTCCAAAACTTAAACAAATCAACTCACGTTAAACTCAAATAATCTCGCAAAGATGGCTAACAAGAAAAGACTCAACTTTTTAGACTCAACGAAGATTCAAAAAAAAAATCAAACCTTTTGATGAACGTTAGGACTTCAATCGATTAGCTGTGATACCACTTTGATGTGGGGATAAGCCGCAGTTCTCGATCTAGATTGAAAGTCCTCGACTGGGATAAAAATCGGGCTGTTCTATAGGATAAATCGGCCGATTTATATGAAGAACATGTCGATTTTGTTGGGAACTCAGAAAAACGGATTAGTGAACGATATGGAAAGAAAAGAAGATGAATATGGAATGATAAATGATTAATATACGAAGATAGGACTATTATAAGACTTGCAAAGAACCTTGAACTCAATGGATCAAAACCCTTAACAAAGAATTACCTTTCACCCTTCCTTCTTTAACCTTACGCAAGCCTTCTAGATAAGACAAGCACAATGAGGGACTAGTTTGACTTGTAGTACCAACCTTCAACAAGATTAACACAAACAAGAACAACTTAGCAAAGATTCACAATTTTCAACCAAAAACACTCCTTTTGATTGAATATGAATGATAAAATGCAAATCCCGTGAGAGAAGTCACAAGTATCTCACAATAATGTGGAAAATATAATCACAACTCAACTATCTAACAATCTCCCCCACTAAGGCTATTTATAAGGGTGATTAAACCTACTAAAACTGGGAAAAACTAAAAAGATATGATCTATAAAATATATGTTTTGAAAAGATAATCTAGGAAATATATCTTTTAAAAGATATAAAATATAAAATCTAAAAAGATATGATCTATAAAATATATCTTTTGAAAAGATAATCTAGGAAAGATATCTTTTAAAAGATATAAAATATAAAATCTAAAAAGATATGATCTATAAAATATATCTTTTGAAAAGATAATCTAGGAAAGATATCTTCTAAAAGATATAAAATATAAAAATTAAAAAAGATAGAATCTAAATAATTCTTTAAGATAGTCTAAGAGATTTAATGAATTATTACAAGATCTAATTGCCAAAAGATAGATATTGGCCGGATCTTCTAGATACGCTGGAAAGGAAAAAATCGACTGAACATAATCTGAAGAAAATCGACCGATTTGCTTCACATGTGACTCGATTTTCCTGTAATATTAATCGATAGATTTCCTTCATGTTATGGATCGATTTCTTCATTTCCAACTCCCCTTGATCTTCCTTGATGATGTCTCGTCTTGGCTTCTTCTACCCCTTGACCTAGTGATGGGTCCTTGTATGGAAAGTGTCGAAGATGGTCCCACATCACTGACCCTAGCCTGACAATATATTCACTGGATCTTACAACAAGACACAGACAGATTAAAATCAAATACATAAAACTATACAAAAGATACATCATAAGGTTTACAAAATCACAACCGAGTACAAAACAACAACATTATATCCATACAAGGATAAAACACCCCAAAACCCTCACCTATCCTAGTGTATAGAAGCCCTCGGCTGATCACCCTGTCTGGCTCACTCTGCAGTCCTCATATCCTGCAGAATATCTACAAAATGGTATAAACCGTTAGCTAAAAGAAATGCATAAGAATGATGTAATAGCACATACACACACCAACACATCCCAATATGCAATGCCACACACACATCCGTTTATTATGTTTACTTAAGTTATTCCATTACTAATTTAAATTCTTTTGTGGCACGAGGAGCCTAAAGAACCTCGTCTCTTCCCCCGTTAACACAGGGTTTTGCGTGGGGGTGGATTTACCAACTCCCCCCTGTGCTACTGGCTTCCGAGCACCTCCTCCACTCTCGGCGAGCTTTGGCAAGTTGTCACCGCCCGGTTATAATACACTTGGGCCATATAAGGTAATGAAGTGGTCATCCTAGTCCGGTTTAGGTTATAAATGGAACAATCATATGCACATACACACAATCATTACAAACTCTGAAATCCACAACTGCTCGCTAAGTAAGTCCTATGGACTTACCTGAAATACTCGTAAACCTGTACCACGTCAAAGTTTCCCCACGAGGAAACGATCAACGCCTGCATAAGCAAGGCATGCACAATATCAATCGCTGCAAAGGTTAGGAGACTAGTCTCCTACACCTCATAACCATAACCAACTATAACTCGCATCTAAACCTCAGATCCTCAACATAACTCACAATTCCTCAAATCTCAAGGTAGCATCTAATCAACATTCCTCAATATCAATTCTAATCCTAATTTATTAATTAACCTTTAATTAATTAATTAAATTTCACTAGAATAACGTTTTGCCCACAAACAATTTCTAAACCTACATGTCATCAGATTTCATTAAACAAATAACCCATAAACACCACAATAGTATAAGTACCATAATGAATCTATTTTGACAAGCCTAAGGTCAATCTAGGCCAAATCGCAGTACGGAAAACAAATAAATTCATAATCTATTCGTTACTAACCTGATTGACGATCTGAAAGAAGATTCGGATCACAACGACGCAGGCTACGCATGGACACCATCAAATTCACTAGAATCTGAGTGTTGGAACTGTCCTGGTGACATATAGGCTTGACCATGTCTTCATATGCTCGGAACTGTAGAAACTCGGGATCGATATGACGAGAATGAAGAGAGGAATCCAGGAACTCATACGGAATTGAAATCGGATTAGAAACGGAGAGTAGATATGAGTTTGAAGGTTGATGTTACGCTAAGAACGTGACACGCAAAAGTCTTAAATTTATACTCGTTATATTTTCCTAACTCCTAGCGAACCCACAGTGTACGGGACGTTTTGTAGCAAGGATAGTATTCTGAGGTCGAACACAAAGACTGAGGTGAAATCGAGTCAAATAGTGATTAAGGATAGTGTCGATCTAGGCTAAGAAAAAATGAAAGAAACAAATAAATGAAAATCTTAATATTTTTGGGTTTGGTTTTGTGTGGTGATCAATCAAGAATCACAACGATATAAGAATGCAAAATAAACTGACAATCTAGCAAATCAACACAAACAAGCAAGACAAACACGAGATATGAGATCAAAGAGAGAAAAGCGGATTCTAGGGGTTGGAAATTCTGGTTATGGCATAGGACTCAAGCTTCTAATCAACCTTGGATAAACGATGGTATGCTGGGAAGGAATGTTTCTCAAATGGGGTCAACCAAAGGTACATCTAAGTACATTCTATCATAGTCCAAGCCATAACCATCATTTCCTTACCCTAGAATCACATCTATCTAGCCAATAACATGCATTTCAACAATCAAACTCAACAAGCATACATTCATGGCTTCCATAGCAAGTAAATGAAGTGAAATAGAGATGAACAAGTAGAACAAAGAAAATCAAGCTGAATGTATGATAAGAAAAACTTACAATCCTTCAAAAGAAGGTTCAATCTCGTTCCTTACAAAACCGAGCAAATCGTCTTCACAAAACTCACTCAAAATCACTCAAAACTATGAAAAACTAAGAATGGTGTGTTCTTCTCTTCTTCTCCAATGGAAACCTTTCTTCTCCTCCAAGAGTAGCTCCAATCCAATCTTCCAATGAGAGAATATGTGTTGTTGAGAGTGTGGGAGAGAATGGGAGTGAGGGGTCTGTCCTTAACAACCTGCAAGACCACCTTATATCCTCAACAAATTGCAAGAGTCGGCCATGAAGATCGTGGGACAGCTGTCACAGCTGTATGGGGAAAACCACAGCCCATTTCCACGCCCGTGGAAGTCCCAGTGGCCGTGGTTTTGGTGCCTCAGCTTGTTTTGGATCATCAAGCCTCAATTTGGTGCAAGGCATGCACCAACAAGGTCCCATGTGTCCTCCTTAGCTCCTAACTTGCTTCCCAATGAGTTCGAAGGTGTGTCATCTCGAGGAATGATCCTCAAATGTATTGATTAAGTTCCTAAATCTCCCAAAATACCTACAAAGCATGCAAAAGTCCGTGTAGACGTCTATCTCGACAAAATACATGAATTGAGTGCAAACATCATGATCTAGTGCTAAACCATGCATGAATGAGCGGGAAAACTATCTAAATGAGTGCCTAATCTAACATCATAAATCGTGGTATCAAAAATACCCCATACTTAAGGTTTGCTCATCCCCGAGCAAGTCCCCAACTATAGACTAAGAGATGACATGATTTATGCATGCAGAAAAACAACAAAATCTTTTTGGAGTTGTGCTTCTAATATTGGATCACCTTCATAGTCATGTTTCATGGCAATGGACAAGCAATCATGTGTCAAATAAATGAAGGCACAGAAAGACAATTATACTTAACTCGAAAGCATGCATGAAATGTAAAAATGAAGAAGTCAAGATGATCATGAGCATATCCAATCTAGATCACTAAGTCTTATACAGATGCAAATAGGTCACAAGGGGTTGTGAAATAAAAGGCCAAGAAACGTTGTGATTAGGTGGGAATTTTTAAGGTCATGTGATGCTAATCCGGGAAAGGAACTAAACAACCACAACTTCACATTTTTTATCAACTTCCCACAAGTGTATATTTTTCTCCATTTTTCTTCCTTTTCTTTTCTTTCACTTATTTTTGAGACAATGGCATTGGTGTACAAAAGCCGAAACCTTGGTGATTAGCCGTCCTCAGGCTTTTTTATTTTTCGAGGTGCATCCACACCGGACACACATACCAAAGCTCGTTAGGACTATCAGTTTATTTGACTTTGGCAAGGAACAAACACCCGATTATATGAATGGTGCCGAGTTACTCGTCATTTAAACCAACGTCCCCAAACCTATATTTTTGTCTACACTTTCACAACAAATTCAGCACTTCATTCACAACATTCTTTCATCAACAACTTCACCCCACACACTCAACACACTAGCATGCTCCTATTCCCGGATGGGTCAGAAGAGGTCAAATTTTTCATAAATTGAGGTGCTCAAACAACACGATCAAGATGAGAAGTAGAGAAAAATGAATTGCCTTAGTCATTCCTATATGATGTGCAAGCACTAGTATGTATTTCGACTTTCAATACTCAATCCAATCAAGGCAAACATCATGATCATAATCCATTCATGGGATTCAAGGGAAGTACTTCAAGTCCACATATGCATTCATCTATTCAACACACAAGGCCATCCATAGCCAATTTACAAGACAATTTCATCATAAGGGTCATTCCCAAGCTTAGAAGCACTAAATTTTTTTAAATTTTTCTGATTTTTTTTGGAATTTTCGAAATATCTATGTACAATGCAAAACATGTGACAAAAAGAAACTAACCTAGATGCAAATTATGCAAATGATCATCTATATACAATGCAAAACATGTGACAAAAAGAAACTATCCTAGATGCAAATCATGCAAATGATCATGGGAACCCCACCCCATACTTAGAAACACATTGTCCCCATTGTGTAAATGAAGTAAAGAGCTCAAAGTGTAAAAATGGTTTGCTTTGGTATTTGGGATTACTCAAGTGAAGTGATGTCGGATGATCCTATCAACAATGGTAGAGAGCTCAAAGTGTTTGTTATGGCGTCGGGATCCGTGCTAGGCACCGCTAGTTGTCCAAGTCCCGCGTCCGCTCCACCCACAATTGATGAGGGATTCATCATCATCATCCACATGCCATGCAAGGCTTCCATGCTACCAAGACTCTAGCACACACACAAAGCACACCAAACACACAAAAATAGAAAAATGAAAAACAAAATAAAACAAAAAGGAAAAAAGGAAAAAAACGATTACGAATGGGTTGCCTCCCATTAAGCGCTTCTTTAAGGTCATTAGCTTGACCAAATTCGGGGGCGTCTCACTCAAGGTGAAGTGGGGCAATCATATTCACCGGAGCTTCCGGGATATACCTCTTCAACCGGTGCCCATTCACCTTAAAATCCCCACAATGCTCCCCTCCTATCTTAACCGCTTCATGGGGAAAGATCTTCTTCACCACATAAGGACCCATCCATCTTGACTTTAGCTTTCCAGGGAAGAGCCGCAACCTTGAGTTGAAGAGAAGGACCAAGTCTCCTTCACTCAACTCCTTCGGGATGAGACGCTTGTCATGCCAACGTTTGGTCCTTTCCTTGTAGATCCGGGCGTTTTCATAGGCATCCAACCGGATCTCCTCAAGAGCGTTCATATCAAGCAATCTCTTCTCTCCGGCCTCCTTGAGGTCAAACTTCAGCCACCTTATAGCCCAATATGCTCTATGCTCCATCTCTACCGGAAGGTGGCAAGACTTGCCATAGACTAGCTTGTAGGGAGTGGTGCCAATCGGTGTCTTGAAAGCGGTTCTATAAGCCCACAAAGCGTCATCGAGCTTCATAGCCCAATCCTTTCTCGTCCTAGAAACCGTCTTCTCAGGAATTCCCTTTATCTCCCGGTTGGAGATCTCCACTTGGCCACTAGTTTGGGGATGGTAATGTGTTGCCACCTTATGAGTCACCCCATACTTAGCCAAAAGTGCCCCAAATTTCCTATTGGTGAAGTGTTTCCCTCCATCACTTATGATCAACCTTGGTGTTCCAAACCTAGGGAAGATCACTCGGTTGAAGAACCGCACCACTACCTTGGCATCATTTGTAGGAGAGGCGATTGCCTCCACCCATCTCGAGACATAGTCCACCGCCAATAGGATATAAAGGTTACCACATGAAGAGGGGAATGACCCCATGAAGTCCACGCCCCACACATCAAATATCTCCACCTCTTGTATGTTGTTCAAGGGCATCTCATTCCTCCTTGAGATGTTGCCCGTTCTTTGGCAAGCATCACAAGCTACTACAAAATTTTGCACATCCTTGAACAAACTTGGCCAAAAGAAACCCGATTGCAACACCTTAGCACATGTCTTGTGTGAGCTAGCATGGCCTCCACATGGCAAGGAGTGGCAATGGCGGATCACACTCTCCACCTCATCCTCCGGTATGCATCTTCTAAAAACTCCGTCCGGCCCTCTTTTGAACAAAAGCGGCTCACTCCAATAGTAATGCCTCACATCCTTGAAGAACTTGTTCCGCTGGGCATATGACAAACCTGGAGGCACTTCCTCGCACACAAGATAGTTCACAATGTCGGCATACCATGGCTCACTTCCTCTAGACACTTGAAGTAGATACTCCTCCACCATTTGCAACTGCTCATTCCGGAATGAGTCATCAATCGGGATGTCATCTCTTCCGATCTCCAATGGAGGTAGTCTACTAAGATGGTCCGCCACTGAATTTTCGGCCCCCTTCTTGTCCCGGATTTCCAAATCAAACTCTTGAAGAAGAAGGATCCACCGAATCAAACGAGGTTTGACATCCTTCTTTGTAAGGAGATAACGGATCGCAACATGATCCGTGTAAACAATGACCTTCGCTCCAATAAGATATGAGCGGAACTTCTCAAATGCATACACCACCACTAGCAACTCCTTCTCGGTGGTAGCATAATTGAGTTGGGCTTCATCTAACGTCTTGCTAGCATAATAGATGGCATGTGTAAGCCCATATTTCCTTTGTCCCAAAACAGCCCCAACGGCTACATCACTCGCGTCGCACATGATCTCAAACGGTAAACTCCAATCCGGAGGTTGCATGATGGTAGCGGTGATCAAAGCATTCTTCAACCTACAAAAAGCCTCGAGGCAATCCTTGGAGAAAACAAACTCAAAATCTTTCATCAGAAGGTTAGTAAGAGGCTTAGAAATCTTAGAGAAATCTTTAATAAATCTCCGGTAAAAACCGGCATGCCCTAGAAAACTCCTTACCCCCTTCACCGAGGTAGGTGGTGGCAACTTCTCTATGGTTTCTATCTTAGCCCTATCAACCTCAATGCCTCGGTTGGACACCAAGTGTCCCAACACAATACCTTCACTTACCATGAAGTGGCATTTCTCCCAATTCAAGACTAGATTAGTCTCCTCACATCTTTTTAGCACTAGAGACAAGTTAGCTAAGCAATCATCAAATGAAGATCCATAAATAGAAAAATCATCCATAAACACTTCCATGATGTTTTCATATACTCAGAAAAGATGGCCATCATACACCTTTGAAAGGTGGCGGGTGCATTACACAACCCAAATGGCATTCTCCTATATGCAAATGTACCCCAAGGACATGTGAATGTAGTTTTCTCTTGATTATCGGGGTGAATAGGGATTTGGAAGAATCCACTATAGCCATCTAAGTAACAAAAATGGGAATGTTGAGCTAATCTTTCTAGCATTTGGTCAATGAAAGAAAGAGGGAAGTGATCTTTCCTAGAGGCAACATTTAGTTTCCTATAGTCTATACACATCCTCCACCCCGTAACCGTTCTAGTTGGGATTAATTCATTATTCTCATTGGTTACTACGGTCATCCCACCCTTCTTAGGAACCACATGCACGGGACTAACCCATTTACTATCCGAAATTGGGAAAATGATTCCCGCATCTAGCAATTTAGGAATCTCCTTCTTTACTACTTCTTTCATGATTAGGTTTAGTCTTCTTTGAAGTTCAATTGAAGGTTTATGGTTATCTTCCATTAAGATCTTATGCATGCACAAAGAAGGTTTAATGCCAACTAAATCATCAATGGTATAGCCAATGGCTTTCCTATGCAACCTCAACTCATGCAACAATCTAGCAAGTTCATCATCATTCAAGCATGCATTCACAATAACCGGATATGTAGAATTCTCACCAAGGAAAGCATACTTCAAATGAGAGGGGATGGGTTTGAGTTCAAGTTTAGGAGGACCTTTATCGATTGGAGATGCTCCATACAATGTTGGTTGAGATGAATCCAAAGCCATGGAAGACTCCCCAAGACTCCTTGAAGCTTGATCAACAACAAAGGCAGTTTCTGGAGAAACCACAGGAAAAACCACGGGCTCTGGCACAACCACGGCCGTGGAACTTGCAAAGCTAGCACTTCGGAGCAATCCAGTAGGTTCCACGGGAGAAACCACGGGCGTGGTTCTTGGTCCATGGCCGTGGTTCTTGCAGAAATTCAGCACACCTTCGTGTGCTTCAAATTCAGCTCTTGCCTCCTTTTCCAATGCATCCAAAGCCTTGATTTCTTCATCGCAAGCCTCCTCAACTCCTTCTTCCATCAAACTCAAGCTAAGAACCTTCTCCAAGGGGTCCTTGATCAAGATCGAGCTCACAACTTCTCTACAATCCTCTTGCTCGACAATGTTGAACACATCTTCACCAAGGGCTGGCCCCTTCATCATTGTGGACAGCTTGAACTTGATATTCTCTTCTCCAATGTTGAAGGAGAGAATTCCATTCTTACAATATACCAAGCATCCGGATGTAGCCAAGAAAGGTCTCCCTAAGATGATGGGAACCGGATAGTCCGCCGGGATGTCCAAAACAACAAAGTCTATGGGCACATAGAACTTCCCGAGTTGCACCGGTATGTCCTCCAAAATTCCAACGGGGTGAGTGATTGAACGGTCCGCCATGTAGAGGGTCATCTTGACCGGCTTTGGCTCTCCTAGCCCAACCTTGTTGTAAAGTGCAAGCGGAATGATGCTTACACTTGCCCCAAGATCACATAGGGCTTCATACTTCACTTCTCCCACTCCAATTGGCACACAAAAGGATCCCGGATCTCTTATCTTAGGAGGCATCTCCTCCCTCATGGTTTGAATCAACTCCGAGGATCTCTTCGTCATTCTCACTTCCCCATACTCCTCCAACTTCCATTTGTTGGAGAGTATCTCCTTCAAAAACTTGCCATATGCCGGCATACCTAGAATAACATCCATGAACGGAATGTTAATATGCAATTTAGACATAAGTTCAAGGAATTTACCAAAGTGTTTGTCCAAACGAGCTCTTGCTCGTGATTAAGGGAATGGTAGTGGTGGCTTGTATGGAGGAGGTGCCACATATGTTGGCTCATCTTCCTTGTCCTTTTCTCCTTCTTCTTGTAAGGTCTCTTCCTCTACCACTACTTGCTTCCCTTTGTCACTTCCCTTAGGTAAGGGATCCTTCATGCTCAGCCCACTTCTTGTTGTAATGGCCAACACTTGGCCTCTTGGGTTGTCCTCGGTTCTTCCGGGAAGCTTTCCCGGATCTCTATGAGCTTCATCCGCCTTTTGGAACACTTGTGCTTCCAACACCTTTTGAGCTTTAGAAATGGAAGTCACCGTGCTCTCAAGACCGCTCAACCTTCCAAGCAATTGCTCAAACATCATCTCGGTTCTATCCTTTGGAGGTTCTTGTGAAGCCTTTGGTGGTGGAGCTGCGCTTGTGGAAGCGGGAAGGTTCAAGGCTCCATCCGGGTTAGAATAGGAAAACCCGGGATGGTTGTGGTTAGGCCGGTAATTGTTGAATTGCCGGTTGTTGTTGAAGTTCCTTGGGCCTTGATAGTTGTTGTAGTTTTCCCTTCCCATATAGTTCACATCCTCCTCCTTGGAAGACAAGTTTGCTTGCACTTGCACTTGAGGGCTTGCTTGACTCTTCAAAGTTGTAGCACACAACTCCCTCAAAGATTTCAGCTCATTGTTGATTGCATCAAGCTTGAAGTTACTCATGGTGACTTCACTTACCTCATATGCTCCCGCTTTCCTCCCATCACTCTTCCTATGGGAGTACTTCTCAATCACCAAAGCTTGTTTCTCTACAAACTCCCAAGCTTCATCCACATTCTTTTCCATGAAAGTCCCACCGGAAAGAGATTGAAGCTTGAATTGGCTATCTTAATCAAGTCCCTTGAAGTAGATCTCCAAAAGCTCTATTTTCGGTATACCATGGTGCGGACAATCTAGGAGAAGGTCTTTGAACCTCTCCCAAGACTTGAATAAGCTTTCTCTATCCTTCATCACGAAGGCATTGATCTTCCCTCTTAACTCGGTAGTCTTGGAAGGTGGGAAGAACTTTGTCAAAAACTCGGTTTTCATTTCCTCCAAGTACTCACTCGCCCTTGTGGAATAGATTGATACCAAGCCAAGGCTTTATCCTTAAGTGAGAAGGAGAAAGCCCTAAGCTTATGGTTGTTGCTCTCCAATCTAGGCGGCCTTAGAGTCTCCAACAAGATCTCATAGTTCATCAAGTGTTGATGAGGAGACTCTCCTTCCATCCCTCCAAATTGATTATGCCGGATCATTTGTAGAACTTGAGGGCGGAGCTCGTAATCATGGGCTGCGGGATCTCCTAAGTTCACACCCGGACGGTGTGCTCTTTGTGCCGGATCCATACGTTGCCCTAACGTTTATGGCTATTCAATAGCAATGGGCACAACCCGAATATTAACCGCCGCCGGCTGTGGTTGTGGTGGAGGTGGAGGTTGTTGACGATTAAGCTCTCTTTGCACAAGAGCTTGCCTAATCTCTTCAATCTCCCTCCTAGTTGCTTCTTGCCTCTCATTGGCAAGTCTCCTTTCATTCTCCAAGGCTTCATCCCTTAGCCTAATTTTCTCTAAAGCTTCATCTAACTCGGCTTAGAGATCTCTTCCGGCCATCTCTTTTCCCTTTCTAATGCTCTTGGATCTAGACCTAAGGGTTTTCTCCGGTTCGGGATCGAATGGAGCTAAATCCTTGCCACGAGATCTTCGCATACACCTAAAGAGTAGAGATGTCCTGAAAAGAAAAGACACAAACCAAACGAGATCAAAAGCAACAAGAAAGACCTACAGTATAAACAATCAAAAACTTTGACTCAATCTTAACCTAGTTCCCGACAACGGTGCCAAAAACTTGTTACGCTAAGAACGTGACACGCAAAAGTCTTAAATTTATACTCGTTATATTTTCCTAACTCCTAGCGAACCCACAGTGTACGGGATGTTTTGTAGCAAGGATAGTATTCCGAGGTCGAACACAAAGACTGAGGTGAAATCGAGTCAAATAGTGATTAAGGATAGTGTCGATCTAGGCTAAAAAAAATGAAAGAAACAAATAAATGAAAATCTCAATATTTTTGGGTTTGGTTTTGTGTGGTGATCAATCAAGAATCACAACGATATAAGAATGCAAAACAAACTAACAATCTAGCAAATCAACACAAACAAGCAAGACATAACGAGATATGAGATCAAAAAGAGAAAAGCGGATTCTAGGGGTTAGAAATTCTGGTTATGGCATAGGACTCAAGCTTCGAATCAAACTTGGAAAAACTATGGTATGTTGGGAAGGATTGTTTCTCAAATGGGGTCAATTACCGGGTAAGTCTCATGATCCACTAATCCCGCTCCTAAGGTCCTATCACCGGGTAAGTCTCTAGGAGCCTAAGGAAGGGATATCTACACAAACCGGATGGTTATCTAGGGATCTAACCTCTCCTTACCGGGAAAGTCTCGGGAAGGCAAGTCCTAAACACCTATCCTAGCACACTCAGTCCAATAGCGGCTTATGAGGCTCACTACTACCTAAAGTTCGTCATCTTCGGTTTCTAAGAGCAAGAATCACCAGGTAGGTCTCTTCTAACACTTAGTTGCTAACACTAGGTCATCCTATGATAGATTTAGCTCAACAAACACTAGGATTTCAACAATCTAACATTCTAGCACTTAGATTCATCAAAACAAGTGAGTTAGTTAGAACCACGGGTTGTTCATCCCAGTCCACGGCCGTGGAAAGGCAAGAACGAACCGTGGTTTCCAACAGCAGCTCGGTTCAAGCAAATGAATCAACCAAAGGTACATCTAAGTCCATTCTATCATAGTCCAAGCCATAACCATCATTTCCTTACACTAGAATTATCTCTATCTAGCCAACAACATGCATTTTAACAATCAAACTCAACAAGCATACATTCATGGCTTCCATAGCAAGTAAATGAAGTGAAATAGAGATGAACAAGCAGAACAAAGAAAATCAAGCTGAATGTATGATAAGAAAGACTTACAACCCTTCAAAAGAAGGTTCAATCTCGTTCCTTACAAAAGCGAGCAAATTGTCTTCACAAAACTCACTCAAAATCACTCAAAACTATGAAAAACTAAGAATGGTGTGTTCTTCTATTCTTCTCCAATGGAAACCTTTCTTCTCCTCCAAGAGTAGCTCCAATCCAATCTTCCAATGAGAGAATATGTGTTGTTGAGAGTGTGGGAGAGAATGGGAGTGAGGGGTCTGTCCTTAACAACTTGCAGGACTACCTTACATCCTCAACAAATTGCAAGTGTCGGCCATGAAGATCGTGGGACAGCTGTCACAGTTGTATGGGGAAAACCACGGCCCATTTCCACGCCCGTGGAAGTCCCAGTGGCCGTGGTTTTGGTGCCTCAACTTGTTTTGGATCATCAAGCCTCAATTTGGTTCAAGAAATGCACCAACAAGGTCCCATGTGTCCTCCTTAGCTCCTAACTTGCTTCCCAATGAGTCCGAAGGTGTGTCATCTCGAGGAATGATCCTCAAATGTATCGATTAAGCTCTTAAATCTCCCAAAATACCTACAAAGCATGCAAAAGTCCGTGTAGACGTCTATCTCGACAAAATACATGAATTGAGTGCAAACGTCATGAACTAGTGCTAAACCATGCATGAATGAGCGGGAAAACTATCTAAATGAGTGCCTAATCTAACATCATAAATCGTGTTATCAGTTGAGAGAAATCAGAGTTTTTACAAGGAAACGTGAAAGGAAATGAATTAATAAACGATTTTCTGCTATTTATAGTGAAGTCTATAATTATCCTTTACCGAAGTCGATAATTATCCTTTAGCGAAATCGATAATTATCCTTTAACCGATCCAAAGGCGGGTTGAAACCCCTTCTCCAAACTTCTCGAAATTGGAACAATAAATCTGGAATATTGTAGGGATAATTATTCCACAAATGCCTCGGAAAATGTGTATTCCTAAGCCGTCTTTCTTATCCATTAAGAAACGAAATAGCGACTCTTTTGGCCGTTTTTCCTTTCCATCTTATTCAATATCTAGGACATGTCCGATGTCCTGATCATTTCTCTCAACTGCATTTTTATTACTTGGAGCTCCCAGATTCTCCAAATAACACCGGAAGGTAAAAATAATTACCAGGGGAAAAAGTGAAATTTCCCCATAAGTCCAAAATTACGCCAGGAACATAAGGGTGAGACTCATACTCATCACTTACGCAATCTTCGCGAGTTATATGTCAATTACTATCAATGATTAAGTTAATCAACATGAGTCAGAATTCAGAAATCCTAGCTATTACATCACACACCCCTTAAGAAAAAGTTTCGCTTCGAAACCTGAACAATTCCCAAATCCTCTAGGACCCATACGTCGAGGTATAACACTCTCTCTATCGAAGGTATCACATCTTTGTTCAAAGGTATCAACCTATAACACTCTATAACCTCAAAACATAACATGGACGAATCACAAACTCCAGCAACAACATCATAAAGCTATCTAAAGGCATAGAGGAAAATCATCTCTAGCCAACCTATAACCACGTCACAAGACATGAAGGAAAACCGTGTCCAGCCAAATCGCACTCGTAACACAACCACGTGGAGGAAATCCGTCTCCACTCAAATTATGTCCATGAACAATAGCATGGAGGAATAACCATCTCTAGCTAAACCCTAATCACAACTCAATAACATTGAGGAAGAACCATCTCCAGCTATAAACACAGCTAGCGCTAGCAAACAAGATCTAATAAGAACGTAAGCATACATCACAGCTAGCACGAAAACACGTCAAAGCACATAAGCATATAATCATAACACTCACCAAAATAGCACTAATATCTACTTATTGATCCTACAAGTGCATCTATCTCGGCATAGAACTCTGGATAGTTCCTTTGGATACTATCCTCAGTCTGCCATGTAGCCTCATCAGGTCCTCGTATAGAACACTGTATCCTAAGCATAGGAATGCCCTTCGAACGCAGGCTTCTCATACCTCGCTCTCGGACTATAATCGGGTGCTCAACAAATGTGTGGTCCGGCTTAACCACTTAGTCATCATAGTTGACGATGTTCCTCGGATCTGGTAGGTATTCCCTCAGTTGAGACACATGGAACATAGGGTGAACACCCTCTAACCTCGGTGGTAAAGCAAGCCTGTATGCTGCTCTCCCAACTCTGTTCAGAATCTCAAAAGGACCGACATATCGGGGACTCAATTCCCTTTTATGCCAAAATGTCTGACGCCTCACGTCTGAGATACTCTCAGCCAGCCATGAGCTCCATCCTTAAACTCTAGAGGTCGACACCTCTTGTCTGCATACGACTTCTGGAGACTCTGTGCAGTTAGCATCCTCTCTTTTATAACCGCTACTCGAGCCATATCATCCTGAATTTGTTCCGGCGCTATACCATTGACACTACTTGGCTCTTCCTAGCATAACAGTGTATGACATCTACGCCCATATAGTGCCTAATATGGGGCCATCCCAATCGATGCATGCCAGCTGTTGTTGTATGTGAACTCAACCAATGGAAGGTAATTTGACCATCCTTGTCCCCAATCCAACACACAAGCTTGCAGCATATCCTCCAACGTCGGAATGGTCCTCTTTGATTGACCATCTATCTCAGGATGAAACGCAGTCGTGAAGTGAAAACTCATCCCCAGGGAAGTTTGAATCTATAGCTAGGAGGTGAATCGTCTATCTCGATCTGAGATGATCGACCTCGGCACTCCATGGAGTCTCACTATTTTCCGAGTGAATGTTCGCTCCAAACGGTATAAGCAAGATTTAATTTTATATCCCAAGAAGTATGCTTAAAACAAGGATGCGAACCCGCAGTGTACGGATCAATTGTAATAAAAAGCAAGAATTCTAGGGGTCGATCTCAAGGACTTAGGTGAAACTAAGAAAGAATAGGTTGTCAATGTAACTAATAACCACAAAAGCAATTAAAGCAATCAAAGATGATAATAAGGTCAAATAAGGGGAAATGCGGATTCTAGGGATTAAAGCGTCTAGTTGTGGTTCCGACTCAAGATCTCAAAGGATATAACGCGGACAAAGCTGAGATTTTGCTAAGGGAAGGTGTTTCTAAGATGGGAATAGATCACCGGGTAATTCTCACTACTCACTATCCCAAACCAAAGCTCCTATTACCGGGTAAGTCTCAAGGTACTAAGGAAAGGAACTATAAACTCAAACCAACAAAACACCCAAGGGAATAGAATCAACCTTTACCGGTTAAGTCTCGGGCCGGTAACTCACAAAGATGGGATTAATGCACACCCAAACCCTAATAAATGATAAACCTTTATTACCTACACTTATGATCTTGGGTAAACAAACAAAGGAATCACCGGGTAAGTCTCATCCTAGGCTTGCATTGAACCAGGAAAGGTTTAATGAGAATAGGATTTGGCAAACTAGAACTCTTAACTCTCAATTTCGGATCAGAAAAGGTCACCTCATTCAGTCATGTTCCACCCCGGCCGAGATGTTCATCGACTGAGCGAGGTGTTCTAGGGTTAAGGTTAAAGACTCGAGCTTTCAGGGTCCTGCTGGGATTAAGATCATTCTATCATCGTCTTTCCCACAACTTTCAGCCAATTACCCTAGAATCACACAAGAAATTTAGCCACTCATCATGATGATAACAATAATCAAATATATAGGAAAGGAATGAATATTCGAACAAATAAACCTTAGGAAAAAGGCTTCAATATCTGAATCGAATAAACAACAAATCAGCGTTCCTCAAATCACAAATCGAACAAGACAATAAACCAAAAAGGGAATCTAAGAAAGTCTTACAAAACTCCCTCAAAAGCTATCTCAAAACTATGAATCTTCCTTCCTTCAATCTTCAATCCTTCCTTCAACTTCTAGAAAAAATCTTCCTAATTGTTGTGTATTCTCAGCCTCCAAGCATGCCAGCCTCGTTGAACTTGTGGAAAATCCAACCCTTTACATAGGAGAATTATCTTCCGAAGATAATGATATCTTAAAAAGATAATTTCCTATTCAAATATATCATAACTATAAAATAGATCTCCCAAAAATAAGATCTTCCTTCCAGTAATCCAGCCTAAAAATATAAGATATCTTGTTTCCATAATTAAAAGATCTCAGCCAAAAAATATGATCTCGCCGGCGACAGGGTGTTCGCCTCGGTCGGGGCGCTCCTCAAGATCACCTCGGTCGAGGTGACACTGTAGTTGACTGAGGTGAATCTCAACTGAATGTGAAATCTCTAAAATTTGGTCCAAAGTAAATCTTCTTCATTAATTTCATGCTTCTTGAGTTCTTCCTTAAGCTCCAGAATGTAGCCCCTATGACTCCTTAGCTCCTTAGCTCCATTTCAGTCCAAAACGTGTCATTTTACCTACGATTACAACGAAACTAGGTGTAGACCTCGATTCTCATAAAGGTAGATGAAACAACAATATAATCACATAATATACTTCCATACATGCTGATTATTGAAGATAAAACGTCCAAACAAGTCCCAAAATATAGACTATAATACATGCTATCAAAATACCCCATACTTGTCCCTTACTTGTCCCCAAGCAAGTTCCAAATCTTAAGTACAAGATAGAATGGATTATAAGTCATAAATATAAATGAAAAGCATTTCAAAACATTTTTGGTGGTGTACTCCACTCATAGATCACTCTAAGAGAATGCTTCATGGCAAATAAAGTCAAAATATGATCAAAACATTTTATATATGTAAGAAAGTTGTTCATGTTTGCATAAAATCATAGAATGCATAATAAATCATAATTATCGAAATTAATCATGTATAATCCAGTTTAAACCACCAAGTCAATCAACAAGCTCGAGGTCTCAAGGCTTCCAAAAGAGGTCAAGAAACGTGTGAGGGTGGGATGTATGTATAGAATGTGGTGCTAGAATCCGGGAAACGGATCTTAATTCACTTTATTTGAAACTCAACATCTTCCACCAATAAGCTTTGCTTATTTTACTTTACTTTTTGGGATGCATGGACAGAGGTGCACAATAACCGAAGCCTAGGAAATCAGCAATCATCAATTTCTCAAGATGCCTTAAACCCTTGATGCACATACCATGATCCGTTAGGAATATCGCTCAATCCGACTTTGGCAAGACACAAACACCCGGCTATGTGAATGATGCCGAGTTACTCATCATCATGATTGACTTCCCCAAACCTATTTGTTTCTTTCTAAAACTTCTAGCCAACATCTCAACTTCATTTTCTTTTGCTTTCCACTTGCTTGCCTCCTTATTCCCGGATAGGTAAATGGAGGCAAATATATATATGAGGGGCTAAGCATGATCAAGAAGAAGAAGAGAAGAGAATGAATTGCCTTAATCATCTCAGGAAGAATGTGATAGAACTCATCATGTGGTGTCAACCTTCAAATTTAACATAATTTTGATAAAAATAAAGTATTAAGCATGCCAAAGTTTTAAACAAAGCATTTTGCAACTTAAACATATCATAAAATCTTTCAAGCATATAAAGATTTCAAAACCAATCTACAAACAGAATCATCACTGAGGTCATATCTAGAAAAGAAGCACAAAAATCATTTCGAAAAATCTCTCAGTTAAACCGCCTCGGTCGAGGTGTTCTAAGTCATCCGAGGTAAAGTACCTCGTTTGGCCAGAATCATCCCGGTCGAGGTCATAAATTTTTTTTCTTAAACCTGTTTTTGACGTTTTTCTCAAACAAAAACTTGTATGCATGCATGTAATCTCAGATAAACACATAGAGCATAAATAAAATCATAAATATCCAACTCGAGTCATACAAGCATACACAATGTCAAATCATACACATAAATACCCCATACTTGGGACACATTGTCCCAATGGGTCAAATAAGTCTAGAACAAGAGAACTCACCGGACATAGCTGAGCTACAAAAATAAATACAGAAAAGAAATCCATGCAAGCTCTAGTCCTGATCCGTTGGTGGTGGTGGTGGATATGGAATGAAGGGATGTTGAGATGGGTCAAACGGATAACCCATAGTGTGCTGAAACTGGATGTCCATCATCCTCTGCTGGTAGTGTTGGCTCTCTCTAAGCTCCATCATCTCCAATGACAAGGCTGCGTAAGAGTCGATCATCTGGTCCGTCAAATCATCAATCCGTCGGTGAGCTACCGGATCTCTCTGTCTGCGTACTCTACGCCAGCAGGTCGTGATGGTACGGCAGCTGCCTCCTCCTCTGTCACCTCATCATCCAAGTCGACAATCGGCACACTCGGACCAGCTATCTGTACCAGTCTCCATGGAAGCCCCGCCATCATCATACCTATCCTCCTCCTAAGCTAGTGCAGCATCTCTAACATCCTCTATATAGGGCAGCCAAGCGGAAGACTAGTACTATGGATCGAAGACTGTAAACTGATATGACCATAGGATACCTTGAGGGGCAGTCTGATCCTAAGGCATAGCTACGTTGGGTGTAGTGAGGCCACGAGGAACCAATATCCTCCTCGTGATCATCTCCTGAAGTCCAAGCGGCTTTGCAGCCGCCACCAGTGTACAAATAGTCAAATCTAGACCCATAAATGCAACTATATGGGTCACCAGTCCTCCACAACAAATATGTCCCTTTGCCTTGCCTTTGATCTGGTGCAGATCCTTAGCTAGCATTCCTCCAAAGTCACGCACTCCTCCAGTGACCATGCATAACAGGCTCAACAACTCTCCCGGTCTGATCTTTTGGGGCATCTCAGTACGCGCCAGAAGAGTCTCACTAAAAATACGGCCCAAAACGGAATGCTAAATGGAATATGATACACTACCTGGAGTCTCTAGGTCTCCATCTGTCTACGTGCTCCACCACATGGGCAATCTGCCCCCAAAACTGTCGAGCCACTGCTCGGGAAGGGAAGTCTGGAACTGTAGGAGTCGGGAAGCCAAATATCTCTCGGAACTGATCCATGGGTACAATGTAGTTCCGGTTCAGCAACCGGTACTTGATACTGTTCCTCTCGGGCATGTGAGTGACAGAACTCACAAACTCCATCGTCAGCTCAAGGTAGGCTGGAGCTCGGATCTCCATAAACTGCTGCAGCCCTACTATAGCTATCATCTTCTTCAAATCCTCCACCACGTAGAGGCACTCGAAGGCTGGTATGTCTAAAAAGCGCGGGGCAACTATGGAGCACCCGTATATACGATCAAAATCTGCTTGGTGACGCTCATGGATCACCGGGATAGAAGGTCTAAAAGAAGAGGAAGGAGAAGAACCAGTGGGAGCATCTCTCAGAACTAGCTAGCGATCAAATCGAGAACTCATATCTGCTGACAGGAAAGCACCTCGGTCGATCTAACAGATTGAAGAACACCTCGGCCGAGACACAGCTCGACTGGACCGAGGCGAAGTGCTATTCGATTTCTCCTCTCTGATTTCCAGTTCTTTTCCCCTAAAAACACTACCAATTGCTTCCTATGGGGTACTTATACTCTTTTCAGCAATAAAGTGTGGCAACCAATGCCAAAAATCTCTAAAATCAGTAGGGAGAGGAGGAGTTAGGGTTTCCGACAATTTATCCCAAATTAAGCCGATTCGAAGCGTTTATCCTGCAGATTTTTGCTTGTAATCTGATCCTCTTGCTTTTCTTTGCAAGATTGGAGCAAAATACGTGGAAAACGATCAAAAATTGAGGAAACAAGGTGAGGGGCAGCCGCGGTCGAGAAGGGAGTTAGGAGGGAAGAGAGAGAAATCTGTTTGCCTTTTATACTCCTCGCCGATTTTGATATTACCTCGGTCGAGGTGGTCCCGACCGGACCGAGGTGTCTGACTGGATGCAAACCTAGTCGCCTCGGTTTCCTCAAGAACATTTCGGTCGAGGCGCTGTGACAGCAACCGACATGTGTCTCAGTCAAACTCCATCTTCTCAATTTCTCGAACTTCTGTCCTTTCAGTGTTGCTCGTGAGTTGTAATCCTTCCTTAGAGAGTACCTGGTTTCTGTGTAGGACGCCAAAAACAAAACAAAGCAAAGCAAAAGCAAACTATCTAAAACTAAGCTAGAAAAAGGGAAAAGAAAGCAATTGTTGTTGTTTGAACCCCTATTGTTGTTCCAATTGTTGTTCCGGTTGTTGTTGTTTCCATTCCAATTGTTATTCCGGTTGTTGTTCCGGTTATTGTTGTTGTTGTTGCGGTTTGTGTTATCACCGCCATTGTTGTTGCCCAAATAGCCAACATCCTTCCCTTGTTGCTTTGGGAAATTGGTCTTGATGACCTCCTTCAACTCTTTGATCTCATTGTTGAGGGAGAAAATCTGATTTTGAGCTTCATGTGTGAGCTTTGCTCCTTGCTCCACACGGTTTCCCTCTACCTTCCGGTGGGAATACTTCTCTATGACCCTTGCTTGCTTCTCAATGAAGTCCCAAGCGTCATCTTCTCTCATGTCCATGAACGTTCCACATGAGAGGGATTGGAGGTTGAATTGCGTCCCCGCATCCAGCCCATTGTAGTAAATTTCCAGCAATGCAAGCTTGGATATACCATGATGAGGGCAATCCAATAACAAGTCCTGAAATCTTTCCCATGATTAAAACAAACTTTCGTTAGACCTCATGGAAAATGCATTGATCTTACCTCTAAGTTCCGCCGTTTTGGATGGCGGAAAGAATTTGGTGAGGAACTCCGCGGAAAGGTCTTCCCACGTGTCTAGTTTCCCCCTAGGAAGAGCTTGATACCAAGACAACGCTTTCCCCTTCAAGGAGAAGAAGAAAGGCTTGAGCTTATAGTTGTTGGTAGTAGCGCTCTTCGGTCTCATTGTCTCCATCATACACTCAAAGTTTTGCAAGTGTTGGTGTGGAGATTCAGCGCTTGTCCCGCCAAATTGGTTTTGGCGAACAAGAGTAATAACTTGAGGGTTGAAGCTAAACCCTTGTACATCTTCAGCATCAAAATTCACGCCCAACCGGCGCGGTTGTTGTGTTGGATCCATCCTTTGGCCAAGAGTTCTTGGCTCATCATCTACACGTTCGATCCTCGCATTCCTAGGCGGAATGCGGCGATTAGTAGCTCCCCGTGGATGGAAAGGATTCACATTGATCGTGGGATCAATCTCCTCTAGCGGTGGCATGGAAGAATCACTATCATCAGCGGATGAGTGACTTCTTCTTCTAGATCTTGATGCCCTTCTTGAGGATTTCTTGCTTCCCTTATTCTTAAGGTCGCTTAGTTCTATCCTCATTTGGAAAATCATATCTTGTAGATTGTTAACTTGAGATTGATGACGATCCATTTCATCCCGGCGGATGTTCTCATTCCATTGGAGTTGAGCTTCTTTCTCCGCCAACTCCGCTTGAAGATCACGTTCGTGTTCTTCAGCCATCTTCTTTTCCTTGCGCTTTTGCCTTAAAGTTCTCTCAAGCTCTTGATCAAGAGGTAAGAGATCTTCGGTGTTCCTAGACCTGCGCATGCACTCAAAAAGATATCAAATAACGAGAGCAAGCTCCCAAGCTTGACAACCGGCTACCGAATTCGGTCTAAACCAAATCCCCGGCAACGGCGCCAAAAACTTGTTCGCCCCTAAACGTGCGTGCAAATAAGCTTTAAATTTATAAAACTAGAATCAAGCAAGCGAACCCGCAGTGTACGGATCGGTGTAGATTAGCAAGTATTCCAGAGTATCGAACACAGGAATTTAGGGAGAATAAATTCGATCGTAGATTATCAAGCAAGTGAATATAAGAGCTTTGCAAATTATTGGGAAAACAACAATCCTAAAGATCCAAGTATCCAGCTGTGGCAATCAATTCAAGATATACTTAAAGATATAAAGACGGAGTTGAGATATGCAAAGGTATGCTAATGTAAGGTAATCGTACGGTGAAGTTCCAAAAACCTTATGTGACTCACCTACAAGACACTCTCTATACAGATTGTTGAGGCTTCAATATAGAAAGGTTCTAAAGGCAAGAATTAATGTCAAATACCCAAACTTGTAATCCAAGGATCAAGACTAACTTAACCGATTAAGGTTGTGACACTCACAATCGAGGTAGAGGTTGTTGAGGCTTCACTACCACCTAGAAAAGGCAAGCCTAAACTAAATTAAAGCAAATCTTTAACTTTGGATTAAAGTAAAAAGCAGGTTCGTAAACTTAAGGGAAATTACGGGTGGATCTTGAGATTCCATGGTCGTGGAACACAAGAACAAACCGTGATTTAGGGTTCGTCGACGATTCTCTCTAACTCTCAGGGTCTAATCTGTTTACGATCGATCTATCATCATCTAAGCCACAACTATCAACCCTTCACCTTAGAATTGTTAAGGGTTTTTAGCCAACAATCATCATTATGATATCAAATTCAAAGATTAAAAGATTGAAAGATGAAAACTTCCGAAAACTTCCAATAAACTTCAAACCAATCTCAAAGTCACAATCAAGAACGAATATCGTCACTAGATTCGGAAATAGAACAACAAACAAAATCTTAGATAAGAAGGAAGAACGGGATGTCAATCCGTCTTCTAAATCAAACCTAAGCAAGAAGAGGAATCTTCTTGCAAACAATCTTCCGAATGTTCGATCTTCTGTCAATCCGGAAATCTCAATCACAATCTCCACCAAGTGCGAGATTAGGGCAACTCCAAAGATGAGCGCAAGTACGTCTTTTGCAGGAATCGCAAAGATCTCTAAGCCGCGGTGTAAAAACACGTGTAAAGCGAGGTCGCAAAGTGCGTCTAAGCGAAGGTGATGGAATCTCTCTTCGTCCGTCCTTTTATAGGGTATGATGAAATATCGGCCCAGCCCAATCTTCTAAAAGATCGTGGCTTAAAATGTGGCAAAAAAGATCGCCAAGATCACGGTTGTGGAAGGTTCCACGACCGTAATTTAGAGCGTGGAAATCAACACGGTTTGAACCATGGATTCCACGACCGTAGAAGCTTCTGGAATGAACCACGCTTCTCCTGCAGGGTTCCACGGCCGTGGAACTGAACGTGGAATGTAATACGGCCGTATTTTAGAGCGTGGTTTAGGGCAAGAACGTGATTCTTCCCTAGATTCGTGCATTCCATAAGTTGACACTTCTTTTGCTCCTAAGAATGCCCTCAATCCATGGACATACTCAATCAACTCAACCTTGCTAAATTCCGTTCGGAAATAGCTCTCAATCACCTATAATCAACATAAAGCTTGTGTAGACATCCATATCGACAATATAGGCAAACTAGCTCACAAATGTAACAATGCTCAATCAAAGACTATCAATATGAATCAAATACACTTAGAAAACGTGCCTAAAATATCACAATATTTCATGCTAACATCTTGGCATTCTCATAAGCGTTTAAACGCAACTCTTCCAGCTCGTTGATGTCCAATAGCCTCTTCTCTCCGGCTTCCTTGATATCGAAATTCAACCACTTGATTGCCCAATATGCCTTGTGCTCTAACTCGACGGGTAGATGGAAAGACTTTCCATATACCAAACTGTAAGGGGTGGTACCAATAGGAGTCTTGAATGCGGTCCTATAAGCCCAAAGAGCGTCGTCCCACTTTATGGACCAATCCTTCCTTGTCCTAGAGACGGTCTTCTCCAAAATTGCCTTGATTTCTCTATTCGAGATCTCGACCTGTCCACTAGTTTGAGGGTGATAAGGGGTTGCTACCTTGTGGGTTACCCCATACTTTGATAGAAGTGCCTTAAACTTCCGGTTGATGAAATGTGTCCTTCCATCGCTGATGATGATACGTGGTGTCCCAAAACGTGGGAAGATAGTCTGATTGAAGAACTTCACCACCACCATGGCATCATTAGTGGGAGAGGCAATGACTTCCACCCATCTAGAGACGTAATCGACAGCTAGGAGAATGTAGAGGTTCCCTGCGGATGATGGGAAAGGTCCCATGAAATCAACTCCCCATACATAAAAAATCTCAACCTCTTGAATATTGTTGAGTGGCATCTCGTTCCTTCTAGACAAGTTCCCTGTTCTTTGGCATGCATCACAAGAAACAACAAACGTTTGCACATCCTTAAATAATGTAGGCCAAAAGAAACCAGAACGTAATACCTTTGTGCATGTTTTGTGAGCGCTAGCATGTCCTCCACAAGGAAGCGAGTGGCAATGCCGTATAACACTAGTAACTTCATCTTCTGGAATGCATCGTCGAAGCATCCCATCTGGACCTCTTTTAAATAGTAGAGGTTCATCCCAATAGTGGTGGCGTACATCCTTGAAGAATTTCTTCCTTTGAGCGTATGTCAATCCGGGCGGTATTTCCTGGCAAACAAGATAATTAACAATGTCAGCATACCAAGGTTCTTTCTTATCAAAAGCTTAGTGGAGCCAGTGCTCCACCAACTGTAAATGAGTCTCAGAAAAGGGTGTAGGAAGTTTGTTGTCCTCAGTTGACAACGTCTCGCTTGCTGTCTCGGTCGGTGTTCGAGGTGGGTGACCGAGATGTTCTTCAGATAAGAACACCTCACTTGGTCCAGAAAGTGCCTCGGTCGAGGTTCTAGAACTGGGACCGAAACTCAAATTTCTCCTCTCCTGGATTAGTTTTTCAATTTTAGCTTCTGGGTCTGCTTTCAATGCCTTTAAGCTCCGTATATCTGCACCACAAGAAACATCCATACCTTCCTCCATTAAGCTAAAAGTAATAACTCTTTCAAGAGGGTCATTAATAAGGATAGAGCTCACTAATTCTCTGGATTCTTCTTCATCATAGATATTGATGATTTCATCCTCCAACGGCTCTCCTTTCATTGCAGCAAGCAATGCAAACTCCACTTGATCACCGCCAATGTTGAATTTCAACTTGGCGTTCTTACAATCCACATTGCAACCCGAAGAGGCTAAAAATGGTCTCCCGAGAATGATAGGGACGGGATAATCTGCGGGTATACCAAGTACAACAAAGTCTATAGGTAAATAGAAGTTACCTAACTTAACGGGAACATTTTCCAAAATGCCCACGGATGGGTAATGGAGCGATCCGTCATGTATAACCTTATCTTCACCGGCTTGGGCTGTCCAAGTCCGATCTTCACACATAGCTCCAACGGGATGATGCTCACGCTGGCTCCTATATCACACAATGCCTCACAAGTCACATCCCCAACTTGAATGGGAATGCAAAATGAGCGGGATCTCTCAACTTGGGTGGCATCTTCTCCTTCATGATTTGAATGAGCTCCGAGGATTTAGATGTCATCCTTACTTCTCCAAAATCTTCCAGTTTCCTCTTCCTTGATAGAATCTCTTTTAAGAACTTCCCATAGGTGGGCATCCTTAGAATAACATCAAGGAAAGGGATGTTAATATGTAGTTTATTAATCAAGTCAAGGAACTTACCAAAATGCTTGTCTAGATGTGCTCTGGCCCTTGACTGAGGGAATGGAAGTGGTGGTTTATATGCAGGAGGTGGGACATAAACTTCAGATTTGTCCTTCGCTTTCAGGGACTCCACCTCGGGTGGCACCTCGACCGAAGTGTTTCTCGTCTGTACCTGGACCGAGGTGTTCTTCGTCTGCTCTGGTACCGACCGAGGTACTGGATCTGCATTTTTTAGTCCACTTCTCGTCGTTATTGCCATTATCTGTCCTTTAGGGTTGCTCTCCGTCCTTGCTGGGAGCTTCCCTGGATCTCTTGGCGTTTCATTCGCCTTATCAAAAAATTGTTGCTCTAAGGCTTTTTGTGCCTTCGAAAATGAAGTCATGGACGTCTCCATGGCATTGAGCTTGATCAAGATGGCCTCCAGCACTGCATCTTTCTTCTCTGGCTGGGACGAACTCGATCTAGGCTCCTGGATCTTCAATGGAGTAGAAGAAGAAGAAGAGGTGTTAAAAGAATTATTAGAATTGGAATTAGAATAAGGATTACCCGAATTTTGTTGATTAGATCTCCAGTTGTTGCTGTTGGAGCCTCTATTGTTGTTGTAATTGTTGTTCCTGGACCCTTGGTTGTTGTTCCTTGACACTTGATATCCTCCATCTTCCTTCTTCGTGTGAGCCACCAAAAGGTCCTTCAATTGCTTCACATCGTTCTTAAGGGAGATGAGTTGATTATCATTTGATGGAGTATCCTGAAAAATAACTCTCTTAACACCATTTTCGGCCCCTTGATGGGAGTAATTCTCCATATGCAAAGCTTGCTTCTCAATGAACTCCCAAGCTTCGTCTATCGGCATATCCATCAACGTGCCGGCAGAAAGTAGTTGAAGATTGAATTGGGTAGCTCCATCCAATCCCTTGAAGTATATCTCCAACAATTCTATCTTTGGAATCCCATGATGTGGGCAATCCAATAGAACATCTTTGAATCTCTCCTATGACTTGGACAAACTCTCCTTGTCCTTCATGATGAATGCATTAATCTTCCCTCTCATTTCAGCGGTCTTGGAGGGGGGAAAGAATTTTGTTAGAAACTTCGTCGTCATCTCTTCCCAAGTGTTGATCTTTCCAGGTGGAAGAGATTGATACCAAGTAAGCGCCCTGCCCTTCAAAGAAAAGTAGAAAGGCCTTAGCTTGTAGTTGTTGTTTTCCAGCCTTGAAGGTCGCAACGTCTCCATCAGGAGCTCATAGTTTTGCAAATGCTGATGCGGAGACTCCCTCTCTAAACCTCCAAACTGGCATTGGCAGATCATGGATAGAACTTGCGGTCGAAGCTCGTAATCATGCTCCGCTGGATCACCTAGGTTGACTCCTGGACGCCTCACTTGTTGATTAGAGTCCATCATTTGTCCTAGGGTTTGTGGAATTCCAGCAAAAAGAACATCTCGGACAGGCATCCAAGATGGATGTATCTCGGCCGCGGTAACTGGGACTGGGTCCTACCTCGGTCGAGGATCTAGTCGATGCAGAATCTCGGCTCGTAGATCGGCCATATCTTCTTCAATCTCTGCAGTTCTTGAGCGAGTTTGATCTCTTGCTCGCTGCAGTTCTTCCTTGTTGAGGCGCAGCTATTCCAGCGCCTCCTTCAATTCGGCCTGAAGATCGCGATTGTCTTGGTTGGCCATCTTAGCTTCTTTCAAGCGTCATTTGTATGTCTTTTCTGGTTCGGGATCGTAAGGAACGATTTCCTTCCCAGCACGGGTTCTTCGCATAAACCTAAGAAAAAGATCCTGCGGAAGCCCTCAAGTAGAGTGGTTAGTAGCAACAAGGGCAATTGCCCCGAAAGACAACCGAAACCGGCTTGGTTTAGACAGAGATCCCCTGCAACGGCGCCAAAAACTTGTTCTCTTCAAACGATGTGTGCAAGCTTTCAATTTATATCCCAAGAAGTATGCTTAAAACAAGGATGCGAACCCGTAATGTACGGATCAATTGTAATAAAAAGCAAGAATTCCAGGGGTCGATCTCAAGAACTTAGGTGAAATTAAGCAAGAATAGGTTATCAATATGAATAATAACCACAAAAGCAATTAAAGCAATCAAAGATGATGATAAGGTCAAATAAGGGGAAATGCGGATTCGAGGGATTAAAGCGTCTAGTTGTGGTTTCGACTCAAGATCTCAAAGGATAGCGCGGACAAAGCTGAGTTTTTGCTAAGGGAAGGTATTTCTAAGATGGGAATAGATCACCGGGTAAGTCTCACTACTCACTATCCCAAACCAAACCTCCTATTGCCGGGTAAGTCTCAAGGTGCTAAGGAAAGGAACTATAAACTCAAACCAACATAACACCCAAGGGAATAGAATCAACCTTTATCTGGTAAGTCTCAGGCTAACTCAAAAGATGGGATGAAGGCACACCCAAACCCCAATAAAGGATAAAACTTTATTACCTACACTTATGATCTTGGGTAAACAAACAAAGGAATCACCGGGTAAGTCTCATCCTAGGCTTGCATTGAACTAGGAAAGGTGTAATGAGAATAGGATTTGGCAAATTAGAACTCTTAACTCTTAGTTTCGGATCAGAAAAGGTCACCTCGTTCAGTCAAGTTCCACCCCGGCCGAGATGTTCATCGACTGAGCGAGGTGTTCTAGGGTTAAGGTTAAAGACTCGAGCTTTCAGGGTCCTGTTGGGATTAAAATCATTCTATCATCGTCTTTCCCAGAACTTTCAGCTAATCACCCTAGAATCACACAAGAAATTTAGCCACTCATTATCATGATAACAATAATCAAATATATGGGAAAGGAATGAATATTCGAACAAATAAACCTTAAGAAAAAGGCTTCAATAACTGAATCGAATAAACAACAAATCAGCGTTCCTCAAATCACAAATGGAACAAGACAACAAACCAAAAAGGGAATCTAAGAATGTCTTATAAAACTCCCTCAAAAGCTATCTCAAAACTATGAATCTTCCTTCCTTCAATCTTCAATCCTTCCTTCAACTTCCAGAAAAACTCTTCCTAATTGCTGTGTATTCTCAACCTCCAAGCATTCCAGCCTCGTTGAATTTGTGGAAAATCCAACCCTTTATATAAGAGAATTATCTTCCAAAGATAATAATATCTTAAAAAGATAATGTCCTATTCAAATATATCATATCTTTAAAATAGATCTCCCAAAAATAAGATCTTCCTTCCAGAAATCCAGCCCAAAAATATAAGATATCTTCTTTCCATAATTAAAAGATCTCAACCAAAAAATATGATCTCGCCGGCGACAGGGTATTTGCCTCGGTCAGGGTGCTCCTCAAGATCACCTCGGTCGAGGTGACATTGTAGCTGACCGAGGTGAATCTCAACTGAATGTGAAATCTCTCAAATTTGGTCCAAAGTAAATCTTCTTCATTAATTTCATGCTTCCTGAGTTCTTCCTTAAGCTCCAAAATGTAGCTCCTATGACTCCTTAGCTCCTTAGCTCCATTTCAGTCCAAAACGTGTCATTTTACCTACGATTACAACGAAACTAGGTGTAGACCTCGATTCCCATAAAGGTAGATGAAACAACAATTTAATCACATAATATACATCCATACATGCAGATTATTGAATATAAAATGTTCAAACAAGTCCCAAAATGTAGACTATAATACATGCTATTAGTGAACTCCTCATCTAATCTGCTCACTAACCACGTTTCCCTGATAGGAATGAAATGTGTAGTCTTCGTCAGTCTGTCAACCACAACCCATATAGCATCAAAGTTCCTGCTCTATCTCAACCCTGTCATAAAGTCCATGGAGATGTCCTGCCACCTCCACTGCGGTAGTGGTAGTGGATGGTGTTCTCCTCTTAGTCTACAATGCTCTATCTTGACCTACTGATAGGTCGCACACTGAGACACAATCTGGCTACATCGGGCTTCAACCTTCCCCACTAGTATGAATGTCTCACATCCTGATACATCTTACTCGCACTTGGGTGTACTGAGTAAGGTGTGGAGTGAGCCTCCTACAGAATCCTGTCTCAGATCCGCATCGGCGGGTATACAAACGCGGTCATGGAGTCTTATCACCTCATCTACTCCTATGGAGAACTGCGGTGCCTCACCACGAGACATCCTATCTCGTATCCTCGTTAGCGTCTGGTACATCCCTTGCTTCTGTTGGATCTCTCCAAGAGATCAGGTAAAACCTCTAAGGAAATCAACTGGGCATCCTTATCAGGAAACTGGATGTCCATCTCTAGCCACGCTAGATCTCTTTGCAACTGAGGCTGAACTGTCAGTCTCGCAATCGCCTTCTCTCGAGGCGTCTTCCTTCTCAGGGCGTTGGCGACAACGTTCGCCTTCCCTAGATGGTACAATATCTCAAGGTCAAAGTCCTTGATCAACTCAAGCCATCTACGCTGGCGGTTATTCAATTCCCGTTGCGTGAAAATATACTCAGACCCTTATGGTCTGTGAAGATCTGACATGTAGCACCATACAAGTAATGTCTCCAGATCTTCAGTGCATGAACTACCGCTGCCAACTCTAGATCATGATTCGGGTAGTTCTCCTCATACGTCTTCAACTTTCTAGACGCATATGAAATCACTCTACCACACTACATCAAAACACATCCCAAGCCTAGCTTGGATGCGTCACTGTAGACTACAAAGTCCTCTGTGCCCTCCGACTGCGCTAAGATGGGAGCAGAAGTCAGACGTCTCTTCAGCTCCTCAAAACTCCGAGTACACGGCTCGGACCATACAAACCGGGTAGTCTTTCTTAACAGGCTGGTAAGTGGACAGGCAATCACAAACAATCCCTCTAAAAACCGTCGGTAGTAACTTGCTAAGCAAGGAAGCTGCGCACTTCCTTGAAGTTCGTTGGTGTCGTCCACGCTGCTATATACTCAATCTTTCCTGGATCAACCTTGATCCCATCGGCGGAGATAACATGACCCAGAAATGCTACCTATGGCATCCAAAACTCGCACTTAGAGAACATGGCATACAATTCTCTATCCCTCAAAATTCGCAACACTGTCTTTAGATTCCATGCATGTTCCTCTCTGCTACGAGAGTACACCAGGATATCTTCTATGAAGACCACCACAAACTGATCCAAGAAGTCGATAAATATGCCATTCAACAACTCCATAATGACGGCGGGCGCATTCGTGAGCCCGAATCACATCACTACGAACTCATAGTGGCCATACCGAATCTGAAATGCTGTCTTATGCACATCTTGCTCTCTCACCCTCAAATGGTGATATCCCAAGCGCAAGTCGATCTTGGAGAACACAGTCGCTCGTTGAAGTTGATCTTACAAATCATCGATGCGGGGCAAAAGGATACTTGTTCTTGATGGTCACCTTGTTCAGCTCTTTTTAGTCGATACACAACCTCAACGATCCGTCCTTCTTCCGTACGAAGAGGACAGGTGCTCCCCACGAGGATACGCTAGGGTGGATCAAGCCCTTCTCTGCCAACTCCTCGAGTTGCTTCTTCATATGTAACAACTTGATAGGTGCCATACGGTATGGGGCCTTCGAGATCGGTCTCCTACCAAGCTCCAACCCGATGCTAAAGTCTACACTTCTGTGAGGCGGCAAAACTGGACGGCCTGGAAAACACATTTGTAAACTCGCAAACCACAGAAATGTCCTACTAACGCTAGACTCTCACTCTCCTTCATGGCATAACACTAGAAGGCTTCGCACCCTGTACAATCAACCTCGCTGCTGGGACTACGCTAATAACCATACCCGTCTTTCCAAAGTCCTAACCTCAAAAAATCTCGATCTGACCTAACTCAGTAGAGACTGTTACGGTCATACTACCTACATCTAACACATCACGATGTCTATCCATCCAATCCATACCCAGAATGACTTCCTCACGCGCTAGTGGCATGACAAAGAAGTCCACAAGCAAATCACAAGTCCCTAATGAATAGGACAAAGACGTATCTCGCGGGTACATTGTTCGCCTCAAAGTGTGCGTGCAAATAAGTTTTAAATTATAAAACTGAAATCAATAAGCGAACCCGCAGTGTACGGATCGGCGTAGTAAAGCAAGAATTCCAGAGTATCGAACTCAGGGATTTGGTGAAACAAAATCAGTTTCGAATAATCGAGCAATTAAAAGTATAGAAACTTTGGTAATAATTTGGAAAACAGCAATCCTAAAGATCCAAGTATCCAATTGTGGCAATTGATTCAAGATATTCTATAGATATAAGGACAGAGTTGAGATTGCAAAGGTATAACTAAAGTAAGGTTGAGTACGGTGAAGTTCCAAAATCTTATATGTCTAACCCAAGGACTCTCTCTATAAAGGTTGTTGAGGTTGCAGTATAGAAAGGATCTAAAGATAAGAATTAATCTCAAATACCCATGTCAAAACCCAAGGAATCAAAGATAAACTAAAACGGTTAAGGTTGTGACACTCGAAACCGAAATAGTGGATGTTGAGTCTCACTACTACCTAGAAAAGGCAAGCCAGGACTAGGTTAAAGCAAATCTTTAACTTTGGATCAAAACGAAAGCAAAGGTCGTAAAACAAAGAAACTCACAGCTGGATCTTGAGATTCCATGGCCGTGGAACTCAAGAATAGACCGTAATTTAGGGTGTCAACGAGGTTTCTCACACTCTCAGGGTCCAATCTGCTTATGATCGATCTATCATTATCCAAACCACAACTATCAACCCTTCACCTCAAAATTGCTAAAGGGTTTTAGCCAACAATCATATTCATTGAATCAAATATAAATTTAAGATAAAAGAAAGATAAAAACCCTTGGAAACTCAATATCAAATCAAAGTCAATCTCAAATCCGAACAACAAAGTAGTATGTTTAATAAATTCAGAATATGGAACAAGAATCCTCACAGCAATCTTAGGAAATAATGAAGAAAGGAGTGTCAATCCGTCTCTGAAAGCAAAACCCTAAGAAAATCTCCAAAGTACGCAATCTTCAATATCGCGTCTTTCACAAGCCACGATCCAAAATCCCCAATCTCCGCCTCGACTCTCCACCGATTTGCAAGCGCAAGTCAAAATGAAACACTAAGCGACTATCCTCGAAACTCCCTTCTCAAGCCTTCTTATAGGGCGAAATAGGGTTACGAGAAAAGCCCAATAACCGTCGCTGACGTGGCAAATATGACACGTCACTTCGTCATGGAAATCACGGTCTAGTACAAGTTTCCACGGCCGTGGTTTAGGGCATGGAACTTTGTGTTGTGCTCCAAATTCACTCTCCACGATCCAAGGCCAAGTCCACGGCCGTAATTTAGGGCGTGGAAGTCCAAATCCTTTGTGTAAGCCTTTATTTCATGATGTTCTTCACTCATGCTCCTTCCTTAGCTCCTCCAAAGCATCTCCTTGACATCTAGCATGATCAAATACTCCTTTCCTTCCACATTTTGCTCCAATTGAAGCCTTTATTCACCTATAAACAAAACAAAGCTAGTGTAGATCTCTATATCGACAAAGGGGGTGAATGAGCTCACAAATGCTTCAAACTCATATCTATGTACACATAAAAGAGGAAAAAACAACTAAAACAAGTGCCTAAAATATAGTCATATTTCATGCTAACAAAATACCCCATACTTGTCGCTTGCTTGTCCCCAAGCAAGGTTTTCAAAAGCTTAGAACATAAGGTAGAATGAAATATGAGGTCAAAACAAAATAAAACAATATTTTTTGTAATGTGCTTCTAATCAATAGATCATCCTCAAATCTTGATTCATTCATCCTTGAAAACGTTCATACACATAAACCAAAATATACAAAGCAAAGGAACATCATAAATTGCATAAACTTCAAGACAAACATCATAACCTTCAAGCATTGTCAAAATCAAGCATGTGAAACTTCAATTTAGATCACCAAGTCAAATAACACCCTTATGATCTCAAGGACTTTTAAGAAAGGTCAAGAATACGGAAAGGTGGGAAACTTGTATAGTAATATGGTTTATGAATTCGGGAAGAAGGAACAACACAAACTCTTTTCTTTTGACCATTTGAACTAACCACCAACTTAAAGCTTTGCTCTAGACTTTTTGCACATAATTTTTCGACTTTACTTTTGGAGTTATGGATAGCGGTGCACAAAAACTGAAGCCTAGGAGATTGGCGTTTATCAATTTCGAGATGCCTCAAACCCTTGATGCACATACCATAATCCGTTAGGAATATCGCTCAATCCGACTTTGGTAAGACACAAACACCCGGCTATGTGAATGGTGCCGAGTTACTCATCATCATGATTGACTTCCCCAAACCTATTTTCCTACACTTTGAATTCAAACAATTGCTTTCACGGCCCTCCCACATCAAACATGCCAAAATCAACTCTTCCTAAATCCCGGATAGGTAAATGAGGAAAATATTTTCATTGAGGGGCTAAATTATCAAAGAAAGAAGTAAGAAAATCGAGGTGCCTTAATCATCTCATAAAGAAGTATAGGAACTTATATTGTGATTTCATCCTTCATTTCTTAATATGATTTAGATAAAAACTTTCACATTATGAAACTTGCAAGAAAGGATAAACAACATACTCAATCTCTTCATAATTCATAATTCAATTCAAGCATATAATTGTCATCAAAAACTCATTCCACAAGTAGATTCATCATAGAAATCATCTCTAATCTTAGAAGCACAAAAAAATTTCAAAATTTTCAAATTTTTATGGGTTTTTCATAGCCTTTTTCATACAATGCAATAATGAAACGTGTGACAATGAAAGGAAACTTGCAAGTAAGCAACCAAAGTGAGTCGAGTTATTACAAACAAGAGTCACACCCCACCCCATACTTGACATACACATTGTCCTCAATGTTCAAAAGAAATAAAGAAAAGAAAAGAAACAAAGGAACTCACTAATGTCGGTGGAGCGGCTCTAACCGGCGGATCATCTCATCATCATCACTGGGAGAGAGGCGGCGGAAATGGATAAAAGTCGGAGCTGAAAGGCCGCCCAAACTGCTGGCGGTAGACGTCCCTCAAGATCTGGGCGTTCTCCTGGCGCTCCACGTCATGAGCCTGCTGATGGACCTTTAAGTCTCCTACTCTCCTCGAAAGGTCATCCGCCCAATCTGGAAGCTACGAATACCAAGCTGGCGGCTGGCCATACCATGAGGGTGCATCCTGAGGAAGAGTTTGTGCCACCGGTGGATGATCATACCATGGAGGAGGAGCTCCCATCCATGACGTTTGCGCTCCATACCAAGTAGGTTGGGTCTCCATCCACGTCGGTCTCTCACTCACACTATCCCTGCGTGAAGAAGAGGAACCGGAAGGTCTAGAAGGGCGGGGACATCGCCTAGGCGGCTCCGGGAAGTCGGCCGGCTGGTCCGGGAATGTACCAAAATCATGCTCAGCGCCTCCTTCATCATGGTCATCTCCTCCTCCCATCTCCTCATCATCATCCTCAGTTGGAACCTCATCCGGCACATATGGAGGAGCTACAAGTCTGTTGGCATGCATGGGTACGAAGGTCTCCTTCCAATTGTGGCGGCCTAGCATGATGGGGTACTCGGGAAGACATGGGATACCTCTACCACCTCTTTTCTCCCAAGGCATATCGGCGGTAGGTGGAGCTCGGTGGCGGGGAAATATCATACCTCTAGTCATAAGCCCATTGAGACTCAAAGGTCTCGCCGCTATCCTAGTACATGCGGAGTAGTCTATGCCCAGCTGGTTGGTAATGTGAGTCACCATACCCCCATTACCTATGTTTCCGGTCCTCTTGTTCTTCAACTTTCTAATGGTAGAGGCTAGTAGGGTGACACAATCTGCGTAAGTACCGGTGAGCATGCAATAGAGGAGGAAAAGCTCATCGGTCTTTATCTTTTGTGGTGTTTCGGTCCTAGAAAAAAGGCATTCCGAAAGGACTCTATGGGCTATCTTCAAGGCTAAGTGGTATATGAGTTTAGCCTTGGTGTCGGCCGGTTGCCAACGATCCTCACTAGCATAGATCATAGCAATATCTCTCCAAAAGTCCTCGGCTCTCACTCCCGGGAAACCTTCCATTAAAACTCTCATGAAACCCAAAGAAGGTTCCAAACTGAATTATGGAGAACTCATAGTTTTGCTCCATTAACCTAAAAGACACCGTTCGGTTAACGTTGCTATACTCAAAGGAAGTTACAAACTCCCTCGTTATCTCCTCATAAGCATCTTCCCTAATGGCGGAGAAGAGAATCAATCCGGCTCTATCCAAGAGCCAAGTCAAATCATTCACTACATTGAGCTCTTCAAGCTCCTCTAGGACAAGGTATCTAGGTCCTATGATTGGTCTCTTTGAAATCTTTTCTATGGCTCCTTCATAATCCTCATGGATTCTAGGAATTCTAGGAGGTGGTGGTGATGGTGGTTCATTAGGAGGGGGTTGGAAGGAAGAGGAACTATCACCTTTCTACTTCTTGTTCATACTTAACTTCCTTCTAAACATTTTTTCTCAACAACAGAAAAAACCACGGTCTGTTCTTGGAATTCTACGGCCGTGGAAATGTACGGACCCATGGATTTGCTCAGTCTCTCTCAAAATTCAGCAGATTCACACCAAATTCAACAATCACAGCCCTAGACTAATTTTAAATCCAATTTCGTCCAGTTCTCCTAAAATCTTGCAAGGAAATTGAACCAAATTGACCAAGAAGAGAATAGGAATAAAACCTAGGTTTGGATTTGAAAAATCCAAATACCTTCTCCAATGTGGATTGTTCACTCAGTTTGATGCTTGGATCTTGTAGATGATTGAAAATGCTCCACTTTTGGTTGAAGAATCGATTGAATCGGACTCTAGACGAAGAATTACGGGAAGAGGGAAGTGGTCGGCAATTTGGGCGTGGTTCTGGGCGTGGAAGGTGATGGTGAATGTTTTTTTGAGAAGGAAAAAGGGTTATATAGTGGCCATAATTTTTTGGAAAATTACGGTCACTCGAGGCGTTCTACGGCTGTGGTTTTGGCCGTGGAATTTTCTGTTTTGTGCAAAAGTTAGAAATTACGGCTGGTCGGGGTGTTCCACGGCTGTGGTTTTGTACGGTCAACCGTGGCACTCTCTGATCTGTGCCAAAAATTCTAGTTTCTCCATTCTTTCCAACTTTTTCTTCCTTCCTTTGCCCATTCCTTATTCCTACATCCAAAAACATAACATACCGGGAGGTATCGAGGGGAAAACAAAACAAAAACAACTAAACCAAACTAATCTAAGAAAGAAAAACAAAAACGCAAATGCAATACCTTGGGTTGCCTCCCAAGAAGCGCTTTGTTTTGGGTCCGTAGCTAGACCGTTCCTGAGTTTATTCGAGGACAACCGGAGCGATTTTCTCAGTTGGGATCTCCGGTGAATACTTCTTAAGTCATTGGCCATTCACCTTCAAACTTCCGCACTTTTCACCCCATAATTCAACTGCACTATGGGGAAAAACACATTTAATCAAATAAGGTCCAGTCCAATGAGATTTAAGCTTTCCTGGAAAGAGCCGAAGTCTCGAATTGAAGAGGAGAACACGATCTCCTTCTTTGAGGTCCTTTGGAATGATATGCTTATCATGCCAACGCTTCGCCCTTTCTTTGTAAATCTTTGCGTTCTCATAGGCGTTCAAGCGGAGTTCTTTTAGCTCGTTAAGGTCCAAGAGGCGTTTCTCGCCCGCTTCCTTCATGCCGAAGTTCAACCACTTCACAGCCCAGTACGCCTTGTGTTCTAGCTCCACCGGGAGATGACAAGACTTCTCATACACAAGGTTGTATGGCGTTGTACCTATGGGAGTCTTGTATGCAGTCCTATATGCCCATAACACATCATCTAGTTTCAAAGACCAATCCTTCCTTGTCTTTGACACCGTCTTCTCAAGGATGCCCTTGATCTCTCTATTCGAAATTTCCACTTGCCCAGTTGTTTGTGGATGGTAAGGAATGGCGATCTTGTGAGTCACCCCATACTTAGCTAGTAGAGCTTCGAATCCTCGGGCAATGAAGTGTGAACCTCCGTCACTAATGATAGTCCGTGGTGTCCCAAACCTTAAGAAGATAGTTATATTAAAGAACTTGACAACAACCATGGCATCATTAGTTGGAGAGGCAATAGCTTCAACCCATCTCGAAACATAATCTACAGCTAGAAGTATGTATTGGTTTCCGCAAGATGATGGGAAAGGTCCCATGAAGTCGACTTCCCAAACGTCAAAGATTTCCACCTCCTGAATATTGTTGAGAGGCATCTCGTTTCTCCTAGAGATATTTCCTGTTCTTTGACAAGCATCGCAACAAGAAACAAAGGTTTGCACATCCTTAAATAAAGTATGCCAAAAGAATCCGGATTGCAATACCTTAGCGCTAGTTTTGTTGGAACTAGCGTGTCCTCCACAAGGAAGTGAATGACAATGACGAATGACGCTTTGCATTTCGTCTTCCGGCACACATCTCCTAATGATGCCGTCGGGACCTCTCTTGAATAGTAGAGGTTCATTCCAAAAGTATTGCCGGACATCCCTAAAGAACTTCTTTCTTTGTGCTTAGGATAGTCCGGGAGGTATTTCCTAACAAACCAAGTAATTTACAAAATCAGCAAACCAAGGTTCGTTACCTCTAGAGATCATGTCGATGCACTCTTCCATGATGTGTAAGTGTTCGTCCGGGAAGGAGTCATCAATGGGTAGATCGTCGTCTTCAATGTGTGCTAGACAACTCAAATGATCCGCAACGGAATTTTCTGAGCCTTTCTTTTCGCGGATCTCTAGATCGAATTCTTGTAGGAGAAGAATCCATCTAATTAGCCTCGGTTTCACATCCTTCTTGGCGATCAAATACCGGATTGCTGAATGGTCCGTGTACACAATCACCTTCGCTCCTACAAGATAAGAACGAAAATTTTCAAATGCATATACAATGGCTAAAAATTCTTTCTCCGTTGTGGCGTAGTTGAGCTGCGCTTCATCTAGCGTCTTGCTAGCATAGTAGATGGCATGAGTCCGGCCTTCCTTCTTTTGCCCAAGCACCGCTCCAACAACTAAGTCACTTGCGTCACACATAACCTCGAATGGGAGATTCCAGTCCGGAAGTTGGATAATCGGGGCTGAGATGATAGCTTCCCGGATCTTATAGAAGGCGTCTAAACAATCCTGCGAAAAATCAAAAACTACATCCTTCATCAATAGATTAGTTAGCGTTTTCGAAATCTTAGAAAAGTCCTTGATGAATCTTCTATAAGATCCAGCGTGTCCTAGAAAACTTCTTATCCCCTTCACTTAAGATGGAAGAGGAAGTTTCTCTATAGTCTCTATCTTAGCTTTGTCAACTTCGATCCCTCTATTAGAGATCAAGTGTCCTAACACAATGCTTTTCTTAAACATGAATTGGCACTTCTCCCAAATTAAGAACTAGGTTAGTCTCTTCACACCATTGCAACACAAGAGAAAGGTTAGAAAGACAATTGTCAAATAAGGAACCATAAACTGAAAAGTCATCCATGGAAACCTCCATGATTTCCTCAATATACTCCGAAAAGATGGCCATCATACACCTTTGAAAGGTGGCTGGAGTGTTGCAAAGTCCGAATGGCATCCTCCTATAAGCAAACGTACCCCATGGGCACGTGAATGTGGTCTTCTCTTGATCATCCGGATGGATCGGAATCTGGAAGAAACCACTATAACCGTCAAGATAACAAAAATAGGAGTGTTGTGCTAACCTCTCAAGCATTTGATCTATGAATGGTAGCGGGAAGTGATCCTTCCTAGTTGCATTGTTGAGCTTGCGGTAGTCAATGCACATCCTCCAACCCGTCACGGTTCTTGTAGGAATGAGCTCATTTTTCTTGTTGGTGATAACCGCCATTCCTCCTTTCTTCAGGACAACTTGAACGGGGCTCACCCACTTGCTATCGGAGATAGGATAGATGATACCTGCGTCAAGTAACTTAAGAATTTCCTTCTTGACAACCTCCTTCATGATCGGATTTAACCGTCTTTGAGGTTTTCGTGAAGGCTTGAAATCCTCCTCCGTTAGAATCTTGTGCATGCATAAAGATGGTTTAATTCCTACAAGATTCTTTATGGTATAACCTAAGGCTTTCTTATGTTTCCTTAGAACAACCATTAGTTTCTCATGTTCATCTTCATTTAAATCGGAACTAACAATAACGGGAAAAGTAGAATTAGTTCCAAGAAATGCATACCGAAGATGAGGGGGAAGTGGCTTCAATTCTATAGTTATGGATGCCTTTGATGAGTCTTGAGGTGTGTCCAACGCTTCCTTAGGAGTTTCTAAGGGTGTAGGAGTGATTGAAGAAGACTCAAGAGTAGTTGTGGAAAGAACGAAGTTATTCTCAAAATTTCCCAAAATTACGGCACCACTGTTACTTCCACGGCCGTGGTTTAGGACGTGAAACTCTCTGTTGTTCTCAAAATAGCAGTTTACGGCTAGTTTTGGTGAAACCACGGCCGTGGAATAGCACGACTGGCCGTGGTTTCTTCTGTTTTCCGAGCCATCATAGAATTTTTCGAACTCTTCCTCTTGCACTTCCTTTAGCTCTTCCAAGGCTTCAATCTCAGCATTGCAATCCTCTTCCTCTCTCTTTTCCATGATGCTCATTGTTATGACCTTTTACAAAGGATCTTTGAATAAGATCGAGCTCACTTCCTCTCTAGACGCTTCTTCGTCATAGATGTTGAACATATCCTCTCCAAGAGCTGGCTCTTTCACCAAAGTTCAGAGAACAAACTCAACCTTCTCTTCTCCTATGTCAAAGGCTAGTCTAGCATTCTTGCAATCCATCATACATCTGGAGGTTGCAAGAAACAGTCTTCTGAGTATGATCGGGACCGGACAATCTACAAGAATGTCAAGCATAACAAAGTCTATTGGAATATAGAACTTACCGAGCTTGACTGGGGCGTCTTCAATGATACCGACGGGACAAGTTATGGATCGATCCGCCATGTACAACGTCATCTTCACCGGTTTAGGTTCACCTAAACCGACCTTCCTACACAAAGTAAGCGGGATGATACTTACGCTTGCTCCTAAGTCACAAAGAGCGTCGTATGTGACTTCTCCTACTCCAATTGGAATGCAAAATGACCCCGGATCTCTCAACTTTGGGGGCATTTTTTATGTCAATGTTTTGATGAGCTCCGAAGATTCCGAACTCATCTTGACTTCTCCAAAGTCTTCCAGCTTCCTCTTGTTAGAGAGGAGCTCTTTCAAGAACTTCCCGTAAGCGGGCATACCTACAATTGCATCAATGAAAGGTATGTTAATATGTAGTTTACTCATGAGTTCAATGAACTTACCGAATTGCTTGTCTAGACGCTCTCTTGCTCTAGACTGCGTGAATGGTAGAGGAGGTTTGTAAGCTGGAGGAGGAACATAGACATCTTCCTTCTCCTTCTCCTTATCTTTTCCCTTCTCACCCGGGACTTCTACAAACTTGGGTTGTGGGTTGGTGGTTGACACGCCACTCCTAGTAGAGATAGCCATCGTCCTTCCCTTCGGGTTGTCCTCCGTCTTTCCGGGAAACTTCCCTTGATCTCTAGGAACTTCTCCGGCCTTGCTGAATACTTGGTTTTCCAAAGCTTTGTGTACTTTATCAACCGAAGTTATGTAGCTCTCCAAACCTTGTACCTTTCCTAAGATTGTCTCCAACATGGGATCAGGCTTCTCCTTCTCCATCCTTTTTGAGCTATTTGATGCTTGCCCCTAACTTTTCAAAGGAGTAGAAGAAGATGGAGATGTTAAAGCATTTTCAGCATGTGAATAGGGATTACCTGGATTTTTTTGGTTTGATCTCCAATGGTTGTTGTTGGAGTTCCTATTGTTGTTGTTCCAGTTGTTATTCCGGTTGTTGTTCCGGTAGTCATTCCTAATCCCTTGACGGTTGTCTCTCCCTAGGTAGTTGGCCTCTTGCTCCTTTACCTTTTGAAGGCTAGTTTTTATGACTTTCTTCAACTCTTTGATCTCATTGTTGAGGGAGAATATTTGAGTTTGTGCAGCTTAATTCAACTTAGCTCCCGGATCTCCTCGATTCCGGTTATTAGCATCCACCTTCCGGTGGGAATATTTTCTCAATCACTTGGGCTTACTTCTCAATGAAGTCCCAAGCGTCATCTTCTCTCATGTCCATAAATGTACCACAAGAAAGAGATTGGAGATTGAATTGTGTTTCCACATCCAACCCCTTGTAGTAGATCTCCAATAATTCCAGCTTTGAAATGCCATGGTGTGAGCAATCCAATAAGAGATCCTGAAACCTTTCCCAAGATTGAAACAAACTTTCGTTAGGTTTCATAGAAAATGCATTGATCTTACCTCTCAACTCCGCCGTCTTGGATGGTGGAAAGAACTTGATGAGGAACTCCGAAGATAGATCCTCCAATGTGTTAAGTCTTCCAGCTGGAAGAGCTTGATACCAAGATAAAGCTTTGTCCTTCAAAGAGAAGAAGAACTGTTTGATCTTGTAGTTGTTGTTGTTAGCCCTCTTTGGCTTCAATGTCTACATGAGAATCTCGAAATTCTACAAATGTTGGTGTGGAGATTCAACACTCGTTCCTCCAAATTGGCTTTGGCGAACCATGGTGATAACTTGCGGGCTAAAACTGAATTCCTGGATATCTTCAGCTCCGAAATTCACAGCTAGACGGCGCGGTTGCTGAATTGGATCCATCCTTTGCCCAAGAGTCCGTGGTTCATCCCCTTCATGAGAAACTCTCACATCTCCAACGGGAATGAGAGGAACAACCGGTGGTCTAGGGTTATTACAAACGGGATGGATCACCGGATCAATGTCCTCTAATGCCGGCATATCCTCATCCTCATCGTTGGATAATTCAGCTCTAATGGACTTAGGTTTCTTGACCTTCTTCTTCTTAGCATCATTCATCTCCACCTTCATGTCTAGCATCATAGCCTTGAGCTCATCTATTTGGAATTGATGACGCTGCAATTCTTCTATATGAGCCTTTTCACTCAACTTGAGTTTAAGTTGAGCTTCATCCAACTCCGCTTGGATATTTCTCTCATTGTTTTCAGCCATCTTTTTCTTTTAACTTTCTTCTCAAAATTTTGTCAAGTTCTACATCAAAAGGAACTAGATCTTCTGTAGATCTAGTCTTTCACATGTAACTAAAAGAACCTGCAAAAATCACTCAAAAGAGATATCAAATAACAAGAGCAAAGATCCCAAGCTCGACAACCGAGAACCGAAATTTGGTCTACACCAAATCCCCGGCAACGGCGCCAAAAACTTGTTCGCCTCAAAGTGTGCGTGAAAATAAGTTTTGAATTATAAAACTGAAATCAAAGCAAGCGAACCCGCAGTGTACGGATCGGCGTAGTAAAGCAAGAATTCCAGAGTATCGAACTCAGGGATTTGGTGAAACAAAATCAATTTCGAATAATCGAGCAATTAAAAGTATAGAAACTTTGGAAATAATTTTGAAAAAAGCAATCCTAAAGATCCAGGTATCCAATTGTGGCAATTGATTCAAGATATTCTATAGATATAAGGACAGAGTTGAGATTGCAAAGGTATAACTAAAGTAAGGTTGAGTACGGTGAAGTTCCAAAACCTTATATGTCTAACCCAAGGACTCTCTCTATAAAGGTTGTTGAGTTTGCAGTATAGAAAGGATCTAAAGATAAAAATTAATCTCAAATACCCATGTTGAAACCCAAGGAATCGGAGATAAAACTAAAACGGTTAAGGTTGTGACACTCGAAACCGAAATAGTGGATGTTGAGTCTCACTACTACCTAGAAAAGGCAAGCCTGGACTAGGTTAAAGCAAATCTTTAACTTTGGATCAAAACAATAGCAAAGATCGTAAAACAGAGAAACTCACGGCTGGATCTTGAGATTCCACGGCCGTGGAACTCAAGAACAGACCGTAATTTAGGGTGTCAACGAGGTTTCTCACACTCTTAGGGTCCAATCTGTTTATGATCGATCTATCATTATCCGAACCACAACTATCAACCCTTCACCTTAGAATTGCTAAAGGGTTTTAGCCAACAATCATATTCATTGAATCAAATATCAATTTAAGAAGAAAGAAAGATAAAAACCCTCGGAAACTCAATATCAAATCAAAGTCAATCTCAAATCCGAACAACAAAGTAGTATGTTTAATGAATTCAGAATATGGAACAAGAATCCTCACAGCAATCTTAGGGAATAATGAAGAAAGGTGTTTCAATCCGTCTCTGAAAGCAAAACCCTAAGAAAATCTCCAAAGTACGCAATCTTCAATATCGCGTCTTTCACAAGCCACGATCCGAAATCCCCAATCTCCGCCTCGACTCTCCAATGATTTGCAAGCGCAGGTCAAAATGAAGCACTAAGCGACCATCCTCGAAACTCCCTTCTCAAGCCTTCTTATAGGGCGAAATAGGGTTACGAGAAAAGCCCAATAACTGTCGCTGACGTGGAAAATATGACACGTCACTTCGTCATGTAAATCACGGTCTAGTACAAGTTTCCACGGCCGTGGTTTAGGGCGTGGAACTTTCTGTTGTGCTCCAAATTCACTATCCACGATTCAAGGCCAAGTCCACGTCCGTAATTTAGGGTGTGGAAGTCTAAATCCTTTGTGTAAGCTTTTATTTCGTGATGTTCTTTACTGATGCTCCTTCCTTAGCTCTTCGAAAGCATCTCCTTGACATCTAGCATTATCAAATACACCTTTCGTTCCACATTTTGCTCCAATTCAAGCCTTTATTCACCTATAAACAAAACAAAGCTAGTGTAGATCTCTATATCGACAAAGTGGGTGAATGAGCTCACAAATGCTTCAAACTCATATCTATCTACACATAAAAGAGGGGAAAACAACTAAAACAAGTGCCTAAAATATAGTCATATTTCATGCTAACATACATATGATACTACTATCATCGGGTAACCCTATAATAAAGAGTATCCATTCTATCGTATCTAACATCATCGTATCTAACATCAAGCGCTCAACGCATAAGACAAAAATCAATAAGTGCATAACACTCGTCACAAAAAACTCTGACAAGTAAACCATTAATTTGAATGGTACCTGCAGTAGCTGGTGATGTTGGCTCTTCACCTCCAACGCTCACAAGTGAATTTCTTAGGTATTCACGGTACTATTGACATGTCTATTATCACGCCTTCGTCTCAATACAGGATCCCACGAAGGAAGATATCATATACTAGAACAACCTATTCGTTTCTCTATCGAACCTCATCATTATCATAAGTTCCACTCTTAATATTGTTATACCCTAATCTCTACCACTTCTTTGGCTTATTAGACCGAATAACCCCTCCAATCAGGTTCACCTCATCTCAATAATACATCTGGCGTTGGTGTTCCTGGATTCTCTTGAGCCTTAACAACCTTATCCATCTTCTTTGGTGTAACTAACACCGAAATCACCTTTTACAACACCTCAAAGAATCTAGTGATGCCGAAGGATATGGAACGCGTCTTTCTTTCTTCGCCTCTTCTGTTGCACGCTAGACGTCTTCTCAAGCTCATTGCTTTATCAAGGTGCAACTTTAATCATCCACTTGGGTACTCCACAATCTAAGTAGGGTAACTTTCTCGTTCCTTAATGCGATCTACATGTCGCCGACAGCCTTGGTAATTACATTCTCAACGTCTTTCATAACTTGGTCTTCCGCCTTTGGCGACTTTAGCAATGGAGACTTAATCCCGACCTCTCGTGAATGGAGTTTTACCAACTGGTTCACGACTTACGATTACCAAAGATGGAGGTAGTCTACCTCTTCCCCGTCCTATAGCAGCTGTTGCTCTAGTATGAGCCATCAACGCTAATTTCATAGCTAGATAACTTCGTCTTCCGCCTCGGGTTCTGTTTATTTATCTAATCCACCTTTATTGCAGATTGCAAGTGCCATTGTTGTCAACCTAAGGCTCTGATACGAACTTTGTAACACCCCAAATCCGCGGGACTCAGGGTGCTACTGGGATAAGATCTCACAATGGATCCTGACCCTAACCTGACAACAAGTTCACTAGATCTTACAACAAGGCACAAATAGATTAAAACCAAATACATAAAACTATACAAAAGATACATCATAAGGTTTACAAAATCACAGCCGAGTACAAAACAACATCATATCCATACAAGGATAAAACACCCTAAAACCCTCGCCTATCCCAGCATACAGAAACCCTAGGCTGATCACCCTGTCTGGCTCACTCTGCAGTCCTCCTATCCTGCAAAATATCTACAACACGGTATAAACCATTAGCTAACAGAAATGAATAAGAATGTAGTAATAGCACATACACACACCAACACATCACAATATGCAATGCCACACACACATCCGTTTGATTATGTTTACTTAAGTTATTCTATTAATAATTTAACTTCTGTTGTGGCACGAGGAGCATAAAGAACCTCGTCTCTTCCCCCGTTAACATAGGGTTTTGCGTGGGGTGGGATTACCACCTCCCCACCTGTGCTACTAGATTTCGAGAACCTCCTCCACTCTCGGCGAGCTTTGACAGGTGGTCACCGCCCGGTTATAATACACTTGGGCCATATAAGGTAATGAAGTGATCATCCTAGTCCGGTTTAGGTAATAAATGCAACAATCATATGCACACACACAACCATTACAAGCACTCAAATCCACAACTGCTCACTAAATAAGTCCTATGGACTAACCTGAAATACTCGTAAACATGTACCACGTCACAGTTTCCCCTCGAGGTAACGATCAACGCCTACATAAGCAAGGCATACAGAATATCAAACGCTACAAAGGTCAGGAGACACGTCTCCTACACCTCATAACCATAACCAACAATAACTCGAATCTAAACCTCAAATCCTCAATACAACTCACAATTCCTCAAATCTCAAGGTAGCATTTAATCAACATTCCTCAATCTCAATTCTAATTCTAATTTAATAAATTAACCTTTAATTAAATAATTAAATTTCACTAGAATAACGTTTTCCCCGTAGGCAATTTCTAAACCCACCTGCCATTAGATTTCATCAAACAAACAACCCATAAACACTAGAATAATATAACGACCATAATGGAATTTATAATTATCAGTTTTGACAAGCCTAAGGTCAATCTATGCAAAATCGCAGTACGGAAAACAAACAAATTCATAACTTATTCGTTACTAACCCGATTGACGATCTGAAAGAAGATTCGGAATCATAACGACGCAGGATACGCATGGACAACATCAATTTCACCGGAATCTGAGCGACAGAACCGTCCTGGTGACATATATGCTCGACCAGGTCTTCATATGCTCGGAAATGCAGAAACTCGGTACCGATATGAAGAGAATGAAGAGAGGAATCCAGAAACTCAAACGGAATTGAAATCGAATTATAAACCGAGAGTAGATATGAGCTTGAAGGTTGAGAGAAATCAGAGCTTTTACGAGGAAACGTGAAACGACATGAATTAATGAACGATTTTCTGCTATTTATAGTGAAGTCGATAATTATCCTTTAACCGATCGAAAGGCGGGTTGAACCCCCTTCTCCAAACTTCTCAAAATTGGAATAATAAATCTGGAATGTTGTAGGGATAATTATTCCACAACTGCCTTGGAAAACGTGCATTCCTAAGACGTTTTTCTTAGCCATTCAGAAACGGAATAGCGACTCATTTGACCATTTAGCCTTTCCATGTTATTCCATTTCTAGGACATGTCCGATGTCCTGATCATTCCTCTCAACTACATTTTTATTACTTGGAGCTCCCAAATGCTCCAAATAATACCGGAGGGTAAAAATAATTACCCGGGGAAAAAATTAAAAATTTCCCTATAACTTCAAAATTACGCTAGGAACATAACGGCGGGACTTATACTCATTACTTACGCAATCTTCGCGAGTTATATGTCAGTTACTATCAATAATTAAGTTAATCAACATTAATTAAAATTCGGAAATCCTAGCTGTTATAGTTACTTGTATAACGACTTAGTACATTGACTCAGTACGCCAAGTCAGTGCGTGTACTATTGGTTAAGTACATAAGACTCCCAATTACACGTGCGTACTCCAGTTGTGACACTGAGCCCCTCGCATTTTTGTTCAGGTAGAGTTGAGGATCCACATGACTCTTTGCGGTTCCACTTAAGTAGTTCTTAAACCGCTCAAGTATCTTTTCAACATAATGAGCTTAAGACAAACTAATTCCTTCGGAGTGTCTAGTGATTTTAATACCTAGAATAACATCCTCTAATATCTTTCATGTCAAACTGACCCCTGAGTAAGTTATTAATTCGGTTGATCATATCTTTGTTACTTCCAATGATAAGCATATCATCGACATACAAAAACAAAAAGACATATCCCGTAAGAGTAGTCTTGATATAGATGCATTTGTCGCATTCATTGATGTTGAAACCATTTGACATCAATACATTGTCAAATTTTTCATGCCACTACTTAGGAGCTGGTTTGAGTCCGTAAAGGCACTTTACAAGTTTGCACACATTCTGTTCTTGTCTATACACAACATACCATTCAAGTTGTTTTATGTAATTCTCCTCTTCTAAATCTCCGGTTAGAAATGCAGTTTTCACATCCATTTGATGGATTTCTAGGTTTCTCAATGCCGATATTGCTATGAACTTTTTTTTGAATCTATTCTCGTAACCGGATAGTAGGTGTCAAAGAAATCCAACCCTTCTTTTTGTCGGAAACCTTGCACCACAAGCCTAGCCTTGTACTTCTCTATTGAGCCATCAATTTTCAACTTAGTTTTGAAAATCCATTTGCACCCAAGTTCTGTACACCCTTGTGGTAGGTGAACTAACTCCCTTGTATGATTTTGCATAATAAAGTTAATCTAACTTTTGACAGCTTTCTTCCATGAAGGTGTGTCAGGTTTAGACACGGCTTCTGTATAACTTCTCGGTTCTTTCTCCATGAGAAATGCTGTTATGAAGTCATCCCCAACGATTTTCCGTTCGAGTTTATTTACTTATTCGAGGTTCTTCCTCTAGTATTTTATTCCTAGAAGTGCCTTCCTCCCTTTGTTCGCGAGTTTGTTTCGGATTTTCTTTATCCTTACACGACACGTTTTCAAAGAAGGAAGCATTCCTTGATTCCATTATCGTATTGGCATGTATATCTGGTATATTTGATTTATCTACCAGAAATCGATAAGCACCATTTTTGTGTGCATATCCTATAAAATACAATCGACAGTTTTTGGTCCGATGGTGACCTTTTTAGGAGGTGGTACAACCACTTTTGCTAAGCACCCCCACACTTTGAGGTATTTGTATGATGAAACTTTATCTTTCCAAAGTTCATATGGAATTTTTCCAGTTACCTTATGTGGTAATTTGTTGAGGATATAATTGGTGGTAAGCAATGCTTCCCCCCACATGTTGTGGGGTAACCCAGAGTATCCTTCAACAATGCGTTCATCATCTCTTTCAGAGTTTGGTTTTTTTGTTCCGCAACTCCGTTAGATTCAGGTGAATAGGGAGCAGTTGTTTGATGAACTATCCCGTGTCCTCTGCAGAATGCGTTGAAAGGTTCATTGTACTCGCCTCCTCTATCACTTCATATGAATTTTATTGATTTACTAAGTTGGTTTTCAACTTCCAACTTGTATTTCTTGAATTTTTTTCAAGGCCTCATCCTTGCTTATTAGAAAGTATATATAACAATATCTTGTACAATCGTCAATAAATGTGACAAAGTACTTTTTACCTCCTCTAGTTTGTATAAACTTCAAATCACACAATTCCGTGTGATTAAGCATAGAGGTTCGGTTATTTACTCCACGTGTGGAGATGACGTTTTTGTGAGTTTTGCATGTATGCAGACTTCACATTTGTCTTTGTTTAATTTGCATTTTGGAATTAGGTGTAAATTCATCAGCCTTTGGATAGACTTATAATTTACATGACCTAATCGTTCATGCCAAATATTAAAAGACTCAACAACATAAGCAGTGGGAGTTTTATTTATTGAGGCATCATCGGTTACAATTTTTGGGATGACTGTCAAACACACATTTTGAACAACCCATCCTTTCTATATCCCTTGCCTACATAAATCCCACGTTCAGTGAGAGTTAACTTATCGGATCATACTTTCACGTCAAATCCGTGCTTGCTCAGTAGAGATCCGGACAACAAGTTCTTCCGAATGTCTGGCACTTGCAGGATGTTGTTGAGAGTCAGCTCTTTCCCAGACGTCATTCTCATTCCGATCTTGCCATGACCTTTGACCTTTGATGTGGATGAATTCCCCATAAATCGTTCCTCGCCTTGTTTATTCTTCTAATAGGTGGTAAACATCCCCTTGTCAGAACACAGATGTGGCGGGTAGCATCAATGTCATACCACCACTCCATCGGGTTGCTCCCGACCATATTCACTTCAGACATCACGGTATCTATTTCAACCACTGTTTGATCGCCTTCAGCTACTTGGGCTTGTGCTTTGCCCTTGCCTTTGCGTGGGTTGCCCTTGCTCCGACATTCGTCGGACTTGTGACCCATTTCTCCATAGTTGTGACACTTTCCGGCGAACTTCTTGTTTTCCGGTTGGTTGTTGGGAACATTGGGTTGAAACTTCCATTTCTTGTCCTTTGGTTCAGTCCGATGAGCAGTCTCTGACTTTTGCCCTTTGGCATTTTTGCGGTTGCTTGATTCAATCCGTAGCTTGACCATGAAGTCTTTCATAGTCATGTCCTTTGTCTTGTGAAGTGGGTAACTTTTGAAGTCCTTCCAAAACGGGGGGGAGTTTCCCGATGAATGTTGCTACCTGGAATGGCTCACAGATATTCATGCCTTCAACAATGGTGTCATGGACCAGAAGTTGTAGCTTTTCAGCTTGCTGCATGACGGGCTTGTGATCTACCATTTTGAAGTCCATGAATTGTTGAACAATGAACTTCTTGTGGTCTGCATCCTCAGATTTGTACTTCTTTTCTAGGGCAACCCAGAGTTCCCTAGAAGTACCAACCAATATGTAAACTTGGTACTGTGGGTCTAACAGGCGGCTCAAAATCCACCCTTTTCACATGTAGTCACCGTTCATAGGAGCTTGGAGGGGTACCCCGCTTTGGCGGGTATATCCTCGGTCACATATCTGTCTAGTTTGTTCATGGTCAGGAAGAATAACATCTTCTTTTTCCAGGTTTCGAAGTTAGTTCCATCGAACTTCTCTGGCAGCAATCGTGCGCTCAAAGAGCAAGACATTTGTACTGTATGAGGAACAAGTTCATGACCGGACTCTGCACCACTATGGAGTGGATCAGTTTTGGTCGTTGGGTTTGGCATGCCAACCGATGGTAGACCACTCCCAAATTGGATTTGGGACGTCGGCTCACCGCTTCTTCCACCCGAAACATCAGTCAGGATCTTGAGGATACTTCCACCGTCGGAAGTAAACTGAGCCTCGGTAGTTTGTTTTGTGGTATCACCCATTTCTGTTACAGGAAAACAACCACGGTCAGCTTAACAAAATCATATTTTGTTAAGCTGTTGTGCACTAACTGTTTATTGAGTGTTGCCGATAAGGCGTTAGAATATTCAAACCGGGACTTATTTCAAAATTCGGTTTTAAAAATTAAACTTTAAAACAAAAAACGTTTTTGTTTTTAAACCGTGTAGATTCGAGATCGGAATCCCTTTCTTTGATTCAAAAAACACCCCACATTATGACGGTTACCGGTGTTTAATAATCCCACGATTCAAATGCCGTTTGAATCCGGCCTTCGTAATTTACCGGATGCCTACGAACCAGTGTAGTGCGTTGCACTTTCGAGATAGTAAAGCTCGGAAGCTGAAGAGAGGAGAAGAATGATTGATTGTGTGATTAGAATGAGAGGAGGAGAGCTATATTTATAGAGGATGAGGGAGAGTTGATAACGGATCCGGGCCCAAGAAAATTGGAGCCAATTGATTGGCCCAAAACGGAGGAGGGAAATCTGATCCACGGAAAAGCCACTTTTTAGGAGTCAAAGAAGAGCTGAACCACTTTCCCAAATCTTGGATATGTTGAAAATCTAAGTTTGGTCGGCCAAAAAATATTATAGGTGGCCAGCCCACATTATATCTAGGTTCACCCGTCTCATCGCAACGCAACGAGCACGAGCTCGACGCGACGCGGCTCGACGCGCGCGTGTGGTGGTTTGCCTACGCCGTTCCCCATTGAAAATTGGTAGTGACCCAAAGGTCACGGCCTTTAGTGCATTATTGCCCTATATATTCCATTAGATTTCCCTCAATATATTCGATGTGGGAAGCTTCCATTTTTGACTATTTTCCTAAGTTATTTCCTATAACGCAACCAACTTCGGGCCTCCATTTCTCATTCAAATGGAACTCAAATTTGACGTATGAATATACCACGAGTGAGACCTCGAGGAGACGAAGCCAACGCTCCCACTTTCTAGTGTTGATATTGGCCGGAGCCCAGCGGAAATGTGCCTGGAAAGTGCCCGGCGCAACCATGTGTTAAAACATGTTTTATTTATTTTAATTTAGTTCCAACATTACCTTTAATCACATGTACTATACATCATTACTGTGATTTCCAAGAAACTACTATATTGAAAAGCATGGGCTATGATGAAGATCTGGCTGTGAACCAAGTTTACGCTCGGTTTGACCTGATTCAAGGCATTAGTTGGGCTATATATTGGCTTACAAGGAAGAAGAAGAGCTTAACCTAGGCCTTGGTCTATGTAGCCCATGCACCTGAAGAATACATCTAAGCCGGATTTAGTGAAGAAAAGAAGATCTGAACCGAGTTTATTTTGTTTGTCTAAAGCCGCATTCATTTAATCAAGCTCATCATTTTGATTATGAGGCGCAACATTTTGATTATGGTACTTGACTAAGAAAAAGCAGGTAGACTGTTACGCTAGAAACGTGCCACGAGATCTTCGCATGCATTTAAAGAATCAAAGATGTCCTGAAAATGCAAAGACACAAACCAAACAAGATCAAAAGCAACAAGAAAGACCTACACTATAAACAATCAAAAAAATGACTTAATCTAGACCTAGTCTCCGGCAACGGCGCCAAAAACTTGTTACGCTAGAAACGTGACACGCAAAAGTCATAAATTTATAACTCGATATATTTTTCCTAACTCCTAACGAACCCACAACGTATGGGTCGTTTTGAAGTAAGGATAGTATTCCGAGGTCGAACACAAAGACTAAGGTGAAATTGAGTCAATAGTGACTAAGGATAGTAAAGACCAAGGCTAAGAAAAGAGAAAGAAATAAAGAAATAAAAATCTCAATGTTTTTGGTTTGGTTTTGTGGTGATCAATCAAGGATCACAAATCATGCAAGATTAACAAACAACTAAGCTAGCAACGCTAAATAACAAACACAAACAAGAGAAGGATATTCAAAGAGAGAAAGGGCGATTCTAGGGGTTAGAAATTCCGGTTATGGCAATAGGGCTCAAGCTATCTAGTCATTCTTTGGATCAACTATAGTATGTTGGGAATGGGTGTTTCTACATTGGGATCAATCACCTGGTAGGTCTCATGGTCCACTAGTCCGTTCCTAAGGTCTTATCACTGGGTAAGTCTCAAAGAACCTATGGTTAGGAAGTCTACACAAACCGGATTGCTATCTAGGGATCTAACCTCTCCTCACCGGGTAGGTCTCGGGAAGGCAAGTCCTAAACATATATCCTAGCACACTCAGTCCAATAGCGGCTAGTGAGGCTCACTACTACCTAGAGTTCATCATCCTCGGTACCTAAGATCAAGAATCACCGGGTAGGTCTCTTCTCACACTTAGTTGCTAACACTAGGTCACCCTAGGATAGATCTAACTCAACAAACACTAGGATTTCAACAATCTAACAACCTAACACTTAGATTTAACAATACAAACAAGTCAGACAAAATCACGGGCAGTTCCTCACTTCAACGGCCGTGGAACCTACTAGAAAAGGCCGTTATTTACAACAGAGGCTAGGTTCGAGCAAACAAATCATCCAAAGGTACGTTTAAGTCTATCCTATCATAGTCCAAGCCATAACCATCATTTCCTTACCCTAGAATCACATCTATTTAGCCAACAACATGTATCATCACAATCATAGTCATCAAGCATAAAATCATGGAGTCCATATCAAGAGGATGAAATGAAAGAGAGATGAAGCAAATAGAACAACAAAAACGAGCTGAATAAGTGTTGAAAGAGAGACTTAAAACCCTTCAAAAGAAGGTTCGAATCGTTCTTACTACCCTAGAAAATATTTCCAACAAACTTCACTCTAAAAACTAAGAAACTCTAAGAATGGTGTGTTCTTCTCCTCTTCTCCAATGGAAGTCTTTCTTCTCCTCCAAGAGTAGCTCCAATCCAATTCCAAAATGAGAGTGTGGGAGAGAATGTGTGTGAGGTCAGGTGTGTAGTGGATCTCCTTTAGAATCATCCTACAAGGGCACTTACAGCCTTCACCATTTGCAAGAGTCGGTTATGGAGATCGTGGGGCAGTTGTCCCAGCTGTGCAGAAGGAATCACGGCTCATTCCACGGCTGTGGAACTCCCAGTGGCCGTGATTCTGGTATTTCAGCCTTCTTTTGATCGTTGAGCGATGAGTTGGTGCAAGGCATGCACCAACATGGTCCTATGTGTTCTCCCTTGTTCCTAACTTGCTTCCAATGAGTCCCAAGGTGTGTCATTTCGAGGAACAATCCTTGGATGTATCGGTTAAGCTCGAAAAGTTCCCAAAATACCTACAAAACATAAAAAATTCCGTGTAGACGTCTATCTCGACAACATACATGAATTAACTGTAATTCGTCACAAACTAATGCTAAACTATGCATGAATAGCGGGAAAAACTATCTAAATGAATGCCTAGACTAACGTCATAAATCGTGTTATCAAAATACCCCATACTTAAGGTTTGCTCGTCCCCGAGTAAGTCCCAACTATAGACTAAGAGATGACATGATTTATGCATGCAGAAAAACAACGAAATCATTTTGGAGTTGTGTTTCTAATATTGGATCACCTTCATAGTCATGTTTCATGGCAAACGGACAAGCAATCATGCATCAAATAAATGGAGGCATGAAAAGACAATCATACTTAACTAGAAAGCATGTATGAAAGGTAAAAATGAAGAAGTCAAGATGATCATGAACATATCCAATCTAGATCACTAAGTCTTACACATATACAAATAGGTCACAAGGACTTAGGAAAGAAGAGGCTAACAAACGTTGTGATTATGTGGGAATTTTCAGGTTATGTGATGCTAATCCGGGAAAGGAACTAACTCCACAATTTCATTTTTGATCAACTTCACCACAAGTGTATATTTTCTCCATTTTTTCTTTGTTTTCGTTTCTTTTTCACTTTCTTTTTCTTTCACTTATTTTTGAGACAATGTCATTGGTGTACAAAAGCCAAAACCTTGGTGATTAGCGGACCTCGTGATTTTTCCGAGGTGCCTCACACCGGGCACACATACCAAGGCTTGTTAGGACATTCGGTTTATCCGACTTTGACAAGGCACAAACACCCGATTATGTGAATGGTGCCGAGTTACTCGTCATCAAAACCAAAGTCCCCAAACCTATATTTTTTCTACACTTTTCACAACAAATTCAGCACTTCATTCACCACTTACTTTCATCAACAACTTCACCCCACACTTGTTCGTCACACACATCAACACACTATCATGATCCTATTCCCGGATGGGTCAAAAGAGGTCAAATTTTATATCAATTGAGGTGCTTAAACAACATGATCAAGATGAGAAGTAGAGAAAGATGAATTGCCTTAATAACTCCTAAATGATGTGCAAGAACTAGCATGTAATTTCGACCATCAATCCTCAATCCAATCAAGGCAAACATTCATGATCATAATTCAATCATGGGATCCAAGATAAGTACTTCAAGTCCACATATGCATCCATCAATTCAACAGATAAGACCATCCATAGCCAATTCACAAGACAATTTCATCATAAGGGTCATACCCAAGCGTAGAAGCACTAAAAAATTTTAAATTTTCTGATTTTTTGGATTTTCGAAATATATATGTACAATGCAAGACAAAAATGATACATGTGACAATATTAAACTATCCTAGATGCTAATCATGCAAGTGATCATGAAAACCCCACCCCATACTTAGAAACACATTGTCCCCAATGTGTAAATGAAGTAAAGAACAGTGAAAGAGGGTCCTCACAATGTAAAATTGGCGATGCTTTGGTGTTTCGGTTCACTCAAGTGGATTGATGGCGGATGATCCTATCAACGATGGTAGAGAGCTCAAGGTGTTCGTTAACGCGTCGGGACCCGCGCTAGGCACCGCTAGCCGTCCAAGTTCCGCGTCTTTTCCACCCATAATTGATAAGGGTCTCATCATCATCATCCACATGCCATGCAAGGCTTCCATGCTACTTATACTCTAGCACACAAACTCCAAACACACAAAAACACACAAAAACAAAAAAATCAAAACTAACACAAAAACGAAAAGGAAAAGATGTCTACCAATGGGTTGCCTCCCACCAAGCGCTTCTTTAAGGTCATTAGCTTGACCAAACTCGGGGGCGTTTCACTCAAGGTGAAGTGGGGCAATCATATCCACCGGATCTCCCGGGATATACTTCTTCAGCCGGTGCCCATTCACTTTAAAATTCTCACAATGCTCCCCTCCTATCTCAACCGCTCCATGGGGAAAGATCTTCTTCACCACATAAGGACCCGTCCATCTTGAATTTAGCTTTCCGGGGAAGAGCCATAGCCTTGAATTGAAGAGAAGGACAAGGTCGCTTTCATTCAACTCCTTCGGGATGAGATGCTTGTCATGCCAACGTTTGGTCCTTTCTTTGTAGATTCGGGCGTTTTCATAGGCATCCAACCGGATCTTCTCAAGAGCGTTCATATCCAGAAATCTCTTCTCACCGACCTCCTTGAAGTCAAAATTCAGCCACCTAATGGCCAAATATGCTCTATGCTCCATATCTACCGGAAGGTGGCAAGACTTGCCATAAACTAGCTTGTAGGGACTGGTGCTAATCGGAGTCTTGAAAGCGGTTCTATAAGCCCACAAAGCATCACTGAGCTACATAGCCCAATCCTTTCTCGTCCTAGAAACTGTCTTCTCAAGGATTCCCTTTATCTCGAGGTTTGAGATCTCCACTTGGCCACTAGTTTGGGGATGGTAAGGTGTTGCCACCTTATGAGTCACCCCATACTGAGCCAAAAGTGTCCCAAAGTTCCTATTGGTGAAGTGCTTCCCTCCATCACGTATAATCACCCTTGGTGTCCCAAACCTAGGAAAGATCACTCGGTTGAAGAATCGCACCACAACCTTGGCATCATTTGTGAGAGAGGCGATTGCCTCCACCCATCTTGAAACATAGTCTACCGCCAATAGGATGTAGAGGTTGCCACAAGAAGAGGGGAATGGTCCCATGAAGTCCACACCCCACACATCGAATATCTCCACCTCTTGTATATTGTTCAAGGGCATCTCATTCCTCCTTGAGATGTTCCCCGTCCTTTGGCAAGCATCACATGCTACCACAAAATTCTGCACATCCTTGAACAAACTTGGCCAATAAAACCCGGATTACAACACCTTTGCACATGTCTTGTGTGAGCTAGCATGGCCTCCACATGGCAAGGAATGACAATGGCGGATCACACTCTCCACCTCATCCTCCGGTATGCATCTTCTAAAGACCCCATCCGGTCCTCCCTTGAACAAAAGCGGTTAACTCTAATAGTAATGCCTCACATCCTTGAAGAACTTCTTCCTTTGGGCATAGGATAAACCGGGTGGCACCTCCTCACACACAAGGTAGTTCACAATGTCGGCATACCATGGCTCACTCCCTCTAGACACTTGAAGCAAGCACTCCTCCACCAATTGCAATTGCTCATCCCGGAATAATTCATCAATCGGGATGTCATCTTTTTCAATCTCCAACGATGGGAGCCTACTAAGATGGTCCGCCACAGAATTTTCGGATCGTTTCTTGTCCCGGATTTACAAATCAAACTCTTGAAGAAGAAGAAGGATCCACCGAATCAAACGAGGCTTGGCATCCTTCTTTGTAAGGAGATAACGGATTGCAGCATGATTCGTATACACAATGACCTTCGCTCCAACAAGATACGAGCAGAACATCTCAAATGCGTACTCAATCGCTAGCAACTCCTTCTCGGTTGTAGCATAATAGAGTTGGGCATCATCTAGCGTCTTGCTAGCATAATAGATGGCATGTGTAAGCCCATCTTTCCTTTGCCCCAAAACAGCCCCAACGGATACATCACTCGCGTCACACATGATCTCAAATGGTAGACTCCAATCCGGAGGTTGCATGATGGGTGCGGAGATCAAAGCGTTCTTCAACCTACAAAAAGCCTCAAGGAAATCCTTGGAGAAAACAAACTCAACATCTTTCATTAGTAGGTTAGTAAGAGGCATGGAAATCTTAGAGAAATATTTAATGAATCTCCGGTAAAAACCGGCATGCCCTAGAAAACTCCTTACCCACTTCACCGAGGTAGGTGGCGGCAACTTCTCTATCGTCTCTATCTGAGCCCTATCAACCTCAATGCCACAGTTGGACACCAAATGTCCCAACACAATGCCTTCACTTACCATGAAGTGGCATTTTTCCCAATTTAAGACTAGATTAGTCTCCTCACATCTTTTAAGCACCAAAGACAAATTAGCTAAACAATCATCAAATGAAGATCCATAAACAGAGAAATCATCCATAAACACTTTCATGATGTTTTCAATGTACTCAGAAAAGATAGCCATCATACACCTTTGGAAGGTGGCGGGTGCATTACACAACCCAAATGGCATTCTCCTATATGCAAATGTACCCCAAAGACATGTGAATGTAGTTTTCACTTGGTCGTCCGGGTGGATAGGGATTTGGAAGAATCCACTATAACCATCTAAGTAGCAAAAGTGGGAATGTTGAGCTAATCTCTCTAGCATTTGGTCAATGAAAGGAAGAGGGAAGTGATCTTACCTAGAGGCCACATTCAGTTTCCTATAGTCTATACACATCCTCCATCCCGTAATCGTTCTAGTTGGGATTAATTCATTATTCTCATTGGTCACTACGGTCATCCCACCCTTCTTAGGAACCACATGCACGGGACTAACCCACTTACTATCCGAAATCGGGAAAATGATTCCCGCATCTAGCAATTTAAGAATCTCTTTCTTTACTACTTCTTTCATGATGGGGTTTAGTCTTCTTTGAGGTTCAATTGAAGGTTTGTGATTATCTTCCATTAAGATCTTATGCATGCACAAAGAAGGTTTAATGCCAACTAAATTATCAATGGTATAGCCAATAACCTTCCTATGCAATCTCAATTCATGCAACAATCTATTCAACTCATCATCATTCAAGCATGCATTAACAATCACCGGATAAGTAGAATCTTCACCAACAAAAGCATACTTAAGATGAGAGGGGAGGGGTTTAAGTTCAAGTTTAGGAGGACCTTTATCGATTGGAGACGCTCTGTACAATGTAGGTTGAGATGATTTCAAAGCCATTGAAGACTCCTCAAGGCTCCTTGAAGCTTGATCAATCATTAAGGCACTTTCTGGCAAAATCACGGTCTTAATCACGGCCTCTGGCAAAACCCTGGGCGTGGAATCTTAGAAGCCGGCACTTTGGAGCACTCCAGAGAGTTCCACGGCCGTGGTCCTCTGTGCCAGACCGTGATTCTTACAGCTCCTCAACACACTTTCGTGTACTTCAAATTCAGCTCTTGCCTCCTCGTCCAATGCATCTAAGGACTTGATTTCTTCGTTACAATCGTCCTCAACTCCTTCCTGCATCTAAGGCCTTGATTTCTTCGTTCACCAAGGGCTGGCCCCTTCATCATTGTGGATAATTTGAACTTGATATTCTCTTCTCCAATGTTGAAAGAGAGAATTCTATTTTTGCAATCCACCAAACATCCGGATGTGGCCAAGAAAGGTCTCTCCAAGATGATAGGAACCGGATAGTCCGCCGGGATGTCGAAAACAACGAAGTCTATTGGCACATAGAACTTCCCTAGTTGCACCGGTATGTCTTCCAAGATTCCAACGGGATGGGTTATCGAACGGTCCGCCATGTAAAGGGTCATCTTGACCGGCTTTGGCTCTCATAGCCCAACCTTGTTGCAAAGTGAAAGCGGGATGATGCTTACACTTGCCCCAAGATCACATAGGGCTTCATACTTCACTTCTCCCACTCCAAGTTGGCACACAAAAAGATCCCGGATCTCTTAGCTCAGGAGGAATCTCCTCCTTCATAGTTTGAATCAATTCCGAGGACCTCTTTGTCATCCTCACTTCTCCATACTCCTCCAACTTCCTCTTCTTGGAGAGTATTTCCTTCAAAAACTTGCCATATGCCGGCATACCTAGAATAGCATCCATGAACGGAATGTTAATATGCAATTTGGACATGAGTTCAAGGAATTTACCGAAGTGTTTGTCCAATCAAGCCCTTGCTCGTGATTGTGGGAATGGTAGTGGTGGCTTGTATGGAGGTGGTGCCACATATGTTGGCTCATCATCCTTGCTCTTGCCTCCATCTTCTTGCAATGTCTCCCTTCTATCACCACTCGATTTCCCTTATCATTTCCCTTAGGTAAGGGACCCTTCATGCTCAGCCCACTCCTTGTTGTGATGGCCAACACTTGGCCTCTTGGGTTATCTTCGGTTCTTCCGGGAAGCTTTCCCGGATCTCTATGAGCTTCACCCGCCTTTTGGAACACTTGTGCTTCTAGCACTTTTTGAGCTTTAGAAATGGAAGTCAATGTGCTCTCAAGACCGCTCAACCTTCCAAGCAATTGCTCAAACATCATCTCGGTTCTATCCTTTGGAGGTTGAGTAAATCCGGGTGGAGGCTCTTCTGAAGCCTTAGGAGGTGGAGCTGCGCTTGTGGAAGCGGGAGGGTTCAAGGCTCCATCCGGGTTAGAATAGGAAAACCCGGTATGGTTGTGGTTAGGCCGGTAATTGTTGAATTGCCGGTTGTTGTTGAAGTTCCTTGGGCCTTAATACTTTTTGTAGTTACTCCCTCCCATGTAGTTCACATCTTCCTCCTTGGAAGACGAGTTTGCTTGCACTTGCACTTGAGGGCTTGCTTGACTCTTCAAAGTTGTAGCACACAACTCCCTCAAAGACTTAAGCTCATTGTTGATTGCATCAAGCTTGAAATTACTCATGGTGACCTCACTCACCTTATATGCTCCCGCTTTTCTCCCATCACTCTTCCTATGGGAGTACTTTTCAATCACCAAAGCTTGTTTCTCTACAAATTCCCAAGCTTCGTCCACATTCTTTTCCATGAAAGTCCCTCCGGAAAGAGATTGAAGCTTGAATTGACTATCTTCATCAAGTCCCTTGAAGTAGATCTCCAAAAGCTCTATTTTCGGTATACCATGGTGTGGACAATCTAGGAGAAGGTCTTTGAACCTCTCCCAAGACTTGAATAGGCTTTCTCTATCCTTCATCACGAAGGCATTGATCTTCCCTCTTAGCTCGGTAGTCTTGGAAGGTGGGAAGAATTTAGTCAAGAACTCGGTTGTTATTTCCTCCCAAGTACTCACATGCCCTAGTGGAATCGATTGGTAGCAAGCCAAGGCTTTATCTCGTAGTTCATCAAATCTTGATGAGGGGACTCTCCTTCCATCCATCCAAATTGATTATGCCGGATCATTTGTAACACTTGAGGGCAGAGCTCATAATCATGGGCTATGGGATCTCCTAAATTCACACCCGGACGGTGCACTCTTTGAGCCGGATCCATACGTTGACCTAACGTTTGTGGCTCCTCAATCATTATCGACTCAAATCAAATATTAACCGCTGGATGCGGTTGTGGTGGTGGTGGAGGAGGAGGTTGTTGACGATTAAGCTCTCTTTGCACAAGAGCTTGCCTAATCTCTTCAATCTCCCTCCTCGTTGCTTCTTGCCTCTCATTGGCAAGTCTCCTTTCATTATCCAAGAGCTCATCTCTTAATCTAATTATCTCTAGAGCCTCATCCAACTCAGCTTGAAGATCTCTTGCGGCCATCTCCTTCTTCTTCTTAATGCTCTTAGATATAGCTTTAAGGGTTTTCTCCGGTTCGGGATCAAATGGAGCCAATTCCTTGCCACGAGATCTTCGCATGCACCTAAAGAATGAGAGATGTCCTGAAAATGCAAAGACACAAACCAAACAAGATCAAAAGTAACAAGAAAGACCTACAATATAAACAATCACAAAAATGACTCAATCTAGACCTAGTCCCCGCCAACAGCGCCAAAAACTTGTTACGCTAGAAACGTGACACGCAAAAGTCTTAAATTTATAACTCGATATATTTTTCCTAACTCCTAACGAACCCACAATGTATGGGTCGGTTTGTAGTAAGGATACTATTCCGAGGTCGAACACAAAGACTAAGGTGAAATTGAGTCAATAGTGACTAAGGATAGTAAAGACCTAGGCTAAGAAAAGAGAAAGAAATAAAGAAATAAAAATCTCAATGTTTTTGGTTTGGTTTTGTGGTGATCAATCAAGGATCACAAATCATGCAAGATTAACAAACAACTAAGCTAGCAACGCTAAATAACAAACACAAACAAGAGAAGGATATTCAAAGAGAGAAAGGGCGATTCTAGGGGTTAGAAATTCCGGTTATGGCAATAGGGCTCAAGCTATCTAGTCATTCTTTGGATCAACTATAGTATGTTGGGAGTGGGTGTATCTACATTGGGATCAATCACCTGGTAGGTCTCATGATCCAGTAGTCCGTTCCTAAGGTCTTATCACCGGGTAAGTCTCAAAGAACCTAAGGTTAGGAATTCTACACAAACCGGATTGCTATCTAGGGATCTAACGTCTCCTCACCGGGTAGGTCTCGGGAAGGCAAGTCCTAAACATAAATCCTAGCACACTCAGTCCAATAGTTGCTAGTGAGGCTCACTACTACCTAGAGTTCATCATCTTCGGTACCAAAGATCAAGAATCACCGGGTAGGTCTCTTCTCACACTTAGTTGCTAACACTAGGTCACCCTAGGATAGATCTAACTCAACAAACACTAGGATTTCAACAATCTAACAACCTAACACTTAGATTTATCAATACAAACAAGTCAGACAAAATAGCGGGCAGTTCCTCACTTCCACGGCCGTGGAACCTACTAGAACAGGCCGTGATTTACAACAGAGGCTAGGTTCGAGCAAACAAATCATCCAAAGGTACGTTTAGGTCTATCCTATCATAGTCCAAGCCATAACCATCATTTTCTTACCCTAGAATCACATCTATTTAGCCAACAACATGCATCATCACAATCAAAGTCATCAAGCATAAAATCATGGAGTCCATATCAAGAGGATGAAATGAAAGAGAGATGAAGCAAATAGAACAAGAAAAACGAGCTGAATAAGTGTTGAAAGAGAGACTTACAATCCTTCAAAAGAAGGTTCGAATCGTTCTTACTATCCTAGAAAATGTTTCCAACAAACTTCACTCTAAAAACTAAGAAACTCTAAGAGTAGCTCCAATCCAATTCCAAAATGAGAGTATAGGAGAGAATTTGTGTGAGGTCAGGTGTGTAGTGGATCTCCTTTAGAATCATCCTGCAAGGGCACTTATAGCCTTCACCATTTGCAAGAGTCGGTTATGGAGATCGTGGGATAGCTGTCCCAGCTGTGCAGAAGGAATGATGTGAGCCCGCCGGACTTAAGCAACGAGACTAATGTGACAGCAGCAAGATAAACACCACCTCTCACTCGAGTTACAGCCCGCATGCTAGGCCAAACCACTTTGACCTACCACCCGTTCGGAGCTCCGACATTTGAGGCCGTCCTTGACTATCACTTAGTGAACATACTTGAGGCAATTGAGGATGCCGGATCACTTTAAACCTTAGATGTAACCTTTTTTTATTTTATGTGTTCATGTTTGTTTTTATTTCAAGGGATTAAAACCACATTTAGTTGGGATTCTTTCAGCCACGTTTTTGACCCTTGGAGCTCTAATTGGCCGGCCATATTTATGGTTTTTAGGCCATTTATTGCTTGAAGTTGTTGGTTGAAAGACCCTAGGTTTGCCTTTATTCAATATCACAACTCTTGAACTACTTGTATGCTTTTATTGTGGGGAGTTGGTGCTGAATTTTCAGCCCATATAAGAGGCCTTCTCCCACACACGTTTGAAGGAGATTAAGAAGTTGAGTCAATCAAAAGTTGTGTTTTCACTTTGAGAAAAACAAACCTAGAGACTAAGGTGAGAGGTCAAAGTTTCGAAACCCACAAGGTGAGAGGCCGAGTGGTGTCCTTACGGTGCGAGGCTAGGAGGACAAAGGGGATCCAATTTCCAAAGTGAGATTCCGAGGAAAGAAAATACCGAGCCAAGGAGATCCAAGGTGCGAGGCTGGACGATTCCTTGCTTGGCATATCCCATATAAATCGAAAATACCCAAAAGAAGTAGTCGGAGGAACAACACCGGCGGATCCTTGCGTTCAACTGACGAAGAGCGCATCAAGTGGTATCAAAGCCCAACGGTGCGAGTTCCTCAGGCTTTCGGGGTACGAATTGCTTACCTAAACTTGTTTTTAGTTTTTGCAATTTTGAGTAGTTCCCCAAAATTTTGGTGCTTACAATCTTCCTTCTTGTGAGTCTTTAGAGAGATCTTGTTGACCTTTTTTATTCAAAAAACAAAAAAAACACAAAAAGCATATTTTATATCATCCAGTAAAGTAAAAAAAAACGACAACAAAAGAAAAGAAAAGCAAAAGAACAGAAAAGCAAAACAAAAGAAAAGAAAAGTTGTTTGAGTGTTTTCGTTGAGATCAAAATTGTCATTGAGAGTGTTCTTGATATTGTTATCAAAGTTATTCTTGAGTGTTCTAGCCATCCAAAACACAACCCGCACGTTTTGGGGAAAACGCTTGTTATTGCTTTGACTAACTACTTGTTAGGGACTAAGTAAATACTCGCCGGAAGGCTCGTATTTGTTGTTGTTTGTGTTGCCCTTTGTGTTTGCTTTTCTGAAGTTATATTGCATCTTGGCATACCTTGCTTATCTTGTGAACTATATTGAAATCTTGCGGAATTTTGTTACCAAGTGAAATATTTGAGTGGAGGGCATTGCCTAGTGCATTGGAAAAGGTGAGTGAGAGCTTTGCCTCGAAGCAAAGGAAAAGGGGAGTTGTGTGAACACAAACACTATCAAACACGTGAGTGAGTGTGAGGAGAAATACACTTGAGAGAGGAGAGAGAGAGAACGATTTTGTTGCTAACCTTTTGCCTTCTAGTTTGATTTGTGTGATAGGCGAAGAGGCTAGAAAAGGTGAAAAACGGCCGGTTTTGTGGTTTTGCGGAAAAAAGGCGTCCGAAATAGGCATTTTTAGCCATCTACACCGTTTCAGTCACGAAATAGACATTTTTAGTACTTTCGGTTTGCCTTTGAACATTTGGTTTTGTTATACCTTTGGACACGTGGTTTTGTTTGTTTCTTTGCTTATTTTGTAGTCCAAAAAACAGGATGGCATCAGTCAATGGTAATGGGATCAACCAAGCCGACCCACGTATTGACCGCCTTGAAGCCCAACTAGCTGAACTTTTAAGGAGACTACCTCCTGTCCCACCGGAACAAAGTCAAGGAGGAAGTAACTAGGGACCACCTCGTAGAGGTCGAGATAGGAGTATGAGTGTGAATAGCCATGCAAGCAGAAACCAAGATAGACGCCGAGATAGAGACTGGAACAGAAACCGGGACCATAGTCAAGCTTATCGACACGATGACTCGGACGATGAAGAAAATCGTGGTCACCGCAATAGAAGGCGTTACCATGGATCAAAAGTGGATGTTCCCAACTTCACCGGAACTGCAGAAGCTGAGACCTACATTGAGTGGGAGACTAAGGCTGAACAAGTCTTCCGTTATTATGGTTTTAACGAGTATGAAAAGATTGAAGCTGCTACTATTCATTTTGTTGATTTTGCTCTAACTTGGTGGCAGGAAGAATTGGAATATGTGGAGGCACATCAACAGCCACGCATCAACACCTGGTTTGAACTCCATAGAAGGATGCGTGCTCGGTTCATACCTTCGGATTACAAGCAACAATTGTTGCTCAAACTTGAAAGGCTACGTCAAGGTAACCGAACTCCAGACGAGTACCACAAAGAGTTGAGAACTCTCCTTCAGAGATCGGGAACCTGACAACCCGACGACGATATCCTAGCCAAGTTCTTATGTGGGCTTAATCCCGATGTGCCCGAAATAGTTGAACAACTCCGACACACAAGCCTAACTGATGCCCTTCACCATGCTACCCACGCCTATAATGTCATCCAAAAACGTAAGGCATCCGGATCAACAAGAAGAGGGACAAGTCATGAATCCATTGAACCCTCTCAAAATAATCGTCCTACCCACACAATCGGTTCATCCCCAACAGTAGCTCCCAAGGCCACCTCCGCCCCTAACCCTAGTACCCATCTTCCAAGTATCCCACCAACACCAGAAACGAGTTGGACTAGAGAAGTGAAGTGCTACAAGTGTTATGAGCATGGTCATTATGCCCGGAAGTGCCCTAATCCCCGTAAGGTTTTATTGAATGCATTTGTGGAAGAGGTCATCATGAATCCGAAGATGACTATGAAATAGTAGCTTCAATCATAGAAGGTGTTGAAGTTGAAGCTCGTGCTCCTGTGGGAGATTTCTGCCTTGTCACAAAAAAGGCCCTACAAGCAAGCGAACTGGTTCCCGATGTCTCACAAAGGGAGAATCTCTTTAACGCTTGTTGTTTAATTTCGGGACAATTGTTTACTGTTATTATTGATAGTGGGTCTTGCTATAACATTGTTAGTCAAGAGGTCGTTGCACACCTAGGACTCAAAACGAAGGCGCACTCACAACCTTATTCGCTCAATTGGCTCAACACCAACGCTCCCCTTCAAGTCAAGGAGCAATGTTTTGTTCACCTTGCCATCGGACCATACCAAGACGACGTTGTTTGTGACGTGCTTCCAATCACAGCTTGCCAAAACTTACTTGGGAGACCATGGCAGTTTGACCAAAGGGTATTTCATGATGGTTATACCAACATATACTTCTTCGCCATGGCCGGGAAGAAAGTAAAACTCATGCCTCTCAGCCCATCCGAGATCATGGAAGACCACATGTGTAGAGAAAGGAAGAGGTTGGAGAAAGTTGAGGCCGCAAGGACAAAGGGAAAGACTAATATGGTTCTTGAAATAGCATCCGACCCCAAGACCCTACTCACCGCACGGCTACACGACGCCCGTCGAGCCCTACAAAGGGGGGATATTTGCTTCCTTCTTGTTTGTGTAACAACTTTAACTACTATGGAAGCTAATGATTTGTCTTTGCCTTCTTGTATTTCAGGACTACTTGAGGAGTTCAAGGAGATTATGCCCGAAGAGATTCCCCCGGGACTACCCCCTATCCGAGGCACAAAACATCAGATTGACTTCATACCCGGATCTACCATCCCAAATCGGCCTGCATATCGAGCTAACCCGGTGGAAACAAAGGAGCTACAACCTCAAGTGGAGGATCTTTTTAGTAAGGGATACATTCGGGAGAGCTTGAGTCCATGTGCCGTTCCTGTGCTATTGGTACCCAAGAAAGATGGGAGTTGAAGGATATGCGTCGACTGCCGTGCCATCAACCAAATCACTGTAAGGTACCGACATCCTATTCCTCGTCTTGATGATATGTTAGATGAATTTCACGGTGCTACTCTTTTCTCTAAAATAGACCTTAAAAGTGGATATAATCAGATTAGGATGCATAAGGGGGATGAATGGAAAACTGCTTTCAAAACTAAGTATGGATTATATGAGTGGCTTGTAATGCCTTTTGGATTAACGAATGTACCTAGTACGTTTATGCGCCTAATGAACCATGTCCTACGTGATTTCTTAGGTAATTTTGTTGTAGTGTATTTTGATGACATCTTAGTTTATAGTCGGACATTGGATGAGCATGTTGAACATTTGAGGAGTGTATTTCTTGTGCTTAAAGAGCAACATTTTTTTGTAAACTTTAAGAAATGCCATTTTTGCTCGGAATCTGTGGTTTTTTTGGGTTTTGTGGTAGGAAAGGAAGGCTTGCGAGTGGACGAAGAGAAGACCAAGGCAATATCAGAATGGCCCCGTCCGACAACGGTCCCTCACATACGGGGTTTCCTTGGACTTGTCGGGTTTTATAGGAGGTTCGTTCGGGACTTTAGCACCATTGTCGCTCCCCTCACCGAATTGACCAAGAAGGGCGTGCGATTTGAGTGGGGATCCGCTCAAGAGGAGTCCTTTATGATAATTAGAGAGCGACTGACCCATGCCCCCGTTCTTATGCTTCCGGACATCTCAAAAACTTTCGAGATAGAGTGTGACGCTTCGGGAATCGGGATTGGAGGAGCTTTGATGCAGGAGGGGCACCTCGTGGCATACTTTAGCGAGAAACTGGGAGGAGCCTCCTTGAACTATCCTACATACGACAAGGAGTTATATGCCTTGGTTTGGCTCCTCCAAGTTTGGGAGCACTATCTTCTACCTCGTGAATTCGTTATACATTCTGATCACGAGTCGTTGAAGTATTTGAGAGGACAAGCCAAGTTGAACAAACGTCATGCACGATGGGTGGAATATATTGAGGCTTTTCCATATGTTGTGCGCTACAAGAAGGGAAAGGACAACATCGTAGCTGATGCGTTATCTCGTAGGTACTCACTTCTATCTTCCTTATATGCATGCGTTTTGGGTTTTGGACTGATTCGTGATTTATATGCTCTTGATGTGGACTTCCGGGACATTTTTGCGCTTTGTTTGCGCTCTAGTAGTGACTCTCATGCTAGTAGTTATTACATTCATGATGGATATTTGTTTAGAGCTTCTAGGTTATGTTTGCCTACTTGTTCTTTGAGAACTTTGATTGTTTTAGAGGCCCATGGCGGGGGATTGATGGGTTATTTTGGGGTTACTAAGACTTTAGGCATATTGAGGGAACACTTTTATTGGCCTAAGATGAGAAGTGATGTAGAGAGTTGTTTTGCTAGTTGTGTACCTTGTCGTAAGGCTAAGTCTAAGGCTAACCCCCATGGATTATATTTACCCTTGCCTATTGCTAGCTCTCCTTGGGAAGACATTTCCATGGATTTTGTCCTAGGATTACCTCGTTCTAGGAAAGGACATGATTCCATTTTTGTGGTTGTTGATAGGTTTTCTAAGATGGCGCATTTTATTGCTTGTAGTAAATATGATGATGCGTCAAATGTGGCTAACCTTTTCTTTGAGCATATTGTTAAGCTGCATGGGATACGTAGGTCAATTGTGTCGGACCGAGACTCTAAGTTCCTTATTTATTTTTGGAAGACACTTTGGGCCAAGATGGGGACGAAATTGTGTTTTTCGACTTCTTGTCATCCCCAAACGGATGGACAAATTGAGCTAGTAAACCGGACTCTTGGCACTTTGCTTCGTACTATGATGGATACTTACTTGTGCAGGTGGGAGGATTGTTTGCCCTTTGTGGAGTTTGCATATAACCGGGCTATTCATTCGGCGAACAAGAAGTTCCCTTTTGAAATTGTTTATGGCAAGAATCCTCTTACTCCGCTGGATTTGACTCTTCAACTGGCTCCGCAACCCGTTGATGTAGATGGGCAATCTAGAGCTGAGTTTGTGAAATGTTTGCATGAGCGGGTCCGAACCCAGTTAGAAAATGTACCGAGCAATATGTCAACAAAGCCAACAGAGTGCCCCGGAAAATGCTCTTCATGGAGGGAGACCTCGTGTGGGTCCATTTGAGGAAGGATCGCTTTCCTTCTATTCGGCAATCTAAGCTCAACCCACGAGCGGATGGTCCTTTCCCGGTCCTCGAGAAGATTAACGATAATGCATATAGCATTGAGCTTCTCACTAAGTATGGTGTCCATAATGTGTTTAATGTTTCTGATTTGTCTCCTTTTTATGTAGGTGATGAGGTCGAGGATGCGGAGAACGAGTTGGCGGACTCGGGGTCGAATCCTTTCCAAGAAGGAGGGGATGATGTGAGCCCGCCGGACTTAAGTAACGAGACTAATGTGATAGCAGCAAGATCAACACCACCTCTCACTCGAGTTACAGCCCGCATGCTAGGCCAAACCACTTTGACCTACAACCCTTTCGGAGCTCCGACATTTGAGGACGTCCATGACTATCACTTAGTGAACATACTTGAGGCAATCGAGGATGCCGGATCACTTTAAACCTTAGATGTAACCTTTTTTTTTATTTTATGTGTTCATGTTTGTTTTATTTCAAGGGTTTAAAACCACATTTAGTTGGGATTCTTTCAGCCACATTTTTGGCCCTTGGAGCTCTAATTGGCCGGCCATATTTATGGTTTTTAGGCCATTTATTGCTTGAAGTTGTTGGTTGAAAGACCCTAGGTTTGCCTTTATTCAATATCACAACTCTTGAACTACTTGTATGCTTTTATTGTGGGGAGTTGGTGCTGAATTTTCAGCCCATATAAGGCCTTCTCCCACACACGTTTGAAGGAGATTAAGAAGTTGAGTCAATCAAAAGTTGTGTTTTCACTTTGAGAAAAACAAACCTAGAGACAAAGATGAGAGGCCAAAGTTTCGAAACCCACAAGGTGAGAGGCCGAGTGGTGTCCTTACGGTGCGAGGCTAGGAGGACAAAGGAGATCCAATTTCCGAAGTGAGATTCCGAGGAAAGAAGATCTCGAGCCAAGGAGATACAAGGTGCGTGGCTGGACGATTCCTTGCTTGGCATATGCCATATAAATCGAAAAATACCCAAAAGAAGTAGTCGGAGGAACAACACCGGCGGATCCCTGCGTTTAACTGACGAAGAGCGCATTAAGGAATCACGGCCCATTCCACGGCCGTGGAACTCCCAGTGGCCGTGATTCTAGTGCTTCAGCCTTCTTTTGATCATTGAGCGATGAGTTGGTGCAAGGCATGCACCAACATGGTCCAATGTGTTCTCCCTTGTTCCTAACTTGCTTCCCAATGAGTCCCAAGGTGTGTCATTACGAGGAACGATCCTTGGATGTATCGATTAAGCTCCAAAAGCACCCAAAATACCTACAAAACATGCAAAAGTCCATGTAGACGTCTATCTCAACAACATACATGAGTTAAGTGCAATTCGTCATGAACTAATGCTAAACTATGCATGAATAGCGGGAAAAACTATCTAAATGGATGCCTAGACTAACGTCATAAATCGTGTTATCATAGACTCTATTATACATAAAAAAAATGAAGTAAATAAAGCTTGGATAACTGCTATGAATCTTTTTATACATCATGTTGTGAATGGCTTATCTAATATTGTTCTAATATACTTTTCTAACTATTGAGGTGATCAATATTCCTACTCTTGAGTTATATGAGCATGTTTCCAAATGTACTAATGCTAAAGCTTTTATAACTTCTATGAAAGAGAAAATTGATTTTGTGATTGTCAAGAAGACTTGAACTTTAGTTCCTAAACCTAAAGATGATAGGTTAATAGGTTACAACTGGGTTTATAAGATTAATGAGAGTCAGAACTCTTCCAATCCTCCTAGATTCAAAGCCAGATTGATTTAAAAGGGTTTTACTCAAAAACAAGGTGAAGATTATAAGGAAATCTTGCTTATGTGCTCTAGTATAAAACTTTGAGGATGTTTAAGTTCATTGTTGTAGTTTATGATTATGAATTAAAACAAATAGATGTTAATAATCTGTTTTTACATGGTGAAGTTGATGAAACTATATATATATATATGCGCCTACCCAAAGGGTTTATTGATATGAATTATCTTGATCATGCTTGTTTGTTAAAGAAATCCATCTATGATTTAAAGCAATCACCTAGAAAGTGGAATAAGAAGTTTGACTACTACATCAAAAAAAGTTAGGATTAATACAATGTTCTTATGACTCTTATTTGTATGTGAAGTATGTTAAATTTAATGCTCCTTTGTATGTTTTTCTTTATGTGGAGGACATCTTAATTGTATGCGAATCTAAAAGTAGAATATGAGAGATTAAAGCTTCTTTAGAAAAACTCTTTTGATATGAAAAACCTTGATCTTGCTCAGAATATTCTTGGCATTAGTATCATTTGTGATAAGCCTAAAATAAAATTTTGGTTGTCTCAACATGATTATATTCTGAAAGTACTAGATAGATTTAATGTTAATATTGAAAAGCATGCTAGCATTCCTCTTGGTGTTGATTTAGATATCACTAAGTCTAGAAACATGTCTACTACTGAGATTAATCGCATGAAATCTTTCCCATATGATGATGTGGTAGGTTCTATAATATATGTCAGGATTTGCATAAGGCCTGATTTAGCCTTTGTTGTTAGTGTTCTTAGTAGGTACATGTCTAATCCTTATGAGAAACACTAGTGTGCTATGAAATTTCAACTTAAGTATCTTAGTGACGTATCTAAATGTAACACCCCAAATTCTGAGAACTCGGGGAGCTACTGGTTAGGACCTCACAATGGGTCCCGACCTTAGTTTGACAACAATTTTACTTGGATCTTACAACAAGACACAAAAGTATTTAAAACATTTGAAAACTGTAAACAATATATACATGGAAAATAGGAGAGGATCGCCGACTGGGGTGTGTAGAAGAGGAGAGGAGCGCCGACTGGGGTGTGCAAAAGAGGAGAGGATCTCCGACTGGGGTGTGCAGAAGAGGAGGGTCGGGGTTGCAGATCCGGTGCGCTCTCAAGAAGATGACGAAGGACGGGAGCGCCGCTGGATGTTGCCAGCTTGCGTGGAGTAGAAGATGTTGCCGGCTTACGTGAGTTTCAGGACACGTGAATAGAATCTTGGGCAAGGGAGATGTTGAAGCAGCTGGTGTGTTTTGGGGCTGGCCGGCCATACTCGAGATTAGGCCTTGTCTGGGCCTCGTCAAGGCTTTTCTAGGCCTTGTCAACTGCTTGTCAGGGCCTCGTCAACTACTTGTTTGGGCCTCGTCAACTGCTAGTCTGGGCCTCGTCAACTACTTGTCTTGGCCTCGTCACAGCTTTGTCATGGTTTCGTCACAGCTTTGTCACAGTCTCGTCTCAGCCTTGTCATGATCTCATCTAAAGTCGTCGTTAAGAATTAATTATAAGAATTAGGGTTTGATATAATTCTATCATTTTATGTGAATTAAATTCTACATAAAATGATAAATAATTATAAGAATTAGGGTTTAATATAATTCAATCATTTTATGTAAATTAAATTCTACATAAAATGATAAAATTTATGAAGAAAGAAATACTAGATAGAATGGGAAACCGTCAACGACTCAAAGTCCGAATTGATTCGGAATTAAACGGAATAAAAATTCCGGATATTACATCAGTACCCCCTTAAAATAAGTTTCGTCCCGAAACTTAGAAAAAGATACTTAATTAAATGACTTCCAAAAATAAACTGGTATGTCCTAGTCTCAATAAATTGTTATTTTTATTTTATTAATTTTTTTTTATTTTTAGTTTTTTTATTTTTTTAAACTTCTTTAACCCTATCAAAGCGTAACAAACAAAAAAAACTGGTCGTTACATTAAATCCCCCTCAAAATAAATTTCGTCCCGAAACTTAGGGTAAGACAATCGTGATAGGCCTTTAAATCACCAAATGGGTGTGTTTGATCACTACACAAAAGTCTCTTCGTTTCCACATCTAAGTTTCCCGCACATCAATATTACCAAAAGCACACATCACTGACTAAACACTCAATCATGAAATAAACAAGCAGTCAAACAATATCACACATACAAGGTCAAGCCCTAACTCGTCACTCCCGAGGTTACAACTATAGCTACATAGGTCTTTGAAATGTTACGTCTCTTACTATCCCCACTCTTAGGTAGCCTTATCGGCTATTCATAAAACCACAAAATTTTTAATCTTTTCAGGTAATTAGATCACAAGCGCCTGCTACCACGTTCTAGAATGGTTACCGGGTATCTCACCGATATCATTCGGCTCAACTATCTGATCCTCTAATCTGATGACCTAACTCGCGTCTGGTAGGTATCTCTCCAACTGAAATTCTAAAACTCAGTTCCCAAACTTAGTCTCCGTGGAAAACTGAAGTTGCACTCTCCAATAGGTAAGGAATCGTCACCTTTACCCTTTTCAGGTCTAACACTCGAGACAACTAAAATCAAATGTAGTGGTCATCCTCTTTGTTCACTTGGCATTGTTATATTATTTATAGATCTCTAATATATCGTTAGCTCTAACCCAGGATTCCCACTCAATACCCAAGATCTTAAGTGACACAGAATATGTCCGGAATGACGGTATTAGACACAAAGTGATCTTATATCACCGTTATTTGATCGTAAATACTCGATAAATGCTAACACATCGTCAACATTGAACTCTTGTATCCTCCACTTTTATCGGACTAGTAATATCCCTCTAACTCAAAACGCAACTAGGCTTTGTTCCGACATAACGTTACACATAAAATCTACTCCGAGATTATGCTTTCTTTAAGCACGGTTACTAGGTTGCAAGTATGCTCCTGTCGCTTCTCTTTCTTATGTATCTTCGACTTAGAATGATAGTTACTCACTTTGAGCTTTCTATTGCAGGCCATGCACAATAATTTTATTACATCATTAATTCTTTCCTAATCCATCCAGAAAACTCACTCTAGAGTATTCCACTAGAATAGAATTTCACACTACTTGTCTGGCAACATGTTACAAACAGGCCCAGCTCAATAGCCGGTGCGACATGTTCTACCGAACAGGGCCCCGGATTTTTCGAGGCCTCTGTTTAAAACTATAGTGTAATAAAAAGTAAATATGTTCAGCCTGCAGCTCTTGCCCAGTTGGTAAGTGTGTGTTCTTCTGCTTCTTTGGGTGCTAAGGATCTTGGGTTCGAGTCTTCCGGGGCCCTCATCTCTCTTTTTATTCATATTTTAGCTAAAAACAACTTTCTTCATATTTTTTCCTTTTAATTTCGTTTTTAATTTACTTGTATTTTTTTTCCTTTTAATTTACTTGTATTATTTTACTGTTTAACTTCCTTATTATTTTAGCTAAAAACAACTTTCTTCATATTTTTTCCTTTTAATTTCGTTTTTAATTTACTTGTATTTTTTTTCCTTTTAATTTACTTGTATTATTTTACTGTTTAACTTCCTTATTATTTCAGTTCTATTAAATCATGTTTTTTCCTTTTAAAGTATAGTTTATCAAATATTATTAATTAAAATAAATCATATATTATATAATTAAAATTTTTTTTGGAGGCATCTAATATTTTTTTGGTACAGGGCCTCCGAAATCAATGAGACGGCCCTGGTTACAAAGCCATCACTCTTCACTCGGATCCATAATAGGGTACTAGTGTCCTTCTATTACCTCTACATGCACATAAGTTTCCGTACAACATTTCCACTCACTCACATAGCCTATCTCAAGTTTCTTTTAACTAGAATGCATTTCACCAACTATCACCATCTTAAACTCGACCCAAAATCCATCAGTACCCTTGAGCTTCTTGCATTGTGGGTTAGGACCCACCACACTTCCTCTGCGCTACTCTGATTATCCTGTTGTCACTCATTAATCCTTAGGACCTTTTCTGTTAAGTATAAAATGATTGACCCCAAAACTCTTTCTTCCAATTACACCATGAGTCTTATACGGATGAAGTACCAAGTACCTTCTTTACTTGCCTTAAGAAAATAAAACAACGATTGAAAAACAACTTCTTCCGCTTACTTTCTTAATTCTTCTACCACAGATCCAACTCCCTGACTTGACCGGAGTTTGATCTTAACTAGCCAAGAAGTAACCTTTAAAACGTTTCTCTTTATACCTTTAATTCATCCAAGAAGGTTGTCGTTGCCTACTTGAGGAAATCCTCTAAGGCTTCGGTAAAGCTACTCCATAGATCCACAATCACAAATATCTCTTCTTAACGGCACATAACTCGTCAATACCAAACAATACTTGCACATCCTTGGTTGATATCGGTCAGTCTATAATTGACTTATCTCAATTTCATACCTCTACTGGTATTAAACTTTTGGTGCACATCACCTACTAGATTAATCCTTTTATCCTTCTTTATTTCGTCTTATCTTTCACTCTTCTGCTTCCTTTGGAACAACTCTCTTTCTCAAGTCTCACTGTTCCATTCGCTTGACGTTAAAAGTCGTTCCTAACACTCCACGATAGATGGTAAGCGTCTTGTAGTTCCGATGACTTTTAATTACCTCCCAATTGTAGTCCCTTTACAGGGACCGTCTATGTTGATGACCTATGTTCTATTATACATGGGGGTTACCTTGGACTCTTGAGTCCACCACACAATTCTCACAAGCCCAGGTTCCTTAATCGGCGTTGTTTGTAATATTTCCTTCCAAATCTCTGTTGACTATGTTACAGGGCTTCGAACCTTTCGATATTGGCATTGTGTTTCTTCTTAGAATTCTTATCTTGAAAGAAGACAAAACGTCTCCAGGCTTGTGAAGTCTACCTTTCACTCTTACATTAAGTTGTAAGTCTCCATTCCATGTTAATTGTGATCTGTCAAAATTTCCTTAGCTCGTAGGTAAACAATTGCTCACAACAATCCTTTTATACTTCTTTAGTTCGTTCTACCTTCCACCCTTCCGCTTCTTATGGCCTAACTCCATTTCTCTAGTCCGATTGTGTCATTCATCTGACATAAATAGTCGTTTCAATTTTTCCACGATAGCTTGCAAGCGTCTTTGAAATTCTTATGGCCGTAATGATCATCCACTTGCAGTTCCTTTTGCATGGACCATCTATGTTGATGGCTTAGGTCCCATGATAATTCGGGTTACTCTGGACTCTCGAGTCTAGCAAGGCCGTTCTCCCATACAGATTTCTTCACTGGAGTTAGTGGTAGTATCGCCTTCATGAACTCCGTTGACCCTTCTACAGGCTTCCATTCTTTGGATATTGGCGTCGCGGTTTCTTTCAAACTACTTATATCTCTGAGGAGGGTCAAAACCTCTCCACATTTGTGGGGTCTGCCTTTTCGTTTTAACACTCAATTGTAGGTCTTCATTCCGTGCACCTTAGATTATCACACCTAGATTGACACTCTGTCTCTTCTGGTTTCTAATGCCCATAATGGTCTATGGGGCATCCGCCTCGATGGTAATGTCCTTGATTCCGCAATCTTGGTTGTACTCAATTCTACTTGTCTCGTTCCAATATTGTTATCTCTACTCCGCACTCTTGTAGTCTCTTGCATGGTTCTTATCATTCATCTCTCGGCTTCATACAACCAACTCCCTTGTATGACCTTCTATTTCTTCTGTCTGAGTTGACTCGGGAATTCTTCCTCATTTGATTGTACTTATGGTCAAAATTATCTCCACATCTTTACTTCTTCGCCTGTTAGTTCTTTGGATGGTTAACAAGGGTTACTAGGACGCCCACCCGAGTATAATACTTAATCCAAGGTCCGAGTCCTTTGTCTCGTGTTGAAAATTCTTCAAGTCTGCTACCGATTTATCATGAGGCGATAATCGCTTCATGATATCACAACTAAAGGATATAATATATCCTTTAGGATACTAAAATACTACACTTATACATATATATAACATACATTAATACTCATCATAGTAAGTCTATATGCTAACTCATATCGATCTAAGTTGTAGAGATCCACGGAGAGCGATGGTGGTCCAACGTACTACTAACCCAACAACCTGACTATGCGCGCGTGTGAAAACATAAATCCGTTTTCAAAATTTTAGACCCCTCTCGGGTTCTAGTTATTTTATACATTTGGTCTTTCAAAAGATTTCAAGTGCCATTGTTGCCAATCCAGAGCTCTCATACCATATTGTAACACCCCAAATTATGAGAACTCGGGGAGCTACTAGTTAGGACCTCACAATGGGTCCCGACCTTAGTTTGACAACAATTTTACTTGGATCTTACAACAAGGCACAAAAGTATTTAAAACATTTGAAAACTGTAAACAATACATACATGGAAAATAGGTATCAACCTTACAAGAAAAGATACTAAAACGACGCATATGAAGAATAGAAGACATTCCCGTCCCCAACTAAATGAGTACGTGGACCCGGCTGACCATTTCCTCCGGATCTCTCTACAACTGTCTTAACCGGCAAGGCATCTACAAGCGGTATAAAACCGTTAGCTAACATTCTATGCATAAGTATAAAGGTAAAAGCACAAACACACAACATACACAATCAACATGCAACACTCAATCATTTTATTATCTTTAATTAGGTGATAGGTTATTACTAATGATACTTATTTTGTGACACGAGGGATTTCCAAACCTCGCACCTTTCCCCATTTACCAACGCGGAATGGTACTAATGCATCTGACCGTCTACCTGACTGGGCTGGTCGCAGGGAACCTCCTAGACTCCCGCAAGAGCTAGGCAGATGATGTCACGACTCGTTATCATACACTTGGGTCAATTACGTAAATAATAAAGTCGGCCTAATCCGATTTCGTTATTTATTATAACTAACAAACACCACTCATACACATTACACTCATACAAGAGGCCTGCTAAGTAAGTCCGTGGACTTACCTGAATCAGATCTCGATTCTCTTAATCACAACTCAATCTATAACTGTATAACTCGGTTGCCTGTCAATGGAGGCAAGTGTGTCAGCACACTTTTTAGGTAATTAGAAGTCTAAAACTTCTAAGGTAGTAGATCCTATTAGAACAGAATTTAATACAGTACCAATTTATGGTAAAATGACTCTTTTACCCTTGGTCCCGAAACTTCCAAAAATTTCATAATTCATGTCTAAACTCTTATTTGGGACTAAAGAGTCATATTCTAACTTCTAAAGATGAGTTTGGTTACAAACTGGAAATTTACCCATTTTCCTATTTTCGGAAAGATCGTTAAGGTCCAACTTCGGCTTCAAATATGAAATTTGAATAGTCTTATAAAAATTTCGAAATAATTCCCTAGATCATCTATGATATCTCATCTACTCCTAGGAGCAAGAATTTATTAAAACTGTTCAACCATCACTTTTACAAAAATTTTCAAAGTTGGTTACAACACTTCAAATATTCTATACTTAGCCAAAATATGAGTATGTTTTCTAACTGTACAACAAGTCCACTTTGAGCCTCTATAAATCTAAATCCTCACCGTTGGATTCATCCCAACTTTTGACATAATAACCTATGCATGGCACTAAACAACATCTCAAGAATTGAACGGTGGATCTTATCTCTAAGGCATCAAAAAGTATGCTCAAACTTGACTGATCAACACAGTTTCTGAAAATTTAGCAACTACTTAACAAAACGGCACATTGTCTTAACTTTGAAAAAATCATAACTCCTAAACCTCTCGATTAAATCCTCTTAAATTTTTATATACTATACTATGTAAGCCTAACTAAGACATATCCAAAATTCAAGTCCAATAGAGGTCAATAACCTATTCAATCCTATATCACAAAACTACATCACAAGCAGTTTTTCTCAACACTTAGAATTTCAGCACAATAGAAGAACTGCTTACGACCTAATCTTTGAAAAATCGTAAATCCTAAACCACTCGCTGGATTCCTCCAAAATTTTAATATGATCTACAACAATATGCCAACTATATCATATCAAAAATTCAAGGCCAACAGAGATCAAAAGCCTATTCAAAACTATCTCACAAAACAGCATCCCATGCTGTTTTTCTCTACTCAGCACATTTATAAAAACTGTATGAGGAGTCAACTTTGAAACCCCATATCTCTAAAACAATAAAATGGATTCCTCTGAAATTTTAGTATGATTTACTATGCAATACCATCTATAACATATCCGAAAACAATCCAGAAAGGAAGAGCCTAGCTTACCTAAAACTGGACTCGAAGAGGACTGCTCATCACTTCATAAAAACTCAAAAAACGTGTGCCTCGTTACTGCTCATTTACGAATGATCTGTGTAGGTTTAGAAGGCATGACAAGCACTCGTTAGGCATGGGATACGTGGATAGAAATGCAAGGGAGAGAGAGGTACAAGCCTTACTCGATTCCACGACTCGAAGGGGTGAAGGGAGCAGCACCGGGTTGCTGTTGTTGAAAGATCTGCGTGTGAGAGGCTCGCAACTGATTAGATTGGAGGTCGGGCTGGACTTGGACTGGAGAGAAGGGCCGTGTGTTTCCTGAAGAGATCGACGCCGATGGCCTGAGGCAAAGCACGAGATCCTGACATTGGTGTGTACAGAAGGGCATTTTGCATTGATGGCGGTGTCCATGGCTGAGGACGGGGCTGGAGTGACTTGCTAGCGCCATCCATGGCTGTGTGCAAAAGGGGAGAGGAGCGCCGGCTGGGGTGTGCAGAAGAGGAGAGGAGCGCCGACAGGGGTGTGCAGAAGAGGAGAGGAGCGCCGGCAAGGGTGTGCAGAAGAGGAGGGTTGGGGCTGCAGATCCGGTGCGCTCTCAAGAAGATGACGAAGGACGGGAGCGCCGCGGGATGTTGCCAGCTTGCGTGGAGTAGAAGATGGTGCTGGCGTACGTGAGTTTCAGGACACGTGAATAGTATCTAGGGCAAGGGAGATGCTGAAGCAGCTGGTGTGTTTTGGGGCTGGCCGGCCATACTCGAGACTAGGTCTTGTCTGGGCCTCGTCAAGGCTTGTCTGGGCCTTGTCAACTGCTTGTTTGGCCCTCGTGAACTGCTTGTCTTGGCCTCGTCAACTGCTTGTCTTGGCCTCGTCACAGCTTTGTTATGGTCTCGTCACAGCTTTGTCACAGTCTCGTCTCACCCTTGTCATGATCTCGTCTAAAGTCATCGTTAAGAATTAATTATAAGAATTAGGGTTTGATATAATTCTATCATTTTATGTGAATTAAATTCTACATAAAATGATAAATAATTATAAGAATTAGGGTTTGATATAATTCTATCATTTTATGTGAATTAAATTCTACATAAAATGATAAAATTTGTGAAGAAAGAAATACTAGATAGTATGGGAAACCATCAACGACTCAAAGTCCGAATTGATTCGGAATTAAACAGAATAAAAATTTCGGATATTACACTAAACTTTCACTTGAGCACGGTGTTCATAGTAACTCCAAAGACTTGCTGGGATATGTTGATTCAGATTATGTAGTGTCAAGGATACCAGATGTCGACCACATGCATTTTGTATACCTGGTTTGGTAATTGTATCAAGGAAGTCACATCAACAATCTATTGTTGCATTATCCTCCATTGAAGTTGAGTATATAGTAGCCATTGAAGTGGCAAATGAAGCTGCGCAATTACAAAAAATATTGAAAGAAAATAAGAATACTCCTTATGTAGCTACTCTATATACAAGTTATCAATCTACTATGTATTTGTGTAAGGATCATGTATATCATGAAAGGAACAAATACATTGATGTCATATATCATTACACTAGACAAAAAATGGAGAATGAAGAACGATACATGAAGAAAATTGATGGTGAGGTAACTCTTGCAGACTTTGGAACTAAAATTGTCAAAACTGGTACTTCCTCCACCTGAAGGTAATCACTTGATCAAACCTTCGCTGGATAGGCATCGATGACAAAGTCGAATCCAGTCTTGTTAAATGTCTTTCAAATGTTTTTCCAAATTTTAACTTACAAGGATTAGGAGGGTGAATTGTAATGGAAAACATGTTATGGTGAAGACCTGGCTATGAACAAAATCCATGCTTGGTTTGATCAGATTTCAGGGCATGGGCTGGGCTCGATGTTGGCTTGCAAGGAAGAATACCTTAACCTAGGCTGTAACACCTTAAATCCATGGAACTCGGAGTGCTACGGGGCTAGGACCTCACAATGGGTCCTGACCCTAGCCTGACAACAAGTTTACTAGATCTTACAACAAGGCACAAGTAAATATAAAACAACCTTTATAATCAAAAACATCAAGTATCATACTACAAACAAAACCCGATAGCCGAGTATAAAACAACATCATCGTATATGCACATATCCCAAAAACCCATAACATCCTAGATGTCAGAAACCCTCGGCTTTTCACTCTTCCAGATCACTCCACAAACCTCTTATCTTGCAAAGCTTCTACAACACGGTATGAAACCGTTAGCTAACAATTCATATGTAAGATCATGCATAAGCACATACACACACCAATATCATAATAAACACCAAGCATGCTATCACACATTTCCCGTTTAATTATCTTTATTACGTTATGCACTCAAAACTATATTTCTGGTTGTGACACGAGAAGTATATCATTCTCGCCTCTGGGTACGATAGCCATCTGGAGTAGTTCAGACGACATTCCGTATACATTTAGAGTGGTGCAACACCGTCCCCTTGTACTAGTTCTGGCCTGACCTTAGAGAACCTCTCAGACTCTCTCAAGAGAAATGAGAAAGGTTGTCACCATCGGCTTCAAGGGGGCCAATTATACAACGGTAATAATCAATATTACATGCTACAAAGAAGATAACAATCACCACTCATGCATAAATCCAATATAGGAATGCAACTAAGTAAGTCCTACGGACTTATCTGAATCCAGGTCCTCAAATATAGATCAACTTCAAATTCCCGTAGAAATAATCACCACGCTTGATAAACAAGGCATAAACATCAATCATCGGAACACAAACTAGAAGGCTCTACTTCTAGCCTCATACATCCTCAAAAATCATAACTATCCATCAATAAACTCAACATCTCACAACTTCTCAAGCCTCTCAAGGTATTATCCAATCAACAATGTCAATCTCAAATCTAATCCTAATTTAATTAATTAACCTTTAATTAATTAATTAATTTTTACCAAAATAATGTTTTGCCCGCAGATAATTTCTGAATGCACCTGTCATCAGATTTCATCAAACAAACAACCCACCAGAATAATATAACGAGCATAATGAAATTTCCAGTCGTCCATTTTGTCAAGCCTAAGGTCACTTTAGGCTAAATCGCAATACGGAAAATGAATAATTTCATAACTTAATCGTTACTAACCCGATTGACGTTGCGAAAGAAGATTCGGAATCACAATGACGCAAGCTAAGACCGTACACTACCCAATTCACCGGAATTTGAGCGACGGAACCGGCCCTGTAGCATATATGCTCGACCATATCATTATTGGCTCGGAAACGCAAAAACTCGGTACCAAAATGAAGAGAATGAAGGGAGGAATCCAAAAACTAAAACGGATTTAAAATTGGATTAAGAACGAAGAGTAGATCCGAGTTTGAAGGTTGAGAGAAATCTGAGCTTGTACGAGGAAACGTGAAAAGAAATGAATTAATAAACGATTTTTCGCTATTTATAGCAAAGACGATAATTATACTTTAGCGAAGTCGATAATTATCCTTTCACTGATCCGAAGGCGGTTTGAACCCCTTCACCACACTTCTTGAAATTGGAATAATAAATGTGGAATATTGTGTGGATTATTATTCCGCAACTGCCTCGGAAAACGAGTATTCCTAAGTCGTCTTTCTTAGCCGCTAAGAACGAAATAGCAACTCTTTCGGCCGTTTTGCCTTTCCATGCTATTTCATATATAGGACATGTCCGATGTCCTGACCATTTCTCTCAACTACCTTTGTATTAATTGAAGTTCTCAGATGCTCCAAATAACATCGGAGGATAAAAATAATTAACTGGGGGGAAAAGTAAAAAATATCCCATAAGTCCAAAGTTACGCCAAGAACAAAACGGTGGGATTCATACTCATCACTTACGCACTCTTCGCGAGTTATGTGTCAACTAATATCGATGATCAGGTTAACCAACATTAATCATCATTAAATAGGATTCAAAAATCCTAGCTCTTACATCATACACCCCATAAGAAAAAATTTCATCCCAAAACTATAGTTAAACCCAAATCCTCTCGGTCCAATTATCAAGGTATACACACTCATTCTAACGGAGGCATCACATCTTCACTCACGAAGGTATCAATCTTGTATAACCCTATAACCTCAACTCAATAGCAAGGAGGTAAACCATCTCCAGCTAAATCACAATCGTACTAAATAATATGGAGGAAAAACCATCTCTAACAATCTATAATCATGACGATAACATGAGGTAAAACCATCTCCAGCTAAACCACAAGATCACTCGATAGTATGGAGGAAAAACCATCTCCAACAAAATCACAATCACTACTCAAATCATGGAGGTAAACCATCTCCAACAAACTTCATTAGGTTTCATAACAAAGGCATTAATTTTACCTCTCAATTCCGCCGTCTTGGATGGCGGAAAGAACTTGATGAGGAATTCCAAAGTCATCTCCTCCCATGTGTTAACTCTTCCAGTTGGAAGAGATTGATACCAAGCTAAGGCTTTGTCTTTCAAAGAGAAAAAGAAATGCCTCAACTTATAGTTGTTATTGATTGCTCTTGAAGGCTTCAAAGTCTCCATAAGAATCTCGTAATTTTGCAAATGTTTGTGCGGAGATTCCGTTTCCATTCCACCAAACTAGCTTTGGCAGATCATAGTAATGAATTGAGGGCAAAACCTACAGTCATGCTCATCTGGATCTCCATGATTCACGCCCAAACGGCACGGCTGCTGACTCGGATTCATACGTTGCCCAAGAGTTCGCGGTTCAACCATGATATGAGCAGCTCTCGCATCTCTAACATGGACACGAGGATTAAGTGGTGGATTAGGTGGTATATCTTCCATCTCAGGCATATCATCATCGAGTGATTCATCTTTCTTATCCTTGGCGCCTTTCTCCAAGTTTGCATGTAATACCATCGCCCAGATTTCATCCATTTGAATTTGCATTCGCTCCCTATCAGCACGAGCTATATCTTTCTCCTCAAGAAGTCTTCTTTCACTTGCATTAAGAAGATCCCGAGTTCCATCCAACTCCTCTTGAAGACTCTTTTCATTGTGTTCAACCATCTTTTTCTCCCTTAACCGTTTCTTGAGAGTCTTCTCCGGTTAAGGGTCAAAAGAAACGAGGTCTTTCTTAGATTGAGACCTTCGCATATACCTAAAGGGAAATCTGTAAAATCACTAATGTGGATAGATCAAATAACAAGAGCAAAAGCTCCCAAGCTAGACAACCGAAAATCGAATTTGGCCTAAACCAAATCCCCGGCAACGGCGCCAAAAACTTGTTCGCTCAAAAGTGTGCGTGCAAAGTCTTAAATTTATAACATCTGAAAACAAGCATAGCGAACCCGTAGTCTATGGATCGGTATAGTAAAGCAAGAATTTCATAGTCGAACTCAGGAATTTGGGGGATCAAATTCAGTTCGTAAAATCGTATGGCAAGTAAATAAGCTTTTGTAAAGATTAATGGTAAAGCAACGATTCTAAAGATTCAGGTATCCAATTGTGGTAATTTATTCAAGATGTTCTAAAGATAAAAGGACAGAGTTAGGATTGCAAAGGTATAGATCTATGGTAGGGTTTTGTAAGGTGTAGTTACAAACCCATAAGTCTCACCCAAAGGCTGTCTAAATAAAGGATGTTGAGTCTCGTTATAAAGGGAATCTAAGGACAAGATTAAACTCTCAAATACTCATGCCCAAACCCAAGGGAATAAAAAATGAGCCAAACAGGTTATGGTTGTGACACTCGTAACCTAAGTAGAGGGCGTTGAGTCTCACTGCTACCTAGAAAAGGTAAACCAAGGCTAGGTTAGGGCCAATCTTTAACTTTGGATCAAAGCAAAAGCAAAACAGGTCAACAGGGGAAAACCACGGTCTAATCTTGAAGAACCACGACCGTGGAACTCAAGAACAGACCGTGGAAAGGCTCGACGGCGAAGTTTCTCGCAACTCTCAGGGTCCAATATGTTTTGGTTCAATCCATCATCATCTATACCACAACTATCATCCTTCACCTTAGAATCCTATAAGGGTATTAGCCAACAATCATTGTCATCAAATCAATAATCAAGATTAAAAGAAAGAAAAGATAGAACCTTGAAAACTCAATAACGAATGCAAAACCAATCTCAATAAAACTCAAAAATCGGGCTTGTGTTCAATGAATTTAGAATAGAGTCAGAAATCTCTCACAAATCTTAAAGAACAAGAAGAACGGGATATCAATCCTCCTTCAAAGTGAAACACTAAGATCTTCCAACTCTGAATAGGAAAAGTGCGTACTTCTCCAAATCTTCCTTCCAAAATCTTCTCACAATGAAATCTTGTAAATGATCTCAACTTCTCTCTTCTGAAAGCGTATGTAGCCAATGTATAGCGAGGGATCCTTTTTATCTCTTTCTTCAGCCTTCTTATAGGAAATTCTAGGGTCACAAAAGCCCGTAATGGATGATGACGTGGCAAATATGACACGTGGCAGTCGTTAGCAGAATCACGGCCATGACCAACTTTCCACGCCCGTGGAAACCACCGTGGGAGCCTACGACATGTTCCTCCACGGCCTTAATTAAATTAAATACCAAAACCACGGCCGTGGTTCCTTGTACTTGTGGAATCCCTAAAACATGCGTACAATCCCTTGTTTCCCAAAGCTTTCTACTCATACTCCTTCATTAGCTACACCAATGCATCTCCTTATTGTGTAGCATGATCAAAAGTGCTCACATGCTCCATTTATGCTCCAATCCAATTCTTTAAACACCTATAAACACAACAAAGCTTGTGTAGATCGCTATACCGATATAATAGGTGAATGTGCTCATATATGCTTCAAACTTATATCTAAGTACACAAAAGAAGGGGAAAAACTACCAAAACATGTGCCTAAAATAACGTCATATTTCATGCTATCACGCTTCTTGGAAGGCAACCCAAGATATTGCTTTCTTTCTTTCTTTCTAGACTAGATTAGTTTAGTTTGGTTTTCTTGTGTCCATGATAGCAAGAGCTAGGTACCACCCAAGGGCAAACAACGCAAGGAAGGAGTTACAATTCGAGAATGTGGGAGAGTTACAAATACTAGGGTCATTTTGGACACCATCAGTTCATCTCGACCGAAATACTTTTTGAGCAACCGAGATGAAGGCAACAAGGAATGACCTTGGTTGACCACCTCGGTGTCTGACAACCATCTCGACCGAAATGCAGCTAAATTTCCTTAAGGGTATAAAAGGGGAAACAGATTTCTCTTTCTTCCCCACTTCTCACTCCCGATGCCGTCTCGAGCGAACCACGCTCTAATCCTCAAAAATCTCGTTTCTGACCCGTTTTCATCGATTTTTTGATCTAAATTGATGGGAACAACGCTATAACAAGTTCTCTAGCATCAATCTACACTTCAAGGTTTCAAAATCTGCAAAAATTGGGTAATCTCGTTCGAAACCCTTATTTTTGCATTTTTGAAGATTTTGCTCGAAATTGGGAGTTGCTTGTTGTGTGTTGTGTTGAGAATAACTGGAGAACCCCTTAGGAAGTTTTTTCGTAGTGATTTTAAGGGCATAAAATTACAAGATTTTGAGTTCGATCAAAGTACTATTCGCCTCGGTTGAAAGGCATCTCGGCTGAAATCCCCTCAAGAACAGCCCGGGATCATACCCTAATTCAGAAAAATGCGTCGTTCAGAGAGACATTTAGCAATCTGACCCTTCCTAATGATGGAAGCCACTCACCTTCCCCTCTTGCACCACGAGAGGAACCGATCATCCTTGGTCGGTTCCAAAAGGACTATGATCGTATTTGATCCCGACCAATCATCTCACCCCGCTACATCGAAGTTGAGGACTTCAACTGCCTCCATGTCGTCGAGGATCTTCAGGGGATGATATCTCTTTTTGTCCTAGAGCAGTTCATGGACATCTGCACACCAGCCTATATTGAGCCGACCCTCGAGTTCCTCAATTCTGTTATCCATGTGCCGGAGCACAAAGGAGTCAAGTTCATATTGATGAACAAGGGTTATGCAGTTATAGTAGAAAACTTTGGGACGTTGTTTGGTTTCCCTAAGCCGACCATTACAGATTTCCAAACCATCAAACGGCTTGCAGACCGTTTTGTAGAAAACTTTGGGACGCTCTTTTGCCTAGAGTAGTTCATGATCATCCTTTGGTTTCGGTTGCGAATCATCAATACCTGGGATGGTCTTTTATGGGAGTAGTGGATGATCCAAACCATCAAACGGCTTGTAGGCCGTTTTGTAGGTAGTTTCAATTTGTTTGGAAGAGTCGTCTTATGTGATTTTATACTCCTTTGTAGGTAGCTTTTTGGCATCAATCCAGGATGGTAATTGAGCTTCTCGAGTAGTCGATCCTCAGTCATATGAGATGATATCATTGCGATGCTTGACTTCAGGGAAGATTGAGTCTTTATGCGTATTTTGGTTAATTGATCGGTAAATGTCTCAGAATGAATGGCTAAAATGTGAAATAACAAGAAGTAGATACTGAAAACACACTTTGACGCATTCTACATTATAAACATATATATCTTGCTGAAATATGTGTAAAAACACCTTGAGTAACAGGGTAGAAAAAACATTTGTTTCGATGATATCACCCCTTAGAGGGCTTCCGGAACTTTGTCATAGACGGCTAGTAGACGCAGGGGATGGCGGTGACAGATCAATGCTACAACTGGGTTGTTTGTTCCTAAGATTTTTTGTGAGTCAAGATTCCTTCCGACTGAGCATGATCCGAGCCATCATAAACGAATAGAGAGGGGTCGTTTGGCTAATGATGCTTCAGATCACAACAAATTTTTTTGATAACCCATTGATAAGCTAGAGAACTAACCTCGAGTTACTTACAAGTTGACTAACCTCCCTGACCTAATCAGTAGTGGTTTTCAAGTCTTGACAATAATTGGCCACATATTTGTGAGAATCAAGTCGTCAATTGAAAAAGACCTTTGATGCGAAGTCAAAATTCCCGTTGTGTAGAGCTAGGTTTAAGAATTGTAAGAGGAAGATCTTCATTGATTATCAAAATGAGTTTGCAGTATCTTGCACTTATTGCGTATACATGTTTTAGGATAAATACCCTAGGCTTACAAATTTAAACTGTACATGAATATTAGTTACGATACAAATTATCTTTGTAATAAGATGGACTTGATTTCATTATGTTATTATGATTAAGTTGGGTGTTGGTAATCATCAAGATTGAATTGTATGTTAATAACTTGGTTTATCTTCATAGTTTTTGTATGCATTTAGGTAGATTTTCCCTTTTGTTTACCATGAATAAGCATCAATTTTTGTCATTTACACTTGTTATTGTTTACTTTGCAAGTATGGATGCCTACACAAGCTTTAGTTGTTTTTCCAAGTACATCGGTGAAATTTGGTGGTAAACAACAATATTTGAGGATCAAGCCTAGGAGAGACAATTAGGAAAGCCAATAAAATCCCACAAGTAAGGACGGAAGACAAGAGATCGAGAAAAATGAGCAAATAGTGGTTTTCTGTGAAATATCGGGTGAGCAGAAGTATTTTGGCCCAGATAAGAAATTCATAGATAAATGAAAGCGAGATTACTGAAGTCGAGAGTAATCTCTACCCCAATCTTGGCCCGAGTTTTTGGACAAAAAGGCTGAGATTTACATAAATCAAAGACAAACATAGACAAATACCAAATCTTGACCCCAATTTTGCCTATATCTCGCCCTGAGATTTACAGCAGGAATGGGAGCAAAATTTCTCTATATCTACATGATTGAGAACGTTTTAGAACTTTTCAAGCCCAACCATTGCTTTCCTGGATTTTGTGTATATGAGTTATTGCAAGCCTTTTGCATGGTGATGACACGATTTATGACGTTAGTTTAGGCATTCATTTAGATAGTTTTTCCCGTTATTCATCCACAAGGACGTGTGGGTACTTGGGAGGAGATGACAACCGAGTTCTTGACAAAGTTCTTCCCACCTTCCAAGACAACCGAGCTAAGAGGGAAGATCAATGCTTCGTAATGAAGGCTAGAGAGAGCCTATTCAAATCTTGGGAGAGGTTTAAAGACCTCCTCCTAGATTGTCCACACCATGGGATACCGAAGATAGAGATATTGGAGATTTATTTCAAGGGGCTTGATGAGGATAGTCAATTCAAGCTCCAATCACTTTCCGGAGGAACATTCATGGAGAAGAATGTGGATGAGGCTTGGGAGTTTGTAGAGAAGCAAGCCTTGGTGATAGAAAAGTACTCCCATCGGAAGAGTGATGGGAGGAAACCGGGAGTATATGAAGTGAGTGAAGTCACCATGAGCAACTACAAACTTGATGCAATCAACAATGAGCTTAAGTCTTTGAGGGAGTTGTGTGCCACAACCTTAAAGAATCAAGCAAGTCTTCAAGTGCGAGTGCAAGCCAATTTGGCTTCCAAAGAGGAGGACATTAACTACATGGGAAGGGGTAACTTCAACAATTATCAAGGCCCTAGGAACTACATCAACAACAACCGGCAATACAACAATTACTGGCCTAATCACAACCATCCCGGGTTCGCCTATTCTAACCCGGATGGTGCCTTGAACCCTCCCGCTTCCACAAGCGCAGCCCCACCACCTAAGGCTTCACAAGAGCCTCCACCCGGTTTTGCTCAACCCCCAAAGGATAGAACCGAAATGATGTTTGAACAATTGCTTGGAAGGTTGAGTGGGCTTGAGAGCACGGTGACATCCATTTCAAGGCTCAAAAGGTGCTAGAAGCACAAGTGTTCTAAAAGGCGGGTGAGGCACAAAGGGATCCGGGAAAGCTTCCCGGACGGAAAAAGGACAATCCAAGAGGCCAAGTGTTGGCCATTACCACAAGGAGTGGACTGAGCATAAAAATATCCCTCACCAAGAGAGAATGACAAGGGAAAGCAAGTAGTAGTGGATGAAGAACCATTTCAAGAAGAAGGAGGCAAGAGCAAGGATGATGAGCCAACATATGTGGAACCTCCTCCATACAAGCCACCACTACCATTCCCACAATCACGAGCTAGAGCTCGTTTGGATAAACATTTCGGTAAATTCCTTGAACTCACGTCTAAATAACATATTAACATTCCTTTCATGGATGCAATTCTAGGTATGCCGGCCTATGGAAAGTTTTTGAAGGAGATACTTTCAAACAAGAGGAACTTGGAAGAGTATGGAGAAGTTAGAATGAAAAGGAGGTCTTCCGAGTTGATTCAAATCATGGAGGAGATGCCTCCTAAGCTGCGAGATCCGGGATCTTTTTGTGTGCCAATTTGAGTTGGAGAAGTGCAATATGAGGCCATATGTGACCTTGGAGCAAGTGTAAGCATTATCCCGCTTGCACTTTGCAATAAGGTTGGGCTAGGAGAACTAAAGCCGGTCAAGATGATCCTCTACATGGCGGACCGATCCATCACTCACCCTGTAGGAATCATAGAGGACATACCGGTCAACTTGGGAAGTTCTATGTGCCAATCGATTTTGTTGTTTTGGACATCCCGGCGGACTACCCGGTTCCTATCATTTTGGGGAGGCCATTCTTAGCCACATTCGGATGTTTAGTGGATTACAAAAATGGGATCCTCTCCTTCAACATAGGAGAAGAGAATATCAAGTTCAAGCTGTCCACAATGATGAAGGGGCCAGCCCTTGGTGAAGACGTTTTCAACATTGTCGAGGAAGAAGTATCTAGGGAAGTTGTGAGCTCAATCCTAATCAAGTATTCACTTGAGAAGGTTCTTAGCATGAACATCATGGAGGAAGGAGAGGAGGAAGCCTGCAATGAAGAAATCCGAGCTTTGGATGCATTAGAAAAGGAGACAAGTGTTGAAATTGAAGTGCACGAAGGAGTGCTGAAATAAAGAGAAAACCACGGCTTGGGACCCAGATTCACGCCCGTGGTTTCAACCGTGGAACTATCTGTAATGTCCAATTGTGCCAGTTTCTCCAATTTCACGCCCGTGGTTGTGCCAGAGGTCGTGAATTTGCCCGTGGTTTCTCCAAAAGCCCCTTAGTTGTTAATCAAGCTTCAAGGAGTCTTGGAGAGTCTTCAATGGTTTTGGATTCATCTAATGTTGAGCTATATGGATCATATCCAACCGATAAAAGTCCTCCTAAACTTGATCTCAAACCTCTCCCTTCTCATTTAAAGTAGGCTTTCCTTGGTTCAAATTCTACTTATCCCGTGATTGTGAATGCATCTTTGAATGATGATGAGCTAGATAGATTGTTGAATGAATCGAAATTGCATAGGAGAGCTATTGGATACACCATGGATGACTTAGTTGGCATTAAACCTTCCTTGTGCATGCATAAAATCTTGATGGAAGACAACCATTGTAACACCCCAAATCCACGGGACTTGGAGTGTCACATTGGGCTAGGATCTCACAATGGATCCTGACCCTAGCTTGACAACAAGTTCACTGGATCTTACAACAAGGCACAGGTAGATTAAAACCAAATACATAAAAGTTGTATATGATACATCAAAAAAGTTTACAAACTCAGAGCCGAGTACAAAACATCAAACCACAACATCTGATACAAAAGATACCATATCCCGCGCATCCTAATGTACAGAAGTCCTCGGCTGGCCACACCATTTGTCTCACCCTCCAGTCTTCCTAACCTGCAGATCATCTAAAACACGATATGAAACCGTTAGCTACAGCAATGAAAAGCATGAAGGTAATAACACAACCACACATCAACATCTCATACATGCAATGCCACACACATTCATTTATTATCTTTCATTACGTTATTCCATTACTAATTCAACTTCTTTTGTAAGACAAGGAACCTAAAGAACCTCGTCCCTTTCCCCGTTAACACATGGGTTTGCATTGGGGGTGATCGTCACTCGTCCCCCCGTGTTACTGGCTTCCAGGCACCTCCTCCAAACTAGCAGGCGGAGACCGGTGGTTACCGCCCGTTATAATACACTTGGGCCAAATAAATGTAATAAATGGTTATCCTAGTCCGGTTTAAGTTTATAAATGCACAATCGTATGAGCACACACAACCATCACAATCATACAATCCACAACCGTACGCTAAGTAAGTCCTATGGACTTACCTGATATACTCGTAACCTGTACCACGTCACAGCTTCCCCTTGGGGAAGTAATCAACGCCTGCAATAGCGAGGCACTTACAATCACATACTGTAAAGGATAGGAGACTCATCTCACTAACCACAACCAACCTATATCTCAATTCTAAACCTCAGATCCTCAACACATTCATAAATTCCTAAGGCATATCCTCAACATAACATCTCATCATACTCGTACACATACTAAACCTTAAAGCCATAACCGATATCCATAACATCATCATGATCCTCAACTCATTCTGACACCTAGCATGTATCTAATCAGTATTCCTCAATCTCAAATTTAATCCTAATTTAATTAATTAACCTTTAATTAATTAATTAAATTTCACCAAAATAACGTTTTGCCCGCATGCCATTTCTAAAACCACCTGTCATCAGATTTCACCAAACAAGCAACCCATAAACACCAGAACAATATAATGATCATAATGAAATTTCTAATTATCCATTTTGAAAAGCCTAAGGTCAATTTAGGCCAAATCGCAGTATGGAAAACGAATAAATTAACAACTTATTCGTTACTAACCCGATTGACGATCTGAAAGAAGATTCGGAATCACAACGACGCAGGCTACGCATGTACAACATCAAATTCACCGGAATCTGAGTGACGGAACTGTCCTGGTGACATATATGCTCGACCAGGTCTTCATCTGCTCGGAAATCCAGAAACTTGGTACCGATATGAAGAGAATGAAGAGACGATTCTAGAAACTCAAACGGAATTGAAATCGGATTAGAAACGGAGAGTAGATATGAGTTTGAAGTTTGAGAGAAATCAATGCTTTTACGAGGAAACGTGAAAGGAAATGAATTAATAAACAATTTTCCGGTATTTATAGTGAAGTCGATAATTATCCTTTAGCGAAGTCGATAATTATCCTTTAACCGATCCAATGGCGGGTTGAACCCCCTTCTCCAAACTTATCGAAATTGGAACAATAAATCTTGAATATTGTAGGGATAATTATTCAACAATTGCCTCGGAAAACGTGTATTCCTAAGCCGTCTTTCTTAGCCGTTAAGAAACGAAATAACGATTCTTTTGGCCGTTTTGCCTTTTGCATATTATTTCATATCTAGGACATGTTCTTATCATTTCTCTCAACTGCATTTTTATTAATTGGAGCTCCCAAATGCTCCAAATAATACCGGAGGGTAAAAATAATTACTCGGGGGAAAAAGTGAAAATTTCACCATAAACCCAAAATTACGCAAGGAACATAACGGTTGGACTTATACTCAACACTTACACAATCTTCGTGAGTTATATGTCAACTACTATCATTGATTAAATTAATCAACATTAATTAGAATTCGGAAATCCTAGCTATTACACCACACACCCCTCAAGAAAAAGTTTCATCCCGAAACTTGAACAATTTGTTCGCCACTTAGCGTGCGTGCAAATAAGCTTTAAATTTATAAAACTAGAATCAAGCAAGCGAACCCGCAGTGTACGGATCGATATAGTTAAGCAAGAATTCCAGAGTATCGAACACAGGGATTTGGGGGAACAAATTCAGTTGCAGATTATCAAGCAGGTAAATGTAAGAGCTTTGCAAATTATTGGGAAAACAACAATCCTAAAGATCCAAGTATCCAGTTGTGGCTATCGATTCAAGATATACTAATGGCATAAGGACAGAGTTAAGATATGCAAAGGTATACTAATGTAAGGTAATCGTACGGTGAAGTTCCAAAAACCTTATATGACTCACCTATAAGACACTCTCTATAAAGGTTGTTGAGGCTTCAGTATAGAAAGGTTCTAAAGATGAGAATTAATGTCAAATACCCAAACTTATAATCCAAGGATCAAGACTAACTAAACCGATTACGGTTATGACACTCACAATCGAGGTAGAGGTTGTTGAGGCTTCACTACCACCTAGAAAAGGCAAGCCTAAACTAAGCTAAAGCAAATCTTTAACTTTGGATTAAAGTAAAAGCAAGTTCGTAAACTTAAGGGAAATCACGGTTAGTTCTTGAGGTTCCACGGCCGTGGATTCAAGAACAGGCCGTAATTTAGGGTTCGTCGGCGATTCTCTCTAACTCTCAGGGTCCAATCTGTTTACGATCGATCTATCATCATCTAAGCCACAACTATCAACCCTTCACCTTAGAATTGTTAAGGGTTTTTAGCCAACAATAGTCATAATGATATCAAATTCAAGGTTTAAAAGATTGAAAGATGAAAACTTCCAAAAACTTTCAATAAACTTCAAACCAATCTCAATGTCACAATCAAGAACAAATATCGTCACTGGATCCGGAATAGAACAAACAAACACAAGCTTAGATAAGAAGGAAGAACGGGATGTCAATCCGTCTTCTAAATCAAACCTAAACAAGAAGAGAAATCTTCTTGCGAACAATCTTCCGAATCTTCGATCTTCGGTCAATCTGGAAATCTCAATCACAATCTCCACCCAAGTGCGAGATTAGGGCAACTCCAAGGATGAGCGCAAAGTACGTCTTTTGCAAAAATCGCAAAGATCTCTAAGTCGCGGCGTGGGCGAAAATGCGTCTAAGCGGAGGTGGCGTAAGCCTAAAGCGAGGTGACGGAATCTCTCTTTGTCCGTCCTTTTATAGTGTATGATGAAGTCGCGGCCCGGCCCAATCCCTTAAAAGATCGTGGCTTAAAGTGTGGCGAAAAAGATCGCCAAGATCACGGTCGTGGAAGGTTCCACGACCGTAATTTAGAGCGTGGAATTCAACACGGTTTGAACCATCTTCTCCACGGCCGTAGAAGTTGCTGGAATGAACCACGCTTCCCTAGCCATGGTTCCACGGCCGTGGAACTGAATGTGGAAAGTAGTACGGCCGTATTTTAGAGCGTGGTTTAGGGCAAGAACGTGATTCTTCCCTAGCTTTGTGCATTCGTCAAGTTGACACTCCTTTTGCTCCTAAGAATGCCCTCAATCCATGGACATTGCTCAACAACTCCATCTTTGCTCGATTCCGTTCGGAAATAGCTCTGAATCGCCTATAATCAACATAAAGCTTGTGTAGATCTCTATATCGACATTATAGACAAACTAGCTCACAAATGCATCAATGCTCAATCAATGACTATCAATATGAATCAAATACACTTAGAAAACGTGCCTAAAATATCACAATATTTCATGCTAACAAATAACCCCATACTTGCAACTTGCTTGTCCCTAAGCAAGGTCTTTCAAAAGCTTTAAAACAAGAGTTAGGATGAAATATGTGTACCTTCTCAAAGCAATACTTCTTTTGGATGAATGTGCCTTCTAATCAATAGATCATTCTCAAATCTTGCTTCAATCGTTTATAGGACTTCCATACATTTAATCAAAGAGTAAAGAGTAAAGAAAACTCATGAATCAATCAAACTTCCATACAAACATCATAACCCTTAAACATTATCAAAATCAATCATAAGAAACTTCAACTTAGATCACCAAGTCATATAACATTCTTTTGATCTTAAGGACTTTCAAAGAAAAAGGTCTAGAATGTGGAAAGGGAAGGAAACTTTAAGGAAATGTGGTGCATGAATCCGGGAAAGTGGACAACTACTCTTTTCTTCTTCTCTTGCGGTTTCCGCAACACCTTCAACTTAGAGCTTCGCTCTCTTCTTTTCATTTTTCGACTTTACTTTTGGAGTTATGGATAGAGGTGCACAAAAACCGAAGCCTAGGAGATTGGCGTTTCTCAATTTTAATGAGATGCCTCAAACCCTTAGCGCACATACCATAATCCGCTAGGAATATCGCTCAATCCGACTTTGGCAAGACACAAACACCTGGCTATGTGAATGGTGCCGAGTTACTCATCATCATGATTGACTTCCCCAAACCTACAATTTCTTTCTATTCCTTTGATTGCAAATAATTGCTCTCATGGCCCTCCCACATCATACATGCCTTTTTCATTCACTTCTCCAAATTCCCGGATAGGTAAAGGAGGTCAATATTTCAATGAGGAGCTAAATGATCAAAGAAAGAAGAAAGAAAAATCGAATTGCCTTAATCGTCTCAACAAGAAGCATAAGAACTTATAGTGTGATTTCAACTTCAATTCCTCAACATGATTTAAGTAACATTTATCACATTATGAAACTTGCAAAAGAGGCATAATCAACTCATTCAATTCCTTTTCAATTCACTATTCGTTTAAGTATGCAATTGTCATCAAACTCAATTCACAAGTAGCGATTATCATGGAAATCATCTCAATTCCTTAGAAGCACAAAATTTTTCAAAATTTTTCAATTTTTATGGGTTTTTCAAACTCTTTTTCATGCAATGCAATAATGAAACGTGCAACAATATAATGAACATGCAATGATAGTTTCGATAGAAGCAAACATAGTGAGTAAGAGTTATTACAACTTTTAGTCACACCCCACCCCATACTTGGGACGAACATTGTCCCTAATGTTCAAATAAAAGAAAGAAAAGAAGAAAGAAAAAGAAACTCACAAAATGGCGGTGGAGCGGCTAAAACTGTCGGTCATGTAATCATCATCACTGCGGCGCTGGTGGAGGCGGGAATGGAGAGAAGCTAGGATCATAAAACCGCCCAAACTGCTGGCGGTAGACATCTCTCATCATGTGATCGAGGTCGTCCAAGCGTCCATCTCTAGCATCGGCTCGAATCTCCAATGCTCCTACTCTCTCCGAAAGACCAGTAGCCCAATCCGGCATCTGCTCATACCATCCCAGAGCATGACTGTACCACTCTGGAGCGTCAGATGGTGCTGGTGCTGGTGTTGGTGCAGATGGTGTCTGTGTAGCCCATGGAGGTGGAGCTCCATACCATGCAGGAGGTGTCTCTGCCCAAGTGGGTCTCTCACTCACGCTGGCGCGGCGAGAAGACGAGCCTGAAGCTCTGGCGGGACGTGGAGAACGTCTAGGTACATCGGGGGCCGCATCCGGCTGATCCGGAAACGTGCCAAACTCCTGCTCGGCTCCTCCTCCACCCTCAAACTGATCCCTCATCTCCTCCTCATCAACTACGGGCGGTGGTGGGACGTATGGTGGAGCTGCAATCCTGTTCGCATGCATAGCAGCGAATGTCTCCTTCCAATTATGGCGTCCAGCCATAATGGAGTACTCCTGTAGCCACTCAATACCCCTACCCGTCCTGCTCTCCCAAGGCATGGCCGCATAAGGCGGACCTCTATGTGTGGGGAAGATGAGACCTCTAGTCATGAAGGCATGAAGTCCTAAAGGTACGGCTGGTATGCGGGTACAGGCAGAAAAATCAACTCCCAACGCCCTAGCAAGATGGGTAACTATCCCACCATATCCAATGTTGCCCTTCCTCTTATTCTTAAGCTTGCTCATAGTAGCAGCTAAGAGGGTGGCACAGTCAGCTCGGCATCCATACAGTATGGAGTACAACAGAAATAGCTCATTTCGTCTTGATCTTTTGGGGCGTCTCCGTCGTAGGGAACAGACACTCCGAAAGAACACGGTGAGCAATCTTCAAGGCTAAGTGGTACATCAACTTAGCCTTGGTGTCAGCTGGTTGCCAGCGGTCCTCGCTGGCGTATATCATAGCAACTTCCTCCCAAAAGTCTTTGGCGTAAACGCCACTAGGAAAACGACCATTGAAGGTCTCATGGAACCCAAAGAAGGTCCCGAACTCACGGATGGTAAAATCATAGTTTCTTTCCATAAGACGGAAAGAAACGGTCCTATCCACATGGCTGTGCTCGAAAGACGTCACAACCTCTCTCGTAATCTCCTCATAGGCGTCTTCTCGGATAGCCGAGAAGACAACTAGTCCGGCTCTATCCAAGAGCCACGTAAGGTCATCTATGATGTTAAGAGGAGCTAGTTCCTCTAACAATAGATACCTAGGTCCAATCACAGCCCTCTCATGGATCCTCTCGAATGCATCAAGGTGATCCTCAGGAATGGTCGGTACTCTAGGGATAGGAGGTGAGGGTGATGAAGGTGATGATGGAGGTGAAGGGGAAGAGGGTGGTGGTGCTCTAGAGGATGAAGAAGAAGAGGGATTACCCTTCCTCTTCTTGTTTTGGTCATTCTTCTTCTCCTTAATTCTCCCAGAAACTCTCCTCACGAAGTCCATCACTGTTCAAAATTACGGTCTGTTCTTGATGATTCCACGGCCGTGGAACTGCCAGGGACCGTGATTCGTCTCAGTTTTTCTCAAATCTCAACAATCAACACTCAAATTCAGCAATCAGGCAGCCCTAGTCTAATTCCTTCCAGTTTCAAGCAGTTCTCCTACAATTTCTAGCAAAAACGAACTCAAATTGACAAAGATCAAGAAGAGGGAAAAAAAACCTAGGTTTCGGATTTTGATATCCGAATTGTGCGTTCCTTGGTGAATTGCCGCTCGATTCGTTGCTTGGATCTTGTTGGTGGTTGAATAATCTTCCATTTGGGAAGAAGAATCGTTGAAAACGATTAAGGAACGAAGATTTGGGAGGAAGGGCCTGGATTCGGCGTTTTGGGTCGTGGAATTGGGTATTTGTGGAGTGTTTTGGTGAAGAATGTGGTTTATATAGTGGCAGGCAAAATTTTGAAAATCACGGTCTGTCGGGGGGTTCCACGGCCGTGGAAATGTACGGAACCGTGGTTTTGGTGATTTTTCAAAGGTTTTTGGAAATTACGGTCACTGTAGCTGTCACGACCGTGGTTTAGGCCGTGGAACTCTCTGTAAAGCTCCAAAGTCCAAGTTTCGTCACTTTTCTTCAACATTATCCTTCCCTTTTCCTTTTCCATCGTTCCTACATCCAAAAACACGAACATACCGGAAGAAATCGAGGCAAAATAAAGCGAAAAACGTCTAAACTAAGCTAAACTATGAATCGAAAACAAAAACAAAAATGCAATACCTTGGCTTGCCTCCCAAGAAGCGCTTTGTTTAAGGTCCGTAGCTAGACCAATCTCGCACTTATTCGAGTGCGGTAGGCGCGAACTCTTCAGCTTGGAGTTCGGCGTATACTTCTTGAGTCGTTGGCCGTTCACCTTAAAGCTTCCGCCAGATTCACCCCATACTTCAACTGCACCATGGGGGAAAATACGCTTAATTAGAAAAGGTCCGGTCCAACGAGATTTAAGCTTACCTGGAAAGAGACGAAGCCTTGAATTGAAGAGGAGAACTTGATCTCCTTCTTTGAAGTCCTTTGGAATGATGTGCTTATCATGCCAACGCTTTGCTCTCTCCTTATAGATCTTGGCGTTTTCATAAGCGTTCAAGCGGAGTTCGTCCAGCTCATTAAGGTCTAGGAGACGCTTCTCTCCCGCTTCCTTCATGCTGAAATTCAACCACTTGATGGCCCAAAACGCCTTGTGCTCCAACTCTACCGGCAAGTGACAAGACTTCCCATACACAAGGTTGTATGGTGTAGTTCCTATGGGTGTCTTGTACGCAGTCCGGTACGCCCACAATGCGTCATCAAGCTTCAAAGACCAATCCTTCCTAGTCCTTGAAACCGTCTTCTCTAAGATTCCTTTGATCTCCCTATTTGAGATCTCAACTTGTCCACTTCTTTGTGGATGATAAGGGGTAGCAATCTTGTGAGTAACCCCATACTTAGCTAGAAGAGCTTCAAAGCGCCGGGCAATGAAGTGAGAACCTCCATCACTAATGATAGTCCTTGGCGTCCCAAATCTAGGAAAAATGGTCTTGTTGAAGAACTTAACCACCACCATGGCATCATTGGTGGGAGAGGCAATTGCTTCCACCCATCTAGAAACGTAATCTACCTCCAATAGTATGTATTGGTTTCCACAAGAGGATGGGAACGGTCCCATAAAATCTACTCCCCAAACATCGAAAATCTCCACCTCTTGGATGTTGTTGAGGGGCATCCCATTCCTCCTAGAGATATTGCCTGTTTTTTGACAAGCATCGCAACAAGAAACAAAGGATTGCACATCTCTAAATAAAGTAGGCCAAAAGAATCCAGATTGCAATACCTTTGCGCTAGTCTTGTTTGAACTAGCGTGTCCTCCACAAGGTAGTGAATGACAATGGCGGATGACACTTTGCATTTCATCTTCCGGAACACATCGCCGAATGATGCCATCCGGACCTCTCTTAAAGAGGAGAGGCTCGTTCCAAAAGTATTCCCAGACATCCTTAAAGAACTTCTTTCTTTGTGCGTAGGATAATCCGGGTGGTATCTCCTAACAAACCAAATAGTTAACAAAATCAGCAAACCATGGTTCGTTACCTTTGGAGATCACATCGATGCACTCCTCAATAATGTGTAGGTGTTCGTCCGGGAAGGAGTCATCGATAGGTAAATGGTCGTCCTCTAGATGTGTTAGGCGACTCAAATGAACCGCAACAGAATTTTCTGAACCTTTCTTGTCGCGGATCTCTAGATCGAATTCTTGTAGGAGAAGAATCCATCTAATTAGCCTTGGCTTCGCATCTTTCTTCGCAAGGAGGTACCGGATCGCAGCATGATCCGTGTAGACAATCACCTTTGCACCTACAAGATAAGAGCGAAACTTGTCAATAGCATAGACAATGGCTAAAAACTCTTTTTCGGTAGTGGCGTAATTGAGCTGTGCTTCATCTAGCGTCTTGCTAGCATAGTATATGGCATGGGTTCGTCCTTCCTTTCGTTGTCCAAGAACAGCTCCTATAGCTACGTCACTAGCATCGCACATAACCTCAAAGGAAAGAGTCCAATCCGGAGGTTGGATAATAGGTGCTGAAATTAGAGCTTGCCGAATGGTGTTAAACGCATCCAAACATTCCTGCGAAAACTCAAAAACTGCATCCTTCATCAATAGATTAGTGAGCGGTTTTGATATTTTAGAAAAGTCTTTAATGAAGCGTCTATAGAATCCAGCATGTCCTAGAAAACTTCTTATCCCTTTCAGCGAAGTTGGGGGAGGAAGCTTTTCTATGGTCTCTATCTTAGCCTTATCCACCTCTATCCCTCTACTAGAGATTAGGTGACCTAATACAATTCCTTCCTTAACCATAAATTGACACTTCTCCCAATTAAGAACTAGGTTAGTGTCTTCACACCTTTGTAAAACAAGACAAAGGTTAGAAAGGCAATCGTTAAAAGAGGAACCGTATACGGAGAAGTCATCCATGAAGACTTCCATAATTTCCTCAATGTATTCGGAGAAGATGGTCATCATGCACCGTTGAAAGGTGGCTGGGGTGTTGCAAAGCCCTAATGGCATTCTCCTATAGGCAAACGTACACCATGGGTACGTGAATGTGGTCTTCTCCTGATCGTCCGGGTGTATCGGAATCTGAAAGAAACCACTATAACCGTCAAGGTAGCAAAAATGTGAATGTTGTGCTAACCTTTCAAGCATTTGATCAATGAATGACAATGGGAAATGATCCTTCCTCGTTGCATTGTTAAGCTTGCGGTAGTCAATGCACATCCGCCATCCCGTTACGGTTCGGGTAGGAATGAGTTCGTTGTTTTTGTTGGTGATGACCGTCATTCCTCCCTTCTTCGGAACTACTTGAACCGGACTCACCCACTTACTATCGGAGATAGGGTAGATGATACCTGCATCAAGAAGTTTAAGAATTTCCTTCTTGACAACCTCCTTCATGGTCGGATTTAACCGCCTTTGAGGTTGTCTTGAAGTTCTAAAGTCTTCCTCCATTAATATCTTATGCATGCATAGGGAGGGTTTAATTCCTACTAAGTCCTCAATAGTGTAGCCTAAAGCTTTCCTATGTTTCCTAAGGACAATCATGAGCTGATTATGTTCATCTATGGTTAGATCGGAACTAACAATAACTGGATAAGTAGAGTTAGGTCCTAGAAAATCGTACCTTAGATGTGTAGGAAGTTGTTTCAATTCCATTGCTTTCGGAGCTTCCAATGATCCTTGAGGAGCATTCGATGTCTCCATAGAAGTTTCTAAGGGTGTTGAAGGTGTAGGAGAAGAATCGAAGGAAGTCGAGGAAGTGGCACGATCATCCCCTTCCACGGCCAGAATCACGGTTTCCCTATGTCCTCCACGGCCGTGGTTTAGGGCGTGGAAGGTGGTTACGGTTGCTCTGCCTTCTCCACGACCGTGTAACCCCCTGGAGTGAGCCACGCTTTGGGTTATGAGATCCACGGCCGTGGAATATAGTGTATGGTCGTGGATTCTCACGTTTTCTGCCTCATCGTGGAGTTTTTCAAACTCCACTTCACCCATCTCTTCTTGTGCTTCTAAGGCTTCAATTGCCTCATTGCAATCCTCTTCTTCCTCTACATTTGTTAGACTCATAGTGATAACCTTTTGCAAAGGATCTTTGTAGAGAATAGCACTTACCACCTCTCTAGACAACCCTTCTTCATCTTGGATATTGAATATATCCTCATCAAAGATTGGCTCCTTCACTAGAGTGGAAAGAACAAACTCTACCTTCTCTTCTCCTATGTCGAAGGCGAGTCTAGCATTCTTGCAATCGACTATGCAGCCGGAAGTTGCAAGAAACGGTCTTCCGAGTATGATCGGGACCGGACTATCTGCAGGAATGTCAAGCACGACAAAATCAATAGGAACAAAGAATTTACCTAGCTTGACTGGGACGTCTTCTACAATACCGACGGGGCGAGTGATGGATCGATCCGCCATGTACAACGTCATCTTCACCGGTTTAGGGTCGCCTAAACCGATCTTCCTACACAATGCAAGTGGTATGATGCTCACACTTGCTCCTAAGTCACATAGCGCATCGTATGTGACATCTCCCACTCCTATGGGAATGCAAAACGACCCCGGATCCTTTAGCTTTGGGGGCATTTTCTCCTTCATGGTCTTGATGAGATCCGAAGAATCCGAACTCATCTTAACCTCACCGAAATCTTCTAGCTTCCTCTTGTTGGAGAGGAGCTCCTTCAAGAACTTGCCATAAGCCGGCATACCTACAATAGCATCAATAAAGGGTATATTAATATGCAGCTTGCTCATGAGTTCTATAAGCTTACCAAACTGTTTGTCTAAGCGCGCTCTCGCTCTAGATTGAGGGAATGGTAGGGGAGGTTTGTAAGCCGGAGGAGGAACGTAGACATCTTCCTTCTCCTTCCCCTTCTCTTTGTCTTTCTCTACAAGGACTTCAACAAACTTAGGCTGCGGATCGGTAGTAGTCACTCCGCTCCTAGTTGTGATTGCCATCACCCTTCCCTTAGGGTTGTCCTCCGTCTTTCCTGGAAGTTTCCCTTGATTTCTAGGAACTTCCTCCGCATGGCTGAACATTTGGTTTTCTAAAACCTTTTGGGCTTTATCAACCTTAGAAATTTGATCATCAACCTTAATGATGTGGTTCTCCAACCCTTGAAGCTTTCCCAAAATCGTTTCCAACATGGGATCGGGCTTCTCCTTCCCCAAAGCGTTTCCTCCATTAGATGTTTTCCCCTGGCATTTCAAAGGAGTAGAGGAAGAGGAGGGTGGAGTTAGTGAATTCGAATTGAAAGGATAAGAGTTACCGGAATTTTGTTGATTGGAGCGCCAATTGTTGTTGTTTGAACCCCTATTATTGTTCCAATTGTTGTTCCGGTTGTTGTTGTTGTTGTCATTCCAATTGTTCCGGTTATTATTCCGGTTATTGTTGTTGTTGTTGCGGTTTGTGTTCTCACCGCCATTGTTATTGTTGCCCAAATAGCCAACATCCTTGCCTTGTTGCTTTGGAAAGTTGGTCTTGATAGCCTCCTTCAACTCTTTGATCTCATTGTTGAGGGAGAAAATCTGATTTTGAGCTTCATGTGTGAGCTTTGCTCCTTGCTCCACACGATTTTCCTCCACTTTCCGGTGGGAATACTTCTCTATGACTCTTGCTTGCTTCTCAATGAAGTCCCAAGCGTCATCTTCCCTCATGTCCATGAATGTGCCACATGAGAGGGATTGGAGCTTGAATTGTGTCTCCACATCCAGCCCCTTATAGTAAATCTCCAGCAATGCAAGCTTGGATATGCCATGGTGAGGGCAATCCAATAACAAGTCCTGAAACCTTTCCCATGATTGAAACAAACTTTCGTTAGACCTCATGGAAAATGCATTTATCTTACCTCTAAGTTCCGCCGTTTTGGATGGCGGAAAGAATTTGGTGAGGAACTCCGCGGAAAGGTCTTCCCATGTGTCTAGTTTCCCACTAGGAAAAGCTTGGTACCAAGACAATGCTTTCCCCTTCAAGGAGAAGAAGAAAGGCTTGAGCTTATAGTTGTTGGTAGTAGCGTTCTTCGGCTTCATTGTCTCCATCATACACTCAAAGTTTTGCAAGTGTTGGTGTGGAGATTCAACGCTTGTCCCGCCAAATTGGTTTTGGCGAACAAGAGTAATAACTTGAGGGTTGAAGCTAAACCCTTGCACATCATCAGCATCAAAGTTCACACCTAGACGGCGTGGTTGCTGCGTTGGATCCATCCGTTGGCCAAGAGTCCTTGGCTCATTATCTACACGGTTCACCCTTACATTCCTAGGTGGAATGCGTCGGTTTGCGGTCGCCCGTGGAGCGAATGGATTCACATTGATCCTTGGATCAATCTCCTCTAACGAAGGCATGGAAGAGTCGCTATCATCAGCGGATGAATGACCCCTATTCGACCTTAATGATCTCTTTGAGGATTTCTTGCTCCCCTTATTCTTAAGATTGCTTAGTTCTATCCTCATTTGGAACATCATGTCCTTCAGATCATTAACTTGAGATTGATGACGATCCATCTCATCCCGATGAATATTCTCATTCCATTGGAGTTGAGCTTCTTTCTCCGCCAACTCCGCTTGAAGATCACATTCGTGTTCTTCAGCCATCTTCTTTTCCTTACACTTTTGCCTTAAAGTCCTCTCAAGCTCTTGATCAAGAGGTAAGAGGTCTTCGGTGTTCCTAGACCTGCGCATGCACTCAAAAAGATATCAAATAACGAGAGCAAGCTCCCAAGCTTGACAACCGGCTACCGAATTCGGCCTAGACCAAATCCCCGGCAACGGCGCCAAAAACTTGTTCGCCACTTAGCGTGCGTGCAAATAAGCTTTAAATTTATAAAACTAGAATCAAGCAAGCGAACCCGCAGTGTACGGATCGATATAGTTAAGCAAGAATTTCAGAGTATCGAACACAGGGATTTGGGGGGAACAAATTCAGTTGCAGATTATCAAGCAGGTAAATGTAAGAGCTTTGCAAATTATTGGGAAAACAACAATCCTAAAGATCCAAGTATCCAGCTGTGGCTATCGATTCAAGATATACTAATGGCATAAGGACAGAGTTAAGATATGCAAAGGTATACTAATGTAAGGTAATCGTACGGTGAAGTTCCAAAAACCTTATATGACTCACCTATAAGACACTCTCTATAAAGGTTGTTGAGGCTTCAGTATAGAAAGGTTCTAAAGATGAGAATTAATGTCAAATACCCAAACTTATAATCCAAGGATCAAGACTATCTAAACCGATTACGGTTATGACACTCACAATCGAGGTAGAGGTTGTTGAGGCTTCACTACCACCTAGAAAAGGCAAGCCTAAACTAAGCTAAAGCAAATCTTTAACTTTGGATTAAAGTAAAAGCAAGTTCGTAAACTTAAGGGAAATCACGGTTAGTTCTTGAGGTTCCATGGCCATGGACTCAAGAACAGGCCGTAATTTAGGGTTCGTCGGCGATTCTCTCTAACTCTCAGGGTCCAATCTGTTTACGATCGATCTATCATCATCTAAGCCACAACTATCAACCCTTCACCTTAGAATTGTTAAGGGTTTTTAGCCAACAATAGTCATAATGATATCAAATTCAAGGTTTAAAAGATTGAAAGATGAAAACTTCCGAAAACTTTCAATAAACTTCAAACCAATCTCAATGTCACAATCAAGAACAAATATCGTCACTAGATCCGGAATAGAACAAACAAACACAATCTTAGATAAGAAGGAAGAACGGGATGTCAATCCGTCTTCTAAATCAAACCTAAACAAGAAGAGAAATCTTCTTGCGAACAATCTTCCGAATCTTCGATCTTCCGTCAATCCGGAAATCTCAATCACAATCTCCACCCAAGTGCGAGATTAGGGCAACTCCAAGGATGAGCGCAAAGTACGTCTTTTGCAAAAATCGCAAAGATCTCTAAGTCGCGACGTGGGCGAAAATGCGTCTAAGCGGAGGTGTAAGCGTAAGCCTAAAGCGAGGTGACGGAATCTCTCTTTGTCCGTCCTTTTATAGTGTATGATGAAGTCGCGGCCCGGCCCAATCCCTTAAAAGATCGTGGCTTAAAGTGTGGCGAAAAAGATCGCCAAGATCACGGTCGTGGAAGGTTCCACGACCGTAATTTAGAGCGTGGAATTCAACACGGTTTGAACCATCTTCTCCACGGCCGTAGAAGTTGCTGGAATGAACCACGCTTCCCTAGCCATGGTTCCACGGCCGTGGAACTGAACGTGGAAAGTAGTACGGCCGTATTTTAGAGCGTGGTTTAGGGCAAGAACGTGATTCTTCCCTAGCTTCGTGTATTCCTCAAGTTGACACTCCTTTTGCTCCTAAGAATGCCCTCAATCCATGGACATTGCTCAACAACTCCATCTTTGCTCGATTCCGTTCGGAAATAGCTCTCAATCGCCTATAATCAACATAAAGCTTGTGTAGATCTCTATATCGACATTATAGACAAACTAGCTCACAAATGCATCAATGCTCAATCAATGACTATCAATATGAATCAAATACACTTAGAAAATGTGCCTAAAATATCACAATATTTCATGCTAACACAATTCTCAAATCCTCTCGGACCCATACGCCGGGGTATAGACACTCTCTCTATCGGACGTATCACATCTCTATTCAAACGTATCAACCTATAACACTCTATAACCTCAAACACAGCATGGAGGAATCACCAACTCCAGCAACAAGATCATAACGCTATCCAAAGGCATAGAGGAAAAATCATCTCTAGCCAACTACTAACCACGTCACAAGGCATGGAGGAAAGCCGTCTCTAGCCAATCGTACTCGTAACACAACTATGTGGAGGAAAACCGTCTCCACTCACACTATGTTCATCAATAATAGCATGGAGGAAAGACCATCTCCAGCTAATCCTAAACATATTACAATTGCATGGAGGAAAGAACCATCTCCAGCTATACCTATATCGTGCTAGCAAACAAGATCTAACAGATCAGATGCACATATCAAAGCTAGCATGAAAATGCATCATATCACATAAGCACATAGCATACAATCACTCACAAAAAGGGCATAAGATCTACTCGTGGATCCTACGGGTGCCTCTAACTCCGCATGGAACTCTGGATAGTTCCTCTAGATACCATCCTCTGTCTCCCAGGTAGCCTCATCCGGTCCTCGTCGCGACCACTGTATCCTCATCATAGGAATATCCTTCGAATGCAGGCGTCTCACACCTCTCTTTCTAGAACTGCAAAAGGTTATTCTGCAAAAGTGTGGTCTGGTTCAACCACTAGATCATCATAACTCACAATGTGCCTCAGGTCTGGTATGTACTCCCTCAGCTGAGACACATGAAACATAGGGTGAACACCCTCTAACTTCGGTGGAAAAGCCAATCTGTGCACTGCTCTCCCAACTCTATCCAGTATCTCGAAAGGACTGACATATCGGAGACTCAGCTTCCCTTTTATGCATAACGTCTGACGCCTCGCATCAAAGTTACTCTCAACCAGACATGAGCTCCTACCCTGAACTCTGGAGGTCGACGCCTCCTATCTGTATACAACTTTTGGCGACTCTGTGCAGCCAACATCCTCTCTCTGATCAGCGTTACTCGAGTCATATCATCCTGAATCTGTTCCGGTGCTATCCCAATGGTACTGCTAGGCTCCTCCCAGCATAAAGGTGTATGACACCTATTTCTACACAATGCCTCATAGGGACTATCCCTATAGATGCATACCAACGGTCATGGTATAAGAACTCAACGAGTGGGAGATAAATAGATCGTCCCTATTCCCAATTCATCCCACAAGCTCAAAACATGTCCTCTACGGTCTAGAGGGTTCTCTCAGACTGACCGTCTGTCTGAGGTAAAACTCAATCATGATATGTGGACGCGTTCCCCAAGCAGTCTGAATCAGCTATCAAAACCTCAAAGTAAACCGTCTACTACAATCATAGTCGATTGTCCTCAGTACACTTATGGAGTCCCACCATCTGTCTAGTGTACTCCTTTGTTACTTCATTCACTGGCCACGTCTCTCTGTAGAGATGGAACGTGTCGACTTCGTAAATTTGTTACTAATAATCTAGATAACACCAAAACTCTTACTGGGTCTCAATCCCATCACAAGTCCACAGAAAAGTCCTCTCACTTCCACTACAACACTGGTAGTGGATGAGCTCATCTCCAGGTCGGTAACACTTTGACCTGATTTACTACTTCGTGGTACCTCTTATTCATACATGGTTGTACTAAAGAAGGTGTATTATGAGTGTATTGTAATTTTCTCCACTCGACTCCGCATAAGCGGTTATACTGACGCAATTGCGGCGCCTCATACTCCTTCTGTTCCATTAAAGAACTGTGGTGCCTCACCATGAGGCATCCTTCCATCAAGTTCCCTCAAGGTCAGGCAAGTCCCCTATTTTTGTTGGACCTCATCCAAAAAACCAGGTAAAATCCCTAAACATGAAACTAACGTCCTTATCAGCAGTTGTAGGTCCAACTCTAACCAAGCTAGATTATTTTGAAACCGAGACTGTACAGCAATTCCAACAATCGCCTTCTCTCGATGCGTCTTCTTATTCAAGTCATCAGTGGCCACATTCTCCTTGCCAGAACATTACAAATCTCAAGGTCATTGTCCTTGATCAACTCAAACCATCGACACTGGCAGTCATTCAACCTTTATTGCATAAAAATATGCTTCAACCTCCTATTATCTGTGAAACTCTGACACGAAATGTAACACATGTATTGTCTTCAAATCTTGGAACTTGAACTACCACCACTAACTCGAAATCATGAGTCGGGCAGTTCTCCTCATACGTTCTCAGCATTGTAGTCACGTGATTCCCAGAATCTTCTAATTATCACCGAATAGAAGCAGAGGTCAAATGCTTCCTCTACTCTTCAGAGCTTCGACATACTACTTCAACCACACAATTATGGTGGTCTTCCTCAAAAGACTCGTAAATGGATGCACAATCACATAGAATCCTTCCTCAAAGCGTTGGTAGCAATCGGCTGGGCCGAGAACTACGCATTTCCTTAACGTTCATCAGTATCATCCATAAGACTTCATACTTACTCCTCGTCACATCAATTGTAATTCTACTGGCGGAACAACATGACTTTGAAGGTTACTTCTGGCATCTCAATTCACATTTAGGGAGCATAGCACACTGGCTTCCATCCCTCGGATTCTGCAAAACCATCCTCAAATAACCAATACGTTCCTCTCCGTTGTGAGAGTACACCAAAACGTCATCAATATGGTCTACCACCAACTGATCAAGGAAGTAGATGAAGACACTGTTCATCAACTCCTATAACGACTACTAGAACGTTCCTCAACTCAAATGACAGCACTACAACTAGTAGTGTCCATAACGGGTATGGAATGATGTCCTATGCCCACGTTGCTCTCTCATCCTTAGCTAATGATATCCTAAGCATACGGAAATCTTAAAAACACAATTGCTTCTCTTAGTTGATCCAACAAGTCGTCCATACGTAGCAATGAACGTGCTAGGGCGAACGGAGCCCGTCTCAAACCACTCTTCAAATTGCTTCTTTAATTTCTAACAACTCAATAAGCCATATACCTCATAGGCCTTCTCCCAACCAGTCTTGTACCATACTTTAACGCAATATCATAGTCCTCATTCCGCTGAGGCGATAGATTAGACGGTTCAATAACACGTCTATAAGATCATATACCACTGGAATACTCTTCAGCGTGGAACTATCTCTTTCCTTCATGGCACAACATTAAAAAAAACATCACCCTCCGGTGTTATCAACCTCGCTGCTCATACGGAACTAAAGACAACTCACCTCCTCAAAGGTCATAACCTCGGAAAACCTCTACTTAGTCGATCTCAGTATAGACTATACTAGTCCTCCTACTGCTATCTAAACTAACATGATATCTATTCGTCCACCACACACATAAAGACCTTCTCATGCACCTAAGGTATGACAAATGAGTCTTCAAGCCATACACAAGTCCCTAAACAAAGGGAACAACCACATATCTCGCGGGTACCTAAGACCCGTAACTCGTAATCCTATAAAGGAAGATCTATCTTCTACCTTATCCATAGTTAACTATTAACACATGCATCGAAGACAAGAGGTGCATAGCACTCACAGCAAACAAAACTCCACTAGGTAAACCATTAACAAGAATGATACCTGTAACCGCTAACGCCCGAAGCTCTACTGCATATCATTACATAATCTCATACCTATGCTCCTCAGGTATCAGTGAGGTCATCGCCATAGCCTCCACTTCCACTCTTTCTGCATCGGAAAGAGGAAGGTCGTGATGAGAAGAAACACTACCTTGCTGACAGAAAAGGGCTAGATGGCCTTGTTCACCACAGGTGAAGCAAGCTATCGGTGCCATGGCGCACTCAGAGCGCACATGATCTGGATAACCATAGTTGAGACATATACGTCTCATCCCTGCCACTAGTACGGGTGGCTCCTCTGCACCGCCCAGCTCAAAGGCTCTACCTTGAGCTCTTCTAGTATCCGTGGTATTCCTACCACGACCCTTACCTCCACTCATCCTGGGAACAAATTCCTGAGTAGGCGAATGATCTGGGATTCTCTGCTGCCCCCGCGTCTGCTGCTGAGGTGTCTTCTGACAACCTCTTGTCACACTAGTAGAAATAAAACCCTTTCGTGATGCCACTCCATTTTGCTTACAGAAAACAACTCTATGACCTTGTCTACCAAACGTAAAGCAAGTCACTAGCGATCTTGGACACTGTGGTCGTACATGTCCAGGCTTCCCACAATTGTAACAAGTCCTTGTTTCACCAGAAGTCCGTGTGAACGAGAAGTACTCAAACGACCACAAGTCGGGCTTGGTTTGCAACCCGGATATCCAACCTCATCTTTCACTGATTCAACCCGTTGTTTCTTCTCTAATCCAGAAGCTTCAGTAGATGTTGGTAAATCCGGTGTAGATCTACCCGCTATCACCACCTCATATACTTGCTGCATATACTCTTGAAACTCGAATCTACTCATAAAGACACGATCAACCTCTTCAAACTCGTTCTCTACCATAGGCAACACAACAGCGGATACTGGTCCCTGACTTGACGCTACTGGAGGAAGAGGGGGTGTATCCCTATCTCGTCCCACTATAGACACTACTCTAGTCTGAGCCATCTGTAGAATATACGCTCCTAACTTATAAGGCTATATATATATATATTTATGTCATATGTATCGATATATATATATATATATATATATATATATATATATATATATATATATATATATATATATATATATATATATCTACACTGTCGAGATCCTCAGATGGGTGACGACTTCTTTACATACTATCCCAAAACATCTGTACTCGCTGTAAAACCAAAATCCTTTAAAAAGTCAAACCCCATGCAGGTTCTGTTAATTTATCCACTCTACCTTTATAGCAGATAGCAAGTGCCATTGTTGTAAACCTAAGACTTTGATACCAACTCCGTAACACCCCAAATCCACGGGACTTGGAGTGTCACATTGGGCTAGAATCTCACAATGGATCCTGACCCTAGCCTGACAACAAGTTCACTGGATCATAGAACAAGGAACAAGTAGATTAAAACCAAATACATAAAAGTTGTATATGATACATAAAAAGAGTTTACAAACTCATAGCCGAGTATAAAACATCAAACCACAACATCTGATACAAAAGATCCCATATCCCGTGCATCCTAATGTATAGAAGTCCTCGGTTGGCCACACCATCTGTCTCACCCTCCAGTCTTCCTAACCTGCAGATCATCTACAACATGGTATGAAACCGTTAGCTACAGCAATGAAAAGCATGAAGGTAATAGCACAACCACACATCAACATCTCATACATGCAATGCCACACACATTCATTTATTATCTTTCATTACGTTATTCCATTACAAATTCAACTTCTTTTGTAACACGAGGAACCTAAAGAACCTCGTCCCTTTCCCCGTTAACACAGGGGTTTGCAATGGAGGTGATCGTCACTCGTCCCCCACTATGTTACTCGCTTCCAGGCACCTCCTCCTAATCAGCAGGCGGAGACCGGTGGTTACCACACGTTATAATACACTTGGGCCAAATAAATGTAATAAATGGTTATCCTAGTCCGGTTTAAGGTTATAAATGTACAATCATATAAGCACACACAACCATCACAATCATACAATCCACAATCGTACGCTAAGTAAGTCCTATGGACTTACCTGATATACTCGTAACCTGTATCACGTCACAGCTTCCCCTTGGGGAAGTAATCAACGCTTGCAATAGCAAGGCACGCACAATCACATACTGCAAAGGTTAGGAGACTCGTCTCACTAACCACAACCAACCTATATCTCAAATCTAAACCTCAGATCCTCAACACATTCATAAATGCCTAAGGCATATCCTCAACATAACATCTCATCATACTCGTACACGTACTATGCCTTAAAGCCATAACCGATATCCATAACATCATCATCATCCTCAACTCATTTTGACACCTAACATGCATCTAATCAGTATTCCTCAATCTCAAATTTAATCCTTATTTAATTAATTAACCTTTAATTAATTAATTAAATTTCACCAGAATAACGTTTTGCCCACAGGCCATTTCTAAACGCACCTGTCATCAGATTTTATCAAACAAACAACCCATAAACACCAGAATAATATAATGATCATAATGGAATTTCTAATTATCCATTTTGAAAAGCCTAAGGTCAATTTAGGCCAAATCGCAGTACGGAAAACGAATAAATTCATAACTTATTCGTTACAAACCCGATTGACGATCTGAAAGAAGATTCGGAATCACAACGACGCAGGCTACACATGTACAACATCAAATTCACCGGAATCTGAGCGACGGCACTGTCCTGATGACATATATGCTCGACTAGGTCTTCATATGCTCGGAAATGCAAAAACTTGGTACCGATATGAAGAGAATGAAGAGACGAATCCAAAAACTCAAACGGAATTGAAATCAGATTAGAAACGGACAGTAGATCTGAGTTTGAAGTTTGAGAGAAATCAGAGCTTTTACGAGGAAACGTGAAAGGAAATGAATTAATAAACGATTTTCCGGTATTTATAGTGAAGTCGATAATTATCATTTAGCGAAGTCGATAATTATCCTTCAACCGATCCAATGGCGGGTTGAACCCCCTTCTCCAAACTTCTCGAAATTGGAACAATAAATCTTGAATATTGTAGGGAAAATTATTCCACAATTGCCTCGAAAAATGTGTAATCCTAAGCCGTCTTTCTTAACCGTTAAGAAACAAAATAGCGACTCTTTTGGCCGTTTTGCCTTTCCATGTTATTTCATATATAGGACATGTCCGATGTCCTGATCATTTCTCTCAACTGCATTTTTATTAATTGGAGCTCTCAAATGCTCCAAATAATACCGGAGGGTAAAAATAATTACCCGGTGGAAAAAGTGAAAATTTCACCAAAAGCCCAAAATTACGCCAAGAACATAACGGTGGGACTTATACTCAACAGTTACGCAATCTTTGCGAGTTATATGTCAATTACTATCACTGATTAAGTTAATCAACATTAATTAGAATTCGGAAATCCTAGCTATTACAACAATAAACCTTCAATTGAACCTCAAAGAAGATTGAACCCTATTATGAAAGAGGTAGTCAAAAAAGAGATCCTAAAATTGCTAGATGCGGGAATCATTATCCCGATTTCGGATAGTAAATGGGTTAGTCCCGTACATGTTGTTCCTAAGAAGGGTGGTATGACCGTAGTAACTAATGAGAACAATGAACTAATCCCTACTAGGACAGTTACGGGGTGGAGAATGTGTATTGACTATAGGAAGCTTAATGTTGCCTCTAGGAAAGATAATTTCCCTCTTCCCTTTATTGACCAAATGCTAGAAAGGTTGGCTCAACATTCACATTTTTGTTACTTAGATGGTTATAGTGGGTTTTTCCAAATTCCTATTCACCCGGATGACCAAGAGAAAACAACATTTACTTGTCCTTGGTGAACATTTGCATATAGGAGGATGCCATTTGGGTTGTGTAATGCACCCGCCACCTTTCAAAGGTGTATGATGGCTATTTTTTCTGAATATATTGAGAATATTATGGAAGTGTTTATGGATGATTTCTCGGTGTATGGCTCTTCATTTGATAATTGCTTGGCTAACTTGTCATTGGTGTTGAAGAGATGTAAGGAAACTAATCTTGTGTTGAATTGGGAGAAATGCCACTTCATTGTGAGTGAAGGCGTAGTGTTGGGACACTTGGTTTCCCACCGTGGCATTGAAGTTGATAGAGAAAAGATAGAAACGATAGAGAAGTTGCCGCCACCTACCTCGGTGAAAGGGGTAAGGAGTTTCTTAGGACATGCCGGTTTTTACCGGAGGTTTATAAAAGATTTCTCTAAAATTTCTAAGCCTCTCACGAACCTACTAATGAAGGATGTTGAGTTTGTTTTCTCCAAAGATTGTCTTGAAGCATTTTGTAGGTTGAAAGATTCTTTGATCTCCGCCCCTATCATGCAACCTCCGGATTGGAGCTTACTAGTTGAAATAATGTGTGGTGCGAGTGATGTGACCGTTGAGGCTGTTTTAGGACAAAAGAAAGATGGGCTTACACATACCATCTATTACGCTAGCAAGACGCTAGATGATGCCCAACTCAACTATGCCACAACCGAGAAGGAGTTGCTAGCGGTAGTGTATGCCTTTGAGAAGTTCCGCTCATATCTTGTTGGAGCCAAGGTTATTGTGTACACGGATCATGCTGCGATCCGTTATCTCCTCACAAAGAAGGAGGTCAAGCCTCGCTTAATTCGGTGGATCCTTCTTCTCCAAGAGTTTGACTTGGAAATTCGGGACAAGAAGGGCTCCGAAAATTCAGTAGCGGACCATCTTAGTAGGCTACCACCATTGGAGATTGAAAGAGATGAAATCCCGATATATGACTCATTCCGGGATGAGCAATTGCAAATGATGGAGGAGTGCTTACTTCAAGTATCTAGAGGGATTGAGCCATGGTATGTGATAGCATGAATTATAGTCTATATTTTGGGGTTTGTTTGGACGTTTTATCTTTCATAATCTGCATGTTTGTATGTACATTATGTGATTTTACTACCATTTCATCTACCTTTGCGAGAATCGAGGTCTACACCTAGTTTTGTTGTAATTGCAGGTAAAATGGTACGTTTTGCATCAAAAAGGAGCAAAAGGAGTCATGAGTCATTTGGAGCTACATCCAGGAAGCATAGCCATGGATTAAAGATTTACTTTGGACCAGTTTTGAGAGATTTCACATTCAGTTATGACTCACCTCGGTTGACCAGAGATTCACCTCGACCGAGGTGATCCAGAGACGCCGACTCGACCGAGGCGAACACCTAGGACGCGGCGAGAATATTTTATTCTTGGATGAGATCTTTTAAATTTGGAAAGTGATCTTATATTTTTGGGCTTGGCTCCTGGAAGGAAGGAGATATGCAGAATCATATATTTTACCTATATTTATGGGAAAATATCTTTCTAAGATTTATTATCTTTGGAGGGTTATTTTCCTATAAAAAGGGTTGGATTTCCACAATTCCGACATCACGCTATACCATCGATCAGGGTTTAAAGCACGCAGCAGCAGCAGCCTACTCCAGTTGGGAGTTTTCGAAGAACCTTTTTGAAGGTATAAGGAAGATTGAAGTCTATAACTTTTATAGCTTTTTGGAGGGTTTTGTAAGATTGTCTTCAATTCCCTCAATTGTTGTCTTGTCTTTTTGGATTATTATCCAAGGAACGCTTTGTTGTGATATTTGATTCAGTTATTGAAGTCTTTTCATTAAATTCTTCTTTGTTCAAATATTCACTTTCTTCCCATATATTTTAATACTTTCATTATGATGATGAGTGGCTAATTTCCTTGTGTGATTCTAGGGTGATTGGCTGAAGGTTGTGGGAAAAACAATGATAGAATAATCTTAGATTCCAGTAGGATCCTGAAAGTTCGAGTCTTTAACCTTAACCCTAAGCATCTCGTTCGGTTGATGAACATCTCGGCCGGGGTGGAATTCTTCTGACCGAGGTGACTTATCCAATCCTAAACTGAGAGTTAAGTGTTAGAGTTTGCTAAATCCTATTCTTATTACACCTTCCTGGTTCAAAGCAAGCTTAGGATGAGACTTACCCGGTAATTCCTTAGTTTGTGTACCAACGATCATAAGTATAGGTAATAAAGGTTTATCCTTTATTGGGGTTTGAGTGTGCTTCCATCCCATCTTTGTGAGTTAGCCTGAGACTTACCCGGTAAAGGTTGATTCTATTCCCTTAGATGGTGTGTTAGTTTGAGGTTATAGTTCTTTATCTTGATTCCTTGAGACTTACCCGGTAATAGGAGTTACGGTTTAGGATTAGTGTGTAGTGAGACTTACCCGGTGATCTAATCCACTTTAGTAACACCTTCCCCACGCAAAAATCTCAGCTTTGTCCGCTTATCTATAGATCTTGAGTTGGAACCACAACTAGATGCTTTAATCCCTAGAATTGCATGTTTGCTTTATTGACTTCTTATTCATCTTTGATTGTGTTAATCGCTCTTGTGGTTAGTATTGACATAAGCACACCGTATTGACTTTGTTTCACCGAGTCCCTGTGATCGACCCCTGGAATTTTCTTGCTTTTACTACGATTGACCCGTACACTGCGGGTTCGCATCCTTGTTTTAAGCTTAAGTCTAGGGTTATAAATTTAAAGCTTGCACACACAGTTTGGAGCGAACAAGTTTTTGGCGCCGTTGCCGGGGACTTGGTCTAGACCGAGCCGGTACGGTTTGCTCTTGGGGCGCTTGCCCCGTTTCATCTAACCACTCTACTTGAGTGACGACTTTTGCAGGTTCTTTCTTAGGTATATGCGAAGAACCCGCGCTGGGAAGGAAATCGTTCCTTACGATCCCGAACCAGAAAAAACTTACAAGCGACGCTTAAGAGAAGCGAAGATGGCCCAACAAGACGATCGCGATCTTGCGGCCCAATTGAAAGAGGCGCTAGAGCTGCTACGCCTCAGCAAGGAAGAACTCAGGCAAGAGAAAGAAGAGAATCGCACCAAGACTGCAGCAATCGAAGCTGAGATTGCAGTCATACGAGACCAGATTCTACTTCGACCGAGGGAAGATCCTTCTGTTGATCCTCGACCGATGCAGGATCCAGTAGTTGACCCGCGACCGAGGCAGATTCCAGTACTTGACGCCCCGGCCGATGTACTTCCACCTCGGATGCCAGTCCGAGATGTTCTTCTTGCAGGAATTCCACAAACCCTAGGTCAAAGGATGGACCCAAATCAACAACTGAGGCGTCCAGGAGTGTACCTAGGAGATCCAGCAGATCATGACTACGAACTTCGACCGCAAGTTCTGGCCATGATTCGCCAATGCCAATTCGGAGGGCTAGAGAAAGAGTCGCCGCATCAACATCTTCAAAACTACGAGATCTTGATGGAAACCTTGCGACCTCCCAGAATTGAGAATAACAACTACAAGATAAGACCTTTTTACTTTTCTTTAAAAGATAGAGCTCTTACTTGGTATCAATCTCTTCCTCCAGGAAAAATCAGCACATGGGAGGAGATGACCACGGAATTCTTGACCAAATTCTTTCCACCCTCAAAGACCGCTGAAATGAGAGGGAAGATCAATGCTTTCATCATGAAGGACAAGGAGAGCTTGTCCAAATCTTGGGAGCGGTTCAAGGATATCCTTTTGGATTGCCCACATCATGGGATTCCAAAGATCGAGTTGTTGGAGATCTACTTCAAAGGGCTGGACGGAAGCACCCAGTTCAATCTCCAACTACTCTCCGCCGGTACCTTCACGGACATGGCGATTGATGAGGCTTGGGACTTCATTGAGAAGCAAGCCTTGCACATGGAGAAGTATACCCACCAAGGAGCTGAAGGTGGAGTTAAAAGAGTCAACTTTCAAGAGACTCAACCCAACAATAATCAACTCACGTCGTTGAAGAATGACGTGAAGCATTTGAAGGAGCTCTTGATGGCTCAAACTAAGAAGGAAGAGCAAGGGCAAAGGAACAACAACAATAACGGGTACCGTAACAACAACAACGGTCCCCGAAACAACAACTACAACAACAACAATAGAGGATCCAATAGCAACAACTGGAGGGCGAATAACCAAAATCACGGTAACAATCATTCAAACTCCAATTCTAATGATTCCTCTAACCCTTTCCTCTCTTCCCCTTCTTCTTCTTCTTCTTCTACTCCATTGAAAAGCCAAGGGCAAGGATCAAGTTCGTCTCAGCCAGAAAAGAAAGACGCAGTTCTGGAGGCAATCTTGATCAAGCTTAGCGCTATGGAGAATTCTATGACTTCATTTTCGAGGGCCCAAAAGTCCTCCAAACAACAACTTGCTAATAGGGCGAATGAAGCGCCAAGAGATCCAGGGAAGCTTCCAGCAAAGACGGAAACTAACCCTAAGGGCCAGTGCATGGCCATAACGACGAGGAGTGGACTTAAAACTGCAGATCCAGTACCTCGCTTGACGCAGACCACCTCGGTCCAGATCCAGTCGAAGAACACCTCGACCGAGATGCCAACCGAGGCGGAGCAACAGAAAGCAGGAGGGACGACAGAAACTTATGTTCCACCTCCTGCATACAAACCACCACTTCCATTCCCTCAGTCCAGAGCTAGAGCACATCTAGACAAGCACTTTGGTAAGTTTCTTGACTTGATGAATAAGCTACATATTAATATTCCTTTCCTTGATGCTATTTTAGGTATGCCCGCCTATGGGAAGTTCTTAAAAGAAATTTTATCAAGGAAGAGGAAACTGGAGGATGTTGGTGAAGTTAGGATGACATCTAAATCTTCGGAGCTTATCAAAATCATGAAGGAAAAGATGCCACCTAAGTTAAGAGATCCCGGCTCGTTTTGCATTCCCATTCAAGTTGGGGATGTAACTTGTGAAGCCCTTTGTGATCTAGGAGCCAGCGTGAGCATCATCCCGCTGGAGCTATGCACGAAGATCGGTCTTGGAGAGCCCAAGTCGGTCAGGATTCGACTTTACATGGCGGATCGCTCCATTACCCATCCCGTGGGCATTTTGGAAGACGTTCCGGTCAAGCTAGGTAACTTCTATCTACCCATAGATTTTGTCGTACTTGACATTCCCGCAGATTATCCTGTTCCTATTATTCTCGGGAGGCCATTTCTAGCAACTTCGGGTTGCAACGTGGATTGCAAGAACGCCAAGTTGAAATTCAACGTTGGTGGCGATGAGGTGGAGTTCGCACTACTTGCAGCCATGAAAGGGGAGCAGCTAACTGATGATATCTTCAACATCTACGACGAAGAAGAATCAAGAGAATTGGTGAGCTCTATCCTTATTAACGACCCACTCGAAAGAGTTATTAGCTTCAGTTTAATGGAGGAAGGTATAGATGCTTCTTGTTATGCAGATATACGGAGCTTGAAAGCACTGGAAGAGGATCCAGGAGCTACAACTGAGAAGCTAATCCAGGAGACGAAGATCTCCAGTCTCGGACCCAGTAGCAGTGCCTCGACCGAGGCACTTTCTGGACTGAGCGAGGCGACCGAAGAACATCTCGGTCAACGCCTATGCGCCTCGACCGAGGTCGAAGGCGAGATGATTCAAACTGAGACTTCATCGAGTCCAGTTTCTGATACCACTCCACTGGAAAGAGGAAGCATGGATTCCCCCCAGAAAGCACCCCCAGTCGTGGAGCTTAAACAGCTCCCCAGTCACTTGAGGTATATCTTTCTTGGACCGGATTCTACTTATCCCGTTATTGTTAGTGCTTCCCTTTCCGAATCTGAGTTGTCTAAGTTAATGCATGTCTTGAGAAAGCATCGAAGGGCTATAGGTTACACCACGGATGATCTTATTGGTATTAAACCTTCTTTCTGCATGCATAGAATTCTAATGGAAGATAATCATAAGACTTCACGGGAACCTCAAAGACGGTTAAATCCGATCATGAAAGAGGTTGTGAAGAAGGAGGTTCTTAAGTTGTTGGATGCAGGTATTATATATCCTATTTCGGACAACAAGTGGGTTAGCCCGGTGCATGTCGTTCCGAAGAAAGGAGGGATGACCGTTGTGACGAATAAGAACAACGAGTTGATCCCAACGAGGACCGTTACAGGCTGGAGAGTTTGCATCGATTATAGGAAGCTGAACACGGCAACTCGGAAGGATCATTTTCCGCTTCCCTTCATCGATCAAATGCTCGAACGGTTGGCCCAGCATTCACACTTTTGCTACTTGGACGGCTATAGTGGGTTCTTCCAGATTCCTATCCATCCGGATGATCAGGAGAAAACCACTTTCAGTTGTCCTTGGGGGACGTTTGCCTATCGGAGGATGCCATTTGGATTGTGCAATGCACCCGCTACCTTCCAGCGATGCATGATGGCTATCTTTTCCGAGTACATAGAGGAGATCATGGAGGTATTCATGGATGACTTTTCTGTATATGGTTCCTCTTTTGATGATTGCCTATCTAACCTTTCCCTAGTGCTTAAAAGATATGAAGACACTAACCTTGTTTTAAATTGGGAGAAGTGTCATTTTATGGTTAATGAAGGCATTGTGCTAGGACACCTCGTTTCAAATCGAGGTATTGAGGTCGATCGAGCTAAGATCGAGACTATTGAGAAACTCCCTCCTCCTTGTTCTGTTAAAGGTGTGAGGAGTTTTCTCGGGCATGCAGGTTTCTACAGAAGATTCATCAAGGACTTCTCTAAGATTTCTAAACCTCTAACTAACCTCTTGAATAAAGATGTTGTTTTCGAGTTTTCGCAGGAGTGTCTTGATGCTTTTTACAGGATTAAGGAAGCGTTGATCTCCGCTCCCATTATCCAGCCTCCCGATTGGACCTTGCCCTTTGAGGTCATGTGTGACGCTAGTGATGTAGCCGTAGGAGCGGTGCTTGGACAGAAGAAAGATGGGCGGACCACCGCCATTTATTATGCTAGCAAAACGCTAGATGAAGCACAGCGCAACTACGCTACCACCGAGAAGGAGTTATTGGCGGTTGTATATGCTTTCGAGAAGTTTCGTTCCTATCTAGTAGGAGCAAAAGTCATTGTCTACACCGACCACGCAGCCATTCGTTACTTGTTGGCTAAGAAAGGTGCCAAGCCGCGCCTTATTCGATGGATTCTCCTGCTCCAAGAGTTTGAACTAGAGATCCGCGATAAGAAAGGATCCGAGAACTCAGTTGCGGATCACCTCAGCCGGCTACAAGAATCCTCCCGCGAGACGGATAACCCACCCATAGACGATTCATTCCCCGATGAGCACTTACACTTGTTGGAGCGGTTGATGGATCTACTTACTTCACCCCACGATGGAGGTGAAGTATGGGGTGAGGGCACCTCCTACCTCATTTGAGACGCAGCATGGTCCAGCTAGCGACCTTAAATCAAGCGCTTCTTGGGAGGCAACCCAAGGTATTGCTTTCTTTTCCCGTTTTCTAGTCTAGCTTAGATAGTTTTTGTTTTTGCTTTGCTTTGCTTTGTTTTTGGCGTTCTGGACAGACAACTGGAAGGACAGAAGTTCGAGAATTCGAGAAGACGAAGTTTGACTGAGACACCTCGGTCCAGTCGAGGCCACCTCGACCGAGTTGATTCTTGAGCAACCGAGGCGACTAGGGTTCCTGCAGAACCACCTCGGTCCGTACCACCTCGGTCCAGTCGAGACCATCTCGACCGAGGTAACAGCAGATCCAGTAACAGTATAAAAGGGAAAAAAAATTACTTTTCACTTTTTATTCACCTTCCTCGACCGCGGCGACAGATCTACCTCGCCTCCTTCGTTTCTCGCTCGTTTTCGAAGATTTCCGCTTCCAAACTGCAATTAAAGAGTAGAGGATCCTATTGCAACTGCAGATCTGCAAGAAATTCGAGTGAATCGGCCGGAACGAGGTAAAAACGATCGAAACCCTAACTCGTTCGTTTACTTCGATTTGGGCTTTGGTTGCCCTTGAATCTGTAGAGAAAAAGCTTAAGTACCCCTTAGGAAGCATTTGTAGTGATTTTAGGGGGAAAAGAACTGAAATTCTGAGATTTGGAATCATAACTGCTACGCCTCGGTCCGGTCGAACTGCATCTCGACCGAGGTGATTCTTGGAGATTGTCAGTGACCGAGGTAGCCTGACAGTGTTGATTGAAAATGAGTTTCGATCGTCGTCTAGCCCTTAGAGACAGATCCTCACCCTCCCCTTCTTCCTCTTCTTCCCGTCCTTACCGCCCGGTTATCCACGAGATATGCCGGGTAGACTATGAGCGGATAGCTAGCCGTCCAGTTATCGCACCACGATTTCTGGACGTGTCGGCCTTTGACTGCCTAGGGTTAGATGCTGACCTTAGGAGGATGATTGCTACTGTCGGGCTGGATCAGTTTACTAAGATCCGAGCCCCAGCTTACTTGGAGCCGACCTTAGAGTTTGTCAGCTCCTTCTCCTACCTCCCCACAGACCGATCTGTGAAGTACCGGTTGATAAACCGGAACTTCATAGTTCCTTTAGAGATATGGAGAGAGATTTTTGGCTTTTCTGAGCCCACCGCCACCGACTTCCCCTCCCGATCCGTAGCTAGGGAGTTCTGGGGGCAGATAGCCCATATTACTGAGCATGCGGACAGATGGCGTCCTGAAGATTCCAGGGAGAGGGTCATCTTCCATCCAGCCTTCAGACTAGCCCACAGGATTTTTAGCGAGACACTTCTGGCGCGTACTGAGACGCCCCAGAAGATCAGACAGGGCGAGCTCTTCAGCCTCTATTGCATGGTTACAGGAGGTTTCCCAGACTTTGGCTTGCTCTTGGCAGAGGATCTGCACAAGATCAAGGCCAAGGCGAAGGGAGACATTTGCTGCGGAGGTCTAGTCACCCACATAGCTACCTACCACGGGATGGACCTCAGTGTTTGCACGATGGCGGCGGCTCCGAAGCCGCTGGGATTACAGGAGATGATCACACGGAGGATTCTAGTTCCCCGTGGTTTGACCACTCCATACGTCGCCATGCCTTGGGAGCGGACTGCACCTCAGGGGATCCGCTGGTCTGCACAGTTCACAGTCTTTGATCCGCATTACTGGCAGACAGCTTGGGATACACTGATGGAGGATCACAGAGAGGCAGCAGCTGCCCCTGCTGAGGCTGAGGAGGATGACGACGACGACGAGGAGACATTAGATGAGAGAGAGGGTGGCGTTCCGATGGATACAGGGACAGATACTGCTGGGACGAGCGCGCCACCTATTATAGACTTGGATGATGAGGAGGATACTGAGCCGGCACCAGCTGAGACTTCTCCAGTCAGACCTGCTAGACGCAGGAGGCGTGGAGTGAGAGATCGAGCTGCTCACCGACGGATCGATGACCTGACAGATCAGGTTATCGACTCATATGCTGCATTATCGCTGGATATCCGCGAGATGCAGGAGCGGCAGCACCATCAGCACATCATGGCCCAGCTTCAGTTCGAGCGTGTCATGGGCCATCCTTACGATCCGACTCAGTACCCATATGCACCACCACCGGATCGAGACTACTGAGGAGCTGCAGGATTTCCTTTATTTTCTTTTATGCAGTTCGGCTTTTATCCGGTGAGTACTCTCATGTTTAGACTTCTATTTTACCCACTGGGACAGTGTGTCTCAAGTATGGGGTGTTTGTACTTATTTGACTACTTGATGTTATTTTGACTACCCTTTGATGTATGACACTTTATTTATCGGATATTTTCATATTTATGCTTCAGTTGCCTTTATATGATTATCTGATATTACATGCATACCTACAGGTTATTTGATTGAGAAAAACGTCGAAACCGAAAAAAAAATGGTTTTTAAAAAAAAATTTTTTGACCTCGACCGAGTCAGTCTTGGCCAAACGAGGCATTTCACCTCGGTTGAACCAAGAACACCTCGACCGAGGTGTGTTAACTGAGAGTTTTCGAAAACGATTTTTTGTGTTACTTATCTGGATATGATCTCAGTGAAGATCTTGTTTACTGACTGGTTTTAAATTCTTTATGTGTTTGAAAGGTTTTATAATATGTTTAAGTTGCTAAATGCTTTGTTTGAAATTATTGACATGTTTAATACTTTGTTTTTATCCAAATTATGTTGAATTTGAAGGTTGACACCGCAGGTTAAGTTCTCTCACTTTCTTCTTGGAAAGACCAAGGCAATTCATTCTCTTCTTCTTCTTCTTCTTCTTGATCATGCTTAGCCCCTCATATACATTTTGCCTCCCTTTACCTATCCGGGAATTTGGAAGCAAGCGAAGTGGTGAAAGCAAGTGGAGTTAAAGTTGAGAAGTGGCTGGAAGTGAAAGTGCTAGAAAGTAATAATAGGTTTGGGGAAGTCAATCATGAAGATGAGTAACTCGGCACCATTCACATAGCCGGGTGTTTGTGTCTTTCCAAAGTCGGATTGAGCGATATTCCTAACGGGTCATGGTATGTGCATCAAGGGTTTGATGCATCTCGAGAAATTGATGATTGCAGATTTCCTAGGCTTCGGTTATTGTGCACCTCTGTCCATGCATCCCAAAAAGTAAAGTAAAAAGAAAAAGTGTGAGATAAGCGAAGCTTATTGGTGGAAGATGTTGCAAGTCAAAGTGAAAGTGAAGTTCATCCTTTTCCCGGATTCTAGCACCACATTACCTTACATACATCCCTACCCTACACGTTTCTTGACCTTTTCTTTTGGGAAGCCCTTGAGACCTTGAGCTTGTTGATTGACTTAGTGGTTTAAATCGGATTATACATGATTAATTTTGATAATTATGATTTATTATGCATTCTATGATTTTATGCAAAGATGAACAACTTTCCTATATTTATAAAATGTTTTGAGCATATTGAGTTTTTAATTCCAGGAAGTACTCTCTTAGAGTGATCTATGGTAGTTGCACACCATAAAATGTTTTTGGAAGACTTTTTCATTGATTTTCTTGACTTATAATCCATTCTATCTTATCTTTTATATGAGGAACTTGCTTGGGGACAAGCAAGGGCTAAGTATGGGGTATTTTGATAGCATGAATTATAGTCTATATTTTGGGGTTTGTTTGGACGTTTTATCTTTCATAATCTGCATGTTTGTATGTACATTATGTGATTTTACTACCATTTCATCTACCTTTGCGAGAATCGAGGTCTACACCTAGTTTTGTTGTAATTGCAGGTAAAATGGTACGTTTTGCATCAAAAAGGAGCAAAAGGAGTCATGAGTCATTTGGAGCTACATCCAGGAAGCATAGCCATGGATTAAAGATTTACTTTGGACCAGTTTTGAGAGATTTCACATTCAGTTATGACTCACCTCGGTTGACCAGAGATTCACCTCGACCGAGGTGATCCAGAGACGCCGACTCGACCGAGGCGAACACCTAGGACGCGGCGAGAATATTTTATTCTTGGATGAGATCTTTTAAATTTGGAAAGTGATCTTATATTTTTGGGCTTGACTCCTGGAAGGAAGGAGATATGCAGAATCATATATTTTACCTATATTTATGGGAAAATATCTTTCTAAGATTTATTATCTTTGGAGGGTTATTTTCCTATAAAAAGGGTTGGATTTCCACAATTCCGACATCACGCTATACCGTCGATCAGGGTTTAAAGCACGCAGCAGCAGCAACCTACTCCAGTTGGGAGTTTTCGAAGAACCTTTTTGAAGGTTAAAGGAAGATTGAAGTCTATAACTTTTATAGCTTTTTGGAGGGTTTTGTAAGATTGTCTTCAATTCCCTCAATTGTTGTCTTGTCTTTTTGGATTATTATCCAAGGAACGCTTTGTTGTGATATTTGATTCAGTTATTGAAGTCTTTTCATTAAATTCTTCTTTGTTCAAATATTCACTTTCTTCCCATATATTTTAATACTTTCATTATGATGATGAGTGGCTAATTTCCTTGTGTGATTCTAGGGTGATTGGCTGAAGGTTGTGGGAAAAACAATGATAGAATAATCTTAGATTCCAGTAGGATCCTGAAAGTTCGAGTCTTTAACCTTAACCCTAAGCATCTCGTTCGGTTGATGAACATCTCGGCCGGGGTGGAATTCTTCTGACCGAGGTGACTTATCCAATCCTAAACTGAGAGTTAAGTGTTAGAGTTTGCTAAATCCTATTCTTATTACACCTTCCTGGTTCAAAGCAAGCTTAGGATGAGACTTACCCGGTAATTCCTTAGTTTGTGTACCAACGATCATAAGTATAGGTAATAAAGGTTTATCCTTTATTGGGGTTTGAGTGTGCTTCCATCCCATCTTTGTGAGTTAGCCTGAGACTTACCCGGTAAAGGTTGATTTTATTCCCTTAGATGGTGTGTTAGTTTGAGGTTATAGTTCTTTATCTTGATTCCTTGAGACTTACCCGGTAATAGGAGTTACGGTTTAGGATTAGTGTGTAGTGAGACTTACCCAGTGATCTACTCCACTTTAGTAACACCTTCCCCACGCAAAAATCTCAGCTTTGTCCGCTTATCTATAGATCTTGAGTTGGAACCACAACTAGATGCTTTAATCCCTAGAATTGCATGTTTGCTTTATTGACTTCTTATTCATCTTTGATTGTGTTAATCGCTCTTGTGGTTAGTATTGACATAAGCACACCGTATTGACTTTGTTTCACCGAGTCCCTGTGATCGACCCCTGGAATTTTCTTGCTTTTACTACGATTGACCCGTACACTGCGGGTTCGCATCCTTGTTTTAAGCTTAAGTCTAGGGTTATAAATTTAAAGCTTGCACACACCGTTTGGAGCGAACAGTATGCGGATATAGTGAACTACCTTGTGTGTGAAGAGGTGCCACCCGGTTTATCGTATGCCCAAAGGAAAAAGTTTTTCAAGGATGTGAGGCATTACTATTGGAGCGAGCCTCTCTTGTTCAAGAGAGGACCGGATGGAGTCTTTGGGAGGTGCATTCCGGAAGACGAGGTGCAGAGTGTGATCCACCATTGTCATTCATTTCCATGTGGAGGCCATGCTAGCTCACACAAAACGTGTGCAAAGGTATTGCAATCCGGTTTTTATTGGCCTAACTTGTTTAAGGATGTGCAGAATTTTGTAGTAGCTTGTGACGCTTGCCAAAGGACGGGAAACATCTCAAGAAGGAATGAGATGCCCTTGAATAACATACAAGAGATTGAGATCTTTGATGTTTAGGGTGTGGACTTCATGGGGCCATTCCTCTCTTAATGTGGCAACCTCTAAATTTTATTGGCGGTGGATTATGTTTCAAGATGGGTGGAGGCAATCGCCTCTCCCACAAATGATGCCAAAGTTGTTGTGCGGTTCTTCAACCATGTCATCTTCCCTAGGTTTGGAACACCAAGAGTGATCATAAGTGATGGAGGGAAGCATTTCACCAATCGAAACTTTGGGACACTTTTGGCTAAATATGGGGTGACTCATAAGGTGGCCACACCTTACTATCCCCAAACTAGTGGCCAAGTGGAGATCTCTAAACGGGGAGATAAAGGGGATACTTGAGAAGACGGTTTCTAGGACAAGAAAAGATTGGGCTATGAAGCTCGATGATGCTTTGTGGGCATATAGAACCGCCTTCAAGACACCAATTGGCACCACTCCCTACAAGCTCGTTTATGGCAAGTCTTGCCACCTTCCGGTGGAGATGGAGCATAGGGCATATTGTGCCATAAGGTGGCTGAATTTTGACCTCAAGGAAGCCGGTGAGAAGAGGTTGCTAGACATTAATGCTCTTGAGGATATTCGGTTGGATGTTTATGAAAATGCCCGGATTTACAAAGAAAGGACTAAGCATTGGCATGACAATCGTCTCATCCCAAAGGAGTTGAGTGAAGGTGACTTAGTTTTTCTCTTCAATTCAAGGATGCGGCTCTTCCTTGGAAAGCTAAAGTCAAGATGGACGGATCCTTATGTGGTGAGGAAGGTCTTCCCCCATGGAGTGGTTGAGATAGGTGGGGAGCATTATGGAAATTTTAAGGTGAATGGGCACCGTTTGAAGAGGTATATCCCGGAAGCTCCGGTGGATATGATTGCCCCACTTCACCTTGAGTGAAACGCTCCCGGATTTGGTCAAGCTAATGACCTTGAAGAAGCGCTTAATGGGAGGCAACCCATTGGTACATATCTTTCCCTTTTTCGTTTTTTGTTTTCATTTTTTATTTTTGCTTTTGTTTTTTTTTGGTGTGTTTGTGTGCTAGAGTCCAGGTAACAAAGAAGTCTTGCAAGGCATGAGGATGATGATGATGATCCCGCATCAAACGTGGGGTGGAGCGGATGTGGGACTTGGACGGCTTACGGTGCTTAGCGCGGGTCCCGACGCCATAATGAACATCAAGAGCTCTCTACCACCTTTGATTGATCATCCACCATCACTTCATATGAGTAAACCAAAATACCGAAAACACCATATTTACATTGTGAGGACTCTCTTGCACTTCCTTATTTAATTTGCACATTGGGAACAATGTGGTTTTAAGTATGGGGTGGGGTTTTCATAATTATTTGCATGATTGCATCTAGGATAGTTTCATATTATTGTCACATGTTTCATTATGTTTTTCATTGTATATATTTATCTCGAAAATTCCAAAAAAATCAGAAAATTTAAAAAAAAAAAATTTGTGCTTCCTAGTTTGGATATGACCCTCATGATGAGATTGTTTTGTGAATTGGCTATGGATGGCCTTGTGTGTTGAATGGATTCATGCATATGTGGACTTGAAATACTTCTCTTGAATCCGATGTATATATTGTGATTATGATGCTTGCCTTGATTGGATTGAGGATTGATGGTCGAAATCACATGCTAGTTCTTGCACATCATCTAGGAATGATTAAGGCAATTCATCTCTCTTCTTCTCATCTTGATCATGTTGTTTGAACACCTCACTTGATATAAAAATTTTGACCTCTTTTGACCCATCCGGGAATAGGAGCATGCTAGTGTGTTGAGTGTGTGAAAAGAAAAGTGTGGGGTGAAGTTGTTGATGAATGAATGTTGTAAACGAAGTGCTAAATTTGTTGTGAAAAGTGTAGAAAAAAAATAGGTTTGGGGACTTTGGTTTTGATGACGAGTAACTCGGCACCATTCACATAATCGGGTGTTTGTGCCTTACCAAAGTCGGATAAACAGAATGTTCTAACGAGCCTTGGTATGTGTGCCCGGTGTGAGGCACCTCGGAAAAATCCCAAGGTCCGCTGATCACCAAGGTTTCGGCTTTTGTACACCAATGCCATCATCTCAAAAATAAGTGAAAGAAAAAGAAAATGAAAAAGAAAAGAAAAGAAAGAAAGAATGGAGAAAAATATACACTTGTGGGGAAGTTGATCAAAAAAGAAATTGTGGAGTTAGTTCCTTTCCCGGATTAGCATCACATGACCTAAAAAATTCCCACCTATAACAACGTTTCTTGGCCTCTTCTTTCCTAAATCCTTGTGACCTATTTGCATATGTGTATGACTTAGTGATCTAGATTAGATATTCTCATGATCATCTTGACTTCTTCATTTTCACCTTTCATGCATGCTTTCGAGTTTAGTATAATTGTCTTTCCGTGCTTTCATTCATTTAATATATGTTTGCTTGTCCATTGCCATGAAACATGACTATGAAGGTGATCCAATTTTAGAAGCACAATTCCAAAAATATTTTCTGTTTTTCTACATTCATAAATCATGTCATCTCGTAGCCTATAGTTGGACCTTGCTCGGGGACGAGCAAGTGCTAAGTATGGGGTATTTTGATGACACAATTTATGACGCTAGTTTAGGCATTCATTTATATAGTTTTTCCCGTTATTCATGCATAGTTAGGCATTAGTTCATGACGTTTACGTTTAATTCATGCATATTGTCGAAATAGACGTCTACACGAACTCTTGTCGGTTTTGTAGGTATTTTGGGGAGATTTTGGAGCTTAATCGATACATTTAAGGATCATTCCTCGTGATGGCACATTTCCGGACTCATTAAGGAGCAAGCTAGGAGCAAAGGAGAACACATAGGACCTTGTTGGTGCATGTCTTGCACCAACTCATGGCTTAATGATCCAAAGAGAGCTGAACATGTTATTCCACAGCCCAGAGGCCAGAACCACACCCGTGGTTTTGGCCGTGGTTTTCTCTGGACAACTGTGACAGCTGTCCCACGATCCCCTTGCCCGACCCTTTCTCTTGGTGGAGAATATAAGTGGTCCTGCCGGCTGTTGCTAGTGGACTCTCCCACATTCTCTCACACATTATCATCATCCACATTTGGGGATTCTTGGAGGAGAAGAGAAACACTCTCATTTTGGAGGAAGAACAACACACAAAGATAGAGATTTAGAGGGAACTTTTGAGTGATTTTGGAGTGACTTTTGTTGAGAACATTTGAAGGCATTGTAAGGAACGTTTTGGAGCTGTGTTTGAAGGGTTGTAAGTCTTGTTTCATCTTATATTAAGCTAAGACTACTTGTTTCTTTTCATTTTCATTTCATTTACTTGCTATGGAAGCCATGAATGTTTGCTTGTTGAGTTTGAATCTTAAAATGCATGTTGTTGGCTAAATAGTTGTGATTCTAGGGTGATGGAATGATGGTTATGGCTTGGACTATGATAGAATAGACTTGAATGTATTCTTGGATGGTTGTTTGTTCGAACCTTGACCCAGACCCAAAATCACGGTCTGTTCTTGCAGAATCTCGACCGTGGTTCTGTATGATCAGCCCGTGGTTTTCTCTGTTGTGCTTGTATTGATGAATCTGAATGTTAGGATGTTAGATCGTTGAAATCCTAGTGTTTGTTAAGCATAATCTAGCCTAGGGTGACCTAATTTTAGTAAACTAAGTGAGGGAAGAGACCTACCCGGTAATTCTCGATCTTAGATACCAAAGATGATGAAATCTAGGTAGTACTGAGCCTCACAAGCCGCTATTGGACTGAGTGTACTAGGATTGATGCTTAGGACTTGTCTTCTTGAGACTTACCCAGTAAGGAGAGGTTTGACCCCTAGATAGAAATCCGGTTTGTGTAGAGTTCCCAACCTTAGGCTCCTAGAGACTTACCCGGTAATAGGACCTTAGGTGCGGGATTAGTGAACCATGAGACCTACCCGGTGATTGATCCCATTTGAGAAACACCCTTTCCCAACATACCGTAGATTATCCAAGGTTGATTAGAAGCTTGAGTCCAATGTCATAACCGGAAGTCCTAACCCCTAGAATCCGCTTTTCTCTCTTTGATCACATTTCTTGTGTTTGTGTTGTTTGTTTGGGTTGCTAGCTTGAGTTGTTAGTTTGATTTATAATATTGCATGATTTGTGATCTTGCTTGATCATCACAAAAACTAAACCCAAAAATATCATGATTTTCATTTCTTTATTTCCTTCTCTTTTCTTACACTAGATTTGCACTATCCATGATCACTTGTTTGATTTGATTTCATCTTAGTCTTCGTGTTCGACCTCTGAATACTATCATTGCTACAAAACGACCCATACACTGTGGGTTCGCTAGGACTTAGGAAATTATATCGAGTTATAAATTGTAAGACTTTTGTGCTATACATTTCTAGCGTAACACATGGTCCCTTTTCAATCTTTTTTTGGACCTTTAGAGCTTTCTTCTGCATTTTTCTTTCTTCTCCCATCTTGTTAGAGGCCTTTCATATTCAAAATTTGTCTTTATTTTTGCTGAACCAAATAGACAAGTATTGTGGTTCTTTTCTGGATTCTATTCTTCTAGTTGTTTGAAGACTAATTAACTAACTTTGATTTGTTTCCCATTGCATTTTAATACCATGTACTGCATGCATTCTTTCCTTTCATTTGATGTTTTCATTATGTATATTTTTGGCTTGTTTTCTTGTGATTCTAGGGTGAATAGATCTTGTTTATGGCATGTATAATGATGAATTAGCTTGCATGTTAGAATAGGTTGTCAGATTGCATAAATCCTTTGTTGATTGAACTGAATCTAGGCTAGAGATTTTCTGGACTAGCAAACCAAGTGAAATTGAGACTTGCCCGTTGATGTTCTTCCTTGGCTATTGATGAAAAACAAACATTAGGTAGTAGAGGAGAAAAACCACTCTATTAGATGAGATGTGTTGGTTGAGTACATAAGCTAGTTAAACCCGACAGTTACCCAGTAAGGGTTTGTTTAATCCTTAGGTAGAAAATCGATTTTTTTTGAATTTCTGTCCTTGTTGCCTTGAGACTTACCCGGTTATAGGTAGTTTGGACTGAAATTAGTGGAATAAGAGACTTCAACGAAACATCTCACCTTCTAGCAATCAAACTACGCCTTGTAGGAGTGAACATGAATCCAATGCCATAATCAATGATCTTGAAATCTTAGAATCCATTTTTCTGATTATTTGTCATAATCTTGTTGTTTGTGTTTGCTTATTTTACGTATTTATTTTATTTGATCCCAGATCAACGCCCAACCAAAAGCATAACAAAATATGGATTTTATACCCCTTTTCAACCGTCCTCATTTCTTATTCTAGATTTATACTTTTCCGTGATCAAAGTGCAAATCAAACTTACCATAGTCTTTGTGGTCGACCTTGAAGTACTCACCTTCCTACGACATGACCCATACATTGTGGGTTGGCTATAAGTAGTCATAGACATCTATTGTTAATAATCTATATTTTAAAATTTTAGCATCGTTTTTGGAGCGAACATAGACATACGAGTTTTATGAAATATTTGCTTAGGCAAATGAAAGGTATATGAGTGTAATGAAGCACTATTAACATGATTCTCATCCCAAGTCCCAACTCCACACAAAAAACAATATTTTCCCACTTATTTTTTCATTTTTATCCAGTAAGTTATATTTTATGCGATTCTCCACCCACTATCACTCCTACTATACCATCATCTCAAATAGAAATAATCACAATTACTAACTTATTTTCATCTGCATCTAAAATCCATAGTGGTCATGGCCATGCCCATTTTTTTAAAAGGAGAAATATATTATAGTATTTGTATATTGTAAAGTGAAAAAATAATGGTCGTGTGAATGATACGGTTAGGATTAAGTTTGATGTTAATAATTTTCGAGCCCATAAACTTCGTTACTAAAATATATATTTGGTGTTCCACTTCCAAGTACATCCCTTAAGCATTTTAAAAAATAAAAATGAATAATAATAATAATATGACAAATAGAAGAAACCAAAGAATGGAAGGAAACACGTACAAAATATAATATATTAATGAAGGGGAAAAAAAAGAAAAGGAGTTTGGAAACATCCATTTGAAGTGCACTTTGAATTATTGCGACAAGTGATTGGGTTAATGATTAAAAAGGGTGCTTTAATCTGTCTGACAAGTTATCACAAAATGGGCAATTATCAAGGCTCTTATTGGCTTCACAAAAAATATATATGTATCGAAGATAGAGCATGTTACGTTTCATTTTTATATGTTTACTTAAATAAGTTTATCTATTTAGATCGGGTTAAATAGTTTATAACCATTTACGTAATTCATTACTTTATGAATGATTAACCACCTTCAACACATAAGTCCTTAGTTGCCGCCCGATGTTTTTGTTTTAACTTATATAATAATAATATTACCAATTCATTTACTGAAATCGAGATATAAAGCTTAAATCATGATATTCTATTGAAATTTTACTTGCCACAATTAGTGGGTAAATGGGTTGGGAAATCTCCGAAATTAGCTGGTATTACCCGTCATGGAGATGGGGATGGAGATTTTAAACGGGTATGGGGACGGGGATGGGTTAAAAATTAATTCCCCGCTTGGGTATGGGGACGGGGATGAAAATAGGGGTATTCACCCCGCTCCCCGATTCGAACCCGAACCCGACGGGGAACCCAGACGGGGAATCCGGCGGGAAACTCGGTGGGAGACCCTGATGGGGAACTCGCTGGGGAATCCGACGGGGAACCCAAAAATTTTTTTTGTTTATTTTAGACTTTCATTGTAGTTTCAAATTTAATCTATATATACTACTAAAGCAACACCCATTTTGTCCACGTGTCAATCTCTAAGGTCGTCCACGTAAGCTTTTTTCCAGTTTATTTACAGATTTGCCACAACGTATTTACAGATTTGCCATTAATTATTTTATGAGAAAATTTTTTTATTAGACTTTGTAAACAGTCATCATGCCACATCAATTTTTTTTAAATAAATAATTAAAAAAATAAATCTACATATCACCAAGATTTAACACATTTTTTAATTTAAAACTAAATCAAATTTTACTCCTCTATCTAAATCTAAGTAAAAGTGATAATATATTAAGGTATAAATATAATACTCGAATAATAATCTTTGTAATAGAATTTTAATTATGTTCTTTTATTTATTTAAAAAAAATTAATTCTCATATGTTAGTCATATTAATTAATAAAAATAATTTTTACTATAAATTGATATCAAATATATGATGCATGAAAGTGAAAATATAATATTTACTTAGACAATCCCGCACAAGGTGCGGGCACTAAACTAGTTGAAATTTAATTCAGAAACTGTATTTAAACTTAAACTGCGGATGATTTTTTAATTTCAAACTATATACACTTTTATGCTTTTAAGAATTAAAAGTATCATACTCATTCCTACAATCCTACTTGCACAAAAAATGTATTTAAAAAATGTTTTAAGGTTATATTTTTGTATGATTATTATATGTGTAAATTATGCTAATGCTAAGTGAAGTGCTAACCTATTATGGTGGACATGTTAATGATGTTTGTGGTAGTGATGGTTGAGAACAATTATGAATTGTTCTTTCTACTATTATTTGTCTTATTTGAAGGTTTTTAGGGTGTGTTATTTTTCATGATATTAGACATTGAATTCCAACAGATTTTGATTTGCAGTTATGAATAGTTTTTTTTATTGTTATTCGTTTTATTTGTAGGTTTCTAAGGTTTGATCTTTTTTCATGAGATAAGATAGTGGTGATTGAGAACAATTAAAATGCGCTGAATTTGATGGAGGAGTGCAACACTGCAACAAAATAATCTTTTTCTTAGAGTAAATTGCAAAAACATTGTTAACAATTGTCAGGAATTTTTTGGCTATCAAGGCGTTGGGGTGCACGTTGTGTACCTACTACCTACATAGATGAACATATATACATAACAACATCAACACTTCATATAAGTAGTATCTGTTGCATTGAGAATTAATATTGAATACGTGCCACAATGATTATCCATGTCAAGTCATCATTTAAATCCATAATAAGGATTTGATTTAGCCACACTTACTATGTTTAAAAAATATTCGAAAAAGCTAAATACACTTGAGGACAAAAATATGGGGACTGGGAATTCCCCGATGGGGACGAATATCCGACATTGATGGGAAATTTTGCGGGGAAAACTTCTAAAACTTTAAAATGAAAAAAATTAAACGGGGACGGGGATTCCCCGATGGGGAGGAATATCCGATGGGGACGGGGATGAGAACAATTTTCAATACCCGAACGGGTATGGGGATGGGGACGGGGGGCATTATACTAAACGGGGATGGGGATGAATATGGTACTCCCCGATCCATATCCGACCCATCGACATCCCTAGCTACAATAAAGGAGTAATTTTCCATAATAAGATCAACATAATGTATTGAAGAACCGAATAGTTGAATAATAAGATAATAAGTATTTTATAAGGGGGTTGAATTGAGTATGAGACTTTTCACAATCTCGTATATCAAGACTTTGAAACTGATTTCAAGGCCTTGAAGTCGATATGCTCGCTTAGTGACGAAACTATTTCTCAAGGCTTTGAAGTGGATTTCAAGGCCTTGACTTCGAAACCTGCAAGAGATTGTTAGTCACAATATACGCAACATAAAGTGCGGGATAATAAGATCGATGCGACAATATGCTTACGATGTTCGGCCCTAACAACCTACTCTCCGTCTAGAATTTCCGACCCTAGGATTCTAATTATCTATTATCTTCTTTTTATGAGTCCAAGATACAACCTAGAAGAACTACCCTTCTTCTCTCACTGTAACCTCAATGCTATGATCTAATCAACTCTATTCTAGCAATAATAGTCTAGTTACTTCGCAGGGTAACACACTCGAGTATAACACTCTCTAGATATGCCGATAAAGATCTAGTGTTTATCTCACTCTAAGAATGTAAATGAAAGTAAGCTTAAGAGGAAGATAAAATTTTGATCGAATGAAGATGTATGATCGCTTGAAGACTTGAATTCTTTTCCGTGTAAGCTCGTGTCTTTCTTCTTCAATTTGTCATTTTCATTTATAGTCTTGTATGGAGATCTTCTTTATCCGTTGTAAGATAGACGTTGTAACGTTTCTCTTTCTCCATAGAAAACGCTGCTTGGTTGAGGTGAAGTAGCCGTTGTAAGATCTTCTATCTCCATCCCTAGATCTTCGCTCTTCTACCTCTTCTCTTGGACGGCCGTTGAAGATCATCATCTTATCTTCTTGTTCAATCTTCTTATTATCTTCTTTTCCAGCCGAGACCTTCTCTTTTGGAAATGCCGTTGAATATCCTCAATTGAGAGCCGAGATCTTCTTGTTTGGAGGCCATTGGAGATCTTTACTTGGAAGCCGAGATCTTCTCTTTTGGAGGCCATTGAAGATCTTCAATTTTGAACCAAGATCCTCTTTGTTGTTGGAGATCTTCTCTCAATCAAATCTTCTAACTAAATCAGTTGAGATCTTCCAAGATATTCTTGCCGTAATTAACGAGGTCCTTAGCTGAGTCCGTCTCTTGTAATGCTTTACAAGGGCTAGCCTAGTTCTTCCCTTGTAATTCTTTTCAAGGCTTGGACACATTTTAACAAACAAACCAAGACATGCAATCTAGAAATATAATCGATATTTGTTAATTTATAAAAGCGCATTTTTGTTAAGTCTTCCATCATCGATATAAAACAATTTCATAATCAAGGTGGAGTTATCAATCTCCCCTTGATGGAAGACAAAACAAATATCGTACCTGCGTTCAATGTTAGATATATGCATGGAATAAATATTTCGAAAAAATGCAAAATGTAGTAATGTCGGATCAACGTCACATATAATTTCTCCACATTTGTCTTTCAACAAGGGAAAAAAAATAATTAAGTACGGGAGTTAAAATATTACTGTTCGCTCCAAATATTGTGTGCAAGCTTTAAATTTATATCCCAAAAAATATGCTTAAAACAAGAATGCGAACCCGCACTGTACGGATCAATTATAGTAAAAAGCAAGAATTTCGGGGTGTCGATCTCAGGGACTTAGGTGAAACTAAGCAAGTATAGGTCGTCAATGTAACTAATAACCACAAAAGTGATTAAAGAAATCAAAAGATGATAATAAGGTCGATTAAAGGAAATATGCAAATTCTAGGGATTAAAGCATCTAGTTGTGGTTCCAACTCAAGATCTCAAGATAAGCGGACAAAGATGAAATTTTTGCAAAGGGAAGGTGTTTCTAAAGCGGAATAGATCACCGGGTAAGTCTCACTACGCACTAATCCCAAACCAAAAGCTCCTATTACCGTGTAGGTCTCAAGGTACTAAGGAAAGGAATTATAATCTCAAACCAACACACCAACTAAGGGAATACAATCAACCTTTACCGGGTAAGTCTCAGGCTAACTCACTAAGAAGGGATGAAGGCACACTCAAACTCCAATAAAGGATAATAAGAATAGGATTTGGCAAACTCTAACACTTAACTCTCAGTTTCAAATCAGAAAAGGTCACCTCGGTAAGTCAAGTTCCACCCCGGCCAAGATGTTCATCAACTGAACGAGATATTCTAGGGTTAAGGTTAAAGACTCAAGCTATCAGGGTCCTACTGGGATTAAGATCATTCTATCATCGTCTTTCCCACAACTTTCAGCCAATCAGCCTAGAATCGCACAAGGAAATTAGCCACTCATCATCATGAAAGCAATAATCAAATATATGAGAAGGGAGTAAATATTTGAACACAAAACCTTAAGAAAAAGGCTTCAATAACTGAATCAAATATCAAACAAATCAGCGTTCATTGGATCACAAATCCAACAAGACAATAAAACCAAAGGGAATCTAATAAAATCTTACAAATCCCCTCAAAAGCTATCACAAAGCTATGAACTTCCTTCCTTCAATCTTCAAAATTGCCTTCAAACTTCCAAAAATCCTTCCTAACTGTAGTGTATTGTCGGCTTCCAGCCTGCGATGATGCTGAATTATGGAAAATCCAGCCCTTTTTATAGGAGAATTATCTTCCAAAGATAATAATATCTTAAAAAGATAATTTCCTATAAAATATATCCATATCTCTAAAATAGATCTCCTAAATATATGATCTTCTTTCCAGAAATCCAGCCCAAAAATATAAGATATCTTCCTTCCAAAAATAAAAGATCTCAGCCAAATAAAATATATCTTGCCGGCGCCAGGGTGTTCCCCTCGGTCGGGACGCTCCTCAAGATCACCTTGGTCGAGGTGACACTGTAGCTGACCGAGGTGAATCTCAGCTGAATGTGAAATCTCTCAATCTGGTCCAAAGTAAATCTTCTTCATTAATTCCTTGCTTCTTGAGTTCTCTTTTAAGCTCCAGAATGTAGCTCCTATGACTCATTTGCTCTTTAGCTCCATTTCGATCCAAAATGTGCCATTTTACCTACAATTACAACGAAACTTGGTGTAGACCTCGATTCCCGTAAAGGTAGATGAAAGAACAATATAATCACATAATATACATTCAAACATGCTATCAAAATACCCCATAGTTGTCCCTTGCTTGTCCCCAAGCAAGTTCCAAATCTTAAATACAAGATAGAATGGATTATAAGTCATAAAGATCAATGAAAAGTATTTCAAAACATTTTGTGGGTGTGCTCCACTCATAGATCACTCTAAGAGAATGCTTCATGGTATTTAAAATCAAAATATGATCAAAACATTTTATAAATATAAGAAAGTTGTTCATCTTTGCATAAAACCATAGAATGCATAATAAATCATAATTATCGAAATTAATCAGGTATAATCCAGTTTAAACCACCAAGTCAATCAACAAGCTCGAGGTTTCAAGGGCTTTTCAAGAGAAGGTCAAGAAACGTGTCAGGGTGGGATGTATATAGGGAATGTGATGCTAGAATCCGGGAAAAGGATCTTTACTTCACTTGCTTTGAACTTCAACATCTTCAACCAATAAGCTTTGCTTATTTTACTTTTTTACTTTTTGGGATGCATGGACAGAGGTTCACAATAACTGAAGCCTAGGAAATCAGCAATCATCAATTTCTCGAGATGCCTCAAACCCTTGATGCACATACCATGACCCGTTAGGAATATCGCTCAATCCAACTTTGGCAAGACACAAACACCCGGCTATGTGAATGGTGCCGAGTTACTCATCATCATGATTGACTTCCCCAAACCTATTTGTTTCTTTCTAAACTTCCAGACAACATCTCAACTTTTCTTTCACTTGCTTTTCATTTGCAGGCTTTCAAATTCCCGGATAGGTAAAGGGAGGTAAATATATATGAGGGGCTAAGCATGATCAAGAAGAAGAAGAGAAGAGAATGAATTGCCTTAATCATCCCAGGAAGAAAGTGATAGAACTCATCTTGTGGTGTCAACCTTCAAATTCAACATAATTTTGATAAAAATAAAGTATTAAACATGTCAAAAATTTCAAACAAAGCATTTAGCAACTTAAACATATCATAAAACCTTTCAAACACATAAAGATTTCAAAACCAATCAGCAAACACAATCATCACTGAGGTCATATCCAGAAAAGAAGCACAAAAACCGTTTCGAAAAATCTCTCAATTAAACCGTCTCGGTCGAGGTGTTCTAAGTCAACCGAGGTACTTGACCTCGTTTGGCAAGTATTATCCCGGTCGAGGTCATAAATTTTTTTTTCTTAACCAATTTTTGACGTTTTTCTCAATCAAATAACGTGTATGCATGCATGTAGTCTCAAATAAGCATATAGAGCATAAGAAAGATCATAAATAACAAGTCATACAAGTCATACACATAATGTCAAGTAAGATACATCCAAATACCCCATACTTGGGACACATTGTCCCAATGGGTCAAAATAAGTCTAAAAAACAGAATACTCACTGGACATAAGCTAAGCTGCATAATAAATAAAGAAAAGAAATCCCTGCTAGCTCTAATCCTGATCAGCTGATGGTGGTGGTGGATACGGGACGAAGGGATACTGAGATGGGTCAAATGGATAACCCATGGTGTGCTGGAACTATATCTCCATCATCTGGTGTATGCATGCATGTAGTCTCAAATAAGCATATAGAGCATAAGAAAGATCATAAATAACAAGTCATACAAGTCAAACACATAATGTCAAGTAAGATACATCCAAATACCCCATACTTGGGACACATTGTCCCAATGGGTCAAAATAAGTCTAAAAAACAGAATACTCACTGGACATAAGCTAAGCTGCATAATAAATAAAGAAAAGAAATCCCTGCTAGCTCTAATCCTGATCTGCTGATGGTGGTGGTGGATACGGGACGAAGGGATACTGAGATGGGTCAAATGGATAACCCATGGTGTGCTGGAACTATATCTCCATCATCTGGTGTATGCATGCATGTAGTCTCAAATAAGCATATAGAGCATAAGAAAGATCATAAATAACAAGTCATACAAGTCAAACACATAATGTCAAGTAAGATACATCCAAATACCCCATACTTGGGACACATTGTCCCAATGGGTCAAAATAAGTCTAAAAAACAGAATACTCACTGGACATAAGCTAAGCTGCATAATAAATAAAGAAAAGAAATCCCTGCTAGCTCTAATCCTGATCTGCTGATGGTGGTGGTGGATACGGGACGAAGGGATACTGAGATGGGTCAAATGGATAACCCATGGTGTGCTGGAACTGTATCTCCATCATCTGGTGCTGGTAGTGTTGACTCTCTCTCATCTCCATCATCTCTAAGGACAAGGCAACATAAGAGTCGATCATCTGGTCTGTCAGCTCGTCAATCCGTCGATAAGATATGGGATCCCTCTGTCTGCGGACTCTGTGCCTAAAAGGACGTGATGGTGCTGTAGCTGCCTCCTCCTCTGTCGCCTCATCGTCTAAGTCGACAACTGGCACACTGGGGCCGGCTGTATCTGTCCCTGTCTCCATGGCAGCACCGCCATCATCATCCTCATCCTCCTCTAGAGCTTGAGCTGCTGCAGCGTCTCTAGCATCCTCTATGTAGGTTATCCAGGTGGTGGACCAATACTAAGGATCGAAGACTGAGAACTGAGCTGACCACATGATGCCTTGAGGGGTAGTCTGCTCCCAAGGCATGGCCACGTATGGTGTAGTGTGTCCACGAGGAACTAGAATCCTCCTCGTGATCATCTCTTGAAGTCCTAGCGGCTTTGCAGCCGCCACCAACGTACAAGCACTTAGATCCAGATCCATGACCGTCGCTATATGAGTAACTAGTCCTCCACAACAGATATCTCCCTTTCGCTTAGCCTTGATCCGGTGCAGATCCTCAGTTAACATGGCCCCAAAATCATGCACTCCCTCAGTCACCATACAGAATAAACTGAGCAACTCTCCCTGTCTAACCTTCTGGGGCGTCTAAGTACGCGCCAAAAGGGTTTCACTAAAGATGTGGTGGGCTAGTCGGAAAGCAAGGTGGAAGATGATGCGCTCCCTGGAGTCTGCAGGTCTCCACCTATCAGCATGCTCTACAACATGGGAAATCTGCCCCCAAAACTGTTGAGCTACGGCTCGAGAAGGGAAGTCGGGAACTATAGGGGCCGGGAAGCCAAAGATATCTTGAAACTGGTCCATGGGAACAATGTAGTTCCGGTTCAACAACCGGTACTTGATGGCTTTCCTCTATGGCAGATGAGTAACAGAACTCACAAACCCTAGTGTGGGTTCGAGGTAGGTTGGAGCTCTAATCTCCATAAACTGCTCTAGCCCTACCATGAAAACTATCCTCCTCAGATCATCAGGTACATGGAGGCAATCAAAATCAGAAATATCCAAGAAACGCGGCGCAATCATAGGGTGCGTGCATATACGGTCGAAGTCTACCTGGTAACGCTCATGGATCACTGGGATAGAAGGTCGGCAAGCAGAAGAAGGTGAGGAACCACTCGGAGCATCCCTCAGAACTAACTGGCGATCAGAACGAGAACCCATTCTTTCTGCTGACAGGTCACCTCGTTTGGTCTGACAAGGCTTAAGAACACCTCGGCCGAGGCACAGGTCGACTGGACCGAGGCGAAAGGCTGGGCGATTTCAACTCTCAAATTTCCAGTTCTTTTCCCCTAATATCACTACCAATTGTTCCTATGGGGTACTTAAGCCTTTTCCAACACAAATTAGTGGTAACCAAAGCCAATAATGTCCAAAATTAGTAAAGAGAAGAGAGGTTAGGGCTTTTGACAATTTACCCCAAATCACGCAGTTTCGAAGCATTTTTCTTGCCGTTTCTTGCTTGCAATCCGCTTCTCTTGCTTTTCCTTGCGAGATCGGAGCAAAAATCGTAGAAAACGATCAAAGAATGGAGAAACGAGGTGAATCTTGCGCCGCGGTCGAGAAGGAGATGGGAGGGAAAGAGAGAGAAACTGTTCCTCTTTTATACCCCTCGTTGGATCTGACATCACCTCGGTCGAGGTGGTCCCGACTGGACCGAGGTGTCTGGACCGAGGTGGATCTTTGTCAGCCCTAGTCGCCTCGGTTGTTCAAGAATCATCTCGCTCGAGGTGTTGTGACAACAACCGAGATGTGTCTTAGTGAAACTCCGTCTTCTCGAATTCTCAAACTTCTGTCCTTCCAGTGTTGCTCCTGAGTTGTAACCAATCCTTAGAAAGTACCTAGTTTTTCTGTCTAGGACGCCAAAAACAAAACAAAGCAAAACAAAAGAAAACTATCTAAAGCTAGACTAGAAAAAGGGAAAAAGAAAGCAATACCTTGGGTTGCCTCCCAAGAAGCGCTTGATTTAAAGTCGTTAGCTGGACCGTACGACATCCCTAAACATGCTGGATGGTATCCTTACCCCATACTTCGCCTTCATCTTGGGGTGAGATAAAGAAGTCTATCAAACGTTCCAGCAAATGCAAGTGTTCATCGGGAAATGAATCATCGATGGGTGGGTCGTCCTTCTCTCGTGAAGAGGGAGGTAACCGACTGAGGTGATCCGCAACGTCATAAGTCATGACATGATATACGACGTTAGTTTAGGCATTCATTTAGATAGTTTTTCCCGTTATTCATGCATGGTTTGACATTAGTTCATGACGTTTATGCTTAATTCATGCATATTATCGAAATAGACGTCTACACGAACTCTTGTCGGTTTTGTATGTATTTTGGGGAGCTTTTGGAGCTTAATCGATACATTCGAGGATCATTCCTCGTGATTGCACACTTCCGGACTCATTAAGGAGCAAGCTAGGAGCAAAGGAGAACACAAAAGACCTTGTTGGTGCATGCCTTCCACCAACTCATGACTTTGTGATCCAAAGAGGGCTGAACAAAGAGAACCATGGCCCAAAGGCCAAAATCTCAACCGTGGTTTTGGCCGTGGTTTCTGTCTGGACCACTTTGACACGTGTCCCACGATCTCTTTGCCCAACCTTTACTTATTGGAGGAGTATTTAAGTGATCTTGCAGGCTATATTTGGGGACTCTCTCTCATCCCTTTTTGACCTATCTTCTTCCCCAAAACACTTCTCCATTGAAGTTTCTCTTCCAAGCACCCTTGTGGGTGTTCTTGGGAGAGGTTAGTTTAGATTTTAGTTTTGTAGTGATATTTGAATTGTTTTGAGTGAGGTTTCCATTGTTGACAACTTGGAGCAGCTCTTGGAGCCTTTGTAAGACTTGGTAACTTCTATTCTAGCTTGTGATGTCTTTTCTTTGGATTATTCTTCATTACCTAGCCATGACTTGCAAGCATGCTCTATTTGTGAAGTTTGATCTTGAAATGTATGTTGTTGGCTGAATAGGTGTGATTCTAGGGTGAAGGAATGATGTTTATGCTTTGGACTATGATTGTATGGACTTCCATGTTAGCTTAGGATCGATTTGTGTTCGAAACCCCAACTCAGTATAGAACCATGGCCTGTTCTTCATGATTCCAAGGCCGTGGTTTCCATAATCCACCCGTGGTTTTCTCTGTTGTGCTTGAATCGATGAATCTGGATGCTAGGATGTAGATGTGTTGAAATCCTAGTGTTTGTTGAGCCTAATCTAGCTTAGGGTCACCTAATGTTAGCAACCTTTTTGAGGGATGAGACGTACCCGGTAATTTCCTCTCTTAGATACATAAGATGATGAACTCTAGGTAGTAATGAGCCAAAAAAAGCCACTATTGGATTGAGTGTGCTTCGATCGTTTCCTAACACTTACCTTTTCTGAGACTTACCTGGTAAGGAGGGGTTTGACCCTTAGGTAGTGGCCGGTTTGTGTAGAATTCCCGTCCTTAGGTTCCTTGAGACTTACCTAGTAATAGGACCTTAGGTGCGAGACTAGTGGAGCATGAGACTTACCCGGTAATTGCTCCCATTAAAGAAACACCCAACTCCGAACAACCACAATTTTCCTTAGATCTTTAGAAGCATGAGTCCATTGTCATAATCGAAATTCCGAATCTCTAGAATCCGCTTTCTTACCTCATATCTCTTATCTATGTGTTTGTCTATTTGTTTGCTTATTTGTGTTGATATATTTGTGATCCTTGTTTGATCACCCAAAACCATCCGAAAATATTGTGTTTTGCACTTTCTTTATTCCTCATCTCATTTTAGTTTAGATTTACACTATCTTTGATCATTGAATGACTTGATTTCACCTCAGTCCTTGTGTTTGACCTCAGAATACTTTCCTTCCTACATAACGATCCGTACACTGCGGGTTTCGCTAGGTAGTTTAGGATTTTAGATCGAGTTATAAATTTAAGATTTTGTGTGTGCATGTTTTGGGCGAACAACTTCTTGGCACTCTTGCCTTGGATTTGTGTCGTACAATCCTAGCGTAACAGGTTTTTGGCGCCGTTGCCGGGGACTAGGTCTAGATTAAGTTATTTGATTTTGATTGCTTTTAGTGTTTATCTTTCTTGTTACTTTTGATCTAGTGTTGTTTTTGTCTTTTCCTTTTCATGTTTTCCATGGACGGATTGTACCTCCAAGACGACCTTGACGACATGGAGTATGAGGGATGGATCGAATACCAAGATCGAGGACCTCTCCATGATGTGTTTGAGTATTGGGAGGAGTTTAATGCCTATCATGAGTCCCATGATCAAGCTCACATGACTATTATGCCTCATGAGGAACCTTACCATCAACTTCATGAAAACCGATTGGGATCAATGCTCGAAGAAATGTTGAGGAAGATGGATGATCTAGAAAGTAACCTTGCCTCCATTTCGAGTTCCCAAATGGTGCTTGAAGTGGAAGTATTTTAAAAATATGAGGTTCACCATGAGGAGATTCAAGAATTACCCGATTCAACCATAACCAACAAAGACCTTGAGGAAGACTTGAATGAAGCTCGGGAGCAATTATGGCTAAGGGATTTGGCCCTGGAGGATGCAAGAAGACTGAATGTCGAGAGAGAAGAACAAATGAGGAGGGAGATTGAGGAGATTAGGCATGCTCTTATGATAGGAGATCCTACCATCATTAAAGGTTTACCTCCACCTCCTTCACCTTTGGAGGAGTGCAATGAAGTACTCTCACCCCCAGACATCCTTGCCATCGACCCCGGAACCACACTTGAAGAGCTAACAAGGGAGGAAGAAAACAGAAAGAACCAAGGCCTATCTAGCACTTCCACGCCCGTGGATTTGCCCGTGGAAAGCACTGTCGTAGAGAACCCTAAGTTAACTTCAACTCCTTACAATCCTTTCTTGCTTGCCCGGAGTACACACGAAGATTGGAGTCTCTTTCCTAAGGAGTCTCCCATGTTGAATGAAGGAGGCAAGCATGATGGATCCATGATGGTTATGAAGCACTTCAATGAAGAATTTTTTCCAAGAATCGGCTTTCTTCGGATCATAGAGGATGATGATGGCAAGCATATCACCGGTGTGACCACGGATTACCAATCGTCTAAGTATGGGGTGGCACCTATGGTTGCAACTCCATACTATCATCAACGGAGCGGTGATGAAGGAGTCTACCACTCACCGATGAAGAGAGAACTTAAAGCTTATTTGGGCATCAAGTGGCCCTTGCTTGTCATCATGGATGCTGGAAAAAGATGGTTGCTTGGACTCCTCAAGCAAACCATGGTATTTGAGGTGGATTGACACATCATGGAGTTCGGTCAAGCTAATGACCTAAAAGAAGCGCTTCTTGGGAGGCAACCCAAGGGTAACAACTCTTTTCCTTTTTCTCTTTCGTTTTTATTTTTGTTTTGGTGTGTTTTTGTGTTTTGTGTTTGTGTGCTAGTTTTTAGGTAATAAGAAAGCCTTGCAAGGCAACTTGATGATGACGATCCCATTCTCAATCATGTGGGACTTGGACGGCGTAAGGTGTCTTTGAGGGATGGAAGAGCTCCCATCTCGCATACACCTTGGCACGGGTCTCGATGCCGGAATGACTATGAAGAGCTCTCTACCATGCTTGATCGATCATACGCACCACCACTCCACATGAGTGAACCAAAATACCGAACGACACCACTTTTATATTGTGAGGACTTCTTTCACTCTTCTTTACTTGATTTGAACATTGGGGACAATATGTTTTTAAGTATGGGGTGGGGTTTTCATGATTCTTAGCATGGCATGATTTAGGTTTTCATGATTATTAGCATGGCATGATCGCATCTAGGATAGTTTTGGTTTATTGCCACACGTTTCTTTTCATGTTTTGCATTGTACATATATATTTCAAAAATTCCAAAAAAAATCGAAAAATTTTAAAATTTTGTGCTTCCTAGTTTGGCTACGACCCTCATGATGAGATTGTTTTGTGAATTGGCTATGGATGGCATTGTGTGATGAATGGATTTATGCATATGTGGACTTGAAATACTTCTCTTGAATCCTATGTATGAATTGTGATTATGATGTTTTCCTTGATTGGATTGAGAATTGATAGTCGAAATTACATGCTAGTTCTTACACATCATCTAGGAATGATTAAGGCAATTCATCTCTGTTCTTCTCATCTTGATCATGTTGTTTGAACACCTCACTTGATTAAAAAAAAAATTGACCTCTTTTGACCCATCCGGGAATAGGAGCATGCTAGTGTGTTGAGTGTGTGAAAAGCAAGTATGGGGTTGTGAAGTTGGTGCATGAATGTTGTGAATGAAGTTGTTCAAATTGTGTAGTGGAAGTGTAGAAAAAATATAGGTTTAGGGACTATGGTTTTGATGACGAGTAACTCGGCACCATTCACAAAATCGGGTGTTTGTGTCTTGCCAAAGTCGGATAAACCGAATGTCCTAACGAGCCTTGGTATGTGTGCCCGGTGTGAGGCACCTCGGAAAAATCCCGAGGTCCGCTAATTACCAAGATTTCGGCTTTTGTACACCAATGCCATTGTCTCAAAAATAAGTTAAAGAAAATGAAAAAGAAAAACAAAAGAAAAGAAAGAAAAGAAGGAGAAAAATACACTTTGGTGGATGAAGTATAAATGTGAAGTTGTGGTTGTTTTGTTCCTTTCCCAGATTTGCACCACATGACCTTAGAAAATTCCCACCTTATCATCACGCTTCTTGGCCTCTTCTTTCTTAAGTCCTTAAGACCTATTTGCTTATGTGTATGACTTAGTGATCTAGATTGGATACTCTCATGATCATCTTGACTTCATCTTTTTTACCTTTCATGCATTCTTTCGACTTAAGTATGATTGTCTTTCCGTGCCTTCATTCATTTAATACATGATTGCTTGTTCATTTCCATGAAACATGACTATGAAGGTAATCCATCTTTAGAAGCACAATCCCAAAAAGATTTTATGTTTTTACGCATTCAAAAATCATGCCATCTCTTAGCCTATAGTTGAACCTTGCTTGGGGACGAGCAAGTGGCAAGTATGGGGTATTTTGATGACTTGATTTATGACGTTAGTTTAGGCAATCATTTATATAGTTTTTCCCGTTATTCATGCATGGTTTGGCATTAGTTCATAACGTTTACGCTTAGTTCCTGCATATTGTCGAAATAGACGCCTACACGAACTCTTGTCAGTTTTGTAGGTATTTTGGGGAGCTTTTGGAGCTTAATCGATACATTCGAGGATCATTCCTCGTGATGGCACACTTCCGGACTCATTAAGGAGCAAGCTAGGAGCAAAGGAGAACACAAAAGACCTTGTTGGTGCATGCCTTGAACCAACTCATGACTTGGTGATCCAAAGAGGGCTGAACAGAGAGAGCCACGGCCCAGTGGCCAAAATCTCGACCGTGGTTTTGGCCGTGGTTTCTGTCTGGACCACTTTGACACGTGTCCCATGATCTCTTTGCCTGACCTTTGCTTATTGGAGGAGTATTTAAGTGATCTTGTAGGCTATATTTGGGGATTCTCTCCCATCCCTTTTTGACCTATCTTCTTCCCCAAAACACTTCTCCATTGGAGCTTCTCTTCAAAGCACCCTTGTGGGTGTTCTTGGGAGAGGTTAGTGTAGATTTTAGTTTTATAGTGAGATTTGAGTGGTTTTGAGTGAGGTTTCCATTGTTGACTTGGTAACTTCTATTCAAGTTTGTGATGTCGTTTCTTTGGATTATTCTTCATTACCTAGCCATGACTTGAAAGCATGCTCTATTTGTGAAGTTTGATCTTGAAATGTATGTTGTTGGCTGAATATGTGTGATTCTAGGGTGAAGGAATGATGTTTATGCTTTGGACTATGATTGTATGGACTTCCATGTTAGCTTAGGATCGATTTGTGTTCGAAACCCCAACTCTGTATAGAACCACGGCCTGTTCTTCATGATTCCACAGCCGTTGTTTCCATAATCCTCCCATGGTTTTCTCTGTTGTGCTTGTATTGATGAATTTGGATGTTAGGATGTAGATGTGTTGAAATCCTTGTGTTTGTTGAGCCTAATCTAGCTTAGGGTGACCTAATATTAGCAACCTTTTTGAGAGATGATACTTACCCGGTAATTTCCTCTCTTAGATACATAAGATGATGAACTCTAGGTAATAGTTAGCCAAAAAAGCCGCTATTGGGTTGAGTGTGCTAGGATCGTTGTCTATGACTTACCTTTTCCGAGACTTACCCGGTAAGGAGGGGTTTGACCCTTAGGTAGTGGCCGGTGTGTGTAGAAATCGTGTCCTTAGGTTCCTTGAGACTTACCCGGTAATAGGACCTTAGGTGCGAGACTAGTGGAGCATGAGACTTACCCGGTAAATGCTCCCATTAGAGAAACACCCAACTCCGAACAACCACGACTTTCTTTAGATCTTTAGAAGCATGAGTCTATTGTCATAATCGGAATTCCGAATCTCTAGAATCCGCTTTCTTACCTCTTAACTCTTATCTTAGTGTTTGTGTGTTTGTTTGCTTATTTGTGTTGATATATTTGTGATCCTTGTTTGATCACCCAAAACCATCCAAAAATATTGTGTTTTGCACTTTCTTTATTCCTCATCTCATCTTAGTTTAGATTTACACTATCTTTGATCATTGAATGACTTGATTTCACCTCAGTCCTTGTGTTCGACCTCGGAATAATTTCCTTCCTACATAACGATCCGTATACTGCAGGTTTCACTAGGTAGTTTAGGATTTTAGATCGAGTTATAAATTTAAGACTTTGTGTGTGCATGTTTCGGGCGAACAAGTTCTTGACACTCTTGCCTTGGATTTGTGTCGTACAATCCTAGCGTAACAAGTTTTTGGCGCCGTTGCGGGGACTAGGTCTAGATTAAGTTATTTGATTTTGATAGCTTTTAGTGTTTATCTTTCTTGTTACTTTTGATCTAGTGTTGTTTTTGTCTTTGCCTTTTCATGTTTTCCATGGACGGATTGTACCTCCAAGACGACCTTGACGACATGGAGTATGAGGGATGGATCGAATACCAAGATCGAGGACCTCTCCATGATGAGTTTGAGTATTGGGAGGAGTTTAATGCCTATCATGAGTCCCATGATCAAGCTCACATGACTATTATGCCTCATGAGGAACCTTACCATTAACTTCATGAAAATCGATTGGGATCAATGCTAGAAGAAATGTTGAGGAATATGGATGATCTAGAAAGTAACCTTGCTTCCATTTCGAGTTCCCACATGGTGCTTGAAGTGGAAGTATTTCAAAAATATGAGGTTCACCATGAGGAGATTCAAGAATTAACCGATTCTACCATAACCAATAGAGACCTTGAGGAAGACTTGAATGAAGCTCAGGAGCAATTATGGCTAAGGGATTTTGCCCTAGAGGATGCAAGAAGACCGAATGTCGAGAGAGAAGAACAAATGAGGAGGGAGATTGAGAAGATTAGGCATGCTCTTATGCTAGGAGATCCTACCATCCTTCAAGGCTTACCTCCACCTCCTTCATCTTTGGAGGAGTGAAATGAAGTACTCTCACCCCCGGACATCGTTGCCATCGACCCCGGAACCACACTTGAAGAGCTCACGAGGGAGGAAGAAAACAGAAAGAACCACGGCCTATCTAGCACTTCCACGCCCGTGGATTTGCGTGTGGAAAGCTCTGTCGTAGAGAACCCTAAGTTAACTTCAACTTCTTCCAATCCGTTATTGCTTGCCCAGAGTACACACGAAGATTGGAGTCCCTTTCCTAAGGAGTCTCCCATGTTGAATGAAGGAGGCAAGCATGATGGATCCATGATGATTATGAAGCACTTCAATGAAGAATTCTTTCCAAGAATCGGCTTTCTTCGGATCATGGAGGATGATGATGGCAAGCATTTCACCGGTGTGACCGAGGAGTACCAATCGTCTAAGTATGGGGTGGCACCTATTGTTGCAACTCCATACTATCATCAAGGGAGTTGTGATGAAGGAGTCTACTACTCACCGGTGAAGAGAGAACTTAAAGCTTATTTTTGTGTTTTATGTTTGTGTGCTAGTTTTTAGTTAATAAGAAAGCCTTGCAAGGCAACTTGATGATGATGATGATGATTCCATTCTGAACCATGGGTGGAGCGGACGTGGGACTTGGATGGCGTAAGGTGTCTTTGAGGGATGGAAGAGCTCCCATCTCGCATACACCTTGGCGCGGGATTCGACGCCAGAATGACTATGAAGAGCTCTCTACTGTGCTTGATCGATCATCCACACCACTACTCCACATGAGTGAACCAAAATACCGAATGACACTACTTTTACATTGTGAGGACTTCTTTCACTCTTCTTTACTTGATTTGCACATTGGGGACAATGTGTTTTTAAGTATGGGGTGGGGTTTTCATGATTCTTAGTATGGTATGATTTGGGTTTTCATGATTCTTAGCATGGCATGATCGCATCTAGGATAGTTTCGTTTTATTGCCACACGTTTCTGTTCATGTTTAGCATGCCACACGTTTCTTCTTCACAAATAATACTGGCACGCCCCAAGGAGACACACTAGGGCGTATGAAGCCCTTCTCCGCCAATTCCTCCAACCGCTTCTTCACCTCAAGCAGCTCTATTGGTGCCATGCGGTACGGGGCCTTCGAGATCGGTCTCGTGCCCGGCTTCAACTCAATGCTAAAATCAATGCTCCTTTGTGGGGGTAACCCTGGCAGGTCATCACTGAATACCTCTGCAAACTCGCATGCTACTAGTATCTCCTCTACTGTTAAACTCTTGCGTTCCTTCATGGCATAACACCAGAAGGCCTCGCAACCTTGTGCTATCAACCTTGCTGCTCTCAATGCACTAATAACTGTGCCGGACTTTCCGAGGTCCCAACCTCGAAATATCACTATGTGACCCTCCTCCGTGGCAACAATCACTGTCCTCCTACTAATGTCTAAGACTGCTCCATGTCTCTTCATCCAATCTATCCCCAAAATCACGTCCTCATGTGCTAAGGGCATGACTAGAAAATTTACAGCCAATATTGATCTCCCAAAGGAATGGGACAGCCATAAATCTCTCGGGTCCCTCTGACCTTACTCCCATCAGGTAATCCTATCATAAATGGTATCCCCTCTATAATAGCTAAGGATAACCTATCTACGCGTGCATGTGATATAAAGGAGTGCGTAGCACCCGTATCAAACAAAACTCGTACGGGTAAGTCATGGATCTAGATAGTACCTGTGGTCGTCGGTGCCTTTGACTGATCAACACTCCTCAATTCAAACACCCGTGACGGGGCTCCTCTAGTATCAACTGTACTACCACGTCCCCTGCCCCGACCGGATCCCTGCATAGAACTCTGTGAGGAAGGATATCTTGGAGCCTTGTACAGCTGCTACTGACCTGGCCTCGGTACTGCTGCTACTGACCCGGAGCTCGGTACTATGGTTGCCTCTGTCCACCCCCTAATAGACCTGTAGGGGAAGAACCCCGATGAGATGGAGTCTTGACCTGGCGGAAAAATACAGCTCTATGTCCGGCCTTGCCGCACTGAAAGTTGGTCACTAACGTCTTCGTGAAGTTCGATCGGATGTGCCCGTAGCCACTACAGTTATGACACTATGAACCCCCAGCTGGAGTCTAAACTGTAGTTGTGTGACTATGTCGTCCTTGAGTTTGCCTCCGTCCAAACCCAGCTACTCCCATACTACCACTAGCATATCTTGTCCTCTTCCGCTTATCCGGCCAATCTGACTGAGCAGCTCTCCTTGGGATTGGCCTATCTCTCTTATATGCACAAGCCTTGTCCTGGTAGTCTGATAAAGACTCGCAGCGAAATTTTGCGAGATAAGAACGAGTGCTCTCTCTCAATCTCCGTGAAAAGAGGTACACATGCTGCTCCTCAGGAGGTGTAGTTGGTCCAAGTAGGGTCAACTCCTTCTGAAACATCTTGACTGCTTCAACAATCAGAATATCCTCGAATCCCGCCTCAATGAAATCCTGAAACCTCTCTCTCCTCAACGAGGCAGGACAGTACCTCTCTCTAACAATACTCCTTATCTGCTACCAACCGGTGACTCGGCTACGAATGGTCCGCCACCAGGAATGAGCATCCTCCGTGAACGAGGTATATACTAAATGTACGTGTTGATCCTATGGGAAACATATCGCCTCTAGTTAAGTCTCTACGTGCCCTATTGATAGGTGATGGAATCACTATCATTTGGGTTAGTTTTTAGAGTCTTTTTGTCACATTAGTGTCGGTTTATGCTACTAACTCCTTGATCCAGAAGAAGAAGACTAAAAGAAGATAAAAGTGGAGTTTTAGCACTTGGGAGTTGAAGACTATGCACGAAGCAAAGCTTCTGTTTCCTCACCGCCCCCGCGGAGCATTATCACCACCCCTGCGGGTGACACCACGTTCCGGAGCGCAGCCTGTGCCTTCGCCAGCGCCAGGAACAAAGACTGTTGCCGGTACTACAACACTCCCTGGCGCCCCTGCGGTGACTTATCCTAAAGAAGCGAAGACCGGCGCCCCTACACCTCTACTGCGTCTCACCCTATGGAGCTGTGAAGCTGAAGAGTCAGTATCACTGCCCCTGCGTTTACACTGGACCGCCCCTGCGGCTCTGCATCTGAAGCGACAGAAAGTTGAAGAGTCAGGCATTTGAAGATCATCAATGATGCGCCCCTGTGAAACTTCCAGGCCGCCCCTGGGGCCACGAAGAAGATCAAAGGTTTTCGCCTGAACCGCCCCTGCGGATCTGAAGGCCGCCCTTGCGGTTCAGCGATAGAGGCTTTACTCCGGCTATTTACACCACCTTTATGGCATTAAAGGTGGCTGTTTTGGCCGGCCATTTACTCCCATTTAGTGCCATTTTTAGTATAAATAGACCATGGTTGATTGCTAGAATCATCTATCATTTCCCACTTTTATTCTCTCTTGACTCCTTTGTAATGAGCTTTTATGTTTCCTTGCTAAATTGGGTTGATTTGAGGCTTCATTATTACTTTGGTTGTAAGTTCCCTTCAATATAAGTTTTATTCAGTAATGTTTTGTGTTTCTTGAGCTTCAATTATCTAAATTGCATGTTTTCATTATTACTTAAGATTGATCACCTTAGGTTCTAAGTGCATGCAAACAACTAGGATTAATAGATTCCGGGTTCGGGTCTTTAGTCTAGTAGTAACATTTAAGTAATAGCGGGTTGTAATTGCTTGAAGGAAAAGAAACACAATTATAAAGATTAGTTTAACGTTTTAATCTTCTCTTTATATTTCCTTAGTCTTTGTTTGAAAGTTAACTTGTGACTTGTTCTTGTAGGTTTACGGAACACTAACTTGTTAAGTTGTGTTGATTCCGGTTGGCTCAACACATACATATGATCAAGACGGGAACATTACTTGAAACTTGTAAAAGGAACTTACCAGAGTAGTAATCGCATGCTAAGAATCAGCCAAGTGTAGATTCACTCATCATCATCTTATCAATCTCTTTTAATTGCTTTTTAAGTTTTGTGTGCATCAATTCATTCCAAAACCCCCCCTTTTTGTTACTTTGTCTTATAATCAATAATTGAATTTAATAAAATAACACAAACTCTCTCGGATTCGACCCTTACTTAATCACTATACTTGCTTTAGTGTTGAGTTCGGAAAATATTTTGACAGGATACAAACGACCTTAGGAAAAATCCTTAGTCACCTATCCAATGCTCCACCTCTAACCCTATCTCTGCGTTGAATGAGGGGACTTTCTGGGAGTTGAAAGCCTTCAACCACTCATCCGGCCTCGGGGCTCTAGATCCTACAGGAGCTTTGTCAGCCTCAACTCTCTTCTCAGGCACAGCCGGCGCCTGAGTCACTCTCTGTGTCACTTGAACTGACCTAGCTGGTACTAGTGATACTTGAGCAAGTCTCTCTTCCCTGGCAACCTTCTCCATACGCTGGACGTATGCTCTGTACTCTCTATACTCAAATGCCCCTTTAGAGACGCGTCTTGACGCAGTCGAACGTGCTCCCTGTGCTCCAGACCTAGTAGCGGTCTCATTCCTGACCTCAGGAACCACACTCTCAGCCACCTTATCCACTCCAGCATCTGGCATGCTCACTGCTGGTGGATCCTCTCAAGGAGCTCGACCTCGACCTCTCGCTAATGGAGGTCTACCTCCATGGCCGCGTCCTCTAGCTATAGGAGTCCTATCGCCCCTACCCTATCCAGCTGGAGGGAGAGGTGGACGACCTCTACCTCGACAATAGCTAGTGTAGCCCTAGTACGTGCCATCTACGCGAGTGATAACAACTACAATTATAAACTAGCTAATAAGTCCCACGAGAGTAAAAACCTAAAGTTCATACTAAGCATACTAAGATCCGCGGTAGTTGTGGTGGTCATCCGTACTTTCTATCCCCAACCAGACTATGCATGCATTTGAAAACCAAAAGTCCTTTTTAAAACTCAGATCCCTTTTCGGGTTCTTCTTAAGTACTTATTCGGTCATTCAAAAGATTTCAAGTTCCATTGTTGCCAACCTAGAGCTCTGATACCATGTTGTAACACCCCAAATTCTCAGAATTTGAGACGTTACTCGTTAGGACCTCACAATGGGTCCCGACATCAGTTTGACAACAATTTTACTAGGATCTTGCAACAAGACACAAATAAGAAAAACCGAAATTCATACAAACAATATTTTAAATAGATGAATGCAACAACGTCTAACAGCCCACGGTACTTAAAGAAACATAACAGTCTAACTGTCTTAAAACGAAGAAAGAAGCAATAAAGCAAACACCCAACCCCACTCTAAGGAGTACAAAGACCCGGCTGACCACTACTTCCGGATCACTCAGTTGCTGCTCTAACCTGCTGTAAATCTAAACAACACAACATAACAACCGTTAGCTAGCTATCTAAACATTAGACAAATGAGAATAGCACACACACACATCATAGCAAAAGTAAACATTAGACAAATGAGATTCTCCCAAGTGCCATTTGGATAAAACTTTGGACCATTTTTATGGTCCAAACCCGTGCTACTAACTCCGGCTTTGCTACCTTTGATCCAGAAATTGAGAGGACACACAACCGGTGACGTAGACAACAAGAAATGGTTGATCGTACCCTTCATCAACTCACTCAGCCAACTTTGGCTCAACACCCTCTTGCGGTTACTATACCCGCACTATGGGAAGGAGTAAACTTCGACCTCAAGCCGGGTCTCATTCACTTGCTCCCATCTTTCCATGGGTTAAGTGGTGAAGACACCATCAAGCACCTTGGGAAGTTCCATACCGTGTGTATGAGCATGAAGCCGTCCAATATTACCGAAGAGCAAATCAAGATGAGGGCATTCGGCTTCACACTCAAATATGCAGCGGGTGATTGGTATTACCACCTTCCATCCGGGAGCATCGACACTTGGGAGAATCTCCACAAGGCGTTTTTTGAGAAATACTTCCCACCCAAGAAGGTTAATAGCTTGAAGAAAGCTATAAGCAACATCGAGCAAGAGGCGGGCGAGACTCTTTATGAGTACTTTGAGCGGTTTGCACGCCTCCGATCCAGTTGTCCTTTCCATGGATATTCAACTCAGGATCTAGTCTTGTACTTGTACAATGACTTGCTTGACACCGAAAGGAGGATCGTCGATGCGACTTGTGGAGGTAACATTCTTAACTCTACCCCTGACCTTGCTCTTGAAAAAATACAAGAACTAGCGAAAGGAACCCGGTACTTTGGAAGGACTTCTTCAAAGAGAGGTATTCATACTGTGAATTCCTGGAAGAGTGAGATCTCCAATGAGCTTGCAGAAACTGAAGGAAATGGTGAAGAGATTAACACTTATGGGAACCCCACAACAGCTGAAGGCATGCGGAGTGTGTGCTGACCCATATCACCCAAAGGACATGTGTCCCCAAGTCTAGGATGACGATGCAGAGGTGAATGCAGTAGGTTATGGACAGCCACAACAGCAAAGGCCTAGGAACGATTCTTATACACAGAACTTCACGACAAACTGGCGTGACCAACAGAATTATCGTTGGAGGGATCAACAAAACCAACAACAACAACCCCGACAAGGTAAGTATCAATCAACTGAGGATATGTTGCAGGTTTTGACTAAACATTTTGCTACTCATGTCCAAACAACAGAATCCAGCATCAAGAACCTTGAAAAATAGGTTAGGAAAATGGCAGAAGCCATAACAAGGATTGAAGCTAGATCCTTCGGAGGATTGATACCACTTGATGTGATCGCACTCGCACCGTTAGGCTCTGATACCACTTGATGTGATCGAACTCGCACCGTTAGGCTCTGATACCACTTGATGTGATCGCACCGTTGGGCTCTGATACCACTTGATGTGATCGAACTCGATTCGAACACGAGGATCCACCGGCACAAGTTCACACTCAGATTGGAATCGGTGAAATGGAACTCCTTTTTTTGGATTTTGTGTTTTTGGATATGAAGAGCAAATTCCCTCGGCCTCTCACTTTGGGAATCCCTCAACTCGAACGAACTACCCTCGGAATCTCACTTTGGGGTTCGAACCTTCGTTCCTAGGCCTCTCACCTTAGAACCACCTAAGCATCTCACCTAGATGTTTGAAAACTAAGCATCTCACCTAGAATTCGGGTTTTGTTTTAAAGCAAACAACAACTTTGAAAGCACAAAGGCTAACTTACTTCATTTAACTTGACTTGCCTTACAATGGGAGGATACAAGGCTTTATATAGCCACAAAACTCAGCCTAGAAACTCCCTAATTAAGTGCTAGAAATATCAAAGGTTTATCAAAAGGAAATGCAAGAAATTCAAGAGTTTTTCTAGGAAATTCAAACACATAAATGGCCACATTTGGCCTTTAATCAAAGATGACTCTTGGATCCTATTCTCTTCACTTGGACAACACATCAAGGATGGTCTAATCAAGTCTTGGACGTCCATATTGAAGGAGAAGAAGACCATTGAACTACCTTGGCCTCCATTCAATGTATGTGTGTGAAGATGCCTTCAATGTTTGATTGAATGTTGACATGTTGACCTTCACATGATCAATACATAAATTCATGCATAATATATGAATAATATGAGCATGGTATGCTGCATGAAATATGTATGGTAGGACGTGCATATGTTTGTATAACCATCTTTCATGCCTCCATGCATGATCTTGCCCAACAATCCATACAAGTACCGTAGTTGCTGCAATGTAGGATCATTTTCACCCTCTTCCTCTTGGAATCTCGACTTTGTGTAAACTAGAAAGTTGTAGATATTGAAAATACCTTTCAAAGTAGTACTCATGGGTATTTTAGTTCCAAGAATTGTCTTAGTTATAGTAGTTTTACTGAGAGTGCGCAAACCTGACAGCTTAGCCGGAGAGAGTGAAAATTGGCTTCCATTTGGCATGCTCGGTGCAAGCATTTTCGGTTTCATTTCAATAAGTTTTGGCTCAGTTTTAGGCATGATCTCCAACACATAAGTATTGATTTCGATAGGTGCCGGTTGAGTTTTGACTTGGACGGTTGGTGGCAAAACGATTAGTTCCGGCATATTGACGATGATTTCTTCTCCGGTGGGGATCACATCACCTTCCTAGATGATTATAAACCCCAAGGAGAATGTTAGTGCCCTAACATTGAGGAGTGGGAAGCAAATCCAACAGAAACCAGAAAAAAAACTACAGAGCAAACCCTCTGACGAGTTTTCCATACCCACAGTCGCCCCTGTGGCTGCAATTGCGTCCAACTCTGAGCAGACGCCGCCCCTGCGGCTGGAGGTCCCCGCCCTTGCGGATACATCCCCTGAGCCGCCCCTGCTCCTGCACTCTAGTGCCCCTGCGGAAAACTCGACAGAGAGTTCTGTTGAGAAGGATTCTTACATCCGAACTAAGTTCCCACCACTGTACTCTGAGAAACCACCAGCCCCTTTTCCCGAGGCACTAAAAGAGAGAAGAATCATTGAAGACAAGGATCTCTTTGAGACCTTCTCCAAATGCGAGGTAAATATCCCTCTCCTTAAGTTAGTGAAAAGTATTCCTAAATATGCTCGTTTCCCTGTTGATTTCTTCGTAATGGAAATGGAAAATGACTCGCATGCTGCACCCATATTGTTAGGTAGACCATTCTTGAAAATTGCTTGGACTAAAATTGATTATGTTAGTGGAAAACTAACCATGGAGTTTGATGGTGAAGTAGTGGAATTTGACATCTATGATGTAGTGAAATTTCCTAGTTACGATCATTCTTTATGTGCTATTGACATTGTTGAACCTTTTGTGCAAGATGTGTTTGATAATTCTGATATTGATGAGTTGAAACTGTAATTGAGCATAACATTGATGATTTCAAATCAGAATATGTATTAACATCCAGCATGAAAGAGGTCCTGGCCCAACTAGATGGGCATATGAGGTTACCTATCTCCAATTTGGCCATTGGGCCCACTTTACTAACCCCAAGCGAGAAGCTTGTTCCATCTATAGTGCAGGCACCGGACATAGAATTGAAGGACCTTCCATCCCATCTTAAGTACGTTTTCCTTGGAGACAACAATACCTTGCCGGTGATCATCTCCAACAAGTTGACCACCGGTCAAGAAGACAAGATGGTGAAGGTGTTAAAAGAACATAAGACGGCTCTTGGATGGACCATTGTAGAAATCAAAGGGATAAGTCCATCAACTTGCATGCATAGGATCTTACTTGAGGATGAAGCAAAACCATCTCGGCAACCTCAACGAAGGTTAAATCCACCAATGATGGACGTGGTCAAAAAGGAGGTGTTGAAGTTCCTCCAAGCAAACATGATCTTCCCTATTTCGGATAGCACTTGGGTTAGTCCAACCCAAGTGGTTCCAAAGAAAGGAGGCATCACAATGGTGGAAAATCAACATGGAGAAATGGTCTTGAGTAAAACGCAAACCGGATGGAGAGTTTGCATTGACTACCACAAGCTCAACAAGGTAACACATAAAGACCATTTCCCATTTCCTTTTATTGACCAAATGTTGGAACGTCTTGCAGGTCATCCATACTACTACTTCCTTCATGGATATTCGGGGTACTTCCAAATAGCCATTGCACCGAAGACCAAGAAAAGACGACCTTCACTTGCCCATTTGGCACTTCTGCGTACCGCAGAATGCCATTTGGACTTTGCAACGCACCTGGCACCTTCCAATGGTTCATGATAAGTATTTTCTCCGAGTACATAGAAAACTTTATTGAAGTCTTCATGGATAATTTCACCGTCCATGGAGACAGTTTTGATGCATGTCTAGGACATTTAAAACTTGTTCTTGAAAAATGTGTTGAAACCAATCTAGTTCTTAATTCGAAAAAATGCTATTTCATGGTGGAGCAAGGTGTCGTGCTTGGACATGTAATATCCTCCAAAGGGATAGAGGTAGATAAGGAAAAAATTGATGTAATTCAAAATTACCTTATCCTACTAATATTTGGGAAATCCGATCTTTTCTTGGTCATGCAGGTTTCTACCGACGGTTCATCAAAGACTTCTCGAAGATCTCGGCACCCTTATGTGAATTGCTCAAGAAAGACGTCACCTTCATAGTGGATGAGAGTTGCAAAAGAGCTTTCGACACTTTGAAGGCATGTCTTACTAGTGCACCAATCATCGTTCTCCGGAACGGGAGAAACCTTCTGAAATCATGTGTGACGCCAGCGACTATGTTGTAGGAGATGTCTTAGGACAAAAGGATGGAAAAGCCTCACATGTAATCCATTATGTGTCTATGACACTCAATGGAGCGCAAAGGAATTACTCTACCACCGAGAAAGAGATGCTAACGGTGGTTTTTGCCCTTGAGAAATTCAGACAGTACCTACTTGTAGCAAAGGTGATTATTTTTACTGACCATGCAACTCTTAGGTACCTCATGGCGAAGAAGGAGGCAAATCCACCATTGATCCGATGGGTGCTTCTTCTAAGTGAGTTCAACCTAGAGATACGGGACAAGAAGGGGGTTGAGAACCTGGTGGCCGATCATCTGAGTAGATTAGTAAAGGGAGAAGAAGAACCAGAAAAAGGAAAGGAGATAGATGGAAGGTTTCCAGACACACATTCTACACAACCCTCTGTTGTGTAACCGCCCCCGCGCCTCAAACTTCCCGCCCCTATGGCCAGCCGCCCCTGCGGCTCAGTCTAGGCGCCCCTGCGGAATTGTCGACAGATGTTTGTCTTAAGCTCCAGTCTTTTAAGCCTTGGTTTGCTAACATTGTGAACTTCATTGTCAGAAAGGAGTATCCTCCATACTTCACCAAGGCCTAACGAGAGAAGGTAAATGCTGAAGCTAGACACTACGTTTCGGACGATCCTTACCTTTGGAAGCATTGTAGTGACCAAGTGATCTGACGTTGCATTCCGGATAATGAGGTACAATCCGTCCTAACTTTTTGTCAATCTGAAGCATGTGGGGGGCACTTTGGGGCAAACAAAACTGCAAGAAAAGTTTTGGATGCCGGTTTCTTTGGGACACACATTTTTAGAGACGCTTTTGCGTTTTGCAAAGTGTAGGATAGATGCCAAAGGGTAGGAAATATTTCAAGGGGACATGAAATGCCCCAATCCTCTCTTATATTTTGCGAAATAAATGATGTTTGGGGGATTAATTTCATGGGGCCTTTTTTTACTTCATTTGGGCGTACATATATTTTACTTGCGGTGGACTATGTTTCCAAGTGAGTGGAAGCAAAGCCCACCAAAACTGATGATTCAAAAGTGGTTGCAGCTTTCCTTAAGGAGAATATTTTTGCAAGATTTGGAATTCCAAAAGCCTTAATAAGTGATTGGGGTACCTAATTCTGCAACAAGACGATCACGGCCCTCCTTAAGAAGTACCACGTCTACCAACGAGTGTCAACAGCTTATCATCCACAAACAAATGGCCAAGCTGAGGTATCAAACCATGAAATTAAGACCATCCTCAAAAATACGGTCTCTCCCAAAAGGAAGGATTGGAGTGCAAGGCTAAACGACGCTCTATGGGCATATCGGACAGCGTACAAGACTCCTATAAGGATGTCTCCCTTCAGGCTCGTGTTTGGGAAAGCTTGCCACCTTCCGATGGAGCTAGAGCACAAAGCTTGGTGGGCGGTAAAGAAGTGCAATATGAACATAGAAGAAGTGGGAGAATTCCGGAAACTCCAACTGCAAGAATTGGAGGAATTGAGATTAGATGCGTATGACCATGCCACTGCATACAAAGAAAAAACCAAAGCATGGCATGAACGAAACATCCTCCGGAAAGATTTCAAGGTAGGTAATAAGGTACTTCTCTTTCAATCACGTTTGAAACTTTTTGCAGGTAAGATCCGTTCAAGGTGGAAAAGGACGTTCTTAATAGCCGAAGAATACCCCCACGGCAATGTGGATCTCTATAATCCACATACGCACAAGGTGTTCAAGGTAAACGGACAAAGGCTAAAACCCTACCTTGAAGGAGTAAAGAACGATCCAATTGATGAGATGGTACTGGAGGAGGCACAATCAGAGGAGTAGAACCCTTACGTCGAGCCAACGACATAAAACAATGGCGCTGTTCGGGAGGCAACCTGAAGGAATAAGAAGAGGAGTCTCTGTCAAGAGAACCGCCCCTGCGGCCTAGTGTTCTCGCCCCTGCTGTAACACCCCAAATCCGCGGGACTTGGAGTGTCACATTGGGCTAGGATCTCACAATGGATCCTGACCCTAGCCTGAAAACAAGTTCACTGGATCTTACAACAAGGCACAGGTAGATTAAAATCAAATACTTAAAAGCTGAGTATGATACATCAAAAGAGTTTACAAACTCATAGCCAAGTACAAAACAACAACTTAAACCACAACCACAAAAGATCCCACATCCCACGCATCGTAATATACAGAAGTCCTCGGCTTGTCACACCATTTGGCTCACTCTGCAGTATTCCTAACCTGCAGAACACTACAACACGGTATGAAACCGTTAGCTACAGCAATGAAAAGCATGAAGGTAATAGCACAACCACACATCAACATCTCAAACATGCAATGCCACACACATTCATTTATTCTCTTTCATTACGTTATTCCATTACTAATTCAACTTCTTTTGTTGCACGAGGAGCCTCAAGAACCGCGTCCCATCCAACGTAACACAGAAGTTTTGCATGGGGGTGACCTTCACTCGTCCCCTCCTGTGAGATCATCTTCAGGGGACCTCCTCCTAACCAGCAGGCGGAGACCGGCGGTTACCGCCTGTTATAATACACTTTGGCCAAATAAATATAATGAATGGTCATCGTAGTCCGGTTTAGGTTATAAATGCACAATCATATGAACACAAACAACCATCACAATCACACAATCCACAACTGCACGCTAAGTAAGTCCTATGGACTTACCTGATATACTCGTAACCTGTACCACGTCACAGCTTCCCCTTGGGGAAGTAATCAACACCTGCAATAGCAAGTCACACACAATCACATACTGCAAAGGTTAAGAGACTCGTCTCACTAATCAAAACCAACCTATATCTCAAATCTAAACCTCAGATCCTCAACACATTCATAAATGCCTAAGGCATAACCTCAACATAACATCTCATCATACTCGTACACATACTAATCCTTAAAGCCATAACCGATATCCATAACATCATCATGATCCTCAAATCATTCTGACACCTAGCATGCATCTAAACAGTAGTCCTAAATCTCAAAGTTAATCCTAATTTAATTAATTAACCTTTAATTAATTAATTGAATTTCACGTGAATGACGTTTTGCCCGCAGGCTATTTCGAAACCCACCTATCATCAGATTTCATCAACAAACAACCAATAAACACCAGAATAATATAATGATCATAATGGAATTTCTAATTATCCATTTTTAAAAGCCTAAGGTCGATTTAGGCCAAATGTAGTAGGGAAAACGAATAAATTCATAACTTATTCGTTACTAACCCGATTGACGATCTAAAAGAAGATTCGGAATCGCAACGACGCAGGCTACACATGTACAACATCAAATTCACCGGAATCTGAGCGACGGAACTGTCCTGCTGACATATATGCTTGACCAGGTCTTCATCTGCTCAGAAATGCAGAAACTCGGTACCGATATGAAGAGAATGAGGAGAGGAATCCAAAAACTCAAACGGAATTGAAATCGGATTAGAAACGGAGAGTAGATCTGAGTTTGAATTTTGAGAGAAATCAGAGCTTTTACGAGGAAACGTGAAAGGAAATGAATTAATAAACGATTTTCCGCTATTTATAGTGAAGTTGATAATTATCCTTTAGCGAAGTCGATAATTATCCTTTTATCGATCCGATGGCCGGTTGAACCCCCTTTTCCAAGCTTCTCGAAATTGGAATAATAGATCTTGAATATTGTAGGGATAATTATTCCATAATTGCCTCGGAAAACATGTATTTCTAAGCCGTCTTTCTTAGCCGTTAAGAAACGAAATAGCAACTCTTTTGTCCGTTTTGCCTTTCCATGTTATTTCATATCTAGGACATGTCCAATGTCCTTATCATTTCTCTCAACTGCATTTTTATTAATTGGAGCTTCCAAATGCTCCAAATAATACCGGAGGGTAAAAATAATTACCTGGGAAAAAAAGTGAAAATTTCACCATAAGCCCAAAAATACGCCAGGAACATAACGGTGGGACTTATACTCAAAACTTGCACAATCTTCGCGAGTTATATGTCAATTACAATCACTGATTAAGTTAATCAACATTAATTAGAATTCGGAAATCCTAGCTATTACATCACACACCCCTTAAGAAAAAGTTTCGTCCCGAAACTTGAACAACAAGATTATAACGCCGAGGTATAGGCACTCTCTCTATCGGAGGTATCACATATCCGTTCAAACGTATCAACCTATAACACTCTATAACCTCAAAACACGGCATGGAGGAATCACCAACTCCAGCAACAAGATTATAACGCTATCCAAAGGCATAGAGGAAAAATCATCTCTAGCCAATTACTAACCACGTCACAAGGCATGGAGGAAAGCCGTCCCTAGCCAATCGTACTCGTAACACAACTATGTGGAGGAAAACTGTCTGCACTCACACTATGTCCATCAAAGATAGCATGGAGGAAAGAACCATCTCCTGCTAATCCTAACACATACACCGTAGCATGGAGGAAAGAACCATCTCCAGCTATACCTATCTCGTACTAGCAAACAAGATCTAACATATCATATGCACAACTCACAGCTAGCACGAAAACACAACATATCACATAAGCACATAGCATAACATACACTCACTAAGATAGCACCAAAATCTAATCGTGGATCCTACAGGTGCATGTGTCCCGGTGTAAGAATCTAGATAGTTCCCCTGGATACTATCCTCAGGCTCCCGTGTAGCCTCATCATAGGAATATCCTTCGAATGCAGGCGTCTCACACCTCTTTGCCTAGAACCGCAAGAGGTTGTTTTGCAAAAGTGTGATCCGGCTCAACCACTAGATCATCATGACTCACAATGTGCCTCAGATCTGGTATGTACTTCCTCAGTTGAGACACATGAAACATAGGGTGAACACCCTCTAACTTCGATGGCAAAGCCAATCTGTGCACTGCTCTTCCAACTCTATCCAGTATCTCGAAAGGACCGACCTATCGGGGACTCAACTTTCCCTTTATGCAATAACGTCTGATGCCTCACGTCGGAGATACTCTCAACCAGACATGAGCTCCTACCCTGAACTCTAGAGGTCGACGCCTCCAATCTGCATACGACTTCTGGCGACTCTGTGCAGGCATCATCCTTTCTTTAATTAACGTTACTCGAGCTATATCATCCTGAATTTGCTCTGGCGCTAACCCACTAGTACTGCCAGGCTCATCCCCACATAAAGGTGTATGACACCTATGTCTACACAATGTCACATAGGGACCATCCCTATAGATGCATGCCAACGGTCGTGGTATAAGAATTCAACGAGTGGGAGATAAATAGATCATCCCTGTTCCCAATCCATCCCACAAGCTCGCAACATGTTCTCTACGGTCTGGAGGGTCCTCCCAGACTTACCTTCTATCTGAATTAAATATCAATCATGAAGTGTAGACGCGTTCCCCAAGCAGTCTGAATCTGCTATCAAAACCTCAAAGTAACCCGTCTACTACAATCATAGTCGATCGTCCCCGGTACACTTATGGAGTCCCACCATCTGTCTAGTGTACTCCTTTGTTATTTCATTCACTGGCCACGTCTCTCAGTAGAGATGGAACGTGTCGACTTCGTAAATCTGTTACCAATAATCTGGATAATACCAATACTCTTACTAGGTCTCAATCCCATCATAAGTCCACAAAAAGGTCCTCTCACTTCCACTACAGCACTAGTAGTGGATGAGCTCATCTCCAGGTCAGTAACACTTTAACCTGATCTACTACTTCAGGGTACCTCTTATTCATACATGGAAGTACTAAAGAAGGTGTACTATAGGTGTACTGTAATCTTCTCCACTCAACTCCGCATAAGCGGTTAGACAGACGCAGTTGCGGTACCTCATACTCCTTCTGCTCCGTTAAAGAACTGTGGTGTCTCGCCATGAGACATCCTTCCATCAAATTCCCTCAGGGTTAGGCAAGTCCCCTGCTTTTGTTGGACCTCATCCAACAAATCAGGTAGAACCCCTAAAACATGAAACTAACGTCCTTATCAACAGTTGTAGGTCCAACTCTAACCAAGCTAGATCATTCTGCAACTGAGGCTGTACAACAATTCCAACAATCGCCTTCTCTCGAAGCGTCTTCTAGTTCAAGGTATCAGTTACCACATTCTCCTTGCTAGAAATGTACCAAACTTCACGATCAAACTCATTGATCAACTCCAGTCAACGACGTTGGCGGTTATTCAGCTTATGTTGCATAAAAATATGCTTCAAACTCTTATGATCGGTGGGAATCTAACATGAAATATCACACCGATATTGCCTTCAAATCTGGACACTTGAACTACCACTACTAACTCAAAATCATGAGTCGGGCAATTCTCCTCATACGTTCTCAGCACCGTAGTCACGTGATTCCCAAAATCTTCTGATTATCACCGAATAGAAGCAGAGTTCAAATGCTTCCTCTACTCTTCAGAACTCCGACATACGACTTCAACAACACACTTATGGTGGTCTTCCTCAGAAGACTCGTAATTGGATGCACAATCACATAGAATCCTTCCTCAAAGCGTTGGTAGCAATCGGCTGGGCCGAGAACTACGCATTCCCTTAATGTTTAGCATTATCATCATCCACAAGGCATCATACTCACTCCTCGTCACATCAACTATGATCCCGCTGGCAGAACAACATGACCTTGAAGGTTACTTCTGGCATCTTAATTCACATTTAGGGAGCATAGCACACTGGCTTTTATCCCTCTGATTCTGCAAAACCGTCCTCAAATAACCGGTACGTTCCTCTCCGTTGTGAGAGTACGCCAAACATCATCATAAGGTCTACAACCAACTGGTCAAGGAAGTAGATGAAGACACTGTTCATCAACTCCTATAACGATTACTAGGACGTTCCTCAACTCAGATGACAACACTACAACTCGTAATGTCCATAACGGTTATGGAATGTTGTCTTATTCCCATGCTGCTCTCTCATCCTTAGCTGATGATATCTTAAGCATACGGAAATCTTAAAAACATAATTGCTTCTCTTAGTTGATCCAACAAGTCGTCCATACGTAGCAATGAACGTGCTAGGGCAAACGGAGCCCGTCTCAAACCACTCTTCAAATTAGTTCTTCAATTTCTAACAACTCAACAGGCCATATACCTCATAGGCCTTCTCCCAACCAGTCCCGTACCATACTTCAACACAATATCAAAGTCCTCATTCCTCTGAGGCGATAGATTAAACGGTTTAGTAAAACGTCTATAAGATCATATACCACTGGATACTCTTCAGTGTGGAACTATATCTTTCCTTCATGGCACAACATTAAAAAAAACATCACCCTCTAGTGTTATCAACCTCTCTGCTCATATGACACTAAAGACAACTCACCTCCTCAAAGGTCATATCCTCGGAAAACCTCTACTTAGTCGATCTCAGTAGAGACTATAATAGTCCTCCTACTACTATCTAAACCAACATGATATCTAATCGTCCACCACACAGATAAAGACCTTCTCATGCACCTAAGGCATGAAAAAGAAGTCTTCAAGCCATACACAAGTCCCTGAACAAAGGTAACAACCACATATCTCGCGGGTACCTAAGACCCAAAACTCGTAATCCTATAAAGGAAGATCTATCTTCTACTATATCCACAGTTAACTATTAACACATGAATCGAAAGACAAGAGGTGCATCGCACTCACAACAAACAAAACACCACTAGGTAAACCATTAACAAGAATGGTACCTGTAACAGCTAACGCCCGAAGCTCTACTGCATATCATTACTCAATCCCAAACCTATGCTCCTCAAATATCACTGAGGTCATCGCCATAGCCTCCACTTCCACTCTTTCTGCATCGGAAAGAGGAAGGTCTTGATGAGAAGAAACACTACCTTGCTGACAGAAAGGGGCCAAATGGCCTAGTTCACCAAGGTGAAGCAAGCTATCGGTGCCATGGGGCACTCAGAGCGCACATGATTTGGATAACCACAGTTGAGACATATAAGTCTCATCCTTGCCACTAGTACAGGTGGCTCCTCTGCACTGTCCAGCTCAAAGGCTCTACCTTGAGCTCTTCTAGTATCAGTGGCACTCCTACCACGACCCTTACCTCTACTCAGCCTGGGAACGGATTCCTGAGTAGGCGAATGATTTGGGATTCTCTCCTGCCCCCGCGTCTACTGCTAAGGTGTCTTCTAACCACCTCCCATCACACTAGCAGAAATAAAACTCTGTCGTGATGCCACTCCAGTTTGCTTACAAAAGATAGTTCTATAACTTTGTCTACCACTGGTAAAGCAAGTCACCAGCGATCTTGGACACTATGGTCGTACATGTCCAGGCTTCGCACAATTGTAACAAGTCCTTGGTTCACCTGAAGTTCGTGTGACACGAGAAGTACTCAAACGTCCACAAGTCAGGCTTGGTTTGCAACCCGAATATCCAACCTCGACTTCTGCTGATTCAACCCATTGTTTCTTCTTTAATCCAGAAGCTTCAGTTGATCTCACAGATATTGGTAAATCCGGTGTAGATCTACCCGCTATCGCCGCCTCATATATTTGCTGCATATACTCTTGAAACTCGAATCTACTCATGGAGACACGATCAGCCTCTTCTAACTCGTTCTCTGCCATAGGCAACACAACAGCGGATACTGGTCCCTGACTAGGCGCTACTGAAGGAAGAGAGGGTGTACCCCTATCTCGTCCCCCTACCGATACTGCTCTAGTCTGAACCATCTGTAGAATATACACCCCTAAACTTATAAGGCTATATATATGCCATATGTATGGATATATATATATATATATGTATATATATATAATACTCATTATTACATGCATACACATCAGCACATAAAATATATTTATATATATATATATCTACACTGTCGAGATCCTCAGATGGGTGACGACTTCTATACATACTATCCCAAAACATTTGTACTCGCTTAAAACCAAAACCTTTTGAAAAGTCAGACCCCATGTGGGTTCTGTTTATTTATCCACTCTACTTTTATTGTAGATAGCAAGTGTCATTGTTGTCAACCTAAGGCTCTGATACCAACTATGTAACACCACAAATCCGCGGGACTTGGAGTGTCACATTGGGCTAGGATCTCACAATGGATCGTGACCCTAGCCTGACAACAAGTTCATTGGGTCTTACAACAAGGCATAGGTATATTAAAATCAAAAACATAAAAGCTAATTATGATACATCACAAGAGTTTACAAACTCATATCCGAGTATAAAACAACAACATATACCACAACCACAAAAGATCCCACATCCCACGCATCCTAATGTACAGAAGTCTTCGGCTTGTCACACCATCTAGCTCACTCTACAGTATTCCTAACCTGTAGAACACTACAACACGGTATGAAACCGTTAGCTACAACAATGAAAAGCATGAATGTAATAGCACAACCACACATCGACATCTCAAACATGCAATGCCACACACATTCATTTATTATCTTTCATTACGTTATTCCGTTACTAATTCAACTTCTTTTGTAACACGAAGAGCCTCAAGAACCCCGTCCCATCCAACGTAACACAGAAGTTTTGCATGGGGTGACCTTCACTCGTCCCCTCCTGTGAGATCATCTTCAGGGCACCACCTCCTAACCAGCTGGCGGAGACCGGCGGTTACCGACCGTTATAATACACTTGGGCCAAATAAATGTAATGAATGGTCATCCTACTCCGGTTTAGGTTATAAATGCACAATCATATGAACACACACAACCACCACAATCATACAATCCACAACTGCACGCTAAGTAAGTCCAATGGACTTACCTGATATACTCGTAACCTGTACCACGTCACAGCTTCCCCTTGGGGAAGTAATCAACGCCTACAATAGCAAGGCACACACAATCACATACTGCAAAGGTTAGGAGACTCGTCTCACTAACCACAACCAACCTATATCTCAAATCTAAACCTCAAATCCTCAACACATTCATAAATGCCTAAGGCATAACCTCAACATAACATCTCATCATACTCGTACACATACTAATCCTTAAAGCCATAACCGATATCCATAACATCATCATGATCCTCAAATTATTCTGACACCTAGCATGCATCTAATCAGTATTCCTTAATCTCAAATTTAATCCAAATTTAATTAATTAACCTTTAATTGCTTAATTAAATTTCACCAGAATAACGTTTTGCCCACAGGCCATTTCTAAACCCACCTATCATCAGATTTCATCAACAAACAACCCATAAACACCAGAATAACATAATGATCATAATGAAATTTCTAATTATCCATTTTGAAAAGTCTAAGGTCGATTTATGCCAAATCGCAGTACGGAAAACGAATAAATTCATAACTTATTCGTTACTAACCCGATTGACGATCTGAAAGAAGATTTGGAATCACAACGATGCAGGCTATGCATGTACAACATCAAATTCACCGGAATCTGAACGACGGAACTGTCCTGGTGACATAAATGCTTGACCAGGTCTTCATCTGCTCGGAAATGCAAAAACCCAGTACCGATGTGAAGAGAATGAAGAGAGGAATCCAAAAACTCAAACGGAATTGAAATCGGATTAGAAACGGAGAGTAGATCTGAGTTTGAAGTTTGAGAGAAATCAAAATTTTTACAAGGAAATGTGAAAGGAAATAAATTAATAAATGATTTTCCGCTATTTATAGTGAAGTCGATAATTATCCTTTAGCGAAGTCGATAATTATCCTTTTATCGATCCAATGGCGGGTTGAACCCCCTTCTCCAAACTTCTCGAAATTGGAATAATAGATCTTGAATATTGTAGGGATAATTATTCCACAACTGCCTCGGAAAACGTGTATTCCTAAGCCATCTTTCTTAGCCGTTAAGAAATGAAATAGCGACTCTTTTGTCCGTTTTGCCTTTCCATGTTATTTCATATCTAGGACATGTCTGATGTCCTGATCATTTCTCTCAACTGCATTTTTATTAATTGGAACTCCCAAATGCTCCAAATAATACCGGAGGGTAAAAATAATTACCCGGGGTAAAAAGTGAAAAATTCACCATAAGCCCAAAATTATGCCACGAACATAACGGTGGGACTTATACCCAACACTTACGCAATCTTCGAGAGTTATATGTCAATTACTATCACCGATTAAGTTAATCAACATTAATTAGAATTCGGAAATCCTAGCTATTACACTTGCGGTGACACCCCTGCTCAGCACTGCCCCCGGCGCTGGGCCTGCGTCTGCAAAAGCCCTTGCCACCGCCCCATAGGTGACAAGCACCGCCCCTACGGCGGCCATCTTTCACACGCATCCTTAGCACCGCCCCCGGCGCTGAGCCTGCGTCTACCTCTTCCTTCTCACCGCCCCCGCGGTGACAAGTCCCCGCCCCTGCGGTTTTAACTAGAAAAGAAAAAAAAAAAAAGAAAACCCAAAATGCCCTACACCTACCCCGCCCACTCACTCTCTCCCCTCACCAACCACAAATCTCCCTCGCACCTTACCTCTCTCAAAGCTCACGCCCCTGCGCCCTCATCAAACCCTCACACACCACGCTTTGCTCACGCCGCTGCGCCACCGCCGCCAGCCCAGACGACGCCCTCACCACGCCCTTGCGCCACCAGCTTTCACAACCACCATCCACATTCTTTAGTCCTCCAACACCTTCCACCCTCACACACTCTGTTCCCTCCACTCTGAGCACCTCCGACGACGTCTCCACCAACAAGAAGCCACCGGAAAACCCCCAAGAGCCACCACCTTCGTAGCTGTCCAAAATCGCCCTCTGCACTTCTCCCGCCCCTGTGCCTGCAAGCTGCCGCACCTGCGCCTCGGCGCCCCTACGCATCCTTCAGCCGCCCCTCCGGAAAACATAACTAGGGTTCGTCTTCTGTCTCTGTTTTTGAAAGTTGCTAATTCCTTTAATTAATCAACTGCAAGAATGGAACCACAAAGAAAGTCCAAGATGTGAGAGGCTGAGAAGGAGCGGTATAGGATTGTGCAAGATCGGGTTGTGTAAGCAACTCGGTTTTTGCACGCTCCTACCTTAGAGAAGCTAGGCATGTTGGAGAGCATGCAGTCATTCCTTAACAATGCTGGGCTGGGATACTTTCTATAAAGGAGTGCTCCAACGTATCCCGAGCTCAGCCGCCAGTTCATAGCCACCTTACCATGGAGAAGGAGGATCACGTGTGTGTTGGACTTACCTTCAAGTTCAACAAGAAGAAGTACACCGTTGATTACCTCCAGATGCATGCGGCCTTTGTTGTAACCCGCAACCCCTCAGAGAACTGGTGGGAGACAGTCTTGACACCGGACCTATGCGAGTTTTGGCAGGCTGCCTCAAGATCCGAGTTTCATGCCGGGGGTGAGTACTCCAACAAACTCACTCACCCTTTTTTGAGGCTCTTGTCAAAGATCATCATGAGTGTCTTCTGTGGACACAAGGAGGAGAACAAGGTCGCCCTCAGGGACCTTCCACTACTCTATTCCTGCCTCCCGATGAGCGAGAATGTGATGGATTGGCCGTACCTCTTCCTTACCACTTTGAAGCGGATTAGGAAGAACGAGCCAAGGGACATTGTTGGCGGTGGGGTGATCTCCTTGATCGCCTCACAAGTTATGGATCTTTCCGGCCTAGAAGACGGGTTAGAGGCGCCTCTCTACACGGAGGGTATGCTGAGGAGGTGCAACTCAAGAGAGATGGAGAAAACATATTTTGGCTCTCATTTGTAGATGGCAGCCACATCACATACCTTCCCCGACCACTTCCACTTGGAGACGAGCTCTCCGAACTTTTCATCCCGGCTAATTCTTTCGTGTCGAGGAGGCCTCAGAGGGCCATTGTTGAGAGGCACGCTGCGAGCTCCAGCCGGGCTAATTATGAACAGCATATGGCCATACCGGAGAAAGAGGAGATGCCTACTGCGGCACTAGATGATGATTCGGCACTTGCGAGCCTTCAGGCTCAGATGGCGGCCTTGACCACCCAGCATCAGGCATGGCAGACCGAGTACCAGCGGACCATGCTTGAGCAGCAGAAGAGCTGACAGACGAGCTTTGCCTCCTCCATGACCTCCCACATTGACCAGAGGCAGGATGCGTGGCAGGCGGCTCAGCAGCAGCAGCTCGAGGCTCAGTAATTAGCTTGGCAAGCCGGCTTTGAGACCTCATTTGGCCGTCGGATGGATGCTCAACATGCCCGCATCGACACGCTCTACCGCCGGCAGGAGCACGTCTTCAGCCACTTCTCGTACCCAACGGTGGGGGTCCGGATGGTCCAGCCGGACCATCCCATTAGTGGTACCATCTTTTCTCCCTTTCCCACATTTGTCTTTGCTTTCAGTTTCCACTTTGAGGGCAAAGTGTGCTTCAAGTATTGGGGAGGGAATTATCATTGAATGTATAGTTTGTTTTTGAGTGTGTTTGTTATAATTTGTAGATTAAATTTCAGTTTGAAAGTCATATATAAAAAAAAGCCAAAGAAAATGAAAAAGGGATGAAAATCCTTGGATAAACCGAAAATCCGAAAAGGGCGGTTTAGGCAAAAAGAAGGTAGTCCGACCAACCTTAGGTTGGTGCAAAATTGGACTTGAGGGATGTGAGTTCCAAGTGAGATCATCAAAAGAAGAAGAGTGCCAAGGTGAGAACCCGAAAGGGCACCATGACAAAATGAGCGGCACCGAGTGTAGGTTTCCTTTCCGGCGTTGACGACATAAGAAGGGGAGTCATAAGGAGGTTGTCCGGGTAGGTAACTCTTGGAGTAATAAGGATGGTAGTTTTCTCACCTTTTTCTCACATTTTCTCTCTTTTTCCTTCTTTCTTTCTTAGCTTTTCTTTTCCATTGTTTATGCCTCTTACCCATGCTTCCTGAGGCCTTTGAGGTTAGTTTTTAGAGTCTTTTTAGAGTCTTTTTGTCACATTAGTGTCAGTTTATGCTATCATTTAGGTTAGTTTTTAGAGTCTTTTTGTCACATTAGTGTCAGTTTATGCTACTAACTCCTTGATCTAGAAGAAGAAGACTAAAAGAAGATAAAAGAGGAGTTTTAGCTCTTGGGAGTTAAAGACCATGCACGAAGCAAAGGTTCTGTTGTCTCAGCGCCCCCGCGGAGCGGTGTCATCGCCCCTGCGGGTGACACCACGTTCCGGAGCGCAGCCTGTGCCTTCGCCAGCGCTAGGAACGAAGACTATCGTCGGCCCTGCGCCACTCCCTGGCGCCCCTGCGGTGACATATCCTAAAGAAGTAAAGACCGGCGCCCCTACGCCTTTACCTGCGTCTCACCCTGTGGAGCTGTGAAGCTGAAGAGTCAGAATCACCTACCTTGCGTTGACACTAGACTGCCCCTGCGGCTCGGCATTTGAAGTGACAAAAAGTTGAAGAGTCATGCGTTTGAAGATCATCAATGATCCGCCCTTGCGGAACTGCCAGGTCGTTCGTGCGGCCACGAAGAAGATCAAACGTTTTCGCCTGAACCGCCCTTGAGGATCTGAAGGCCGCCCTTGCAGTTCAGCGACAGAGGCTTTACTCCGGCTGTTTACACCACCTTTATGGCATTAAAGGTGGTTGTTTTGGCCGGCCATTTACTCCCATTTAGTGCCATTTGTAGTATAAATAGACCATGGTTGATTGATAGAATCATCCATCATTCCCCACTTTTATTCTCTCTTGCTTCCTTTGTAATGAGCTTCTAAGTTTCCTTGCTACATTGAGTTGATTTGAGGCTGCATTATTACTTTGGTTGTAAGTTCCCTTTATTATAAGTTTTATTCAGTAATGTTTTGTGTTTCTTGAGCTTCAATTATCTAAATTGCATGTTTTCATTATTATTTAAGATTGATCACCTTAGGTTCTAAGTGCATGCAAACAACTAGGATTAATAGATTCCGGGTTCGGGTCTTTAGTCTAGTAGTAACCTTTAAGTAATAACGGGTTGTAATTGCTTGAAGGAAAAGAAACACAATTATAAAGATTAGTTTAACGGTTTTAATCTTCTCTTTATATCCCTTAGTCTTTGTTTGAAAGCTAACTTGTGACTTGTTCTTGTAGGTTTACGGAACACTAACTTGTTAAGTTGTGTTGATGCCGGTTGACTCAACACATACATATGATCAAGACGAGAACATTACTTGAAACTTGTAAAAGGAACTTACCAAAGTAGTAATCGCATGCTAAGAATCAGCCAAGTGTAGATTCACTCATCATCATCATCTTATCAATCTCTTTTAATTGCTTTTTAAGTTTTGTGTGCATCAATTCATTCCAAAACCCCCCTTTTTGTTACTTTGTCTTATAATCAATAATTGAATTTAATAAAATAAAATAAACTGTCTTGGGTTGGACCCTTACTTAATCACTATACTTGCTTTAGTGTTGAGTTCGGAAAATATTTTGACAGGATACAAACGACCTTAGGAAAAATCATTAGTCACCTATCCAATGCTCCACCTCTAACCCTATCTCTCCGTTGAATGAGGGAACTTTCTGGGAGTTGAAAGCCTTCAACCACTCATCCGGCATCGGGGCTCTACACCCTACAGGAGCTTTGTCAGCCTCAACTCTCTTCTCAGGCACAGCCGGTGCCTGAGTCACTCTCTGTGTCACTTGAACTGACCTAGCTGGTACTAGTGATACCTGAGCAAGTCTCTCTGCCCTGGCAGCCTCCTCCATACGCTGGACGTATGCTCTGTACTCTCTGTACTCAAATGCCCCTATAGATACGCGTCTTGACGCAGTGGAACGTGCTTCCTGTGCTCCAGACCTAGCAGCGGTCTCATTTCCGACCTCGAGAACCACACTATCAGCCACCTTATCCACTCCAGCATCTAGCATGCTCACTGCTGGTGGATCCTCTCGAGGAGCTCGACCTCGACCTCTCGCTAATGGAGGTCTACCTCCAAGGCCACGTCCTCTATCTACAGGATTCCTATCGCCCTTACCCTGTCCAGCTGGAGGGAGAGGTGGACGACCTCTACCTCGACCAGTAGCTAGTGTAGCCCTAGTACGTGCCATCTACTCGAGTGATAACAACTACAATTGTAAAATAGCTAATAAGTCCCACGAGAGTAAAAACCTAAAGTTTATACTAAGCATACTAAGATTCGCGGTAGTTATGGTGGTCAGTTGTACTTTCTATCCACAACCAGACTATGCATGCATTTGAAAACCAAAAGTCATTTTTAAAACTCAAATCCCTTTTCGGGTTCTTCTTAAGTACTTATTCGGTCTTTCAGAAGATTTCAAGTTCCATTGTTGCCAACCTAGAGCTCTGATACCATGTTGTAACACCCCAAATTCTAAGAATTCGAGACGTTACTGGTTAGGTCCTCACAATGGGTCCCGACCTCAGTTTGACACCAATTTTACTAGGATCTTGCAACAAGACACAAATAAGAAAAACCGAAATTCATACAAACAATATTTTAAATAGATGAATGCAACAACGTCTAACAGCCCACGGTACTTAAGGAAACATAACAGTCTAACTATCTTAAAATGAAGAAAGAAGCAATAAAGCAAACACCCAACCCCACTCTAAGGAGTACGGAGACCCGGCTGACCACTACTTCCGGATCACTCAACTACTGCTCTAACCTGATGTAAATCTAAACAACACAACAGAACAACCGTTAGCTAGCTATCTAAACATTAGACAAATGAGAATAGCACACACACACACATCATAGCAAAAGTAAACACTCATCATGCTTTTAAACAATTCATTTATTATCTTTACTTAGGTCATTCACCCTTACTAATGATACTTATTTTATCCCCGATCCCGAAACTCCAAGATTTTCCTGTAAATTAGTTTCAAATCTCTTCCTTAGAACTTATTTCCACAATCTAGTTCTTACGGAAAATTTTGGGTCAAGATTTATAAGAGTTACCAAAATTCTTAGTTTACACAAAAAACCGTTAAGGTCCGACTTTGGGTTAAGATTCAGGCTTGGATAAAATATAAAAATTCCGAAATAAAATTTGTAGATCCTCTATGATATGCATACTAAACATAGGGGTAAAGACCTCTCACAAATACTCAACCATAACTCTCCCATAAATCTCAAAAGTTATTTCCACAATCTACCAAAATTCTTAGTTTCCTCTGCTATAAGAACAGTCCATCTGTCCTACTTTGAGTCCTAATAAGTTCTAATCCGACCGTTAAATTTCTTTCAAACTTTAACACAGTAAACTTCATATTTCTATCTACAATATATCAAAAATTCAACGGTGGATGTTCGATCTAAGCTATCCCAATAAAGGTTCAAAGTCAACAGTTTAGCTCACAAACACTGGAAATTTTGGGTTAGTTTTGGCTCCAAAAATAAAGTTTCAGGACATCACCCCTCTTACCCCTACCCTACCTTGAAGATCCTAGTTTAAGATTCAAGAGATACAAGGTACATACACACCACTCCTCATCATTCTCTACCCCTTCACTATGCTACCAATAAAGGCCAATCTACTCTTTTCTTAATCTACCTCTCAACTCAGCCCCTCTCATAATTTTATACTAGATATACTTAGGCTGCTGAAAATCTTTAAACAGTACAGAATGAGTAGCAGGTGGTAGTGCAAAAGCTCACCCAACTCTTGTCTGATTCGTCAAATGGTCCGTAGCAGCCCCCTGACGAGGCGAGAAGGGAAGTAGTCCGGCATGGCTTGTGATGACCCGTGAATTAAGTTGTCCGTCTCCTGTAGTGAGTGCTGCAAGGGCTGGCGGTTAGGGTGTGCAGAAAGCGAGGGACGAAAGAGGGGAAAGGAGGTAGTCAGGTCGGGACTTACCGGAGGCGCCGTCTACAACAATCGTCCCCCTCCGGTCTGGTGCAGCGTTCTGGTGCGCCAAGACGAAGGTCCAGTGTCGCGAGCAGAAGGGGAGTTGCGATCCGGGTGTTTGTTGACTGCAGAAAACTGTATATGTGATCCCCTGGTTCCCGGTGAGGACGAAGTGGCGGCCCCAGCTACATCTCCAGCGAGACGTTGATGGCAGTTGGGCAAGACGTGTGGTGGTGGTGTCGGTTCTCCAGGGACGTGATGGAAGATGTTGCGGTAGAGGAGATAGTTTAACGTTTCTCACGTAGCAGCATGATTAGAATTTAGGTTTAGGTTAAACGTAATTAGGAAGGAGATTAGAGTAAGGTATAAGTTTGGGCCGGCTGCTAGTAATAGTGGGCCTACTCCGATGGTCCTGCTCATCCCGTTAGATGATGGGCTTAAAAGTAGGTCGTTACTCGTACGGAACCGCTCTCCCAGTTTTAATTAATGCAAAATTCTATCCGGGTTACATATTTATCATTTAATATAAATTAAGGTCACATAAAATGATAGCATTTAATATTGCTTAATTTAAATTAATAAGAATAAAGGTCGGCGGATCGGAATCCGGTTTGATTGGGTTTTAAACGGAAATTAAATTTTTCCGGGTATTACAAGTTGCATAGTGATTCTAGATGGAATCTACTTCTCGGTTGGAACATACATGAGAAAGAGTAATGCTGAATGATTGAAGGTTGTGTACGGATCTTGTATCACCCCACTAAGATAATCCTCAAAAAGTATTTATATAGGAGTTTAATGAGAATTGGGGGTACTTGTTACGCTCAGGATGTGTGTGTGAATCGCAATAAGCTTTAAATTTATACTCGTTATATTTATCCTAACTCCTAGCGAACCCGGAGTGTACGGGACGTTTGTAGTAGGGATAGTATTCCGAGGTCGAACTCAAGGACTAAGGCGAAATCAAGTCATTCAATGATCAAAGATAGTGCAAATCTAGTCTAAGAAATGAGAAAGAAATAAAGAAATTAAAATGATGATATTTTTGGTTGGGTTTTTGTGGTGATCAAGCAAAGATCACAAATCAAGCAAGGTAATAAAACAAACTAACAACTCAAGCTAGCAAACAAACAAATGACACAAACACAAGATATGAGATCAAAGAGAGAAGAATGTGGATTCTAGAGATCAAGATTTCCGGTTATGGCATTGGACTCAAGCTTCTAAAGATTCTAAGGATAAAGTTGCGGTGTTGGGAAAGGGTATTTCTCTAATGGAAGCAATTACCGGGTAAGTCTCATGCTTCACTAATCCCGCACCAAACTCCTATTACCGGGTAAGTCTCAAGGAGGTAAAGTTGGGAATTCTACACAAACCGGACACTACTTAAGGGGCAAACCTCTCCTTACCGGGTAAGTCTCGGAAAAGGTAAGTCTCAAGCAACAATCCTAGCACACTCGATCCAATAGCGGCTTATGAGGCTCACTACTACCTAGAGTTCATCATCTTTTGTATCTAAGATCGGAAATCACAGGGTAGGTCTCTTTCCTAACTTGGTTTGCTAGCATTAGGTCACCCTAAGCTATATTATGCTCAACAAACACCAGGATTTCAACAATCTAACATCCTAACATACAGATTCATCAATTAAAGAGCAACAGAAGGAAAAATCGGGTGGATCATAGTAAAAATCGGCCGATTTACTATGAAGAACAAGTCGATTTTTATGTCTGAGTTAGGTTTCGTGCATATAAATCATCCTAAACTAACATATAAGTCCATTCTATCATCACCCAAGCTATAACCATCAATCCATCACTCCAGAATCACAACAAAGTAGCCCATAACATGCATTTCAAGATCTAAAATCATCATACAAGCATACATGGAATCCATAGCAAGAAGATGAAGTAAGGAAATGAAAGCAATGAAACTTAGCTGGATTTGAGCTCAAAACAAGTCTTTCAACACACCAAATGTAGCTCCAAGTCGGATCTTACAACCTTGAACAAGCTCCTTCACAAAAATCACTCAAATCTCACTACGAAATTGAAATCTACACTAATCTCCCTCAAAAACACCCACAAGGGTGTCTTGAAGAGAGCTCCCAATTGGAAGAGTCTTTTTGGAAGATGCTAGAGGATGTGGGAGAGGAGGAGGATCCTCAGCAACAGCTTGCAGGCCCACTTATATTCTCCACCAAGAGCAAGGCCGGACAAGAGATCGTGGGACACGTGGCTTAAGCTGTCAAAGGCCCAAAAATCGACCCAGTAGGAAAAATCGGCCGATTTTCCTGGGTGTAGGTCGATTTTCTTCAACAGAAGCATGCTATGATCGTCTAGCCATGAGTTGCTCCATTGCTTGCACCAATAGTGGTCTTTGTGTCCTTTGTTGCTCCAATTATGATCCTTCAAAGCTTTGGATGTGTACCACCATGAGGCTTGACCCTCGAATGCATCGGTTAATGTCCAAAAGATCCCCGAAATACCTACAAAACCGACAAAAGCTCGTGTAGACGTCTTTTCTAGAAATATGCATGAAATGAGTGTAAACGTCGTGAACTAGTGCCAAACCGTGCATGAATAACGGGAAAAACTATCTAAATGTATGCCTATACTAACGTCATAAATCACGTTATCAAAATACCTCATACTTAAGATTTGCTCATCCCCGAGCAAGACCCAACTATAGACTAAGAGATGACGTGATTTATGCATGCAGAAAAACGACAAAATCTTTTTGAAATTGTGCTTCTAACATTGGATCACCTTCATAGTCATGTTTCATGGCAATGGATAAGCAATCACGCATCAAATGAATGAAGGCATGGAAAGACAATTATACTTAACTAGAAAGCATGCATGAGAGGTGAAAATGAAGAAGTCAAGATGATCATGAGTATGTCCAATCTAGATCACTAAGTCTTACACACATGCATTTAGGTCACAAGGACTTAGAAAAGAAGAAGCTAAGAAACGTTGTGATTAGGTGGGAATTTTTAGGTCATGTGATGCTAATCCGGGAAATGAACTAACTCCACAATTTCGTTTTTGCTCAACTTCCCAACAAGTGTATAAATTTCTCCATCTTTTCTTTGTTTTCTTTTCTTTTTCACTTATTTTTGAGACAATGACATTGGTGTACAAAAGCCGAAACCTTGGTGATTAGCTGTCCTCGGGTTTTTTTATTTTTCGAGGTGCATCCACACCGGACACACATACCAAAACTCGTTAGGACTATCGGTTTATTTGACTTTGGCAAGGCACCAACACCCGATTATGTGAAGTGTGTCGAGTTACTTGTCATTTAAACCAACGTCCCCAAACCTATGTTTTTGTCTACACTTTCACAACAAATTCAGCATTTTATTCATGACGTTCTTTCATCAACATCTTCACCGGACACTTGCTTTTCACACACATCAACACACTAACATGCTCCTATTCCCGGATGGGTCAAAAGAGGTCAATTTATATCAATTGAGGTGCTCAAACAACATGATCAAGATGAGAATTAGAGGAAGATGAATTGCCTCATTCATTCCTAGATGGTGTGCAAGAACTAACATGTAATTTCGACCTTCAATACTCAGTCCATTCTAGGCAAACATCATCATCACAAATCATTCATGGAATTCAAGAGAAGTACTTCAAGTCCACATATACATTCATCAATTTAACACATAAGGCTATCCATAGCAAATCCACAAGACAAGATTCATCATTAGGGTCATATCCAAGCCTTATAAGCACTAAAAAATTTTTAAAATTTTCTGAATTTTTTGGATTTTTCGAAATATATATGTACAATGCAAGACATAATGAAACATGTGACAAAATTAAACTATCCTAGATGCTAATCATGCAAGTGATCATGAAAACCTCACCCCATACTTAGAAACACATTGTCCCCAATGTGGAAACTAAATAAAGAAGTGAAAGAGAGTTCTCACAATGTAAAATTGGTGATGCTTTGGTATGTCGGTTCACATCGAATGATGATGGTGGATGATCGATCAAGGATGGTAGAGAGCTCTTTGATGTTCATTATGGTGTCGGAACCCGCGCTTGGCACCACAAGCCGTCCAAGTTCCACGTCCGCTCCACCCATGCTTGATTGGAGATCATCACTTTCCTTTACAGAAGGAAAAATCGGACCAGTTACCCAGGAAAATCGGCCGATTTCTATGAAGAATAGTCCGATTTTCCTGGGTGCTTTCTTCCTTGTCCATGTGCTCGGATCTTGCACCTTCTTCTCAACAGTTCCATGAGGTTTTCACATGACCTCCAGCATCTCATCACTCATGACAATCAACAAGATCTAGCACCTAAAAACACAAAAGAAAAACAAAGCACACCAAGAGCAAAATCAAACAAAAACAAGAAAAATGAAAGGGAAAAATATGTACCAATGGGTTGCCTCCCATTAAGCGCTTCTTTAAGGTCATTAGCTTGACCAAACTCCGAGGACGTGTCAATCCACCTCGAATACCATGGTTTGCTTGAGGAGTCCAAGCAACCATCGCTTTCTGGCATCCATGATGACAAGCAAGGGCCACTTGATGCCCAAATAAGCTTTAAGTTCTCTCTTCGCCGGTGAGTAGTAGACTCCTTCATCACCGCTCCCTTGATGATAGTATGGAGTTGTAACCATAGGTGTCACCCCATACTTAGACAATTGGTACTCCACGGTCACACCGGTGAGATGCTTGTCACACTCATCCTCCATAATCTGAAGAAAGCCGATCTTTGGAAAGAATTCTTCATTGAGGTGCTCCATAACCATCATGGGTCCATCATGCTTGGCTCCATTATTCAACATTGGAGACTACTTAGGAAAGGGACTCCAATCTTCGTGTGTACTCCGGGCAAGCAAGAAAGGATTGGAAGGAGTTGAAGTTGACTTAGGGCTCTCCCTTGTGAGCTCTTCAAGTGTGGTTCCGGGGTTAATGGCAAGGATGTCCGGGGGTGAGAATACTTCATTGCACTCCTCCAAAGGTGAAGGAGGTGGAGGTAAGCCTTGAAGGATGGTAGGATCTCCTAGCATAAGAGCATGCCTAATCTCCTCAATCTCCCTCCTCATTTGTTCTTCTCTCTCAACATTCAATCTTCTCGCATCCTCTAGGGCCAAATCCCTTAGCCATAATTGCTCCCGAGCTTCATTCAACTCTTTCTAAAGGTCTCTATTGGTTATGGTTGAATCGGGTAATTCTTGGATCTCCTCATGGTGAACCTCCTCTCGTTGAAATACTTCCGCTTCAAGAACCACGTGTGCACTCGAAATGGAAGAAAGGTTGTTTTCTAGATTATCCATCTTCCTCAATATTTCTTCTAGCATTGACTCCAATCGATCATTGTGAGGTTGATGGTGAGGTTCCACATAAGGCAATGTAGTCATGTGCGCTTGATCATGGGACTCATGATAGGCATTAAGCTCCTCCCAATACTCAAACTCATCGTGGAGAGGTCCTAGATCTTAGCTTTCCATCCACTCCTCATACTCCATGTCGTCAAGGTCGTCTTGGGAGTGCAATCCGTCCATGGCAAACATGAAAAGGCAAAGACAAAAACAATACAAGATCAAAAGTAACAAGAAAGATAAACACTAAAAACGATCAAAAGCAAATGACTCAATCTAGACCTAGTCCCCGGCAACGGCGCCAAAAACTTGTTACGCTCAGGATGTGTGTGTGAATCGCAATAAGCTTAAAATTTATACTCGTTATATTTATCCTAACTCCAAGCGAACCCGGAGTGTACGGGACGTTTGTAGTAGGGATAGTATTCCGAGGTCGAACACAAGGACTAAGGCGAAATCAAGTCATTCAATGATCAAAGATAGTGCAAATCTAGTCTAAGAAAAGAGAAAGAAATAAAGAAATGAAAATGATGATATTTTTGGTTGAGTTTTTGTGGTGATCAAGCAAAGATCACAAATCAAGCAAGGTAATAAAAAAAACTAACAACTCAAGCTAGCAAACAAACAAATGACACAAATACAAGATATGAGATCAAAGAGAGAAGAATGTGGATTCTAGAGATCAAGATTTCCGGTTATGGCATTGGACTCAAGCTTCTAAAGATTCTAAGGATAAAGTTGCGGTGTTGGGAAAGGGTATTTCTCTAATGGAAGCAATTACCGGGTAAGTCTCATGCTTCACTAATCCCGCACCAAACTCCTATTACCGGGTAAGTCTCAAGGAGGTAAAGTTGGGAATTCTACACAAACCGGACACTACTTAAGGGGCAAACCTCTCCTTACCGGGTAAGTCTCGGAAAAGGTAAGTCTCAAGCAACAATCCTAGCACACTCGATCCAATAGCGGCTTATGAGGCTCACTACTACATAGAGTTCATCATCTTTTGTATCTAAGATCGGAAATCACAGGATAGGTCTCTTTCCTAACTTGGTTTGCAAGCATTAGGTCACCCTAAGCTATATTATGCTCAACAAACACTAGGATTTCAACAATCTTACATCCTAACATACAGATTCATCAATTAAAGAGCAACAGAAGGAAAAATCGGGTGGATCATAGTAAAAATCGGCCGATTTACTATGAAGAACAGGTCGATTTTTATGTATGAGTTAGGTTTCGTGCATATAAATCATCCTAAACTAACATATAAGTCCTTTCTATCATCACCCAAGCTATAACCATCAATCCATCACTCCAGAATCACAACAAAGTAGCCCATAACATGCATTTCAAGATCTAAAATCATCATACAAGCATACATGGAATCCATAGCAAGAAGATGAAGTAAGGAAATGAAAGCAATGAAACTTAGCTGGATTTGAGCTCAAAACAAGTCTTTCAACACACCAAATGTAGCTCGAAGTCGGATCTTACAACCTTCAACAAGCTCCTTCACAAAAATCACTCAAATCTCACTACGAAATTGAAATCTACACTAATCTCCCTCAAGAACACCCACAAGGGTGTCTTGAAGAGAGCTCCCAATTGGAAGAGTCTTTTTGGAAGATGCTAGAGGATGTGGGAGAGGAGGAGGATCCTCAGCAACAGCTTGCAGGCCCACTTATATTCTCCACCAAGAGCAAGGCCGGACAAGAGATCGTGGGACACGTGGCTTAAGCTGTCAAAGGCCCAAAAATCGACCCAGTAGGAAAACTCGGCCGATTTTCCTGGGTGTAGGTCGATTTTCTTCAACAGAAGCATGCTATGATCGTCTAGCCATGAGTTGCTCCATTGCTTGCACCAATAGTGGTCTTTGTGTCCTTTGTTGCTCCAATTATGATCCTTCAAAGCTTCGGATGTGTACCACCATGAGGCTTGACCCTCGAATGCATCGGTTAATGTCCAAAAGATCCCCGAAATACCTACAAAACCGACAAAAGCTCGTGTAGACGTCTTTTCTAGAAATATGCATGAAATGAGTGTAAACGTCGTGAACTAGTGCCAAACCGTGCATGAATAACGGGAAAAACTATCTAAATGTATGCCTATACTAACGTCATAAATCACGTTATCAAAATACCTCATACTTAAGATTTGCTCATCCCCGAGCAAGACCCAACTATAGACTAAGAGATGACGTGATTTATGCATGCAGAAAAACGACAAAATCTTTTTGAAATTGTGCTTCTAACATTGGATCACCTTCATAGTCATGTTTCATGGCAATGGATAAGCAATCACGCATCAAATGAATGAAGGCATGGAAAGACAATTATACTTAACTAGAAAGCATGCATGAGAGGTGAAAATGAAGAAGTCAAGATGATCATGAGTATGTCCAATCTAGATCACTAAGTCTTACACACATGCATTTAGGTCACAAGGACTTAGAAAAGAAGAAGCTAAGAAACGTTGTGATTAGGTGGGAATTTTTAGGTCATGTGATGCTAATCCGGGAAATGAACTAACTCCACAATTTCGTTTTTGCTCAACTTCCCAACAAGTGTATAAATTTCTCCATCTTTTCTTTGTTTTCTTTTCTTTTTCACTTATTTTTGAGACAATGTCATTGGTGTACAAAAGCCGAAACCTTGGTGATTAGCTGTCCTCGGGTTTTTTTATTTTTCGAGGTGCATCCACACCGGACACACATACCAAAACTCGTTAGGACTATCGGTTTATTTGACTTTGGCAAGGCACCAACACCCGATTATGTGAAGTGTGTCGAGTTACTTGTCATTTAAACCAACGTCCCCAAACCTATGTTTTTGTCTACACTTTCACAACAAATTCAGCATTTTATTCATGACGTTCTTTCATCAACATCTTCACCGGACACTTGCTTTTCACACACATCAACACACTAACATGCTCCTATTCCCGGATGGGTCAAAAGAGGTCAATTTATATCAATTGAGGTGCTCAAACAACATGATCAAGATGAGAATTAGAGGAAGATGAATTGCCTCATTCATTCCTAGATGGTGTGCAAGAACTAACATGTAATTTCGACCTTCAATACTCAATCCATTCTAGGCAAACATCATGATCACAAATCATTCATGGAATTCAAGAGAAGTACTTCAAGTCCACATATACATTCATCAATTTAACACATAAGGCTATCCATAGCAAATCCACAAGACAAGATTCATCATTAGGGTCATATCCAAGACTTATAAGCACTAAAATTTTTTTAAAATTTTCTGAATTTTTTGGATTTTTCGAAATATGTATGTACAATGCAATACATAATGAAACATGTGACAAAATTAAACTATCCTAGATGCTAATCATGCAAGTGATCATGAAAACCTCACCCCATACTTAGAAATACATTGTCCCCAATGTGGAAACTAAATAAAGAAGAGAAAGAGAGTTCTCACAATGTAAAATTGGTGATGCTTTGGTATGTCGGTTCACATCGAATGATGATGGTGGATGATCGATTAAGGATGGTAGAGAGCTCTTTGATGTTCATTATGGTGTCGGAACCCGCGCTTGGCACCGCAAGCCGTCCAAGTTCCACGTCCGCTCCACCCATGCTTGATTGGAGATCATCACTTTCCTTTACAGAAGGAAAAATCGGACCAGTTACCCAGGAAAATCGGCCGATTTCTGTGAAGAATAGTCCGATTTTCCTGGGTGCTTTCTTCCTTGTCCATGTGCTCGGATCTTGCACCTTCTTCTCAACAGTTCCATGAGGTTTTCACATGACCTCCAGCATCTCATCACTCATGACAATCAACAAGATCTAGCACCTAAAAACACAAAAGAAAAACAAAGCACACCAAGAGCAAAATCAAACAAAAACAAGAAAAATGAAAGGGAAAAATATGTACCAATGGGTTGCCTCCCATTAAGCGCTTCTTTAAGGTCATTAGCTTGACCAAACTCCAAGGACGTGTCAATCCACCTCGAATACCATGGTTTGCTTGAGGAGTCCAAGCAACCATCGCTTTCCGGCATCCATGATGACAAGCAAGGGCCACTTGATGCCCAAATAAGCTTTAAGTTCTCTCTTCGCCGGTGAGTAGTAGACTCCTTCATCACCGCTCCCTTGATGATAGTATGGAGTTGTAACCATAGGTGTCACCCCATACTTAGACAATTGGTACTCCACGGTTACACCGGTGAGATGCTTGTCACACTCATCCTCCATAATCCGAAGAAAGCCGATCTTTAGAAAGAATTCTTCATTGAGGTGCTCCATAACCATCATGGGTCCATCATGCTTGGCTCCATTATTCAACATTGGAGACTCCTTAGGAAAGGGACTCCAATCTTCGTGTGTACTCCGGGCAAGCAAGAAAGGATTGGAAGGAGTTGAAGTTGACTTAGGGCTCTCCCTTGTGAGCTCTTCAAGTGTGGTTCCGGGGTTAATGGCAAGGATGTCCGGGGGTGAGAATACTTCATTGCACTCCTCCAAAGGTGAAGGAGGTGGAGGTAAGCCTTGAAGGATGGTAGGATCTCCTAGCATAAGAGCATGCCTAATCTCCTCAATCTCCCTCCTCATTTGTTCTTCTCTCTCAACATTCAATCTTCTCGCATCCTCTAGGGCCAAATCCCTTAACCATAATTGCTCCCGAGCTTCATTCAACTCTTCCTCAAGGTCTCTATTGGTTATGGTTGAATCGGGTAATTCTTGGATCTCCTCATGGTGAACCTCCTCTTGTTTAAATACTTCCGCTTCAAGAACCACGTGTGCACTCGAAATGGAAGAAAGGTTGTTTTCTAGATTATCCATCTTCCTCAACATTTCTTCTAGCATTGACTCCAATCAATCATTGTGAGGTTGATGGTGAGGTTCCACATAAGGCAATGTAGTCATGTACGCTTGATCATGGGACTCATGATAGGCATTAAACTCCTCCGAATACTCAAACTCATCGTGGAGAGGTCCTAGATCTTGGCTTTCCATCCACTCCTCATACTCCATGTCGTCAAGGTCGTCTTGGGAGTGCAATCCGTCCATGGCAAACATGAAAAGGCAAAGACAAAAACAACACAAGATCAAAAGTAACAAGAAAGATAAACACTAAAAACGATCAAAAGCAAATGACTCAATCTAGACCTAGTCCCCGGCAACGGCGCCAAAAACTTGTTACGCTCAGGATGTGTGTGTGAATCGCAATAAGCTTTAAATTTATACTCGTTATATTTATCCTAACTCCTAGCGAACCCGGAGTGTACGGGACGTTTGTAGTAGGGATAGTATTCCGAGGTCGAACACAAGGACTAAGGCGAAATCAAGTCATTCAATGATCAAAGATAGTGCAAATCTAGTCTAAGAAAAGAGAAAGAAATAAAGAAATGAAAATGATGATATTTTGGGTTGGGTTTTTGTGGTGATGAAGAAAAGATCACAACTCAAGCAAGGTAATAAAACAAACTAACAACTCAAGCTAGCAAACAAACAAATGACACAAACACAAGATATGAGATCAAAGAGAGAAGAATGTGGATTCTAGAGATCAAGATTTCCGGTTATGACATTGGACTCAAGCTTCTAAAGATTCTAAGGATAAAGCTGCGGTGTTGGGAAAGGGTATTTCTCTAATGGAAGCAATTACCGGGTAAGTCTCATGCTTCACTAATCCCGCACCAAACTCCTATTACCGGGTAAGTCTCAAGGAGGTAAAGTTGGGAATTCTACACAAACCGGACACTACTTAAGGGGCAAACCTCTCCTTACCGGGTAAGTCTCGGAAAAGGTAAGTCTCAAGCAACAATCCTAGCACACTCGATCCAATAGCGGCTTATGAGGCTCACTACTACATAGAGTTCATCATCTTTTGTATCTAAGATCGGAAATCACAGGGTAGGTCTCTTTCCTAACTTGGTTTGCTAGCATTAGGTCACCCTAAGCTATATTATGCTCAACAAACACTAGGATTTCAACAATCTTACATCCTAACATACAGATTCATCAATTAAAGAGCAACAGAAGGAAAAATCGGGTGGATCATAGTAAAAATCGGCCGATTTACTATGAAGAACAGGTCGATTTTTATGTCTGAGTTAGGTTTCGTGCATATAAATCATCCTAAACTAACATATAAGTCCATTCTATCATCACCCAAGCTATAACCATCAATTCATCACTCCAGAATCACAACAAACTAGCCAATAACATGCATTTTAAGATCTAAAATCATCATACAAGCATACATGGAATCCATAGCAAGAAGATGAAGTAAGGAAATGAAAGCAATGAAACTTAGCTGGATTTGAGCTCAAAACAAGTCTTTTAACACACCAAATGTAGCTCCAAGTCGGATCTTACAACCTTCAACAAGCTCCTTCACAAAAATCACTCAAATCTCACTACGAAATTGAAATCTACACTAATCTCCCTCAAGAACACCCACAAGGGTGTCTTGAAGAGAGCTCCCAATTGGAAGAGTCTTTTTGGAAGATGCTAGAGGATGTGGGAGAGGAGGAGGATCCTCAGCAACAGCTTGCAGGCCCACTTATATTCTCCACCAAGAGCAAGGCCGGACAAGAGATCGTGGGACACGTGACTTAAGCTGTCAAAGGCCCAAAAATCGACCCAGTAGGAAAAATCGGCCGATTTTCCTGGGTGTAGGTCGATTTTCTTCAACAGAAGCATGTTATGATCGTCTAGCCATGAGTTGCTCCATTGCTTGCACCAATAGTGGTCTTTGTGTCCTTTGTTGCTCCAATTATGATCCTTCAAAGCTTCGGATGTGTACCACCATGAGGCTTGACCCTCGAATGCATCGTTTAATGTCCAAAAGATCCCCGAAATACCTACAAAACCGACAAAAGCTCGTGTAGACGTCTTTTCTAGAAATATGCATGAAATGAGTGTAAACGTCGTGAACTAGTGCCAAACCGTGCATGAATAACGGGAAAAACTATCTAAATGTATGCCTATACTAACGTCATAAATCACGTTATCAGTACTCCAATACCGTATCAAGCCGAGCCTGATAACCCGATCATATGTAGATTGAGGAGTAGTTGTAGAACCACAAACAAATTATGTACTCTATAGTATTTTCTCGACTGATGCGATAAGAATTGACGAAAATATTAAATATAATCAATGTGGTCCATAAGGAATGTACGAGGAAGCCAAAAGGGATTTGACGATCATACTTGGTGTAAGGATTTGCAAGATAGTAGATCGACAAAAGTATACTAGTAACCTAGTAGACATGAGTGAGGAATCAAATTTTTAGAGAAAATCATATAAATTTGGTTCTTTCTATACAATTGGTACTAGAGGATGTCAATAAAAGTAATACTAACCATGGCGAGGAAGTGTAACCCCAGACGGATAGCTTAACCAATTAAAAAACATGACAACCTTAATTATAGTGTTGAGATGGAGATACTCTTTTAATATATATTCAAGAGTACAACACAGTTGAGGATTCAATACCGAATGAGCAGTGATGATCAACTGACAGCATCTGGTGTAAGAATTTACGAGACGAGAATACGAAACCACTACGTGCCTAGTATCATAGTTCAGTATTTGTTCATTGACGCACATTGGGGAATATAAAGCTAAGTAGGAAGCTCAAATGTAAAATAAAGATTGTAGGCTAATAGGATGTGCCCCTAAGTTGTAGGTCGAAAATTGGTGGTAAGAGATCCCCAATGATTACTACTGGTGGGTATCAAGTCAAGGTTCTGATGGGACATAAGTGAGCTCCGGGAATTCTTAAGACCGCACGGTACAATCGTTTCAAGAAGGCGTGACCGGGGATGTGTTCTAACGAGCGAGAGTTGGCTCAATCATTATGATATATGGAAATCACCATTATGACTAATGAGAGACAACAAATTGATCAGAGTAGCACAACAAAAGTATGGTGGACCCATAACCCACAAAATAGGAAACTCAATGTCATGTTAACTATGACCTTGAGTTAGAGAATTACCGATCTATATGAAATCTCCACATGAAGTATGATTGTTGAGTTATAGCAAGCAGAAAGCCTGACAAGAATCGAAGTAGGAAATAAATCATTAATGAAAGAACGGGCCCATGAGTCATAGTAGGGAGACAAAATCCATTGAGTTGTATTACAAACAGCATTGGACACTTAGTAAATTGTCGGGAGATGTCTAAGAGCATTGTTTCAAAGTAAAAGTCGGGAACTTCCGAAAGGTTTGAAGCAAGTGGATTAAACGAAAGAAATAAAGATTTATATCTTAGGAGAGTCATCAAAGGAGCAAAAAGTGAGTTTAGAAAAGCAACCATTCATATTATAAATTGGATTGGGAAATTATTTATCGACTAGAGGGTACCTACCGGGTCCGAGACACGTCATCTGCTATGAGGATCGGATAATTGATCCAAATCATACTTTTGTGGGGAATCTAGTGGGCTAGACAAGGAGCCGATGAGGCTACATGGGAGATGGAGGATAGCATTAGGAGTAGCTATCCTGAGTTATTTGCGGAATCAGTCGTCACCTCAGCACCGACAAATTTGTAGTTGGACGTTGTTATGTGTAACCTCCATGATTGATATATTATTGAGTATTTGTTGATTTACGTGTTGCTTGTTTATGATATTTGAGTGATCCTCCTATGTTTGAAAAATAGAACGAAGATTTTGTAAAAGGAGAGTATATACTCCGTTTCAATTTTTGGAAAGTTATTGAAGTGATGTTCCTTATTCTAAGTTTTAGGACGAAAGTTATTTTAAGGGGTACTGATGTAATGCACGGAAATATATTTTTAAAAAGTTATTGGATAGGTGAATTATGGATCGGGTAACGGGTAGATGAAACTTCCAGTCGAATCCTATCCGATCCATCACCTGCTTCACCCGTCACCCATTTTTACCCACTTTATATCAAGTTTTTTTCCCCTTTTAGGATGGATCGGGTGGCCGGGTATCCATCGGGTTCGGATGAAATTGTCATATGTAGGTGCAAGTGGAACCTAAAGAAAAAGATTAAATCAGATGGTTTCATAGAAAAGTTCAAAGAGAGATTGATAGCTCAAGGCTTTTCACAAACACAAAGAGTAGATTATTTGATACTTATGCCCCTGTCACAAAAATTGCTACTATTCGTATTTTGATTGTACTTTCTTCTATTCATAGTTTAGTTGTATATCAAATGGATGTACAAACTACTTTTTAAATGATTATTTGCATGAAGAAATTTACGTGACCTAACTAGAAGGGTTTATAGTACTTGGACAAGAACATCAATTATGATAATTAAGTCGTTTTATGGTCTTAAACAAGCTCCTAAATAGAGGTTTGAATAATTCGATAATACGTTGCATGAAAATGGTTTGTTTCTAACTTTGGAGATACATGTGTTTATTCTAAGGTATATGATCTTGAATGTGTTATTATATTCATGCACGTTGATGACTTGATTATTCTAGGCATTTCTTTTGATGTTGTTAATAAAGCTAAACCATTTTTTTAGCTACATGTTTGAAATGAAAGATCTAGAAAAGGTTGATGTTATTCTTGAAATAAAAGTCCTTGAAACCCGTTCTTGATTATTCTAGGCATTTCTTTGGACACTGTTAATAAAGCTAAAATATTTTTTAGCTCCAAGTTTGAAATGAAAGATCTAGAAGAGGTTGACGTTATTCTTGGAATAAAAGTCCTTGAAACCCGTTCTTGTTTTTCACTAAATCATTCTCACTATATTGAGAGGATTCTTAATAAATTTGGATATTGTCATGCATCTAATGCTAAATCACCTATGACTCTTCACTTCATTTAATGAAGAATAGAGGTAAACAGGGCCTGGCATTGTATACCCTGTTAGAAGACTAAGTAGATACACACATAACTAAATTTTAATCACTGGAAAGCACTTGACCGGTTAATGTGGTATCTTGAAGGAACCATGTATTGGAATTTATGTTTCTTTGGTTCTCCGTGTGTACTTGAATCATATTGTAATGCAAATTGAATATATAATAATGATGAAGTAATTTCTAGTGGTGGTTATGTATTCACTTTAGGTGGAGGAGTTGTTGCTTGGAAGTCTTCTAAACAAACATGTATAGCTCTCTCCACAATGAAATCAAAACTAATTGTGGTTGAGTCGACAGGTCAAGAAGTCGATTGATTAAGATATCTAATTGATGATATACCTTTAATAGGGAGAACTTGTCCAACTATCTCCATGCGACCTGATTCTCAGGTTATAGTTGTGATAGCAATGAATAACATGTATGATGAGAAGAAAGGGCACGTACGAATGCGCCATAAGTTTATACACACTTTAATTGAAACCGGTATGTTATCCTTGGAATTTGTAAAGGTCAAGGAGGAACTTGGCCGACCCCTTGACAAAAGGCTTGTGTTGACGGATGATCAAGGACATATATAAAGAAATAGGATGGTTGACCAAGTTAAGTTAGTTTGTTGGACACCCAACCAAAAACATCATATTTGATAAGTTTACATTTCAATGAGGTCAAACAAAGGATGAAAATGGTAACTAGATGTTTATAAAGTTTTGTTAGCTTTGTTGAATTGGAAGGTTTAAACTATTGGTCTCTTAATGAACTCATTTCCATATGAGGGTGTATAAAAACATACACTTGATGAGCCACCTATGCAATTGTTGAGGTGAAAGTTGCCTAACTAGAATTAAATTTGGCAATCTCTATGGGATATTTACGATACAAAGTTAATTTCTAGGCCTAAAAAGCAGTATATTAGACCGAAAAACTCTCAAATTTTCTTTGTTCATTCAAGTCGAAAGACATCAGCGTTTTGATTAGCTTATGGTATTAACTTTTGAATCATGTTGAGGATTGTTGGGTATATGATTCACAAATAAAATATCATTATAATATGAAAAATGACAAAAAATAATACCCACTATGAAATATGAACAAAAAATAATACAAACTTTAAAAATTACGATTTGATACACAAACAATTTCACATCAAACCAATTTTGTAAGGGGGGAAATTCTAGGCAAATTTTATTACATAAATTGCTCATATATTTAAAACCACACAAAATGACCCCTATATTTTATTTTCTTTCAAAAATCACCCATGTTATTTTTGTATACTTGATGAATTAGGTAACAAAAGTTATTCATCACTTTAGTTTTAATATTCAAGGTATATTACCCACTAAACAAAATTAAGAAGATTTAAAAATAAAATTTTGGTTAATAGAGCCATGTTTGAGATCATTACTATTTTATAGGTAGTTTATGGAGAAAAATTCATATTCGTAGGTAAAACTTAATGTAAGAATATATCACTTATTTGGAAATTTCTGTCATTTGTATGATTTAAAAGTTAAAAAAATGTACTTAATGTAAATTTGTGGGGAAAATATCCACATTCTATGGTTAAATTTAAAAAATTCAAAAATCAATCTTATTTTATACCAAATTTATGTGGAATGTCCCAAGTATGAGTGTTTTAACCAAAATTTTGTTTTTAAAGTTTTCAAATTTCTCAATCATTGTTGTAGTTATATTTTAAATAAATGAGCTAAATTATTTAAGAATAATGTGATAACTAACCTTTTTTATATAATTAGTTAGGTATAAAAAATATGGATGGTTTTGGAAAGAAAATAATCAACATATAATGTAGGGGTAATTTTGTGTGATTTAAAAAGTTATGGATAATTTTTGTAATAAAATTGGCCATAATTTTACCTTGTATCAAAATTGGTTTAATGTGAAATAGTTTAAATCCTAACTAGTAATTTTTAATGTTTGTATTATTTCTGGTTCATACTTGATAGTTGGTATTATTCTTGATCATTTTTCCTTATAATATTGTACTTGGACTATTTTGTTTTTAGTTGAAATATATTTGTAAATTTGAATTGTTAAATTCAAATGAGCATAGCTTCAACGTCCTTTCTTTGAACAAGTCATGATTTCCAACTTTCTAGGTCTTCTAGCTCTTGTTTAGAGGGTTTATAGGAGGCTAACAAATACAGAGAAAGAGGGAGAGGGCGGGGATCTTTTGAAGATAAAAGGCAGAAGATGAAAAGAAGAAATGAATGTCATACAAGCTTAACCGTATTTTGTTACAATGTAGGGAATACATACCCGTGTCTTATATCAAACAATATTGTTAGAGTATATATCATATCAATATACCCCCTCAAGCTTGACATGGAGAGACGAGTCCAAGCTTGCTAGAAATAGACCGATGTTGGTGTTCTACTAATGCTTGGGGAAAAACATCGGCCAACTGAAGTAAGGAGCGAACGTGTGATGTAGAAATGAACCCTTTTCTAAATTACATCTCGAACATAATGACAATCTAAACGAAGATGTTTAGTTCTCTCATGAAAGACTGGATTGTCGGCTGGATGATGAGCTGCTTTGTTGTCACAATGCATGAGAATAGGCAATGGTACTTTCAACTGTAAATCAGAAAGCAACTCTTCAAGCCAAACAGTTTTAGAAGCAATCACAGACATTGCACGGTACTCACTCTTTGTAGATTACTTAGAAACAACCTTTTTCTTCTTTCCAAGATACAAGAGAGGATCCAAGAAATAAACAATATCATGTAATAGACTTACAAGTGAAAGCACAAGAACCCCAATCAACATCGCTATACACTGTGAGAGACAGATCATAAGAAACTGGATAGAATAGAGCAAGAGGCAAAGTTCCATGAAGGTAACGAAGTAGATGAATGGAAACATGGCAATGAGGTAAGTGAGGAGAAGCCAAGAATTGACTTAGTTGGTGCAAAGTGAAGGTGATATCTGGATGAGTGAGAGTAAGATATAAAAGATGGCCAATCATTCTTCAGTAATCTTCAGGGTCATCATATAAATCTCCACCATCAAGAATAAGCTTTAGTTCCGTTGCATGAGAAAAGGACTAGGCTTGCATGCATGCATGTTTAATGATGTGAGAAGGTCTACAATGTACTTGCATTGGTTCATAAACAAACCAGTAGAAATCCTTGATATTTCCATCCCCAAGAAAAAGCGTGCAAGACCCATGTCTTTGATGGTATAGGCATGATCCAAAGCTTCTTTAGTACGTGTAATCATGGAAGGAATATCACTAGTAATAAGAAGCTCATCAACGTAGACTAATGAAAATACAATACCAAGAGAAACGTGTTTGATGAAGAGAGAATAGTCAAGTTTGGATTGAATGAAGACAAGGTAACTAATAAGTTAGTAAGTTCCACGTTCCATTGGTGACCAGCCTACTTTAAACCATAGAGGGAGCGCTTGAGACGACAAACTTGACCATGTAATGTGAAAACCTCTTCCTTCTTAGGCTATCCGCGACCGCGCAGGTCCTTGCCGCACGTGCGTGTTAGCATGAAATATTGTGATATTTTAGGCATGTTTTCTAGATGTATTTCATCCATTATAGTGTTCATTGATAAAGCATTGAAGCAATTGTGAGCTAGTTTGTCTATATTGTCGATATAGAGGTCTACATAAGCTTTGTGTTGTTTGTAGGCGAATAAGAGCTAAAACCGAACGAATTAAGAGAGGATGGAGATGAATTGAGCACATCCAAAGATTGAGGACACCACAAAGAAGTCAAGGAAGATGCTAGGATGAGGAATGGAACGAAACAAAGGGAATTACGAGCAACCTATGCTTCCACGCTCTAAAATACGGCCGTAATGAAGTCCACGCTCTAAACCACGGCCGTGGAACTTGGCAACATGAGCGTGGAGCATTCCAGAGAGTTACACGGTATAAAGTACGGTCGTGGAAGTTGTAAAGAACCGTAATCCAATTCCACGCTCTAAACCACGGGCGTGGAATTCCATAAAACCGTGATTTAGGCAATCTTTTGACGAATAAAATATAGACACATTGTCTACGCACATGGGTCAGACGGTTATTCTATCTTTCCCTATAAAAGGACTGAAGGAGAGAGATTTCGGTATGTTCGCTTACGCTTGCTTGCACGTGCCTAGGGTTTCAGTTGGACGTGCGGAGATTGCCATTTTGCAACGGAGATTTGCGAAGGCTTGAAGATTTGGAAGTTGCGCTTTGTCCTTAGGTTTGATTAGAAGACGGATTGACGTCCCGCTCTTCGTTCTTATCAAGAATTGTGATTGGTTTGTGTTATTCCAAATCTGATATAAATTATAATCTTGTTTGTGGATTTGAGATTGAATTGAAGTTTATTGAAGGTTTTAGAAGGTTTTCATCTTTCATTCTTCTAAATCTTGAATTTGATATCATAATGACTGTTGTTGGCTAAAACCCTTTAACAATTTTAAGGTGAAGGGTTGATAGTTGTGGCTTAGATGATGATAGATCGATCGTAAACAGATTGGACCGTGAGAGTTAAAGAGATTTCGCCGACGAGCCAAAATCACGGTCTGTTCTTGAGGTTCCACGGCCGTGGAACTCAAGATCCACCCGTAATTATGTCAGTTCACGAATCTTGCTTTAACTTTAATCCAAAGTTAAAGATTTGCTTTAACTTAGTCTTGGCTTGCTTTTTCTAGGTAGTAGTGAAGCCTCAACAACCTGTACTTCGATTTCGAGTGTCACAACCTTAATCGGTTTAGTTAGTCTTGATCCTTGGGTTACAAGTTTGGGTATTTGAGATTAATTCTTGTCTTTAGATCCTTTCTATACTGAAACCTCAACAACCTTTATAGAGAGTGTCTTTAGATAAGTCATATAAAGTCTTGGAACTTCACCATGCATTGCTTTTCTTTAGTATAGCTTTGCAACTCTTAACTCTATCATTAGTTCTTTAGTATATCTTGAATCGATTGCCACAATTAGATACCTGGATCTTTAGGGTTGCTGTTTTCCTAATATAATTGCAAAGCTCATACATTTACTTGTTTGATGATTTATAACTGGATTTAACCCCCCAAATCCCTGTGTTCGATACTCTAGAATTCTTGCTTAACTACGCCGATCCGTACACTGCGGGTTCGCTTGCTTGATTTCTAGTTTTATAAATTTAAGACTTATTTGCACGCACGCTAAGTGGCGAACAGTGCGGGCCCCCGCAGGCATGGCGTTGTTGAGCTGCGATCGCAGCAAAGACGATACCAGCCGCATTTCTTGACCCCTTTGACCCGTGCTTTTTATTTCCTTATCCTATAAGTTTTCTTCTTCTTCTCCTAATGAGGGTTTTTATTCCCTCAGGTTTCCTCCTCTCCTCCTCACGGTTTTCCCATTCTCTTCCTTGTTCTCCTTGATTTCTTCTTGTTTTGACCTTGGATCTTCTTGCAGCTGGTGTTTTCCCTGAGCCTTGATCAGGGAAGTGGTGAGTGGTTTCCTCTCCTCTTCTCCTCTCCTTTTTCTTCTTCCTTCTTTCCTTTTTAGATCCAATAGTTAGATCTTGTGTTGATGAATTTGTGGATGTTTGGATGCGTATATGTATGTATATATGCAAGCGGAAGTGCCTGATCAAGAGATAGATCAAACAACTCTTGAGAGCTGCCTTCTATAGGGTTTTCCGCCCCCACGTGCCTCGTTAGTGCCGCCCCATCGGCTTGTGTGTCATCGCCCCAACGGCCTTGAGCCGTCGTTGTTGCGGCCCCGTTGGACAGTGTCATTGCCCCCGCTATTCTTCCCCGCATGTGTGCCTCTCCTCAGAACTTACCAAGAGTTGGTAAGTTCTCTTCCTTCCTTGTTGTAGTCTTTGGTTTAGAGGCATGATAAAGCTTATGTATGAGAGGTTGATGATGATATCATGAGGTGGATGTATGCCTTGATGTGGCTTTTAGGTTTAGCATGTTATTCGAGATTTATACGATGTTTATGATCCTTATGGATCCCTTGGGTGCCTTGGGTCTAAATGTCATCCCTTCGATTGATTGGAGGTGTGATACCTCTTTATGCCTTGTTATTAGGCAGGGCATTACTACGGGAAATGAAGGTTTGGTCATGGTTGAGGTTATCTTGAGATTGAGGTATGTCCAAGGGACTTACTTAGCTGCATTCCTATATTGGATGTATGCTTGAGTGGTGATTGTTATATGCTTTATAGCATGCAATATTGATTATTACCAACGTATGATTAGCCCCATTTCTAGTGGCCATGATAACCTTTCTCTTTCATCTTGAGAGAGTGTGGGAGGTTCTCTTTGGTCATGCCATACTTGGTATACGGACCGGATACGTCAGCTCCCCATTCCTATGGCCTATGGGGGCGTGTACCAGATGCCACTCCAGGATGGATATTGTACCCTGAGGCGAGAATGATATACTTCTCGTGTCAACTTTATAAATATGATTTGAGTGTATGACATTATAAAGATAATTAAATGGGTAAATGTGTGATATCATGTTTGTTGTTTATAGTATTCTGATTGTGAATGTGCTTGTGCATTATCTTATATCAGAATTGTTCGCTAACGGTTCCATACCGTGTTGTATATCAGTTGTAGGTTAGGAAGACTGCAGAGTGAACTAGGGGAGTGATCAGCCGAGGACTTCCGTACATCTAGGATTTGTGGCTTTTGGGTTATGTTGTATATATGTTGTGGATGTTTTATACACGGCTATGGGGTTTTGTATATATTGTGATACCTGATCTTTATGTTTTATAAAGTTTGTTTTGTATTTATTTGTGCCTTGTTGTAAGATCCAGTGAGCTTGTTGTCAGGCTAGGGTCATGACTCATTGTGATGCCCTAACTTGTAGCACTCCGAGTCCTGCAGATGTAGGGTGTTACAAAGTTGGTATCAAATCCTTAGCTTGACAACAATGGCACTTGCAATATGCGATAAAGGTCGAATAGATAAAATAAACAGAACCCGAAAAGGGTCTGAGTTTTCAAAAGCAGTTTTGGTTTTAAACCTTGGTCATAGTCGATTTTGGATAGAATGTATGGGAAGTCATCACTCCTTCCATGGATCTAAGCAGTTTAGTTATATATAAATATATATATATATATATATATATATATATATATATATATATATATATATATATACTAGACTGCGTATATATGTGGACTTGATATGTGTATATGATATTAGCTATCCTTATACGATAGATATGTATATACCGCAGATGGCTCGGACTAGAGCGACATCTGTAGTAGAACGAGGTGGAGGTACACCCCTTGTTCCTCCGGTAGTGATAGGTCGGGGATAGGTTCCCATTACTGATCTGCCTGTAGCGGAGGACGTACACGAGGAGATTGTTAAGAGTGTCGCTCCTGAGACTGGGAACGGGATGACAACGAGGCAGAGACCATAACTAGTGCAATTTGACGACTCATATCATGTCTCAATGAGGGGACCAGAGTTTTGTGCTTACAATTGTCGAGTTGAGGAGGCTGACAAGGCATGTAGACGTGCCCTGGATTTACCAACTAATATGGGATCTTCTGAGATGTCCTAGGGAGCTACCTAGGTGCCTGTCATATCGGCACGAGTTATTGAGACTGCTTGGGCCCAAGAGAAGCCTAGAGAACCGCGACCTAATTCCTAGTTAAATATTTTTCACTAGATGTGAGTACCCCCTTTCACCGGAAAGGTAGCCTGGAGGTCGAGCTGTAGATTGGGCATGTAGAATCAGCCCTTGAGTCTATCAGATGTCCAAAGGATAGACGGATAGAGTTAGTACATACTCTATTCTGTGACTTAGCCCAACAATGTGGAGGACCATGCGGTGTCAAGCCCTCAACTATGACCAGATGAGGAGCATGATTATAGAGTGTTTCTGCCCTGCCTCACTGAGGAGGGAGAAACTAAAGGATTTTGTTGATGCTAGTTTCGAGGATGTTCTTGTATCCGAGGCGATCAGGGGGTTCTAGGAGAAGCTGGCGTTACTGGGTCCAGTTGCACCTCTAGAGGATCAACATGTATACCTGTTCTCCCACATACTGAGGGAGAGTACCCGTTTCCACATGGCGGGTTTCCACTATGATTCCTTGACTATTTATCACGACAGACCCTCGGCTTATGAGCGAGAGCGAGCCGGGCATAGGAGAGCTTCTCAGACCGGCGGGTATGAGAAGAGGTAGAGGACTGGTAACACTAGTGGTGGTGTTGGAGCTTCAGGTTCAGGGCGGAGCAAGAGACGGTACAGTTATCCGTCAACTGCACAGTTGTAGAGAGGGGGAAGACAATGCTGCAACTGTGGAGATTCTAGACACATGAGGCTTGAGTGCCCACGACCGCTAGTGACTTGCTTCTCTTGTGGCTAGCCACGTGATCGAGTTGTTTTTTGCCGTCAGGGCAAGTAGTCATCTCAGTAGGGTTCTTCCCCTGCTAGTGTGGATGGGTTGTTAGAGGACGTCTCCGTATCAGGGGCAGCAACAACGAGCCCCTGATCAGTCTGTTACTCAGGGTTTGTACTAGGGCCGAGTAGAGGCAAAGGTCGTCGCAAAGGTACCACGTATTCTAGAGGAGCACATGCTCGTGTTTTTGAGTTGTGGAGTGATGAGGAGTTGCCAACGCCATCTGCTACAGGTACCATTTGTATTAATGCTTTATATGTTCGAGTTCTTTTTCATACGGGTTCTACGCATTCTTTTATTTCCGACGCATGCGTTGAGCATTTGGGTTTAGATATGATAGAGGTGATACTGTTTGTTATAGGGTTACCAGATGGTAGTTTGTAGGGTTAGAGGTACCCGTGAGATACGTGATTGTCCCATTCATTAAGGGGCTCATGTGTTGCTTGCGACTTCTTTGTCATGTCATTAAAACATGAGGAAGTCATTTTGTGGATGGATTGGATGAACCGTCACGGTGCGGTTCTTCATATTGGTAGATGGACCGTGTTGGTCACTACCGCAATGGGTCTAAATGAGGTTTTACGAGGTTAGGACCTTGGAAAATCTAGTACGATTGTCAGCGCAGTTTGAGCGGCGTGGCTGATTGCACAAGGTTGCGAGGCCTTCTGGTGTTATGCCAAGAAGGAGGGTGAGCGTCCAAATTTACAGGATATTCCTGTCGTGTGCAATTTCACCGACGTCTTTGACGAGCCATCCAACTTACTACCGTAGCGGAGCGTGGATTTCGGTATAGAGTTGGAGCCCAGGATGACACCGATTTTGAAGGCCTCATATCGTATGGTGCCTATCGAGCTGTTAGAGTTGAAGAAGCAACTCGAGGAGTTGGCTGAGAAGGGCTTCATACGCCCTAGCATTTTCCTATAGGGTGCACCAGTCCTCTTCGTGTGAAAGAAGGACAAATCATTGAGGTTGTGTATCGACTATAGAGAGCTGAACAAGGTGACCATCAAGAACATGTACCCGCTACCCCATATTGATGATTTGCTTGAACAACTACAGGGAGCTTTTGTTTTCTCCGGGATTGATTTGCGCCCTGGATATCTCCAGTTGAAGGTGAGAGAGTAGGATATACATAAGACGGCATTTCGAACTCGATATGGTCACTACGAGTTTGTAGTGATGCCAATCGGGCTCACGAATGTGTCCGCCGTCTTTATAGAGTTGATGAATGGCATCTTCATCGACTTCCTAGATCAATTTGTACCGGTCTTTATTGGTGATATCCTTGTGTACTCTCATAGTAGAGAGGGATACGCAGGGCACTTGATGATAGTTTTACGAGTCCTGCAAGATAGAGAGTTGTACGCCAAACTCTCTAAGCGCGAGTTCTTAATAAATGAGGTGGCCTTTGTAGGTCATGTGGTTTCCGCCGAACGGATCAAGGTTGATTTGGAGAAGTTGAGGCTATTTCAACATGGACGATTCCGACAAATGTCAAGAAAGTATGTAGCTTCCTTGGCTTAGCCGGATATTACCGTAGATTTGTGGAAGGGTTTTTAGTGATTGCCCGGCCACTTACTAGCCTATTGACAAAGACTACCCGCTTTGTATGGTCTGAGCCATGTAATCAGACAAGTTGCAGGTTAATTCATTGATGTTGGAATAAAATGCCTACTCCCATTAAATGGTTTCAACTACATAAGCTTAAAAAGCTAACAAATCACCCAACTAAGTTGGAGTTATCTGTCTCTTAAAACTATAAATACAAACATTGAGTGATCATCTAAACTTGACGAACCACATCACCAATATACCCCGGAAAGGAGTCATGCATTAGCCGAAATACATGAACTTTAATTAACTTAATAATAATATCTTCCGGTACTCTGTTCGCCTCGAATATAAGTGCATTCCGTGCGTACCAAATATAGTAAACTGTCGTGGACAATGCAAATATCATTGCTGTACCTCGCTGATACTTCTTCCTTGCGTAACGTTTTAACCACCGTAATGATATCTCAAGTGTATTCATTCCTGCCGGCATACGAAACATACTTCGTATTTCCCTCCATATTCTGCCTATATACTTACACCGAAATAGAAGGTGATCATGGGATTCTTTGTGTCGTCCACAAAAATGACACACCGGATCAATATTTAGGAATGTCATTCTATCATGCGTAGGAAGTCTCTTCAGCGCCGCCATCCATGTGATACATGCATGTTGTGGTGTGACCCTTGCATCCCATATAATGTCATGCCAGGGTGTTATCTGCCCTTTTTGACGTATAAAATTGTATGCTTCGGTGACTTTAAACCGGCCTCCTGGCGACAACTGTTGCATAATATCCTCCATTGTATTGTCTTCCCCTCCCATTCTTTGCATGGTATCACGTGCATGTAAGATAGCTTTAATTAACCCTGAGTCCCTCCGATAAATGTTGTGCTTATGAGCCATGTAATCAGAGTTTTGAGGAGTTGAAGGGGAGACTGACTTTCGCTCCTATCTTAGCACAGCTGGAGGGCACAAATGATTTTGTGGTTTACTGTGACGCATCCAAACTAGGCTTGGAATGTGCTCTAATGCAGCGCGGTAGAGTGATTGCCTATGCGTCTAGATAGTTGAATAAGTATGAGGAAAACTACCTGACTCGTGTCTTGGAGTTTGTTGCGGTACTTCATGCCTTGAAAATGTGAAGACATTACCTATATGGAGTTACATGCCAGATTTACACAAACAATAAGAGTCTGAAGTATATTTTCACGCAGCGGGAATTGAATAACCGCCAACGTAGATTACTTAAGTTGATCAAGGACTTTGAACTCGAAATTTTGTACATTCAAGGAAGGCGAATGTTGTCGCAGACGCCCTGAGCAGGAAGACGCCTTGAGAGAAGGGGATTGCGTGACTGACGGTTCAGCCTCAGTTGCAGAGAGACCTAGCATGCTAAAGATGGACATTCGGTTTCTTGAGGAAGATGTCCATTTGTCTACTTTAGAGGTTCTACCTAATTTGTTGGGAGAGATCCAACAAAAACAAGAGACCTACCCGACATTGAGACGGATCCTAGATAGGATGTCTCGGTGTGAGGCTCCACAGTTTACGATTGGTGTTGATGGATTGATGAGACGCCACGAGGGCTTCTATGTACCTTTTGATAGAGACCTGAGGCAGAAGATTCTACAGGAGGCTCACTCCACACCTTACTCAATGCACCCAGGCGCGAGTAGGATGTATCACGATGTGAGACACTCATTCTGGTAGTGCGGGCTAAAGCCCGATGTGGCCCGATTTGTGGCCTAGTGTGCGACCTATCAGCAGGTCAAGATAGAGCACTGTAGACTTGGAGGAGAGCTTCATCCACTACTAGTGTCGTAATGTAAGTGGGAGGATATCTCTATGGATTTTCTTACTAGCTTGAGGCCCATCAGAAGTTTTGATACCATTTGGGTTATAGTTGATAGACTAACAAAGATGGCACGTTTCATCCATATTTAAGAAACGTGGCCAGTGAGTCGGTTAGCTGAGGAGTTCATCAGGCAGATAGTGAGACACCATGGAGTACCGAGGTCCATTGTGTCTGGTCGAGAAGAATGTTTCTCCTCTCGCTTTTGACAACAGGTACATACTACTATGGGTACGAGCCTTCATTTTACGATGACTTTTCATCCTCAGTAAGATGGTCAGTCAGAGAGGACCATTCAGTCGTTAGAGGATATGTTGAGAGCATGCGTGCTACACTAGGGACACGTCTGGTCAGATCACCTCCCGTTGGTCAAGTTTTCGTACAACAACAGCTGGCATGCATTGATCAGGATGGCCCCTTAGGAGGCATTGTATGGACGGGGGTGTCGTGCACCTTTATGTTGGGATGAGCCAAGTAGTGTTAGTGTTATAGCTCCTTATCAGATTCAGGATGATATTGCCCGAGTAGCATTAATTAGAGAGAGGATGCTGGCTTCACAGAGTCACCATAAGTCATATGCAAACAAGAGGCGTCGATCTCTAGAGTTCAGAGTTTGAGCTCATGTCTGGCTGAGAGTATCACCGACGTGAGGCATCAGAAGTTTTGGCATAAAGGGGAAGCTGAGTCCCCGATATGTCGACCCTTTTGAGATTCTTTAGCGATTCAGTGAGGTTGCATAACGTCTTGCGTTTCCACCTAGATTAGAGGGTGTTCACCTTATGTTTCGTGTGTCTCAACTGAGAGAGTATATACCAGATCCGAGACACATTATCAGTTATGAGGACTTAATGGTTGAGCCGGACCACACATTTGCTGAGCATCCTATTGTAGTCCTAGAGCGAGGTAAAACGGTATAATACTGTTAGCTAACATTCTATGCATTAACATAAAGGTAAAGGCACACAAACACATAACATACAAATCCGCTTATTATCTTTATTTAAGTTATTCCTTACTAATGATACTTATATTGTGACACGAGGGATTCTCAAACCTTGCCTCTGTCCCCGTTTACCAGCAAGGAATGGTAGTAATGCATCTGACCGTCTACCTGCATGGGCTATTCGAAGAGAACCTCCTAGCTTTGGAAAGAGCTAGGCAGTGATGTCACCACCTGTTATCATACACTTGAGCCAATTATGTAATATATAAATAGGTCGTCCTATTCTGGTTTCGTTGTTTAACATAACTAACACACACCACCAATACACAATATGCAAATACGAAGAAGTCAGCTAAGTAAGTCCATGGACTTATTAGTCCCAAAGTGAAACCCGATCAAAACTCTCTTAGCTTCCCATGGGAAGGCACGCAACGCTAGTTCAAAACAAGGCACACGAATCAACATCACGCTATAGAACTAGAAGTCCTTAGACTTCTAGTGCTCACAACCCTCACAAGAATCAACATCACTCTAGCCAACTAGAATTCCTTAGACTTCTAGTGCTCACAACGCTCACAAGAATAACAACACTCTAGCCAAATAGAAGTCCTTATACTTCTAGGACTCAACATTCTCACAAGAACATAACACATAAGATTAGATCGACACTTAAAACCTAGGACAACTCTTCTAAACCAAACTATACTTATACCCAACTTCGAAACATCACAAAAGTGGATTAAACCTACATATCGCTCTAACCTTTTACCACATGCTACTATGTATATCCATAAACAACATATCCAAAATTCAAATCCAACAAAGGTCAATAATCCATCCAAATCTATCTCACAAAGTTGTATCACAAGTAGTTTTTTCTCAACAATTAGAATATTTCAACACATCCTAAAAACTGCATGAGGAACCAACTTTGGAGAATCATATCTCCTAAACTATAACTCGGAATAATGTCAATTTCAGTATGTTATACTATATAATACCAACTGTAACATATCCGAAATACATGAACAAAGGAGGATTCTAACTTACCAAAATTTGGACTCAAAGTTGATTGTTCGTCACTTCCGAAAACTCTGAAAATGCATCAGCTTAGCAAGCCATCCTCTAGGGTTGTTGTGAACTATTCCAAGATCCCAACGGGATTCTAATCAGCACATATATAGAGAGAGCACGGAAGTGAAGGGAAGTAGGGTCCTTACCCGACCATCAAAATCCGATATGCTTACGTGAACGGGGAAGAAAGAGGAAACATGTCCACTGATGTAGGGTGCACCCGCGGCTCGGGAACGCCACACCAGTGGCTGGATATAACCCGCACTCGCGGACAAAGCCAAGTGCACCTGCGGCCAACCTGTCGGCGCACCCGCGGCCGTGCTCCTGGCGCACCTGTGGTCGAAGATCTGCTGAAGTGTCGTCTTCTTCTCCGGGGTTATTGTGCACGAAGAGAAAGGGGAAGAGGCGATGTGCTGCTCGAGACAGGCGTGAGAGGATTGCCTATCTAGCGCGGCCTAGGCTCGCAAAGCTCTCAGCACCGGTGTTAAAGTCGAATCCTATGGCTGCTGCTTGCAGAGGTGGATCGCCGGCTACTTCTGTGGGTTGAGGTTGATGTTGAAGGCGAGGACAGCACGGCTGCGTGCAGAAGGAGAAGGCGTCAGTTGCTATTGCGTACGGGAGGGAGATTTGGAGGCGGCGTCTGGTGTTCCGCGAGGAAGGGTATCGATCTCCCCTTACGTACACCTGCGAGATCCATCGAGGAGGGATGGCTGTTGCGAATTGAAAGCGGCGGCAAGGTGGAGACGACCAACGCCATTGGTGGCTGGAGGGCAAGGGTTTCGGCGCTTTTGGAGAGAAGAGGAGAGGTGTGCAAGAGAGGAGAGGAGCGAGAAGGGAGGGGCGTGCGAGAGATCAGGCAAGGAGAGGGGAGGGGTTACAGATCCAAAGTTTAGCCCTAATGGGCCCGGGTGGCCTGTTCATGATGGGTCCGGCTGGCCTGTCATGATGGGTCCGGCTGGCCTGTCATGATGGCCCGGTAAGCGTGTTCTAGAATTAAAACTTGAAAGAAGAATGAACTAGTCGCAGTCCGATGGACTCGGAAATAAAATTTCCGATTGTTGCATGATAAAATGCTATGGAAAAGTGGACCTATTAGTAGTGTTTGTGCAAATGCTATGAAAAAACTGAAGGGTTAAAAGTGTTTTTATAAACGCTATGAAAAAAGGAACTATTATATGAAAAAGTGAACAATAATAACGTTTCTTCAAATGCTATGGAAATAATGTCATTTATAGTGTTTTATAAACGATATGAAAAACGCTATAGAACCCAATACTAGTATTTTTTATAAACGCTATAAATCTAACTATAATGTTTTCTATAAATGGTATAGAAACCCAATAATGACATCACAAAAACCACATTATTATTTCATTTTAAAGATTCAAAAGGATATAAAACAATAGTTGTTTACCAAGAGAACATAATTTGACAATACTTATCTAAAATGGTTAACCATCTAATGTCATTTCATGTTATAACAACTTTGTCTAATGGCCACGCAATTGTTATACCAATAGCATCTTTAATGCACTCTAACTCAGATGTTGCCCTCCAAAGTATTGCATAAGGAATCTTAGGTATGTTAACCCAAACTCGTACAACATTAGGACCTAAGGGCCGGAGTTTTATTTCTTGGATCTTCTGCAGTGGGATCAACAAAGGTTCTAACTAAAGCACCAAAAGCTATAAGGGCCACAACCATCTTCTCCCTACAAGTGTCCATACCAGCTAAGATGGGATTAAAAAGATTTATGTAGAAACTATGCAACCTAAAAACATAGTATAATGGAGGTTAGGCAACGAGAATAAAGATATACTAAAAGAGCCATTGTTGTAACTTGTCTTTCAAAAGTTCCTGTGATACCTAGTTAATGGAGGCATATGAAGTTTGAGAGCTCACCCGAAGAGCTTCAATATGGAAGTTATAGTCCTCTCCCTTCTGCAAAGAAGATTCAAACAGTAGCACCTGTACAAATTTAAGAAGCAATTCAACTTCTTTGATCATTCTGTTTGCCTCTTGGTGAAGCCTTGTGCAGTTATTACAAATGCTATTCATATTGCGATACTCAAAGTCATTGAATTCACTACACGTCTTACTGCTGGAAGTAATGGAGAAAGAGACATTCCCATAACAGTTAAGTGGAGCCTCACAGCTGAGAACACCATCTTTGATGATCTTGATTGGAACTTTAGTATCACGAAACATACAAACCAAGGTAGTCTTTGATGGCTTACAAAGTAATGACCCAATAATTATAACCTGCAGCAAGATGCTCAATTACTTTTGAAATTGGTACATACTAACTCTAATTGCTTATTAGATCAAAATTAAAGAAAGAATGAATTCACTAGTATAATTAAGAAAGAAGTAGAATTAAGAACGAATATTGAACATAGAAAAGTGAATACAAATGAGTAAAAGGTGCTTTTATTCCAAAGTCACAAAAACAATTTATTAATAAATTGGGGTTTTTAGTAGAATTAAGAAAGAAAGAAGTATAATTAATAAAGAAGTAGAATTAATAAATTGGACATTTTAGTATATTTAAGAAAGAAGTAGAATTCACTAGCATAATTAAGAAAAGAAGTAGAATTAAGAAAGAATATTGGAATTGGAATTTTAGTGAAGGATTCACTAATAGATTTTCATATTAAAAAAGATTATCAATAAATTAGTCATTATAATTACCAAAAAAATAAATAAATTAGGCATTATAGTACCAAATCATAAGAAAGATACATTCACACAGAAAAGAGATTACTAGTAACCACACAATCAAAAGTAAAAGATGTCTTTGATGGGCTCACTCTGAGCAACAAGGGCATATGTACTTTTCAACTCAGAAAATACTTGATTTAGAGCACAACAAAGGCCACAACATTATTGGTTGATCAAATGGGAAACTGATAGTAACTTAAGGACAAAGTGATGAGAGATTAATGGGTCTAACTGATAGTAACTTAAGAACAGGGTGATGAAAGATCAACCAACAAGGCATTCAAGAATAACAAGGAGGGATAGGAAAAATACACTTTGCGTGGGCTAGCAACTAAGAAGAATGGAAGATATTTCATCAATAAGAAAGACAACATAGACATTTGCAATTACCACAATAGTAAAGGTTTGAACGTTATCTTCACCAAGGTATTACTACCTTGCTTAAGATTCGAACATGAAGGGTATCTTAAACAAAATGCAATGCAATCTTTTCACCAGCACCACACTACATTTGAACTACAACATTTGAGGAAGACCTGGAATAAAGTGGCCAAGCCATTTCTTCAAAAGAACATGCTAGGGTGGAAACAATATCAACTCAAAAAGATAAACATAGATTTGGCATGGCCGTATTTTAAAAAAATATACTTATAAGTTACAACAAGCCTAAATAGCATGGACACAACAAATGAAAAAGCAACATTTTACCAAAGTTGGTTTTTAAGAGGGCAAAACAATGTTTTTTTGGGTGCAGCATAGATAAGGTCTTGAATGAACTTCCAGCAAGAAAATACATGCAATTGATATATATGATTACAGATTGTGGGAAATTCCTAAACATCTTGCATTATGGAAGAAAATTTACCATCACAAACTCAACAAAGACAATTCGGGTAGAGTTGTTGTGGCCTTCAAGTAGCCTAAGTCGGTGAACCTTTATGACAAAAACTTCACTTAGGTCATGTTCATTTGTTTCCACATGGAATAAGCCTTTGTAATTTATAGCACTTGGAGTATAAACGCTATCAATTAATGCTATAAAAAATCAATTTTGTTAGTGTAATCTTTAGACTTGACTTGGTTATAACCCTTTGTGACCAATCTTGCTTTATATTGTTCAACAATACCATCTTACTTATACTTCCCTTTATAAACCCTTTTAGAACCAATGACCCTTGTACCAAGATAATGAATAAGTTCCCAAGTACAATTGTCATAAAGATTAGACAATTCTTTAGTCATGGCATCTATCCAGAGAGGATTTTGGTGATCTTGAGAATAGCGAGTAGGTTCAAATGTAGAAATAACATTGCATATAGAATGCATGTATGCAGGATCAAAAGCAAGAGTATGCAACTTGGAAATGATAGGACTATGTTGACAAGTAATGGATGAGCAAACATAGTCTTGGAGTTGAAAAGGATTATGAATAGTTCTGTGCGGTCTTGTGATAAGTGGATAAGGCAAGATAGGTGAAGGGTATTGGAAAGAAATTGATATACGTGATGAAAATGATGGGATCGAAAGAGATTTTGAGGAAGAAGAGGAAAGGATTCTAGCAAGGACGATGAAGTAGTAATAGGAAGGGTAGGAAATAAATTAGGAGTAGGTGTAGAGTCAACTGATGAATGAGAGGAGGGCAACACCAAGGGTAGAATAGGTGTAAGTGTAGGAGGTGCAATAGTTGTGGAGGAAGATTTAAATGGGAAAGTATCCTCTTTGAAAGAAACATTTCTGTTGAAAAAGGTATATGACTCTAAACATCATAAACCTTGTAACCTTTCTGACCTGGTGGATAACCGATGAAAACACAAGGTTGAGAAACAACCTCAAGCTTGTCCATGAAAGGAGTAAGGCAATAGCAAAGACAACGAATTACTCGAAGATGGTCACGAGAGACATGTTTTTGATGTAGGATTTCGAAGGGAATTTTCCAGCCTATAATTGATGATGTCATGAGAATGATCAAGTATGTGGCCGATAATATACATTCTCCCCAGAATGTCAATGGTAATTGACCATGGAGTCGAATAGCTCGAGTAGTGGCTAATAAATGCCGATGCTTCCTCTTAACTCTTTCATTCTATTGAGGAGTGTATGGATAAGATTTGTGATACAAAATTCCTTAGGATAGAAATAACTCTTGCAAAGAATGTTGAATAAATTAAGATTCATTATCATAACATATGATCTTCACCTTACCACTAAATTGTGTCTTGGCATATGCAAAAAAAGCAGACACTATACTATATACCTGCATCTTATCTCCCATACCAAAAGTCCAAGTATATCTAGTAAAATCATCCAGAACAGTGAGAAAATATCTTGCTCCACAAATAGATCTAGAGGTTTAAGGGCCCCAAATATCCATATGTAATAAAGCAAATACATGAGAAGCATAATATATACTGCGTGCGAAAGGTAACTTGCGTTGTTTTGCAAGAGTACAAATATCATAATTCAAAAATGATAAGGATTTAGGTGGACAAGCAAGGGTATTTTGCAGCTTAAGCAAAGAAGAATACCCTAAACGAGCATGAAAAGTATGTAGTGAGGGTGATGTGGGAACATCCTTGATAACATCTACACCGACATTACATGGACCATTCACTAATTCAAGAGCAAGAGAAACTCAAGGAAAGGTCGCTTACAGGCTGCAAACATGAGAGGAATCGATAGAGTGGAAGATTGCATGACAGATACAAAATATCGGCCAACACTCGGGAATCTCGACCGAGATTTCACCCTAAATTTGCTCTCTGACGCGTACTTGAAGATCCGGCCGAAGATCTTTTAAATTTGACAACTATCTTTATATTTCTTACCTTAAAGCTCCCAAACATTCTTAAGGTAGTTGTTAGTTTTGATCCTATCTTTGGGATTATTATTTTTATATCTTTTAAAGATATTTTTTCTAGATTATGTCTTAAAATATATTTCTTAGTTTACATAGAAGATGTCCCTTATAAATAGCCTTAGAGAGAGAGATTATTAGATAACTTAGTTTTGAATTTGATTTCCACAATATTGTGAAACACTTGTGACTTCATTCATGAAATTTGCATTTTATCATTTATATTCACTCAAAAGGAGAGTTTTTGATTAAAAAGTTGTGAATCCATGATAAGTTGTTCTTGTGTGTGTTAATCTTTTTGAAGGTTGGTGCTACAAGTCAAACTAGTCCCTCCTTGTACTTGTCTTATCTAGAAGGTTTGTGTAAGGTTAAAGAAGGAAGGGTGAAAGGTAATTCTTTGTATCGGGTTTTGACATATAATTGGTCAAGGTCCTTTGTAAGTCTTATAATAAGCCTATCTTCCTATATTTATCATATTTCAATCCATTAATCATCTTCTTATCTTTCCATATCATTCATTTATCCGCATTTTGAGTTGTACTAAATCTCACTCTATTCTTACCGAAATCTCGCCCGAGATATCCATTATCCATCCGAGATTTGCTTCAGTCGAGGACTTTCAATCTAGATAGAGAATTGCAGCTTCAACCCCACATCAAAGTGGTATCAAAGCTAAGCGATTGAAGTCCGTTTCAGGTTTGAGTCAATTTTTTTTTAGTCTTCTTTGAGTCATATAAAAGTTGAGTCTTTTCTTGTTCGCCATGTTTGTGTGATTATTTGAGATTAACGTGCGTTGAATTCTGTAAGTTGGAGGAGAGAAACGCCATACCGTAACACAAGCCATCCATTAACATTGAAACCTCGCCCAACCCTACGGAAAGTGCGATCAAAGTTTGCGGTTAAAGTTGAGATCTTATCTAATAGGTAAGATCTTATCCATTCTTGTCAAGCAACGATATATACGCTTCTCCGGCAATAAAAGATCACAAGGCAGCCAAGGAGTAGCAACCCAAAGGTGATTGGTGAACGTCGACATCAAGTATCGACTTTTCAACAATCTCGGCCAGTTCATACGAAATCTCGGCCGAGATTTCACCCGAGAAAGCTATTCTTGGCTAGATTTCAAGAAGTTTTTTAGGCATAATCTGAAGAATCCAAGTGCACCCTATGCAAGACTACAACAAAGGAAGAGTTTATGTCCCAACCTTGGTTCAGTTAAGAGTCCTAGCCATACCCAAAACCAATCCCGGCTATCTCTCTTTCTAACTGCACAAATTCAAGGTATGTTCTTTCTCTCTTCTTAATCTCTTATGTGCTTTTTCTTGCCTCTTTTCTAATCTAAACACAATGAGTAAATTCTTTGGGTGTGTTACTTAGTATCTATACGTTCTATCATACTAGTTGTGTCATACTTGCAATATTCTTTCTATGCTTGTATCATTATGTGAAGAGACCTACAACAAGAATCATTTCACTATCTTTCAACATAAGATCCTTTTCCGAACACAAGTTGACTACTTGAGGCATCCAAGGAAGTTCTAGTGGAAGCTAGTGCATCGATTGGTAAAGGAGCATTAATCCATCCAAGGCAATTACATCAAATTAGCTTGTGCTTCACAACAGAGTGTGAGTGCGAGAGAAAACAAGTAACAACCCCTTGTTTTCACTTACGTCACACATTTGTTGTTACCTTATGTGATTGTGCAGGATGGCTAGTTCTAAAAGGAGTGATTTGGATAGTCCCGAATTCATGGCCATGTTAAAATAACTTTCGAACAATATTACAGCCCTAGATGCAAAGTTAATAATAAGGAAAATCCAATCCATTGTTAAAGTAGCACCCCAGATCTCAGACTCGGGGCACTACGGGTTAGGACCCCACAATGGGTCCCGACCCTATCTTGACAATAATATTACTGGATCTTATAGTAAGGCACAAACGACAAAACATTGAAATCCAAATGCTGAAATATGCGATGTTAAAAAATCAAGCAGACTCTCAACCGAGGTATAAAAGACATAAACGAAATCCACAAAGGAAATTGTCAAAGTCACCTATAACAAAAACAACTAAAACCCACACCCGTTCTATCACGTACAAGAACCCCGACTGACTACCTCCTCCGGCTCACTCGACAACTACCCTATCCTGCAAAGCATCTAACAACACGGATAAACCGTTAACTAACCATAATATAGAGGAAAACACCGAAGCACAATCACATATAAAGTAACAGTTAAAAACATATCATGCTATCACAAAACTACTTTATCATTATCTTTATTAAAGTAATCCACATTATTCATTTATAGGTTTGGCACAAGAAGTCTTAGATTCTCGGCTTCGGTTCTTTATGCAGCTGGAGTGGTTCAACACACCTCCTCGTATATACAATGGAGTAGTTCGGTACCCTCCCCGTATACCAAGTCTGACCTAGTTGCAAAGCACCTTTCAGACTCCCTCGGGAGAACTGGACAAGTGAGCACCACCCGTTACCCGTGGGCCCAATAATAAGTCGGTTATGTAAGAACAACAATACACCACAACTCATAAACATACACCACTCAAGCATTTGCCAATACATCATAGAATCTAAATAAGTCCTAAGGACTTACCTGTAACAAAATAAGCTCAACTATCCACACAAACCCGATCTGTAATCAACACTTCAACGCTTGATACAATTCACGGCAAGGTATCGAAACCAACCTACGTCAATATGATACTGCATCCTAATAGTTTCCTACATTACACATAACTCAACGTAACTGCAAAACTAACCAAACCTAAGTTCACACATGGGAAACACTCTAGATCTGCTAGGCCACCTATCATGATGCTACCATGATCAAATGGTCTAGAGAAGGAGGAACAACGTAGCAAGAGAACACCCTCAAGTCACAAGAAAACTTAAGGCCGCACCAAGAACGGACGAAAGGCGTAGGGGAGGTGAGGCACGACCACGGGTAAAGGAAGGCGCGATTGCGGGACTGGCGGCTGCGATCTCCGACTTCTCCTTCTTCGTGCAAGGTCTATATCTTCTTTAACACTTATTGTAACTCTTTATAGTCTCAATCAGGCACTCATGTAGACATTCTATAATCAAAGGAACAACCAGGGAGAAATAATCTACCCTTACTCTTCAATGAAATCAAAGGAGAAGTGCGGTTTCTTCAGGAATCCATAGAGACGGTTTTGTTCATTAGTCTTGCTGCAGTACGACGAAGATGAAAGGCACAACTTTGCTATTGAGGGAATCAAAAGAGAAAGAGAGAGAGAGAGAGGGTGAAGAAAGGAAGAAGAATGAATCATTGAAGGAAGGGAATAAGAAAAGGGGAGAAGGAGAGAAACACTTACGTAAATCTCCAAGGCAGTCAAGAGCTTTAGAGAGAACGGCAGATGAAGATTAGGGCAATGAGGAAGAAGGTGTTGGGGTTATAAAAGGGGACGTACGAAACAAAAGGGATGTGGACTACTACTTACCCACCTTCGCAGGAAGTAGTAGCCGCACCCGCAGAGGCCCGCATTTGTGGCCAACAATGGTCGCCCCCGTGGGTAGCCTATCGTTGGCCTTCTCCTAAAGAGCCTCTAGGTTGGGTGTTACGTCATTACCCCCTAATAAGAAGTTTCGTCCCGAAACTTAGACCGAAAGGACTCTTATGGTCTAGAACTCCTAGAGACATTTATTAACTCACGTGAAATTTGCAACATACTATTCCACCAATCGAAAAACCATACCCATATCTCAAGCACATAAATCACATTATAATCAGAGATACACATACCACATAATACGCAAGTAAGCACATGTAAACCAAGGTCCGGAACTAACCCGATGATCCTCTCTCAACAAATGAGTCAACCTAGAACTCCGGATAGTTCCTCTAGATACTATCCTCCATCTCCCAGGTAGCCTCGTAGGCTCCTCATCACGACCACTGAACTCGCATCATCGGTAGGTCCTTGGAGCGTAATCGTCTCGTACTCCTCTCCAAGACAGCTACCGGATGCTCCGAAAGGTGTGGTCAGGCTCGACTACTAAGTCCTCGTAAACGATGACGTGTCTCGGGTCCGGTATGTACTCCCTCAGCTGAGATACGTGAAAGACTAGGTGAACCCCCTCTAGTCTCGGCGGTAACGCCAGTCAGTACGTTACCTCCGCGACTCGCTCTAAGATCTCTAACGCTCCGACATACCGGGGGCTCAACTTTCCCTTGATGTCAAAGCGTCGGACGCCCTGCGTCGGTGATACCCGTAGCCAAACTTGAGTCCCTATTCTGAACTCCAAGGGTCAGCGCCTCATGTAGTACCTGCTCGGGTGCGACTTGACTATCGCTACTCGGCTCCTCCCAACAAAGCGGTGTACGACTCCTCCACTTGTACAAGGCCTCATATGGAGCCATTCCAATCAATGCATGCCAATTGGTATTATACGAAAACTCTACCAGAGGAAGGTGGTCAGGCCAAACTTGTCCCCAATCTAGCACACATGCTCTCAACATATCTTCTAAAGGTTGGACAGTCCTCTCTGATTGTCCGTTTGTCTGTGGATGGTATGCTATCATGAAATGCAGACTAGTGCCCAAGGCGGCATGCACCTGATGCCAAAATCTCGAGGTAAATTGATCGTCCCTGTCAAAGACAATGGCCCTCAGTATCCCATGGAGTCTCACTATCTGCCTATTGATCTCCTTTGCAAACCGACTCACCGGCCACGCCCCCTTAATATGAACGAAACGTGTTGTCTTGTTTAGGCGGTCTACTATTACCTAGATGGCGTCAAAACCCTGGCTCTATCTCAGGCCGGTAACAAAATCCTTGAAGATGTCCTCTTATATCAACTACAAAAGGGGTAATGGGTAGAGCTCACCTCCAGACCTGCGGTGCTCGATCTTGACCTGTTGACAAGTCACAGACTATGCTACGTATCTAGCCACGTCGGGCTTCAACCCACCCACCCGAATGATCGCCTCACGTCCTAGTGTATCTTACTCACACCCGGTTGCAATGAGTAAGGGGTAGAGTGAGCCTCCTCAAAGATCCTCTACCTCAACTCTCAGTCCACCGGTCTCAGATCCTCTTCAATTTAGAGCAGCTCTCCTATTTCCGTCGGATCTCTCCCAACAGAGCAAGTAACAGCTCTAGGGTAAACAATTGGTTTTCCGCATTCGGGAACTGAATGTCTAACTTCAATCCAGCTAGGTCTCTTTGTAGCTAAGGCTGAGTTGTCAACCTAGATATGTCTTTCTCCCGGGACTTCTTCCGGCTAAGGGCATCGGCGATCATATTCTCCTTTACCTGATCATACATTATCTCGAAGTCGAAATCCTTAATCAGCTCTAACCATCTCTATTGACGGTTATTCAACTCCCGCTAAGTGAATATGTACTTAAGGCTCTTATAATCCGTGAAGATCTAGCACATCGCCCCGTAAAGGTAATGATAAAATTAGTTATAGTCTATATTCTGGTTATGGCTTTGATGTTTTCTCATCACTATTCTGCATGCTGTTAGCATGAAATATTGTGATATTTTAGGCACGTTTTCTAAGTGTATTTGATTCATATTGATAGTCTTTGATTTAGCATTGTTGCATTTGTGAGCTAGTTTGCCTATATTGTCGATATGGATGTCTACACTAGCTTTATGTTGATTATAGGTGATTGAGAGTCATTTCCGAACGGAATCGAGCAAAGAAGAGTTGATTGAGTATGTCCATGGGTTGAGGGCATTCTTAAGAGCAAAATGGAGTTCAACTTGAGGAGTGCACGAGGCTAGGGAAGAATCACGTTCTTGCCCTAAACCACGCTCTAAAATACGGCCGTACTACAAACCACGTTCAGTTCCACGACCGTGGAACCTTACAAAGAATGGCGTGATGCATTCCAGTAACTATTACGGTCGTGGAATCCATGGTTCAAACCGTGACACTTTCCACGCTCTAAATTACGGTCGTGGAACCTTCCACGACCGTGATCTTGGCGATCTTTTTCGCCACATTTTGAAGCCACGATCTTTTGAAGATTGGGCCGGGCCGATATTTTATCTTTCCCTATAAAAAGACGGACGAAGAGAAATTCCGTCACCTCGCTTTAGACCTTGGCTTACACCTTCGCTTAGCGGCACTTACCCTCGCTAAACCCTCGCTTAGAGGCATTACATCTCGTTGGAGATTGACGTTCGTGGGGGGGGGGGGATTTGCCCTAATCTCGCACTTTTGGTGGAGATTGCTGTTGAGATTTCCGGATTGGCGGAAGATCGAAGTTTTTGGAAGATTGTTGCAAGAAGATTTCTCTTCTTGTTTAGGTTTGATTTAGAAGACGGAATGACATCCCGTTCTTCTTTCTTTCCTAAGGTTGTGATTGTTTGCTTTATTCTGAATCTATTGACAATATTCGTTCTTGATTGTGACTTTGAGATTGGTTTGAAGTTTATTGAAAGTTTTCGGAAGTTTTCATCTTTCAATCTTTTAATCCTTGAATTTGATATCAACATGACTGTTATTGGCTAAAACCCTTTAGCAATTCTAAGGTGAAGGGTTGATAGTTGTGGCTTAGATGATGATAGATCGATCGTAAACAAATTAGACCCTGAGAGTTAGAGAGAATCGTCGACGAACCCTAAATCACGGTTTGTTCATGAGTTCCACAGCCGTGGAGTCTCAAGATCTACCCGTAATTTCCCTTAAGTTTACGAACCTGCTTTTACTTTAATCCAAAGTTAAAGATTTGCTTTAACTTAGTTTAGGCTTGCCTTTTCTAGGTGGTAGTGAAGCCTCAACAACCTCTACCTCGATTGTGAGTGTCACAACCTTAATCGGTTAAGTTAGTCTTCATCCTTGGATTACAAGTTTGGGTATTTGACATTAATTCTTGCCTTTAGAACCTTTCTATATTGAAGCCTCAACAACCTGTATAGAGAGTGTCTTGTAGGTGAGTCATATAAGGTTTTTGGAACTTCACTGTACGATTACCTTACATTAGCATACCTTTGCATATCTCAAACTCTGTCTTTATATCATTAGTATATCTTGAATCGATTGCCACAGCTGGATACCTGGATCTTTAGGATTGTTGTTTTCCCAATATTTGCAAAAACTCTCATATTTACTCGCTTGATAATCTGCAATTGAATTTGTTCCCACCCAAATCCCTGTGTTCGATACTCTGGAATTCTTGCTTAACTACGTCGATCCGTACACTACGGGTTCGCTTGCTTGATTCTAGTTTTATAAATTTAAAGCTTATTTGCACACACCTTTAGGGGCGAACAAGTTTTTGGCGCCGTTGCCGGGGATTTGGTTTCGGCCGAATTCGGTAGCCGGTTGTCAAGCTTGGGAGCTTGCTCTCGTTATTTGATATTACTTTGAGTGCATGCGCAGGTCTAGGAACACCGAAGATCTCTTACCTCTTGATCAAGAGCTAGAGAAAACTTTAAGGCAAAAGCGCAAGGAAAAGAAGATGGCTGAAGGACACGAACGTGATCTTCAAGCGGAGTTGGCGGAGAAGGAAGCTCAACTCCAATGGAATGAGACCCTCCGCCAGGATGAAATGGATCGTCATCAATCTCAAGTTAACAATCTACAAGACATGATCTTCCAAATGAGGATAGAACTAAGCGACCTTAAGAATAAAGGAAGCAAGAAATCCTCAAGAAGAGCATTAAGATCTAGAAGAAAAGGTCACTCATCCGCTAATGATAGTGATTCTTCCATGCCACCACTAGAGGAGATTGATCCCACGATCAATGTGAATCCTTTCCATCCACGAGGAGCTTCCAATCGTCGTGTTCCACCAAGGAATGCGAGGATCGAACGTGTAGATGAAGAGCCAAGAACTCTTGGCCAGCGGATGGATCCAACACAACAACCACGCCGTTTGGGCGTGAACTTTGATGCTGATGATGTGCAAGGGTTTAGCTTCAACCCTCAAGTTATTACTCTTGTTCGCCAAAACCAATTTGGCGGGACAAGCGCTGAATCTCCACAGCAACACTTGCAGAACTTTGAGTGTATGATGGAGACGATGAGACCAAAGAGCGCTACTACCAACAACTATAATCTCAAGCCTTTCTTCTTCTCCTTGAAGGGGAAAGTATTGTCTTGGTACCAAGCTCTTCCTAGGGGGAAATTAGACACGTGGGAAGACCTTTTCGCGGAGTTCCTCACCAAATTCTTTCCGCCATCCAAAACGGCGGAACTTAGAGGTAAGATCAATGCATTTTCCATGAGGTCTAACGAAAGTTTGTTTCAATCATGGGAAAGGTTTCAGGACTTGTTATTGGATTGCCCTCATCATGGCATATCCAAGCTTGCATTGCTGGAGATCTACTACAAGGGGTTAGATGCGGGAACGCAATTCAACCTCCAATCCCTCTCATGTGGAACATTCATGGACATGAGAGAAGATGACGCTTGGGACTTCATTGAGAAGCAAGCAAGGGTCATAGAGATGTATTCCCACCGAAAAGTGGAGGGAAATCGTGTTGAGCAAGGAGCAAAGCTCACACATGAAGCTCAAAATCAGATTTTCTCCCTCAACAATGAGATCAAAGAGTTGAAGGAGGCTATCAAGACCAACTTCCCAAAGCAACAAGAGAAGGATGTTGGCTATTTGGGCAACAAAAATGGCGGTGATAACACCAACCGCAACAACAACAACAACCGGAACAACAACCGGAATAACAATTGGAATGGAAACAACAACAACCGGAATAACAATTGGAACAACAATAGGGGTTCAAACAACAACAATTGGCGCTCCAATCAACAAAATTCCGGTAACTCTTATCCTTCCAATTCTAATTCACTAACTCCACCTTCCTCTTCCTCTACTCCTTTGAAAAGCCAGGGGCAATCATCTAATGGAGGAAACAATTCGGGAAAGGAGAAGCCCGATCCCATGTTGGAAACGATTTTGGGAAAGCTTCAAGGGTTGGAGAACCGCATCATTAAGGTTGATGATCAAATTTCCAAGGTTGACAAAGCTCAAAAGGTTTTGGAAAACCAAATGTTCAACCATGCGGAGGAAGTTCCTAGGAATCAAGGGAAGCTTCCAGGAAAGACGGAGGACAACCCTAAGGGAAGGGTTATGGCAATCACAACTAGGAGCGGAGTGACTACCACCGATCCACAACCTAAGTTCGTTGAAGTCTCCGTAGAAAAGGACAAGGAGAAAGAGAAGGAGAAAGAGAAGGGGAAGGAGAAGGAAGATGTCTACGTTCCTCCTTCAGCTTATAAACCTCCCCTACCATTCCCTCAATCTAGGGCAAGAGCGCGCCTAGATAAACAGTTTGGTAAGTTCATAGAACTCATGAGCAAGCTGCATATTAATATACCATTTATTGATGCTATTGTAGGTATGCCGGCTTATGGCAAGTTCTTAAAGGAGCTCCTCTCTAACAAGAGGAAGCTAGAAGACTTTGGAGAGGTTAAGATGAGTTCGGATTCTTCGGATCTCATCAAAACCATGAAGGAGAAAATGCCCCCAAAGCTAAAGGATCCGGGGTCATTTTGCATTCCCATAGGAGTGGGAGATGTCACATACGATGCGTTATGTGACTTAGGAGTAAGTGTGAGCATCATACCACTTGCATTGTGTAGGAAGATCGGTTTAGGCGACCCTAAACCGGTGAAGATGACGTTGTACATGGCAGATCGATCCATCACTCGCCCCGTCGGTATTGTAGAAGACGTCCCGGTCAAGCTAGGTAAATTCTTTGTTCCCATTGATTTTGTCGTGCTTGATATTCCTGCAGATAGTCCGGTCCCGATCATACTCGGAAGACCGTTTCTTGCAACTTCCGGATGCATAGTCGATTGCAAGAATGGTAGACTCGCTTTTGATATAGGAGAAGAGAAAGTAGAGTTCGTTCTTTCCACTCTAGTGAAGGAGCCAATCTTTGATGAGGATATTTTCGATATCCAAGATGAAGAGGGTTTGTCTAGGGAGGAGGTAAGTGCGATTCTCTTTAACGATCCTTTACAAAAGGTTATCACTATGAGTCTAACCAATGTAGGGGAAGAAGAAGAGTGCAATGAGGCAATTGAAGCCTTAGAAGCACAGGAAGAGATGGGTGAAGTGGAGTTTGAAAAACTCCACGATGAGGCAGGAAACGTGAGGATCCACGGTCATACTCTGTATTCCACGGCCGTGGATTTCACAACCAAAACCGTGTCTCACTCCAGGGAGTTATACGGTCGTGGAGAAGATGTGACAACCGTATTTCCCTTCCACGCCCTAAACCACGGCCGTGGAGGCCATGAGGAACCGGTAATTTTGGGCGTGGAAAGGAGTGATCGAGACACTTCTTCAACTTCTTCTAACTCTTCTCCCACACACTCATCACCCTTAGAAACCTCTAAGGAGACATCGGATGCTTCTCAAGGATCATTGGAAGCTCCGAAAGCAATGGAACTCAAACCACTTCCTACTCATCTAAGGTACGCTTTTCTAGGATCTAATTCTACCTTTCCGGTTATTGTTAGTTCCGATCTAAGCATAGATGAACATAATCAGCTCATGATTGTCCTTAGGAAACATAGGAAAGCTATAGGCTATACTATTGAGGACTTAGTAGGAATTAAACCCTCCCTATGCATGCATAAGATACTAATGGAGGAAGATTTTAGAACTTCAAGACAACCTCAAAGGCGGTTGAATCCGACCATGAAGGAGGTTGTCAAGAAGGAAATTCTTAAGCTTCTTGATGCAGGTATAATCTACCCTATCTCCGATAGTAAGTGGGTGAGTCCGGTTCAAGTAGTTCCGAAGAAGGGAGGAATGACGGTCATCACCAACAAAAACAACGAACTCATTCCTACCCAAACTGTGACGGGATGGCGGATGTGCATAGACTACCGCAAGCTCAACAATGCAACGCGGAAGGATCATTTCCCATTGCCATTCATTGATCAAATGCTTGAAAGGTTAGCACAGCATTCACATTTTTGCTTATAGGAGAATGCCGGATGATTAAGAGAAAACCACATTCACGTGCCCATGGGGTACGTTTGCTTATAGGAGAATGCCGTTCGGGCTTTGCAACGCCCCAGCCACCTTCCAACGGTGCATGATGGCTATCTTCTCCGAATACGTAGAGGAAATCATGGAAGTCTTCATGGACGACTTCTCCGTATACGGTTCCTCTTTTAACGATTGCCTTTCTAACCTTTCTCTTGTTTTGCAAAGGTGTGAAGACACTAACCTAGTTCTTAATTGGGAGAAGTGTCAATTTATGGTTAAGGAAGGAATTGTATTAGGCCACTTAGTCTCTAATAGAGGGATAGAAGTAGACAAGGCTAAGATAGAGACCATAGAGAAGCTTCCTCCCTCAATTTCGGTGAAAGGGATAAGAAGTTTCCTAGGACATGCTGGATTTTATAGACGTTTCATTAAGGACTTTTCTAAGATATCAAAACCTCTCACTAATCTATTGATGAAGGATGCGGTTTTTGAGTTTTCGCATGAATGTTTGGATGCGTTTAACACCATTCGGCAAGCTCTAATTTCAGCACCTATTATCCAACCCCCGGATTGGACTCTTCCCTTTGAGATTATGTGCGATGCTAGTGACGTAGCTATTGGAGCTGTTCTTGGACAACGAAAGGAAGGGCGAACCCATGCCATATACTATGCTAGCAAGACGCTAGATGAAGCGCAACTCAACTATGCCACTACCGAAAAAGAGTTTTTAGCCATTGTCTATGCTATTGACAAGTTTCGCTCTTATCTTGTAGGTGCAAAGGTGATTGTCTACACGGATCATGCTGCGATCCGGTACCTCCTTGCGAAGAAAGATGCGAAGCCAAGGCTAATTAGATGGATTCTTCTCCTACAAGAATTCGATCTTGAGATCCGCGATAAGAAAGGTTCAGAAAATTCTGTTGCGGATCATTTGAGTCGCCTAACACATCTAGAGGACGACCATTTACCCATCGACGACTCCTTCCCGGACGAACACCTACACCTTATTGAGGAGTGCATCGATGTGATCTCCAAAGGTAACGAACCATGGTTTGCTGATTTTGTTAACTATTTGGTTTGTCAGGAGATACCACCCGGACTATCCTACACACAAAGGAAGAAGTTCTTTAAGGACGTCCGGGAATACTTTTGGAACGAGCCTCTCCTCTTCAAGAGTGGTCCGGATGGCATCATTCGGCGATGTGTGCCGGAAGATGAGATGCAAAGTGTCATCCGCCATTTTCATTCACTACCTTGTGGAGGACACGCTAGTTCGAACAAGACTAGCGCAAAGGTATTGCAATCTGGATTCTTTTGGCCTACTTTGTTTAGAGATGTGCAATCCTTTGTTTCTTGCTGCGATGCTTGTCAAAGAACAGGCAATATCTCTAGAAGGAATGAGATGCCCCTCAACAACATCCAAGAGGTGGAGATTTTCGATGTTTGGGGAGTTGATTTTATGGGACCATTCCCATCCTCTTGTGGAAACCAATACATACTATTGGCGGTGGATTATGTTTCTAGATGGGTGGAAGCAATTGCCTCTCCCACCAATGATGCCATGGTGGTGGTTAAGTTCTTCAACAAGACCATTTTCCCGCGATTTGGGACGCCAAGGACGATCATTAGTGATGGAGGTTCTCACTTCATTGCCCGGTGCTTTGAAGCTCTTCTAGCTAAGTATGAGGTTACTCACAAGATCGCTACCCCTTACCATCCGCAAACGAGTGAACAAGTTGAGATCTCAAATAGGGAGATCAAAGGAATCTTAGAGAAGACGGTTTCAAGGACTAGGAAGGATTGGTCCTTGAAGCTTGACGATGTATTATGGGCATACCGGACTGCATACAAGACTCCCATAGGAACCACACCATACAACCTTGTGTATGGGAAGTCTTGTCACTTGCCGGTAGAGTTGGAGCACAAAGCGTTTTGGGCTATCAAGTGGTTGAACTTCAGCATGAAAGAAGCGGGAGAGAAGCGTCTCCTAGACATCAATGAGCTGGATGAACTCCGCTTGAACGCTTATGAAAACGCTAAGATCTATAAGGAGAGAGCATAGCGTTGGCATGATAAGCATATCATTCCAAAAGACTTCAAAGAAGGAGATCAAGTTCTCCTCTTCAATTCAAGGCTTCGTCTCTTTCTAGATAAGCTTAAATCTCGTTGGACCGGACCTTTTCTAATTAAGCGTATTTTCCCCCATGGTGCAGTTGAAGTATGGGGTGAAGCGAGCGGAACTTTTAAGGTGAACGGCCAACGACTCAAGAAGTATACGCCGGAACTCCAAGCTGAGGAGTTTGCGCCTACCGCACTCGAATAAGTGCGAGATTGGTCTAGCTACGGACCTTAAACAAAGCGCTTCTTGGGAGGCAACCCAAGGTATTGCATTTTTGTTTTTGTTTTCGATTCATAGATTAGCTTCGTATAGACGTTTTTGCTTTGTTTGTGCCTTCGATTCCTTCCGGTATGTTCATGTTTTTGGATGTAGGAACGATGGAAAAGGAAAAGAGGAGGATGATGTAGAAGAAAAGTGACGAAATTTGGACTTTGGAGCTTTATAGAGAGTTCCACGGCCTAAACCACGGTCGTGACAGCTACAGTAACCGTAATTTCCAAAAGCCTTTGAAAAATCACCAAAACCACGGTTCCGTACACTTCCACGGCCGTGGAACACCCCGACAGACCGTGATTTTCAAAAATTTTGCCTGTGACTATATAAACCACATTCTTCACAAAAATCATCCCAAAATCCCTCTTCCACGACCTAATAGCCGAAATCCACGACCCTCTCTCAAATCCTCGTTTCTTAATTGTTTTTAACGATTCTTCCTCCTAAACTGAAGCAAACTCGACCACCAACAAGATCCAAGCGACAAATCGAGCGGAAATTCACCAAGGAACGTACAATTCGGATTTTTCAATCCGAAAAATAGGTTTTTCCTCTCTTCTTGATTCTTGTCGATTCGGCTCGTTTTTGTTAGAGATTTTAGGAAGAACTGATTGAGATTGGAAGAAATTAGATTAGGACTGCCTGTTTGTGAAGATTGTGTGTTGATTTGCTGAGATTTGCGACTTTTTGAGACGAATCACGGTCTCTGGAGGAATTACGGCCGTGGTTTCCATAGAACAGCCCGTAATTTTCGACAGAATGGACTTTGTAAGGAAAGTTTCGGGGAGGATCAAAGAGAAGAAGAATGATCAGAAGAATGATCAGAATAAGAAAAGGAAGGGTAATCCCTCCTCCTCCTCATCCTCTAGGGCACCACCACCCTCTTCCCCTTCACCTCCATCCTCACCTTCACCTCCATCCTCACCTCCTCACCCTAGAATCCCGACCATACACGACGATCATCTCGATGCACTCGAGAGGATCAAGGAGAGGCCAGTGATTGGTCCTAGATACTTGCTGTTGGAGGATCTAGCTCCTCTCAACATTGTTGATGATCTTACTTGGCTCTTGGATAGAGCCGGACTTATTGTCTTCTCGGCTATCCGAGAAGACGCCTATGAGGAGATTACACGGGAGGTTGTGACATCTTTTGAGCACAGCCATGTAGACAGGACCGTCTCTTTCCGTCTCATGGAAATAGACTATCATTTTAGCATCCGTGAGTTTGGGACCATTTTCGGGTTTCAGGAGACCTTTAACGGTCGCTTTCCTAGTGGCGTTTACGCCAAGGATTTTTAGGAGGAGGTGGCGATGATTTACGCTAGCGAGGACCGCTGGCAGCCCGCTGACACCAAGGCTAGGTTGATGTACCACCTAGCCTTGAAGATTGCTCATCGTGTTCTTTCGGATTGTCTCTTTCCTAGGACGGAGACGCCCCAAAAGATCAAGACGGATGAGCTCTTTTTACTCTACTCCATGTTGTATAGACGCCGTGCTGATTGTGCTACTCTCTTGGCTGCCACTATGAGAAAGCTCAAGAACAAGAAGAAGGGCAACATCGGATATGGTGGGATAGTTACCCATATTGCTAGGAGCTTGGGTGTTGATTTTTCTGCTTGCACCCATATACCGACCGTACCTTTAGGGCTACATGCTTTCATGACTAGGGGTCTCATTTTCCCCACACATAGAGGTCCGCCTTATGCGGGCATGCCTTGGGAGAGCAGGACGGGTAGGGGTATAGAGTGGCTACCGGAGTACTCCATTATGGCGGGACGCCATAATTGGAAGGAGACGTTCGCTGCTATGCATGCGAACAGGATAGCAGTTCCCCCATATGTCCCACCGCCAGTTGTTGAGGAGGAGGAGATGGGAGATCAGTTTGAGGGTGGAGGAGGAGCTGAGGAGGAGTTTGGCACGTTTCCGGATCAGCCGGAGGCGGCCCCCGATGCACCTAGACGTTCTCCACGTCCAGCTAGAGCTTCAGGCTCGTCTTCTCGCCGCGCTAGCGTGAGTGAGAGGCCTACGTGGATGACCACACCTCCTACATGGTACGAAGCTCCCCCTCCTTGGTCTACAGAGCAGACAGCAGCACCGGCACCACCACCAGTACCATCCGACGCTCCGGCATGGTACGGTCAGGCTCCGGGATGGTATGAGCAGATGCCGGATTGGGCTACCGGACTTTCAGAGAGAGTAGGAGCATTGGAGATCCGAGCCGATGCTAGAGATGGACGCCTAGACGACCTCGACCACATGATGAGAGACGTCTACCGCCAGCAGTTTGGGCGGTTCTATGATCCTAGCTTCTCTCCATTCCCGCCTCCACCAGCGCCGCAGTGATGAGGATTTGATGATTGACCGTTCGCCTTAGATATTCCACCACCACTTTGTGAGTTTCTTTTTCTTTTCTTCTTTTCTTTCTTTCTTTTGAACATTAGGGACAATGTTCGTCCTAAGTATGGGGTGGGATGTACTAAAAGTTTGTAATAACTCTTACTCACTATGCTTGCTTCTATTCGAGACTATCTTTGCATGTTCATTATATTGTTGCACGTTTCATTATCACATTGCATGAAAAAGAACTTGAAAAACCCATAAAAATTGAAAAATTTTGAAAATTTTGTGCTTCTAATGAATTGAGATGATTTCTATGATAATCACTACTTGTGAATTGAGTTTGATGACAATTGCATGCTTAAAAGAATAGTGAATTGAAAAGAATTTGAATGAATGAATTTTACCTCTTTTGCAAAGTTTCATAGTGTGATGAATGTTACCTAAATCATGTTGAGAAATTGAAGTTGAAATCACACTATAAGTTCTTATACTTCTTGTTGAGATGATTAAGGCAATTCGATTTTTCTTTCTTCTTTCTTTGATCATTTTAGCTCCTCATTGAAATATTGACCTCCTTTACCTATCCGGGAATCTGGAGAAGTGAATGAAAAAGGCATGTTTGATGTGGGAGGGCCATGAGAGCAATTGATTGCAATCAAAAGAATAGAAAGGAATTCTAGTTTTGGGGAAGTCAATCATGATGATGAGTAACTCGGCACCATTCACATAGCCGGGTGTTTTTGTCTTGCCAAAGTCGGATTGAGCGATATTCCTAGCGGATTATGGTATGTGCGCTAAGGGTTTGAGGCATCTCATAAAAATTGAGAAACGCCAATTTCCTAGGCTTTGGTTTTTGTGCACCTCTATCCATATTGATAGTCTTCGGATTGACATCCCGTTCTTCTTTCTTTCCTAAGGTTGTGATTGTTTGCTTTATTCTGAATCTATTGACAATATTCGTTCTTGATTGTGACTTTGAGATTGGTTTGAAGTTTATTGAAAGTTTTCGGAAGTTTTCATCTTTCAATCTTTTAATCCTTGAATTTGATATCAACATGACTGTTATTGGCTAAAACCCTTTAGCAATTATAAGGTGAAGGGTTGATAGTTGTGGCTTAGATGATGATAGATCGATCGTAAACAGATTAGACCCTGAGAGTTAGAGAGAATCGTCGACGAACCCTAAATCACAGTTTGTTCATGAGTTCCACGGCCGTGGAGTCTCAAGATCTACCCGTAATTTCCCTTAAGTTTACGAACCTGCTTTTACTTTAATCCAAAGTTAAAGATTTGCTTTAACTTAGTTTAGGCTTGCCTTTTCTAGGTGGTAGTGAAGCCTCAACAACCTCTACCTCGATTGTGAGTGTCACAACCTTAATCGGTTAAGTTAGTCTTGATCCTTGGATTACAAGTTTGGGTATTTGACATTAATTCTTGCCTTTAGAACCTTTCTATATTGAAGCCTCAACAACCTGTATACAGAGTGTCTTGTAGGTGAGTCATATAAGGTTTTTGGAACTTCACCGTACGATTACCTTACATTAGCATACCTTTGCATATCTCAAACTCTGTCTTTATATCATTAGTATATCTTGAATCGATTGCCACAGCTGGATACCTGGATCTTTAGGATTGTTGTTTTCCCAATATTTGCAAAAACTCTCATATTTACTCGCTTGATAATCTGCAATTGAATTTGTTCCCACCCAAATCCCTGTGTTCGATACTCTGGAATATTTGCTTAACTACGTCGATCCGTACACTGCGGGTTCGCTTGCTTGATTCTAGTTTTATAAATTTAAAGCTTATTTGCACACACCTTTAGGGGCGAACACATGCATTGATATATATTCTTGATGATTGTGTAGTTATTTGTCTACTTTGCCAGAATCGAGGTCTATACCAAGTTTGATTGTAATTATAGGGAATAGGGCATATTTTGGATCAAAATGGGACATTGAAGTGTAAGTAGACCATTGAGCTACATAATGGAGCACTTGGAAGGACAAGAAGGAAGGCAAGAACCATAGGAAAAGGATGGAAGAAGGATTCAAGAGAAGATACGAAGAAAAGTTCGTGACTTACCACTAATCTTGGACCAATACCCGTAGCACCTCGACCGAGATGGCCAACTGGGCCTTACTCAAGGACGACGACCCACAACCCAAGAAGAGATAATTATTTTGACCTAAAACTCTTCTATAAGAAGGGAAAGTGAATATCATAGAAAATATCTTTGGATCATAGGATTTGTGGAAGACGGCTCGATTTACGGAAGATTGAAGGAAGGAGATCAAGAAAGGATTACTTGGAGTTCAATGAAGAAGAAGGGAAGAGAATTCGTAAGGTTTTTTTTGAAGAATTCTACTTCGTTGTTAACATCTTTTGCAACACGCTATTGACGAATTGTTGGTTTGTTTGTATTATTGATTATTGAGAATCCTTTGTTGAGTTTTTTATTCTCTTTTCTAGATATCTTGATTTCATATACCTTGATTTCTTGAACATGATGATTGTTGGCTAAAATTCGTGCAATTCTAGGGTGATTAGTTGAAGGTTGTGGTATAAACGATGAAAGAATGAACTTTTATCGCGAGTGGACCCTGAAAGCTTGAGTTTTACCTAAACCGAAACCCGCCGCAGGCTGTTCTTGGAGCATCTCGACCGAGATCAATCAAGAACTGCACGAGATTGCCAACTACTTGACCGATCTTGAGGTTAGGTTATAGTTTTTCAAATCCTATCCTTGTTGCACCTTTCCTGGTTTATATCCAAGCATAGGAAGAGAATTTCCCTGTGATTTCTTTGCTTGTTTACCGATTATGATGAGTGTTTTGAAACAAAGGTTTACCCTTTGTTAGGGTTTGAGTGTGCCTTCATCCTACCTTTGAGTGTTAACTTGAAACTTACCCGGTATAGGTTAGTTCTATTCCCTTAGGTAGTGTGATGGTTTGTGAGTTTAGTTCCTTTCCTTAATTTCTTGAGACTTACCCGGTAATAGGATCTTTAGTTTGGGATAGTGGATGGTGAGACTTACCCGGTGATCTATCCCATCTTAGAAATACCTTCCCTTTGCAACCTCAACTTTGTCCTCATTTATCCTTAGAAATCTTGAGTCGAAACTACAACTGGATACTTTGATCTCTAGAATTTGCATTCCTTTATCTCATTTATATATATCATTGTTCTTTGTTGCTTGAGATTTGCATAACAACCTAAAGATATATACCGTTGCTTGATTTCGCCATAATCCTTGTGTTCGACCTTGGAATACTTGCTTGTATTGCGATCGATCTTTGCACTGCTGGTTTGCTATTATTTGCTTGATTCTTGGTATAAATGTAAGGCTTATTTTCACACGTTTTGGAGCGAACACATTTTTAGTGCCGTTGCCGGGGACTTGGTTTAGACCAAGCCGGTATTTGGTTGTTATAGGGTTGCTGCTCTTGTTAGTATTGATCATTCTACTTGAGTGCTCTTGAAGGACCTTTAATTTATGTTTAAGCGATGGTCTCAAGATTCTAAGCAAATCGTTCCCTATGATCCAGAACCAGAAAAGGCGTACAGAAAAAGATTAAAAATAAACTAAGATGGCCATGGCAAACGATAGAGATCTCCAAGCTGAGTTGGATGATGCTTTAGAGCAGTTGAAATTATGAGATGATGTTGTAGTTAAGGAGAGATCTTATGCACGAGCTAGAGAGGATGAACTTCGGGCTGACTTTGCCGAGATACAAGCTATTGTACGGCAGTTACGTGATAATCAAGGAGGCAATGCTTGGAATGCAATTGACCCACCGGCACCCGTTATTGTGCCACCACCCGCACCTCGATATCCAGTTGGGAATGAGAGGAATGATCCATTTGTGGGAGAACCGCAAATATTTGGTCAAAGGATGGATCCCGCTCAACAAGTACGCCGTCCATGCATTAACTTAGGAGATCCGGCTGAACATGATTACGAGCTTCGACCTCAAGTTATTACCATGATCCAACAAAGTCAGTTTGGAGGATTAAAGGGAGAATATCCACATCAATACTTGCAAAACTATGAGATTCTCATGGAAACTTTGTGACCTTCAAAATTGGAGAATAATAACTACAAGCTACGGGGTTTCTCTTTCTCCTTAAAAGAGAAGTTGCTTGCATGGTATCAATCACTTCCATCCGGAAGAGTTCACACATGGGAAGAGATGACTAAGGAGTTCCTCATCAAGTTGTTTCCGCCATAAAAAAATAGCGGAATTGATAGGTAAAATTAATGCATTTGTGATGAGAAATAAAGAAAGTTTATTTAAATCATGGGATAAGTTCAAGGACCTATTGTTGGATTGCGTTCATCATCGAATTCCAAAGATTGAGTTGCTGGAAATCAACTTCAAGGGTTTGGATGAGGAAACTCAATTCAAACTTCAATCCCTTTCTCCTGGAACGTTCATGGATAAACCCATTGATGAAGCAGGGAAGTTTGTTGAAAAACAAGCTTTAGTTATTGAGAAATATTCCCACCGGAGGATTGATGATGGAAATCAAAGATCCGGACCTCAAGAGTTCAATCTTACTACCTCTAGTGTTGCGCAACTCACTACTCTCAACAATGAAGTCAAGGCTTTAAAGGAGCTTTTGAAGTCACAAACACAATCTAGAGGAACACGAAGGGAGCAAGACGTTGGCTATGTGGGAAGAGGAAATTATTGAGGGAGAAGGAACAACAACGACAACAACAACAACAACAACCGAAACTACAACAATTGGAGATAAAATCAAAACAATTCCGGTAACCCTGATTCCCATGCTGAAAATGCTCTAACTCCACCTTCTTCTTCTTCTACTCATATTCCATTGAAGAGTCAAGAACCATCTTCAAATTCAACTCAGCCACCCAAGGATAAGATGGAAAGCAATGTTTGAAGCCATGATAGGAAAGCTGAATGGGTTGGAGAGTTCGGTTACTTCTATTTCTAAGACACAAAAATCCTTGGAAAATCAAGTGTTTAGCAAAACTGAAGAAGTTTCTAGAGATCTAGGAAAGCTTCCCGGAAGAACGGAGAACAACTTCAAGGGCCCAGTGATGACATTTACTACAAGGAGTGGTGTTAAGACAACCGATCCTACACCTCGAACGAAGACAAGGGAAAACAGCCCGTTTCAGAATCCCAGCTGAGAAAGAAAAGTAGAAGGATAAGATCAACGTTACCTCCTCCAACTCACAAGCCTCCGCTACCGTCTAGACAAGCATTTCGGTAAGTTTCTAGACCATATGAGTAAGCTACACATTAACATACCTTTCATTGATGCAATTTTAGGTATGCCCGCCTACGGGAAGTTCTTTAAAGAGATCCTCTCTAACAAGAGGAAGCTAGAGGCTTTTGGTGATGTGAAGATGACTTCTAAATCATAGGAACTTATCAAAATCATGATGGAGAACATGCCACCAAGGTTGCGAGATCTGTGATCGTTCGCATCCCTATTGGAGTTGGAGAGGTCACATATGATGCACTTTGTGATCTAGGAGCAAGTGTGAGCATCATTTCACTTGCTTTGCGTGAAAAACTCGGTTTAGGAGAGCCAAAACCGGAGAAGATGACGTTGTACATGGCGGTCCATCACTCCACCCGTTGGCATATTGGAAGACATTCCCGTAAAGCTTGGTCAGTTTTACATTTCTATAGACTTTGTGGTGTTGGGCATTTCTGCAGATTATCCAATCCCAATCATTCTTGGAAGACCATTTCTTGCAACTTCTAGTTTCTTGGTTGATTGCAAGAATGCCAAATTGTATTTCAACATAGGAGAATAGCGTGTTGAGTTTATACTCTCAGCCATGATAAATGGGCAAGCTCTTGGGGAAGACATTTTCAAAATATACGACGAAAAGAAATCTCGAGAATTGGTTAGCTCTATCTTAATTAAAGATCCTCTTGAGAAAGTTTTGAGTTTTAGTATGACGGAGGAAGGTGTTGATGTTTCTTGTGATGCAGAGATACAAAGTTTAGAAGCCTTGGAAGAAGATTCAATGACTATTTTTGAAGATTTTGAAGAGGAGACGACAAACTGCCTCGACCTCGGACGGACCATCTTGACCGAGATGTCTTCTGGAGTGATCGAGTTAAAAGCAACAGGGAGTCACCTCGACCCAGGTCTCGGCCGAGACAGTTCTGGGGAAAACGAGATACGTGATTCTTCAAAGGAAGTTCGTTCAACAATTGCAAGCGCTGCAAGTTTCAGCCTTATCCCTTCTAAAGCTTCCGAAGCTCACAAGATGATTCTAGACGTACAAAACCACCACTTAAGGAAACTTTTATCTTGGAGCTTAAACCACTTCCACAACACTTAAGGTATGTGTTTCTTGGACCGAGTTTAACTTACCCGGTAATAGTTAGTGCTAACCTTACTTAGATTGAGTTATCAAAGTTGATGCAGGAGTTCAGATTTCATATAAAGGCCATAGGATATACTATTGATGATCTTGTTGGAATTAAAGCTTCTCTTTGCATGCCTAAAATACTAATGGAATATGATCATAAGCCTTCGTGGAAACCTCAAAGACGGTCAAATCCAATCATGAGAGAGTTTGTGAAGAACGAAGTGCTTAAATTACTTGATGCGGGAATTATCTTCCCTATATCGGATAGCAAGTTGGTGATCCCGATACATGTGGTACCAAAGAAAGGAGGGATGACCGTTGTGACCAACAAAAACAACGAGTTAATTTTAACAAGGACGTCACCGGCTGGAGGATGTGCATTGACTACCGACGTTTGAATGTGGCGACTAGGAAATATCATTTCCCTCTCCCATTCATTGATCAAATGCTTGAACGACTAGCACAACACTCCCATTTTTGATACTTAGATGGTTATAGTGGATTCTTCCAAATCCCTATCCATTCGGATGATCAAGAGAAGACCAGCTTCACGTGCCCATGGGGTACGTTTGCTTACCGGAGGATGCCATTCAGATTGTGTAACACTCCAACTACATTCAAGCGTTGTATGAGGGATATCTTCTCCGAGTATATCAAGGAGACCATGAAGGTTTTCATGGATGGTTTTTCCGTTTATGGTTCTTCCTTCGATAACTCCTTTGCTAACCTTTCTCTAGTGTTACAACGTTTTAAAGACACTAATCTCATTTTGAATTGAGAGAAGTGTCATTTCATGGTTAGTGAATGCATTGTGCTAGGTCACCTTGTTTCAAACCAAGGTATTGAAGTCGATCGAGTTAAGATCGAGACTATAGAGAAACTTGCTCCACCTAGTTTTGTTAAAGGTGTGCGTAGTTTTCTAGGGCATGCAGGTTTTTACAGGAGGTTCATAAAAGACTTTTCTAAGATCTCTAAACCCATAACTAATTTGTCAAATAAGGATGCGGTTTTTGAGTTTTTGCAGGAATGTCTAGATGCTTTTTACAGGTTAAAGCAAGCATTGATATCCACTCCGATCATTCAACCTCCAGATTGAGATTTTCCCTTTGAGATCATGTGTGACACAAGTGATGTGGCTGTAGGAGCAGTTCTTGGACAAAAGAAGGATGGCCGGATCAATGCCATCTATTATACTAGCAAGACGCTAGATGAAGCTAAGTTGTATTTTGCGACGACCGAGAAGGAGCTTTTGGCAGGTTTTTAGGCATTCGAGAAGTTTCGTTCCTACCTTGTAGAAGCGAAAGTTATAGTCTACACCGACCATGTAGCCATTCAATACATGCTCACCATGAAGGACGGAAAGCCGCGTCTTATTCGTTGGATTCTCCTACTTCAGGAGTTTGACTTGGAGATCCGCGATGAGAAGGGATCCAAATATTCTGTAGCGGATCACTTCAGCCGGCTCCCTCTCATTGCTTTGGAGGGAGATGACTGCCCATCGACGATTCGTTCCCCAAGAACAACTACATTAGATGGAGCATTGGCTTCATCAGATTTTGGAAGGTAACGAGCCTCGGAAATGCAGGGATAAGCCGCAGTTCTCGATGTAGATTGAAAGTCCTTAATTGGAATAAAAATCGGTCTACTCTATAGAAAAATCGGCCGATTTATCTCAAGAACAGGTCAATTTTTGGACAAACTCAGAAGACGGATTAGTGAATGATATGGAAAGAAAAGAAGATGGATATAGAATGATAAATGAAAGATATTGGAAGATAGGACTATTATAAGACTTTCAAAGAACCTTGAACTCAATGGATCAAAACCCATAAGAAAGAGTTACCTTTCACCCTTCCTTCTTTAACCTTACACAAGCCTTCTAGATAAGACAAGCACAAGGAGGGACTAGTTTGACTTGTAGCACCAACCTTCAAAAGATTAACACACACAAGAACAACCTAGCAAAGATTCACTACTATTCAGCCAAAAACTCTCCTTTTGATTTAATATAAATGAAAAAATGCAAACCCCGTGAGCAAAGTCACAAGTATCTGACAATAATGTGGAAAATATAATCACAACTCAACTGTCTAACAATCTCCCTCTCTAAGTCTATTTGCAAGGGAGATTAACCTATGAAAACTAGGAAAACTATAAAAGATATGATCTATAAAATATATCCTTTAAAATATAGAAAGATATCATTAAAAGATATAAAATATAAAATCTACAAAAAGATAAAAATGTAAACTAGATAATTCCCCAAGATAATCTGAGAGTTTTAAGGTATTATAACAATAAAAGATAATTGCAAAAAGATAGATCTTGACTGGATCTTTTAGATACGTTGGAAAGGAAAAATCAACTTGAAGATGAAGAGATCGACCGATTTTTCTTACATGTGACTCGATTTTCCTGTAACAAGAAAATCGACCGATTTCCTTCATGTTGTGGATCGATTTCTTCATTTCCAACTCCCCTTGATCTTCCTTGATGATATCTTCTCTTGGATTCTTAGCTCTTGACATAGTGATGGGTCCTTGTATGGAAAGTGTCAAAGATGGTCCCACAACACTTTGTATGGTCATATTGTTAATTATCTTGTTAGCTAGGAATTACCTCCAAGAATGTCATACCCACAAAGAAAGAAGTTCTTTAAGGATGTACATCACTACTATTGGAATGATTTCTTCATTTCCAACTCCCTTTGGATCTTCCTTGATGATGTCTTCTCTTGAATCCTTCTAGCCCTTGACCTAGTGATGGGTCCTTTAATGAAAAGTGTCGAAGATGGTCCCACATCACTTGTTATGCTGATATTGTTAATTATCTTGTCAGCTAGGAATGTCATACCCATAAAGAAAGAAGTTCTTTCAGGATGTGCATCACTACTATTGGAATGAACCTTTACTCTTCAAGAGAGGTCCAAATGGGATGCTATTGAGATGCATTCCGGAAGATGAGACGGAGAGTGTTATGAGCCATTGTCACTCATTTCCTTATGGAGGGCATGCTAGCGCTCACAAGACTTGTTCTAAGGTATTACATTCTGGTTTCTTTTAACCTTCATTATTTAAGGATATGCAAAAGTTTGTTGCTTCTTGTGATGCATGCCAAAGAACAAGGAACATATCTAGACGGAACGAGATGCCACTCAATAACATTCAAGAGGTCAAAATATTCGATGTTTGGGGATTTGATTTTATGGGACCATTCCCGTCATCTGCAGGGAATCTATACATACTCTTGGCGGTTGATTACATTTCAAGATGGGTGGAAGCTATTTCTTCTCCGAACAATGGCGTCATAGTAGTTATGAAGTTCTTCAACCAGACCATCTGCCCACGCTTTGGGACACCTCGAGTCATCATTAAAGACGGCGGGAAGCACTTTACAACCCGGAATTTTGAAGCACTTCTATCGAAGTATGAGTTAACACATAAGGTAGCAACTCCTTATCACCCTCAAACTAGTGGATTGGTTGAAATCTCGAATAGAGAAATCAAAGGAATCTTGGTGAAGACCGTCTCTAGAACAAGGAAAGATTGGTCCATGAAGTTGGATGACGCTCTTTGGGCATATAGGACCGCTTTCAAGACTCCCATCGGAACAACCCCTTACAACTTGGTTTATGGGAAGTCTTGTCATCTTCCGGTAGAGCTGGAACATAAGGCATATTCAGCAATAACATGGCTAAATTTTTACATTTACGAAGCTAGGGAGAAGCGACTCTTGGATATAAATGAGTTGGAAGAACTACGCTTGAATGCTTATAAGAATGCTAAGATCTACAAAGAAAGCACAAAGAAGTGGCATGACAAGCTTATTATTCCAAAGAAGCTCAAAGAGGGAGATCTTGTTCTTCTCTTCAATTCCCGCCTTCGCCTCTTTCCCGGTAAGTTGAAATCTAGATGGACCGAACCTTATATTGTGAAACATGTTTTTCCGCATGGTGCAGTTGAAGTATGGGGTGAACATAACGGAAACTTTAAGGTGAACGGTAATCGGCTGAAGAAGTGTACACCGGAAGTTCCGGTTGAGGAGATTGCACCATTTCATCTCACATGATCATAAGAAGTTACGTCCAACTACTGACCTTAAATCGAACGCTTCTTGGTCGATAACCCATGGTATTGTTTCTTTTTGCTTTATAGATTAGTTTAGTGTAGTTTTTGCGTTTTTTTGTGTCCGTGATAACAAAAACTAGGTATAATCCTAGAAGAATAACCCAGGGAAGCAGATGAGCAGAATTGCAGTTCGAGAATTTGAGAAAAGAATGAAAACTAGGAGCCATCTCGGGTGCTGTTAACCATCTCGATTGAGATCGATCTCGGTCAACCGAAATGAACACAACAAGGAGTGACATCGGTCCACCATCTCGGTTAGCCAACCATCTCAGCCGAGATGCAGTTGAAATTTTCGGCAGGTATAAAATGGGAAGAACACTCTCTTTGCTCAAATTTTTCCCCTCCCGACTAGCCTCGACCAAAACAGTGCGCTAACCTCCAAAATCTTTGTTTCTAGCTCGTTTTCAACGATTTTCGGCTCAAATTCGACGGTAAAGGCACAAAATCAAATTCTACAACATCAAACGAGATTTCAATCCACTAGAATCCTGAAAATTCGGGTAATCTCGTTCGAAAACCCTTTTCTAGGTTTTGCTTGATTGTGATCAATTTGTAGAGTTGTTATTACTTTGTTGAGTTGCAATTAAACAATAATCCCCTTAGGAAGCATTCGGTAGTGATTTTGGGCGAATAGTATTACATATTTGGAGTCTCGATCGAAACATGTCCCGTGTCGGTCAAGCCCGGGCATCTTGGCCGAGATAGAACAAGAACAGACCGAGATACCCTTCTGAACGCTTCAAGGAGAAGTAGGATAGGATATGCTCTACGTTAATGTGGCGGATTTTTCTTGCCTCTATGTAGTTGATAATTTGCAGAGGCTAGTCGCCATGGTTAGATTTGAGGTGTTTATGACTATCCGTGAGCCTACTTATCTGGAGCCGGCCTCTGAGTTCTTGAGTTCCAGTCACCCACGTGCCGGAACAAAAAGGGGTCAAGTTCCGGCTCATGAACAAGGGCTATGCTTTTACTATGGAGAACTTTGGTGTAACACCCCGAATCCGCGGGACTCGAGGCGCTCCTGGGCTAGGATCTTACAATGGATCTTGACCCTAGCCTGACAATAAGTTCACTGGATCTTAAAATAAGGCACAAATAGATTAAAACCAAAACATCAAACTGTATAAATATGTACAAACAAAGCTTTAAAAACAACAATACATACATATACAAAATATCCCATAATCCATCGCGCAATCCTAGTTTATGAAAGACCTCAGCGGATCACCCATTTGTATCACTCTGCAGTCCTCCTAACTTGCAGATCATCTACAACACGGTATAAATTGTTAGTTGACCATTCATATATAACATAATACAAAAGCACATACACATGTCATGGAATGATAAACACATAATCATGATGTCACACATTTACCCGTTTAATTATCTTTATAATGTCATACACTCAAGGTATATATATATATATAGATGAAAATATTTGACACGAGGAATATATCATCCTCGCCTCTGGGTACCATATCCATTTGGAGTAGTATTGGCACACTTCCCGTGTACCCTAAGGGAGTGGTGAAATGCCCATCCCGTATACGAGTACTGGCCTGACCACAGAGAACCTCCCAGACTCCTTACAAGATGAAAGGGAAAGGTTATCACTGCCACTGCAAGGGGGCTATCCAATAAACCATAGGTCGGCAATAATCAATATCGCATGCTATCAAGCATATAACAAACACCACTCATGCATACATCCAATATAGAGATGATAGCTAACTAAGTCCTACAGACTTACCTTAACCTCAAGATAACCTCAACCACGATCAACTCCGATCCGGAGGATAACACTGCCTAATAACAAGGCATAAAGAGATATCAAATCTCCTATTAATCAAAGGGGTCACACCTAGACCCAAGGGATCTATAAGGATCATAACCAACCTATAAGCCTCACAACCAACTAAATCTCAATATCTAAACATAGCTCACAATTCCTCAAATCTCAAGGTAGCATCTAATGAACATTCCTCAATCTTAATTCTAATCGTAATTTAAATAATTAACCTTTAATTAATTAATTAAATTTGACCTTAATAACGGTTTGTCCACAGACAATTTTAAACCCACTTGTCATTAGATTTCATCAAACAAACAACCCATAATTCCCAAAATAATATAATGACCATAATGAAATTTCTAATTATCCATTTTGACAAGCCTAAGATCAATTTAGGTCAAATCGCAGTACGAAAAACGAATAAATTCATAACTTATTCGTTACTAACCCGATTGACGATCTGAAAGAAGATTCAGAATCACAACGACGCAGGCTACGCATTGAAAGCATCAAATTCACCAGAATATAAGCGACGGAACTGTCCAGGTGACATATATGCTCGACCAGGTCTTCATATGCTCGGAAATGCAAAAACTCGGTACCGATATGAATAGAATGAATAGAGGAATCTAGAAACTCAAACGGAATTGAAATCGGATTAGAAACGGAGAGTAGATCTGATTTGAAGGTTGAGAGAAATCAAAGCTTTTACGAGGAAACGTGAAAGGAAATGAATTAATAAACGATTTTCCGCTATTTATAGTGAAGACGATAATTATTCTTTAGCGAAGTCGATAATTATCGTTTAACCGATCCAAAGGTAGGTTGAATCCCCTTCTCCAAACTTCTCGAAATTGGAATAATAAATCTGGAATATTGTAGGGATAATTATTCCATAACTGCCTCGGAAAATGTGTATTTCTAAGTTGTCTTTCTTAGCCATTAAAAAACGAAATAACGACTCTTTTGGCCATTTTGCGTTTCCATGTTATTTCATATCTAGGACATGTCCAATGTCCTGATCATTTCACTCAACTACATTTTTGTTAATTGGAGCTCCCAAATGCTCCAAATAACACCGCAAGATAAAAATAAATACCCGGGGGAAAAGGTGAAAATTTCCCATAAGTCCAAAATTACACCAGAAACATAACGGTGGGACTCATACTCGTCACTTACGAAATCTTCGCGAGTTATATGTCAATTACTATCAATCATTACGATAATTTAACATTAATTAGGATTCAGAAATCCTAGCTATTACATTTGGCAACTTGTTCGGTTTCTCACCTCCCACCGCCACCGACTTCCCTTCTCGGCATGATGCACGCATATTCTGGGATAGCATAGCTCACACCCCTACTAGTACCGACAACTAGCAACCGGGCGACTCTAAGGAGAAGAACATCTATCACGTCGCCTTCAGGATCACTCACCGGATCTTGAGTGAGTTGCTACTGTTCGCCCCTAGAGGTGTGTGCAAATAAGTTTTAAATTCATAAAACTAGAATCAAGCAGCGAACCCGCAGTGTACGGATCGATATAGTTAAGCAAGAATTCCAGAGTATCGAACACAGGGATTTGGGGGGAACGAACTCGATTGCAGATTATCAAGCAAGTAAATGTGAGAGTTTGGCAAATTATTGGGAAAACAACAATCCTAAAGATCCAGGTATCTAATTGTGGCAATCGATTCAAGATATACTAAATGATATAAAGACAGAGTTGAGATATGCAAAGGTATACTAATGTAAGGTAATCGTACGGTGAAGTTCCAAAAACCTTATATAACTCACCTACAAGACACTCTCTATACAAGTTGTTGAGGCTCAATATAGAAGGGTTCTAGAGGCGAGAATTAGTGTCAAATACCCAAACTTATAATCCAAGGATCAAGACTAACTTAACCGATTGAGGTTGTTGAGGCTCACAATCGAGGTAGAGGTTGTTGAGGCTTCACTACCACCTAGAAAAGACAAGTCTAAACTAAGCTAAAGCAAATCTTGAACTTTAGACTAAAGTAAAAGCAGATTCGTAAACTGAAGTAAAATCACGGTTAGTTCTTGAGGTTCCACGGCCGTGGACTCAAGAACAGCCCGTAATTTAGGGTTTGTCGGCGATAATTCTCTAACTCTCAGGGTCTAATCTGTTTACGATCGATCTATCATCATCTAAGCCACAACTATCAACCCTTCACCTTAGAATTGTTAAGGGTTTTTAGCCAATAACAGTCATGTTGATATCAATTCAAGAATTAAAAGATAAAAAGATGAAAACTTTCAAGAACTTTCAATAATCTTCAATTCAATCTCAAAGTCACAAAGAGAATAAGCGATGTCCAAATATTCACAATAGAACGAATAATCGTAACCCAAGGAAAGAAAAGAAAACGGGATGTCAATCCGTTTTCCAAATCGAACCTAATCAAGAAGAGAGATCTTCTTGCAAAATCTTCCAAGAACTTCAATCTTCCGCAATTCCTGGAAATCTCCACGACAATCTCCACCAAAAGTGCGAGATTCGAGAGGTTCCAAACACGAACTTCGATCTCTTCAAAGAGATGTCACTTGCTTCCAAGCAAGCTAAGCAAAACGTCTTCGTGTCTAAGCGGCGAAGAATGAGGGTAAACGGGGTGTATGCGGTGATAAATGCCGCTAAGCGAAGCTGACGGAAACTTGCTTCGTCCGTCTTTTTATAGTGTAGGGCAAATGTCAGCCCAGCCCAATCTTTAAAAGATCGTGGCTTCAAAGTGTGGCGAAAAGATTCGCCAAGATCACGGTCGTGGAAGTGTTCCACGACCGTAATTTAGGGCGTGGAAACAATTACGGTTTGCAACATATGTTCCACGGCCGTGTAATCCCCTGGAATGAACATGAATTTCTGACTCCAAATCCACGGCCGTAATTCTGAACGTGGTTTGTAATACGGCCGTATTTTAGGGCGTAATTTAGGGCAAGAACGTGATTCTTCCCTAACTCGTGCATTCCTCAATCTAAGACTCCAAATTGCTTCCAAAGAATGTCCTTTATCTATGGACATATCAACTCAACTCTCCTTTGCTCGATTCCGTTCGGAAATAGCTCCAAATCACCTATAATCAACATAGAACTAGTGTAGACATCCATATCGACAATATAGGTAATACTAGCTCTCATATGCACAAAGTTCAATCAAAGACTATCAATATGAATCAAATACGTTTAGAAAACGTGCCTAAAATATCACAATATTTCATGCTAACAAATAACCCCATACTTAACACTTGCTTGTCCCTAAGCAAGGTCTTTCAAAAAGCTTTAAACAAGAGTTAGGATGAAATATGTGTACCTTCTTTTGGATGAATGTGACTTCTAAAGAATAGATCATTCTCAAACCTTGCTTCAATCGTTTTTCAAACTTTCACACACTTAATCAAAGAGTAAAAAGCAAAGAAAATTCATGAACCAACTTAACTTCTAAACAAGCATTATAACCTTCAAACATTAACAAAATCAATCTCAAGAAACTTCAATTTAGATCACCAAGTCATATAACATTCTTTTGATCTTAAGGACTTCCAAAGAAAAGGTCTAGATTATGGAAGGAAAGGGAAAACTTTAAGGGGAAGTGGTGCATAAATCCGGGAAAGTGGACAACTACCTTCTTCTTCTTATGCGGTTCCCGCAACACTTCAACTTAGAGCTTCGCTCTCTTCTTTTTCGACTTTACTTTTGGAGTTATGGATAGAGGTGCACAAAAACCGAAGCCTAGGAGATCGGCGTTTCTCAATTTTTTTCAAGAGATGCCTCAAACCCTTAGCGCACATACCATAATCCGCTAGGAATATCGCTCAATCCAACTTTGGCAAGACACAAACACCCGGCTATGTGAATGGTGCCGAGTTACTCATCGTCATGATTGACTTCCCCAAACCTATAATTTCTTTCTATTCAATTGATTGCAAATAATTGCTCTCATGGCCCTCCCACATCAAACATGCCTTTTTCTCATTCACTTCTCCAAATTCCCGGATAGGTAAGGGAGGCTAATATTTCAATGAGGAGCTAGATGATCAAAGAAAGAAGAAAGAAAGTATCGAATTGCCTTAATCATTTCAACAAGAAGTATAGGAACTTATGATGTGATTTCAACTTCAATTTTCTAGCATAATTTAGGTAACATCTTCACATTATAAAACTTGCAAAAGAGGTAAAATTCATTCATTCAAGTTCTTTTCAATTCACAATCCTTTTAAGCATGCAATTGTCATCAAACTCAATTCACAAGTAGTGATTATCATGGAAATCATCTCAATTCATTAGAAGCACAAAATTTTTCAAAATTTTTCAATTTTTATGGTTTTTTCAAGTTCTTTTTCATGCAATGCAATAAGGAAACGTGTAACAAATAATGAAGATGCAAAGATAGTCTCAAATGAAGCAAACATAGAGAGTAGAGTTATTACAAACATTTAGTACATCCCACCCCATACTTAGGACGAACATTGTCCCTAATGTTCAAAAGAAAGAACAAAAGAAAGAAAAGAAAAAGGAAACTCACAAATGGTGGCGGGAATGTCTAAAACAACGATCATGCATCAATCACTGCGGCGCCGGCGGGGGTGGGAATGGAGAGAAACTCGGATCATAGAACCGCCCAAACTGCTGGCGGTAGACGTCCCTCATCATGTGGTCAAGGTCGTCCAAGCGTCCATCTCTAGCATCCGCCCGGATCTCTAGCGCTCCGACTCTCTCCAAAAGTCCGGTAGCCCAATCCGGCATCTGCTCGTACCATCCCGGGGCGTGACTGTACCATGATGGAGCATCGGATGGTGCTGGTGCTGGTGGCGGTGGTGGTGCTGCTGGCTGCGCCGTGGACCATGGAGGGGGGGTGTCGTACCAAGTGGGAGGTGTAGTCATCCACGTGGGCCTCTCACTCACGCTGGCGCGGCGAGATGACGAGCCTGAAGCTCTAGCTGGACGTGGAGAGCGCCTAGGTACATCCGGGGCCGCCTCCGGCTGATCCGGAAACGTGCCGAACTCCTGCTCTGCTCCTCCACCACTCTCGTACTGATCTCCCATGTCCTCCTCATCCACAACCGGTGGTGGAACGTAAGGGGGAGCCACTAGCCTGTTCGCATGCATCGCAGCGAACGTCTCCTTCCAATTGTGGCGTCCCGCCACAATGGAATACTCCGGCAGCCACTCAATCCCTCTACCCGTCCTAGTCTCCCAAGGCATGCCCGCATAAGACGGACCTCCATGTGTGGGGAAGATGAGTCCCCTAACCATAAAAGCATGTAGCCCTAAGGGAACCGCCGGTATACGGGTGCAAGCAGAAAAATCAACACCGAACGTCCTAGCAATGTGGGTCATTATCCCACCATATCCAATGTTCCCCTTCTTCTTGTTCTTCAGTTTACTCATCGTAGCCGCCAAAAGAGTGGCACAATCTGCACGGCGACCGTAAAGTATACAATAGAGCAAGAATAGCTCATCCGTCTTGATCTTTTGGGGCGTCTCCGTCCTAGGAAAGAGACACTCCGAAAGAACACGGTGAGCTATCTTCAAGGCTAGATGGTACATCAATCTAGCCTTGGTATCGGCGGGTTGCCAACGGTCCTCGTCGGCGTAAATCATGGCTACTTCCTCCAAAAAATCCTTGGGGTAAACTCCGCTCGGAAATCGACCGTTATAGGTCTCATGGAACCCGAAAATGGTCCCAAACTCAACAATGCTCAACTGATAGTCCTGTTCCATGAGACGGAAGGAGACGGTCCTATCAACGTGGCTGTGCTCAAAGGATGTCACAACCTCTCGGGTAATCTCCTCATAGGCGTCTTCACAAATGTTCGTGAAGACAAGCAACCCGGCTCTATCCAAGAGCCATGTAAGATCATCCACAATGTTGAGAGGATGTAGATCCTCCAACAACAAGTACCTAGGACCTATCACTGTCCTCTTCTGTATCTTCTCAAATGCAGCAAGGTGGTTTTCGTGTATGGTCGGAATGCTAGGGTGAGGGGGTGAAGATAGAGGTGAAGGAGAGGATGGTAGTGAGGGAGATGAGGGTGGTGGTGCCCTAGAGGTGGAGGGATTTCCTTTCCTTTTCTTACTTTGATCTCCTTTCTTCTCCTTTATCCTTCCCGACATTCTCCTCACAAAGTCCATTTTTCAGAAAAATTACGGTCTGTTCTTGGGAAATTACGGCCGTGGTTTACCCAGAGACCGTGGTTCGTTTCAGAAACTCGTGAATCTCAGCAAATTCACCAACAATCACCACAACAAGCAGTCCTAATCTAATTCCTTCCGGTTTTTATCAGTTCTTCCTAAAAAACTATAGCAAAAACGAACCAAATCCGCGAAAATCAAGAAGAAAGAAATAACCTCTTTTTCGGATTGAAAAATCCAGAATGCGTGTTTGTTGATCGATTTCCACTCGATTTGTTGCTTGGATTCTGTTCGTGGTTGGATTTGCTGCAGTTTAGGATGAAGAATCGTTGAAAACGATTAGAAAACGAGGAATTGAGAGAGGTGGAGGGTTTTCGGTTTCTAAGTCGTGGAAATGGGGAAAATTTTGGTTAAGTTTGTGAAGAATGTGGGTTTTATAGTGGCCGGCAAAATTTCCAAAAATTACGGTCTGTCGGGGTGGTCCACGGCCGTGGAAGTGTACGGACCCGTGGTTTTGGTGATTTTTCAAAGGCTTTTGAGAATTACGGCCACTGTAGCTATGACGACCGTAATTTAGACCGTGGAACCTTCTGTAAAGCTTCAAAGTCCAAATTTCGTCACTTTTCTTCGACATTATCTTCCCTTAGGGTTGTCCTCCGTCTTTCCTGGAAGTTTCCCTTGATTTCTAGGGACTTCCTCCGCGTGGTTGAACAATTGGTTTTCCAAAACTTTTTGAGCTTTGTTAACCTTAGAGACTTGATCATCAACCTTGATGAGGCGGTTCTCCAACCCTTGAAGCTTTCCCAAGATTGTCTCCAACATGGAATCGGACTTCTCCTTTCCCGCATTGTTTCCTCCATTTGATGATTGCCCCTGGCTTTTCAAAGGAGTAGAGGAAGAGGAGGGTGGAGTTAGTGAATTAGAATTGGAAGGATAGGAGTTACCGGAATTTTGTTGATTGGAGCGCCAATTGTTGTTGTTTGAACTTCGATTGTTGTTCCAATTGTTGTTGTTCCGGTTGTTGTTGTTTCCATTCCAGTTGTTATTCCGGTTATTGTTCCGGTTGTTGTTGTTGCGGTTGGTGTTATCACCGCCATTGTTGTTGCCCAAATAGCCAACATCCTTCTCTTGTTGCTTTGGGAAGTTGGTCTTGATAGTCTCCTTCAACTCTTTGATCTCATTGTTGAGGGAGAAAATCTGATTTTGAGCTTCATGTGTGAGCTTCGCTCCTTGCTCCACACGATTTCCCTCCGCTTTCCGGTGGGAGTACTTCTGTATGACTCTTGCTTGCTTCTCAATGAAGTCCCAAGCGTCATCTTCTCTCATGTCCATGAACGTTCCGCATGAGAGGGATTGGAGGTTGAATTGCGTTCCCGCATCCAGCCCTTTGTAGTAGATTTCCAACAAGGCAAGCTTGGATATGCCATGATGAGGGCAATCCAAGAGTAAATCCTGAAACCTTTCCCAAGATTGAAACAAACTTTCGTTAGGTCTCATGGAAAAAGCATTAATCTTACCTCTAAGTTCCGCCGTTTTGGATGGCGGAAAGAATTTGGTGAGAAACTCCGCGGAAAGGTCTTCCCACGTGTCTAGTTTCCCATTGGGAAGAGCTTGATACCATGACAACGCTTTCCCTTTCAAAGAGAAAAAGAAAGGTTTGAGCTTATAGCTATTGGTAGTAGCGTTCTTCGGTCTCATTGTCTCCATCATACACTCAAAGTTTTGCAAGTGTTGGTGTGGAGATTCAGTGCTTGTACCGCCAAATTGGCTTTGGCGAACAAGAGTGATAACTTGAGGGTTAAAGCTAAACCCTTGCACATCTTCAGCATCAAATTTCACACCCAAGCGGCGTGGTTGTTGTGTTGGATCCATCCGCTGGCCAAGAGTTCTTGGCTCATTATCCACACGTTCGATCGCATTCCTAGGTGGAATGCGGCGATTAGTAGCTCCTTGTGGATGGAAAGGATTCATATTGATCGTGGGATCAATCTCTTCTAACGGCGGCATGGAAGAGTCACTATCATCAGCGGATGAGTGGCTTTTTCTTCTAGACCATGATCTCCTTTTTGAGGACTTCTTGCCTACCTTATTCTCAAGGTCGCTCATCTTTATCCTCATTTGGAAGATCATGTCTTGTAGACCGTTAACTTGAGATTGATGACGATCCATCTCATCTTGGCGGAGAGTTTCATTCCATCGGAGTTGAGATTCCTTCTCCGCCAACTCCGTTTGAAGATCACGTTCGTGTTCTTCGGCCATCTTCTTTTCCTTGCGCTTTTGCCTCAAGGTTTTCTCTAGATCTTGATCAAGAGGTAAGAGATCTTCGGTGTTCCTAGACCTGCGCATGCACTCAAAGAGATATCAAATAACGAGAGCAAGCTCCCAAGCTTGACAACCGGCTACCGGATTCGGTCTAAACCAAATCCCCGGCAACGGCGCCAAAAACTTGTTCGCCCCTAGAGGTGTGTGCAAATAAGTTTTAAATTTATAAAACTAGAATCAAGCAGCGAACCCACAGTGTACGGATCGATATAGTTAAGCAAGAATTCCAGAGTATCGAACACAGGGATTTGGGGAGAACGAACTCGATTGCAGATTATCAAGCAAGTAAATGTGAGAGTTTTGCAAATTATTGGGAAAACAACAATCCTAAAGATCCAGGTATCTAATTGTGGCAATCGATTCAAGATATACTAAATGATATAAAGACAGAGTTGAGATATGCAAAGGTATACTAATGTAAGGTAATCGTACGGTGAAGTTCCAAAAACCTTATATAACTCACCTACAAGACACTCTCTATACAGGTTGTTGAGGCTCAATATAGAAGGGTTCTAGAGGCGAGAATTAGTGTCAAATACCCAAACTTATAATCCAAGGATCAAGACTAACTTAACCGATTGAGGTTGTTGAGGCTCACAATCGAGGTAGAGGTTGTTGAGGCTTCACTACCACCTAGAAAAGACAAGTCTAAACTAAGCTAAAGCAAATCTTGAACTTTAGACTAAAGTAAAAGCAGATTCGTAAACTGAAGTAAAATCACGGTTAGTTCTTGAGGTTCCACGGCCGTGGACTCAAGAACAGCCCGTAATTTAGGGTTTGTCGGCGATAATTCTCTAACTCTCAGGGTCTAATCTGTTTACGATCGATCTATCATCATCTAAGCCACAACTATCAACCCTTCACCTTAGAATTGTTAAGGGTTTTTAGCCAATAACAGTCATGTTGATATCAATTCAAGAATTAAAAGATAAAAAGATGAAAACTTTCAAGAACTTTCAATAATCTTCAATTCAATCTCAAAGTCACAAAGAGAATAAGTGATGTCCAAAGATTCACAATAGAACGAATAATCGTAACCCTAGGAAAGAAAAGAAAACGGGATGTCAATCCGTTTTCCAAATCGAACCTAATCAAGATGAGAGATCTTCTTGCAAAATGTTCCAAGAACTTCAATCTTCCGCAATTCCTGGAAATCTCCACGACAATCTCCACCAAAAGTGCGAGATTCGAGAGGTTCCAAACACGAACTTCGATCTCTTCAAAGAGATGTCACTTGCTTCCAAGCAAGCTAAGCAAAACGTCTTCGTGTCTAAGCGGCGAAGAATGAGGGTAAACGGGGTGTATGCGGTGATAAATGCCGCTAAGCGAAGCTGACGGAAACTTGCTTCGTCCGTCTTTTTATAGTGTAGGGCAAATGTCGGCCCGGCCCAATCTTTAAAAGATCGTGGCTTCAAAGTGTGGCGAAAAGATTCGCCAAGATCACGGTCGTGGAAGTGTTCCACGACCGTAATTTAGGGCGTGGAAACAATTACGGTTTGCAACATATGTTCCACGGCCGTGTAATCCCCTGGAATGAACATGAATTTCTGACTCCAAATCCACGGCCGTAATTCTGAACGTGGTTTGTAATACGGCCGTATTTTAGGGCGTAATTTAGGGCAAGAACGTGATTCTTCCCTAACTCGTGCATTCCTCAATCTAAGACTCCAAATTGCTTCCAACGAATGTCCTTAATCTATGGACATATCAACTCAACTCTCCTTTGCTCGATTCCGTTCGGAAATAGCTCCAAATCACCTATAATCAACATAGAACTAGTGTAGACATCCATATCGACAATATAGGTAATACTAGCTCTCATATGCACAAAGTTCAATCAAAGACTATCAATATGAATCAAATACGTTTAGAAAACGTGCCTAAAATATCACAATATTTCATGCTAACAGCTACTGGCCCACACTGAGATGCCGTAGATAATCCTGCAAGGTGAGCTATTCATTCCATTTTGCATGACTACAGGAGGGATACCGGACTTTGCCATCATGGTGGTGGAGGATTTAACCTGGATCAAGAGCAAGAAGAAGGGTGATATTTGTGTGGGAGGATTAGTGACTCACATAGCCAATATATTCTTGAGATCGACCATTCCGCATGCACCTTGGCCGCTGAGGCCAAGCCTCTGGGTTTGCAGGAGTTCATCACTCATTTGATCTTAGTTCCTTGAGGTCGTGGTTCGCCATGAGTGGCCATGCCTCAGGAGACTAAAGCTCTGAGGGGTATTCCATGGTCTTCTCAATTCGCGGTCTCATACCCGAATAACTGGAGGGAGATCTGGAGACCATTAGCATAGACAGCAGAGGTAGCTGCGGAGGTCGGCACAAACAGTGGCGAGGAGGCTGGCGGAGGAGTTTCCATGGACACCGGGACTGACACTACATGTCCTAGTGCTCTGGTAGTAGAGATTGGCGATGATGAGGTGACCGAGAATGAGCATCCAACACCAGAGATGCAGTATGAGGTTCCCGAGCAATGGGAGCACCACTAGTTCCGCTCTCGCCGCCGGGACCCCGAGGCTCACAGGAGGATTGGCGATCTTACTCGTCAGATGGAGGATTCCTTCAGCACCCTACGCACTGATCTGGATAGGCACCTCGACGCTAAGACTCGATCGATCGGAGACATGCGACGTGAGATTAGGAGAGTCATCATTACTAGCTTCAGATGCAAATGATGATTGTAGAGCAGCAGATGGGATTTGCTTTCGATCCATCACAATACCCCTTTCCTCCACCGCCAATGGATGCTTGAGTCTACCTTGGAGGCGCTCTTTACTTCTTTTATTATGGTGTTCTGCTAAACATTGTGAGTACTTTCTTTTGACTTTCTATTACCCATTGGGACATTATGTCCTAAGTATGGGGTGCTTTAAATAATTGGTCTGTAATAACTGATATTTGTGCTTTATGACTTCCGCTATGACTCTTATTTAGTATCTTATGGTTGTATGACATATTACATGCATTGCATTATGATTTTGATCGAAAATACGTGAAAACTGGTTTGAATTTTTTTTTGTCTCGAGCGAAATACACATGGCCGCACGAGATGTCCACAATAGGAGCTTACATCAGTCTAGCATCTCGGTTGTCCGTACGTGTCTCGGCCGATATGGTTTTGAAAAACGTAAAATTTTCAGAAACTTTTGTGCTTCTAGGCTGGAGATGATCCCAATGATGATACTTGTTTGCTGAATGGTTTTTATGATCTTTATGTGATTGAAATAATATATGATATATTTAAGGTTTGAATGCTTTGTTTAAAATTTAAGCATGCTTAGTGAGTTGTTTTATCCAAATAATGTTGAATTTGGAAGTTGAAACTGCATTATAAGTTCTCTTACGTTCTTCTTGGGATGATTAAGGCAATTCCTTTTCTTTCTTCCTCTTCTATATCATGCTTTTAGCCCCTCATATATATACATTTGCCTCCCTTTATCTATCCGGGAAGTTGGAAGCGAGAAAGTGAATAAGTTTGTGAAAACATGAAGTGGGAAGTGGAGGAGTGTTAGAAAACAATAGGTTTGGGGGCGTTAGTCGCGATGATGAGTAACTCGACACCATTCACATAGTCGGGTGTTTGTGTCTTGCCAAAGTCGGATTGATTGATAGTCCTAACGAGTCATTGTATGTGCATCAAGGTTTGAGGCATCTCGAGAAAGTGAGAATTGTTGATCTCCAAGGATTCAGTTATTGTGCACCTCTGTCCACGTTCTCAAGTGAAAAGTAAAGAAATATGCTGAAAAGAAGTAAGAAAAGCTTATTGGTGGATGTTGAGTTGAGTTTGAAGTTGTGAAGTTCTTATCCTTTTCCCGGATTTTAGCACCACACCATCCTTTATACATCCTACCCTGACATATTTCTTAACCTCTATTTGAAAGGCCTTGAGTATGTTGTTTGACATTGTGGTTGTAACTGGATTATCCATGATTGATTTTGATGAGTATAATTATCGACGCATTCCATGATTTCATGTGAAGTATGATTGGCTTTCTTGTTTCTATAAATTGTTTTGATCATATATTGATTCTTGCTAGCTATGCAGCATTCTCTAAGGGTGATCTTTGAGTAGAAGCACACAACCAAAATTTTTGAAGGTTTTCATTGATCTTGAATGATTTATAATCCACATTATCTCATATCTAAGATTTGAACCTTGGTTGGGGACAAATAAGAGGCAAGTATGGGGCATTTTGATGACATGAATTATAGTCTATATTTTTGTTATGGTTTTGACGTTTTCTAGTCACTATTTTGCATGCATGGATATATACATATATTTCTGATGATTTTGTCATTATTTGTATACTTTGCAAGAATCGAGGTGTACACCAAGTTTGATTGTAATTGTAGGGAATATCGTAGAAAATATCTTTGGATCATAGGATTTTTGGAAGACGGCTGGATAACAATGGGACATTGAAGTCTAAGGAGACCATTGTTGGTTTGTTTGCATTATTGATTATTGAGAATCCTTTGTTGAGTGTTTTATTCTCTTTTCTTGATATCTTGATTTCATATACATTGATTGCTTGAACATAATGATTGTTGGCTATAATCCTTGCGATTCTAGGGTGATTAGTTGAAGGTTGTGGTATAGATGATGAAAGAATGAGCCTATATCGCGAGTGGACCCTGAAAGCTTCAGTTTTACCTAAACCGAAACCTGTCTCGGTCTATTCTTGGAGCATCTCGACCGAGATCAATCAAGAAATGCACGAGATTGCCCGCTGCTTGTCCGATCTTGAGTTTAGGTTTTAGTTTGCCAAATCCTATCCTTGTTACACTTTTCCTGGTTTATATCCAAGCCTAGGAGGAGACTTACACGGTAATTCCTTTGCTTGTTTACCGATGATGATGAGTGTTAGGTAACAAGAGTTTATCATTTGTTAGGGTTTGAGTGTCCTTAGAGATCTTGAGTCGAAACCACAATTGAATACTTTGATCTCTAGAATCTGCATTCCTTTATCTGATATATATACATCATTATTCTTTGTTACTTGAGATTTGCATGACAACCTAAAGATATATATTGTTGCTTGATTTCTCCATAGTCCTTGTGTTTGACCCTGGAATACTTGCTTGTATTGCGATCGATCCGTACACTGAGGGTTTGCTATTATCTGCTTGCTTCTTGGTATAAATTTATGACTTATTTCCACACGTTTTGAAGCAAACACGTAGTGGCACCAGATCTTCAAGGCATGAACTACAACAGCCAACTCGAGGTTGTGAGTCGGGTAGTTCTCCTCATAGGTCTTCAATTGCCTTGACGAATACGCTATGACCTTACCTCGTTGCATCAAAATGCACCCTAAGCCTAGCTTGGATGCATCACTGTGTACTACAAAATCCTTTACTCCCTCAGGCTATGTCAGGATAGGAGAAGAGGTCAATCTCCTCTTCAGCTCCTCAAAACTATGCTGATACTAATCTTACCACGTAAACTAGATGGTCTTCCTCAAAAGGCCGGTGAGTGGTCGAGCGATCACTGAGAACTCTTCCACAAAGCAGGGATAGTACCCTTCTAAATCCAAGAAACTATGTACCTCCTTAACTTTCGTCGGAGGCAGCCAAGTAGATATTGACTCAATCTTGGCCGAATCAATCATGATCTCCTCGGCGGTGATCACATGACCCAAGAATGTCACCTCGGACATCAAAAACTTACACTTAGATAACTTAGCGTACAAATCTCTATCCGAAAGAACTCTGAGCACCGTCCTCGGATGTCCAACGCGCTCCTCTCTACTCCTAGAGTACACTAGAATTTTGTCGATAAATACCACCACAAACTGGTCTAAGAAGTCGATAAAAATGTCATTCATCAACTACATAAACACAGAAAGCGCATTCGTCAGTCCAAATGGCATCACTACAAACTCGTAGTAGCCGTACTTGGTCCGTAATGTCATCTTGGGCACATCCTGATCTCTCACCCTCAATTAGGGATATTCACGACCTCAAGTCGATCCGGGAGAAAACTGTCGCTCCATGCAGCTAGTCTAACAAGTCATCAATGAGTGGCAGTGGATACTTGTTCTTGATCGTAATCTTATTCAACTCCCAGTAGTCGATGCATAATCTCATCGACTTGTCATTCTTCCTCACAAACAGGACTGGTGCTCTCTAAGGTGAAACACTAGGGAGAATGAATCCCTTGTCTGCAAGCTCCTCGAGTTGCTTCTTCAGCTCCAACATCTCGATATGCGCCATGTGGTAAGGCGCCTTCGAGATCGGTCTCGTCCTTGGCTCCAACATCATGTTGAAATCTTTATCCCTTTCTAGTGGCAACCCTGGTGGCTCAACAAACTCATCCGTGAACTCACTCACAACTGGGATCTCCTATACAATCGGGCTATTACTCTCCTTCATGGCATAGCACCATAATACCTCATAGCCCACCCGATTAATCTCGCCGCTCGGACGGCGCTGATAACCGTCCCGGACTTCCCAAGGTCCTAGTCTCGGAATATCTCAACCTGCCCGGTCTCGGTAGTGACCTTCATGGTCCTCCTATTATATTCAAAACTGCACCATGCATATCCATCCAGTTCATCCCCAAAATAACTTCGTCATGTGCTAAGTACATGACAAAGAAGTCTACTCACTAGTCACGATCTCCTAAGAGGATAGGACAATCGTGGATCTCCCGGTTTCCCCGTACCTTTCCCCCATCGCGTAACCCGTTGGTAAAAGTTGCTCCCACTACTGTCTCTAGCGATAGCCGCTCCACACAAATATCAAATATAAACGAGTGTGTAGCACCTACATCAAATAAAACTCTAATAGGCATGCCATGAGTATGAATGGTACCTGTAGTCGCTAATGCTGCCGGATCCTCCGTGTTCCTCATCTCGAATACTCGAGCCTGAAAACCACTAGCCTTTGAGGTACCTCCAACTCGAACTCCACCCCGACCTGAGCCCTATGCTAAACCCTATGAAGTAGAATGCCTAGGGGCTCTATATTGTAGCTACCCCTAGGTCATATGCTATTATGACCTCTATCCACCACTCTGTGCTCCCGCAGGGGATGATCCCTGTTGTTATGCAGCCCTGCCCTGGCGGCAGAAGCAAGCTAGGTGACCAGTCATGTCACAAGTGAAAATTTTCACCAATGGCTTCTTACAAGAGGGCTTAATATGACCCCGCTCTCCACAATTAAAGCACTGTCCGTCACCCTTGGGGAGCGGTTCCGACAATCTAGAACTTTGTCTACTACAAACATTGACTCGTCCATATCCCGATGCTCTAACTCCTACACTAGCCTGTCCGGTCTATTGTCTCTTCTCAGGTCCGCCCGACTGCGCATCCCTCCTAGGACCCGGTCGGTCCCTCTCATATGTTGATGCTCGGTCCTAGTAATCCGCCAAGGAGTCACAACGGAAACCAACAAGATAGGCGCGTGAGGGCTCTCTCAACCTCCGTGAGAACAAATACACGTGTTGGTCCACCGGAGGTGAGGCAGGACCATGTAGTGTCAACTCCTCTCTAAGCCTCCTGATCGCCTCCACCACCGGGACGTCCTCAAACCCAACCTCTAAGAAATCATGCACTCTATCTCTCCTTAGTGTTGCAAGGCAGAAACTATTCCGAACGAGGCTCAACATCTGATTAAACCTAGTAACTCCTCTCCGGACCGTCCTCTACCAGTACTATGCCTGATCTCGGAATAATATCTATACTAGCTCCATCCGTCGATCCTTGGGGCAACATATCGACTCTAATGAGGACTCCATATGGCCTATATAGTGCTCCACCTCTAGCCCCACCTTCCCGTCGAAAGTGGGTACTCGTAGCTGGTTCAAAGCCTTATACCAGGAGTCCGGTCTCGGTGATCTCAAGTCGTCTCGCCCTCAGCAACTACCACCGGTGCAACCCTCTCCGGTGCAGTTATAACCTGGGTAACCCTTTGCGAGACCTCAACCGATTGTGTAGGTACTGGTGGTGCCGGGGGTGATACTCCAGTCCTATATGCTTCCTCAACCTGTAGGATGTACTCCCGGTACACATACGCTCCTATCGACACTCAACCAAACTCAGCCAACGGTGAACTCTATGCTCCAGACCTAGCATCGGTCCCCTCCCTAACCTAGGGAATAACACTCTCAGCAACCTCCTCAACAGGAGCATCAGTAGTTGGCCAATTCGCAGCTGGCAGGTCCACAATGGGGATACTTCCCCGACCTCTAGTTAGCGTAGGTCTACCTTCTCGTCCTCGACCTTTGACAGTAGGAGTCCTATCCGTTCCGCCACGTCCAACTAGTGGGGGGTGGACGACCTATTCGCCATCACGCGGTTATCCTAGTACGCGCCATGTGCACGATATACATATCCTCTAATCAGACAAAGCTAACGTACACATAAGTATCACATAAGTCCAATAAACTATCATGGAAAATCCAAACTAGTAACTAGGCTTCCGAGATCTACGGAGGTAGTGGTGGTTCCCGTACTTATTATACCCAACCTGACTATGCACATGAATTTTGAAATAAAAAATTTATAAAACCCACACCACTTTCGGGTTCTGTTTTTAATCATTCGACCTTTCTAGAAGGTTTCCAATGCCATTGTTGCAAACCCAGAGCTTTGATACCATATTTTAACAACCCAAATATCATAATCGAGGCACTATGGGTTAGGACCTCACAATGGTCCCGACTATAACTTGACAACAATATTACTAGATCTTACAATAAGACATAAATGATAAAACACTGAAATCCAAATACTAAAATATACAATGTCAAACAACTAAACAGACTCTCAACCGAGGTATAAAAGACATAAACGAAATCCACAAAGGAAGCTGTCAAAGTCGGCAATAACAGAAACACCTAAAACCCACACCCATTCTAACACATACGGGAACCCCGACTGACCACCAACTCCGGCTCACTCGGCAGCTACCCTATCCTACAAAGCATCTAACAACATGGATAAACCGTTAGCTTACCATAATATATAGAAAAACACCAAAGCAAAATCACATAAAAAGCAAGAGTTAAACACATATCATGCTATCACAAAACTCTTTTATTATTTTCTTTATTAAAGTCATCCACATTATTCATTTATAGTTTTGATACGAGAAGTCGTAGACTCTCGCCTTTGGTCCTTTATCTAGCTGGAGTGGTTCACAATACCGCCCCGTATAAACAATGGAGTGGTTCGGTACCCTCCCCGTATACCAAGTCTAACCTAGTTGCGAAGGACCTCCCAGACTCCTTCGGGAGAACTAGACAAGTGATCATCGCCCGTTACCCGTGGGCCAAATAATAAGTCGGTTATATAAGAACAAAAATACACCACAACACATAAACATACACCATTCAAGCATTTGCCAATACATCATAGAAGCTAAGTAAATCCTAAGGACTTACCTATAACAGAATAAGCTCAACTATCCAAACAAACCCGATCAAAAATCAACTCCTCAACACTTGATACAAGTCAAGGAAAGGTATCAAACCAACCTACATCAATACGAAAGTCCATCCTAATAGTTTACTAAATTACGCATAACTTAACGTAACTCTACAACTAACCAAACCCTAACCCCACTCATGGGAAACACTATAAATATTCTAGGCCACCTATCATGATGCTACGTGCCATGATCAAAGGGTACAAAGAAGGAGGAACAATGTACCAAGAGAACACCCTTAAGTCGCAATAACAACTTAAGTGTCTCACTGGAGGTAAACTACACCTGCAGTAGACGAAAGGCGTGGGGCGATGAGGCGCGATCGCGGGAAAGGAAGGCGTTGTCGCGGGACTGGTGACTGCGATCTCCGACTTCTCCTTCTTCGTGCAAGGTCTCTTTCTTCTTCAACACTTCTTGTAACTCTTTGTAGTCTCAGTCAGGCACTCATGTAGCCCCTTTGTAACCAAAGGAACAACAAGGGAGACATAACCTACCCTTACTCTTCAATGAAATATAAGAAGACGATCGGTTTCTTTGGGGATGCACAAAGATGGTTTTCTTCATTAATCTTGTTGCAGTCCGACAAAGATGAAAGGCACAAATCTGCTGGTGACGGAATTAATAGAGAAAGAGAGAGAGTGAGAAGGTGAAGAAAGGTAGAAGAAGGAATCACTGAAGGAAGGGATGAAGAAAAGGGGAGAAGGAGATAAACACTTACGTAAACCTGCGAGGTAATCAAGAGTTTGAGAGAACGGCAAATGAAGATCAGGATAAAGAGGAAGAAGGGTTTTGGGTTATAAAAGGAGACATGCGAAACGACGGTTACAAAACAGAAGGGACGCAAACTGCTGCTTACCCGCACCCGCGGGAAGCAATAACCGCACCTTCGGAGGCCCACACACGACCAATAATGGCCGCCCCCCGGGTAGCCTATGCTTGGCCTTATCCTAGAGAGCCTCTAAGCCGGGTGTTACAATTACAAATTTGAAGGAATGACCAGAGAAGATAGAATCTCGCTCTAGTGGACAATCTCGGCCCCTAGTGAAAAAACTCGCCCCTGATTTATACCGAGATTCTTCTCAGTTGAGAGTAAATAAATTTCGACCGAAATTCATAAATAAAGGTGACGGGTGTTCGCGTGTTCGTTACTAAGCTCCAGCCTCAGAACCCCATTCACCAGCCTATCATGAGCAAGGTATGACCTATTCAAGTCAATATTAGGATATATCTAATGCTCTGAAGTTTGATAATTTCCAAGATGAGCGGGATCATCCTACATATGAACAACATCCGATGAGAGGATAAGAATATGAATCAATGAGATCTCATCCAACGCGTGACCGAATTGGGAAGGTCGAGGGGATTCCACCAATGGAGGTTGCACAAGTCACCCAACCCGAGAGACCTTGAGTTAACAAAATAAGAGCCACGTTGGAAGAGTTGAATAAACAATTACCGCAAGGGAATCATGAGTTTCTCAACCCCGAACGGAGAAATCATTAATGAAGGTTATCCAAACTATAGAAGTTAGTGATTCTAAAACTCCTATTACTATGAGTGATCATTTGGAGTTATCGGAATCTGGTTTGATGACTAAAATTGATGATGATGATGATAAGCATGACATAATATAAGTATGGGAGAACATTCTCTTGAATGTGATGTGCATGACCGTAAGTTGTTGCATTCATCTTTGAATTGTTCTTTAGTACAAAGTCCTAGTAATCTATCTTCTAGTGTGCCTTTAATCCAATACACAAAACCTAAGTTTTATGTAGTGCATTGTGGCATTCTTAGATTACCATAGGAAGTATGTGATGCATAAGATTGTTAATGAAAAGTTAAGATGGCATAGAGTGTTGTATGTTTTACATTGCCATGACTTTGTTAATACATTACTTCTTTCAAACTTTAATCTTGCACCGTTATCCAAGAGGAAGCGAGTGAGCTTTATTTTAGGATTGCAAGATGAGAGTGTTAAGAAGAGGACATTGTCAAAGCAGTACATGAGGGTTCATGCAAGGAGCTAGAAAAGAAAGGAATGTGTGCTCTTGCCATGGCTAACAAGTTTCGCCAATTAATTTTATTTAAACTAGGAGATCCAAATTGGATACACCCAGGGGAAGGAAAGCTCCAAGAAAACATCCAGGTTTCATCATCTAAGGCAAATTTTGGAGTCACAATAGAAATATCGGCTCCAGCCCTAAAATGTCACCTGATATTTGAGGATGAAGCCCGAGATTTACCATTGTTGCATGTTATGGTGAAGTTTGTGAAGCCCCGAGTTTTACAAAGCTCGAGATCTTCCAGGAGAGCCATGGAACTTGGAGTTTTTACCATCCGGACATCTAAACGCATTCACAGCAAGAAATGCACATATCAAGAGGGAATGGATGAGGAAGAAGAAATTGATGACTTCATCCCATGAAGTTAATCCGGTCCAAAAGCTGTCATAATTGAGTCATTGTGTGATTAGTGATGAACAAGGCTATGACTCGAGGTCGAATCTTTGTCAAAAAGGGGAGTATGATGTGATACTATCCTTGATAGCATTTATACCTACATTACATGGATCATTCACTAATCTAGGAGCAAGAGAAATTCAAGCAAAAGTCCCTTACAAGTTGCAAACATGGAAGGAATCGATAGAGTGGAAGATTGCATGGAAGATGCAAAATCTCGGCCAAAACTTAGAAATCTCGGCCGAGATTGCACTCGATATTTTCTCTCGGACGCGCGCTTGTAGATCCGGCCAAAGATCTTTTAAATTTGGCAACTATCTTTATATTTCTTACCTTAAAGCTCTCATACATTCTTTGGGTAGTTGTTAGTTTTGATCCTATCTTTGGGATTATTAATTTTATATCTTTTAAAGGTATCTTTCCTAGATTATCTTGTAAAAGATATCTTTCTTAGTTGATATAGTAGATCTCCCTTATAAATAGCCTTAGAGGGGAAGATTTTTAGATAGCTCAATTTATTGTTTCCACAATATTGTGAGACACTTGTGACTTCATTCATGAAGTTTGCATTTTATCATTTCTATTCAATCAAAAGGAGAGTTTTTTATTGAAAAGTTGTGACTCCTTATCAGGTTGTTCTTGTGTGTGTTAATATTTTTGAAGGTTAGTGATACAAGTCAGACTAGTCTCTCCTTGTGCTTGTCTTATTTAGAAGGCTTGTGTAAGGTTAAAGAATGAAGGGAGAATGATAACTCTTTGTATCGGATTTTCACATATAATAGATCAAGGTTCTTTGCAAGTGTTATAATAGTCCTATCTTCCTATATTTATTATATTTCATTACATTAATCATCTTCTTATCTTTCCATATCATTATTCCGCATTCTAAGATTTACTAAATCTCGGTCTGTTCTTACCGAAATCTCACCCGAAATTTCCATTATGCATCCAAGATTTGCTTCAGTCAAGAACTTTCAATCTAGATCGGGAACCGCGGCTTCAACCCCACATCAAAGGGTTTATCAACATTATTACAAGCAACTACATTATTGTGATCTTGAGAATGGAAATAACTAGTAAGCTTCTATAATCCTCCATCCAGATAGCCCTCTACTATGATTGTTTCAGTAGTATGGCCTTGAAACAAACAAGTGATAGAATTAAACATTGTTGTGCAAGAAGTCTAAGCAATAATACGATGAATAGAGATGAGATTATGCTTAAATCCATGCATAAACAAGACATTGTCCAATATCAATGTAGGAGATACTGAAATTGCTGATGAATGAGTAACAATCTTCACTGAACCATCAGGAAGGCCGATCTGAACAGGCTTTGATAATAAGGTCATATTGGAAAAAGCTCAGGATAATAACATATGTGGTTGGTGACTCCATAATCAATAATCCAAATACGTGGTGGAGATGATACATGAGCTATAAAGGACTATGTAATACATGCAAAACTAATGGAGTTAGATGCTTCATTGTTCCTTGATTTTGTGTTCAAGATTTTGAGCATGTCTTGAAAAATCAAGGAGACAATATTAGAGTCCACGCCTTTGGTATCTTGATCATCGAAGGGAGTGTGCAAAACTGGATGTGCATAATTTTTGGATCTGTTAGTGGCAAGGTTCCTTGAACCTTTATACTAGTCAGGAAATCCATGGATCTTGAAATAATTCTCCTCCAAATGTCCCTTTTCTTTACAATGATCACATTTTCTATCCCATTCTTCGTTTCGAAAATCTTGCATGCTTCCTTTTGCTTGTCGATGAAGAATTTGTTTGTTAGCTGCTAGTACCTCATGAGGAATAGACTGTGTAGAACTAACCTCTCATTGATTTTTAACTTAAAGAATCATTTGATATGTACGATTCAGGTAAGGTAAAACTTTAAGAGATAGAATAGTGGATCTATCATGATTGAATTGATGATTTAGTCCCATGAGAAACTGAATGAGACGTATTTTGGCTTCACGTTCTGCAAGATTCTTAGGGATTTCACATTTGTAATGAACAATACCACCACAACAAAAAACTAGCAAAGCATGAGCTTGCAAGTCATCCCAAAGTTTCTTGAGTTTGCCATAATAAACTAAAACTGTAGACTTATCTTGCTTCATAGAGGTGAGATTCTTGTGGATTTGATAAATCAAAGCATTGGATACATGATATCTCTCCATAACTTCGTCCCAAATTTCTTTATCCAATTCAACATAGGAGAAGTTCTCTACAATCACTCATTTCATTGAGTGAATAAGCCAACATTTGATCATGTAATCTGCTCTAATCCAACGAGTAGCCTTTTCCACATCATCATTCTCCTTAGCACAAGATCCATTGATATATCCTAGCTTCAATTTTTCTCCAAGCGCCATGTGACTGCCTCGTTTTCACGTGAAAAATTGGATCCATCGAACAATGTCGATACCAATTACATTCCAAAACCATCATAGGGCGCCAAATAAAGCGGATTGATAGAATTTCCAGGAAGAAATCGTTCAATCCCAAGGAAGAGACCAACTCCTGGTTGAACATTATTTCTAGGATCGGGATGATCCAAGTTTATTTTTAATATCACTATTATCATACATAGATGATCAATCTCGAAATGTGTTTCAAAAATTTACAAATAAATCTTCACTTGCTCTGATAACATTCGAAGATGAAAGGAAGAGGATGAAAAGAAGGAACGATTTTTATACAATCTTAACTCCATTTTATTACAATGTAGGGCATATATACACCCGTATCTTATATCTAACCATCACCACTTTATACCCTTTATTTACATATATAACCCTATACATTGTGAGAGTATATATATCATATCCATAGATCTCGAATATTTAGTTCCCAAATTGAACATAAATAGAGCTCTCTAAATCTCTTATGAAACACGAAAAAGATAGACAACACAACCTTCTTCTAAACTCTTTCTTTTCTTCTTCCTCTATTCACATTATCTGAGAGTTTCAACTCGCTTAAAAGAGTACACGTTTGTGTGAGTACAGAATAACCCCTGGAGTGTACTGTCTTGGTTGATTTGCATGCGGATCTAGAAGATTTTTGCTAAGTGTATTAGTTAACTACGGCTATGTGATTTCCTCATTGTTATTAAGTTCTTGGTGTTCTGGTTCTACCAACATGTGTGAGACCTCTAGACTACTAAATTCAAAGCAGTTTGGCATATGTTGTCAAACACAGGGCTTTATGATTAAATAATGTATAGATGTAAAATGATGTTGTAGTTTTGCTGAATTTTAGGGCTTTGCCTGCTGGTAGGCGCGCCATCATCTTCATACACTCACCTTTACAACCAATAAAAAGTGATAACTAATCCAAGAAGGTTGAGGCTGTAATCCCTGAAATTAAGCCTTTTAATTATTGCCCAAACCCTTCTATATTCACTTAACAACTTTATTATATCATACAATTAAGTGCTATAGTTTGTAACTCTAAAGTTGATGATTTCGATGGATGGATGAATACAGCAGCTAGCTAGGGTTTCATGATCGAGTTATCCCTAGATGATCTAATTCACACTTCTTTTCTTAGGGCATATCTCCCTATTAATTCACAAGCTAGCTAGGGTTGGGTCATGGTAAGCTCATCTGTGGTTCCGTAGAAGGAGACCCTTCGTCTTGCAAATCCCAACCTCTATCAAAGTCTGCCACGTAATTGTTGTTGTTCATCAACCCATTTTGACGATCCCTGAATAAGGACGAATTCCCTGCTGTGTTAAGGCTGTTGCCTCCAAATTGAGGCATCACCATCTTTGGGTACTCAGATTGGAGCCGACTATGCACATCTTGTGGGTAAGAGGAGCAAGAAGATGTCGAGGTCATGTTTCCGAACACTCTCTCACTAAGGATTGAAGAGTAGTTGCCTCCATCAGTTGCTGCTTCTTGCTTCAAGCTTGCCAACTGTGCTTGCAAATTCACCACCTAATCAAACAAAAGGAAAATTAGGGTTTTGAGATCAACTATATCACAAAATGAGTGGTGTAATACGTTAACTTTTCTTATATCCTTCGCGGGACCGAATGACGTGGAGGGCAAACATCTAGTGAGCCACACAAACAAGCACACGGGTTTCATCCTAAAATCAATTGGTAATAAGAGTTGTCCGAATGTTTATATGATAGTCTTACGTAACTGTGTGCTATCGATGTGGGACACTTTTCTTTTTCTTCATTACCACTCAATATAGTAGCCATTTCACATGGAAGGTTAACAAAGTGTCATCTAAAATTGTTTGCTCCTCCGAGTGCCAATGGTTTTGTTATGGGAAGTACCTGTTGTTGTAAGGCAAAAATGTGGGAGACACAACCATAGATTGGATCGTCGAGCCTTGCTTGAGCTTCATAGGAGATGGTGAGGGCGGCTTCACTTCGCTCACTCACCGGGAGGTGAGCGAGGAGCTTAGAGACGTTGCTTGCACCAAACACCTTGTGGATGGCGGAGAAGTGGGTGGCTCCTTCTTCATGGCAGAAGTAAGGTGCAAACACACAACCTCTCACACATTTCCTCCTTAGGAATTTGCAGGCTCCACAAGGTGAACCTGACCCTCTCATTATTAATTTCTCCTTTTATTTATGCAGTTAACACTTGGAATTAAGATGAAGAAAGTAAAGAAGCAAATACATGTTTTTTATAACACACGAGAGGAAGAGAGAGGAAGAGAGAGAGAGAGGGGATACATTAGTTAAATAGATATATACTATATATTGGTGGTTTATATTATGACCAATACTTAATAACTTATGGTTCCCCTAATGGGCTACAAACTTGAGCTATTATGATTAAATTAATGTAACCCTCGTGTGTTATTTTGTTTTTGGAAAATAAAATCTTTCCATCTTTGATCAGCAGTGCCAAAAGTTTGCAACAATCCCTCTTGTATATGCATGTTGTAAGATTCCCATATATTTACAGATATGTATTGTCTTTATGTTGAATTGATTTAGTTGCCATGTAGATTCAATATGATGACTTCGAGTTGTTCCTGGTTTTTTCACCGGTTTAGTTAAAATCATGTTTTCCTCGGATATATGTCTATCATTTTTATTTCATCTCGTCTCTTACCATCCTATACCTTAAGTCCTAATCATTTACCATAAATCTATAATGTACGATCATGCATATTATTCCTTAGCTTCATTTATTTTTGTCTTAAGATTATGTATTTATAAGAAAATTTATTATTTAATTAAAAATCAATATAGTCTCATTGACAAGGCAAACTTGCATTCAAACAACAAGGTAGCATTCTTGAATGAGAGGCTACTGGATTAATTAAGATTATGTATTTTTATGAAAGATAATGACCCGAACAACAAGGTAGCTAGCATTCAAACAACAAGGTAGCATTCAACCGGTTAATCTTTATTACATAGTTATATTCCTTTTCACAAAGACATTCACAACCCGTTAATTAAGGCCTATATGTTTGTTACTGGATTAATGTGACTAAATCTTTATTACATAGCATTCTTGAATGAGAGGCTACTGGATTAATTAAGATTATGTATTTTGCATGGGATTAAACTAGTTAGGTGATCAAATTAGGTAGGAAACAACATGCAAACAAAGTTAGAAACTAAAAATATAACACAAATGTGACTAAATATAAACTTCTATTTAAAAAGAACTTACAACCAGCTGGTACGAAAGCTTTAATCAACCCAATATAGCAAGGAGACTTTAGCACTTCATACAAAAACTATGAAAGACAAATAACAAAAGAGGTTTTGGCTGGATAAGAGATGATTCTAACAACTTCCTACATCTTTATTTATACTACTTAGGGAACTAAATTCCACTAAGTAGGTTAAACATCCACTTTCACATAATTTGGTTGGTTCTTTTTAGAAGTCTTCAAGCATTTATTCTCATCCCAATCTTACATATATATTAAGCCAACCGGCAATAATATAACTTAATAAGTTCTCTAATCCGTAAACCTACAAGATCAAAACACAAGTAAGCATTCAAGCACGGATAGAGAGATATATGAAAGATAAACAACCCCGTTAATCTTTATTACATAGTTATATTCCTTTTCACAAAGACATTCACAACCCGTTAATTAAGGCCTATATTTTTGCTACTGGATTAATGGCCCGAACCCGGAACAAATTAATCTTAGCATTTTGCATGAGATTAAACTACTTAGGTGAATAAGTTAGGTAGGAAACAACATGCAAACAAAGTTAGAAACTAGGAATATAACACAAATGTGACTAAATATAAACTTCTATTTAAAAAGAACTTACAACCAGCTGGTACGAAAGCTTCAATCAACCCAATGTAGCAAGGAGACTTTAGCACTTCATACAAAAAATATGAAAGACAAATGACAAAAGAGGTTTTGGATGGATAAGAGATGGTTCTAACACCATCCTATCATATTTATTTATAATACTTAAGGAACGAAATTACACTAAATAGGTTGTCTAAACCATCACCTTAATGGCCATAAAGGGTGAGTTTAAACAACCAACTTTATTACGATTATTGCACAACCGTGGGCACGACATCTGGGAGCCGCGGGGGAGGTTTAGTGCAAAACGCTCCATCATCAACTTGGCCGCAGGGACGGCATGGGAGTGTCGCGGGTGCGTGTCCTTCAATGCTCTAGAGACGTTTAGACTCTTGAACTCTTGACTCTCTTCTAGATGCGGGAGCGGGCCTATGTCACAACGGGGGCAGTGACACGGTCGCTTGGGCTTCTCAGATCCGTAGGAAATGGGCGCTTGGGCGCTGACACTCATCTTCAAGCGGAGTCACCACGGGTGTGGGGAAAGGCCGGTGACGAGCGCTAAAATCCTAGGTCGTTTTCATTTAGCTTAGGTCAAAGTAGAAGTCCTAACGTTACACTAACAAATTTATGTATAGCATAAGTAAGGGTCGAACCCAAGAGAGTTAAGTTGATGTTTGATTTAAATTCAATTATTGAGATTGTAACCAATAAGGGGGGGGGGGGGGTTGGATTGATTTATAACAAGACAAAAGCATTAGAAACAAGTAAAGATGTGAATGAACCGATGAGAAAAGGACTACACTAGGTTGATTCTTAGCATGCAATGCTACTTTGATTTGTTCTTTTTATAAGTATTTCAGCAATGTTCTCGTCTTGATCATATATATGTGTGTTGAGCAAACCGGCATCAACACAAGTTAACAAGCTAATGTTCCGTAAACCTAGAAGAACAAGTCACAAGTTAGGTTTCAAACAAAGAGAAAGAGATATAAAGAGAAGAATAAAACCGTTAGACTTTTCTTTATATTTATATTCCTTTTCCTTTAAGTAATCACAACCAACTTTTACCTAAAGGCTTTCTACTAGATTAAAGACCCGAACACGGAATCAATTAGTCCTAATTCTTTGCATGCAATTAGACACTAAGGTGATCAAGCTAAGTGGTAAGAAACATGCAATTGATAGTTAAAGCACAAGGGATATAAAACATATCACTGAATAATACTTGTATTAACAAAGACTTACAACCAAAACAGTAATGCAGCTTCAAAACAACCCAATGTAGCAAAGAGATTAGAAACACATTACACAAGGGAAGTAAGGGAAAAAGAGAGAATAATAGGAAAATGGTGGATGATTCTAGCAATCAGCCATGGACCTAGTTATACTAGAATTGGCACTAAATAGGATTAAATTGTCGGCCTAAACAACCACCTTTAATGCCATAAAGGTGGTGCAAACAGCAGGAGTAAAGTCTTTGACGCAAAACCGCGGGGGCGGGCTTCAGGGCCGCAGGGGCGGTTTAGGCCAAAACGCTTGGTGTTTTTCATGGCCGCAGGGGCGGCCAGGCAAATACGTAGGGCGGATCTTTAATGTTCTTCAAACGTCTGACTCTTCATCTTTCTGTCGCTTCTGATGTCGAGCCGCAAGGGCAGCCCAATGTCACCGCAAGGGCGGTGACGCTGGCTCTTTGGCTTCACAGCTCCGCAGGTTGGTCCGTAGGCAGAGGCGCCGACTTCGCTTCTTCCAGGTGAGTCATCGCAGGGGCGTCAAGAGGTGGCCGCAGGGGCGGTGACTTGCTTCGTTCCGGGCGCTGACGAATGCGCAGACTGCGTTCTGGAGTGCAGTGTTACCCGCAGGGGCGGTGACACTGCTCCGCGGGGGCGGTGTGACACCAGAAGCTTGTATTCGTGAATGATCTTCAACTCCCAAGTGCTTCTAACTTCCTTTTTTGCTTCTTTTAGACTTCTTGTTATGGATTAAGAAGTCAGCAGCACAAACCAACTTTAATACAAAGAAAAGACTCTAAAAACTAACCTAAACGATAATGATCCCATCACCTATTAGCCGGCGCGAGGCGGTGACACAAAGTTTTCCGGGCACTGACAAGGTGTAGGGAGAAGCGCAGGGTGCGTCGGTCACCGCGGGGGCGGTGACACTCTACCGCGGGGGCTTCTAGTCGACAAAAGGTCGTCTTGATCTTTTTCTTTTCTACTCTTTCTCTTACAAGTGTTGCTAAATATTTAGATATCTTCATGATTTACTCCTTTATTTGGATTTACACATTAGCAACACATTACAACCAATAGACTCCAAAAACATGCTAAAACTACCTAGATACGATTGTGATTTCATCAGCTATGAAATTCCCCCATGCTTAGACTCTTACTCGTCCCGAGTAAACCAAAAATCTAACAGTGTGAATCAAAAGCCTCGGGAAGCATGATTAAGTAGAGAGGTAATCAAACAAAGCATGCTAAAGAAAAAGACAAAAGTCTATCCAAGTGATGTGAGAAAAGAGAAAAGCTACCACTCGGATTTCAATCATTTTGCCAAGGTGCCCGTCCGGGTTTTCAAAATGAAGAACCTATCACTCGGATAAAGTAGAGAGGTAGCCTACCTGGAATCCTCCTTATATCTCTTCTTCTTATGTCGCCAACTTCAAAATGAAGAACCTGTCACCCAGATTTCAATCATTTTGCAAAGGCGCCCTTTTGGGTTTTCACCTTGCCAATCTTCTTTTTTCCTAAGATAATCTTTCCAATTCTCCCAACCCTCAAGTCCACTTTTGCACCAACCTAGTGTTGGTCGAACTACCTTCTTTTTACCAAAGCCACGCTTTTGGGTTTTCAGCTTATCCAAGGATTTTCTTATGCCTTTTCTCAATTTTTTGCCTTTTTTTTACCGAATTTCAACAATACATACCAACATAATTCAAAAACAACTATACAAACAAGCAAATGCAACATAGATCCCTCCCCCATGCTTGAGGATCACTTTGCCTTCACATTGTAAAATATGAAGGCAAAAATATAAATGGAGAAGGGAGGATGATACTCACTGGTGAGATGGTCCGGGTGGACCATCTAGTTATTGTGGCGGGTTCTGAAAGTGTGAGAACAAGTGCTCCTGGCGCTGATGGAGCTCAGTGATGCGGCGGCTCTGATCGTCTAGGCGAGCAAAGATGCTCTACACGTAGCTTGTTTGACAAGTCAGCTGATGCTCATCAATATGCACAACCATCTGCTACTCATAACCCGTCTGCCAACTCTACTATTGTTGTTGCATTCTCGCCTCGTAACCCGTCTACCACACTGTCTGATGGTCACGGAGCAAAGATGTGACTCTTTGCTCGAACCTTAACTACCACTCGTTTTGCTGAGTGGTTAGGGCTCTCATCTTAGCAAGTAACTGCTCCTAAAACGGATTTGTATCAGTAGTAGTAGGCATCTCCACATCATCTAGGATGGGCTCATAGCTCTTGGGGCTCTACTCGAGGTCACGACATGCCGCTCTATATTGGCAACCTGTCATGCCTAGGTACCATTGGATCGGCGGGGATATAAAAATCTGTCAACTCCGGGCCATATGGTAAAGTCCGGGGCAAGTAGGTGACATGGCTCCCTTCATGGAAGGAAGTCCAGAAAGGGTGCTCTTCGTCAAGCCTCAACATCTTGCAATGTCGAAGGAGGTTGATGGTGAAGAATGAAATAATCAAAGGGTCCTCCGAAACCGTGACGTCCATAACATGTGCATCAATGAGGGTAATGAACCCTCCTTCCACAATGTCTGATAGCATGTATTATAGTCTATATTTTGGGACTTGTTTAGGCGTTTTATCTTCAATAATCTGCATGTTTGGATGTATATTATGTGATTATATTGTCGTTTTATCTACCATTGGGAATCGAGGTCTACACCAAGTTTCGTTGTAATCGTAAGAAAAATGGCACATTTTGGATCGAAATGGAGCTAAGGAGCAAAGGAGTCATTGGAGCTACATTCAGAAGCTTAAAAGGGAACTCAAGAAGCAAAGAATTAACAAAGAAGATTTACTTTCGACCAGATTTGAGAGATTTCACATTCAGCTGAGAGTCACCTCGGTCAGCTACATTGTCACCTCGACCGAGGTGATCTTGAGGAGCATCCAGACCGAGGCGAACACCCTGGCGCGGCGAGATATATTTTATTTGGTTGAGATCTTTTATTTTTTGAAGGAAGATATCCTATATTTTTAGGCTGGATTTCTGGAAGGAAGATCATATATTTAGGAGATCTATTTTAGAGATATGGATATATTTTATTAGGATATTATCTTTTTAAGATATTATTATCTTTGGAAGATAATTCTCTTATAAAAAGGGCCGGATTTTCCACAATTCAGCAACCCCGCTACACCACATTCTACTCCGCAGTTAGGAAGAATTTTTGGAAGTTTGAAGATTGAAGGAAGTAAGTTCATAGCTTTGTGATAGCTTTTGAGGGGATTTCTAAGATTTTGTTATCTTCCCTTTGGTTTGTTGTCTTTTTTGGATTTGTGATCCAAGGAACGTAGATTTGTTTGATATTTGATTCAGTTATTGATGCCTTGTTCTTAAGGTTTTTGTGTTCAAATATTCATTCCCTTCTCATATATTTGATTATTGCTTTCATGATGATGAGTGGCTAATTTCCTTGTGCAATTCTAGGGTGATTGGCTGAAAGATGTGTGAAAGACGATGATAGAATAATCTTAATCCCAGTAGGACCCTAAAAGTTCGAGTCTTTAACCTTAACCCTAGAGTGCCTCGCTCAGTCGACGAACATCTTGGCCGGGGTGGAACTTGACTGACCGAGGTGGCCTTTTCTGATCCGTAACTGAGAGTTAAGTATTAGAGTTTGCCAAATCCTATCCTTATTACACCTTTCCTGGTTCAATGCAAGCTTAGGATGAGACTTACTTGGTAATTCCTTTGTTTGTTTACCCAAGATCATAAGTGTAGGTAATAAAGGTTTATCCTTTATTAGGGTTTGAGTGTGTCTTCATTCCATCTTTGTGAGTTAGCCTGAGACTTACCCGGTAAAGGTTGATTCTATTCCCTTAGTTGGTGTGTTGGTTTGAGATTATAATTCCTTTCCTTAGTACCTTGAGACTTACCTGGTAATAGGAGCTTTTGGTTTGGAATTAGTGAGTAGTGAGACTTACCCGGTGATCTATTCCACTTTAGAAACACCTTCCCTTTGCAAAATCTCAGCTTTGTCCGCTCATCTTGAGGTCTTGAGTAGGAACCACAACTAGATGCTTTAATCCCTAGAATTTGCATATTTCCTTTAATTGACCTTCTTATGATTTTTTGATTGCTTTAATCACTTTTGTGGTTATTAGTTGCATTGACAACCTATATTTGCTTTGTTTCGCATCCTTGTTTTAAGCATATTTCTTGAGATATAAATTTAAAGCTTGCACACACCATTTGGAGCGAACAAATTTTTGGCACCGTTGCCGGAGACTTGGTCTAGACCGAGCCGGTTGCGGTAGTTTTTCGGGGCAATTGCCCCTGTTGCTACTAACCACTCTACTTGAGTGACTTTTGCAGGTTCTTCTTCTTAGGTTTATGCAAAGAACCCGTGCTGGGAAGGAAATCATTCCTTACGATGCTGAACCAAAAAAGACATACAAAAGACGCTTGAAAGAAGAGAAAATGGCCAACCAATACAATCGTGATCTTGAGGCCGAATTGAAGGAGGCAATGGAACAGCTGCGCCTCAATAGGGAAGAACTGCAGCGCGAGAGGGAGCAAACTCGCACCAGAACTGCAAAAATTGAAGCAGATATGGCTGAGCTACGAGCCCAGATTCTGCATCGACCAGACCCTCGGCCGAGGTAGGACCCCGCTCCAGTTGCCCCGGCCAAGATACTTCCACCTCGGATGCCTGTCCGAGATGTTCTTTTTGCAGGTATCCCACACACCCTAGGGCAGAGGATGGACCCAAACCAAGAAGTGAGGCGTCCAGGAGTCAACCTAAGTGATCCAGCGGAGCATGATTATGAACTTTGACCGCAAGTTTTATCCATGATCCGCCAATGCCAGTTTGGAGGTTTAGAGATGGAGTTCTTGACCAAGTTCTTCCCACCTTCCAAGACCACCGAATTAAGAGGGAAGATCAATGCCTTCGTGATGAGGGATAGAGAAAGTTTGTTCAAGTCTTGGGAGAGATTCAAAGACCTTCTCCTAGATTGTCCACACCATATCATACCGAAAATTGAGCTATTGGAGATCTATTTCAAGGGACTTGATGAAGATAGCCAATTCAAACTTCAATCTCTTTCCGGTGGGACATTTATGGAGAAACATGTAGATGATGCTTGGGAGTTTGTAGAGAAGCAAGCTCTAGTGATTGAGAAGTACTCTCATAGGAAGAGTGAAGGAAGAAAGGCGGGAGCATATGAGGTGAGCGAAGTCACCATGAGCAATTTCAAGCTTGACGCCATCAACAACGAGTTGAAATCCTTGAGAGAGTTGTACTACAACCTTGAAGAGCCAAGCAACTCCTCAAGTGCTTCCACAAGCCAACCTATCTTCCAAGGAGGAGGATGTGAATTATATGGGAAGGTGCAACTTCAACAATTACCAAGGCCCAAGAAATTTCAACAACAACCGGCAATTCAACAATTACCGGCCCAACCACAACCATCCCGGATTTTCTTACTCTAACCCGGACGGAGCCTTGAACCCTCCCGCCTCCACAAGCACAACTCCACCACAAAGAGCTTCAAAAGAACCTCCACCCGGTTTTTCTCAACCTTCAAAGGATAGAACCGAAGTCATGTTTGAGCAATTGCTAGGAAGGTTGAGTGGACTTGAGAGCACCGTGACTTCAATCTCTAAGGCTCAAAAGGTCTTGGAAGCACAAGTCTTTCAAAAGGCGGGTGAAGCACATAGAGATCCGGGAAAGCTTCCCGGAAGAACCGAAGACAACCCAAGAGGCCAAGTGTCGGCTATCACAACAAGGAGTGGGTAGAGTATGAAGGATCCTATGCCCAAGGACCAAGCTAAGGGAAAGCAAGTAGTGGTAGAAGAGGGAAGAAGGCAAGAAGATGGAGGCAAGAGCACGGATGTAGAGCCAACTTATGTGGCACCACCTCCATACAAGCCACCACTACCATTCCCACAATCAAGAGCAAGAGCTCGTTTAGACAATCACTTTGGTAAGTTCCTTGAACTAAAGTCCAAGTTACATATTAACATTCCGTTCATGGATGCCATCTTAGGAATGCCGGCATATGGGAAGTTTTTGAAGGAAATACTCTCCAACAAAAGGAAGTTGGAGGAGTATGGGGAGATAAGGATGACCAAGAGATCCTCGGAATTGATCCAAACCATGAAGGAAGAAATGCCTCCCAAGTTAAGGGATCCGGGCTCTTTTTGCGTCCCAATAGGAGTGGGAGATGTGAAGTACGAGGCCCTTTGTGATCTTGGGGCGAGTGTAAGCATCATACCGCTTGCACTTAGCAACAAGGTCGGGCTAGGAGAGCCAAAGCCGGTCAAGATGACCCTCTATATGGCGGACCGTTCTATCACTCATCCGGTTGGGATTCTAGAGGACATTCCGGTGTAGCTAGGAGGATTCTACGTCCCTATTGATTTTGTAGTGTTGGACATCCCGGCGGATTATCCGGTCCCTATCATCTTAGGAAGACCTTTCCTAGCCACTTCCGGATGCTTAGTGGATTGCAAGAACGGAACTCTCTCCTTCAACATCGGGGAAGAGAACATCAAGTTCAAGCTGTCCACAATGATGAAAGGGCCAACCCTTGATGAAGATATCTTCAACATAGTCGAGCAAGAAGAATCTAGAGAAATTGTGAGCTCGATCTTGATCAAGGATCCCTTGGAAAAGGTTCTCACCTTCAGTATGATGGAGGAAGGTGTTGAAGAGGCCTACAATGAAGAGATCAAGGCCTTGGAAGCCTTGGATGAGGAGCCAAGAGTTGGATTTGAGAGCCACGAAGAGGTGGTGAACAGCTGCAAGTTCCACGGTCGAGATTTATGTTCCACGGCCGTCAAACTTTCTGGACAACTCCGAGAAGCAAGCTTGGCAAGAACCACGGCCGTGGAAGATGAGCAACCCGTGTTTCCAACCGTGGTTTTCCCTGAATCAGCTCTTGATGATGATCAAGCTTCTAGGAGCCATGGGGAGTCTTCCCTTGCTTTGGATTCATCTCATCCAACCTTATTTGGATCATCTTCAACCGATAGAGGTCCTCCCTCACTTGAACTTAAACCCCTTCCCTCTCATTTAAAGTATGCATTTCTTGGTGATAATTCTACATATCCTGTGATTGTTAATGCATGCTTGAGTGATGATGAACTTGCTAAATTGCTGCATGAACTAAGATTATATAGGAAAGCCATTGGTTATACTATTGATGATTTGGTCGGCATTAAGCCATCTTTGTGCATGCATAAGATAATGATGGAAGATAACCACAAACCCTCTATTGAACATCAAAGGAGATTGAATCCTATAATGAAAGAGGTGGTCAAAAAGGAAATCATTAAGTTGCTAGATGCGGGAATTATCTACCCTATCTCGGATAGTAAGTGGGTTAGCCCCGTTCACGTAGTGCCTAAGAAGGGTGGGATGACGGTAGTAACTAATGAGAACAATGAACTAATACCGACTAGGACGGTTACGGGGTGGAGGATGTGCATTGATTATAGGAAATTGAACATGGCCTCTAGGAAAGATCACTTCCCCCTCCCCTTCATTGACCAAATGCTAGAAAGGTTAGCTCAACACTCTCATTTTTGCTATTTAGATGGGTATAGTGGATTCTTCCAAATCCCTATCCACCCCGATGACCAAGAGAAAACGACTTTTACATGTCCATGGGGTACCTTTGCATATAGGAGAATGCCATTTGGGTTGTGTAATGCACCCGCCACCTTCCAAAGGTGTATGATGGCTATCTTTTCGGAATACATAGAAAATATCATGGAAGTGTTCATGGATGATTTCTCTGTTTATGGTTCTTCTTTCGATAATTGCTTGGCTAACTTGTCATTAGTGTTGCAAAGATGTGAGGAGACAAATCTTGTCTTAAATTGGGAAAAATGCCACTTCATGGTAAGTGAAGGGATTGTGTTAGGACACTTGGTGTCTAACCGTGGCATTGAGGTTGATAGGGCTAAGATTGAAACGATAGAGAAGTTGCCACCACCTACCTCGGTGAAGGGGGTAAGTAGTTTCTTAGGGCATGCCGGTTTTTACCGGAGGTTTATTCAAGACTTCTCTAAAATTTCTAAGCCTCTCACTAACCTACTAATGAAAGATGTGGATTTTGTCTTTTCCAAGGATTGTCTTGAAGCTTTTTGTAGGTTGAAGAACGCCTTGATCTCCGCACCTATCATGCAACCTCCGGATTGGAGTCTACCATTTGAGATCATGTGCGATGCAAGTGATGTGGCCGTTGGGGCTGTTTTAGGGCAAAGGAAAGAAGGGCGCACTCATGCTATTTACTATGCTAGCAAGACGCTAGATGATACCCAACTCAATTATGCTACCACCGAGAAGGAGTTGTTGGCGGTGGTGTATGCATTTGAGAAGTTTCGCTCATACCTTGTTGGAGCGAAGGTCATAGTTATACGGATCATGCGGCGATCCGTTATCTACTTACAAAGAAGGATGCCAAACCAAGGTTGATTCGGTGGATCCTTCTTCTTCAAGAGTTTGATTTGGAGATACGAGATAAGAAGGGATCCGAGAACTCCGTGGCGGATCACCTTAGTAGACTCCCACCATTGGAGCTTGGGAAAGACAACATCCCGATAGATGATTCATTCCGGGATGAACAATTGCAAATGGTGGAGGAATGCTTGTTCCAAGTGGCTAGAGGAAGTGAGCCGTGGTACGCCGACATCGTGAACTACTTAGTGTGTGAGGAAGTGCCTCCCGGATTTACATATGCACAAAGGAAGAAGTTCTTCAACGATGTAAGGCATTACTATTGGAGTGAGCCACTTCTATTCAAGAGAGGCCCGGATGGGGTGCTTAGAAGATGCATACCGGATGATGAAGTGGAGAGTGTGATCCGGCATTGCCACTCCTTACCATGCGGAGGCCATGCTAGCTCACACAAGACGTGTGCGAAGGTATTGCAATCCGGTTTTTATTGGCCTAACTTGTTTAGAGATGTGCAAGGTTTTGTAGCGGCATGTGATGCTTGCCAAAGGACGGGCAACATCTCAAGGAGGAATGAAATGCCTTTGAATAACATCCAAGAAGTTGAGATTTTTGATGTGTGGGGTGTAGACTTCATGGGACCATTCCCTTCTTCATGTGGAAATCTCTACATCCTATTGGCGGTGGACTATGTATCAAGATGGGTACAGGCAATCGCCTCTCCTACGAATGATGCCAAGGTGGTAGTGCGATTCTTCAACCGGGTGATCTTCCCTAGGTTTGGAACACCAAGGGTAATCATTAGTGATGGAGGGAAGCACTTCACAAATAGGAACTTTGGAGCACTTTTGGCCAAGTATGGGGTGACTCATAAGGTGGCAACACCCTACCATCCCCAAACTAGTGGTCAAGTGGAGATCTCCAACCGAGAGATCAAAGCCATCCTCGAGAAGACGGTGTCTAGGACAAGGAAGGATTGGGCTATGAAGCTCAATGACGCACTATGGGCATATAGAACCGCCTTCAAAACACCAATTGGGACCACTCCCTACAAGTTGGTCTATGGCAAGTCTTGCCATCTCCCGGTGGAAATGGAGCATAGAGCTTATTGGGCCATTAAGTGGCTAAATTTTGACCTCAAGGAAGCGGGAGAAAAGAGGTTGCTTGATATCAATGCCCTTGAGGAGCTCCGGTTGGAAGCTTATGAGAATGCCCGGATCTACAAGGAGAGAACCAAAAGGTGGCATGACAAGAGGATCATTCCAAAGGAGTTGAGTGAAGGAGATCTTGTCCTTCTCTTCAACTCAAGGCTAAGGCTCTTTCCCGGAAAGCTCAAATCAAGATGGACCGGGCCATATGTGGTGAAGAAGATCTTTCCCCACGGAGCTATTGAAATAGGAGGGGAGCATTGTGGAAATTTCAAAGTGAATGGGCATCGCTTGAAGAAGTATATTCCGGGAGCCCCGGTAGACATGATTGCCCCGCTTCACCTCGAATAGACGCTCCCGAGTTTGGTCAAGCTAATGACCTTAAAGAAGCGCTTGGTGGGAGGCAACCCATTGGTAACATTTTTTTTTCCTTTTCAAATTTTTATTTTTGCTTAGATTTTTCTGTTTTTGTGTGCTTTGTGTGTGTTTTGTCTACTTAGTGTGTGTGCTAGAGCATTAGTGGCATTGGAAGCCTTTCTTGGCAATGAAAATGATGATGATGAACCCCTCACCAATTATGGGTGGAGCGGACCCGGAACTTGGACGGCTAGCGGTGCCTAGCGCGGGTTCCGAAGCTTTGAAGGATGCTTAGAGCTCTCTACCATGGTTGAAAGGATCATCCAACATCAATTCACTTGAGAATTCCCAAATACCATAGCAAACAATTTTACATTGTGAGAACCTTCTTTCACTCTCTCTACTTCATTTACACATTGGGGACAATGTGTTTCTAAGTATGGGGTGGGGTTTGCATGATCCTTTGCATGATGAGCATCTAGGGTAGTTTAATATTTTCACATGTCTTGCATTGTACATACATATTCCAAAAATTCCAAAAAAATCAGAAAATTTAAAAAATTTTGTGCTTTCTAGGCTTGGATATGACCCTAATGATGAAACTTGTCTTGTGATTGGCTATGGATGGCCTTATGTGTTGAATTGATAAATGCATATGTGGACTTGAACTACTTCTCTTAAATTCTATGAATGACTTGTGATCATGATGATTGCCTAGAATGGATTGAGTATTGAAAGTCGAAATTACATGATAGTTTTTGCATACCATCTAGGAATGAATGAGGCATTTCATCTTTCTCTACTTCTCATCTTGATCATGATTGCTTGAGCACCTCAATTGATATAAAATCGACCTCCTTTAAACCCATCCGGGAATAGGAGCATGCTAGTGTGTTGAAATGTGTGAAAAGCAAGTGCGGGGTGAAGATGTAATAAAAAGAATGTCGTGAATGGAATGCTGAAATTATTGTGGAAGTGTAGCCAAAATATAGGTTTGGGGGCGTTGGTTTAAATGACAAGTAATTCGGTACACTTCACATAATCGGGTGTTGGTGCCTTGCCAAAGTCAAATGAACCAATAGCCCTAACGAGCTTTGGTATGTGTGCCCGGTGTGGATGCACCTCGAAAAAGAGAACAAGCCTGAGGATGGCTAATCACCGAGGTTTCGGCTATTGTACACCAATGCCATTGTCTCAAAAATGAGTTAAAGAAAAAGAAAAGAAAGCAAGATAGGGAAAAATATACACTTGGGGAAGTTGATCGAGGACAAGGATGTGGAGTTAGTTCCATTCCCGGATTAGCATCACATAACCTAGAGAATTCCCCGCCCAATTGCAACGTTTCTTGGCCTTTTATGTCACAAGCCCTTATGACCTACTTGCATGTTTGTAAGACTTAGTAATCTAGATTGGATAGACTCTTGATCTTCTTGACCTCTTCATCCTCACATCTCATGCATGCTTTTGAGTTAAGTACAATTGTCTTTCCATGCCCTTATTGTTTGATACATAATTACTTATCCAATTGCCATCGATCATGACTATGAAGGTGATCCAATATTAGAAGCACAAAACCCAAAAAGATTTTGCCATTTTTCTGCATACATAAATCATGTCATCTTCTAGTCTATAGTTGGGAATTTGCTCAGGGACGAGCAAACCTTAAGTATGGGATATTTTGATAACACGATTTATAACATAGTTTTAGGTGTACATTTAGATAGAATTCTCGCTCATTCATGCATGATCTAGCATTAGTTCAAGACGTTTTGCACCCAATTCACATATTTTGTCCAGATAGACGTCTACACGGACTTGTGCGCGTTTTGTAGGTATTACGGGAAGTTTAGGAGCTTAAACGATGCGTTTGAGGATCGTTCATTTAGATGACACACCCTCGGACTCATTAGGACACAAGCCAAGGGCTGAGGAGGACTCATGGAACCTTGCCAACACAAGCCATGCACCAAATCACAGCTTAATGATCCAAGGCGAAGTTTCTGTATAGAATCACGGTTCTCTGACGAACCACGGCCGTGGAAATGACCGTGGATTTTGCCAGATTCTCGTGACAGCTGTGCCACGACTCTCATGGCCAGCTCATGCAAGATTTGTTATAATAGTGGTCCTTCATGGGTTGTTTGAGGCAGCTGGGGTAGTTTGGGAGCAGCTCATCCATTATCCATTTCTCTCTAACAAAGATATTCTCAAAAACAAGAAGTTTTTCTAGGAAGGAAAGTGTCAAAGAGAAGAAGAAGAACTCCATTGAAGAGGAGGAGAAGAACACACACCATAGCTTTCTTGTATTTCGGATTTCGTTTTCTAGAGATTGTATGAACCTTTGAACCTTCTTTTGGAAGGGTTATAAGTGGTTCTATTCTAATCTTCAGCTTAGTTTTGAATTAAGTTCCCTTGTTCATCTCTCTTCTTTCATTATCTTGCAATGGATATTTTGATTTTATGTTTGTTTGTTTCGATTTCCATTATGAATGTTGTAGGCTAAATTGATGTGGTTCTAGGGTAAGGAAAGGATGGTTATGGCTAGAACTATGATAGGACGGACTTAGATTTACCTTTGGATGACTTTTGCTTATGAACGTTGTTGCTGTTAGAAATCACGGGTAGTTCTTGAAGAACCACGGCCGTGGTTTAGGAAGAACAAACCGTGATTCTCCCTGGTTCGAAGGATCTTGCCTTAGACCTATAAAATGTTGAAACCCTAAGTGTTTGTTGAGTTTAACCTACCCTAGGGTGACCTAGTGTAGTGACTAAGTGTTAGGAGAGACTTACCCGGTAATCCTTGCCCTTAGAATCTAAAATAGTAAACCTTAGGTAGTGGTGAGCCTAATAAGTCGCCATTGGATTAGATGTGCTAGGATAGTTGCTTAGGACTTCCCTTTCCAAGACTTACCCGGTAAGGATAGGTTAGATCCCTAATTAACAATCCGGTTTGTGTAGAATTCCTATCCTTAGGTTCTTAGAGACTTACCCGGTAATGAGACCTTAGGTGTGGACTAGTTGGACCATGAGACCTACCCGGTAATCGATCCAAATTTAGATACACTTAGTCCCAACATATCATAGTTAACCCAAAGAATGAATAGATAACTTGAGTTCTATGCCATAACCGGAACTTCCGACCCCTAGAATCCGTCTTTTCTTTCCTTGATCATTATCTTGTTTGGTTTGTTCATTTGTGCTGATTTTTAGTCTAGTTTGATTGTTTACTTTGCATAAATTGTGATCTTTGATTGATCACCAAAAACCGACCAAAAACAATTGAGATTTTCATTTCTTTGTTTCCCTCTTTTCTAACCTTAGACCTTCACTAAACTTAATCACAAACCCAAATCAATTTCACCTTAGTCTTTGTGTTCGACCTCGGAATACTATCCATACTACAAACGTCCCGTACACTGCGGGTGCGCTAGAAGTTAGGATAATTATAACGAGTATAAATTTAAGGCTTATTGCGTGCACACTTTTTAGCGTAACAATTCCCGCTTATGTGAAGTTCTTAAAAGAAATTCTATCAAGGAAAAGGAAACTGGAAGATTTTGGTGAAGTAAGGATGACATCTAAATCCTCGGAGCTTATTCATATCATGAAGGAGAAGATGACACCTAAGTTGAGAGATCCCGGCTCATTTTGCATTCCCATTCAAGTTGGGGATGTGACTTGTGAGGCATTGTGTCATCTAGGAGCCAGCGTGAGCATCATCCCACTGGAGCTATGTGTGAAGATCGGACTTGGAGAGCCCAAGCCGGTGAAGATAAGATTATACATGGTGGACCGCTCCATTACCCATCCCGTGGGCATTTTGGAAGATGTTCCGGTTAAGTTAGGTAACTTCTACTTACCTATAGACTTTGTTGTGCTTGATATACCCGCAGATTATCCCGTTCTTATCATTCTCGGGAGACCATTTCTAGCAACTTCGGGTTGCACTGTGGATTGTAAGAACGCCAAGTTGAAATTCAACATTGGCGGAGATCAAGTGGAGTTTGCATTGCTTGCTGCAATGAAAGGGGAGCCGCTGGAGGATGATATCTTCAACATCTATGATGATGAAGAATCGAGAGAATTGGTGAGCTCTATCCTTATTAATGATCCTCTTCAAAGAGTCATTAGTTTTAGATTAATGAAGGAAGGTATAGATGCTTCTTGTGATGCAGATATACGGAGCTTAAAGGCACTGGAAGAAGATCCAGGAGCTAAGATTAAAAGACTAATCCAGGAGAACAGAATCTCCAGTTTCGGTCCCAATTCAAGTACCTCGACCCGAGGCACTTTCTGGACCAAGCGAGGTGTTCTTATCTGAAGAACATCTCGGTCACCCACTCTGGACCTCGACCGAGGTCGCAAGCGAGATGATGTCAACTGAGACTTCTGAAGGTTCAGTTCTTCGATCTAAGTCTACTCCACTGGAAGGAGGAAGCAAGGATCCCCCTCAGAAAGCACCCCTAGTTGTGGAGCTTAAACCGTTTTCAAGTCACTTGAGGTATGTTTTTCTTGAACCGGATTCTACTTATCCCGTCATCGTTAGTGCTTTCCTTTCCGAAACTGAATTGTCTAAACTGATGCATGTCTTGAGAAAACATCAAAAGGCTTTGGGTTATACTATTGATAATCTTATTGGTATTAAGCCTTCTTTCTGCATGCATAGAATACTAATGGAGGACGATCATAAGACTTCACGGGAACCTTAAAGACGGTTAAATCCGATCATGAAAGAGGTTGTTAAGAAAGAAATTCTTAAGTTGTTGGATGCAAGTATCATATTTCCTATCTCAGATAGCAAGTGGGTGAGCCCAGTACATGTAGTTCCGAAGAAAGGAGGGATGACCGTTGTGACGAATAAGAACAATGAGTTGATCCCAACTAGGACCGTTACGGGCTGGATGATGTGCATCGATTACAGGAAGCTAAACGTGGCCACTCGGAAGGACCATTTTCCACTTCCCTTCATCGATCAAATGCTTGAACGGTTAGCCCATCATTCACATTTTTGCTATTTAGATGGTTATAGTGGCTTCTTTCAGATTCCTATCCATCCGGATGATCAAGAGAAGAACACTTTCACTTGTCCATGGGACATTCGCTTATAGGAGGATGCCATTGGGATTATGTAATGCACCCGCTACCTTCCAGCGATGCATGGTGGCTATTTTTTCCGAGTACATAGAGGAGATCATGGAGGTATTTATGGATGACTTTTCAGTATATGGTTCCTCTTTTGATAATTGCCTATCTAACCTTTCTCTAGTTCTACAAAGATGTAAATACACTAATCTCGTTTTGAATTGGGAGTAGTGTCATTTTATGGTTAATGAAGGCATTGTGCTAGGACACCTCGTTTCTAACCAAGGTATTGAGGTCGATCGAGACTATTGAGAAACTTCCTCCCCCTTGTTCTGTTAAGGGTGTGCGGAGTTTTCTCGGGCATGCAGGTTTCTATAGGAGGTTCATCAAGGCTTTCTCGAAGATTTCTAAACCACTAACTAAACTCTTGAATAAGGATATCATTTTTGAGTTTTCGCATGAATATCTTGATGCATTTTTCAAGATAAAGGAAGCGTTGATCTCCGCTCCCATTATCCAACCTCCGGATTGGACCTTGCCCTTTGAGATCATGTGTGATGCGAGTGATGTGGTGGTAGGAGCGGTGCTTGGACAAAAGAAGGATGGCCGGACCAATGCCATTTACTATCCTAGCAAGACGCTAGATGAAGCCCAACTAAACTACGCCACCACCGAAAAGGTGCTTTTGGCGGTTGTATATGCTTTTGAGAAATTTTGCTCTTACTTAGTGGGAGCGAAAGTTATTGTTTACACTGACCATGCAGCGATTCGTTACTTACTTACTAAGAAGGATGCAAAGACGCGTCTTATTCGATGGATTCTCTTGTTTCAAGAGTTTGACCTAGAGATTCGCGATAAGTAGGGATCCGAAAATTCTGTTGCGGATCACCTCTGCTGGCTACCTCCCTCTTCACGCGAGAAGGACGACCCACCCATCGATGATTTATTCCCCAATGAACACTTGCATTTGCTGGAACATTTGATAGACTTCTTTATTTCACCCCATGATCAAGGTGAAGTATAGGGTGAGGACACCTGCCAGCATGTTTAGGGATGCCGTACGGTCCAGCTAGCAACCTCAAATCAAGCGCTTCTTGGGAGGCAACCCAAGGTATTGCTTTCTTTTTCCTTTTTTTCTAGTCTAGCTTTAGATAGTTTGCTTTTGCTTTGCTTTCTTTTGCTTTTGGCGTCCTAGACAGAAACTAGGTACTTTCTAAGGAAGGATTACAACTCAGGAGCAACACTAGAAGGACAAAAGTTCGATAAATTGAGAAGACGAAGTTTGATTGAGACACATCTCGGTTGCTGTCACAGCGCATCGACTGAGATGATTCTTGAGCAACCGAGGCGACTAGGGCTGACAAAGATCCACATCGGTCCAGACACCTCGGTCCAGTCGGGACCACCTCGATCGAGGTGATGTCAGATCCACCGAGGGGTATAAAAGGGGAACAATTTCTCTCTTTCCCTCCCATCTCTCTCTCGACCGCGGCGGTATAATCATCTCTTTTCCCCATTTTTCAATCGTGTTCTATGATTTTTGCTCCTATCTCGCAAGGAAAGGCTAGAGGATTAGATTGCAAGCAAGAAATTGCAACAAAAACGCCTCCAATCGACTGAATCTGGGGTAAACGATCGAAAACCCGAATTTTCCTATTCTCGCTGATTTCAGTCGCATTTGGCTTTGGTTGCCATTGGTTTATGTTGAAAAAGGCTTAAGTACCCCATAGGAACAATCACATAGTGATATTGGGGGAAAAGAACTGAAAATCTGAGAGTAGAGATCGAGCAGTTTTTCACCTCGGTCCAGTCAAGCTGTGTCTCGACCGAGGTGATTCTTGAGGCTGTCAGACCGACCGAGGTGACCTATCAGCAGAGAAAAAAATTAAGTTCTCGTTCTGATCGTCAGTTAGTTCTGAGGGATGCTCCCAGTGGTTCCTCACCTTCTCCTTCTTCCCAACCTTCTATCCCGGTGATTCACGAGCGTCACCAGGCTGACTTTGACCGCATATGCGCACGCCCTGTGATTGCGCCGTGGTTTTTGGATATTTCTTCTTTTGACTGCCTCCATGTAGTTGATGATCTTAGGAGGATGGTTTCCATGGTAGGGTTGGAGCAGTTCATGGAGGTTAGAGCTCCAACCTACCTCGAGCCCACTTAAGTGTTTGTGAGTTTTGTTACTCACCTGCCTGAGCAGAAGGCCATCAAGTACCGGTTGTTGAACCGGAACTACATCGTTCCCATGGACCAGTGGAGAGATATCTTTGGCTTCCCGACCCCTACAGTTCCCGATTTCCCTTCTCGAGCCGTAGCTCGACAATTCTAGGGGCAGATTGCCCATGTTTTAGAGCATGCTGATAGGTGGAGACCTGGAGACTCCAGGGAGTGCATCATCTTCCACCTTACTTTCTGACTTGCCCACCAGATCTTCAGTGAGACCCTTCTGGCGTGTACTGAGATGCCCCAGAAGATTAGACAGGGTGAGCTACTCAGTTTATTCTGTATGGTGACTGGGGGAATGCTTGATTTTGGGCGATGCTAGCTGAGAATCTGCACCGGATCAAGGCTAAGGGGAAGGGAGATATCTGTTGTGGCGGCCTGGTGACTCATATAGCGACGGTCATGGATCTAGATCTCAGTGCATGTACACTGGTAGTGGCTGCCAAGCCGCTAGGACTTCAGGAGATGATCACGAGGAGGATTTTGGTTCCTCGTGGACTCACTACACCATACGTAGCGACGCCTTGAGAGCAGACTGCCCCTCAGGGTATCATTTGGTCGGCCCAGTTCTCAATCTACGATCCTCAATATTAGTCCACCGCATGGATACCTTACATAGAGGATGCTAGAGACGCGGCAGCAGCTCAAGTGCAAGAGGAGGATGAGGATGATGATGGCAGTGTTGCCATGGAGATAGGGACAAATACGGCCAGCCCTAGTGTGCGAGTTGTCGACTTAGACGACGAGACAATAGAGGAGGAGGCGGCTGCAGTACCATCACGCCCTTCTAGGCATAGAGTCCGCAGGAAGAGGGATCCCATAGCTCATCGACGGATTGACGAGCTGACGGACCAGATGATCGACTCTTACGCCGCCTTGTCCATAGATATGTTGGAGATGAGGGAGAGCCAGGACTACCAGCGCCGGATGATGGAGATACAGTCTCAACATACCATGGGCTAACCTTTTGATCCATCCCAGCATCCTTTCGTCCTGTATCCACCACCACCACCTGCAGATTAGGATTAGAGCTTGCAGGGATTTCTTTTCTTTATTTATTATGCAGCTAAGCTTATGTCCGGTGAGTACTCTGTTTTTAGACTTATTTTGACCCATTGGGACAATGTGTCCCAAGTATGGGGTATTTGGATGTACTTTATTTGACATTATGTGTATGACTTGTATGACTTTCTATTTGTGATCTTTCTTATGCTCTATGTGTTTATCTTAGACTACATGCATGCATGCAAGTTATTTGATTGAGAAAAACGTCAAATACTAGTTAAGAAAAAAAAATTTATGACCTCGACCGGGATGACTCTTGCCAAACGAGGTCAAGTACCTCGGTTGACTTAGAACATCTTGACCGAGGCGGTTTAACTGAAAGAATTTTCGAAACGATTTTTTGTGCTTCTTTTCTGGATATGACCTCAGTGATGATATTGTTTGCAAATTGGTTTTGAAATCTTTATGTGTTTGAAAGGTTTTATGATATGTTTAAGTTGCTAAATGCTTTGTTTGAAGTTTTTGGCATGTTTAACACTTTATTTTTATCAAAATTATGTTGAATTTGAAGGTTGACACCACTTGATGAGTTCTCTCACTTTCTTCCTGGGATGATTAAGGCAATTTATTCTCTTCTCTTCTTCTTCTTGATCATGCTTAGCCCCTCATATACATATTTGCCTCCCTTTACCTATCCGGGAATTTGGAAGCAAGCAAGTGAAAAACAAGTGAAAGAAAAGTTGAGATGTTGGCTGGAAGTTAGAAAGAAACAAATAGGTTTGGGGAAGTCAATCATGATGATGAGTAACTCGGCACCATTCACATAGCCGGGTGTTTGTGTCTTGCCAAAGTCGGATTGAGCGATATTCCTAATGGGTCATGGTATGTGCATCAAGGGTTTAAGGCATCTCGAGAAATTGATGATTGCTAATCTCCTAGGCTTCGGTTTTTGTGCACCTCTGTCCATGCATCCCAAAAAGTAAAAAGTAAATAAGCAAAGCTTATTGGTGGAAGATGTTGAAGTTCAAAGCAAGTGAAGTGAAGGTCCTTTTCCCGGATTTTAGCACCACTTTCCCTATATACATCCCATCATCACACGTTTCTTGACCTTTCTCTTGAAAAGACCTTGAGACCTCGAGCTTGTTGATTGACTTGGTGGTTTAAACTGGATTATACATGATTAACTTCGATAAATATGATTTATTATGCATTCTATGATTTTATGCAAAGATGAACAGCTTTCTTATATTTATAAAATATTTTGATCATGTCTTGATTTAATTTTCCATGAAGCATTCTCTTAGAGTGATCTATGAGTGTAGCACACCACCAAAATGTTTTGAAATACTTTTTCATTGATCTTTATGACTTATAATCCATTCTATCTTGTGCTTAAGATTTGGAACTTGCTTGGGGACAAGCAAGAGACAAGTATGGGGTATTTTGATAACATGTATTATAGTGTATATTTTGGGACTTGTTTAGACGTTTTATCTTCAGTAATCTGCATGTTTGCATGTATATTATGTGATTATATTGTCGTTTCATCTACCTTTCCGGGAATCAAGCTGTACACCAAGTTTTGTTGTAATCGTAGGTAAAATGGCACATTTTGGATCGAAATGGAGCTAAGGAGCAAAGGAGTCATTGGAGCTACATTCAGGAGCTTAAAAGAGAACTCAAGAAGCAAGGAATTAACAAAGAAGATTTACTTTGGACCAGATTTGAGAGATTTCACATTCAACTAAGATTCACCTCGGTCAGTTACCCCGCTACACCATATTCTACTCTGCGAGGTGATCTTGAGGAGCGTCCCGACCGAGGTGAACACCCTGGTGCGGCGAGATATATTTTATTTGGTTGAGATCTTTTATTTTTGGAAGGAAGATATCTTATATTTTTTGGCTAGATTTATGGAAGGAAGATCATATATTTAGGAGATCTATTTTAGAGATATGGATATATTTTATTAGGATATTATCTTTTTAAGATATTATTATCTTTGGAAGATAATTCTCCTATAAAAAGGGCCGGGTTTTCCACAATTCAGCAATCCCGCTACACCATATTCTACTCTGCAGTTAGGAAGGATTTTTGGAAGTTTGAAGGAAGTTTGAAGATTGAAGGAAGTAGGTTCATAGCTTTGTGATAGCTTTTGAAGGGATTTGTAAGATTTTCTTAGCTTCCCTTTGATTTATTGTCCTTGTTGGATTTATGATCCAAGGAACGCTGATTTGTTTGATATTTGATTCAGTTATTGAAGCCTTATTCCAAAGTTTTTTGTGTTCAAATATTCATTCCCTTCTCATATATTTGATTATTGCTTTCATGATGATGAGTGGCTAATTTCCTTGTGCGATTCTAGGGTGATTGGCTAAAAGTTGTGGGAAAGACGATGATAGAATAATCTTAATCCCAGTAGGACCCTGAAAGTTCGAGTCTTTAATCTTAACCCTAGAGTACCTCGCTCAGTCAACGAACATCTCGACCGCGGTGGAACTTGACTGACCGAGGTGGCCTTTTCTGATCCGTAACTGAGAGTTAAGTGATAGAGTTTGCCAAATCCTATCCTTATTACACCTTTCCTGGTTCAATGCAAGCTTAGGATGAGACTTACCCGGTAATTCCTTTGTTTGTTTGCCCAAGATCATAAGTGTAGGTAATAAAAGTTAATCCTTTATTAGGGTTTGAGTGTGCCTTCATTCCATCTTTGTGAGTTAGCCTGAGACTTACCCGGTAAAGGTTGATTCTATTCCCTTAGTTGGTGTGTTGGTTTGAGATTATAATTCCTTTCCTTAGTACCTTGAGACTTACCCGGTAATAGGAGCTTTTGGTTTGGATTAGTGAGTAGTGAGACTTACCCGGTGATCTATTCCACTTTAGAAAAACCTTCCCTTTGCAAAATCTCAACTTTGTCCGCTTATCTTGAGATATTGAGTTGGAACCACAACTAGATGTTTTAATCCCTAGATTTCATATTTCCTTTAATTGACCTTATTATCATTTTTAGATTGCTTTAATCGCTTTTGTGGTATTAGTTGCATTGACAACCTATAATTGCTTTATTTCACCTAAGTCCTTGAGATCGACACCCCGAAATTCTTGCTTTTTACTATAATTAATCCGTATATTGCGGGTTCACATCCTTGTTTTAAGCATATTTCTTGGGATATAAATTTAAATCTTGCACACACCATTTGGAGTGACTTGCACACACCATTTGGAGCGAACAATGTCCCAAGGCTCGTTTATCGTAACCCGCTTCAAAGCGGAGAAGAATAGCTGAATCCAATCCGGAACCCCATCACAATCCGGGATGCAAGCATACAGAAGGCCAAGGTCCTTGAGGGCAACTTTGTTGTCCTCTTTGTGTCTACAAAAATCGTTCATGACGACCATGCATAATAATATCAAACAGGGGTGGTGAATTTGTTGTTATACTCACCGCCTACATGAAAGTCAGACATTGTTGCAGTAGACAATAAAGCGTATAAATCTCCCGCAGGACAACCATCTCACCAGCCCTTAGATGGGACCTTAGTTACCCAAAATGTAGTTCGTAATTGATCCAAATCTAGATCATATTTCTTGTTCTCATACTTGAATGTTACTCTTGTCAAAACATGATCATCCAACTCACATCGGAATGTGGCAACAAACTATCTCATTAGCTCAGGATACACAACAACATTCTTGTCCAGGAATTCCCCGAGCCCAGCATGCTCGAGGAATTGCCGCATACAATCAAGCATCCCTAAACTCTTCAAAGTCGGGATGTGCAAAAATCTCGTTGCAAGCACATCCTGATTCTTCACTATCTCATACCTCTCTAAATCCTTGCTTTTCAACTTGGTTTTCCTTCCACTATCCATTCTATCAACAATTCATCAAGTTGAATTAGAATTGAGTGCAAAATGGAGAAAATAAGACATTTTTGTCCAAGCCATGTGGGGGCGGATTTCTAAGGCGTGGGGGCGGCGAAGAATGGAGGCCGCAGGTGCGGGCGAAAGCAAATCTGGCGATTTGTAAAGGACTTTGAACGTAGAGTGTGGAAAGCGTTGTGTGGGGGGCCTCGCAGTGGTTGTTGCTGGTGGAGGTCAACAGAGGTGATGTTGGGTGGTGGCGATGGTAATTGATGGTGGTTGATGCTTTAGGGTTTGTGTGAAATGGAGGGAGTTATGAGTGGAGATGGTGGTTGAGAGGTGGCGACAAGGAGTTCTTGGTGGTTGGAGAGGGTGTTGCAGCGGGTGTAGTGGCAAGACGTCAGAAGGTGCGTGGTCTTGGCATAGAGGAGGATGGCGTAGGGGCGGTACGAGTGTGGCATAGAGTGTGTTTGTAAAGGAGAGGTGGGGTGGGTAGGGCTAGGTGAAGGGCGGGTTTTTTTTTTTTGTGTCGTTATTGTCACCGCAGGCCGGTTCTCCATAGCCGCAGGGGCGGTGACATTCTAGGCAGGACCGTAAGGGCGGCTAACAAAGTCGCGGGGGTGGTTTTGACGACACGGCTTCTTACATCTTATTCCTCGGGTTGCCTCCCGAGCAGCGTCTTTGTTTTATGTCATTGGCTCGACGTAAGACTTTTGATCATGCTTGTATGACTCCTCCTCAGGGACTGACTCTCTATTGTAGTAGTCCTATCCCTTTTGGCGTCATCTGATAACGTGATTTATGAAGTTAGTTTAGGCATTCATTTAGATAGTTTTTCCCGTTATTCATGCACGGTTTGGCATTAGTTCATGACGTTTACGCTTAATTCATGCATATTTCTAGAAAAGACGTATATACGAGCTTTTGTCGGTTTTGTAGGTATTTCGGGGATCTTTTGGACATTAATCGATACATTCGAGGACCAAGCCTCATGGTGGTACATATCCAAGGCCTTGAAGGAACATAATTGGGGCAATGAAGGACACAAGGACCCTTGTTGGTGCAAGCAATGGAGCAACTCATGGCTAGATGATCATAACAAGTTTTTGGCGCCGTTGCCGGGGACTAGGTCTAGATTAAGTCATTTGATTTTGATTGCTTTTAGTGTTTATCTTTCTTGTTACTTTTGATATTGTGTTGTTTTTGTCTTTGCTTTTTCATGTTTGCCATGGACGGATTGTACTTCCAAGACGACCTTGACAACATGGAGTATGAGGAGTGGATGGAAAGCCAAGATCTAGGACCTCTCCATGATGAGTTTGAGTATTGGGAGGAGTTTAATGCCTATCATGAGTCCCATGATCAAGCTCACACGACTACATTGCCTTATGTGGAACCTCACCATCAACCTCACAATGATCTATTGGAGTCAATGCTAGAAGAAATGTTGAGGAAGATGGATAATCTAGAAAGCAACCTTTCTTCCATTTCGAGTGCACACATGGTGCTTGAAGCGGAAGTATTTCAACAAGAGGAGGTTCACCATGAGGAGATCCAAGAATTACCCGATTCAACCATAACCAATAGAGACCTTGAGGAAGAGTTGAATGAAGCTCGGGAGCAATTGTGGCTAAGGGATTTGGCCCTGAAGGATGAAAGAATATTGAATTTCGAGAGAGAAGAACAAATGAGGAGGGAGATTAAGGAGATTAGGCATGCTCTTATGCTAGGAGATCCTACCATCCTTCGAGACTTACATCCACCTCCTTCACCTTTGGAGGAGTGCAATGAAGTATTCTCACCCCCGGACATCCTTGCCATCAACCCCGGAACCACACTTGAAGAGCTCACGAGGGAGAGCTCTAAGTTAACTTCAACTCCTTCCAATCCTTTCTTGCTTGCCCGGAGTACACACGAAGATTGGAGTCCCTTTCCTAAGGAGTTTCCCATGTTGAATGATGGAGGCAAGCATGATGGATCCATGATGGTTATGAAGCACCTCAATGAAGAATTCTTTCCAAGAACCGGCCTTCTTTGGATCATAACCATCCTCACCGGTGTGACTGCGGTGTACCAATTGTCTAAGTATGGGGTGGCACCTATGGCTGCAACTCCATACTATCATCAAGGGAGCGGTGATGAAGGATTCTACTACTCACCTATGAAGAGAGAACTTAAAGCTTATTTGGGCATCAAGTGGCCCTTGCTTGTCATCATGGATGCCGGAAAGCGATGGTTGCTTGGACTCCTCAAGCAAACCATGGTATTCGAGGTGGATTGACACATCCTCTGAGTTTGGTCAAGCTAATGACCTAAAAGAAGCGCTTCTTGGGAGGCAACCCAAGGGTAACAACTCTTTCCCTTTTCTCTTTCGTCTTCGTTTTTGCTTTTGTTTTTGGTGTGCTTTGTTTTTCTTTTGTGTTTTTGGGTGCTAGATCTTGTTATTGTCATGTGTGATGAGATGCTGGAGGTCATGTGAAAACCTCATGGAACTGCTGAAGGTACAAGATCCGAGCACATGGATGAGGAAGAAAGCACGCAGGAAAATCGGATTGATCTTGCACAAAATTGGCCGATTTTCCTGGGTAGATGGCCGATTTTTCCTTCTGTCAAGGAAAGTGATGATCTCCAATCAGGCATGGGTGGAGCGAACGTGGAACTTGGACGGCTTGCGGTGCCAAGCGCAGGTTCCGACATCATAATGAACATCAAGAGCTCTCTATCATCCTTGATCGATCATCCACCATCATCATTCGATGTGAACCGAAATACCAAAGCATCACCAATTTTACATTGTGAGGACTCTCTTTCACTTCTTTATTTAGTTTGCACATTAGGGACAATGTGTTTCTAAGTATGGGGTGGGGTTTTCATTATCACTTGCATGATTAGCATCTAGGATAGTTAAATATTGTCACATGTTTCATTATGTCTTGCAGTGTACATACATATTTCAAAAAAATTCAAAAAAATCAGAAATTTTTTTTAAAAAAATTTTAGTGCTTCTAAGCTTGGGAATGACCCTTATGATGAGATTGTCTTGTGAATTGGCTATGGATGGCTTTTATGTGTTGAATTAATGTATGCATATGTGGACTTGAAGTACTTATCTTGAATCTCATGAATGATTTGTGATTATGATGCTTGTCTTGATTGGATTGAGGATTGAAGGTCGAAATTGTATGCTAGTTCTTGCATATCATTTAGGAATGATTAAGGCAATTCATCTTTCTCTACTTCTCAACTTGATCATGTTGTTTGAGCACCTCAATTGATGAAAAATTTGACCTCTTTTGACCCATCCGGGAATAGGAGCATGCTAGTGTGTTGATGTGTGTGAAAAGCAAGTGTGGGGTGAAGTTGTTGATGAAAGAATGTTGTGAATGAAGTGCTGAATTTGTTGTGAAAGTGTAGACAAAAATATAGGTTTGGGGACGTTGGTTTAAATGACGAGTAACTCGGCACCATTCACATAATCGGGTGTTTGTGCTTTGCCAAAGTCAAATAAACCGATAGTCCTAACGAGCTTTGGTATGTGTGCTCGGTGTGGATGCACCTCGAAAAATAAAAAAGCCCGAGGACGGCTAATCACCAAGGTTTCGGCTTTTGTACACCAATGCCATTGTCTCAAAAATAAGTGAAAAAGAAAAGAAAACAAAGAAAAGATGGAGAAAATTATACACTTGTTGGGAAGTTGAGCAAAAACGAAATTGTGGAGTTAGTTCCTTTTCCGGATTAGCATCACATGACCTAGAAATTCCCACCTAATCACAACATTTCTTAGCCTCTTCTTTCCTAAGTCCTTGTGACCTAATTGCATGTGTATAAGACTTAGTGATCTAGATTAGATATACTCATGATCATCTTGACTTCTTCATTTTCACCTCTCATGCATGCTTTCTAGTTAAGTATAATTGTCTTTCCATGCCTTCATTCATTTGTTGCATGATTGATTGTCCATTGCCATGAAACATGACTATGAAGGTGATCCAATGTTAGAAGCACAATTCCAAAAAGATTTTGTTGTTTTTCTGCATGCATAAATCATGTCATCTCTTAGTCTATATTTGGGTCATGCTCGGGGACGAGCAAATCTTAAGTATGGGGTATTTTGATAACGTGATTTATGACGTTAGTTTAGGCATTCATTTAGATAGTTTTTCCCGTTATTCATGCACGGTTTGGCATTAGTTCATGACGTTTACACTTAATTCATGCATATTTCTAGAAAAGACGTCTACACGAGCTTTTGTGGGTTTTGTAGGTATTTCGGGAATCTTTTGGACATTAATCGATACATTCGAGAACCAAGCCTCATGGTGGTACATATCCAAGGCCTTGAAGGAACATAATTAGAGCAATAAAGGACACAAGGACCCTTGTTGGTGCAAGCAATGGAGCAACTCATGGCTAGATGATCATAACATCATCCATGATCCAAGCGCTCACTTCCTCACTTACTTTTAACACTTCCTCGACTTTCTTCCCTTGAGACCTTTTTAGCACATCGTCAGCATCCATCAAGACGGAAACAACAAGCCTTTGGCTTGAAATAGGAAAATTGGGCCCAATGGCCAATTCATCTGTTCATCCATTTTATTTAGAGCGTCTTACAGTTCACCTTTTAAGGCAACGTTTTCATATTTTTCATTTTCCACAACCAAGTCCAGATTGTCAACATCAAAAGTATCATAGAAAGTTTGTTCAACCGGCTCAGAAGTATTAATGGAACACAAAGAAGGAACATCAACAAGGTGATTCGTGGAATTAAACACGTCAAACTCAGTTACCCAATCGTTGAATTCTATGGTGAGTTTTCCAACTAACATAATCTATTTTGTTTTAGCTGTTATTAGAAATGGTCTTCCTAACATTGGTATGCATGCTATGTTCCATATCAATGACAAAGAAATCAGGAGGAAATATTAATTTGTCATTTTTTATTAGAACATCTTCAATTAGACCTTTAGGGTGGATATTAGAACCGTCAAGTAGTTGCACAATTGTACATGTTTCATGCAAAGGTCCTAAGCCATGGGATTTCTATGTGAAATATGCTAAGACATTAATAGAAGCACCTAAGTCTAGCATTGGTTTGTAAAAGCAAGTATCGCATATGACGCAAGGAACACTTACCATACCCGGATCACTATGCTTCTTCGGCATTTACATTTGGAAAACAGCGGACACGTGCTCACTCTCATTCACCTTCCGTTTCCCCTTCATCTTATGCTTCCTCTTGATGGTACATAGCTCCTTCATGAAATGATCATACTTAGGTACACTTTTCACGAGTTTAAGGAGAGGAATGTTTACCTCAAATTTCGAGAATGCCTCAAATAGTTCCTTGTCGTCTTCGATCACTCTTCTTTCTTTGAGTGCCTCAGGGAAGAGACATGTGGTTTTTCTACTTAGAGAGGTGGAAATTTTGGAAGGATGTACAAATCCTCCTCTAGTGAACCTTCTGTTGTTTCAGCCGAAGGGGCGGGCTCTTGCAGCCGCAAGGGCGGCTCAATTTTTCCAGCCGCAGGGGCAGGATTCTCTAGCCGTTGGGGCGGCGACACGAAAGGTGAGGGCGCATGAAGGGGCGTTGGGGCGGGCGTAAAAGCGGCTGAATAGTCACAAACACTCTATTTTGGATTTACCATTGTTTGGGAAGGTAAATTTCCCGAGGTTTGAGCTTCAATCTTGTTAATTGCCTCCGTCATTTCTCCAACTTGTTTTTCCAAATTCTTTATTCTGGATTCTGCGCTTTGGATATGAGAGACAAAATGTTTAGTCGAAACATGCCGCGTTTCTTCAGTTGAGTCCAACTTACCTTGTCGAGGTTGTTGTTGTGAATTTGGTTAATCCCTCCACCTAAAGTTTGGATGATCACACAATCCCGGACTGTAGTTGTAACACCCCGAATCTGTAGGATATCGGGATGCTACGGGCGACACCTCACAATGGGTCCGAACCCTTAGCGTGACTACAATTTAACCGGACCTTTCATACAAGGAACAAATAAAGGCCAAAACCAAAATCAATTTAATGCAATGATATGATTCCCGAATACATCAGGAAAGGAAAGACATCAACCGTCTATACAACAACGCTAACAATACACAATATACAACAATAATAAACGGACTCAATTCCCCAAAGTCGACCAATGATGTACGGAACCCCGGCTGCCCACTCCTACGGATCACCCGGCCACACCTAACCTGCACATCAACTACAACAATCGGTATAAAACTGTTAGCTCATATTCTAGGAACTATAAAGATAGCAAGGGTACAAACACACACATAAGCACACATAACACACATCATGCTCATATACGTAAACATCCGGTTCTTATTTTCTTTTTAGGTTATTCCATTTCTAATTCCATTCGTTTAAAGTGTGGCACGAGAGTCTTATAACTCTCGTCTCTGTCCCCGTGTTACAACAGGAGTGTGGCGGAGCTCAACCCGTATACCATGTGGAGTGGCGAAGAAGCCCGCTTGTATACCATGTATGGCCTGGTCGCAGAGAACCTCCAAGTCTCCCTCCGAAGCTGGGCCGTGATGTCACCGCCCGATAATATTAAGCAATGGGCCAACAATATATATAACCAAGTTGTCCTAATCCGGTTTCATGATTATAAATAAAGATAAAGCACACACCACCATCACATATCCAAATAATGCATAAAAGCGAGCTAAGTAAGACCGTAGACTTACCTCGTCTCAAAGCTAACCAAAACCGATCTCAACTTCCCGTAGGAATAAAACCAAGGCCTGATCAAAACGAGGCACACATCAACAATACTCTCAAGCCTAGAAGTCCTGAGACTTCAAAATCTAGCAAACAAACACAAGGTCCTACAACTCATAAGCTAGGGAACGTTCATAGGCTCCAAAGGACCATAACTCATCAAGCATATATAAAGGCGTTACAACAACCCACTCTCCTACAAGGATAACTCATCACCAAGCTAGAACACAACTAGTCTAAGAGGTATAACATGATGATCACACACGAGTGATCCTAAGCAACAACTAAGACTCTAAGGTCTCTTAAGGTCCACAACCACTAGATGGCATTCACAACTACCCTAGGTCCATCCTAGGCATGATACTAACATGAAACAACCTCACAAGTAAGGAAGGAACAAAGAAGAAAGGAAAAGAAGAGCCTACTATTGAAGAAACGCAGCTGCGGAAACAAAAGGCGCGACTGCGTGCTGAAGGTCACGGCCCCCCGGCACTGTTCATTCGCCCCCGCGGCTGTTGGCAAAACCTGCCGCCGCCCCCACGGCTGGCTAAGATCCGCCCCTGCGGCGCCTGATGCCGCCCCTGCGGTAGAACTCCAAAAACATCGATTTCTTTGATCTTCGATTGTGCACTTGAGCTTCTATGGCTTCCTTCTTTGGTTGGGCCTTCCCCAAACACTAATCACTGATCTTAGACACCTCTCAACGACCTAATCGAGCTAAGAACAAGCACATGCATAGGATTCAACAAGGTCTCTCTTCACAAGCTTCCTCCATAGCCATGGAGGAGAAGAGAAGAAGAGGAAAGGAAATCAACAAGAAAGGAGAAGAAGGAAAGAATGAAACTTACCCACCCTGGATCCAGATTTCCTCCACTGCAGCTCACACACAAGGGATCAAAGAGAAGTGAAGATGGCAGTATAAGGGAGAGGTGGGAGTGAACCAACGTGTGAGAGAGAGAAGAAGTGTGGAGAGAGAGAGAGGAAAAGTGAACTGAAAATGATGGGGAGAACAAGGGGTCAGGTGACATATCTCAGCCCCCTTTTTGCTAGGGAACAAGGGGTCTAAAGCAAGGTGAGGTAACGAAGGGTCGGTCACGGATCTTGGAATAAATCCCAACACCCAGCACCTCATTTTTACGGAAAAACTTAGCCGCGCCTGCGGGAAGGTCGATAAACCTCTCAACACCCGGGATAAAAATTCCGGATGCTACAACTACTCCCTCTAAAAACAAGTTTCGTCCCGAAAGTTGATAACGCAAGACTCTCGGGAAAAACTACCCCGGTAACCACTCAAAAGCCGTAAATGTGCCAACTCTCTACTTGATAACCACAACACACTCGTATAACTACGTCAAGACCTCGCAAAACCGACATACATACTTACACGAACCTCATAACACATACCAAGTCACAACCTAACCGAACACACAACACACTCCCACTCGGAGCACAATACACATAAACTCGCGCATGTGCATAAAATCTATCCCATCGGCCATATCAAAGGTAACTAGCTCGTTGTAAACTCAACCAAAGATATTATCCCATGTCCTCCCGGTAGCCTCATCGGCTCATCGTCTGCCACTAGATCAGCACGACTAATATCATAACTCGAGTTATCCATGTACCCCCTTGACTGTCACAAGAACCTCGGGTAAATACTCTCCATCCATGGTGGCAATACCAATTTGTAAACCACATACTACTTGTCCTCATCTCTGAAAGGGGTCCGTAAAAACGGAAACTCAAATTCATTAAAAGCCAAACCTTGACACCTCACGCATGTAAAATTCTTGACTCTACGGACCTACTCCATTACCAAACTCTAAAGGTCTACGCCTCTCATCAATATATACGCCTTCCAGCGACTCAACTCGGCTAGCATCCGCCTATTGACCACCGTTACTTGGGCACTATACTATCCAATTCCGACACCACTGGGCACTATACTCCCGCCCACACAATGCCTCCCAAAGGCCATCACAAACAATTCATCCCAACTAACATAATACGAAAGTTTGATCAAAGGGAAGTGTTCGCATTGCACTTGTTCTCACTTTGGCACAGAGGCCCCTAGCAAATCCTTTAAGGGTTGAAAAGCCCTCTCTAACCGACCATATATCTCAGAACGAAAACTGTCATGATGCCTATTGGGCCCCTAAGCGGCACTATTCTGCTGCCCAACAATCTCGAGATGAATTGTTTATCTCAATCTGAACGATGGTACTTGGTACCCCAGGTAATCTCACTATGGCTTAGTATATCCTACAACTAGCCGACTCATTGGCCCTGTTTCCCAAAAAGGGTGCAAAAAGCGTTATCTCCGTAGGTCAGTCGATAATGACCCAAACTCGTCACAACCGTCACATGGTCTCAAATCGGTAATACCCTCTACGGGGGTACACTCCCACTCCAATTGTGTAACTTGCGGTGGATGAAGTCCTCTCTCCCGTCTTATGGTGGTCGAGCTTGACCTGATGACGGGACATATAATGACTATGTGCTTAGCCACCTTGGCCCTAAGGCCGTCTCGCCAATATGAACATCATCAATCCGGATACCTCTTACCAGCACCAGTGTGAATTAGTAAGGGTAGTGCAAGCATCTTGGAGGCTCTATCTCATCTGTACGCTATAAGTGTACATAAACGCTCCTGGCGTCTCAACAGAACCGTCATCCCATAAAGCTATCTATGGGGTCTCTCCTCGGGAACTTCAATCCGGATCTTTCTCAAAGCCCTTTCAAATCTTGCGACTCTACCTCATCTCTTCAAATATCATCTTCGTTAACCAACTGAGGTTGAACCGTTAGTCAAGTTGTTGCTTCCTCTCAAAGCATCCAATTACTAAGGGTTTTGTTGATTACAAACACCTACCCCGGCTGATAATAAAATCATAAGGCCGCCGTCCTGAACCATCTTTAACCATCACCTCCGGTGGGTATTCAACCCTTGCAGAGCAATATATACACAAGCCATACTGTTATCGTCCGTACACATCTAACATGTCGCTCATTACACAAATACCGTCATCATCTTAAGTGCGCACATTAAAGCGCCTAACTCTTGACCCTTCCTCGGTCATTCTTTTTATGTACCCACAATCGTCTAACACACATGTGAAACCTGTCTCGTTGCTTCACGTTGTTCGCCCCTAAACGTGCGTGCAAATAAGCTTTAAATTTATAAAACTAGAATCAAGCAAGCGAACCCGCAGTGTACGGATCGATATAGTTAAGCAAGGATTCCAGAGTATCGAACACAGGGATTTGGGTGGGAAAAAATTCAATTGCAGATTATCAAGCGAGTAAATATGAGAGTTTTTGCAAATATTGGGAAAACAACAATCCTAAAGATCCAAGTATCCAGCTGTGGCAATCGATTCAAGATATTCTTAATGATATAAAGACAGAATTGAGATATGCAAAGGTATGCTAATGTAAGGTAATCGTACGGTGAAGTTCCAAAAACCTTGTATGACTCACCTACAAGACACTCTCTATACAGGTTGTTGAGGCTTCAATATAGAAAGATTCTAAAGGCAAGAATTAATGTCAAATACCCAAACTTGTAATCCAAGGATCAAGACTAACTTAACCGATTACGGTTGTGACACTCACAATCGAGGTAGAGGTTGTTGAGGCTTCACTACCACCTAGAAAAGGAAAGCCTAAACTAAGTTAAAGCAAATCTTTAACTTTGGATTAAAGTAAAAGCAGGTTCGTAAACTTAAGGGAAATTACGGGCAGATCTTGAGACTCCACGGCCGTGGAACTCAAGAACAAACCGTGATTTAGGGTTCGTCGACGATTCTCTCTAACTCTCAGGGTCTAATCTGTTTACGATCGATCTATCATCATCTAAGCCACAACTATCAACCCTTCACCTTAGAATTGTTAAGGGTTTTTAGCCAATAACAGTCATGTTGATATCAAATTCAAGGATTAAAAGATTGAAAGATGAAAACTTCCGAAAACTTTCAATAAACTTCAAACCAATCTCAAAGTCACATCAAGAACGAATATTGTCAATAGATTCAGAATAAGCCAAACAAACACAATCTTAGGAAAGAAGGAAGAACGGGATGTCAATCCGTCTTCTAAATCAAACCTAAACAAGAAGAGAAATCTTCTTGCAACAATCTTCCAAAAACTTCGATCTTCCGCCAATCCGGAAGTCTCAACAGTAATCTCCACCAAAGGTGCGAGATTAGGGCAAATCCAAGCACGAACCTTGATCTCCCACGAGATGTAAATGCTTCTAAGCGAGGGTAATCGAGCATAAGTGCCGCTAAGCGAAGGTGTAAGCCAAGGTCTAAAGCGAGGTGACGGAATTTCCCTTCGTCCGTCTTTTTATAGGGCAAGATAAAATATCGGCCCGGCCCAATCTTCAAAAGATTGTGGCTTCAAAATGTGGCGAAAAAGATCGCCAAGATCACGGTCGTGGAAGGTTCCACGATCGTAATTTAGAGCGTGGAAATCAACACGGTTTGAACCATGGATTCCACGACCGTAATAGTTACTGGAATGGATCACGCCTCTCTTTGCAAGGTTCCACGGCCGTGGAACTGAACGTGGTTTGTAGTACGGCCGTATTTTAGAGCGTGGTTTAGGGCATGAACGTGATTCTTCCCTAGCCTCGTGCACTTCTCAAGTTGAACTTCATTTTGCTCCTAATAATGCCCTCAATCCATGGACATACTCAATCAACTCTTCTTTGCTAAATTTCGTTCGGAAATGACTCTCAATCACCTATAATCAACATAAAGCTAGTGTAGACATCCATATCGACAATATAGGCAAACTAGCTCACAATTGCAATAATGCTATATCAAAGACTATCAATATGAACCAAATACACTTAGAAAACGTGCCTAAAATATCACAATATTTCATGCTAACAAATAACCCCATACTTAACACTTGCTTGTCCCTAAGCAAAGTCTTTCAAAAAGCTTTAAACAAAAGTTAGGATGAAATATGTGTACCTTCTCAAAGCAATACTTCTTTTGGAGGAATGTGCCTTCTAAAGAATAGATCATTCTCAAATCAATCACAAGAAAATTCATGAATTAATCAAACTTCTAAACAAGCATCATAACCTTCTTTTGGAGGAATGTGCCTTCTTTTGGAGGAATGTGCCTTCTTTCATACACTTAATCAAAGAGTAAAAAGTAAAGAAAATTCCTGAATTAATCAAACTTCTAAACAAGCATCATAACCTTCAAACATTATCAAAATCAATCACAAGAAACTTCAATTTAGATCATCAAGTCATATAACATTCTTTTGATCTTAAGGACTTTCAAAGAAAAGGTCTAGAATGTGGAAAGGGAAGGAAACTTTAAGGAATGTGGTGCATGAATCCGGGAAAGTGGACAACTACCCTTCTTCTTCTTTTGCGGTTTCCGCAACACTTCAACTTAGAGCTTCGCTCTTCTTCCTTTTATTTTTCGACTTTACTTTTGGAGTTATGGATAGAGGTGCACAAAAACCGAAGCCTAGGAAATTGGCGTTTCTCAAGTTTTATGAGATGCCTCAAACCCTTAGCGCACATACCATAATCCGCTAGGAATATCGCTCAATCCGACTTTGGCAAGACACAAACACCCGGCTATGTGAATGGTGCCGAGTTACTCATCATCATGATTGACTTCCCCAAACCTAGAATTCCTTTCTATTCTTTTGATTGCAAATAATTGCTCTCATGGCCCTCCAACATCAAACATGCCTTTTTCATTCACTTCTCCAAATTCCCGGATAGGTAAAGGAGGTCAAATTTTCAATGAGGAGCTAAAATGATCAAAGAAAGAAGAAAGAAAAATCGAATTGCCTTAATCATCTCAACAAGAAGTATAAGAACTTATAGTGTGATTTCAACTTCAATTTCTCAACATGATTTAGGTAACATTCATCACATTATGAAACTTTGCAAAAGAGGTAAAATTTCTTCATTCAAATTCTTTTCAATTCATTATTCTTTTAAGCATGCAATTGTCATCAAACTCAATTCACAAGTAGTGATTATCATAGAAATCATCTCAATTCATTAGAAGCACAAAATGTTCAAAATTTTTCAATTTTTATGGGTTTTTCAAGTTCTTTTTCATGCAATGCAATAATGAAACGTGCAACAATATAATGAACATGCAATGATAGTCCCGAATAGAAGCAAGCATAGTGAGTAGAAGTTATTACAAACTTTTAGTACATCCCACCCCATACTTAGGACGAACATTGTCCCTAATGTTCAAAAGAAAGAAAGAAAAGAAGAAAAGAAAAAGAAACTCACAAAGTGGTGGTGGAATGTCTAAGGCGAACGGTCAATCATCAAATCCTCATCACTGCGGCGCTGGTGGAGGCGGGAATGGAGAGAAGCTAGGATCATAAAACCGCCCAAACTGCTGGCGGTAGACATCCCTCATCATGTGGTCGAGGTCGTCTAAGCGTCCATCTCTAGCATCGGCTCGGATCTCCAATGCTCCTACTCTCTCTGAAAGTCCGGTAGCCCAATCCGGCATCTCCTCGTACCATCCCGGAGCCTGACTGTACCATGCTGGAGCGTCGGATGGTGCTGGTGGTGGTGTTGGTGCTGCTGTCTCCTCTATAGACCAAGGAGGTGGATCTCCGTACCATGCAGGAGGTGTGGTCATCCATGTAGGTCTCTCACTCACGCTAGCGCGGCGAGAAGACGAGCTTGAAGCTCTAGCTGGACGTGGAGAACGTCTAGGTGCATCGGGGGCCGCCTCCGACTGATCCGGAAACGTGCCAAAATCCTGCTCGGCTCCTCCTCCACCCTCAAACTGATCTCCCATCTCCTCCTCCTCAACAACTGGTGGTGGGACATATGGGGGAGCTGCTATCCTGTTCGCATGCATAGCAGCGAACGTCTCCTTCCAATTATGGCGTCCCGCCATAATGGAGTACTCCGGTAGCCACTCTATACCCCTACCCGTCCTGCTCTCCCAAGGCATGCCCGCATAAGGCGGACCTCTATGTGTGGGGAAAATGAGACCCCTAGTCATGAAAGCATGTAGCCCTAAAGGTACGGCCGGTATACGGGTGCAAGCAAAAAAATCAACATCTAAGCTCCTGGCAATGTGGGTAACTATCCCACCATATCCGATGTTGCCCTTCTTCTTGTTCTTGAGCTTGCTCATAGTAGCAGCCAAGAGAGTAGCACAATCAGCACGGCGTCCATACAACATGGAGTAGAGTAAAAAGAGCTCGTCCGTCTTGATCTTTTGGGGCGTCTCTGTCCTAGGAAAGAGACACTCCGAAAGAACACGATGAGCAATCTTCAAGGCTAGGTGGTACATCAACCTAGCCTTGGTGTCAGCGGGCTGCCAGCGGTCCTCGCTAGCGTAAATCATCGCCACCTCCTCCCAAAAATCCTTGGCGTAAACGCCACTAGGAAAGCAACCGTTAAAGGTCTCCTGAAACCCGAAAATGGTCCCAAACTCACGGAAGCTAAAATGATAGTCTCTTTCCATGAGACGGAAAGAGACGGTCCTGTCTACATGGCTGTGCTCAAAAGATGTCACAACCTCCCGTTTAATCTCCTCATAAGCATCTTCTCAGATAGCCGAGAAGACAATAAGTCCGGCTCTATCCAAGAGCCAAGTGAGGTCATCAACTATGTTGAGAGGAGCTAGATCCTCCAACAACAAGTACCTAGGACCAATCACAGCCCTCTCCTTGATCCTCTCGAGTGCATCGAGGTGATCATCATGTATGGTCGGGACTCCAGGGCTAGGGGGTGAGGGTGAGGAAGGTGATGATGGAGGTGAAGGGGAAGAGGGTGGTGGTGCCCTAGAGGATGAGGAAGAGGAGGGATTACCCTTCCTCTTCTTGTTCTGGTTATCCTTCTTCTCTTTGATCCTCCCCGAAACTCTCCTCACAAAGTCCATTCTGTTCAAAATTACGGGTTGTTCTATAGAAATCACGGCCGTAATTCCTCCAGAGACCGTGATTCGTCTCAGAAAGTTGCAAATCTCAGCAAATCAGCAATCAATCTCCACAAACAGGTAGTCCTAATCTAATTTCTTCCAATCTCAATCAGTTCTTCCTAAAATCTCTAACAAAAACGAACCAAATCGACAAGAATCAAGAAGAGAGGAAAAACCTATTTTTCGGATTGAAAAAATCCGAATTGCGCGTTCCTTGGTGAATTTCCGCTCGATTTGTCGCTTGGATCTTGTTGGTGGTCGAGTTTGCTTCAGTTTAGGAGGAAGAATCTTTAAAAAAGATTAAGAAACGGGGATTTGAGAGAGGGTCGTGGATTTCGGCTATTAGGTCGTGGAAGAGGGGTTTTGGGATGATTTTTGTGAAGAATGTGGTTTATATAGTCACAGGCAAAATTTTTGAAAATCACGGTTTGTTGGGGTATTCCACGGCCGTGGAAGTGTACGGAACCGTGGTTTTGGTGATTTTTCAAAGGCTTTTGGAAATTACGGGTACTGTAGGTGTCACGACCGTGGTTTAGGCCGTGGAACTCTCTGTAAAGCTCCAAAGTCCAAATTTCGTCACTTTTCTTCAACATTATCCTTCCCTTTCCCTTTTCCATCGTTCCTAAATCCAAAAACACGAACATACCGGAAGGAATCGAAGGCAAAAACAAAGCAAAAAACGTCTATACTAAGCTAATCTATGAATCGAAAACAAAAACAAAAATGCAATACCTTGGGTTGCCTCCCAAGAAGCGCTTTGTTTAAGGTCCGTAGCTAGACCAATCTCGCACTTATTCGAGTGCGGTAGGCGCGAACTCCTCAGCTTGGAGTTCCGGCGTATACTTCTTGAGTCGTTGGCCGTTCACCTTAAAGCTTCCGCCCGTTTCACCCCATACTTCAACTGCACCATGGGGGAAAATACGCTTAATTAGAAAAGGTCCGGTCCAACGAGATTTAAGCTTACCTGGAAAGAGACGAAGCCTTGAATTGAAGAGGAGAACTTGATCTCCTTCTTTGAAGTCCTTTGGAATGATATGCTTATCATGCCAACGTTTTGCCCTCTCCTTATAGATCTTAGCGTTTTCATAAGCATTCAAGCGGAGTTCATCCAGCTCATTGATGTCTAGGAGACGCTTCTCTCCCGCTTCCTTCATGCTGAAGTTCAACCACTTGATAGCCCAAAACACTTTGTGCTCCAACTCTACCGGCAAGTGACAAGATTTCCCATACACAAGGTTGTATGGTGTGGTTCCTATGGGAGTCTTGTATGCAGTCCGGTATGCCCATAATGCATCGTCAAGCTTCAAGGACCAATCCTTTCTAGTCCTTGAAACCGTCTTCTCTAAGATTCCTTTGATCTCCCTATTTGAGATCTCAACTTGTCCACTTGTTTGTGGATGATAAGGGGTAGCGATCTTGTGAGTAACCCCATACTTAGCTAGAAGAGCTTCAAAGCGCCGGGCAATGAAGTGAGAACCTCCATCACTAATGATCGTCCTTGGTGTCCCAAATTGCGGGAAGATGGTCTTGGTGAAGAACTTAACCACCACCATGGTATCATTGGTGGGAGAGGCAATTGCTTCCACCCATCTAGAAACATAATCCACCGCCAATAGTATGTATTGGTTTCCACAAGAGGATGAGAATGGTCCCATAAAATCGACTCCCCAAACGTCGAAAATCTCCACCTCTTGGATGTTGTTGAGGGGCATAACATTCCTTCTAGAGATATTTCCTGTTCTTTGACAAGCATCGCAACAAGAAACAAAGGATTGCACATCTCTAAACAAAGTAGGCCAAAAGAATCCAGATTGCAATACCTTTGCGCTAGTCTTGTTCGAACTAGCGTGTCCTCCACAAGGTAGTGAATGACAATGGCGGATGACACTTTGCATCTCATCTTCCGGCACACATCGCCGAATGATGCCATCCGGACCTCTCTTAAAGAGGAGAGGCTCGTTCCAAAAGTATTCCCGGACATCCTTAAAGAACTTCTTCCTTTGTGCGTAGGATAATCCGGGTGGTATCTCATGACAAACCAAATAGTTAACAAAATCAGCAAACCATGGTTCGTTACCTTTGGAGATCACATCGATGCACTCTCAATAAGGTGTAGGTGTTCATCCGGGAAGGAGTCGTCGATGGGTAAATGGTCGTCCTCTAGATGTGTTAGGCGACTCAAATGATCCGCAACAGAATTTTCTGAACCTTTCTTGTCGCGGATCTCAAGATCGAATTCTTGTAGGAGAAGAATCCATCTAATTAGCCTTGGCTTCACATCTTTCTTCGCAAGGAGGTACCGGATCGCAGCATGATCCGTGTACACAATCACCTTTGCACCTACAAGATAAGAGCTAAACTTGTCATTAGCATAGACAATGGCTAAAAACTCTTTTTCGGTAGTGGCGTAGTTGAGCTGCGCTTCATCTAGCGTCTTGCTAGCATAGTATATGGCATGGGTTCGCCCTTCCCTTCGTTGTCCAAGAACAGCTCCAATAGCTACGTCACTAGCATCGCACATAATCTCAAAGGGAAGAGTCCAATCCGGGGGTTGGATAATAGGTGCTGAAATTAGAGCTTGCCGAATGGTGTTAAACGCATCCAAACATTCCTGCGAAAACTCAAAAACCGCATCCTTCATCAATAGATTAGTGAGGGGTTTTGATATCTTAGAAAAGTCCTTAATGAAACGTCTATAAAATCCAGCATGTCCTAGGAAACTTCTTATCCCTTTCACCGAAATTGGGGGAGGAAGCTTCTCTATGGTCTCTATCTTAGCCTTGTCTACTTCTATCCCTCTATTAGAGACTAAGTGGCCTAATACAATTCCTTCCTTAACCATGAATTGACACTTCTCCCAATTAAGAACTAGGTTAGTATCTTCACACCTTTGCAAAACAAGAGAAAGGTTAGAAAGGCAATCGTTAAAAGAGGAACCGTATACAGAGAAGTCGTCCATGAAGATTTCCATGATTTCCTCTACGTATTCGGAGAAGATGGCCATCATGCACCGTTGGAAGGTGGCTGGGGCGTTGCAAAGCCCGAACGGCATTCTCCTATAAGCAAACGTACCCCATGGGCACGTGAATGTGGTCTTCTCTTGATCATCCGGGTGTATCGGAATCTGAAAGAAACCACTATAACCGTCAAGGTAGCAAAAATGTGAATGTTGTGCTAATCTTTCAAGCATTTGATCAATGAATGGCAATGGAAAATGATCCTTCCGCGTTGCATTGTTGAGCTTGCGGTAGTCTATGCACATCCGCCATCCCGTCACAGTTCGGGTAGGAATGAGTTCGTTGTTTTTGTTGGTGATGACCGTCATTCCTCCCTTCTTCGGAACTACTTGAACCGGACTCACCCACTTACTATCGGAGATAGGGTAGATGATACCTGCATCAAGAAGCTTAAGAATTTCCTTCTTGACAACCTCCTTCATGGTCGGATTCAACCGCCTTTGAGGTTGTCTTGAAGTTCTAAAATCTTCCTCCATTAGTATCTTATGCATGCATAGGGAGGGTTTAATTCCTACTAAGTCCTCAATAGTATAGCCTAAAGCTTTCCTATGTTTCCTAAGGACAATCATGAGCTGATTATGTTCATCTATGCTTAGATCGGAACTAACAATAACTGGGAAGGTAGAATTAGATCCTAGAAAAGCGTACCTTAGATGAGTAGGAAGTGGTTTGAGTTCCATTGCTTTCGGAGCTTCCAATGATCCTTGAGAAGCGTCCGATGTCTCCTTAGAAGTGTCTAAGGGTGATGAGTGTGTGGGAGAAGAATCAAAAGAAGTTGAAGAAGTGTCTCGATCACTCCTTTCCACGACCAAAATTACGGGTTCCTCATGGCCTCCACGGCCGTGGTTTAGGGCGTGGAAAGGAAATACGGTTGTCATGTCTTCTCCACGACCGTATAACTCCCTAGAGTGAGACACGGTTTTGTTTGTGAAATCCACGGCCGTGGAATACAGAGTATGACCGTGGATTCTCACGTTTTCTGCCTCATCGTGGAGTTTTTCAAACTCCACTTCACCCATCTCTTCTTGTGCTTCTAAGGCTTCAATTGCCTCATTGCACTCTTCTTCTTCCCCTACGTTGGTTAGACTCATAGTGATAACCTTTTGTAAAGGATCGTTAAAGAGAATCGCACTTACCTCCTCCCTAGACAAACCCTCTTCATCTTGGATATCGAAAATATCCTCATCAAAGATTGGCTCCTTCACTAGAGTGGAAAGAACGAACTCTACATTCTCTTCTCCTATATCAAAAGTGAGTCTACCATTCTTGCAATCGACTATGCAGCCGGAAGTTGCAAGAAACGGTCTTCCGAGTATGATCGGGACCGGACTATCTACAGGAATGTCAAGCACGACAAAATCAATGGGAACAAAGAATTTACCTAGCTTGACCGGGACTTCTTCTACAATACCGACGGGGAGAGTGATGGATCGATCCGCCATGTAGAACGTCATCTTCACCGGTTTAGGGTCGCCTAAACCGATCTTCCTACACAATGAAAGTGGTATGATGCTCACACTTGCTCCTAAGTCACATAACGCATCGTATGTGACATCTCCCACTCCTATGGGAATGCAAAATGACCCCGGATCCTTTAGCATTGGGGGCATTTTCTCCTTCATGGTTTTGATGAGATCCGAAGAATCCGAACTCATCTTAACCTCTCCGAAGTCTTCTAGCTTCCTCTTGTTAGAGAGGAGCTCCTTCAAGAACTTGCCATAAGCCGGCATACCTACAATAGCATCTATAAATGGTATATTAATATGAAGCTTGCTCATGAGTTCTATGAACTTACCAAACTGTTTATCTAGGCGCGCTCTCGCCCTAGATTGAGGGAATGGTAGGGGAGGTTTATAAGCTGGAGGAGGAACGTAGACATCTTCCTTCTCCTTCCCCTTCTCTTTGTCTTTCTCTACGGGGGCTTCAATGAACTTAGGCTGCAGATCGGTGGTAGTCACTCCGCTCCTAGTTGTGATTGCCATAACCCTTCCTTTAGGGTTGTCCTCCGTCTTTCCTGGAAGCTTCCCTTGATTCCTAGGAACTTCCTCCGCATGGTTGAACATTTGGTTTTCCAAAACCCTTTGAGCTTTGTCAACCTTAGAAATTTGATCATCAACCTTAATGATGCGATTCTCCAACCCTTGTAGTTTTCCCAAAATCGTTTCCAACATGGGATCGGGCTTCTCCTTCCCCGAAGTGTTTCCTCCATTTGATGTTTGCCCCTGGCTTGTCAAAGGAGTAGAGGAAGAGGAAGGTAGAGTTAGTGAATTAGAATTGGAAGGATAAGAGTTACCGGAATTTTGTTGATTGGAGCGCCAATTGTTGTTGATTGAACCCCTATTGTTGTTCCAATTATTGTTCCGGTTGTTGTTGTTTCCATTCCAATTGTTATTCCGGTTGATGTTCCGGTTATTGTTGTTGTTGTTGTTGTTGTTGCGGTTGGTGTTATCACCGCCATTGTTGTTGCCCAAATACCCAACATCCTTCTCTTGTTGCTTTGGGAAGTTGGTCTTGATAGCCTCCTTCAACTCTTTGATTTCATTGTTGAGGGAGAAAATCTGATTTTGAGCTTCATGTGTGAGCTTTTCTCCTTGCTCCACACGATTTCCCTCCACTTTTCGGTGGGAATACTTCTCTATGACCCTTGCTTGCTTCTCAATGAAGTCCCAAGCGTCATCTTCTCTCATGTCCATGAATGTTCCACATGAGAGGGATTGGAGGTTGAATTGCGTTCCCGCATCTAACCCCTTGTATTAGATCTGTAGCAATGCAAGCTTGGATATGCCATGATGAGGGCAATCCAATAACAAGTCCTGAAACCTTTCCCATGATTGAAACAAACTTTCGTTAGACCTCATGGAAAATGCATTGATCTTACCTCTAAGTTCCGCCGTTTTGGATGGCGGAAAGAATTTGGTGAGGAACTCCGCAGAAAGGTCTTCCCACGTGTCTAGTTTCCCCCTAGGAAGAGCTTGGTACCAAGACAATACTTTCCCCTTCAAGGAGAAGAAGAAAGGCTTGAGCTTATAGTTGTTGGTAGTAGCGCTCTTTGGTCTCATTGTCTCCATCATACACTCAAAGTTCTACAAGTGTTGGTGTGGAGATTCAGCGCTTGTCCCGCCAAATTGGTTTTGGCGAACAAGAGTAATGACTTGAGGGTTGAAGCTAAACCCTTGTACATCTTCAGCATCAAAGTTCACGCCCAAACGGCGCGGTTGTTGTGTTGGATCCATCCGCTGGCCAAGGGTTCTTGGCTCTTCATCTACACGTTCGATCCTCGCATTCCTAGGTGGAACACGACGATTAGCAGCTCCCCGTGGATGGAAAGGATTCACATTGATCATGGGATCAATCTCCTCTAACGGTGGCATGGAGGAATCACTATCATCAGCGGATGAGTGACCTTTTCTTCTAGACCTTGATGCTCTTCTTGAGGATTTCTTGCTTCCCTTATTCTTAAGGTCGCTTAGTTCTATCCTCATTTGGAAGATCATGTCCTGTAGATTGTTAACTTGAGATTGATGACGATCCATTTCATCCTGGCGGAGGGTCTAATTCCATTGGAGTTGAGCTTCTTTCTCCGCTAACTCCGCTTGAAGATCACGTTCGTATCCTTCAGCCATCTTCTTTTCCTTGCGCTTTTGCCTTAAAGTTTTCTCTAGCTCTTGATCAAGAGGTAAGAGATCTTCGGTGTTCCTAGACCTGCGCATGCACTCAAAGTAATATCAAATAACGAGAGCAAAGCTCCCAAGCTTGACAACCGGCTACCGAATTCGGCCGAAACCAAATCCCCGACAACGGCGCCAAAAACTTGTTCGCCCCTAAACGTGTGTGCAAATAAGCTTTAAATTTATAAAACTAGAATCAAGCAAGTGAACCCGCAGTGTACGGATCGATATAGTTAAGCAAGGATTCTAGAGTATCGAACACAGGGATTTGGGTGGGAACAAATTCAATTGCAGATTATCAAGCGAGTAAATATGAGAGTTTTTGCAAATATTGGGAAAACAACAATCCTAAAGATCCAAGTATCCAGCTGTGGCAATCGATTCAAGATATTCTTAATGATATAAAGACAGAATTGAGATATGCAAAGGTATGCTAATGTAAGGTAATCGTACGGTGAAGTTCCAAAAACCTTGTATGACTCACCTACAAGACACTCTCTATACAGGTTGTTGAGGCTTCAATATAGAAAGATTCTAAAGGCAAGAATTAATGTCAAATACCCAAACTTGTAATCCAAGGATCAAGACTAACTTAACCGATTACGGTTGTGACACTCACAATCGAGGTAGAGGTTGTTGAGGCTTCACTACCACCTAGAAAAGGCAAGCCTAAACTAAGTTAAAGCAAATCTTTAACTTTGGATTAAAGTAAAAGCAGGTTCGTAAACTTAAGGGAAATTACGGGCAGATCTTGAGACTCCACGGCCGTGGAACTCAAGAACAAACCGTGATTTAGGGTTCGTCGACGATTCTCTCTAACTCTCAGGGTCTAATCTGTTTACGATCGATCTATCATCATCTAAGCCACAACTATCAACCCTTCACCTTAGAATTGTTAAGGGTTTTTAGCCAATAACAGTCATGTTGATATCAAATTCAAGGATTAAAAGATTGAAAGATGAAAACTTCCAAAAACATTCAATAAACTTGAAACCAATCTCAAAGTCACAATCAAGAACGAATATTGTCAATAGATTCAGAATAAGCCAAACAAACACAATCTTAGGAAAGAAGGAAGAACGGGATGTCAATCCGTCTTCTAAATCAAACCTAAACAAGAAGAGAAATCTTCTTGCAACAATCTTCCAAAAACATCGATCTTCCGCCAATCCGGAAGTCTCAACAGTAATCTCCACCAAAGGTGCGAGATTAGGGCAAATCCAAGCACGAACCTTGATCTCCCACGAGATGTAAATGCTTCTAAGCGAGGGTAATCGAGCGTAAGTGCCGCTAAGCGAAGGTGTAAGCCAAGGTCTAAAGCGAGGTGACGGAATTTCCCTTCGTCCGTCTTTTTATAGGGCAAGATAAAATATCGGCCCGGCCCAATCTTCAAAAGATCGTGGCTTCAAAATATGGCGAAAAAGATCGCCAAGATCACGGTCGTGGAAGGTTCCACGACCGTAATTTAGAGCGTGGAAATCAAAGGGTTTGAACCATGGATTCCACGACCGTAATAGGTACTGGAATGCATCACGCCTCTCTTTGCAAGGTTCCACGGCCGTGGAACTGAACGTGGTTTGTAGTACGGCCGTATTTTAGAGCGTGGTTTAGGGCATGAACGTGATTCTTCCCTAGCCTCGTGCACTTCTCAAGTTGAACTTCATTTTGCTCCTAATAATGCCCTCAATCCATGGACATACTCAATCAACTCTTCTTTGCTAAATTTCGTTTGGAAATGACTCTCAATCACCTATAATCAACATAAAGCTAGTGTAGACATCCATATCGACAATATAGGCAAACTAGCTCACAATTGCAATAATGCTATATCAAAGACTATCAATATGAACCAAATACACTTAGAAAACGTACCTAAAATATCACAATATTTCATGCTAACACACGCGTATCCCAAGCCCCACTTGGATGTATCCAAAATGCCAAACAGTCCCCATGACTCGATGTTTGTGTCAGAGGAAACGGAATGGAGGTCACTCACCTCTATTGATTCTATTGAAGCTCCATGGCACAACTCGGTCCCCAAAATCTAATCGACTTCCTTCGAAAGGAGGAAGTGTCAAAATCATCCCGCGACTCCGCGGTTTTGGTCAACCAGCTTATAGGTTACATAGCTCCTCTACGTACCTTGGTGGTATGACAAAAACTATCACGTCGTCCTCATTGGATCAATTTGATACTATCAAAATCGCTGGGTTCCTTAGGAAGTCACCTTGGATGTCCTATCTTGATTAGACAACTATGATTATCCTCTTACCTTGCATAATCCGTATCACCGTCTTCTCGTGTCATGCTTGTTACTCTATATTCGAAGAGTATAACAAGCCTTTCTCAACAAATGATAACTCGAAGAACCACTCGTAGACCTCGCACAATAATTGTCATGAACCGTTATGTCACGGTCCTCCTCATATCACAAATTTTACTAGTATTCATCACTATCATAAGCTTAGGGTTCAGAATGGAATTACCCAAAATCACAAAACGAATGTCGCTATTGCAATCCACTTCAGAAACTCGATAAATGCATATCATTAACAGCTCAAACTCACAAATCGCACTCGTGAGTCCCAAAAAGGCTTCACTACAACCTGTAGTGACCAAACCGGCCCGAAACGCCGTCTTCCGATGGTCATTTCTTTACTCCAACCAAATCTGGTGGCATCTCGACTTGAAGTCGATCTTATAAAACGTAGCAATCATATGCAACAAGTCTTAACGAGCCTCTCACTACGGAGAAGATACCTCTACCTATCATTAACCATACACCTCTCTTGATAATTGAAGTACAACTTTTCTTCCTTGTACCTTTCCTCAAAACCCGTACAAAAATTCTGTGTGAGGAAAACCCGACGAAATTCCCCATTCAAACCACCGCAACTTCTAACTCGTAAATTCTATAGTACTACCATCTTAAGCTTACAACATGCAATATTATAATAATCTCGGTCCACAATTCTACACCATAGCCACATGGCTCCTTCGGGTGAGTCAAGAAACTTTGACTCATCTCTTGTTCGCGGCAACGTATCAACCGTTTCATATGAAGAGAAAACACCATGCATACTCTTTACATATTTTCCCATTTGTGTAAAGCAACTAGGGAAGCCACTCCTCTAATTTGATCCACTAGATCCCGTTATCATGTTCCCACCTTAAAGGTCCAAATCCACACCCTTCTCTCACATGTCAATCACATGACCGCAAAAGATCACGTAAGGTCGTTAAAATCCCTCCATGGGAGGTCTAATCATAGTTACTTGCTTTAACCACTTCACATTATATGACCAAGACACAAGCGCCTTAGTTGATACACCTTCTTACCATTGGCATTGAACCATCAGCATACACCAAGCTCTTGTCACCGATCCATTACATTCCCAGAATCCCATTTACTCTTTCTATCCGTACTCATCATTTAGGCAATCCTGCACAAGTGCGTTCGTGACTACCATCGATCAGATTATAGTTGGCCTCCTTGAGGTCATCGAATTAACTTTCTTCTATACTCTTCATGTTACCTGTAGCCCAAAGACTGCCCTCCTCTGGGTACTCTTGCTTTAACTTTGTTAAATAAGTCTGTACTCTTAGACTCCTTCTTCTTTCATAGATAACTACATGCTTCTTGACCTTGTTGGGTCATATGACTCACTTTCATCCGCTTAACGACTCTCCCATGATGTCCTCCAAGAGCACCTTTTCAAAAATCTCCATCGTTAGATAGAGTCCGATCACGTTTCTCTTGGGTTGGTAACTCAATTCCTTTCATAATAAAAAGCTTCTTGTTGTGTTTCTCATCCTCTCGGGGTCAACGTTAATTCATCTTTCTTCCTTCTTGATGTTTCTTGGCATTATCACAATTTCGAAAAACGGTCAACTCCACGAAGGAAATTCCACCATGTGAATCCTCACCTCTCCATTCTTCTCATAATTCTCGTAAGTCCGAAGAAGTCAAACCGCCGGTATTCTGGGAAACTTTACACTTCATCTTTTGATACCCTCCGTAAGTTTATCTTCTGGGTCTCTTAATCCTTCCGTCATTTGTGGGACATAGTTCTCATCTCGGCTCCGGTGCTTAGGAGTGACTAGGGAAAAACTTGCCTTAAATGGGATTGCCACTTGCAGTTATATACACTTAACTAACTTCTTCCGTTTATCGCCACGCCACTAGGACTTCACCATAAGTTTGTTGTCCTTAGTTGGTTTCATATGCGCTCAATCATCGTTTCTCCATAACCGATCCACATCTCCATGTAACTTTTTGTTGGTATTGATTCCATCTCGATTCTCTTAGGTTAATTCAAGTTTTACTTCTACTTGTTCGTCCTTGCGGCGATACCTTCAATAGCCTTCTACTGGTTGCTTTGCCATCCTCGAAAGGAATCCGATGACACGTCAAGGCGTTCACCAACACGTGATGCTCCACTCGACACATGAGTCGACTTGTCCTCGCATGCATACTATTCTAAGCCCAACGGCGTTGTCCAAGGTGATGATATCGAACTATCATCTTAACTATAAGGTCCCATATCTCGATAAGCAACTATATATAATAAGCATATATATATATATATATATATATATATATATATATATATATATATATATATATATATATATATATATATATATAAAAGACTATATAAGCCTTGTGTCCATATCACTGCAAACATATCAACTCCAATATCATACCAAGTCATCATGCATAACTACAATCCACATATACAACAAGTCTAAAAACAACTTATAATCCAACATAAATCCATAGTCCAAAACATCCTAAGTCCACAAGTACATATATATATATATATATATATATATATATATATATATATATATATATATATATATGTACTTGTGGACTTAGGATGTTTTGGACTATGGATTTATGTTGGATTATAACTTGTTTTTAGACTTGTTGTATATGTGGATTGTAGTTATGCATGATGACTTGGTATGATATTGGAGTTGATATGTTTGTAGTGATATGGACACAAGGCATAACTACAATCCACATATACAACAAGTCTAAAAACAACTTATAACCCAACATAAATCCATAGTCCAAAACATCCTAAGTCTACAAGTACATATATATATATATATATATATATATATATATATATATATATATGTACTTGTGAACTTAGGATGTTTTGGACTATGGATTTATGTTGGATTATAAGTTGTTTTTGGACTTGTTGTATATGTGGATTGTAGTTATGCATGATGACTTGGTATGATATTGGAGTTGATATGTTTGCAGTCATATGGACACAAGTCTTATATAGACTTTTATATATATATATATATATATATTTATATTTATATAAAAGACTATATATGCCTTGTGTCCATATCACTGCAAACATATCAACTACAATATCATACCAAGTCATCATGCATAACTACAATCCACATATACAACAAGTCCAAAAACAACTTATAATCCAACATAAATCCATAGTCCAAAACATCCTAAGTCCACAAGTACATATATATATATATATATATATATATATATATACAGACACACACACACACATAATATAATAACCAATAACTATGTCGCCGAGGTCCGCGGAAGGAGTGGTGGTCTCGTACATTCTACCACAACCGACTCATGCACATGATTTGAAAAAAAAAATCATTTCTTTACAACTCAGAACCCTTGAGGGTTCTATTTATTTTTATTAGGCCTTTAGAAGATTGCAACTGTCATTGTTGTCAACCTAGGGCTCTTATACCACTTTGTCACACCCCGAATCCGCGGGATATCGGGATGCTACGGGCGAGACCTCACAATGGGTCCCGGCCCTTAGCCTAATAACAATTTCACCGGACCTTTCCAACAAGGCATGAATGAAGGCCAAAACCAATCAATTTAATGCAATGATATGATTCCCGAATACATCAAGAAATGAAAGACATCATGCGTCTATACAACAACGCCAACAATACACAATATACAACAACAATAAACGGACTCTATTCCCCAAACTCGACCTATGATGTACGGAACCCCGACTGCCCACTCCTTCGGATCAACCGGCCACACCTAACCTGCACATCAACTACAACAATCGGTATAAGACCGTTAGCTCACGTTCTAGGCATTATAAAGATAGCAAGGGCACAAACACAAACATAAGCACACATAACACACATCATGCTCATATATATACATATCCGGTTCTTATTCTCTTTTTAGGTTATTCCATTTATAATTCTATTCGTTAAAATGTGGCACAAGAGTCTTATAACTCTCGCCTCTGTCCCCGTGTAACCAACAGGAGTGTGGCGGAGCTCAACCCGTATACTGTGTGGAGTGGCGAAGAAGCCCGCCCGTACACCATGTATGACCAGGTCGCAAAGAACCTCCAAATCTCCCTCGGGAGCTGGGCCGTGATGTCACCGCCCGATAATAATAAGCAATGGGCCAACAATATATATAACAAAGTTGTCCTAATCCGGTTTCATGATTATAAATAAAGATAAAGCACACACCACCATCACATATCCAAATAATGCGTAAAAGCGAGCTAAGTAAGTCCGTAGGCTTACCTCGTCACAAAGCTAACCAAAACCGATCTCAACTTCCCGTAGGAATACAACCAAGGCCTGATCAAAACGAGGCACACATCAACAATACTCTCTAAGGCTAGAAGTCCTTAGACTTTGCAATCTAGCAAACGAGCACAAGGTCCTACAAATCATAAGCTAGGCAACGTTCCTAGGCTCCAAGGGACCATAACTCATCAAGCATATATAAAGGTATTACAACAGCCTACTCTCCTACAAGGATAACTCATCACCAAGCTAGAACACAACTAGTCTAAGAGGTTTTACATGATCATCACACTCGAGTCATCCTAAGCAATAACCGAGACTCTAAGGTCTCCTAAGCTCCACAACCACTAGATGGCATTCACAACTACCCTAGGTCCATCCTAGGCATGATACTAACATGAAACAACCTCACAACTAAGGAAGGAACAAAGAAGAAGGGAGAAGAAAAGCCTACTGTTGAAGAAACACAGCCGCAGAAACAAAAGGCGCGACTGCGTGGTGAAGGTCACGGCCCCCGCGGTACTGTTCATCCGCCCCCACGGCTACTGGCAAAATCTGCCACACTCCCCCCCCCCCACGCAACTGGCTAAGATCCGCCCCCACGGTAGAACTCCAGAAACTGTGATTACTTCAATCTTCGATTGTGCACTTCTGCTTCTATGGCTTCCTTCTTTGGTCGGGCCTTCTCCAAAACACTAATCAATGATCTTAGACACCTCTCCACGACCTAATCGAGCTAAGAACAAGCACATGCAAATGATTCAACAAGGTTTCTCTTCACAAGCTTCCTCCATAGCCATGGAGGAGAAGAGAAGAAGGGGAAAGGAAATCAACAAGAAAGGAGAAGAAGGAAAGGATGAAACTTACCCAGCCTGGATCCAAATTTCCTCCACTATAGCTCACACACAAGGGATCCAAGAGAAGGGAAGATGGAAGCATAAGGGAGAGGTGGGAGTGAACCAACGTGAGAGAGAGGAAAAGTGGGCTGAAAATGATGGGGAGAACAAGGGGTCAGGTGACATATCTCGGCCCCCTTTTTGCTAGAGAACAGGGGGCTAAAGCAAGGTGAGGTAACGAAGGGTCTGTCCCGGATTTTGGAATAAATTCCGACACTCAGCACCTCGTGCTTGCAGAAAAACTGAGCCACGCATGCGGGAAGGTCGATAAACCTCCCAACACCCGGGATAAAAATTCTGGATGTTACAATAGTTTTGGGCGTATTGATCGTTTCTTGGACGTTGTTGTTGTTGTTGTCCATACCCCATAACATTTACCTCAGTAGTATGATCATCTTGAACTTGCGGACATAAGTTTGTTGGATGAACGGATCCGTAAAAACTCCACATGCTTTCAATTGTTACGGGGTTCCCACAAGTGTTAACCTCTTCCATTTCCTTCAATTTAACAATTTCTTTTGATATTTCCGGGCAGCTTGGATTTATGTCATGGACTCCTCTTTAGGTAGAAGTCCTACCAAACTTCCGTGTACTTTCCTCCATTTCTTGAATTTTTTCAATAAAAATTTCAGCTATTGAATTTGGAATATTACCTCCACAAGCGGCATCTACAAATCTTCGTTCATTGTCCAAGAGTCTCATTTGCTTCTTGCTCTGTGTTGGTTATGGCCTTCTTCAAGCTGTTGGCCATCTTCACTAGAAAGTACTTCTCCAACAAGGCTTTGTGAAGGTTCTCCCCAGTGTCGATGCTTCCGGATAGGAGGTAATTGTACTAATCATACGCCGCATCCTTGAGAGTGCAACCAAATGCCCTCAACTTATTTGCTCTTCGGTCATGTTTTCCGGGTTCATGATGATGCTAACAGTGTGGAACTTTCCCAAGTTCTTGATGGGGTCTTCTCAACTTAAACCATGGAATGATGGTAACATGTTGATCATCCCCGAAATAAGCTCAATATTGGCCCCTTCTCAAATTGCCGGTATGGTTACTGCAAGAGGATGTTGAGTCAAATCCAGTTGGGTGAGTTGTCGGAGTGTTCGGTTCTCCATTGTTTCTTGTTCGTTACGACGATCTCTCCTTAGTCTATCGTAGATTCTCTCAATTTCTAGATTAAAAGGAGCAAAGTTTGTAGTAGTAGAATGGGTTTGAACCAAGAAAATATTTCAAACCAATAATTGATAATAAATTGACAAAAGACTTTAATAACTCTAACTCCCCGGCAACGGTGCAAAATTTGACAAGGCTAAATTGCAATGGTCGTTGATTATTCTATCAAAGTAAACTCCTATCTCAATACTAACACAAGTAAGTGATTAAGTAGGGATCGAATCAAAGAGAGTGAGAGAATTAAAGTTCAAATGAGATTAGATTAGCAATTATAAGCAACAAGGAGGGAGGGGGGGGGTTTGATCTTACATATATATTAAGTCAACCGGCATAGATATAAATTAACAAGTTCTCTTATCCGTAAACCTACAAGATCAAACAACAAGTTAGCATTCAACCAAGGATACAGAGATATATGAAAGATAAATACCCGTTAATCATTATCATATAGTTATATTCCTTTTCACAAAGACATTCATAACCCGTTGATGACTATATGTTTGCTACTGGATTATTGACCGAACCCGGAACCAATTAACATTAGCATTTGGCATGAGATTAAACTACTTAGGTGATCAAATTGGGTAGGAAACAACATGCAAACAAAGTTAGAAACTAGGAATATAACACAAATGTTACTGAATATAAAATTCTATCTAAAAAGAACTTACAACCAGGTTGTATGAAAGCTTCAATCAACCCAATGTAACGAGTAGAATTTATCACTCCATACAAAAACTAAGAAAGACAAATGACATAAGTGATGTTTTGGATGGAGAAGAGATGATTCTAACACCATCCTAACATCTCTATTTATACTACTTAGGGCATTAAATTGCAGTAAATGGGTTGTCTAAACCGTCACCTTAATGGCCATAAGGGGAGAGTTTAAACAGTCAACTTTATTACGACTGTCGCACAACTGCGGGCGCGGCATCTTGAGCCGCATTGGCGGTTTAGCGCAAAACGCTCCATCTTCAACTTGGCCGCGGGATAGGCATGAGAGTGTCGCGGGAGAGGCATGAGAGTTCCGTGGGAGAGGCATGAGAGTGTCGTGGATGTGGGTTATTCAATGCTATGGATACGTTTTAGACTCTTGAACTTCTAACTCTATATCGTCTAGGCACGGGAGCGGGCCGTTGTCACCGTTGGGGCAGTGACACAGTCGCTTGGGCTTCTCAAATTTGCATGTAAAGGGCGCAGGAGGACTGCCACTCATCTTCAGGCAGAGTCACCGCAGATACGGTGAAAGGATGGTGTGGGGACGGTTACACAGGGACTTCCGGGTGCTGGCAAGGTCTAGGGAGAATCGCAAGGTGCGTCGGGGGCGGTGACACTCTGCCATGGGGGTGGCTAATCGACAGAAGGTCGTCTTGATCTTCTTCTTTTCTACTCTTTCTATTCGAAGTGTTGCTAAATCCTTAGATATCTTCATGATTGACTCCTTCATGGATTTACAAAGTAGCAACACAATACAACCAATAGACTCCAAAAAAATGCTAAAATTACCTAGATACGATAGTGATTTCATCACCAATCACACATCTATATCTATACCCTACAAAATTGCTCACATGTCTCCTACATATATTAACCTCAGTTTTTGTTTCAACATAATTCTCGATTTGCCACAATATATTTAAAGGTTTCTCATTTTTTGTAAAACAAAATCAATTTGTAAGTAGTTTACATGTCATACTTTTAATGAGGGACTATCCCTAACACCTCCTATACATGAATCAATCACTAGATCAAGGGATAGAGCATTGAAGGAGAAGAAGTTGATGTCATCTTCAAGTCATGCCATAGAAGGATCTATCACTAGGTAAAGGGCAAGGAGAATCCAAGAGGAGGTTTCTAGCCTATGGACATCATTAGCATATAAGGAACCATACTTGATTATATCACTATATACTAAAACAAAACCAAGAAAAAATTAGTGAACTCGCTCTCTTTTCTCTGCGCTTCCCCTCCCGGAGGTCGGCCACCAGCCATCTCCATCCCAGCGTAGCGCCTAGCTATGCCCCCCCCCCCTCTCCCCTCTTCCACGCTATGGGTAGCTAAAAAAACCAATAAATACCCCATCAAACTGTTTGAGCTAAACTGAAGCCCAAGCCCTATTCCAAACCAAGTATCCCATCAAACCCGCAAAGCCCCATAGACACCGTCCTGGAGGAGATCATACGCTCCAATAACCTTCGCCTCTCCAAAACTTTGTCCTCCAAGCCTCTTGAGCTTCCACCCATCTTTCCGCCCGTGCTCTCATCAGAGGACCTATTCCCACCCCTTTCACCTGCCAAAGGGCCTCTTTTGGAATCTCCTGCCCATGATCTCCTCGGAGGTCCTGCGCCCAGCCCACCCCTTTCACATTCCACTTTCCATTCCCCAGACGCTTCGCCAATGATTACTCCGGCGGTTAACCTTTCCCCTCCCAACACTACTCTCAAGCCGGTTTAGCTACCCAATGAAAACGCCCCTATTGCCCAAGCCTTGGGACTTCCCATCATTCAATGCACCTCGACGCATACTGGTATTGAGTCTCCCCTACCCTTCTCTCTACATGCGCCCAAATCTTCACCTTTCCTACCATGCACTAAAACAACTGAAACCCCCCACATTTCTTTCAAAGATATTCTCTCCAGTCCCCCTTCCTAAAACCATGTCCCTCTTCCGTTCTCTACAGGAATGGATAGTGGCGTCATCCCCTTTACTACGAAAGATATCTCCGACTCGTTCGCTAAATGGAACCGATCTCTGATTGGCTTCCCCTTGGGAAGCCCCTTGGCTTACCAGCATATAAAAGCCTTTGTTTTGCACTCTCGGAGCGCTATCTCAAAGCCTACGATCCTCATGAACGACTAAGGGATCTTTGTTTTCCAGTTCGCCTCAGAAGACGATCTAAACCTCGTCCTCCTCAATAGTCTGTGGATTATCAATGGTTCCACTTGGCTCCTTCTCAAACGATCGCATCACGGCATGCCTTTTGACTACTCTTGTTTATCCTCTATCCCGATTTGGGCCTCCTTGTACGACCTGGATTACCTCTTTGGTCTCCACGCATGCTTGCAAAGATTGGATCTGCTATCGGAGTTCCAATGCTTACCGACTCTTGCTCAGCCAACCATGAGCATCTTGGATTCGCTTGAATCATTGTCGAAATTTCTATATCAAAGCCTCTTCTTCGGGAGGTCACTATTGTCGGCCCTGATGGTGAGACCATATTGCAAAGGGTCTCCTACGAATGGGTCCCAAAATACTGCCCTAGTTGCCTCCTATTTGGTCATCGATACAAGAATATTAAACCCACTGAAGCAAAACAAAACCCCAAAACCCACAAACCTCGCACCTTACCTCCCTCAACAAAACCCCCCACTCATCCCAACCCCTGATCCAAGGCTCCTCCTGAATAATCCTCCTTTGGTCATGCCCCTATCCGCTTCGCATAACCCCTCTATCATCTCACCAATTGACACAAAAACCAAAAACCCGACGCCAAGTAATCCACAAACCCTAACAACCTCCCCCTCTGATCCACCAATATCATCAAATCAGGCTTCTAACCATAACGACCAATGCAAATCCCCTTCTGATCAGAGTTCACCACCCTTACCCATCAGCAACGCAGTAATCTGTCCATCCATCCCCGGCCTTTCCCCCCTCTATACGACCCCAAACGAAGACGGGTCCCTCCCATCCACTCTCTCTTCAGCAAGTTTCAAGAATTCTTGCCTTGCTCATGAGGTCAACCAATGAATATGAACATTTGCGCCTAGAACATTAGAAGGTTAAACCACTCAAACAAGCAAAGAGCCATACGTGACATAGTAAACCGTCACCGCCTTGATATCCTTTCTATCCTCAAAACTAGACTAAACAACACAAATATGACTAAGCTTTCCTCCCTTCTTCCTAGTTGGAACCAATCCTCAAACTTCTCTCCTTTGCACAAGTGTAGGATTTGGATTTGGTGGAATCTAAATGCTGTCACCCTTAACCCCATCTTCTCCAATGACCAACTCATCCTTGCAATCTCACCCTTCCTAACCATCAAAACAGTCTTACATGTACCTTTGTTTATGCCCACAACCTGCCGGAGGAACGTGATCCTCTTTGGAATAACATTGCTACTATTAAACTTCTCAACCATGATGAACCCTGTGCCCTGCTTGGTGACTTTAACACCATCCTTTGCCAGGAGGAAAAGCTCACAAACGGCTCCATACATCCTTCTGCACCGACCCCTAAGCTTGTAGATTGCCTCTAATGAAATGGTCTCTATGATCATTTTTACTCCGGATGTAAGATGCCATGGAACAATAACAAATCTGGAACAAGAATTAGTGTAAGCTCGATAGGATTCTCATAAACTCCTCCTGGTCCGCTACATTCCCAAACTCTTCTGTCCTCTTTGACAATCCAACCATCTCGGACCACTCCCCTAGCATCCCCTCTCTAAACCCAGGTAGTAATCACCCCAATCGTCAGTTTTGATTCAACAACAACTGGGCTTCTCATGAATCCTTTGTCTCTTCGGTTTCCTCAGCCTGGCTTCCGTCTGATCCTTCTAGTCGTCCGTATGGAAACCATATGAATATGCTTGCGACGAAGCTAACGCGCACAAAACTCTCCCTTAAGAAATTCTCTAGCGAGAACCCTGAGGATCTCTATTCGTTAGTTGAAAACCAAAAGCATTCCTTGTCTGATATCCAAACGAAGCTTCAACAAGCGTCCTTGGACCACGCCCTTTTATCCGCTGAGAGGAACTCCACCCTTGCTCATAACTCGAGGACTGATCTCCTTCGGTCTAACCTTGCGCAGCTTCACAAAGCCTCTTGGATTAAATACGGTGATTAGTGCATCTCCTTTTTCTTCAAAAATATAACTACCATGAGAGGTACAAATTAAATTAAAACCATCCATGATCCTAACAACCCGGCAGTGGGCCCCGTCCACGATTCTGATAACATTGCCCAACTGCTTGTTACGTATTTCTCTGAGATGCTTAACCCAACTGCTTGCCATAACCCATCTAACCTATTCCCTAACTGCTACCTCCCCACCATCCCTCTTGATATCTTCAATCTCATCTCAAACGAGGTTGCAAATGAGGATATCAAGAGCACTCTTTTCGGTATGGGAGATCAAAAAGCCCCTGGGCTGAACGGTTTCAATGCATTCTTCTTCAAGTCTACTTGGCTTACCACGGGTGAAGACTTCACTAATGCAATTCAGGAATTCTTCTGCTTGGGGAGACTCACTAGCCAGTTTAACCACAATTCGATATCATTGATTTCTAAGAAGCCTAACCCGATGTCTCCTGCGGACTTCCAGCCCATCTCTTGCTGCAAAACCTCTTATAAGGTCATCGCTAAGCTCCTAGCGGGAAAACTAAATGCAGCTCTCCCCTCCATCATTGGCAGATATCAGGGAGCCTTTGTTAAGGGTCGATCTATAAAGCACCACGTCCTTGTCTACCAAGATTTGTTCCAAAAATATAATCAGCATAGGATGGGATTTCCAGAGAAGTTCATTAGATTGATTGATTCTTGCATCTACACCCCAACCTACTCTATTAACATTAACGGATCCTTTCATGGCTTCTTCAAGGGCTCTCGTGGTCTTCGGCAGGGATGCCCTCTCTCTCCGCCCCTCTTCGTCATTGCGATGGAGGTGCTTTCCTCCATGCTCACCATAAACACATCAATTCCCGACTTCAATGTCCACCCAAAATGTTCCTCACCCCGCCTCATCCAGTTTGTTTTGCTGACGATCTACTTCTTTTCTACAGGGCCGATATTATTTCTATAAACATCTTACATAACACATTAGATCATTTTGGCAGGTTTTCGGGACTCCTCCTGAACACCTCCAAGTCGTCCCTTTTCCTTGGTGGGATCTTGACGGATGATATTGACCTTCTTTCAAGAGCTTCCGGTCTACCGATTGGCTCCCTTCCCTTCACCTATTTGGGCATTCTGGTGGGCAGTAAACGCCTAAACATCAGAGAATTCTCTCCTCTCATCTCAATGATAACAAAAAAAATAAATTCTTGGAGCGCTAGAAGTCTCTCTTACACTGGTAGGAAGCCGATTGTTGCTTCTATTCTCATGTCAATTTATTTCTATTGGAGCTCAGTCCAGCATGTTCCCACGTCCATCATTCTCATAATCCAAGGGCTCCTTCGCTCGTTCCTTTGGTCCGGTAAGTCTTCTTCTGCTCGTTCCCTGGTGGCCTAGAGAGTCATTTGCAAATCTTTTGAAGATGAGGGTCTCGGCTTCAAAGAGATTCTCTCCTGGAACAAAGCACGCATCTCAAAACTCACTACAAACTTGACACTCTCAATCCAAGTGCAAATCTCTCGGCTGATTCGATAAACAACAATATCCGAAAAGGTACATCTATCTGGCACTACCCTCCATCCTACAAGCACAACTTCGTGTGGTGCACGATAATAAAGATCAGAGACGAGATTCAGAGCCTCACTTCCGACCCCCAGTTCGTATATCTCACCTCCAGCACGAATGGACGATTCATAACGTCTACTACATACAATATCATTTGGAAAGCCCCTTTGCCTTCTCCTCCGTATGACCTGCACCACATCTAGAAAGGTATAAATGTCCCTAAATACAGCTTCATTACTTGGATCGCTAGCCACAACCGTCTCCCCACTCTCTCAAAGCTCCTTTAGTGGAACCTCATCCAGGACGATACTTGAAAACTTTGTGACTCTCAAAAGGAAGATGAGGAGCATCTACTCCATAACTGTAACTTCTCCATACTTGTTCTTGACCTCATATCTAGATGGACCCGCACCCTACCTTCTTAAACAGACAATCAAAATATCTAGGGTTGGATCCGCTCCCTCAAACCTAAGAAACACGACCTCATAACCCACATCCGTATCTCCTCCATAACAAGATATGTTTACTTTGTTTGGAAAGCAAGGAATGATCTCATCTACAACAACACACCCACTCATCCATCCTCCTGTGCGCAGTCCGTCATCAATGCTACAAAAACCTTTGCCACTAGCAGTTGGAAAGACAGCTCCTCAAACACCATCATATGGGACAACATTCTCGGCATTCATTTTGCTTACGTATGCTCTATAAACCGTCTTTTCTTTGGTCTAGTAGACTAGTTCTCTTGTACATTTTCTCTGGTTAATAATATTACATTTTTTTTAAAAAAAATATCATACTTGATTAAAGATAATCGAGGAAGCAAGGAAGAGCATATCTCGGCCCCACCTCACCAAATATCATGAGCCTTAAGTCGGGATTGTCATGAATCTTGTTAATATTTATACAAGATTATAGCTAGTTATTTTATACCTTTAAAGCTCTAAACTTTCTAAAGGTTTTTATTTTCTATCCTATATATTGTAGGATTATTATAGAATTCATCTTATAGGGAAATCTCGCTTATATATACTTATAAAGGCCGAGATATTTAGTAGCTTAGATTTGATATGGATTTCCACATTATTGTGAGATACTTGTTACTTCATTTACAAAGTGTACATTTTATTCATTCCTATTCAATAAAAAAGCCATCCATTGATTGAACATTGAGTCCTTGCTAAATTGTTCTTGTGTGTGTTAATCTTCTTAAACATTGGTGTCACTAGTCAAACTAGTCCTTCCTTGCGCTTGTCTTAATTAGAAGGCTTGCATAAGATTAAGGAAGGAAGGGTTAAGGTAACTCTTTTTTGTGGGTTTTGATCGAATTGATCAAGGTTCATTGAAGTTTATATCTTGGTTCTATCTTCCTATATTTTCCATAATTTCATTTAATTATCATCTACATATTCTTACCATTATTTTCCATATTAATCACATTCTTGTTCTTTGAGTTTTTAAGAATCTCAGCCCTACTATTACCAAATTTTGCCCGAGATTTGCCACCGAGATTCGTTATGTTGTCGATTTTGTGGACTTCAATCTAGTTCTGGAACTATGGCATCAACCCCGCGTCAAAGTGATATCATAGCTAATCGATTGAAGTGCAACTCAGCCATACACTACGGTCTGAGTTTTTTTCTATTTGAGCCTTCTTTGAGTCATATAAAAATCGAGTTTTTTTTGTTCTTTTTTTTGTGAGATTAATTGAGTTTGATGTGATTTGTCTTGTGTCTATTAAAGAAGAGAGAGATGCCATAACCTAAGCACAAGCGTGCCAACCCTAAACTGAATCTCACATGAGTTCCATCACATCTCGCCTAAGATTGGAGTGCACAACGCCGAGATTTTGTGTTACTTAGCTAGCAAGTTTCGTTATCTTCTCCATAGCTAGTTGAGATCCATACATAGATTTGAGTCAAATCTAATCATATCCAACTACCATATCAAAGGAGGAAAGGGATTTACAAGTTATATTATTGTTGAGATCTTATCTAGTAGGTGAGATCTTATCATATGTTTCAAGTCGTAACCGAATATCTATTTAAAATTGCGTGAATTTCCTTCTTACAACAACCATATATGTCGACCTTCCATCCCATAACTTCAAACAAAGCCAAATACAAAATTTTCATACTCGAGTCCCTACCCTAATGTTTGGAAAGATCTTTTCGAGTAGGAGTAGATGCGATCCAATTAAGAAGGGATCATGAGAGCAACAAGGGAGGAGTATATCCCACATCATAATCATTGATTCTTGTCAACACTTGATGTTCGACAAATCTCACCCCCATTCTAGAAATCTTGCCCGAGATATTTACCTAGATTCGCTACTATTACGAATTTTATCGAAAATTTTGAGGCAAAAGTAGCGAAACACAAGTGCGCAGAATCAAAGAAGACATCCAGATAAGAAGTTTTATACCATCCTTGATCCAGTTTATAGCCGAAACACTCATCTTTGACCGATCTCGACCCCTAGTGACTATCTCGGCCGAGATTTATTTTGACCAATATTACCTTCTTTCGAGACTAAACTTACCCAGCTATCTCTCTCTCTAATTGCGTAAGTTCGAGGTATGTAAAACTCTTTTTTTAGTCTCTTGTGTGTCTATTTCTTGCGTCTTTCTAGTTTAAACACATTGAGTCTAGTTATTTAGGTATGTTAGTTAGTATCTTTACTTTCTATCATACTAGTCGAGTCTACTTTAATTTTTTATATACATTGTGTCAATTGTGTGAAGAGAACTCCAACAACGGTTTCCTTACTATCTTCCAACACAAGCTCCTTCTTCCAAGACAAGTCAACTACTTGATTCATCCAAGGAGTTTCTAGTAGAAGCTAGTCATCGATTTTACAAGACTATTATTCCATCCAAGGCAATTTACATCAAATTAGCTTGTGATATCACGACAAAGTGTGAGAGAAAAAAAGTAAGGAGTTTTGGATTTCACTAACTTCACTAGTTTCTTGTTATTTTATGTGCTTGTGCAAGACGTCTAGGTCTAATAGTCATAAAAGCTCACAAAGGGGTGAACTAATAAGTCCAAGAACCAATGATATGTTGAAACAAGTCTTGGCCTCCATTTCCAACCTCAGCGGAGAGGTGGCCAACCTAAACGGAGGGATGACCAACATGAACGAAAGAATGAACAGACTAGAATCTCACCCCAGTGTGATATCTCATTTTAGTATTCTCGCCCAGTCCCAACCGAGTTTCATCCGAGACCTACATACGATATTGGTGGCATTTCTCGCAATACCCCTATGCCCCCAACACCATATCCACCTCGAAGAGCCCCTAAGGGTCAAGTATAGACATTCTAATCCTCTCTTTAATACGCCTAATGTTCCGGATTTTGTTGACAATTTTTAGGAATATGACGATGAAAATGAAGAAGGCATGTGAAAAGGTTATTCTAGATGTAATCAATGTCCAACGAGAGGTCAAGACTATGAAAAATTTAGACCTTACCAAGATCATGACGCAATTGGAAAAGTTAAGGTCAAAATTTCAAGTTTTGAAGGAAAGTGTGATTTGGACGCGTTTATGGAATAGGAGACCTAAATTGAACAAATTTGGTATTGCCATAACTTTAGTTAGCAAAAGAAGATCCAACTGGCTACATTGGATTTTCAAGGATATGCCTTAATTTGGTGGGATCACCTTTTCAAATAAATGAGAAGAACGCTAGATTTGGACATCAACACATGAGAGCAAATGAAAGCATTAATGAGAACTATATGGTCCCTCAACACCATGCTAGAGAGGTAAGGAAAAGATTGGAGTACCTCAAACAAGGATCTATGAGTGCATAGGAGGTTTATACATCTATGCAAATTACAGTGGTGAACGTTAATGTCATAGAGGATGAGGAGACAACAATGCTTCGTTACTTACGTATTTTGCATCCTTCTTTAACAAATGAAACTGGCCTCTATCGTTATGACACTATGCCAAGGATTTGTGCTAGATATTGGCAAGGGGACCATGACTATCACTACCGAGGAGGGCCAAGTAGAGATATTCTAAGGTTCGGAACTCGGGAATTCCAGTGCGGGCATTAGTGCAGTGAGAGGAGCTAGACTAATTGGACAGAGTTGTGAGGTCTTCTAGTGTTATGCCGTGAAGAAACATAAGAGTTCGGCATTAGAGGAGATTTTGGTGGTGTGCAAGTTCATGGAGGTAATAACTGATGATCTATCAGGTTTACCTTCGCAAAGGAGTGTCAATTTCTGCATTGCACTAAAGCCTGATACGAGACCAATCTCGAGGGCTCCCTATCACATGTCACCTCTTGAGTTGCTACAATTGAAGAAGTAGTTGGAGGAATTGGACGAGAAGGGATTCATACGCCCTAGCGTTTCTCCATGGGACGCACCGGTATTGTTTGCGAGGAAGAAGAACGGGTCGATGAGGCTGTGTATCGACTATAAAGAGAGGAACAAGGTAACTATCAAGAACAAGTACCATTTTTCCCGTATAGATGACTTGCTTGACCAGTTCCACGGAGCTACGGTGTTCTCCAGGATTTATTTGAGCTCAAGATACCAGCAGTTGAGGATGAGAGAGGGGGACATATGTAAGACGGCATTTTGGACTCGGTATGGCCACTACGACTTTGTGGTGATGCCATTTGGGCTCACGAATGCGCATGCCGTGTTGATGTAGCTGATGAATGGAATCTTCATTGACTTTCTGGATCAGTATGTGGTGGTGTTTATTGACGACATCTTGTTGTACTCTAGGAGTCAAGAGCAGCACGCATGACATTTAAATACGGTGTTACGAGTTCTACAAGATAAGGAGCTTTATGCCAAACCATCCAAGTGCAAGTTTTGGATGTCTGAGGTGGCTTTTCTGGATCATGTGGTTATAGATGAAGGGATCAAGGTTTATCCGGCGAATATGGACTCGGTATCTTCATGACAACCTCTGAGGAATGTTATGGAGGTACTCAACTTGTTAGGGTTGGCGGCCTATTACCGTCGGTTTGTGGAAGGGTTTTCATTGATAGCCCGATCACTTACTTTCCGATTGAGGAAGACCACCCGATTCGTCTGGTTTGAGCCGTGCAGAAAAAGTTTTGAGGAGTTGAAAAGGAGATTGACTTTGCTCCAATATTAGCAAATTGAGAGGATATTGAGGACTTTGTAGTATATAGTGACGCATCCAAGTTGGTCATGAGATGTGTTTTCAAGCAAAGAGGTAAGGTCATTTGTTCGCCCCTAGAGGTGTGTGCAAATAAGCTTTAAATTTATAAAACTAGAATCAAGCAAGCGAACCCGCAGTGTACAGATCGACGTAGATTAGCAAGAATTCCAGAGTATCGAACACAGGGATTTGGGTGGGAACAAATTCAATTCCAGAGTATCGAACACAGGGATTTGGGTCTAAACTAAATTAAAGAAAATCTTTAACTTTGGATTAAAGTAAAAGCAGGTTCGTAAACTTAAGGGAAATTACGGGTAGATCTTGAGACTCCACGGCCGTGGAACTCAAGAACAAACCGTAATTTAGGGTTCGTCGACAATTCTCTCAAACTCTCAGGGTCTAATCTGTTTACGCTCGATCTATCATCATCTAAGCCACAACTATCAACTCTTCACCTTAGAATTGTTAAGGGTTTTTAGCCAATAACAGTCATGTTGATATCAAATTCAAGAATTAAAAGATAGAAAGATGAAAACTTCCGAAAACCTTCAATAATTTTCAAACCAATCTCAAAGTCACAACCAAGAACAAATGTTGTCAATGGATTCAGAATAAAGCAAAACAATCACAATCTTAGGAAAGAAGGGAGAACGGGATGTCAATCCGTCTTCCAAATCAAACCTAAACAAGAAGAGAAGTCTTCTTGCAACAATCTTCCAAAAGCTTCGATCTTCCGCCAATCCGGAGATCTCAACAGCAATCTCCACCAAAAGTGCGAGATTAGGGCAAATTCCCCCCACACGAACTTCGATCTCTAACGAGATGTAAATGCTTCTCCGCGAGGGTTAAACGGGCGTAAGCGGGGATATGCGTCGATAAATGCCGCTAAGCGAAGATAAGCAAGCCTGTCGGAATCTTGCTTCGTCCGTCTTTTTATAGGGCAAGATAAGATATCGGCCCGGCCCAATCTTCAAAAGATCGTGGCTTCAAAGTATGGCGAAAAAGATCGCCAAGATCACGGTCGTGGAAGGTTCCACGACCGTAATTTAGAGCGTGGAAAGTGTCACGGTTTGAACCATGGTTTCCACGACCGTAATAGTTACTGGAATGCATCACGCCTCTCTTTGCAAGGTTCCACGGCCGTGGAACTAAACGTGGTTTGTAATACGGCCGTATTTTAGAGCGTGGTTTAGGGCAAGAACGTGATTCTTCCCTAGCTTCGTGCATTCCTCAAGTTGAACTCCAATTTGCTCCTAAGAATGCCCTTGATCCATGGACATACTCAATCAACTCTTCTTTGCTCGATTCCGTTCGGAAATGACTCCCAATCACCTATAATCAACATAAAGCAAGTGTAGACATCCATATTGATAATATAGGCAAACTAGCTCACAAATGCAACATTGCTAAATCAAAGACTATCAATATGAATCAAATACTCTTAGAAAACGTGCCTAAAATATCACAATATTTCATGCTAACAAATAACCCCATACTTAACACTTGCTTGTCCCTAAGCAAGGTCTTTCAAAAAGCTTTAAACAAGAGTTAGGATGAAATATGTGTACCTTCTCAAAGCAATACTTCTTTTGGAGGAATGTGCCCTCTAAAGAATAGATCATTCTCAAACCTTGCTTCAATCGTTTATAAGACTTTCATACACTTATCCAAAGAGTAAAAAGCAAAGAAAACTCATGAATCAATTTAACTTCTAAACAAGCATCATAACCTTCAAACATTATCAAAATCAATCATAAGAAACTTCAATTTAGATCACCAAGTCATATAACATTCTTTTGATCTTAAAGACTTCCAAAGAAAAGGTCTAGAATGCGGAAGGGGAAGGAAACTTTAAGGTATGTGGTGCATAAATCCGGGAAAGTGGACAACTACCCTTCTTCTTCTTTTGCGGTTTCAGCAACACTTCAACTTAGAGCTTTGCTCTCTTCTTTTCATTTTTCGACTTTACTTTTGGAGTTATGGACAGAGGTGCACAAAAACCGAAGCCTAGGAGATTGGCGTTTCTCAATTTTTATGAGATGCCTCAAACCCTTAGCGCACATACCATAATCCGCTAGGAATATCGCTCAATCCGACTTTGGCAAGACACAAACACCCGGCTATGTGAATGGTGCCGAGTTACTCGTCGTCATGATTGACTTCCCCAAACCTAGAATTCCTTTCTATTCTTTTGATTGCAAATAACTGCTCTCATGGCCCTCCCACATCAAACATGCCTTTTTCATTCACTTCTCCAAATTCCCGGATAGGTAAAGGAGGTCAATATTTCAATGAGGAGCTAAAATGATCAAAGAAAGAAGAAAAAAAAATCGAATTGCCTTAATCATCTCAACAAGAAGTATAAGAACTTATAGTGTGATTTCAACTTCAATTTCTCAACATGATTTAGGTAACAATCATCACATTATGAAACTTGCAAAAGAGGTAAAATTCATTCATTCAAATTCTTTTCAATTCACTATTCTTTTAAGCATGCAATTGTCATCAAACTCAATTCAGAAGTAGTGATTATCATAGAAATCATCTCAATTCATTAGAAGCACAAAATTTTCAAAATTTGTCAATTTTTATGGGTTTTTCAAGTTCTTTTTCATGCAATGCAATAATGAAACGTGCAACAATATAATGAACATGCAAATAGTCTCGAATAGAAGAAAGCATAGTGAGTAAGAGTTATTACAAACTTTTAGTACATCCCACCCCATACTTAGGACGAACATTGTCCCTAATGTTCAAAAGAAAGAAAGAAAAGAAGAAAAGAAAAAGAAACTCACAAAGTGGTGGCGGAATGTCTAAAGCGAACGGTCAATCATCAAACCCTCATCACTGCGGCCCTGGTGGAGGCGGGAATGGAGAGAAGCTGGGATCATGGAACCGCCCAAACTGTTGGCGGTAGACGTCTCTCATCATGTGGTCGAGGTCGTCTAGGCGTCCGTCTCTAGCATCGGCTCGGATCTCCAATGCTCCTACTCTCTTTGAAAGTCCGGTAGCCCAATCCGGCATCTGCTCGTACCATCCCGGGGCCTGACTGTACAATGCTGGAGCGTCGGTTGGTGCTGGTGGTGGTGCTGGTGCTGCTGTCTGCTCTGTAGACCAAGGAGGGGGGACGCCATACCATGTAGGAGGTGTGGTCATCCACGTAGGCCTCTCACTCACGCTAGCGCGGCGAGAAGACGAGCCTGAAGCTCGAGCTGGACGTGGTGAACGTCTAGGTGCATCGGGGGCCGCCTCCGGCTGATCCGGAAACGTACCAAACTCCTCCTCAGCGCCTCCTCCGCTCTCAAACTGATCTCCCATCTCCTCCTCAACAACCGGCGGTGGGACATATGGGGGAGCTGCTATCCTGTTCGCATGCATGGCAGCGAACGTCTCCTTCCAATTATGGCGTCCCGCCATAATGGAGTACTCCGGTAGCCACTCTATACCCCTACCCGTCCTGCTCTCCCATGGCATATCCGCATAAGGCGGACCTCTATGTGTGGGGAAAATGAGACCCCTAACCATGAAAGCATGTAGCCCTAAAGGTACGGCCGGTATGCGGGTGCAAGCAGAAAAGTCAACACCAAAGCTCCTAGCAATGTGGGTAACTATCCCACCATATCCTATGTTGCCCTTCTTCTTATTCTTGAGCTTGCTCATAGTAGCAGCCAAGAGAGTAGCACAATCAGCATGGCGTCCATAAAGCATGGAGTAAAGCAAGAACAGCTCATCCGTCTTGATCTTTTGGGGCGTCTCCGTCCTAGGAAAGAGACACTCCGAAAGAACGCGGTGAGCTATCTTCAAGGCTAGGTGGTACATCAACCTAGCCTTGGTGTTAGCGGGCTGCCAGCGGTCCTCGCTAGCGTAAATCATAGCCACCTCCTCCCAAAAATCTTTGGCGTAAACGCCACTAGGAAATCGACCATTAAAGGTCTCATGAAACCCAAAAATGGTCCCAAACTCACGGATGCTCAAATGGTAGTCCCTTTCCATGAGACGGAAAGAGACGGTCCTATCTACATGGCTGTGCTCAAAGGATGTCACAACCTCCCGTGTAATCTCCTCATAGGCGTCTTCTCGGATAGCCGAGAAGACAATAAGTCCGGCTCTATCCAAGAGCCAAGTAAGGTCATCAACTATGTTGAGAGGAGCTAGATCCTCCAACAACAAGTACCTAGGGCCAATCACCGGCCTCTCCTTGATCCTCTCGAGTGCATCGAGATGATCGTCGTGTATGGTCGGGACTCTAGGGTGAGGGGGTGAGGATGGAGGTGAAGGTGAGGATGGGGGTGAAGGGGAAGAGGGTGGTGGGGCCCTAGAGGATGAGGAGGAGGAGGGATTACCCTTCCTCTTCTTATTTTGATCATTCTTCTTCTCTTTTATCTTCCCCGAGACTCTTCTCACAAAATCCATTCTGCTCAAAATTACGGTCTGTTCTTGTGAAAACCACGGCCGTAATTCCCCCAGAGACCGTGATTCGTCTCAAAAAATCACAAATCTCAGCAAATCAGCAATCAGTCTCAACAACAGGCAGTCCTAGTCTAATTTCTTCCAATCTCAATCAATTCTTCCTAAAAATCTCTAACAAAAACGAACCAAATTGCCAAGAATCAAGAAGAGAGAAAAAACCTATTTTTCGGATTGAAAAATCCGAATTGCGCGTTCGTTGATGGATTTCCGCTCGATTCGTCGCTTGGATCTTGTTTGTTGTTGGATTTGCTTCAGTTTAGGAAGAAGAATCATTGAAAACGATTAGGAAACGAGTGATTGAGGGATGGTCGTGGATTTTCGGCAATTAGGTCGTGGAAAGAGGGGTTTTTGGGATGAATTTTGTGAAGAATGTGGCTTATATAGTCGCACGCAAAACATTGAAAATCACGGTCTGTCGGGGTATTCCACGGCCGTGGAAGTGTACGGAACCGTGGTTTTGGTGATTTTTCAAAGGCTTTTGGAAATTACGGGTATTGTAGCTGTCACGACCGTGGTTTAGGCCGTGGAACCCTCTGTAAAGCTCCAAAGCTCAATTTTCGTCACTTTTCTTCAACATTATCCTCTCCTTTCCCTTTTCCATCGTTCCTACATCCAAAAACACGAACATACCGGAAGAAATCGAGGCAAAAACAAAGCAAAAACGTCTATACTAAGCTAATCTATGAATCGAAAACAAAAACAAAAATGCAATACCTTGGGTTGCCTCCCGAGAAGCGTTTTGTTTAAGGTCCGTAGCTAGACCAATCTCGCACTTATTCTAGTGCGGTAGGCGCGAACTCCTCAGCTTGGAGTTCCGGCGTATACTTCTTGACTCGTTGGCCGTTCACCTTAAAAGTTCCGCTCACTTCACCCCATACTTCAACTGCACCATGGGGGAAAATACGCTTAATTAGAAAAGGTCCGGTCCAACGAGATTTAAGCTTACCTGGAAAGAGACGAAGCCTTGAATTGAAGAGGAGAACTTGATCTCCTTCTTTGAAGTCCTTTGGAATGATATGCTTATCATGCCAACGCTTTGCTCTCTCCTTATAGATCTTAGCGTTTTCATAAGCGTTCAAGCGGAGTTCATCCAGCTCATTGATGTCTAGGAGACGCTTCTCTCCCGCTTCCTTCATGCTGAAGTTCAACCACTTGATAGCCCAAAACGCTTTGTGCTCCAACTCTACCGGCAAGTGACAAGACTTCCCATACACAAGGTTGTATGGTGTGGTTCCTATGGGAGTCTTGTATGCAGTCCGGTATGCCCATAATGCATCGTCAAGCTTCAAGGACCAATCCTTCCTAGTCCTTGAAACTGTCTTCTCTAGAATTCCTTTGATCTCCCTATTTGAGATCTCAACTTGTCCACTTGTTTGTGGATGGTAAGGGGTAGCGATCTTGTGGGTAACCCCATACTTAGCTAGAAGAGTTTCAAAGCGCCGGGCAATGAAGTGAGAACCTCCATCACTAATAATCGTCCTTGGTGTCCCAAATCGCGGGAAAATGGTCTTGTTGAAGAACTTAACCACCACCATGGCATCATTGGTGGGAGAGGCAATTGCTTCTACCCATCTAGAAACGTAATCCACCGCCAATAGTATGTATTGGTTTCCACAAGATGATGGGGATGGTCCCATGAAATCGACTCCCCAAACGTCGAAAATCTCCACCTCTTGGATGTTGTTGAGGGGCAGCTCATTCCTCCTAGAGATATTGCCTGTTCTTTGACAAGCATCGCAGCAAGAAACAAAGGATTGCACATCTCTAAACAAAGTAGGCCAAAAGAATCCAGATTGCAATACCTTTGCGCTAGTCTTGTTTGAACTAGCGTGTCCTCCACAAGGTAGTGAATGACAATGACGGATGACACTTTGCATCTCATCTTCCGGCACACATCGCCGAATGATGCCATCCGGACCTCTCTTGAAGAGGAGAGGCTCGTTCCAATAGTACTTCCGGACGTCCTTAAAGAACTTCTTCCTTTGTGCGTAGGATAGTCCGGGTGGTATCTCCTAACAAACCAAATAGTTAACAAAATCAGCGAACCATGGTTCGTTACCTTTGGAGATCACATCGATGCACTCCTCAATAAGATGTAGGTGTTCGTCCGGGAAGGAGTCGTCGATGGGTAAATGGTCGTCCTCTAGATGTGTTAGGCGACTCAAATGATCCGCAACAGAATTTTCTGAACCTTTCTTGTCGCGGATCTCAAGATCGAATTCTTGTAGGAGAAGAATCCATCTAATTAGCCTTGGCTTCGCATCTTTCTTCGCAAGGAGATACCGGATCGCAGCATGATCCGTGTAGACAATCACCTTTGCACCTACAAGATAAGAGCGAAACTTGTCAATAGCATATACAATGGCTAGAAACTCTTTTTCGGTAGTGGCGTAGTTGAGCTGCGCTTCATCTAGCGTCTTGCTAGCATAGTATATGGCATGGGTTGCCCCTTCCTTTCGTTGTCCAAGAACAGCTCCAATAGCTACGTCGCTAGCATCGCACATAATCTCAAAGGGAAGAGTCCAATCCGGAGGTTGGATAATAGGTGCTGAAATTAGAGCTTGCCGAATGGTGTTAAACGCATCCAAACATTCCTGCGAAAACTCAAAAACCGCATCCTTCATCAATAGATTAGTGAGAGGTTTTGATATCTTTGAAAAGTCTTTAATGAAACGTCTATAAAATCCAGCATGTCCTAGGAAACTTCTTATCCCTTTCACCGAAATTGGGGGAGGAAGTTTCTCTATGGTTTCTATCTTAGCCTTGTCCACCTCTATCCCTCTACTAGAGACTAAGTGGCCTAATACAATTCCTTCCTTAACCATAAATTGACACTTCTCCCAATTAAGGACTAGGTTAGTGTCTTCACACCTTTGCAAAACAAGAGAAAGGTTAGAAAGGCAATCGTTAAAAGAGGAACCGTATACGGAGAAGTCGTCCATGAAGACTTCCATGATTTCCTCTATGTATTCGGAGAAGATGGCCATCATACACCGTTGAAAGGTGGCTGGGGCGTTGCAAAGCCCGAATGGCATTCTCCTATAAGCAAACGTACCCCATGGGCACCTGAATGTGGTCTTCTCTTAATCATCCGGGTGTATCGGAATCTGAAAGAAACCACTATAACCGTCAAGGTAGCAAAAATGTGAATGTTATGCTAACCTTTCAAGCATTTGATCAATGAATGGCAATGGAAAATGATCCTTCCGCGTTGCATTGTTGAGCTTGCGGTAGTCTATGCACATCCGCCATCCAGTCACGGTTCGGGTAGGAATGAGTTCGTTGTTCTTGTTGGTGATGACCGTCATTCCTCCCTTCTTCGGAACTACTTGAACCGGACTCACCCACTTACTATCGGAGATAGGGTAGATGATACCTGCATCAAGAAGCTTAAGAATTTCCTTCTTGACAACCTCTTTCATGGTCGGATTCAACCGCCTTTGAGGTTGTCTTGAAGTTCTAAAATCTTCCTCCATTAGTATCTTATGCATGCATAGGGAGGGTTTAATTCCTACTAAGTCCTCAATAGTATAGCCTATAGCTTTCCTATGTTTCCTAAGGACAATCATGAGCTGATTATGTTCATCTATGCTTAAATTGGAACTAACAATAACTGGAAAGGTAGAATTAGATCCTAGAAAAGCGTACCTTAGATGAGTAGGAAGTGGTTTGAGTTCCATTGATTTCGGTGCTTCCAATGATCCTCGAGAAGCATCCGATGTCTCCTTAGAAGTTTCTAAGGGTGATGAGTGTGTGGGAGAAGAGTCAGAAGAAGTTGAAGAAGTGCCTCGACCACTCTCTTCCACGGCCAAAATTACGGGTGGATCTTGTCCTCCACGGCCGTGGTTTAGGGCGTGGAGGGGAAATACGGTTGTCACATCTTCTCCACGACCATATAACTCCCTGGAGTGAGGCACGATTTTGGTTGTGAAATCCACGGTCGTGGAATACAGGGTGTAACTGTGGATTCTCACGTTTTCTGCCTCATCGTGAAGTTTCTCAAACTCCACTTCACCTATCTCTTCTTGTGCCTCTAAGGCTTCAATTGCCTCATTGCACTCTTCTTCTTCCCCTACATTGGTTAGACTCATAGTGATAACCTTTTGTAAAGTATCGTTAAAGAGAATCACACTTACCTCCTCTCTAGACAAACCTTCTTCATCTTGGATATCGAACATATCCTCATCAAAGATTGGCTCCTTCACTAGAGTAGAAAGAACGAACTCTACTTTCTCCTCTCCTATGTCAAAAGCGAGTCTACCATTCTTGCAATCGACTATGCAGCCGGAAGTTGCAAGAAACGGTTTTCCGAGTATGATCGGGACCGGACTATCTGCAGGAATGTCAAGCACGACAAAATCAATGGGAACAAAGAACTTACCTAGCTTGACCGGGACGTCTTCTACAATACCGACGGGGCGAGTGATGGATCGATCCGCCACGTACAACGTCATCTTCACCGGTTTAGGGTCGCCTAAACCGATCTTCCTGCACAATGCAAGTGGTATAATGCTCACACTTGCTCCTAAGTCACATAACGCATCGTATGTGACATCTCCCACTCCTATGGGAATGCAAAATGACCCTGGATCCTTTAGCTTTGGGGGCATTTTCTCCTTCATGGTTTTGATGAGATCCGAAAAATCCGAACTCATCTTAACCTCTCCGAAGTCTTCTAACTTCCTCTTGTTAGAGAGGAGCTCCTTTAAGAACTTGCCATAAGCCGGCATACCTACAATAGCATCAATAAATGGTATATTAATATGCACCTTGCTCATGAGTTCTATGAACTTACCAAATTGTTTATCTAGGCGCGCTCTCGCTCTAGATTGAGGGAATGGTAGGGGAGGTTTATAAGCTGAAGGAGGAACATAGACATCTTCCTTCTCCTTCCCCTTCTCTACGGAGACTTCAATGAACTTAGGCTGCGGATCGGTGGTAGTCACTCCGCTCCTAGTTGTGATTGCCATAACCCTTCCCTTAGGGTTGTCCTCCGTCTTTCCTGGAAGTTTCCCTTGATTCCTAGGAACTTCCTCCGCATGGTTGAACATTTGGTTTTCCAAAACTTTTTAAGCCTTGTCAACCTTGGAAATTTGATCATCAACCTTAATGATGTGGTTCTCCAACCCTTGAAGCTTTCCCAAAATCGTTTCCAACATGGGATCGGGCTTCTCCTTCCCCAAAGTGTTTCCTCAATTAGATGATTGCCCCTGGCTTTTCAAAGGAGTAGAGGAAGAGGAAGGTGGAGTTAGTGAATTAGAGTTGGAAGGATAAGAGTTACCGGAATTTTGTTGATTGGAGCGCCAATTGTTGTTGTTTGAACCCCCATTGTTGTTCCAATTATTGTTCCGGTTGTTGTTGTTTCCATTCCAATTGTTATTCCGGTTGTTGTTCCGGTTATTATTATCGCCGCCATTGTTGTTGCCCAAATAATCAACATCCTTCCCTTGTTGCTTTGGGAAGTTGGTCTTGATAGCCTCCTTTAACTCTTTGATCTCATTGTTGAGGGAGAAAATCTGATTTTGAGCTTCATGTGTGAGCTTTGCTCCTTGCTCCACACGATTTCCCTCCACTTTCCGGTGGGAATACTTCTCTATGACTCTTGCTTGCTTCTCAATGAAGTCCCAAGCGTCATCTTCTCTCATGTCCATGAATGTTCCACATGAGAGGGATTGGAGGTTGAATTGCGTTCCCGCATCTAACCCCTTGTAGTAAATTTCCAGCAAGGCAAGTTTGGATATGCCATGATGAGGGCAATCCAAGAGCAAATCCTGAAACCTTTCCCAAGATTGAAACAAACTTTCGTTAGATCTCATGGAAAAAGCATTAATCTTACCTCTAAGTTCCGCTGTTTTGGATGGCGGAAAGAATTTGGTGAGGAACTCCCCGGAAAGGTCTCCCCCCGTGTCTAGTTTCCCACTAGGAAGAGCTTGATATCAAGATAACGTTTTCCCCTTCAAGGAGAAGAAGAAAGGCTTGAGCTTATAGCTGTTGGTAGTAGCGCTCTTTGGTCTCATTGTCTCCATCATACACTCAAAGTTCTGCAAGTGTTGGTGTGGAGATTCAGCGCTTGTCCCGCCAAATTGGTTTTGGCGAACAAGAGTAATGACTTGAGGGTTGAAGCTAAACCCTTGCACATCATCAGCATCAAAGTTCACGCCCAAATGGCGTGGTTGTTGTGTTGGATCCATCCGCTTGCCAAGAGTTCTTGGCTCTTCATCTACACGTTCGATCCTCGCATTCCTAGGTGGAACACGACGATTGGCAGCTCCCCGTGGATGGAAAGGATTCACATTGATCATGGGATCAATCTCCTCTAATGGTGGCATGGAAGAATCGCTATCATCAGCGGATGAGCGACTTTTTCTTCTAGACCTTGATGCTTTCCTTGAGGATTTCTTGCTTTCCTTATTCTTAAGGTCGCTCATCTCTATCCTCATCTGGAAGATCATGTCTTGTAGATTGTTAACTTGAGATTGATGACGATCCATCTCATCCTGGCGGAGGGTCTCATTCCATTGGAGTTGAGCTTCCTTCTCCGCCAACTCCGCTTGAAGATCACGTTCGTGTCCTTCAGCCATCTTCTTTTCCTTGAGCTTTTGCCTTAAAGTTTTCTCTAGCTCTTGATCAAGAGGCAAGAGATCTTCGGTGTTCCTAGACCTGCGCATGCACTCAAAGTAATATCAAATAACAAGAGCAAGCTCCCAAGCTTGACAACCGGCTACCGAATTCGGCCGAAACCAAATCCCCGGCAACGGCGCCAAAAACTTGTTCGCCCCTAGAAGTGTGTGCAAATAAGCTTTAAATTTATAAAACTAGATTCAAGCAAGCGAACCCGTAGTGTACGGATCGACGTAGATTAGCAAGAATTCCAGAGTATCGAACACAGGGATTTGGGTGGGAACAAATTCAATTGCAGATTATCAAGCGAGTAATAATGAGAGTTTTGCAAATATTGGGAAAACAACAATCCTAAAGATCCAAGTATCAAGCTGTGGCAATCGATTCAAGATATACTAATGATATAAAGACAGAGTTGAGATATGCAAAGGTATGCTAATGTAAGGTAATCGTACGGTGAAGTTCCAAACACCTTATATGACTCACCTACAAGACACTCTCTATACAGGTTGTTGAGGCTTCAATATAGAAAGGTTCTAAAGGCAAGAATTAATGTCAAATACCCAAACTTGTAATCCAAGGATCAAGACTAACTTAGCCGATTACGGTTATGACACTCACAATCGAGGTAGAGGTTGTTGAGGCTTCACTACCACCTAGAAAAGGCAAGCCTAAACTAAATTAAAGCAAATCTTTAACTTTGGATTAAAGTAAAAGCAGGTTCGTAAACTTAAGGGAAATTACGGGTAGATCTTGAGACTCCACGGCCGTGGAACTCAAGAACAAACCGTAATTTAGGGTTCGTCGACAATTCTCTCAAACTCTCAAGGTCTAATCTGTTTACGCTCGATCTATCATCATCTAAGCCACAACTATCAACTCTTCACCTTAGAATTGTTAAGGGTTTTTAGCCAATAACAGTCATGTTGATATCAAATTCAAGAATTAAAAGATAGAAAGATGAAAACTTCCGAAAACCTTCAATAATTTTCAAACCAATCTCAAAGTCACAACCAAGAACAAATGTTGTCAATGGATTCAGAATAAAGAAAAACAATCACAATCTTAGGAAAGAAGGGAGAACGGGATGTCAATCCGTCTTCCAAATCAAACCTAAACAAGAAGAGAAGTCTTCTTGCAACAATCTTCCAAAAGCTTCGATCTTCCGCCAATCCGGAGATCTCAACAGCAATCTCCACCAAAAGTGCGAGATTAGGGCAAATTCCCCCCACACGAACTTCGATCTCTAACGAGATGTAAATGCTTCTCCGCGAGGGTTAAACGGGCGTAAGCGGGGATATGCGTCGATAAATGCCGCTAAGCGAAGATAAGCGAGCCTGTCGGAATCTTGCTTCGTCCGTCTTTTTATAGGGCAAGATAAGATATCGGCCCGGCCCAATCTTCAAAAGATCGTGGCTTCAAAGTGTGGCGAAAAAGATCACCAAGATCACGGTCGTGGAAGGTTCCACGACCGTAATTTAGAGCGTGGAAAGTGTCACGGTTTGAACCATGGTTTCCACGACCGTAATAGTTACTGGAATGCATCACGCCTCTCTTTGCAAGGTTCCACGGCCATGGAACTAAACGTGGTTTGTAATACGGCCGTATTTTAGAGCGTGGTTTAGGGCAAGAACGTGATTCTTCCCTAGCTTCGTGCATTCCTCAAGTTGAACTCCAATTTGCTCCTAAGAATGCCCTTGATCCATGGACATACTCAATTAACTCTTCTTTGCTCGATTCCGTTCGGAAATGACTCCCAATCACCTATAATCAACATAAAGCTAGTGTAGACATCCATATTGATAATATAGGCAAACTAGCTCACAAATGCAACATTGCTAAATCAAAGACTATCAATATGAATCAAATACTCTTAGAAAACGTGCCTAAAATATCACAATATTTCATGCTAACATCATTGCATACGCATCTCAACAACTATAGACGTATGAGGAGAATTACCCGACTCATGACCTAGAGTTAGATGTAGTGGTTCATGCTCTTAAGATCTGGCATCACTAACTTTATATGGCGGCGCGTCTGATATTTACAAATCATAAGAGTCTGAACTATATATTCACCCAAAGGGAATTGAATAACCGCCGTAGGAGATGGTTTGAGTTGATCAAGGACTTTGACCTTGAGATCCTATATCTACCGGGTAAGGCGAATATAGTTGCCGATGCTCTTAGTCGGAAGATGCCTAAGGAGAAGGTGATAGTTCGTTTGACCGTGCAGGCTCAACGACAGAGGGATCGAGCCTGGATGGAGGTTGAGATCTAGTTTCCGGATTCGAGCAGCCACTTGTCCACTTTGGAGTTACTTCTTGACTTGTTGGGAGAGATCCGACAAAAGCAAGAGAGTTGCTCAAGTTTGATCAGGATCGGAGACAAAATGTCTCGAGGTGGGGCATTGTAGTTTGCTATAGCTTCTAATGAAGTGATGGGACACCAAGAGCGTATATGGGTGTTGTCCGAAAGTGAGTTGAGATAATGATACTAGGCGAGGCTCACGCTATCCCATATTCAATACACCTTGGGGTTAGTAAGATGTATAAGGACGTGAGACGTTCCTTTTGGTGGGGTGGTTTGAAGCCCGATGTAGCTAGGTATGCAGCTTATTGTGCGACCTGACAGCAGTTCAAAATTGAGCATCGCATGACTTGAGGAGATCTCCACCCACTACTAGTGCTACAATTGAAGTGGGAGGACATCTCCACGGAATGTGTTATAAGGTTACTACATAGCAGGTGTTTTGACACTATATGGGTGGTAGAAGACCGACTGACGAAGACCGCACTTTTCATTCCTATCAAGGAGACGTGGACAGTGATTTGTCTAGCTGAGGAGCTCACAAGACATATTGTGAGACTCCATGGGTTATTGAGGACCATCATTTTAGATACAAATGACGGTTTTCCTCGAGATTTTGGCAGCAGGTGCATACGACATTGGGGATGAGTCTCCACTTTACTACAACATATCATCCTCATATAGACGGTATGTTTGAGAGGACCATCCAAACACTATAGGATATTCTACGGGCTTGTGTGTTTCTTTTGGGGACAGGTGTGTCGAAATCATCTTCCCTTAGTGGAGTTTTCATATAATAACAGTCGTCATGCATCTATTGGGATGACTCCCTATGAGGTGTTGTATGGGCGGAGATGCCGTACACCACTATGTTGGGATGAGCCCGAGAGAGTAGGTATATTGTCCCCAAAGCGGATAAAAGATGACATTGCTTGAGTAGCCTTGATCCGAGAGAGTATGTTGTCAACAAAAATTCATCAGAAATCCTAGCCGACAAGAGGCACCGACCTCTAGAGTTTAGAGCGGATGCCCATGTTTGGCTGAGAGTGTTACCAACGCAAGGCGTTCGTTATTTCGGCATTAAGTTACTCATCATCAAGATCAACATCCCCAAACCTATTTTTCTACATAACACACTTTACTTTGTTTTGAATTTCACCATAAACTTTGCTTTTACACACTTCAACATACTAGCATGCTTCCTAATTCCCGGATTGGTAAAGGGAGGCAATTTATACATTTTTTCAAGAGGTTGTAAGCATGATCAATATGAAGAAAGAAAAAGAATTGAAATGCCTTAATCATTCCAAAAAGATGTGTAAGAATTTATCTTGCGGTTTCAACCGTCAACACTCAACGTGATTTGGATAAAAGAAATTTATCATCCATGCATGTATTCTAGCAAAGTATTAAATCCCACATATGTCATAAATCAATTCAAGCATACAAAGATCATCATAGCTATTCCACAAACAATATCATCATAGAGATCATATTCATCCTAGAAGCACAAATATTTTCAATTTTTTTTCCCAAAAACAAGATGCAAAACAAAACTTAAACATGTGACATTAAAAAAAATGCACTGTAGTAGACATAAGATCAATGATTAATAATAGAAACGTGTAACAGTTATTATAGACAATCCACCTCATACTTAAAATACACATTGTCCGCAATGTCAATAAAAAGAAAAAGGAAGAAAGACTCACAATGGTTGTAAAAGTAAAATAAAATGAAATCGTGGACGACAAGGTGATCACATATCCGGCTGTGGTGGTGGTGTCTACTGGAATGGATAGTAGGTTGGATCGAACGGTTGACCGAACTGCTGGATGAAAAGATCCTCCAACATCCGGTTATGCCTGATGCGTTGCGTCTCAAAAGTGTTGAGGTGTTGGTCGATGCGCCTACCATGATCTTGGATGGCCTTGACTGATGTCTCAGTGGTCTCTATCCTCATGCCAAACCTCCTCATCATCTTTGGGAGCTCATATCTATTTGTTTTGTATTTGGACCAGCGCCGAGGTGGATGGGAGACCGAATGCCTCGCTCTCCTAACCGCACCTCCTGCCGTCCAAGTTCCATGTTAGCTTCTCCAATGATGGAATCATCCTCCTCTATAGCCTCATCGTCCTCATCCTGAACACCTGTTGCACTAGGTCTAACATCTGTCCCGGTATCCATGGATGCAACGCCATCATAATCAGCATCCTCATACTCAATCTCTACAAGCTCGACATCATCATTAGAGTCACTATGCATCTCCTCAAAACTATACTTCAAATTTTGTTGATCTTTGATGGTGTAAGCTCCCTTCCAAGGGATCCCTCTAGCATTCTTCTTCTCCCAAGGTATGGCAACATAAGGAGCGCCACGGCCTCGGGGAATCAGAATACCTCGACAAATAAACTATTGAAGCCTTAAAGGTCCAGTCTCTACAACTAGTGTACATGTAGAATAGTCAACTCCTAAAGTCTTAGCGACGTGAGTCACTAAGCCTCCAAAACAGATGTCGCCCCTAAACTTGTTCATTATCATCCGTAAACAGTCTGCCAACAATGTAGCAGTATCCGGCATAACACTGGTAGCCATGCACCATAAAATAAACAGCTCATCCGCCTTCATATTTTGCGGAGTCTCGGTCCTAGGGAACATAGTCTCACTCAAGATCATGTGAACTAACTTGAATGACAGATTATAAATGATCTTGTCCTTTGAATCACCAGGAGCCTAATGATCTAAACCTCCCTCAACCAAAGTTATGCTCTCCCAAAAGTCTCTCGGACTAAAATTCCTATGGAACGTCCCAACACTAGCCTTAGGAAAGCCAAAGATGTTCCGAAATATGTCCACAATCATATCATAATTCCGGTTCATCAACCGAAACATAATTTGCCTAGTCCTCGGATCATGCTTGAAAGAACTTAAAAACTCAAACATTATATTCTCAAAATCATGCTCTCTGATTCCAACAAAAAAAAAACAAATCCAATATGCTCAATCATCCAGTCTAGATCCTCTCTCACATTCCTACATTCCAATCCTGCAATCACTAAATAACGAGGGGCAATAATAGTATGTTCTTGGATTTCTTCATACCTCGTTTTGTGATGTTCTTAAATAATTAGAAGTCTCGGAGGTGCGGGAGGAGGTGGAGCTTTCTAAGAAGAGAAGGAACCCCTCCTAGCAACGATCACCCTTGAAGATATGTGTGTAAACTCCATACCAGTAGAAATCTCGGGATGTTCTTCGCAAATCTCGGCCGAGATTTTGGCCTAGAACCCGAGATTTTGCCTCCTTCGATTGAACTTGACAAATCTGTAAAGATTTTGCTAAATCGATGCCTCCACTAACTTCATTTGCTTCCTTCTACCCTGAATGATGCTTCTCGTTGAATCAAACTAGCCGAAATCATTCGATTTAAGGGGGGCAAAATATTTCAGGTTTTGGTGATGAAAGAATCCAAATTTGGAGCAATTTGTTGGCTTATGATGTTGATTGAGTTCAAAATCTTCTTTGTGATGGAGAGAGCTTGAGTTTAAGAGGAATAACGAAGTGAATCGGTTAAAAAATCGAGGAGAGCGAATTTTGTGACGAGTCATCCGTCGTTTTTGGTGTGGAAGAGGGTTTTGTAAGGTTGAAGATGAAGTTCCCGCTTATTTACCCTTTCTGAAATTTAATAATCTCGGCCGAGATTTTGGGCTGACCGAGAAAATTTTAGGCCCAATAAATCTTGATTGAACTGAATTTTTCAATGAATCTCGGCCGAGATTCCTAGGCCGTCGGAGATTTGCATCAAAGTTGCTATTGACCTTGAAAGCACGGGTGAATAAATTATTTTAATTCAAAATCTAGACCTAGATTTTTCTTTGTTGGTCTGGATTTTTTGAAATTTGTCCTTCATTTCTCTTGCTAACGGTTTTAGCATCCCATTCCCATCTACAATCAAGATCTTTCAACATCTCAACTTGATTCATGATTCATTATTCTTGAGAAATACCTAGGTTTTGTAATTCAAAGACACAAAAAAACCAATATAAAAGCAACAAAAAGAAAAATCTAACTAAACTATCTAAGAAAAAGACAAAGACAAAGAAATACCTTGGGTTTTATCCCGAGAAGCACTTAGTTTAAGGTTGCTAGCTGGACCTATATCCTTGATGAGCATGTAAAATGCAGGGGAGCAATGCTTTCAACCGGAACTTCCGGCATATTCTTCTTCAACCTATGAACATTGACCTTGAAGCTTCCGCAATGTTCACCTCATACTTCAACTGCACCATGGGGGAAAACGTGTATTACAACATAAGATCTTGTCCATCTAGATTTAAGCTTACCTGGAAAAAGTCAACGTCTAGAGTTGAGGAGAAGGGCAAGATCTTCTTTATTGAACTCCTTAGGGATGATGTGCTTGTCATGTAACCTCTTGGTCCTTTGCTTGTAGATCCGTGTATTCTCATAAGCATTTAATTAGATCTCCTCTAGCTCATTGATGTTCAAGAGGCGCTTCTCTCCAACTTCCTTCATGTTGAAATTGAGCCATTTTATAGCCGAATATGCTTTATGCTCTAACTCCACTGGAAGATGACAATACTTCCCACATACAAGATTGTACGGTGTAGTTCTTAATGGAGTCTTGAAAGTTGTTATGTAGGCCCATAGTGCATCATCCAAGTTCATTGAACATTCCTTTCTTATTCTACAGACAGTTTTCTCTAGAATGCCTTTTGTCTCTCTATTTGATATCTCCACTTAGCCACTTGTTTGAGGATGGTATGGTGTGGCTATCTTGTGAGTTACCCCATACATCGATAGAAGTGCTTCAAACTTCCACACGGTGAAGTGTGTTCCTCCATCGCTAATAATGATTCGGGGCGTCCCAAATCTTGGGAAAATCGTTCTATTAATGAATTTCACTACCACCTTTTCGTCATTAGTAGGAGAAGCAATGAGTTCCACCCATCTAGAAACATAATCTACCACCAAAAGTATGTAGAGGTTCCTACAAGAAGATGGGAATGGTCCCATGAAATCCACTCCCCATACGTCAAAGATCTCCACTTGTTGGATGTTGTTTATAAGCATCACATCCCTCCTAGATATGTTTCATATTCTTTGACAAACATCACGAGAAGAAACAAAATTTTGCACATCTCTAAATAAGTTATGCCAAAAGAAAGTGGATTGAAGTACCTTAGCACATGTCTTGTGTGAACTAGCATGTCAAGCACAAGGCAATGAATGCCAATGTTGAATGACGCTCTCCACTTCATCTACCGGAAGACATCTTCAAAACATTCCATCCGGACCTCTCTTGAAGAGAAGAGGCTCATTCCATTAGTAGTGTCGCACATCCTTAAAAAACTTCTTCTTTTTCACGTAGGTCAGTCTTGGAGGTATTTTATTGCATACTAAATAATGAACAATATCTACAAACCATGGTTCATTACCTTTTAAGATTTGGTATAGGCAATCCTCAATTTCATGAAGTTGCTCATCCGAAAATGAGTCATTGATGACATGAATTATGACCTAGTTATAGACATGCATTTAGGTAGATTTTCCCTTTCTTTTGCATGCATATACATGAATCCATAGGATTGGAACTTATATTTGTCTACTTTGTTAGAATAGAGGTCTACACAGATATTTGTTGCATTTGTAGGTAAATTGACACATTTTGGAGCGGAAACAGAACATACAAGGACAAGGCATCAAGGTAGATCATATAAGAGCATTCTAGACATAAAGAAGGCTAGGACATGACCAAAGGATAAGAGAAAAGAGCACATAAGACACGTTTTATATTATAAATCTCGGCCTGACTTGTGAAGAATCTCGGCCGATTCTGTTAATGGGCTCATCCAAGATTTAGTGTAAAAACAGCCCAAAGCCCAAGATCGAAACCCTAGATCTTTCTATATATAAGCATGGTTGCAAAAATCAAAGGACACGTCATATACACCTATATACACAACAATTTACAAGACATCGAGAGATACAAGAGATTGATCATCAACGTTAGTTGACTTTAGATTGAGAGAGATTTTGAAGATTCTTGGAGAGAATACTTAGTTTTTATATTTCAATACTTTGAACCCAAGATTGGATCTTTGTTAGTTGATTTGCTAGAGTTGGATATTGGAGACACCTTGCTAAGCATTTCTTACTTTTCTTTTGGTTTTATTGAGTTTATGAGTTTCGTGATTTCATATATCTTTCTTGATTTGAATATGTGTGTTGTTGAATAATACCCTTGCGATTCTAGGTGATTGGTTGATGGTTATGGTTTAATTGATGATAATTTGAGCCTTAAGTTTAGATTGGACCCTTAGAGTAGGTTTAACTTTCGCAAAGAGAATCTCAGTCTGTTCTTTAGAAATCTCGGCCGAGATTTAGTTAAGAACAACCCGTGATTTCTTTTGTTGATCCGATTTTGTCATATATTTATGCTTAGGTTTTAGATTGCCCAAATCCTAGCCTTGTTGAGCCTTTCAAGCTTACATCCAAGCTTGGAAAGAGACTTACGTGGTGATTCCCTTTCTTGGTTGCCAAAGATGGTGAGTTCTAGGTAATAAAGGTTTATCATTTATTAGGTTTGAGTAAGCCTTCTTCTTGTCTTTGTGAGTTAACTAGAGACATACCCGGTAAAGGTTAGTTCTATTCCCATATATTGAGTGGTTGGTTTGAGATTATAATTCTTGTACTTCGATCATTGATACTTACCCGTTGATAAGAGCTTTGCTTTGGGATAGTGGATAATGAGACCTCCCCAGTGATCTTTCCCACCTTAGAAACACATTCTCTTAGAAATCCTAGCTCTGTCCATATTTCTTTAGAAATCTTGAATCGAAAACCACAACTGGATACCTTGATCTCTAGAATCTGCATTATCCCGGTTATTACATATATTTATCTCCATTGCTTTTTATCTTTTCCGCTCTTTAGAATTTGCATTTATCTATTCTAGACTTGATTTGTTACTATTCGGTTTCACCATAGTCCTTGTGATCGACGTTGGAATATTTTTTTTTGCTGCGATTGATCCGTACACTACGGGTTGCTTATTTGCTTGTCTTTTATTTCATGTATAAATTTAAAGCTTACATTCGTTCATTATTCACACACGTTTGAGAGAGAACCAGTTTTTGGCGCCATTGCCAGGGACTTGGTCTAGACTAAGAGGTAATTTAATTTGCCTAGCTTAGATTATTTGCTTTTACTATTAATCTTTTTTGTTTGAGTAGTTGTTCTTGCAAGAATTCCCTTTTCTTTTTAGGTTTATGCGAAGATCTTGCACCGGTAAAGAACTCGTTCCCAACGATCCTTAACTGGAGAAAACTTACAGAAGAAGACTAAGGGAAGCTAAGGAAAAGATGGCTGGAAGAGATATTCAAGCTGAAGATGCTTTGGACCAAATAAGGCTTAGAGATGAAGCCTTATAAGACACAAGAGTAGCAGCACATGAAAGAGAAACAACGACTAGAGCACAAATGGTTAAGATACAAGCTAATATGAGGCAATTGCTTCTTGAAAGAGGAGGCAATGTTCGTGTAGACATACATCCACCCGTTACACCAAAATTTGTACCTCACCAACCGGTGAGGAATATTAGACTTGCTCCATATGTGATAGGGCCACAAAGACTTGGTCAAAGGATGGATCCAATACAATGAGCATGCCATCTGGGAGTAAATTTCGTAAATCCCGCAGATCATGATCTTGAGCTCCATCATTATGTTTTGACGATGATCCGTCAAAATCAATTTGGAGGATTAGATGGGAGTCTCCACACCCATACTTGCAGAATTATGAGATACTTATGGAGACATTGAGGCCTCCAAGACTAGAGAACAACAATAACAAGTTGAGGGGATTTTCCTTTTCATTGAAGGATAAGGTTCTTGCTTGATATCAATCTTTGCCACAAGGAAGAATTGGCACTTGGGAGGAGATGACTACTGAATTTATCACCAAATTCTTTCCACCGTCAAAGACTTTATTGCTTGTGTGATGAAGGACAAGGAGAGCTTGTTCAAGTCATGGGAAAGGTTCAAGGACCTTTTGCTAGATTGTCCTCATCATGGCATTCCAAAGATCGAGTTTCTTGAGATTTATTTTAAGGATTTGGATGAGGAAACTCAATTCAAGCTTCAAACCAATTCTGTGGGAACTTTCATGGCAAGGACCATTGATGAAGCATGGGAATTAATGGAGAAGCAAGCCTTAGTGATTGAGAAATATTCCCATCGAAGAGTTGAAGAGAGACTTTGGAGACCCGGAGTCTATGAGGTTATTACCACTACAATAAATAATGCTCAATCTGATATTATTAACAATGAGATTAAAGCATTTAAGGAGCTTATGAGAGCTCGCACTCAAGCACCGGCACAAGCTAAATTGTCGCCTAAGGAGCAAGATGTGAACTACATAGGCAGATGAAAATATCAAGGGACAAGGAATTACAATAACACGAATTTCCATGGAGGAAATAATTATAGGGCTGATCATAATAATTCCGAATCATTCATGCAGATTATCCGGTCCCAATTATTCTTGGAAGACCATTCCTTTCAAGTTCCGGTTGTATGGTAGATTGTAAGAACGCCACACTCTCCTTCAACATCGGTGAGGAGAATATTGAGTTTCAGCTGGCCGTTATGGTTAAAGGGCCAGCCCTTGGAGAGGATATTTTCAATATCTATGATGAAGAAGAATCATGGGAAGTAGTAAGCTCAATTTTCCTCAAGGATCCGCTTTAAAAAGTCATAAGCATTACGGAGGAAGGAATATAGGGGGACTATAATATTGAACTCCGAGCATTAGAAGAATTGGAGGAATATCCCATGGCTGGATTTGAAGTGTTAAAAGATGGCACGAGTGATGCCAAAAACCTCGGTCAAGTCAAAGAAATCACGGCCGAGATTTTATATAATTCACCTGAGATTTTCCATGTCGAGAACAACTTCAACTGAAATCTCGGTCGAGATTTTCCAAAACTTAATAGGGGGTCGAGATTTTTGAAACTTCGGAATCTTCTCTAAAGTTGATTAGAAGTGTTCCAGGATATTTTCCCACTCCTTCTATAGCCATGGAAGCATCCCGAGATGCTTCGGAAGGCCAGAACTCTTTAATTAATGATCTTCCTACTTTTGAGTTGAAGTTTGGTCCTTCACACTTAAGGTACACTTTTCTTGGGCTTAACTCTACATATCCTGTCATAGTAAGTGCTAACCTTAGATAGGATGAACTCAACAAGCTTATGCCTTAGTAAAGATTACATAAGAAAGCTTTAGGATATTTAAAGATGATCTTGTTGGTATTAAGCCGTCTTTATGTATGCATAAAATTCTTGTGGAAGATGATCACAAACTTTCACGTGAACCTCAAAGATGGTTAAATCCGATCACGAAAGAGGTTGTGAAGAAGGAAGTTCTTAAGTTACTTGATGCAAGTATCATCTTCCCTATTTCGGATAGTAAATGGATGAGTCTCATTCACTTAGATCCCTAGAAAGGAGGAATGATCGTTGTCACCAACGAAAACATTGAGTTAATTCCTACTAGAACGGTTACGGAATGGAGAATGTGCATTGATTACAGGAAATTGAATGTAGGAATAAGGAATGATCACTTTTCCCTTCCTTTCATTGATCAAATGCTTGAGAGATTGGCACAACACTCACACTTCTTCTACTTAGATGGGTATAGTGCATTCTTCCAAATCGCCATCCATTTTGATGATCAAGAGAAGACTACTTTTATGTGCCCTTGGGGTACGTTTTCTTATAGGAGAATGCCTTTTTGACTTTCCAATGCACCAACTACCATCCAACGGTGCATGATGGTTATATTCTCCGAATATATTGAGAATATCATGGAGGTTTTATGGATGATTTTTCTGTCTATGGTCCTTCATTTGATATTCGCTTAGCTAACCTTTCTCTTAGTTGTTGGGTTATTCATAGAATTGTAAAAGTGCCTACTCCCATGCAATGGCATGTTTTCAGCTACAAAGCATCATAGTACATCCGTGTATAACCGGAGAAAAAGCTAGTCAAACACTAAGACAAAGCCACAAGTGGCTTTACATGTCAAACACACTCGTAGCAGCCCACAACACATGGCTATGGAGAGCCAAAACAACCCTATTGAGCCCAACACCAAACACAAACTTACAGACCATCGACAACATCACCAATATAGTTAGGGAAGGCTTCATACAAAGGTCGAAACACGTGAGTTTTCACAAGCCCTGTCACAACCTCCTTTGGCAACCGGTTTCCCTCAAACATGAGGCTATTCTGGGCATGCCAAATATAAAATATTTTGTGGCTACCAAAGCAAACCACACATGTTCCCATCTTCTATCCTTCATGTGTGCCCTGCACTTCAGCCAACGAAAAGCAAGATCCAACGTCCCAAGACCCGAAGTCATACGTAAAGCACGCCATATATCCCTCCATATACCACACGTATATCTACAACGTGCGTGCAAATAAGTTTTAAATTTATAAAACTAGAATCAAGCAAGCGAACCCGCAGTGTACGGATCGGCGTAGATTAGCAAGAATTCCAAAGTATCGAACACAGGGATTTGGGTGGGAACAAATTTAATTGCAGATTATCAAGCGAATAAATATGAGTTTTTGTAAATATTGGGAAAATAACAATCCTAAAGATCCAAGTATCCAGCTGTGGCAATCGATTCAAGATATACTAATGATATAAAGACGGAGTTGAGATATGCAAAGGTATGCTAATGTAAGGTAATCGTACGGTGAAGTTCCAAAAACCTTATATGACTCACCTACAAGACACTCTCTATACAGGTTGTTGAGGCTTCAATATAGAAAAGTTCTAAAGGCAAGAATTAATGTCAAATACCCAAACTTGTAATCCAAGGATCAAGACTAACTAAACCGATTACGGTTGTGACACTCACAATCGAGGTAGAGGTTGTTGAGGCTTCACTACCACCTAGAAAAGGCAAGCCTAAACTAAGTTAAAGCAAATCTTTAACTTTGGATGAAAGTAAAAGCAGGTTCGTAAACTTAAGGGAAATTACGGGCAGATCTTGAGACTCCACGGTCGTGGAACTCAAGAACAAACCGTGATTTAGGGTTCGTCGACGATTCTCTCTAACCCTCAGGGTCTAATCTGTTTACGATCGATCTATCATCATCTAAGCCACAACTATCAACCCTTCACCTTAGAATTGTTAAGGGTTTTTAGCCAACAACAGTCATGTTGATATCAAATTCAAAGATTAAAAGATTGAAAGATGAAAACTTTTGAAAACTTTCAATAAACTTCAAACCAATCTCAAAGTGACAATCAAGAACGAATACTGTCAATAGATTCAGAATAAGCCAAACAAACACAATCTTAGGAAAGAAGGAACAACGGGATGCCAATCCGTTTTCTAAATCAAACCTAAACAAGAAGAGAAATCGTCTTGCAACAATCTTCCAAAAGCTTCGATCTTCTGCCAATCCGGAAATCTCAACAGCAATCTCCACCAAAAGTGCGAGATTATGGCAAAACCAAGCACGAACCTTGATCTCCAACGAGATGTAAATTGCTTCTAGACGAGGGTTGAACGGGCGTAAGTGCCGCTAAGCGAAGGTGTAAGCCAAGGTCTAAAGCGAGGTGACGGAATTTCTCTTCGTCCGTCTTTTTATAGGGCAAGATAAAATATCGGCCCGGCCCAATCTTCAAAAGATCGTGGCTTCAAAATGTGGCGAAAAAGATCGCCAAGATCACGGTCGTGGAAGGTTCCACGACCGTAATTTAGAGCGTGGAAATCTACACGGTTTGAACCATGGATTCCACGACAGTAATAGTTACTGGAATGCATCACGCCTCTCTTTGCAAGGTTCCACGGCCGTGGAACTAAACGTGGTTTGTAGTACAGCCGTATTTTAGAGCGTGGTTTAGGGCAAGAACGTGATTCTTCCCTAGCCTCGTGCACTCCTCAAGTTGAACTTCATTTTGCTCCTAATAATGCCCTCAATCCATGGACATACTCAATCAACTCTTCTTTGCTCAATTCCGTTCGGAAATGACTCTCAATCACCTATATTCAACACAAAGCTAGTGTAGACATCCATATCGACAATATAGGCAAACTAGCTCACAATTGCAACAATGCTAAATCAAAGACTATCAATATGAATCAAATACACTTAGAAAACGTGCCTAAAACATCACAATATTTCATGCTAACAAATAACCCCATACTTAACACTTGCTTGTCCCTAAGCAAGGTCTTTCAAAAAGCTTTAAACAAGACTTAGGATGAAATATGTGTACCTTCTCAAAGCAATACTTCTTTTGGAGGAATGTGCCTTCTAAAGAATAGATCATTCTCAAATCTTGCTTCAATCGTTTATAAGACCTTCATACACTTAATCAAGAGTAAAAAGTAAAGAAAATTCATGAATTAATCAAACTTATATACAAGCACCATAACCTTCAAACATTATCAAAATCAATCATAAGAAACTTCAATTTAGACCACAAAGTCATATAACATTCTTTTGATCTTAAGGACTTTCAAAGAAAAGGTCTAGAATGTGGAAAAGGAAGGAAACTTTAAGGAATGTGGTGCATGAATCCGGGAAAGTGGACAACTACCCTTCTTCTTCTTTTGCGGTTTCCGCAACACTTCAACTTAGAGCTTCGCTCTTCTTCCTTTCATTTTTCGACTTTACTTTTGGAGTTATGGATAGAGGTGCACAAAAACCGAAGCCTAGGAGATTGGCGTTTCTCAATTTTTATGAGATGCCTCAAACCCTTAGCGCACATACCATAATCCGCTAGGAATATCGCTCAATCCGACTTTGGCAAGACATAAACACCCGGCTATGTGAATGGTGCCGAGTTACTCATCATCATGATTGACTTCCTCAAACCTAGAATTCCTTTCTATTCTTTTGATTGCAAATAATTGCTCTCATGGCCCTCCCACATGAAACATGCCTTTTTCATTCACCTCTCCAAATTCCCGGATAGGTAAAGGAGGTCAATATTTCAATGAGGAGCTAAAATGATCAAAGAAAGAAGAAAGAAAAATCGAATTGCCTTAATCATCTCAACAAGAAGTATAAGAACTTATAGTGTGATTTCAACTTCAATTTCTCAACATGATTTAGGTAACATTCTTCACATTATGAAACTTGCAAAAGAGGTAAAATTCATTCATTCAAATTCTTTTCAATTCACTATTCTTTTAAGCATGCAATTGTCATAAAACTCAATTCACAAGTAGTGATTATCATAGAAATCATCTCAATTCATTAGAAGCACAAAATTTTCAAAATTTTTCAATTTTTATGGGTTTTTCAAGTTCTTTTTCATGCAATGCAATAATGAAACGTGCAACAATATAATGAACATGCAATGATAGTCTCGAATAAAAGCAAACATAGTGAGTAGAAGTTATTACAAACTTTTATTACATCCCACCCTATACTTAGGACGAACATTGTCCCTAATGTTCAAAAGAAAGAAAGAAAAGAAGAAAAGAAAAAGAAACTCACAAAGTGGTGGTGGAATGTCTAAAGCGAACGGTCAATCATCAAATCCTCATCACTGCGGCGCTGGTGGAGGCGGGAATGGAGAGAAGCTAGGATCATAAAACCGCCCAAACTGTTGGCGGTAGACATCCCTCATCATGTGGTCGAGGTTGTCTAAGCGTCCATCTCTAGCATCGGCTCGGATCTCCAATGCTCCTACTCTCTCTGAAAGTCCAGTAGCCCAATCCGGCATCTGCTCGTACCATCCCGGAGCCTGACTGTACCATGCTGGAGCGTCGGATGGTGCTGGTGGTGGTGCTGGTGCTGTTGTCTGCTCTGTAGACCAAGGAGGGGGAACGCCATACCATGTAGGAGGTGTGGTCGTCCACGTAGGCCTCTCACTCACGCTAGCGCGGCGAGAAGACGAGCCTGAAGCTCTAGCTGGATGTGGAGAACGTCTAGGTGCATCGGGGGCCGCCTCCGGCTGATCCGGAAACGTGCCAAAATCCTGCTCGGCTCCTCCTCCACCCTCAAACTGATCTCCCATCTCCTCCTCCTCAACAACTGGTGGTGGGACATATGGGGGAGCTGCTATCCTGTTCGCATGCATAGCAGCGAACGTCTCCTTCCAATTATGGCGTCCCGCCATAATGGAGTACTCCGGTAGCCACTCTATACCCCTACCCGTCCTGCTCTCCCAAGGCATGCCCGCATAAGGCGGACCTCTATGTGTGGGGAAAATGAGACCCCTAGTCATGAAAGCATGTAGCCCTAAAGGTACGGCCGGTATACGGGTGCAAGCAGAAAAATCAACACCTAAGCTCCTAGCAATGTGGGTAACTATCCTACCATATCCGATGTTGCCCTTCTTCTTGTTCTTGAGCTTACTCATAGTAGCAGCCAAGAGAGTAGCACAATCAGCACGGCGTCCATACAACATGGAGTAGAGTAAAAAGAGTTCATCCGTCTTGATCTTTTGGGGCGTCTCCGTCCTAGGAAAGAGACACTCCGAAAGAACACGATGAGAAATCTTCAAGGCTAGGTGGTACATCAACCTAGCCTTCGTGTCAGCGGGTTGCCAGCGGTCCTCGCTAGCGTAAATCATCGCCACCTCCTCCCAAAAATCCTTGGCGTAAACGCCACTAGGAAAGCGACCGTTAAAGGTCTCCTGAAACCGGAAATTGGTCCCAAACTCACGGATGCTAAAATGATAGTCTCTTTCCATGAGACGAAAAGAGATGGTCCTATCTACATGGCTGTGCTCAAAAGATGTCACAACCTCCCGTGTAATCTCCTCATAAGCGTCTTCTCGGATAGCCGAGAAGACAATAAGTCCGGCTCTATCCAATAGCCAAGTAAGGTCTTCAACTATGTTGAGAGGAGCTAGATCCTCCAACAACAAGTACCTAGGGCCAATCACAGGCCTCTCCTTGATCCTCTCGAGTGCATCGAGGTGATCATCATGTATGGTCGGGACTCTAGGGCTAGGGGGTGAGGGTGAGGAAGGTGATGATGGAGGTGAAGGGGAAGAGGGTGGTGGTGCTCTAGAGGATGAGGAAGAGGAGGGATTACCCTTCCTCTTCTTGTTCTGGAATTCCTTCTTCTCTTTGATCCTCCCCGAAACTCTCCTCACAAAATCCATTCTGTTCAATATTTCGGGCTGTTCTATGGAAACCACGGCCGTAATTCCTCCAGAGACCGTGATTCGTCTCAGAAAGTCGCAAATCTCAGCAAATCGGCAAGTAATCTCCACAAACAGGCAGTCCTAATCTAATTTCTTCCAATCTCAATCAGTTCTTCCTAAAATCTCTAACAAAAACGAACCAAATCGACAAGAATGAAGAAGAGAGGAAAAACCTATTTTTCGGATTGAAAAATCCGAATTGCGCGTTCCTTGGTGAATTTCCGCTCGATTTGTCACTTGGATCTTGTTGGTGGTCGAGTTTGCTTCAGTTTAGGAGGAAGAATCGTTAAAAACGATTAAGAAACGAGGATTTGAGAGAGGGTCGTGGATTTCGGCTATTAGGTCGTGGAAGAGGGGTTTTGGGATGATTTTTGTGAAGAATGTGGTTTATATAGTCACAGGCAAAATTTTTGAAAATCACGGTCTGTCGGGGTGTTCCACGGCCGTGGAATTGTACGGAACCGTGGTTTTTGTGATTTTTCAAAGGCTTTTGGAAATTACGGTCACTGTAGCTGTCACGACCGTGGTTTAGGCCGTGGAACTCTCTGTAAAGCTCCAAAGTCCAAATTTCGTCACTTTTCTTCAACATCATCCTCTCCTTTTCCTTTTCCATCGTTCCTACATCCAAAAACACGAACATACCGGAAGGAATCGAAGGCAAAAACAAAGCAAAAACGTCTATACTAAGCTAATCTATGAATCGAAAACAAAAACAAAAATGCAATACCTTGGGTTGCCTCCCAAGAAGCGCTTTGTTTAAGGTCCGTAGCTAGACCAATCTCGCTCTTATTCGAGTGCGGTAGGCGCGAACTCCTCAGCTTGGAGTTCCGGCGTATACTTCTTGAGTCGTTGGCCGTTCACCTTAAAGCTTCCGCCCGTTTCACCCCATACTTCAACTGCACCATGGGGGAAAATACGCTTAATTAGAAAAGGTCCGGTCCAACGAGATTTAAGCTTACCTGGAAAGAGACGAAGTCTTGAATTGAAGAGGAGAACTTGATCTCCTTCTTTGAAGTCCTTTGGAATGATATGCTTATCATGCCAACGTTTCGCCCTCTCCTTATAGATCTTAGCGTTTTCATAAGCATTCAAGCGGAGTTCATCCAGCTCATTGATGTCTAGGAGACACTTCTCTCCCGCTTCCTTCATGTTGAAGTTCAACCACTTGATAGCCCAAAACGCTTTGTGCTCCAACTCTACCGGCAAGTGACAAGAGTTCCCATACACAAGGTTGTATGGTGTGGTTCCTATGGGAGTCTTGTATGCAGTCCGGTATGCCCATAATGCATCGTCAAGCTTCAAGGACCAATCCTTCCTAGTCCTTGAAACCGTCTTCTCTAAGATTCCTTTGATCTCCCTATTTGAGATCTCAACTTGTCCACTTGTTTGTGGATGGTAAGGGGTAGCGATCTTGTGGGTAACCCCATACTTAGCTAGAAGAGCTTCAAAGCGCTGGGCAATGAAGTGAGAACCTCCATCACTAATGATCGTCCTTGGCGTCCCAAATCGCGGGAAAATGGTCTTGTTGAAGAACTTAACCACCACCATGGCATCATTGGTGGGAGAGGCAATTGCTTCCACCCATCTAGAAACATAATCCACCGCCAATAGTATGTATTGGTTTCCACAAGAGGATGGGAATGGTCCCATGAAATCGACTCCCCAAACGTCGAAAATCTCCACCTCTTGGATGTTGTTGAGGGGCATCTCATTCCTCCTAGAGATATTGCATGTTCTTTGACAAGCATCGCAGCAAGAAACAAAGGATTGCACATCTCTAAACAAAGTAGGCCAAAAGAATCCAGATTGCAATACCTTTGCGCTAGTCTTGTTCGAACTAGCGTGTCCTCCACAAGGTAGTGAATGACAATGGCGGATGACACTTTGCATCTCATCTTCCGGCACACATCGCTGAATGATGCCATCCGGACCTCTCTTAAAGAGGAGAGGCTCGTTCCAAAAGTATTCCCGGACATCCTTAAAGAACTTCTTCCTTTGTGCGTAGGATAATCCGGGTGGTATCTCCTAACAAACCAAATTGTTAACAAAATCAGCAAACCATGGTTCGTTACCTTTGGAGATCACATCGATGCACTCCTCAATAAGGTGTAGGTGTTCGTCCGGGAAGGAGTCGTCAATGGGTAAATGGTCGTCCTCTAGATGTGTTAGGCGACTCAAATGATCCGCAACAGAATTTTCTGAACCTTTCTTGTCGCGGATCTAGAGATCGAATTCTTGTAGGAGAAGAATCCATCTAATTAGCCTTGGCTTCGCATCTTTCTTCGCAAGGAGGTACCGGATCGCAGCATGATCCGTGTAGACAATCACCTTTGCACCTACAAGATAAGAGCGAAACTTGTCAATAGCATAGACAATGGCTAAAAACTCTTTTTCGGTAGTGGCGTAGTTGAGTTGCGCTTCATCTAGCGTTTTGCTAGCATAGTATATGGCATGGGTTCGCCCTTCTTTTCGTTGTCGAAGAACAGCTCCAATAGCTACGTCACTAGCATCGCACATAATCTCAAAGGGAAGAGTCCAATCCGGGGGTTGGATAATAGGTGCTGAAATTAGAGCTTGCCGAATGGTGTTAAACGCATCCAAACATTCCTGCGAAAACTCAAAAACCGCATCCTTCATCAATAGATTAGTGAGAGGTTTTGATATCTTAGAAAAGTCCTTAATGAAACGTCTATAAAATCCAGCATGTCCTAGGAAACTTCTTATCCCTTTCACCGAAATTGGGGGAGGAAGCTTCTCTATGGTCTCTATCTTAGCCTTGTCTACTTCTATCCCTCTACTAGAGACTAAGTGGCCTGATACAATTCCTTCCTTAACCATGAATTGACACTTCTCCCAATTAAGAACTAGGTTAGTGTCTTCACACCTTTGCAAAACAAGAGAAAGGTTAGAAAGGCAATCGTTAAAAGAGGAACCGTATACGGAGAAGTCGTCCATGAAGACTTCCATGATTTCCTCTACGTATTCGGAGAAGATGGCCATCATGCACCGTTGGAAGGTGGCTGGGGCGTTGCAAAGCCCGAACGGCATTCTCCTATAAGCAAACGTACCCCATGGGCACGTGAATGTGGTCTTCTCTTGATCATCCGGGTGTATCGGAATCTGAAAGAAACCACTATAATCGTCAAGGTAGCAAAAATGTGAATGTTGTGCTAACCTTTCAAGCATTTGATCAATGAATGGCAATGGGAAATGATCCTTCCGCGTTGCATTGTTGAGCTTGCGGTAGTCTATGCACATCCGCCATCCTGTCACAGTTCGGGTAGGAATGAGTTCGTTGTTTTTGTTGGTGATGACCGTCATTCCTCCCTTCTTCGGAACTACTTGAACCGGACTCACCCACTTACTATCGGAGATAGGGTAGATGATACCTGCATCAAGAAGTTTAAGAATTTCCTTCTTGACAACCACCTTCATGGTCGGATTCAACCGCCTTTGAGGTTGTCTTGAAGTTCTAAAATCTTCCTCCATTAGTATCTTATGCATGCATAGGGAGGGTTTAATTCCTACTAAGTCCTCAATAGTATAGCCTAGAGCTTTCCTATGTTTCCTAAGGACAATCATGAGCTGATTATGTTCATCTATGCTTAGATCGGAACTAACAATAACCGGGAAGGTAGAATTAGATCCTAGAAAAGCGTACCTTAGATGAGTAGGAAGTGGTTTGAGTTCCATTTCTTTCGGAGCTTCCAATTATCCTTGAGAAGCATCCGATGTCTCCTTAGAAGTTTCTAAGGGTGATGATTGTGTGGGAGAAGAATCAGAAGAAGTTGATGAAGTGTCTCGATCACTCCTTTCCACGCCCAAAATTACGGGTTCCTCATGGCCTCCACGACCGTGGTTTAGGGCGTGGAAGGGAAATACGGTTGTCACATCTTCTCCACGACCGTATAACTCCCTGGAGTGAGACACGGTTTTGGTTGTGAAATCCACGGCCGTGGAGTACAGAGTATGACCGTGGATTCTCACGTTTTCTGCTTCATCGTGGAGTTTTTCAAACTCCACTTCACCCATCTCTTCTTGTGCTTCTAAGGCTTCAATTGCCTCATTGCACTCTTCTTCTTCCCCTACATTGGTTAGACTCATAGTGATAACGTTTTGTAAAGGATCGTTAAAGAGAATCGCACTTACCTCCTCCCTAGACAAACCCTCCTCATCTTGGATATCGAAAATATCCTCATCAAAGATTGGCTCCTTCACTAGAGTGGAAAGAACGAACTCTACTTTCTCTTCTCCTATATCAAAAGCGAGTCTACCATTCTTGCAATCGACTATGCAGCCGGAAGTTGCAAGAAATGGTCTTCCGAGTATGATCGGGACCGGACTATCTGCAGGAATATCAAGCACGACAAAATCAATGGGAACAAAGAATTTACCTAGCTTGACCGGGACGTCTTCTACGATACCGACGGGGCGAGTGATGGATCGATCCGCCATGTACAACGTCATCTTCACCGGTTTAGGGTCGCCTAAACCGATCTTCGTACACAATGCAAGTGGTATGATGCTCACACTTGCTCCTAAGTCACATAAAGCGTCATATGTGACATCTCCCACTCCTATGGGAATGCAAAATGACCCCGGATCCTTTAGCTTTGGGGGCATTTTCTCCTTCATGGTCTTGATGAGATCCGAAGAATCCGAACTCATCTTAACCTCTCCGAAGTCTTCTAGCTTCCTCTTGTTAGAGAGGAGCTCCTTCAAGAACTTGCCATAAGCCGGCATACCTACAATAGCATCAATAAATGGTATATTAATATGCAGCTTGCTCATGAGTTCTATGAACTTACCGAACTGTTTATCTAGGCGCGCTCTCGCTCTAGATTGAGGGAATGGTAGGGGAGGTTTATAAGCTGGAGGAGGAACGTAGACATCTTCCTTCTCCTTCCCCTTCTCTTTATCTTTCTCTACGGGGACTTCAACGAACTTAGGCTGCGGATCGGTGGTAGTCACTCCGCTCCTAGTTGTGATTGCAATAACCCTTCCCTTAGGGTTGTCCTCCGTCTTTCGTGGAAGCTTCCCTTGATTCCTAGGAACTTCCTCCGCATGGTTGAATATTTGGTTTTCCAAAACCTTTTGAGCTTTGTCAACCTTAGAAATTTGATCATCAACCTTAATGATGCGGTTCTCCAACCCTTGTAGTTTTCCCAAAATCGTTTCCAACATGAGATCGGGCTTCTCCTTCCCCGAAGGGTTTCCTCCATTAGATGATTGCCCCTGGATTTTCAAAGGAGTAGAGGAAGAGGAAGGTGGAGTTAGTGAATTAGAATTGGAAGGATAAGAGTTACCGGAATTTTGTTGATTGGAGCGCCAATTGTTGTTGTTTGAACCCCTATTGTTGTTCCAATTATTGTTCCGGTTGTTGTTGTTTCCATTCCAATTGTTATTCCGGTTATTATTCCGTTTGTTGTTGTTGTTGCGATTTGTGTTATCACCGCCATTGTTGTTGCCCAAATAACCAACATCCTTCTCTTGTTACTTTGGGAAGTTGGTCTTGATAGCCTCCTTCAACTCTTTGATTTCATTGTTGAGGGAGAAAATCTGATTTTGAGCTTCATGCGTGAGCTTTGCTCCTTGCTCCACACGATTTCCCTCCACTTTTCGGTGGGAATACTTCTCTATGACCCTTGCTTGCTTCTCAATGAAGTCCCAAGCGTCATCTTCCCTCATGTCCATGAATGTTCCACATGAGAGGGATTGGAGGTTGAATTGTGTTCCCGCATCTAACCCCTTGTAGTAAATCTCCAGCAAGGCAAGTTTGGATATTCCATGATGAGGGCAATCCAAGAGCAAATCCTGAAACCTTTCCCAAGATTGAAACAAACTTTCGTTAGGTCTCAAGAAAAAAGCATTAATCTTACCTCTAAGTTCCGCCGTTTTGGATGGCGGAAAGAATTTGGTGAGGAACTCCGCAGAAAGGTCTTCCCACGTGTCTAGTTTCCCCCTAGGAAGAGCTTGGTACCAAGACAATGCTTTCCCCTTCAAGGAGAAGAAGAAAGGCTTGAGCTTATAGTTGTTGGTAGTAGCACTCTTCGGTCTCATCGTCTCCATCATACACTCAAAGTTTTGCAAGTGTTGGTGTGGAGATTCAGCGCTTGTCCCGCCAAATTGGTTTTAGCGAACAAGATTAATAACTTGAGGGTTGAAGCTAAACCCTTGTACATCTTCAGCATCAAAGTTCACGCCCAAACGGCGCGGTTGTTGCGTTGGATCCATCCGCTGGCCAAGAGTTCTTGGCTCTTCATCTACTCGTTCGATCCTCGCATTCCTTGGTGGAACACGACGATTAGCAGCTCCCCGTGGATGGAAAGGATTCACATTGATCATGGGATCAATCTCCTCTAGCGGTGGCATGGAAGAATCACTATTATCAGCGGATATGTGACCTTTTCTTCTAGATCTTGATGCTCTTCTTGAGGATTTCTTACTTCCCTTATTCTTAAGGTCGCTTAGTTCTATCCTCATTTGGAAGATCATGTCTTGTAGATTGTTAACTTGAGATTGATGACGATCCATTTCATCCTGGCGGAGGGTCTCATTCCATTGGAGTTGAGCTTCCTTCTCCGCCAACTCCGCTTGAAGATCACGTTCGTGTTCTTCAGCCATCTTCTTTTCCTTGCGCTTTTGCCTTAAAGTTTTCTCTAGCTCTTGATCAAGAGGTAAGAGATCTTCGATGTTCCTAGACCTGCGCATGCACTCAAAGTAATATCAAATAACGAGAGCAAGCTCCCAAGCTTGACAACCGGCTACCGAATTCGGCCGAAATCAAATCCCCGGCAACGGCGCCAAAAACTTGTTCGCCCCTAAACGTGCGTGCAAATAAGTTTTAAATTTATAAAACTAGAATCAAGCAAGCGAACCCGCAGTGTACGGATCGGCGTAGATTAGCAAGAATTCAAGAGTATCGAACACAGGGATTTGCGTGGGAACAAATTCAATTGCAGATTATCAAGCGAATAAATATGAGAGTTTTTGCAAATATTGGGAAAACAACAATCCTAAAGATCCAAGTATCCAGCTATGGCAATCGATTCAAGATATACTAATGATATAAAGACGGAGTTGAGATATGCAAAGGTATGCTAATGTAAGGTAATCGTACGGTGAAGTTCCAAAAACCTTATATGACTCACCTACAAGACACTCTCTATACAGGTTGTTGAGGCTTCAATATAGAAAGGTTCTAAAGGCAAGAATTAATGTCAAATACCCAAACTTGTAATCCAAGGATCAAGACTAACTAAACCGATTACGGTTGTGACACTCACAATCGAAGTAGAGGTTGTTGAGGCTTCACTACCACCTAGAAAAGGCAAGCCTAAACTAAGTTAAAGCAAATCTTTAACTTTGGATTAAAGTAAAAGTAGGTTCGTAAACTTAAGGGAAATTACGGGCAGATCTTGAGACTCCACGGTCGTGGAACTCAAGAACAAACCGTGATTTAGGGTTCGTCGACGATTCTCTCTAACCCTCAGGGTCTAATCTGTTTACGATCGATCTATCATCATCTAAGCCACAACTATCAACCCTTCACCTTAGAATTGTTAAGGGTTTTTAGCCAATAACAGTCATGTTGATATCAAATTCAAAGATTAAAAGATTGAAAGATGAAAACTTCCGAAAACTTTCAATAAACTTCAAACCAATCTCAAAGTGACAATCAAGAACGAATACTGTCAATAGATTCAGAATAAGCCAAACAAACACAATCTTAGGAAAGAAGGAAGAACGGGATGTCAATCCGTCTTCTAAATCAAACCTAAACAAGAAGAGAAATCTTCTTGCAACAATCTTCCAAAAGCTTCGATCTTCCGCCAATCCGGAAATCTCAACAGCAATCTCCACCAAAAGTGCGAGATTAGGGCAAAACCAAGTACGAACCTTGATCTCCAACGAGATGTAAATTGCTTCTAGATGAGGGTTGAACGGGCGTAAGTGCCGCTAAGCGAAGGTGTAAGCCAAGGTCTAAAGCGAGGTGACGGAATTTCTCTTCGTCCATCTTTTTATAGGGCAAGATAAAATATCGGCCCGGCCCAATTTTCAAAAGATCGTGGCTTCAAAATGTGGCGAAAAAGATCGCCAAGATCACGGTCTTGGAAGGTTCCACGACCGTAATTTAGAGCGTGGAAATCAACACGGTTTGAACCATGGATTCCACGACCATAATAGTTACTGGAATGCATCACGCCTCTCTTTCAAGGTTCCACGGCCGTGGAACTAAACGTGGTTTGTAGTACGGCCGTATTTTAGAGCGTGGTTTAGGGCAAGAACGTGATTCTTCCCTAGCCTCGTGCACTCCTCAAGTTGAACTTCATTTTGCTCCTAATAATGCCCTCAATCCATGGACATACTCAATCAACTCTTCTTTGCTCAATTCCGTTCGGAAATGACTCTCAATCACCTATAATCAACACAAAGCTAGTGTAGACATCCATATCGACAATATAGGCAAACTAGCTCACAATTGCAACAATGCTAAATCAAAGACTATCAATATGAATCAAATACACTTAGAAAACGTGCCTAAAACATCACAATATTTCATGCTAACAATTACCGTGTGCCAAGTGACTCTATCACCCACTTTATGGATCTTGTTATGCGCCCTAGTCACTTTAAACCATCTTCCCGGTGATAGATCACTGATAACTGCATCCAAATTCATTCCCTCTTCCCTCATGCTCCTCATAGCATAACGAGCATCCAGGATAGCCTTGATCAAGGGCAAGTCGTTCCTATGAGGCTACCAATCCTCAGGCTCACAAACCTTCAAATATCGGTTGTGAACCCACTTGACCTATAGGCTTTCTCTATTCTCATAGATATGGGCATAGTGCTTGCACATGAACCCTATTCCATTCTCAAAGTTCCAACAGGCCCAAGCCTCCCTCATCTTTTGGTTTACATACCTTCTCCCAAGCTACTTGTGGTTGTGACCAAAGATATTGTCGATACATCCGTAATACTCGATCAATTACAAGCCTAGGGATTGGGACTAATTGTAACACCCCAAATCAGTAAGACTCAGAATGCTACGGGTGAGGATCTCACAATGGATCTTGACCCTAGCCTGACAACAAGTTCACTAGATCTTATAACAAGGATCAAATAATTATAAAACCAAATACATAAAATAGTATGATCATATATCAAAATATATACAAAATCACAACCGAGTACAAAACAACAACAACATATACATCTGTGTACATAAACATCCCCATAACCCATACATAACCTAATGTATGGAAGACCTCGGTTGATACCCCATCTGGATCACTCTGTGTTCTTCCTATCCTGCAGAATATCTACAGCACGGTATAAAACCGTTAGCTAACAGTTCATGAATAAGAATAAAGGTAATAACACATACAAACATGCAATCACATCATCATATGCAATGCTCACACATATCTGTTCATTATCTTCATTTCGTTATACCATTACTAATTCAACTTCTTTTGTGACACAAGGAGCACCCAAAACCCCGCATTTGTCCCCTTTAACCCCCAAGTTGGAATATGGGATCAAGCCCCCCTCTCCCCTTGGTGGATTGGTCGTAGAGAAACCCCACACTCTGGAGAAGCTTGAGGCAAATTGTCATGACCCAGTTATAATGAACTTGAGCCATTTTATTTACATATATGGTCGTCCTAGTCCGGTTTAGGTTATCAATGCAATATTTATATGCACAAACACCACTATCACATACACTCAAACTCATATATGCTCGCTAAGTAAGCCCGAAGGACTTACCTGTCACATGTAATCCTCAACAATCGTGGTCATAGTTTCCCCTCGAGGAAACGATCAGTACTTGCATCAGCAAGACACACAACATCAAACTCTAACCAAGGTTAGGAGATTACACCTCCTACACGCCAATATCATACCATACCATAACCCGTAAACTAAACTTCGATAACTCATCACAAATCACAAATGCCTAAGGCATTACCTCAACATACGCATGAGCGGTGACACGCCATAGCGGCGGTGGCTCTCAGCCGCAGGGGCAGTGACACTCTTCTTCCGTGGGGCTGGCACTGACAAGGCACAAGGGCGGATACATAGTAGAGGGGCGATTCTCTGACTTCTCTTCGATCTTTTGCTCGACCTTATTCTCTTTTATGGTGCCAAAGGAAACCATCAACATATACGTACATATACACATCATCAATTGTCCAAGAATGTGGACAAGATCACTCTTGTGGGAAATCATCATAAAAAAAGGAAGAAAAGGAAGGAAAGAAGAGGAGAAAGGAACAAGTATCACTACAGGATCTGGGAATGGAAGAGCAACCACAACTTCAATAGTTACACAACAAAACAACAACAACACAAAAACATCCTCAACATCTCAGCATGAAACAACAAAAGCTTTACAAAGATCCACATGAAGAATTAAGGAAAGAAACCAAGAGAAGGGACAAAGAAAAGAAGAACGTGATGAGGAAGAAGATAAAGCAAAGTTAGAAGGAGCAAACCCTCATCCAGAGGAGGAGAAGAAACTTATAGGGGAAGAAAGGAAAAAGTGAGACAGATAAAAAGACGGGGGCCACCCTGCAAAACCGCCGGGGCGGGTCACCTAAGCAGCGGGGGCAGCACCGCACCTACGGCCAAGCCATGGCGCAGGGGCGGTATTCTCAAAAGACAAAGGATATTACATTACTGATAGCCAAAAGTTGTTTATTCCTTGTGTTGTTGCTGCTATAAGCTCCACTCTTCCAGCATAGGAGAAATGCCTTTTACTCCAAGCCATGGTATGCTTTCAAATTTTATCAAAGAGAGGAGTATATGCAATAGCCCTTAGTATGTGTTGTTCCATAGGAATGCCTAAGTACCTAAACGGGACGGCACCCATGGAAAACCCTGTGATCGACATAAGCTCTCAAACTTCTCTATCCGGAACTGAGGCTAAGAGCATAGAAGATTTAGCCAAGATGACCTTTAGACCACTAATCTCCCCAAATTTGTGGAGACTCGCCATCAACACACCTACCGATTATTTGTCACCTCTACTAAATAGAACAATATCATCAGCAAAAGCAAGATGTGTAACTTGTAATTCCTCACAATTTTGATGCAACTTGAAAGGTGGTTTTGTTGTCTCAGCCTTTAGTAAACGGGAAAAGAACTCCATGCAACATGCGAATAGAAGAGGTGAGAATGGATCCCTCTGTCGGAGCCCCCTCTTGCCGATGAAAAAACCATGTATCTCCTTATTGATCTTGATAGAATATGAGGCTGAAGTAACACATTCCATAATCCAATCAATAAAATTCACACGAAATCCAAGCGTGCAAAGGGCAAACTTCAGAAGTTGCCATGATACCATGTCTTATGTCTTGGCTAGATCAATGTTTAAGAATCATATCCTAGTGTCATGTTCAACATTGTAACGGCGCAAAAACCCTTGGACTAAGAACACATTGTCCGACATTAGTCTACCCGGTACGAATGTAGCTTGAGCCGGATCAATGAGGTATTGTAACCAAGGACCAAGCCTCTTGGTCAAATCCTTTTAAATAATCTTATATACCACATTGCAAGATGATATAGGCCTATAATGCTCCACTCTAGAGGGGTTCTCAAGCTTGGGGACAAGAGAAACTGTATTATGGTTGAGTTGTGGTAACAACGTACCACTTACGACGAATTCTTTAATAGGCACAAAAAACTCACTACCAACCTCCTCCCACAAAGACTTGAAGAAGCACGATGTGTATCCATTTGGCCCTGGCGCCTTGTCTTCTTCAATATCCCACAAAGCTTCGGTAATCTCTTAATTGGATACGGCCTTGATTAAATTATCCATGTCCACATCATGTACTTTTGTACCTAGGGCAAACTCGCTATCCCTTGGGTCAACTACCAGGGCCTCAGTACCAAACACCCCTGGTAGAACTCCAGAAACTCTTACATCACCTCACCATCAAATGTAGTAATCTCACCACTAGAACGAGTAAGAGAAGCTACATAACACCTCCGATTCTCTTGTCTTCATGATCCCATGGGATTAACGTGTGGACCTATTGCTTTGCATGAGGAACTTTGACTTATATTGTTGTGAATAAAAGCTAAATTTGGCTGCCCCAATTCTATCCATACGTATTTTAGTAGCAACCATGTAATCCCTCTTTATTGTGGACGTCGGCTCCAGCTTTAGATCCTCCAAGGCTCTAGCATACTCCAAATTCACCTCTTTAACCCTCTCATAGATGTGAGAGAACTGTAACCAATTAAGAGTACGTAGAGGCCCCTTCATACCTCTCAAGAGGACACACAACCGATACTAATATGGAAGACCCATCTCTCTTTAACAAGCTCATGAAACATCTCGTGCTTAGCCCACATATTAACAAACTTGAAGCTCCTCTTAGTAACATTTTGTTGTCGATGCAGATGTGTTATGGCTGGTATGTGATCCGAGTATTTCCACTTATCAACAAAGCCGTCCCTAAAGTGAAGTCCTTGATCAAGCCATTCTCCATTAACCATAACTCTATCTGTTTTTCTCCAAATTGTGCCATTAGTCCGAGTGTACTTATTTCCACTACTATAAGGCACATTGTTAGCATGAAATATTGTGATATTTTAGGCACGTTTTCTAAGTGTATTTGATCCATATTGATAGTCATTGATTGAGCATTGATGCATTTGTGAGCTAGTTTGTCTATAATGTCGATATAGAGATCTACACAAGCTTTATGTTGATTATAGGTAATTGAGAGCTATTTCCGAACGGAATTGAGCAAGGATGGAGTTGATTGAACTTGTCCATGGATTGAGGACATTTCTAGGAGCTAAGGGAGTGCCAACTTGAGGAATGCACGAAGCTAAGGAAGAATCACATTTTTGCCCTAAACCACGCTCTAAAATACGGCCGTACCACTTTCCACGTTCAAGTCCACGGCCGTGGAACCATGGCTAGGGAAGCGTGGTTCATTCCAATGACTTCTACGGCCGTGGAGAAGATGGTTCAAACCGTTTTGATTTCCACGCTCTAAATTACGGCCGTGGAACCCTTCCACGACCGTGATCTTGGCGATCTTTTTCGCCATATTTTAAGCCACGATCTCCTACGCAATTGGGCCAGGCCGATATTTTATCTTACACTATAAAAGGACGGATGAAGAGAGATTCTGTCACCTCGCTTGAGACCTAGTTTTACGCCTACGCTTGCGTTTGGAATTGCCCTAATTTCGCAATTGGCGGAGATTGTGTTGAGAGATTTTGGCGCATTGCGATTGTGATTTCCGGATTGACGGAAGATCGAAGATTCGGAAGATTGTTCGCAAGGAGACTCGCTTCTTGCTTAGGTTTTATTTAGAAGACGGATTGACATCCCGTTCTTCCTTCTTATCTAAGATTGTGTTTGTTTGTTATATTCCGAATCTAGTGACAATATTTGTTCTTGATTGTGACTTTGAGATTGGGTTGAAGTTTATTGAAGGTTTTCGGAAGTTTTCATCTTTCAATCTTTCAATTCTTGAATTAGATATCAATATGACTATTGTTGGCTAAAAACCCTTAACAATTCTAAGATGAAGTGTTGATAGTTGTGGCTTAGATGAAGATAGATCGATCGTAAACGGATTGGATCTTGAGAGTTAGAGAGAATCGCCGACGAACCCTAATCCACGGTCTGTTCTTGAGCTTCCACAGCCGTGGAACTCAAGAACTAGCCGTAATTTTGTGTTAAGTTACGAACTTGCTTTTACTTTAATCCAAAGTTAAAGATTTGCTTTAACTTAGTTTAGACTTGCCTTTTCTAGGTGGTAGTGAAGCCTCAACAACCTCTACCTCGATTGTGAGTGTCATAAGCTTAATCGGTTTAGTTAGTCTTGATCCTTGGATTACAAGTTTGGGTATTTGATATTAATTCTCATCTTTAGAACCTTTCTATATTGAAGCCTCAACAACCTTTATAGAGAGTGCCTTGTAGGTGAGTCATATAAGGTTTTTGGAACTTCATCGTACGATTATCTTACATTAGTATACTCTTGCATATCTTAACTCTGTCCTTATATCATTAGTACATCTTGAATCGATTGCCACATCTGGATACTTGGATCTTTAGGATTGTTGTGTTCCCAATAATTCGAAAAGCTCTTACAGTTATTTGCTTTATAATCTACAATTGAATTTGTTTCCCCCAAATCCCTGTGTTCGATACTCTGGAATACTTGCTAATCTACGCCGATCCGTACACTGCGGGTTCGCTTGCTTTTATTCTAGTTTTATAAATTTAAAGCTTGATTGGACGCACGCTAAGTGGCGAACAAGTTTTTGGCGCCGTTGCCGGGGATTTGGTCTAGGCCGAATTCGGTTTTCGGTTGTCAAGCTTGGGAGCTTCTCCCTTGTTATTTGATATCTTTTCAAGTGCATGCGCAGGTCTAGGAACACCGGAGACCTCTTGCCTCTTGATCAAGAGCTTGATAGAACTTTAAGGCAAAAGCGTAAGGAAAAGAAGATGGCTGAAGAAAACGAACGTGATCTTCAATCGGAGCTAGCGGAGAAAGAAGCTCAACTCCAATGGAGTGAGAGGACACGTAGAGATGAAATGGATCGTCATCAATCCCAAGTTGACGATCTAAAAGATATGATGTTCCAGATGAGGATAGAACTAAGCAACCTTAAGAATAAGGGGAGCAAGAAATCTTCAAGGAGATCCTTAAGGTCGAATAGGGGTCATTCATCCGCTGATGATAGCGATTCCTCCATGCCACCGCTAGAGGAAATTGATCCCATGATCAATGTGAATCCATTCCATCCACGGGCAGCTGCTAATCGCCGTGTTCCACCTAGGAATGCAAGGATCGAACGTGTAGATGCGGAGCCAAGAACTCTTGGCCAAAGGATGGATCCAACGCAGCAACCACGCCGTTTAGGTGTGAACTTTGATGCTGATGATGTACAAGGGTTTAGCTTCAACCCTCAAGTTATTACTCTTGTTCGCCAAACAAGCGCTGAATCTCCACACCAATACTTGCAAAACTTTGAGTGTATGATGGAGACAATGAGGCCGAAGAACGCAACTACCAACAATTATAAGCTCAAGCCTTTCTTCTTCTCCTTGAAGGGGAAAGCATTGTCTTGGTACCAAGCTCTTCCTAATGGGAAACTAGACACATGGGAAGACCTTTCCGCGGAGTTTCTCACTAAGTTCTTTCCGCCATCCAAAACGGCGGAACTTAGAGGTAAGAATAATGCATTTTCCATGAGATCTAACGAAAGTTTGTTTCAATCTTGGGAAAGGTTTCAGGACTTGTTATTGGATTGCCCTCATCATGGCATATCCAAGCTTGCATTGCTAGAGATTTACTACAAGGGGCTGGATGTGGAGACACAATTCAAGCTCCAATCCCTCTCATGTGGAACATTCATGGACATGAGAGAAGACGACGCTTGGGACTTCATTGAGAAGCAAGCAAGGGTCATAAAGAAGTATTCCCACCGGAAAGTTGAAGGGAATCGTGTGGAGCAAGGAGCAAAGCTCACACATGAAGCTCAAAATCAGATTTTCTCCCTCAACAATGAGATCAAAGAGTTGAAGGAGGCTATCAAGACCAACTTTCCAAAGCAACAAGGAAAGGATGTTGGCTATTTGGGCAACAACAACAATGGCGGTGAGAACACAAACCGCAACAACAACAACAACCGGAACAACAACCGGAATAATTGGAATGGCAATAACAATAACCGGAACAACAATTGGAACAACAATAGGGGTTCAAACAACAACAATTGGCGCTCCAATCAACAAACCTCCGGTAACTTTTATGCTTCCAATTCGAATTCACTAACTCCACCTTCCTCTTCCTCTACTCCTTTGAAAAGCCAGGGGCAAACATCTAATGGAGGAAACACTTCGGGGAAGGAAAAGCCCGATCCCATGTTGGACACGATTTTGGGAAAGCTTCAAGGCTTGGAAAACCGCATCATTAAGGTTGATGATCAAATTTCTAAGGTTGATAAAGCCCAAAAGGTTTTAGAAAACCAAATGGTTAGCCATGCGGAGGAAGTTCCTAGGAATCAAGGGAAACTTCCAGGAAAGACGGAGGACAACCCTAAGGGAAGGGTGATGGCAATCACAACTAGGAGCGGAGTGACTACCACCGATCCGCAACCTATGTTTGTTGAAGTCCCCGTAGAGAAAGACAAAGAGAAGGGGAAGGAGAAGGAAGATGTCTACGTTCCTCCTCCGGCGTACAAACCTCCCCTACCATTCCCTCAATCTAGAGCGAGAGCGCGCCTAGATAAACAATTTGGTAAGTTTATAGAACTCATGAGCAAGCTGCATATTAATATACCCTTTATTGATGCTATTGTAGGTATGCCGGCTTATGGCAAGTTCTTAAAGGAGCTCCTCTCCAACAAGAGGACACTAGAGGATTTTGGAGAGGTTAAGATGAGTTCGGATTCCTCGGACCTTATCAAGACCATGAAGGAGAAAATGCCCCCAAACCTAAAGGATCCGGGGTCGTTTTGCATTCCCATAGGAGTGGGAGATGTCACATACGATGCATTATGTGACTTAGGAGCAAGTGTGAGCATCATACCACTTGCATTATGTAGGAAGATCGGTTTAGGCCACCCTAAACCGGTGAAGATGACGTTGTACATGACGGATCGATCTATCACTCGTCCCGTCGGTATTGTAGAAGACGTCCCAGTCAAGCTAGGTAAATTCTTTGTTCCCATTGATTTTGTTGTGCTTGACATTCTTGCAGATAGTCCGGTCCCGATCATACTCGGAAGACCATTTCTTGCAACTTCCGGCTGCATAGTCGATTGCAAGAATGCTAGACTCGCCTTTGACATAGGAGAAGAGAAGGTAGAGTTCGTTCTTTCCACTCTAATGAAGGAGCCAATCTTTGATGAGGATATATTCAATATCCAAGATGAAGAGGGGTTGTCTAAAAAGGAGGTAAGTGCGATTCTCTTCAAAGATCCTTTGCAAAAGGTTATTGCTATGAGTCTAACGAATGTAGGGGAAGAAGAGGAGTGAAATGAGGCAATTGAAGCCTTAGAAGCACAAGAAGAAGTGGGTGAAGTGGAATTTGAGAAGCTCCACGACGAGGCAGAAAACGTGAGAATCCACGGCCATACACTATATTCCACGGCCGTGGATCTCACCACCCAAAGCGTGGCTCACTCCAGAGGGTTACACGGTCGTAGAGAAGGCAGAACAACCGTAACCACTTTCCACGCCCTAAACCACGGCCGTGGAGGGTGTATGGAAACCGTAATTTTGGCCGTGGAAGGGGATGATCGTGCCACTTCTTCAACTTTTTTTGATTCTTCTCCCACATCCTCTACACCCTTAGACACTTCTAAGGAGTCATCGGATGCTCCTCAAGAACCATTGGAAGCTCCGAAAGCAATGGAACTAAAGCAACTTCCTACACTACTTATCCAGTTATTGTTAGTTCCGATCAAACCATAGATGAACATAGTAAACTTATGGTTGTCCTTAGGAAACATAGGAAAGTTTTAGGTTATACTATAGAAGACTTAGTAGGAATCAAACCCTCCCTATGCATGCATAAAATATTAATGGAGGAAGACTTTAGGACTTCAAGACAACCTCAAAGGCGGTTGACTCCGACCATGAAGGAGGTTGTCAAGAAGGAAATTCTTAAACTTCTTGATGCAAGCATCATCTATCCTATCTCCGATAGTAAGTGGGTGAGTCCGGTTCAAGTAGTTCCAAAGAAGGGAGGAATGACAGTCATCACCAACAAGAATAACGAACTCATTCCTACCCGAACCGTAACGGGATGGCGGATGTGCATTGACTACCGCAAGCTTAACAACGCGACGAGGAAGGATCACTTCCCACTACCCTTCATCAATCAAATGCTTGAAAGGTTAGCAAAACATTCACACTTTTACTATCTTGACGGTTATAGTGGTTTGTTTCAGATTCTGATACGCCCGGACGATCAGGAGAAGACCACATTCACGTGCCCATGGGGTACGTTCGCTTATAGGAGAATGCCGTTCGGGCTTTGCAACGCCCCAGCCACCTTTCAAAGGTGCATGATGGCCATCTTCTCCGAATACATAGAGGAAATCATGGAGGTTTTCATGGATGACTTCTCCATATACGGTTCCTCTTTTGACAATTGCCTTTCTAACCTTGCTCTTGTTTTACAAAGATGTGAAGACACTAATCTAGTTCTTAATTGGGAGAAGTGTCAATTTATGGTAAAGGAAGAAATTGTATTAGGACACCTAATCTCTAGTAGAGGGATAGAGGTGGATAAGGCGAAAATAGAGACTATAGAGAAGCTTCCTCCCCAAATTCGGTGAAAGGGATAAGAAGTTTCCTAGGACATGCTGGATTCTATAGACGTTTCATTAAAGACTTTTCTAAAATATCAAAACCGCTCACTAATCTATTGATGAAGGATGCAGTTTTTGAGTTTTCGCAGGAATGTTTAGATGCGTTCAACACAATTCGGCAAGCTCTAATTTCAGCACCTATTATCCAACCTCCGGATTGGACTCTACCTTTTGAGGTTATGTGCGATGCTAGTGACGTAGCTATAGGAGCTGTTCTTGGACAACGAAAGGAAGGGCGAACCCATGCCATATACTATGCTAGCAAGACGCTAGATGAAGCGCAGCTCAACTACACCACTATGGAAAAGGAATTTTTGGCCATTGTCTATGCTATTGACAAGTTTCGCTCTTATCTTGTAGGTGCAAAGGTGATTGTCTACACGGATCATGCTGCGATCCGGTACCTCCTTGCAAAGAAGGATGCGAAGCCAAGGCTAATTAGATGGATTCTTCTCCTACAAGAATTCGATCTAGAGATCCGCGACAAGAAAGGTTCGGAAAATTCTGTTGCGGATCATTTGAGTCGCCTAACACATCTAGAGGACGACCACTTACCTATAGATGACTCCTTCCCGGACGAACACCTACACATTATTGAGGAGTGCATCGATGTGATCTCCAAAGGTAATGAACCATGGTTTGCTAATTTTGTTAACTATTTGGTTTGCCAGAAGATACCGCCCGGATTATCCTACGCACAAAGAAAGAAGTTATTTAAGGATGTTCGGGAATATTTTTGGAATGAACCTCTCCTCTTTAAGAGAGGTCCGGATGGCATCATTCGGCAATGTGTGCCGGAAGATGAGATGCAAAGTGTCATCCACCATTGTCATTCACTACCTTGTGGAGGACACGCTAGTTCGAACAAGACTAGCGCAAAGGTATTGCAATCTGGATTCTTTTGGCCTACTTTATTTAGAGATGTGCAATCCTTTGTTTCTTGCTGCGATGCTTGTCAAAGAACAGGTAATATCTCTAGGAGGAATGAGATTCCTCTCAATAACATCCAAGAGGTGGAGATTTTCGACGTTTGGGGAGTAGATTTTATGGGACCGTTTCCATCATCTTGTGGAAACCAATACATACTATTGGCGGTGTATTATGTTTCTAGATGGGTGGAAGCAATTGCCTCTCCCACCAATGATGCCATGGTGGTGGTTAAGTTCTTCAACAAGACCATTTTTCCATGATTTGGGACACCAAGGACTATCATTAGTGATGGAGGTTCTCACTTCATTGCCCGGCGCTTTGAAGCTCTTCTAGCTAAGTATGGGGTTACTCACAAGATCGCCACCCCTTATCATCCACAAACAAGTGGACAAGTTGAGATCTCAAATCGGGAGATCAAAGGAATCCTAGAGAAGACGGTTTCAAGGACTAGGAAGGATTGGTCTTTGAAGCTTGATGACGCATTGTGGGCATACCGGACTGCGTACAAGACTCCCATAGGAACCACACCATACAACCTTGTGTATGGGAAGTCTTGTCACTTACCGGTGGAATAGGAGCATAAGGCGTTTTGGGCTATCAAATGGTTGAATTTCAGCATGAAGGAAGCGGGAGAGAAGCGTCTCTTGAACCTCAATGAGCTTGAAGAACTCTGCTTGAATGCCTATGAAAACGCCAAGATCTATAAGGAGAGAGCAAAGCGTTGGCATGATAAGCATATCATTCCAAAGCACTTCAAAGAAGGAGATCAAGTTCTCCTCTTCAATTCAAGGCTTCGTCTCTTTCCAGGTAAGCTTAAATCTCGTTCGACCGGACCTTTTCTAATTAAGCGTATTTTTCCCCATGGTGAAGTTGAAGTATGGGGTGAAGCGGGCGGAAGCTTTAAGGTGAACGGTCAACGACTCAAGAAGTATACGCCGGAACTCCAAGCTGAAGAGTTCCCGCCTACCGCACTCGAATAAGTGCGAGATTGGTCTAGCTACGGACCTTAAACAAAGCGCTTCTTGGGAGGCAACCCAAGGTATTGCATTCACGTTTTTGTTTTCGATTCATAGTTTAGCTTAGTTTAGACGTTTTTGCTTTGTTTTGCCATCGATTCCTTCCGGTATGTTCGTGTTTGTGGATGTAGGAACGGTGGAAAAGGAAAGAGGAAGAGTTATTTTGAAGAAAAGTGACGAAACTTGGACTTCGGAGCATTACAAAGAGTTCCACGGCCTAAACCACGGTCGTGACAGCTGCAGTGACCGTAATTTCCAAAAGCCTTTGAAAAATCACCAAAACCACGGTTCCGTACATTTCCACGGCCGTGGAACCCCCCGATAGACCGTGGTTTTCAAAAATTTTGCCGGCCACTATATAAACCACGTTCTTCACAAAAACTCACCAAAATCCCAATTCCACGACCTTCTCTCACCGATTCCACGCCCTTCGCCTCAAATCTCCGTTCGTTAATCGTTTTCAACGATTCTTCGTTCCAAATTGAAGCAAATTCGACCACCAACGAGATCCAAGCAACAAATCGAGCGGCAATTCACCAAGGAACGCACAATTCGGATTTGAAAATCCGAAACCTAGGTTTTTTTTCGCTCTTCTCTATCTTCATCAATTTGGGTTCGTTTTTGCTAGAAATTTTAGGAGAACTGATTGAAATTGGAGGGAATTAGATTAGGGCTGCCTGGTTGCTGAGTTTGAGTGTTGTTTGTGGATTTTTGATAAAAGTTGAGACAAATCACGGTCTCTGTCAGTTCCACGGCCGTGGAAAAGCAAGAACAGACCGTGGTTTTGAACAGTGATGGATTTTGTTAGGAGAGTTTCAGGGAGAATTAAGAAGAAGAAGAATGATAAGGAAAAGAACAAAAAGAGGAAGGGTAACCCCTCTTCCTCTTCATCCTCTAGAACACCACCACCTTCCTCCCCTTCACCTCCATCCTCACCTTCATCACCCGCACCTCCTAGCCCTAGAGTACCCACCATTCACGAGGATCATCTCGATGCACTCGAGAGGATCCATAAGAGGGCAGTTATCGGACCTAGGTATCAATGGTTGGAGGATCTAGTTCCTCTAAACATAGTAGATGACCTTACTTGGCTCTTGGATAGAGCCGGTCTTATCGTCTTCTCGGCTATCCAAGAGGACGCTTATGAGGAGATAACGAGAGAGGCGAACACAGCCATGTGGACAGGACCGTTTCTTTCCGTCTTATGGAAAGAAACTATGATTTTACCATCCGTGAGTTTGGAGCCTTCTTTGGGTTCCAAGAGACCTTCAATGGTCGTTTTCCTAGTGGCGTTTACGCCAAAGACTTTTGGGAGGAGGTTGCTATGATTTACGCCAGCGAGGACCGCTGGCAACCTGCTGATACCAAGGCCAAGTTGATGTATCACTTGGCCTTGAAGATTGCTCACCGCGTTCTTTCGGAGTGTCTCTTCCCTAGAACGGAGACACCTCAAAAGATCAAGACGGATGAGCTCTTTCTGTTGTATTCTATGCTGTATGGGTGCCCTGCTGACTGCGCCACCCTCTTAGCTGCTACCATGAGCAAGCTTAAGAACAAGAGGGCGGGGAACATTGGATATGGTGGGATAGTTACCCACCTTGCTAGGATGTTGGGGGTTGATTTTTCTGCTTGTACACGCATACCTGATGTACCCCTAGGACTCCAGGCCTGCATGACTAGAGGCCTTATATTCCCTACCCATAGAGGTCCGCCTTACGCAGCCATGCCTTGGGAGAGCAGGACGGGGAGGGGCATTGAGTGGCTCCCGGAGTACTCCATTATGGCTGGACGCCATAATTGGTAGGCTACGTTCACAGCTATGCATGCGAACAGGATTGCAGCTTTGCCGTATGTCCCACCACCGCCAGTAGTTGAGGAGGATGAGATGAGGGATCAGTATGAGGGAGGAGGAGGAGGAGCAGAGCAGGAGTTTGGCACGTTTCCGGATCAGCCGGATATTGCTTCTAATGTGCCTAGACGTTCTCCACGTCCAGCCAGAGCTTCAGGTTCGTCCTCTCGCCGCGCCAGCGTGAGTGAGAGACCCACTTGGATGGATACACCTCCTACATGGTACGGAGCTCCACCTCCATGGTCCTCACAGCAGCCATCAGCACCAGCACCAGCACCGTCCGACGCTCCAGGGTGGTACAGCCAGGCCCCGGGATGGTACGAGCAGATGCCGGATTGGGCTACTGGCCTTTTTGAGAGAGTAGGAGCATTGGAGATCCGAGCCGATGCTAGAGATGGACGCCTGGACGACCTTGATCACATGATGAGAGACGTCTACCGCCAGCAGTTTGGGCGGCACTACGACTCCAGCTTCTCTCCATTCCCGCCTCCACCAGCGCCGCAGTGATGATGATGATGACGGATAGCTTTAGCCGCTCCACCGCCACTTTGTGAGTTTCTTTTTCTTTTCTTTCTTTTCTTTCTTTTATTTGAACATTAGGGACAATGTTTGTTCCAAGTATGGGGTGGGGTGTGACTAAAACTTGTAATAACTCTTACTCACTTTGATTGCTTCTATCGAGACTATCATTGCATGTTCATTATATTGTTGCATGTTTTCATTATTGCATTGCATGAAAAAGAGTTTGAAAAACCCATAAAAATTGAAAAATTTTGAAAATTTTGTACTTCTAAGGAATTGAGATGATTTCTATGATAATCGCTACTTGTGAATTGAGTTTGATGACAATTGCATGGTTAAACGAATAGTGAATTGAAAAGGAATTGAATGAGTTGATTATGCCTCTTTTACAAGTTTCATAACGTGATGAATGTTACCTAAATCATGTTGAGGAATTGAAGTTGAAATCGCACTATAAGTTCTTATGCTTCTTGTTTAGATGATTAAGGCAATTCGATTTTTCTTTCTTTGATCATTTAGCCCCTCATTGAAATATTGACCTCCTTTACCTATCCGGGAATTTGGAGGAGTTGATTGAAAAAGGCATGTATGATATGGGAGGGCCATGAAAGCAATACTTTGCATTCAAAGGAATAGAAAGAAATTATAGGTTTGGGGAAGTCAATCATGACGATGAGTAACTCGGCACCATTCACATAGCCGGGTGTTTGTATCTTGCCAAAGTTGGATTGAGCGATATTCCTAGCGGATTATGGTATGTGCGCTAAGGGTTTGAGGCATCTCATAAAAATTGAGAAACGCCAATCTCCTAGGCTTCGGTTTTTGTGCACCTCTATCCATAACTCCAAAAGTAAAGTCGAAAAATGAAAGGAAGAGAGCGAAGCTCTAAGTTGAAGGTGTTGCGGAAACCGCAAAAGAAGAAGAAAAGAGTAGTTGTCCACTTTCCCGGATTCATTGCACCACATTCCTTAAAGTTTCCTTCCCTTTCCACATTCTAGACCTTTTTCTTTGAAAGTCCTTAAGATCAAAAGAATGTTATATGACTTGGTGATCTAAATCGAAGTTTTTTATGATTGATTTTGATAAGGTTTAAGGGTTATGATGTTTGTATAGAAGTTTGATTGATTCATGAGCTTTCTTTACTCTTTACTCTTTGATTAAGTGTATGAAAGTCTTATAAACGATTGAAGCAAGGTTTGAGAATGTTCTATTATTTAGAAGACACATTCATCCAAAAAGAAGTATTGCTTTGAGAAGGTACACATATTTCATCCTAACTCTTGTTTTAAAGCTTTTGAAAGACCTTGCTTAGGGACAAGCAAGTGGCAAGTATGGGGTTATTTGTTAGCATGAAATATTGTGATATTTTAGGCACGTTTTCTAAGTGTATTTGATCCATATTGATAGTCATTGATTGAGCATTGATGCATTTGTGAGCTAGTTTGTCTATAATGTCGATATAGAGATCTATACAAGCTTTATGTTGATTATAGGTAATTGAGAGCTATTTCCGAACGGAATTGAGCAAGGATGGAGTTGATTGAACTTGTCCATGGATTGAGGACATTTCTAGGAGCTAAGGGAGTGCCAACTTGAGGAATGCACGAAGCTAAGGAAGAATCACGTTTTTGCCCTAAACCACGCTCTAAAATACGGCCGTACCACTTTCCACGTTCAAGTCCACGGCCGTGGAACCATGGCTAGGGAAGCGTGGTTCATTCCAGTGACTTCTACGGCCGTGGAGAAGATGGTTCAAACCGTGTTGATTTCCACGCTCTAAATTACGGCCGTGGAACCCTTCCACGACCGTGATCTTGGCGATCTTTTTCGCCATATTTTAAGCCACGATCTCCTACGCAATTGGGCCGGGCCGATATTTTATCTTACACTATAAAAGGACGGATGAAGAGAGATTCCGTCACCTCGCTTTAGACCTAGTTTTACGCATACGATTGTGTTTGGAATTGCCCTAATTTCGCAATTGGCGGAGATTTTGTTGAGAGATTTTGGCGCATTGCGATTGTGATTTCCGGATTGATGGAAGATCGAAGATTCGGAAGATTGTTCGCAAGGAGACTCGCTTCTTGCTTAGGTTTGATTTAGAAGACGGATTGACATCCCGTTCTTTCTTCTTATCTAAGATTGTGTTTGTTTGTTATATTCCGAATCTAGTGACAATATTTGTTCTTGATTGTGACTTTGAGATTGGGTTGAAGTTTATTGAAGGTTTTCGGAAGTTTTCATCTTTCAATCTTTCAATTCTTGAATTAGATATCAATATGACTATTGTTGGCTAAAAACCCTTAACAATTCTAAGGTGAAGGGTTGATAGTTGTGGCTTAGATGAAGATAGATCGATCGTAAACAGATTGGATCCTGAGAGTTAGAGAGAATCGCCGACGAACCCTAATCCACGGTCTGTTCTTGAGCTTCCACGGCCGTGGAACTCAAGAACTAGCCGTAATTTTGTGTTAAGTTACGAACTTGCTTTTACTTTAATCCAAAGTTAAAGATTTGCTTTAACTTAGTTTAGACTTGCCTTTTCTAGGTGGTAGTGAAGCCTCAACAACCTCTACCTCGATTGTGAGTGTCACAACCTTAATCGGTTTAGTTAGTCTTGATCCTTGGATTACAAGTTTGGGTATTTGATATTAATTCTCATCTTTAGAACCTTTCTATATTGAAGCCTCAACAACCTTTATAGAGAGTGTCTTGTAGGTGAGTCATATAAGGTTTTGGGAACTTCATCGTACGATTATCTTACATTAGTATAATCTTGCATATCTTAACTCTGTCCTTATATCATTAGTACATCTTGAATCGATTGCCACAACTGGATACTTGGATCTTTATGATTGTTGTTTTCCCAATAATTCGAAAAGCTCTTATAATTATTTGCTTGATAATCTACAATTGAATTTGTTTCCCCCAAATCCCTGTGTTCGATACTCTAGAATACTTGCTAATCTACGCCGATCCGTACACTGCGGGTTCGCTTGCTTTTATTCTAGTTTTATAAATTTAAAGCTTGATTGTACGCACGCTAAGTGGCGAACACACATCAACCAACCCTAGATCCTGGCAAACTTCATACAAAATCCGGCATTCATATAACTTAAATAGACCCCCATTGATCCTCTCATCTGAATAAATAACCTTTCTCTAGTTTACAAATATGTGAAGACACTAACCTTGTCTTGAATTGGGAGAAGTGTCACTTTATGGTTAGCGAAGGCATTGTTCGAGGTCATTTGATTTCCAACCGCGGGATTGAAATGGATAGAGCAAAGTTCGAGACTATTGAGAAGTTACCTCCACCTTCTGTAAATGGGGTAAGAATCCTTTTAGGACAAGGAGGTTTCTATAGGAGATTTATTAAAGAATTTTCTAAGATTGTTAAACCATTGACTAACCTACTCATGAAAGATGTGGTTTTTGAGTTTTCAAAGGATTGTCTAAATGCATTTTACAGGTTGAAGGAAGCTTTGATAACAACACCTATCATTCAACCTCCGGAAAGGAGCCTCCCTTTTGAGGTTATGTGTGACGCTAGTGATGTGGCCGTAGGAGTAGTACTTGGACAAAAGAAGGATGTACGCACTCCTGTCATTTATTATGCTAGAAAAACACTAAATGAAGCTCAACTGAATTACGCCACAACGGAAAAGGAGTTACTATAGGTTGTCTATGCTTTTGAGAAATTTTGTTCCTAACTTGTGGGAGCGAAAGTCATCGTCTACACCCACCATGATGTAACACCCCGAATCCGTGTGAATTGGAGTGCCACATTGGGCTAGGATCTCAATATGGATCCTAACCCTAGCCTGACAACAAGTTCACTGGACCTTACAACATGGCATTGACAAATATAAAAACAAATACATAAAATTGTATAAAATTGAACAAGCCAAAAGGTAAGACAACATAGCCGAGTATGAAACATAACACCCTCACACAAGAGGTAACACAAGACCATCCTCACGCAGGAGGGAAAGATAATAAACCCAAAAGCCCACACAACCTATTTCGAGACGTCCTCAGCCTACCACTCTGCTAGATCACCCAGCAGCATGCCTATCCTGTGGGGCATCTACAACATGGTAATAAACCATTAGCTATCCATACACATATATAGAGGAATGCATAAGCACAATCACAAGTAAGGAAAGATAAACACATTAGCATGCTTTCACTCATTTCCCCATTTAATCATCTCAATATAATGGTCATTCACTCAAAACGTATGTATATATAATATATATGAAACTATGTGACATGAGGACCGATACATCCTCGCCTCTGAGCCTGCTAGCCAGCCGTACAAGTATCGGTCACACAATCCGCGTACCCTGTGGGAGTAGATTGCGCCCTTCTTGTAAACCGGTCTGGCCTGACCCAAGAGAACCTCCCATACTCCACGGCGGGATGAAAGAGAAAGGTTATCATAGCCACGCATACGGGGCAATCAATAAAACATAGGTCGGTATATACGACATCACATGCTATCATAGCAAACATACAAAGCACGCACCACTCATGCAAACACCCAATATAAGGATGGCAGCCAAGTAAGTCCTACGGACTTACCCCAACCTCGATCACAACTCAGCCACGATCACCTCTACACTGGAGGGACAACACAACCTATAAACAAGGCATAAGGAGATATATAAAACTCCTAGCAATATCAGGGTCACACCTAGACCCAAAGGAATCCAAAGGATCAACCTCAACCTCACTCACAACCTGAAGAACCTCAAAAGCCATACAAGGCATAAACCGATCATAACCTCAACCAAACTCATCCTCACACATCTAGCATGATCCTAAGAACTCACACTAGGAAAGGAGGGAACAAAGGCACCCTAAGGAAGGCCTAAAAGACACACAAACTTGCAGAACCAAGGGAAACACCAAGCTAGTGCAGGTGGGCGCAGGGGAGGCTCACTGGTGGCGTAGGGGCGGTGCATTGGCCGGCGCAGGGGCGGCTATAAGGTGGCGTAGGGGCGGCTGGTGTGCAAAAGACACCACCTCAGCTCTTTCTTCACTTCTTCCTTCGATTCTCTGCCCTTCTTCACTCCAACAGCAACATATTTACAGAACATACACATATATACATCAATATAAGCCAAACATGGCTGGAACAAGATTCAAATCCTAAGGAAAGCTGAACCAAACTAAGGAAATAGAGAAAAGAGGATGAAAAGAAGGAAGAAAGTAGAGCAGCCATGGAAGCTTACCAACAAGCTCTCTAGGAGAACAGCACAACCACCATCAACACCTCAAGCTGGCTCAACAAGGCACAACAACATCATCATCCACAAAACCACAAGCACAAGGCTCACAACTCACAAAATATCAAAGAAGATCAAAGATGATCCAAGGAAGAGGAGAAGAGAAGATGTGCGTAAGGAGAGAGAGAGAGAGAGAGAGAAGTCTGAGAATGGTAACCCTCATAAAAGAGGAGAAGAAGAAGTCAAAATAGGAGGTAAAAGGGTAAAGCACAGGTCAAAGGGTCAAAGAAGGCGGCTGCAGCACACAGAGCCGCAGGGGCGGACCTTGTGAGCCGCAGGGGCGGACCAGGCTAGGCGCAGAGGCACCCTCTAGGTCACGCAGGGGCGGCTCAGGCATAATCCTGGCCCTCTGCACACTTCCTCAGTAACTCAGCAACTAGGCTCTTACATCTCACCCCCCCCCCCCCCAAAAAAAAACAAGTTTCGTCCCGAAACTTGCAAGATCCCAAAGCCTCTCGGACCCATAAGCCGAGGTATAACTCACTTTCTCTATCGGAGGTATCACATCTCTGCTCAGAAGGTCATAACCTATAGCATATCTATAACCATAAATATCAACATAGAAGAATCATCAACTCCAGAAAACAGGGTCATAACGCTACCCAAAGGCGTAGAGGAATCACATCTCTCGCCATAGCACAACACAGGGCATAGAGGAAACACATCTCTAGCCGAAACATAACATAGGCATAGAGAAAATACGTCTCTAGCCAATCCATAAGTATATATATCGCATGGAGGAATCACATCTCCACTGAAACTATGTCCATCAAAATAGCATGGAGGAAAGAACTATCTCTAGCTGAATCCTAATCAACTCAGATAGCATGGAGGAAAGAATCATCTCTAGCTGAATCCTAATCAACTCAAATAGCATAGAGGAAAGAACCATCTCTAGCTATAAACATAAGTCGTACTCAAATAGCATGGAGGGAATTAAAGAACCGTTAGGTGATATAAATAATATTTATAATACTCTAGAAGGGGGGGGGGGGGGGTTGAATAGAGTATGTGAACTTTTTGCAAACCAAATCTCAAGGCCTTGAACCTCGTTTCAAGGACCTTGATGTCAATCTGTGTTACTTGTGAAACTTCAATTTCAAGGGCTTTGAAACTCAATTTCAAGGGCCTTGACTTCTTTCTCTTGCAAAACAAAGTTTGTCATAGTAAAGCTTATATGGTGCGGAATTGAAAAGATTGACACGAGGATATGTTTACGAAGTTCGGCTCTAAATAGCCTACTCTCCGTCCCAGGGTATATCCGTAGGATCTAACTATCTATTATAAGCTTTAAAGAGTCCTAGATACAAACTAGAAGAAATCCCCTTCTTCTCTCACTTGTAGCCAATGCTACGATCTAGCTCCAACTCTTAACCTAGCTGTAATAGCCTAGTTACTTCGTAGAGTAACACACTCTAGTATAACACTTTTTAGATCTACCAATGGAGCTCTTGTGTTTTCTCTCTCTCTAAGAGGATAAAACTTTTACGTGAATGTGAGAAAGAAAAACAACGAATGAAGATGATTAGATTGCTTAAGGATGGAAAGATGTTTTCCGGTGTAGGCTTGTGTATCTTCTTCTTCGACCATCATCTTCATTTGTATCTTCTATGGAAAGATCTTCTAGCCGTTGTAGAGATGACCGTTTAAAGATCAACCTTCTTTTCCATGAAGATCGTAAGGTAGACGTTGCACGTCTTCGATCCCTACGAACACGTTGAGTCTTTTACTCCATGATCTTTTCGTCTTTTGTTGGATAAGAATGAGAAGATATTTTGCCGTTTTTGTTGTTTAGAAAATCTTCCCGAACTGATTCTCTATCCTTCGGTTGAGATCTTCCTTCGAATGACAAAGTATTTGCTTGATAAGATCTTCTTGTTACGGAATCTTCAACAAAGATCTTTAATTGATTTGAATCTTTGTTCCATGCACTTTAGTTTCCAAGGCCCTTGATATTCGTCCTTCTGAACTTGTTCTTCGATCCAACTTCAAGGCCCTTCACATGTAGATATACAACCTGTACTGAATTCAAACCAACCAAACATCTAGAAATATAATCAAGTACATTGTTAGAGATCCAACTGTTATATTTGTGTGAAGTCTTCCATCATCAACACCTGTAAACCATTTCAATCAAGGTGGAGTTTTAAATCTCCTCCTTGATGGAAGACAACACAAAGTTTCGTTCCTGCATTTGTTAGTTTAGTAATACATATAACAATCTCAAAACTAAAAATGCAGAATGCAGTATATCAGAAATGTCGGATCATATTTCTCCCCTTTGTCTTTCAACAAGGGAGAAGAAGCAATCAAAACCAGGAAGTTTTAAAAACGATTACAAACGCAGAACAAATGTATTTCTAAACCATAAAAAAAATTCTAAAAAAAACTCATGATATGCCAAGATCTTCAATCCTCCTTGTACCACTTAGAGGAACTTCCTTTTCCATAGTGGTCTCGAAGGCACATATCTCTCCATCGATCTTTTGCATCAGCAAGATCACGTTCCTTGAGAGACATGTCCGTTCCTCGTTGAGTAGAATCCTTGGCTTACTTCTTTACGACCCCAAACTCTTCAATTGTCAAAAAATCTGGATCCTCTAGCATTGGCTATCGAATGGGTTTATCCTTGACAACCTTATGACACTGATCCATAACTTTCTCAGCGTCCTTATGGGTTTCCTTGCCATCTTCCTCTGATATTGGTTTGATACTACTTGCAGTTGTGAAAGTCATAGCACTCACATGAAATAACTGGTTAATCTTCTAATTCAGAATTCCCAGCAAATCTTGAGCTTTATCCATCTGATTAGTCATTGACACTCTAAACTCTATAAAATCACAAGTTAATGATTTCAACGAGTCTTCCACAAAATTCAGTTGCTGCTGAGTAGTAAAATTCCATCCAGGCTGATCCATTAATACCCACACAATACTAAAGCCCACTTTAGTCTTTTTGATTCCTATTGTGTCAAAGAAGGTTTCATCTAATCCATCATTGTAAAGATTCAACACTTCACCAGAATAATCTACTAAAAAATGTGTGAATATTGTAGGAAGCAAATTCCCATAAGGTAGATGACTGGTGCTTGGAGAATTAATCACATTCACCATATGAGACAAAATAATTTCAGGCAGATTCACCTTCAACCCATTCAAGGCATTGTAAGTCAACATCAACACAAAATTGGTAAAAATCTCTTTGTTGCCAACTCTAGGGACAATGCATCTATCTATAATAGAATAGACTATCCTAGCTTCCAGGGTTAAACAGGTAATGGTTGGAAGGAGAAGTTGTTCTTTTGCTAGCCTTAGAGTTCTAGCAGGGTTTGAATCTTCTGAAGTATCATACAAAGGAATCCCAAAAATATCTGCTATGATTTCAAGAGTGAGGGTGATTTTCTTACCTTTGATAACCGTGTTTAGAATCCATTCCCCTCTCTCACGTCTTGCAGACAAGTTGGCATAGAACAGCCTTGTCAGTCGAGGATAAGATGATTCCGCTGGATTCAACATGATCCATATTGAGCTCGCTTGGAGCGCTTCAAGGCCTGACAAAGACGAGCAAGTGAACATTTCACTGTGTACTCCCTCACACATGCACTGAAGACGGTCATCATATTCCTTGACCCACTTTTTGGCAGTTGTTGGGTTGATGAACCAACTTGATGGCAGCCTTGTTCTAGCAAAAATCTCGGCGTCATTTGATAACCTTGACGAACTCGAGCTTGAACTTGACCCAAATTCAGAACTGGAGTCAGAGTCGGATGAAACTTGTGGGACCCTTAGCCTTTTTGGAACTGATGAAGATGCATCGTTGTTTGAAGATCTTTTGGGAGCCATTGAGAAATTTTGAGAAAGCGATGAAGAGGGTTTTGGAAATTTGGAAGAGTAAAGCACCGTTCTTTCGAAAGCAAAGGGAAGCGGAAGAAAGAAAGAGGGAAGAGAAGAGGTATTTAAGGAAAGAAGTCTAATTAACTTAAGATCAAAAGATTTTAAAGATCTTGAGTGATAAAAATTCCTTCCATAAATTTAGGTAACCACTTTTCAAAATCCTTTGAATCTGAAAACAAAACCTTTGAAATCCCTTTTAAAAATTAGATAATTCAATATCTAAAAGATATGTATTTCTAATTGATCCGTTTTATTTATGTACCCTTTGAAATATGTTTCAAGGCCCGTTGAATTTTATTTCAACGCCCTTGAAAACATCAATTGGGCTGCAAGCGTAGGATGATTAAAACTCCTTTACTCCCCCTACGTTAATGCTTCCTTGTTCAACATATCAAGCTCCAATCTAATAAAATTAAATTGTTTCTCAGGAAGAGGCTTGGTAAAGATATCTGCAAGCTGCAAGTTAGTTGAGATAAAAGAAATGGAAATATCACCTTTCTCAACGTGATCACGTATGAAGTGATGTCTTACATCAATATGCTTAGTCCTTGAATGCTGCACAGAATTTTTGGTTATAGAAATAGCACTAGTATTATCACATTTTATAGGAATGCCTCTCAAGTCAAAGCCAAGGTGACAAAGTTGTTGAGCAATTCAAAGAATTTGAGCACAACAGGCTCCAACAACTATATATTCGGCCTCAACTATGGATAGGGGAACAAAATTTTGCATCTTGGAGTGCCAACTAATTAGGGATGACCCTAAGAATTGGCAACATCCAGAAGTACTTTTTCTATCGACCTTATAACTTGCAAAATCTGCATCTGAATAGCCAACAAGATGAAACGAGCTTTGACGTTGGTACCATAACCCTAGATCCTTAGTGCCATTGAGATACCGAAAAATTCTTTTCACAGCTTTCAAGTGTGACTCTTTAGGATCGGCTTGAAATCTCGCACACATGCACACGCTAAACATAATGTTAGGACGACTAGCAGTTAGATACAACAATGAACCGATCATACCTCGATACTCCTTTTGTACTACACTTTTACCATTCTTGTCATGATCTAACGAAAGTGTTGAACTCATAGGAGTCTTTGCAACCTTAGATTGATCCATTTTGTACTTTTATGCAAGTCTTTAGTATACTTGCTTTGATTGAAAAAAATTCCTTTCTTTGCTTGTGTAACTTGAAGTCCAAGAAAGAAATTTAACTCTCTCATTAAGCTCATCTCAAATTCCCTACACATAATATCGGGCAACAGGAGCAAAAGTCTCCTCATAATCAATACCTTCTTCTTGGTTATAGCCTTGTGCTACAAGTCGTGCTTTGTTTCGTATGACTTTGCCACTTTCATCTAATTTGTTTCGAAAGACCCACTTCGTGCCAATAACTGATTGATGCTTTGCTCTTGAAGTAAGAGTCCATACCTTGTTCCTCTCAAATTCGTTTAATTCATTTTGCATGGGAATGATCCAATCTGGTTCTTGAAGAGCTTGAATGTAGTTCTTTTGCTCGACAAGTGATTCAAAAGCGGAGAAGGCACAAAGATTATTCACTTTAGATCGAGTTTGAACTCCAGCATTTGGATCTAAGATCACATTTTCTTGTGGATTATACGAGGAGTGTTGAACTTTTATTCTTTTGACAGGTGATGTAGATCCAGAAGGTTGAGCTGAATATGTATAATTTGATTCGGGTACCGTTTGTGCATTACCTGTTGTTCCAATCTCAAGGCCTTGAAGTTGAGTTTCAAGCCCTTGAAGTGGAGTTTTGTTGTCACAGTTTCCAGTTTCAAGGTCTTGAAGGTGTGTTTCAAGGTCTTGAGGATTTTCTTTGGTATCTTGAATCTTTTCTTGCATATTCTTGTCTTGACCTTTAGGATCTTCCTCTTAATCCGAAATGTGATCTTCTCTTTGATTCAGATTTAAATCTGCAAAGCTCTCACTCAAAGTACCATCATTGCTTTCTTCAAAAATAATATGAATGCTTTCTTCAACAACTTTGGTACGTTTGTTATATACTCGATAAGCTTTGCTATTTGAAGCATATCCAATGAATATAGTTTCATCACTACGTGCATCAAATTTACCGAGATTGTCTTTTCCATTGTTGTGAACAAAACAAGTACATCCAAAAGGTTTGAAGTATGAAATGTTTGGTTTTCTTCCTTTAAAGAGTTCATAAGGAGTCTTTTTCAAAATAGGGCGAATTAAGTATCGAATTAAAATATAATTTGCAGTGTACACTACTTCAACCCAAAAATTTTTTGGCAAATGATTTTCTAAAAGCATTGTCCTAGAAATATCATCAAGAGTGCGGTTCTTGCGTTTCACAAATCCATTTTGTTTAGGAGTTCTAGGAGCTGAAAAGTTATGAGAAATACCATATTTTGCACAAAATAAATCGAACTTTAGTTGATCAAATTCTCTACCATGATCGCTTCTTATAGAAACGATTGGTAGGTTTTTTAAACATTGTAACTCCTTACACAATTTTGAAAACTCAAATAAAGCTTCAGATTTTTCTCGTAAAAAGGATATCCATGTAAACCGAGAGAAATCGTCTACTATAACACGGATGTATTGTTTTCCTCCGGGAGATTTGACACGCATAGGTCCACAAAGATCCATATGTTAAAGTTCAATAGGTCGAGAAGAACTTACAGCTTTCTTAGGTTTGAATGAACCTCTTGTTTCTTTACCTTGTGTACATGCTTTACATAGGTCATCAACCTTGAAGTTTAGGTTTGGCAAACCACGTACCAAATCTTTTGTAAGTAGCTTCTGCATGGTGTGCATGCTTACGTGGCCAAATCTTCTATGCCAAAGCCTTGGATCATCAGTCAAGGCCTTTAGACATTTTAGCTTAGTTCTTGCAACATGGTTAGTACTCAAAGAATAAACATTATTACACCTAGGAAGAGTGAGCAATACTTCTCCCGTCTTTATGTCTTGAACTTCACATTTTTCTGAATCAAACATGACTTTATTGCCTTTATCACAAATTTGAGAAATACTAAGCAGATTATATTTCAATCCATCAACTAAATAAACATCATCAATAAAGTTGGATGAATCATAGCAAATTTTACCAATGCCAATTATGTCACACTTTCCTTTATCACCAAGAGTAATCGTTCCAGATGATTGCTTCTTTAAATCTGAGAATAAAGAACTCTTTCCACTCATGTGTCTTGAGCAACCACTATCTAATATCCATTTGTGCTCCTTTATCTTGGTGATATACTGCAAAACAGCAAACATCAACCTTTCCGGGTCGACCAAATTTCATATTTTGGTTCATACTCAGGTTCGATCATGTTTTGTGGTCTAGTACCTTTAGGAACCCATATTTGTTTGACCTATTTCCTTAAACATAGAGGATAGGTGTTTCTGATGATATAAGGATCATTTCTTCTATAAGGACATGTAGATTTAACATGACCCTTTTTACAACAATAGAAGCAGGTAGGCATATGAATGCTTCCTTTTGACGTAACAAAAGTGGTGGGAGGTTTTCTAGGAAAGCTTCTATGATACCCTATACCATTTTTGTTAAGTGAAGATTGTTGTTCACCCATCATTCTTTCCAGATTATCTTTTGAACGAGTAAACTTAATGAGTGATGCCTTCTGATCTTGACACGTTAAAGTCAGATCAACTTTCTCTTTCTCTAGATCGATATAGCTTCGATGTAGAGAAGAGAGGTTGTTCTTGAGAATCAGATTTTCTGATTCCAAGGCCTTGATATTGTTATCAAGTTCTTCCTTTTCTGTGTTACGATTTTCAATCTCCAGAGACATTTCACTCAATTATTTATCTTGTTCATGAAGTTTTTCTTTGAAAGAATTTATCTTTATTCAATGTTCCTTATCACTTAAGATAATATCCTTAAGAAATTATTTAAGGTCAATCTCAGGTTGAGACAAGATTGTACTTACCATATTGTCGATGTAAAGATTTGAGTTATCTTCATGATCGGCCATAAGACACAAGTTTGCTTGTTCTTGTTCATCTTCTGATTCATTTGTTGATTCTGAATCACTCCATGAAGCAACCATGGCTTTCTTCTTTCAATCATTCTTCTTGAAGTTGGTCCTCTTCTTTTGTGGGAAATCTGTCACCAAATGATCTGTTTCACCACATTCAAAACAAGTCAATACTATCATTTTCTTATTAGAGTTAGAAAACTTACCTCGGGATTTTGATGCTCGTGAAAATTCTCGGTTTGCAGATTGTTTCTTTATCTTGAGAATTCTTGCTAAACCTTTAGAGATCATGGAGAGAGCATCTTCTTCATTATCATCATCACTATTTTCTTCATCAGAAGGTAATTCATCTCTTCTGGATTTTAATGCCAAATTCTTGGAGTTGGATGGGAGTTCTCCATCTTCTTCGCCAAGAATCATTTCATGTGTGATAAGTTTTCCAAGTAAATCATCAAGAAGAAGAGTAGTAAGATTTTGAGCTTCTTCAATAGCATTCATCTTTGGTCCCCACTTGGCTTTAGGTAAACTTCTTAGAACCTTTCTCACTCTTTCTTCATTTGTGAAGGTCTTTCCAAGTGAGTCTAGATTGTTCACTATCCTAGTGAATCTGGTGAACATTTCTTTGACTGGTTCATTTGGATTCATCTTGAATAGCTCGTATTGTCTAAGAAAGATGCTAATCTTTGTTTCCTTGACTTGACTTGTTCCTTCGTAAGTGACAACAAGCTTGTCCCATATTTCTTTTGCACTTTTGCATGATGAGATGCGGTTGAATTCATTAGCATCTAATCCACAGTAAAGTAGATTCATTGCCTTGTAATTCTTTGACACAATGTCCAGGTCAGCCTGAGTGAAGTCTGATTCCTTCTTCGGGACTTGGACGCCTTCAACCGTTGTCATTGGAACTTTTGGTCCATCTTGAATAATGCTCCAAAGCACCATATACTGGTCGATCAGGAACATACACATTAGTGATCTCCAATGAGCGAAGTTGTTGCCACATAAGAGTGGTAGTCGAGATGACGATCTTCCTTGAGCAAATCCACCATCACCTACAGGATTCATGATTAGTCTCACTGATGGTTAAATCAATAAAAGTGAGTCTAGCTCTAATACCAATTGAAGAACCGTTAGGTGATATAAATAATATAGATAATACTCTAGAATGGGGGTTGAATATAGTATGGGAACTTTTTACAAACCAAATCTCAAGGCCTTGAACCTCCTTTCAAGGACCTTGATGTCAATCTGTGTTACTAGTGAAACTTCGATTTCAAGGGCTTTGAAACTCAATTTCAAGGGCCTTGACTTCTTTCTCCTGTAAAACAAAGTTAGTCACAGTAAAGCTTTTATGGTGCTGAATTGAAAAGATTGACACGAGGATATGTTTACGAAGTTCGGCTCTAAATAGCCTACTCTCCGTCCCAGGGTATATCTGTAGGATCTAACTATCTATTATCAGCTTCAAAGAGTCCTAGATACAAACTAGAAGAAATCCCCTTCTTCTCTCACTTGTAGCCAATGCTACGATCTAGCTCCAACTCTTAACCTAGCTATAATAGCCTAGTTACTTCGTAGAGTAACACACTCTAGTATAACACTTTTTAGATCTACCAATGGAGCTCTTGTGTTTTCTCTCTCTCTAAGGGGATAAAACTTTTACGTGAACGTGAGAAAGAAAAACAACGAATGAAGATGATTAGGTTGCTTGAGGATGCGAAGATGTTTTCCGGTGTAAGTTTGTGTATCTTCTTCTTCGATCATCATCTTCATTTATATCTTCTATGGAAAGATCTTCTAGCCGTTATAGAGATGACCGTTTGAAGATGAACATTCTTGTCCATGAAGATTGTAAGGTAGATGTTGCACATCTTCAATCCCTACGAACATGTTGAGTCTTTTACTCCTTGATCTTCTCGTCTTCTGTTGGATAAGAGAGAGAAGATATTTTTGCCGTTTTGGTTGTTTAGAAAATCTTCTCGAACTGATTCTCTATCCTTCAGTTGAGATCTTCCTTTGGTTGACAAAGTCTTTGGTTGATAAGATCTTCTTGTTACAGAATCTTCAACGAAGATCTTCAATTGGTTTGAATCCTTGTTCCGTGCACTTTAGTTTCCAAGGCCCTTGATCTTCGTCCTTCTGAACTTGTTCTTTGATCCAACTACAAGGCCCTTGACATGTAGATATACAACCTGCATTGAATTCAAACCAACCAAACATCTAGAAATATAATCAAGTACATTGTTAGAGATCCAACTGCTATATTTGTGTGAAGTCTTCCATTATCAACACCTGTAAACCATTTCAAGGCATGAAAGAACATAAGTCTTACAATTTAAAACTCGATATAATTTCCTAACTCCTAGCGAACCCACAGTGTATGGGTCGTTTCGTAGTAAGGATAGTATTCCGAGGTCGAACACAAAGACTAAGGTGAAATCAAATCATTCAATTAATCACGGATAGTGCAAGTCTAAACTAAGATATGAGAAAGGAATAAAGAAATGAAAATTACAATATTTTTGGTTGGGTTTTTGTGGTGATCAAACAAAGATCACAAATCATGCAAGGTTATAAATCAAACAAACAACTCAAACTAGCAAAACAAACAAGCAACACAAAAACAAGATATGTGATCAAGTAAGAAAAACGGATTCTAGGGATTGGGATTTCCGGTTATGGCATTGGATTCAAGCTTCTAATCAACTTTGGAAAAGCTCCGGTATGTTGGGAAAGGGTGTTTCTCCAATGGGATCAATCACCGGGTAGGTCTCATGGTCCACTAATCCCGCACCTAAGGTTCTATTACCGGGTAAGTCTCTAGGAACCTAAGGTTGGGAATTCTACACAAATCGGATTGCTATGTAGGGGTCAAACCTCTCCTTACCGGGTAAGTCTCGGGAAGGCAAGTCCTAAGCGACAATCCTAGCACACTCAGTCCAATAGCGGTTTGTGAGGCTCACTACTACCTAGAGTTCATCATCTTTGGTATCTAAGGTTGGGAATTACCGGGTAAGTCTCTTCCCTCACTTAACTTGCTAGCATTAGATCACCCTAAGCTAAATTATGCTTAACAAACACTAGGCCTTCAACAATCTAACATCCTAACATTCAGATTAATCAATACAAGCACAATAGAACAAACCACGGGCTGATCATAGTAACCACGGCCGTGGTTTAGGATGAACGAACCGTGGTTTTAGTCGGGGGTTAGGTTTCGAGCATGCAAGTCATCCAAAGGTACATTCAAGTCTATCCTATCATAGTCCAATCCATAACCATCATTCCATCACCCTATAATCACAACTACTTAGCCAATAACATGCATTTTAAGATTCAAGCTCATCATACAAGCATTCATTGTTTCCATAGCAAGAAAGTGAAATAAGAGTGAAAAGAAGCAAGTAATCTTAACTGAATATGAGTTTAAGTAAGACTTACAACCCTTCAAAAGTAGCTCCAAATTGTTCCTTACAATGCTTCCAAATAGCTCCTCAACAAAAGTCACTAAAAATCCTTCAAAGTCTAACTCTAGATCTATGTTTGTGATGTTGTTCTTCTCTCCAAAATGAGAGTGTTTTTTTTGTTATTTTCTTTTCTTACCATGGATGATGAGAGACTCCCCAAAAGCTAGCCTACAGGCTCAACCAAGTCCACACTCAACCAAGAAAAGCAAAGGTCGGGCAAAGAAATCGTGTGACAAGTGTCAAAGTTGTCCAGAAGAAACCACGGGCATAACCACGGGCGTGGAAATGGCCTCTGGGCCGTGGTTTCCATCAAAAAGCTCTCCTTGGATCACCTAGTCACGAATTGGTGCAAGGCATGCACCAATAAGGTCTTTTGTGCTCTCCTTTGCTCCTAGCTTGCTCCTTAAAGGGTCCGGCAGTGTGCCATCACGAGGAATGATCCTTGAATGTATCGATTAAGTCCTAAAGGTCCCCAAAATACCTACAACACCAACAAAAGCTCGTGTAAACATCTATTTCGACAATATGGATGAATTAAGCGTAAACGTCACGAACTAATGCCGAACCATGCATGAATAACAGGAAAAACTATCTAAATGAATGTCTAAACTAACGTCATAAATCATGTCATCAATAGCACTAAGATCTACTCATCGACCCTAGATGCATCCATCTCGGCATAAAACTCTGGATAGCTCCACTGGATACTATCCTTAGTCTCCCATGTAGCCTCATCAGGCCCACGTCTCGACCACTGTATCCTCATCATGGGGATGTCCTTCGAACACAGGCATCTCACACCTCGCTCTAGGAATGTAATAGGATGTTGAGCAAAGGTGTGGTCCGGCTCTACCACTAAATCATCATAGCTCACGATGTGCCTCGGATCTGGTATGTACTCTCTCAACTAAGACACATGGAACACAGGGTGAACACCCTCTAATCTTGGAGGCAAAGCTAATTTGTAGGTTGCCCTCCCAACTCTGTTCAGTATCTCAAAAGGGCCGACATATCGGGGACTCAACTTCCCCTTTATGGCAAAACGTCTAACGCCACGCATCGGGGATACTCTCAACCAGACATGAGCTCCTACTCTGAACTCTAGAGGCCGACGCCTCTTGTCTACATATGACTTCTGGCGACTCTGTGCAGCCAACATCCTCTCTCTAATCAGCGCTACTCGAGCCATATCATCCTAAATCTGCTCTAGCGCTATCCCATTGATACTGTTAGGCTCATCCCAGCACAAAGGTGTACGGCACCTAAGTCTATACAGTGCCTTATAAGGAGTCATCCCAATAGATGCATGCCAGGTGTTGTTGTATGAGAACTCAACAAGTGGGAGGTAATCAGACCATCCTTGTCCCCAATCCAACACACACGCTCGCAACATATCCTCCAAAGTTTGGATGGTCCTCTTTGACTGTCCATCTGTCTAGGGGTGAAATGCAGTCGTTAAGTGTAGACTCATCCCCAAAGCAGTCTGAATCTGCTTCCAAAACCTCGAGGTGAATCGTCCATCTCGATCAGAGACGATCGTCCTCGGTACACCATGGAGCCTCACTATCTGTCTAGTGTACTCCTCAGCCAATCTACTCACCGGCCACGTCTCTCTGATAGGGATGAAACGTGCCGTCTTCGTCATTCTATCAACAACAACCTAGATGGCATCAAGACTCCTACTGGGTCTCAAACCAGTCACAAAATCCATGGAGATGTCCTCCCACTTCCACTACAGCACTAGTAGTGGATGGAGCTCACCTCCAGGTCTACAATGCTCTATCTTGACTTGTTGACAGGTCGCACACTAAGCCACAAATCTGGATACATCGGGCTTCAGCCCTCCCCACCAATATGAACGTCTCACATCATGGTACATCTTACTCGTACTTGGATGTACAGAGTAAGGTTTACAGTGAGCCTCCTGACAGATCCTCTATCTCAGCTCTGCATCAGCAGGAACACAAATGCGATCATGTCGCCTCATCACTCCATCAGCTCCAGTGGAAAAATATGGTGCCTCTCCACGAGACATCCTCTCTCTGATCCTTTTCAAGGTCTGGTAGGTCTCCTGCTTCTGTTGGATCTCATCCAAAAGACCAGGTAGAACCTTTAAGGCATACAACTGGGCATCCTCATCACGAAACTGGATGTCCATCTCTAGCCACGCTAGATCCCTCTGAAGCTGAGGCTGTATAGTCAATCTCGCAATCGCCTTCTCTCGAGGCATCTTCCTGCTTAAGGTGTCAGCAACCAAGTTCGCTTTGCCAGGATGATACTAAATCTCAAGGTCAAAGTCCTTGATCAACTCAAGCCATCAACGCTGGCGGTGGTTCAACTCCCGCTGCGTAAAATTATACTTCAGACTCTTATGGTATGTGAAGATCTGACATGTAGCACCATACAGGTAATGTCTCCAGATCTTCAAAGCATGAACTACTGTTGCCAACTCCAGATCATAACTCGGGTAGTTCTCCTCATACGTCTTCAACTGTCGAGACGCATAAAACTATATGAAACTGTACAACCAAAAAGGTAAGACAACATAGCCGAGTATGAAACATAACACCCTCACGCAGGAGGTAACACAAGACCATCCTCACGCGGGAGGGAAAGATAACAAACCCAAAAGCCCACATAACCTATGTACGATACGTCCTCGGTCTGCCACTCTGCTAGATCACCCAACAACATGCCTATCCTGTGAGGCATCTACAACATGGTAATAAACCATTAGCTATCCATACACATATATGTAGGAATGCATAAGCACAAGGACAAGTAAGGGAAGATAAACACAGAAGCATGATTTCACTCATTTACCCATTTAATCATCTCAATATAATGGTCATTCACTCCAAACGTTTATATATAATATATATGAAACTATGTGACACGAGGACTGATACATCCTCGCCTCTGAGCATGCTAGCCAGCCGTACTAGTATCGGTCAATCAACTACGATCACCTCTACACTGGAGGGACAACACAACCTATAAAAAAGGCATAAGGAGATATATCAAACTCCTAGCTACATAAGGGTCACGCCTAGACCCAAAGGGATCCAAAGGATCAACCTCAACCTCATTCACAACCTGAAGAACCTCAAAAGCCATACAAGGCATAAACCGATCATAACATCAACCAAACTCATCCTCACACATCTAGCATGATCCTAAGCACTCACACTAGGAAAGGAGGGAACAAAGGCACCCTAAGGAAGGCCCAAAAGCAACACACACCTGCAGAACCAAGGGAAACACCAAGCTTGTGCAGGTGGGCGCAGTGGCGGCTCACTGGTGGAGCAGGGGCGGTGTACTGGCCGGCGCAGGGGCGGCTGTAAGGTAGCGCAGGGGCGGCTGGTGTGCAGAAGACACCACCTCAGCTCTTTCTTCACTTCTTCCTTCGATTCTCTACCCTTCTTCACTCCAATAGCAACATATTTGCAGAACATACACATATATACATCAACATAAGCCAAACATGGCTGGAACAAGATTCAAATCCTAAGGAATGCTGAAACAAACTAAGGAAAGAGAGAAAAGAGGAAGAAAAAAAAGGAAGAAAGTAGAGAAGCCATGAAAGCTTACCAACAAGCTCTCCAAGAGAATAGCATAACCACCATCAACACCTCAAGCTGGCTCAACAAGGCACAACAACATCATCATCCATAAAACCACAAGGAAAGCCAAGCACAAGGCTCACAACTCACAAAATCTCAAAGAAGATCAAAGATGATCCAAGGAAGAGGAGAAGAGAAAATGTGCGTAAGGAGAGAGAGAAGTCTGAGAATGGTAACCCTCATTAAAGATGAGAAGAAGTAAGTAAAAATAGGAGGTAAAAGGGTAAAGCACGGGTCAAAGGGTCAAAGAAGGCGGTTGTAACACACAGAGCCGCAGGGGCGGACCTTGTGAGCCACAAGGGTGGACCAGTCTAGGCACAGGGGCGCCCTCTGGGTCACACAGGGGCGGCTGCACACTTCCTCAGCAACTCAAAAACTAGGCTCCTACACACGAAGCATCCGGTACTTTCTCACCAAGAAAGATGCAAAACCACGGCTCATTAGATGGATCATCCTTCTACAAGAGTTCGACTTAGAGATCCGGTATAAGAAAGGATCCGAGAACTCGGTGACAAAACATCTTGGCTGGCTACCTCCTATTGTCATTTGAGAACGATGACATGCCTATAGATGACTCATTTCCAGATGACCAGCTTTATGAAATTGTGGATTGCCTTCACCAAATCTTCAAAGTTAATGAACCATGGTTTGTGGATATTGTTAATTATTTGGTTTGTTAGAAATACTTCCAAGACTGTCCTAAGCACAAAAAAAGAAGTTTGTCAAGGATGTGCAACATTACTACTGGAATTAACCTCTTCTTTCCAAAAGAGGTCTGGATGGGATGTTCAGAAGATGCATCCCAAAAGATGAAGTGGAACGCGTTACTATACATTGTCACTCATTTCCTTGTGGTGGACATGCTAGTTCCCACAAGACATGTGCTAAGGTACTTCAATCCGGTTTCTTTTGGCCTAATTTGTTTAGAGATGTGCAAAAGTATGTTGTTTCTTGTGATGCTTGTCACAAAACATGAAAACATCTAGGAGGAATGAGATGCCTCAAAACAACATCCAAGAAGTGGTGATCTTTGACGTATGGGGAGTGGATTTCATGGGAGCTTTCTCATCATCTTGTGGGAACCTCTACATACTTTTAGTGGTAGATTACATTTCTAGATTGATGGAATTTATTGCTTCTCCTACTAATGGTGTCAAGGTGGTAGTGAAATTTTTTAATAGAACGATTTTCCCAAGATTTGGGACGCCACGAGTCATCATTAGCGAGGGAGGAACACACTTCACCGCCCGGAAGTTTGAAGCACTTCTATCAAAGTATGGGCTAACTCACAAGTTTGAAGACTTATGGGCCTATACAACAAATTTGAAGACTCCCATAGGAACCACATCATACAATCTTGTCTATGGGAAGTCTTGTCATCTTCTAGTGGAGTTAGAGCATATTGGGCAATCAAGTGGATCAACTTCGACATGAAGGAAGCTGGAGAGAAGTACCTCGTGGACATCAATGAGCTAGAGGAGATCGATTTGAATGCTTATGAAAATGCAAGGATCTACAAGGAAATGACCAAGAGGTTGCATGACAAAGCATATCATTCCTAAGGATTTGAAAGAAGGGGATCTTGAGCACCAAATAGATCTTACACCCAGGTCTATAGTCCCAAACCAGCCAGGCTATAGAATGAATCCTAAGGAGAGCTAAAAAATCCAAGACCAAATGCAAGAACTCATAGATAAGGGTAATGTGAGGGAGAGTTTGAGACCTTGTGCCATACCCGTCCTCTTAGTGCTTAAGAAGTATAGCATATGAAAGATGTTTGTTGATTGTAGATTCTAAGAAGGATAGCATATGGAGGATGTTTGTTGATTGTAGATCAATCAACAACATCACCATTAAGTAACGACATCCAATTCCACACCTAGATGATATTCTAGATGAGTTGAATAGAACCACCTTATTCACCAAGATAGATCATAAGAGTGGTTATTGCCAAATTAGGATGTGGGAGGAAGATGAGTGAGAATCGACACTTAAGACTATATTTGGTCTTTATGAGTGGTTAGTCATGTCATTTGGATTTACCAATGCTCCTAGTACATTCATGAGGCTCATAAATCATGTATTAAGACGCTACATTGGTAAGTTTTTAGTGGTTTACATTGATGATATCATCATCTACTATAAATCACTTGAGGAGTATGAAGAGCATTTAAAGGAAGTACTTTCAACTATTAGAATGGAAAATATTTATGCTAATTTAAAGAAATGTGAATTTAGTACTAATCAAGTTTCTTTTCATGGTTTTGTAGTAAGAACAGGAGGTTTAGAAGTAGATGAAGTGAAGATCAAATATATCCAAGAATGGCCTAGCCCTACCACCGTACGCCATGTGAGAAGCTTCCATGGATTAGCCACCTTCTATAAACATTTTGTGAAGGATTTCAACACCATCGCATCCCCACTTACGACTCTAACCAATAAGAAGGTTATATTTTTGTGGGGTGATGCTCAAGAGAAGGTTTTCAAGGAATTGAAGTGGTGGATATCCCACACACATCTCCTAGCACTCACTAATTTCACCAAGCCCTTCGAGATTGGGTGTGATGCTTCAGGCATAGGCATTAGAGGAGTCCTCATCCAAGGAGGTAAGCCACTAGCCTTCTTTAGTGAAAAGTCAAAGGGAGCATGTTTAAACTACTCTACTTATGATAAGGAGTTACTGCATTGTTTAGAGTGTTTAAAACATGGCAACATTATTTATGGCCTAATGAATTTGTCCTACATACTGATAATGAGTGCTTAAGACATTTTAGGATTCAAGATAAGTTCGATAGGAGGCATGGCATATGGCTGGAGTTTATTGAAACTTTACTCATATCATCAAATATAAGAAAGCCAAAGATAATATTATAGTGGATGCTCTCTCTAAGATACATTTTTTAATCACAACTATGGATTCTAAGGTTTTAGGATATTATTACATTAACGATCTATATGTTGATGATTCTGATTTTGGGATATATACAAGCATTGTGTGACTATAGGAGCCTTAGATAAGTATTACTTGTTTGAGGGTTTTCTATTTAAAATTGATAAAGTTTGCATTCCTAAGTGTTCCATTGGATTATTACTTGTTTAGGAAGTCCATATGGAGGGTTAATAGGATATTTTGGTAAAGATAAGACTTATCATATGTTGCATTCCCATTTTTATTGTAGGATTACCTAGCACTAAGACGGGGAGACATTCAATTTTTGTGGAAGTAGATCGTTTTTTAATAATTGCTCATTTTATTGCTTGTAATAAGACTGATGATGCTTATAATGTGGCTAACTTGTTTTTTTTTATAAAAATTGTTAGATTACATAGAGTGCATAATACTATAGTAAGTGATAGGGATGTTAAATTTCAAAGTTTCTTTTGGGAAACTCTTTGGGGTAAACTAGGAACAAAGTTGCTTTTCTCAACTTCTAATCACCCTCAAACGAATGGTCAAACCAAAGTAACCAATATAACTTTAATAACCATTTTCAGGTCCATTTTGAAAGATAATGTGAAAGCTTGGGAGGATGGCTTAACTCATGAAAATTTTCATACAATAGGACGTTCAATTCTTGTACTAATCTAACCCATTTTGAGTGTGTGTAGGGTTGAACCCTTTGACCCCTTTTGAACTTATATTGATGCCCATAGAGGAGCGAGTAGATTTTAATGTAGACAAATGGGTGAAGATGAACAAGGATGTGCATGAAAATACACGCACCAGATTGGAGAAGAAGGGAAACCAAGTTGCAGCCAAGGCTAACAAAAACCGTAAGCAAGTGTTGTTTGAACCGGGTGACCTTCTGTGGTTGCATTTAAGGAACGATAGATTTCCTAAAAGGCGTAACTCAAAGCTATATCCAAGGAGGGATGATCCTTTCAAGGTGATCTGCAAGGTGGGGGACAATGCTTATGTTCTAGAGCTTCCGGATGAATAAGGTGTAAGCCCCACGTTCAATATGGGTGATTTAAGCCCATTTGTTGCTAGTGAAGACCCAATGATGATTCAAGGTCGAATCTTCTACAAGAAGGGGAGTATGATGACGGACCATCTCCAACATGTCTACACAAGGGCCAAACACTAGATCAAGGGATAGGGCAATCCAAGAGGAAGCATCGAAGCTTGTGACCTTAGCGTCACATGGAGCCATGCTCGAACACATACTGACCACGGAAACACTAGTCCTAGTGGCCACCATATTGGCACCAAGCACACCAACAAGCCCATATGACTCCAGTCCCGCATCCAAGGTGTTCAGTGCCGCGCCAACGCCGCATACCGCCATGAATGCACCGCCCCATGCTACCCCGCGGCCAGCCCCGTGGCTCCCCATGTCACGCCCGTTGGTTGCCTTCTCCTAACCGCGCCCGTGATACCGAAGGGTCCGCGCCCGCGGCACCGAAGGGTCCGCCCCGCAGCTTGATCAGTTATAAACGCGCCCGTGGCTATCGTTGCCGCACCCGCGATAAAGCACTTTGACATTTTGAGATCAAATGTTTCCCGCTTGTAATATAACGGTTACAAACGTTTAGAAACTGGAAAATCTGCGCCCATGGTGAATAGTAGTCGCGCTTGTGGCAGACAATTGCTGGAGAATAACTTAGATGTTTTGAAGTCTAAGGGTTGTTTGTTTAAATTCATAGGTTATGAACTTTTTGAATTCCTATATTTATTTCTTTTTCTTAGGCTACAAGACTCTTAGTAGTTAGTACTATAAAAGGTGTTCCATTGTAGTAGTTTTATCAAGTTACTATGAATTTTAAAGACAAGTTGTCATTGTGTGTTTTTCCACAAAATTCTAATCAAATAAAGAAGTTTGATTCGGAAATTATTGTGTATTTTTCTGGTTGGTTGAATCTTTGTTTGTGTGAATCTTCTTAATGATTAGTTCTTTAATGTTTCGTAGTTGTCTCCTCCTTGTTCTTGCTTCTCCTTGAGGTTTTTGTAAAGTTGTATTGTTCATCAATATGTGTTCAATTCCACCATCTATCCTTTAATTGATCATTTTAAGTTTCATTTCCAAAATTTCTTACTTTTTTGAGTTTGTAATTAAATCATTCATTTAGATCCGACAAACAAACGGAATTCCCGTATCAGTTATTCTTCTTGAATATTTTGTTTACTTCTTGGCCATCACCTTTTTGATACTAGTAACTTTGTATTTTACGTTTTTAAACCCTTCCGTGAACCTTTTAGTTTTTTCACATTAGAGATTCTTTTTTTGTGAAATTTGATTGATAGATAATTGTTTGGGTCAAGTCTCACATTTCTAACTTCATTTAGGGTTTCTAAAGTTGTTTGGATTGTTTGATTTCTCATCGTCTTCTTTAGGTTAATCTCTTTCTCGAACCATTCAAAATCTGATTTTGAAATGTATTGTATAGCTACAACTGAAGTAACATGAATGCAGACTTTGGGATATCCTGTAGCTTTAGCTCTACCTGCCATGCTTTCTAAATGGATTTACTTCTATCAAAATTTTTATTGGACTCTTCTTCTTCTTGAAAGACAGCGGGTTATGCCTACAAAACAAACCTAGATAAACAAGATCAATTGACAACTCCATATATGAGAGCACATTAATTACAGTTCCTCCCGGCCAAATGCTATATGTGTAATTGTAGATATAAGCCTTCTAGACTTGGCAGTGTCCTCTACCCTTCCGAAGGTTCTGTTTAGTTGCTTAGCTATAAATTGATTGTAAATTATACATTAGTTTATCTAGTCATGGGTTATGTTTCCGGATGTTTCGTATTTTGTAAATATTTGGTAGTTTTTTTCACATGCTTTCTTAGCATGTTGATAGATAATTGTTTGGGTCAAGTCTCACATTTCTACCTTCATTTGTATGTAAGTTGTTTTATTCCTGTAATCACTTTTTCATAAAAATATACTAGATGAATAAATAAAGGATTTTTCGTCTTATTACCCTTCAAGTTTAGAGTTTTCTGTTGTTACCTGGTTTAATTTATTTTCTTCTTATATTCATTCTTAATATGTTTTATTAAATTTCAATTAATTTTTTAATTTAAAAAATCTAGAAAAGTAAATTTACACCTTTTTTGTTTTTAAAATATTTTCAATTTTTAAAGAATTTTGAATTCAAATAAATATACAAATTAAAACTTAAACAAAAACTAAATTAGTGAAATATTAATTCGAAATTTATAAATATATTAATAAAATAAAATATTCTAAAATATATATCATTAAAATTTTTCTCTTGGATTATAAAATAAAAATTAAAAAATTAGGTCATCATTTATGTTTCTATATTTTATAAAATATATTTATAATTTTCGAATTAGGTTAAGTTTTATTTTTCTATTTTGTTTTAATTCAATAATAAATAGAAAAAATTGCTATTTTTTGAATAAAAATAAAAAAAATTTAGGCATAAATTTAATTTTCGAATTTACTTAAATTAAAAAGTATATAAAAATACTTCTTTACCATTACTTGGTATTTATAAAGGTAATTAAATTTACATTGAATATAATTAGTTTTAAATTTTATTTTTTATTTTAAGTAAAGAAAACAAAAAAATAAGTTAATTTTTTATGATATAAATAATTTATAATCATTTTTTTTAAAAAAATTTATTATTTATTTTTAAAACAGAAAATAAAAAATAAGTTGATTTATTTTTATCCATAAAGAGTTTTGAATTTTTTTGACGATTTTTTTATATTTTATAAATGAAACTTTAATAAAATATATAAAGAAATGTTATAAACAGAAAATAAACTATATTATGAGAGTACTAAGAAAAAATTTAAAATATGTGAATATTAAAAGAAAAAATTTAAATTCGAGGGGTACAAAAATAAAATACACATAAATGAATAATATTTTTATAATCAATTTACACAGCTCGTGAATGCAAGGACAAGCAAGAACCCAAGATACTTACATTATGAATTATTACTATCATTATTACTTTCATGGGATATAATTATGAGAAATTGTTTGATATGATAATGATATTATGCGCCAAACTTGGATATTAAAGTCTGTACCAAACTCTACCTGTTTGGCAATATTCTTCCCTTCTCTTTTCTGGTCCATCTGTGTTGTCCAACTAAAGAGGATAACTTTTTAATTTATTACTTAATTAATTAACTAACTAATGATTCCAAAATTCTCTCTATAATGGTAAAAGTGGGCAACCAAGCAATGCACATGGTCTAAAGGCCAAGAAACAATTTTCCTCATTTTATGTATTATGTATCACAATTATTTATAATCCGTCCACGTCCATCTCCTTGTTACCTTAATTGCGTAAGATTCCATATACGTAATCTTTGGGTTTAACTAAAATTGTTGAAATGATTTCAATAAATCAGCTATTGATATTGCCCCTAACATACTTTTGTTTTGGTTGATCAGAATTGATGGGTACACGATGAACAATTTATAGACTAGTCTGTTTGGAAGCATTTCCGATGATGTTGAAATATTTCAATTTTAACGTTTTTCAACGATTGTAAAAAAGTTGAGTGTCAACACATCCTGTCGGCATGGACGAATCTAACGGGCGGAGGGAGATCACTACCCCGTTGAACTTTTGTATTGTTCACTCAAAAGTTTGTGTACAAATATGCCTTAAATTTATAACCTAAAATATAAGTATGAACTATATGCGCGCGAACCTGCAGTGTACGGATCAATCGTAATAAACGACAAATACTCTAGGGTCGATCACAGGCATTTGGTGAAACCGAATTGATAAAAACAATCTAGCTAAGACAATAATGCAAATAAAAATGATCAAAAGCAAAGATAAGAATATGTGTAATAATTGGAAAAGCGCGGATTCTAGAGATCAAGGTATCCATTGTGGTTTTCGATTCAAGACTTCTAAAGATGTAAAGGACATAGTTCGTATTGCAAAGAAAAGGTATTTCGAAGGTGGGATAGATCACGCGGGAGGTCTCACTATCCGCTATTCCAAACCAAAGAAACTTATCACCGGGTAAGTTTCAAAGCTTCAAGGGAAAGGAATGATAGTCTTAAACCAACCACAAAACTTAAGGGAATAGAATTAACCATCACCGGGTAAGTATCAAGTTAACTCACAAAGGTAAGAGGAAGGCACACTCAAACCTAATAAAGGATGACCCTTTATTATCTACAACTCATCATCATTGACAACCAAACAAGGAAATAACCGCTAAGTCTCTTCCCAAGCTTAGATATAGGTTAGGAAGGTTCAACAAAGCTAGGATTTAAGCAATCTTTAACATTTGTTTAAGGATTCAACATGATATGCACGATAGAAGAAACCACGGGTGGATCTTGGTGAAATCTCGGCCGAGATTCTCAAGAACAACCCTTGTAAATGTATATGCGAAGGTAAAAACACAACTCTCAGGGTCCAATCTGTTTTTAGAGATCAATCTATCATCATATAAACCACAATCATCAACCAATCACCCTAGAATCGCAAGGGTTTTATCCAACAATCACCATATTCAAATCAAGGATCATATATGTAATCAAGAACCGAATGCAATCAAATAAACCAAAAAAAACACAAGAATTTTTAAACAAGGCTTTCTCTAATATCATAAACTGAATCAAACCAATAACAAACCCGTTCTTGTGTTCTTAAAGAAACGAAAATCAAAAACTAGAAAAATCTCACAAAGTGTCTCTCAGTCTCAAATGTGAATCAAGTATGGGTTGCCAATCCGTTTCCAAAGTGCAAATCCATTGATCTCCGCTGCAATGCCGCTTTTTCTCCAACTGATGTTGTGTTGTGTAGTTTCCCCTTCATCCTTGTTGCGATCTATCTTATATAACGATGTTAGGGTTTGAAAGATTTCGTTTTGGGCTGAAACGTAGAAACCACGGCCTGGCCCAAAGAAAATCTTGGCCATGGAAACGTGTCCTTGTTCGAGATTTCTTCTCTGAGGTGTGTGATCGCTTTGTTCTTCCTTGTATCTTCCAAAACCTAACTTCATACTTCTTTTTAAGTCCTTGAATGTTTCCATTCCTTTGATCAATTGTCCATGAATGCTCCATTTTCGCTCTAATTTGCGTCAGTTTACCTACAATTGTAACAAAGCTAGTGTAGATCTCGATCTAACATAATAGATGAATATGAACCATAATTGTCATGAATGCATGTCTATGTACGCAAAAGAAAGGGAAAAACTAGCAATGCACATCTATACAAAGGCCATATTTCATGTCATCAAAATATACCATACTTGCCTCTTGCTTGTCCCTAAACAAGGTTCAAGTCTGGATTACCAAGATGTATGAAATATGAACATGCAAAAACAAGGGAAAACAACAATATTTTTGACCTTTCGATCCTTTTTGGCCTTTAGATCCAATAGTAGGCGTGCCGTCTATGGGATCGAACCGCTTTCCATTATAAAAAAAAACTATATTCTTGGTTTTGTGATTCTATTTATAGATCACTATCTAAGGATTGCTTCATAGCTAATGAAAATCCGTTATGTGAACAAAAGGATACATATTATGAGAAGAATAATCATACCTTGCAAGAAGTTCAAAACCAGCATTATAACTTGAAATATATCAAAATCAATCATGGAAAATTCGATTTAAACCACAAAGTCAAACAACAACCTTAAAGATCTTAAGGACTTTCAAATGAAGGTCAAAAACGTGTTAGGGTAAGATGTATGTAGGATATGTGGTGCAAATCCGGGAAAAGGGATAAAGACTCCACATCTGCAATAAAAACTCAACATCCACCGATAAGCTCTTTTTCACTTCTTTTTCAAATTTTCTTTTATTTACTTTCACTTGAGAATATGGACAGAGGTGCACAATAAACGAAAAAGGAAATATGAGCTCAAAAGAAAGTGCAATAAAAATTTGAGCCGAAAAAGAAATTGAGCCTTTTGGTATCAAAGTCCGCTCTGGCGGTATCATAGCTCACTCCGTAGTATCAGATTTCACTCCAAGGTATTAGAGTTAGGAGTGATCATTTTCCGGTTCGGTTCGGTTTTTGGACCGGACCGGACCGAAACCAAACAGGTTCGGTCTCGGTCCAAATAGTTCGGTCCATCATCGGTCCGGTCCGGTCCGGTCCAAAATCGGTCCGGACCTATTTTTTAAAAAAAATTTGACAAAACGCAAAGTGTGGATTTTCTAAAAGTTATCCCTTACGCAGTTCGCAGCTTACGCTCCCAATTCCCAAATCCCTCGACAATCTCTCATACTCAGTTTACCTAAATCCGTAATAGGCGACAGACGGCCGACGGTGACTGGCGTGCGTCGAGCGGCGAGCGGCGGAGATTCGACTTTCAAACCCTAATCGGCCTGTTTTGTTCTTCTGTCGATCAACTGCAGCTTTCGGTATGGTTAGTCCCTAATCTGTCCTATTTAGTCTAAGGTTTAAATCTAGGGTTTAGTTTATCCCCTCAATGCTTGCACTACGGAAAAACTATCATATTTGTTGTTGGCATTAAGAATTTGATGGCTTGTGAGTTACCCAACTGGATTGTTCTTCTGTCTATTTCATCTATACAAAAAAAAAATTAAACGGCTGTATCTATTACCAATTTGTGCAAATATGTGTTTATATGAAATTGACTTCTCATTACAGAAGATGAACTACACTTGTCCACTGTTGAGTGTTCTTGTTATTTATGCAAATTATGTGTGGGCATTTCCCCCTATTTTTGCACTAGGAAAACCAATATACAGATTTATGTTGTAGTTCATACTTTAACCTTACCTAATAATCTCTCCTGAGTATTGACATTAGTCAAGAGTGCATTATCAAATTGATGTCTAAATGAACTTGCTTCCTTCTTCCCATGTTTGAGAGACCACTTTCTGTGGCTTCAAGGCTTGAGAACTAATCATATATAAACTAGAATTTTGTCTTGTAAGGAATCTTTAACACCATTTGGTTTCTGTGGCTTCAAGGCTTCAAGGCTTGTAAGGAATCATACCACTTCCTGTGACTTCAAGGCTTGACATAATACTTCAGATTACTCATTTGAACATAAGATAAAGCTTAAAGCTTCATTGTTATTCACTAATTATATTGCAGTATAATATTATTTACATATTTAATTTAGTCAAATTATGGCGACCCCTATGCTATATATGTTAGTAAAATTAAAAAAAAAACTTCCCCTAAATCTTGATGTCACTATAATAGGACATAAATTCAACTACACAAAACAACATGCTAAATACTTTATATTTACTTGCTAACTTAATTAAATTACGTGAGCTTGCCAATTTAATAAAGTTCCTATGTAAATCTTATTTAAATTGAGTCAGTAGAGTCTGACTTCCTGTGGCTTCAAGGCACACGCTTCATTGGTTTCTATCAACATTTTTTAGATCTTAATATATTCTGCTGCACTCTCCATTTTAATATAAACTACTTGCACTCTCCATTTGGTTGTTCACTTTGTATGTGTATATTGTTGTAGTTACTGTTGTAATTATTGTTGTAGTTACTGTTGTAATTATTGTTGTAGTTACTGCATTTTGTCCTTTCTAAGAAGGATTACTTACAAGTTACGGAGATTACTTGGTATTAAATGTGTATATATTGGTATTTAATGTTGCTTTTATTTGGTATTTCAGATGTCTAATTCTCAATCCCTAAAAAGGAATAGGGTATCAACCTCAACTAGTTCTCAAAATGTGCCAACAAGATTATTTGCATCAACAACTTCACCCGAATTGGAGATTACCAATAACGCAGAGGAGAATGACGTTTGTGTTTAAGCTGATCTTGGAGAGGATGATATAGTGAAAGAGCTTACATCAAACCGAAGAGGAAAAGGTCCGAATTCTGGAACCACTTCAAGGAGTGTTATGATAAAAAGCAAAAGAGAAGGGCTGAGTGTATCCACTGCTTGACAACTTTTGCATCTGACCCTAACCTCAATGGCACAAAAAATTTGAGCAAGCATTGGACAAGATGTTTAGAAAATCCAGAAAATCACAACAAAGGTACACCATCTACCCATACTTTAAAAAAGAGTGGTGAAGTTTCTATTTCTAAAATGAAGAATTGGGTGTTTGATATGGTTGATAGTAGAAAGTCATTGAGTAAAATGATAGTGACCGGGGAGTTGCCTTTTATGTTTGTAGAGAAGCCTTTTTTTAAGGATTTCATGACATCTGTATGTCCTGCTTTTAAGTTGCCTTCACGCACTACTGTCAGACGTGATTGTTTTCAGTTGTTTTTGGATGAAAAGGAGAAGTTGCAGTGCTTTATAAGAAACAATTGTCAAAGAGTTTGTTTAACCACTGATACATGGACTTCTATTCAGAGAGTGAATTATATGTGTTTGACTGCACATTTTATTGATAGTGATTGGAGGTTGCATAAAAGGATTTTAAGTTTCCGTCTAATAGTAAGTCATAAGGGTGAAGATATAGCTAGCTTGGTTGAAGATTGTCTGAGGCCTTGGAATTTATGTGATAAGATATTTACAGTGACTGTGGATAATGCAAGTGCAAATGATGTTGCTTGTGTGCATTTGGGACAGAGGATGATAGCAAATGGTGGTAGTATTAAGAAAGGGAAATTTCTAGTACCGAACATTTTCTCACAACATAGAGAAAACCACGGCCTGTTCTTCAGAAATGACGGCCGTGGAACTGTACGGAACCCGTGGAATTGTTCGATTTCGCTCAAAAACTCAGCAAATTCACAGCAAACTCAACAACAAAAATCCTATACTATTTCTAAGTCCAATTCTGTCCAGTTCTCCTAGAGATTTGTAAGAAAAATGAACAATTCAACCAAGAAGAGATAGAGAGAAAACCTAGGGTTGGGATTTGAGAAAATCCAAGTTCCTTTCCGATTATCGATTGTTCGTTCAGTTTGTTGTTGGAATCTTGTAGAGCATTTGATTTGCTTCACTTTGGGCCGAAGAATCGTTCGAATCGGTTACCGGATGAAGAATTGCGAGAGTAGGGTTGTTTCGGCGTGGTTTGGGGCGTGGAAGGGGAGGAGGTTTGAGATTTTGTGAAGAAGGAGGAGTTATATAGTGGCCGTAAAAATTTTGAAAACCACGGCCAATCGGGGTGTTCCACGGCCGTGGTTTTGTACGGAATCCGTGGAATTTGGCGTTTATTTTCTTTAGCTACGACCTTGTTTTCCACGACCTAATTTAGCAAACCACGACCGTGGTTCTTCCCTTTGGCCGTGGAATCCTCTGTTCTTGCCAAGAATCCAAGTTTCGTCATTCTTTCAGCTTTTCCTCTCTTCTTTTGCTTATTCCTTATTCCTGGCATCCAAAGACACAAACATACCGGAAGGTATAGAAGAAAAACAAACAAAAACATCTAAACTAAACTAATATAAGAAAGAAACAAAAACAAAAACAAGAATTCAATACCTTGGGTTGCCTCCCAAGAAGCACTTTATTTTGGGTCCGTAGCTAGACCGTTCCTTTGTTTAAGTGAGGACAATCGGAGCGATTTCCTCAGCTTGGAGCTCCGGTGAGTACTTCTTGAGTCTTTGACCGTTCACCTTGAAACTTCCACACTTCTCACCCCATACTTCAACTGCACCATGGGGAAAAACACGTTTAATCACATACTGTCCTGTCCAACGAGATTTAAGCTTACTTGGAAAGAGCCGAAGTCTAGAATTAAAGAGAAGAACAAGGTCTCCTTCTTTGAGATCCTTTGGAATGATATGCTTATCATGCCAACGCTTCGCTATTTCTTTGTATATCTTGGCATTCTCATAGGGTTCAAGCGGAGTTCTTCTAGCTCGTTAAGGTCCAAGAGGTGCTTCTCGCCTTCTTCCTTCATGCTAAAGTTCAACCACTTTACAGCCCAATACGCCTTATGTTCCAGCTCTACAGGAAGATGACAAGACTTTCCATACACAAGGTTGTAAGGTGTTGTGCCGATGGGAGTCTTGTATGCTGTCCTATACGCCCACAATGCGTCATCCAGCTTCAATGACCAATCCTTCCTTCTTTTTGACACCGTTTTCTCAAGGATTCCTTTAATCTCTCTATTTGAAATCTCCACTTGTCCACTTATTTTCGGATGATAGGGTGAGGCGATCTTGTGAGTCACCCCATACTTAGCTAGAAGAGCTTCGAATCGTCGGGCTATGAAGTGTGAACCTCCGTCACTAATGATGGTTTGTGGTGTCCCAAACCTTGGGAAAATAGTTCTATTGAAGAACTTGACAACCACCATAGCATCGTTAGTTGGAGAGGCAATAGCTTCAACCCATCTCGAAACATAATCTACAGCTGGAAGTATGTATTGGTTTCCATAAGATGATGGGAATGGTCTCATGAAATCGACTCCCCAAACGTCAAAGATCTCCACCTCTTGAATGTTGTTGAGAGGCATCTCATTCCTCCTAGAGATATTTCATGTTCTTTGACAAGCATCGCAGCAAGCAACAAAGGTTTGCACATCCTTAAATAAAGTAGGCCAAAAGAATTCGGATTGCAATACCTTCTTTCTTTGTGCGTAGGATAATCCTGGAGGTAATTCCTGACAAACCAAATAATTTACAAAATCAGCAAACCAAGGTTCGTTACCTCTAGAAATCGTATCGATACACTCTTCCATTATGTGTAATTGTTCGTCCGGGAAGGAGTCGTCGATGGGGAAGTCGTCACTTGTAGTGTGTGGTAGACGACTTAAGTGATCTGCGACAGAATTTTCGGATCCTTTCTTGTCGCGAATCTTAAGATCGAATTCTTGAAGAAGAAGAATCCATCAAATCAGCCTTGGCTTTGCATCTTTCTTGGCGAGCAAATATCGTATTGCTGAATGTTCCATGTATACAATCACCTTTGCTCCTACAAGATAAGAACGAAACTTTTCAAAAGCATATACAACGGCAAGAAATTCCTTTAATGTCGTGGCGTAGTTGAGCTGCGCTTCATCTAGCGTCTTGCTAGCATAGTAGATGACATGAGTGCGGAGTTATTTCTTTTATCCAAGCACCGCTCCCACAGCTACGTCACTTGCATCACACATAACCTCGAATGGGAGATTCCAGTCCGGAGGTTGGATTATTGGGGCTGAGATGAAGGCTTCTCGAATCTTATAGAAAGCATCCAAACATTCCTGCGAAAATTCAAAAACATCTTTCATCAATAGATTAGTTAGCGGTATAGAAATTTTCGAAAAATCTTTGATGAATCTCATATAGAATCCTGCGTGTCCTAGGAAACTCCTTATCCCCTTTACTGAAGATGGAGGAGGAAGCTTCTCTATCGTCTCGATCTTAGCCTTGTCAACTTCGATTCCTCTATTAGAGATCAAATGTCCTAACACAATGCCTTCTCTAACCATGAATTGACACTTCTCCCAATTTAGAACAAGGTTAGTGTCCTTATATCTTTGCAAAACAAGAGAAAGGTTAGCAAGACAATTGTCAAATGAGGAACCATAAACTGAAAAGTCATCCATAAAAAGTTCCATGATTTCCTCAATGTATTCCGAGAAGATGGCCATCCTTCACCTTTGAAAGGTTGTTGGAGCATTGCAAAGTCCGAATGGCATCCTCCTATAGGAAAATGTACCCCATGAGCACGTAAACATGGTCTTCTCTTGATCATCCGGGTGAATCGGGATCTGAAAGAAATCACTATAACCGTCAAGGTAACAAAAATAGGAATGTTGTGCTAACCTCTAAAGCATTTGATTGATGAATGGTAGCGGGAAGTGATCCTTCCTCATCGCATTGTTCAGCTTGCGGTAATCAATGCATATCCTCCATCCTGTTACCGTTCTTGTTGGAATGAGTTTGTTGTTCTTGTTGGTTACAACGGTCATTCCTCCCTTCTTCGGGACAACTTGAACTGGCTCACCCACTTGCTATCGGAGATAGGATAGATGATACATGTGTCAAGTAACTTAAGGATTTCCTTCTTCACAACCTCTTTCATGATCTGATTTAACCGTCTTTGAGGTTGGCGTGAAGGCTTGTAATCCTCTTCCATTAGAATCTTGTGCATACATAAAGATAGTTTAATTCCTACAAGATCTTCTATGGTATAGCCTAGAGCTTTCTATGTTTCCTCAAAATAGTCATAAGCTTCTCATGTTCATCTTCACTCAAATCGGAACTAACAATAACGGGAAACGTAGAATTAGTTCCAAGAAATGCATACCTAAGATGTGTGGGAAGTGGCTTCAATTCCAAGGTTGTTGATACCTTTGGAGTGTCTTGAGGTGTGGCTGATGTCTCCTTGGAAGTCTCCAAGGGTGTGGAAGTGTTGGAGGAAGAATCATGAATGTTTGTAAAAAGAACGGAATGTGGTTTGAATTAAATCTTTGCTCTCGACATAACTTTCCACGGCAGGAATAGGTGAAACCACGCCTGTGGAAAAGCACGATTGGCCGTGGTTTCTAATGTCTTCGGAGCTATTGCACAATTTTTCGAATTCTTCAGTTTGAACATCTCCTAGCTCCTCCAAAGCATCAACCACAACATCGCAATCCTCTTCTTCTCCTCTTTCCATGATGCTCATGGTTATGACCTTTTGTAATGGATCTTTAAACAAGATCGAGCTTACTTCCTCTCTAGATACTTCTTCGTCATAGAGGTTGAACATATCCTCTCCAAGTGCAGGTTCTTTTGCCAAAGTCGAGAGAAAAAATTCAACCTTCTCTTCTCCTATATCGAAGGCCAATCTAGCATTCTTACAATCTACCATACAGCCGGAAGTTGCAATAAAAAGTCTCCCGAGTATGATCGGGATTGGAGAATCTGCAGGAATGTCAAGCACAACAAAATCTATAGGAATATAGAACTTACCGAGCTTGACCGGGACGTCTTCAATGATTCCTACGGGTCGAGTTATGTATCGATCCGCCATGTACAACGTCATCTTTACCTGTTTAGGTTCATCTAAACCGACCTTCCTACACAAAGCAAGCGGAATAATGCTTGCGCTTGCTCCTAAATTACAAAGAGCATCGTATGTGACTTCTCCAACTCCTATTGGTATACAAAATGACCCCGGATCTCGCAGCTTTAGGGGCATCTTCTCCGTCGTTGTTTTGATGAGCTCCGAAGATTCCGAACTCATCTTGACTTCTCCAAAGTCTTCCAACTTCCTCTTGTTAGAGAGGATCTCCTTTAAGAACTTCCCGTAGGCGAGCATACCTACAATTGCATCAACGAAAGGTATATTAATATGCAGTTTGCTCATTAGATCAATAAACATACCGAATTGCTTGTCTAGACGCGCTCTTGCTCTAGATTGTGGGAATGGTAAAGGAGGTTTGTAAGTTGGAGGAGGAACATGAACATTTTCCTTCTCCTTCTCCTTCTCCTTTCTCTTTCTCAACGGGGACTTCGACGAACTTTAGTTGCGGGTCGGTGGTTGTTACACCACTTCTAGTTGTGATAGCCATCACCCTTCCCTTCGGATTGTCCTCCGTCTTTCCGGGAAGCTTACCTTGGTCTCTAGGAACTTCTCCAGCCTTGCTGAAAACTTGGTTTTCTAAAGCTTTTTGTCCTTTATCAACTGAAGTGATATGATTCTCTAGTCCCTAGAGCTTTCCCAAGATTGTCTCTAGCATAGCATCATGCTTATCCATCTGCAGTTTGCTCGAGCCATTCGACGTTTGACCCTGACTCTTCAAAGAAGTAGAAAAGGATGGAGGTGTTAGTGCATTTTCAGCATGTGAATAGGGATTAGCGGGGTTTTGTTGGTTGGATCTCCAATTGTTGTTGTTGGAGTTCATGTTATTGTTGTTCTAGTTATTGTTCCGGTAGTTGTTCCTATTGCCTTGGTTATTGTCCCTTCCTAGGTAGTCAGCATCTTGCTCCTTCGTTCTTTGAGGGCTAGTTTTTATGACTTCCTTCAACTCCTTGATCTCGTTGTTGAGGGAAAATATTTGAGTTTGTGCAGCATGAGTTAACTTTGCTCCTGGATCTCCCAAATTCCGATTCCCAGCATCAATCTTCCTATGGGAATACTTCTCAATCACTTGGGCTTGCTTCTCAATGAAGTCCCAAGCGTCATCTTCTCTCATGTCCGTGAATGTACCACAAGAAAGAGATTGGAGCTTGAACTATGTCTCCACATCCAATCCTTTGTAGTAAATCTCTAATAATTCTAGCTTTGAAATGTCATGATGTGGGCAATCCAATAGAAGATCCTGAAACCTTTCCCAAGATTGAAACAATCTTTGGTTAGGTTTCATAGAAAAAGCATTTATCTTACCTCTCATTTCCGCTATTTTGGATGGCGGAAAGAACTTGGTGAGAAACTCCGAAGTCAAGTCCTCCCATGTGTTGAGCTTTGCAGCCGGAAGAGCTTGATACCAAGCTAAAGCTTTGTCCTTCAAAGAGAAAAAGAACGGTCTCAGCTTGTAGTAGTTGTTGTTAACCCTTTGAGGTTACAAAGTTTCCATGAGAATCTCAAAATTTTGCAAATGTTGATGCAGAGATTCAGCTTTCGTTCCTCCAAACTGATTTTGGCGGATCATAGTGATGACTTGTGGACGCGTCCCAAAGTCATGATCATCTTGCTCTCCAAGATTCACACCTAGACGGCGTGGTTGTTGAATTGGGTCCATTCGTTGCCCAAGTGTTTGTGGTTCACCCACAGTATCAGCAACTCTCACCTGTCTAGCACGAGGGCGAGGATCAACATTAGCACGAGGATTAAATGGTGGTATGTCCTCTAGTTCCGGCATCTCATCATCGTCGGATAATTCAGCTATAGATGCCTTAGCTTTCTTCTTCTTCTTAGCGTCATTCCTCTCTAGTTTCATGTCTAGAATCATCGCACGAAGCTCATCTATTTGAAACTCATTACGCTCTTTTTCCTCTAAGAGAGTCTTCTCACTTGATAGCATGAATTATAGTCTATATTTTGGGACTTGTTTAGACGTTTTATCTTCAATAATCTGCATGTTTGAATGTATATTATGTGATTATATTGTCGTTTCATCTACCTTTGCGGGAATCGAGGTCTACACCAAGTTTCGTTGTAATCGTAGGTAAAATGGCACGTTTTACACCAAAATGGAGCAAAAGGAGCTAAGGAGTCATTGGAGCAACATTTAGGAGCTTAAGGAAGAATCCGGGAATCATGGAATTGGATTAGAGATTCACTTTGGACCAGATTTGAGAGATTTCACATTCAGTTGTGATTCACCTCGGTCAGCTACAGTACCATCTCGACCGAGGTGATCCAAAGGAGCTGACTCGACCGAGGCGAACACCTTGGACGTGGCAAGGATATTTTATTCTTGGCTGAGATCTTTTATTTTTGGAAAGAAATCTTATATTTTTAGGTTGGATTCCTGGAAGGAAGAAGATAATTTAGCCCATATATTTTACCTATTTTTATGGGAAAAGATCTTTCTAAGATATCTTATCTTTGGAGGGTAATTTTCCTATAAAAAAGGTTGGATTTTCCACAAATCTGACACCCGCTAACGGCTGAGTATCCCGCTTACGACGCGAAGATCCGCTATCACCGGAAGACGCTTAGAGCAGCCGTTTTACCCCACTATAGTTGGGAGATTTGAAGAACCTTTTTGAAGGTTGAAGGAAGAAAGTTGGTAGCTTTTATAGCTTTTGTGAAGGGTTTTGTAAGATTCTCTTTGATTCCCTTCTTTGTTGTTTGTCTTATTGGATTTGTGATCCAAGGAACGCTTGTTATTTGATAATTGATTCAGCTATTGAAGCCTTTCTCTTAAGGTTTTCTTGTTCAATTATTCTCTTTCCTCCCTTATATTTGATTATTGCTTTCAAGATGATGAGTGGCTAATTTCTTTGTGTGATTCTAGGGTGATTGGCTGAAGGTTGTGGGAAAAACAATAATAGAACAATCTTAATCACAGTAGAACCCTGAAAGCTCGAGTCTTTATCCTTAACCCTAAAGCATCTCGCTCAATCGATGAACATCTCGGCCGGGGTGGAATTCTTCTGACCGAGGTGACTTTTCTGATCCGAAACTGAGAGTTAAGTGTTAGAGTTTGCCAAATCCTATTCTTATTATACCTTTCCTGGTTCAATGCAAGCCTAGGATGAGACTTACCCGGTGATTCTTTGTTTGTTTACTTAAGATCATAAGTGTAGGTAATAAAGGTTTATCCTTTATTGGGGTTTGAGTGTGCTTTCATCCCATCTTTGTGAGTTAGCCTAAGAACTTACCCGGTAAAGGATGATTCTATTCCCTTAGGTGGAGTGTTAGTTTGAGGTTATAGTTCTTTTCCTTAATTCCTTGAGACTTACCCGGTAATAGGAGTTACGGTTTGGGATTAGTGAGTAGTGAGACTTACCCGGTGATCTATTTCACTTTAGTAACACCTTCCCTTTACAAAAATCTCAGCTTTGTCCGCTTATCTTTAGATCTTGAGTTGGAACCACAGCTAGATGCTTTAATCCCTAGAATTGCATATTTCCTTAATTGACTTTTTACCATCTTTGATTGCTTTAATCGCTTTTGTAGTTAGTGGTTGCATTGACAAACCTATACCTGCTTTGTGTCACTAAGTCCCTGTGATCGACCCCTGGAATTTCTTGCTTTTTACTATGATTGACCCGTACACTGCGGGTTCGCATCCTTGTTTTAAGCTTACATCTAGGGTTATAAATTTAAAGCTTGCACACACCGTTTGGAGCGAACAAGTTTTTGGCGCCGTTGCCAGGGACTTGGTCTAGACCGAGCCGGTTGCGGTTTGCTTTCGGGGCGCTTGCCCCTGTATCTACTAACCACTCTACTTGAGTGACTTTCGCAGGTTCTTTTTCTTAGGTTTATGCGAAGAACCCGTGCTGGGAAGGAAATCGTTCCTTATGATCCCGAACCAGAAAAGACATACAAAAGACGCTTGAAAGAAGCAAAGATGGCCAACTAAGACAATCGCGATCTTGAGGCCGAATTGAAGGAGGCGTTAGAACAGCTACGCCTCTTCAAAGAAGAATTGGGACTGGAAAAGGAAGAAACTCGGGCAAGGACTGAGGCGCTCGAAGCAGATATGGCAGCTTTACGAGACCAGTATCTACCTCGACCGAACCCAGATCCTCGACCGAGGCAAGACCCTGTTCCAGATCCTCGACTGAGGCAGAATCCAATACATGTCGCCCCGGCCAAGATACTTCCACCTCGGATGCCAGTCCGAGACGTTCTTTTTGCAGGTATTCCGCAAACCCTAGGGCAGAGGATGGACCCTAATCAACAACTGAGGCGTCCAGGAGTCAACCTAGGTGATCCAGCGGACCATGATTATGAGCTTCGACCGCAAGTTGTTTCCATGATTCACCAATGCCAGTTTGGAGGGCTAGAGAGGGAATCTCCGCATCAACATCTACAAAACTATGAGATCTTGATGGAGACCTTGAGACCTTCAAGGCTGGAAAACAACAACTACAAGCTAAGGCCTTTCTACTTTTCTTTAAAAGATAGAGCTCTTACTTGGTATCAAATCTATTCTTCCAGGAAAAATCAATACTTGGGAGGAGATGACGACAGAATTCTTAACTAAATTCTTTCCCCCCTCTAAAACCGCTGAAATGAGAGGGAAGATAAATGCATTCATCATGAAGGACAAGGAGAGCTTGTCCAAGTCATGGGAGAGATTTAAAGACATTCTTTTGGATTGCCCACATCATGGGATTCCAAAGATAGAGTTGTTGGAGATATACTTCAAGGGACTGGACGGAAGCACCCAGTTCAACCTTCAACTACTATCTGCCGGCACGTTCATGGACATGCCGATTGACGAAGCTTGGGAGTTCATAGAAAAGCAAGCTTTGCAAATGGAGAAATACTCCCACCAAGGAGCTGAAGATGGAGTTAAAAGAGTCAACTTTCAAGATGCTCCACCTAACAATGATCAACTCACGTCTTTGAAGAATGACGTGAAACAATTGAAGGAACTCTTACTTGCTCAAACCAAGAAAGAAATCAAGGATCAAGGAACAACAATGGGTACCATAATAACAACAACGGTTCCCGAAACAACAACTACAATAACAATAGAGGATCCAACAACAATAATTGGAGGGCAAACAACCAAAATTCAGGTAACCCTTACTCTAACTCCAATTCGAATGATTCCTCTAATCCTTTCCTCTCTTCCTCTTCTTCTTCTACTCCATTAAAGAGCCAGGAGCAAGGATCGAGTTCATCCGAGCCGGAAAAGAAGGATGCGGTGCTGGAGGCCATCTTGATCAAGCTCAACTCTATGGAGACATCCATGACTTCATTTTCGAAGGCACAAAAAGCCTTAGAACATCAATTCTTCAACAAGGCAAATGAAGCGCCAAGAGATCTAGGGAAGATTCCAGCAAGGACGGAAAGCAACCCTAAGGGCCAGATTATGGCCATAACGAAGAGGAGTGGACTGAAGACTGCAGATCCAGTGCCTCGGTCGATGCCAGTACAGATGAAGACCACCTCGGTCCAGGTGCAGTCGAAGAACACTTCGGCCGAGATTTCAACCGAGGTGGAGCCACAAAAAGCGGAGGAGAAAACTGAAGTTTATATTCCACCTCCTGCATATAAACCACCACTTCTATTCTCCCAGTCAAGGGCCAGAGCACATCTAGACAAGCATTTTGGTAAGTTCCTTGACTTAATGAATAAACTACACATTAATATCCCTTTCCTTGATGTTATTCTAGGGATTCCCGCCTATGGGAAGTTCTTGAAAGAGATTATATCAAGGAAGAGGAAGTTGGAAGACTTTGGTGAAGTAAGGATGACATCTAAATCCTCGGAGCTCATTCAAATCATGAAGGAGAAGATGCCACCCAAATTGAGAGATCCCGGCTCATTTTGCATTCCCATTCAAGTTGGAGATGTCACTTGTGAAGCCTTATGTGATCTAGGAGACAGCGTGAGCATCATTCCGCTGGAACTATGTGTTAAGATCGGACTTGGAGAGCCCAAGCCGGTGAAGATAAGATTATACATGGCGGACCGCTCCATTACCCATCCCGTGGGCATTTTGGAAGACGTTCCGGTTAAGTTAGGTAAATTCTATTTACCTATAGATTTTGTTGTACTTGACATTCCCGCAGATTATCCCGTTCCTATCATTCTCGGGAGGCCATTTCTAGCAACTTCGGGTTGCAATGTGGATTGCAAGAATGCCAAGCTAAAATTCAACATTGGCGGAGATGAAGTGGAATTCGTATTACTTGCGGCTATGAAGGGAGAGCAGCTAGGAGATGATATCTTCAACATCTATGATGAAGAAGAATCAAGAGAATTGGTGAGCTCTATCCTTATTAAAGATCAACTTGAAAAGGTTATTAGTTTTAGCTTAATGGAGGAAGGTATAGATGCTTCTTGTGATGCAGATATACGGAGCTTAAAGGTGCTGGAAGAAGATCCAGGAGCTAAAACTGAAAGACTAATCCAGGAGAAGAAGATCTCCAGTTTCGGTTCCAGTTGTAGTACCTCGACCGAGGCACTTCCTGGACCAAGCGAGGTGGCTGAAGAACATCTCGGTCAACCTCTCTGGACCTCGACCGAGGTCGAAAGCGAGATGATGTCAACTTAGACTTTTGAAAGTCCAGTTCTTCAATCTACTCCACTGGAAGGAGGAAGCAAGGATCCCCCTCAGAAAGCACCCCCAGTTGCGGAACTTAAATAACTCCCAAGTCACTTGAGGTATGTCTTTCTTGGACCGGATTCTACTTATCCCGTTATTGTTAGTGCTTCCCTCTCCGAATCTGAATTATCTAAATTAATGCTTGTCTTGAGGAAGCATCAAAAGGCTTTGGGTTATACTATTGATGATCTTATTGGCATTAGGCCTTCCTTCTGCATGCATAGAATACTAATGGAGGACGATCATAAGACTTCACGGGAACCTCAAAGACGGTTAAATCCGATCATGAAAGAGGTTGTGAAGAAAAAAATTCTTAAGTTGTTGGATGCAGGTATCATTTTCCAATCTCGGACAGCAAGTGGGTTAGCCTAGTACATGTAGTTCCGAAGAAAGGAGGGATGACCGTTGTGACGAATAAGAACAACAAGTTAATCCCAACTAGGACCGTCACGGGCTGGAGGGTTTGCATCAACTATAGGAAGCTGAACGTGGCCACTCGGAAGGACCATTTTCCACTTCCCTTCATTGATCAAATGCTCGAACGGTTGGCCCAGCATTCCCACTTCTGCTATTTAGACGGCTATAGTGGTTTCTTCCAGATTCCCATCCACCCGGATGATCAAGAGAAGACCACTTTCACTTGTCCATGGGGGACATTCGCTTATAGGAGGATGCCATTTGGATTATGCAATGCACCCGCTACCATCCAGCGATGCATGATGGCGATCTTTTCTGAGTATATAGAGGAGATCATGGAGGTATTTATGGATGATTTTTCAGTATATGGTTCCTCTTTTGTTGATTGCCTATCTAACCTTTCTCTAGTGCTACAAAGATGTGAAGACACTAATCTTGTCTTGAATTGGGAGAAGTGTCACTTTATGGTTAATGAAGGCATTGTGCTAGGACACCTCGTTTCTAATCGAGGTATTGAGGTCGATTGTGCTAAGATCGAGACTATTGAGAAACTCCCTCCCCCTTGTTCTGTTAAAGGTGTGAGGAGTTTTCTCGGGCATGCAGGTTTCTACAGGAGATTCATCAAGGACTTCTCGAAGATTTCTAAACCACTAACTAACCTCTTGAATAAAGATGTTGTTTTTGAGTTTTCGCAGGAGTGTCTTGATGCATTTTAAAGGATTAAGGAAGCGTTGATCTCTGCTCCTATTATCCAGCCACCGGATTGGACCTTGCCCTTTGAGATCATGTGTAATGCTAGTGATGTGGCAGTAGGAGCGGTGCTTGGACAAAAGAAGGATGGGCGGACCACCGCCATCTACTACGCTAGCAAGACGCTAGATGAAGCCCAACGTAACTACGCCACCACCGAGAAGGAGCTATTGGCGGTTGTATATGCTTTCGAGAAATTTCGTTCTTACTTAGTAGGGGCGAAAGTCATTGTCTACACCGACCATGCAGCCATTCGTTACTTGCTTGCTAAGAAGGATGCCAAGTCACGCCTTATTCCATGGATTCTCTTGCTTCAAGAGTTTGACCTAGAGATCCGCGATAAGAAGGGATCCAAAAATTCTGTTGCGGATCACCTCAGCCGGCTACCTCCATCTTCACGCGAGAAGGACGACCCACCCATAGACGATTCATTCCCCGATGAGCACTTGCACTTGTTGGAGCGTCTGATAGACTTACTTATCTCACCCCATGATGAAGGTGAAGTATGGGGTGAGGATACCTCCCACCGCGTTTGAGAGACGCCGTACGGTCCAGCTAGCGACCTTCAATCAAGCGCTTCTTGGGAGGCAACCCAAGGTATTGCTTTCTTTTTCCCTTTTTTCTAGTCTAGCTTTAGATAGTTTGCTTTTGTTTTGCTTTGCTTTGTTTTTGGCATCCTAGACAGACAACAGGTGACATCTAAGGAAGGAATACAACCCAGGAGCACAACTGGAAGGACAGAAGTTCGAGAATTTGAGAAGATGGAGTTTTGACTGAGACACATCTCGGTTGCTGTCACAGCACCTCGACCGAGATGACTCTTGAGCAACCGAGGCGACTAGGGTTTCTGAAGATCCACCTCGGTCCGTACACCTCGGTCCAGTCGAGACCATCTCGACCGAGGTGACAGCAGTTCCAAAAAAGGGTATAAAAGGGGGCTGAAATTTCTCTCTCCTCCTCTACCTCCCTTCTCGACCGCGGCGCACTTCTCACCTCGCTCCTTTGTTCTTCGCTCGTTTTCGACGATTCTTGCTTCTAAACTGAGAGGAAAGGATAGAGGATCGCATTGCAAACGCAAATCTGCAGCAAAAACGAGCCGAATCGACCGAATCTGGGTAAAATCCGAAAAAACCCTAACCCTCCTCTTTTCCACTGTTTCCTTTCGATTTGGGCTTTGGTTGCCCCTGCATTTGCTGAGAAAAGGATTAAGTACCCCATAGGAACCTTTGGTAGTGATTTTGGGGGAAAAGAACTAGATTTTTGAGGGAATCGATCGAGCAGTTTTTCGCCTCGGTCCAGTCGGCCTGCGCCTCGGCCGAGGTGTTCTACAGAGTTGTCAGAGCAACTGAGGTGACCTGACAGGTTGCTGAAATGAGTTCTGAAAGGCAGTTGGTCCTGAGGAACAGGTCTTCTCCTTCTCCTTCTTCTTCCTCCCGCCGTACTAGACCGGTGATCCACGAGCGACACCAGGTCGATTATGACCGCATAGCGGCCCGTCCAATCGTTGCACCACGCTTCCTGGACATATCTGCTTTTGATTGCCTCCACGTCGATGATGATTTGAGGCGTATGATTTCTGCTGTGGGGTTGGAGCAGTTCACAGAGATTAGAGCTCCGGCCTACTTAGAGCCGACCCTGAAGTTTGTCAGCTCCGTCACTTACCTGCCCACCGAGCGCGCCATCAAGTACCGGTTGATGAACCGGAATTATCTAGTTCCCTTGGATCACTGACGGGACATCTTTGGCTTCCCGATCCCTACTGTTGCTGACTTTCCTTCTCAAGCTGTAGCTCGGGAGTTCTGGGGACAGATAGCTCACGTGGTTGAGCACGCTGACAAATGGAGACTTGAAGATTCCAGGGAGAGGATCATATTCCATCTTGCTTTTAGACTAGCTCACAGGATCTTCAGTGAGACTCTTCTGGCGCGTACTGAGACGCACCAGAAGATCAGGCAGGGTGAGCTTCTGAGTTTATATTGCATGGTGACTGGAGGAGTCCCAGATTTTGGATTGATGCTGGCAGAGGATCTGCATAAGATCAAGGTGAAAGCCAAGGGAGACATCTGTTGTGGAGGGATTGTGACTCATATAGCAAGTTACATGGATTTGGACCTCAGTTCTTGTACCATGGTGGCGGTTGCCAAGCCGCTCGGACTTCAGGAGATGATCACTCGGAGGATATTGATTCCCCGATGACTTACTACGCCATATGTGGCGATGCCGACTACGCCTCGGGGGATCAGATGGTCAGCTCAGTTCTCCGTGTTTGATCCATATTACTGGCAGACTGCGTGGATCCCACTGATGGAGGATGCTAGAGAGGCAGCAGCTACAGCAGCTCAGGGGCCAACTGAGGAGGATGAGACAGAGGATGATGATGATGATGTTGATGAGGATGGTGGCGTTCCTATGGATACGGGCACAGATACGGCTGGGACTAGTGCGCCGGTCATTGATTTAGATGATGACGAGACTGAGGAGGAGCCGGCTGCAGCACCAGCACGTCCCGCTAGGCGTAGGGTACGTAGGCAGAGGGATCCAGTTGCTCACCGTCGGATCGATGATCTGACTGATCAGATGATAGATTCCTACGCTGCCATGTCCCTGGAGATCCGAGAGATGCAGGAGAGACTACACTACCAGCACGTGATGGCTGAGATTCAGTTTCAGCATGTCATGGGCTATCCTTTCGACCCATCTCAGCACCCGTATGTGCCACCACCACCACCACCGGATCGTGACTATTGAGAGCTTGCAGGATTTTCTTTCTTTATTTATTATGCAGCTCATCTATGTCCGGTGAGTACTTTATTTTCTAGACTTATTTTGACCCATTTGGACAATGTGTCCCAAATATGGGGTATTTGATGTATTATTTGACTATGGATGTATGACTTGACTCCATCGGATATTTATGTTTTATTTTGCTTTATGTGCTTATCTGCAATTACATGCATGCATACAGGTTATTTGCTTGAGAAAAACGTCAAAAACTGGTTAAGAAAAAAAAAATTTTTACCTCGACCGAAGTGATTCTGGCCGAACGAGGTACTTCACCTCGGTTGACTAGAACATCTCGACTGAGGCGTTTTAACTGAAAAGAATTTCGAAACGATTTTTGTGCTTCATATCTGGATATGACCTCAGTGAAGATTTTGTTTGCATATTGGTACTGAAATCTTTATATGTTTGAAAGGTTTTATAATATATTTAAGTTGCTAAATGCTTTGTTTGAAATTTGTGGCATGTTTAATACTTTGTTTTTATCCAAATTATGTTGAATTTGAAGGTTGACACCATATTATGAGTTCTCTCACTTTCTTCCTGGGATAATTAAGGCAATTCATTCTCTTCTCTTCTTCTTCTTGATCATGCTTAGCCCCTCATATACATATTTGCCTCCCTTTACCTATCCGGGAATTTGGAAGCAAGCAAAAGTGAAAAGCAAGTGAAAGAAAAAGTTGAGATGTGGCTGAAAGTTAGAAAGAAACATATAGGTTTGGGGAAGTCAATCATGATGATGAGTAACTCGGCACCATTCACATAGTCGGGTGTTTGTGTCTTGCCAAAGTCGGATTGAGCGATATTCCTAACGGGTCATGGTATGTGCATCAAGGGTTTAAGGCATCTCGAGAAATTGATGATTGCTGATTTCCTAGGCTTCAGTTATTGTGCACCTCTGTCCATGCAGCCCAAAAAGTAAAGTAAAAAAGTAAATAAGCAAAGCTTATTGGTGGAAGATGTTGAAGTTCAAAAGCAAGTAAAGTGAAGATCATTTTCCCGGATTCTAGCACCACATTCCCTATATACATCCCACCCTCACACGTTTCTTTGACCTGTCATTTGGAAAGCCCTTGAGACCTCGAGCTTGTTGATTGACTTAGTGGTTTAAACTGGATGATGCATGATTAATTTCGATGATTATGATTTATTATGCATTCTATGATTTTATGCAAAGATGAACGACTTTCTTATATTTATAAAATGTTTTGAGCACATTTTGATTTTAAATTCCATGAAACATTCTCTTAGAGTGATCTATGATTGTAGCACGCCTCAAATCATCATCAACGTGGAGGCAATCAAAAGCAGATATGTTCAGGAAGCGTGGTGCAACAACTGGACGGGCCGCTATGCGGTCATAATCGACCTGGTGTCGCTTGTGGATCACCGGTCTAGTACGGTGGGAGGAAGAAGAAGGAGAAGGAGAAGACCTGTCCCTCAGGACCAACTACCTTTCAGAACTCATTTCAACAACCTGTCAGGTCACCTCAGTTGCTCTGACAACTCTGTAGAGCCTTCTCACTCAATTGGAGTGGAACTCGTGTTTTATCCAACTCCTCTTGGATGGTCTTCTCATTATTATCAGCCATCTTTTTCACTCTTAACTTTCTTCTCAAAGTTTTCTCTAATTCAGGATCAAAAGGAACGAGGTCTTTGGTGGATCTAGATCTTCGCATATACCTATGAAAATTCTTGCAAATGTCACTCAAGTAGATAGATCAAATCACAAGAGCAAAGCTCCCAAGCTCGAAAACCGAGAGCCGAATTTGGCCTAAACCAAATCCCCGATAACGGCGCCAAAAACTTGTTCGCTCGAAAGTGTGTGCGTCAAAGTCTTAAAATTTATAAAACTGAAATTAAGCAAAAGTGAACCTGCAGTGTACGGATCGGCGTAGTAAAGCAAGTATTCCAGAGTATCGAACTCAGGGATTTGGGAGGAACAAAATCAGTTCACAAATTGTCGAGTAATAAAAATAGAAGCTTTGCAAATAATATTGGGAAAACAACAATTCTAAAGATCCGGATATCCAATTGTGGCAATTGATTCAAGATATTCTATAGATGTAAGGACAGAGTCGGGATTGCAAAGGTATATCTAATGTAAGGTTATGTACGGTGAAGTTCCAAAACCCTATATGTGTTACCCAAAGGCTCTTTCTATAAAAGTTGTTGAGGCTGCAGTATAGAAAGGATCAAAGGATAAAAATTACTCTCAAATACCCATGCCCAAACCCAAGAAAATCAATGACAAGCCAAAACGGTTAAGGTTGTGACACTCGAAACCGAAATAGAGGATGTTGAGTCTCGCTACTACCTAGAAAAGGTAAGCCAAGTCTAGGTTAAAGCATATCTCTACCTTTGGATCAAAGGAACAGCAAAGGACGTACGACAGGGATTTGGGGGGTTAAATCCAGTTATAGATTATCAAGCAAGTAAATGTATGAAGCTTTTCAAATTATTGGGAAAACAACAATCCTAAAGATCCAGGAATCCAGCTGTGGCAATCGATTCAAGATATACTAAAGATATAAGGACAGAGTTGAGGTGTGCAAAGGTATACAAATGTAAGGTAATCGTACGGTAAAGTTCCAAAAACCTTATATAACCCACCTAAAAGACACTCTCTATAAAGGTTGTTGAGGCTTCAGTATAGAAAAGATCTAAAGGCAAGAATTAACATCAAATACCCAAACTTGTAATCCAAGGATCAAGAATAACTAAACCGATTAAGGTTGTGACACTCAGAATCGAGGTAGAGGTTGTTGAGGCTTCACTACCACCTAGAAAAGGCAAGCCAAGACTAAGTTAAAGCAAATCTTTAACTTTGGATTAAAGTAAAAGAAAGTTCGTAAACTGACACAAAATTACGGGTAGTTCTTGAGTTCCACGGCCGTGGAAGCTCAAGAACAGACCGTGGATTAGGTTCGTCGGCGATTCTCTCTAACTCTCAGGGTCCAATCTGTTTACGATCGATCTATCATCATCTAAGTCACAACTATCAACCCTTCACCTTAGAATTGCTAAAGGGTTTTAGCCAACAACATTCATATTGATATCAATTTCAAGGTTTAAAAGAATGAAAGATGAAAACTTCCGAAAACCTTCAATAACTTTCAAGTCAATCGCAAATCCACAAATCAAGAATAATAATATCAATAGTTTCGGAATAACACAAGCAAACACAATCTTAGACAAGAACGAAGAACGGGATGTCAATCCGTCTTCTAATCAAACCTAAAGATGAAGAGTAACCTCCTTGCGAACAATCTTCCAAGTCTTCAACTCTTCCGTCAATCCGGAAATCTCAATAGTAAAGCGCAAATCTCTCAATCACAATTTCCGCAAAAGCGTAAAACTAGGGTAAGCCGAAGTGTAAGCCTAAGCAAAGGTGTAAGCGAAGGTGACGGAATCTCTCTTCTTCCGTCCTTTTATAGTGTAAGATAAAATATTGGCCCGGCCCAATTGCGTAGAAGATCGTGGCTTCAAAGTGTGCGTAAAAGATCGCCAAGATCACGGTCGTGGAAGGGTTCCATGCCCGTAATTTAGAGCGTGGAAGTTGGTCACGGTTTGTCACAACCCTCCACGGCCGTGTAAGTTGCTGGAATGCACCACGCCTCTCTTGCCAAGGTTCCACGGCCGTGGACTTGAACGTGGAATGTAGTACGGCTGTATTTTAGAGCGTGGTTTAGAGGTAGTTCGTGGTTTTCCTTAGCCTCGTGCTATTCTTCAAGTTAGCACCTTCCTTAGCTCCTAGAGATGTCCTCAATCCTTGGACATGCTCAATCAAACTCCATTCTCTCTCAACCCGTTCGGAATTAGCTCTAAATCGCCTACAATCAACACAAAGCTTATGTAGACCTCTATATCGACAAAATAGATAAACTAACTCACAAATGCTTCAATGTTTTATCAATGACTACCTATATGGATGAAATACACTTAGAAAACGTGCCTAAAATATCACAATATTTCATGCTAACAGTACGACAGAGGAAACCACGCCAGAATCTTGAAGAACCACGGCCGTTGAAATCAAGAACAGACCGTGGAAATCTTCGACGACGAGGTTTCTCACAACTCTCAGGGTCCAATCTGTTTAACTTCAATCTATCATTATCTAAGCCATAACTAACAACCCTTCACCTTAGAATTGCTAAAGGGTTTTAGCCAACAATCATTGTCATTGAATCAATAATCAAGTTTAAAAGAGAAAAAGGGTAAAACCTCGAAAACTCAATAATAACCAAATAGTCAATCTTGAAAACAAACAACAAAATATGTGTTCAATGTATTCAGAATAGGGAATAGAAATCCTCACAACAATCTCTAGGAACAATTAAGAACGGGATGACAATCCGCCTTCAAATGTAAACTCTAACATCTTCCTAAGTACGCAATCTCGAAATGTGTCCTTCTCGGGATCTTCCCTATACGCAATGGAATCTTCCTCAGCAATCTTCCTAAGAAATTTAGCGGGTGCAGCTGTCCCTAATTTCTCCTTTTTTCAGCCTTCTTATAGGGAAAAAGTAGGGTAACGAAAAACCCGATAACCGCTGCTGACGTGGCAAATTTGACACGTGGCAACCTTTCATAAGAATCACGGTCTAGTGTAAACTTCCACGGTCGTGGAACTGGTCGTGGAACCTTTCTGTTTCTCTCGACATGGTTTTCCACGCCCTTAATGCCAAAACCACGGTCGTGGTTCTCTTGGTTTGGCCGTGATTTCTTAAATTCCTTTGTAAAAGTCTTTGTTTTGCAAAGTTCTCTAATCATGCTCCATCCTTAGCTTCTCCAATGCATCCTCTTGATGCCTAGCATGATCAAGTACTCCTACTCTCTCATATATGCTCCAATCCAAGCCTTTATTCACCTAAAAACACAATAAAGCTTGTGTAGATCTCTATATCGACAAAATAGGTGAATGTGCTTATAAATGCTTCAAAATCTTATCCATGTACAAAACAAAAAGGGAAAAACAATCAAAACAAGTGCCTAAAATATGGTCATATTTCATGCTATCATCATGTCGTCTCCGCCGAAGGGATCAAGGTTGATTTGGCGAACGTCGAGTCTGTAGCAGCATGGTCGACACCGATGAACGTGAAGGAAGTACGCAGCTTCCTTGGCCTTATTACCGCTGGTTTATGGAGGGATTCTCTGTGATTGCCCGTCCACTTACCAGCTTGTTGAGGAAGACTACCCGGTTTGTATGGTCCGAGTTGTGTACTCAGAGTTTTGAGGAACTGAAGAGGCGTCTGACTTCCGCTCCCATCTTAGTGCAACCGGAGGGCATAGAGGACTTTGTAGTCTACAGTGACGCATCCAAGATAGACTTTGGATGTGTTTTGATGTAGTATGGTAGAGTGATTGCCTATTCGTCTAGACAGCTGAAGACATATGAGGAGAACTACCCGACTCATGATCTAGAGTTGGCAATGGTAGTTCATGCTTTGAAGATCTGGAGACATTATTTGTATGGCGCTACATGTCAGATCTTCACATACCATAAGAGTCTAAATTATATTTTCACGCAGAGATAATTGAATAACCGCTAGCGTAGATGGCTTGAGCTGATCAAGGACTTTGACCTTGAGATTCTATACCATCCAGGGAAGGCAAATGTTGTCGCCGATGCCCTTAGTAGGAAGACTCCTCGAGAGAAGAAAATTGCAGACTGACAGTGCAACCTCAGCTCGAGAGAGATCTAGTGTGGCTAGAGATGGACATCTAATTTCTTGATGAGGATGCCCAGTTATGTACCTTAGAGGTTCTATCTGCTCTGTTGGGTGAGATCCAACAGAAACAAGAGACCTCCCCGACGTTGAGGAGGATATGAGATACGATGTCTCATGGTGAGGAACCACAGTCAATATGAGCAGATGGAGTGATGAGACGCCGTGATCGCGTCTGTGTACCCGTAGATGCGGAGTTGATACAAAGGATCTTACAAGAGGCTCACTCAACACCTTAATTAGTGCACCCAGGTATGAGTAAGATGTATCAAGATGTGAGACATTGTTACTGGTGGGGAGGGTTGAAGCCCGATGTAGCCAGATTTGTGGCACAGTGTGAGACCTGTCAACAGGTCAAGATAGAGCATTGCCGACCACGAGGAGAGCTTCATCTACTACTAGTACCGTAGTGGAAGTGGGAGCACATCTCCATGGATTTTGTGACAGGATTGAGGCCGAGTAGGATTTTTGATGCTATTTGGGTTGTGGTTGACAGATTGACGTAGATTGCATGTTTTATCCCAATCAGGGAAACTTGGCTAGTGAGCATATTAGCTGAGGAATTCAATACACATATAGTGAGACTTCATGGTATGTCGAGGATGATTGTCTCAGATCGAGATGGACGATTCACCTCAAGGTTCTGGCAGAAAATTCAAACTGCCCTAGGAACGAGTTTGCACTTCACGAATTCGTTTCATCCTCAGACAGATGGTCAGTTAGAGAGGACCATTCAGACACTAGAGGATGTGTTGCGAGCTTGTGTGTTGGACTGGGGGCAGGGATGCTCAAATCATCTCCCATTGGTTGAGTTCTCGTACAACAACAGTTGGCATGTATTAATTGAGATGGCCCCGTATGAGGCACTATATGGGCGTAGATGTCATACACCATTATGTTGGGATGAGCCTAGCAATATCAGTGGTATAGCGCCAAAGCAGATTTAGGATGATATGACTCGAGTAGCGTTGATCAGAGAGAGGATGTTGGTTGCATAGAGTCGCCAAAAGTCGTTAGCAAACAAGAGGTGTCGGCCTCTAGAGTTCAGAGTTGGAGCTCATGTCTAGCTGAGAGTTTCATCTACGCATGGCATCAGGCGTTTTGGCATAAAGGGAAGTGGAGTCCCCGATATGTCGGTCCTTTTGAGATTCTGGATAGATATGGGAGCGCAGCATACAAATTAGCTTTACCACCGATATTAGAGGGTGTTCACCCTGTGTTTCATGTGTTCAGCTAATGGAGTACATACCAGATCAGAGACACATCGTCAGCTATGATGATTTGGTGGTTGAGCAGGACCACAATTTTGTTGAGCACCCGATTGCAGTCCTAGAACAAAGTGTGAGACGCATGCGTTCGAAGGACATTCCTATATTGAGGATACAATGGTCAAGACGAGAACCTGATGAGGCTACATGGGAGACTGAGGATAGTATCCAAAGGAACTGTCTAGAGTTTTATGCCCAGATAGATGCATGATAGCATGTATTATAGTATATGTTTTGGGATTGATTTGGACGTTTTATCTTCATAAATCTGCATGTATGGATGTATATTCTTGATCATTATGTTGTTTTGTTTACCTTTGCAAGAATCGAGGTCTACACCTAGTTTTGTTGTAATTGTAGGGAAAATAACACGTTTTGGAGCGATATGGAGCGAAGGAATCTAAGGAGTCATTGTAGCTACATTATGGAACATTGAGGAGCTACAAGAAAGGCTTAGGAACCATGGAAGTTGGATAGAACTTTGATTTTGGACCGGATTAGAGAGATTTACACGTAGCTGAGGATCACCTCGGATGGCTACAGTACCATCTCGACCGAGGTGACTCCGTTGGACTGGACCGAGAGGAATGGCCCACGGCCCATAAGATCTTTTATTCATGGCTGAAGATTTTTTATTTTTGGCAAGTGTTTTTCCTATACATTAGGATGAATTTTCTGGATGGAAGGAAGATCCGGAAGTTGAATTTAGTTGATTAGTTTGGAAGATTGAAGATATTTCAAGGAAGGAAGGAAGTTGGCTTTGAAGATAAAGTTGAAAGCTTTTTGAAGGAAGTTGTAAGGTTTTCTTAGATCGTTTGATTGTTATCTTTTGGTTTGTGATTGAGGAACGCAGTTTATTTGTTTGTTTGATTGTTTGATTGAGTTATTGAGACCTTTGTGCTAAGGTTTTCTTGTTTGAATATTGATTCTCTTTTCATATATTTGATTATTGTTATCATGATGTTATTGGCTAAGTTCATTGTGCAATTCTAGGGTGATTATCTGAAAGTTGTAGGAAAGACGATGAAAGAATGAGCCTTTACCCTAGTGGACCCTAAAAGTTCGAGCCTTACCTTAACCGAACTTCACCTCGGTCAGTTCATAGAACATCTCGACCGAGATGGAATATGAACTGAGCGAGTCGATTCCTTTCCTGATCGTATTCTTAGTTGAGGTTCCAATTTGCTAAATCCTATCCTTGTTATTCCTTTCCTGGTTCAACGCAAGCCTAGGATGAGACTTACCCGGTGATTCCTTTGTTTGTATACCCAAGATCATGAGTGTTAGGTAATAAAGGTTTATCCTTTATTAGGGTTTGAGTGTGCCTTCATCCCATCTTTGAGAGTTAGCTTGAGACTTACCCGGTAAAGGTTAGTTCTATTCCCTTGGGTGGTGTGTTGGTTTGAGATTATAGTTCATTTTCTTAGTTCCTTGAGACTTACCCGGTGAGAGGATCTTTGGTTTGTGATAGTGAGTAGTGAGACTTACCCGGTGATCTATTCCCACCTTAGAAACACCTTTCCTTTACAAACCTCATATTTGTCCACGTTATCCTTTGAGATCTTGAGTGGGAACCACAACTGGATACTTTGATCTCTAGAATCTGCATTCTCTATATCTGATTATTACATCATCTTTGATACCTTTGTTTACTGCTTGTTTTTTATTGACAAGCTGAATTTCCGAGCTTTGTTTCACAATAGTCCTTGTGTTCGACCTTGGAGTATTTGTTGTTACTACAATTGATCCATTCACTACGGGTTCGCATATTGTTTCAGGCCTATATTTTAGTTATAAATTTAAAGTTATATCGTTCCTCATACACGCACGTCTGAGAGCGAACAATGCACCTGTAGGATCGACGAGTAGATCTTAGTGCTATCTTGGTGAGTGTTATGTTATGTGCTTATATGATATGATGTGTTTTCGTGCTAGCTGTGATGTGTGTATATAATCGTATTAGATCTTGTTTGCTAGCACGAGTTGTGTTTATAGCTGGAGATGGTTCTTTCCTCCATGTTATTGTGATACAATTAGGGTTTAGCTGGAGATGGTTATTCCTCCATGCTATTCTATGTGGACATAGTTGAGTGGAGATGGTTTTCCTCCACGCTCTTGCATTATGAGTGTGATCTGGCTGGAGATGGTTTTTCTCCATGCCATTGTGATGTGGTATTGGCTGGCTAGAGATGGTTTTCCTCTATGCCTTGGTTAGTAGTTATGATTTTGTTGATGGGGTGAAGATTCCTCCATGTTGTTCTTTGAGGCTTTAGAACGTTATAGGTTGTTACCTTTTGAGCGAAGATGTGATACCTCCGATAGAGAGAGTGTTTATACCTTAGCGTATGGGTCCGAGAGGATTTGGAAATTGTTCAAGTTTCGGGACGAAACTTGTTTTTAGGGGGATTTGATGTAAGAGCCTTGAGTTTTTAAGGGAACCGCCCTTGCTGTTTCGTTCACCGCATGTGCGGTGCCGCCCCCGGGGTCTAGGTGACCCGCCCCCGTGGTTTTGCAGGATGGGCGCCGATTTTGTTGACCTTCTTCTTTTCCCGATTGCTTCTCCTTTAAGTTTCTTTCTCCTCCTCCTCAGATGAGGGTTTCCCTTTCTTCTTCAGCTTCATCTCCCACGTTCTTCTTCCTTCCTCTTCTTCTCTCCTTAGTTTCTTCCTTAGCTTTCTTGCAAGTGTTGGTCTTTTGAAGTGATCTTGGTTGAGGTTGATGCTTTTGGTTATTGCTGATGGTTTGATGTGTTGTGGCTAGTTGTAGAGGTTTGAGAGGCAGGTTGTTATGGTTGCTTGAGGTTGCTGTTGTGATGAGTTCTTCTTCTCTTTCTCTTCTTCTTTTCTTCTTCCTTCTTAGATTAGGAATTCCCTCAAGCTTGATCATGTGTCGGCTTTCGTGGACATTTTTTATGATAATATGCATGTATATGCATGTTGTTTGCCTTTGGGGAAATGAATAAGTGAAGAGATCGTGGGATGGATCGAAGAGAAGTCTCAAAGTTGTCCCTCTATTGTTCCATCGCCCCTGCGGATTGGAGACGTTGCCCCTGCGGCCAGGCTAGTGTCGCCGCCCCTGCAACTGAGTGTCACCGCCACTGCGGTCTGTTGCGCTCTTGCGTCTTCTTGCTCCCGCAAGTGCGTTTGTCCAGGACGTATCAAGTGTGGTATGTATCCTTCCTTTCCTTTGGCCTTGGTTGTAGAGTATACCTAGGCTAGTAGTGTATGTTTTGAGATGATGAGATACATGTTAAGATAATGCCTTAGGCATTTGTGAGATATGATGTGATATAGAGGATTAGATTCGAGTTATGGTTTGGTTATGGGGTTTAGGAGGTGGAATCTCCTAACCTTCGGACGGAGTTTGATATTATTGTGCTTTGCTGATGCAGGCACTGATCGTTTCCCTGAGGGGAAATTGTGACCACTTGATACGTATTGTGTTGTGAGAAGTAAGTCCTTGGGACTTACATAGCGAGCACTTATGGGTCTGAGTGTTTGCTATAGTGGTGTGTGTGCATATGTATGTTGCATTTATATCCTAACCGGACTAGGACGACCATATATGCATATTAATTGGCCCAAGTGTATGATAACGAGCGGTGATGTGTTGATGTGTTATATGTGCTATTGTTTCATTCTTATCTAATGATTTATTAGCTAATAGTATCATACCGTGTTGTAGATGATGTGCAGGTTAAGAAGACTGCAGAGTGAGCCGGATGGGTGATCAGCCGAGGACTTCTGTACACTAGGTTGTGCGAGGGTTATGGGATCTTTTGTAAAAGTTGGTATATGCTGTTGCCGTTTTGTACTCGGTTGTGTTTTGTAAACCTTGATGTATTTATTTATGTAGTTTTTATATATTTGGTTTTAATATATATGTGTCTTGTTCTAAGATCCAATGAACTTGTTGTCAGGCAAGGGTTAGGATTCATTGTAAGATCCTAGCCCAGTAGCGCCCCGAGTCCCGCGGATTTGGGGTGTTATATCCCGCCCCTCTCTATTCCTGTGGGTGCGCCTTCTTCTAGAATATACCAAGTGTTGGTATGTTTGTTTCCTTCTCTTGTATTTATGGGTTATTTTAAGAGCATGCTTGTAACACCCCAAATCCACGGGACTTGGAGTGTCACATTGGGCTACGATCTCACAATGGATCCTGACCCTAGCCTGGCAACAAGTTCACTAGATCTTACAACAAGGCACAGATAGATTAAAACCAAATACATAAAAGCTGTATATGATACATCAAAAGAGTTTACAAACTCCAAACCGAGTACAAAACAACATCATAAACCATAACCACAAAAGATACCCCATCCCACGCATCCTAATGTACAGAAGTCCTCGGCTGGTCACACCATCTGGCTCACCCTGCAGTCTTCCTAACCTGCAGATCAACTACAACACGATATACACCATTAGCTACAGTAATGAAAAGCATGAAGGTAATAGCACAACCACACATCAACATTTCGTACATGCAATGCCACACACATTCATTTATTATCTTTCATTACGTTACTCCATTACTAATTCAACTTCTTTTGTAACACGAGGAACCTAAAGAACCTCGTCCCTTTCTCCGTTAACACAGGGGTTTGCATTGGGGGTGATCGTCACTCGTCCCCCCCTGTGTTACTGGCTTCCAAGCACCTCCTCCTAACCAGCAGGCGGAGACCGGTGTTTACCGCCTGTTATAATACACTTGGGCCATTAACTGTAATAAATGGTCATCCTAGTCCGGTTTAAGGTTATAAATGCACAATCATATGAGCACACACAACCATCACAATCATACAATCCACAACCGTACGCTAAGTAAGTCCTATGGACTTACCTCATATACTCGTAACCTATACCACGTCACAGCTTCCCCTTGGGAAGTAATCAACGCCTGCAATAGCAAGGCACACACAATCACATACTGCAAAGGTTAGGAGACTCATCTCACTAACCACAACCAACCTATATCTCAAATATAAACCTCATATCCTCAACACATTCATAAATGTCTAAGGCATATCCTCAACATAACATCTTATCATACTCGTACACATACTAAACCTTAAAGCCATAACCAATATCCATAACATCATCATGATCCTCAACTCATTTTGACACCTAGCATGCATCTAATCAGTACTCCTAAATCTCAAATTTGATCCTAATTTAATTAATTAACCTTTAATTAATTAATTAAATTTCACCAAAATAACGTTTTGCTCGTAGGCCATTTCTAAACCCACCTGTCATCAGATTTCATCAAACAAACAACCCATAAACACCAGAATAATATAATGATCATAATGGAATTTCTAATTATCCATTTTGAAAAGATTAAGGTCAATTTAGGCCAAATGGTAGTACGGAAAACGAATAAATTCATAACTTATTCGTTACTAACCCGATTGACGATCTGAAAGAAGATTCGGAATCACAACGACGCAGACTATGCATGTACAACATCAAATTCACTGGAATTTGAGCGACGGAACTATCCTGGTGACATATATGCTCGACCAGGTCTTCATCTACTCGGAAATGCAGAAACTTGGTACCGATATCAAGAGAATGAAGAGAGGAATCTAGAAACTCAAACGGAATTGAAATCGGATTAGAAACGGAGAGTAGATCTGAGTTTGAAGTTTGAGAGAAATCAGAGCTTTTACAAGGAAACGGGAAAGGAAATGAATTAATAAACGATTTTCCTCTATTTATAGTGAACTCGATAATTATCCTTTAGTGAAGTCGATAATTATCCTTTAACCGATCCAATGGCGGGTTGAACCCCCTTCTCCAAACTTCTCAAAATTGGAACAATAAATCTTGAATATTGTAGGGATAATGATTCCACAATTGCCTCGGAAAATGTGCATTCCTAAGCCGTCTTTCTTAGCCGTTAAGAAACAAAATAGCGACTCTTTTGGCCGTTTTGCCTTTCCATGTTATTTCATATCTAGGACATGTCCGATGTCCTGATCATTTCTCTCAACTGCATTTTTATTAATTGTAGCTCCCAAATGCTCCAAATAATAGCGGAGGGTAAAAATAATTACCCGGGGGAAAAAGTGAAAATTTTACCATAAGACCAAAATTACACCAAGAACATAACGGTGGGACTTATACTCAACACTTACGCAATCTTCGCGAGTTATATGCCAATTACTATCACTGATTAAGTTAATCAACATTAATTAGAATTCGGTAATCCTAGCTATTACATCACACACCCCTTAAGAAAAAGTTTCGTCCCGAAACTTGAAAAATTCTCAAATCCTCTCGGACCCATACGCTGAGATTTAGACACTCTCTCTATCGGAAGTATCACATCTCCGTTCAAACATATCAACCTATAACTCTCTATAACCTCAAAACACAACATGGAGGAATCACCAACTCCAGCAACAAGATCATAACGCTATCCAAAGGCATAGAGGAAAAATCATCTCTAGCCAACTACTAACCACGTCACAAGGTATGGAGGAAAGCCGTCTCCAGCCAATCGTACTCGTAACACAACTATGTGGAGGAAAACCGTCTCCACTCACACTATGTCCATCAATAATAGCATGGAGGAAAGAACCATCTCCAGCTAATCCTAAACATATTACAATAGCATGGAGGAAAGAACCATCTCCAGCTATACCTATATCGTGCTAGCAAACAAGATCTAACAGATCAGATGCACATATCAAAGCTAGCACGAAAACCCATCATATCACATAAGCACATAGCATACAAGCACTCACCAAAAAGGCACTAAGATCTACTCGTGGATCCTTGGGGTGCCTCTAACTCCGCATAGAACTCTGGATAGTTCCTTTGGATACTATCCTCTATCTCCAAGGTAGCCTCATCCGGTCCTCGTCTCGACTATTGTATCCTCATTATAGGAATATCCTTTGCATGCAGGCGTCTCACACCTCTCTTTCTAGAACTACAAAAGGTTGTTCTACAAAAGTGTGGTCCGGCTCAACCACTAGATCATCATAACTCACAATGTGCCTCAGGTCTAGTATGCACTCCCTCAGCTGAGACACATGAAACATAGGGTGATCACCCTCTAACTTCGGTGGCAAAGTCAATCTGTGCACTGCTCTCCCAACTCTATCTAGTATCTCGAAAGGACTGACATATCGGAGACTCGGCTTCCCCTTTATGCCACACGTCTGACGCCTCGCGTCAGAGTTACTCTCAACCAGACATGAGCTCCTACCCTAAACTCTAGAGGTCGATGCCTCCTATCTACATACAACTTTTGGCGACTTTGTGCAGCCTGCATCCTCTCTCTGATCAGCGTTACTCGAGCCATATCATCCTGAATCTGTTCTAGCGCTATCCCACTGGTACTGCTAGGCTACTCCCAGCATAAAGGTGTATGACACCTATGTCTATACAACGACTCATAGGGGTCATCCTTATGGATGCATACCAACGGTGGTGGTATAAGAACTCAACGAGTGGGAGATAAACAGATCGTCCCTGTTCCCAATCCATCCCACAAGCTCACAACATGTCCTCTACGGTCTGGAGGGTTCTCTCAGACTGACCGTCTGTCTGAGGTAAAACTCAATCATAATATGTGGACGCATTCCCCAAGCAGTTTGAATCTGCTATCAAAACCTCAAAGTAACCCGTCTACTACAATCATAGTCGATCGTCCTCGGTACACTTATGGAGTCCCACCATCTGTCTAGTGTACTCCTTTGTTACTTCATTCACTGGCCACGTCTCTTTGTAGAGATGGAACGTGTCGCCTTCGTAAATCTGTTACTAATAATCTAGATAACACCAAAACTCTTAATGGGTCTCAATCCCATCACAAGTCCACAGAAAAGTCCTCTCACTTTCACTACAGCACTGGTAGTGGATGAGCTCATCTCTAGTTCAGTAATATTTTAACCTGATTTACTACTTCGTGGTACTTCTTATTCGTACATGGATGTACTAAAGAAGGTGTACTATGAGTAACTGTATTCTTCTCCACTCGACTCCTCATAAGTGGTTATACTAACGCAGTTGCGGCGTCTCATACTCCTTCTGTTCTCTTAAAGAACTGTGGTGCCTCGCCATGAGGCATCCTTCCATCAAGTTCCCTCAGGGTCAGGCAAGTCCCCTGTTTTTGTTGGACCTCATCCAACAAACCAGGTAAAATCCCTAAACATGAAACTAACGTCCTTATCAATAGTTGTAGGTCCAACTCTAACCAAGCTAGATCATTTTGAAACCGAGACTGTACAGCAATTCCAACAATCGCCTTCTCTCGAGGTGTCTTCTTATTCAAGGCATCAGTGACCACATTCTCCTTGCCAGAATGGTACAAATCTCAAGGTCAGCACCTTCTCTCGAGGCGTCTTCTTAGTATGGTGGAATCATCTTGTCAAAGAAAGGAGAAGAAAGCTAGATCCCGACATCAACACATGGGACCAAATGAAGGCCTTGATGAGTGCTAAATTTGTGCCTCAACATCATGCTACAGAGTTAAGGCAAAGGTTGGAGAATCTTCATCAAGGAACTATGAGTGTCGAAGAGGTTTACACATCTTAGAAGGAGGAGGAAACCCACAATTCATTTACCTCACTTTATCTTCATGTATATAATAGTTATAGGCATACAAGGGGAGACCAAAAAAGTGTAGTATAAATGGTTAAATTTATACATAATGGTGAGGTGTGAGAGTAACAGGTGTTTGGCTATTTTGGGTCGGTATACCCATACTAAAATTTGACACCAACTCCACATAAAATGATGGATATAAATTGGTAAGTTATGTAAATAAATATACTCACATAAAGTGATATGTATAATTTGGATTATGATATTAATTATCACATAAAATGATAAGTAGGGTTGAGCATGGAGAAGGTTAGCCATGAAAAACACAACTAATGGCTTTGAAATAATGTGAAATAGGTCCAAATCCGTCTAAGTCCGGTTTGACTCGGAGTTTATCAGAGATAAAATTTTCGGGCATTATATTATTGTCATCTCCCATATTTCAGCAGAAACTCCGGTTTATACTCCCAAATAAGAGAGTTAGGTATTTTTCATTAATTATTTTATCCCACATATTGTGAGATTATGCCCTTATTTTTCAAATTAATTTCATTTGTAGAACCTTATTCATATCTTATGCTTTTCTTGTACGGTATGTGCATAAACTCTAAGCCCCCGTTTGATTAAAAAAAAAATTCATAAAAGGTAGATACATGAACTATATTTGTTTTATTCGGATTTCGGAGTTAACGGACCCTTAGAATCTCCCAAAATCTAGCATATCTAACTTCCAAATTGTGTTTTCACAACCCAAAAACAACGAAATCTCAGCCACAAAACTGCATAAACGAAATGGGCGCACCTTTGGTTTCTGGGACCAAAACTGAAACTAAAAATAACATAAAAACCACACAACGAAAGAAATAATTGGCAACAATTGAACCAGATTACATGATGATAAAACCTTACACAGATCCGAAAAGTCGATACAAAAGTTTACTAATATTCACAATGAGGCATATGATATGATGAACAATAATACAGTGCTCCTGGGTTACCTGAAGATACTTTCGTCGGGACAGGGGAAGGGCAAGCCTTTGAGCACGTCTCTCAGGGCGTAGTAGTGACTGTCGCATTTGTGGTCGGATATCACCTTGTTTGACAACATAATCCTTTTGAAGTGTTGCCCTGGATGGCGTTTCCATAACGTAAAGTACTCCATGCTATTATTTTTGTTATTGCTATCATCACCACCATTGATGTTTCTGTCAAAGTTTCTCTTTAGGTAATACACAGTTCCGGGAACAAACAACTCCACGTGGGTTGCACCATTTTCCGGCTCATCCTTCTTAAGGAGGGTTGCTGTGTTGGTGGTTGGAACTGCATCCCGTTTAGGAGGTGGCTTGTTTAAGACCACGTCACCATCTGCGAAAAAAGAAACATTTACCAACAAGGATTTTTTTCATCTCAGGTAAATGAGGTGCATCTGGACAAATTAAAACTGACAATGATGCTCGATCTAAGCCTCAACTTACCAGAAGAATTTGAAATGCCTCTGAACTTGGCATAGTCCGCCACCTTCCTAGCTACATCTTGTACAGATGACATAACCTGTTTCGCATTAGTAACAAACTCAACAACACTTCTCCAATCTTCTTTCTCCATGACACTCCTCCTACAAGAACAACCAGTTTAAGATTTTATACTGCAAAACATTCCACTGACAATCACAATGCTAGCCAAAGTGCGGATTATCTTCATATTAGCAGGAGGTTCTAGGCGGAGAAACTTTCCAGTTATACATATCTAAGGGAGTTAAAGAAAGAGTATATTGAAACTTTAACCAGACTTTGAAGAGAGATTGGAGGAGAAAATGAGGAAGGGACCTTGAAAGAATCCCAGAAATGAAAATACAAGGATAACTATCTGAGATTCTGAGTGCAAAATCTCGCATCCAGCCAATTTGACGAATCCTCTGTTCTGTAATTCTATTTAAACAAAGTCTGAAGAATTAGAGCTGCAACTCCTTTTATACTAGGAAACTAGAATGATCAACTCCTAATATCAAATATAAAGACTTCGTGCAATAAAACCATAAATAAACTAAGTAATAGAAAACACGAGGTAACAGAAAATTGGGGCAATTGAAGAAATGAATTGTAACAACGAGAAAATTAACCATAATTAAGTAAATATATTATAATTTGAAGCTAGGCTTGTATCAAATCTCCCACAAATCATTCCAAACTCTAAAAGACATGATTGTAATCGAAAGGTATACCAACAGAACCAATTTATTGCAGCATAGCACACAACTTATTGGGAAAGCTTGAAATGAACTAGAATGAGACAATGCATAAAGACTTGATTGACTACTCTAGCTGCTGAAAGATTATCCAAGCGTGAAAGATTGATATTTAGCTTCAAAGCAGATGCAGCATCACTCCAGTAAATTTAAATAGCTTGTTTTTGATGGAAGGTAAGCTGTTTGGTTATGACAATTATTTACAAAAACCTATGAGAAGTGTTTGGTCAAATCTCTATTTAAAAATGCCTTATTCAGTATAAAATACAGAAAGAAAGCAATTTTTTAGACTTCACATCAAGATTTGTCGAAATCCAAACAATAAGAAAGGAAAGTGAAATCTAGTTTCAAGCACAAAATAGATACCTAAAGGGAAAACCCCAGTCTGAAAGGTTATAAGAATATTAAGAAACCATAGCATACCAGTCTATCTGGAGAATTTCATTCCTCAGCCTTGCCAAAGTAGCTACACTTAGTCGAGGTACAATATCATCCTACCAACAAGGATATTTGAATGTTTCAACATACAGAAAGTATAGATAATCTGAGAACTCAAGCATGCATACAAACAAAAAGAAGTACTGAGACAGGTCTTTGACTCGTCGGAATAAAATTCCTTTCAAGAAATTTTCTACTACAAATAAAGATTCAGGGTGTTTGTTTTGACATTTAAACTCGTTTATTTTGTAGTTTAAATTGAAATTTTCAACAAATTGCATTTGCTTAAACAGTTTAAACTAGTTATGAGTTTAAAAGCTAGTTTAAAGGAGCAACTCCAAAATAGAGGGACATGTTTAAATTAGGTAGTGTTTCTGAATTAGAAAATACACTTTTGTGCATACTTTTTTGTACAATGACAAGATGATATATCATTTAAAAGGCTTCCCTCCTCTCTTTCAAATTATGTGCTGGTGGCATGACCAAACACTAGTTCTTTTACAGCAAATGCAGTTTATTGTTTAACTTCACCACATTTTTATCTAGCTTTTTCATTTCAACTCTAATTCAAATGTTCACTAGTTTATAAACAGATCCAAGCAAACACACCCTCAGATCACTTCGCCCACCTGCATCACAACAGTGGTTATGAAGTCTGAACAGCTTTCAGCAAGTTCCTTGGACACACAAGGTGGAGTTGCAAATCCAATTGCCGTAACACGGTTCGGATTGAATCCCAACTCCTTCATTGATTTTTTCCTAAGCATCACTGCAAGCAATGATGCTGTGGCAGCACCAAGAGAATGACCAACCAGCCTCAACCTAAATCCCTGTAGATGAGTTAGGATTGCTCCACTAATTGCAACTACAATCTTTGGGAAAGACTAAACGTAAACAAAAATACATAAAGAACTAAGTTAGAACGGATTACCTCATTTGCATCCATGTATTTCTTTATGAGTTTCATCTCATGAGTCATAAACCACCGTGCAGATTCAGCTATACCAAAGTGGGTGGAATAACCTTCAAAAGTAACCTCCTCATTACTTGAAGAAACTATGTCAGTTATAAGATCATAGACAGAATGAGTTCCACGAATCCCAAGAATTACAAGCTTTTTACGAGGATCGATGCCAATGTAATATCCAGGTCTCAGAACGCTCGAGTTCATCACATATTTAAATATGTTGATTTCACGAAGCATGCTATATTTAGCAAGAGCAGCTGCACTATCTCTGTAACACCCTTTTGCCAACTCTAGATGGTAGATTAGGTCATGGACCTGAAGATGCAATAAGCATAACAGTTCTTATTCACACGTTAATATAGGACACTCAAAGGATAGAACTTGAACTAGCAGTGACAGTAATTTCTTAAATGGCACAGATTCCAGAAATTACCACTGGTTCTGACGATATCTGTACACCTTTAACATCCTCAAGAGGATTTGATGAGGCTTGACGAAGATAAACAAGATATAAGCCTATTGTCAGATCACTAAGGCTCCAATCCTGGATCCCAGCCTTACTCTTCTGGATACTAGCGAGAATCTCCGCAAGTGAACGACTAATAGGAGGGATTTTATCCTCAATTCCAGTGCCTATAGTTATATCTTAGATTAGTGGATACGGTAATCAACCAGTCTGAAATTGAAACAATTGCAATAAGAATAAAAATATTTAAGGAACTTCCCTATCAAGAGAGTATCAATAGCCTGATAGGCATCATTCAAAGATGGATGTGTTCATTTCATTTTACCGAAGTCATACATCATGCACAAAAATGGCAATTTTTGAAACAGCATGTCTTTATAGATGCAAATATATAACCATAAACCTTGTTAACTTACATGGATTAGACTAACAGACCTGGGAGAGCCTTCTTGCAGAATTCCAATGCTGGTTCAAGAGCCTTTGCAAGCGATGCAAACTCCAACTTCCATGTAGTATCACTTAAATCATCATAATCAGAGTTGTTTACAGACGCATGGTCGGTTCTCTTGGGTGGATCAGTTGTCACAGGGGCATCAGAAGAATCTTTGTCCTCTTTTGATGGATCGGCTTTCACATCATCATTCCTAGCAAAGTGTGACTGATATCTATCAAGAATGCTATATGCAAACATCCTATGTTTATCCTTGACCCGTAGCAGGCTTCTAGCATAATCTGCAGATACTCACTCTTTCAAAAGCTAATTCTCAATAAAAACAAATTCACATCAGTGACAGAATCTAATTTGAGAGTGCAGAGTCACTGGGGCCTACATCATAAGACGTATATCCCCACAAGTAGTGATAGCAATTGCAGGCTTTTAAAATTGTTATACTAGGCTTATAGTGAAATGCAAAATCCTTATATGCAAAAACTAATTTAAAAGCAATCACTAATAAGCTTATTTCTCAAAGATCCTAGTGACAATAGCAATTGTGATGACGGAGCTGAAAAGTAGCCGTGACATTATCAAGCCTTCCTAGCTCCGGATGACATGTGTGACCATGAGAGGTCACAAGTCCGATTCCCCTCCAGCTTGTACGAGCCAAAGTGCCTCCTAATAGACCAAAAATATAGCCCTAATATCACACCAAGTTCTACTAGATATAATATGAATTCAACTCACCCATTTGACCTTTCCGATAACGATTTCTGAATAATAGGCAGCAAATTAAAATATTTCACTGGCATTAACTTGACAAATTAGATACTGTACTTCCAAATCATTACAGATTAACTCATCTCCGAATCAGATTGGTTCATAATTGAATTTCAGAGACTCCGACAAGATATCTAACATAACAAAAACATCACGCGCCAGAACTTCAGAAGGTTCGATAAAGCGGTGACAGAAAAAAAAAAAAAAAAAAAAAAATGAGTATCCTGTAAGCTTACCTGCAAAATTCAATAGATGCTTCACCGGTCGCTTTGCCATTTTTGTGAGAGCGATCTGTCCGATGTGATTGCGTGATAGACAGAGGGACGAAGTACAGTAGTAGAATAGTAGTAGAGTACACTGAATTCGGTGGCATGAATTGCGGTGGCGGTGTTATTGCATACCAACTTCCAGGGCATTATTGTAATTTGCTGTAAGACGGGCCTTACCGCTAAGAAGTTCAATATGAGGCCCAGACAGCAGTTAGGACTGAATATAAGTGGGATTTGGGCTTAGCTCATTTCCTCTAAAGTTTGTGCTCTCTTCTGTTCTATATAAACTTCACAGATTAGGGTTTGTAAACCCTTCATTTCAAGAGGCAAGCCTGCACTTTATCCTTGTTGGTCATTCGCTGCCTCCTTCCGCATTGCATCTCATCAAAAGGTAATAGAACTTGCGGAAAATTTTCTCTGGTTTGGAAAGAACAATATGACGAACAATGATTCCCTATTGGTTTGATTCGCCGAAATGATGGCGTAATCATGTATTAGCTTTATCTGATTGTTCTTCCTTCCTTCAAATTGCTTTTATTTTTTGATTAAAAAAACTTGAGCTTTTAGCTCGTTGATGAATTTGCGTTCTGATTGGAGAATAAATATGATGAATTTGGCATATGCCATTACATATATTGATCGCCTCGATGATGGCGCTTACATTCGTATTCGTACTCTGATTATCATTCTCCTAATTAGACAAAAAAAATGCACTACTTTTTGTATTTCGATTAGATGATATTCGGTTTATTTTGAAAGCACACGCTTCGAGTACTTAAACAGGAGTATATTTCATGTTTCCTGTTCGAGTTCATTTCGTTGTGCGACATCATCGATTTCGTCGTTGACTTGAGTCGCCAACTCTATTTGGTTGGAGAATTTCAATTCAATTGCGAACATTATAACTTTTATACCTGAATTTGATTGGTCTAATTTGACGTTTTTGGTGCTTGATATAAGTTCGAGAATGAAGTGATGAACAACATAGATTCCTTATTGGTTTGATTCACCAGGATGATGGTGGCTTTTGTATTCGTACTGTCTGATCATTCTTGAAAATTTCCTTACATCAAATACGCGTAAATAAATTTGAGTTTGTTTCCAAATGGTCTAGCATATCAAATCTGGTTGTACGATTTTCCGTTACGCCTGAACAATGTGGTCACATCCATCTAGATCAGTTCAACGTTCGGTTTCATTTTGGCAATTTGCTCGGTTAGATTGCGTAATCCTCCTAAAAATGGTTAAATTGCAAATTTGGAAGATTTGTCAAATGACGGCCAATTCACTGGATTTCGTTTGGGAACCCTGTTGAGCCCAAAACATGTGTAAGATTTATGATTTGGTGTGTTTTAGTGGATTTGGAGCTGACATAGCTGTAACTGTTACTGTAATCGTGAGACTGTTCAAAACAACACAAAATTATCAACAACACTACCAATTCACTGCACTTTTATATATAAATCCTTCATTTATATGAAAATTAAGGCAAACTCATGAATCAACCCCCCTCTCTATATATATAAGAGGACTTGCTCAAATTCTAGGTAGAAAGTGGTGTATGGCCTTTTAAGGACTATCATGAGTATATAGATATGATGGAATATGTGTTATGTGACATTGACATGAATGAATGTATGAATGATAATGCATGAATGTATGAATGATAAGAGATGTTGACGGTTGTGGAAGATGATATAAGTTGATGCTTGCATGTAATAGAAGGATATATGATATGATGAGGATTGTAATAAGTTAAATGATTCAATAGTTGGCTTGTTAGTGATGAGAATTGAAGGAATGTAGCATGTGTATGATATGTCCTCAATTGATAGTTGTGATATCTTAGGTAGAAAGTGGTGTATGGTCTTTTAAGGACAATTGACTAAGAGTTTGATTTGGTTTTGAGTTAGTCCTCATGACACTAGTATAGATATGGCGTTATGAGTTTTGAGACAAGTAGTTGAGTGGAAGATTTTGTTGTGTGATTATGATGTGATTAGTTGGTTTTGAGGATGTGTTGAAATTGGATATGTTGATGAATGATGTTGGGAAACTAGTGTTGCAAGTAGAGCGTGTTGCATGTGAGTATAGTTGGACTTCCTTATTTTGGAGAACGTTGACCTTGAGGAGGGAGTGATGTCCGGGGCATGGTCGAGCGATGTGGTGGGAGCCTTCCATATATAAAAATGAGCATACATGGACGGTGTCCTAGTAGGACCCGAGCTGGGAAAAGAAGGTGGATATTAAAAATGAGAGATGAGATTGCAGATTTTCGTAACATTTAGTACGCCGGAGGGACACATGTGGACATAGAGAGCGTTTGTGTTACCTTGCGTTTCCGAGAGTGGAGAGATACATTCATTGCATTGCATTATTTGCATATTATTATAATCAATATCATCATGAACATTATCATTTGTTTCAAGGATGATAGTATTAATTCTGATATATGATTACCCCTACAGATTTACGCTTACATTTAAAGTAGTTATGTTATATTATTTGTTTCGCTACTTATATATAGTTAGTGTGATTACAAGTTCGGTGATTTAGTGTATCTACTTTTTCTTAACCTGCCTTATACTGAGATATTCTCGGTTGTGTTTTTAACAATTAAGTCTTGGTATTTTATGATAAATAAATTATGGGTCCGTTTGGTGAAACGTAATTTATTACTGAATGAAGATGAATATGAGGATGAAGTTGATAAACGATATTGAAGATGGAGGAGATGAAACAAAACTCATAACACCATATCATCTTGCCTTTAAAACATTTATCTATACCAATGTCATGAGGATACTTATCAATCACTAACTCAAAACCAAATCAAACTCTTACTTTGATTACAAGAGGATTTGCTCAAATTCTAAAGATGTTGAAGCAACTCTCAAACAGAGAATATCATAGATCATCAAAGTATAAAGGTAAGTATTCTAAATCCAGTAAGAAATCTAATGTGCTAACGTGTTTTGAAATGTGGCGGAACAGATCATCTAGTGAATGAGTATCCACTAAGGAGAAGGAACAACCATCAGAAGAATGATCGAAAGAAGAAACCAATGATAGCCTCAAGAAGTGACTTGGATTCCTCTAGTAAAACTGACACTAAAAGTGATCAAGTAGATCTATTATTGATGGGTGACCAAGAAGAAAATCTCAAACGACATCTTGATGGAGTTGTAAGAAATTTAACTTCTAGTCCCACTATTGTTCTTTCTGAATTTTTTCAAATTATGATCATTAGTGAAGAAAAACACATTCTTGAAAATAGATTATTAAGGAAAAAGCTAAATAAACAAGAGAAAAGAGTGAGTGAATTGTCTTTAAAAGTTGAAAATCTAAACACTTCAAAGTTAGACCTTGATGTCAATGTCAAGGCCTTGGAATCGGATAATGCGATTCTTAAGGAAAATCTCTCTCCTCTACATCAATATATTAATCTAGAGAAAGAAAAGGTTAATCTAATTGTGAAGTGTAGAGACCAAAAGACGGCACTCATTCACTTCACTCGTTCTAAAGCTAATCTCGAAAGGATGATGGATGAACAACAATCCTCTCTTAACAAGAGTGGTCTTGGTTATAACAAAAAGTTTCCAACAAAAACGGTGACCACTTTTGTTAAAGATAAAGGAAGTTCACATACACCTACATGTTTCTATTGTTGTAAAAAGGGACATGTAAAATCAACTTGCCCTTATAGGAGAAATGATCCCTACATCATACAAAATACTTACCCTCTATGTCTAAGAGAACATGCTAAGAAAATTTGGGTTCCTAAAGAGACTAAACCATCAAACATGGTTCAACCTGAGTATGAATTAAAATTTGTCATTTGGTCTAGCCGGAAAGGTTGATGTTTGGTTGTTTTGCAGGATATTACCAAGATTAAGGAAGCATTATCGTAGGGGAGCAATGTATACTGTTTTGAAAATGCTTAGTTGATTGCCCTCTTTCATATTCGGTGGTATTCTCTTTTGGTTTCAAGGTCTTGAACTTATATTGTTTTTTTCCCTTACTGAAAGACAAAGGGGGATAAATTATATGTGATGTTGATACATATATCTAACATTAAATGCATGTACAATATTTGTTTTGTATTCCATCAAGGGAGAGATTGATAACTCCACCTTTATTATGAATTGTCTATGTGGATGATGGAAGACTTAACATTTATGAGCGGTTTTATAAACTAACAAATATCAATTGCATTTCTAAATTGCATTTTTGGTTTGTCTTTGTTAAATGTGTGCAAGCCTTGAAAAGCATTACAAAGGAAGAACGCAGGCCTTGAAACTCATTACAAGGGACAAGCACAAAGATAAGCATTTCAAGGGTTAAACGCGGAGGCCTTGGAAAGCAGTTCAAAGGATAAACGCCAAAGCCTTGAAAAACAATACAAGGGAGAAATCGTCAAGATTCAAATCTCAACAACCAAATCTACCAAGGATCAAGAGAAGATCTTCAAACAAGATATCAAGAGAAGATCTCGGTCAGCTCAACTAGAAGATATTCAACAGATTTGATTAGAAGATCTTGGCCCCAACAAAAAGAGCTCATAAAGATCTTAACAACCGAAGTTAACAAGAAGATCTCAGCACAAGATCTCCAACAAGATCTCATAAGGATCTTAACAACCGAAGATAACAAGAAGATCTCCAACGGATCTACAACAAGAAGATCTCGGATTTTAAGATCTAGGATCTTCAACAAACAAAGATCTTCAACGGCTCATTTCTAAAGAGAAGATTACGGTGATCTTCAACGAACGTCAAAGAGAAGAAGCATAAGAGAGAGGGTAGAAGATCTTACAACGGCTACTTCACCTCAACCAAGTAGTGTGATCTATGGAGAAAGAAGAACGTTACAAACGGCTATTTTTACAACGGCTAAGAAGAGTACTCCATTGAAGACTATAAATGAAGATGACGATTGAAGAGAACAACAACAAGCTTACACGGATATATCCAAGTGTTCAAGTGATCAAACATTTTTATTCATTCCAAAAGTTTTTCTTCCTCTTAGATTAAAAAAGCTTACATACCTAGAGAGAGAAAAACACAAGAGCCTCATTGGAATATCTAGAGAGTGTTATACTCGAGTGTGTGTTACTCTGCGAAGTAAATAGGCTATTATTGCTAGGTTAGGAGTTGAAACTAGATCGTAGCATTGGCTATAGTGAGAGAAGAAGGGAATTTCTTCTAAGTTGTATCTAGGATTCTTTGAAACAGATAATAGATAGTTAGATCCTACGGGCAAAGAACCCTAAGACGGAAACGTAGGTTGTTAGAGCTGAACTTCGTAAACATATCACCGTGTCGATCTTTTTATTCCGCAGATTTTATAGCTTAATTGTCACTAACGTTGTTTTGCAGGTTTTTGAAGTCGAGGCCTTGAAATCACTTTCAAAGCCCTTGAAAACCAATTGTGTCACAAAGAACACAAATCGACATCAAGGCCTTGAAAACAATTTCAAAGCCTTTCTCATACTCTATTTAACCCCTTCCCCCTTCTAGAGTATTTATATCCTTTATATTCACCTATACGGTTCTTCAATTGGTATCAGAGGTAGGATCACGTATATTTGATTTAACCATCAGTGAGACTAATCATGAAATTTGTAGGTGATGAAGGATTCACACAAGGAAGATCCACCTTTCGACCACCCCTTTTCTGTGGTAATAATTTTATACATTGGAAATCTCTAATGCAAATGTTTGTCATTGATCAGGATCTAGAACTATGGAGCATCATCAAAACTGGTCTACAAGTTTCAACTAAGACCAATATTACCGGAATTATTGTGCCTAGAAAGGAAGATGATTTCAATCAAGCTGATTTGAAAAAGGTGGCTAAGAACTACAAAGCCATGAATTTACTCTATTGTGGATTGGATGCTAACAAGTTCAACCGTGTCTCATCATGCAAAAGTGCAAAAGAGATATGGGATAAATTGGTGGTAATATACGAAGGAACAAGTCAAGTAAAGCAAATGAAGATCAACTTTTTCCTAAGACACTATGGGTTGTTCAAGATGACACCTAATGAGACGGTAAATGAAATGTTCACATGATTCACTCAAATTATGAACAATCTAGATTATCTCGCCAAAGTTTTCACAAATGAAGAGAAAGTCAGGAAAATCTTGAGAACTCTACCTAAGTTGAAATGGGGGCCAAAGGTGGTTGCTATTGAGGAAGCACGGTATCTGAGGACTCTACCCTTGGATGATCTACTAGGAAAGCTTATCACTTACGAAATGGTTCTTAATGAAGAAGATGGAGAACTATCCTCAAAAGTGAAAAACTTGGCTTTAAAATCCGAAAGGGGAGAAGATTCATCAGAAGATGAAGAAATTGAGGATGATGAAGAGAATCCTTTTACTTTGATTCAAGAGGACTTGCTCAAATTCTGAAGATGTTCAAACAAGTCTCAAACAGAGAATATCATAGATCATCAAAGTATAAAGTTAAGTATTCTAAATCTAGTAGGAAATCTAATGTACTAATGTGTTTTGAATGTGGCGGAATAGATAATCTAGTGAATGAGTGCCCACAAAGGAGAAGGAACAACCATCGGAAGAATGATCGAAAGAAGAAATCAATGATAGCCTCAAGAAGTGACTTGGATTTCTCTCGGCAAAGTTTTCACAAATGAACAGAAAGTCAGGAAAATCTTTAGAAGTCTTCCTAAGTTTAAATGGGGGCCAAATGTGACTGTTATTGAGGAAGTACAAGATTTGAGGACTCTACCCTTGGATGATCTACTAGAAAAGCTTATCACTCATGAAATGGTTCTTAATGAAGAAGATGAGAACTATCCTCAAAAGTGAAAAACTTGGCTCTAAAATCCAAAAGGGAAGAAGATTCATCAGAAGATGAAGAAACTGAGGATGATGAAGAGGATATTCTTACTTTGATTACAAGAGGACTTGCTCAAATTCTGAAGATGTTGAAACAACTCTCAAACAAAGAATATCATAGATCATCAAAGTATAAAGGTAAGTATTTTAAATCTAGTAAGAAATCTAGTGTACTAACGTGTTTTGAATGGGGCGGAACAGATCATTTAGTGAATGAGTGTCCACAAAGGAGAAGGAACAACCATCGGAAGAATGATCGAAAGAAGAAATCGATGATAGCCTCAAGAAGTGACTTGGATTCCTCTCGGCAAAGTTTTCACAAATGAAGAGAAAGTTAGAAAAATCTTGAGAAGTTTACCTAAGTTGAAATGGGGGCCAAAGGTGACTATTATTGAGGAAGCACAAGATCTTAGGATTCTACCTTTGGATGATCTACTAGGAACTCTTATCACTCACAAAATGGTTCTTAATAAAGAAGATGGAGAACTATCCTCAAAAGTGAAAAAATTGGCTCTAAAATCCAAAAAGGAAGAAGATTCATCAGAAGATGAAGAAACTGAGGATGATGAAGAGGATCCTCTTACTTTGATTACAAGAGGACTTACTCAAATTCTGAAGATGTTGAAACAACTGTCAGACAGAGAATATCATAGCTCATCAAAGTATAAAGTTATGTATTCTAAATCCAGTAAGAAATCTAATGTACTAACGTGTTTTGAATGTGGCGGAACAGATCATCTAGTGAATGATTGTCCACAAAGGAGAAGGAACAATCATCGAAAGAATGATCGAAAGAAGAAACCAGTGATAGCCTCAAGAAGTGACTTGGATTCCTCTAGTGAAACTGGCACTAAAAGTGATCAAGTAAATCGATTATTGATGGGTGACCAAGAAGAAAATCCCAAACGACATCTTGATGGAGTTGTAAGAAATTTAACTTCTAGTCCCACAGTTGTTCTTTCTGAATTTCTTCAAAATATGATCATTAGTGAAGAAGAACACATTCTTGAAAATAGATCCTTGAGGGAAAAGGTAAATAAACAAGAGAAAAGAGTGAGTGAATTGTCCTTGAAGTTGAAAATCTCAGCACTTCAAAGTTAGACCTTGATGCCAATGTCAAGGCCTTGGAATCGGAAAATGCGATTCTTTAGGAAAATCTTTCTTCTCTACATCAAGATTATATTAATCTAGAGAAAGAGAAGATTGATCTAGTAGTGAAGTGTAGAGACCAGAAGACGGCACTCATGCAACTCACTCGTTCTAAAGCTAATCTCGAAAGGATGATGGGTGAACAACAATCCTCTCTTAACAAGAGTGGTCTTGGTTATAATAAAAAGTTTCCAAGAAAAACGGTGACCACTTTTGTTTAAGCTAAAGGAAGTTCACATACACCCACATGTTTCTATTGTTGTAAAAAGGGACATGTTAAATCAACTTGTCCTTATAAGAGAAATGATCCCTACACCATACGAAATACTTATCCTTTATGTCTAAGAGAATAGGCTAAGCAAATTTGGATTCCTAAAGGGACTAAACCACCAAACATGGTTCAACCTAAGAATAAATCAAAATTTTCCATTTGGTCTAGCCGGAAAGGTTGATGTTTGGTTTGTAACACCCCAAATCCGCAGGACTCGGAATGCCACATTGGGTTAGGATCTCACAGTGGATCCTGACTCTAGCCTAACAACAAGTTCGCTAGACCTTACAACATGACACTGACAGATATAAAACAATTACATAAAATTGTATATAATTGTACATCCAAAAGGTATACAAGATCATAACCGGGTATAAAACATCACCCTCACACAAGAGGTATACAAAACATCATCCTCACGCAGGAGGGAAACATAAACATCCTCAAAACCATAACCCTCTAATGTACGAGAGTCCTCGGCCTGTCACCCTGCAAGATCAATCAGCAGCTCGCCTATCCTACAAGGCATCTACAACATGGTATGAAACCATTAGCTAACCATACGTATATAAAGTAATGCATAAGCACACACATAAGTCATGAAAGGTAAACACATAATCATGATATCACACATTTATCCATTTTATCATCTTTATATAATAGTCATTCACTCAAATCGTATATATATATATATATATATATATATATATATATATATATATATATATATATATATATATATATATATATATATATATATATATATATAGATAGATTAAACTATGTGACACGAGGACCGATACATCCCCACCTCTAGACATGACGTCCATCTGTAAGTAGTATCGGTCACACAACCCGTGTATCCTATGAGAGTGGATTGCGCCCTTCCCTTAAACCAGATGGCATGAGCACAGAGAACTCCCCCAGCCCCTTACAGGATGAAGGGAAGGGTTATCACAGCCACACATACGGGGCTATCAATAAAACATAGGTCGGTAATAATCGACATCACATGCTATCATATCAAGCATACAATATACACACCACTCATGCAAACACCTAATATAAGGATGGTAGCTAAGTAAGTCCTACGGACTTAACTCAACCTCGTACAAAAACAACCACAATCAACCTTTAATCATGAGAGGGACACTGTCTAATAACAAGGCATAGAGATATATCAATCTCCTATCAATCAAAGGGGTCACACCTAGACCCAAGGGATCCATAGGATCATCCTCAACCTAAGCCTCATAACCTATTAATCCTCAAAGTCATACAAGGCATAACATGATCGTAACATCATCAATACACTCTCAACTATACCTAGCATGATACTACACACTCATACTAGGAAAGGAAGGGACAATGCCATCCATAGGCAAGCTCAGAATCAAGACACACCTACAGAACCAAGAGCAAGATAAGGTTGGTGCAGGTGGGCGCAAGGGCGGCTGGTGTGCAGAATGCACACTTCTGGCTTCTCTTTGCTTCTTCACTCGATCCTCTTCACACCTTATTCATCCAATAGCCCCATACATACATATATACATCAAACAAAGCCTATGAAGGCTGCCACAAGATCAATCTTGTGGAACCTAAGCTAGGAATGAAGAAAAGAAGAAAGAAGGAAGAAAGAAGAAAGATAGGAAGAAGGGATGAAGAACTCACCAAGTTGTAACCTAATCAGGAGGAGAATCACACCACAACCTCAAGGCTGGCTAACCAAAGGCACAACAACATCAACTATCATCATCATCAACAAATCAACAACAACCACTCTTCAAAACTCTCAACAAGAGCAAGGAATCAAGATGAAGATCCAAAGAGGAAAGAAGAGGAGAAGAACGTGAGGGAGAAGATGAAGCTGTAAGAAAGGTAACTCTCATAAGGAGAAGAGGTAAATCACGGGTCAAGAGTCAACAAAGTCGGCTGCAACACACCCTAATCCGTAGGGGCGGATCAGATGGTTGCGGGGGCGGATCCTGGATGGCGCAGGGGCGGCCTCTGCCACACGCAGCGGTGGTCTAGGCTAATCCTGCACACTCAGTACTCTCTTACAGTACTTCTAAACTAAGGCTCTTACATCTCACCCCCTAAAAACAAATTTGGTCCCGAAACTTGTAAAATCCCAAATCCTCTCGGACCCATATGCCGAGGTATCACTCTCTCTATCGGAGGTATCACATCTCCGTTCAAAAGGTCACAACCTAAATCAATCTATAACCTCAAAACACAAACATGGAGGAATCATCAACTCCGGAAATCAGGGTCATAATGCTACTCAAAGGCCTAGAGGAATCACACCTCTCGTCATATCTATATCATAAGGCATAGAGGAATCACATCTCTAACCAGATCATACGCATACACAACGCATGGAGGAATAATATCTCCAACAAAACTATGTCCATTAAGGTAGCATGGAGGAAAGAACCATCTCCAACTGAATCCTAATCGCACTCAGATAGCATGGTGGAAAGAGTCATCTCCAGCTATAATCATAAATCACGCTAGCATATCAAGATCTAATAAGATCATACATCACATCATAGCTAGCTTGGAATAAACACATCAAGACATATATTGACATAAGCACATAATCACATACTCACCAAGATAGCACTAAGATCTACTCGGTGATCCTACAAGTGCATCTATCTCAGCATAAAACTCTGGATAGTTCCTTTGGATACTATCCTCAGTCTCCCATGTAGCCTCCTCAAGTCCTCATCTCGACCAATTTATCCTCAACATGGGAATGTCCTTCGAACGCAGGCGTCTCATACCTCGCTCTAGGACTGCAATCAAATGCTCAGCAGAAGTATGGTCCGGCTCAACCACCAAATCATCATAACTCACAACGTGCCTCAGATCTGGTATTTACTCCCTCAGCTGAGACACGTGGAACACAGAGTGAACACCCTCTAACCTCGGAGGCAAAGCTAATTTGTAGGCTGCCCTCCCAACTCTCTCTAGTATCTCAAAAGGACCGACATATCGGGGACTCAGCTTCCCCTTCATGCCAAAACGTCTAACGCCTCGCGTCGGAGATACTCTCAACCAGACATAAGCTCCCAGTATGAACTCTGGAGGTCGACGCCTCTTGTCTGCATATGACTTATGGCGACTATGTGCAGCCATCATCCTCTCTTTGATCAGCGCTACTCGAGCCATATCATCCTGAATCTACTATGCGTTATACCACTGATACTGCTAGGCTCATCCCAACATAATGGTGTACAACATCTACGTCCATACAATGTCTCATAAGGAGCCATCCCAATATATGCATGCCAGCTGTTGTTGTATGAGAACTCTACTAATAGGAGCTTGTGTGTTGGCCAACACACAAGCTCGTGGCATATCCTCAAGGGTTTGGATGGTCCTCTCAGACCAACCATCTGTCTGGGGGTGAAACGCAGTTGTGAAGTGTAGACTCGTCCCCAAAGTAGTCTGACTCTGCTGCCAAAGCCTCGAGCTAAACCACCCATCTCGATCAGAGACGATCGTCCTCGGTACACTACGAAGTCTCACTATCTGCCTAGTGTACTCTTCAGCTAATCTGCTCACTGACCACGTCTGTTTGATAGGAATGAAACGTGCCGTCTTCGTCAGTCTATCAACAACAACCCAGATAGCATCAAAACTCCTGCTAGGCCTCAATCTAGTCACAAAGTCCATGGAGACGTCCTCCCACTTCCACAGCGGCACTAGCAGTGGATGAAGTTCACCTCCAGGTCTGCAATGCTCTATCTTGACATGCTGACAGGTCGCACACTGTGCCACAAATCTGGCAACATCGGGCTTCAGCCCTCCCCACCAATATGATCGTCTCACATCATGGTACATCTTACTCGCACCTGGATGTACTAAGTAAGGTGTACAGTGAGCCTCCTATAAAATTCCCTGCCTCAGTTCTACATCAGCAAGTACACAGATGCGATCATGGCGTCTCATCACTCCATCTGCTCCAATGGAAAATTGTGGTGCCTCACCCCAAGACATCCTCTCTCTAATCCTCATTAAGGTCGGGCAGGTCCCATGCTTCTGTTGGATCTCATCCAACAGACCAGGTAAAACCTCTAAAGCGTACAACTAGGCATCCTCATCAAGAAACTTGATGTCCATCTCTAGCCAAGCTAGATCCCTCTGAAGTTGAGGCTGAACTGTCAATCTCTCAATCGCCTTCTCTCGAGGCGTCTTCCTACTCAGGGCGTCGGCGACAACATTCGCCTTCCTTGGATGATATAGTATCTCAAGGTCAAAGTCCTTGATCAACTCGTGTCATCTATGCTGGCGGTTATTCAACTCCCGTTGTGTGAAAATGTACTTCAAACTCTTATGGTTTGTGAAGATCTGACATGTAGCACCATACAAGTAATGTCTTTAGATCTTCAAAGCAAGAACTACGCTGCTAACTCTAGATCATGAGTCGGGTAGTTCTCCTCATACGTCTTCAATTGTCTAAACGCATAAGCAATCACTCTGCCCCTCTACATCAACACACATCCCACACCTAGTTTAGATGCATCACTGTAAACCACAAAATCCTCATAACCCTCAAGCTGTGCCAAGATAGGAGCAGAAGTCAAACTCCTCTTCAACTCCTTAAAACTCTAGGCACATTGCTCAGACCACACAAATCTGGTAGTCTTCCTCAGAATACTCGTAAGTGGACGGGCAATCATTGAAAATCCCTCCACAAAGCGTCGGTAATAGCTGGCTAGACCAAGAAAGCTACGCACTTCCTTGTTATTCGTTGGTGTCGTCCAAGCTGCAACATACTCAATCTTCGCCGGATCAACCATGATCCCATCGGCGGAGACGATATGACCCAAAAAGGCTACATTTGACATCCAGAATTCGCACTTAGAGTGCTTGGCATACAACTCTCTAACCCGCAAAATCTGCAAACCGTTCTCAGATGACCGGCATGCTCCTCTCTGCTACGAGAGTACACCAAAATGTCATCAATGAAGACCACTACAAACTGACCAAGGAAGTCGATGAAAATGTTGTTCATCAACTCTATGAAGACTGTTGGGGAATTCGTAAGCCCAAATGGCATCACTACAAACTCGTAGTGTCCATAACGGGTACGAAATGCCATCCTGTGTACATCCTACTCTCTCACCCTCAATTAGTGATATCTTGAATGTAGGTCAATCCGGGAGAACATTGTCGCTCCTTGAAGCTGATCAAGAAGATCATCAATATGAGGCAATGGATACTTGTTCTTGATGGGCACCTTGTTCAGCTCTCTGTAATCCATACACAGTCTCAACGATCCGTCCTTCTTCCGCACGAAGAGGACAAGTGCTCCCTACGGGGATACGCTAGGGCGGATGAAGCCCTTCTCAGCCAACTCCTCGAGTTGCTTCTTCAGCTCCAACATCTCGACAGGCGCCATACGATATGGGGCCTTTGAGATCGGTCTCGTACCAGGCTCCAACTCAATACTGAAGTCCACACTCCTTTGAGGCGGCAAACTAGACGGCTCAGAAAACACGTCTGTAGACTCACAGACCATTGGAATCTCCTCCAATGTTGGACTCTCTCCATCCTTCATGGCACAACACCAGAAGGCGTCGCATCCTTGTGCTATCAACCTCGCTGCTCGTACAACACAGATGACAGATCCTGTCTTCCCAACGTCCCAACCTCGGAAGACCTCTATCTGACCTACCTCGGTAGAGACTGTCACGGTCCTCCTACCTACATCCAATACCGCACGATGTCTATGCATCCAATCCATACCTAAAATGACCCCTTTATGCATCAAAGGCATGACCAAGAAGTCCATAAGCAACACACGAGTCCCTAAACGAAGGGGACAACTACGTATCTCATGGGTACCTCTGACCCTACTACCATCAGGTAACCCTATACTAAAGAGTATCCCCTCTATAGTAGTTAAACCCAGACACTCAACACATACATCAGAAATAAGGGAATGTGTAGCACCCGTATCAAATAAAACTCTAACAAGTAAACCATGAAGCAGAATGGTACTTGTAGTAGCCGGTGCAGGTGGCTCCTCTGCACTCCTCAGCTCAAAGACTCTACCTTGAGCTCCTCTGGTGTCAATGGTACTCCCACCACGACCTCTACCTCTACTCGGCCGGGGAGCAAATCCTTGAGTAGAAGGACGATCTGGACTCTCTACTGTCCCTGTATCTGCTCTTGAGGTGTCCTCTGACCACGTCCAGTCACACTAGCAGGAGAAGAACCCTGCTGTGATGCAACTCCACCCTGCCTACAAAAGGCAACTCTATGACCTGGTCTATCACAAGTGTAGCAAGTCACTGGTGGTCTCGCACACTCTGGTCGTATATGTCCAGGATCGCCACAGTTGAAGCATTGTCGTCCCTTATCTGCAGGCACTGCAGATGAGGGGTAACTCTGGCGTCTTTGGCTCCGCCCAGATCCCGAAGCTCCTCCAACACCACTGGTTTGCCCAATACGCTGTCTCTTCTCATACCGTCCCGTTTGAGAAGCCCTCCTTTCACTAGCTCTCTCGCGCTCATAAGTAGAGGCCCGGTCCTGGTAATCTGTCAAGGACTCACAATAGAATCTCGCCATATAAGAGCGTGTACTTTCCCTCAACCGACGGGAGAATAGGTACACATGTTGGTCCTTAAAAGGTGCAGCTGGACCCATCAATGCCAACTCTATCTAGAAGCGGCTGAAGGAATCTACAATCAGTACATCCTCAAAGCCTGCCTCCACAAAGTCCTACAGCTTCTCCCTCCTCAATGAGGCAGGGCATAACTGCTCTCTAATCATACTCCTCATCTGATCGTAGCTAGTGGCTCGGGCTCGTACGGTCCTCCATCACTGATGAGCAAGGTCATGGAATCTAGTCTGAACTAACTCTATCCGTCTGTCCTCTGGATATCTAATGGACTCTAAGGCATAATCCACATGCCCTATCTAGACCTCTGTCTCCAATCCCACCTTCCCAAAGAAAGGGGGTACACCCAGTTGATAAAATGCCTTCAACAAGGTATCTGGTCGAGGCCCTCTATACTCCTCTAGAGCTCGAACAGTCTCATCAGCACGTATTGGCATAGTTGGCACCTAAGTGGCTCCCTGGGACATCTCAGAAGATCCCTCATGCCTTGGTAGATGGGGCCTGTCTGCCCGCTCTAGCAGCCTCCTCTACACGTCGGATGTAAGAACGAAACTCTGGCCCCCTCATGGAGACACGATCCGAGTCATCTGACTGGACTCGGTGTGGCCGTTGTCTCCCAAATCCACCACTCCTCGTTTGTGGGACGACACTCTAAGCAATCTCCTCATGAACCTCATCCACCACTGGTGGATCAGCAGCAGGAACTGGTCCCTTTCCTATCACACCCGGAGAAAGAGGTGGTCTACCTCTACCCAGGCCTACAACAAAAGCAGCTCTAGTCCGAGCCATCTGCGGGGTATGCACACCTAACTTATAAGGCTCTACATAGGTCATATGTATATATATATAACACATACACATATAGTCCATAATACATATATATATATATACATATCTATATTGTAGACACTACTACAAAAAAGCGTTTATAACCCTTAAAATATATCCCGGGCTTATAAATCATGAGGTATAAAATCGGATTTTTTAAAAAATTTAATTTGGAAACCTATAATAACGCGGATGTTGTAATACCCGAGTTATAAAGTTATATAAAATTAGGCAAGAGGTATGTAAATAACACGAACATTGTTATATCCGGGTTATATAAAACATATATAACACGGTTACTTTGACCACCGGGTTATATATTAGGTTAAATTTGTAAATTCAGCAAAACGCCCGGAATATTTGGCTTGCTTCACTATTACTATTTTGCCCACCTAAACAATAAGATTCCCACCAATTTACATGAAATATTTTACCATCCGACCTCATTGCAGGTATCGAGTGCCATTGTTGTCAACCTAACGCTCTGATACCAACTTTGTAACACCCCAAATTCGCGGAACTCGGGATGCCACATTGGGCTAGGATCTCATAGTGGATCCTAACCCTAGCCCGACAACAAGTTCACTGGACCTTACAACATGCCACTAACAGATATAAAACAAATACATAAAACTGTATAAAACTGTACATCCAAAAGATATACAAGATCATAGCCGAGTATAAAACATCACCCTCACACAAGAGGTATACAAAACATCATCCTCACGCAGGAGGGAAACATAAACATCTACAACATGGTATGAAACCATTAGCTAACCATACGTATATAAGGTAATGCATAAGCACAAACATAAGTCATGAAAGGTAAACACATAAACATGCTATCACACATTTAGCCATTTTATCATCTTTACATAATAGTCATTCACTCAAATCGTATATATATAGATAGATAGAACTATGTGACACGAGGACCAATACATTCCCGCCTATGGGCCCGATGTCCATCTGTAAGTAGTATCGGTCACACAACCCGTGTATCCTATGGGAGTGGATTGCGCCCTTCCTTTAAACCAGATGGCATGAGCACAGAGAACCCCCCACCCCTTATAGGATGAAGGGAAGGGCTATCACTGCCACACATACGGGGCTATCAATAAAACATAGGTCGATAATAATCGACATCACATGCTATCATATCAAGCATACAATACACACACCACTCATGCAAACACCCAATATAAGGATGATAGCTAAGTAAGTCCTACGGACTTACCTCAACCTCGTATAAACCCAACCACGATCAACCTTCAATCCTGAGAGGGACACTGTCTAATAACAAGGCATAGAGATATATCAATCTCTTATCAATCAAAGGGGTCACACCTAGACTCAAGGGATCCATAGGATCATCCACAACCTAAGCCTAACAACCTATTAATCCTCAAAGCCATACAAGGCATAACATGATTGTAATATCATCAATACACTCTCAACTATACCTAACATGATACTACACACTCATACTAGGAAAGGAAGGGACAATGTCATCCATAGGCAAGGCCAGAATCAAGACACACCTGTAGAACCAAGAGCAAGACAAGGCTGGTGCAGGTGGGCACAGGGGGCGGCTTTGAGGTGGTATAGGGGCGGCGACTGGCCAGCGCTGAGGTGGATCCAAGGTGGCGCAGGGGCGGCTGGTGTGTAGAATGCACACTTCCGGATTCTCTTTGCTTCTTCACTCGATACTCTTCACACCTTCTTCAGCCAGCAACCCCATACATACATATACATACATATATACATCAAATAAAGCCTATGAAGGCTGCCACAAGATCAATCTTGTGGAACCTAAGCTATCAATGAAGAAAAGAAGGAAAGAAGGAAGAAAGAAAAAAGATAGGAAGCAAGGGATGAAGAACTCACCAAGCTGTAACCTAATCAAGAGGAGAATCACACCACAACCTCAAGGTTGGCTCACCAAAGGCACAACAACATCAACTATCATCATCATCAACAAATCAACAACAACCACTCTTCAAAACTCTCAACAAGAGCAAGGAATCAAGATGAAGATCCAAAGAGGGAAGAAGAGGAGAAGAAGAACGTGAGGGAGAAGATGAAGCTGTAAGAAAGGTAACCCTAATTAGGAGAGAGAGAAGGAAGCTTATAAAGGAAGGAAAGAGGTAAAGCACGGGTCAAGAGTTAACAAATTCGGCTGCAACACACCCTAATCCACAGGGGCGGATCAGATGGCCGCGGGAGCGGATCCTGGATGGCGCAGGGTTGGCCTCTGCCACACGGAGGGGCGGTCTAGGCTAATCCTACACACTCAGCACTCTCTTACAGCACTTCCAAACTAAGGCTCTTACATGGTTGTTGTTACGCTAGAAAGGTAGCACAAAAAGCTTTACATTTATAAACTCGAACTAAAATCCTAAACTACCTAGCGAAACCCGCAGTGTACGGATCATTTTGTAGAAAGGAAAGTATTTTGAGGTCGAGCACAAGGAGTGAGGTGAAATCAAGTCATTCAATGATCAAAGATAGTGTAAATCTAAACTAAGATGAGATGAGGAATAAAGAAAATGAAAAACACAATATTTTTGGAGGGTTTTGGGTGATCAAACAAAGATCACAAATATATCAACACAATCAAACAACACAAACACACAAACACAAAGATAGGAGATAAGAGGTAAGAAACGGATTCTAGAGATTCGGAATTCCGATTATGACTATGGACTCATGCTTCTAAAGGTCTAAGGAAGGTTGTGGTTGTTCGGAGTTGGGTGTTTCTCTAATGGGAGCAATTACCGGGTAAGTCTCATGCATCCACTAGTCTCGAACCTAAGGTCCTATTACTGGGTAAGTCTCAAGGAACCTAAGGACGGGAATTCTACACAAACCGACCACTACCTAAGGGTCAAACCCCTCCTTACCGGGTAAGTCTCGGAAAAGGCAAGTCTTAGGTAACGATCCTAGCACACTCAATCCAATAGTGGCTTTTTTGGCTCACTACTACCTAGAGTTCATCATCTTATGTATCTAAGAGAGGAAATTACCGGGTAAGTCTCATCCCTCACTTAGTTTGCTAACATTAGGTCACCCCAAGGATAGATTTAGCTCAACAAACACTAGGATTTCAACACATCTACATCCAAACATCCAAATTCATTAATTCAAGAACAACAGAGCAAAACACGGGTGGATCATGCAAGACCACGGCCGTGGAAGCATGAAGAACAGGCCGTGGTTTGGTTCTGAGTTGGGATTTCGAACACAAATCGATCCTAAGCTAACATAGAAGTCCATACAATCATAGTCCAAAGCATAAACATCATTCCTTCACCCTAGAATCACAACTATTCAGCCAATAACATACATTTCAAGATCAAACTTCACAAATAAAGCATGCTTGCAAGTCATGGTTAGATGATGAAGAGCAATCCAAAGAAAAGACATTAAAAGCATAGAATAGAAGTTACCAAATCTTACAAAGGCTCCAAGAGCTGTTCCAAGTTGTCAACAATGGAAACCTCACTCAAAACCACTCTAATCTCACTCTAAAACGAAAATCTACACTAATCTCTTCCAAGAACACCCACAATGGGTGCTTGGAAGAGAGGCTACAATGGAGAAGTGTTTTGGGGAAGAAGCTAGGTCAAAAAGGGAGGAGGAGAATCCCAATTATAGCCTGCAAGATCATTTAAATACCCACCAAGAGCAAGAGTCATCCAAAGAGATCGTGGGACACGTGTCAACGTGGTCCAGACAGAAACCACGGGTAAAACCACGGTCTAGATTTTCCTCTGGGCCGTGGTTTCCACCAGAAACTCTCCTTGGATCACCAAGTCACGAGTTGGTGCAAGGCATGCACCAACAAGGTCCTATGTGTTCTCCTTTGCTCCAAACTTGCTCCTTAACGAGTCCGTAAGTGTGCCATCATGAGGAATGATCTTCGAATGAGTCGATTAAGTCCAAAAGCTCCCAAAATACCTACAAAACATGCAAAAGTCCGTGTAGACGTCTATCTCGACAACATACATGAATTAAGTACAAACGTCATGAACTAATGCCAAACTATGCATGAAAAACGAGAAAAACTATCTAAATGAATGCCTAAACTAACGTCATAAATCGTGTCATCAGTTGTCTTGCAAGATATCACCAAGATAAGGAAGCATTATCGTAGGGGGAGCAATGTGTACTGTTTTTAAATTGCTTAGCTGATTTCCCTCTTTCATATTCAGTGGTATTCTCTTTGATTTCAAGGTCTTGAACTTATATTGTTTTTCTCCCTTGTTGAAAGACAAAGGGGGAGAAATGATATGTGATGTTGATACATATGTCTAACATTAAATGCAAGTATGATATTTGTTTTGTCTTCCATCAAGAGGGAGATTGATAACTCCACCTTGATTATGAAATGTCTATGTGGATGACGGAAGACTTAACATTTATGAGTAGTTTTATAAACTAACAAATATCAATTGCATTTTCAGATTGCATGTTTTGGTTTGTCTTTGTTAAATGTTTGCAAACCTTGAAAAACATTTCAAAGGAAGAACGCAGGCCTTGAAACTCATTACAAGGGACAAGCACAAAGATATTAAAAAGCATTTCAAGGGTTAAAAGCGGAGGCCTTGGAAAGCAGTTCAAGGGATAAACGCCAAAGCCTTGAAAAGCGATACAAGGGAGAAATCGTCAAGATTCAAATCTCAACAACCAAATCTACCAAGGATCAAGAGAAGATCTTCAAACAAGATATCAAGAGAAAATCTCGGCCAGATCAACTAGAAGTTATTCAACAGATTTGATTAGAAGATCTTGACCCCAACAAAAAGATCTCGTAAAGATCTTAACAACCGCAGATAACAAGAAGATCTCAGCACAAGATCTTCAACGGATCTATAACAATATCTCATAAAGATCTTAACAACCAAAGATAACAAAAAGATCTCCAACGGATCTACAACAAGAAGATCTCGGAATTTAAGATCTAGGATCTTCAACAAACAAAGATCTTCAACAGAAAAATCCAAGAGAGAAGATCTAGGATCTTAAACAAACAAAGATATTCAACGGCTCATTTCCAAAGAGAAGAGTACGGTGATCTTCAACGAACGTCAAAGAGAAGAAGTGGAAGAGAGAGGATAGAAGATCTTACAACAACTACTTCACCTCAACCAAGTAGCGTGATCTATGGAGAAAGAAGAACGTTAAAACGGCTATTTTACAACGGCTAAGAAGAGTACTCCATAGAAGACTATAAATGAAGATGACGATTGAAGAGAACAACAACAAGCTTACACGGATACATCTAAGTCTTCAAGTGATCAATCATCTTCATTCATTCCAAAAGTTTTTCTTACTCTCAGATTGAAAAAGCTTACATCCCTAAAGAGAAAAAAACACGAGAGCCTCATTGGAATATCTAGAGAGTGTTATACTCGAGGGTGTGTTACTTTGTGAAGTAACTAGGTTATTATTAATAAGTTAAGAGTTGGAACTAGATTGTAGCATTGGCTACAGTGAGAGAAGAAGGGAATTTCTTCTAGGTTGTATCTAGGACTCTTTAAAGCAGATAATAGATAGTTAGATCCTACGGGCAAAGAAACCTAGGAAGGAGACGTAGGCTGTTAGAGCTGAACTTCGTAAACATATCACCGTGTCGATCTTTTTATTCCGCTTATTTTATAGCTTAATTTTGACTAACATTGTTTTGCGGGTTTTTGGAGCCAAGGCGTTGAAATTACTTTCAAAGCCCTTGAAAACCAGTTGTGTCAGAAAGAGCACAGATCGACATCAAGGTCTTGAAAACAGTTTCAAAGCCTTAAGATAGGTTTTTGCAAAAAGTTTTCATACTCTATTCAACCCCCCTTCTAGAGTATTTATATCCTTTATATTCACCTATACGGTTCTTTACGGGTATTATGACACATAAACGTGTATACCTTGATGGTTTAAAGATAAACAATTATTAGGACAAATTTGCTTTTGAATTAATTGTGCTGATTTTGTTCGAATTTATTTTTGAAGTTATTATTTTCTTGGGCAATAAAGATTTGAGCATGTACCACACTCTTCTATATTGGTCAATAACTAACAACCTTTTAATATGTTTTTGTTCAACATTATTTGTTATTGGCAGGTTATGCCAGATATTGTTGGGTTGTAAAGATCTTTGATATGAAAACATAACCGATAGGTTATATCAGAGAGTCTGATAGAGGTTCCACAATAAAATGTTTGCATGAGCTCTGTAAAACCAAGCCCAATTTTAAAATCAAATCCAAAAAAAAGTTTGCTTGAGCTTACAAAAACCAAACCCAAATAAAATTCAAGCATAAGAAAGAGAGTGGATTAGTTTTACAATTAATTTATTATAAACGTTGTTGATGACAAAAGTCAAAAAAACATGCATTAGGCAACGCGAAAAAACGCATCCAAACAAAAGAAAAAGGACAACTGCTAGGAGCAAAAAAAAACAAGCTCAAGAAGTCGAAGAAGCCATTTGTTATGCATATAACCGATTAGTTTTGTGAAAGAAAGAGCCACAAGAGAATATCGATGACATGAGCATAGATATGAGGTAAAATCCTACATGTCACCCAAATCCGGTTGCTATTGATTCTTTTTTACTTGTAGATATGGTCGATATTAGATCTTGGTGAGTTCAGTCATTTGGATCTGGATTGCTCAAAAATTTCTAAGAGTAAAAAAGAGAAGGTAAACGAAGCAATCAAATATCCCATAAAACTCTGGGCAATAAAAAGCAGAAACAATGCCGCCAAAGGGAACGGTGGGGGTCGGAAGTTGGGGTTAAGTAAGATGAAAGCCGCTAGGCTGGGAGAGGAGGCAGACAGACCGAAAGAGGAGAATGGTTGATGAATCGGAAACATGAACACTCGACGGAGGAGAATAAACAAGCACTCAGAATGGACAAAGCAAGGTTTGGATTTTTGGGTTTCTTGTTCAAATATTCATCTCCGATTTAGAGAATGGAAGATTCTGATTCAGAAGCTACTTTGGCAAGATTATATTGGTACATCAGATTGTTGTAGGGGGTGCTTCAAAACAAATAATGCTTTTAGTTCTTTTCAGATCTATTTCATTAATTATTTGATATTAAATAATTTTTAAAATAAAATTTAATAACATAACATGTAAAAAAAATTTAAAAAATCAATTAGGTCATAGTGTTCTTTTGTTCTCCTCTTCTGCCCAAATTCCTCTTCCCATCCATCATCCCAAATCTCTCTCATGTGGGGTGGGTGGGGTGAGGGGGTTTAAAGTGTGTGAGAAAGTAAGTTCATCTTAAATAGCCAACGTGGTTATCCTCAACCCTCCTTCGTTGTTCGTCTCCTGAAGTTTTTAACTGACTAGACTTTGAATATAATTTATTCATTGTCGTCCTCTAAAATAAGATTTTTATTAGTGTTTGGGATTGATTTTCATGTCCTCTCCACGGTTTTCTCAACAATATCAATATGAGATTGTCTGCATCTGACCCAGAGGTCAAACCCTTCGTGTTATTGTATCTTCTTTCTTCTACGCTTCCCATAACCCACATTTATTAGTTTGTCTCAACATTTACATATTGTTTTCTCAACATAAGAAATTGAGAGTGAATTTTAGAGGTAAATTATGAACTGAGAAGCAAAACGTTATATGGGGTTCTCAAATGTCATCTTTTCTCCAACTGGAACATGTTTCTTCATCTTCTTTATCCAATTTGAATTGGAAGAGGGGTTTGCTTAGGTCTAGTAAATCAGATATGCATGCTAATTGATTTATTCTCAATAGAAAATTTTTTCTTGTTCAATTGGCCGAAAAATTCATATTCCTCTCTCTCTCTCTATCTCTCTCTCTCTCTCTCTCTATATATATATATATATATATATATATATATTTGAATAGAGAAACTGGAAATTTGGAACATGATATGGGCAAAAGATGTAACACCCCAAATCTGCAGGAAATCGGGATGCTACGGGCGGGACCTCACGATCGGTCTCGACCCTTAGCCTGACAACAATTTCACCGGACCTTTCCAACTTGGCACAAATAAAGGCAAAACTCAAATCATTTATAATGCATGCGAGAAATAGAATGTAAAAGTATAAAGTGGAAACTCAGCCGAGTCCTCAAAACGACACAATCTCAAAGCATAAATCCGAAATCCATAAATCCAAATATGACAAAAATGAACCCCAAAAACGCCCCCGTCCTATAATGTACGGCGACCCTCGGTTGTCCACTCCTCCACCTCACTTGGCGGCGTCCCTAATCTGCAGGGCATCTACACAAACGGTTTAAAACCGTTAGCTCATATTCTAAGCATTAGAAACGGGGTGAGAAGCACAATCACAATCAATCATCATAAAGCACACGCATCATACTACAAGGCATACAAATCCGGTTTATTATCTTTAATATTATTAAGTCATATCCCGTTCTAATTCGATTTCTTTTGTGACACGAGAATCTCCGGAAACTCGCCTCAGTCCCCACTTACCGGCATGGAACGGTGCGGATGCCTCCGACCGTCTAACCAGCAAGGGCTAGTCGCCGAGAACCCCTAGCTCTGACAAGAGCTAGGTAGTGATGTCACCGTCCGTTATCATACACTTGGGCTAAATAATATAAAGTTGGTGGTCCTATTACCGATTTAGTTGTTTATAAACAATAACACACACACACCACCTCACACACACCGATGCTAATATGAAAAATACAAACTAAGTAAGTCTGGAGACTTACCTCTCTCAAGGTAACTCGAATAAACCACTCTCAACTTCCCGCAGGAAAACGCTCAAAGCCTGCCCAAACGAGGCACTATCAATAAATAACTAAAAAGCTAGAAGTTCTCGGACTTCTAGTCTCCAACATATATATATATGAGATCTAATGCTAGCATGCTAGGTCCAATCTATAATCTCGAAGATCATCCTAAGATCGTAATTAAGATAATTCAACAAGTTCAATATCCAATCACTAATACCTATGGTTCATGGTCACTATATGGCATTTGCTCTACGTTAGGCTAAATTCACCTAGCATGTTATACTACCATTACCGAACTAACGAAGGAGAAGTACTCACACGAGATCCAAGGTGAAGCACGGTCTACGGAGTCAAGAACGAGTTCGATGGCCTTTATCGGGCGCTTCCGGTCCTAAGAACAAAACTAAGCAAAATTAGCTCAAACGCAAATTTTGAAAGGAAGGTTTAACGCATAAAGATATTCCAATAAAAACTCCGATTTTCAAAACCGAGGTTAAACTCGTTAAAACCATTTTAGGGCAAAAATATCCAAAATGGAAAGTTGATTGTAAAACCGAAATTCTAATTTAGCCATCAGTCGGATTTAAACCATCAAAGGCACCAAATTAATTTGCAAAGGAGTTAGGTCACAAATTACAACAAAAATTATGGCCAACATATGTAATAAGTTTCTGCAGGGGTATAAAAGTTCATTTTCAAAAGTTTGGCTCACCACTGTCATTATCCAACAAATGGGGTACAAATTACAATAAACAGTAAAAAGAGGGCAAAATGTGCCAATCTCCTTCAACCTTCAGCAACCAACGACAAAAGAACGGAAGGGCAAGACCCTGTGGCTTGCGCAGGCGGGGGAAGAGCGAAGGCGGCGTCGGTGCTGGCGGAGGAAGGGCGACGGTCGGCGCCGGTAAAGATCTCGCGACGGCGGCCTCCGGCGGCAGGAGCGGACAGGAGAGCAGCGAGTGAAGGGGGGAGAAGGCGGGGCCGGGCGCGGCCTGTGCGCCGTCCTGCTGGCGGCTCCGATCCACCAAAGCGGCAGCGTGGCGCAGGGAGTGACGTCCGGTGGCGGTCCCTGGTGGTGCAGCCCTCTTCAAGCCCTTCTCCAATGGTATAGATTCACTGCAGAAGAAACAAGAAAAAATGGGGAGGGAGAGAAGCGGGAGAGAAGGTGAGATGAGGGAGAGATTGAGGCTGGGCAGGCTGGGGGGTAGACTAGACGGGAGGGTGGTGAAGGGCCGGTCGCAGGCCTGCAGACGGGTGGAACGAGGGGCGGCTAGCCCTAGCCCTAGCCCTAGCCAGGCGGCTGTTGCAGCTCTCACCAGACGGGGATGGCGCAGCAAAAAGGAGACAGCAGGCGCGAGAGAAGGAAAAGAAAAAGAGAAGGAAAAAGGAGAAAGAAAAGAAAAAAAGAAGAAGAAAAAAAAAAAATAGGGTCAAAACTCAATTAAATGATCGGAACGGGATTTTTTCGGTTCGGTAAATCCCGACTTTTTGACAAAATTAAAATAATAAATTATGGAAGTACATTTATGTATCCCCAAATTAATATAATACCCGAAAAAGTTATTTTTAAATTTATAAAAATATACTTTTAAATAAGAACTCAAGTTATAAAGAATCGATGGAAGGGAAGAAAGCAAGGTCGGAACGCACCCACGGGCGTTACAAAAGAGAAGATTTTGCCTACTTGATTTTTTGTACATAAGTAATAGTCTTTTAGTTAAAATAAAAAATAAATCCAAATGCCATATAATCATTGAAATTGCCAACTCACCTCCTTCAAGTGACAACTCGTCCAAATGATCGGAAATTTTTGACCAAAAGTACGTTCGTACTATAAAACACAATCAACCCATAATGTTAGTGCTTTATTTCGAGTTTTTTAAAGTTGGTGACACCGAGCGCAACCTTACCTAAAATTTATGCTATTTAGCATCATTTTTATAAATAATAAATAAATTTTGGGCTAAAAAAATAACATAAGAGGGTCCATACTTAAAACATAACTTATAATTAAAGGTGTTAATATAGGCTGAAAAAATAAGTTCTAATTATTAGATCCAATTTCTCAGCCACTAAATTTGGCCCATCTTATATCCTTTCCATACATGAATATTCATGGGAAAGTAAGCTTGCATGCGCAGGCTATTGTCCTTACATATGTGGGTCTATCTTGCTTGATTTGGTTTCTTCTAAGAAGAATTTGGCTTCCATAATCATGATCGTGAATTGAACTAGGTCCAAAGATGCTTATACGTCATTATGTCAAGAAATGACTTAATAATAAAAGACACCTTTCATATTCAAATGTTTAGTTGGTTATGTAAGAATCCATGAACTTTTCACATACAAACATCATCAATACATGTGTTTTCTTTATTCTAAGGTCATTATAAAAGGGGTGTGCTATATACATAAGTAACATAATGCTAAATTTACATGTTGCCGACTTTCGGCGCAAGGCGCCAACGCCCATTTTTTTGTTTTTCGGAAAGAAGGCGTTGATTCTTGACGCCCGAAGTTTATATGTAAAGTTTTTGAATGTTGTCATTGTAAAGCCTCGAAAATCACTTTAAAAATTTCTCTTTTTCCCGCACAAAATAATGCGAGTGTCTTAGGGCCCGTTTGGTAGAGAGAGTTTATGAGTTGAAGAGGATGAGAATTATGAAAAAATTTCAACCGCATAAAGATAGATTGTGTTTAACAAATTTTGCTATGAAAGTTTAGTTGTAATTATTTTTAATAGGTTAATTGAATCTATTTATCAATGAAATTCATTATCTGCTCACTTCATGTATTTCTAACTAATTTTCTACACTAAATTGCTTATTGTATTACTGAAATACCCTCTAAAAAACACACTATACCACTTATACGCAATCATGTACCACTATCACGCTACCGTAATGCTAAATTTCCAATGATATGTTTTTTAGCGCCGACACCTATTTTTTCATTGGAAATCTTAAAAGTAAAACAAAAATCGCGTGCGTCGGATTGCGAGTTATTTTTACATTAGTAAAACGAAGATAGTGTATATAGCTTTTTCATTATAAAATGTAGCAGTAATCTTTCTTCACTAAAACATCACCACACCCTACTTTTTCTACGATATGCGTCAACCATTCTATCATCGCTCACGAGGTTAACATTTTATGAAATTTCTATATTGTAATTTGTGTAAGAAAATCCGATGTTTAATTATAATAGTTTCCATGCTCTTTTATTTACATCAAAGAATTACCATGATTTAAATTCTATTTTATTTTCTATGCTCTCTGATTTCATATTCAAATTGGTAGGTCTCAGTGATATTGTGTAGGTTAGGCTCGCATACTCCTAAGAAACGACGAAGGAGGTTGTTACGCTAGAATTGTAGCACGCAAAAGTCTTAAATTTATAACTCGATATATTTTTCCTAATGTCCCTTTCTTGTACCCAAGCAAGTTCCAAATCTTAAGTACAAGATAAAATGGAATATAAGTCATAAAGATCAACGAAAAGTGTTTCAAAATATTTTTGGTGGTGTGCTCCACTCATAGATCACTCTAAGAGAATGCTTCATGGTGTTTAAAATCAAAATATGATCAAAACATTTTATAGATATAAGAAAGTTGTTCATCTTTGCATAAAATCGTAGAATGCATAATAAATTATAATTATCGAAATTAATCATGCATAATCCAGTTTAAACCACTAAGTCAATCAACAAGCTCGAGGTCTCAAGGGCTTTTCAAAAGAAGGTCAAGAAACGTGTGAGGGTGGGATGTATATAGGGAATGTGGTGCTAGAATTCGGGAAAAGGATCTTCACTTCAATTGCTTTGAACTTCAATATCTTCCACCAATAAGCTTTGCTTATTTACTTTTTTGCTTTTTGGAATGCATGGACAGATGTGCACAATAACCGAAGCCTAGGAGATCAGCAATCATCAATTTCTTGAGATGCATCAAACCCTTGATGCACATACCATGACCCGTTAGGAATATCGCTCAATCCGACTTTGGCAAGACACAAACACCCGGCTATGTGAATGGTGCCGAGTTACTCATCATCATGATTGACTTCCCCAAACCTATTTGTTTCTTTCTAACTTCCAGCCAACATCTCAACTTTTCCTTCACTTGCTTTTCATTTGCTTGCTTCCAAATTCCCGGATAGGTAAAGGGAGGCAAATATATATATGAGGGGCTAAGCATGATCAAGAAGAAGAAGAGAAGAGAATGAATTGCCTTGGTCTTTCCAGGAAGAGAGTGAGAGAACTCATCATGTGGTGTCAACCTTCAAATTCAACATAATTTTGATAGAAACAAAGTATTAAACATGCCAAAATTTCAAACAAAGCATTTAGCAACTTAAACATATTATAAAACCTTTCAAACATATAAAGATTTCAAAACCAGTCTGCAAACAGAATCTTCACTGAGGTCATATCCAGATAAGAAGCACAAAATCGTTTCGAAAACTTTCTCAGTTAAACCACCTCGGTCGAGATGTTCTAAGTCAACCGAGGTGCTGCACCTCAATTGGTCAGAATCATTTCGGTCGAGGTCATAAAATTTTTTTTTCTTAACCAATTTTGACGTTTTTCTCAATCAACTAACCTGTATACATGCATGTAGTCTCAGATAAACACATAGAGCATAAAGAAAATCATAAATATCCGAACCGAGTCATACAAGCATACACATAAGTCATATAAATACATCCAAATACCCCATACTTGGGACACATTGTCTCAATGGGTCAAAATAAGTCTGAAAGAAAGTACTCACCGGACATAAGTTGAGCTGCATAACAAATAAATAAAAGAAATCCCTGCAAGCTCTAGTCCTGATCTGGTGGTGGTGGTGGTGGTGGTGGTGGTGGATATGGCATGTACGGATGTTGGGATGGGTCAAAAGGGTAGCCCATAGTGTGCTGGAACTGTATCTCCAACATCCGGCGCTGGTAGTGCTGGCTCTCCCTCATCTCCAACATGTCCAAGGATAGAGCGGCATAAGAGTCGATCATCTGATCCGTCAGCTCGTCTATCCGTCTGTGAGCTACGGGATCCCGCTGTCTGCGGACTTTGCGCATGACAGGACGTGATAGTGGTGCAGCTGCCTCCTCCTCAGTCTCCTCGTCTTCCAGATCGACGACTGGTACACTGGGACCGGCTGTGTCCATCCCTTTCTCCATGGCAGCACCGCCATCATCCTCCTCCTGTGCCTGAGCTGCTACATCTCTAGCATCATCAATGTAAGACATCCATGCAGTGGACTAGTACTGAGGGTCGTAGACGGAGAACTGGGATGACCACCTAATACCCTGAGGGGCAGTCTGCTCCCAAGGCATCGCCATATATGGCGTAGTGAGTCCACGAGGAACTAGAATCCTCCTAGTGATCATCTCCTGCAGCCCCAGCGGCTTGGCAGCCGCCACCAGTACATGCACTCAAATCCAACCCCATCATAGTAGCTATGTGAGTCACTAAACCACCACAACAAATGTCCCCCTTTGCCTTAGCCTTGATCCGGTACAAATCCTCAGCTAGCATCGCACCAAAATCAGGCACACCCCAAGTCACCATGCAAAATAAGCTCAAAAGCTCCCCCTGTATAACCTTTTGGGGCGTCTCAGTACGCGCCAAAAGTGTCTCGCTGAATATACGGTGGGCGAGTCTGAAAGCGAGGTGGAAGATGATCCTCTTCCTGGAGTCTCCAGGTCTCCACCTATCAGCATGCTAAACTACATGAGCTATCTGTCCCCGAAACTGTAGAGCTACAACTCGAGAGGGGAAATCGGGAACTGTGGGGGTCGGGAAGCCGAAGACGTCTCTCCACTAATCCATCGGTACTAAATAATTCCGGTTCAGCAACCGGTACTTGATGGCCCTCTCCTCGGGCAGGTGAGTCACAGAACTCACAAACTCCAGTTGTCACGCTAGGAAATAGCACAAAAAAAGCTTTAAATTTATAACTCGAACTAAATCCTAAACTACCTAGCGAAACCCGCAGTGTACGGATCGTTATGTAGAAAGGTAAGTATTCCGAGGTCGAACTCAAAGACTGAGGTGAAATCGAGTCAAGCAATGATCAAGAATAGTGTAAATCTAGGCTAAGACAAGATGAGGAACAAAGAAAATGGAAAACTCAATGTTTTTGTTGGTTTTTGTGGTCATCAAGCAAGGGTCATAACTCATGCAAAGCAATAAACCAAACCAAAAATCAGCACAAATAAACGAGTCAAACGAGATATTGATCAAGAGAAAGGGAAGACGGATTCTAGGGGTTGGAAATTCCGGTTATGGCATAAAACTCAAGTTATCTATTCATTCTTTGGATTGATTATGATATGTTGGGATTAAGTGTTCCTAAAATGGGATCAATTACCGGGTAAGTCTCATGATCCAACTAATCCACACCTAAGGTCTCATTACCGGTTAAGTCTCTAAGAACCTAAGGGGAGGAATTTAACACAAACCGGATTGTTTAATTAGGGATCTAACCTATCCTCACCGGGTAAGTCTCGGAAAGGGAAGTCCTAATCAACTATCCTAGCACATTTAATCCAATGGCGACTTATTAGGCTCACCATTACCTAAGGTTTTGCTATTTTAGATTCTAAGGGCAAGGATTACCGGGTAAGTCTCTCCTAACACTTAGTCGCTACACTAGGACACCCTAGGGTAGGTTAAACTCAGCTAAAACTTAGGGTTTCAACAATTTTATGAACCTAAGATAAGATCCTTCGAACCAGGAAGAACCACGGTTTGTTCTACAGAAACCACGACCGTGGTTCTTCAAGAACTACCCGTGATTTCTAACAGTAGCTACGTTCATAACAAAAATCATCCAAAGGTAAATCTAAGTTCGTCCTATCATAGATCTAGCCATAACCATCCTTTCCTTACCCTAGAATCACATCAATCTAGCCTACAACATTCATATTAGAAATCAAAACAAACAAGCATAGATTCATGACCTCCATTGCAAGAAAATGAGAGAAAGAAGATGAACAAATGAACTTCAAACACAATCTAAATCTGAAGATGAAATTAGAACGACTTACAACCCTTCCAAAGGAAGGTTCAAGAGTTCAAAAACTTCTAGAAATAAATCCGAAAATACAAGAGCTAAGTGTGTCTTCTCCTCTCCTCTTAAATGGCAATGGCTCCTTTCTTCTTCTTCTTGCACTTTCCTTCCTAGAAAAAGTCCTTCTTCTTCTTGGAATATATTTTGTCAAAGAAAAATGGAGAATATGTGAGCTGCTCTCAAACTACCCAAATCCCAGCTGCCTCTAACAACTATCAAGGACCACTTTTATAACCAATTTCTTCATGAGCTGGCCATGAGAATCGTGGCACAGCTGTCACGAGAATTTGGCAAAATCCACGGTCATTTCCACGGCCGTGGTTCTTCAGAGAACCGTGATTCTGTGCAGAAACTTCGCCTTGGATCATTAGGCTGTGGTTTGGTGCATGGCCTGTGTTGGCAAGGTTCCTTGAGTCTTTCTCAGCCCTTGCCTTGCGTTCTAATGAGTTTGGAAACGTGTCCTCTAAATGAGCGACCCTCAAACGTGTCGTTTTGGCTCGAAACTTCCCGAAATACCTACAAAACGCACACAAGTCCGTGTAGACGTCTATCTCGACAAAATACATGTTTTGAGTGCAAAACGTATTGGACTAGTGCTAGATAATGCATGATTGAGCGAGAATTCTACCTAAATGTGCACCTAAAACTATGCTATAAATCGTGTTATCAAAATACCCCATACTTAAGGTTTGCTCGTCCCCGAGCAAATTCCCAACTATAGACTAAGAGATGACATGATTTATATATGCAGAAAAATGGCAAAATCTTTTTGGTTTTGTGCTTCTACTATTGGATCACCTTCATAGTCATGATCAATGGCAATTGAATAAGCAATTATGTATCAAACAATAAAGTCATGGAAAGACCATTGTACTTAACTCAAAAACATGCATGAGTTGGGAGGACGGAGATGTCAAGAAGATCAAGAGTCTATCCAATCTAGATTACTAAGTCTTACAAACATGCAAGTAGGTCATAAGGGCTTGTGACATAAAAGGCTAATAATCGTTTCAATTGGGGAGGGGAATTTTCTAGGTATGTGATGCTAATCCGGGAATGGAACTAACTTCACTTCCTTGTCCTCGATCAACTTCCCCCAAGTGCATATTTTCCTATCTTGCTTTCTTTTCTTTTTCTTTAGCTCATTTTTGAGACAATGGCATTGGTGTACAATAGCCGAAACCTCGGTGATTAGCCATCCTCGGGCTTTTTCTCTTTTTCGAGGTGCATCCACACCGGGCACACATACCAAAGCTCGTTAGGGCTATTGGCTCATTTGACTTTGGCAAGGCACCAACACCCGATTATGTGAAGTGTACCGAGTTACTTGTCATTTAAACCAACGCCCCCAAACCTATTTTGGCTACACTTCCACAATAATTTCAGCATTCCATTCACGACATTCTTTTCATTACATCTTCAACCCGCACTTGCTTTTTACACATTCAAACACACTAGCATGCTCCTATTCCCGGATGGGTTTTAAAAGGAGGTCAAATTTTATATCAATTGAGGTGCTCAAGCAATCATGATCAAGATGAGAAGTAGAGAAAGATGAAGTGCCTTATTCATTCCTAGATGGTATGCAAGAACTATCATGTAATTTCGATTTTCAATACTCAATCCATTCTAGGCAATCATCATGATCTCAAGTCATTCATGGAATTCAAGAGAAGTAGTTCAAGTCCACATATGCATTTACCAATTCAACACATAAGGCCATTCATAGCCAATCACAAGACAGGTTTCATCATTAGGATCATATCCAAGCCTAGAAAGCACAAAAATTTTTTTAAATTTTCTGATTTTTATGGAATTTTCGATTTAAGTATGTACAATGCAAGATATGTGCAAATATTAACCTATCCTAGATGCTCATCATGCAAAGGATCATGCAAACCCCACCCCATACTTAGAAACACATTGTCCCCAATGTGGTATTCAAGTAAAGAGAGTGAAAGAAGGTTCTCACAATGTAAAATGGTTTTCTTCGGTATTTGGGAATTCCTAAGAGGATTGATGTTGGATGATCCTTTCAACCATGGTAGGGAGCTCTAAGCATCCTTCAAGCTTTGAAACCCGCGCTAGGCACCGCTAGCCGTCCAAGTTCCGCGTCCGCTCCACCCATGATTAGTGAGGGTTTCATCATCATCATTTCCAAGAAAGGCTTCCAATGCCACTAATGTTCTAGCACACATAGAATAGACAAAACACACAAAGCACACAAAAAACAGAAAAATCTAAGCTAAAATGAAGAAAAAATGTTACCGATGGGTTGCCTCCCACCAAGCGCTTCTTTAAGGTCATTAGCTTGACCAAACTCGGGAGCGTTTATGCAAGGTGAAGCGGGGCGATCATGTCTATTGGGGCTCCCGGAATGTACTTCTTCAAGCGATGCCCATTCACTTTGAAATCTCCACAATGCTCCCCTCCTATCTCAATAGCTCCATGGGGAAAGATCTTCTTTACCACATATGGCCCGGTCCATCTTGATTTGAGCTTTCCGGGAAAGAGCCTTAGCCTCGAGTTGAAGAGAAGGACAAGATCTCCTTCACTTAACTCTTTTGGAATGATCCTCTTGTCATGCCACCTTTTGGTTCTCTCCTTGTAAATCCGGGCATTCTCATAAGCTTCCAACCGGAGTTCCTCAAGGGCATTGATATCAAGCAATCTCTTCTCTCCCGCCTCCTTGAGGTCAAAATTTAGCCACTTAATGGCCCAATAAGCTCTATGCTCCATTTCCACCGGAAGATGGCAAGACTTGCCATAGACCAATTTGTAGGGAGTGGTGCCAATAGGTGTCTTGAAGGCGGTTCTATATGCCCATAGTGCGTCATTGAGCTTCATGGCCTAATCCTTCCTTGTTCTAGACACCGTCTTCTCGAGGATGGCCTTAATTTCTCGGTTGGAGATCTCCACTTGGCCACTAGTTTGGGGGTGGTAGGGTGTGGCCACTTTATGAGTCACCCCATACTTGGCCAAAAGTGCTCCAAAGTTCCTATTTGTGAAGTGCTTCCCTCCATCACTAATGATCACCCTTGGTGTTCCAAACCTAGGGAAGATCACTCGGTTGAAGAACCGTACCACCACCTTGGCATCATTCGTAGGAGAGGCGATTGCCTCTACCCATCTTGACACATAGTCCACCGCCAATAGGATGAATAGATTGCCACATGAAGAAGGGAATGGTCCCATGAAGTCTACACCCCACACATCAAAAATCTCAACTTCTTGGATGTTGTTCAAGGGCATTTCATTCCTCCTTGAGATGTTCCCCGTTCTTTGGCAAGCATCACATACCGCTACAAAACCTTGCACATCTCTAAACAAGTTAGGCCAATAAAAACCGGATTGCAATACCTTGGCACACGTTTTGTGTGAGCTAGCATGGCCTCCACATGGTAGGGAGTGACAATGCCGGATCACACTCTCCACTTCATCTTCCGGTATGCATCTTCTAAGCACCCCATCCGGGCCTCTCTTGAATAGAAGTGGCTCGCTCCAATAGTAATGCCTTACATCGTTGAAGAACTTCTTCCTTTGTGAATATGATAATCCGGGAGGCACTTCCTCACACACCAAGTAATTCACAATGTCGGCATACCATGGCTCACTTCCCCTAGCCACTTGGAATAAGCATTCTTCCACCATTTGCAATTGTTCATCCCGGAACGAGTCATCTATCGGAATGTTGTCTTTCCCAAGCTCCAATGGTGGGAGTCTACTAAGGTGATCCGCCACCGAGTTCTCGGATCCCTTCTTATCTCTTATCTCCAAATCAAACTCTTGAAGAAGAAGGATCCACCGAATCAACCTTGGCTTGGCATCCTTCTTTGTAAGTAGATAACGGATCGCCGCATGATCCGTGTAAACTATGACCTTCGCTCCAACAAGGTACGAGCGGAACTTCTCAAATGCATACACTACCGCTAACAACTCCTTCTCGGTAGTAGCATAATTGAGTTGGGCATCATCTAGCGTCTTGCTAGCATAGTAAATAGCATGAGTGCGCCCTTCTTTCCTTTGCCCCAAAACGGCCCCAACAGCCACATCACTTGCATCGCACATAATCTCAAATGGTAGACTCCAATCCGGAGGTTGCATGATAGGTGCGGAGATCAAGGCACTCTTCAACCTACAAAACGCTTCAAGACAATCTTTGGAAAACACAAAATCAACATCTTTCATTAGTAGGTTAGTGAGAGGCTTAGAAATTTTAGAGAAATCTTGAATAAACCTCCGGTAAAAACCGGCATGCCCTAAGAAACTCCTTACCCCCTTCACCGAGGTAGGTGGCGGCAACTTCTCTATTGTTTCAATCTTAGCCCTATCAACCTCAATGCCACGGTTAGACACCAAGTGTCCTAACACAATCCCTTAACTTACCATGAAGTGGCATTTTTCCCAATTTAAGACAAGATTTGTTTCCTCACATCTTTGCAACACCAATGACAAATTAGCTAAGCAATTATCAAAAGAAGAACCGTAAACAGAGAAATCATCCATGAACACTTCCATGATATTTTCTATGTATTCCGAAAAGATGGCCATCATACACCTTTGAAAGGTGGCGGGTGCATTACACAACCCAAATGGCATTCTCCTATATGCAAATGTACCCCATGGACATGTAAAAGTTGTTTTCTCTTGGTCATCGGGGTGGATAGGGATTTGGAAGAATCCACTATACCCATCTAGATAGCAAAAGTGAGAGTGTTGAGCTAATCTTTCTAGCATTTGGTCAATGAAGGGGAGGGGAAAGTGATCTTTCCTAGAGGCCATGTTCAATTTCCTATAATCTATACACATTCTCCATCCCGTGACCGTCCTAGTTGGTATTAGTTCATTGTTCTCATTAGTTACTACCGTCATTCCACCCTTCTTAGGTACTACATAAACGGGGCTAACCCACTTACTATCCGAGATAGGGTAGATAATTCCCGCATCTAGCAACTTAATGATTTCCTTCTTGACCACCTCTTTCATTATAGGATTCAATCTCCTTTGATGTTCAATAGAGGGTTTGTGGTTATCTTCCATCATTATCTTATGCATGCACAAAGATGGCTTAATGCCAACCAAATCATCAATAGTATAACCAATGGCTTTCCTATGCAATCTTAGTTCATGCAGCAATTTAGCAAGTTCATCATCACTCAAGCATGCATTAACAATCACCGGATATGTAGAATTATCACCAAGGAATGCATACTTTAAATGAGAGGGGAGGGGTTTGAGTTCAAGTGAGGGAGGACCTTTATCGGTTGAAGACGATCCAAATAAGATTGGATGAGATGAATCCAAGGCAAATGAAGACTCTCCTTGGCTCCTAGAAGCTTGATCGCCATCAAGAGCTGATCCAGGGAAAACCACGGTTGGAATCACGGTTGGTTCAACTTCCACGACCGTGGTTCTTGCCAAGCTTGCTTCTCGGAGTTGTCCAGAGAGTTTGACGGCCGTGGAACCCAAATCTCGACCGTGGAACTTGCAGCTGTTCACAATTTCTTCATGGCTCCCAAATCCAACTCTTGGCTCTTCTTCCAAAGCCTCCAAGGCCTTGATCTCTTCATTGCATTCCTCCTCAATGTCCTCCTCCATCATACTCAAGGTAAGAACCTTTTCCAAGGGGTCCTTGATCAAAATCGAGCTCACCATTTCTCTAGATTCTTCTTGCTCGACTATGTTGAAGATATCTTCATCAAGGGTTGGCCCTTTCATCATTGTGGACAGCTTGAACTTGATGTTCTCCTCTCCAATGTTGAAGGAGAGAGTCCCGTTCTTGCAATCCACTAAACATCCGGAGGTAGCTAAGAAAGGTCTTCCTAGGATGATGGGAACCGGGTAATCCGCCGGAATGTCCAACACTACAAAGTCAATAGGCACATAGAACCCTCCTAATTGCACCGGAATGTCCTCAAGAATCCCAACTGGATGAGTGATAGAACGGTCCGCCATATAGAGGGTCATCTTGACCGGCTTTGGCTCTCCTAACCCGACCTTGTTGCTAAGTGCAAGCGGTATGATGCTTACACTTGCTCCAAGATCACAAAGGGCCTCGTATTTCACATCTCCCACTCCTATTGGGACGCAAAAAGAGCCCGGATCCCTTAGCTTGGGAGGCATTGCTTCCTTCATTGTTTGGATTAACTCCGAGGATCTCTTGGTCATCCTAATCTCCCCATACTCCTCCAACTTCCTTTTGTTGGAGAGTATTTCTTTCAAAAATTTTCCGTATGCCGGCATTCCTAAGATGGCATCCATGAACGGAATGTTAATATGTAACTTGGACATTAGTTCAAGGAACTTACCAAAGTGATTGTCCAAACGAGCTCTTGCTCTTGATTGTGGGAACGGTAGTGGTGGCTTGTATGGAGGCGGTGCTACATAAGTTGGCTCTACATTCTTGCTCTTGCCTTCATCATCTTGCTTTCTTCCCTCTTCTACCACTACTTGACTCCCCTTAGCTTGGTCCTTGGGCAAAGGATCCTTCATACTCAACCCACTCCTTGTTGTGATAGCCAAAACTTGGCCTCTTGGGTTGTCTTCGGTTCTTCCGGGAAGCTTCCCCGGATCTCTATGTGCCTCACCCGCCTTTTGAAAGACTTGTGCTTCCAAGACTTTTTGAGCCTTAGAAATTGAAGTAACGGTGCTCTCAAGTCCACTCAATCTTCCTAGCAATTGTTCAAACATGACTTCGGTTCTATCCTTTGAAGGTTGAGTAAAACCGGGTGGAGGTTCTTGTGAAGCTCTTTGTGGTGGAGTTGTGCTTGTGGAGGCGGGAGGGTTCAAGGCTCCATCCGGATTAGAGTAAGAAAACCCGGGATGGTTGTGGTTTGGCCAGTAATTGTTGAATTGCCGGTTGTTGTTGAAATTTCTTGGGCCTTGGTAATTGTTGAAGTTGCCCCTTCCCATATAATTCACATCTTCCTCCTTGGAAGACAAGTTGGCTCGTGGAGGTGCTTGAGGAGTTGCTTGGCTTTTCAAGGTGGTAGTGCACAACTCTCTCAAGGACTTCAACTCATTGTTGATGGCGTCAAGCTTGAAATTGCTCATGGTGACTTCGCTCACCTCATATGCTCCCGCCTTTCTCCCTTCACTCTTCCTATGGGAGTATTTCTCAATCACTAGAGCTTGCTTCTCCACAAACTCCCAAGCATCATCTACATGTTTCTCCATAAATGTCCCACCGGAAAGAGATTGAAGCTTGAATTGGCTATCTTCATCAAGCCCCTTGAAGTAGATCTCCAATAGCTCAATCTTCGGTATACCATGGTGTGGGCAATCTAGGAGAAGGTCTTTGAATCTCTCCCAAGACTTGAACAAACTTTCTCTATCCCTCATCACAAAGGCATTGATCTTTCCCCTTAATTCGGTAGTCTTGGAAGGTGGGAAGAACTTGGTCAAGAACTCGGTTGTCATCTCCTCCCAAGTACCAACTCTCCCTTGTGGAATAGATTGATACCAAGCTAAGGCCTTGTCCTTAAGAGAGAAGGAGAAAGCCCTTAGCTTATGGTTGTTGCTCTCCAATCTCGGCGGTCTAAGAGTCTCCATCAAAATCTCATAGTTCATCAAATGTTGGTGAGGAGACTCTCCCTCCATCCCTCCAAATTGGTTATGCCGGATCATTTGTAGAACTTGAGGGCGGAGCTCGTAATCATGGGCTGCGGGATCTCCTAGATTCACACCCGGTCGGTGTGCTCTTTGTGCCGGATCCATACGTTGCCCCAATGTTTGTGGCTCATCCATAGCAATGGGCACAACCCTAACGTTCACCGCCGGCTGCGGTTGTGGTGGAGGTGGAGGAGGTTGTTGACGGTTAAGTTCCCTTTGCACAAGTGCTTGCCTAATCTCCTCAATCTCCCTCTTAGTTGCCTCTTGCCTCTCATTGGCAAGTCTCCTTTCTTCCTCCAAGAGCTCATCTCTTAGCCTAATTTGCTCTAAGGCTTCATCCAGCTCAGCTTGGAGATTCCTACCGGCCATCTCTTTCTCTTTTCGAATGCTCTTGGATCTAGATCTAAGGGTTTTCTCCGGTTCGGGATCGAATGGAGCTAAATCCTTGCCACGAGATCTTCGCATACACCTAAAGAGTAAGAGGTGTCCTGAAAAGCAAAGACACACACCAAAGAGAGATCAAAAGCAACAAGAAAGATCTACACTATAAACAATCACGAAATGACTCAATCTAGACCTAGTCCCCGGCAACGGCGCCAAAAACTTGTCACGCTAGGAAATAGCACAAAAAAAGCTTTAAATTTATAACTCGAACTAAATCCTAAACTACCTAGCGAAACCCGCAGTGTACGGATCGTTATGTAGAAAGGTAAGTATTCCGAGGTCGAACTCAAAGACTGAGGTGAAATCGAGTCAAGCAATGATCAAGAATAGTGTAAATCTAGGCTAAGACAAGATGAGGAACAAAGAAAATGGAAAACTCAATGTTTTTGTTGGTTTTTGTGGTCATCAAGCAAGGGTCATAACTCATGCAAAGCAATAAACCAAACCAAAAATCAGCACAAATAAACGAGTCAAACGAGATATTGATCAAGAGAAAGGGAAGACGGATTCTAGGGGTTGGAAATTCCGGTTATGGCATAAAACTCAAGTTATCTATTCATTCTTTGGATTGATTATGATATGTTGGGATTAAGTGTTCCTAAAATGGGATCAATTACCGGGTAAGTCTCATGATCCAACTAATCCACACCTAAGGTCTCATTACCGGTTAAGTCTCTAAGAACCTAAGGGGAGGAATTTAACACAAACCGGATTGTTTAATTAGGGATCTAACCTATCCTCACCGGGTAAGTCTCGGAAAGGGAAGTCCTAATCAACTATCCTAGCACATTTAATCCAATGGCGGCTTATTAGGCTCACCATTACCTAAGGTTTTGCTATTTTAGATTCTAAGGGCAAGGATTACCGGGTAAGTCTCTCCTAACACTTAGTCGCTACACTAGGACACCCTAGGGTAGGTTAAACTCAGCTAAAACTTAGGGTTTCAACAATTTTATGAACCTAAGATAAGATCCTTCGAACCAGGAAGAACCACGGTTTGTTCTACAGAAACCACGACCGTGGTTCTTCAAGAACTACCCGTGATTTCTAACAGTAGCTACGTTCATAACAAAAATCATCCAAAGGTAAATCTAAGTTCGTCCTATCATAGATCTAGCCATAACCATCATTTCCTTACCCTAGAATCACATCAATCTAGCCTACAACATTCATATTAGAAATCAAAACAAACAAGCATAGATTCATGACCTCCATTGCAAGAAAATGAGAGAAAGAAGATGAACAAATGAACTTCAAACACAATCTAAATCTGAAGATGAAATTAGAACGACTTACAACCCTTCCAAAGGAAGGTTCAAGAGTTCAAAAACTTCTAGAAATAAATCCGAAAATACAAGAGCTAAGTGTGTCTTCTCATCTCCTCTTAAATGGCAATGGCTCCTTTCTTCTTCTTCTTGCACTTTCCTTCCTAGAAAAAGTCCTTCTTCTTCTTGGAATATATTTTGTCAAAGAAAAATGGAGAATATGTGAGCTGCTCTCAAACTACCCAAATCCCAACTGCCTCTAACAACTATCAAGGACCACTTTTATAACCAATTTCTTCATGAGCTGGCCATGAGAATCGTGGCACAGCTGTCACGAGAATCTGGCAAAATCCACGGTCATTTCCACGGCCGTGGTTCTTTAGAGAACCGTGATTCTGTGCAGAAACTTCGCCTTGGATCATTAGGCTGTGGTTTGGTGCATGGCCTGTGTTGGCAAGGTTCCTTGAGTCTTTCTCAGCCCTTGCCTTGCGTTCTAATGAGTTTGGAAACGTGTCCTCTAAATGAGCGACCCTCAAACGTGTCGTTTTGGCTCAAAACTTCCCGAAATACCTACAAAACGCACACAAGTCCGTGTAGACGTCTATCTCGACAAAATACATGTTTTGAGTGCAAAACGTATTGGACTAGTGCTAGATAATGCATGATTGAGCGAGAATTCTACCTAAATGTGCACCTAAAACTATGCTATAAATCGTGTTATCACCAGTGTAGGCTCGAGATAGGCTGGAGCTCTAATCTCCATGAACTGCTCCAGCCCAACCATCAAGACCATCCGTCTCAAATCCTCCGCAACATATAAATAGTAAAAAGCGGAAATGTCTAAAAACCGCGGCGCAATTACAGGGCGCGTACAGATGCGGTCGTAATCAGCCTAGTGACGCTCATGTATCACCGATATGGAGGGTCGAGAAGAAGAAGAAGGGGGTGATCTATCTCTCAGGACAATCTCGCGATCTGACCTGGAACTCATTTTCTCTTTTTTGTCTGACAGTTCACCTCAGTTGCTTGTCAGGTCTCAAGAATCACCTCGGCCGAGGCGCATGTCGACTAGACCGAGGTGTGAAGTTGTTCAATTTCAACTCTCGGAATTTCAGTTCTTTTCCCCTGATTTCACTACAGATTGTTCCTAAGGGGTACTTAATCCATTTTCAACAAGAATCAGTGGCAACCAGAGCCAATTTCTTCCAAAATCTGTGACAATAGAGAGTTTAGGGTTTTCGAACGTTTACCCCAGATTCAGTCGGTTTGAGGCGTTTTTGTTGTAGATTCTCGCTTGCAAACTGTTCCACTAGCCTTTCCTTGCCGAATGGAAGCAAGAATCATCGAAAACGATCGAGAAACGAAGAAAACGAGGTCGGGGTACGCCGCGGTCAAGGGGGAAGATGGGAGGGAAAGAGGAAAAATTGTTCCCCTTTTATACCTCTCGCCGATTCTGCTGTCACCTCGGTCGAGGTGGTCCCGACTGGACTGAGGTGTCTGGACCGATGTGGATCGTTGGCAGCCCTAGTCGCCTCGGTTGCTCAAGAATCATCTCGGTCGAGGTGCTGTGACTGCAACCGAGATGTGTCTCAGTCAAACTTCGTCTTCTCAATTTCTCGAACTTATGTCCTTCCAGTGTTGCTCCTAGGTTGTATTCTTGCTTTAGAAAGTACCTGGTTTCTGTCTAGGACGCCAAAAACAAGCAAAGCGAAGCAAAAGTAAACTATCTAAAGTTAGACTAGGAAAGGGAAAAGAAAGCAATACCTTGGGTTGCCTCCCAAGAAGCGTTTGGTTTAAGGTCGCTAGCTGGACCGTACGGTATCCCTAAACAAGATATAGTGGTGCAATCTCCTCAACCTGGACATCCGGTTGGTATTTCTTAAGTCTATGACCATTGACCTTGAAGTTTCCACTTGTTTCTCCCCAAATCTCAACTGCACCATAAGGGAAAACATGTTTCACAACGTAAGGTCCTGTCCATCTAGATTTCAACTTACCTGGAAAGAGGCGAAGGCGGGAGTTGAAGAGTAGAACTAAATCTCCTTCTTTGAACTCTTTAGGAATGATACGCTTGTCATGCCATTTCTTTGTCCTTTCCTTGTAGATTTTGGCATTCTCATAGGCGTTCAAACGCAGCTCCTCCAGCTTATTGATGTCCAATAGCCGTTTCTCACCGGCTTCCTTGATGTCGAAGTTCAACCATTTGATTGCCCAATACGTCTTGTGTTCTAACTCAACGGGCAAATGACAAGACTTCCCATATACCAAATTATAAGGGGTGGTACCAATGGGAGTCTTGAATGCGGTCCTATAAGCCCAAAGAGCATCGTCCAACTTTATGGACCAATCCTTCCTCGTCCTAGAGACGGTTTTCTCCAAGATTACTTTGATTTCTCTATTCGAGATCTCGACCTGTCCACTAGTTTGAGGGTGATAAGGGGTCGCTACCTTGTGGGTTACCCCATACTTCGATAGAAGTGCTTTAAACTTCCGGTTGATAAAATGTGTCCCTCCATCGCTGATGATGATGCGTGGAGTCCCAAAACGTGGAAAGATAGTTCTATTAAAGAACTTCACAACCACCATGGCATCATTAGTGGGAGAGGCAATGGCTTCCACCCATCTAGAGACGTAGTCGACAGCTAGGAGAATGTAGAGGTTTCCTCCGGATGATGGGAAAGGTCCCATGAAATCAACCCCCCATACATCAAAAATCTCGACCTCCTGGATGTTATTGAGTGGCATCTCGTTCCTCCTAGATAAATTCCCTATGCTTTGGCATGCATCACAAGAGACAACAAACATTTGCACATCCTTAAATAATGTAGGCCAAAAGAAACCAGAACGCAATACCTTAGCTCATTTTTTGTGAGCGCTAGCATGTCCTCCACAAGGAAGCGAGTGGCAATGCCGTATAGCACTAGTAACTTCATCTTCCGGAATGCATCTCCGAAACATCCCGTCTGGACCTCTCTTAAACAATAGAGGTTCATCCCAATAGTAGTGGCGTACATCTTTAAAGAATTTTTTTCTTTGAGCGTACGTCAACCCGGGTGGTATTTCTTGGCAAACAAGATAATTAACAATGTCAGCATACCAAGGTTCTTTATTATTAGATATTTGGTGGAGAGAGTGTTCCACCAAGTGTGGATGAGTTTCAGAAAAGGGAGTAAGAAGTTTGTTATTCTCAATTGACGGTATCTCGCTTTCGACCTCGGTCGAGGTCCAGAGAGGGTGACCGAGATGTTCTTCAATCAAGAACATCTCGCTTGGTCAAGAAAGTGCCTCGGTCGAGGTACTGCAACTGGGACCAAAACTGAAGATTCACTTCTCCTGGATTAGTTTTTCAATCTTAGCTCCTGGATCTTCTTCCAGTGCTTTTAAGCTACGTATATCTGCATCACAAGAAGCATCTATACCTTCCTCCATTAAGCTAAAACTAATAACTCTCTCAAGTGGATCATTAATAAGGATAGAGCTCACCAATTCTCTTGATTCTTCTTCATCATAGATGTTGAAGATATCATCCTCTAGCGGCTCTCCTTTCATTGCAGCAAGCAATGCAAACTCTACTTGATCACCGCCAATGTTGAATTGCAACTTGGCGTTCTTACAATCCACATTGCAACCCAAAGTTGCTAGAAATGGTCTCCCGAGAATGATAGGAATGGGATAATCTGCGGGAATATCAAGAACAACAAAGTCTATAGGTAAATAGAAGTTACCTAACTTAACCGGGACGTCTTTCAAAATGCCCACGGGATAGGTAATGGAGCGGTCCGCCATGTATAACCGTATCTTCACCGGCTTGGGCTCTCCAAGTCCGATCTTCACACATAGCTCCAGCGGGATGATGCTCATGCTGGCTCCTAGATCACACAATGCCTCACAAGTGACATCCCCAACTTGAATGGGAATGCAAAAGGAGCCGGGATCTCTCAACTTAGGTGGCATCTTCTCCTTCATGATTTGAATGAGCTCCGAGGATTTAGATGTCATCCTTACTTCACCAAAGTCTTCTAGCTTCCTCTTCCTTGATAGAATCTCTTTTAAGAACTTCCCATAGGCGGGCATCCCTAGAATAGCATCAAGGAAAGGGATATTAATATGCAATTTATTCATCAAGTCAAGGAACTTACCAAAGTGCTTGTCTAGATGTGCTCTGGCCCTTGACTGGGGGAATGGAAGTGGTGGTTTATATGCAGGAGGTGGGACATAAATTTCAGTTTTCTCCTCCGCTTTCTGAGGCTCCACCTCGGATGGTACCTCGGCCGAATTTTTCTTCGTCTGTACCTGGACCGAGGTGTTCTTCACTGGCATCGACCGAGACACTAGATCTGCAGTTTTTAGTCCACTTCTCGTCGTTATTGCCATGATATGTCCCTTGGGGTTGCTCTCTGTCCTTGCTGGGAGCTTCCTTGGGTCTCTTGGTGCTTCATTCGCCTTATTAAAGAATTGTTGTTCTAAGGCTTTTTGTGCATTCGAAAATGAAGTCATGGACGTCTCCATAACACTAAGCTTGATCAACATAGCCTCCAACACTGCATCTTTCTTCTCTGGCTGGGAAGAGCTTGATCCACGCTCTTGGCTTTTCAATGGAGTAGAAGAAGAAGAAGAAGAAGAAGAGAGGAAGGGATTAGAAGAATTATTTGAATTGGAGTTAGAGTAAGGGTTACCCGAATTTTGATTTTGATTGTTGGGCCTCCAATTGTTGCTGTTCAACCCTCTATTGTTGTTGTAGTTGTTGTTCCGAGAACCATTGTCGTAGTTGTTGTTCCGGGACCTATTGTTGTTCCTTGAGCCTTGATATCCTTCCTCTTCCTTCTTGGTGTGAGCAACCAAAAGATCCTTCAATTGCTTCACATCATTCTTGAGGGAGGTGAGTTGATCATCATTTGATGGAGTTTCTTGGAAGTTGACTCTCTTAACTCCATTTTCATCTCCTTGGTGCGAGTACTTCTCCATGTGCAAAGCTTGTTTTTCAATGAACTCCCAAGCTTCATCAATTGGCATGTCCATGAATGTACCGGCGGATAGTAGTTGAAGGCTGAATTGGGTAGCTCCATCCAATCCCTTGAAGCAAATCTCCAACAACTCTATCTTTGGAATCCCATGATGTGGGCAATCCAAAAGAACATCTTAAAATCTTTCCCATGACTTGGACAAACTCTCCTTGTCCTTCATGATGAATGTATTGATCTTCCCTCTCATTTCAGCAGTTTTGGAGGGGGGAAAGAATTTTGTCAAGAACTCCGTCGTCATCTCCTCCCAAGTGTTGATCTTTCCGGGAGGAAGAGACTGGTTCCAAGTAAGCGCCCTGTCTTCAAAGAAAAGTAAAAAGGCCTTAACTTGTAATTATTATTTTCCACCCTTGAAGGTTTCAAGGTCTCCATCAAAATCTCATAGTTTTGTAAATGTTGATGCGGAGACTCAGTCTCTAAACCTCCAAACTGGCATTGGCGGATCATGGATAGAACTTGCGGTTGAAGTTCATAATTTTGCTCCGCTGGATCTCCTAGGTTGACTCCTGGACGCCTCACTTGCTGGTTTGGGTCCATCCTCTGCCCTAGGGTCTGTGGAATACCTGCAAAAAGAACATCTCGCACTGGCATCCAAGGTGGAAGTATCTCGGCCGGGGTAGCTGGAGCGGGATCCTGCCTCGGTCGAGGGTCTGGTCGAGGTAAGATCTGAGCTCGTAACTCAGCCATGTCAGCTGCAATCTCTGCAGCTCTGGTGCGATTTTCCTCCCTTTCACGCTGCAATTCCTCCCTATTAAGGCCCATTTGTTCCATCACCTCATTCAACTCGGCCTCAAGATCGCAATCGTCTTGATTGGCCATTTTTTCTTCTTTCAAGCGTCTCTTATATGTCTTTTCTGGCTCGGGATCGTAAGGAACGATTTCCTTCCCAGCACGGGTTCTTCGCATAAACCTAAAAGAAGAACCTGCGAAAGTCACTCAAGTAGAGTGGTTAGTAACAACAGGGGCAATAGCCCCGAAAGACAACCGTAACCGGCTTGGTCTAGACCAAGTCCCCAGCAACGGCGCCAAAAACTTGTTCGCTCCAAATGGTGTGTGCAAGCTTTAAATTTATAACCCAAGAAGTATGCTTAAAACAAGGATGCGAACCCGCAATGTACAGATCAATTGTAATAAAAGCAAGAATTTCAGGGGTCGATCACAGGGACTTAGGTGAAACAAAGCAAGTATAGGTTGTCAATATTGCAAATAACCACAAAAGCGATAAAAACAATCAAAGATGATAATAAGGTCAATTAAGGGGAATATGCAAATTCTAGGGATTAAAGCATCCAGTTGTGGTTCCAACTCAAAATCTCAAGTTAAGCGGACAAAGCTGAGGTTTTGCAAAGGGAAGGCGTTATTAAAGTGGAATAGATCACCGGGTAAGTCTCACTACTCACAATCCCAACCCAAAGAACCTATCACCGGGTAAGTCTCAAGGTACTAAGGAAAGGAATTATAGTCTCAAACCAACACACCAACTAAGAGAATAGAATCAACCTTTACCGGGTAAGTCTCAGGCTAACTCACAAAGATGGGATGAAGGCACACTCAAACCCCAATAAAGGAAAAACCTTTATTACCTACACTTATGATCATGGGTAACAAACAAAGAAATTACCAGGTAAGTCTCATCCTAGGCTTGCATTGAACCAGGAAAGGTGTAATAAGAAGAGGATTTGGCAAACTCTAACACTTAACTCTCAGTTTTGGATCAGAAAGGGTCACCTCGGTCAGTCAAGTTCCACCCCTGCCGAGATGTTCATCGACTGAACGAGATGTTCTAAGGTTAAGGATAAAGACTCGAGCTTTCAGGGTCCTACTGGGATTTAAGATTATTCTATCATTTTTTTTCCCACAACCTTCAGCCAATCACCCTAGAATCGCACAAGGAAATTAACCACTCATCATCACGAAAGCAATAATCAAATATATGGGAAGAGAATGAATATTTGAACAGAAAAACCTTAAGAACAAGGCTTCAATAACTGAATCAAATAAACAAATCAGCGTTCCTTAGAATCACAAATCAATCAAAAACAACAAACCAAAGGGAATCTAAGAAAGTCTTACAAATCCCCTTAAAAAGCTATAACAAGCTATGAACTTCCTTCCTTCAATCTTCAAACTTCCTTCAAAACTCCAGAAAATCCCTTAATTGCTGGATGCTCTCAGCCTCTAAGCATGGTTTAACTTGTGGAAAATCCAACCCTTTATATAGGAGAATTATCTTCCAAAGATAATAATATCTTAAAAAGATAATTTCCTAATAAAATATATCCATATCACTAAAATAGATCTCCAAAATATATGATCTTCCTTCCAGAAATCCAGCCCAAAAATATAAGATCTCTCCTTCCAAAAATAAAAGATCTCAGCCAAATATAATATATCTCGCCGCGTCAGGGTATTCGCCTTGGTCGGGGCGCTCCTCTAGATCACCTCGGTCGAGGTGACTCTGTGATCAACCGAGGTGACTCTCATATGAAGGTGAAATCTCTCGAATCTGGTCCAAAGTAAATCATCTTTGTTAATTCCAAGCTTCCTGAGCTCCTCTTTAAGCTCCCGAATGTAGCTCCAATGACTCCTTTGCTCCTTAGCTCCATTTTGATGCAAAACGTGTCATTTTACCTACATTTACAACGAAACTTGGTGTAGACCTCGATTCCCGCAAAGGTAGATGAAACGACAATATAATCACATAATATACATTCAAACATGCAGATTATTGAAGATAAAACGTCTAAACAAGTCCCAAAATATAGACTATAATACATGCTATCACCTAACTCCTAGCGAACCCACAGTGTATGGGTCGTTTTGTAGTAAGGATAGTATTCCGAGGTCGAACACAAAGATTAAGGTGAAATAAATCAAATAGTGACTAAGGATAGTGTAGACCTAATTTGAGAAAAGAGAAAGAAATAAAGAAATGAAAATCTCAATGTTTTTGGATTGGTTTTGTGGTGATCAATCAAGGTCCACAATTCATGCAAGATTAAAAAACAACTAAGCTAGCAACACAAATAAGCAAACACAAATACGAGATAGGTAATCAAAGAGAGAAAAGCGGATTCTAGGGGTTAGGAATTCCAGTTATGGCATTGGACTCAAGCTTCTAACCATTCTTTGGATTAACTATGGTATGTTGGGAAAGAATGTTTCTCAAATGGGTTCAATCACCGGGTAGGTCTCATGATCCACTAATCCCGCACCTAAGGTCCTATTACCGGGTAAGTCTCTAGGAGCCTAAGGTTGGGAAATCTACACAAACCGGATTACTATCTAAAGATCTAACCTCTCCTTACCGGGTAAGTCTCGGGAAGGCAAGTCCTAAACATCAATCCTAGCACACTCAGTCCAATTGCGGCTTGTGAGGCTCACTACTACCTAGAGTTCATCATCTTCGGAACCTAAGAGCAAGAATCACCGGGTAGGTCTCTTCTCACACTTAGTTGCTAACACTAGGTCACCCTATGATAGATCTAGCTCAACAAACACTAGGGTTCCAATGATCTAACATCCTAGCATTCAGATTTATCAATACAAGCAAGTAAGACAAAATCACGGGCAGTTCATCTCATTCCACGGCCTTGGTCTGGCTAGAACGAACCGTTGTTTTCAACAGCAGCTAGGTTCGAGCAAATAAATCATCCAAAGGTACGTTTAAGTCTATCCTATCATAGTCCAGGCCATAACCATCATTTCCTTACCCTAGAATCGCATCTATTTAGCCAACAACATGCATCTTAACAATCAAACTCAACAAGCATACATCCAAGGCTTCCATAGCAAGAATATGAAATGAAAGAGAGATAAGATAAGTAGAACAAGAAAACAAGATGAATAAATGTTAAGAAGGACTTACAACCCTTCAAAGGAAGGTTCAAATCATTCCTTACAAATCCTTGCAAATGTCTTCAACAAAACTCACTCAAAAACCTCTTTAAAACTATGAAAACTCTAAGACTAATGTTCTTCTTCTTCTTCTCCAAAAATGAGAGTGTTTCTTCCCCTCCAAGAGTAGCTCCAATCCAATAGTGTGTTGTTCTGAGTGTGTGGGAGAGAATGGAAATCAAAATGTCCTCTCTACAGCCTGCAGGACCACCTTTTATTCTCCACCATTTGCAAGAGTCGGTTATAGAGATCGTGGGACAACTGTCACAGCTGTATAGAAGAAACCACGGCCTATTTTCACGCCCGTGGAAGTCCTAGTGAGCGTGGTTTTGATGCTTCAACATTCTTTGGATCATTAAGTCACGAGTTGGTGCAAGGCATGCACCAACAAGGTCCCATGTGTTCTCCTTTGCTCCTAACTTGCTTCCCAATGAGTCCGGAAATGAGTCATTACGAGGAACGATCCTCGAATGTATCGATTAAGCTCTAAAAGCTCCCAAAATACCTACAAAACATGCAAAAGTCCGTGTAGACGTCTATCTCGACAACATACATGAATTAAGTGCAAATCGTTACGAACTAATGTCAAACCATGCATGATTAAGGGGAAAAACTATCTAAATGGATGCTTAAACCTACGTCATAAATCGTGTTATCAAAAATACCCCATACTTAAGGTTTGCTCGTTCCCGAGCAAGACCCAACTATAGACTAAGAGATGACATGATTTATGCATGCAGAAAAACTACAAAATCTTTTTGGAATTGTGCTTCTAACATTGGATCACCTTCATAGTCATGTTTCATGGCAAATGGACAAGCAATCATGTATCAAATGAATGAAGGCATGGAAAGACAATTATACTCAACTCGAAAGCATGCATGCAAGGTAAAAAATGAAGAAGTCAAGATGATCATGAGTATATCCAATCTAGATCACTAAGTCTTACACACATGCAAATAGGTCATGAGGACTTAGGAAAGAAGGGGCCAAGAAACGTTGTGAATAGATGGGAATTTTTAGGCCATGTGATGCTAATCCGGGAAAGGAATAACTCCACAATTTCATTTTGATCAACTTTCCCACAAGTGTATATTTTATTCCATCCTTTCTTTGTTTTCTTTTCTTTTTCACTTTCTTTTTCTTTCACTTATTTTTGAGACAATGACATTGGTGTACAAAAGCCGAAACCTTGGTGATTAGCGGACCTCGGGATTTTTCCGAGGTGCCTCACACCGGGCACACATACCAAGGCTCGTTAGGACATTTAGTTTATCCGACTTTGGCAAGGCACAAACACCCGATTATGTGAATGGGGCCGAGTTACTCGTCATCAAAACCAAAGTCCTCAAACCTATATTTTTTTCTACACTTTCACAACAAATTCAGCACTTCATTCACAACATTCTTTCATCAACAACTTCACCCCACACTTGCTTTTCACACGCGTCAACACACTAGCATGCTCCTATTCCCGGATGGGTCAAAAGAGGTCAAATTTTTATATCAATTGAGGTGCTCAAACAACATGATCAAGATAAGAAGTAGAGAAAGATGAATTGCCTTAATCACTCCTAAATGATGTGCAAGAACTAGCATGTAATTTCGACTATCAATCCTCAATCCAATCAAGGCAAACATCATGATCACAATCCATACATAGGATTCAAGATAAGTACTTCAAGTCCATATATGCATACATCCATTTAACACATAAAGCCATCCATAGCCAATTCACAAGACATTCTCATCATAAGGGTCATACACAAGCTTAGAAGCACTAAAATTTTTTTAAAATTTCTGATTTTTTTGAATTTTTCGAAATATGTATGTACAATGCAAAACATAATGAAACATGTGACAATATTAAACTATCCTAGATGCTAATCATGCAAGTGATCATGAAAACCCCACCTCATACTTAGAAACACATTGTCCCCAATGTGTAAATGAAGTAAAGAAGAGTGAAAGAGGGTCCTCACAATGTAAAATGGTTTTGCTTTGGTATTTTGGTTCACTCATGTGGAGTGATGGTGGATGATCAATCAAAGGTGGTAGAGAGCTCTTGATGTTCATTATGGCGTCGGGCCCGCGCTAAGAACCGCTAGCTGTCCAAGTCCCACGTCCGCTCCACCCACGTTTGATGTGGGATCACCATCATTACCTTCCTCATGCCTTGCAAGGCTTCCATGCTACTTAGACTCTAGCACATAAACACCATTCACCTTAAAATCTCCGCAATGCTCCCCTCCTATCTCAACCGCTCCATGGGGAAAGATCTTCTTCACCACATAAGGACCCGTCCATTTTGACTTTAGCTTTCCGGGGAAGAGCCGCAACCTTGAGTTGAAGAGAAGGACAAGGTCACCTTCACTCAATTCCTTCGGGATGAGACGCTTGTAATGCCAACGTTTGGTCCTTTCCTTGTAGATCCGGGCGTTTTCATAGGCATCCAACCGGATCTCCTCAAGAGCATTCATGTCTAGCAATCTCTTCTCACCGGCCTCCTTGAGGTCAAAATTCAGCCACCTTATAGCCCAATACGGTCTATGCTCCATCTCCACCGGAAGGTGGCAAGACTTGCCATAAACTAGCTTGTAGGGAGTGGTGCCAATCGGTGTCTTGAAAGCGGTTCTATAAGCCCACAAAGCATCATCGAGCTTCATAGCCCAATCCTTTCTTGTCCTAAAACCGTCTTCTCAAGTATCCCTTTTATCTCCCGGTTGGAGATCTCGACTTGGCCACTAGTTTGGGGATGGTAAGGTGTTGCCACCTTATGAGTCACCCCATACTTAGCCAAAAGTGTCCCGAAGTTCCTATTGATGAAGTGCTTTCCTCCATCGCTTATGATCACCCTTGGTGTTCCAAACCTAGGGAAGATCACTCGGTTGAAGAATCGCACCACAACCTTGGCATCATTTGTGGGAGAGGCGATTGATTCTACCCATCTCGACACATAGTCTACCGCCAATAGGATGTAGAGGTTGTCACATGGAGAGGGGAATGGCCCCATGAAGTCCACACCCCAAACATCAAATATCTCCACCTCTTGTACGTAGTTCAAGGGCATCTCATTCCTCCTTGAGATGTTGCCCGTCCTTTGGCAAGCATCACAAGCTACCACAAAATTCTGCACGTCCTTGAACAAACTTGGCCAATAAAACCCGGATTGCAACACCTTTGCACACGTCTTGTGTGAGCTAGCATGGCCTCCACATGGCAAGGAATGACAATGGCGGATCACACTCTCCACCTCATCCTCCGGTATGCATCTTCTAAAGACCCCATCCGGCCCTCTCTTAAACAAGAGCGGTTCACTCCAATAGTAATGCCTCACATCCTTGAAGAACTTTTTCCTTTGGGCATACGATAGACCGGGTGGCACCTCTTCACAAACGAGATAGTTCACTATATCCGCATACCATGGCTCATTCCCTCTAGTCACTTGAAGCAAGAATTCCTCCATCAATTTCAATTGCTTATCCCGGAATGAGTCATCAATCGGGATGTCATCTCTCTCAATCTCCAATGGTGGTAGCCTACTAAGGTGGTCCGCCATAGAATTTTCGGACCCCTTATTGTCCCAAATTTCCAAGTTTGACTTGGAGAAGAAGGATCCACCGAATCAAACGAGGCTTGGCATCCTTCTTTGTAAGGAGGTAACGGATCGCAGCATGATCCGTATACACAATGACCTTCGCTCCAACAAGATACGAGTGGAACTTCTCAATTGCATTGACCGATGGTATTTCTATGGTCGCTTATACCCAATCAAAAGTAAATCCCGACTTAGCACTAAGAACAAGTATAGTGATTATCTAAGGGTCGAACCCAAGAGAGTTAAGGTGTTTTAGATGCAATTATCGATTATAGTGACAAGTAACACAAAGGGGGGGGGTTTGGTTGAATTGATGCACAAAAAATTATGAAAACGATTAATGCGACAAGTAAGACAATAATGGATGAATCTACACTAGGTTGATTCTAAGCATGCAATCGCTACTTTGGTGAGTTCCTTTTACAAATTTTCAAGTAATCTCCCGTCTCGATCATATATATGTGTTGAGCCAACCGGCATCAACAAAACTTAACAGGTTAAAGTTCCGTAAACCTACAAGAACAAATAACAAGTTAGCTTTCAAACAAAGACTAAGGGATATAAAGAGAAGATTAAAACCGTTAAATTTATCTCTATATTTGTGTTCCTTTTCTTTAAGTAATCACAACCCATTATTACTTAAAGTTGCTACTAGATTAAAGACCCGGACCCGGAACCTATTAATCCTAGTTGTTTGCATGCACTTTAGAACCTAAGGTGATCAATCTCAAGCAATAGTAAACATGCAATTAGACAATGGAGATCAAGGAAACACAAAGCATTACTGAATAAAAACTTATATTAAAAAGAACTTACAACCAAAGTAACAAATGCAGCTTCAAACCAACCCAATGTAACAAAGGAGTTAGCAACTCATTACAAAGGTAGCAAGACAATCTAAGTGGATAATTTGTTGGCTAACAAGATGACAAGATGGATAATTCTAGCAATTAACCAAGGACTATTTATACTACAAAAGGCACTAAATAGGAGTAAATGGCCGGCCCTAAACAGCCACCTTTAATGCCATAAAGGTGGTGTAAATAGCCGGAGTAGGGCTTCTGGCGTTAAGCCGCAGGGGCGGCCTTCAGGAACCGTAGGGGCGGTTTAGGCAGAATCGGTTGATCTTCTTCAAGGCCAGTGGGGCGGCTAAGTAATTCCACTAGGGTGGATCTTTAAAGCTCTTCAACGTTCGACCTTTCATCTTCCTGGCGTTTTTGATGCCAAGCCGCCGGGGCGTCCCTATGTTAGCGCAGGGGCGGTGACACAACCTCTTCGTCTTCCATCTCCCATGTTGAGGCGCAGGCAGCGCAGCAGTGGAAGGCGCAGGGGAGCTGGTCTTCGTTTCTTCAATGGAGGACACCGCAGGGGCGCCAAGGAGTGGCGCAGGGGCGGTGACGCGCTTCATGGTTGGCGCTGGTAAAGGCGCAGGGAGCGCTCCGGTGTAAGGCGTCACCCGCAGGGGCGGCTGCAAGGACCCGCTGGGGCGGTGAGGCAACAAAAGCTTTGCTTCGTGATCGATCTTCACTCCTAAGTGCTTATAACTCCTTCTTTAGCTTCTTTTAATCTTCTTCTTCTGGACCAAGGAGTTAGTAGCATAAACCGACACTAATGCAATAAAAAGACTCTAAAAACTACCCTAAATGATAGTGATTCCATCACCGATCAAACTCCCACATACTTAGACCTTTTACTCGTCCCGAGTAAAAACAAATGACATCAACTAGACTCAAAGGCCTCAAGAAGCATGAGCAAGCAGAAAGACAATGAAAAACAAGAGAAAAGCCAAGAAAGAAAGAAAGAAAAGAGAGGAAATGTGAGAAAAAGAAATACTACCATCCTTATCGCTCCAAGAGTGGCCTACCCGGACAACCTCCTTATGACTCCCCTTCTTATGTTGTCAAAACGCCGGAAGGGAAACCTACACTGGGTGTCGCTCATTTTGCCAAGGCGCCCTTTCGGGTTTTCACCTTGTCACTCTTCTTCTTTTCTCACTTTAACTCACATCCCTCAAGCCCAATTTTGCACCAACCTAAAGTTGGTCGGACTACCTTCTTTTTACCTAAACCGCCATTTCGGGTTTTCGGTTTATCCAAGGATTTCATTCCTCTTTTCATTTTTTTGGCTTTTTTTTTTTATAGAATATCAAACTGAATTCAACAATGCAAAAACAAACTCCAAAAACAACTCAATGAACTATACAAGCAATGATATATCCCTCCCCCATACTTGAAGTACACTTTGTCCTCAAAGTGAAAATGAGTCAAAGATAAATGTGGGAGAAGGGAAAAGAAATGTACCCCTCAGTGGGGTGGTCCGGATGGACCACCAGGACCCTCCTCCGGTGGGTAAGGAATGTAGCGGAAGAAGTGCTCTTGCCGGCGGTAGATGTCATCAAAGCGGTCCTGCTGGGATGTCATCCGGCGGCCAAAAGAGGTCTCAAAACTGGCCTGCCAAGCCAGCTGCTGGGCTGCCTGCCAGGCCTCCTGCATCTGGTCAAAGTGTGAGGTCATAGAGGCAGCAAAGCTCGTTTGCCAGCTCTCTTGTTGCTCCAGCATGGTCCTCTGATACTCCGTCTGCCATGTCCGGTGCTGGGTGGTCATGGCAGCCATCTGAGCCTAAAGGCTCGCCATGGTTGGGTCCTCCTCTGGAGCTGTAGTGAGCATCTCCTCGTCATCTTCGGGAATGGGCAGGTGCTCCTCCTTATGAGCCCGGCTGGAGCTGGCAACATGCCTCTCCACAATGGCCACTAATGGCCTCCTCGGCACAAAAGGATCTGCCGGAATGTAGAGCTCTGAGAGCTCACCTCCTAATGGTAAAGGCCGGGGGAGGTAGGTGAGGTGGCTCCCATCTGCAAGGGAGATCCAAAATAGGTTCTCCCCGTCCCGCCGGATGAGCTTGCACCTCCTAAGCATCCCCTCAGTGTAGAGAGGAGCCGCCATCCCGTCCTCTAACTCGGACAGGTCCATCACTTGTGAGGCGATCAAAGAGATCACCCCACCGCCGACAATATCCCTCGGCTCGCCCCTCCTAATCCGCTTCAAAGCGGCAAGGAAGAGAGAGGGCCAATCTATCACCTTCTCGCTCTGTGGAAGGCAGGAGTAGAGTAGTGGGAGGTCCTTGAGGGCGACCTTGTTTTCCTCTTTGTGTCCACAGAAAACACTCATGAGGATCTTTGAAATGAGCCTCAAGATGGGGTGAGTGAGTTTATTGGAGTACTCACCCCCAACATGGAATTCTGACCCGGTAGCTGCCTGCCAAAACTCGCACAGGTCCGGGGCCGGGATTGGATCCCACCAGTTTGCAGAGGGGTTTAGAGTCACTCCAAAGGCCTCCCGTAGATCGGCGTAGTCAAGAGTGTATTTCACCTTGTTGAAATTGAAGGTGAGACCAATACACACGTGGTCTTCCTTCTCCATTGTGAAAGTGGAGATAAACTGTCTATTGAGCTCGGGATATGTTGGAGGACTCTTCTGGAGGAAGTCTCCGAGCCCGGCATTCGCCAAAAAAGCTTGCATGCTCTCTAGCATGCCTAGTTTCTCCAAAGTGGGAATATGCAAAAATTGAGTTGCATACACAACTCGATCCTGCACAATCCTATAACACTCCTTCTCTGCGTCGGTCATCTTGTATTTCCTTGGGGCTTCCATTCTTGAAGGTAATTGAAGCAAAGGATTAGCAAATGTCAAAATAAGGAAAAGAAAACGACCTCTCTGGTGTGATCTCCACAGGGGCGGCTGTGCAGGCGCGGGGGCGGTGAGGCGCAGGGGCGGATGCTTGCAGCCGCAGGTGTGGGAGAAGTGCAGAGGCGATTTCCGGGAAGCGATGGAAAGGGTGTTACTGAGGCTGCTCCGGTGACGTCCTTGGTGGTTTAGTCTCGCCGGCGGTGTAGCTGGAATGGAATGTGTGAAGTGGGTGAGGAGGAAGGTCGTAGGACTATGAGAGAGTAAGTGGGTAGTGGGAGAGGGTGGCGCAGGGGCGTTACGACTGGTGGCTGGATATCGGAGGCAGCGTAGGGGCGTCGGCGAGATTGTTGGTGGGCAGAGGGCGCAGAGGCGTGAGAGTGTTTCTGAAGGAGAGGGGTTTCGAGGGTTTGTGTGTTTGGTGAAGAAGGTTGGTGGGTGGTGCGTGGTAGGTGTAGGCGTTTTCGAGATCCTCTTTTTTTTTTTCTTTTCTAGGTAAACCCACAGGGGCGGGAGTTTGTCGCCGCGGGGGCGGCATCAAGGGAGAGGGGCACGCAGGCTCAGCGCCGGGGGCGGCGCTGGGAATTCGTGTCACGGATGGCTGCCGCAGGGGTGTAGGGATGTCACCGTGGGGGCGGTGACAGGCGTGTTGCAGGCGCAGGCCCAGCGCCGGGGGCGGCACTGGGCATGAGTGTCACCGCAGGGGCGGGGATACAAAGCCGCAGGGGCGGTTCCCTTGACAGAAGCGCCTCTTCTTATTCCTTCGGGTTGCCTCCCGAGAAGCGCCTTTGTTTTACGTCGTTGGCTCGACGTAAGATCTCTACTTCTCTGACTATGCTTCCTCCAGCACCATCTCATCAATCGGGTCGTTCTTGACTCCTTCAAGGTAAAGCTTTAGCCTTTATCCGTTCACCTTAAACACCTTGTGCGTTTAGGGATCATAGAGATCCACAGCCCCGTGAGAGTATACTTCGGCTACTATGAACGGCCCTGTCCATTTCGAACGCAGCTTACCTGCAAAGAGTTTCAAACAGAATTGAAAGAGAAGTACCTTATTACCTACCTTGAAGTCCTTCCGGAGAATGTTCTGGTCATGCCATGCTTTGGTCTTCTCTTTGTATGTGGTAGCATGGTCACATGCATCTAGCCTCAGTTCCTCCAACTCTTGCAATTGGAGCTTCCGGAATTCTCCCACTTCCTCTATGTTCATGTTGCACTTCTTTACCGCCCACCAAGCTTTAAGCTCTAGTTCCACCGGGAGGTGGCACGTTTTCTGTTAGCATGAAATATTGTGATATTTTAGGCACGTTTTCTAAGTGTATTATTCATCCATATTAGTGTTCATTGATAAAGCATTGAAGCAATTATGAGCTAGTTTGTCTACATTGTCGATATAGAGGTCTACATAAGCTTTGTGTTGATTGTAGGTGAATAAGAGCTAAAACGAACGGAATAAGGGAGAATGGAGATGGATTGAGCATGTCCGAGGATTGAGGACACCACAAAGGAGCTAAGGAAGATGCTAGGATGAAGAATGACACAAAACAAAGGAGATTTACGAGCAATCTATGTTCCACGCTCTAAAATACGGCCGTAATGAAGTCCACGCTCTAAACCACGGCCGTGGAACTTTGGCAACACAAGCGTGGAGCATTCCAGAGGGTTACAAGGCCGTGGAAGTTGTGAAGCATCGTGATGAAATTCCACGCTCTAAACCACGGGCGTGGAATCCTATGGAACCGTGATTTAGGCGATCTTTTAACGTACAAATTAAAGCCACGATCTTTTACACAATGGGCTGGACAGTTATTCTATCTTGCCCTATAAAAGGACGGAAGGAGAGAGATTCCGTCACTTTCGCATACACCTCCGCTTAGACTTCGCTTACGCTTATTGCATGTGCCTAGTGATAACACGATTTATGACTTAGGTTTAGGTAATCATTTAGATAGATGTCTCACTCATTCATGCATGGTTTAACACTAGTTCACGACGTTTGCACTCAATTTACGTATTTTGTCGAGATAGACGTCTACGCGGACTTTTGCATTGCTTTGTAGGTGTTTTGGGAGATTTAGGAGCTTAATTGATACGTTTGAGGATCGTTCATCAAGATGATACACCCTCGGACTCATTAGGATGCAAGTTAGAGGCTAAGGAGGACTCATGGAACCTTGTCAACACAAGCCATGCACCAAATCATAGCTTAATGAACCAAGGCAAAGCTGAAGCACCAAACCACGGTTCACTGGCAAGTCCACGGCCGTGGAACCAACCGTGGTTTTTTCCAGACGGTTGTGACAGCTGTGCCACGATCTCTTGGCCTTCTCTAGCATGGTGGTAGTATAAAAGTGGTCCTGCATTGCTGAGAGAGGGCATCTTGGAGAAACCATCCATTATCCTCTATCATCCAATCAAAAACTCTCTCAACAAGAAGATTCTCTCAAGAGGGAAGCTACCATAGGAGGAGGAAGAAGAGCTCCATTTGAGAAGAAGAGAAGAGCACACCATTGATAGACTTTGATAGCTTTTGTAGTGAAGAATTTCGGAATCGATTTCTAGAGTTGTATGAACCATTTAAACCTCCTTTTGGAAGGGTTGTGAGTCATTCTAATCTCATTTTCAGCTTGGTTTTGTTTGCTTCACTTTTGCATCTCTTTCTCTTCATTGTCTTGCAAATGGAAGCCATGATTTTATGTGTGATGATTTCGATTGTTATGATGAATGTTGTAGGCTAAATAGATGCGATTCTAGGGTAAGGAAAGGACGGTTGTGGCTAGGACTATGATAGGATGGACTTAGATTTGCCCTTGGATGAGTCACTCACTTGAACGAAACGTCTATTAGGGTCCACGGTTTGTTCTTGCCAGTCCACGGCCGTGGACTTGGTAGAACACCCCGTGATTCTCCCTGGTTCGATGGATCTAGTTTTAGATTGTTAGAATGTTGAAATCCTAGTGTTTGTTGAGTTAAATCTACCCTAGGGTGACTTAGTGTTAGCAACTAAGTGTTAGAAGAGACCTACCCGGTGATTCTTGCTCTTAGATTTCAAAGATGACAAACCCTAGGTAGTGGTGAGCCTCATAAGCCGCCATTGGACTAAGTGTGCTAGGATTATTTGTTTAGGACTAACCCTTTTGAGACTTACCCGGTGAGGAATGATAGATCCCTAGGTGACAATCTGGTTTGTGTAGAATTCTATCCCTTAGGCTCTTAGAGACTTACCCGGTGATGAGACCTTAGGGACGAACTAGTGGACCATGAGACCTACCCGGTGATTGATCCCAATCTAGAAACACTCACTCCCAACATATCATAGTTAATCCAAGGAATTATTAGATAGCTTGAGTCCTATGCCATAACCGGAATTTCCAACCCCTAGAATCCGCTTTTCTCTCTTTGATCTATATCTCGAGTTTAGCTTGTTTGTTTGTGTTGATTTGGTAGCATAGTTGATTGTTCATTTTGCATGATTTGAGATCTTTGATTGATCACCTAAAAACCCACCAAAAACATTTTAGATTTTCATTTCTTTATTTCTTTCCCTTTTCTTAAACTAGATCTTCACTAAACTAAATCATTAATCGAATCAATCTCACCTCAGTCTTTGTGTTCGACCTCGGAATACTATCCCTACTACAAACGTCCCGTACACTGCGGGTTCGCTAGGAGTAAGGAGAAATATAACGAGTATAAATTTAAAACCTATTCCGTATCACACACATCCTGAGCGTAACAAGTTTTTGGCGCCGTTGCCGGGGACTAGGTCTAGATTGAGTCTATTTTGTGATTGTTTATAGTGTAGGTCTTTCTTGTTGCTTTTGATCTCTCTTTGGTTTGTGTCTTTGCTTTTCAGGACATCTCTTACTCTTTAGGTGTATGCGAAGATCTCGTGGCAAGGATTTAGCTCCATTCGATCCCGAACCGGAGAAAACCCTTAGATCTAGATCCAAGAGCATTAAAAAGGGAAAAGAGATGGCCGGAAGAGATCTCCAAGCTGAGTTGGATGAGGCTTTAGAGCAAATTAGGATAAGGGATGAAGCCTTGGAGAATGAGAGGAGACTTGCCAATGAGAGGCAAGAGGCAACCAGGAGGGAGATTGAGGAGATTAGGCAAGCTCTTGTGCAAAGAGAGCTTAACCGTCAACAACCTCCTCCACCTCCACCACAACCGCAGCCGGCGACAGTTAATATTCGGGTTGTGCCCATTGCTATGGAAGAGCCACAAACGTTAGGGCACCGTATGGATCCGGCACAAAGAGCACACCGTCCGGGTGTGAACTTAGGAGATCCCACAGCCCATGATTACGAGCCCCCCCCTCAGGTTCTACAAATGATCCGGCATAATCAATTTGGAGGGATGGTGTTCGCTCCAAACGGTGTGTGCAAGCTTTAAATTTATAACCCTAGACGTTAGCTTAAAACAAGGATGCGAACCCGCAGTGTACGGGTCAATCGTAGTAAAAAGTAAGGAATTCCAGGGGTCGATCACATGGACTTAGTGAAACAAAGTCCAGTTACGGTATACTTATGTAAATACTAACCACAAGAGCAATTAACACAATCAAAGATGAATAAGAAGTCAAATAAGCAAACATGTAATTCTAGGGATTAAAGTATCTAGTTGTGGTTCCAACTTAAGATCTAAAGATAAGCGGACAAAGCTGAGGTTTTTGCATAGGGAAGGTGTTACTAAAGTGGAGTAGATCACCGGGTAAGTCTCACTACTCACTAATCCAAAACCGTAACTCCTATTACCGGGTAAGTCTCAAGGAATCAAGATGAAGAACTATAACCTTAAACTAGCACACCATCTAAGGGAATAGAATCAACCTTTACCGGGTAAGTCTCAGGCTAACTCACAAAGATGGGATGAAAGCACACTTAAACCCCAATAAAGGATAAACCTTTATTACCTACACTTATGATCTTAGATACACAAACTAAGGAATTACCGGGTAAGTCTCATCCTAAGCTTGCATTGAACCAGGAAAGGTGTAATAAGAATAGGATTTGGCAAACTCTAACACTTAACTCTCAGTTTCGGATCAGATAAGTCACCTCGGTCAGCCAAATTACACCCCGGCCGAGATGTTCATCGACTGAGCGAGATGCTTAGGGTTAAGGTTAAAGACTCGAACTTTCAGGGTCCTACTGTGATTAAGATCATTTTATCATTGTTTTTCCCACAACCTTCAGCCAATCACCCTAGAATCACACAAGGAAATTAGCCACTCATCATCATGAAAGCAAAAATCAAATATATGGGAAGAAGATGAATATTTGAACAAGAAGAATTTGATGGAAAGACTTCAATAACTGAATCAAATATCACAACAAAAGCGTTCCTTGGATAGCAATCCAACAAGACAAGATAATAAGGAAGGGAATCTAAGATAATCTTACAAAAACCCTTCAAAAAGCTATAAAAGCTATGATCTTCAATCTTCCTTCAACCTTAAAAAAGGTTCTTCAAATCTCCCAACTGGAGTATGGCTGCAGCGGTGTAGTAGGTGTAAGCAAGGTGATAGCGGATATAGCGAGATGTTGGATTTGTGGAAATCCAATCCTTTTTATAGGAAAATAACCCTCCAAAGATAATATATCTTAGAAAGATCTCTTCCCATAAAAATAGGTAAAATATATGATCTAGCATATCTTCTTCCTTCTAGGAGCCAAGCCCAAAAATATAAGATCTTTTTCCAAAGATAAAAGATCTCAGCCAAGAATAAAATATTCTCGCCGCGTCCCAGGTGTTCGCCTCGGTCGAGTCGACTTCTCTGGATCACCTCGGTCGAGGTGAATCTGTGGTCAACCGAGGTGAGTCACAACTGAATGTGAAATCTCTCAAATCTGGTCCAAAGTGAATCTATAATCCATGGCTATGCTTCCTGGACGGTTCCGTATGTTCCTCAATGTAGCTCCAATGACTCCATAGCTCCTTTTGCTCCTTTTTGATGCAAAACGTGCCATTTTACCTACGAGTACAACAAAACTTGGTGTAGACCTCGATTCCCGCAAAGGTAGATGAAATGGTAATATAATCACAAAATATACATACAAACATGCAGATTATGAAAGATAAAACGTCCAAACAACCCCAAAATATAGACTATAATTCATGCTATCAAAATACCCCATACTTAGCCCTTGCTTGTCCCCAAGCAAGTTCTGCATATAGAAGACAAGATAGAATGGATTATAAGTCAATAAAAAATCAATGAAAAAGTCTTTCAAAAACATTTTTATGGTGTGCAACTATCATAGATCACTCTAAGAGAATACTTCATGGAATTTAAAATCAAAACATGTTCAAAGCATTTTATAAATATAAGAAAGTTGTTCATCTTTGCATAAAATCATAGAATGCATAATAAGTCATAATTATCGAAACTAATCATGCATAATCCAATTTAAACCACTAAGTCAATCAACAAGCTCAAGGTCTCAAGGGCTTCCCAAAAGAAAGGTCAAGAAACGTGTAGGGTAGGGATGTATGTAAGGTAATGTGGTGCTAGAATCCGGGAAAAGGATGAACTTCACTTCACTTTGACTTGCAACATCATCCACCAATAAGCTTTGCTTATTTTACACTTTTCTTTTTTTACTTTACTTTTTGGGATGCATGGACAGAGGTGCACAATAACCGAAGCCTAGGAAATCAACAATCATCAATTTCTTGAGATGCATCAAACCCTTGATGCACATACCATGACCCGTTAGGAATATCGCTCAATCCGACTTTGGCAAGACACAAACACCCGGCTATGTGAATGGTGCCGAGTTACTCATCTTCATGATTGACTTCCCCAAACCTATTATTACTTTCTAACACTTTCACTTCCAGCCACTTCTCAACTTTAACTTCACTTGCTTTCACCACTTCGCTTGCTTCCAAATTCCCGGATAGGTAAAGGGAGGCAAAATGTATATGAGGGGCTAAGCATGATCAAGAAGAAGAAGAGAGAAGAATGAATTGCCTTGGTCTTTCCAAGAAGAAAGTGAGAGAACTCATACTGCGGTGTCAACCTTCAAACTCAACATAATTTGGATAAAAATAAAATATTAAACATGCCAAAAATTTCAAACAAAGCATTTAGCAACTTAAACATATTATAAAACCCTTCAAACATATAAAGAATTTCAAAACCAGTCAGTAAGCAAGATCTTCACTGAGATCACATCCAGATAAGAAGCACAAAAATCGTTTCGAAACTTTTCAGTTAACCCACCTCGGTCGAGGTGTTCTTAGGTCAACCGAGGTGAAACACCTCGTTCGGCCAGAACTGCCCCGGTCGAGGTCAAATTTTTTTTTTTTTTTTTAAAACCAATTTTCTTTCAGTTTCGACGTTTTTCTCAATCAAATAACCTGTAAGTATGCGTGCAATCTCAGATGAACATATAGATGCAAAAGTGAAGCATAAAATATAAATATCCGGTCAAGTGAAGTCATACATCAAATGTCAAATAATACACCACATAAATACCCCATACTTGGGACACACTGTCCCAGTGGGTCAAAATAAGTCTAAAGGATAAAAGTACTCACCGGATAATAAGCTGAACTGCATAAAAATAAGAAAGAAAAATCCTGCAGCTCTCAATAATCCTGATCCGGTGGTGGTGGTGGTGGCACATACGGATACTGGGATGGGTCAAATGGATAACCCATAGTCTGCTGGAATTGTATCTCCATCATCCTGCGCTGATAGTGCTGCCCTCTAACATCTAATGAGTCCAGCTTTCAATCTGTCGGTGCTGGGCAGCAAATCTCTCATGCATGTCCACAGTGAGGGCAGCATAAGAGTCTATCATCTGATCCGTCAGATCATCGATCCGACGATGAGCCTCTGAATCTCTATGACGGCGTGTCCTACGCCTGGCAGGTCTAGCAGGTGATGCAGCAGGTGCAGGCTCAGTATCCTCGTCATCCAGATCTATAACTGGTGCGCTCGTCCCTGTAGTATCTGTCCCTGTATCCATCGGGACTCCACCCTCTCTCTCATCAACTGTCTCCTCGTCATCAGCCTCCTCCTCAGCTGGGGCAGCTGCTGCCTCTCTGTAATCCTCCATCAGTGGAGTCCAAGCTGTCTGCCAATAGTGAGGGTCATAAACAGAAAACTGGGCAGACCCCCTAATCCCCTGTGGTGCAGTCAGCTCCCACGGCATAGCCACATACGGAGTAGTCAGACCTCGGGGAACGAGAATCCGCTGAGTGATCATCTCCTGCAATCCAAGCGGCTTGGCAGCCGCCACCATCGTACAAGCACTGAGATCCATGTCCTGATAGCTAGCTATATGGGTGACAAGCCCTCCGCAATAGATGTCTCCCTTCGCCTTGGCCTTGATCTTGTGTAGATCCTCTGCCAACATCAAGCCAAAGTCCGGGAAACCCCCAGTAACCATGCAGTACAAACTGAAAAGCTCTCCCTGTCGGATCTTCTGAGGCGTCTCAGTACGCACCAAAAGTGTCTCGCTGAATATCCGGTGGGCTAACCTAAAGGCTAAATGGAAAATGACCTTCTCCCTGGAATCTCCAGGGCGCCATCTATCTGCATGCTCAATAATATGGGCAATCTTCCCCCAAAACTCCCTAGCTACTGATCGGGATGGGAAGTCAACAGCGGTGGGCTCAGGAAAGCCAAAAATCTCTCTCCAGTACTCTAGTGGCACTAAGAAGTTCCGGTACTTCACAGAACGCTATGTGGGGAGGTAAGTGAAGGAGCTAACGAACTCTAGGGTCGGCTCCAAATAGGCTGGGGCTCGGATCTCAGTAAACTGATCCAGCCCAACTGTAGAAATCATCCTCCTAAGGTCTCCGTATACCTGGAGGCAATCAAAAGCAGACACGTCCAGGAAGCATGGTGCAATCACTAGACGGCCGGAAATACGCTCATAATCCACCCGGTGTCGCTCATGGATCACCGGGCGGTAAGGTCGGGAAGAAGAGGAAGAAGGGGAAGGTGAGGATCTATCCCTGAGGGTAAGGCGGCGGTCAGAACTCATTTTCAGAAAATCAAACTGTCAGGTCACCTCGGTCGACTGACAACACTCAAGAATCACCTCGGCCGAGGCACAACTCGACTGGACCGAGGCGGAAAACTGGATTCTAATTCCTTCTGAAAATTTAGTTCTTTTCCCCCAAAAATCACTACAATTTCTTCCTATGGGGTACTTAAGCCTTTCCTCAACAAATGCAGGGGCAACCAAAGCCCAAATCGAAGCGAAAAAGCGAGGTAGGGTTTCGGTTTTGTTTTTTACCTCGTTCGGCCGAATCGGTTCGATTCTCTTGCAGATCGATGTTGCACTGGGATCCTCTGAGTCTCAATCGCGGTTTGGAGACAGAAATCGTTGAAAACGAGCAAGAAATCGGAGAGGCGAGGTGGATGTCGCCGCGGTCGAGGAAGGGTGAAAGTGAAGAGAGAGAAAATAAATCCCCCTTTTATACCCTTTTCTGGAACTGCTGTCACCTCGGTCGAGATGGTCTCGACTGGACCGAGGTGGTACGGACTGAGGTGGTCATTCAGAAAACCCTAGTCGCCTCGGTTGCTCAAGAATCATCTCGGTCGAGGTGCTCTGACAGCAACCAAGATGCCTCAATTGAACTCCGTCTTCTCAAATTCTCGAACTTCTGTCCTTCCAGTTATGCTCCTTCCTTAGATGTCTCCTGTTATCTGTCTAGAACGCCAAAAACAAAACAAAGCAAAAGCAAAAAAACTATCTAAGCTAGACTAGAAAAAGGAAAAAAAAGAAAGCAATACCTTGGGTTGCCTCCCAAGAAGTGCTTGGTTTAAAGTCGCTAGCTGGACCATGATGCGTCTCAAACGAGGTATATTGGTGCAACCTCCTCAACCGGAGTTTCCGGTTGGTACTTCTTAAGTCTATGACCGTTGACCTTAAAGCTTCCGCTAGTTTCGCCCCATATCTCAACTGCACCATGAGGAAAAACATGTTTCACAACATAAGGTCCGGTCCATCTAGATTTTAACTTACCTAGAAAAAGGCGGAGGCGGGAGTTGAAGAGTAGGACTAAGTCTCCTTCGTTGAGCTCCTTTGGGACGATACGCTTGTCATGCCATCTCTTCGTCCTTTCTTTATAGATTTTGGCATTCTCATAAGCGTTCAAACGCAGCTCCTCCAGCTCGTTGAGCTCCAATAGTCGCTTCTCGCCCGCCTCCTTAATGTCGAAGTTCAACCATTTGATTGCCCAATATGCTTTGTGTTCCAATTCAACGGGCAAATGGCAAGACTTCCCATATACCAAATTATAAGGGGTGGTACCTATGGGAGTCTTAAATGCGGTCCTGTACGCCCAAAGAGCATCGTCCAATTTCATGGACCAATCTTTCCTTGTCCTAGAGATGGTCTTCTCCAAGATTGCCTTGATTTCTCTATTCGAGATCTCGACCTGTCCACTAGTTTGAGGGTGATAAGGGGTTGATACCTTGTGGGTTACCCCATACTTTGATAGAAGTGCCTTGAACTTCCGGTTGATGAAATGCGTTCCTCCATCGCTGATGATGATGCGTGGGGTTCCAAACCGTGGAAAGATAGTCCTGTTTAGGAATTTCACAACTACCTTGGCGTCATTAGTGGGAGAAGCAATGGCTTCAGCCCATCTAGAGACGTAATCAACTGCAAGAAGAATATAGAGGTTTCCTCCGGAGGATGGGAAAGGTCCCATGAAGTCAATCCCCCATACATCAAAGATTTCCACCTCTTGGATGTTGTTAAGTGGCATCTCGTTTCTTCTTGATAAATTTCCTGTTCTTTGGCATGCATCACAAGAGACAACAAAATATTGTACATCCTTAAATAATGTAGGCCAAAAGAAACCGGAACACAATACCTTAGTGCATGTTTTATCGGTGCTAGCATGTCCTCCACAAGGAAGTGAATGGCAGTGCCGTATAACGCTATTAACTTCATCTTCCGGAATGCATCTTCGAAGCATCCCATCCGGCCCGCGCTTGAATAGCAGCGGCTCGTCCCAGTAGTAATGTCGTACCTCTTTGAAGAATCTCTTCTTTTGAGAGTACGTCAACCCGGGCGGTATTTCCTGGCAAACAAGATAATTCACAATATCAGCATACCAGGGTCCGTTATTATTAGAAAGTTGGTGGATTGAATGTTCCACCAACTGAGGATGAATGTCAGAGAAGGGGGTAAGAAGTTTATTATTCTCAGTAGTCTCAGTTGACATCATCTCGCCTTCGACCTCGGTCGAGATGCAGAGGCGTTGACCGAGATGTTCTTCGGTCGCCTCGCTCAGTCCAGAAAGTGCCTCGGTCGAGGTATTGCAACTGGAACCGAAACTGGAGATCTTCGTCTCCTGGATTAGCTTCTCAGTTTTTGCTCCTGGATCCTCTTCCAGTGCCTTTAAGCTTCGTATATCTGCATCACAAGAAGCATCTATACCTTCCTCCATTAAACTGAAGCTAATAACTCTTTCGAGTGGATCGTTAATAAGGATAGAGCTCACCAATTCTCTTGATTTTTCTTCATCGTAGATGTTGAAGATATCATCAGTTAGCTGCTCCCCTTTCATGGCTGCAAGCAATGCAAACTCCACTTCATCGCCGCCAACGTTGAATTTCAACTTGGCGTTCTTGCAATCCACGTTGCAACCCGAAATTGCTAGAAATGGCCTCCCGAGAATAATAGGAACAGGATAATCTACGGGAATATCAAGTACAACAAAATCTATAGGTAGATAGAAGTTACCTAACTTGACCGGAACGTCCTCCAAGATGCCCACGGGATGGGTAATGGAGCGATCCGCCATATAAAGTCGAATCTTGACCGGCTTGGGCTCTCCAAATCCGATCTTCACACATAGCTCCAGCGGGATGATGCTCACGCTGGCTCCTAGATCACAAAGGGCTTCACAAGTGACATCCCCAACTTGAATGGGAATGCAAAATGAGCCGGGATCTCTTAATTTAGGTGGCATCTTCTCCTTCATGATTTGAATGAGTTCCGAGGATTTAGATGTCATCCTAACTTCACCAAAGTCTTCCAGTTTCCTTTTCCTTGATAGGATCTCCTTCAAGAACTTCCCATAGGCGGGCATTCCTAGAATAGCATCAAGGAAAGGAATGTTAATATGCAGTTTATTCATCAAGTCAAGGAACTTACCAAAGTGCTTGTCTAGATGTGCTCTGGCCCTTGACTGGGGGAATGGAAGTGGTGGTTTGTATGCAGGAGGTGGAACATAAACTTCAGTTTTCCCCTCCGCTTTCTGTGGCTCCACCTCGGTTGGCATCTCGGTCGAAGTGTTCTTCGACTGCATTTGGACCGAGGTGGTCTTCGTCGGTACTGGCACCGACCGAGGTACTGGATTTGCAGTTTTCAGTCCACTCCTCGTAGTAATAGCCATGATCTGGCCCTTAGGGTTCCTTTCCGTCCTTGCTGGAAGCTTCCCTGGATGTCTTGGCGCTTCATTCGCCCTACTTGCAAGTTGTTGTTCAAAGGCCTTTTGGGCCTTCGAAAAATGAAGTCATAGAAGTTTCCATAGCACTAAGCTTGATCAAGATAGCCTCCAGAACTGCGTCTTTCTTTTCTGGCTGAGACGAACTTGATCCTTGCCCCTGGCTTTTCAATGGAGTAGAAGAAGAAGAAGAAGGGGAAGAGAGGAAAGGGTTAGAAGAATCGTTAGAGTTGGAGTTTGAATGATTGTTACTAGAATTTTGGTTGTTCGCCCTCCAGTTGTTGCTATTGGATCCTCTATTGTTGTTGTTGTTGTAATTGTTGTTCCGGGAACCGTTGTTGTTGTTACGGTATCCGTTGTTGTTGTTCCTTTGCCCTTGCTCTTCCTTCTTGGTTTGAGCAACCAAGAGTTCCTTCAATTGCTTCACGTCGTTCTTCAAAGACGTGAGTTGATTGTTGTTGGGCTGAGTTTCTTGGAAGTTAACTCTTTTAACTCCACCTTCAGCTCCTTGGTGGGTGTACTTCTCCATATGCAAAGCTTGCTTCTCGATGAAGTCCCAAGCTTTGTCAATCGCCATGTCCATAAAGGTACCGGCGGAGAGTAGTTGGAGATTGAACTGAGTGCTTCCGTCCAGTCCCTTGAAGTATATCTCCAATAACTCTAACTTTGGAATCCCATGATGTGGGCAATCCAAAAGAATGTCCTTGAACCGCTCCCATGACTTGGACAAGCTCTCCTTGTCCTTCATAATGAAAGCGTTGATCTTCCCTCTCATTTCAGCGGTCTTTGAGGGGGGAAAGAATTTCGTCAAAAATTCCGTAGTCATCTCCTCCCATGTGCTGATTTTTCTTGGAGGAAGAGATTGATACCAAGTAAGAGCTCTATCTTTTAAAGAAAAGTAAAAAGGTCTTAGCTTGTAGTTGTTGTTTTCAATCCTCGGAGGTCTCAAGGTCTCCATCAAGATCTCATAGTTTTGAAGATGTTGATGTGGTGATTCCTTCTCTAGCCCTCCGAACTGGCATTGGCGAATCATAGACAAAACTTGTGGTCGAAGTTCATAGTCATGGTCCGCTGGATCTCCTAGGTTAACTCCCGGACGCCTCAGTTGTTGATTGGGATCCATCCTTTGACCTAGGGTTTGTGGGATTCCTGCAAGAAGAACATCTCGGACTGGCCTCCGAGGTGGAAGTATCTCGGCCGGGGCGTCAGGTACTGGGACCTGCCTCGGTCGAGGGTCGGAAACTGCGACCTGCATCGGTCGAGGATCAACAACTGGGTCTTCCCTCGGTCAAAGTAGAATCTGGTCTCGTATGACTGCCATCTCTGCTTCGATTGCTTCAGTCTTGGTGCGAGTTTCTTCCTTCTCTTGCCTCAGTTCTTCCCTGCTGAGGTGTAGCAGCTCTAACGCCTCTTTCAACTCGGCCTCAAGATCGCGGTTGTCTTGTTGGGCCATCTTCGCTTCTCTTAAGCATCGCTTGTATGTCTTTTCTGGTTCGGGATCGTAAGGAACGATTTCCTTCCCAGTGCGGGTTCTTCGCATATACCTAAGAAAGAACCTGCAAAAGTCACTCAAGTAGAGTGGTTAGTAGACACGGGGGCAAGTGCCCCAAGAGCAAACCGTACCGGCTCGGTCTATACCAAGTCCCCGGCAACGGCGCCAAAAACTTGTTCGCTCCAAACGGTGTGTGCAAGCTTTAAATTTATAACCCTAGACGTTAGCTTAAAACAAGGATGCGAACCCGCAGTGTACGGGTCAATCGTAGTAAAAAGCAAGGAATTCCAGGGGTCGATCACATGGACTTAGTGAAACAAAGTCCAGTTACGGTATACTTATGTAAATACTAACCACAAGAGCAATTAACACAATCAAAGATGAATAAGAAGTCAAATAAGCAAACATGCAATTCTAGGGATTAAAGCATCTAGTTGTGGTTCCAACTCAAGATCTAAAGATAAGCGGACAAAGCTGAGGTTTTTGCATAGGGAAGGTGTTACTAAAGTGGAGTAGATCACCGGGTAAGTCTCACTACTCACTAATCCAAAACCGTAACTCCTATTACCGGGTAAGTCTCAAGGAATCAAGATAAATAACTATAACCTTAAACTACCACACCATCTAAGGGAATAGAATCAACCTTTACCGGGTAAGTCTCAGGCTAACTCACAAAGATGAGATGAAAGCACACTCAAACCCCAATAAAGGATAAACCTTTATTACCTACACTTATGATCTTAGATACACAAACTAAGGAATTACCGGGTAAGTCTCATCCTAAGCTTGCATTGAACCAGGAAAGGTGTAATAAGAATAGGATTTGACAAACTCTAACACTTAACTCTCAGTTTCGGATCAGATAAGTCACCTCGGTCAGCCAAATTACACCCCGGCCGAGATGTTCATCGACTGAGCGAGATGCTTAGGGTTAAGGTTAAAGACTCGAACTTTCAGGGTCCTACTGTGATTAAGATCATTCTATCATTGTTTTTCCCACAACCTTCAGCCAATCACCCTAGAATCACACAAGGAAATTAGCCACTCATCATCATGAAAGCAAAAATCAAATATATGGGAAGAAGATGAATATTTGAACAAGAAGAATTTGATGGAAAGACTTCAATAAATGAATCAAATATCACAACAAAAGCGTTCCTTGGATAGCAATCCAACAAGACAAGATAATAAGGAAGGGAATCTAAGATAATCTTACAAAAACCCTTCAAAAAGCTATAAAAGCTATGATCTTCAATCTTCCTTCAACCTTCAAAAAGGTTCTTCAAATCTCCCAACTGGAGTATGGCTGCAGCGGTGTAGTAGGTGTAAACAAAGTGATAGCCGATATAGCGAGATGTTGGATTTGTGGAAATCCAATCCTTTTTATAGGAAAATAACTCTCCAAAGATAATATATCTTAGAAAGATCTCTTCCCATAAAAATAGGTAAAATATATGATCTAGCATATCTTCTTCCTTCCAGGAGCCAAGCCCAAAAATATAAGATCTCTTTCCAAAGATAAAAGATCTCAGCCAAGAATAAAATATTCTCGCCGCGTCCCAGGTGTTCGCCTCGGTCGAGTCGACTTCTCTGGATCACCTCGATCGAGGTGAATCTGTGGTCAACCGAGGTGAGTCACAACTGAATGTGAAATCTCTCAAATCTGGTCCAAAGTGAATCTATAATCCATGGCTATGCTTCCTGGACGGTTCCTTATGTTCCACAATGTAGCTCCAATGACTCCATAGCTCCTTTTGCACCTTTTTGATGCAAAACGTGCCATTTTACCTACGATTACAACAAAACTAGGTGTAGACCTCGATTCCCGCAAAGGTAGATGAAATGGTAATATAATCACAAAATATACATACAAACATGCAGATTATGAAAGATAAAACGTCCAAACAACTCCAAAATATAGACTATAATTCATGCTATCAGATGGAAGGAGAGTCTCCTCATCAACACTTGATGAACTATGAGATCTTGATGGAGACTCTTAGACCGCCTAGATTGGAGAGCAACAACCATAAGCTTAGGGCTTTCTCCTTCTCTCTTAAGGACAAAGCCTTAGCTTGGTATCAATCTATTCCACAAGGGCGAGTTGGTACTTGGGAGGAAATGACAACCGAGTTTTTGACTAAGTTTTTCCCACCTTCCAAGACTACCGAATTAAGAGGAAAGATCAATGCCTTCGTGATGAAGGATAGAGAGAGTTTGTTCAAGTCTTGGGAGAGGTTCAAAGATCTTCTCCTAGATTGTCCACACCATGGTATACCAAAAATTTAGTTATTGGAGATCTACTTCAAGGGACTTGATGAAGATAGCCAATTCAAGCTCCAATCTCTTTCCGGTGGGAGTTTCATGGAAAAGCATGTGGATGAAGCTTGGGAGTTTGTGGAGAAACAAGCTCTAGTGATTGAGAAATACTCCCATAGGAAGAGTGAAGGGAGAAAGGCGGGAGCATATGAGGTGAGTGAAGTCACCATGAGCAACTTCAAGCTTGATGCCATTAATAATGAATTGAAGTCTTTGAGGGAGTTGTGTGCTACAACTTTGAAGAACCAAGCAACTCCTCAAGTGCAAGTGCAAGCAAATTTGTCTTCCAAGGAGGAAGATGTGAACTACATGGGAAGGGGCAATTAAAACAACTATCAAGGCCCAAGGAATTTCAACAACAACCGGCAATTCAACAATTACCGGCCAAACCACAACCATCCCGGGTTTTCCTATTCTAACCCGGATGGAGCATTGAACCCTCCCGCTTCCACAAGCACAACTCCACCACCAAAAGCTTCACAAGAACCTCCACCCGGATTTACTCAACCTCCAAAGGATAGAACCGAGATGATGTTTGAGCAATTGCTTGGAAGGTTGAGTGGTCTTGAGAGCACGGTGACTTCCATTTCCAAAGCTCAAAAAGTGTTGGAAGCACAAGTGTTCCAAAAGGCGGGTGAAGCCCATAGAGATCTGGGAAAACTTCCCGGAAGGACCGAGGACAACCCAAGAGGCCAAGTGTTGGCCATTACAACGAGGAGTGGGTTGAGTATGAAGGATCCTTTGCCCAAGGAGAACGCTAAGGGAAAGCAAGTGGTGATAGAGGAGGAGACTTTGCAAGAAGATGGAGGAAAGAGCAAGGATGTTGAGCCAACTTATGTGGCACCGCCTCCATACAAACCACCACTACCGTTCCCACAATCACGAGCAAGAGCTCGCTTGGACAATCACTTTGGTAAATTCCTTGAACTTATGTCTAAATTGAATATTAATATTCCGTTCATGGATGCTATCTTAGGTATGCCGGTATATGGCAAGTTCTTGAAGGAGATACTCTTCAACAAAAGGAAGTTGGAGGAGTATGGGGAAATAATAATGACAAAGAGGTCCTCGGGATTGATCCAAACAATAAAGGAGGAGATGCCTCCTAAGCTAAGAGATCCGGGTTCCTTTTGTGTCCCAATTGGAGTGGGAGAAGTGAAGTATGAAGCCCTTTGTGATCTTGGGGCAAGTGTAAGCATCATACCGCTTGCACTATGCAACAAGGTTGGGCTAGGAGAGCCAAAACCGGTCAAGATGACCCTCTACATGGCGGACCGTTCTATCACCCACCCGGTTGGGATCTTAGAAGACATTCCGGTGCAACTAGGGAAGTTCTAGGTGCCCATAGACTTCGTTGTTTTGGACATCCCGGCAGACTATCCCGTTCCCATCATCTTAGGAAGACCTTTCCTAGCCACTTCCGGATGCCTAGTGGATTGCAAGAATGGGGTTTTTTCTTTCAACATTGGAGAAGAGAACATCAAGTTCAAGCTGTCCACAATGATGAAAGGGCCAACCCTTGATGAAGATGTATTCAACATAGTCGAGCAAGAGGAGTCTAGAGAAGTTGTGAGCTCGATCTTGATCAAGGACCCCTTGGAGAAGGTTCTTACCTTAAGTTTGATGGAGGAAGGTGTTGAGGAGGCTTGCAATGAAGAAATCAAGGCCTTGGAAGCACTAGAAAAGGAGACAAGAGCTGAATTTGAGGATCACGAAAGCATGCTGAACACCTGTAGGTTCCACGGGTGTGGAATGTGTTCCACGGCCGTAGAACTCTCTGGAAAGCTCCAACGAGCAAGCTTGACAACTTCCACGGCCGTGGATATGCCAGGGACCGTGGAGTTGGCCGTGGTTTCCCCAGAATCAGACCTCATTGATGATCAAGCTTTAAGGAGCATTGGAGGGTCTTCATTTGCTTTGGATTCATCTCATCCAACGTTATTTGGATCGTCTCCACTCGACAAAGGTCCTCCTAAACTTGAACTCAAACCCCTCCCCTCTCATTTAAAGTATGCTTTCCTTGGTGATAATTCTACATATCCGGTGATTGTGAATGCATGCTTGAATGATGATGAACTTGCTAAGTTGTTGCATGAGCTAAGATTGCATAGGAAAGCCATTGGCTATTGTTAGCATGAAATATTGTGATATTTTAGGCACGTTTTCTAAGTGTATTTGATTCATATTGATAGTCTTTGATTTAACGTTGTTGCATTTGTGAGCTAGTTTGCCTATATTGTCGATATGGATGTCTACACTAGCTTTATGTTGATTATAGGTGATTGAGAGTCATTTCCGAACGGAATTTAGCAAAGAAGAGTTGATTGAGTATGTCCATGGATTGAGGGCATTCTTAGGAGCAAAATGGAGTTCAACTTGAGGAGTGCACGAGGCTAGGGAAGAATCACGTTCTTGCCCTAAACCACGCTCTAAAATACGGCCGTACTACAAACCACGTTCAACTCCACGGCCGTGGAATCTTGCAAGAGAGGCGTGATGCATTCCAGTAACTATTACGGTCGTGGAATCCATGGTTCAAACCGTGTTGATTTCCATGCTCTAAATTACGGTCGTGGAACCTTCCACGACCATGGTTCAAACCGTGTTACCCACATTGCCAGGAGCTTAGGTGTTAATTTTTCTGCTTGCACCCGTATACCGGCCGTACCTTTAGGGCTACATGCTTTCATGACTAGGGGTCTCATTTTCCCCACACATAGAGGTCCGCCTTATGCGGGCATGCCTTGGGAGAGCAGGACGGGTAGGGGTATAGAGTGGCTACCGGAGTACTCCATTATGGCGGGACGCCATAATTGGAAGGAGACATTCGCTGCTATGCGTGCGAACAGGATAGCAACTCCCCCATATGTCCCACCACCAGTTGTTGAGGAGGAGGAGATGGGAGATCAGTTTGAGGGTGGAGGAGGAGCCGAGCAGGAGTTTGGCACGTTTCCGGATCAGCCGGAGGCGGCCCCCGATGCACCTAGACGTTCTCCACGTCCAGCTAGAGCTTCAGGCTCGTCTTCTCGCCGCGCTAGCGTGAGTGAGAGACCTACATGGATGACCACACCTCCTGCATGGTACGGAGCTCCACCTCCTTGGTCTACAGAGCAGACAGCAGCACCAGCACCACCACCAGCACCATCCGACGCTCCAGCATGGTACAGTCAGGCTCCGGGATGGTACGAGCAGATGCCGGATTGGGCTACTGGACTTTCAAAGAGAGTAGGAGCATTGGAGATCCGAGCCGATGCTAGAGATGGACGCTTAGACGACCTCGACCACATGATGAGGGATGTCTACCGCCAGCAGTTTGGGCGGTTTTATGATCCTAGCTTCTCTCCATTCCTGCCTCCACCAGCGCCGCAGTGATGAGGATTTGATGATTGACCGTTCGCCTTAGACATTCCACCACCACTTTGTGAGTTTCTTTTTCTTTTCTTCTTTTCTTTCTTTCTTTTGAACATTAGGGACAATGTTCGTCCTAAGTATGGGGTGGGATGTACTAAAAGTTTGTAATAACTTCTACTCACTATGTTTGCTTTTATTCGAGACTATCATTGCATGTTCATTATATTGTTGCATGTTTCATTATTGCATTGCATGAAAAAGAACTTGAAAAACCCATAAAAATTGAAAAATTTTGAAAATTTTGTGCTTCTAATGAATTGAGATGATTTCTATGATAATCACTACTTGTGAATTGAGTTTGATGACAATTGCATGCTTAAAAGATTAGTGAATTGAAAAGAAATTGAATGCGTTGATTGTGCTTCTTTTGCAAGTTTCATAATGTGAAGAATGTTACCTAAATCATGTTGAGAAATTGAAGTTGAAATCACACTATAAGTTCTTATACTTCTTGTTGAGATGATTAAGGCAATTCGATTTTTCTTTCTTCTTTCTTTGATCATTTTAGCTCCTCATTGAAATATTGACCTCCTTTACCTATCCGGGAATTTGGAGAAGTGAATGAAAAACGCATGTTTGATGTGGGAGGGCCATGAGAGCAATTATTTGCAATCAAAAGAATAGAAAGAAATTCTAGGTTTGGGGAAGTCAATCATGATGATGAGTAACTCGGCACCATTCACATAGCCGGGTATTTGTGTCTTGCCAAAATCGGATTGAGCGATATTCCTAGCGGATTATGGTATGTGCGCTAAGGGTTTGAGGCATCTCATGAAAATTGAGAAACGCTAATTTCCTAGGCTTCGGTTTTTGTGCACCTCTATCCATAACTCCAAAAGTAAAGTCGAAAAATGAAAGGAAGAAGAGCGAAGCTCTAAGTTGAAGTGTTGCGGAAACCGCAAAAAAGAAGAAGAAGGGTAGTTGTCCACTTTCCCGGATTCATGCACCACATTCCCTAAAAGTTTCCTTCCCTTCCACATTCTAGACCTTTTCTTTGAAAGTCCTTAAGATCAAAAGAATGTTATATGACTTTGTGGTCTAAATTGAAGTTTCTTATTATTGATTTTGATAATGTTTGAAGGTTATGATGCTTGTATAGAAGTTTGATTGATTCATGATTTTTCTGTACTTTTTACTCTTTGATTAAGTGTATGAAAGTCTTATAAACGATTGAAGCAAGATTTGAGAATGATCTATTCTTTAGAAGGCACATTCCTCCAAAAGAAGTATTACTTTTAGAAGGTACACATATTTCATCCTAACTTTTGTTTAAAGCTTTTTGAAAGACCTTGCTTAGGGACAAGCAAGTGTTAAGTATGGGGTTATTTGTTAGCATGAAATATTGTGATATTTTAAGCACGTTTTCTAAGTGTATTTGATTCATATTGATAGTCTTTGATTTAGCGTTGTTGCATTTGTGAGCTAGTTTGCCTATATTGTCGATATGGATGTCTACACTAGCTTTATGTTGATTATAGGTGATTGAGAGTCATTTCCGAACGGAATTTAGCAAAGAAGAGTTGATTGAGTATGTCCATGGATTGAGGGCATTCTTAGGAGCAAAATGGAGTTCAACTTGAGGAGTGCACGAGGCTAGGGAAGAATCACGTTCTTGCCCTAAACCACGCTCTAAAATACGGCCGTACTACAAACCACGTTCAGCTCCACGGCCGTGGAACCTTGCAAGAGAGGCGTGGTGCATTCCAGTAACTATTATGGTCGTGGAATCCATGGTTCAAACCGTGTTGATTTCCATGCTCTAAATTACGGTCGTGGAACCTTCCACGACCGTGATCTTGGCGATCTTTTTCGCCACATTTTGAAGCCACGATCTTTTGAAGATTGGGCCGGGCCGATATTTTATCTTGCCCTATAAAAAGACGGACGAAGAGAAATTCCGTCACCTCGCTTTAGACCTTGGTTTACACCTTCGCTTAGCGACATTTATCCACGTTTATTCCCGCTTACGCTCGATTACCCTCGCTTAGAAGCATTTACATCTCGTTGGAGATCAAGGTTCGTGCTTGGATTTGCCCTAATCTCGCACTTTTGGTGGAGATTGCTGTTGAGATTTCCGGATTGGCGGAAGATCGAAGTTTTTGGAAGATTGTTGCAAGAAGATTTCTCTTCTTGTTTAGGTTTGATTTAGAAGACGGATTGACATCCCGTTCTTCCTTCTTTCCTAAGATTGTGTTTGTTTGCCTTATTCTGAATCTATTGACAATATTCGTTCTTGATTGTGACTTTGAGATTGGTTTGAAGTTTATTGAAAGTTTTCGGAAGTTTTCATCTTTCAATCTTTTAATCTTTGAATTTGATATCAACATGACTGTTATTGGCTAAAAAACCCTTAACAATTCTAAGGTGAAGGGTTGATAGTTGTGGCTTAGATGATGATAGATCGATCGTAAACAGATTAGACCCTGAGAGTTTGAGAGAATAGTCGACGAACCCCAAATCACGGTTTGTTCTTGAGTTCCACGACCGTGGAATCTCAAGATCCAACCGTAATTTCCCTTAAGTTTACGAACCTGCTTTTACTTTAATCCAAAGTTAAAGATTTGCTTTAACTTAGTTCAGGCTTGCCTTTTCTAGGTGGTAGTGAAGCCTCAACAACCTCTACCTCGATTGTGAGTGTCACAACCTTAATCGGTCAAGTTAGTCTTGATCCTTGGATTACAAGTTTGGGTATTTGACATTAATTCTTGCCTTTAGAACCTTTCTATATTGAAGCCTCAACAACCTTTATAGAGAGTGTCTTGTAGGTGAGTCATATAAGGTTTTTGGAACTTCACCGTACGATTACCTTACATTAGCATACCTTTGCATATCTCAACTCTGTCTTTATATCATTAAGAATATCTTGAATCGATTGCCACAGCTGGATACTTGGATCTTTAGGATTGTTGTTTTCCCAATATTTGCAAAAACTCTCATATTTACTCACTTGATAATCTGCAATTGAATTTGTTCCCACCCAAATCCCTGTGTTCGATACTCTGGAATCCTTGCTTAACTATATCGATCCGTACACTGCGGGTTCGCTTGCTTGATTCTAGTTTTATAATTAAAACTTATTTGCACGCACGTTTAGGGGCGAACAAGTTTTTGGCGCCGTTGCCGGGGATTTGGTTTCGGCCGAATTCGGTAGCCGGTTGTCAAGCTTGGGAGCTTGCTCTCGTTATTTGATATTACTTTGAGTGCATGCGCGGGTCTAGGAACACCGAAGATCTCTTACCTCTTGATCAAGAGCTAGAGAAAACTTTAAGGCAAAAGCACAAGGAAAAGAAGATGGCTGAAGGACACGAACGTGATCTTCAAGCGGAGTTGGCGGAGAAGGAAGCTCAACTCCAATGGAATGAGACCCTCCGCCAGGATGAAATGGATCGTCATCAATCTCAAGTTAACAATCTACAAGACATGATCTTCCAAATGAGGATAGAACTAAGCGACCTTAAGAATAAGGGAAGCAAGAAATCCTCAAGGAGGGCATCAAGGTCTAGAAGAAAAGGTCACTCATCCGCTAATGATAGTGATTCTTCCATGCCACCGTTAGAGGAGATTGATCCCATGATCAATGTGAATCCTTTTCATCCACGGGAAGCTGCTAATCGTCGTGTTCCATCTAGGAATGCGAGGATCGAACGTGTAGATGAAGAGCCAAGAACTCTTGGCCAGCGGATGGATCCAACACAACAACCGCGCCGTTTGGGCGTGAACTTTGATGCTGAAGATGTACAAGGGTTTAGCTTCAACCCTCAAGTTATTACTCTTGTTCGCCAAAACCAATTTGGCGGGACAAGCGCTGAATCTCCACACCAATACTTGCAAAACTTTGAGTGTATGATGGAGACAATGAGACCAAAGAGCGCTACTACCAACAACTATAAGCTCAAGCCTTTCTTCTTCTCCTTGAAGAGGAAAGCATTGTCTTGGTACCAAGCTCTTCCTAGGGGGAAACTAGACAGGTGGGAAGACCTTTCCGCGGAGTTCCTCACCAAATTCTTTCCGCCATCCAAAACGGCGGAACTTAGAGATAAGATCAATGCATTTTCCATGAGGTCTAACGAAAGTTTGTTTCAATCATGGGAGAGGTTTCAGGACTTGTTATTGGATTGCCCTCATCATGGCATATCCAAGCTTGCATTGCTAGAGATCTACTACAAGGGGCTGGATACGGGAACGCAATTCAACCTCCAATCCCTCTCATGTGGAACATTCATGGACATGAGAGAAGATGACGCTTGGGACTTCATTGAGAAGCAAGCAAGGGTCATAGAGAAGTATTCCCACCGAAAAGTGGAGGGAAATCGTGTGGAGCAAGGAGCAAAGCTCACGCATGAAGCTCAAAATCAGATTTTCTCCCTCAACAATGAAATCAAAGAGTTGAAGGAGGCGATCAAGACCAACTTCCCAAAGCAACAAGGGAAGGATGTTGGTTATTTGGGCAACAACAATGGCGGTGATAACACCAACCGCAACAACAACAACAATAACCGGAACAACAACCGGAATAACAATTGGAATGGAAACAACAACAACCGGAACAATAATTGGAACAACAATAGGGTTCAAACAACAACAATTGGCGCTCCAATCAACAAAATTCCGGTAACTCTTATCCTTCCAATTCTAATTCACTAACTCCACCTTCCTCTTCCTCTACTCCTTTGAAAAGCTAGGGGCAATCATCTAATGGAGGAAACACTTCGGGAAAGGAGAAGCCCGATCCCATGTTGGAAACAATTTTGGGAAAACTACAAGGGTTGGAGAACCGCATTATTAAGGTTGATGATCAAATTTCTAAGGTTGACAAAGCTCAAAAGGTTTTGGAAAACCAAATGTTCAGCCATGCGGAGGAAGTTCCTAGGAATCAAGGGAAACTTCCAGGAAAGACGGAGGACAACCCTAAGGGAAGGGTAATGGCAATCACAACTAGGAGCGGAGTGACTACCACCGATCCGCAGCCTAAGTTCGTTGAAGTCCTCGTAGAGAAAGACAAAGAGAAGGGGAAGGAGAAGGAAGATGTCTACGTTCCTCCTCCAGCTTATAAACCTCCCCTACCATTCCCTCAATCTAGAGTGAGAGCGCGCCTAGATAAACAGTTTGGTAAGTTCATAGAACTCATGAGCAAGCTGCATATTAATATACCATTTATTGATGCTATTGTAGGTATGCCGGCTTATGGCAAGTTCTTGAAGGAGCTCCTCTCTAACAAGAGGAAGCTAGAAGACTTCGGAGAGGTTAAGATGAGTTCGGATTCTTCGGATCTCTTCAAAACCATGAAGGAGAAAATGCCACCAAAGCTAAAGGATCCGGGGTCATTTTGCATTCCCATAGGAGTGGGAGATGTCACATATGATGCTTTATGTGACTTGGGAGCAAGTGTGAGCATCATACCACTTGCATTGTGTATGAAGATCGGATTAGGCGACCCTAAACCGGTGAAGATGACGTTGTACACGGCGGATCGATCCATCACTCGTCCCGTCGGTATTGTAGAAGACGTCCCGGTCAAGCTAGGTAAATTCTTTGTTCCCATTGATTTTGTCGTGCTTGATATTCCTGCAGATAGTCCGGTCCCGATCATACTCGGAAGACCGTTTCTTGCAACTTCCGGCTGCATAGTGTCGACTGCAAGAATGGTAGACTCGCTTTTGATATAGGAGAAGAGAAAGTAGAGTTCGTTCTTTCCACTCTAGTGAAGGAGCCAATCTTTGATGAGGATATTTTCGATATCCAAGATGAAGAGGGTTTGTCTAGGGAGGAGGTAAGTGCGATTCTCTTTAACGATCCTTTACAAAAGGTTATCACTATGAGTCTAACCAATGTAGGGGAAGAAGAAGAGTGCAATGAGGCAATTGAAGCCTTAGAAGCACAACAAGAGATGGGTGAAGTGGAGTTTGAAAAACTCCACGATGAAGCAGAAAACGTGAGAATCCACGGTCATACTCTGTATTCCACGGCCGTGGATTTCACAACCAAAACCGTGTCTCACTCCAGGGAGTTATACGGTCGTGGAGAAGATGTGACAACCGTATTTTCCTTCCACGCCCTAAACCACGGCCGTGGAGGCCATGAGGAACCCGTAATTTTGGGCGTGGAAAGGAGTGATCGAGATACTTCTTCAACTCCTTCTGATTCTTCTTCCGCACACTCATCACCCTTAGAAACTTCTAAGGAGACATCGGATGCTTCTCAAGGATCATTGGAAGCTCCGAAAGCAATGGAACTCAAACCACTCCCCACTCATCTAAGGTACGCTTTTCTAGGATCTAATTCTACCTTCCCGGTTATTGTTAGTTCCGATCTAAGCATAGATGAACATAATCAGCTCATGATGGTCCTTAGGAAACATAGGAAAGCTTTAGGCTATACTATTGAGGACTTAGTAGGAATTAAACCCTCCCTATGCATGCATAAGATACTAATGGAGGAAGATTTTAGAACTTCAAGACAACCTCAAAGGCGGTTGAATCCGACCATGAAGGAGGTTGTCAAGAAGGAAATTCTTAAGCTTCTTGATGCAGGTATCAGCTACCCTATCTCCGATAGTAAGTGGGTGAGTCCGGTTCAAGTAGTTCCGAAGAAGGGAGGAATGACGGTCATCACCAACAAAAACAACGAACTCATTCCTACCCGAACTGTGACGGGATGGCGGATGTGCATAGACTACCGCAAGCTCAACAATGCAACGCGGAAGGATCATTTTCCATTGCCATTCATTGATCAAATGCTTGAAAGGTTAGCACAACATTCACATTTTTGCTACCTTGACGGTTATAGTGGTTTCTTTCAGATTCCGATACACCCGGATGATCAAGAGAAGACCACATTCACGTGCCCATGGGGTACGTTTGCTTATAGGAGAATGCCGTTCGGACTTTGCAACGCCCCAGCCACCTTCCAACGGTGCATGATGGCCATCTTCTCCGAATACGTAGAGGAAATCATGGAAGTCTTCATGGACGACTTCTCCGTATACGGTTCCTCTTTTAACGATTGCCTTTCTAACCTTTCTCTTGTTTTGCAAAGGTTTGAAGACACTAACCTAGTTCTTAATTGGGAGAAGTGTCAATTTATGGTTAAGGAAGGAATTGTATTAGGCCACTTAGTCTCTAGTAGAGGGATAGAAGTAGACAAGGCTAAGATAGAGACCATAGAGAAGCTTCCTCCCCCAATTTCGGTGAAAGGGATAAGAAGTTTCCTAGGACATGCTGGATTTTATAGACGTTTCATTAAGGACTTTTCTAAGATATCAAAACCTCTCACTAATCTATTGATGAAGGATGCGGTTTTTGAGTTTTCGCAAGAATGTTTAGATGCGTTTAACACCATTCGGCAAGCTCTAATTTCAGCACCTATTATCCAACCCCCGGATTGGACTCTTCCCTTTGAGATTATGTGCGATGCTAGTGACGTAGCTATTGGAGTTGTTCTTGGACAACGAAAGGAAGGGCGAACCCATGCCATATACTATGCTAGCAAGACGCTAGATGAAGCGCAGCTCAACTACGCCACTACCGAAAAAGAGTTTTTTTGCCATTGTCTATGCTATTGACAAGTTTCGCTCTTATCTTGTAGGTGCAAAGGTGATTGTCTACACGGATCATGTTGCGATCCGGTACCTCCTTGCGAAGAAAGATGCGAAGTCAAGGCTAATTAGATGGATTCTTCTCCTACAAGAATTCGATCTTGAGATCCGCGACAAGAAAGGTTCAGAAAATTCTGTTGCGGATCATTTGAGTCGCCTAACACACCTACAGGACGACCATTTACCCATCGACGACTCCTTCCCGGACGAACACCTACACCTTATTGAGGAGTGCATCGATGTGATCTCCAAAGGTAACGAACCATGGTTTGCTGATTTTGTTAACTATTTGGTTTGTCAGGAGATACCGCCCGGACTATCCTACGCACAAAGGAAGAAGTTCTTTAAGGATGTCCGGGAATAATTTTGGAACGAGCCTCTCCTCTTTAAGAGAGGTCCGGATGGCATCATTCGGCGATGTGTGCCGGAAGATGAGATGCAAAGTGTCATCTGTCATTGTCATTCACTACCTTGTGGAGGACACGCTAGTTCGAACAAGACTAGCGCAAAGGTATTGCAATCTGGATTCTTTTGGCCTACTTTGTTTAGAGATGTGCAATCCTTTGTTTCTTGCTGCGATGCTTGTCAAAGAACAGGCAATATCTCTAGAAAGAATGAGATGCCCCTCAACAACATCCAAGAGGTGGAGATTTTCGACGTTTGGGGAGTAGATTTCATGGGACCATTCCCATCCTCTTGTGGAAACCAATACATACTATTGGCGATGGATTATGTTTCTAGATAGGTGGAAGCAATTGCCTCTCCCACCAACGATGCCATGGTGGTGGTTAAGTTCTTCAACAAGACCATCTTCCCGCGATTTGGGACGCCAAGGACGATCATTAGTGATGGAGGTTCTCACTTCATTGCCCGGCGCTTTGAAGCTCTTCTAGCTAAGTATGGGGTTACTCACAAGATCGCTACCCCTTATCATCCACAAACAAGTGGACAAGTTGAGATCTCAAATAGGGAGATCAAAGGAATCTTAGAGAAGACGGTTTCAAGGACTAGGAAGGATTGGTCTTTGAAGCTTGACGATGCATTATGGGCATACCGGACTGCATACAAGACTCCCATAGGTACCACACCATACAACCTTGTGTATGGGAAGTCTTGTCACTTGCCGGTAGAGTTAGAGCACAAAGCGTTTTGGGCTATCAAGTGGTTGAACTTCAGGATGAAGGAAGCGGGAGAGAAGCGTCTCCTAGACATCAATGAGCTGGATGAACTCCGCTTGAATGCTTATGAAAACGCTAGGATCTATAAGGAGAGGGCGAAACGTTGGCATGATAAGCATATCATTCCAAAGGACTTCAAAGAAGGAGATCAAGTTCTCCTCTTCAATTCAAGGCTTCGTCTCTTTCCAGGTAAGCTTAAATCTCGTTGGACCGGACCTTTTCTAATTAAGCGTATTTTCCCCCATGGTGCAGTTGAAGTATGGGGTGAAACGGGCGGAAGCTTTAAGGTGAACGGCCAACGACTCAAGAAGTATACGCCGGAACTCCAAGCTGAGGAGTTCGCACCTACCGCACTCGAATAAGTGCGAGATCGGTCTAGCTACGGACCTTAAACAAAGTGCTTCTTGGGAGGCAACCCAAGGTATTGCATTTCGTTTTCGTTTTCGATTCATAGTTTAGCTTAGAATAGACGTTTTTGCTTTGTTTTTGCCTTCGATTCCTTCCGGTATGTTCGTGTTTTTGGATGTAGGAACGATGGAAAAGGAAAAGGGGAGGATAATGTTGAAGAAAAGTGACGAAATCTAAACTTTGGAGCTTTACAGAGAGTTTCACGGTCGTGACAGCTACAGTACCCGTAATTTCCAAAAGCCTTTGAAAAATAACCAAAACCACGGTTCCGTACACTTCCACGGCCGTGGAACACCCCGACAGACCGTGATTTTCAAAAATTTTGCCTGTGACTATATAAACCACATTCTTCACAAAAATCATCCCAAAACCCCTCTTCCACGACCTAATAGCCGAAATCCACGACCCTCTCTCAAATCCTCGTTTCTTAATCGTTTTTAACGATTCTTCCTCCTAAACTGAAGCAAACTCAACCACCAACAAGATCCAAGCGACAAATCGAGCGGAAATTCACCAAAGAACGCGCAATTCGGATTTTTCAATCCGAAAAATAGGTTTTTCCACTCTTCTTGATCTTTGTCGATTTGGTTCGTTTTTGTTAGAGATTTTAGGAAGAACTGATTGAGATTGGAAGAAATTAGATTAGGACTGCCTGTTTGTGGAGATTGATTGCTGATTTGCTGAGATTTGCGACTTTCTGAGACGAATCACGGTCTTTGGAGGAATTACGGCCGTGGTTTCTATAGAACAGCCCGTAATTTTGAACAGAATGGATTTTGTGAGGAGAGTTTCGAGGAGAATCAAAGAGAAGAAGGATAACCAGAACAAGAAGAGGAAGGGTAATCCCTCCTCTTCCTCATCCTCTAGGGCACCACCACCCTCTTCCCCTTCACCTCCATCTTCACCTTCATCACCCTCACCCCCTAGCCCTAGAGTCCCGACCATACATGATGATCACCTCGATGCACTCGAGAGGATCAAGGAGAGGGCTGTGATTGGTCCTAGGTACTTGTTGTTGGAGGATCTAGCTCCTCTCAACATAGTTGATGACCTCACTTGGCTCTTGGATAGAGCCGGACTTATTGTCTTCTTGGCTATCCGAGAAGACGCTTATGAGGAGATTACACGGGAGTTTGTGACATCTTTTGAGCACAGCCATGTAGACAGGACCGTCCCTTTCCGTCTCATGGAAAGAGACTATCATTTTAGCATCCGTGAGTTTGGGACCATTTTCGGGTTTCAGGAGACCTTTAACGGTCGCTTTCCTAGTGACGTTTACGCCAAGGATTTTTGGGAGGAGGTGGCGATGATTTACGCTAGCGAGGACCGCTGGCAGCCCGCTGACACCAAGGCTAGGTTGATGTACCACCTAGCCTTGAAGATTGCTCATCGTGTTCTTTCGGAGTGTCTCTTTCCTAGGACGGAGACGCCCCAAAAGATCAAGACGGATGAGCTCTTTTTACTCTACTCCATGTTGTATGGACGCCGTGCTGATTGTGCTACTCTCTTGGCTGCTACTATGAGCAAGCTCAAGAGCAAGAAGAAGGGCAACATCGGATATGGTGGGATAGTTACCCACATTGCCAGGAGCTTAGGTGTTAATTTTTCTGCTTGCACCCGTATACCGGCCGTACCTTTAGGGCTACATGCTTTCATGACTAGGGGTCTCATTTTCCCCACACATAGAGGTCCGCCTTATGCGGGCATGCCTTGGGAGAGCAGGACGGGTAGGGGTATAGAGTGGCTACCGGAGTACTCCATTATGGCGGGACGCCATAATTGGAAGGAGACATTCGCTGCTATGCGTGCGAACAGGATAGCAACTCCCCCATATGTCCCACCACCAGTTGTTGAGGAGGAGGAGATGGGAGATCAGTTTGAGGGTGGAGGAGGAGCCGAGCAGGAGTTTGGCACGTTTCCGGATCAGCCGGAGGCGGCCCCCGATGCACCTAGACGTTCTCCACGTCCAGCTAGAGCTTCAGGCTTGTCTTCTCGCCGCGCTAGCGTGAGTGAGAGACCTACATGGATGACCACACCTCCTGCATGGTACGGAGCTCCACCTCCTTGGTCTACAGAGCAGACAGCAGCACCAGCACCACCACCAGCACCATCCGACGCTCCAGCATGGTACAGTCAGGCTCCGGGATGGTACGAGCAGATGCCGGATTGGGCTACTGGACTTTCAGAGAGAGTAGGAGCATTGGAGATCCGAGCCGATGCTAGAGATGGACGCTTAGACGACCTCGACCACATGATGAGGGATGTCTACCGCCAGCAGTTTGGGCGGTTTTATGATCCTAGCTTCTCTCCATTCCTGCCTCCACCAGCGCCGCAGTGATGAGGATTTGATGATTGACCGTTCGCCTTAGACATTCCACCACCACTTTGTGAGTTTCTTTTTCTTTTCTTCTTTTCTTTCTTTCTTTTGAACATTAGGGACAATGTTCGTCCTAAGTATGGGGTGGGATGTACTAAAAGTTTGTAATAACTTCTACTCACTATGTTTGCTTTTATTCGAGACTATCATTGCATGTTCATTATATTGTTGCATGTTTCATTATTGCATTGCATGAAAAAGAACTTGAAAAACCCATAAAAATTGAAAAATTTTGAAAATTTTGTGCTTCTAATGAATTGAGATGATTTCTATGATAATCACTACTTGTGAATTGAGTTTGATGACAATTGCATGCTTAAAAGATTAGTGAATTGAAAAGAAATTGAATGCGTTGATTGTGCTTCTTTTGCAAGTTTCATAATGTGAAGAATGTTACCTAAATCATGTTGAGAAATTGAAGTTGAAATCACACTATAAGTTCTTATACTTCTTGTTGAGATGATTAAGGCAATTCGATTTTTCTTTCTTCTTTCTTTGATCATTTTAGCTCCTCATTGAAATATTGACCTCCTTTACCTATCCGGGAATTTGGAGAAGTGAATGAAAAACGCATGTTTGATGTGGGAGGGCCATGAGAGCAATTATTTGCAATCAAAAGAATAGAAAGAAATTCTAGGTTTGGGGAAGTCAATCATGATGATGAGTAACTCGGCACCATTCACATAGCCGGGTGTTTGTGTCTTGCCAAAATCGGATTGAGCGATATTCCTAGCGGATTATGGTATGTGCGCTAAGGGTTTGAGGCATCTCATGAAAATTGAGAAACGCCAATTTCCTAGGCTTCGGTTTTTGTGCACCTCTATCCATAACTCCAAAAGTAAAGTCGAAAAATGAAAGGAAGAAGAGCGAAGCTCTAAGTTGAAGTGTTGCGGAAACCGCAAAAAAGAAGAAGGGTAGTTGTCCACTTTCCCGGATTCATGCACCACATTCCCTAAAAGTTTCCTTCCCTTCCACATTCTAGACCTTTTCTTTGAAAGTCCTTAAGATCAAAAGAATGTTATATGACTTTGTGGTCTAAATTGAAGTTTCTTATTATTGATTTTGATAATGTTTGAAGGTTATGATGCTTGTATAGAAGTTTGATTGATTCATGATTTTTCTGTACTTTTTACTCTTTGATTAAGTGTATGAAAGTCTTATAAACGATTGAAGCAAGATTTGAGAATGATCTATTCTTTAGAAGGCACATTCCTCCAAAAGAAGTATTACTTTTAGAAGGTACACATATTTCATCCTAACTTTTGTTTAAAGCTTTTTGAAAGACCTTGCTTAGGGACAAGCAAGTGTTAAGTATGGGGTTATTTGTTAGCATGAAATATTGTGATATTTTAAGCACGTTTTCTAAGTGTATTTGATTCATATTGATAGTCTTTGATTTAGCGTTGTTGCATTTGTGAGCTAGTTTGCCTATATTGTCGATATGGATGTCTACACTAGCTTTATGTTGATTATAGGTGATTGAGAGTCATTTCCGAACGGAATTTAGCAAAGAAGAGTTGATTGAGTATGTCCATGGATTGAGGGCATTTTTAGGAGCAAAATGGAGTTCAACTTGAGGAGTGCACGAGGCTAGGGAAGAATCACGTTCTTGCCCTAAACCACGCTCTAAAATACGGCCGTACTACAAACCACGTTCAACTCCACGGCCGTGGAATCTTGCAAGAGAGGCGTGATGCATTCCAGTAACTATTACGGTCGTGGAATCCATGGTTCAAACCGTGTTGATTTCCATGCTCTAAATTACGGTCGTGGAACCTTCCACGACCGTGATCTTGGCGATCTTTTTCGCCACATTTTGAAGCCACGATCTTTTGAAGATTGGGCCGGGCCGATATTTTATCTTGCCCTATAAAAAGACGGACGAAGAGAAATTCCGTCACCTCGCTTTAGACCTTGGTTTACACCTTCGCTTAGCGGCATTTATCCACGTTTATTCCCGCTTACGCTCGATTACCCTCGCTTAGAAGCATTTACATCTCGTTGGAGATCAAGGTTCGTGCTTGGATTTGCCCTAATCTCGCACTTTTGGTGGAGATTGCTGTTGAGATTTCCGGATTGGCGGAAGATCGAAGTTTTTGGAAGATTGTTGCAAGAAGATTTCTCTTCTTGTTTAGGTTTGATTTAGAAGACGGATTGACATCCCGTTCTTCCTTCTTTCCTAAGATTGTGTTTGTTTGCCTTATTCTGAATCTATTGACAATATTCGTTCTTGATTGTGACTTTGAGATTGGTTTGAAGTTTATTGAAAGTTTTCGGAAGTTTTCATCTTTCAATCTTTTAATCTTTGAATTTGATATCAACATGACTGTTATTGGCTAAAAAACCCTTAACAATTCTAAGGTGAAGGGTTGATAGTTGTGGCTTAGATGATGATAGATCGATCGTAAACAGATTAGACCCTGAGAGTTTGAGAGAATAGTCGACGAACCCCAAATCACGGTTTGTTCTTGAGTTCCACGACCGTGGAATCTCAAGATCCAACCGTAATTTCCCTTAAGTTTACGAACCTGCTTTTACTTTAATCCAAAGTTAAAGATTTGCTTTAACTTAGTTCAGGCTTGCCTTTTCTAGGTGGTAGTGAAGCCTCAACAACCTCTACCTCGATTGTGAGTGTCACAACCTTAATCGGTCAAGTTAGTCTTGATCCTTGGATTACAAGTTTGGGTATTTGACATTAATTCTTGCCTTTAGAACCTTTCTATATTGAAGCCTCAACAACCTTTATAGAGAGTGTCTTGTAGGTGAGTCATATAAGGTTTTTGGAACTTCACCGTACGATTACCTTACATTAGCATACCTTTGCATATCTCAACTCTGTCTTTATATCATTAAGAATATCTTGAATCGATTGCCACAGCTGGATACTTGGATCTTTAGGATTGTTGTTTTCCCAATATTTGCAAAAACTCTCATATTTACTCACTTGATAATCTGCAATTGAATTTGTTCCCACCCAAATCCCTGTGTTCGATACTCTGGAATCCTTGCTTAACTATATCGATCCGTACACTGCGGGTTCGCTTGCTTGATTCTAGTTTTATAATTAAAACTTATTTGCACGCACGTTTAGGGGCGAACAGCTATACTATTGATGATTTGGTTGGCATAAAACCTTCTTTGTGCATGCGTAAGATATTGATGGAAGATAACCATAAACCCTCTATTGAACATCAAAGAAGATTGAATCCTATAATGAAAGAGGTAGTCAAGAAAGAGATCATTAAGTTGCTAGATGCGGGAATCATCTACCCTATTTCGTGTGTGTTTGGCTGCAAAAAAATAAAAACTAGTGTTAGTGTTTTATAATGTTTTTGGTAGTGTTTTGTGTTTTAGGTAGTGTTTTGGTTTTTAAAAAACAGAAACGTGTTTGGTATGGTTAGTGTTTTTTTCCAGAGTGTTTCTTATACAAAATTACCATTTTACCCTCACTTTTAATCGTAATTACATTTTTTACCCTTATGAAAATCCTCTCTTCTGCGTTTTTAGGTTTCCTGGATCAATGAATGGTTGAACTTGGTGGATGCTCGACCTTCAGCCGCTAACCCTGGATCCGTTTGAAGACTCGAAGTCTACTTCATCGTTCGCTATTATATTGGACCAATTCGGCTTCCCCTTCCCACTGCCAATTTATTTTCTAAACCAAGTAATTTCGATGTCTTCTTCTTACTTTTCTGAACCAATTCAGCTTCTTCTTCTTCTTCCTTGATAGTGCGGTTGAAGTATCTGCTGAATTTGAATATCTTATGGATTGTTGATGTTCTTTGACAGTGTTCAAGTATGAGGTCCTAATTTTACTTTTTTGCTTCAAATTTTGCTTGACTTGTGCTTCACAATTGACTTGTCCTTCACAATTTTGTGTCCAGCTTCAAATTGAACAATAATCTCCAACTTCAATTTTAATCATGCCCTAATCTGATAGTCAATATCTAGTTCAACGAATTAGACACACTTAAGAGGGAGGAGCCAAGAATAACAAAATTGCTTCACAACGCTACTGATTCTTCACACAAAAATATCGCTTCTCATAAACGAAAAAAGAGGGAGGTCTAAAGAAAACGAACCTATCACCGGAGTGAAGATGTCGCCGGAGTAGAATGTGTGTGGCGGAGGGAAGACGAAAGGATGACAAGCGACGCCGGGCTTGAGGTTGAGGAGAAACCATGGCGCCACTGTTTGTCGTTCTTCTACACAAAGAATCGGCAAGACTATTTTTTGAGGAGAGAAGGTTTTGTTTTTATACCCGGTAATGAACATAATTTGGTGAATAATGGAGGGACGTCATGGTCTTTTTACACTCAAAACACTACTCACAAATCACAAACCCTCACTCCCATTAGTGTTCCATAAACACTCCCTCAAAACTCAAACACTAGTTTAACCAAAGTAGCCAAACACTCATTTAATTTTGTAACACTACAAAACACTAGTTAACACTAGTGTTTTGTTGCAGCCAAACACACACTTCGGATAGTAAGTGGGTTAGTCCCGTTCATGTAGTTCCTAAGAAGGGTGGGATGACCGTAGTGACCAATGAGAACAATGAACTAATCCCAACTAGGAAGGTTACGGGATGGAGGATGTGTATTGACTATAGGAAATTAAACATGGCCTCTAGGAAAGATCACTTCTCTCTCCCTTTCATTGACCAAATGCTAGAGAGGTTAGCTCAACATTCTCATTTTTGCTACTTAGATGGCTATAGTGGATTCTTCCAAATCCCTATCCACCCCGATGACCAAGAGAAAACCACATTTACATGTCCATGGGGTACTTTTGCATATAGGAGAATGCCATTTGGGTTGTGTAATGCACCCGCCACCTTCCAAAGGTGTATGATGGCTATCTTTTCGGAATACATCGAAAACATCATGGAAGTGTTTATGGATGATTTTTCTGTTTATGGTTCTTCCTTTGATAATTGCTTGGCTAACTTGTCATTAGTATTGAAAAGATGTGAGGAGACAAACCTTGTCTTGAATTGGGAAAAATGCCACTTCATGGTAAGTGAAGGGATTGTGTTGGAACACTTGGTGTCCAACCGTGGCATTGAGGTTGATAGGGCCAAGATTGAAACGATAGAGAAGTTGCCACCACCTACCTCGGTGAAGGGAGTAAGGAGTTTCTTAGGGCATGCCGGTTTTTACCGGAGGTTTATTAAAGACTTCTCTAAAATTTCTAAGCCTCTCACTAACCTACTAATGAAAGATGTTGAGTTTGTTTTCTCCAAGGATTGCCTTGAGGCTTTTTGTAGGTTGAAGAACGCCTTGATCTCCGCACCTATCATGCAACCTCCGGATTGGAGTTTACCGTTTGAGATCATGTGTGATGCAAGTGATGTAGCCGTTGGGGCTGTTTTGGGGCAAAGGAAAGATGGGCGCACACATGCCATTTATTATGCTAGCAAGACGCTAGATGATGCCCAACTCAATTATGCTACCACCGAGAAGGAATTGCTAGCGGTGGTGTATGCTTTTGAGAAGTTCCGCTCATATCTTGTTGGAGCGAAGGTCATTGTTTATACGGATCATGCTGCGATCCGTTACCTCCTTACAAAGAAGGATGCAAAACCTAGGTTGATTCGGTGGATCCTTCTTCTTCAAGAGTTTGATTTGGAAATCCGGGACAAGAAGGGATCCGTAAACTCCATGGCGGATCACCTTAGTAGACTCCCACCATTGGAGCTTGAAAGAGATGACATCCCGATTGATGATTCATTCCGGGATGAGCAATTGCAAATGGTTGAGGAGTGCTTGTTCCAAGTGTCTAAAGGAAGTGAGCCATGGTATGCCGACATTGTGAACTATCTTGTGTGTGAGGAAGTGCCTCCCAGATTGACATATGCCCAAAGAAAGAAGTTCTTCAAAGATGTGGGGCACTACTATTGGAGTGAACCACTTTTGTTCAAGAGAGGGCCGGATGGAATGTTTAGAAGATGCATACCGGAGGATGAGGTGGAGAGTGTGATCCGCCATTGTCATTCCTTGCCATGTGGAGGGCATGCTAGCTCACATAGGACATGTGCAAAGGTGTTGCAATCGGGTTTCTTTTGGCCGAGTTTGTTCAAGGATGTGCAAAGCTTTGTGGTAGCTTGTGATGCTTGCCAAAGGACGGGCAACATCTCAAGGAGGAATGAGATGCCCTTGAACAACATACAAGAAGTGGAAATATTTGATGTGTGGGGTGTGGACTTCATGGGACCATTCCCTTCTTCATGCGGCAACCTCTACATCCTATTGGCGGTTGATTATGTTTCGAGATGGGTGAAGGCAATTGCCTCTCCTACAAATGATGCCAAAGTGGTGGTGCGGTTCTTCAACCGAGTGATCTTTCCTAGGTTTGGAACACCAAGGGTGATCATAAGTGATGGAGGGAAGCATTTCACCAATAGGAACTTTGGGGCACTTTTGGCTAAGTATGGGGTGACTCATAAGGGGGCAACACCTTACCATCCCCAAACTAGTGGCCAAGTGGAGATCTCCAACCGGGAGATAAAAGGAATCCTTGAGAAGACGGTCTCTAGGATGAGAAAGGATTGGGCTATAAAGCTCAATGATGCCTTGTGGGCATATAGAACCGCTTTCAAGACACCAATTGGCACCACTCCTTACAAGCTAGTCTATGGCAAGTCTTGCCATCTTCCGGTAGAGATAGAGCATAGAGCTTATTGGGCCATTAAGTGGCTGAATTTTGACCTCAAGGAGGCGAGAGAGAAGAGGTTGCTTGATATGAACGCTCTTGAGGAGATCCGGTTGGATGCCTATGAGAATGCCCGGATCTACAAGGAGAGAACCAAACGGTGGCATGACAAGCGCCTCATCCCGAAGGAGTTGAGTGAAGGCGACCTTGTCCTTCTCTTCAACTCAAGGCTGTGACTCTTCCCCGGAAAGCTAAAATCAAGATGGACCGGGCCATATGTGGTAAAGAAGATCTTTCCCCATGGAGCTATTGAGATAGGAGGGGAGCATTGTGGAGATTTCAAGGTGAATGGGCACCGGTTAAAGAAGTATATCCCGGGAGCTCCGGTGGATATGATTGCCCCACTTCACCTAGAATGAGACACCCCCGAGTTTGGTCAAGCTAATGACCTTAAAGAAGCGCTTGATGGGAGGCAACCCATTGGTAACATTTTCCCTTTTCCATTTTATTGTTTTTGATTTTCCTGTTTTTGTGTGTGTTTGGTGTGTTTTGTGTGTGTGCTAGAGTCTTGGTAGCATTGGAAGCCTTGCATGGCATGTGAATGATGACGAACCCCTCATCAATTATGGGTGGAGCGGACGCGGAACTTGGACGGCTAGCGGTGCCTAGCGCGGGTCCCGACGCCTTGATGAACACTTAGAGCTCTCTACCATTGTTGATAGGATCGTCCACCATCAATCCACTTGAGAAATCCCAAATACCATAGCAAACCATTTTTACATTGTGAGAACCTTCTTTCACTCTTCTTTATTTCATTTACACATTGGGGACAATGTGTTTCTAAGTATGGGGTGGGGTTTGCATGATCTTTTGCATGATTAGCATCTAGGGTAGTTTAATATTATCACATGTCTTGCATTGTATATACTCATTTCGAAAAATCCAAAAACATCATAAAATTTAAAAAAAAAATTTGTGCTTTCTAGGCTTGGATATGACTCTAATGATGAATCTTGTCTTGTGGATTGGCTATGGATGGCCTTATGTGTTAAATTTATGAATGGCATATGTAGACTTGAAGTACTTCTCTTGAATCCCATGAATGATTTGTGATCATGATGTTTGCCTAGAATGGATTGAATATTGAAAGTCGAAATTACATGCTAGTCCTTACACACCATCTAGGAATGAATGAGGCAATTCATCTTTCTTCTTCTTCTCATCTTGATCATGATATTTGAGCACCTCAATTGATATAAATTTGACCTCTTTTGACCCATCCGGGAATAGGAGCATGTTAGTGTGTTGGTGTGTGTGAAAAGCAAGTGTGGGGTGAAGATGTTGATGAAAGAATGCCATGAATAAAATGCTGAATTTGTTGTGAAAGTGTTGACAAAAATATAGGTTTGGGGACATTGGTTTAAATGACAAGTAACTCGGCACACTTCACATAATCGGGTGTTGGTGCCTTGTCAAAGTCAAATAAACCGATAGTCCTAACGAGCTTTGGTATGTGTGCCCGGTGTGGGTGCACCTCGAAAAATAGAAAAAGCCCGAGGATGGCTAATCACCAAGGTTTTGGCTTTTGTACACCAATGCCATTGTCTCAAAAATAAGTAAAGGAAAAAGAAAAGATAGAAAAGATGGAGAAAATATACACATGTGGGAAGTTGATCGAGGACAAAATTGTGGAGTTAGTTCCATTCCCGGATTAGCATCACATAGCCTAGAAAAATCCCCACCTAATCACAACGTTTCTTGGCCTTTTATTTCACAAGACCTTATGACCTATTTGCATGTTTGTAAGACTTAGTAATCTAGATTGGATGTGCTCTTGATCATCTTGACTTCTTCGTTTTTACAATTCATGCATGCTTTCGAGTTAAGTACAATTGTCTTTCCGTGCCTTCATTTATTTGATGCATGATTGCTTGTCCATTGCCATGAAACATGATTATGAAGGTGATCCAATATTAGAAGCACAACTCCAAAAAATTTTGCCATTTTTCTGCATACATAAATCATGTCATCTTTTAGTCTATAGTTGGGAATTTGCTCGGGGATGAGCAAACCTTAAGTATGGGGTATTTTTGATAACACGATTTATGACTTAGGTTTAGGTAATCATTTAGATAGATTTCTCACTCATTCATGCATGGTTTAGCACTAGTTCACGACGTTTGCACTCAATTTACGTATTTTGTCGAGATAGACGTCTACGCGGACTTTTGCATTGCTTTGTAGGTATTTTGGGAGATTTAGGAGCTTAATTGATACGTTTGAGGATCGTTCATCAAGATGATACACCCTCGGACTCATTAGGATGCAAGTTAGAGGCTAAGGAGGACTCATGGAACCTTGTCAACACAAGCCATGCACCAAATCATAGCTTAATGAACCAAGGCAAAGCTGAAGCACCAAACCACGGTTCACTGGCAAGTCCACAGCCGTGGAACCAACCGTGGTTTTTGACAGACGGTTGTGACAGCTGTGCCACGATCTCTTGGCCTTCTCTAGCATGATGGTAGTATAAAAGTGGTCCTGCATTGCTGAGAGAGGGCATCTTGGAGCAGCCATCCATTATCCTCTATCATCCAATCAAAAACTCTCTCAACAAGAAGATTCTCTCAAGAGGGAAGCTACCATAGGAGGAGGAAGAAGAGCTCCATTTGAGAAGAAGAGAAGAGCACACCATTGATAGACTTTGATAGCTTTTGTAGTGAAGAATTTCGGAATCGATTTCTAGAGTTGTATGAACCATTTAAACCTCCTTTTGGAAGGGTTGTGAGTCATTCTAATCTCATTTTCAGCTTGGTTTTCTTTGCTTCACTTTTGCATCTCTTTCTCTTCATTGTCTTGCAAATGGAAGCCATGATTTTATGTTTGATGATTTCGATTGTTATGATGAATGTTGTAGGCTAAATAGATGCGATTCTAGGGTAAGGAAAGGACGGTTGTGGCTAGGACTATGATAGGATGGACTTAGATTTGCCCTTGGATGAGTCACTCACTTGAACGAAACGTCTGTTAGGGTCCACGGTTTGTTCTTGCCAGTCTACGGCCATGGACTTGGTAGAACACCCCGTGATTCTCCCTGGTTCGATGGATCTAGTTTTAGATTGTTAGAATGTTGAAATCCTAGTGTTTGTTGAGTTAAATCTACCCTAGGGTGACCTAGTGTTAGCAACTAAGTGTTAGAAGAGACCTACCCGGTGATTCTTGCTCTTAGATTTCAAAGATGACAAACCCTAGGTAGTGGTGAGCCTCATAAGCCGCCATTGGACTAAGTGTGCTAGGATTAGTTGTTTAGGACTAACCCTTTCGAGACTTACCCGGTGAGGAATGGTTAGATCCCTAGGTGACAATCCGGTTTGTGTAGAATTCTATCCCTTAGGCTCTTAGAGACTTACCCGGTGATGAGACCTTAGGGACGGACTAGTGGACCATGAGACCTACCCGGTGATTGATCCCAATCTAGAAACACTCACTCCCAACATATCATAGTTAATCCAAGGAATGATTAGATAACTTGAGTCCTATGCCATAACTGGAATTTCCAACCCCTAGAATCCGCTTTTCTCTCTTTGATCTATATCTCGAGTTTAGCTTGTTTGTTTGTGTTGATTTGGTAGCATAGTTGATTGTTCATTTTGCATGATTTGAGATCTTTGATTGATCACCTAAAAACCCACCAAAAACATTTTAGATTTTCATTTCTTTATTTCTTTCCCTTTTCTTAAACTAGATCTTCACTAAACAAAATCATTAATCGAATCAATCTCACCTCAGTCTTTGTGTTCGACCTCGGAATACTATCCCTACTACAAACGTCCCGTACACTGCGGGTTCGCTAGGAGTTAGGAGAAATATAACGAGTATAAATTTAAAACCTATTGCGTATCACACACATCCTGAGCGTAACACCTAGGGTTTCAAGTTGGATGTGTGGAGATTGTTATTTCGCAACGGAGATTTGCGAAAGACTTGGAGATTTGGAAGTTACACTTTGTCCTTAGGTTTGATTAGAAGACGGATTGACATCCCGTTCTTCGTTCTTATCAAGGATTGTGATTGGTTTGTGTTATTCCGAATCTGATATACATCATTATTTTGTTTGTGGATTTGAATTTGATTTGAGATTTATTGAAGGGTTTCGAAGGTTTTCATCTTTCATTCTTTTAAATCTTGAATTTGATATCATAATGACTGTTGTTGGCTAAAACCCTTTAGCAATTCTAAGGTGAAGGGTTGATAGTTGTGGCTTAGATGATGATAGATCGATCGTAAACAGATTGGACCCTGAGAGTTAGAGAGAATCGCCGACGAACCAAAATCACGGTGTGTTCTTGAGTTCCACGGCCGTGAAATCTCAAGATTCACCCGTAATTTCCCTTAGTTTATGAACCTTGCTTTTACTTTAATCCAAAGTTAAAAATTTGCTTTAACTTAGTCTTGGCTTGCCTTTTCTAGGTGGTAGTGAAGTCTCAACAACCTCTACTTCGATTTCGAGTGTCACAACCTAAATCGGTTTAGTTAGTTTTGATCCTTGGGTTACAAGTTTGGGTATTTGATATTAATTCTTGTCTTTAGATCCTTTCTATGCTGAAGCCTCAACAACCTATATAGAGAGTATTTCTAGATAAGTCATATAAAGCCTTGGAACTTCACCGTACATTGCTTTGCATTAGTATACCTTTGCAGCTCTTAACTCTGTCCTTATATCTTTAGTATATCTTGAATCGATTGCCACAACAGGTTTCCTGGATCTTTAGGGTTGCTGTTTTCCCAATATTTGCAAAGCTCATACATTTACTTGCTTGACGATTTATAACTGGATTTAACCCCCCAAATCCCTGTGTTCGATACTTTGGAATTCTTGCTTAACTACGTTGATCCGTACACTGCGGGTTCGCTTGCTTGATTCTAGTTTTATAAATTTAAAGCTTATTTGCACGTACACTAAGTGGCGAACAAGTTTTTGGCGCCGTTGCCGGGGATTTAGTCTAGGCCGAATTCGGTTATCGGTTGTCAAGCTTGGGAGCTTTTCCCTTGTTATTTGATATCTCTTTGAGTGTATGCGCAGGTCTAGGAACAACGAAGACCTCTTACCTCTTGATCAAGAGCTTGACAGGACTTTGAGGAGAAAGCTTAAGGAAAGAAAGATGGCTGAGAAAGAGAACGTGATTACCAAACGGAGTTGGCGGAAAAGGAAGCTCAACTCCAATGGAGTGAGAAGACTCGCAGGGAAGAAATGGATCGTCATCAAACGAAGGTTGATGATCTATCGGACATGATGTTCCAAATGAGGTTGGAAATAAACAACCTCTAGAAGACAAAGAGAAGAAGGAGGCCATCAAGATAGGTTAGAGCCAACTCATCCAATGAGGATAGCGACTCCTCCATGCCACCACTAGAGGAAATTGATCCAACGATCAATGTGAACCCGTTCTTTCCACGGCCACCTGTCAATCGCCGTGTTCCAGCTAGAGGTGCGAGAGTCAAACGTGTAGATGAGGAGCCAAGAACTCTTGGCCAAAGGATGGATCCAACGTAGCAACAACGCCGTTTGGGTATGAACTTTGATGCTGATGATGCACAAGGGTTTAGCTTCAACCCGCAAGTTATTACCATTGTCCGCCAAAATCAATTTGGGGAAACAAGCGCTGAATCTCCACACCAACATCTACAAAATTTTGAGATCATGATGGAGACAATGAAGCCAAAGAATGCAACTACCAACAGCTATAAACTCAAGCCTTTCTTTTTCTCCTTGAAAGGGAAAGCATTGTCTTGGTACCAAGCTCTTCCAAGTGGGAAACTTGAAACATGGGAGGATCTTTCTTCGGAATTCCTCACTAAGTTCTTTCCGCCATCTAAAACGGCGGAGTTGAGAGGTAAGATTAATGCATTTTCTATGAGATCTAACGAAAGTTTATTTCAATCTTGGGAAAGATTTCAGGATTTGCTATTGGATTGCCCACATCATGGCATATCCAAATTGGCGCTATTGGAGATATACTATAAGGGGCTGGATGTGGAGACACAATTCAAGCTCCAATCCCTTTCATGTGGTACATTCATGGACATGAGGGAAGATGACGCTTGAGACTTCATTGAGAAGCAAGCGCGAGTTATTGAGAAGTATTCTCATCGGAAAGTGGAGGCGAATCATGTGGAGCAAGGAGCAAAGCTATCACAAGCAGCTCAAACTCAAATCTTTTCTCTCAATACGGAGATTAAAGAGTTGAAGGAAGCCATCAAAACCAACTTTCCAAAGCAAAAGGAACAAGATGTAGGTTATTTGGGCAACAACAATAACCACAACGGGAATGAGAATACAAACCGCAACACCCGGAACAACAACCGGAACAATTGGAACAACAACAACAACAACCGGAACAACAATTGGAACAACAATAGAGGTTCAAACAACAACAATTGGCGCCCCAACCAACAAAATTCCGGTAATTCTTATTCCAATTCAGGAATTCACTAACTCCACCTTCCTCTTCTTCCACTCCTTTGAAAAGCTAGGGGCAAACATCTAATGGTGGAAGTACTTCGGGGAAAGAGAAGCCCGATCCCATGTTGGAGACAATTTTGGGCAAGCTTCAAGGATTGGAGACTCGCATCATCAAGGTTGATGATCACATAAGTAAGTTGATAAAGCCCAAAAGGGCCATGCGGAGGAAGTTCCTAGGAATCAAGGGAAACTTCCGGGAAAGACGGAGGACAACCCAAAAGGAAGGGTGATGGCAATCACAACTAGGAGAGGAGTAACAACTACCGACCCGCAGCCTAAGTTTGTAGAAGTCCCCGTTGAGAAGGAGAAAGAAAAGGGGAAGGAGAAGGAATATGTATGCATTCCTCCTCCAGCTTACAAACCTCCCCTACCATTCCCGCAATCTAGAGCGAGAGCGCGTCTAGACAAGCAATTTGGTAAGTTTATTGAACTCATGAGCAAACTGCATATTAATATACCTTTCATTGATGCAATTGTAGGTATGCCGGCTTATGGAAAGTTCCTAAAGGAGATCCTCTCTAACAAGATAAAGCTAGAGGATTTTGGAGAGGTTAAGATGAGTTCGGATTCATCGGATCTCATCAAAACCATTAAAGAGAAGATGCCCCCAAAGCTAAAGGATCCGGGGTCATTTTGTAATCCCATAGGAGTGGGAGATGTCACATATGATGCATTATATGATTTAGGAGCAAGCGTGAGCATCATTCCGCTTGCCTTATGCAAGAAGATCGGTTTAGGCGATCCTAAACCGGTAAAGATGACGTTGTACATGGCGGAACGTTCCATAACTCGTCCCGTCGGTATAGTTGAAGATGTCCCGGTCAAGCTTGGTAAGTTTTATGTTCCTATAGACTTTGTTGTGCTTGACATTCCTGCAGATAGTCCGGTCCCGATCATTCTCGGAAGACCGTTTCTTGCAACATCCAGCTGTATAGTCGATTGCAAGAATGCTAGACTCGCCTTTGACATAGGAGAAGAGAAGGTAGAGTTCGTCCTTTCCACTTTAGTGAAGGAACCAGCCTTCGATGAGGATATATTCAATATCCAAGACGAAGAGCTATCTAGAGAGGAGGTAAGTTCTATTCTCTTCAAAGATCCCTTGCAAAAAGGTCTTTCTATAAGCATAATGGATATAGGGGAAGAAAAAGAGTGCAATGAGGCAACTTAAGCCTTAGAGACACAAGAAGAAGTATGTGAAGAAGAATTCGAGAAACTCCACGATGAGGCAGAAAATGTACGGATCCACGGTCAGACGGCCTATTCCATGGCCGTGGATTTCACCAACAAAAGCGTGGAGCACTCCAGAGAGTTACACGGCCGTGGAGGAAACAGAGGCCCCGTATTTACTTTCCACGCCCAAAATCACGGCCGTGGAGAAGGCAGGGGTGCCGTAATTTTGGGTGAATTCGAAGGAAATTGTGTCTCTTCTACAACTTCTCTTGATTCCTCTCCAACACCTTCTACATCCTTAGACACTTCTAAGGAAGCATCGGATGCTCCTCAAGAGCCATTGGAAACTCCGATAGTGATGGAATTGAAGCCACTTCCTGCACATCTAAGGTACGCATTTCTAGGATCTAACTCTACCTTTCCGGTAATTGTTAGTTCAGATTTAAGTATAGATGAACATAGTAAGCTTATGGTTGTCCTTAAGAAACATACGAAAGTCTTAGGATATACTATAGAGGATTTAGTAGGAATCAAACCTTCCCTATGCATGCATAAGATCTTAATGGAAGAGGACTTTAGAACTTCGCGACAACCTCAAAGGCGGTTAAATCCGACCATGAAGGAGGTTGTCAAGAAGGAAATTCTTAAGCTACTTGATGCAGGTATCATTTACCCTATCTCCGATAGCAAGTGGGTGAGTCCCGTACAGGTGGTTCCAAAGAAGGGAGGAATGACGGTCATCACCAACAAAAACAATGAACTCATTCCTACACGAACCGTAACAGGATGGCGGATGTGTATAGACTACCGCAAGCTAAATAACGCGACGAGGAAGGATCACTTCCCACTACCCTTCATCGATCAAATGCTTGAAAGGTTAGCACAACATTCACACTTTTGCTATCTTGACGGTTATAGTGGTTTCTTTCAGATCCCGATACACCCGGGTGATCAAGAGAAGACCACGTTCACGTGCCCATGGGGTACGTTTGCCTATAGGAGGATGCCGTTCGGGCTTTGCAACGCCCCAGCCACCTTTCAAAGGTGCATGATGGCCATCTTCTCGGAATATATAGAGCAAATCATGGAGGTTTTTATGGATGACTTCTCCGTTTATGGTTCCTCTTTTGACAATTGTCTTTCTAACCTTGCTCTTGTATTACAAAGATGTGAAGACACTAACCTAGTTCTTAATTGGGAAAAGTGTCAATTTATGGTGAAAGAAGGCATTGTATTAGGACACTTAATCTCTAGTAGAGGGATTGAGGTGGATAAAGCTAAGATAGAGACAATAGAAAAGCTTCCTCCCCCAACTTTGGTGAAAGGGATAAGAAGTTTTCTAGGACATGCTGGATTTTATAGGCGTTTCATAAAGGATTTCTCTAAGATATCAAAGCCGCTAACTAATCTATTGATGAAGGATGCAGTTTTTGAGTTTTCGCAGGAATGCTTAGATGCGTTTAATATGATTCGGGAAGCTCTAATCTCAGCCCCGATTATCCAACCTCCGGATTGGAATCTTCCCTTTGAGGTTATGTGTGATGCAAGTGACGTAGCTATAGGAGTTGTCCTTGGACAAAAGAAGGAAGGATGAACCCACGCTAGCAAGACGCTAGATGAAGCGCAGCTCAACTACGCCACTACCGAAAAGGAATTCTTAGCTATTGTATATGCAATTGACAAATTTCGCTCTTATCTTGTAGGTGCAAAGGTGATTGTATACACGGATCATGCTGCGATCCGGTATCTACTTGCAAAGAAGGATGCGAAGCCAAGGCTAATTAGATGGATTCTTCTCCTACAAGAATTCGATCTAGAGATCCGCGACAAGAAGGGTTCGGAAAATTCTGTTGTGGATCATTTGAGTCGTCTAACACATCTAGAAGACGACCATCTACCTATAGATGACTCCTTCCCGGACGAGCATTTACACATTATAGAGGAGTGCATCGATGTGATCACCAAAGGTAACGAACCATGGTTTGCTGATTTTGTTAACTATTTGGTTTGTCGGGAATTACCGCCCGGATTATCCTATGCACAAAGAAAGAAGTTCTTTAAGGATGTTCGGGAATACTTTGGAATGAACCTCTCCTATTTAAGAGAGGTCCGGACGGCATTATTCGGCGATGTGTGCCGGAAGATGAGATGCAAAGTGTCATCCGTCATTGTCATTCACTACCTTGTGGAGGACACGCTAGTTCGAACAAAACTAGCGCTAAGGTATTGCAATCTGGATTCTTTTGGCCTACTCTATTTAAAGATGTGCAAACCTTTGTTTCCTGCTGCGATGCTTGTCAAAGAACAGGAAATATATCTAGGAGGAATGAGATGCCTCTCAACAACATCCAAGAGGTGGAGATCTTTGACGTTTGGGGAGTAGACTTCATGGGACCTTTCCCATCATCTTGTGGGAATCAATACATACTTTTAGCGGTGAATTATGTTTCGAGATGGGTTGAAGCAATTGCCTCTCCCACCAATGATGCCATGGTAGTGGTTAAGTTCTTTAACAAGACCATCTTCCCACGATTTGGGACACCACGGACTATCATTAGTGATGGAGGTTCTCACTTCATTGCCCGGCGTTTAGAAGCTCTTTTAGCTAAGTATGGGGTGACTCACAAGATCGCCACCCCTTACCATCCACAAACTAGTGGACTAGTGGAGATCTCAAACCGGGAGATCAAAGGAATCCTAGAGAAGACGGTTTCAAGGACTAGGAAGGATTGGTCTTTGAAGCTAGATGATGCATTGTGGGCATACCGGACTGCATATAAGACTCCCATCGGAACTACGCCATACAACCTTGTGTATGGGATGTCTCGCCACTTACCGGTAGAGTTGGAGCACAAGGCGTATTGGGCAATAAAGTGGTTGAACTTCAGCATGAAGGAGGCGGGAGAGAAGCGGCTCTTGGACCTCAATGAGCTTGAAGAACTTCGCTTGAATGCCTACGAAAACGCCAAGATCTATAAAGAAAGAGCGAAGCGTTGGCATGATAAGCATATCATCCCAAAGGACCTCAAAGAAGGAGATTAAGTTCTCCTCTTCAATTCAAGGCTTCGTCTCTTTCCAAGTAAGCTTAAATCTCGTTGGACTGGACCTTTTCTAATCAAACGTGTTTTTCCCCATGGTGCAGTTGAAGTATGGGGTAAAAAGGGCGGAAGCTTTAAGGTGAACGGTCAATGACTCAAGAAGTATACACCGGAACTCCAAGCTGAAGAGTTCGTGCCCACCGCACTCGAATAAGTGCGAATATGGTCTAGCTACGGACCTTAAACAAAGCGCTTCTTGGGAGGCAACCCAAGGTATTGCATTCACATTCTTGTTTTTGATTCATAGATTAGATTAGTTTAGACGATTTGCTTTGTTTTGCCTTCGATGCCTTCCGGTATGTTCGTGTTTTTGGATGTAGGACCAGTTGAAAAGAAAGGGGAGGGAAAAGTTTGAAGAAAATTGACGAAACTTGGACTTTGACACATTACAGAGAGTTCCACGGCCAATATCACGGCCGTGACAGCTACAGTGACCGTAATTTTCAAAAGCCTAAAAAAAATCACCAAAACCACGGTTCTGTACACTTCCACGGCCGTGCAACCCACCGATAGACCGTGATTTTCAAAAATTTTTACGGTCACTATAAAAACCACATTTCTTCACAAACACCACAAGAAAACCCAAAACCCACGCCCTATTCGCCGATTGCCTTCCCCATCTCTCAATTCCTCGTTCGTTAATCATTTTTAACAATTCTTTGGCCAAAACTGAAGCAAATCCAATCACCAACAAGATCCAAGCAACAATTCGAGCGGCAATTCACCGGAGAAGACAGAAAATGGATTTTGTAAGGAGAGTGTCTAATAGAAATAAGAATAAGAAAAGGAAAGGCAACCCCTCTTCCTCTTCTAGAGCACCACCAGCTGAGCCTCCATCACCCCCATCATCACGATCACCACCTCTCCCTAGGATCCCTACTATCCACGAGGATCATCTAGATGCCTTAGAGAGGATCCATAAGAGGACTGTCGTAGGACCTAGGTACCTACTACATGAGGAGCTAGAGCCCTTGCATGTGATAGGGGATCTCACTTGGCTATTGGATAGAGCCAGCTTAGTCATCTTCTCCGCTATTTGGGAAGATGCTTATGAGGAGATTACTAGGGAGTTTGTAGTTTCCTTTGAGCACAGTCATGTTGACAGGACAGTTTCTTTCCGGCTGATGGAGAGAAACTATGATTTCTCTATTAGAGAGTTTGGAGCCTTCTTTGGGTTCCAGGAGACCTTCAATGGTCGATTCCCTAGTGGCGTGTACGCCAAGGATTTTTGGGAGGAGATAGCCATGATATACGCCAGCGAGGACCGCTGGCAACCTGCTGATACCAAGGCTAAGTTGATCTATCACCTAGCCTTGAAGATTGCCCATAGAGTGCTTTCTGAGTGTCTCTTCCCTAGGACGAAGACACCTCAGAAGATCAAGACAGACGAGTTATTTCTGCTTTACAGTATGTTATACGGTAGGCCAGCTGACTGTGCCACCCTCTTAGCTGCTACTATAAGCAAGCTAAAGAATAAGAGGGTAGGCAACATTGGATACGGTGGGATGGTCACCCACCTTGCTAGGCAGTTAGGGGTAGACTTCTCCGCTTGCACCCGCATTGCAGCTAGACCCCTAGGACTTCAGAGCCTCATGACTAGAGGCATCATCTTCCCCACACATAGAGGTCCACCGTATGCTGCTATGCCTTGGGAGAGTAGGATAGGGAGAGGGATTGAGTGGCTTCCTGAGTATTCCATTATGGCTGGACGCCATAACTGGAAGGAGACGTTCGCTGCCATGCATGCGAACAGATTAGTAGCCCCTCCCTATGTTCCACCACCACCAGTTGTAGAGGAGGAGATGAGAGGGGATGACGAGTTTGAGGGAGGAGGACATGATCATGACTTTGGCACCTTTCCGGATCAGCCGTATGCAGTTCCTGACCTTCCTAGACACTCTCCCCGCCCCGCTAGAGCTTCTGGCTCTTCCTCTCGCCGTGCTAGTGTGAGCGAGAGGCCGACTTGGATGGCAGATCCTCCTACTTGGTATAGCACTCAGCCGGATTAGATGGGAGCTCCACCACCTTGGCATGCACAGCCACCACCTGCACCAGCAACTTCAGATGCACCGGCATGGTACAACCAGCCGCCTGGTTGGTATGAGCAGTTGCCAGAGTGGGCCACCGACCTTTCCAGCAGGGTCGGAGCCTTGGAGATCCGTGCAGATGCTAGGGATGCACGCGCCGCCGATCATGACCGCATGATGAGAGACATATACCGCCAGCAGTTTGGGCGGAACTATGATCCCGGCTTCTTCCCGTTTCCACCACCGCCTCCACCTCAGTGATGACCTTTGACGATCGACCGTTTTAACCGCTCCACGACCGTTTTGTGAGTCCTTTTTCTTTCTTTTTTTTCTTCTTTTTTTTCTTTTTGAACATTAGGGACAATGTTTATTCCAAGTATGGGGTGGGGTGTGACTAATCGTTTGTAATAACTCTTACTCACTTTGTATGCTTTTATCGAGACTACCTTGCATGTTCATTCTATTGTTACACATGCCATTATTGCATTGCATGAAAAAGCTTTTGAAAAACCCATAAAAATTGAAGTTCCAAGGCTTTATATGACTTATCTAGAAATACTCTCTATAAAGGTTGTTGAGGCTTCAGTATAGAAAGGATCTAAAGATAAGAATTAATATCAAATACCCAAAAACTTGTTCGCCACATAGCGTACGTGCAAATAAGCTTTAAATTTATAAAACTAGAATCAAGCAAGCGAACCCGCAGTGTACGGATCAAAGTAGTTAAGCAAGAATTCCAGAGTATCGAACACAGGGATTTGGGGGGTTAAATCCAGTTATAAATCGTCAAGCAAGTAAATGTATGAGCTTTGCAAATATTGGGAAAACAACAACCCTAAAGATCTAGGAATCCTGTTGTGGCAATCGATTCAAGATATACTAAAGATATAAGGACAGAGTTAAGAGCTGGAAAGGTATACTAATGCAAAGCAATGTACGGTGAAGTTCCAAGGCTTTATATGACTTATCTAGAAATACTCTCTATAAAGGTTGTTGAGGCTTCAGTCTAGAAAGGATCTAAAGACAAGAATTAATATCAAATACCCAAACTTGTAACCCAAGGATCAAGACTAACTAAACCGATTTAGGTTGTGACACTCGAAATCGAAGTAGAGGTTGTTGAGGCTTCACTACCACCTAGAAAAGGCAAGTCAAGACTAAGTTAAAGCAAATCTTTAACTTTGGATAAAGTAAAAGCAAGGTTCGTAAACTAAGGGAATTTACGGGTGGATCTTGAGATTCCACGGCCGTGGAACTCAAGAACACAACGTGATTTTGGTTCGTCGGCGATTCTCTCTAACTCTCAGGGTCCAATCTGTTTACGATCGATCTATCATCATCTAAGCTACAACTATCAACCCTTCACCTTAGAATTGCTAAAGGGTTTTAGCCAACAACAGTCATTATGATATCAAATTCAAGATTTAAAAGAATGAAAGATGAAAACCTTCGAAACCCTTCAATAAATCTCAAATCAATCTCAAATCCACAAATAAAATAATGATGTATATCAGATTCGGAATAACACAAACCAATCACAATCCTTGATAAGAACGAAGAACGGGATATCAATCCGTCTTCTAATCAAACCTAAGGACAAAGCGTAACTTCCAAATCTCCAAGTCTTTCGCAAATCTCCGTTGCGAAATAACAATCTCCACACATCCAACTTGAAACCCTAGGCACGTGCAATAAGCGTAAGCGAAGTCTAAGCGGAGGTGTATGCGAAAGTGACGGAATCTCTCTCCTTCCGTCCTTTTATAGGGCAAGATAGAATAAGTGTCCAGCCCATTGTATAAAAGATTGTGGCTTTAATTTGTACGTTAAAAGATCGCCTAAATCACGGTTCCATAGGATTCCACGCCCGTGGTTTAGAGCGTGGTTTAGAGCGTGGAATTTCATCACGGTGCTTCACAACTTCCACGGCCGTGTAACCCTCTGGAATGCTCCACGCTTGTGTTGCCAAAGTTCCACGGCCGTGGTTTAGAGCGTGGACTCCATTACGGCCGTATTTTAGAGCGTGGAACATAGATTGCTCGTAAATCTCCTTTGTTTTGTGTCATTCTTCATCCTAGCATCTTTCTTAGCTCCTTTGTGGTGTCCTCAATTCTCGTACATGCTCAATCCATCTCCATTCTCCCTTATTTCGTTCGGTTTTAGCTCTTATTCGCCTACAATCAACACAAAGCTTATGTAGATCTCTATATCGACAATGTAGACAAACTAGCTCACAATTGCTTCAATGCTTTATCAATGAACACTAATATGGATGAAATACACTTAGAAAACGTGCCTAAAATATCACAATATTTCATGCTAACAAATAACTCCATACTTGCCACTTGCTTGTCCCCAAGCAAGGTCTTTCAAAAGCTTTAAAACTCAAGTTAGGATGAAATATGTGTACACTCTCAAAACAAAACTTCTTTTAGATGAATGTGCTTTCTAGTCAATAGATCATTCTCAAATCTTGCTTCATTCGTTTATAAGACTTTCATACACATAATGAAAGAGTAAAGAGTAAAGAAAGCTCATGAATTGATCAAACTTCCATGTAAACATCATAACCTTCAAACATTATCAAAATCAAACATAAGAAACTTCGTTTAAGCATGCGATTCTCATCAAAACTCAATTCACAAGTAGTGATTATCATAGAAATCATCTCTATCCTTAGAAGCATAAAAATTTTCAAAATTTTTCAATTTTTATGGGTTTTTCAAAAGCTTTTTCATGCAATGAAATAATGAAACGTGTAACAATAGAATGAACATGCAAGGTAGTCTCGATAAAAGCATATAAAGTGAGTAAGAGTTATTACAAACGATTAGTCACACCCCACCCCATACTTGGAATAAACATTGTCCCTAATGTTCAAAAAGGAAAAAAAAAAGAAGAAAAGAAAGAAAGAAAAAGGACTCACAAAACGGTGGTGGAGCGGCTAAAACGGTCGATCGTCAAAGGTCATCACTGAGGTGGAGGCGGTGGTGGAAACGGGAAGAAGCCGGGATCATAGTTCCGCCCAAACTGCTGGCGGTATATGTCTCTCATCATGCGGTCATGATCGGCGGCTCGTGCATCCCTAGCATCTGCACGGATCTCCAAGGCTCCGACCCTGCTGAAAAGGTCGGTGGCCCACTCTGGCAACTGCTCATACCAACCAGGCGGCTAGCTGTACCATGCCGGTGCATCTGAAGGTGCTGGTGCAGGTGGTGGCTGTGCATGCCAAGATGGTGGAGCTCCCATCCAATCCGGCTGAGTGTTATACCAAGTAGGAGGATCTGCCATCCAAGCCGGCCTCTCGCTCACACTAGCACGGCAAGAGGAAGAGCCAGAAGCTCTAGTGGGGCGGGGAGAGTGTCTAGGAAGGTCAGGAACTGCATCCGGCTGATCCGGAAAGGTGCCAAAGTCATGATCATGTCCTCCTCCCTCAAACTCGTCATCCCCTCTCATCTCCTCCTCCTCTACAACTAGTGGTGGTGGAACATAGGAAGGGGCTACTAATCTGTTCGCATGCATGGCAGCGAACGTCTCCTTCTAGTTATGGCGTCCAGCCATAATGGAATACTCAGGAAGCCACTCAATCCCTCTCCCTGTCCTACTCTCCCAAGGCATAGCAACATACGGTGGACCTCTATGTGTGGGGAAGACGATGCCTCTAGTCATGAGGCTCTGAAGTCCTAGGGGTCTAGCTGCAATGCGGGTGCAAGCGGCGAAGTCTACACCTAACTGCCTAGCAAGGTGGGTGACCATCCCACCGTATCCAATGTTGCCTGCCCTCTTATTCTTTAGCTTGCTCATAGTAGCAGCTAAAAGGGTGGCACAGTCAGTTGGCCTACCGTATAACATACTGTAAAGCAGAAATAACTCGTCTGTCTTGATCTTCTGAGGTGTCTCCGTCCTAGGAAAGAGACACTCAGAAAGCACTCTATGGGCAATCTTCAAGGCTAGGTGATAGATCAACTTAGCCTTGGTATCAGCAGGTTGCCAGCGGTCCTCGCTGGCGTATATCATGGCTATCTCCTCCCAGAAATCCTTGGCGTACACGCCACTAGGGAATCGACCATTGAAGGTCTCCTGGAACCCAAAGAAGGCTCCAAACTCTCTAATAGAGAAATCATAGTTTCTCTCCATCAGCCGGAAAGAAACTGTCATGTCAACATGACTGTGCTCAAAGGAAACTACAAACTCCCTAGTAATCTCCTCATAAGCATCTTCCCGAATAGCGGAGAAGATGACTAAGCCGGCTCTATCCAATAGCCAAGTGAGATCCCCTATCACATGCAAGGGCTCTAGCTCCTCAAGTAGTAGGTACCTAGGTCCTATGACAGTCCTCTTATGGATCCTCTCTAACGCATCTAGATGATCCTCATGGATAGTAGGAATCCTAGGGGGAGGTGGTGATGGTGATGATGGGGTGATGGAGGCTCAGTTAGTGGTGCTCTAGAAGAGGAAGAGGGGTTGCCTTTCCTTTTCTTATTCTTATTTCTATTAGACACTCTCCTTACAAAATCCATTTTCTGTCAAAAACCACGGCCTGTTCTTCAGGTTCCACGGCCGTGGAAAGCCCAAAGACCGTGATTCATCTCGAAAATTCTCAAAACTCAGCAGAATCATACCAAACTCAACAGCAAGCAGCCCTAGACTAATTCCAATCAGTTCTCTTAAAAATTCTAGCAAAAACGAAGCCGAATCGACAAAGAGAAAGAAGAGGTGAAAAACCAAGGTTTTTGGATTTTAGAATCCGAATTCTGTCTTCTCCGGTGAATTGCCGCTCGAATCGTTGCTTGGATCTTGTTTGTGATTGGATTTGCTTCAGTTTTGGCCAAAGAATCGTTAAAAACGATTAACGAACGAGGAATTGAGAGATGGGGAAGGCAATCGGCGAATAGGGCGTGGATTTTGGGTTTTCTTGTGGTGTTTGTGAAGAAATGTGGTTTTTATAGTGGCCGTAAAAATTTTTGAAAATCACGGTCTATCGAGGGGTTCCACGGCCGTGGAAGTGTACGGAACCGTGGTTTTGGTGATTTTTCTTAGGCTTTTGAAAATTACGGTCACTGTAGCTGTCACGGCCGTGGTTTTGGCCATGGAACTCTCTGTAATGTGTCAAAGTCCAAGTTTCGTCAATTTTCTTCAAACTTTTCCGTCCCCTTTCTTTTCCACTAATCCTACATCCAAAAACACGAACATACCGGAAGGCATCGAAGGCAAAACAAAGCAAACGTCTAAACTAATCTAATCTATGAATCAAAAACAAGAATGTGAATGCAATACCTTGGGTTGCCTCCCAAGAAGCGCTTTGTTTAAGGTCCGTAACTAGACCATATTCGCACTTATTCGAGTGCGGTGGGCGCGAACTCTTCAGCTTGGAGTTCCGGTGTATACTTCTTGAGTCATTGACCGTTCACCTTAAAGCTTCCGCCCTTTTCACCCCATACTTCAACTGCACCATGGGGAAAAACACGTTTGAATAGAAAAGGTCCAATCCAACGAGATTTAAGCTTACCTGGAAAGAGACGAAGCCTTGAATTGAAGAGGAGAACTTGATCTCCTTCTTTGAGGTCCTTTGGGATGATATGCTTATCATGCCAACGCTTCGCTCTTTCTTTATAGATCTTGGCATTTTCGTAGGCGTTCAAGCGAAGTTCTTCAAGCTCATTGAGGTCCAAGAGGCGCTTCTCTCCCGCCTCCTTCATGCTGAAGTTCAACCACTTTATTGCCCAATACGCCTTGTGTTCCAACTCTACCGGTAAGTGGCAAGACTTCCTATACACAAGGTTGTATGGCGTAGTTCCGATGGGAGTCTTATATGCAGTCCGGTATGCCCACAATGCATCATCTAGCTTCAAAGACCAATCCTTCCTAGTCCTTGAAACCGTCTTCTCTAGGATTCCTTTGATCTCCCGGTTTGGGATCTCCACTTGTCCACTAGTTTGTGGATGATAAGGGGTGGCGATCTTGTGAGTCACCCCATACTTAGCTAAAAGAGCTTCGAAACGCCGGGAAATGAAGTGAGAACCTCCATCACTAATGATAGTCCGTGGTGTCCCAAATCGTGGGAAGATGGTCTTGTTAAAGAACTTAACCACTACCATGGCATCATTGGTGGGAGAGGCAATTGCTTCAACTCATCTCGAAACATAATCCACCGCTAAAAGTATATATTGGTTCCCACAAGATGATGGGAAAGGTCCCATGAAGTCTACTCCCCAAACGTCAAAGATCTCCACCTCTTGGATGTTGTTGAGAGGCATCTCATTCCTCCTAGATATATTTCCTGTTCTTTGACAAGCATCGCAGCAGGAAACAAAGGTTTGCACATCTTTAACTAGAGTAGGCCAAAAGAATCCAGATTGCAATACCTTAGCACTAGTTTTGTTCGAACTAGCGTGTCCTCCACAAGGTAGTGAATGACAATGACGGATGACACTTTGCATCTCATATTCCGGCACACATCGCCGAATAATACCATCCAGACCTCTCTTAAAGAGGAGAGGTTCATTCCAAAAGTATTCCCGAACATCCTTAAAGAACTTCTTTCTTTGTGCGTAGGATAATCCGGGCGGTAATTCCTGACAAACCAAATAGATAACAAAATCAGCAAACCATGGTTCGTTACCTTTGGTGATCACATCGATGCACTCCTCTATGATGTGTAAATGCTCGTCCGGAGAGGAGTCATCTATAGGTAGATGGTCGTCTTCTAGATGTGTTAGACGACTCAAATGATCCGCAACAGAATTTTCCGAACCCTTCTTGTCGCGGATCTCTAGATCGAATTCTTGTAGGAGAAGAATTCATCTAATAAGCCTTGGCTTCGCATCCTTCTTTGCAAGTAGATACCGGATCGCAGCATGATCCGTGTATACAATCACCTTTGCACCTACAAGATAAGAGCGAAATTTGTCAATTGCATATACAATAGCTAAGAATTCCTTTTCGGTAGTGGCGTAATTGAGTTGCGCTTCATCTAGCGTCTTGCTAGCGTAGTAGATAGCGTGGGTTCGTCCTTCCTTCTTTTGTCCAAGGACAGCTCCTATAGCTACGTCACTTGCATCACACATAACCTCAAAGGGAAGATTCCAATCCGGAGGTTGAATAATCGGGGCTGAGATTAGAGCTTCCCGAATCATATTAAACGCATCTAAGCATTCCTGCGAAAACTCAAAAATTGCATCCTTCATCAATAGATTAGTTAGCGGCTTTGATATCTTAGAGAAATCCTTTATGAAACGCCTATAAAATCCAACATGTCCTAGAAAACTTCTTATCCCTTTCACCGAAGTTGGGGGAGGAAGCTTTTCTATTGTCTCTATCTTAGCTTTATCCACCTCAATCCCTCTACTAGAGATTAAGTGTCCTAATACAATACCTTCTTTCACCATAAATTGACACTTTTCCTAATTAAGAACTAGGTTAGTGTCTTCACATCTTTGTAATACAAGAGCAAGGTTAGAAAGACAATTGTCAAAAGAGGAACCATAAACGGAGAAGTCATCCATAAAAACCTCCATGATTTCCTCTATATATTCCGAGAAGATGGCCATCATGCACCTTTGAAAGGTGGTTGGGGCGTTGCAAAGCCCGAACGGCATCCTCCTACAGGTAAACGTACCCCATGGGCACGTGAATGTGGTCTTCTCTTGATCATCCAGGTGTATCGGGATCTGAAAGAAACCACTATAACCGTCAAGATAGCAAAAGTGTGAATGTTGTGCTAACTTTCAAGCATTTGATCAATGAAGGGTAGTGGGAAGTGCTCCTTCCTCGTCGCGTTGTTTAGCTTGCGGTAGTCTATACACATCCGCCATCCTGTTACGGTTCGTGTAGGAATGAGTTCATTGTTTTTGTTGGTGATGACCGTCATTCCTCCCTTCTTTAGAACCACCTGTACGGGACTCACCCACTTGCTATCGGAGATAGGGTAAATGATACCTGCATCAAGTAGCTTAAGAATTTCCTTCTTGACAACCTCCTTCATGGTCGGATTCAACCGCCTTTGAGGTTGTCGCGAAGTTCTAAAGTCCTCTTCCATTAAGATCTTATGCATGCATAGGGAAGGTTTGATTCCTACTAAATCCTCTATAGTATATCCTAAGGCTTTCCTATGTTTCTTAAGGACAACCATAAGCTTACTATGTTCATCTATACTTAAATTTGAACTAACAATTACCGGAAAGGTAGAGTTAGATCCTAGAAATGCGTACCTTAGATGTGCAGGAAGTGGCTTCAATTCCATCACTATCGGAGTTTCCAATGGCTCTTGAGGAGCATCCGATGCTTCCTTAGAAGTGTCTAAGGATGTAGAAGGTGTTGGAGAGGAATCAAGAGAAGTTGTAGAAGAGACACAATTTCCTTCAAATTCACCCAAAATTACGGCACCCCTGCCTTCTCCACGGCCGTGATTTTGGGCGGGGAAAGTAAATACGGGGCCTCTGTTTCCTCCACACCCGTGTAACTCTCTGGAGTGCTCCACGCTTTTGTTGGTGAAATCCACGGCCGTGGAATAGGCCGTCTGACCGTGGATCCGTACGTTTTCTGCCTCATCGTGGAGTTTCTCGAATTCTTCTTCACATACTTCTTCTTGTGTCTCTAAGGCTTCAATTGCCTCATTGCACTCCTTTTCTTCTCCTATATCCATTATGCTCATAGAAAGAACTTTTTGCTAGGGATCTTTGAAGAAAATAGAACTTACCTCCTCTCTAGATAGCTCTTCGTCTTGGATATTGAATATATCCTCATCGAAGGTTGGTTCCTTCACTAAAGTGGAAAATCTCCGTGGTTAAGCAAGAATTCCAGAGATGATTTTTGCATTGCGTGAAAAAGCTTTTGAAAAACCCATAAAAATTGAAAAATTTTGAAAATTTTATGCTTCTAAGGATAGAGATGATTTCTATGATAATCACTACTTGTGAATTGAGTTTTGATGACAATCGCATGCTTAAACAAATAGTGAATTGAAAAGAAATTGAATGAGTTGATTATTCCTCTTTTGCAAGTTTCATAATGTGATGAGTGTTACCTAAATCATATTGAAAAATCAAGGTTGAAATTACATGATAAGTTCTTATACTTCTTTTTGAGATGATTAAGGCAATTCGATTTTCTTTCTTCTTTCTTTGATCATTTAGCCCCTCAATGAAATAATGACCTCTTTTACCTATCCGTGAATTTGGAGGAGTTGATATTTGACATGTTTGATGTGGGAGGGCCATGAAAGCAATATTTTGCATTCAAAAGAATAGAAAGAAATTATAGGTTTGGGGAAGTCAATCATGACGATGAGTAACTCGGCACCATTCACATAGCCGGGTGTTTGTGTCTTGCCAAATTCGGATTGAGCGATATTCCTAGCGGATTATGGTATGTGCATCAAGGGTTTGAGGCATCTCGTAAAAATGAGAAACGTCAATCTCCTAGGCTTCGGTTTTTGTGCACCTCTATCCATAACTCCAAAAGTAAAGTCGAAAAATGAATTGAAAAGAAGAGAGCGAAGCTCTAAGTTGAAAGTGTTGTGGAAACCGCAAGAAAAAAAAAAGAAAAGAGTTAGTTATCCACTTTCCCGGATTCATGCACCACATTCCTTAAAGTTTTCCTTCCCTTTCTGCATTCTAGACCTTGTTTGAAAGTCCTTAAGAGAATGATATATGACTTGGTGATCTAAATTGAAGTTTCTTATGTTTAATTTTGATAATGTTTGAAGGTTATGATGTTTACATGGAAGTTTGATCAATTCATGAGCTTTCTTTACTCTTTACTCTTTGATTATGTGTATGAAAGTCTTATAAACGAATGAAGCAAGATTTGAGAATGATCTATTGACCAGAAAGCACATTCATCTAAAAGAAGTTTTGTTTTGACAGTGTACACATATTTCATCCTAACTTGAGTTTTAAAGCTTTTGAAAGACCTTGCTTGGGGACAAGCAAGTGGCAAGTATGGGGTTATTTGTTAGCATGAAATATTGTGATATTTTAGGCGCGTTTTCTAAGTGTATTTCATCCATATTAGTGTTCATTGATAAAGCATTGAAGCAATTGTGAGCTAGTTTGTCTACATTGTCGATATAGAGGTCTACATAAGCTTTGTGTTGATTGTAGGCGAATAAGAGCTAAAACCGAACGGAATAAGGGAGAATGGAGATGGATTGAGCATGTCCGAGGATTGAGGACACCACAAAGGAGCTAAGGAAGATGCTAGGATGAAGAATGACACAAAACAAAGGAGATTCACGAGCAATCTATGTTCCACGCTCTAAAATACGGCCGTAATGGAGTCCACGCTCTAAACCACGGCCGTGGAACTTTGGCAACACAAGCGTGGAGCATTCTAGAGGGTTACACGGCCGTGGAAGTTGTGAAGCACCGTGATGAAATTCCACGCTCTAAACCACGCTCTAAACCACGGGCGTGAAATCCTATGGAACCGTGATTTAGGCGATCTTTTAACGTACAAATTAAAGCCACGATCTTTTACACAATGGGCTGGATACTTATTCTATCTTGCCCTATAAAAGGACGGAAGGAGAGAGGTTCCGTCACTTTCGCATACACCTCCGCTTAGACTTCGCTTACGCTTATTGCACGTGCCTAGGGTTTCAAGTTGGACGTGTGGAGATTGTTATTTCGCAACGGAGATTTGCGAAAGACTTGGAGATTTGGAAGTTACGCTTTGTCCTTAGGTTTGATTAGAAGACGGATTGACATCCCGTTCTTCGTTCTTATCAAGGATTGTGATTGGTTTGTGTTATTCCGATTCTGATATACATCATTATTTTGTTTGTGGATTTGAGATTGATTTGAGATTTATTGAAGGGTTTCGAAGGTTTTTATCTTTCATTCTTTTAAATCTTGAATTTGATATCATAATGACTGTTGTTGGCTAAAACCCTTTAGCAATTCTAAGGTGAAAGGTTGATAGTTGTGGCTTAGATGATGATAGATCGATCATAAACAGATTGGACCTTGAGAGTTAGAGAGAATCGCCGACGAACCAAAATCACGGTGTGTTCTTGAGTTCCACGGCCGTGGAATCTCAAGATCCACCCATAATTTCCCTTAGTTTACGAACCTTGCTTTTACTTTAATCCAAAGTTAAAGATTTGCTTTAACTTAGTCTTAGCTTGCCTTTTCTAGGTGGTAGTGAAGCCTCAACAACCTCTACTTCGATTTCGAGTGTCACAACCTAAATCGGTTTAGTTAGTCTTTATCCTTGGGTTACAAGTTTGGGTATTTGATATTAATTCTTGTCTTTAGATCCTTTCTATATTGAAGCCTCAACAACCTTTATAGAGAGTATTTCTAGATAAGTCATATAAAGCCTTGGAACTTCACCGTACATTGCTTTGCATTAGTATACCTTTGCACCTCTTAACTCTGTCCTTATATCTTTAGTATATCTTGAATCGATTGCCACAACAGGATTCCTGGATCTTTAGGGTTGCTGTTTTTCCAATATTTGCAAAGCTCATACATTTACTTGCTTGACGATTTATAACTGGATTTAACCCCCCAAATCCCTGTGTTCGATACTCTGGAATTCTTGCTTAACTACGTCGATCCGTACATTGCGGGTTCGCTTACTTGATTCTAGTTTTATAAATTTAAAGCTTATTTGCACGTACGCTAAGTGACGAACATTTTCCCAAACACAAGCCTGAACGGAGACATCCCTATCGGAGTTTTGTAGGCTGTCCGATATGCCCATAGGGCGTCATTTAGCCTTGCACTCCAATCCTTCCGCCCGGGAGAAACCGTCTTTTCAAGGATGGTCTTTATTTCCCGGTTGGACACCTCAGCTTGGCCGTTTGTTTGTGGATGATAAGTTGTTGATACTCTTTGGTGAACGCGGTACTTCTTAAAGAGAGCCGTGATCGTCTTGTTGCAAAAATGGGTACCCCTATCACTGATTAAGGCTTTTGGGATTCCAAATCTTGCAAAGATATTTTCCTTCAGAAAAGCTGCAACTACTTTTGAATCAACAGTTTTGGTGGCCTTTGCTTCCACCCACTTGGAAACATAGTCCACCGCAAGAAAAATATATGTGTTCCCGAATGAAGTAGGAAACGGCCCCATGAAATCAATTCCCCAAACATAAAATATTTCACAAAATAAAAGAGAAGATTGGGGCATTTCATGTCTCCTTGAAAGATTTCCTACCCTTTGGCATCTATCACACACTTTGCAAAATGCAAAAGCGTCTCGAAAAATGTGTGGCCAAAAGAAACCGGCATTCAAAACTTTTCTTGCAGTTTTGTTTGCCCCAAAGTACCCCCCACATGCTTCAGAATGACAGAAAGTTAGGACGGATCGTACCTCATTGTCCGGAATGCAACGCCGGATCACTTGGTCACTACAATGCTTCCAAAGGTAGGGATCGTCCCAAACATAGTGTCGAGCTTCAGCCTTTACCTTCTCTCGTTGTGCCTTGGTGAAGTATGGAGGATACTCCTTCTTGACAATGAAGTTCACAATGTCAGCAAACCAAGGCTTAAAAGATTGGAGCTTAAGACAAACCTCTATCGACAATTCCGCAGGGGCGCCTAGACTGAGCCGCAGGGGCGGCTGGTGTGAGGCGCGGGGGCGGTTACACAACAGAGAGTTGTGTAAAATGTATCGTCTGGAAAGCTTCCGGCTATCTCTCTTTTTTCTGGATCTTCCTCCTCTTGCACTAGTCTGCTCAAATGATCGGCCACCAGGTTCTCAGCCCCCCTTCTTGTCCCTTATCTCTAGGTTAAACTCACTTAGAAGAAGCACCCATCGGATCAATCGTGGCTTTGCATCCTTCTTTGCCATGAGGTACCTAAGAGCTACATCCTTCTTTGCTAACATCTCATTCTCGGTGGTAGAGTAATTTCTTTGCACTCCATTGAGTGTCATAGACGCATAATGGATCACATGGGAGGCCCGTCCGTCCTTTTGTCCTAAGACAGCTCCAACAGCGTAGTCACTGGCGTCACACATGATTTCAAAAGGTTTCTCCCAATCCGGGGAACAGATGATTGGTGCGGTGTAAGACACGCCTTCAAAGTGTCAAGCTTTCTTGCAATCCTCATCCACTATGAAGGTGACATCTTTCTTGAGCAATTCACACAGGGGTGCCGAGATTTTTGAAAAGTCATTGATGAACCATCGGTGGAAACCTGCATGACCAAGAAAAGATCGGATTTCCCGAACATTAGTAGGGTAAGGTAAATTTTAAATAACGTCAACCTTTGTCTTATCTACCTCTATCCCTTTTGAGGATATTACATGTCCTAGAACAATTCCTTGTTCAACCATGAAATGACATTTTTCCGAATTAAGAACTAAATTGGTTTCAACACATTTTTCAAGAATGAGTTTTAAATGCCCTAAACATGCGTCAAAACTATCTCCATGGACGGTAAAATCATCCATGAAGACTTCAATGAAATTTTCTATGTATTCGGAGAAAATACGTATCATGCACCGTTGGAAAGTGTCTGGTGCGTTGCAAAGTCCAAATGGCATTCTACGATATGCAAAAGTGCCAAATGGGCAAGTGAACGTCGTCTTCTCTTGATCCTCTGGTGCGATGGCTATTTGGAAATAGCCCGAATATCCATCCAGGAAACAGTAGTACTGATGACCTGCAAGACGTTCCAACATTTGATCAATAAAAGGTAATGGGAAATGGTATTTTCGTGTTACCTTATTGAGCTTACGGTAGTCAATGCAAACTCTCTATCCGGTTTGTGTTTTACTTGGGATCATCTCTCCATGTTGATTTTCCACCAAAGTGATGCCTCCCTTCTTTGGAACTACTTGGGTCGGGCTAACCCAAGTGCTATCCGAGATAGGAAAGATCATATCCGCTTGGAGGAGCTTCAACACTTCCTTTTTGACCACATCCATCATTGGCGGGTTCAACCTCCTTTGATGTTGCCTAGAGGGCTTGGCTTCGTCCTCAACTAGAATCCTATGCATACAAGTGGAAGGACTTTGCCTTTGATGTCCGCAATAGTCCATCCAAGGGCCATTTTGTGCTCTTTTAGTACTTTCACCAACTTGTCTTCTTGTCCGGTGGTCAACTTGTTAGAGATAATCACCGGCAAGGTATTGTGTTCTCCAAGGAAAACGTACTTGAGGTGTGACGGAAGGTCCTTCAATTCTATTTCAGGTGCCTGCACTATGGACGGAACAAGCTTCTCGCTTGGGGTTAGTAAAGTGGGCCCAATGGCCAAATTGGAGATAGGTAGCCTCTTTTGCCCATCTAATTGGGCTAGGACCTCTTTCATGCTAGATGTTAACACATAATCTGATTTGAAACCATCAATGTCATGCTCAATCACATTTCTCAATTCATCCACGTCAGAGTTATCAAAAACATTTTGCACAAAAGGTTCAACAATGTCAATAGCACACAAAGAATGATCATCACTAGGAAATCTCATTGCATCATAGATGTCAAATTCCACTACTTCTCCATCAAACTCCATGATCAATTTACCACTAACATAATTAATTTTAGTCCTAGACGTTTTCAGAAATGGCCTACCTAACAGAATGGGTGCAGCATGTGAATCATTTTCCATATCCATTACAAAGAAATCAGTAGGAAATATTAGGTTGTCTACCATTACTAATACATCTTCAATTATCCCTTTCGTGTACACATTAGATCTATCAGCAAGTTGTACTACAATCCTAGTTTCCATTAATGGCCCAAGGCCAAGTGATTTGTAAATTGAATATGGTAAAACACTAATATAAGCACCGAGATCAAGCATTGCTTTGTCAAAGCGGGTTTCCCCTATAACACAAGGAATGCTTACCATGCCCGGATCGCTGCATGTTCGCTCCAAACGGTGTGTGCAAGCTTTAAATTTATAACCCTAGATGTAAGCTTAAAACAAGTATGCAAACCCACAGTGTACGGGTCAATCGTAGTAAAAAGCAAGAAATTCCAGGGGTCGATCACAGGGACTTAGTGAAACAAAGCAGGTATAGGTTGTCAATGCAACTACTAACCACAAAAGCGATTAAAACAATCAAAGATGATAAAGAGTCAATTAAGGAAATATGCAATTCTAGGGATTAAAGCATCTAGTTGTGGTTCCAACTCAAGATCTAATGATAAGCGGATAAAGATGAGATTTTTGCAAGGGGAAGGTGTTACTAAAGTGGAATAGATCACCGGGTAAGTCTCACTACTCACTAATCCCAAACCGTAACTCCTATTACCGGGTAAGTCTCAATGAATTAAGGAAAAAGAAACCTCAAACCAACACACCACCTAAGGGAATAGAATCAACCTTTACCGGGTAAGTCTCAGGCTAACTCACAAAGATGGAATGGAAGCACACTCAAACCCCAATAAAGGATAAACCTTTATTACCTATACTTATGATCTTAGATAAACAAACAAAGGAATTACCGGGTAAGTCTCATCCTAGGCTTGCATTGAACCAGGAAAGGTGTAATAAGAATAGGATTTGGCAAACTCTAACACCTAACTCTCAGTTTCGGATCAGAAAAGTCACCTCGGTCAGAAGAATTCCACCCCGGCCAAGATGTTCATCGACTGAGCGAGATGTTCTAGGGTTAAGGTTAAAGACTCGAGCTTTCAGGGTCCTACTGTGATTAAGATTATTTTATCATTGTTTTTCCCACAACCTTCAGTCAATCACCCTAGAATCACACAAGGAAATTAGCCAATCATCATCATGAATGCAATAATCAAATATATGGGAAGAAGGTGAATAATTGAACACAAAAACCTTAAGAGAAAGGCTTCAATAACTAAATCAATTATCAATCAAACAAGCGTTCCTTGGATCAAAATCCAATAAGACAATCAACAAAGAAGGGAATCTAAGAAAGTCTTACAAAACCCTTCACAAAAGCTATAAAAGCTATCAACTTTCTTCCTTCAATCTTCCTTCAACCTTCAAAAAGGTTCTTCAAATCTCCCAACTATAGTGGGATAAAACGGCTGTCTTGCGCGATGTGCATCCCTAAGCGGTCTTCCGGGTGATAGCGGATGTTGGATTTGTGGAAAATCCAACCCTTTTTATAGGAAAATTACCCTCCAAAAATAAGATATCTTAGAAAGATCTTTTCCCATAAAAATAGGTAAAATATATGGGCTAAATTATCTTCTTCCTTCCAGGAATCCAGCCTAAAAATATAAGATCCTCTTTCCAAAAATAAAAGATCTCAGCCAAATAAAATTGAAACAATTTGGTTTACTAGACTTTTTCTAATTTTGTGTTTAGTAAATGTACCCCTTGAGAGAAGAGTGTGTAGAGTTTGAAAATAAATACAAAAGGTTGGGGTACATTTACTTAATTGAATTATTAAAAAGTCTAGTTACTACTCTAATTTTTCAAAAAGGCCTAGTTACCAAAATTTTCCAATAAAATATATCTCTTGCCGCGTCCAAGGTGTTCGCCTCAGTCAAGTCAACTCCTCTGGATCACAGTCGAGATGGTACTGTAGTTGACCGAGGTGGTACTCAACTGAATGTGAAATCTCTCAAATCTGGTCCAAAGTGAATCTTCAATCCATTTTCATGATTCCTGGGTTCTTCCTTAAGCTCCTGAATGTAGCTCCAATGACTCCTTAGCTCCTTTTGCTCCATTTTGATGTAAAACGTGCCATTTTACCTACGATTACAACGAAACTTGGTGTAGATCTCGATTCCCACAAAGTTAGATGAAACGACAATATAATCACATAATATACATCCAAACATGCAGATAATTGAAGATAAAACGTCTAAACAGGTCCCAAAATATAGACAATAATTCATGCTATCACTACACTTCTTGGGCATTCTCCGTTGGAAAACTGCCGACACATGCTCACCCACTTACACTTTCTGTTTCCCCTTTAGCTTCTGATTCCTCTTGATAGTGCAAAGTTCCTTCAAAAAACGAGCATACTTAGGGATACTTTTCACCAACTTAAGGAGGGGAATGTTTACCTCGCATTTGGAGAAAGTCTCAAAGAGGTCCTTGTCCTCAATGATTCTTCTCTCCTTCAAAGCCTCAGGAAAAGGAGTTGGTGGCTTCTCGGAGTATAGTGGCGGAAAGTTGGGCCGGACGTAGGTATCCTTTTCAGCAGGACCTTCTGTTGTGTTTTCCGCAGGAGCGTCAACTTGAAAGCGCAGGGGCGGCTCAGGGGTTGTCACCGCAGGGGCGGGGACATCCAGCCACAGGGGCGTCGTCCGTTCTGTGCTGGGCGCAGTTGCAGTTGCAGCCGCAGGGGCGGCTGTGGGTGCGGAAAAAACGACAGAAGGTTTGCTTTGTGATTCTTTTGCTTGTTTTTGTTGGATTTTCTTCCCACTCCTTAATGTTAGGGCACTAACATTCTCCTTGGGGTTTATAAATGTTTGGGAAAGCAATCCTCCGGAAAGCCTTGATTCGGTCCTTGAAATAGCTTCCGCCATTTGACTAACCTGTTGTTCAAGGTTCTTGATGCTAGATTCTGTTGTTTGGACATGAGTAGCAAAGTGTTTAGTCAAAACCTGCAACATATCTTCAGTTGAGTGATACTTACCTTGGCGAGGTTGTTGTTGTTGGTTTTGTTGATCCCTCAAACGAAAATTTTGTTGGTCACGCCAATTTGGCATGAAATTCTGTGCATAGGGATCGTTCTTAGGTCTTTGTTGTTGTGATTGTCCATAAACCATTGCGTTTACCTCAACATTGTCATCCTGGACTTGTGGACACATGTCCGTTGGATGATACGGGTCAGCACAAACTCCACAAGCTTTGAGTTGTTGCGGGGTTCCCATAAGTGTTAGTCTCTTCACCATTTCCTTCAATTCCGCGAGCTCGGTGGAAATCTCACTCTTCCCGGAACTCACAGCATGAACTCCTTCCTTAGCCGGGGTCCTCCCAAAGTTCCGAGTACCTTCCCCTAGTTCCTGTATCTTTTCCAAAGCAAGGTCAAGAGTAGAGTTAAGAATATTACCTCCGCAAGCCGCATCGACGATCCTCCTTTCATTGTCTAGCAAGTCATTGTACAAGTACAAGACAAGATCTTGAGTTGAATATCCGTGAAAAGGACAGCTGGATCGGATGTGTGCAAACCTTTCGAAGTACTCGTAGAGAGTTTCGTTTGCCTCTTGTTCGATGTTGCTTATAGCTTTCTTCAAGCTATTGGCCTTCTTAGCTGGAAAGTATTTCTCCAAGAACGCCTTGTGAAGGTTCTCCCAAGTGTCGATACTCCCGGATGGAAGGTGGTAATACCAATCATCCGCCGAATCTTTGAGTGTGAAGCCGAATGCCCTCATCTTGATTTGTTCTTCGGTAATGTTGGCCGGCTTCATGCTCATACATACGGTATGGAACTTCCCAAGGTGCTTGATGGGGTCTTCACCACTTAGCCCATGGAAGGATGGGAGCAAGTGAATGAGGCACGGCTTGAGCTTAAAGTTGACTCCTTCCCCTAGTGCCGGTATAGTGACCGCAAGAGGGTTTTGAGCCAAGGTGGGTTGCATAACTTGACGAAGAGTACGGTCAACCATCTCTTGTTGAAGTTGTTGTTGTCTTCGTTGCCGGATGTGCGTCCTCTCAATTTCTTGATTAAAAGAAGCAAAGCCGGAATTAGTAGCACAGGTTTGAACCATAAATATGGTTCAAACCAATAATCAATAATAACAATAAAACATTAAAACTCCCCGGCAACGGCGCCAAAATTTGACCGATGGTATTTCTATGGTCGATTATACCCAATCAAAAGTAAATCCCGACTTAGCACTAAGAACAAGTATAGTGATTAAGTAAGGGTCGAACCCAAGAGAGTTAAGGTGTTTTAGATGCAATTATCGATTATAGTGATAAGTAACACAAAGGGGGGGGGTTTGGTTGAATTGATGCACAAAAACTTATGAAAACGATTAATGCGACAAGTAAGACAATAATGGATGAATCTACACTAGGTTGATTCTAAGCATGCAATTGATACTTTGGTGAGTTCCTTTTACAAGTTTTCAAGTAATCTCTCGTCTCGATCATATATATGTGTTGAGCCAACCGGCATCAACACAACTTAACAGGTTAAAGTTCCGTAAACCTACAAGAACAAATAACAAGTTAGCTTTCAAACAAAGACTAAGGGATATAAAGAGAAGATTAAAACCGTTAAACTTATCTCTATATTTGTGTTCCTTTTCTTTAAGTAATCACAACCCGTTATTACTTAAAGTTGCTACTAGATTAAAGACCCGGACCCGGAACCTATTAATCCTAGTTGTTTGCATGCACTTTAGAACCTAAGGTGATCAATCTCAAGCAATAGTAAACATGCAATTAGACAATGGAAATCAAGGAAACACAAAGCATTACTGAATAAAAACTTATATTAAAAAGAACTTACAACCACAGTAACAAATGCAGCTTCAAACCAACCCAATGTAGCAAGGGAGTTAACAACTCATTACAAAGGTAGCAAGACAATCTAAGTGGATAATTTGTTGGCTAACAAGATGACAAGATGGATAATTCTAGCAATCAACCAAGGACTATTTATACTACAAAAGGCACTAAATAGGAGTAAATGGCCGGCCCTAAACAGTCACCTTTAATACCATAAAGGTGGTGTAAACAATCGGAGTAAAGCTTATGGCGTTAAACCGCAGGCGCGGCCTTCAGGAACCGCAGGGGCGGTTTAGGCAGAATCGGTTGATCTTCTTCAAGGCCGCTGGGGCTGCTAAGTAATTCCGCTGGAGCGGATCTTTAATGCTCTTCAATGTTCAACCTTTCGTCTTCCTGGCGTTTCTGATACCAAGCTGTCGGGGCGTCCCTATGTCAGGGCAGAGGCGGTGACACAGCCTCTTCGTCTTCCAGCTCCCATGTTGAGGCACAAGCAGCGCCGCAGTGAAAGGCACAGGGGAGCTGGTCTTCGTTTCTTCAATGGAGGACACCGCAGAGGCGCCAAGGAGTGGCGCAGGGGCGGTGACACGCTTCATGGTTGGCACTGGTATAGGCGCAGGGAGCGCTCCGGTGTAAAGCGTCACCCGTAGGGGCGGCTGCAAGGACCCGCTGGGGCGGTGAGGCAACAGAAGCTTTGCTTCGTGATCGATCTTCACTCCTAAGTGCTTATAACTCCTTCTTTAGCTTCTTTTAATCTTCTTCTTCTGGACCAAGGAGTTAGTAGCATAAACCGACACTAATGCAATAAAAAGACTCTAAAAACTACCCTAAATGATAGTGATTCCATCACCTATCATGCATACACAACCGCTAGCAACTTCTTCTCGGTGGTAGCATAATTGAGTTGGGCATCATCTAGCGTCTTGCTAGCATAATAGATGGCATGTGTAAGCCCATCTTTCCTTTGTCCCAAAACAGCCCCAACGGCCACATCACTCGCTTCACACATGATCTCAAATGGTAAGCTCCAATCCGGAGGTTGCATGATAGGTGCGGAGATCAAAGCATTCTTCAACCTACAAAAAGCTTCAAGGCAATCCTTGGAGAAAACAAACTCAACATCTTTCATTAGTAGGTTAGTAAGAGGCTTAGAAATTTTAGAGAAATCTTTTATGAATCTCCGGTAAAAACCGGCATGCCCTAAGAAACTCCTTACCCCCTTCACCGAGGTAGGTGGCGGCAACTTCTCTATTGTCTCTATCTTGGCCCTATCAACCTCAATGCCTCGGTTGGACACCAAGTGTCCCAACACAATGCCTTCACTTACCATGAAGTGGCATTTTTCCCAATTCAAGACAAGATTAGTCTTCTCACATCTCTTTAACACCAAAGACAAGTTAGCTAAACAATCATCAAATGAAGATCCATAAACAAAGAAATCATCCATAAACACTTCCATGATGTTTTCAATATATTCATAAAAGATAGCCATCATACACCTTTGAAAGGTGGCGGGTGCATTACACAACCCAAATGGCATGCTCTTATATGCAAATGTACCCCAAGGACATATGAATGTAGTTTTCTCTTGGTCATCCGGGTGGATAGGGATTTGGAAGAATCCACTATAGCCATCTAAGTAGCAAAAGTGTGAATGTTGAGCTAATCTCTCTAGCATTTGGTCAATGAAAGGAAAAGGGAAGTGATCTTTCCTAGAGGCCACATTTAGTTTCCTATAGTCTATACACATCCTCCATCCCGTAACCGTCCTAGTAGGGATTAGTTCATTATTCTCATTAGTCACTACGGTCATCCCACCCTTCTTAGGAACCACATGCACGGGACTAACCCATTTACTATCCGAAATCGGGAAAATGATTCCCACATCTAGCAATTTAAGGATCTCTTTCTTGACTACCTCTTTCATGATAGGGTTTAATCTTCTTTGAGGTTCAATCGAAGGTTTATGGTTGTCTTCCATCAAAATTTTATGCATGCACAAGGAAGATTTAATGCCAACTAAGTCATCAATGGTATAGCCTATAACTCTCCTATGGAATCTTAACTCATGCAAAAATCTATTCAACACATCATCATTCAAGCATGCATTAACAATCACCGGATAAGTAGAATCTTCACCAAGAAAGGCATACTTAAGATGAGAGGGGAGGGGTTTAAGTTCAAGTTTAGGAGGACCTTTATCGATTGGAGACGATCCATGTAGCTTCACATTAGATGAATCCAAAGCCATTGAAGACTCTCCAAGGCTCCTTGAAGCTTGATCAACCACTAAGGCACTTTCTGGAGAAACCACGGGCAAAATCACGGTCTCTGGCAAAACCACGGCCGTGGACTCTGAGAGGCTGGCATTTTTGAGCATTCCAGAGAGTTCCACGGCCAAAATCACGGCCGTGGTTCCCTCTCCCTGGCCGTGGTTCCTACAGTGATTCAGCATGGCTTCGTGCACTTCAAATTCAGCACTTGTCTCCTTTTCCAATGCATCTAAAGCCTTGATTTCTTCATTGCAATCATCTTTAACTCCTTCCTCCATCAAACTTAAGCTAAGAACCTTATCCAAGGGGTCCTTGATCAAGATCGAGCTCACAATTTCTCTACATTCCTCTTGCTCAACAATGTTGAACACATCTTCACCAAGGGCTGGCCCCTTCATCATTGTGGATAGCTTGAACTTGATATTTTCCTCTCCTATGTTGAAGGAGAGGATTCCATTTTTACAAGCTACCAAGCATCCGGATGTAGCTAAGAACAGCCTTCCAAAAATGATAGGAAACGGGTAGTTCGCCGGGATGTCCAAGACAACAAAATCTATTGGCACATAGAACTTTCCGAGTTGCACGGGTATGTCTTCCAAGATTCCTACGGGGTGAGTTATTGAACGGTCCGCCATATAGAGGGTCATCTTGACCGGCTTTGGCTCTCCTAGTCCAACCTTGTTGCAAAGTGCAAGCGGGATAATGCTTACAATTGCTCCAACCCCAATTGGCACACAAAAAGATCCCAGATCTCTTAGCTTAGGAGGCATCTCCTCCCTCATGGTTTGAATCAATTCCGAAGACCTCTTTGTCATCCTCATTTCTCCATACTCCTCCAACTTCCTTTTGTTGGAGAGTATTTCCTTCAAAAATTTTCCATAGGCCGGCATACCTAGAATAGCATCCATGAACAGAATGTTAATATACAATTTAGACATAAGTTCAAGGAATTTACCGAACTGTTTATCCAATCGAGCTCTTGCTCGTGATTGTGGGAATGGTAGTGGTGGCTTGTATGGAGGTGGCGCCACATTTGTTGGCTCATCATCCTTGCTCCTTCCTCCTTCTTCTTGCAATGTCTCTTCTTCTATCACCACTTGCTTTCCTTTATCATTCCCTTTAGGTAAGGGGTCCTTCATGCTCAGCCCACTCCTTGTTGTGATGGCCAACACTTGGCCTCTTGGGTTATCTTCGGTTCTTCCGGGAAGCTTTCCTAGACTCTATGATGTTCACCCGCCTTTTGGAACACTTGTGCTTCTAGCACCTTTTGAGCTTTAGAAATGGAAGTCAATGTGCTCTCAAGACCACTCAACCTTCCAAGCAATTGCTCAAACATCATCTCGGATCTATCCCTTGGAGGTTGAGTAAATACGGGTGGAGGCTCTTGTGAAGCCTTAGGTGGTGGAGTTGCGCTTGTAGAAACGGGAGGGTTCAAGGCACCATCCGGGTTAGAATAGGAAAACCCGGGATGGTTGTGGTTAGGCCGGTAATTGTTGAATTGCCGGTTGTTGTTGAAGTTCCTAGGGCCTTGATAATTATTGAAGTTTCCCCTTCCCATGTAGTTCACATCTTCCTCCTTGGAAGACAAGGTTGCTTGCACTTGCACTTGAGGGCTTGCTTGATTCTTCAAAGTTGTAGCACACAACTCCCTCAAAGACTTAAGCTCATTGTTGATTGCATCAAACTTGAAATTACTCAAGGTGACTTCACTCACCTCATATGCTCCCGGTTTCCTCCCATCACTCTTCCTATGGGAGTACTTTTCTATCACCAAATATTATTTCTCTACAAACTCCAAAGCCTCATCCACATTCTTCTCCATGAAAGTTCCACCGAAAAGTGATTGAAGCTTGAATTGGCTCTCCTCATCAAGTCCCTTGAAATAAATCTTCAATAGCTCTATCTTCGGTATACCATGGTGTGGACAATCTAGGAGGAGGTCCTTGAACCTCTCCCAATATTTGAATTGGCTCTCTCTATCCTTCATCACGAAGGCATTGATCTTCCCTCTTAACTCGGTAGTCTTGGAAGGTGGGAAGAATTTATTCAAGAACTCGGTTGTCATCTCCTCCCAAGTACTCACATGTCCTAGTGGAATGGATTGGTACCAAGCCAAGGCTTTATCCTTAAGTGAGAAGGAAAAAACCCTAAGCTTATGGTTATTGTTCTCCAATCTAGGCGGCCTTAGAGTCTCCATCAAGATCTCATAGTTAATCAAATGTTGATGAGGGAACTCTCCTTCCATCCCTCCAAATTGATTATGCCGGATCATTTGTAGCACTTGAGGGCGGAGCTCATAATCATGGGCTGCGGGATCTCCAAAGTTTACACCCGGACAGTGCACTCTTTGGGCCGGATCCATACGTTGCCCTAACATTTGTGGCTCCTCAATCATGATCGGCTCGAACCGAATGTTAACCGCCGGTTGCGGTGGTGGTGGAGGTGGAGGTTGTTGACGATTAAGAGCTTGCCTAATCTCTTCAATCTCCCTCCTAGTTGCTTCTTGCCTCTCATTGGCAAGTCTCCTCTCATTCTCCAAGAGTTCATCTCTTAACCTAATTTGCTCTAAAGCCTCATCCAACTCAGCTTGAAGATCTCTTGCGGTCATCTCTTTCTTCTTCTTAATGCTCTTAGATCTAGCTTTAAGGGTTTTCTCCGGTTCGGGGTCGAATGGAGCTAAATCCTTTCCACGAGATCTTCGCATGCACCTAAAGAATGAGAGATGTCCTAAAAATGAAAAGACACAAGCCAAACAAGATCAAAAGCAACAAGAAAGACCTACACTATAAACAATCACAAACAATGACTCAATCTAGACCTAGTCCCCGGCAACGGCGCCGAAAACTTGTTACGCTAGAATTGTAGCACGCAAAAGTCTTAAATTTATAACTCGATATATTTTTCCTAACTCCTAGCGAACCCATAGTGTATGGGTCGTTTTGTAGTAAGGATAGTATTCCGAGGTCGAACACAAAGACTAAGGTGAAATTAAATCAAATAGTGACTAAGGATAGTGTAGACCTAATTTGAGAAAAGAGAAAGAAATAAAGAAATGAAAATCTCAATGTTTTTGGATTGGTTTTGTGGTGATCAATTAAGGTCCACAATTCATGCAAGATTAACAAACAACTAAGCTAGCAACACAAATAAGCAAACACAAACACGAGATAGGTAATCAAAGAGAGAAAAGCGGATTCTAGGGGTTAGGAATTGCGGTTATGGCATTGGAATCAAGCTTCTAATCATTCTTTGGATTAGCTATGGTATGTTGGGAAAGAATGTTTCTCAAATGGGGTCAATCACCGGGTAGGTCTCATGATCCACTAATCCCGCACCTAAGGTCCTATTACCGGGTAAGTCTCTAGGAGCCTAAGGTTGGGAAATCTACACAAACCGGATTACTATCTAAAGATCTAACCTCTCCTTACCGGGTAAGTCTCGGGAAGGCAAGTCCTAAACATCAATCCTAGCACACTCAGTCCAATTGCGGCTTGTGAGGCTCACTACTACCTAGAGTTCATCATCTTCGGAACCTAAGAGCAAGAATCACCGGGTAGGTCTCTTCTCACACTTAGTTGCTAACACTAGGTCACCCTATGATAGATTTAGCTCAACAAACACTAGGGTTTCAATAATCTAACATCCTAGCATTCAGATTTATCAATACAAGCAAGTCAGACAAAATCACGGGCTGTTCATCTCATTCCACGGCCGTGGTCTGGCTAGAACGAACCGTGGTTTTCAACAGCAGCTAGGTTCGAGCAAATAAATCATCCAAAGGTACGTTTAAGTCTATTCTATCATAGTCCAGGCCATAACCATCATTTGCTTACCCTAGAATTGCATCTATTTAGCCAACAACATGCATCTTAACAATCAAACTCAACAAGCATACATCCAAGGCTTCCATAGCAAGAATATGAAATGAAAGAGAGATAAGACAAGTAGAAGAAGAAAACAAGCTGAATAAATGTTAAGAAGGACTTACAACCCTTCAAAGGATGGTTCAAATCGTTCCTTACAAATCCTTGCAAATGTCTTCAACAAAACTCACTCAAAAACCTCTTTAAAACTATGAAAACTCTAAGACTAATGTTCTTCTTCTTCTTCTCCAAAAATGAGAGTGTTTCTTCCCCTCCAAGAATAGCTCCAATCCAATAGTGTGTTGTTGTGAGAGTGTGAGAGAGAATGGAAATCAAAATGTCCCCTCTACAGCTTGCAGGACCACCTTTTATTCTCCACCATTTGCAAGAGTCGGTTATGGAGATCGTGGGACAGCTGTCACAGCTGTGCAGAAGAAACCACGGCCTATTTCCACGCTCGTGGAAGTCCCAGTGACCGTGGTTTTGGTGCTTCAGCATTCTTTGTATCATTAAGTCACGAGTTGGTGCAAGACATGAACCAACAAGGTCCCATGTGTTCTCCTTTGCTCATAACTTGCTTCCCAATGAGTCCGGAAATGTGTCATTACGAGGAACGATCCTCGAATGTATCGATTAAGCTCCAAAAGCTCCCAAAATACCTACAAAACATGCAAAAGTCCGTGTAGACGTCTATCTCGACAACATACATGAATTAAGTGCAAATCGTCACGAACTAATGTCAAACCATGCATGATTAATGGGAAAAACTATCTAAATGGATGCCTAAACCTACGTCATAAATCGTGTTATCAGAGGTTGTGGAAGGCCGACAACTACATGATAGATATTGTGCTACACAACGATACTATGAAGACGATTGTGATTTTGTAAGTGTTTGTGTGAGCTAGGCTTGCGGCGTCAACCCTCTTATTCGTCGATTTACAAGTTATGTTTCTTAGTAATGGGGAATAGTGCGTGAAATTTGATCTTTTGTGTGATACACAACGACACATCGACACTTTTGTTCTAAATTTATGACTTTTAGCATATTGATTTGTTTTTTTTGTTGAAAGTACATTTATTTTAAAAAGATTATATAGTGTTTTTTTGTTCAAAATATATATTAACATTTACCTTGAAAATAATACCAACTTTATATAATAGTAAGCTTTAGAAACTTTTCAATGTTACATAAATAACAAAAACCAAATCATAGAAATATTAATAAGTTTAATAATAAATAACTCAAAATAACTCATATTATAATAATTTGATAACGACATTAACTAATACAATTTAATAATATAATCATATATAACTAAAAACTTTATGAAAAATCATAAAATGTACAAAATAAAAGAACAATAGACACAAAATACAACAAAATAATATTAGTAGTCTTGTGTATAGCATGAACATGAATTTCTAGTGTTTGTGTAAAAATATAACCATTATCATTAAATCTTGCTTCAGTTCTTCTCTCCCTTTACTTAGACTTGGGTGACTCATATGCTTTCTTTGTCAAATCTTGATTAGAAATGAAAATGGGTCGGTTGATGGATGGATGGATGTACCACTTTCACCAACTATGCACACCATATGCGTAGTTGTAATCCTAAGGTGGATATCAAAAGTACGCATGCGAATTACGTAGTTTAGATGATGAGTAAAGAATTTGACCGATACATCTAATAACGTCCTTCTCATATTATCCTGTTTGTTTCCTTGAAAACAAAATACACAAAGACATTTTATAGCAGATTATGATGAATATAAAGGAATTATCAATTATAGTGGCAATATAGTTCATCCGGAGAATCAGATCTTGCTTATAAATATCATGATACAGCCAGTAGTTCCATACTCAAGTTCAGATTCTACTACCTTGGATTGCCTATTAAGCAACAAAGTTGAGTTAGGTTCTGTATTGTTGCATGATCTGTTAAATGTTATGACAATAGTTTTGTGGCATTATACTTTATCAATACTAATTTGTTAGGTCATAATTTGAAAGCTGCAAACTGAAGCAATCTTAGAACCCTAAGGAGGAGTTGGAATCTGCATATGAATTTTAAAGAGTTTTTCCTATTGTTCTAAGGTTTGGACTTTTTTTATTGGTGTCCTTATAGTCTCTATACTCATTCTTAATATATTATATTAAAATTTATTATAAAATAACCAAAAAATATATAAATAAATTTAAAACTAATTATGACCTCATTACGTTTTAAACGCATACATTTATAATAAAAGTATTTTTTAAATACTTTTCTAATAAAATAAAGTAAAGTAAATAAAAGATAATTTTTATTTTAGAACTAAAATAAAAAAAAATTTATTTATTTTCGATTTATAATAAAATATAAAAAAAAATTAAATCAAAAATAAACTTTTTCAAAAAATTTTAAGAGTCCAACAATTTAAACATATAGTAATTCTTTTTGAAGTTATTTTCTATAATTTATTTTAATTTGAAAATATATTATTTTTTATATTTTTATTTTTATTTTTTATAATATACTTTTCATACTATTAAAAATAAAAAAACATAATTTTTAAAATTTCGAATTTATATAAATTATATAAAATTAAATTAAAAATAAATAAATTTTATTTAACTTTTAAATTTCTAGACTCTTAATAAAATTTTCAAAAATTGTTCTAAATTTAATTATATATATATATTTATTTAAAAATTTAAAGTAAAAAGTAAAAAAATATTTTAATTCACAAACAAAAATATCTTTATTTTAAAAAATAAAAAAACATATAAAAATTATTTCTATTATAAATTTATTAATTAAATCTAATGCAGTCATAATTTATTTTAAAATTTATTTTTATACTATTTTATAATAAATTTTAATATAATGTAATAATAATATGTATAAAGAAAAAATAAATAGAATCATAAGAATACCAAGAAATACTTTCAAACTTAGTGAATACCGTGATAAAAAGACAAACTTTTTGAGAGCACAAGAGAACAAAAATGATATAAAGGTAATTTATAAATATATCTCTACTTAATTAATTAGTCACCCAAGCAACCGAGCATATAAAATTTGAAGCTACATTATGGGCGGCTCGTAAATGGGGAATCATTTGATTGCTTGGTTAATGATTTATAGTATTATAAATGAATGGTACGATACCTACTAATCTTCTACAAGTCTCTTTTGGCTTTAAAACACACACACTCTCTAGCTGCTAATCAACAACAATGGTATCAGTTTGTGAATCACAAAGTGATAGAGAGAGGGAATTGGATGAATTTGATGGAACAAAGGGCGGTGTTAGAGGCCTCACTCAAGCTGGCCTCACTAAACTCCCAACAATCTTCATACTTCCGCCGGAGCATCGACCTGATCATAAGAGCCAGGCGGATGGTGAGTTTCGAGTCCCGGTCGTGGACCTTCAAGGAGGAGGAAGGATCATTGCTGAGATTCGTAAAGCATCCGAAACATGGGGAATCTTTCAAGTTATCAACCATGGAGTCCCACAACAAGTAGTAAATTCCATGCTAGAAGCCACCTTACGCTTCCATGAGCAACCAAAGGAATCTAAGGTGCAGTTCTACACGCGTGATTCCAGCAAGAGGGTGGCCTATCGAGCCACAATCCACCCTGTGTTTCGGACCGCGCTGTGGAAGGACACTCTTGCTTGTTCATTCGATGGGGTTCACACTGAACTGGACCCTGAGTTACCCCTTATTTGCAGGTATACACAACTTATAACACGATCCATCTATGAAAATGGTGTAGTATATACAGGGTCGTTCAATAAATTTGAACGTTTTTTTTTTTAAATAATTTGGTCAAATATGCGTTTTTTCTATTTCCATTAGTTTTGTGTACTGTTCCATTTTTATTAGGTTTAATTAAAGTTACTTTTACTAAACATATTTATAATATGAGATTAGTTATTAGAGAGAAATCTAAAAATGGTTTACTTAGCTAATTTGAGTGCTTTTTTTATACTCTTGACTATTTGCACATAATAGTAAGGTTTAACTATAATGGTAAGCATTTTTTGTTTTATAAACTAACTAAAAATAAATATTACGAGGCCAAAAAAATTAGGGTCATGTGTTATTGGGCCTAATGACACATTTGTTAAACTGGTCCGAGTATATATTATGATTGAGAGTATTATGATTTTGTTGTAAAGAGAAGCAATTTACGAGTATGTGGAGCACATGGTGGTGCTGAAGAACACATTGTCCGGGTTCCTCTCGGAGGCACTAGGACTTCCGAGTGAGCGGCTAGAGCGAAGCGAGTGTATGGAAGCACATAAAGTGGCAGGGCATTACTACCCGCCTTGCCCTGAGCCACACCTAACATTGGGTTCTCCAAAGCACGCAGATCCTTATTTCCTGACCATCATCTCCCAAAGCCTTGATGGCCTCCAAGTTCTTCATCAAGATGAGTGGATACAAGTGCCTCCCGTGCAAGGAGCTCTTGTGGTTATCATCGGAGACATGCTGCAGGTAAGAAACTATTAATAGCACAACTTTATGAGCACTGCTTATTTCAGTTATTTGGTTGGTAGATGATGAGCAATGAGTTGTTCAAGAGCGCGCAGCACCGGGTAGTGGCTAGAGCAATGGGGACGAGGGTGTCGGTGGCGTGCTTCTTCTACCCGAGCAAGAGAAATGCCGATAGGAAGTATGGGGTGATGGAGGAGCTGGTGACGGAGGAAAAGCCGGCAGTTTACAGAGAAACAAGCCTTGCTGAGTATTTGAGGTATTTTGGGGCAAATGGGATTGCAGGTTCTAAAGCACTTCCTCATTTTAAGCGGATGTCAAATGCACATGAATGAGGTGTTCTACCAACACTCTTTCAAGTCATCGATTCAAGGAGTTGTATTGTAAGACGTTTGTTATTTGGATAAAACAGTGTTTTGAACCGCACTCGCAGCATCTGACTGTACTTGTGTTTTGTCCCATCTTTTTACATTAGTCAACTTATAGAGAGAGGGAAGGTAAGTCATACAAGGGTTTGTGATAGAAATATGGGCGATCTAAATCGAAGAGAAACTTCAACTACTTCTTCTTGATCGTTTGAGTTGGATCAAACTTAGAACGTGCGTGGCGGAAGCATAGAAATGGATGCGGAAGCGTACGGTCGATCCGATCTAGTTAGATCGAATCATCCACGAAGTGGAGTAGATTGGAGTTGATCCTTCAATAGGATCCTCGAGTATGAAGGCTCGGATCAAAGACTAGATCCAAGATAGAATATTTAGAGGGTGGAAGAAGAATATAGTGGATGAAGGCTATACAAAGAGTTCAAACATAAATGACAGAATTAAAGTCGGAATTAAAAACTTATATATGAAAAGCCTAAAATATGAAAGGTCGGAATTTAATTCACGGAATTAAGTTCCGGAATTAAAGTTCCGAATATAAAAAGACTTATTATTAAATAGCCGAAATAATAATAACTGTCTTCAAAATGTGCGGGTCCTTCTAGCCGGAAACACGGATGGCGATGCCATCCGGGGGCGTATCAGTTTGGAAGTGACACACTTGTTCCTAAAATCTGCAAACTAGTAAAACCCTATCGACTATTGTAAAAATGGAGAAAAAATATATTAAAAATTAAAAAACAACCCAAAATAATATCAATTATTAATCTTCAACACAAAATAATACAAACTATCAACATATTTATCAAAAATAATTTGTCTATTTTTTCCGGCAAAAATCTTAACTCCGGCAATGATATGACAACCGCAATCTTAAATATCACCAAGAAATAATTATGTGATATGGATTATTATTATTTTTAAATCAAGTTAATAACATTTAATATGTTAAAAATATAAATTAAGTTTTTTTCTAAAATAATAATTTGAAACTAATTTTTTATATAAAAATAATTTTTTTGAAAGTTATTATTTTTAAAAATAAATAACTTTTTGTAAAAATTTTTTATAAAAAATATAATAAAATTTTGTAAAAATATTTTCTTAAAATATTTTTTGTACATTTAATATAAAAAAATATTTTTCTTGTGAATTTTTTAAAAACTTTTTTTTGGAAGTTTTTTTTACTTTTTATATTTTTAACTAATTTTTAAATTAAAAAAAAAACCAATTTTATAAAAAATATTTTTTATATTACAAATTAGTTAAAATATATAAAAATTAAAAATTTCCCCGAAATTTTGTAAATAATTCACAAGAAAATGATTTGTTTTTAAATATATATATATATATATATATATATATATATATTGAAAAAGGTTTTTCAAAAAAATTGTAAAAACTTTATAGAAAAAACTATCTACAAAAAATTATAATTTAACTGTAATAATTAAAAAAAGAATTTAATTTATATTTTATAAAAATTTAATGTTATTAACTTGATTTAAAAATATAAAATATACATCACACAATTAATCCTTTATTTTATGACATTTAAAATTTTGGTTTCCACGTCATCGCCAGAGTTAGTTATTTTATCGGAAAAATAAGACATTATTTTTGGTAAATGCGTAAATAATTTGTATCGCTCCAAGTAATTTTCAAAGTAAGCATGTCCACGGCTCGGACCCGCCGGATCGACGGGTCTGACCCGCCGGGTCAAGGGTTCGGGAAGGGAGACCCAGACCCGCCTAATAGGCCAACCCGCCGGGTCACGGGTCAGACCCGACAGGTCGACGGGTTAGCTCTTTTTTTTTCAAACCCGAACTTAAGAAAAATGTGAATTGGGCTTGAATTGAAATCACGGTTGCCTACGTATCCTCTCGGGGAGGAGGAATCAAAGCCCACGTAGTTCTCTTACCTTTGTTTATATCCCCGATTGGCCCTTACCTTAGTCGTCGGATTCTCCTGACAATACATCCGATGGCGTTTATTGTCGTTCGTCGTCATCTTCGTCGCCTTCCTCCGCCGATAGGTTGTTTCTTTGTGTTTGCATTTCCGCTCTCCTCCAATCGGCTAGTAGGACTTGTGCCTCCAACGTCTCGGGCAACATGTTTGATCTCGTCAGATCAAGCACCTATCCGCTCCGGCTAAAGGTTTGCTCAACCGCTACCGTTGAGGCGGGAACGGCGAGAATTTGTGTCGCGATCCTTGAGAGGGTAGGGAACCTTAATCTCTCCGGTTGGCTCCACCACTCATGTTGAAATCCTCGTCTTCTTCTTCATTGCCAAACTCAAAAGTAAAGGTTAGATATTCGTCGAGTTCCGAATGGGAGCTCGACGTGTTTTTTGCCATTTTCGGGCCAAACAAATCTCTTGCAATTGATTTAAATTTAGAAGTAGTTGAAGATGAAGGACGAGGAGGGGATTGAGATGATTGACCTTGATCGAAAACACGATATTGAATCATTAAATCATCAAATAATTTTCTAACTCTAGTAAGTATGCTAGAAACCTGGCAATCGGGATGTTGTTCTAAATCTAAAAATTCATAATAACTTTCTAAAAATTATTTTAAACCATCCATTTTACGTCTAGGATCTAACACAAATGCAACAAGAAAAACATCGGGAATAGTTGTATAATAATCTAACCATTTACTTCACATTATATAAATAGCTTGTGAAATAGAATCAATTAAAAGACATTTTTAAAGTGCAAATTAGGACTGTTCACTTTTGACCCGGACCGCAGAACCGGACCGGACCGGACCGGACCGTCTTTTGTATATAACCGGTCCATTCGGTCCTCTTCTAACGGGTTACGGTCCGGTCCGGTCCGGACCGTAATAAACCCGAATGTTATTTTTCGAGGCTACGCTTTGAAGCACATGTACCGTACGCACTCAAACACTCAGGCTCTCGCAACTCTGTCTCTCTCGACTGCGCTTCTCAAACTGCGCTTCTCTCAACTCTGTCTCTCTCGACTCTCGACGACGACGATAACCATTCAGGCTCTCGCACCCGCACGCACTCAAATCCTTGATTGGTCTACTCCGACGGCCGATTCATAGGTACTTTACTAACCCTAAGTCTGGATTCCTCTCAAACACTCGTTTTCTCTCTCGGTTTTTTGGGATTTTTTGCTAAGCCTGAGTTAGGGCAAGTGTTTGTATGTTGAGTTAGGGCAACTGGGCAAGTGTTTGTGTGCTTGCTTTCCGTGTTTCGTCCATTGATTTCCTTAGCTTCCATGTATTTTTAAGAACTTGCAGATTTCTTCGAGTTAGGGCAAGTGTTTGTAAGAACTTGCAGATTCTAATTTCCATTGCAGTCATGTATATATACGTAATGGACGTGTGATGTTCATCAGCGTGGTTACCTTCCTGACATTAGATTTCTTAGAGTTTCATCTTCAGCAAAGAGGCCAATGTTCCAATCTTCAGTAGCAGAAGACAGCATTGCTAATGCAACCACTACTGATTTCATTGTGGGTCTGTGTGTTTGGTCATTATGAGTGCAAGTTCTAGCAATCAGGGCCATCTGCAATTAGTACAATTTCAAACATACATCAATAAGAAATTTACCCTTCAGCATTTTGCTCAATTCATAAGTGTTCTCAGTACTTTTTTAACTCCTACCTTGTGAACTGCATCGATAGGATAATCATCACCAAGCCTCGGGTCAACAAGCTTATGAAGAGCTTGTTCTGAGTCAGACGAGCCTAGAGCATCTTCAAACTAAATCATACTGAAAGATGATTTAGTGCTACAAGTTAGAACTACTGTAGTTTTACAACTGTGCAGTGTTTTTTTTTGTTGCTTTTTATCTATTGACACTAGGAGATACTGTTATATTTCACTTTTAATGTTCTTTTGGATGAACAACCCAAATCAGAAAGCCAATAGATCAAAGCAGGCAAGCAACATAACTTTCTGTACAGATTTACAACATATATATTATGTGATTCAATATTGAAAACAGATATCTTCAGTTCAACCACAGTAACACTTAAAGTCTACTCTATGAACCCTCTAATCCTCTATAGTCTATATGGTGAGGCACATTATGTATTTCAATATTGGAAACAGATTTTTTACTTTCTGTTCTTTCTGTTCTTGATGATTTTATAACTTACTGTCTTTATTTATAATTTACTTACTATTTTTTTTCTTTTTGTAATTCAGTATTTACTTAGTTATTGTTTTCTCATTTGGGTTGTTATTTGTTTCCGAATAGATGGCGAGTTCTACTTCACCAGGAGTAACTCTCAAGTCTCAACACAGAAGAATATACCGAGCCATCACGTGAATATCTAGAATCGTTTGAGGATGCGTTGGGTGAGATGGTATGGGGGATGAGGCATCAGTTGGACATACAGCAGAGGATGGCTCGTCACGGGGACGGAGTCGATCCAATCCAGTCTCCAAACGAAGAGCCACAAGAAAAGAATATTGGGTTGGCTTTACGGAGTTTTATGATGACAATAAAATCCTCAAGGCTAAATGCAATCATTGTGGGAACATCTATGCTTGTGACTCGAACAAGAATGGTACGAAAAATTTCCGGAATCATTTTTATAAATGTGAGAAGAATCCGGCAAACAAAGGTAATCGAACTTCCCTTACCCTCCCCAATATGGATGATAGGTTGAAAATTGCAAATTGGTCATTTGATGAGAAACATATTAGGGAAAAAGTGGTAGAAATGATTGTTAGGGATGAGATGCCTTTTAGAGCCGTAGAGAAAGATGGCCTACGAGAAGCATTTTTTGCCGCTTGCCCTTCATTTCCAATGCCTTCACGCACTACAATAACTAGAGACTTTTTTAAATTGTTTGTGAAAGAACGAGAGAAGATGAAAGAATATCTAAGAAAGTCGTCTCAGAGTGTGAGTTTGACAACAGATACATGGACTTCGTTGGCAAGGGATAACTATATGTGTATCACGGTCCATTTTATTGATGATGACTGGAAATTACAAAAAAGGATTATTAGTTTTTGTCTAATTTCCAGTCATAAGGGGGAGGCTATAGGTAGGGCACTAGATGATTGTTTAAATTATTGGGGATTGTCAAGTAAACTTCTTACAGTGACTGTTGATAATGCATCTTCGAATGATGTGGCATGCAACTACCTTAAGAATATTTCAAAAGATAATTGTTGCATTCTTAAGGGGAATCATTTGCATATGAGATGTGTGGCGCATATTATTAATCTAATTGTTCAAGATGGTATCAAAGAGTGTGATGATTATGTGGAGAAGGTTCGAGCTGCAATCAAGTATGTTAGGGGTTCTCCTCCTAGATTAGCTGCTTTTCGACTTATAGCTGATAACTTGAAGATTGAGTGCAAACGTTCTTTGATTACTGATGTCTCGACTAGGTGGAATTCAACTTATTCTATGTTGAGTATTGCACTGAAGTATAAATCAGCTTTCTGTCGGATGGATATTCCAGATTTAGATGGTTTGGGTGTTTTATGTGTAGAAGATTGGGATAAGGTTGAATCAATTGTCTGTTTCTTAAAGGAGTTCTATGATTTGACACATCGTGTCTCAGCCTCTTCATATGTCACAAGCAACTTCATGATTTTACATGTTTTAAAAACGATGAAGGTGTTGAATAGGTTGCTCTCCAATACAAACTTTGCTTTGAAGCACATGGCCCGTCAAATGCAAACCAAGTGTGAAAAGTATTGGGGTTCCTCTGATAAGATGAATATGCTGATGTTTCTGTGTGCTATGCTTGATCCGTGTTATAAGATGATTGGAGTGCAGTCTATTATTCGTAGCATCTGTGAGCAAGAGAGCTGTCCAGAGAGTTCCCTAGAGATCTATAAAATCCGTTATTCTCCTTTGGAAGATCAAGAAACTGGGTCACATTTGAATGCAGCTGCTATTGATGAAAATGACAGCTCAAGTTGGTTAGAGGAAATAAATGAAGAGGTGGAGAGTGGAATGTTAGACCATGATGAGCTTTCACGATCTGAGTTTGATCAATATCTGAATGAAAGTCGTGAAAAGAAAAAGGTGGATATATTGCATTGGTGGAAACTGAATGGCCCTAGATATCCCATTGTTGCACGAATGGGATTAGTTTGAATATGCAACATGTTCGAATCTGTTGTTTTGGTTTTCAGTTTAATCAGTATTAGTGGTCTTCACATAAGTTATAACTAATGCGATTGAGGGATGATTTTTGATAAAACTCGATAAGAAGATTTGATAACAACTATTGAATCTAGATCGATTCAATGAGTCAAACAATTTTGAAAAGCACAAAATCTTGGTAACGCAGTTCAGATCAAGACCACGGAAAACACTCAAAAATAGCCTTAATTGTCTGAAGCACTCGCCGTTTGGACCGATTTGGAGATTTGTTAATCGGTCCAAACGGTCCAGACCGTGGACCGGACCGTTTGGACCGGACCGTCATTTGCTGTCTAAACGGTCCAAACGGTCCGGACCGTGGACCGGACCGGTCCGGTCCAAACAATTTATGTCGGACGGGTTTACGGTCCGGACCGGACCGTAATTTTCGGTCCGGTCCGGTCCGGTCCGGTCCGGACCGTATGCACAGTGCTAGTGCAAATGCAATATTAATTGCTACATAATAAAATATGTTTGAAGTTGGTGTATAAACATAACTAAAAGTATTAGTAGCATCATTAAAATATTTAAAAAAATCTCCATTACATCTTTTGCTAAAACCCAAGATTTCCCGAAAACAAAATCACCGTTAATATTTTGTGTGGCAAAACCACTTAAAGAATCTCGATATTCATATGATTTGGAAATCATTTTGTAAGTAGAGTTCCATCTTGTACAAACATCTTTTGGAATTTTTTTAGGATAAAAGCCATTTTGTTTACAATATGCATACCATTTAGTACGTATAATTTTTTTTAGACCAAAGTTCATTAAGAATTTTTCGAATAGGTTGTACTAAATCTCCAACATATGCTAAACCGTCTTGAACACACAAGTTTAAAATATGAGCGGCACACCTAATGTGAAAAAATTTACCTCCAATCGTCGACTTACAATAGTTGGTTAAATCTCTAATAGAAGCCGTGTTAGCGGAGGTGTTGTCAAAACCGATTGAAAAAACTCGTGAAAATAATCTATAATTCTTCCAAAATATTTGCAGTCAAACGAGTAATGTTTTGAGCGGTGTGTTGTTCGTTGAAAACTCATAATGCTAAAACTCTTTTGTTTAAAATCCAAAATTTATCAATAAAATGACAAGTAATACCCATATAGTGATTTTTTTAAAAACCGTCGGTCCAAATATCACTAAAAATAGAAACTTGAATATCACAATTTTCCATAAAATATTTAATCAATTCATCTTTACGCATTTTATATTTAAGCATCATTTTTCTTTTAGCGGTTTGGCGAGAAATCGGTTTATATGCGGGTTGAGCATGATGTGTCATCCAATCATTAAAACCAACATTTTGTGCAAAACTAAATGCCAAAGAATCTACGACTAACATTTCCGAAAATGCATCCATAGAGGAAGCATGATCATATGTAAATAAAGAAGAAGGTTGGTTAGAGGTACATGCGTATTCGGTTAGTTGCGTTTGCCCTCGTGCCATTCCCATTTTTTCGGGATGCTTGTTGCGAATATGTCTTTTATAGTTCCCGTAGCCTTCTCCCTTTTTGTGCGTCTATTGTGTCAAACAAAATTGCATTTAGCATAGTAAATCTCGTTAGCATCGGGAGCACCTTTTTTGAACCAAATCGGAAGACCGCCGCCGATAGTTGAGTGTTGTTCATTGGCTCCTCTGGGTCTTGTGTCTCGGATCTTGGTTGTTGTGGAAAGGAGGTGAATCCATGTTGATTTTCTCCTTCTCGTGATCTCTACTTAAGCCCCACCTTATATCCGAACCGGTTGGAGGACCGCTAACGGAATGACGTCCTCGACTAACACCTCCGCCGGATGAAGGACCGCTAACGGAACGTCTTCCTCGGCTAGCCATTTTTGTTTGAATGTAGTAAAATGTAAAATGAATAATTAAAAAGAAAATTAGAGAATGAGATTAAGAGAGTAATTGAATGTAAAAGTTGAAAATTATGGAGAGATTGAGAGAGTGGGTAGATAATTGTATGAGAGTTGGTGTGAGATGAAATAAATTAGGTTTGAGGTATTTATAGAAATGTTTTTGGGTTAAATTTAATAGTTTTTTTTGGCTAAGTAGTCGTTTACTTAGCCAAAAAAAACTATAGAAATGTTTTTGACCGTTGGACGGGTTGACCCGCTGGGCATGACCCGCCGGGTCGGCGGTAAGGATCACCTCGACCCTTACCCGCACCCGTAACCCGGCGGAACCCGGACCCGCTGGGTCAAAACCCGCCCCGTGGACATGCTTATTTCAAAGTTGGTATATTTTGGGTTAAATGTTAATAGTTGATATTATTTTGTTTTGTGTTGCTTTTTTGTTAAAATATAAATATCGGAATATCATATTAATATCCAATATATTTATATCAAATACAAAATATGTGTTTTTTATATGGATAACCATATTTCATCACCGGGTAATTATAAACCTGCCTATGTTCAGGTACGGGTCATATATTGCGGTACGGTCGTACGGCCGACCGTACGGGTGACACGTGTCCCGAAATTTTTTTTTTTTTTTTTCTTTTCTGAAACGATTTTTTTTTCCGGAAACGAATGAAAATTTGTTTGAACTACCATGTTATAATTTATGCACTATTCTCCTATAAACTTTGAACTATTCCCATATATTTCATGAACTATTACTTTTTAATATAATTCATGAACTATTCTATTATAATTCATGAACTATCCCATAATAAGTTTTGAACTATTACTTTCACTCCTTTATAAATTTTTGCACTTTAAACTATTCTATTATAATTCATGAACTATTCTATTATAATTCATGAACTATCCCATAATAAGTTTTGAACTATTACTTTTACTCCTTTATAAATTTTACACTTTAAACTATTCTATTATAATTCATGAACTATCCTTTTTGAAATTATAAACTATTCCTTAATAAATTTTGAACTACTACTTTCATTCCATTATAAATTTTGCCCTATCAACTATCTCCAAAGTAACTTATGAATTTTCAAACAAAGAATAAGATAAAAAGTCACGGTTCCAAGGTGGCGAAAATGCAGGAAAGAATGGAAGACCAAACGTGCAAAAACGTCCCTTCCCTCCTCTCCTCCTTCGTTGACACTTTCGTTGACTTCTCCGTCTCCGGCGGACTTTTCCTACCTCCGCCACCGCAACTGCATCCGGAGCCAGAAACTCATCCACTCCAAAATGCTGACTCCAATAATCCAATTTACTCTCCTCATCGATCTCCGTTGCAAATTCGCTATCCATCTCCAGAGCGCCTAGTCGCCGTCGGCGACGTCCATGGCGACCTCGAAAAGCTCAAGCAATCGCTCCGTATCGCCGGCCTCATTGACTCCTCTGACCAATGGTCCGGTGGTTCCACCACTGTTGTCCAGGTCGGCGATGTCCTCGATCGCGGTGGTAACGAGATCCAGATTCTCTACTTCTTGGAGAAACTGAAGCGCCAGGCGGCTGGATGCGGAGGCACGATCATTACGATGAACGGAAACCATGAGATTTTGAACATTGACGGCGATTTCAGGTACGTGACGTCCGAAGGTTTTGACGAGTTCAAGAATTGGGGGTTTTGGTATCAGACCGGCATTTGTATGAAAAGTCGCTGTTCTGGTGTCGCCGATTTGCCTGGAGATCTCTTCGATGGAGTCCCACTGGAATTTCGGGGAATTAAGAAGCAATTCCACGAAGGATTTAGGGCTAGAATCGCAGCTCTACGCCCAAAGGGCCCGATTAGCACTCGGTTTCTATCGGATAATCCAACTGTATTGGTAATGGGAGATAATGTGTTTGTTCATGGGGGTTTGCTTCCTAGCCATGTAGAGTATGGATTAGAGAGGATCAATGAGGAGATAAGAAGTTGGATCAATGGTGGGAGGAAGAGCATAGAGAGGAAGATTGGGAGGGCTGGGGACTCGCCTGTCTGGTTGAGGAAGTACTCGCACAATGACGCTGCGAAATGTGATTGTTCAACCCTAGAACACGTTCTTGCCACAATCCCTGGTGCAAGGAGAATGATCATGGGGCACACCATTCAAATGGGCGGTATCAATGGCGCTTGCGGGAATAAGGCAATAAGGATTGATGTTGGCATGTCAAAGGGATGTGAAGATGGACTGCCTGAGGTGTTGGAGATTGCTAGGGATTCAGGGTTGAGGATTTTGACATTAAAATCTCTGCAAAATGAGAAGAAGAGATATGAAGAACTGATTAGGTTTGGTGATGGAAAGGATGATCCGCAACTTTTGAAGGAGAGACCAAGAAAGGTAGAGATTAGGGCATGAACTAATCTTAGGGATTCAATTTCTACAAAAAAACCATTGGACTGGGATTTAGTTTCTTAAGATAGTCGATCACTGGATCAAGGATCCAGATGCAAGATCTTTTTTGAACTTCATTTCATTGTGATGAACATCTGCTTGTAGGACGAATGATGCAATATCTACAGGTACTTGAAAATTATGCTTTAGTATGACATGATGCATATACTATGTTCGTTGTGATGTGGTATCATTAGCCATTTGTTCTGTCAAGTTGTAATGCTTTTAGCTTTTTGGAAACAGGAGGTTCGTTTGAAGTATTACAGGTTCCTTTAGTTATCACTTGTTGCTTACCAAGTGAGAGTCATCATGGTTCAATAATTCTTCTCTCTATTGTTCTATTTATAATTATTACTAATTGATTATGCAAAATCGTCCTCCACACATCTGCAAATAAGCATTTATGTGATGAATTATTTCTAGTGTCAGTCCTTGTCGTCATTCATTTATTCATCTTATTAGCTATTAGCTAGTGGATCTTTCATTTCTTTTTTAAACATTATAAAGAAAGCGTATAGTCCATGCATATATGGACAAAGGGAATCTAGACCTTTAATCTAAACACACAATTACAAGTATATAAAGCTTATCTCCTTAAAAGCAGCTTGTATTTATAGTAATCCTCTAAGTGGAGAATCCAGCATGAGGAAAAGCTTAATCTTTCCTATGCACAAACCATAAAGCCACGATGCTGATGTATCTTACATACAGATAAAGCTTAATCTTTCAATTTTAGCCATTATGTTGTTGGTTGGAAGTAACAATAGAATTCTTTAGTGATTTTGAAGTCTGCGAATTAGCAGGCGAAGAATGAGTGAAAGAGTCGGCAATTGTTTTGGTTGGATATGAGATCTGTCCAAAAGCCTTATCAAATCGGATCATGAACAAAACTGTTGTGGGGCGCGGGACGGATGTACCAGTTGGCAGTAGCAGGCCAACTTGTCTTTTTGCTCACTTGTTTTTTTTAGTTTTATATTGTCAGACAGTAACTGCGCTGAAGCAGATACCCGAACCACCATGAATCTCCCATCAATCATATATAAGGTCCAAAGCTAATAAAGAAGCTGTTATCCTTTTCTGTTGAGCTGGGGTTGTCTTTCTCTTCGATATCTGTGGCGGGGGTGCTTCATATCCTCATCTACTGTAGGCACCTCACCTTCTTGGCCTTTTCTTGTTTTCAACCTTCCTTTTTATCATTAAGAAAATCAAATAAAATCTCCCTTTTGCTGCATTTTTCTTACATATACTAACTAGTTTCCTCTTTATCAAATACCAATACTCCCAACACTAAATTATCCGCCCCTTAGAGGCAATGGAAGAGGTAGGTTATGACAGGATGAAAGAAGTAGCAGCTTATGATCAAACCAAGGCTGGGGTTAAGGGGCTTGTAGACTCCGGGATCACCAAAATCCCTCGGTTTTTCTACCATGATAACTTGGGAGACATAAAGCCATCACAAACCGGGTTGTTTCAGGTTCCGATCATAGATTTTAGTCGGGTTGAGAGTGATGATGTTGGGCATTGGGAGACCATTGAAAGAGTGCGAGAGGCAGCTGAGACGTGGGGATTTTTCCAACTCGTTAATCACGGGGTTCCGCTCAACACCATGAAAGAGATGTTGGATGGAATTCACCGCTTCCATGAGCAGTCTTATGAAGTGAAAAGCGCCATCTACTCACGAGACCGTAATATGAAGGTTAGGTACTTCAGCAACGGAGATCTCTTGACCTCCAAAGCTGCCAACTGGAGGGATTCTATATGTTATGTTTACCAAGACAACGTGCTTGATTCAGACCAGATTCCTTTCATTTGCAGGTTACCTCTTCTTCTTCTTCCTTCTTTTCTTGCATCCGTTTGGATGTCATGCATTATAAATCAATTATGCTCTGTGAAATATCCTAATATATGTAGTATTGGGTGTATAAAAGCTTAATTTTAACTAAAATTATGTGTTGTCAACTGTTATAGAATTCTCAATTTCATAACTTTAAATTACTACCCTACCAATTTCTATCGTGTAAAAAACATAGTATAGCATATACTGAAGGAAGTGAAGCCAATAATGCACTGTTTTGCATCCAATCATAGCTTTTACTGGAAGGTAGTTCAGACCACAAAACAAGCCTTTTACATACAAACAAATCCTAAAAGAATGACTCAATTTTTATTTTACTTGTCTAACTAGCTATTCAGCCTACGTTTCTGTAGGGAAGCAGTGACAGATTACATGAAGCACATACTTTTACTAAGGAATACACTATGCCGAGTGTTTTGTAAAGCTCTGGGCCTCAGCCAGGACTACTTTTTGAATATGGAATGTGTAGACACAGAAAATTTAGTATGCCATTACTACCCACCTTGCCCTGAACCAGATTTAACCCTAGGGGCAACAAAGCATTCAGATCCCTCTTTTATGACAATTCTCATGCAAGACGACGTCGGTGGTCTCCAAGTCTTCCATGAAAACCAATGGATTGATGTGCCACCTACTAGAGGTGCCCTAGTTATTAACATAGGAGACATGATGCAGGTAAAACCGATGGGTTTTCGCCTTTTTTGTACTAAACAAAAGCTAGGAATTTTTCAAAAGAAGATATCAGTTGACATGTTATTATTTTTCTGATGTACACAGCTGATCACAAACGACAAGTTCAAGAGCGTGGAGCACAGGGTAGTAGTCTCTAAAACGGGGCCGAGGGTATCGGCTGCGTGTTTTTTTTATCCAAGCACTAAGAAAAGGTATGAACCATACAAGCCATTGAAGGAATTGATAGCGCCGGACAAAGAACCGGTGTACAAGGAGGTATCAGCTGGAGATTATCTAACATACTATAGGACGAAGGGAGTCGACAGTACCTGTAAACTCCATCATTTTATGATAAGATGAACATGAGAGTTGTTTTCTATTAGAGCGCATTATCAGCTATAAGTATGCTTACTAAATAAATCCTTGAATCTCACTTGTGTGTCTTGTTGTGCTAAGTCCATTAGAGTAGATTCAGGAATTTCCCAAATTCAAGATGGAAGCAAGTTAGAATAACAAAAGCAGTCAACTTCTCCGTAGAAGAACCTAAATCTCTGTTACTATCAACAATACAACACCAAATCTTGTAAGAAGCTGCAACATAAAAATATGGAAGTTGCTTTATCCTGTCATAAAAATATGGAGAATTAGCTTTACCGGAACTCTGCTTAAGGCTGTCCGGTCTGGTCCGGACCGTTTTATTTTTTCTATAAAGAATTTAAATATTTTTTTTCTATGGATTATACCCGGTCCGGTCCTGGACCAGATGATCTTCCAATTAAAAAATAATAAAGTGTAAAAATCCGGTCCGGAATATTACGCCCCTATCTCTGCAGATAAACATAGGAGACCTAATGCCATGTTATTGACTATATAAATCTGATTGGATAGACCGGTTTGATTTTCTCACTAGCTTTCAGCTTTTTCAATATGTTTTAGCTATTCGACAGGATTGAGTATGCATTAGCCACAATTGAATGAGCTCAAGTCAACAAGGCTTGCACATGTCAGAAACCATCTTTTCAATCTTTTCCTCATTGACTAATAACCAAATGAATGTTATGGAATAATACAACAAAAACACTTCCTCTGGTGTTAACAAGAGGAAAAATAGCTGTGTATTTTATTATTGTTTGCTAATCCTGTACGTCAATACAGAAGATCCATATAGACTTGGTCACCATTCATCTACAATGTCAACAATGTATCACTTTCATACAAGCCAAGCTGAATTTCCCTTGTATAGATTATATATGTTGACTTTCGTGGCACAAAAAATCACGCCACATGATACTGACCTTCTACCCCAGTTTACCAGCAAGAGATCATCTTCTTCTTATTCCTAGCTACATCAAAAATGGAAGTTGCTCCAATCAGACACCTCCAATCTAGTCAATGCATAGACTATGAATTGGAGAAGGAAATTAGAGAGTTTGAGGAATCAAAGGCCGGAGTCAAAGGACTCGTTGATTCCGGTATAGTTAAAATCCCTCGTATCTTTTATAATTCACCATCAATCTGTACTGCAGGTTTGGCTCAACTTGAGCTTCCAACTATAGATTTTAGCGGGTATGGTAGCAACAACTATCCTGAGATGATACAACAAGCTCGCGAGGCAACTGAAAATTGGGGCTTCTTTCGGATTGTTAATCATGGTATTCCACTGGATATCATGGAAGAAATTTTGGATGCGTCGCGTGAGTTCCATGAACAACCAACACAGGTGAAAAGGATGTTGTATACGCTGGATCGAAACCAGCGAGTGAGGTTGGCATCTAATACACTTCTAAGGGCATCAAAGCATGGAGATTGGAGAGATTCCTTAATTTGTGAGTACTACGATGGACTGCTAGACCCTCAGGCAATACCTCTTGTTTGCAGGTGATATGCTGCATCTCTTTTATTCATATAGTAACTTTAGAGGTCTGTCTAACTTGCTTTCATTGAAACTTGTTCAGGAAAGCGATAAGCAACTATGTGGAGCATATAATGAAGCTGAAGGAGAAGCTGTCTCAACTTCTTTCCGCAGCTCTTGGCCTTGACGCAAACTACCTATCAAGCATTGAGTGCATGAGCAGTGCAAATCTAGCATGTAACTACTATCCTGCTTGCCCAGAGCCGGATCTGACGATGGGGGCTACAAACCATTCAGATCCAATGTTCTTGACAATTCTCTTGCAAGACAACGTTGGTGGGCTCCAAGTCTTGCATCAAAAACATTGGGTTGACGTGCAACCTCTTAGAGGAGCACTAATTGTCAACTTAGGAGATCTAATGCAGGTTAGTTCACTATAAATGATCCTCAAATGCTGATGCATATATAAATGCCCATGACAGAGTTTCTTGTTTTGATGAATGAAATGCATGCAGCTCATCACAAATGATAAGTTGAAGAGTGTAGAACATAGGGTACTTGTCAGGAAGAAAGAAGTGCGAACATCAGTTGCATGTTTCTTCTATCCAAGTAGTAACAATAGGTCCAAGCCATACGGGCCGATTCAGGAACTGCAGATTCTAGAAAACAAACCAGCCATCTACAAGGAGATCTCTGTTGCTGGTTACATGGAGTATTACTCTAGCAAAGGGCTTGATGGTACCTCAGCTCTTCCACATTTTAAGGCTGAATAACAGTTGCTTGAAATAGGCTTATTACTGTTGTTGAATGTATTTTGTTCAATGAACTTGTATCTAGTTTAATTAGAATGAAAGTTATATTGAATTATTAGCCCGTCGGAGTTGTCAAGCTCTTGTCTGTTCCATCCCAGCACACACCCTATCTACACTTGATAGTTTTAGTTTCTGTACAAGTAACCAATTGATGCATGTCGTGCACACTTGATTGAGTTAAAAATCAGGAAAAGTCTCAACAGCTTGCAAGATATAACCAACACTCATTCACACGTTTGACCCTATCATACACATCATTTTCATATCTGATTGCACTTTCCTCTTAACTCTTACGTGAGTACATATACCCATACCGGACTTGGTCATCACTCAGCTATACATCACTTTCATTCCAGCCAAGCTGATTTCCCTCCTTTTATAGATTATATCTGTTTGACCTTCGAAATATCGTGGCACATAATATAGGCCTTCTAACAAGAGCTCGATCACCTTCTCCTCATTCCTGCCCCTCAACAAAAGAAAACCAAATCTCTTGAACAAGTAGCAACATCAATCATGGAAGTAGCTCAAGGAATAGATTACGAATTGGAGAGGGAAATCAAGGAGTTTGAGGAAGCAAAGGCCGGAGTCAAGGGACTGGTGGATACCGGCATAGTCAAACTCCCTCGCATCTTCTACAACTCACCTAAAAACCCTGGATCACCATCAACCTCTAATGGAGCTTTGCCTAAACTTGAGGTTCCAGTTATAGATCTTAGTAGCAACCATCCTGAGGTAATTAAACAAGTCCTCGAGGCTTCTGAAAACTGGGGTTTCTTCCAGATAGTTAATCACGGTATTCCACTTGGTATCTTGGAAGAAATTCTGGACGCGACACGTCAGTTCCACGAACAGCCAACAGAAGTCAAGAAGACCTTCTATACAGAGGATTTCCAGCAAAAAGTGAGGTTAATCTCTAACACATTTTTAAGGACAACGAAGCATGGAGACTGGAGGGATTCCTTAATTTGTGATTATTATGATGGCATGCTAGACCCTCAAGTTATACCTCTTGTCTACAGGTGATGTTTCTAAGTTTATGCTCAATCCTATCATCTTTTCTTATGACTTGTCATAACTGTAAAATTCTCAGGGAGTAACTCATGAATCATATTTGTACAGGGAAGCAGTAAGTAACTACATGGAGCAGTTGCTGAAAGTGAAGGAGAAGATCTCTCAAGTTCTGTCAGAAGCTCTAGGGCTTCACACTAACTACCTATCAAGCATTGAATGCATGGGCAGTGCAAATTTACAAGGCCATTACTACCCTCCTTGCCCAGAGCCAGAGCTGACAATGGGCATTACAAACCATTCAGATCCTTTTTACTTGACTATTCTCTTGCAGGACAGCGTCGGAGGTTTCCAGGTCTTGCATCAAAACCAGTGGGTTGACGTCCAACCTCTTACCGGAGCTCTCGTAGTAAGCATAGGAGACCTAATGCAGGTAAACCAGCTTTTGGCTTTTTAAACAAGTTTTAGCTATTTGACATGATGCTTAAACAAGTAATGCATGCAGATCATCACAAATGATAAGTTGAAGAGCGCAGAACATAGGGTACTGGCTGGGAAGAAAGGACCTCGGATATCAGTTGGGTGCTCCTTCTATCCGAGTACTAAAAATATGTTCCAACCATATGGCCCAATTCAGGAGTTGCTAAATTCAGAAAACAAAGAGGCCATCTACAAGGAGGTTTCTCTTGTTGATTACATGGGATATTACACAGGCAAAGGGTTTGACGGTAACCCGACCCTCCCACATTTCAAGCATTGAATAGAATTGTGCTTATGTTTAATTTGATTTCCCCTGATGTATTTTAATAAAACTTGGATCTGAATCTGTGATGCTCTGTGAGTCTGTGGTATGTTTGTAAACAAATTCAGATGTATGTGTGCACTTACTACTGCTATTCTATGGTATTTAAGATCTATAGTTATATTCTTGTTTCTAAAACTACGAAACTAAAACAAACTTTAGCAAAAACAATAGGATGTGTACCCAATTGTTTTTAAAATTCTGAACAGGCTGCAAAATGTAGAATTACTAGTAATAAAACATACATATTCATGGCGGAATGACTAGTTAAATACAAAACTTACGGTAAGACATAAGTCAAATGACTAGGATATATACAAAGATTGCCTATAGCTGCTGTCTAGTAGCTATGATCACTCTTCACAGTTCATACTCCATCCATATGCCATATGATGTTTCTTGAAGGATGTCTGAGGTCTGGTCAAGACTCTACCAACTTTGCCCGGACCAATTCAACACTTACTGATTTGTTGAGACTGAAATGAGAAACAGAATAGCAGCAAATAAGATCATTTAGATTTACAAGTTTGCAAGAGTATATGATGGCCGATGGAGGCTTACCGCACAAGGGTATCCCCACTTGAACACGAACGTTCAGATATGTACTCAGGGGCAAGCTCTTGGAGCAATTTGAATTGTTCTTCAATTTCTCCTGTGAATATCAGCACCAGACTTTAGCAACTAGTAAGGATGAGTGCAACATCTTCAGAGCTAAGTGTTATACTAATTTTTTTTAAAGTCTTACCTCTGTCAACAATGTCACAATGACTACTGATGATTTTATACAAGAGTTCTTCTTTAGTCATCACTGATCGGTTGATCGAGAGAAATAGAAGATGAATCATGTCTAACAGCTTTGGGACACCAGCCATTAGTTGGTGTCTCCTCCTAGCTTGTGAGATCGCTGGATCCTGCTCCTCTAGCATCTTCTTTTCATTTTCTCTAATCTGTAAGCCAACAAGCCAAATCTTAGCGATTCATTGGTAGAATGCAATTATGATTGATCAAAGTATAAAACATAAAGTTGCTTACTGATAGCAAGAGATTCTTTGGGACAATATCCATAAGATCGCTGTCAACACTAGGACCTGAAGCATTTTCAATTTCTACCTCAGCAATATCACTGTCCTCAGCAGGATCAAACTTCAAACTTTTCAATGACCGGGTCGGACGACGAACTAATTTGGTGGGTACATCACAGGTATCATCATCGGGGCTCATACAACATCGTTTAGAGGGCTTTATAGCAGGTGTTCCGGTCATTAACCGAGCTGGGGTTACAGCTTCTTTTGAAGGAGTTCCCTGAATGTCGACTGCTCCTTTAGTAGAACTGTCCTTGACCGGAGTTGCTAGCACATCTAATTGGGGAGAGGATTCAGATAAGCAAGAAGTTTGGTTCTCCAACTTCTCACTTGAAACACAGTGCGAAAATATCCTTTGAAAGGATTGAGGAATAGAGGAAGCAGTTGCCACAGAAGAGTTCTTGTCAGTGGTTGAAGCTTCATTTTGACTTATTTGATGGAACAATGCTGGCAATTCTCCTTCTGGGACGTCAATTACCTGAATTTAGACAAGACACAGAGGTTCACTTAATACCATCCATGTATCCACAACCAAAACTGAAGAAGATTAAAATAATTGTTTTGAGTATAGCTGCAAGATTTGCTAATAGAGTATTATACATCAGTATGGGATTCAAGGTAATTCTCTATGCGGGCTTGAAATATTTGTCTGATATCTTGATTATTCTTGCTAGCTTTCACAGCTTCCATATCCAATGTAATAAGAAGCTCCTCTTTCATACAATCAGTTCGTTCATCTCGAACGTGTATTCTTTTCACCAGAATGGCCTCTGGTAGAATATACTTGAGCTGGGCCAGGTGATTAATGGTGAACCTCCTAAAGTTCATGTAAAATCCAGAAATTAGGAAACGATAACAGCTACATTGCAGATCTGATATAATCTTTAACCTAGCAACTACGCAAAATGCAGATGGACAATTTCAGAATCAGAATCATTACCTATCCGTCATCGATTGGATTTTAGGGCAAATGTTTGTGAATGTCGATGATTTTCTTCGCATCTTTAACAACGGAATAATACTCACGATAACATTGAAGAATTCACACAGCATCCGATACCTACCAGATGTAAGACAGACAATTATCAGCATTTGACAGAATCCAAGCAACACTCAATTGAATACACATTGATGTCTTTAAAATTAATGAAAAAGCGCTAGTTTCGAAGAAACTTTCATAAGCATAGCACGCAATTAGTGTAGACCTCGATTCCAAAAATGTAACTTATCAAACAGATTCAATTTACTAGAGCAACAACGATAATCGGAACTGAAAATATCAGATCCAATCGAGTAAAGAGCAACTTACTTCTCAGGCAACTTGGAAGATTCCTGCCTCTTCAGGGCACCTTTTTGGCGCTTCTCCACACCCGGCAATAGAAATCCGGAATCCGATCGGGCACTCCGAAGTGAATCCGAGTCCAGATCAGATCGGTTCAGATCCCGCTTCTGGAGCATCTGCACGGTTCGCTTCACATCCGTAACTGACAGCGCCATATTGTGGTTTCGGAGCCGTGGTGGCCGGCTCGACTTCTCAGGCGTCTCTAACATCGCTGGCTTATCCTCCGATGAGAGCTTCGCCGACTTCTTTGGCGTCCGGCGAAGCACAGGCTTCTTCGATCTGAAAGGAATCGACGCTGCGGATTTAACGGATTCCATCTCCGGCAACTCACATGAGATAATCGTTTTCCCGGGAAAGCTCTTAAGAAGACAAGTTTTCCGCGGGAAATCTCTTAAGGAGACAGTCTGCGCGCGTTATTTTGGCGGGTGTTGCACACGGGCTCTGGGTAGATAGTGGGCCAAATTGGGCTTCTTGTAAAAGCCCAACTCAAGCCGTGCTGACTTTGGCATGTTGCAGGGATTTTTTTCCGAAGTACCTTATTAAGGAGGAAATTAGAGGAAAGAGATTTTTTTTATAAGTTTTATTGGTAAAATAGGCTAGTTTTTTTAAAATCTATATAAATATTTAATTACCTTTGTGGAAATATTTTATAGTTTTTATGTAATAAAATAAAAGAGCTAAATAATGATATTTTATTCTAAAATAGATTTATACTTTTAATTAATTTTATAATCTTTACGTGAATAAAAAAGGAGATAAATAATGATTTGTTTCCCAAAATAGATTTATAACTTTGATTGATTTTACAAGATATATTGTGTAATTAAAATTGAGAGTAATTTTGTTGTAATGAATTCGTGTAATAATGATCAAATGTATTTGGTAAATGAATGAACTAGTCCATTTGACCGTATTTGTGTAATCAAAATTCATCTATTTTTATTTTCATGTAGATGTGTTATTAAAATAAAACTCACAATTTCGGGTAGATATTTTAAATTTATGTAGATTCAACAATTTGATTTTAATTTGAGTTTAAATAGTTTGAATTTTTTTTTTGTTTGTTTCAATTTGTATTGTCAAGTGTGGTTTTATGAAAGTATTATCATGCATGTGTATTTTCAAATGTATTGTAGAGTTAAAAATAATTAATTTGTGTAGATTATGCAAGTTGTCTGTGATTTGTGTAAACAAGTGTTTTCAAATTTCAAAATATTTTGTATTGTTAATAGTATATTTGTGTAAATTACGCAACACCGTGTAAGTAAATTACATAAATATGTTAAAAAGAGAATGACAAAGTAAAAAAAAACTTACACAAACTAACACAACAAAAAAAACATAAGCTAACACGGTCAATGAATTTGGACAAATTATTGTGTTTCATTTTAGAAAGTTGGTTAGAGAACTATTAAAGGATATAATTAGATTTATAAAAATAAAAAGGCACACTTACTTCTACACTAAATTTTTTTAGCCTATATAATACAACATAAGAAGACTTAAGCTCACTCCACCAATTCACGCTTTTATTATACCGTATTTGTACAAGTTTGTTAATTAAATTTTTTACATTAAAAATTATTAAACGATTTGAAAAAACACAAAAATTAATGACATTAGTAAGTATCTAAGAAGTGGACTAAACAACAACACAACACTTTATTTCATCTACATCGCTAGTGGATGATCTCATCCGAAAGGATGACATAGGCTCAAAAGTCTCTAAAAGAACAATAATGTGAAAATATGGTGGTGAGGTTGTGCTTATATTAAAGAAACTTGAAACTGAAAGCTGGTGGAGTAGACTCATTAGCAATTAACAACTTCGTGGTATAAGCATGCTAGAGGGGCAACAAGCAACAACAACTCATTCAGGGTACATGATCCTCCACAATGTCAGGAAGAATGGCCACAATGTCACATTAGCAAATCAATCCATTCAGTCCTTATTATTTCCCATACCCCCAAAATGGTGATGATACCACATTTATGTAGTGATTAAGAACAATAATTTGAAAATAAAAATAGATGGTTAAGGCATTGAAACCTTGTGTTAACTTGGATACTTCTTGTTTCTCACTGACAACAAGGTTCTTTGAAGTTTGAACTCAGAAAATGTGACTGAATATTTATCACTACTCTAGCGCAACAAAGAAATTCACGAGCAAGCAACACAATTTGGAATAAGGTCGTCGTATTTTTGTGGGATTTGTTTAGGCTACAATTATTGGAAAGGACTGCATTCATTTCAACCTCAGTAGGGATCCATTTTTTACATGTAGTTGTGGTGTTGTTTTATCGTAGGGATTTCACTCATAAAATGGAGACATGTAATTTCTCTACTATGTTCATTAATAACTATGTTCATATTTTTGTCTCATTATGCCCTCAATTAGTGTTTTCTTTTATGACAAATAATTCAGAAAAAATTTATGTTGTAATTTGATTTTCTTCCTTAAATCCTATCATTTAGTTATTTTTTTTTTATCTCGTTATGATTCATATTCTTCATGGATCAATCATATTGTTGGTTTAGTTTTTGTACAAGTCTGTTACCCGATTCACAATTGATATTTGGTTCTTTTGTGATAGTTGATTGTAAAGTGATGCTAAAGCATCTTTATTAAAAAAATCTAATTTGAAGTTTTCGGTGGTGTTTGGTGCCTTTTTTATTGCTTCAAGCTTAAGGATGTACGCAACATGTCAACAACTTCAACCTCAAGCACACGAAGTTGCAGCCAATGTGGTCTTCTAGTCTTGCCAATTACATTCCATGTTCTACAAAACTGTCTTGGTTATTCAATTTAGAATAAATATTGTGTTCACCAAAGGTTGTTGATTGATTTGTTGTTGTTAGGAGACATAATTTAACTATTTTTTATGGGTTCAACTTGTATGTCATGGAAGCTACTATTTCCCCCCAAAAAACTGACTTTATAACTCGGACCTTAAAGTCCGAGTTATAAATTATTATTGTGTAAGTATCTATCATCACGGTTCAATTAAAACTGGGTTAAAAATGAGTGTGTGTGCAATATATACAAGCATTCATCACAATTTTAACCGTGATAAAAAAAACTTGATCCTTTTATCAAAATTCATCCTAAACCGTGATAATATGTGCGTACCCTTGATCTCTACTTTTTCGATCATTATCACGGTTTTCAACCGAGATCATTGACCATTTATTACAGTTCACACTAAACTTTGATAAAATATAACCACACGCTACTTCTTTGACTCTTTTATCATGGTTATAACCGTGATAAAGGAGACATCGGTTCAAGAACAATAAAAAAGGAACCGGTTCAAGTCCTTTTTATTCTGGTTCTAGAACCGTCATCAATAAAAGTGTTTATCATGGTTCCTTCCCAAAAAACCTACTATCCCGAAACCTACTATCACGGTTCATGATCGGGCTAAACGGTAAAATACAATTTGTATCAAAACATGACATGGACTTATCTCGATAGTCAAGTCCCAACACTTTTTCCGGCATCCATTCCGTAATCCTACCGATAAATATATACCATCAACCATATTTGGGTTATATTTAGCTACACATTCATCAATAATATATAAGAATGAGTAACGTCCATATCAAACAAAATCTTAATAGGTTGAATGAGGGTTCAAATCATACATGTAGTAGTCGGTGCATTCAATATGTTTGTCTCTCCTCATTTCCATATGTTGGGTTTTTTCACTTCCACTATCGTGGTATACTCCGTGTCCTCTCCATCGAGGCCTTGTTTGAGAAACTTATGTCCTAGGTGGTTCGTAGCTGGGTAATGTTGATGTTGTTGTAAAACCCGATTTTTCTTAACTTGGATACTACATGAAATGGGCTTGGATTTGGACGTGCATTTCCATATTCCATTACTCCTTGCACGATCATTGTTAAAAGCCTATGCAAGTATTGGATTTGTTGCATTTTTAGATCATTTTCACCCTCTTCCTTTTGGAATATCGCCTTTTAGTAAACTAAAAGTCGGAGAGAGCGAAAGTTGATGCAGTTTGAGCATACTCGAAGCTAGTGTTAATGGTTGGGTTTCGGGCATTGCCGACTTAGTACCAAACATGACCACCAAGGTATAAAGATTCTCAATCTCACCCACTTCCAACGGTTGTTGGCAAATTGATTGATGTCGGGATGTTAATGGCGATGATTTCCTTTCCGGAAAGTCTCACATCAAGAAGTATTCCAATCGATCAATACACATATCATCATTGAGTGAAGCGACTTTATCCAAGGTGCAAATACTAATGATGCGATAGGACATTTGATGTGGGGTTAAGCCGCATTTCCTGATCTAGATTGAAAATCCTTAACTGGAATAAAATCGGGTTGTTCTATATATAGAGAGAAAATCAGCCGATTTTCCTCAAGAACATGTCGATTTTTCGGCAAACTCAAAATGAATATTAGTGAATGATATGGTAAGATAAGAAGATGAATATGGAATGATAATGACAAGAATATAGGAAGATATGAACTAAGATAGTTCCGCAAAAGAACCTTGACCAATGATGTGTCAAAACCCGGCCCTTAAATGAGAAGATTACCTTAACCCGCACTTCTTTAACCTTACACAAGTCTTATAATTAAAACAAGCACAAGGAGAGACTAGAATTGACCAGGAGTACCAACCTTCAACAAGATTAACACACACGAGCACAATCTAGCAAGAACTTCACAACAATTTGAAAATCCGCCTTGCTTATAATGTTTTACAGGTGTTGATGATGGAAGATTTAACACAAATGTAGTAGTTGGATACACTAACAATGTATTGATTGTATTCTCTTGGTTGGTTTGAATTCAGTGCAGGTATTATCAAATGTCAAGGGCCTTGATATGGACTTCAAGTAGGGGTGGACATCGGATCGATCCGATCCGAATACCCCGATATCCGAATAGAATTATTCATAAACCTCCGATCCGGATCTGATCCGTATCCGGCCGGATATCCGGCACTTTTTCCCGGATCGGGTCGGATAATTATCCGCGGATATCCGGCCGATCCGTTTGATCCGAATTCCAAAATATAGTATCCGAAAATAATTTTATCTGGATCGGATCGGACTGTAATCCGCGGATATCCGGATGATCCGTTTGATCCGAATGACTTTTGTATGACCCGGTTGATCCGTTTGATCCAAAAATTACTTTATCCGGATCCGGATATCCGATTGATTCGATTGATCCGAATATCCGTTTGATCCGGTATGTATTTGCAACCTTGTTTATCACAAAATGTAATAAAAAACAATTTAAAGACATAAAACAAAATCATATAATAATGATAATCTTATAAATGATAAAAAAAGAGAATATTAAAGTACATTATAATAAGAAAATAAAAATTAAAACAATAAATATTTCTATTTTTACACTTTATAACTGCTTCATACAATACAAATATATAAAATTGAGAATGCTAATGTAAAAGTAAATAATTTAATTTTAATAAAAACTAAATTTATTTGTCTTGAAAACATTAATATATAGCAAATGTTATCTTTAAATGTTATCAAAGTTAATTAACTTTTTTCATTTTAATAAAAGCTAATTGATTGTAATTTCATTATAAATATTATGAATAATAATTACATAAGAAAAACGATATTAATAAATTTATAATATAATATAAATTTTTTTATATATTCTAAAACAAAAATATTATATATATATATATATATATATATATATATATATATATATATATATATATATATATATATATATATATATAGACGGTTTCATTAAATAAGACGATCTTATAATAAAAGGTTGATTTGCTAAGAAAAAAATGACTAAAGTTATACTTATCATAATCATCATTTCTTATATTATTGAAAAACTTATTGTTAATACTTTAACACATCTTATGTTTAACATGGTTAAAATAGTTAGACTTATAATACATCATTAAATAAACTTATAATGTGTAATTTTTTTACTTGTGATCTTGTATAGTAAACCAAAAGTTTATTTAATAACTTTTAAAAAAATTAATTTGTAGAGTTAAAGTATAATAGTAAATTTTATTTGAATCTAAATATTTATATCATTTTCTTTAGAAGTCTTTTCGAAAAGTTATTGTGCCAAAAATTTTTTATACTAAAATTACAATTATCATTATCATCATTATAATGAGAAACTTATATTAAGACGTTACCACATATATTATCTTTGATATGGTGATAAGAATTGAAATTAAAAGGCTCATTATAGACCTGTAATAATTAATATGTATGGTAAATTATATTATATACAAAATAAATTTTAAGAATTATAGTGAAATCTTATTTGAATCAAAAGTTATTATATGTATGTTTAACTTTTTAACCATGTTAGAATACAATAATGTTTTTACAACCTTATAATAAAAGATAATATGAAAATTAGTAAAACATGAACATATTAATTAAACAATCATTCAAATTATGATCATATTTATAAATATTTGTGTATGTATGTTGTAAATAAAATGAACATGACGTATTCATTGCTTTGCCTATGCATAAAATTATTACCATGTAACATGATCAATTCATTTAAATGAGGTCAATTTATAATAAATTGTTATTCTTGAGATTAACTTATAAAAAAATATATCTTACAATGAGATCAGATTAAAGTAAAAGATTATTATGGATATTTGTTCATTTAAATAAGACCAACTTCTAATAAAAGATTATTATTATTGAGGCCATCTTATAAAAATATATATCATAAAAAGAGATCAACTTATCAAAAAGAATATTATGGACATTTATTCATTTAAATGAGAACAACTTATAATAAAAGATTATTATTGAGACCATCTTATAAAAAAATATATCTTACATTGAAATCAAACTATAATAAAGATCATTATAATAAAAGATAGTTATTCAGATCATCTTATAAAAATTAGGGAGAATTTGACATACTAGGCCTTTTCTAGTTTATGTTTTAGTAAATGTACCCCAAATTTTTTACCACTTTCATTTAATGGTAGGTAAAATTAATTAACCTCTCTATATTATTAAAAAGAATAATAGATATTTGTTAGTAGTTATGTAAGTATAAGTTTTAATTTCTAATCAATGAATTTATTTTTTTATTTTTTATTTTCCCCCTTTTTTATTTTATTTATTATTTTCTGGAACGATTAATTTTCTTACGAAAAATTTACATACCAGAAACTAAATTTTCATACCAAAAATTTACGTACCAGAAATTCGTACAAAAAATCATACCAGAAAAATCGCATACCAAAAAAATCGCATACTAGAAAAATCGGCATACTAGAAAAATGGCATACCGGAAAAATCGCATACCAGAAAAATCGGCATACCAGAAAAATCGCATACGAGAAAAATCACATACTAGAAAAATCACATACCATAAAAATGGCATACCAGAAACATGGTATACCAGAAAAATGACATACCTAAAAAGTCGCAAAATCGCATACCATAAGTTAATCTTAACATTAAGGCCTTTTGGGCAAACACAACTTCAAATTCAACTGGGTTTACATGTTTGGTCTCCAACTTCAGTATCAAGTTTGAATTACTCCACCAGGATAAGAGCTTGCTATGGTTTCCATATGCTTTGACTCAACAGAAGGTAATACACAAGATGGGATTTAGGTAATTAGAGATAAAACCAAATGAGAATGTTATTTTAAGTTGCTTAAACTTCGATTGATGGATCTGGAACATTAAATGGATGAATCGAAGTTCAAAGTTGTGCTATATGCTAAGGGATAACATCTACTCCAACTCCCATAACGTGCACAACAACATCATACTCCAACTCTCAGTTTTGGCTATCAAGTTGATAGATGCGTAGGGGAGAGATGCCTAGGAGCTCCGGCGGCGAGGGCTGTCTCGATGGCTTCGATGGTGACGACGGCGAGACGAAGGCGGTGGCGCAGGGGAGAGAGTAACTTGCGGCGAGGCTCCTCCGGTGACGACATTTCCTGGTGGCGACGTTGCAGAGCGAATGCATGGCGGTTTCCGGCGGCCAAAATTGGAGATGGAGATATCGACGAGTCTGCTTGCGATTTGCGGCTACCAAAGAGGGAAGAGAGGAGAGGATTTAGGGTTGAGGAAGGATTTGAACGGATAAGAAAAAAAAGAGGGGTCTAGTTACTTAACAAAAAATAAAAAAAGCCTAGTTACTTTTTATAAATAAAAAAAAACATACTTACCTAATTAGCCCTAAAAATTATGTCTTACAATGAGATCCACTTATAATAAACAGATTATTATGAACATCTATTCATTTTAAATGAGACCGACTTATAATAACAAATTATTATTGAAACCAACTTATAATCATATTTATAAAAATTCATATCTGAAAATGAGACTAATTTATTATTAAATATTATTATGAACATATATCTTTTAAATGAGACCAATTTATGATAAAAGATTATTATTAAGACCAACTTATAATCATATTTATAAGAATCAACATCTTAAAATGAGAAGAACTTATAATAAAAGATTACTATAAACATTTGTTCATTCAAATAAAACCAAATTTTAATAAAATATTATTATTGAGAACAACTCATAATCATATTTGTAAAAATATATATCTTACAATGAGATATATTTTTTATAATTTTTTTTTAATATTTATTCCGAAAGGTTTGAATATGTGAGTATGTACAAAGTTGCATATATTATAGATGCATATATGTTAATTAAATAAATGAGATCAATGTGACTACGTGAGTACGTATAAAGTTATAAGAAAATAAATATTATCACTTCATTACTTTGATTAACTAAAATAGTTTACCATGTAATATTGTAATATATATAATATAATATTAATACAAAGTTGCATAGTGATATTAAGTAAGTATGCATAAGTTAATAAGTTATTAAGTAGTAACAAATTAACATTATTAATTCATCACTTTGCCTAACTCAAAATATTTTCCCATTTAAAATATATGCAAATATAAATTATAGTACAAATTGTAATTTAGCATCTTGATTTATCTATCATAACACAAATACATTTAATATTATAATAAAAGTTTTTTTAATAGCCAGATATCCGGGAATATATAGTGATCCGGGACTATCCGGATATCCGACAATCCGGGTCTATCCGGATATCCGATACGATCCGATGATCCGCAAATACCTGGATATCCGATGATCTGTGGATATTCGATGATCCGCGGATATCCGTTTATTTATCCGGGTATCCTGGATATCCGGAAGCCTAAAACCCTGATCCGTATCCGATTCGGTGATCCGGGAAAATCTCCTGGATCGGATCGGATTCGGACCAGATCAAAACGGGTACTAAATAATCGGGTTTTTTTTGGATCGGGTCAACAGATTTTTCGGACCGGATCGACGGATCGGATTGGTTTTGCCCACCCCTAACTTCAAGGGCCTTGAAGTATAACTCAAGGAGACAAGGAAGATAGTGCTACAAAGGGACGATCTCAAAGGCCTTGGAGTTATATAGCTGCACGATAAGAATTCAAATGCAAAGAAGATTTTCAAGGAACAAATTGCTCAACAGAAAGATTTCAGGGAAGATATTTTTCAACCGAAGATCTCAACCGAATATTAGAGAATCTTTTCAGAAGATTTTCTAAAAATGAAAAGCGTCAAAATATCTTCTCTTTCGGTTCAACAAAAAACGAGAAGATTAAGGAGCTAAGGATTCGACATGTTCTCAGGAGTGTAAGAACTGTAACGTCTACCTTGTCTCGAAACAAGAAGCGATTTTCATGGAGAAGAAGATTCATCTTCAAACGGTCATCTCTCCAACGGCTAGAAGACCTCTCCATAGAAGAGTATAAATGAAGATGGTAATCGAAGCAGAAGATACATACAAGCATATACGGAAAACATTTTTACGTCTTCAAGCAACCTAACACATCTTCATTGGATTCATTGTTTTTCTTTCTCTCATTTACGCAAAACCTTTATCCCCTTAGAGAGAGAAAACACAAGAGCTCCATTGGAAGATCTAAATAGTGTTCTACTAGAGTGTGTGTTACTCTGCGAAGTAACTAGGCTATTATAGCTAGGTTAAGAGTTGGAGCTAGATTGTAGTGTTGGCTACAATGAGAGAAGAAGGAGTTTTATTCTAGTTTGTATCTAGGACTCTTTGAAGGTGATAATAGATAGTTAGATCCTAAGGCTATACCTTGAGACGGAGAGTAGGCTATTTAGAGCCGAACTTCGTAAACATAACCTCGTGTCAATCTTTTACATTCCGCACTATATCTTGCTATTGTGACTAACTTTGTTTTGCAGGAGCACGAAGTCAAGGCCCTTGAAAGTTGTTTGAAAGCCCTTGAAATCAAAGTTACACAAAGAGCACAGATCGACATCAAGGCCCTTGAAAGGTGTTTCAAGGCCTTGAGATTTGATTTACGAAAAGTTCTCATACTCTATTCAACCTCCCTTCTAGAGTATCTTTTAACTTATTTATTTCACCTACCGGTTCTTCAATTGGTATCAGAGCTAGACTCACGTATATTGATTTAACCATCAGTGAGACTAATCATGAATCTTGTAGGTGATGGTGGATTTTCTCAAGGAAGATCCTCATCTCGACCACCACTCTTTTGTGGCAACAACTTTGCTCATTGGAGAGCACTCGTGCGTATGTTCATTATTGACCAGGACATGGAGCTTTGGAGCATCATGCAAAATGGACCTAAAGTTCCAATGACAACGGTTGAAGATGTCCAAGTCCCAAAAAAGGAAGCTGGCTTCACATAGACTGACCTGGACAGTGCGTCAAAGAATTACAAAGCAATGAGCCTACTATATTGTGGATTAGATGCAAATGAATTCAACCGCATCTCACCATGCAAGAGTGCAAAAGAAATATAGGACAAGCTTGTGTTCACATATGAAGGAACAAGTCAAGTCAGGGAAACAAAGATTAACATCTTCCTCAGACAATATGAGCTATTCAAGATGAATCTGATAGCATGAATTATAATCTATATTTTGGGACTTGTTTAGACGTTTTATCCTCAATAATCTACATGTTTGGATGTATATTATGTGATTATATTGTCGTTTCATCTACCTTTACGGGAATCGAGGTCTACACCAAGTTTCGTTGTAATCGTAGGTAAAATGGCACATTTTGGACCGAAATGGAGCTAAGAAGCAAATGAGTCATAGGAGCTACATTCTAGAGCTTAAAAAGGAACTCAGGAAGCAAGGAATCAATGAAGAAGATTTACTTTGGACCAGATTTGAGAGATTTCACATTCAGCTGAGAGTCACCTCGGTCAGCTACAGTGCCATCTCGACCGAGGTGATCTTGAGGAGCGCCCCGACCGAGGCGAATACCCTGACGCGGCAAGATCATATATTCTTGGCTGCGATCTTTTATTTTTGGAAGGAAAGATCTTATATTTTTGGGATGGACTTCTGGAAGGAAGATCATATATTTTGGAGATTTGTTTTAGAGATATGGATATATTTTTATTAGGATAATATCTTTTCAAGATATTTTATCTTTGGAAGATTGTTTTCCTATAAAAAGGGTTGGATTTTCCACAAGTTCAACCATGCTTAGAGGGCTGACAACATCGGCGCATCACCTTTCCTGGTTCAATGCAAGTTTAGGATGAGACTTACCCGGTAATTCCTTTGTTTGTTTACCCAAGATCATAAGTGTAGGTAATAAAGGTTTATCCTTTATTGGGGTTTGAGTGTGCCTTCATCCCATCTTTGTGAGTTAGCCTGAGACTTATCCGGTAAAGGTTGATTCTATTCCCTTAGTTGGTGTGTTGGTTTTGAGATCCTTTTCTTAGTACCTTGAGACTTACCCGGTAATAGGTTCTTTATGTTTGGAGTTTGTGAGTAGTGAGACTTACCCGGTGATCTATTCCACTTTAAAAACACCTGCCCTTTGTAAAATCTCAGCTTTGTCCGCTTATCTTTAGATCTTGAGTTGGAACCACAACTAGATGCTTTAATCCCTAGAATTGCATATTTCCTTTAATTGACTTTTTATCATCTTTGATTGCTTTAATTGCTTTTGTGGTTAGTAATTACATTGACTACTTACACTTGCTTAGGTTTCACCTAAGTCCCTGTGATCGACCCCTAGAATTCTTGCTTTTTACTATAATTGACCCGTACACTGCGGGTTCGCATCCTTGTTTTAAGCATATTTCCTCGGTTATAAATTTAAAACTTGCACACACCATTTGGAGCGAACAAGTTTTTAACGCCGTTGCCGGGGACTTGGTCTAGACCGAGCCGGTTTCGGTTGTCTTTTGGGGAACTTGCCCCTGTTGCTACTAGCCACTCTACTTGAGTGACGTTCGCAGGTTCTTTCTCCTAGGTTTATGCGAAGAACCCGCACTGGGAAGGAAATCGTTCCTTACGATCCCGAACCATAAAAGACATACAAAAGACGCTTGAAAGAAGCGAAAATGGCCAACCAAGACGATCGCGATCTTGAGGCCGAATTGAAGGAGGCATTGGAACAACTACGCCTCAGTAAAGAAGAACTGCGACTGGAAAAGGAAGAAACTCGCGCAAGGACGGAAGCGATCGAAGCAGATATGGCGACTTTACAAGACCAATATCTACCTCGGCCAGATCCAGCTCCTCGACCGAGGCAGGACCCAGTTCCAACTGCCCCGGTCGAGATACTTTCACCTTGGATGCCGGTCCGAAACGCTCTTATTGCAGGTATTCCACAGACCCTAGGGCAGCGGATGGACCCTAACCAGCAACTAAGGCGTCCAGGAGTCAACCTCGGTGATCCAGCGGAGCATGATTATGAACTTTGACCGCAAGTTCTTTCCATGATTCGCCAATGCCAGTTTGGAGGGGTAGAGAGGGAATCTCCGCATCAACATCTGCAAAACTATGAGATCTTGATGGAGACCTTGAGACCTTCAAGGCTGGAAAACAACAACTACAAGCTAAGGCCTTTCTACTTCTCTTTGAAAGATAGGGCGCCTACTTGGTATCAATCTCTTCCTCCCGGAAAAATCAACACTTGGGAGGAGATGATGACGGAGTTCTTGACTAAATTCCCCCCCCCCCCCCCCCCCCCTCAAAGACCGATGAAATGAGAGGGAAGATCAATGCATTCATCATGAAGGACAAGGAGAGTTTGTCCAAGTCATGGGAAAGATTTAAAGACATCCTCTTGGATTGCCCACATCATGGAATTCCAAAGATAGAGTTATTGGAGATATACTTCAAGGGACTGGACGGAAACACCCAGTTCAACCTTCAACTACTATCCGCCGGCATATTCATGGACTTGCCGATTGACAAAGCTTGGGAGTTCATAGAGAAACAAGGTTTGCACATGGAGAAATACTCCCATCAAGGAGCTGAAGGTGGAGTTAAAAGAGTCAACTTCCAAGAAGCCCCATCAAACAATGATCAACTCACCTCTTTGAAGAATGATGTGAAGCAATTGAAAGACCTTTTGGTTGCTCAAACCAAAAAGGAAGATGGAGGATATCAAGGGTCAAGGAACAACAATCAAGTTTCCCGAAACAACAACTACAATAACAGTAGAGGATCCAACAACAACAATTGGAGATCTAACAATAAAAAATCGGGTAACTCTTACTCTAACTCAAATTCAAACAATTCTTCTAATCCTTTCCTCTCTTCTTCTTCTTCTTCTTCTTCTTCTTCTTCTTCTTCTACTCCATTGAAGAGTCAGGAACAAGGATCAAGTTCGTCCCAACCAGAAAAGAAAGATGTAGTGTTGGAGGCCATCTTGATCAAACTAAACTCAATGGAGACATCCATGACTTCATTTTCAAAGGCACAAAAGGCCTTAGAACAACAATTCTTTAACAAGGCGAATGATGCGCCAAGAGATCCAAGGAAGCTCCCAGCAAGGACAGAGAGCAATCCCAAGGGACAAATTATGGCAATAACGACGAGAAGTGGACTGAAAACTGCAGATCCAGTGCCTCGGTTGATGCCAGTACAAACGAAGAACACCTCGGTCCAGGTACAGTCGAAGAACACTTCGGCCGAGGTACCAACCAAGGTGGAGCCTCAGAAAGTGGAGGAGAAATCTAAAGTTTATGTTCCACCTCCTGCTTATAAACAACCACTTCCATTCCCCCAGTCAAGGGCTAGAGCACATCTAGACAAACACTTTGGTAAGTTCCTTGACTTGATGAATAAACTACATATTAACATTCCTTTTCTTGATGCTATTCTAGGGATGCCCGCATATGGGAGTTCTTGAAGGAGATCCTATCAAGGAAACGGAAGCTGGAAGATTTCGGTGAAGTTAGGATGACATCTAAATCCTTGGAACTTATTCAAATCATGAAGGAGAAGATGCCACTCAAATTAAGGGATCCTGGCTCGTTTTGCATTCTCATACAAGTTGGGGATGTGACTTGCGAAGCCTTGTGTGATCTAGGAGCCAACGTGAGCATCATCCCGCTGGAGCTATGCGTGAAAATCGGCCTTGGAAAGCCCAAGCCGGTGAAGATAAGGCTATACATGGCGGATCGCTCCATTACCCATCCCGTGGGTATTTTGAAAGACGTTCCGGTTAAGTTAGGTAACTTCTACTTACCTATAGACTTTGTAGTACTTGATATTCCCGCAGATTATCCCGTTCCTATCATTCTCGGGAGACCATTTCTAGCAACTTCGGGTTGCAACGTGGATTGTAAGAACGCCAAGTTGAAATTCAACATTGGCGGAGATGAAGTGGAGTTTGCATTGCTTGCTGCAATGAAGGGAGAGCAGCTGGAGGATAATATCTTCAACATCTATGATGAAGAAGAATCGATTCTATCCTTATTAATGATCCACTTGAAAAAGTTATTAGCTTTAGCTTAATGGAGGAAGGTATAGATGCTTCTTGTGATGTAGATATACGGAGCCTAAAGGCACTGGAAGAAGATCCAGGCGCTAAATTTGAAAGACTAATCCAGGAGAAGAAGATCTCCAATTTCGGTCTCAGTTGCAGTACCTCGACCGAGGCACCTTCTGAACCAAGCGAGGTGTTCTTAGCTGAAGAACATCTCGTTCACCCACTCTGCACCTCGACCGAGGTCGCAAGTGAGATGAAGTCAACTGAGAATAACAAACTTTCTACTCCCTTTTCTGAATCTCATTCACAGTTGGTGGAGCATTTTCTCCACCAAACCTCTGAAAAGAAAGAACCTTGGTATGCTGACATTGTTAATTATCTTGTTTGTCAGGAAATACCGCCCGGATTGACGTACTCTCAAAGGAAGAAATGCTTTAAAGACGTACGCCATTACTATTGGGACGAACCTCTACTATTCAAGAGAGGTCCAGATGGGATGCTTCAAAGGTGCATTCCAGAAGATGAAACTCCTAGTGTCATACGGCATTGCCACTCACTCCCGTGCGGAGGACATGCTAGCGCTCACAAAACATGCGCTAAGATATTACGTTCCGGTTTCTTTTGGCCTACATTGTTTAAGGATGTGCAAACATTTGTTGTTTCTTGTGATGCATGCCAGAGAACAGGAAACTTATCTAGGAGAAACGAGATGTCACTCAACAACATCCAGGAGGTTGAGATCTTTGACGTATGGGGAGTTGACTTCATGGGACCCTTCCCATCATCCGGAGGAAACCTTTACATCTTCCTAGCCGTCGATTACGTCTCTAGATGGGTGGAAGCCATAGCCTCTCCCACTAATGACGCCATGGTGGTTGTGAAGTTCTTCAATAAGACTATCTTTCCACGTTTTGGGACTCCACATATCATAATCAGTGATGGAGGGACATATTTCATCAACCGGAAGTTTAAGGCACTTCTATCGAAGTATGGGGTAACCCACAAGGTAGCAACCCCTTATCACCCTCAAACTAGTGGACAGGTCGAGATCTCAAATAGAGAAATTAAAGCAATCTTGGAGAAGACCGTCTCTAGGACGAGGAAGGATTGGTCCACGAAGTTGGACGACGCTCTTTGGGCCTACAGGACCGCATTCAAGACTCCCATAAGAACCACCCCTTATAATTTGGTATATGGGAAGTCTTGTCATTCGCCCGTTGAGCTGGAACACAAGGCATATTGGGCGATCAAATGGTTGAACTTCGACATCAAAGAAGCCGGTGAGAAGCGGTTATTTGACATCAACGAGCTGGAGGAGCTGCGTTTGAACGCTTATGAGAATGCCAAGATCTACAAAGAAAGGACGAAAAAATGGCATGACAAGCGTATCATTCCTAAGGAGTTCAAAGAAGGAGACTTAGTTCTACTCTTCAACTCCCGCCTTCGCCTCTTTCCAGGTAAGTTGAAATTTAGATGGACAGGACCTTATGTTGTGAAACATGTTTTCCCTTATGGTGCAGTTGAGATTTGGGGAGAAACAAGCGGAAACTTCAAGGTCAATGGTCATAGACTAAAGAAATACCAACCGGAAGTTCAGGTTGAAGAGATTGCACCACTATACCTTGTTTAGGGATACCGTACGGTCCAGCTAGCGGCCTTAAATCAAGCGCTTCTTGGGAGGCAACCCAAGGTATTGCTTTCTTTTCCCTTTTCTAGTCTAGCTTTAGATAGTTTGCTTTGCTTTGCTTGTTTTTGGCGTCCTAGACAGAAACCAAGTACTCTCTAAGGAAGGAATACAACTCAGGAGCAACACTAGAAGAACAGAAGTTCGAGAATTCGAGAAGACGGAGTTTGACTGAGACACATCTCGGTTGCTGTCACAGCATCTCGACCGAGATGATTCTTGAGCAACCGAGGCGACTAGGGTTTACTGAAGATTCACCTCGGTCCGTATCACCTCGGCCTAGTCGGGACCATCTCGACTGAGGTGACAGCAGTTTCAGAAAAGGGTATAAAAGGGGATCGATTTCTCTCTCTTCCCTCTCGCGGCGCACAGATTCATCTCGCTCCCCGATTCTCGATCATTTTCGACGATTCTTGCTCCCAATCTGCAAGGAAAGAGTAGAGGATCAGTTTGCAAGCGACATTCAGCAACAAAAACGCTCCAAATCGGCCGAATATGGGGTAACAAAACCGAAAACCCTAACTTCTCGTCTTTTACTGATTTTGGAAGAAATTGGCTTTGGTTGCCAATCATTCTTGTTGAAAAAGGCCTAAGTACCCCATAGGAACAATTGGTAGTGATATTGAGGGAAAATAACTAGATTTCTGAAAGTTAAGATCGAACAACACATCGCCTCGGTCCAGTCGACCTGCATCTCGACCGAGGTGTTCTTGAGATCTGACAACCAACCGAGGTGGTCTAATAGAGAAAAAAATGAGTTCAGATTGCCAACTTGTTCTGAGAGACAAACCTTCACCTTCTTCTTCTTCTTCCCGACGTTCCGTACCGGTGATCCATGAGCGTCACCAGGTAGGTTATGACCGCATTTCTTCGCGCCCAGTGATTGTGCCGCGGTTTCTAGTCATTGTTACCTTTGATTGCCTCTATGTGGATGATGACTTGAGGGGATGATTTCTATGGTAGGACTGGAGCAGTTTATGGAGATTAGAGCTCCAGCCTACCTTGAGCCCACATTGGAGTTTGTGAGCTCCGTGACCTACTTGTCTACAGAGCAGGCCATCAAGTACCGGTTGCTGAACCGGAACTACTTAGTTCCGATTGATCGGTGGAGAGAGATCTTCGGCTTCCCGACCCCCACAATTTCTGATTTTCCTTCTCGAGTCGTGGCTCGACAATTTTGGGGCCAGATAGCTCACGTAGTTGAGCATGCTGATAGGTGGAGACCTGGAGACTCTAGAGAGCATATCATCTTCCACCTCGCCTTCAGACTAGCCCACTGGATCTTTAGCGAGACACTTCTGGCGCGTATTGAGACTCCCTAGAAGATTAGACAAGGGGAGCTGCTGAGTCTATATTGTATGGTTACCGGAGGAGTTCCCGACTTCGGAGTGATGCTGGCTGAGGATCTTCACAAGATCTAGGCGAAAGGGAAGGGAGATATCTGCTGTGGCGGCTTAGTAACCCATCTTGCCACAATGATGGATCTTGATTTGAGTGCATGCACTATGGTGGCGGCTGCCAAGCCGCTGAGTCTGTAGGAGATGATCACGAGGAGGATTTTGGTTCCTCGTGGACTTACTACGCCATATGTGACGATGCCTTGGGAGCAGACTGCCCCTCAGGGTATTAGATGGTCATCTCAGTTCTCAGTGTTCGACCCTCAGTACTAGTCCACTGCATGGATTCCGTACATTGAGGATGTTAGAGATGCAGCAGCCCCGGTATAGGAGGATGAGGAGCCTGAGGAGGAGGCTGATGAGGAGGATGATGGTGGAACTGCTATGGAGACAGAGACAGATACAGCTGGTCCTAGTGTGCCAGTCGTCGATCTAGACAACGAGAAGACAGAGGATGAGCCAGCTGCAGCATCAGCACGTCCTGTTAGGCGTCGACCCCGCAGATAGAGAGATCTTGTAGCCCATCGACGGATAGATGAGCTGACAGATCAGATGATCGACTCCTACGCTGCCTTATCCCTAGAGATGATGGAGATACGGGAGAGCCAGCACTACCAGCGCAGGATGGCTGAGATTCAGTTTCAGCAGGTCATGGGCTACCCGTTTGACCCTTCTCTACATCCATACGTGCCACCACCACCACCGGATTGGAATTAGAGCTTGCAGGATTTCTTTCTTTATTTATTATGCAGGTCAGCTTATGTCTGGTGAGTATCCTGTTTCTTTAGACTTATTTGACCCATTGGGAAAATGTGTCCCAAGTATGGGGTATTTTTCATGCGGATATGTATTTGACATTTGATGTATGACTTGTATGACTATTTCTATTTATGATGCTATATGTGCTTATCTGAGACTACATGCATGCATACAGGTTATTTGATTGAGAAAAACGTCAAAACCTGGTTTAAATAAAAAAATTTTTTTACCTCGACCGGGATGATTCTGGCCGAACGAGGTGATTCACCTCGGTTGACTTAGAACATCTCGACCGAGGTGGTTTAACTGAGAAAGTTTTCGAAATTATTTTTGTGCTTCTTCTCTGGATATGACCTCGGTGAAGATTTTGTTTGCAGATTGGTTTTGAAATCTTTATATGCTTGAAAGGTTTTATAATGTATTTAAGTTGCTAAAGCTTTGTTTGAAATTTGTGGCATGTTTAATACTTTGTTTTTATCAAAATTATGTTGAATTTGAAGGTTGACACCACATGATGAGTTCTCTCACTTTCTTCCTGGGATGATTAAGGCAATTCGTTCTCTTCTCTTCTTCTTCTTGATCATGCTTTAGCCCCTCATATACATATTTGCCTTCCTTTACCTATCCGGGAATTTGGAAGCAAAAAAGTGAAAGAAAAGTTGAGATTTTGGCTGAAAGTTAGAAATAAACAAATAGGTTTGGGGAAGTCAATCATGATGATGAGTAACTCGACACCATTCACATAGCCGGGTGTTTGTGTCTTGCCAAAGTCGGATTGAGCGATATTCCTAACGGGTCATGATATGTGCATCAAGGGCTTGAGGCATCTCGAGAAATTGATGATTGCTGATCTCCTAGGCTTCGGTTATTGTGCACCTCTGTCCATGCATCCCAAAACGTAATGTAAAAAAAAAGTGAAAATAAGCAAAGCTTATTATGGAAGATGTGAATTTCAAAGCAAAGTGAAGTGAAGATCCTTTTCCCGGATTCTAGCACCACATTCCCTATACATCCCACCCTCACACGTTTCTTGACCTTTCTTTTGAAAAGCCCTTGAGACCTCGAGCTTGTTGATTGACTTGGTGGTTTAAACTGGATTATACATGATTAATTTCGATGATTATGATTTATTATGCATTCTATGATTTTATACAAAGATGAACACCTTTCCTATATTTATAAAATGTTTTGATCATATTTTGATTTTAAATACCATGAAGTATTCTCTTTGAGTGATCTATGAGTGGAGCACACCACCAAAAATGTTTTGAAATACTTTTCATTGATTCTTGATGACTTATAATCCATTCTATCTTGTATTTTAGATTTGGAACTTGCTTGGGGACAAGCAAGGGACAAGTATGGGGTATTTTGATAGCATGAATTGTAATCTATATTTTGGGACTTGTTTAGACGTTTTATCCTCAATAATCTGCATGTTTGGATGTATATTATGTGATTATATTGTCGTTTTATTTACCTTTACGGGAATCGAGGTCTACACCAAGTTTCGTTGTAATTGTAGGTAAAATGGCACATTTTGGACCAAAATGGAGCTAAGAAGCAAAGGAGTCATAGGAGCTACATTCTGGAGCTTAAAAAGGAACTCAGGAAGCAAGGAATCAATGAAGAAGATTTACTTTGGACCAGATTTGAGAGATTTCACATTCAGCTGAGAGTCACCTCGGTCAGCTACAGTGTTATCTTGACCGAGGTGATCTTGAGGAGCGCCCCGACCGAGGCGAATACCCTGACGCGGCGAGATCATATATTCTTGGCTGAGATTTTTTATTTTTGGAAGGAGAGATCTTATATTTTTAGGTTGGACTTCTAGAAGGAAGATCATATATTTTGAAGATCTATTTTAGAGATATGGATATATTTTTATTAGGATAATATCTTTTCAAGATATTTTATTTTTGGAAGATAGTTTTCCTATAAAAAGGGTTGGATTTTCCACAAGTTCAACCATGCTTAAAGGGCTGACAACATCGGCGCAACACCGAAAATCCCGCTATCATTATAGTGGTTGAAGGAAGGAAGGAAGATTGAAGATCAATCTAGGAAGGATTAATAGCTTGTCATAGCTTTTTAAGGGGATTTGTAAGACTTTCTTAGATTCCCTTTTGTTGATTGTCTTGTTGGATTTATTATCCAAGGAACGCTTATATTTGTGATATTTGATTCAGTTATTGAAGCCTTGTTCTTAAGGTTTTTGTGTTCAAATATTCACTTTCTTCCTATATATTTGATTATTGCTTTCATGATGATGAGTGGCTAATTTCTTTGTGTGATTCTAGGGTGATTGGCTGAAAGTTGTGGGAAAGACGATGATAGAATGATCTTAATCACAGTAGGACCCTGAAAACTCGAGTCTTTATCCTTAACCCTAGAACATCTCGTTCAATCGATGAACATCTCGGCCGGGGTGGGATTTGTCTGACGGACGTGACTTATGATCCGAAACTGAGAGTTAAGTGTTAGAGTTTGCCAAATCCTATTCTTATTACAGCTTTCCTGGTTCAATGCAAGCTTAGGATGAGACTTACCCGGTAATTCCTTTGTTTGTTTACCCAAGATCATAAGTGTAGGTAATAAAGGTTTATCCTTTATTGGGGTTTGAGTGTGCCATCTTTGTGAGTTGACCTGAGACTTACCCGGTAAAGGTTGATTCCATTCCCTTAGTTGGTGTGTTGGTTTGAGATTATAATTCCTTTTCTTAGTACCTTGAGACTTACCCGGTAATAAGTTCTTTAGGTTTGGAGTTTGTGAGTAGTGAGACTTACCCGGTGATCTATTCCACTTTAGAAACACCTTCGCTTTGCAAAATCTCAGCTTTGTCCGCTTATCTTTAGATCTTGAGTTGGAACCACAACTAGATGCTTAATCCCTAGAATTGCATATTTTCTTTAATTGACTTTCTATCATCTTTGATTGCTTTAATTCCTTTTGTGGTTAGTAATTACATAGACTACTTACACTTGCTTAGGTTTCACCTAAGTCTCTATGATTGACCCCTGGAATTCTTGCTTTTTACTATAATTGACCCGTACACCGCGGGTTCGCATCCTTGTTTTAAACATATTTCCTCGGTTATAAATTTAAAGCTTGCACACACCATTTGGAGCGAACAGAATCCAAATGAAACAGTCAAAGAAATGTTCACCAGATTCTTTGAGATCGTGAACAACTTGGACTCACTAGGAAAGATCTTCACAAATGAAGAGAAAGTTAGGAAGGTTCTAAGGAGCCTACCTAAAGCTAAGTGGTGATCAAAGATGACTGCTATTGAAGAGGCTCAGAATCTCACAACTCTTCCTCTTGATGACCTCCTTGGAAAACTCATCACAAATGAAATGGTTCTTGGTGAAGAAGATGGAGAGCTCCCATCCAACTCCAAGAATTTGGCATTAAAATCAAGAAGAGATGAAGTACCTTCTGATGAAGAGGATAGTGATGACGATGATGAAGAAGATGCTATTGCCATGATCTCAAAGGGTCTTGCAAGAATTCTCAAGATAAAGAAACAATCTGCTAATAGAGAATATCCATGAGCATCAAAACCCCGAGGTAAGTTTTTAAACTCTAATAAGAAAACGAGAGTACTGACTTGTTTTGAATGTGGTGAAACAGATCATTTGGTGAAGGATTGTCCACAAAAGAAGAGGATAAATTTCAAGAAAAATGATCGAAAGAAGAAAGTTATGGTTGCTTCATGGAGTGATTCAGAATCAACAAATGAATCAGAAGACGAAAAAGAACAAGCAAACTTGTGTGTCATGGCCGATCGTGAAGAAGATTCAAATATGTATGTTGACAATGTGGTAAGTACAATTATGTCTCAACCTGAAACTGACCTGAAACAATTCCTTAAAGATATTATCATATGTGATAAGGAACATAGAATAAGGATAAATTCTTTAAAAGAAAAGCTACTTGAACAAAAAAAACAACTAAGTGAAATGTCTATGGAGATTGAAAATCTTAACACAGAAAAAGTAGACCTTGATGACAATATCAAGACCTTGAAATCAAAGAACTTGATACTCAAGGACAACCTCTCCTGTCTTCATCGAAACTATATCGATCTAGAGAAAGAGCAAGTTGATCTAACTTTGATGTGTCAAGACCAGAAGATTGCACTTGTTAAGTTTACTCGTTCAAAAGCTAATCTTGAGAGAATGATGGGTGAACAACAATCCTCCCTTAACAAAAATGGTATAGGTTATCATAGGAGCTTTCCTAGAAAACCTACCACCACTTTTGTCAAGGCCAAAGGAAGTATTCATATGCCTACTTGTTTCTACTGTTGTAAAAAGGGTCATGTTTAATCTACATGTCCTTATAGAAGAAATGATCCTTATATCATCAAAAACACCTATTCTTTATGTTTAAGGAAACAGGTCAAACAAATTTGGGTTCCTAAAGGTACTAGACCACCAAACATGATCGAACCTGAATATGAACCAAAATATGTCATTTGGTCGACCCGGAAAGGTTGATGTTTGTTGTTTTGCAGAATATCACCAAGGTAAAGGAGCACAAATGGATATTAGATAGTGGTTGCTCAAGACACATGAGTGGAAAAAGCTCTTTATTTTCATATTAAAAGAAGCAATCATCTGGAACCATTACTCTTGGTGATAAAGAAAAGTGTGACATTATTGGCATTGATAATATTTGCTATAACTCATCTAACTTTATTGATGATGTTTATCTGGTTGATGGTTTAAAATATAATTTGCTAAGTATTTCTCAAATTTGTGATAAAGGCAATAAAGTAATGTTTGATTCAGATAAATGTGAGGTTCAAGACGAAAAGACGGGTGAAGTGTTGCTTACTCCTCCTAGATGTAATAATGTTTATTCCATGAGTACTAACCAAGTTTCAGGAACTAAGCTAAAATGTCTAAAGGCCTTGACTGATGATCCAAGGCTTTGGTATAGAAGACTTGGTTACGTAAGCATGCACACCATGCAGAAGCTTCTTACAAAAGATTTGGTACGTGGTGTAACACCCCGATTCCGCGGGACTCGGGATGTCACATTGGGCTAGGATCTCACAATGGATCCTGACCCTAGCCTGACAACAAGTTCATTGGACTTTACAACATGGCACCGATAGATATAAAACAAATGCATAAAACAGTATAAACTGTACGACCCAAATTAAACAACAACATAGCCGAGTATATAAATCGACATCCTCACATAGGAGGTACAAAAGATCATCCTCACGCAGGAGGGGAAACACAACAACCCCAGACCAACCACCTAATGTACGAGAGTCCTCGGCCTGTCACCCTGTCAGATCACTCAGCAGTGTCTAACATGTAGGGCATCTACAACATGGTAATAACCATTAGCTATCCATACACATATATAGAGTAATGCATAAGCACAATCACACATAGGGAAAGATAAACATATCAGCATGCTTTCACTCATTTACCCATTTATTCATCTCAATATAATGGTCATTCACTCAAATCGTATAGATATAATATATATGAAACTAGGTGACACGAGGACCGATACATCCTCGCCTTTGAGCCTGCTAGCCAGCCGTACTAGTATCGGTCACACAATCCGTGTACCCTATGGGAGTGGATTGCGCCCTTCTTGTAAACTGGTCTGGCCTGACATCAGAGAACCTCCCAGACTCCACGGCGGGATGAAAGGGAAAGGTTATCACAGCCACGCAGTGGGGCAATTAATAAAACATAGGTCGGTAAATACGACATCACATGCTATCATAGCAAACATATAAGGCACACACCACTCATACAAACACCCCATATAAGGATGGTAGCTAAGTAAGTCCTACGGACTTACCTCAACCTTGTATAAAGCTCAACCACAACTGGATCACCTCAACACTGGAGGAACAACACAGCCTATAGACAAGGCATAAAGAGATGTCACATCTCTTATCAAACAAAGGGTCACACCTAGACCCGAAGGGATCCATAGGGATCATATACATCCTATAACCTCGAATACATGCTAAACCTAAAAGCCACATCAGGGCACAAATCCAACTCATGATATCATCACCAACTAAAATCCCATAATTACCAGAATAATGTAACGAGCATAATGGAAATTCTAATTATCCATTTTAACCAACTTAAGGTCAATTTATACTAACCCGCAATACGGAAAACGAATAAATTCATAACTTATTCGTTACTAACCCGATATACGAACCTGAAGAAGATCCAGACTCCTAGCGATACGGGGAGTAAGAGCGCGGTATGCAACCTTACATTTGATGACTTGCGGTGGTCGTCGGTGCTCCGATAGCGGTAAACGGAAGCTTTACCAAAAAGCTAATAAACGGGAAAATAAATTGGTACCACGTTGAAGAGTACAAGATAAGGGACTCGTTGATACAAACGGATCTGAAAATGGATCGAAGATGGACAAATTATGGAAGGTTGAAGATTGGTTAATACGTTCGCTCGGTTGTTCTCGCTTGTTCACTCTGTAAATGAAACCTTACAAATGAAGGAGATAGGATAAGTGGCATCAGTCCTCACTACTCATCTATTACATATATAATATATTATATATGAATGTGTAAGTGAAGAAGGCTGTAGCCGCCTTTCATTCTCTGTAATTGCAATTCACAATTGCAATTGTATATATATCCACAGCCATATATATATATATATATATATATATATAAAGTTAATCCATATTATTTAATTAAAATGCGGTTATATTTTCCGGTCTCCAAACTTTATGAAAATGGAATATAAAATCCAGATTATTATTGGGATAATTAATCCATAACTATCTCGAAAAATGGGCATTCCTAAGCCACCTTTCTTAACCGCTAAGAATTGGGATAGCGACTCTTTTGTCCGTTTTGTCTTTCTATATTATTTCACATCTAGGACATATCCGATGTCCCGATCATTTCTCTCAACTGCAACTTTATTAATTATAGCTTCCAAATGCTCCAAATAACACCGGAGGGTAAAAATAATTACCCGGGGAAAAAGTAAAAATTTCCCCAAATGGGGAAAAAGTAAAAATTTCCCCAAATGGGTATGTCCTAATCCCACTCAAATAGCGTGGAGGAAAGAACCATCTCCAGCTATAAATATGATCATACTCGGGTAGCGTGGAGGAAGTAATCATCTCCAGCTATAGCATACATCACGCTAGCACATCAAGATCTACTAAGATCATAAATCACATCACAACTAGCATGGAATAACATATCAAGGCATATAAGCACATAAGCACAACATTCATCAAGATAGCACTAAGATATACTCGTGCTCCCACAAATGGGTATGTCCTAACATATACTCTAGATAGTCCCTCAGGGCACTATCCTCAGTCTCTCACATAGCCTCTTCAGGTCTGCATCTCGACCATCATATCCTCAATATGGGAATGTCTTTCGAATGCAAGTGTTTCATATCTCATTCCAATAATGTAATCGAATGCTCAACAAAAGTGTGGTTGGACTCAACCATCAAATCATCGTAACTCACAAGGTGTCTCGAGTCTGGTATATACTTCCTCAGTTGAGACATATGAAACATTGGGTGGATATCCTCTAATCTCAAAGGCAAAGCTAAACATCATGCTACCTTCTCCGTACTGGTCGATCTCAAATAAACCATCATATTGGAAACTCAGTTTCCTTTCCATATTAACACGTCTAACGTCTCGCAGCTGAGATACTTACAGCCACACATGAACTCTCGCTTGAACTTTAGAGGTTAACGCCTCTTGTCTACATATAATATCTGGCGACTATGTACAACCAGCATTCTTCCTTCAATCAACGTTACTTGAACTATAAAATCCCGAATTTGGTCAGGTGTTATTCCACTAATACTGCTAGATCACTTCTAGCATAAGGATATACGACATCAATGTCTATATATATTGCCTCATAGGGCCATCCTAGAAAGATGCACGTCCTTCATTGTTATATAATAAACTCATTAATGGAAGGTAATATAACCATCCACGTTTCCCATTCAACTTACAACTCATAATAGATCTTTAAGATCTAGATGATCCTCTCTAACTGACCATCTGTTAGGGGGTGAAGTGTAGTCATGAGGTACAGACTCGTCCCCAAAGCAGTCTGAATCTGCTGCCTAAAATCTCAAAGTAAAATATCCATCTCGATCAGAAATGATCGTTCTCGGTATACCATGGAGTCTCAATATCTATCTAGTGTACTCCTCAGCCAATTCATTCACTAGCCACATCCTTCTAATAGAAATGAAACGTGCCGGTTGCATTAATTTGTTACCAACAATCTAGATAACATAAATCTTCTACTGGGTCATAATCCCGTAAAAAATTCCATAGAGATGTCCTCCCAAATTCTACTACTGTACTGGCAGTGGGTGGGGCTTATCTCTAGATCGGAAATACTCTATCTGGACCTGCTAATAGGTCACACACTGTATCACAAATCTGGTTATATCGGCTTCATACAATATAATCGTATCATCTCGTGGTCCATCTTACTCGTACCTGAATGTACTGAATAAGGCGTACGGTGGGTATACCGTAATATTCTTTGTCTCCATCTGCATCAGCAGATACACAAAAGTGGTCATGACTCTTCATCAGTCCATCTACTCCCATGGAGAACTATGGTGTCTCAGTACGAGACATCCTTTCTCTAAACCTTGTCAAGGCCGGGCAGGTCTCCTACTTCTGTTGGACCTCATCCAACAGACCAGGTAGAACCTCTGAGGTATAACTGGGTATCCTCATCAAGGAACTGATTCTCCAACTCTAGCCAAGCTAGATCTCTTTGAAGCTGAGGTTGAACTATCAGTCTCACAATCATCTTCTCTTGGAGCGTCTTTCCATTCAAGTTATCGTTGACAACATTCAACTTCTTTGAATGATATGGAATCTTCAAGTCAAAGTCTTGATCAACTTAAGCTCTTAATACTGGCGGTTATTCAACCCCTGTTGCATAAAATATACTTTAGATATCTATGATCTATAGAAACCTGACATGAAGATCACACCGGTACGGTCTTCAAAACTTAAAGGCTTGAACTACCACTACTAACTCTAAATCATGAGTCGAGTAGTTCTCATCATACGTTCTCAGTTATAAACACACATATCAATAAACCTACTCCTCTGTAGTAATACACATCTCAGACTTAGCTGGGATGTATCACCATAAATCATGGGATACCAAAAATCTTCTAACTACAACAAAATGGAAGTAGAGGTCAAGTGCCTCCTCAACTCTTCAGAACATAGACACACTGCTTTCATCACGTAGTTATGGTGGTCTTCTCAAAAGACTCGCAAATGAATACGTAATCATATAAAATCCTTCCTCAAAGCATTGGTAAAAATTGGCTGAGCCGAGAAAACTACGTATTCCTTAATGTTCATCAGTATCTCCCATGTTACAACATACTTAATTCTCGCCAGGTCAACCATGATCCCACTGGCGGAGACAACATGGCCTAAAAAGGCTACCACTGGCATCTCAACTTACACTTAGAGAGCGTAGCATACAACCCTCTATCTCTCGAAATCTGCAGAACGGTCCTCAGACGATCGGTCTACTATTCTCTGCTATGAGAGTATACCGACATGTCATCAATGAAGTCCACCACCAACTAATCAAGGAAGTCGATGAAGATATTGTTCATAAACTCCATAAAAACTACTAAAACATTCGTCAACCCAAATGACATCACTACAAACTCGTAGTGTCCATAACGGGTATGGGATGTTATCTCATACACATGTTGCTCTTCATCCATGACTAGGGATATCTTGAGCACAAAGGTATCCTGAAAACACAATTGCTTCTTGAAGCTGATTCATTAGGTCGTCAATACGAGACATTGGATACACTAGGGAAAGGAAGCTCGTCTCAGCCCACTCTTCAATCCTTCAATTACAACATCTCAACAAGCACTATATGATATGGGCCTTTCCAATTAGTGTCATATCACACTTCAACTTGATAACAATGTCCACACTCCGCTGAGGTGGCAACTAGACGGTTCAGTAACACGTCTATAAACTCATAAACAACTGGAATACCTTCCATTGTTGGAATATCTCTCTCCTTCATGGTATAACACTAGAAGGCATCACATCCCTGTGCTATCAGCTCGCTACTCGTACAATCCTGATGACAAACCCGTCTCTTCAAAGGTCTTAACCTTAGAAGACCTCTAATTACCATTTCAGTAAAGACTATAATAGCCTTACTATTAATATCTAACACCGCATGATATCTATTCATCCAATCCATACACATAATGACTTCCTCATGCACCTACGGCATGACAAAGAAGTTTACAAGCCATACACAAGTACCGGAATAAGGGAACAAACACATATCTCGCGGGTACCTCAGACCCCTAACTGGTAATCCTGTAAAGGAAAGTCCACCTTCTACTATATATCAAAGATCAACCATTAACGCATGCATTGAAAGACAAGAAATGCATAGCACTCATAATAAACAAAACTCCAGTAGGTAAACCATTAACGAGAATGGTACTTGTAACAGCTAACCCCCGTAGCTCGACAACATATCATCACTCGATCTCGGATCTATGCTCCTCAAGTATCACTGAGGTCCTCACTATAGCCTCCACTTCCACTCTTTCAACACCGGAAAGAGGAAGGTCTTGCTGGGAAGAAACACTACCTTGCTGACAGAAAATGGCCAGATGGCCTAGTTCACCACAGATGAAACAAGCTATCGGTGCCAAAGGGCACTCAGAACGCAAATGATCTGGATAGCCACAATTGTAACATAATTGTCCCATTCTTGCAACCTGTACAACTGAAGGGTAACTCGATCTTCGTTGTCCACCTTGAATGATCTTATTCCGAGAGGGAACTTGTTAAGGCAACGCCTTTCCCTGTCGACAAAACTTTGCTCTATGCCCTACTTTACCACACGTAAAGCATATTATGGGCGTCTTTGGGCACACAGCTCGCCGGTGTCCAAACTTCCCGCAATTAAAACACTATAGTTCCGTGCCAGTCGTCTTCATGGCCAAAGGACCACTTGGTTGTCCTGGTATCTGACTTGGTTCACCATTCATCATCTTTGCTTCTCCACTAACTGATTCAATCCGTTGCTTCTTCTCTGATCCAGAAGCTTCAGTTGATCTCACAGATATTGGTAAATCCGGTGTAGGTCTACCCGCTATCACCGCCTCATATACTTGCTGCATATACTCTTGAAACTCGGATCTACTCATGGAGACACGATCAACCTCTTCAAACTCATTCTCTGCCATAGGCGAAACAACAGCGGAAACTGGTCCCTGACTTATCACCATTGGAGGAAGAGGGGGTGTACCCCTTCCTCGTCACACTACAGGTACTACTCTAGTTTGAGCCATTTGTAGGATATACGCACCTAATCTTATAAGGCTATATATCTGCCATATGTATTGATATGTATATATAAAATCCACATAATCCATAGTACACACAAATATATATGCATATCTACGCTATAGAGATCCATGGCAGAGGTGACGACTTCTCGTACATTCTATCCCAAAATCACACTTAAAACCAAAACCTTTGAAAACGTCAGATCCCATGTGGGCTCTGTTTATTTTACCTATCAAACCTCATTGCAGGTACAAGTGCCATTGTTGTCAACCTGGGCTCTGATACCAACTCTGTAACACCCCGATTCCGCGGGACTCGGGATGTCACATTGGGCTAGGATCTCACAATGGATCCTGACCCTAGCCTGACAACAAGTTCACTGGACCTTACAACATGACACTGACAGATATAAAACAAATGCATAAAACAGTATAAACTGTACGACCCAAATTAAACAACAACATAGCCGAGTATATAAATCGACATCCTCACATAGGAGGTACAAAAGATCATCCTCACGCAGGAGGGGAAACACAACAACCCCAGACCAACCACCTAATGTACGAGAGTCCTCGGCCTGTCACCCTGCCAGATCACTCAGCAGTGTCTAACATGTAGGGCATCTACAACATGGTAATAACCATTAGCTATCCATACACATATATAGAGTAATGCATAAGCACAATCACACATAGGGAAAGATAAACATATCAGCATGCTTTCACTCATTTACCCATTTATTCATCTCAATATAATGGTCATTCACTCAAATCGTATAGATATAATATATATGAAACTAGGTGACACGAGGACCGATACATCCTCGCCTCTGAGTCTGCTAGCCAGCCGTACTAGTATCGGTCACACAATCCGTGTACCCTATGGGAGTGGATTGCGCCCTTCCTGTAAACCGGTCTGGCCTGACATTAGAGAACCTCCCAGACTCCACGGCGGGATGAAAGGGAAAGGTTATCACAACCACGCAGTGGGGTAATTAATAAAACATAGGTCGGTAAATACGACATCACATGCTATCATAGCAAACATATAAGGCACACACCACTCATACAAACACCCCATATAAGGATGGTAGCTAAGTAAGTCCTACGGACTTACCTCAACCTTGTATAAAGCTCAACCACAACTGGATCACCTCAACACTGGAGGAACAACACAGCCTATAGACAAGGCATAAAGAGATGTCACATCTCTTATCAAACAAAGGGTCACACCTAGACCCGAAGGGATCCATAGGGATCATATACATCCTATAACCTCGAATACATGCTAAACCTAAAAGCCACATCAGGGCACAAATCCAACTCATGATATCATCACCAACTAAAATCCCATAATTACCAGAATAATGTAACGAGCATAATGGAAATTCCAATTATCCATTTTAACCAACTTAAGGTCAATTTATACTAACCCGCAATACAGAAAACGAATAAATTCATAACTTATTCGTTACTAACCCGATATACGAACCGGAAGAAGATCCAGACTCCTAGCGATACGGGGAGTAAGAGCGCGGTATGCAACCTTACATTTGATGACTTGCGGTGGTCGTCGGTGCTCCGATAGCGGTAAACGGAAGCTTTACCAAAAAGCTAATAAACGGGAAAATAAATTGGTACCACGTTGAAGAGTACAAGATAAGGGACTCGTTGATACAAACGGATCTGAAAATGGATCGAAGATGGACAAATTATGGAAGGTTGAAGATTGGTTAATACGTTCGCTCGGTTGTTCTCGCTTGTTCACTCTGTAAATGAAACCTTACAAATGAAGGAGATAGGATAAGTGGCATCAGTCCTCACTACTCATCTATTACATATATAATATATTATATATGAATGTGTAAGTGAAGAAGGTTGTAGCCGCCTTTCATTCTCTGTAATTGCAATTCACAATTGCAATTGTATATATATCCACATCCATATATATATATATATATATAAAGTTAATCCATATTATTTAATTAAAATGCGGTTATATTTTCCGGTCTCCAAACTTTATGAAAATGGAATATAAAATCCAGATTATTATCGGGATAATTAATCCATAACTATCTCGAAAAATGGGCATTCCTAAGCCACCTTTCTTAACCGCTAAGAATTGGGATAGCGACTCTTTTGTTCGTTTTGTCTTTCTATATTATTTCACATCTAGGACATATCCGATGTCCCGATCATTTCTCTCAACTGCAACTTTATTAATTATAGCTCCCAAATGCTCCAAATAACACCGGAGGGTAAAAATAATTACCCGGGGGAAAAAGTAAAAATTTCCCCAAACGTCCAAAATTACGCCAGGAACATAACGGTGAGACTCTTACTCACCACTTGCGAAATCTTCGCGAGTTATATGTCAATTACTATCAACGATTAAGTTAATCAACATTAATTAGAATTCAGAAATCCTATCTATTACACGTGGTTTGCCAAACCTAAATTTCAAGGTTAATGATCTATGTAAGCCTTGCACACAAGGTAAACAAACAAGAGGTTTATTCAAACCTAAGAAAACTGTAAGTTCTTTTCGACCCATTGAACTCTTACACATGGATCTTTGTGGACCTATGTGTGTCAAATCTCCCAAAGGCATGCAGTACATCCATGTTATAGTGGATGATTTCTCTTGTTTCACATGGATTTGTTTTTTACGAGAAAAATCTGAAGCTTTATTTGAGTTTTCAAAATTGTGTAAGGAGTTACAAACCTTGAAAAACCTACCAATTGTTTCTATAAGAAGTGATCATGGTAGAGATTTTGATCAACTACAGTTTGATTTGTTTTGTGCAAAATATGACATCTCACATAATTTTTCAGCTCCTAGAACTCCTCAACAAAACGGAGTTGTGGAACGTGAGAACCGCACTCTTGAGGATATGTCTAGGACAATGCTTTTAGAAAACAATTTGTCAAAAAGTTTTTGGGCTGAAGTAGTAAACACTGCAAATTATATTTTGAATAGATGTTTAATTCGCCCTATTTTGAAAAAGACTCCTTATGAACTTTTTAAAGGAAGAAAACCAAACATTTCATATTTTAAACCCTTTGGATATACTTGTTTTGTTCATAACAATGGCAAAGATAATCTTGGGAAATTTTACGCACGTAGTGATGAAACAATATTCATTGGATATGCTTCAAATAGCAAAGCTTATAGAGTATATAACAAACGTACCAAAATTGTTGAAGAAAACATTCATATTATATTTTATGAAAGCAATGATGGTACTTTGAGTGAAAGTTTTGCAGATCTAAATCTGAATCAACGAGAAGATCATAATTCGGATGAAGAGGAAGATCCTAAAGATTGAAAAAAGAATATGCAGGAAAAGATTCAAGATATCAAAGAAAATCCTCAAGACCTTGAAACACACCTTCAAGACCTTGAAAAAGAAAACTGTGATAACAGAACTCAGCTTCAAGGGCTTGAAACCCAACTTCAAGGCCTTGAGATTGGATCAACAGGTAATATACCAACGGTACCTGAATCTAGACAAACATATGAAGCTCAACCTTTTGGATCTGCTCTATCTGTCGAAAGAAGAAAAGTTCAACATTCCTCATATCATCCACAAGAGAATGTGATCTCAGATCCAAATGCTAGAGTTCAAACTAGATCTAAAGTGAACAATATATGTGCCTTCTCCACTTTTGTATCGCTTGTCGAGCTAAAGAACTACGTTCAAGCTCTTCAAGAACCTGATTGGATATTGCCATGCAAAATGAATTGAATGAATTTGAGAGGAACAAGGTATGGACTCTTACTTCAATACCAAAACACCAATCATTTATTGGCACGAAATGGGTCTTTCGAAACAAATTGGATGAAAGTGGCAAAGTTATACGAAATAAAGCACAACTTGTAGCACAAGGCTATAACCAAGAAGAAGGTATTGATTATGAGGAGACTTTTGCTCTAGTTGTCAAGTTAGAAGCCATACGTATGCTACTTGCATTTGCATCTTTAATGAGCATACAACTTTTTCAAATGGATGTAAAATGTGCTTTTCTAAACGGCTTCTTAGAAGAAGAAGTCTACGTTGCTCAACCTCCTGGTTTTGAAAATGATGAATTTTTAGATCATGTTTTTAAACTAGATAAAGCTCTCTATGGTCTTAAGCAAGCTCCTCGAGCTTGGTATGAAAGATTATCTAAATATCTTCTTGAAAACAAATTCAAAAGAGGTTTGATTGATAAAACATTGTTTATCAAAACTAGAGGCAACGACATTCTAGTAGTACAAATCTATGTTGATGATATATTATTCGGTGCTACTAATGATTCCATTTGCAAGGAATTTTCAGATATTATGTGCAGGGAATTTGAAATGAGCTTAATGTGAGAGCTAAATTTCTTTCTTGGACTTCAAGTTACACAAGCAAAGAAAGGGATTTTTCTCAATCAAAACAAGTATACTAAAGACTTGCTTAAGAAGTACAAAATGGATCAATCTAAGGTTGCAAAAACTCCTATGAGTTCAACACTTTCGCTAGATCATGACAAGAATAGAAAAAGTTTAGTACAAAAGGAGTATCGAGGTATGATAGGTTCATTGTTGTATCTAACTGCTAGTCGTCCTGACATTGTGTTTAGCGTGTGCATGTGTGCAAGATTTCAAGCTGATCCTAAAGAGTCACACTTGATAGCTGTGAAAAGAATTTTTTGGTATCTTAATGGCACTAAGGTCGATAGAAAAAGTACTTCTGGATGTTGCCAATTCTTAGGGTCATCCAGAAGTACAAATTCTTTGGATTGCTCAACAACTTAATGGCACTAAGCTTGAAAATTAATACACTTGTTGGCTATTCAGATGCAGACTTTGTAGGTTATAAGGTCGATAGAAAAAGTACTTCTGGATGTTGCCAATTCTTAGGGTCATCCCTAATTAGTTGGCACTCCAAGAAGCAAAACTCTGTTGCCCTATCCACAACTGAAGCTGAATATATAGCTGCAGGAGCCTGTTGTGCACAAATTCTTTGGATTGCCCAACAACTTTGTGACCTTGACTTTGACTTAAAAGGTATTCCTATAAAATGTGATAATACTAGTGTTATTTCAATAACCAAAAATCTTGTGCAGCATTCAAGGACAAAGCATATTGATGTAAGGCATCACTTCATACGTGATCATGTTGAAAAGGTGATGTTTCGATCTCTTTTATATCAACTAACTTGCAGCTTGCAGATATCTTTACCAAGCCTCTTCCTGAGGAACAATTTAATTTTATTAGATTGGAGCTTGGTATGTTGAACAAGGAAGCATTAACGTAGGGGGAGTAAACGAGTTTAATTGTTCCTACGCATGCAGCCTAATTGATGTTTTCAAGGGCCTTGAAATGAAATTCAAGGGCCTTGAAACATGTTTCAAAGGGTATATTATTTTTACAGATCTTTTAAGGATTAATATCTTTTAGATATTTTAATTCTTAAAATATTTTTATAAGTCTTGCTTGAAATTTTGAAAAAAAAGATTTGGTGTTATTTTATTGGTATTAAAATTGGTCTTTTAAAAGCTTGATTTTCGCAAAGATCTTGTTATTTCCCTGTTAAAAAGGACCTACTTTTTCTATCTTTTTCATTCTTTCACAAAAAACGTTATTTCAAAATCCCTTATTTTCTCTCTCAAACTTCCCTCATGGCACCCAAAAGCAAGAAATCTGTTCCTCAAGTTCCCAAAAAGAAAGTCGTTTAGAGTCCCCCAATTGCTAAAGAAGAAAAATCTTTTGAGGATCTGTATACATCTCAGACGACTGGTCTTCCCTCATCATGGTTCATTAATTTTCAAGCTTCTGGATCTTGGCTTGATGGGTTTCACAATCGACCGCTTTGTATGTGTGATTTGGTGGACACTGATTTTCTCGACACTCTTAAGATTCTCTGCATAGACAAGCTAAAGAGCTCAATAATCTGGAAGGTTCTAAACCCTGGAGATTTTGCTTTTCCACGACTCATGAGACTATTCTATGTTAATCTCACCACAAAAAGGGACAAAGGATGTATCACTCTTGAATCTTCAATTAAATGTACTCCGATTTCACTCACTTCTTCTATTTTAAGTGAGATTTTTGGAATTCCTACAGATATTGTATTCAACCATCCTTCAAGATCAGAGGGTGTTCGTATTGCTAAGGAGAAATCTCTGGTTCCGAATTCAACCTCACGTCAACTTACTCATACATCTCTAACCTTAGAGGCTAAAATGGTGTTTACTATACTGGTTTGATGTGTTGTTCCTCGTGCAAACTCAAGAGAACTACTGACTGATCAATCTCTGGAATTAATTCATTTGCTTATGTCTGATTTGAACATAGATGTGCCTAATCTGATTCTCAACCATATGATACACTCTGTCAATTCTAAGAGACTTATTCCTCTGCCTTACGGAAATTTTTTGCCTAAGGTCTTTGATTATGATAAAATTGACACATCCTTTGAGGAAAGACAATCTATTTCTAGCAAAATTGATGAGAACTGCTTAGAACGATTGGGGATTGAGAAAACTCTTGTAGGAACATAGACTTTAAAAGGAAAATGAACTACTTAAAATCCAACTGAAGAAGCTAAACCTTCTCCTACTCTAGAAATCATGTTAGAAGGTTGTGAAAAAGAAATAGTTTGTCCAGTCATGAATTATCTGATTTTCAGTTTGACACCAAGAGGAGAATGGATACAAATTTCGAGTTGCTAGCTACCACAAATGCTAAAGTCAATGAGATGTACTTGATGAATGCTCTTACACTGACTTACAATGGGAAGTATTTTGCCCATGCCTGAAGATGTAGCTCAACATACTCAAGAAAAAGTTGAGAATGTGCTGATGAATTGTAAAAAGCGTGTACAGAATAAGTTAATTATGTATCCAACTCATGTTGAGCCAATGTTTTGGCCAACAGTAGAGTATGGAGTAGTTAAGCAGAGACGAGCTGAAGAAAAGAAAAGACGGTTAGCAACTGAAATGGATGATTGACGTTACAAGAAATCTTCATCCAAAGAAAAAAGGAAGTTCTATGAGGAAAATTAAGTCTGCTGGTTGAGAAATTGTTTTTGGTGTTTTTGAAAATACTCTTTTTGTGTCTGTAATCGTGTTTAAAACTCCTGTGCTTTAACTATTTTTTCTCCCTTGTTGAAAGACAAAGGAGGAGAAATGAATGACCCGACATTCGATATACTACATTCTACATTTTAGTTTTGATTTTCATATGCATTATTAAACTAACAAATGCAGGTATGATAAAATATTTGTGTTGTCTTCCATCAAGGGGGAGATTGAAAAATCCACCTTGCTTATAATGTTTTACAGGTGTTGATGATGGAAGATTTAACACAAATGTAGTAGTTTAATACACTAACAATGTATTGATTATATTCTCTAGATACTTGGTTGGTTTGAATTCAGTGCAGGTCTTATCAAATGTCAAGGGACTTGATATGGACTTCAAGGGCCTTGAAGTATAACTCAAGGAGACAAGGAAGATAGTGCTACAAAGGGACGATCTCAAAGGCCTTGGAGTTATATAGCTGCACGACAAGGATTCAAATGTAAAGAAGATTTTCCAGGAACGAATTGCTGAACAGAAAGATTTCAGGGAAGATCTTTTTCAACCGAAGATCTCAACCGAAGATTAGAGAATCTTTTCAGAATATTTTCTAAAAACTAAAAGCGTCAAAATATCTTCTTATTCGATTCAACAAAAAACGAGAAGATTAAGGAGCTAAGGATTCAACATGTTCTCAGGAGTTGAAGATTTGCAACGTCTACCTTATCTCGAAACAAGAAGTGATCTTCATGGAGAAGAAGATTCATCTTCCAACGGTCATCTCTCCAACGACTAGAAGACCTCTCCATAGAAGAGTATAAATGAGATGGTAATCGAAGAAGAAGATATACACAAGCATATACGGAAAACATCTTTACGTCTTCAAGCAACCTAACACATCTTCATTTGATTCATTGTTTTTCTTTCTCTCATTTACGCAAAAGCTTTATCCCCTTAAAGAGATAAAACACAAGAGCTCCATTGGAAGATCTAAATAGTGTTATACTAGAGTGTGTGTTACTCTGCGAAGTAACTAGGTTATTATAGCTAGGTTAAGAGTTGGAGCTAGATCATAGCGTTGGCTACAGTGAGAGAAGAAGGGGATTTATTCTAGTTTGTATCTAGGACTCTTTGAAGCCGATAATAGATAGTTAGATCCTAAGGCTATACCTTGGGACGGAGAGTATGCTATTTAGAGCCGAACTTCGTAAACATATCCTTGTGTCAATCTTTTACATTCCGCACTATATATTGCTATTGTGACTAACTTTGTTTTGCACGAGCACAAAGTCAAGGCCCTTGAAAGTTGTTTCAAAGCCCTTGAAATCAAAGTTACACAAAGAGCACAAATCGACATCAAGGCCCTTGAAAGGAGTTTCAAGGCCTTGAGATTTAGTTTGCGAAAAGTTCCCATACTCTATTCAACCCCCTTCTAGAGTATCTTTTAACTTATTTATTTCACCTACCAGTTCTTCACAATTCAACCAAAAGCTCTCTTCTTGATTGAATGAAGATAAATAAAATAGAAACTCCGTAAAGAAGCAATTCATGTAGTAGATCAGGCTGAAGAGGGACCACTTACTGATGTGGAGAACTCTACAAATGAGGAACCACATGATGATGTGGGAAATCATACAGCTGAAATCTCTCCTATTGTTGGCCCAAACTGGAGATCAAACAGGGTAAGACAACAACCTACACATTTGGATGACTACATGTTGCATGCCGAGATCGAAGTGCTCCTTATGGAGTATAACGAGCCCACGACCTACATGCAAGATGTGACGGATCAAAACTCCGAAAAGTGGCTTGAAGCCATGAGGTCCGAAATGGAATCCATGTTTGAAAATCAAGTACGGGACTTGATTGATTTGCCTAATGGGTAAAACTTATTGGATGCAAATGGGTTTTTAAAGTAAAGACAAACAAGAATGGAAATGTCTCTGTTTATAAGGCAAGGTTGGTTGCCAAGGGATTTAAAATATTCATGGAATTGACTATAAAGAGACATTTGTCCCGGTCATCATGATCCGGTTATTAGGATAATCTAAGCGATTATCGCACTTTATGATTATGAGATATGGCAAAGGGATGTCAAGACCTCATTTTTAAATGGCTATTTAGAAGAGGATGTATATATGATGCAACTTGAGGTTTTGAGGATCCGGAATATCCTAAGAACGTTTGCAAGCTTTATGGACTGAAGCAAGCATCCCAGAGTTGGAATCTTCGATTTGATGAAGTAATCAAATAGTTTTACTTCATTAGATGTAAAGAAGAACATCGTGTCTACAAAAGTTTGAGTGGGTGCAAGGTGACTTTCGTAGTCCTGTATGTGGATGACATATTGCTCATTGGGAATGACATTCCGATGCTGGAAACAGTTAAGGGATGGCTTAAGAAACATTTCTCAATGAAGGATCTGGGGGAGGCCGAGTACATATTGGGCATCAAGATATACAGAGATAGATCTAGAAGGATCATTGGTCTCAGTCAAGGAAGTTATATAGATAAGGTCCTACATAGATTCAAGAGGCAGATTCCATGAAAGGATATTTGCCTATGCAACATAGGATCCATCTCAACAAGACCTAGTGTTCTAAGATACTTGGATAGATTGAGAGGATGAGCAAGGTTCCCTATGCCTCTGCTATAGGAACCATCATGTATGCAATGACTTGTACTCGACTAGATATTGCAAATGTTTTGAGTATGTGTAGCAGGTACTAGTCGAATCCCGGTGACATTCAGTGGCAAGTTGCGAAGAACATCCTAAACTACTTACGAAGGACTAAGGATGATCTACTAGTATATGGAAGTGATGACGAGTTAGTCACCAAGGGCTATATTGAAGCTAGTTTCCAGATTGACAAAGATGGCTTTGAGTCGTTGTCTAGATCGTCTTCATTTATAATTGAGGAGCGGTCAGTTGGAAAAGCCAAAAATAGGATACGGTTGCAGACTCTGCAATAGAAGCATAGTACATTGTTGCGGGAAAAGCGGCTAAAGAAGTAATCTAGATTAGGCAATTCATAGTTGAGCTCGGCGTTGTTCCTAGCGTGACGAGGGCAGTTGACATTTATTGTGACAACAATGACACGATTGCTCAAGTGAAGGAACCTAGCTCAAGCTCGAGATCCAAACACATTTTGTTGTAATAGCACATGATCAAATACTATGTTGATTGGGCTGATGTAAGGGTGTGCAAGGTATGCATATATGATAACATTGCAGACCCACAAACTAAACCCATGAATAAGCCTAAGCATGATATTCATACTCGGGCCAAAGGGCTCAATCACGTTAGAGAATACTTTTGAACTTCTGCGGTTGGGTTGATAAAACGGTTATTTTGTCATGTAGTTTATGATTGATTTATATATGAGTTTTCATTTTCTTATTTGATTATTAAATAAAGTATCCAAACAATTCTTTAAGAGAAAATTGCCTAAACAATACCCCATCTGCTAGGCTGACTAAACTTTAATACCTCATTGTTTAAACTATCAGAACAATATTTCACCTATTGAGACCGACCAAAGATTAGTACCTTGATTACCATCTAGAAGCTGTCATTTACTTGATTGAAGGAGAAAATTAAAGTGGTTGGCGGTATTCACAATTGAAAAACCGCCAACCAATTTCATTTGCTCTTTCAATCAAGTAAATGACAACTTCTAGATGGTAATCCAGGTACTAATTTGTGGTCGGACTCAATACGTGAGGTACCGTTCTGATAGTTTAAACGACGGGGTACTAAAGTTTAGTCAGTCTAAAAGATGGGGTACTGTTTAGGCAATTTTCTCATTCTTTAATTATGAAATTTGCTTATTGTAAAAGTTCCATTGAATGAAACAACATTAAGTGAACTGAAACTATTAAATTGAAAGGGTCCGTGGTCTGAATTGTTAACCTGGATACAAATGATTCTAAAGTAGACCATCTTGTGAGCGATTGATGAACGGGGTTTCATAGTTCATGGAACATGGAGATTTCCAGTAGCTGACATAGGCGAGTATGGGCTACTCATAGGACAAACCGATCCTATGACTCTTATGACTTATTGAGGAGTTATAGCGATTATCACTATCAGTAAGTTCCTTAACATGAGCTTGATATAACTTTCATTTGAAGGATGACATATCTTAGATGTTGTTAAACATTGACCGTAACAAACAGTTTTAGAGACAATGATTAGGGTGGTCAGAATTTGAGTGAGATTTATAGTGGTTGCAAGATTAGATTAGTCATTGATGACATGATTTATGACATTAAATTATGCACTCATTTAGGTAGTTTTCCCCCTAGTTCATGCATGATTCGGCATTAGTTCGTAGCAGTTACGCTTAATCGAGTTATATTGCTAGAAAAGATGTCTACATGATCTTTTGTCGTTTTTGTAGGTATTTCGGCGATCTTTTGTCGGTTTTGTAGGTATTTTGGCGATCTTTTGGACGTTGTTGACATACTTGAGGATCAAGCCTCGTGGCGATTTGAATTCGAGGTTCCGAAGGAAGCAAGCTTGGGGGAAAAAAGAAGACAAGAACCTTAGTTGGTGCAAGACTTTGCACCAACTCATGGTTCATTAAGTTTCCAAGATGGAATTGAAGAAAACTCGACCCAACTCAGGAATCTCGGCCGATTTTTGGTCCAAGATTTCTGTTCTGGCGAGCTCGACACTTGGCACATAACTTCTATGTCCGACCTTTGCTTTTTCTTGGTTGAGTGTGGGTTTGGTTGTGCAGCCTATAACCTTACAAGGGATCCATTCATTATTCCATAGACTTTTGACGGGGAAGAAAAGCACTCATTGAGAGGGAAGAACACATCAAACATTAGATCTAAATAGTGAGTTTTTGAATGATTTTTAGTGAGAAACTTGTGGAAGCATTGTAAGATTTGACTTGCAGCTGCCATTGGAGTGTTGTAAGACTTGTTTGAACTCTTATTCAGCTATGTTTTATTGTTTTCATTTGCTTTTACTTCATCTTCTTCCTATGGATTGCATGTGTGCTTGTATGATGACTTTTGATCTTGAAATGCATTTTATTGGCTACGTAATTGTGATTCTAGGGTGATGGATAGATGGTTATGGCTTGGATGATGATAGAATGGACTTGCATGTTATTTTAGGATGATTTGTGTGCCCAAAACCTAGCTTAGAGCGAAATCTCGACCTATTCTTCATATTATTTCGACTGAGATTCTCATGATCCACCCGAGTTTTTGCCTTTGTTGTCCGATTATTGATGAATCAATATGTTAGGATGTTAGATTGTTTAAAATCTAGTGTTTGTTGAATTGAATCTAGCTTAGGGTGACCTAATGTTAGCAAACTAAGTGAGAAATGAGACTTACCCGGCAATTTCCGCTCTTAGGTATAGATGATGATGAACTCTAGGTAATAGAGGTGTCAAAAGCCTCTATTGGATTGAGTGTGCTAGGATTGTTGCATTAGACTTACCTTTTCCGAGACTTACCCGGTAAGGGTTTGACCCTTAGTTAGTGATCCGGTTTGTGTAGAATTCCCTACGTTAGCTCCTTGAGACTTACCTTTTCCGAGACTTACCCGGTAATAGGACTTTAGTGCGGGACTAGTGGAACATGAGACCTCCCCCATAATTGTTCCCATAGACGCCCTATCCCAAACAACCGTAGCTTTTCCTTATATGTTTAGAAGCTTGAGTCCAATGCCATAACCGGAAATCTTGATCTCTAGAATCCACTTTTCTTACATTGATCACATATCTCGTGCTTGTGTTGTTGTTTGCTTGATAGTTTCGCATATCTTTGATCTTTGATAGATAACCATAAAACCCAACCAAAAATATCGTGATTTTCATTTCTTTATTTCTTTCTCTCTTCTTAGCCTAGATTTGCATTATCCATGATCACTTGAATGATTTAGTTTCACCTTAGTCTTTGTGTTCGACCTCGGGATACTATCCTTTCTACGAAATGACCCATACACTGTGAGTTCGCTAGGTAGATTAGGAGATTATTGCGAGGTATAAATTTAAGACATTGTGTGCTACCAATCCTAGCGTAACAATCATCCTATACTAGACATATATTTTGATGTGATGGGAAGATTGGTGTCTCGGCCACTTGAAGAGTGAGAACTGTGTAAACGCTTGACCATGCTCAGATTTGATTTGTACAGACAATTTGATCTCATGAGTTCAAGAAACATATCTTATGGTAAAGATGGTTTCCATCACATGGTTAGATAAGGACATTAAGCGATAAGAGAATTTTAACATTGCACACTTGTATGAAAGTACAAGTGGCCGGGAGACTGAAAGAATTGTGCATTTTATCCAATGTGCAATTACTAATGATGAGATTGGACATTATATATAGGGATATATATATATATATATATATATATATATATATATATATATATATATATATATAATCCGATGATACTAGGGGTCATGACGTATTGCTACAAGCTAACCATGATCTGTCCGTATATAATATAAACACATTGCTAATGTTATCGGGTCCTACGAAGTCACACCATAACTAGTGGATAAACTGGATCAATTAATGAGAGAATTACCCTATAAGATATATGGTGGAGAAGGGTATATTTTGTAGGAGTACAAAATATATTACGGAGTTGGTAATTAATAAAAAAAATAAGGGGTTATTTATATTAATTATTAAATTATAAACCTAATATACAAGGAGCATTTTAAGAGTTAAAATCCTAGCCCTAATATAACAAAAAGTCGATCAGCCTCCTAGATACAAGAGTCAATCGTTTTTTTTCTTCATACTCGATATTTCTCACAAGCCTTCATCTTTTGTTCTAACAATCGAAGGTTAAGGCGGTCCTTATTCAGTCTCATGTGGACCAACTAGAGGAGTAACACTTGAGAGTCTACATATCTAGATTTCTAAATGCATTTCTTTTCCCTTATCTAATCTATTTTGCATGCGATCATTGATTTAAATGTTTAGGACGTTTCCGTTTCGTAAAATTTTGCTTTTACACATCTAAAATCTCTACAACGACAATATAAAGATGAAAAGTGAAAACCGAGTAATAGGATTGTAGTGATCCGCGGTAGGGGACCCGCCTTATTCTCCTTGTTTGTTTAGAAGTTCTAAACGAATTGTATTGACGGGGAATATTAATTCCACTTAATTATTGATAGAATTTATATTAAGATTTTATTTATTTTGTTAAATTATGTAAATTTCTAAATGAATATTAATTGAAAAAGGGTGCTATCTAGTAAATTTTATAAAATTGAAATACCAATAACTTATGAAATACGGATTGAATATGGTACATTTTGGTTGAAAGGCGACACAGGAGACGAGGTTCCAAGAAATAGAGTGTTATTAAGCACATGCAAATACAAGAATATGAGTAGAATGTGGAGACTTCTTAGAAGCTTCTTCAACCAATAGCATGCATATGACGTTATATGATGGACTATCTATACTAATCTTCTACGTAATCAATTACTTAATTACGAAAATTACATCGACTTCACTTTTTATTAAATTCTAGTATAAGTTTCGAGTTAAGGTACAGTTATAATTTTAAAATTTAATAGGTAAAATAATATATATAATTTATAAAAGGTCAATTTTGATAACTAGGTCTTTTTGAGAAATAGAGTAGTAACTAGGCTTTTTAATATTTCAATTAAGTAAATATACGTCAACCTTTTGTACTTATTTTCACACTCTACACACTCTTCTCTCAAGGGGTACATATATTAAAAACAAAACTAGAAAAAGCCTAGTAACCAAATTGTTTCTTTATAAAATACTTTCGATGCATGACTTTAATTATTTAATTCAAAAAAATAAAATAAAATTTTATTATGAAATTAATTATAATTTTAGATAAAACGATAATAATACTATATTTAGGTGATATTATATATTTTAATATTTTCATCTTTTTTATAAATATAAAGTGTAAAAATAAGTTAATATCAAGTACATATTTTAAAAGATGTCACAGTGAGATTCACGGTTTCCTTTTACAAATATCAAAATTGAAGGGTTTAGTTATGGTGAAGTTCTTGAAAAAAACTTCACGTATAATTGAATGAATCTCAACCATTAAATAATGATTTTATGGTTAGATTAAGTTTATCCTCTCTCTTTCCAAATCTTTTTTATTTACAATTACCTTTTATTGAGTTGGTTGTTTCTATAGAATTTTTTGAACTTCACCTAAAATAATTCTACGAAGTCAGGCCCCAAAATTGAATTGTAAATATTAAAATAGAAAGCTTTTAAAAGTTCAGTTTAAAAATGTCTCTTAGGTGATCATAAATATGTTCTTTAAATAATAAAAAAAATGTAACACTGATATTATTATAATTTATATATTTTTTAGTTTATATATATATATATATAGAAAAGAAAGGGTTAATTAAGTAAGTAGGTTTTTTTATTTTATTGTATAATAACTAGGCCTTTTCTAGTTTTCTATTTAGTAAATATACCCCATGATTTTTTACCACTTTTATTTAATGGTAAGGTAAAACTAATTAACCCTTCTATTAAAAAAGAAAGAATATTTGATGTTTGTTATGTAAATTTTGATTTTAATTACTGAATTTGTTTTTTATTTTATTTTATTTCCCATTTTATTTTATGTTTTCATACCGGACATTTACATACCGGAAATTAACATACCGGACATTTACATACCGGACATTTTACATACTAGACATTTACATATCGGACATTTTATATACCGGACATTTACATACCGACATTTACATACCGGACATTTTACATACCGGAAGTTCATAACGAAAATTTTCATACCGGAAGTTCATACCGAAATGTTTTATACCGGAAGTTCATACCGGAAGTTCATACCGAAATTTTTTTATACCGGAAGTTCATAACGAAGTTTTTCATACCGGAACTTCATACCGAATTTTTTTATACCGGAAGTTCATACCGTTCATACCGGAAGTTCATAACGAAATTTTTCATACCGGAAGTTCAAACCGAAATTTTTTTATACCAGAAGTTCATACCGGATGCCAATGATGTTTACACTGGTGAATTTACAATCTTTGCTCGCTCAGGGTGATGTTGATAGTGGTCTTGATCGTCTCTGGGCAAAGAAGAAGGTTATACAATTTTTATAGACGTTTTTGTTGCTTCAAGGTTGATACATGAATGTTGCGTTTTTGCTCATACCATTTTTATAACTTCCGGTATGTAATTCTCCGGTATGTAATTCTTAATTCTAAACTATGACATAAAATCAGTTTGTTTGGTATAACTTCCGGTATGATAACTTTCGGTATGATAACTTCCGGTATGATATGATAACTTCCGGTATGATAACTTCCGGTATGTGAACTTCTGGTATGTGAAGCTCCGGTATGTGAACTTCCGGTATGTGAAACTTCGGTATGAGAAACTCCAATATGCATTCGAAAAAAATAAATAAATAAATAAAGAAAATAAAAAAGACAAAAAAAATAAAAGAAAATAAAAAAATGAATTCCGGTATGATAACTTCCGATATGATATGATAACTTCCGGTATGATATGATAACGTCCGGTATGATATGATAACTTCCGGTATGATATGATAACTTCCGGTATGTGAACTTTCGGTATGTGAAATTCCGGTATGTGAAATTCCGGTATGTGCAATTCCGGTATGTGAAATTCCGGTATTGGAAATTCCGGTATGTGAAATTTTCGGTATGTAAAAAGTCCGATATGTAAAAATTTCGGTATGTGAAATTCCGGTATGTGAAATTCCGGTATGTGAAATTTCAGTATGCGAAATTCCGGTATGCAAAATTTCGGTATGTGAAATTCCGGTATTGGAAATTCCGGTATGTGAAAATTTCGGTATGTGAAAATTCCGGTAAGTGAAAAATTCTTCATTCCAGAAAATAAAAAAAATAAAGAAAATAAAAAAGAGAAAAAAAATTAATAAAAGAAAATAAAAAAAATTAGTTTTTAAAATTTAAAACTTACACTTAAATAACAAATAACAAACATTTTTTTTAAATAGAAGGGTTAATTAGTTTTACCTACCATTAAATGAAAGTGGTAAAAAAAAGATGGCGTATACATTCTTTAACAAATACCAAAAAGAGCCTAATAGGCCATATTCTTTCGAATAGAAAACTGCCTAATCATTTAATAAATAAAATTAAATTTTTTTTAAACATATCTTAAAATAGATGAAAATGCCTGAACTCATCCCTTAAATAGGGTCATTTCTAGTTAATCACCCGTTAAATTTAAAATTACTTGAAACCATCCTTTACAATGATTCCGTCAGCCAAATAACACCCGCTATTGTTCCGTCCCGTTTCTCGTCAAAGGGCCTCAATTTTGATTATTATATTAGTTTTTTTTTTCTTCTGAACCAAAGACTGTTTATCGGTTTATATAATCCATTTTACATTCGAACCGAACCGGGGTTAAAAAAAATGAATCAACTCTATTTCAGTCTTCTTCTTCCTCACACGTGAAAAATCTCGTTATGTTTAGGATCTCAACCCCAATTTTTCATATACACAACTAGCCACTGAAATCTTCGTCAAAAAATGTTAAACTTGAAGCAAGTAAGGTAAGACAAAAACAACAGGTGTCAAGACCCATTTTAATTTTTCAAGTTCAAAATACAAAGATGGATAATATCAAAGTTCGGGGCATATTCGTCAGCAAGTTTAAACGAATGAAGAGGCGGATGAATAGGTTTCCTTAAGCCTTGGCGCCTAGTTTCCAACTTCTGTTTATTGGTTCTCATCTTTATCAACGTTTGATAACTCCACCTTAATATATACAATATAGATATATCTTATGTTTTTGCAGGAATGATGGAAGACAAAGAAATGTATTTATTTTACAAATATCAGTGTGTATATTTATGTGGATATGTGCAGATTTGTTTGTTGGAGTGTAGATTTGGTTGTTGAAGATTATGTGCAGATTTGTTTGTTGGAGTGTGCAGATTCTATGGGATTATTTTTAATCTTCAAACGGCCAAAACAAATCAGTCCCTACAACCTATAAGACAGACAATGGAAGCAATGAAGAAAAAGAAAAACTCAAGCATTCATCTACAAGCAAAAGCCATTCTCGACAGCATTCGATCTTCCGGCTGATTTAGTTTCTTGTGTCTCATCCATTGTTATCGTGCTATTCTTCTAGTTGAGAGATCAAGATAAAAAAAAGAGCGTTATAGGATATATCATAATTGTTCTACTCGGAGTATATACACTACCGTGTGATTCGGCTATTGTTTCACTTGGATCTGAGTTGACTAGATAGTAGCGGGAATGCTACAAGTTGTGAGAAGAAGGAAACTTTTTCTAGGTTGTATCTAGGAATCTAAGGAACTGGAATAATAGAGAACTAAATCCTACGGGTTGAATAACCCTAGGCGAAGACGTAGACTATTTAGAGCAGAACTTCATAAACATATAGCATGTCCATCTTGCTTTAATTTTCGCACTTTATTTTAACGTTTGAAATCGTGATTAACAATTTTACAAGTTTAAGTCAAGACCTTGAGAATCATTTCAAGACCTTGAGTTACATCAGCTTCACAGATTTCAAGTCAATATCTTGAGTTCCATCTCAAGACTTTGAGATTAATTTCAAGGCCTAAACAGTGCGAGTGCGAAAATTTCTCATACTCTATTCATCCCTTTTATAGAGTATCTCTATCTTGTTCTATCCCCTACTCCATTCTTCAATTACGTTGTCCAAAGGGAACAAAAGATTTCTTATTTTAATTTCAACTTCTTCGATCTTATTTTGATTTCAATTTCTTGAATCTATCATTTGATTTGTGGGAATTTAGAAGCCTTGTGAGGTTTGCGAACATTTTTTTCTCGAATCTTGAATCCATAATAGTCTGATAATTTTTTATTTTGATTTCAGCTTCTTCGATCTTTCTTTATACACTTCAACATCACCATTGTGATTCGGGTTGTGGGCACACGAGTCCTACTTCAAAACGGATTTACTCGACCTTCCCAACTTATACATATTCAAGGAGGAAGATGTACCTAACTACTTTAGGTAAATTCATTGATTGCATTGCTTGATGATTATTAGTTAAATAGTAAAGCTATAAAAATCTATATCTATATACCAATCAAAAGCAAAAACCCTTGAATCCACGTGTCATTCATTTAAACATCGAGTGGGACGAGTGACACGTGTCATTTTCTCACAATTTACCCTTTATTATCTATTGTTCATTTATTTTTATTATGTCTTTCATTAAATAAAATCTAGCTATTATATAAATCAAGATAAAATAAAATATTGCTAATTTAAAGAGGCAATATCTACCTAATTGATATTCTTACCTACTAAATACAATTTAATTTGATGAACAAATTTTGTGTTCCTCATGTATTCATTTCCTCATGTACTCGATTTGGTAGATTTTTCTTCGAGCTTAACTTAAATTAGCAAAAATTACAATATATTACGTTATTTTGAACCAAAAAAATATAATTTAATTATAATTGTTTGAACATAGAATTATTAAGAAACAATTTGGTTTACTAGGCTTTTTCTAGTTTTGTGTTTAGTGAATGTACCCCTTCAGAGAAGAGTGTGTAGAGTTTGAGAATAAATACGAAAGATTGGGGTATATTTATTTAATTAAAATATTAAAAAATTTAGTTACTACTCTAGTTTTTCAAAAATGCCTAGTTATCAAAAGGTTGGGTACCACCTTATTAGAGCGATAATATATCCTTAAAATTGTAACACATGCTTTCTGTTTCTTTATTGAAAAGGTGACGTAAAGTTATCTAAAAGGAAGCAGAATGTAACTTTTATTAAGTATAAAATATTGGATAGACGAAGATACAGGTTCCTTCTAGGAAATTGGGAGTTGTCTGCATGTTTTCATCCCACCAACTTGCTTAATTTACAATCGTCCAACTCTTATATTCAAGACTTTTACTAAAAATAGATTATGTTCAATTTAAATTAGATCAAACCCAAAATATTTCCACTCCCGATGGTTACCCCCAATTTATAATATTACGGTTGATATTCAACGGGTTTCAATATATATATTCAAACCCGTTGAAGTAAAATTAATACTATAATGATTATATTTATATTTTAGAATTAAAATAAAAATATTTTATAACTAATTCGAAAATAACTAAAAATTTACTATACTTGTATTGTAAATAAGGTACATAATTATTTTTAAATATAATTTTCTACACTTTTAAAATACAAGAATTTGAAAATTTAAAACATAAAAGATACTTATATAATCATTTCTTAGTATTTTATGAAAATAATAAGTTTAAAATTTAATATGGTTATAATAAGTTTTAAAGCAAATTATGTACCCTTAAAATAAAATTTAAAGCAAACTTTAATTTATTGTTGAATTAGTTTTTAATTTAATTTCTATATTTTATTGTAATTCGAAAATAAATAAAAATTATAATTTTTATTTTTATCCAAAAAATCAAAAATAGATTTAAATTAAATCTTCTATATTTTTTAACTAAAAAAAAAATAATATTATACTTATATTATACAGTCAGTTAGTTTAAATTTAATTAGGTCATAATTAGTTTTAAGTTTATTTTCTGATTTTTTTATATGTTATAATTGAATTTCAATGTATTATGTAAAGAATGAATATAAACGGGAAACAAATTAAAACCATGAGGGTATAAAAATGAAATTTAAAAATTTGTGAATAGTAAGAGAAAAAATATAAACTTAACAGACACGAAGAGGAAAAATTTAGGATTAATCAGACACTTCTCCTCAAATTGTGTTGGACAAAATATCTCATATCAAGAGTGAGGGACATTCCGAGTCTAGAATATGAGGTCGGCGAGCTACTCTTATTATCAATTGGTTTCAGGATGAAACTCCATTGGGGTTATATGTTGGGTTTGGACCTAACGCGCATGTGTGCTCGTATGCACATGACCTCCACTTTAGAGTTTGTGACTGTTGGACTTTGACAAGCTGGAGGTGGAAAAGTAACAACTTCAAGCTTGGTCAGAATAAACTTGAAGCGATGAGGGCCCAATGCCTTGGTCATAATGTTTGTCAACTTGTCAATTCCAAGTGTGAAAACTGTGCAAATGGTACACTTGTTGACATGATCTCTAAATGTATGGCAATCAACTTTAATTTACTTGGTTCATTCATGAAATACCGGATTGTTGACAATGCAAATAGATATTTAATTGTCACAATAAAGTCTCATTTGAAGCTTATGATGAACTCCAAGAGATAGAAAGGCATGGTAAAGCTAGAGTAGTTCACAAGTGGTGGTTGCCATGAACTTATATTCAGCTTCGGCCGATGATCAGGAAATAATGACTTGCTTCTTGGTCTTCCAAGAGGCTAGGGAAGTGCTTAGAAGGATGTAATAACCTATGGTCACTTGATAGCATAAGAAATATACCTTGAGTTTGAGTTGACTTTAGATACCTTAGGACTTTCAGTGCAACATCCCAATCACTAATGTGAGGATTGGACATGAACCGAGATAGAATGTGAAATGAGTAGGCAAACTCAAAATGGGTAATATAGAGAGAGATCAAACACCCAACTAGGCATCTATATTTCTCCGTATTATCCAGGGTGGTAGTGGAGTCGGTTTGTACGTTGTGATTTTCAAGCATAAGGAACGAAGTTGGCTTGCAACCAAGAAGGCCAACGTCGTTATTATATCCAACACATATTTACATTGATTTAGTCAGATGCTAAATGGGGTCCTGCCAATTTCATTACCAAGAAAGAAACGGAGGGGACCGAGATCCTTCATGTGAAAGCATGCATGTAAATAATCTTTGAATCTAGAGATGGTGGTAGGATTATTTCCAAAATAACCGGATCATCAATGTATATAAGAATGTGAAGAGTGATCGATACCTGGCTTATAATATGTGAACAAGGAATAATAAACATATGACTGTTGAAACTCGTAACAAATATGGGCAAGAGTAAACTTGTGAAACCGGTTGTGAGGTGCCTATCGAAGACCATATAAAGATTTGTGTGTAAGACAAGGTGCTTTTCAAAGACCATATAGGATTTGTGCGGACGAAAAAACTTACTGGAGGTACGAAAACCAGGCCTAGTAGCATGTATACCTTTTGACGCGGGTTGAGGCCGCAATGACGGGTCTAGATAAGAAGTCCTTGATAACATTCAAAGAGGACGAATCTCGGCTAGCGGTCTCGACTGAGATTGTGAGGTTAGCAATGAGATTTTCGAAAACAAAAGAAAGAAAGAAAGGCGAGATATATGGCGATGGGACGAGATAGATAAGGAGATGAGATGGATTGATGATGATAATATAGGTCATGAAGAATCAAGATATACTTACTAGAACCTTGATCGATTGGATCAAAACCCAAACAATGACTTACCTTAACCCTTCATCATTTAACCTTACACAAGTCTTCAAATCGAGACAAGCACAAGGAGGGACTAGATTCGACTAGGAGCACCAATCTCTAAGGAGATTTATGCACACAAGAACAACATAGCAAGGACTCACATTGATTCAATCAAAGTCTCTCTTTTTGATTGAATTGGATTGAATAAGATGAAATCTTCGTGGGTGAAGAGTTGAATATCATAAAATTTGTTCAAAATTAATATACCTATTAACGTGTATTTAAGGTGTCTTCTATAGCCTTAAAAAAGCCTCCATCTAAAAGCATGAAAATAATCCTAAAAATAAAAGATAAAACTATCTTTAGAATGTCCAGAACATAAAAGTAATAAAAAGTCTCATAAGATAACTTAGAAGCTCCAAAAACTTCAACTATTCTCTTCTTTTTCATCCTCACATGTGCATGGTATCTCTTCTATGGTCTCCATGGATGGAATCGTCATCAACGTGACTAAGGAAGACTTAGACACAAAAAGATCACCAATGGTCTCCTCATAAGCTAAGGACACCAACAAGCTAGAAACCTCTTCTTGAATGGCTCTTACTTTTGATCTAGTGATTAGTCCTTCAATGGTAGGACTTGTAGGTGATGGCTTAGTCTTTGTCCTATATTGCCCTTACTCTTGATTTAGTGATTGATCCTTTTGTAGTAGGGGTGGTTGGGGATGGTCTCTCATCACCTCTCAATGGAGATCACCTTGAAGAAAAGCATTGTGAACATCAAGTTCTAAATTTTGGATGGTGAAAACTGTGAGAAATAACTTAAGGGTGACAAGCTTAGGAACAAGGGAAAAAATTTTAGTATACTCAATGCCTTCTTGCTGACAAATAACAAGGGAAACAAGACGCTTAAATATCACTATTTGATTTATACTTGATGTGAAAGACTCATTTGGATATGATAGCACGACGACCAACGGGAAAATGAACATAGTTTCATGTACGTTTTCGGAGACGGGTAAAGTTCTTGAATTGCATAGCAGTTTGTTAATGCTTGTTTGTGGCAACCACTCAGATAAAAGATGGTTCTTGTTCTCGTTCAATAGATTTAAGTGCAAAAATCAAGCACACAAATTCAAGAAGCATGATGGAGGGTTTAGTAACTCGGGTACTCTGATGGGTAGGTGTTGGAGTTGTGTAATACAATCATTTTCGTTTTGTTTCCTTCCCCTTAATCAATTCAATTCCGTTTCCATTTCACCACTCCAGCCAAACGGGTAATAGTTAGAGAGGGTTAAGAGCATCTTCATCCCAAAACTTCTGGGTTTCTTTAGCAATTAAAATAAAAATAAATGTCAGATGATGAGAAAGAGCCGATGCAATTAGTGGAGAGAAGTTTCTCTGCAGAGATACTCATCTTGACAAGTTCGTGCCTACTTCACAAAAATTAAAGAAAATTTTAATTTATTTTTTTTGTTTTGCTCAAATGTAGGGATATAATAGGTTGTTGGGATATAATTATACGTTAAAGAAATTTTGATGAATTCTGGGATGGAAGAGAGAGATTCTTCAATGATTTTGTCAATAAAAGAAAAAAGAAAAATCAGATTAAAAATTTCTTAAGAAGTTTTGGGATGAAGATACTCTAAGGAGGTAAGTCCTGACAGAGTGGGTTGGGGAGCAACTGGTGAAGTGTTGCTAGGGTGGGGTCCGTGTCAGTTTTGTAGGGGAAGGCCAATTAGTGGGAAGTGTGTGGGTGGGGGGGGACACAATGGAAGGGCTATGCAGGGGTTATGACACACGTGATAGTGTTGCGGGCCACAATGTCAAGTGTATTTTGGTGTGAGTTTTTCGGTTATTTCAGCACACAAATTCGGTTGGGAAGTGACGGGTTTGACTCTTCAAAAATTATAGGAGATTGGAGAAGTGGTTGATAGGAAAATAATTTCTCATAAAAATTATAGGCACGACTATAAATTTAATGTTTAAAAGATAAATATAAATTATAATATATAAAATAGTTTCGGTGTACGACAATAATTTTAATTAATTAATTTGAATAGAAAATAAAATAAAATTTTTTATTATTAAACTAATTATAAATTTAGATAAACGATAAAAATAGACTAGTTTAGGTGATATTATATATCCTAATTTATTCGTCTCTTATAAAATATAAAGGTGTAAAAATAAGTTAATATCAATTACTATTTGGAAAGATGACAAAGTGATAAAATAGAAAACTTTTAAAAGTTCAATTTAAAAATAATTTTAGGTGATTTTAAATATGATCTTTAAAGAAAAAGAAGATGCATTACTAATAATATTATAGTTTATACATTTGTTGATTTAGTGAGTACTTAGTGTTAATAAAAACAATTATATATTTATATGTTAAAGTTAGAATATTTATAGGGAGAATTTGACATACTAGGCTTTTTTGAGTTTTTGTTTAAGAAAGTGTACCCCAAATTTTTTACCACTTTCATTTAATAGTAGGTAAAAATTATTAACCCTTCTATTTAGAAATAAAGGAATAAATGATGTTTGTTATTTGTTATATAAGTATAAGTTTTAAGTTTTAATTTTTAATTACTGAATTTGTTTTTTTTATTTATTATTTTTCTTGCTTTTTTTTTTATTATTTCTTTTCTATTTTCCGGACTAAATTTCTCATACCGTAGTTTCTCATACCAGAATTTCTCATACCAGAATTTATATACCAGAAATTTCATACCAGAAATTATCATACAAAAAGTTCATACCAGAAATTTCATACCAGAAATTATCATACGAAAAGTTCATACCAGAAATTATCATACGAAAAGAGCCTAATACCAGAAATTATGATACCAAATATTGTAATACCAGAAATCGTAATACCAAAAATTGTAATACAAGAAATTGTAATACTATAAATTGTAATATCAGAAATTATGATACCAGAAATTGTAATACCATAAATTGTAATGCTATAAATTGTAATACAAGAAATTGTAATAGTAATACCAAAATTATTGTAATACAATTGTAAGAACTGGTAATCAACTGTCCAATTCAATTCCAGCATATACAAATACTTGATTAATTGATATTTCCAAAATTTGGGACAACTCTCATTCAATGCGATTACTGGGGGTGGAGTTTGAGGAAGAGTGGAGATGAGTTTTGTACCATTGCAGTTGAACGGAGAGAGAACTATTGGTTGAAGTGGAAGGAGTTAGGTTCATTTGCGCTAGCGTCGAAGGCGGAAGAGCGGTGGAGCCCGCCACCCCGAAGTTGACGCCGTGGGCGAAGTCGCCTCCTTCTTTGAGGTAGGGGTCGAGCAGCGGCAATCCAAACTGTCTCGCTGTGAATAAACGAACAGAGATGAGATGGTGATCTAAAAACTAAGAATTAAATGAAATTAAAGAAGTTGACGCTGTGGGTTTGTGCAGATCTGGTGTCCGACAGTGAATCCCCAAATTGGTATACCGATTCAAAAACAGCTCCATATGCGGAACCATTTACTTTTTTAAGAAACAGATCTCGCACCTTCCCATGCTATAAATCGTTTGCCTGGTGTTGATGGCGGCGGCGTTGGCTGAGGTTGCGACTCCAACAGTACTACGGCGGCGTTGGCTGAGGTTGCGACTCCAACAGTACTAGCTCTAGCTCCGGGGCCATCAGGACAACGGATGACCAAGTCTCCTACTTCACAAAAAGCTAATTTGGTGAGGGTGAGGGTGAGGGCGAGAGAAGCGGAAGAAGGAAGGAGAGGCTAGGGTTTGGACGGTAAAAATATATGGGAGGGGTATATTTACTAATTGGAAAACTAACAAAAGCCTACTTAGTGTACAATAAAAAAAAAAAGCCTACTTACCTAATTAGCCCATATTTATATGTCAAAGTTAGAATAGAAAAGTATCTAATCATTTAATATATACAATTTAAATGATTTTAAATATATCTTAAAAATTAGAGAAAAATACCGGAAACACCTCTTAAATAGGACCATTTGCAACTAACTACCTATTAAATTCAAAATTACCAAAAATCACCCTTTACAACGATTTCGTTAGGCGAATGACACTCCGCTATGTTCCGTCCCATTTCTCGTCAAAGAGCCTCACTTTTATTAATTATATTTGTTTTCTTTCTGAACCATGAACCGTTTATCGATTTATATAGCTAAATTTACATTCGAACTGAACTGAATTTTTTTTTTAAATGAACCAACCCTATTCCATTCTTCTTCTTCGTCACATGTGAAAAATCTGGTTAAGCTTTGGATCTCAACTGTAACACCCCAAATCCGATGGACTCGGAATGCTACGGGTTAGGACCTCACAATGGGTCCCCACCCTTTGCCTGACAACAACTTCACCGGACCTTACAACACGACACAAATCAAAGCCAAATGGAACGAGTTTTTAGTGCATGAAGAGTATCAAAAATACAACCGAAAAACATAACTCCAGCCGAGTTCTCAAAACCAACAACATGATAACGTCTGAAACAATAACAAAAAATAAGCTAATCCCGTCCTAGGAACCTTAGATTTTATTTGATTTTATTTCCACAATATTGTGAGATACTAATTCACTTACAAAGTTTGTTTTTTATTCATTCCTATTCAATCAAAAGAGAGAGCCTTTGACTGAATCATTGTGAATCCTTGTTAGGTTGCTCTTGTGTGTGTTAATCTTATTGAAGATTGGTGCTACTTGTGAAACTAGTCACTCCTTGTGCTTGTCTTATTTAGAAGGCTTGTGTAAGGTTAAAAAAGGAAGAGTTAAGGTGATTCTTTGTTGAGGGTTTTGATCCTTTGGTCAATGTTCTTTGCAAGTCTAAATATTAAGTTTTTTCTTCCTATATTTCCATATATTCGTTTCATATTCATCTCCTATCTTTCCATTTCATCCATATTTCCACATTCTGAGTTTTACAAAATATCGGTCTGTTCATATAAATCTCGCTCGAGATTTACTCTGTTACACCGAGATTGCTTTACGTTGTCTAGTTCACGAACTTCAAGTATAGATCGGGGTTGCGACATCAACCCCGCATCAATATAACGCAGAACGTGTTCATATTTTGTTTTCGGTATTTACTTCCCTTTATTTTACATTTTATGCATTCAAGGCTCGTTATGAGGCATTTGCCATTGTTAGTGTTTTTGCAGTAATAGATAATAATTCACTCTTTTATTATCATTTTAAGTTTAGGTATATAAATTTGGGAAATTTTGGTAACTAGGCCTTTTTTTAAAAACTAGAGTAGTAACTAGGCTTTTTAACGTTTCAATTAAGTAAATATATCCCAACCTTTTGTATTTATTCTCAAACTCTACACACTCCTCTATCAAGGTTTACATTTACTAAACACAAAACTAGAAAAAACCTAGCAAACCAAATTGTTTCTATAAATTTTTAGGGACACATATAAAGTTTTTATCGTATTATAAATTAGAAACCCGAGTAGAGTAATCTTGGTAAGCGCCAACTTCACATTTAGCTTGCGTTATGAAATTTGATTCCGCATTTTTTTCACACATCTAAGTCGTTTCGAAGTTGGTTAAAGCTCTTCAATTTCGCATTTGATTCCCGAAACCGAAAGAATTCCACATCCGGAATCCAAAACCGAAATTTTTAAAGGTTGATTAAAAGAGATATTGTAAAAATATAGTTGTTGAATTTCTATTTCGTAGACTAGATACAAAGTTCATTTATATTCTGTAATCCAAAAGTGTACGTGACTTATATTCCGCAACTAACGTGCGAACTAATTGTTTTTTCCCTTCCTGTTTTGAGAGCCAATTGTGTAGTTTTTATTTCATCTACCATAAGTGTAACTAAATGACTTGTTTTGGCTTCAAAGGACTTCAACTTCGGAACCCATACACGGAACCCATAGATCTAGATTCTCTTAGATTCACCCGATCTATTGTTGAAAAAATGGTGGTTTATTTGTATAAGCTATTATGTGAATTCATGCGTTATTAACTACGGATTATAGCGTTTCGATGCATTGAAAATATCTTATATCTTAAACCACATTTTTATTGGGGAAAATCAAGGTTGATAGATGCACCGACAAAAATCTCTAATAAAACCACAACTACGTACTTCATTGGCGTACTTGAAAAAATGTAAAGATGTTGACTATATGTGAGTTAAAAAAAGCACAAGTGCATAATCATTAATAATGAACAAATATAAAAATGCAAATAGTGGTAAAGCCATATAATGAAAGAAAATGCAGTAATACTAAAATCCTAAACCTTATCAATTTGAGGAATCTGGGTTGACCACGCAGCCGGATGGCTCATTTGACCCACGTGCCAATAGCCCATTTCTTCTCTCCCTCTCGCACTCACATTAAAAATATAGTGTTAATTAATCTGAGGTAGCCAGTACATTCATCTTGCCCAGTCCTAGATCACTTTCTTTTCATATTTAATTTACTACAACAAATTGGCATATATTATTTGTTATTCTCCTACGTATATATACATATGCAATTAACAGGAGATAGCACCACGCTCATATCATTAAGACAATAACTAACTATCCACTCCGATCCTCCAGATCACCAAAATGGAGTATTCTCCTTGGTTCCATGACTCTTCGCCGGAACACTCCTCCGCCGCCACCACCACCACCACGGCATCCTCCTTCAACTCTCTCGCCTTCAACGTCAACGATTCGTCGGAAACTCTCTTACTTGACATGCTAATGCAATCCTCACCCATGTCATCGTCTGCGCCGGTGAAGGTAGAGTCGCCGGAAAGGGGGTACAGGGGGGTGAGGAGGAGGCCGTGGGGGAAATTTGCGGCGGAGATACGAGACTCCACGAGGCACGGAGTCAGAGTGTGGCTGGGTACGTTCGATACGGCGGAGGCGGCGGCGATGGCTTATGATCAGGCGGCGTTTGCAATGAGAGGGACATCGGCTGTTCTAAACTTCCCAGTGGAGAGCGTGAGGGAGACGTTGAAGGAGATGGAGAGGCAGGGCGCGTGGGGGAAGGAGGAGGAATGTTCCCCTGTCATCGCGCTCAAGAAGAAACATCTTATGAGGAGGAAATCCAACGGCCCTGCTTCCTCCAAGAGGAGAAGAATCGCTGATCATGTTGTGGTGGTTGAACGGAAGGTGGAGATTAAATCGGAGGGTGGAGATTTGAATGAGAATGTGGTAGTATTTGAAGATTTGGGGGCCGAGTACTTGGAACATCTATTGAGCTGCTGCTGATTCAGTAGTCATTACAACAAAATTGAACTAGGAAATTTGGTCCTACAAGTGAATTATTGTAATTAAGTAATACTATCTTCTAAATTTTTTACTGTATTCATTTTCTTTTAGTTAACTTTATTTCGGTATACGAGACGATGAGATATAATTTATTGCGAGTTTTTAGTTATCATTTTCAAACCTCAAGTTTACACCACTGCTAGTAAAGCACACCCGTGAAACGCAAATTCTTTTAGTTAACTTTATTTCGGTATACGAGAGGATGAGATATAATTTATACGGAGTGATCCGCAATATGTTCATTGAGTCTTTTACGATTGGGCTGTCCACAACACCTCCTATTACTCATGGACCTATCACTAGATAAAGAACTAGAGCATTGTAGGAGGAAGAGTCTCAACCATTGTCATCATCTATCATGGAATTGAAGGAGAAGGAGTCTCAACCATTGTCATCATCTATCATGGAATTATCTATTAGTAGATCTAAAGCAAGAACTATTCAGGAGGCGGTTTCTAACTTGTCGACATCTTTAAGCTTTAAGGAGACCATTAATTTGTTGATCTTTTTGATGACAATTGAAGAATCATGCATCAAAGAATCTCGTGGCATCAAGGAATCTCGTGTGGAAAATCTCGAGTGGAAGCCTCGACTTGAATAGTTAAAATGATTCTAGTTATTTTTATTTTAATACCTTTAAAGCTCTAAACATTCTAATGCATCTCTTTATCTTTTATATTTTGTAGGATTGTATTATCCTTTATTTTCTAGGATTTTGGCAATATATTTCCCTAGGGGTCGAGATAGTTGATTAGTTGTTATTTGATATATTTCGTCCACATACATTGTGAGATACACGTTCCTTCGTTTATGAAGTTATTGTTTTATTCATTTCTATTCAATAAAAAAGAGAGCCTTTGACTGAATCGTTGACAGTCCTTGCTAGGTTGTTCTTGTGTGTGTTAATCTTCTTAAATATTGATGCTACTAGTCGATCTAGTCCCTCCTTGAGTTTTTCTCGATTTGAAGACTCGTGTAAGATTGAAGAAGGATGGGTTAAGGTAACTCATTGTTTGGGTTTTAATTCAATTAATCAAGGTTCTTGCAAGTATATATCTTGTTTCTTATCTTCCTATATTTTCCATCAAATTCATTTCATATACATCTTCTTAATCTTACCATTTAATTCCATACCGCTCAAGTTCGTGTTCTTTGAGTTTTTGTAAATCTCGGTCATACCATTACTGACCTCGCCCGAGATTTGACGCCGAGATATCCAAAGGTCGAAGCTTTCGTAGACTTCAATCATCAAGCAACCGCGGCCTCAACCCCGCATCAAAGTTGTATCAAAGCTAATCGATTGAAGTTTAACTCATCCATACATCACAGTTTGAATATTTTTATTTGAGTCTTCTTTGAGTTATATAGAAGTCGAGTCTTTTCTTGTTTTAATCTTTTGTTTAGAGTCTATTTGAGTTTGATTTGCTTTGTTCTTGTGTCTATTGGAAAAGAGAGAACAACCATAGCCAAACACAAGCCAACCACACCTTCGTCCACAAACCCTAACGCCGATTCATAATTAGTGGAAAATCTCACCCGAGATTCTTGAAGATTCAGCCGAGATTTTGTTTGAACGAAAAGATCGTTGTTTCTCTCCAAATCCAATCAAATCCAACAAGATATTTGAATCATATCTTCTCAAATATACCATATCAAGTTGCCATATCAAGGAGGAAGGAGATCTACAAATTTTAATTGATTTTAAGATCTTTGTAACACCCCAAATTCTAGGAACTCGGGATGCTACAGGCTATAGGACCTCACAATGGGTCCTGACCCTTAGCTTGACAACAATTTCACCGGATCTTGCAACAAGACACAAATAAATATAAAACTCCAATTAGATAAAATAACAAACTGTTTAACTTATGCAAGAAGAATCTGACCTTCAACCGAGTACTACAAAAATAAAGACATGTAACAAAATATAAACCCTCATATCCCGTCCTATAATGTACGGGAGCCCCCGGATGACCGCTCTGACCGGATCACTCAGCAATATCCTAATCTTGCAAGACATCTACAACAATGGTAAAACTGTTAGCTAACATTCTATATATCAGAAGGCTATAACAATACAAACACACATAAGGTACTAAACAATAAAGCATGCTCACACTCATGCCGGTTATTATCTTTCATTAAGTGATTCACTTTACTAATTCAATTTCTTGTGTGACACGAGGATATCCCGAACCTCGCCTTTGTCCCCTTATACCAACAGGACTGAATCCGATGCATCTCACTGTGTACCTGCATGGACTAGTCGCAGAGAACCTCCCAGTCTCCTATAGAACTGAACAAGTTATCACCGCCCATTACCAATTGGGCCAACATCAAAATAGAGGTCGTTCTAGCAAGTTGTTATAAAAACACACAAGTATACACCACTATCACAATCAAGCTAACACACAGGAGTCGGCTAAGTAAGCCTAAGGGGCTTACTTGTCTCAAGATAATCTCATCTCTAATATCACGCTCATCTTCCCACAGGAAAGTACTCTACTCTTGATCAATCAAGGCACACAATCAACCACTACACAACATGCTAGAAGTTCTCAACTTCTAGTTTCAGCGAACCCTACAAGATCAAATGACTACATGGTAGAAGGTTCCTACTTCTAGTCTCAATGATCCTCCCAAGATCATATACTCAACTCAAGCATAACTCACAACCCTCATGCTAAAACATAATCAAAGACACTAGAAGGAACAAGGATGTATACCTAGCAAGTCCTTAAGTCGGAAGCCCAACTTAAGGAACCTACTGGAAGAAACCTAAGACCGTGGATGGAGGAAGGCGCGACCGCGTGAAGGTAAGGTCGCCACGACCGCGGTGGCTCAAGGTGCGGGTGCGGTGGCTCGGTTACGGATGCCGCGACCGCGGTGACTCTGATCCGCGGGGGTTGTGACACAAGGAAGGCGCGACCGCGGGAATATGCAGGCGCGGTCATGAGAGAACTCCAGAGGCAAACTTTCACGACGTTCTTCAATGTATAACGGTGCTCCGATGCCTTTGGCTGACTCAACTCGACTTCGTGGTTCCTCACATGACTAGAGCTCGAACAATGGATGTGCACACAAACATCCAACACAAGGATGAGAAAGATACATCATGATTCAAGACCCATATACACAAGAAAAAGAGGAGGAAGAAAGGGAAGATGCAAGATTGCTTGCCAAAGGTCCCGAGGATCACTAGACAGTCTCCTGCTCTTCTAGATGTAGTTACGTGACGGGAATGAAAGCACCGGACAATTTTTCGGAGAGACGAATGAGGAGGAAGAACAAAGGGGAGGATGAAGAAGGAGATAAAGGAGAACGAAAGTACGTGGAATGGAAGGGAAAAAGGTAAGAGGCTGCTAGGGTTTAGAGGTATATGGATGTTGCCCAAAGACGAAGAATATCGGATCTTCTAAAAAGGGAAACAAAATAATGACGGTTACAAAAGATCACCCACGATCTATTGCATAACCGCACCCGCGGCTAAGCCTTGTCGCAACCACGAAAACACCAAGTTGCCGCACCTGCGGTCCTCTGAGGCCACGGGGGTGGGAATTTCTTTTTGGCACCACTCCTGTGGCCCTAAAAGAAGTCCTAAAGGTCAGTAAGCGGAACAAAATTTCTGGTTGTTACAACGGGGAAGAAGATAGGGGTTCTTGTCCCGCTCCCCGATCTGAACCCGAATCCGTTAGGAACCCCGGCGGGTAACCCAATGGGGATCCCCGTCGAGGAATCTGTCGGAGATACATAAATAAACAAATTGTATTTATATTATACTTTCATTGTAGTTTCATGTTTAATTAAAAAATTACCGATGATTACTAAAATTTCAAACTATATACATTTTTGTACTTTAAGATACTCATTCCTATTTACAGAAAATGTATTTTAACGTTAAATATTTATTTGATAATTATATGTGTAAATTATGCTAACGTTAACCTATATTAATTTGGTGTCAATCATATGAGGATGACCCCTCGTGAAAATTTTGGATACGCCGTGAACATCAAATCCCGATGATCAAATGCACATCACACTACATGTTGTGTTTTTTTTATGTCTCACTCTTTCAGATACGTGTTTTGATGTGCGACCTAAATCCTAAATCATAAAATTAAATAATAAAATAATATAACACTTTATCTTGAGATTGATATATAAATGTTAGTAAGATATAATTATTTTAGTTTACAATAGTGTGTACTACGAGTCTTGATCCTACTTGAACGAACGAAACCTAAAATATACACGGTATTACTTTACTTTGACAAATTTGTATTACTTTTTTTATATATATAAAAATGAAGTTTTCTTCTTTGTTTTTTTCTTGTGTTTTTTTATTTATATAGTTAAACAAAATAACAATTTTGTGCTTTATAGTCTAATGTCACATTTATTATCGGAGTTAATGTTTTTGTCGAACTCCTAAAAGTTAAACGGAGATGGGGATGAATATTTTTACGGGAAACCCCATAAAAAAATTTTATTGGGGAAAATTAAATGGCGATGGGGATTCCCCGGTGGGGATGAGTATCCTACCGGGACGGGGATGAGGACAATACTCAATACCCGAACGGAGATGAGGATGGAGACGGAGGACATTATACTAAACCGGAATGGAGATGGATAGGGTACTCCCCATTCTAAATCCGACCCTTTGACACCCCTGCCTACTAGCTAGTGAATTACTTAAAAGATGAGATAACATAGTAGTTTTCACTTGGAGGCATCAATGGTTGGATCCTTTTTAAGTGAAAGAAAAGAGCTTTTAACTTTTCCTTGTGTTTTTTTGTTACACAAGAAGATTCTTGATCCGTTTGTGTTAGACTCATTTGTATACGGTAAGCCTTCTTTTGTGACAACACACAAAAACATCTCAACTTAGTCAACAATTTCGAGTAGGATTATGTATTTCCGAACATCCGATTTCTTTGGATATTCAGAAGAAAATATGGTATCTGAACTAAAATAGACTAAATACAAGGAAAATTAGATTTGAATATGTCAAGTCAAATGAAAAAGGAGAGGTTGTGAACAAGAGGTTAAGAGCCACGTGTAGACACAAATCTGCAACCCTTCATTTCATCAGATTCATCATGGAAAACGTCAAAGTCTATATAATGCTTTACAATGTTTTCTTTTTATTATATTGAAAATTTTATTATTGGTAAATTCTGTTGATTTGGTTGGTAGTCTATCGTTTTAATGTTAGTGTTATTCATCATATACTGTGCAACATCAATTTTTATTTATTAATTTGTTGATCTTTTTGAGCATCCACACCAATAAACATCACTAACCCACCTCACTGTCACGAGAAAGTGATTTGATCATTGAGGTTACAAGTAACAACAAAGTCTACAACACTATTTCATCTCATAAACACACGACACACGCATATTATCACGACAAAAGCAAGAAACTAGAGAGATTAGAAATAATAACATCAATCTTACACAGGACGATCTAAAGTTAATTAACTGAATTTATAACTTTTAGGTTATCACATCAATCATAAGATTCTTAATCTCCAACGACAGAGTGATGACAGGAATAATGGATGATATATGAGCATTTGAATGCGCAAATATATAAGATCTAATTGTGATAAAAGGGTAAGTATCAACCATTTCAAAAACGAGTAATGATTGACAAATTAATTGCAAAACCGTAACAATAACACACATAAAACAAAAACATAAAGATCGACTGATTAGGTCACATGGTAATTGAATCACAAAGAGAATAACAAAAGTTTACAAAGGGAGAAAAACACACACAAATTGACAGATTAGATGGGAAGAATCGGCCGATTGATAAAAACATAACATCAAACACACATTATAATAAGGAAGAAAGAAAGTATTTTTCATTGTGTGGGTCCAATATCAGTAATATTGAAAATGACTAAGTTATAATATCAAGGATAAATAAAGAGTTTCATAATCTTAATCATCACACAAACCTATCAAATCTCAATTTACAATAACTTAATCCAAAATATCATATACGTCATGCTATGAAGGCAACGATCTTCCACAACTCTTGCATCTTGAAGAATATTATAACTATTACTCACACACCTCTCGTATCTTGTGAGCAATACCTAGTAGCACAAATAGGATAAAAACAATTCTATACGCAACTCTCGCATCTTGCATAGAAAAACTCTAAACTAACATAATATATGAATTAAGTCATATAATCATAAGGAATGAGATCATTATCAATATATGAGATTATCCATACAAAATGAACTCTTTAGACCCTAGAACGAGAGAATTTAAAAATACATAACTTAAAAAATTTCAATATTTTTAGTCAATGAAATCATAGAAGTAGGACGACCAAGGCTTGTAAATATGGCCGATCTAAACTACAACTTATTTCTTTGAAACATTGGACTGAAAATTGGACAATAAACCTAATGACGAAACCCCTTATTTATAAGAGGCATCCTAACAGCATCTCCCTACGGTTGTTATCCAAATCTATTAAAGCTATCTCTAAGGAAAAACATAATAATGTCAAAATAAACAGACTAAAAGATAGTCCAAAGATAAAAAAAGCAAAAAAAAGAAAAAAGACCGTCTACAAATCAACGCAAATGGGACTGATCGACTGATCTTGTGGGCTAAGTTGGCCAATCTACATCGAAACGCATTGTTTTGGTGAATGGTCACGAGCTTGGAAATTATGTGAAATTGACCGATCAATGGTTATAAATCGGTCAATCACTCCCATCGTATTGAGAAATCTTCGCATCTTCACTCTCGGATCTCAATCAATTTAACCTTGAACTAGACTTCCTTAACTGTAGGAGAAACTTAGTGTGTTGACGACATTCTTCTTCTTAATAACACCATTTTATCTCCGGAAAGGCCTACAATGCCTGCTAATGAGGAACCATCATTGACATACCTTACAAGAGCTCAAGGTCCTACAACTCAATGACAGATTGCTAGATGAAAGGCTAACGACCTTCACCAAGAAGTGGAAACCATGCTTATGTCTTTACCTTCTAAGAAGCCTATCATGGAAACCAACATATGCAAGTCATTCTTAGCCACAATGGTGACTTTCCAGCCCATATACATGTGAATATTGAACCATGCAAATATGAGGATGAGCTCATGCAACAAGAAGAGCCCATGTAGAAGAGTCCTTACAGAATCTAGAGTGAAGAAGATCATTTTTTGACATTTATATCATTCATGATATTTAATGCCATCTAAGACATTTTATTTAACCTTTAAGCTCTTGAACATTATAGATGTTTTAAAACTATCTTTGTAATTAGTTTTATTTTTATTATTTTTCTTTTTAGGTTAAAAAACTTTTGATCACATATAAAAGCCATTTTCTAGATTCATTTGTAGGGAGATTATTTCCAGCAAAAAAAACAATGTTTGTTGTTTTGAGTATTCCGAAATTCAATCAAAAGAGACTTTGATCGAATTATTGTGGGTTGTTCTTGCTAGGTTGATCTTGTGTGTTTTAATTATCTTAGAGATTAGTGCTCATAGTTCATCATTAGTCTCTCCTTGTGCTTGTCTCCATTGAAGCTGATAGGTTATATTGGGTGAGGGTTGAGGTAAGACATTGTTTTCGGTCTTGATCATCTAGATTTAAAAGTGATATCCTTGGTTCTAACTTGTTCTATCATCTATCAATCTTTCAACTCTATTGTTTCATTCTCTTTACATTTCCGTCTCCACCATTTAGGTCCATCGTTTGATTTTGTTTTATGTTTGTGAAAAAACCGTCTATCTTAAGGTTTTGTAGGACTCTTTGTCTAGATGAAGTCGATCATTATGGCATCAACCCTACATTAGAGTGGCATACGAACTAGACGATATTGAGTTAAAGTTGCCACACCAAAGGAAGTTTGTGTCTCCTCTTTGAGTCTTTTGAGTCACGTCAAATGTTGAGTCTTCTTTTCATCTTAGAGTCTTAAAAGTTAGAGTCAAATTGAGTTGATCTAACTTGTGTTTGTGTTGATTGGTGAAGATCTACCCAAATCCGCCTCACAACCATCATTCCAACCACCTTATCACCACCACCTTGTACATTTCTTCAACGTTCATTCTAGCCCGAGTATTCTCCTAGTAGACGTCCAAGTGATAGAATAAAAGGGAAAGTAAAATACATCTTTGCCACGATTAGCCGTCCAAATCTGCAAGAGGAGGTCCACCACTCTGTTCCACGATTGGAATTAGCCGTTGGAATGTGCAAGATGAGGCCTTAACGACTTCAAGTAAGAGGCTTCTATACCTATCTCATTCATTTCCGTCATCCAAATCTTGGAAATATTTTACCCAAACATCCAGCACCATCTCTTCTTGATTTTCACAAGTGCAAGGTAAGTGGAACAATATTCCTAGCCTTTTGTGTATTTTTATTATCTCTTCTGCATATTAGTTCTATCTTGAGTCTAGTATCATCTTTAGTAGCATCTTATTACTTGAGTACAAATTTATTTCTTTCTTTCTTCTTAGTCATCCATGTGTATTTGTTAGTCATACTTACTTGCAATCACACTAGTTGAGTCTTTACTTCTCTTCCTTTTGTTAATTTTTTTTGTAACATTTGTGTGAGTTGAACTTGTCCAGCCGTCTACATCAACCTATCTAGTTGATGAGTGTGCTGATTTTTGAGCTAACACATTGAATTAGTAGGTGTTTTAATCCATACAAGACAATTGTATTAAACAAGCTTGCAACAACCACAACTAGAGTGTGAGAGGGAATGAAACACTTGTGAGGAGTGTTACTGATTTTTTCTAACTTTCACTAGGTTGATTGCTTTGTTTGTGTAATAATCATGTCTAGGTCACCAAGTCCAACTAAATCCAAGGGTTGTGAGCCAAGGTATCCGGAAGTGATGAGCCTTTTGAAGCAAATGTCGGATTCCTTGACAAGTATTTCTAAGTGTATGAAAACTATATATGCTCAATACGCTCCACCGCCACTTAACTACGTGGCCAAGATCCGCAACATGTTAAAAGCATTGGAACCATGAGTTCACCAACCCCGAAATCGGAGACACGAGTGCAAGGAAGGGAAAAAACACCCCCGAGCACCATGGTTCACGCAATACACCACCTACCCCTAGTCCACCTTCATAAAAAATAATGTATATTGGGGTTTCGGCCTCCCAAAAGGAGAGTATTTTCTAAACCATCTAGTTTAATGCATAATCACTTGGAGTTGCTACACTAAAATCTAAAAATGTGTCACATGATCTAACTAGTAATGAATTAATTGAGCATGAACGTGATTTAGTAGATGGTGTTGAATGTGATGAGTATGAAATAGATGAAAATGAATTATTTACACGTGAATCTACAATGGATGATATTATTAAGTGTGATGTGCATAAGCATGATTTGAATGATCTAGAGCTAAATCTGTATAAAACTGAGTTAGAGTGTGCTAATGATATTGATTGTGGTATTACGATTGATCTTGCATCCATCTTTAAATTGTTCCGTAAAACTTCTCAATGAGGAAATACCCCTGTTTTGCCTTCAGATCAAAACTTAAGAGTATACTAGAACCACTAGGAGCAAGCTAGGAGCAAAGACGTCTACACGAGTTATATTGTTAGAAAAGACGTCTATACGAGATTTTGTTGGTTTTGTAGGTATTTTGGGGATCTTTTGGACGTTATTGACACATTCGAGGATAAAGCCTCGTGGTGGTACATGACTTGCACCAACTCATGACTTGGTGATCTAAGAGGAGCTGAAGGATGAAAATCTCGGTCCATTGTACAAGAATTTTGGCCGAGATGGGTTCTAAGCTATCCGAGATTCCTGTGCAGACAACCCCGACACTTGTCACATGATCTTTTTGTCGACCCTTGCTTTCCTTCGTTGGAGTATTTGAGTATCCTTGCAAGCTGACTTCAGTTCTCTCTCCCTTCTTCCAGCTCTCTTCTAAGCCCCTTGTGGGTGTTCTTGGGGGAGACTAGATTAGGTTATTTCCTACATTAGATCTAGAGTGAGCTTTGAGGGGGTTTTAAGTGAGATTCTTGTGTAACTTGTAAATTTTGACCTTGGAGCTTCCCTTGAAGCTTTGTGAGATTTGTGTAAGCTTCTACTCCAACTAAGTAACGTTGCTTTCATTGCTCTTTATCTGATTATCTTGCTATGGAATGCATGCATGCTTGTATGATGAGCTTTGCCTTTGAAATGTATGTTATTGGATGAATAGTTGTGATTCTAGGGTGAAGGATATATGGTTATAGCTTGGATGATGATTGTATCGACTTGCATGTTAGCTTAGGATGATTTTGTGTTCGAAAGCCTAGCTCAGACAAAAATCTTGGACTGTTCTTCATGTTATTTCGGCCGAGATTCCATGACCGCCCGGGATTCTTGTGTTGTTGTTCTTATGTTAATGAATCTGAAAGTTAGGATGTAGAATTGGTGAAATCCTAGTGTTTGTTGAGTTAAATCTATCTTAAGGTGACCTATGTTAGCAAACTAATTGAGGAATGAGACTTACCCGGTGATTTCCGCTCTTAGGTATAGAAGATGATGAACTCTAGGTAGTAGTGAGCCAAAAAAAGCCGCTATTAGATTAAGTGTGCTAGGATCGTTGCTTAAGACTTACCTTTTCTAAGACTTACCCGGTAAGGAGGGGTTTGACCCTTAGATAGTGGCCTTGTTTGTGTAGAATTCTCAACCTTATCTCCTTGAGGCTTACCTAGTAATAGGACTTCGGTTTGAGACTAGTGGAACATGATACTTACCCGGTTATTGTTCCCATTAGAGAAACACCCTTTCCTAACAACCGCATCTTATCCTTAGATGATTAGAAGCTTGAGTCCAATGCCTTACCAGAAATCTTGATCTTTAGAATCTGCATTTCTTACTCTTATCACCTATCTTGTGTGTGTTGTTTATTTGCTTTGTTACGATAGAAGTTGAGTGCGAGACAAATCCGAGGCAAGAGTGCCAAGAACTTGCTCGCCCAAAACATGCACACACAAAGTCTTAACTTTATAACTCAATCTAATCTCCTAAACTACCTAGCAAAACCCGTATTGTACGGATCGTTTCGTAGAAAGGAAAGTATTCCAAGGTCGAACACAAGGACTGAGGTGAAATCAAGCCACTCAATGATAAAAGATAGTGTAAATCTAGACTAAGACAAGACAAGGAATAAAAAAAATGCAAAACACAGTATTTTTGGTTGGTTTTGGGTGATCAAATAAGGATCACAAAATATATGCACACAAATAAGCAAATAACACACAAACATAAAGATATGAGATAAGAGGTAAGTAGTGCGGATTCTAGAGATTTGAAATTCCGGTTATGGAAATGGACTCATGCAATCAAAACATCGAAGGAGAGTTGCGGTTGTTCGGAGTTGGGTGTTTCTCTAATGGGAGCAATTACCGGGTAAGTCTCATGCTCCACTAGTCTCGAACCTAATGTCCTATTACCGGGTAAGTCTCAAGGAACCTAAGGACGAGAATTCTACACAGACCGGCCACTACCAAAGGGGCAAACCCCTCCTTACCAGATAAGTCTCGGGAAAGGTAAGCCTTAGGCAATGATCCTAGTACACTCAATCCAATAACGACTGTTGAGGCTCACTACTACCTAGAGTTCATCATCTTATGTATCTTAGAGAGGAAATTACCGGGTAAGTCTCATTCCTCAAATTAGTTGATAGCAAAGGTCACCCTAGGCTAGATTAGGCTAAACAAACAATAGGATATCAACACATCTATATCCTAACATGAAGATACATTAACAATAGAACAACAACTCATGCATCTCGGGTGGATCATAGTCATCCCGGATGAAATGGTATGAAGAACAAGCCGAGATCATGGACTGAGTTTGGGTTTCAAACACAAATTCATCCTAAGCTAACATACAAGTCCATACAATCATAGTCCAAGGCATAAGAATCATTCCTTCACCCTAGAATCACATCTATTCAGCCAATAACATACATATCAAGATCAATCTTCACCATAAAAGCATGCTTGTAAGTCATGACTAGAAGATGAAGATAAAACCCAAGAAAAGACATTAACAAGCTAAGATAGAAGTTACCACAATCTTACAAGGCTTCAAAGGCATCTCAAAGATGATCTTACAAGCTTCATCCCTCAAAACCACTCAAATCTCACTACAAAACTAAAATTTACACTAATATCTTCCAAGAACACCCACAAGGGTGCTTGGAAGAGATCTACAATCCAAGAGAGAATGTGTTGGAGAAGATAGGTAAAAAATGTGGAAGAAGGATCCAAAATACAACTTGCAACATCACTTAAGTACTTCCACAAAAGAAAGGGTCGGACCAAGAGAGGTGGTGCCAATTGTCGTGGTAGTCCAACATAGGATCTCAGTTGGATCCAGGGGCATCTCGGTCGAGATGGGTTAGCCTTGGACCGAAAGGGCACTAAAACAGCCCCAAATACCACTTAAACATGAGTTAGACCAAGCCTTGCACCAACTAAGGTCCTTGCCTTCTTCTTACCTCCAAGCATGAGTCATTTAGAAGCATAATTCCGGACCATTATGAGGCTCGAACCTCGGATATGTTCAATAATGTCTCAAAGGTCTCCAAAACACCTACAAAACCGACAAAAGCTCGTGTAGACGTCTATTTCGACAATATGCATGAATTAAGCGTAAACGTCACAAACTAATGCGGAAACATGCATGAATGGAATGGAAAACTACCTAAATGAGTGCCTAAACTAGTGTCATAAATCATGTCATCAAAATACCCCATACTTGCCACTTGCTCGTCCCCGAGCAAGGTTCCAATATAGGCTACGAGATGACATGATTTATGAATGCAGAAAAAAAAGAAAATCTTTTTGGAATTGGCTTCTAATCATGGATCACCTTTATAGTGATGTTTCATGGCAATGGACAAGCAATCATGTATTAAACGAATAAAGGCACGGAAAGACAAACATACTTAACTCGAAAGCATGCATGAAAGGCAAAAATGACAAAGTCAAGATGATCATGAGAAAATCAAATATGGATCACTAAGTCGAACACATAAGCAAATAGGTCTTAAGGACTTAGGAAAGAAGAAGCCACAAATTCATACACAACTTCAACAACCCATACTTGCTTTTCACACACTCAACACACTAACATGCTCCTATTCCCGGATGGGTCAAATGTAACACCCCGATTCCTCGGGACTCAGGATGCTACGGGTGGAGACCTCACAATGGGTCCCGACCCTTAGCTTGACAATAATTTCACCGGATCTTACAACAAGACACAAATAAAGGCCAAAACGTAATACAATTTTATGCAACGCAAGGAACCCGAAAGAAAACAAACAACGGACTTCAGCCGAAAACAACTACAAGGACAAACATCATACATGCAGCATACAAAGAACCAATATACAAAACTCCAACCAAGGCTCCAACCCAAAAACCCCTCCTAAAATGTACAGAGCCCCGGCTGCCCACTCCTCCGAATCTCTCGGCCGCAATCCTATCCTGCATGGAAACTACAAAATCGGTATAAAACCGTTAGCTAATATTCGAAGCATTAGAAATATGGTGAAGGCACACGCACACACAAATAACCATACACATACAACATACTCCAAAAACACACAAGTCCGGTTCATTATCTTTTTATTTATTAAGTCATATCCCAATCTAATTCAACTTTCATTTGTGACACGAGAATCACTGCATGATCTCGCCTCGGTTCCTACTCACCGTCAAGGAATGACACTGATGCATCTGGCCGTCTACTTGCCCGGGCTAGTCACCGAGAACCCCCTTGCTCTCCGCAAGAGCTAGGCAGTGTTGTCACCGCCCGTTATCATACATTTGAGCCAATATCAGAATATAAAGTCGTCCTATGTCCGGTTCCATTGTAAAAACAGAAACGATAAGCATACACCAAACATAACAACAAACACACACCACCAAACACACACAAATGCTAATACAAGGAATATGACAAGAATTTATTCCTTAGCTTGTTTTTATCTTATCAAAGTAATCTCCTAACTTAACACTAATGCAAGTATAGTAGTTAAGTAAGGGTCGAACCCAAGAGAGTTTGGTTGATATTTATATTAGATTCAATTATTGACAATGTAACCAAAAAGGGGGGGGGGGATTTGGATTGACACGTAACAAGACAAAGCATACGAAGCAAGTAAAAAGGTGAGTAAGATGATGAGGAATGAACTACACTAGGTTGAATCTTAGCATGCAATGCTACTTTGGTTGGTTCCTTTTATAAGTTTATTAGCATGTTCTTGTCTTGATCATATGTATGTGTTGAGCCAACCGGCATCAACCCAACTTAACAAGTTAATGTTCCGTAAACCTACAAGAACAAGTCACAAGTTAACTTTCAAACAAACACAAAGAGATATAAAGAGAAGACTAAAACCATTAAACTTTTCTTTATATTTGTATTCCTTTCCCTTAAGTAATCACAACCAGTTTTTACCTAAAGATTTCTACTAGGTTAAAGACCCGAACCCGGAATCTATTAATTCTAGTTCTTTGCATGCATTTAGACACTAAGGTGATCAATCTTAAGTGAGAAGAAACATGCAATTAGATAAGTGAAGCTCAAGGAATACAAAACATAAAGTGAATAAAACTTATATTAAAAAGGACTTACAACCAATGTAGCAATACAACTTCAAAACAACCCAATGTAGCAAGGCACTTAGAAGCTCATTACACAAAGGAAGCAAGAGAAAAGAGAGAATAGAATGGGAAATGATGGATGATTCTAACAATCAGCCATGGGTATGTTTATACCACAATTGACACTAAATGGGAGTAAATGGCCGGTCTAAACAACCACCTCTAATGCCATAAAGGTGGTGCAAACAGCCGGAGTAAAGTCTCTGTCGCTCAACCGCAAGGGCGGCCTTCAGGACCGCAGGGGCGATTTAGGCAAAAACGCTTGGAGTTCTTCATGGCCGCAGGGGCGATTTAGGCAAAAACGCTTGGAGTTCTTCATGGCCGCAGGGGCGGCCTGGCAATTCCGCAGGGGCGGATCTTTTATGCTCTTCAAACGTCTGATTCTTCATCTTTCTGTCGCTTCTAATGTCGAGCCGTAGGGGCGGCCCAATGTCACCGCAGGGGCAGTGACACTGGCTCTTCGGCTTCACAGCTCCTCAGGGTGGTCCGCAGGCAGAGACGCAGGGGCGCCGACTTTGCTTCTTCATGGTAAGTCATGGTAGGGGCGCCCAGGAGAGGCACAGGGGCGGTGACATTCTTCGTTACGGGCGCTGGTGAAGGCACAGGCTGCGTTCCGGAGTGCAGTGTCACCCGCAGGGGCGGTGACACTGCTCCGCGGGGGCGGTGAGGCACCAAAAGCTTTGTCTTCATGAATGGTCTTCAACTCCCAAGTGCTTATAACTTCTCTTTTAACTTCTTTTAGGTTTCTTCTTCTGGATTAATAAGTTAGTAGCATAAACCGACACTAATACAATAAAAGGACTCTAAAAACTAATCTAAATGATAGTGATTCCATCACCTATCAAAATACGAGCTAAGTAAGTCCGGAGACTTACCTCGTCTTCACACTCAACTCACAACACTCTCGCTTCCCTTGGGAAGAAGCCCACAACCTGCTCACAAGAGGATATATCTCAACAACTCACTCAACTCAAAAGTCTAAGGCATCTCACACAAATGATCTACGAAAGATCATTTGACTCTCATTCTAGGACCGCATCCTAGAGTAGAATCTATCACACTCACATCTCACTCAATGCATGAGGAGATCTCTCAACAGCCTACTAACTCTCACATGATCATACTCAACAACCAAGAACAACATAAAAGCCTATGAAGTCCAACATGCTCATCACACTCGCCTAAGGTCTCAAAAGCTACTACATGGCATTCTCATCTATCTTAGGTCCAAACCTAGCATGATACTATCATAACACTCTCTAGGATCATCAAAGAACACAAGCTCATGGGAGGGCACTCACCACGCAAAGGCACGAGCTCGGAAGAAGGAAGAACAACTGCAAAAGGGAGAAGAAGACCGGAAAAGCGTGCTCATTAAGCTAGTGGCCGCCCCTGCGGCTCATGCTGGCCGCCCCTGCGGCTCATGTTGGCCGCCCCTGCGACTCATGCTGGCCGCCCCTACGGCTTAGGGCATTGGCCGCCCCCGCGGCTCGGAAGATCCGCCCCCATGGTCGAACAGTAGAGGGTCATCTTCGACTGTAGATCTTGGGCTCCAATGGCCTCCTTCTTTTGCTAGATCTTCTGCCAATATCATCCATTGTATCAAGGCTCTCCCATTCGACCTAATCGAGCTTAGAATACATGTTAATAATGATCAAGAAGAATCCACTTCCAAAGCTTCATCCATGGCAATGGAGAAGGAGAAAAGAAGAGGAAGCTATGCATCAAGGAAGAAGAAGGGAGGACGAAGAAGAGACTTAACAAACCGAACCATGGAGCTCTCCACTGCTGGCCACACTCAAGGAGATCCAAAGGAAGAAAATGGAAAAGAGGTCAAGTGAAGGGAAGAAGAGTGAAGAACCAACGTGAAAGAAAAGTAAGAGGAGAGAGAGAACAAGGCTAAAAAGGTGGGAGGGGAACAAGGGGTCAGCTGACCTCCTTGTCACTTCGCACTAGGAACGAGGGGTCCAAACGGTAAGGATGCGATAATGAGTGGTCGGAACGAGATTTGGAATAAAACCCGTCACTCATTACCTCGTGGATGCGGGAAAACTGAGCCGCAACTGTGGGAAGATCGATAACTCGCTCTCAAACCGGGAATGAATATTCCGGATGTTACAACTAATCCCCTTAAAAACAAGTTTCGTCCCGAAACTTGCTAAACGTAACACTCGTGGCAGAACAACTACGGTAACCACTCGAAACTATAAACTTCCAACTCTCTACTCGATGACCATCACAACCTCGTAAAACCGCGTCAAAACCTCGCAAGACCTCCACACACACTCATACGAACCGAATATCGCATACCAAGACAAGATCTAAGCAAACACACAACACATTCCCTCTCGGGGCACAAAACACATTAACTCATACATGCACATAACAACTAACTCATCGGCCATCTTGATGTAACTAGATCATCGGAAATCATCCAAAGATACTATCCACGTCTTCCAGGTAGCCTCATCAGTTCCTCGTCTAACACTAGATCAACACCACTAGGATCATATCTTGAGTCATACATGTACTCTCTCGACCATTACACATGGAACCTGGTGAACGTCCTTCACTTCCGCTGGCCATGCCAACTGGTAAACCACTCCCCAACTCGCACCATGTTCGCCCAAAAGCGTGCGTGCAAATAAGTTTAAAATTTATAAAACTAGAATAAGAGCAATCAAACCCGCAGTTTACGGATCGGCGTAGACTAGCAAGTATTCCAGAGTATCGATCTCAGGGAATTGGTGAAACAAAACCAGTTTCAAGTAATCGAGCAAATAAGAATGTAGAAGCTTTGCAAATAATTGGGAAAACAACAACCCTAAAGATCCAGGTATCCAATTGTGGCAATCGATTCAAGATATACTATAGATATAAGGACAAAGTTGAGAATTGCAAAGGTATACTAAAGTAAGGTAATGTACGGCGAAGTTCCAAAACCCTATATGTCTAACCCAAAGACTCTCTCTATAAAGGTTGTTGAGGCTGTAGTATAGAAAGGATCCAAAGGTAAGAATTAATCTCAAATACCCATGCCCAAACCCAAGGAATCAAAGACAAGCCAAAACGGTTAAGGTTGTGACACTCGAAACCGAAATAGAGGATGTTGAGTCTCACTACTACCTAGAAAAGGCAAGCCAAGGCTAGGTTAAAGCAAATCTTTAACTTTGGATTAAAGCAAAAGCAAAGGTCGTAAAACAGAAAAAATCACGGCTAGATCTTGAGATTCCACGGCCGTGGAACTCAAGAACAGACCGTGATTTAGGGTGTCGATGATATTTCTCATACTCTCAGGGTCCAATCAAATTACGATCGATCTATCATCATCTAAGCCACAACTATCAACCCTTCACCTTAGAATTGCTAAAGGGTTTTAGCCAATAATCATCATTATGATATCAATAATCAAATTAAGAAGAATGAAAGATGAAAACCCTCAAAAACTCAATAATAACTCAAAGTCAATATCGAATCCAAATAACAAAAGAAGTATGTTTATGAATTCAGAAAATGGAATAAGAAATCCTCACAAAGATCTAGAGAAGTCACAAAGAACGGGGGTGTCAATCCGTTCTCGAATGAAAACCCTAGAATATCTAAAGTACACAATCTTCCGAAAAGTACGTCCTTCCAAATCTTCAATCCTCAAGCAAATCTCCCAATGACGGCTCAATGTACACGAAAGTAAGCGACGGTAAGCGAGTGTAAGCCAACATCCCGAAAACTCTCTTCTCTAGCCTTTTTATATGGTGAGGTAGGGTTACGAGAAAGCCTAATGACGTGGCTGACGTGGCAAAATATGACACGTCACAGAATCACTAAAATCACGGTCAAGTACAACTTTCCAAGACCGTGGTTTAGGGCGTGGATTTCAGATTACGGTGCCATAGGATTTCCACGACCGTACTTTAGACCGTGTAACTCTCCGGAGTGCTTCAAACTCAAGTCCACGTTCATGATGCCAAGTCCACGGCCGTGGTTTAGAGCGTGGTTTTTCAAATCCTCTTCCACGACCGTAATTCAGGGCGTGGAGTTGCTTTCCTCTTTCTTTGCCTTTGTTTCGTGCAATCTTCCATCCATGCTCCTTCCTTAGCCTTTCTAATGCATCTCCTTGCCATAAAATGTGATCAAACACTCCTTTCCTTCCTCATTTTGCATTAATCCAAGCTTTATTCACCTAAAAACACAAAGAAGCTAGTGTAGATCTCTATATCGACAAAGTGGGTGAACTAGCTCACATTGGCTTCAAACACATATCTAAGAACACTATAAAGAGGGAAAAACAACTAAAATAAGAGCCTAAAATATTGTCATATTTCATGCTAACAAAATACCCCATACTTGCCACTTGCTTGTCCCCAAGCAAGGTTTTTAAAAGCTTAGAACATAAGGTAGAATGAAATATGAATGCAAAACAAAATAAAACAATCTTTTTGGTTGGTGTGCTTCTAGTCAATATATCATCCTCAAACCTTTCTTCATTCATCCTTGAAAATGTTTATATTCATAAACTAAAATATGCAAAACAAAGAAACTTCATAAATTGCAAATACTTCAAGACAAACATCATAACCTTCAAGCATTTTAAAAATCAAGCATGTGAAACTTCAATTTAGATCACCAAGTCAAATAACACTCTTATGATCTTAAGGACTTTCAAATAAGGCCAAGAATGCAGAAGAAGGTGGGAAACTTGTAAAGGAATGGGGTGTATAAATCCGGGAAGAAGGACAACACAAACTCTTTTCTTTTTACCATTTGAACTTCCACCAACTTAGAGCTTTGCTCTAGACTTTTGCACATAATTTTTCGACTTTACTTTTGGAGTTATTGACAGCGGTGCACAATAACCGAAGCCTAGGAGATCGGCGTTTCTCAATTTCAAGATGCCTCAAACCCTTGATGCACATACCATAATCCGCTAGGAATATCGCTCAATCCGACTTTGGCAAGACACAAACACCCGGCTATGCGAATGGTACTGAGTTACTCATCGTCATGATTGACTTCCCCAAACCTAGAATTTTCCTACACTTTGAAAACAATTTCTTTCATGGCCCTCCCACATCAAACATGCCAAATTCAACTTCTTCCTAAATCCCTGATAGGTAAGGGAGGCAATTATTTCATTTGAGGGGCTAAATGATCAAATAAAGAAGTAAGAAATTCGAGGTACCTTAATCATTTCATAAAGAAGTATAAGAACTTATATTGTGATTTCAACCTTTGTTCCTCAATATGATTTAGATAAAACCTTCACATTATGAAATTTGCATGAAAGGATAAACAACATACTCAATTTCCTCACAATTCATAATTCAATTTAAGGATACAATTGTCATCAAAAACTCATTCCACAAGTAGTTTTCATCATAGAAATCATCTCTAATCTTAGAAGCACAAATATTTTCAAATTTTTCAAAATTTTATGGGTTTTTCAAAGTCTTTTTCATGCGATGCAATAATAAAACGTGTGACAATGAAAGGAAAAATGCAAGTGTTCATAGAATCATCCAAGCAAAGTAAGTAGAGTTATTACAAACCATAGTCACACCCCACCCCATACTTGAAACATACATTGTCCTCAATGTTCAAAAGAAATAAAGGAAAGAAAAGAAAACAAAGAAACTCACTAGATGGTGGTGGAGTGGCTCAAACCAACGGTCGATCAACGTCATCACTGTGGAGGAGGCGGCGGTGGAAATGGACGGAAGTCGGAGCTGAAATTCTGCCCAAACTGCTGGCGGTATATGTCTCTCATCATCAAGTCATGCTCCTCAGACCGTACATCACGAGTGTCCTGGCGGATCTCCAAGTCTCCCACTCTCCTGGATAGATCGGTGGCCCACGCCGGTAGCTGCTCATACAGCTGCTCATACCAAGCCGGTGGCTGGCCATACCATGTAGGTGCGTCTTGAGGAGCTGGTGCTTCCGGTGCCTGCTCGTACATGGAGGAGGAGCTCCAATCCATGATGGCTGCTCTCCATACCAAGAGGGAGGTGCATCCATCCAAGTCGGCCTCTTACTCACGCTAGCACGGCGTGAAGAAGAGGAACCGAAAGGTCGGTGAGAACGTCTAGGAGGGTCGGGAAACTGTGTCGGCTGATCCGGAAATGTACCAAAGTCCTTCTCATCACCTCCTCTCATCTCATCATCAACACCCGCAGCTGGGACCTCATCCGGGACATAAGGTGGGGCTACTAGTCTATTCGCATGCATAGCTGCGAATGTGGCCTTCCAGTTATGGCGTCCGGCCATAATGGAGTACTCGGGTAGCCATGGGATACCTCTACCACCTCTATCCTCCCATGGCATGGTTGCGGTAGGTGGAGCTTGGTGGCGGGGAAAGATGATACCTCTAGTCATGAGACTATTGAGACCCAAATGTCTCGCCGCTATCCTAGTGCAAGCGGAATAGTCTATCCCTAGCTGCGTAGCTATGTGAGTAACCATGCCTCCATATCCTATGTTCCCGGCCCTCTTATTTTTCAGTTTACTCATGGTGGAGGCAAGTATGGTAGCACAATCGGCGGGTCTACCATAAAGCATGCAATAGAGGAGAAAGAGCTCATCGGTCTTAATCTTTTGGGGGGTCTCGGTCCTAGGGAAGAGACACTCGGAAAGGACCCTATGAGCTACCTTCAAGGTTAAGTGGTAGATGAGCTTAGCTTTGGTGTCGACCGGTTGCCAACGATCCTCACTAGCATAAATCATAGCAATATCCTCCCAAAAGTCCTTAACATATACACCACTAGGAAATCTACCATTAAAGCTCTCATGGAACCCAAAGAAGGCTCCAAACTGAACAATGGAGAACTCGTAGTCTTGCTCCATTAGCCTAAAGGATATGGTTCGGTTCATGTGGCTATGCTCGAAGGAGGTGACAAACTCCCTAGTGATCTCCTCATAAGCGTCCTATCTAATGGCGGAGAAGACAATCAGTCCGGCTCTATCCAAGAGCCAAGTCAAATCATTCACTATGTTTAGAGGCTCAAGCTCCTCAAGAACTAAGTAACGATGTCCTATGACCGCCCTCTTCTCGATTCGTTCTAAAGCTTCTAAGTAATCTTCATGGATGGTTGGGATTTTTGGAGACGGTAGTGATGGTGGTTGGTTAGGAGGTGTTTGGGAAGAGGAAGAACCACTTCCCTTTTGCTTCTTATTCCTACTGGACTTTCTCCTAAACATTCTATCCATTACAGAAAAAATCACGGCCTGTTCTTCCTATTCCACGACCGTGGTTTTCCTAGAGACCGTGGTTTCTCTCTGTTTTACTCAAATCTCAACAAATTCACACCAAACTTCAGCAATCTCAGTCCTAGGCTAATTCGAATTCCAATTCTATGCAGTTCTTCTAAGTTCTTGCGAAAAAAATAGCCGAATTGACAAGTTAGAGAAAGTAGAGAAAAACCTTGGTTTTGGATCTTTAAAATCCAAATTCCCTCTGCTGAGAGGATTGTTCACTTAATTCATTGCTTGGATCTTGTAGAGGATTGAAAATGCTTCACTTTAGGCAAAAGAATCGCTGGAATCGGACTTCAAACGAAGAATTGCGAGTTGGGGAAAGGATTCGGCGATTAGGGCGTAGAAAGGGGCGTGGAAATTGTGTTTTGAGGTGTTTTTGTCAAGGAAGGTGGTTTATACAGTGACCCGTAATTTTTTTGAAAATCACGGTCACTCGGGGGTTTCCACGGCCGTGGAAATGTACGGAGTCCGTAGTTTTGGTGAATTTGTTGCCTATTTTTGAGAATTACGGTCACTGTTACTTCCACGACCGTGGTTTAGGGCATGGAAGTCTCTGTTGTGTGCCAACATCCAAATTTCGTCAATTCTTTCCAACTTTTGCATCTCCCGTTTTGCTCAATCCTTATTCCTACATCCAAAAACATAACATACTGGAGGTATCGAGGGAAAAACAAAGCAAAAACAACTAAACAAAACCACTCTATGAAAGAAAAACAAAAACGTAAGTGCATTACCTTGGGTTGCCTCCCAAGAAGCGCTTGTTTTAGGTCCGTAGCTAGACCATTCTTGTGTTTATTTGAGGGTAATCGGTGCGATTTCCTCCACTGGCAGCTACAGTGAATACTTCTTAAGGAGTTGGCCATTAATCTTGAAACTTCCGCTCTTTTCACCCCATACTTCAACTGCACCATGGGAAAAACACGTTTGATTAGATAAGGTCCAGTCCAACGAGATTTAAGCTTACTTGGAAAGAGACGAAGTCTTGAATTCAAGAGGAGAACTTGATCTCCTTCTTTGAGATCTTTTGGAATGATATGCTTATCATGCCAACGCTTCGCCCTTTTTTTGTAGATCTTGGCGTTTTCATAGGCATTTAAGCGGAGTTCTTCAAGCTCATTGAGGTCTAAGAGGCGCTTCTCGCCTGCTTCCTTCATGCCAAAGTTCAACCACTTCACAACCCAGTACGCCTTGTGTTCTAGCTCAACCGGGAGATGACAAGACTTCCCATACACAAGGTTGTATGGTATTGTACCTATGGGAATCTTGTATGCAGTGCTATATGCCCATAATGCATCATCTAACTTCAAGGACCAATCCTTCCTCGTCTTTGAGACCGTTTTCCCAAGGATGCCTTTGATCTCTCTATTCAAAATCTCCACTTGTCCACTCGTTTGTGGATGGTAGGGGGTGGCGATCTTGTGAGTCACCCCATACTTAGCTAGTAGAGTTTCGAATCGTCAGGCAATGAAGTGAGAACCTCCGTCACTAATGATGGTCCGTGGTGTCCCAAACCTTGGGAAAATAGTTCTATTAAAGAACTTAACTTTAACCATGACATCATTAGTTGGAGAGGCAATAGCTTCAACCCATCTTGAAACATAATCTACAGCTAGAAGTATGTATTGGTTTCCACAAGATGATGGGAAAGGTCCCATAAAGTCTACTCCCCAAACATCAAAGATTTCCACCTTCTGAATGTTATTTAGAGGCATCTCCTTTCTCCTAGAGATGTTTCCTGTTCTTTGACAAGCATCACAACAAGAAACAAAGGTTTGCACATCCTTAAACAAAGTAGGCCAAAAGAATCCAGATTGTAATACCTTAGCGTTAGTTTTATTGGAACTAGGTTGTCCTCCACAAGGTAGTGAATGACAATGACGAATGACACTTTGCATTTCGTCTTCCGGAACACATCTCCTAGTGATGCCGTCAGGACCTCTCTTGAATAGTAAAGGTTCATTCCAAAAGTATTGCCGGACATCCCTAAAGAACTTCTTCTTTTGTGCATATGATAATCCAGGAGGTATTTCCTAACAAAGCAAATAGTTAACAAAATCAGCAAACCATGGTTCATTACCTCTGGATATCTTGTCGATGCACTCCTCAATGATATGCAAGTGTTCATCCGGAAAGGAGTCATCTATAGGTAGCTCGTCGTCTTCAATGTGTGGTAGACAACTCAAGTGATCCACAACAGAATTTTCCGAGCCTTTCTTGTCATGGATCTCTAGATCGAATTCTCGTAGGAGAAGAATCCATCTAATCAGCCTTGGTTTCGCATCCTTCTTGGCAAGTAAATACCGGATCGCAGCATGATCCGTGTATATAACCACCTTTGCACCTACAAGATAAGAACGAAATTTTTCAAAGGCATATACAATAGCTAAAAATTCCTTTTCAGTTGTGGCGTAGTTGAGCTGCGCTTCGTCTAGCGTCTTGCTAGCATAGTAGATAGCATGGGTCCGTCCTTCCTTCTTTTGCCCAAGCACAGCTCCTACAGCTACGTCACTCGCATCACACATAACCTCGAATGGAAGATTCCAGTCCGGAGGTTGGATAATCGGGGCTGAGATGAGAGCTTCCCAAATCTTATAGAATGCATCTAAACAATCCCGCGAAAAGTCAAAAACTGTATCCTTATTAGCGAGCGGTTTTGATATCTTAGAAAAGTCTTTGATAAAACGTCAATAGAATCCAGCTTGTCCTAGAAAACTTCTTATCCCCTTCACCGAAGATGGAGGAGGAAGTTTCTCTATGGTCTCTATCTTAGCCTTGTCTACCTCAATCCCTCTACTAGAGATTAAGTGTCCTAGTACAATGCCTTCTTTTACCATGAATTGACACTTCTTCCAATTAAGAACTAGGTTAGTGTCTTCGCACCTTTGCAACACAAGAGAGAGGTTAGATAGACAATTATCAAATGAAGAACCATAAACAGAAAAATCGTCCATAAAAACCTCCATTATCTCCTCAATGTACTCCGAAAAGATGGCCATCATGCATCTTTGAAAAGTGGCTGGGGCGTTGCAAATCCCGAATGGCATCTGTCTATAGGCAAACGTACCCCATGGGCACGTGAACGTGGTCTTCTCTTGATCGTGCGGATGGATCGGTATCTGGAAGAAACCACTATAACTGTCAAGATAGCAAAAATAAGAATGTTGTGCTAACCTCTCAAGCATTTGATCAATGAATGGTAGCGGGAAGTGATCCTTCCTAGTTCCATTGTTCAGCTTGCGGTAATCAATGCACATCCTCCATCCCGTGACGGTTCTTGTAGGAATGAGTTCATTATTCTTGTTTGTTATAACCGTCATTCCTCCTTTCTTTGGAACAACTTGAACGGGGCTCACCCAGTTACTATCCGAGATAGGATAGATGATACCTGCGTCAAGCAACTTAAGAATCTCCTTCTTCACAACCTCCTTCATGATCGGATTTAACCGTCTTTGAGGTTGTCTCGAAGGCTTGAAATCTTCCTCCATTAGGATCTTATGCATGCATAATGATGGTTTAATTCCTACAAGATCCTCTATAGTATAGCCTAAGGCTTTTCTATGTTTCCTTAGAACAACCTTTAATCTCTCGTGTTCATCTTCACTTAATTCGGAACTAACTATTACGGGAAAAGTAGAATTAGTTCCAAGAAATGCATACCAAAGATGTGTGGGAAGTGGCTTCAATTCCATTGCTATTGATGCTTTTGATGACTCTTGAGGAGTGTTCAATGCTTCCTTAGAAGTCTCTAAGGGTGTAGGAGTGGTGGAAGAAGACTCAAGAGCATTTGTGGAAGGGACGTAATCATCTTCAAAAATCCCCAAAATTACGGCATCACTGTTACTTCCACGGCCGTGGTTTAGGGCGTGGAAGTCAATTACGGCACCACTGGTGGTTCCACGGCCGTGGTTTTAGCTGTGTAACTTACTAGAGTCCTCCGAATAGCTGATTACGGTCATGTTGGGGGAAACCACGGCCGTGGAATAGCACGACTAGCCGTGATTCCTCACGTTTTCTGACCCATCATAGAGTTTTTCAAACTCTTCATCATGCACTTCTTTTAGCTCCTCCAAGGCTTCAATCTCCTCATTGCAATCCTCTTCTTCTCCTTTCTCCATGATGCTCATGGTGATAACCTTTTGCAATGGATCCTTGAATAGAATCGAGCTTACTTCCTCTCTAGGTACTTCCTCGTCATAGACATTGAATATGTGTTCTCCAAGAGCTGGCTCTTTCACCAAGGTCGAGAGAACAAACACAACTTTCTCTTCACCTATATCAAACGCCAATCTAGCATTCTTGCAATCTACTATGCAACCGGATGTTGCAAGAAACGGTCTTTCGAGTATGATCGGAACCTGGCAATCTGCAGGAATGTCAAGAACTACAAAATCAATTGGAACGTAAAACTTACCGAGCTTGACTGGGATGTCCTCAATGACACCGACGGAACGAGTTATGGATCGATTCACCATGTATAACGTCATCTTCACCGGTTTAGGTTCACCTAAACCGATCTTCCTACACAAAGCAAGTGGAATAATGCTCACACTTGCTCCCAAGTCACAAAGAGCATCACATGTGACTTCTCCTACTCTAATTGGAACGCAAAATGACCCCGGATCTCTCAGCTTTGGGGACATCTTTTCAGTCATCATTTTGATGAGCTCCGAAGATTCTGAACTCATCTTGACTTCTCCAAAGTCCTCTAGCTTCCTCTTGTTAGAGAGGAGCTCTTTCAAAAATTTCCCATAAGCTGGCATACCTACAATTGCATCAATGAAAGGTATATTAATATGCAGTTTGCTCATGAGTTCAATAAACTTACCGAAATGCTTGTCTAGGCGCGCTCTTGCTCTAGACTGCGGGAATGGTAGGGGAGGTTTATAAGCTGGAGGAGGAACGTAGACATCTTCCTTCTCCTTCTCCTTATCTTTCTCCTTCTTAGTAGGGACTTCCACAAACTTGGGCTGCGGGTCGGTGGTTGTAACGCCACTCCTAGTGGTGATAGCCATCACCCTTCCCTTTGGGTTGTCCTCCGTCTTCCCGGGAAACTTTCCTTGATCCCTAGGAATTTCTCCAGCCTTGCTGAATACTTGGTTTTCTAAAGCTTTGTGAGCTTTATCAACCTTAGTTACGTAGCACTCTATCCCTTGAAGCTTTCCTAGAATTGTCTCCAACATAGGATCGGGTTTCTTCTTCTCCTTATTATTTGAACCATTTGATGTTTGCCCATGACTTTTCAAAGGGGTATAAGAAGAGGGAGATGTTAGTGAATTTCCAAAATTTGTATAGGCATTACCGGAATTTTGTTGTTTTTGGTTGGAATGCCAATTGTTGTTGGAATTTCGGTTGTTGTTGTTGTTATTCCAATTATTGTTGTTCCAATTGTTGTTCCGGTTCCCTTGATGGTTGCTGTTGTTGCCTAAGTAGCGAACATCTTGCTCCTTTGATTGTTGAAAACCATCTCTCCTTCAATTCCTTGATTTCGGTATTGAGGGAAAATATTTGAGTTTGTGTAGCTTGTCTTAGCTTCACTCCCGGCTCAATCTTCCGGTGGGAATACTTCTCAATCACTTGGTCTTGCTTCTCAATGAAGTCCCAAGCATCATCCTCTCTCATGTCCATGAATGTACCACAAGAGAGAGATTGGAGGTTGAATTGTGTGTCCACATCCAACCCCTTGTAGTAAATCTCTAGCAACTCAAGCTTTGAAATGCCATGGTGTGGGCAATCCAATAAGAGGTCCTGAAACCTTTCCCATGATTGAAACAAACTTTCGTTAGTTTTCATAGAAAATGCATTAATCTTACTTCTCAACTCCGCCGTCTTGGATGGCGGAAAGAACTTGGTGAGGAACTCCAAAGATAGATCCTCCCATGTGGCCAGCTTTGTAGCTGGAAGAGCTTGATACCAAGTCAATGCTTTATCCTTCAAAGAAAAGAAAAACGGCTTGATTTTATAGTTATTGGTAGTAGCCCTTTTTGGCTTCAATGTTTCCATTAAAATCTCAAAATTTTGTAAATGTTGGTGTGGAGATTCAACACTAGTTCCACCAAATTGACTTTGGCGAACCATGGTAATAACTTGCGGGCTAAAGCTGAATTCGTGGATGTCCTCAGCTCCGAAATTCACACCTAGACGGCGTGGTTGCTGAATTGGATCCATCCTTTGCCCCAGAGTTCGTGGTTCATCCCCTCCATTAGCAACTCTCACATCTCCACCTAGAATGCGAGGAACAACCGGTGGTCTTGGGTTGTTACGGATGGGGTGAATCACTGGATCGATTTCTTCAAGTTCCGGCATGTCCGGATCGATTTCCTCATCATCGGACGAATCATCTCTAGTGGACTTACTTGGTTTCTTGACCTTCTTCTTCTTCTTAGCATGATTCAGCTCCAACTTCATGTCCAACATCACAGCTTTGAGTTCATCAATTTGAAATTGATGACTTTTTGCCTCGTCCACACGAGCTTTCTCACTCAACTTAAGTTGACGTTGAGCTTCATCCAACTCAGCTTGGATGTTTCTTTTATTATTTTCAGTCATCTTTTTCTCTTTCAACTTTCTTCTTAAGATTCTCTCAAGTTCTGGATCAAAAGGAACTAGATCTTTGGTAGATCTAGTCTTTCGCATATACCTAAAGAACCTACAAAAAGCACTCACAAAAAGATATCAAATAACAAGAGCAAAAGCTCCCAAGCTCGACAACCGAAAACCGGAAATGGTCTTGACCAACTCCACGGCAACAACGCCAAAAACTTGTTCGCCCAAAAGCGTGCGTGCAAATATGTTTTAAATTTATAAAACTAGAATAAGAGCAAGCGAACCCGCAGTGTACGGATCGGCGTAGACTAGCAAGTATTCCAGAGTATCGATCTCAGTGAATTGGTGAAACAAAACCAGTTTCAAGTAATCGAGCAAATAAGAATGTAGAAGCTTTGCAAATAATTGGGAAAACAGCAACCCTAAAGAGCCAGGTATCCAATTGTGGCAATCGATTCAAGATATACTATAGATATAAGGACAGAGTTGAGAATTGTGAGGTATACTAAAGTAAGGGAATGTACGGCAAAGTTCCAAAACCCTATATGTCTAATCCAAAGACTCTCTCTATAAAGGTTGTTGAGGCTGCAGTATAGAAAGGATGTAAAGGTAAGAATTAATCTCAAATACCCATGCCCAAACCCAAGGAATCAAAGACAAGCCAAAACGGTTAAGGTTGTGACACTCGAAACCGAAATAGAGGATGTTGAGTCTCACTACTACCTAGAAAAGGCAAGCCAAGGCTAGGTTAAAGCAAATCTTTAACTTTGGATTAAAGCAAAAGTAAAGTTCGTAAAACAGGGAAAATCACGGCTAGATCTTGAGATTCCACGGCCGTGGAACTCAAGAACAGACCGTGATTTAGGGTGTCGACGATATTTCTCACACTCTCAGGGTCCAATCAAATTACGATCGATCTATCATCATCTAAGCCACAACTATCAACCCTTCACCTTAGAATTGCTAAAGGTTTTAGCCAATAATCATCATTATGATATCAATAATCAAATTAAGAAGTATGGTTTAGAGCGTGGTTCTTCAGATCCTCTTCCACGACCGTAATTCAGGGCGTGGAGTTGCTTTCCTCTTTCTTTGCCTTTGTTTCGTGCAATCTTCCATCCATGCTCCTTCCTTAGCCTTTCTACTGCATCTCCTTGCCATCAAATGTGATCAAACACTCCTTTCCTTCCTCATTTTTCTCCAATCCAAGCTTTATTCACCTAAAAACACAAAGAAGCTAGTGTAGATCTCTATATCGACAAAGTGGGTGAACTAGCTCACAATTGCTTCGAATCCTCCTGGCGGCATGTATGAAAAAACTGATATTGGGAGGGTATCCCCCAGCAATAGGCCACGAATTATTCCCGTCCTGGATGTAGAGCGGCGAAGCCAATCGAACCGGGAGTTACTTACCAACCTTTCAAAAAAAAAAAGAGGGAAAAACAACTAAACAAGAGCCTAAAATATCGTCATATTTCATGCTAACACGCCAATTCTCCAAAACAGTCCGATATATTGTGACTTCAACTCCCTTCTAATGACCAACATGTATGATGCCTCACGTCCGTGATACTCTTAAATCGGCTCGTCTCTTATCCGAACCCAAGAGGTCCGTATCACACTAGCATGTCTCTTCATAACAAGATACCGACTTCATCATATATGCGTGTGTAAAAGCGCCTTACTCTCGACTGTTCCATGGTTCATTTCCTTATGTATCCACAATCGTCTAAACACGTAGGCGAAACTTCCTTCGTTACCTCAAACGTATTCCAAGCCCTGCTTGGAAGTATTCATATGTCGTATAGCTCCTTGAACTAAATGTCTGAGCCAAAGAAAACGGACTAGTGTCACTCATCTCTTCAGCTTCTATTCAAGTTCCCCGTACATGTCTCGGATCCCATGATCTAATTGTCTTTCCCTGAGAGGAGGAAATAGTCAAACCATCCCGCAACTCGGCGGTTATAGCCCACCAACTTATATTGCATACTTCTTCCACATAACTTGGAGGCATTATTGAAACTACCACCTCGTTTTCGTTTGATTGACTAGATATTCTCAACCCCGCTACGTACGTCTCTTCGGAGCTCTCGTCGGACGTCCCATCCCGTTAGATTACTCTTCTCGTCTCGCGTAGCTTGTATCATCGTCATCCTATGTCAAGCTCGTTCCTCCCAATTTTGCAACATTAAGCATAAGCTTAGGGTTCACCTTGGAACCACCCGAAACCACAAACCTAACGTTATTACCGCAACTTGATTCAGAAACCCGATAAAAGAACTTCTATATAAGCCAACTTAACAATCGTACTTGCGAGTCCACCACGCTTCACTACAACTTGTAATGACCATACAGGCCCGAAACACCATCTTACTTAGGTCCTTTCTCCTGTCCACCTAACTCGGGGACATCTTGACTGCAAATCGATCATAAACAAACGTTGTAATCCCATATAACTGGTTCAACGAGTCGTCCACCGCGGGAGGAAAGTACTTATCTTCCTCGTTATTCTCACGAGGTTCTCAATATCCAAAGTTAAACTTCTCGACTCGTGTCCTTCATCAAAAACACGTACCCGAAAGCCTTGTGGTGAAAAACCAAAAGGAACTCCCTATCCAAAACCACTGAAACCTCCAACTTGTAAATCCTCAAGTGCCATTCTCTTAAGCTTAAAGATTATAACATTACTATATCCTTGGTAGCTCTTCAGGTGAGTTCTAAAAACTTGACTCCTTTTCTTCTCGCGGAAACATCTCATCCGTTTCGTACCATGCATCCTCTATATACTCCCGTTTACGTACCACCCACATGGAACCTTACCTTCTCCTCAATCCAGTAGATCATCATATCTTGCTTAAACATGTAAGGTTCTCATCCGAGCCATTCCTCCAAATATTAAATCTTGAGAGCTAAGAAGGTCGTAAAAAGGGTCAATACCATCCCTCCCTGGGAGGTCTATTACCGTCACTTGCTTTAACCAATCAGCGTTATAGTAATCACGACAATCACGCCTTTATGATGTACTTCTTTACTATCATCATTGAACCATCCAGAAAAATCCAAGCTTTTATCACCGCCCTTTTATATTCTCCTCTCGAGGTTATACCTCCCGTCTACCATTCCTTAATAGGCAACCCGCACCTTATGCGTTCTTGGTTGTCATTGATCAGCTTATAGTTGACCTTCTCCAAGGTCACCAACTTACCATTTTACTACACTTTCCATGTTACGATATTTCATGAAGGTTACCCTCCTTGGGGTACTCCATCTCAACTCCCTTAGCTCCTTCCATGTTTCGTACCTCCTTCCTCTTCCATAAAGTAACCATACTCTTCTCAGCCTCGTGCTCTGTATGAATCGCCTTTATAGACTTAATCGCACCTCAGGATATCTCGTAAACGTGTTTCCTCAAAATATATAACGTTATATAGTAGCCGCTCACGTTTCTCTCGATTTTCGTCTTAAATCTTTCCATAACTAAAGCTCCTAGTTGCGTCACTCCTCTTCTCGGGATCACATTTACTCGTACTTCTTTCTTCTTGGCATTTCTTAGCCTTATCGTCATACGGGATTCGGTAAACTCCTCATGAATCCTTACCATGCCATTCTTCTCATAACTCTCGTAATGTTGACTCTTCACTTATTGGTACCTCGTAAGCTTAACTTATGATATCTTTTATATTACACCGGGCTCGATCGCTCTTCTCCTCTTGACTCCAAAGCTTAGGAGCGTCTAAAGAAAGCTTCATTTCTCGTAATGGAACACCGCCTTTAACCTCGTTAGACTACACCCATATCCTCCTCGATTCACATGTTTAGTTTTCCATGCGTCTTCTTGAAATCATATTGTTGTTATCTCTATTGATCTCGTTATCTTCCCAATGGCGACTTCCTTGTAACCACTTTCACACCTTTAAGTTACTCCTCTTCTTGTATGGTACCCGTCTCGGTTTCTCTTAAGTTAACTCGAGTCTTCCTTCCACTTGTTCGTCCTTGGTTTATGTCATCTCCACTCCTTCTCTTCGACACCCTTATAAAGGAATCCAGGAAACACCATGGTGTTCGTCCGCACGAAATGCTCAACTCAATACTTGAGCGTACTCCTCCACATATGAACGCTATCCCAAGCCACAATGTTGTTTTAACGATGATATCTTACTATCATCTTTTCTATAAGGTCCTATATCACGACATGCTAACACATCCGGAAAATCTAATACAACAAACCAGGTCCAAAACACACTATAGTTCACATATATAATTATACACACATATATCAATTCCATCATACAACTACAATCCACATATACTATACATATCTACATATATATATATATATATATATATATATATATATATATATATATATATATATATATATATATATATATATATATATATATATATATATCAAATAAACTAAGTTGCCGAGATCCGCGGAAGGAGTGGTGGTCCGTACATTCTACCCCGACTAACTATGCTCGTGATTTTGAAAACGAAAATCATTTTAAACTTAGAACCCTTTAGGGTTCTCTTTCCCTCTATTCGGCTTTTAGAAGATTGCGAGTGCCATTGTTATCAACCTAGGGCTCTTATACCACTTTGTAACACCCCGATTCCTTGGGACTCGGGATTCTATGGGCGGAGACCTCACAATGGGTCCCGACTCTTAGCCTGACAACAATTTCACCGGATCTTGTAACAAGGCACAAATAAAGGATAAAACGAAATACATTTTGATGCAACGCAAGGAACCCGAAAGAAAACAAACAACGGACTTCAGCCGAAAACAACTACAAGGACCAATGCCATACATGCGACATACAAAGAACCAATATACAAAACTCCAACCAAGGCTCCAACCCGAAAACCCCTCCTAAAATGTATGGAACCCCGGCTGCCCACTCCTCCGGATCTCTCGGCCGCAATCCTATCCTGCATGGAAACTACAAAATCGGTATAAAACCGTTAGCTAATATTCGAAGCATTAGAAACAGGGTGAAGGCACACGCACACACAAATAACCATAAACATACAACATACTCCAAAAACACACAAGTCCGGTTCATTATCTTTTTATTTATTAAGTCATATCCCAATCTAATTCAACTTTCATTTGTGACACGAGAATCACTGCATGATCTGGCCGTCTACTTGCCCGGGCTAGTCACCGAGAACCCCCTTGCTCTCCGCAAAAGCTAGGAAGTGTTGTCATCGCCCGTTATCATAAAATTGGGCCAAAATAAAAAATATAAAGTCGTCCTATGTCCGGTTCCATTGTTATAACATAAACGATATATAAGCATAGACCAAACATAACAACAAACACACACCACCAAACACACACGAATGCTAATACAAGGAATACGAGCTAAGTAAGTCCGGAGACTTACCTCCTCTTTACACTCAACTCACAACACTCTCTCTTCCCTTGGGAAGAAGCCCATTACCTGTTCACAAGAGGATATATATCAACAACTCGCTCAACTCAAAAGTCTAAGGCATCTCACACAAACGATCTACGCAAGATCATTGACTTTCATTATAGGACCACATCCTAGAATCTATCACACTCACATCTCACTCAACGCATGAGGAGATCTCTCAACATCCTACTAACTCTCACATGATCATATTCAACAACGACAAATAACGTAAAAGCCTATGAAGTGAAACATGCTCATCACACTCGCCTAAGGTCTCAAAAGCCACTACATGACATTCTCATCTATCCTAGGTCCAAAACTAGCATGATACTATCATAACACTCTCTAGGATTATCAAAGAACACAAGCTCAAAGGAGGGCACTCACCACGCAAAGGCACGGGCTCGGAAGAAGGAAGCACAACTACAAAAGGGAGAAGAAGACCACAAGGGCCTGCTGGCTGAGCCAATGGCCCCCCCTGCGGCCCAGAGGGTCGCCCCTATGGCTCATGTTGGCTGCCCCTACAGCTCATGCTGGCCGCCCCTGTAGGTCATACAATAGTGGGTCGTCTTCTTCGTCTTCGATTGTGGATCTTGGGCTCCAATGGCCTCCTTCTCTTGCTGGATATTCTCCCAACATCATCTATTGTATCAAGGCTCTCCCATACGACCTAATCGAGCTTAGAACACATGCATCCAAAGATCAAGAAGAATCCATTTCCAAAGCTTCATCCATGGCAATGGAGAAGGAGAAAAGAAGAGGAAGCTATGCATCAAGGAAGAAGAAGGGAGGAAGAAGAAGAGACTTACCAAACCGAACCATGGAGCTCTCCACTACTGGCCACACTCAAGGAGATCCAAAGGAAGAAAATGGAAAAGAGGTCAAGTGAAGGGAAGAAGAGTGAAGGACCAACGTGAAAGAAAAGTAAGAGGAGAGAGAGAGAACAAGGCTAAAAAGGTGGGAGGGGAACAAGGGGTCAGCTGACCTCCTTGTCACTTTGCACTAGGAACGAGGGGTCCAAACGGTAAGGATGCGATAATGAGGGGTCGGAACGAGATTTGGAATAAAACCCGTCACTCATTACCTCGTGCATGCGGGAAAACTGAGCCGCGACTGTGGGAAGATCGATAACTCGCTCTCAAACCGCAAAATGAAAATTCTGTATGTTACATCAAAAGAGGTCAAAATTTTCGTATCTAGTGAGGTGCTCAAACAACATGATCAAGATAAGAAGAAAAGAGATGAATTGCCTTAGTCTTTCCTAGATGATTTGTAAGAACTAGCATGTAATTTCGACCATTAATTTTCAATTCAATCTAGACAAAAAATCATCATCACAATTCATACATTGCATTCTAGAGAAGTATTCAAGTCCACATATGCATAAATCCATTCAACACACAAGACCATCCAGAGCGAATCCACAAAACAATAATCATCATAAGGGTCATGTCTTACTTAGATGCACATATTTTTTTAAAAAAATTTCAATTTTTTTTGAAATTTTGTTATAAGTATATGCAATGCTAGACATGAAAAGAAATGTGTGACTATAAATTGAAACTATCCTAGATGCGATCATGCAAAGGATCATGAAAACCCCACCCCATACTTAAGAACCACATTGTCCCCAATGTGCAAATCAAGTAAAGAAGTGGTGGAAATGATCGATCAAACATGGTAGAGAGCTCAATATGGTCATTCCAGCGTTGGGACTCGCGCCAAGGTGAATGCAAGATGGGAGCTCTTCGACCTCTCAAAGACACCTTATGCCGTCCAAGTCTCACGCCCGCTCCACCCATGGTTGAAAATAGGATCATCATCAACAACTTGCTTTCAAGGCTTCCTTATTACCTAGACTCAAACACACAACACAAAACACATACAACACACAAAAACAAAAGCAAAAACAAAAAAGAAAAGTGAAAGGGTGTTACCCTTGGGTTGCGTCCCAAGAAGCGCTTCTTTTAGGTCATTAGCTTGACCAAACTCCATGGATGCGTCAATCCACTTTGAATACCATGATTTGCTTGATGAGTCCAAGCAACCATCTCTTTCCGACATCCATGATGCCAAGCATGGGCCACTTGATGCCCAAATAAACCTTAAGCACTTGCTTCAACGGTAAGTAGTAGACTCCTTCATGACCGCTCTCTTGATGATAGTGAAAACTCCACCTTGTTTATAATGTTTTACAGGTGTTGATGATGGAAGATATAACACAAATGTAGTATTTGGATACACTAACAATGTATTGATTATATTCTCTAGATACTTGGTTGTTTTGAATTCAGTGCAGGTCTTATCGAATGTCAAGGGCCTTGATATGGAATTCAAGGGCCTTGAAGTATAACTCAAAGACACAAGGAATATAGTACTATAAAGGAACCATCTCAAAGGCCTTGGAGTTATATAGTTGCACGAAACAAGGATTCAAATGCAAAGAAGATTTTTCAGGAATGATTTGCTCAACAGAAAGATTTCAGGGAAAATCTTTTCAACCAAAGATTTCAACCGAAGATTATAGAATCTTTTTAGAAGATTTTCTAAAACCAAAAAGCGTCAAGATATTTTCTCTTTCGGTTCAACAAAAAACGATAAGATTAAGGAGCTAAGGATTCGACATGTTCTCAGGAGTTGAAGATCTGCAACGTCTACCTTATCTCTAAACAAGAAGCGATATTCATAGAGAAGAAGATTCATCTTCAAACGGTCATCTCTCCAACGGCTAGAAGACCTCTCCATAGAAGAGTATAAATGAAGATGGTAATCGAAGAAGAAAAAACACACAAGCATATACGGAAAACATCTTTACGTCTTCAAGAAACCGAAATATCTTCATTTGATTCATTGTTTTTCTTTCGCTCCTTCTAAAAAGCTTTATCCCCTTAGAGAGAGTTAAAACACAAGAACTCCATTAGAAGATCTAAATAGTGTTACACTAGAGTGTGTGTTACTCTGTGAAGTAACTAGGCTATTATAGCTAGGTTGAGAGTTGGAGCTAGATCGTAGCATTGGTTACAGTGAGAGAAGAAGGGGATTTCTTCTAGTTTGTATCTAGGACTCTTTGAAGCTGATAATAGATAGATAGATCCTAAGGCTATACCTTGGGACGGAGAGTAGGTGTTCGCTTTAAACGGTGTGTGCAAGCTTTAAATTTATAATCCAAGAAGTATGCTTAAACAAGGATGCGAACCCGCAGTGTACGGGTCAATTGTAATAAAAAGCAAGAATTCCTGGGGTCGATCACAGGGACTTAGGTGAAACAAAGCACATAATTGGTTGTCAAGTATTGCAATTAACCAAAAGCAATTAAAGCAATCAAAGATGATATAAAAGTCAATTAAGGGGAAATGCGGATTCTAGGGATTAAAGCATCTAGTTGTGGTTCCGACTCAAAATCTCAAAGGATAACACAGACAAAGCTGAGGTTTTGCAAAGGGAAGGTGTTTCTAAGATGGGAATAGATCACCGGGTAAGTCTCACTACTCACTATCCCAAACCAAAGCTCCTATTACCGGGTAAGTCTCAAGATACTAAGGAAAGGAACTATAATCTCAAACCAACACACCACCTAAGGGAATAGAATCAACCTTTACCGGGTAAGTGATAGCATGAATTATAGTCTATATTTTGGGGTTTGTTTGGACGTTTTATCTTCAAAAATCTGCATGTTTGTATGTATAATATGTGATTCTATTACCATTTCATCTACCTTTGCGAGAATCGAGGTCTACACCTAGTTTCGTTGTAATTGCAGGTAATATGGTACGTTTTGCATCAAAAAGGAGCAAAAGGAGTCATTAGTCATTTGGAGCTACATCCAGGGAGCATAGCCGTGGATTAAAGATTTACTTTGGACCAGTTTTGAGAGATTTCACATTCAGTTATGATTCACCTCGGTTGACTACAGATTCACCTCGACCGAGGTGATCCAGAGACGCCGACTCGACCGAGGCGAACACCTAGGACGCGGCGAGTATATTTTATTCTTGGCTGAGATCTTTTAAAGTTGGAAAGTGATCTTATATTTTTTGGCTTGGCTCTTGGAAGGAAGGAGATATGCAGAATCATATATTTTACCTATATTTATGGGAAAATATCTTTCTAAGATTTATTATCTTTGGAGGGTTATTTTCCTATAAAAAGGGTTGGATTTCCACAATTCCGACATCACGCTATACCGTCGATCAGGGTTTATAGCACGCAGCAGCAGCAGCCTACTCCAGTTGGGAGAGATTCGAAGAACCTTTTTGAAGGTTGAAGGAAGATTGAAGTTCATAGCTTTTATAGCTTTATTGAAGGGTTTTTGTAAGATTGTCTTCAATTCCCTCAATTGTTGTCTTGTCTTTTTGGATTGCTATCCAAGGAACGCTTTGTTGTGATATTTGATTCAGTTATTGAAGTCTTTTCATTAAATTCTTCTTTGTTCAAATATTCACCTTCTTCCCATATATTTTAATACTTTCATTATGATGATGAGTGGCTAATTTCCTTCTGTGATTCTAGGGTGATTGACTGAAGGTTATGGGAAAAACAATGATAGAATAATCTTAGATTCCAGTAGGATCCTGAAAGTTCGAGTCTTTAACCTTAACCCTAAGCATCTCGTTCGGTTGATGAACACCTCGGCCGGGGTGGAAACTGGCTGACCGAGGTGACTTATCTGATCCATAACTGAGAGTTAAGTGTTAGAGTTTGCCAAATCCTATTCTTATTACACCTTCCTGGTTCAAAGCAAGCTTAGGATGAGACTTACCCGGTAATTCCTTAGTTTGTGTACCAACGATCATAAGTGTAGGTAATAAAGGTTTATCCTTTATTGGGGTTTGAGTGTGCTTCCATCCCATCTTCGTGAGTTAACCTGAGACTTACCCGGTAAAGGTTGATTCTATTCCCTTAGATAGTGTGTTAGTTTGAGGTAATAGTTCTTTATCTTGATTCCTTGAGACTTACCCGGTAATAGGAGTTACGGTTTAGGATTAGTGTGTAGTGAGACTTACCCGGTGATCTACTCCCCTTAGTAACACCTTCCCCACGCAAAAATCTCAGCTTTGTCCGCTTATCTATAGATCTTGAGTTGGAACCACAACTAGATGCTTTAATCCCTAGAATTGCATGTTTGCTTTATTGACTTCTTATTCATCTTTGATTGTGTTAATCGCTCTTGTGGTTAGTATTGATAAAGCACACCGTATCGACTTTGTTTCACCGAGTCCCTGTGATCGACCCCTGGAATTTTCTTGCTTTTACTACGATTGACCCGTACACTGCGGGTTCGCATCCTTGTTTTAAGCTTAAGTCTAGGGTTATAAATTTAAAGCTTGCACACACCGTTTGGAGCGAACAAGTTTTTGGCGCCGTTGCCGGGGACTTGGTCTAGACCGAGCCGGTTGCGGTTTGCTTTCGGGGCACTTGCCCCTGTTGCTACTAACTACTCTTTCTATGAGTTTTGTAGTTTTCAGGATTTCCGATGACTACATTTGATTCAGCCTGGATAGCAAGACAAAGTGCTAGGGCGGACCATTATGAATACTTGGAAGAGAAGTACTCCTTCTATTGGTTCAACAATGAATGGGAAAGAGAAGAGGCCATTCAGCATGAACTTGCGATATGGGATGAGAAGAATGTCCCTAAAAACATTTATGAGCAACCTTTTGAAGACTCTCTCGAATCAAGATTGGAGAAGTTGATGAAGAAGGTGGAGGAGCTCAAGGAAAGCACCCTATCCTATGCTAAGCCGAAAGAGGAGCATAAGGAAGTGTTGCACGTTCCAAGCATTCCTTTTGTCAAACCGGAAGTTTCTCCTGAAGCTTTTGTGGAAGAGGGGGATGTGGAAGATCTCGATCCGACTGTTGAGACCTCGGCCGAGGTGAAAGAGAGATCGGCCGAGGTGGAGGAAAAATCTGTAGAACTGCAAGATACGGAGAACCTCGGCCAAATTACTGAGACTGTGGTCAAGGTGGAAGAAAGATCAGCTGAGTTGGGAGAGATTTCGTGTGTGGACTATCAACCCAACATGAAACTTGTCTCAAACTTTGGAGAACTTTACAAGGTAATTTCTCTTACTTCGTTTGAATTTCCTACTAAAGTTCTAAATTTCTTCAGGGAAGCACCGAAGAGTTGGAGGTCTCTTCCGAAAGAACCTCTCAAGATCAAGATGAAGTCTTTCTTGAAATTGTTGGAAGAGGAAGCTCCTCGGATCATGAGGAGTGGAGTTGGCAAGCACTACACCGCTAAGGCGATGAAGAGTCTCTTGTTCAAGTATGGGGTCCCTCGCATGCTCAGGACCCTGTACCATCCCCAAGCTATAGATGGGGAAGCTGCTATAATTCTTGAGAAACTGTTTTCTCGATCAAGGAAAGGATGGGACACGAGGAATGTCCCATTGAAGTGTAGGAAGTCTAGACGAATTCCGGTGGGAATCAAACCGTACAAGCTTGTACGTGGGAGATCTTACCATTTGCCGGTGAAGTTAGGAACCGGAACCTTCTTGGAAGATTTTTACGGATGTGATGAGCACTCCACGACATTCGAAGTGCATTGAGTAATCCCATGCCGTATGGTCCAGCTAGCGACCTTAAACCAAGCGCTTCTTGAGAGGCAACCCAAGGTATTGCTTTCTTCTCCCTTTTCTAGTTTAGTTTAGATAGTTGCTTTGTTTTTGTTTTCCTCTAGACAACAACCAGGTATTCCAAAAGGAAGGATCACAGTTCAGGAGCTACACTGGAAGAACAAAATTTCGAGAACTTGAGGAAACGAGCTTTACTGAGATACATCTCGGGTACTGTCAGAACACCTCGACCGAGATGTGCTTCGCCAACCGAGATGGTCATTTCTGGGAGCTGTTTCTTACTCCTTCATGCAGTTTAGCTATGTTCGGTGAGTATCCTGTCCTTAGACTTATTTTGACCCACTGGGACAGTGTGTCCCAAGTATGGGGTATGCGGATATGTTATTTGACTATGGATGATTGTATGCTACTTTGATGGATATATATGATCTTATTATGCTTCACTTTCGCTTCTATATGTTTATCTGAGATTACATACATGCATACAGGTTATTTGATTGAGAAAAACGTCGAAACTGAAAAAAATGGTTTTTAAAAAAAAATTTTTTGACCTCGACCGGGGCAGTTCTGGCCGAACGAGGTGTTTCACCTCGGTTGACCCAAGAACACCTCGACCGAGGTATGTTAACTGAGAGTTTTCGAAAACGATTTTTTGTGTTACTTATCTGGATATGATCTCAGTGAAGATCTTGTTTACTGACTTGGTTTTGAATTCTTTATGTGTTTGAAAGGTTTTATAATATGTTTAAGTTGCTAAATGCTTTGTTTGAAATTATTTGGCATGTTTAATACTTTGTTTTTATCCAAATTATGTTGAATTTGAAGGTTGACACCACAAGATAAGTTCTCTCACTTTCTTCCTGGAAAGACCAAGGCAATTCATTCTTCTCTCTTCTTCTTCTTGATCATGCTTAGCCCCTCATATACATTTTGCCTCCCTTTACCTATCCGGGAATTTGGAAGCAAGCGAAGTGGTGAAAGCAAGTGAAGTTAAAGTTGAGAAGTTGGCTGGAAGTGAAAGTGCTAGAAAGTAATAATAGGTTTGGGGAAGTCAATCATGAAGATGAGTAACTCGGCACCATTCACATAGCCGGGTGTTTGTGTCTTGCCAAAGTCGGATTGAGCGATATTCCTAACGGGTCATGGTATGTGCATCAAGGGTTCGATGCATCTTGAGAAATTGATGATTGCAGATTTCCTAGGCTTCGGTTATTGTGCACCTCTATCCGCATCCCAAAAAGTAAAGTAAAAAGAAAAAAAAAGTGGAATAAGCAAAGCTTATTGGTGGAAGATGTTGCAAGTCAAAGTGGAAGTGAAGTTCATCCTTTTCCCGGATTCTATCACCACATTACCTTACATACATCCCTACCCTACACGTTTCTTGACCTTTTCTTTTGGGAAGCCCTTGAGACCTTGAGCTTGTTGATTGACTTAGCGGTTTAAACTGGATTATACATGATTAATTTTGATAATTATGAATTATTATGCATTCTATGATTTTATGCAAAGATGAACAACTTTTCTATATTTATAAAATGTTTTAAGCATATTGAGTTTTTAATTTCCAGGAAGTACTCTCTTAGAGTGATCTATGATAGTTGCACACCATAAAATGTTTTTGAAAGACTTTTTCATTGATTTTATTGACTTATAATCCATTCTATCTTGTCTTCTATATGCAGAACTTGCTTGGGGACAAGCAAGGGCTAAGTATGGGGTATTTTGATAGCATGAATTATAGTCTATATTTTGGGGTTTGTTTGGACGTTTTATCTTCAAAAATCTGCATGTTTGTATGTATAATATGTGATTCTATTACCATTTCATCTACCTTTGCGAGAATCGAGGTCTACACCTAGTTTCGTTGTAATTGCAGGTAATATGGTACGTTTTGCATCAAAAAGGAGCAAAAGGAGTCATTAGTCATTTGGAGCTACATCCAGGGAGCATAGCCGTGGATTAAAGATTTACTTTGGACCAGTTTTGAGAGATTTCACATTCAGTTATGATTCACCTCGGTTGACTACAGATTCACCTCGACCGAGGTGATCCAGAGACGCCGACTCGACCGAGGCGAACACCTAGGACGCGGCGAGTATATTTTATTCTTGGCTGAGATCTTTTAAAGTTGGAAAGTGATCTTATATTTTTTGGCTTGGCTCCTGGAAGGAAGGAGATATGTAGAATCATATATTTTACCTATATTTATGGGAAAATATCTTTCTAAGATTTATTATCTTTGGAGGGTTATTTTCCTATAAAAAGGGTTGGATTTCCACAATTCCGACATCACGCTATACCGTCGATCAGGGTTTATAGCACGCAGCAGCATCAGCCTACTCCAGTTGGGAGAGATTCGAAGAACCTTTTTGAAGGTTGAAGGAAGATTGAAGTTCATAGCTTTTATAGCTTTATTGAAGGGTTTTTGTAAGATTGTCTTCAATTCCCTCAATTGTTGTCTTGTCTTTTTGGATTGCTATCCAAGGAACGCTTTGTTGTGATATTTGATTCAGTTATTGAAGTCTTTTCATTAAATTCTTCTTTGTTCAAATATTCACCTTCTTCCCATATATTTTAATACTTTCATTATGATGATGAGTGGCTAATTTCCTTGTGTGATTCTAGGGTGATTGACTGAAGGTTATGGGAAAAACAATGATAGAATAATCTTAGATTCCAGTAGGATCCTGAAAGTTCGAGTCTTTAACCTTAACCCTAAGCATCTCGTTCGGTTGATGAACACCTCGGCCGGGGTGGAAATTGGCTGACCGAGGTGACTTATCTGATCCATAATTGAGAGTTAAGTGTTAGAGTTTGCCAAATCCTATTCTTATTACACCTTCCTGGTTCAAAGCAAGCTTAGGATGAGACTTACCCGGTAATTCCTTAGTTTGTGTACCAACGATCATAAGTGTAGGTAATAAAGGTTTATCCTTTATTGGGGTTTGAGTGTGCTTCCATCCCATCTTCGTGAGTTAACCTGAGACTTACCCGGTAAAGGTTGATTCTATTCCCTTAGATGGTGTGTTAGTTTGAGGTAATAGTTCTTTATCTTGATTCCTTGAGACTTACCCGGTAATAGGAGTTACGGTTTAGGATTAGTGTGTAGTGAGACTTATCCGGTGATCTACTCCACTTTAGTAACACCTTCCCCACGCAAAAATCTCAGCTTTGTCCGCTTATCTATAGATCTTGAGTTGGAACCACAACTAGATGCTTTAATCCCTAGAATTGCATGTTTGCTTTATTGACTTCTTATTCATCTTTGATTGTGTTAATCGCTCTTGTGGTTAGTATTGATAAAGCACACCGTATCGACTTTGTTTCACCGAGTCCCTGTGATCGACCCTTGGAATTTTCTTGCTTTTACTACGATTGACCCGTACACTGCGGGTTCGCATCCTTGTTTTAAGCTTAAGTCTAGGGTTATAACTTTAAAGCTTGCACACACCGTTTGGAGCGAACAAGTTTTTGGCGCCGTTGCCGGGGACTTGGTCTAGACCGAGCCGGTTGCGGTTTGCTTTCGGGGTACTTGCCCCTGTTGCTACTAACTACTCTTTCTATGAGTTTTGTAGTTTTCAGGATTTCCGATGACTACATTTGATTCAGCCTTGATAGCAAGACAAAGTGCTAGGGCGGACCATTATGAATACTTGGAAGAGAAGTACTCCTTCTATTGGTTCAACAATGAATGGGAAAGAGAAGAGGCCATTCAGCATGAACTTGCGATATGGGATGAGAAGAATGTCCCTAAAAACATTTATGAGCAACCTTTTGAAGACTCTCTTGAATCAAGATTGGAGAAGTTGATGAAGAAGGTGGAGGAGCTCAAGGAAAGCACCCTATCCTATGCTAAGCCGAAAGAGGAGCATAAGGAAGTGTTGCACGTTCCAAGCATTCCTTTTGTCAAACCGGAAGTTTCTCCTGAAGCTTTTGTGGAAGAGGGGGATGTGGAAGTTCTCGATCCGACTGTTGAGACCTCGGCCGAGGTGAAAGAGAGATCGGCCGAGGTGGAGGAAAAATTTGCAGAACTGCAAGATACGGAGAACCTCGGCCAAATTACTGAGACTGTGGTCAAGGTGGAAGAAAGATCAGCTGAGTTGGGAGAGATTTCGTGTGTGGACTATCAACCCAACATGAAACTTGTCTCAAACTTTGGAGAACTTTACAAGGTAATTTCTCTTACTTCGTTTGAATTTCCTACTAAAGTTCTAAATTTCTTCAGGGAAGCACCGAAGAGTTGGAGGTCTCTTCCGAAAGAATCTCTCAAGATCAAGATGAAGTCTTTCTTGAAATTGTTGGAAGAAGAAGCTCCTCGGATCATGAGGAGTGGAGTTGGCAAGCACTACACCGCTAAGGCGATGAAGAGTCTCTTGTTCAAGTATGGGGTCCCTCGCATGCTCAGGACCCTGTACCATCCCCAAGCTATAGATGGGGAAGCTGCTATAATTCTTGAGAAACTGTTTTCTCGATCAAGGAAAGGATGGGACACGAGGAATGTCCCATTGAAGTGTAGGAAGTCTAGACGAATTCCGGTGGGAATCAAACCGTACAAGCTTGTACGTGGGAGATCTTACCATTTGCCGGTGAAGTTAGGAACCGGAACCTTCTTGGAAGATTTTTACGGATGTGATGAGCACTCCACGACATTCGAAGTGCATTGAGTAATCCCATGCCGTATGGTCCAGCTAGCGACCTTAAACCAAGCGCTTCTTGAGAGGCAACCCAAGGTATTGCTTTCTTCTCCCTTTTCTAGTTTAGTTTAGATAGTTGCTTTGTTTTTGTTTTCCTCTAGACAACAACCAGGTATTCCAAAAGGAAGGATCACAGTTCAGGAGCTACACTGGAAGAACAAAATTTCGAAAACTTGAGGAAACGAGCTTTACTGAGATACATCTCGGGTACTGTCAGAACACCTCGACCGAGATGTGCTTCGCCAACCGAGATGGTCATTTCTGGGAGCTGTTTCTTACTCCTTCATGCAGTTTAGCTATGTTCGGTGAGTATCCTGTCCTTAGACTTATTTTGACCCACTGGGACAGTGTGTCCCAAGTATGGGGTATGCGGATATGTTATTTGACTATGGATGATTGTATGCTACTTTGATGGATATTTATGATCTTATTATGCTTCACTTTCGCTTCTATATGTTTATCTGAGATTACATACATGCATACAGGTTATTTGATTGAGAAAAACGTCGAAACTGAAAAAAATGGTTTTTAAAAAAAATTTTTTTGACCTCGACCGGGGCAGTTCTGGCCGAACGAGGTGTTTCACCTCGGTTGACCCAAGAACACCTCGACCGAGGTATGTTAACTGAGAGTTTTCGAAAACGATTTTTTGTGTTACTTATCTGGATATGATCTCAGTGAAGATCTTGTTTACTGACTTGGTTTTGAATTCTTTATGTGTTTGAAAGGTTTTATAATATGTTTAAGTTGCTAAATGCTTTGTTTGAAATTATTTGGCATGTTTAATACTTTGTTTTTATCCAAATTATGTTGAATTTGAAGGTTGACACCACAAGATAAGTTCTCTCACTTTCTTCCTGGAAAGACCAAGGCAATTCATTCTTCTCTCTTCTTCTTCTTGATCATGCTTAGCCCCTCATATACATTTTGCCTCCCTTTACCTATCCGGGAATTTGGAAGCAAGCGAAGTGGTGAAAGCAAGTGAAGTTAAAGTTGAGAAGTTGGCTGGAAGTGAAAGTGCTAGAAAGTAATAATAGGTTTGGGGAAGTCAATCATGAAGATGAGTAACTCGGCACCATTCACATAGCCGGGTGTTTGTGTCTTGCCAAAGTCGGATTGAGCGATATTCCTAACGGGTCATGGTATGTGCATCAAGGGTTCGATGCATCTCGAGAAATTGATGATTGCAGATTTCCTAGGCTTCGGTTATTGTGCACCTCTATCCGCATCCCAAAAAGTAAAGTAAAAAGAAAAAAAAAGTGGAATAAGCAAAGCTTATTGGTGGAAGATGTTGCAAGTCAAAGTGGAAGTGAAGTTCATCCTTTTCCCGGATTCTATCACCACATTACCTTACATACATCCCTACCCTACACGTTTCTTGACCTTTTCTTTTGGGAAGCCCTTGAGACCTTGAGCTTGTTGATTGACTTAGCGGTTTAAACTGGATTATACATGATTAATTTTGATAATTATGAATTATTATGCATTCTATGATTTTATGCAAAGATGAACAACTTTTCTATATTTATAAAATGTTTTAAGCATATTGAGTTTTTAATTTCCAGGAAGTACTCTCTTAGAGTGATCTATGATAGTTGCACACCATAAAATGTTTTTGAAAGACTTTTTCATTGATTTTATTGACTTATAATCCATTCTATCTTGTCTTCTATATGCAGAACTTGCTTGGGGACAAGCAAGGGCTAAGTATGGGGTATTTTGATAGCATGAATTATAGTCTATATTTTGGGGTTTGTTTGGACGTTTTATCTTCAAAAATCTGCATGTTTGTATGTATAATATGTGATTCTATTACCATTTCATCTACCTTTGCGAGAATCGAGGTCTACACCTAGTTTCGTTGTAATTGCAGGTAATATGGTACGTTTTGCATCAAAAAGGAGCAAAAGGAGTCATTAGTCATTTGGAGCTACATCCAGGGAGCATAGCCGTGGATTAAAGATTTACTTTGGACCAATTTTGAGAGATTTCACATTCAGTTATGATTCACCTCGGTTGACTACAGATTCACCTCGACCGAGGTGATCCAGAGACGCCGACTCGACCGAGGCGAACACCTAGGACGCGGCGAGTATATTTTATTCTTGGCTGAGATCTTTTAAAGTTGGAAAGTGATCTTATATTTTTTGGCTTGGCTCCTGGAAGGAAGGAGATATGCAGAATCATATATTTTACCTATATTTATGGGAAAATATCTTTCTAAGATTTATTATCTTTGGAGGGTTATTTTCCTATAAAAAGGGTTGGATTTCCACAATTCCGACATCACGCTATACCGTCGATCAGGGTTTATAGCACGCAGCAGCAGCAGCCTACTCCAGTTGGGAGAGATTCGAAGAACCTTTTTGAAGGTTGAAGGAAGATTGAAGTTCATAGCTTTTATAGCTTTATTGAAGGGTTTTTGTAAGATTGTCTTCAATTCCCTCAATTGTTGTCTTGTCTTTTTGGATTGCTATCCAAGGAACGCTTTGTTGTGATATTTGATTCAGTTATTGAAGTCTTTTCATTAAATTCTTCTTTGTTCAAATATTCACCTTCTTCCCATATATTTTAATACTTTCATTATGATGATGAGTGGCTAATTTCCTTGTGTGATTCTAGGGTGATTGACTGAAGGTTATGGGAAAAACAATGATAGAATAATCTTAGATTCCAGTAGGATCCTGAAAGTTCGAGTCTTTAACCTTAACCCTAAGCATCTCGTTCGGTTGATGAACACCTCGGCCGGGGTGGAAACTGGCTGACCGAGGTGACTTATCTGATCCATAACTGAGAGTTAAGTGTTAGAGTTTGCCAAATCCTATTCTTATTACACCTTCCTGGTTCAAAGCAAGCTTAGGATGAGACTTACCCGGTAATTCCTTAGTTTGTGTACCAACGATCATAAGTGTAGGTAATAAAGGTTTATCCTTTATTGGGGTTTGAGTGTGCTTCCATCCCATCTTCGTGAGTTAACCTGAGACTTACCCGGTAAAGGTTGATTCTATTCCCTTAGATGGTGTGTTAGTTTGAGGTAATAGTTCTTTATCTTGATTCCTTGAGACTTACCCGGTAATAGGAGTTACGGTTTAGGATTAGTGTGTAGTGAGACTTATCCGGTGATCTACTCCACTTTAGTAACACCTTCCCCACACAAAAATCTCAGCTTTGTCCGCTTATCTATAGATCTTGAGTTGGAACCACAACTAGATGCTTTAATCCCTAGAATTGCATGTTTGCTTTATTGACTTCTTTTTCATCTTTGATTGTGTTAATCGCTCTTGTGGTTAGTATTGATAAAGCACACCGTATCGACTTTGTTTCACCGAGTCCCTGTGATCGACCCCTAGAATTTTCTTGCTTTTACTACGATTGACCCGTACACTGCGGGTTCGCATCCTTGTTTTAAGCTTAAGTCTAGGGTTATAAATTTAAAGCTTGCACACACCGTTTGGAGCGAACAAGTTTTTGGCGCCGTTGCCGGGGACTTGGTCTAGACCGAGCCGGTTGCGGTTTGCTTTCGGGGCACTTGCCCCTGTTGCTACTAACTACTCTTTCTATGAGTTTTGTAGTTTTCAGGATTTCCGATGACTACATTTGATTCAGCCTGGATAGCAAGACAAAGTGCTAGGGCGGACCATTATGAATACTTGGAAGAGAAGTACTCCTTCTATTGGTTCAACAATGAATGGGAAAGAGAAGAGGCCATTCAGCATGAACTTGCGATATGGGATGAGAAGAATGTCCCTAAAAACATTTATGAGCAACCTTTTGAAGACTCTCTCGAATCAAGATTGGAGAAGTTGATGAAGAAGGTGGAGGAGCTCAAGGAAAGCACCCTATCCTATGCTAAGCCGAAAGAGGAGCATAAGGAAGTGTTGCACGTTCCAAGCATTCCTTTTGTCAAACCGGAAGTTTCTCCTGAAGCTTTTGTGGAAGAGGGGGATGTGGAAGATCTCGATCCGACTGTTGAGACCTCGGCCGAGGTGAAAGAGAGATCGGCCGAGGTGGAGGAAAAATCTGTAGAACTGCAAGATACGGAGAACCTCGGCCAAATTACTGAGACTGTGGTCAAGGTGGAAGAAAGATCAGCTGAGTTGGGAGAGATTTCGTGTGTGGACTATCAACCCAACATGAAACTTGTCTCAAACTTTGGAGAACTTTACAAGGTAATTTCTCTTACTTCGTTTGAATTTCCTACTAAAGTTCTAAATTTCTTCAGGGAAGCACCGAAGAGTTGGAGGTCTCTTCCGAAAGAACCTCTCAAGATCAAGATGAAGTCTTTCTTGAAATTGTTGGAAGAGGAAGCTCCTCGGATCATGAGAAGTGGAGTTGGCAAGCACTACACCGCTAAGGCGATGAAGAGTCTCTTGTTCAAGTATGGGGTCCCTCGCATGCTCAGGACCCTGTACCATCCCCAAGCTATAGATGGGGAAGCTGCTATAATTCTTGAGAAACTGTTTTCTCGATCAAGGAAAGGATGGGACACGAGGAATGTCCCATTGAAGTGTAGGAAGTCTAGACGAATTCCGGTGGGAATCAAACCGTACAAGCTTGTACGTGGGAGATCTTACCATTTGCCGGTGAAGTTAGGAACCGGAACCTTCTTGGAAGATTTTTACGGATGTGATGAGCACTCCACGACATTCGAAGTGCATTGAGTAATCCCATGCCGTATGGTCCAGCTAGCGACCTTAAACCAAGCGCTTCTTGAGAGGCAACCCAAGGTATTGCTTTCTTCTCCCTTTTCTAGTTTAGTTTAGATAGTTGCTTTGTTTTTGTTTTCCTCTAGACAACAACCAGGTATTCCAAAAGGAAGGATCACAGTTCAGGAGCTACACTGGAAGAACAAAATTTCGAGAACTTGAGGAAACGAGCTTTACTGAGATACATCTCGGGTACTGTCAGAACACCTCGACCGAGATGTGCTTCGCCAACCGAGATGGTCATTTCTGGGAGCTGTTTCTTACTCCTTCATGCAGTTTAGCTATGTTCGGTGAGTATCCTGTCCTTAGACTTATTTTGACCCACTGGGACAGTGTGTCCCAAGTATGGGGTATGCGGATATGTTATTTGACTATGGATGATTGTATGCTACTTTGATGGATATTTATGATCTTATTATGCTTCACTTTCGCTTCTATATGTTTATCTGAGATTACATACATGCATACAGGTTATTTGATTGAGAAAAACGTCGAAACTGAAAAAAATGGTTTTTAAAAAAAAATTTTTTGACCTCGACCGGGGCAGTTCTGGCCGAACGAGGTGTTTCACCTCGGTTGACCCAAGAACACCTCGACCGAGGTATGTTAACTGAGAGTTTTCGAAAACGATTTTTTGTGTTACTTATCTGGATATGATCTCAGTGAAGATCTTGTTTACTGACTTGGTTTTGAATTCTTTATGTGTTTGAAAGGTTTTATAATATGTTTAAGTTGCTAAATGCTTTGTTTGAAATTATTTGGCATGTTTAATACTTTGTTTTTATCCAAATTATGTTGAATTTGAAGGTTGACACCACAAGATAAGTTCTCTCACTTTCTTCCTGGAAAGACCAAGGCAATTCATTCTTCTCTCTTCTTCTTCTTGATCATGCTTAGCCCCTCATATACATTTTGCCTCCCTTTACCTATCCGGGAATTTGGAAGCAAGCGAAGTGGTGAAAGCAAGTGAAGTTAAAGTTGAGAAGTTGGCTGGAAGTGAAAGTGCTAGAAAGTAATAATAGGTTTGGGGAAGTCAATCATGAAGATGAGTAACTCGGCACCATTCACATAGCCGGGTGTTTGTGTCTTGCCAAAGTCGGATTGAGCGATATTCCTAACGGGTCATGGTATGTGCATCAAGGGTTCGATGCATCTTGAGAAATTGATGATTGCAGATTTCCTAGGCTTCGGTTATTGTGCACCTCTATCCGCATCCCAAAAAGTAAAGTAAAAAGAAAAAAAAAGTGGAATAAGCAAAGCTTATTGGTGGAAGATGTTGCAAGTCAAAGTGGAAGTGAAGTTCATCCTTTTCCCGGATTCTATCACCACATTACCTTACATACATCCCTACCCTACACGTTTCTTGACCTTTTCTTTTGGGAAGCCCTTGAGACCTTGAGCTTGTTGATTGACTTAGCGGTTTAAACTGGATTATACATGATTAATTTTGATAATTATGAATTATTATGCATTCTATGATTTTATGCAAAGATGAACAACTTTTCTATATTTATAAAATGTTTTAAGCATATTGAGTTTTTAATTTCCAGGAAGTACTCTCTTAGAGTGATCTATGATAGTTGCACACCATAAAATGTTTTTGAAAGACTTTTTCATTGATTTTATTGACTTATAATCCATTCTATCTTGTCTTCTATATGCAGAACTTGCTTGGGGACAAGCAAGGGCTAAGTATGGGGTATTTTGATAGCATGAATTATAGTCTATATTTTGGGGTTTGTTTGGACGTTTTATCTTCAAAAATCTGCATGTTTGTATGTATAATATGTGATTCTATTACCATTTCATCTACCTTTGCGAGAATCGAGGTCTACACCTAGTTTCGTTGTAATTGCAGGTAATATGGTACGTTTTGCATCAAAAAGGAGCAAAAGGAGTCATTAGTCATTTGGAGCTACATCCAGGGAGCATAGCCGTGGATTAAAGATTTACTTTGGACCAATTTTGAGAGATTTCACATTCAGTTATGATTCACCTCGGTTGACTACAGATTCACCTCGACCGAGGTGATCCAGAGACGCCGACTCGACCGAGGCGAACACCTAGGACGCGGCGAGTATATTTTATTCTTGGCTGAGATCTTTTAAAGTTGGAAAGTGATCTTATATTTTTTGGCTTGGCTCCTGGAAGGAAGGAGATATGCAGAATCATATATTTTACCTATATTTATGGGAAAATATCTTTCTAAGATTTATTATCTTTGGAGGGTTATTTTCCTATAAAAAGGGTTGGATTTCCACAATTCCGACATCACGCTATACCGTCGATCAGGGTTTATAGCACGCAGCAGCAGCAGCCTACTCCAGTTGGGAGAGATTCGAAGAACCTTTTTGAAGGTTGAAGGAAGATTGAAGTTCATAGCTTTTATAGCTTTATTGAAGGGTTTTTGTAAGATTGTCTTCAATTCCCTCAATTGTTGTCTTGTCTTTTTGGATTGCTATCCAAGGAACGCTTTGTTGTGATATTTGATTCAGTTATTGAAGTCTTTTCATTAAATTCTTCTTTGTTCAAATATTCACCTTCTTCCCATATATTTTAATACTTTCATTATGATGATGAGTGGCTAATATCCTTGTGTGATTCTAGGGTGATTGACTGAAGGTTATGGGAAAAACAATGATAGAATAATCTTAGATTCCAGTAGGATCCTGAAAGTTCGAGTCTTTAACCTTAACCCTAAGCATCTCGTTCGGTTGATGAACACCTCGGCCGGGGTGGAAACTGGCTGACCGAGGTGACTTATCTGATCCATAACTGAGAGTTAAGTGTTAGAGTTTGCCAAATCCTATTCTTATTACACCTTCCTGGTTCAAAGCAAGCTTAGGATGAGACTTACCCGGTAATTCCTTAGTTTGTGTACCAACGATCATAAGTGTAGGTAATAAAGGTTTATCCTTTATTGGGGTTTGAGTGTGCTTCCATCCCATCTTCGTGAGTTAACCTGAGACTTACCCGGTAAAGGTTGATTCTATTCCCTTAGATGGTGTGTTAGTTTGAGGTAATAGTTCTTTATCTTGATTCCTTGAGACTTACCCGGTAATAGGAGTTACGGTTTAGGATTAGTGTGTAGTGAGACTTACCCGGTGATCTACTCCCCTTAGTAACACCTTCCCCACGCAAAAATCTCAGCTTTGTCCGCTTATCTATAGATCTTGAGTTGGAACCACAACTAGATGCTTTAATCCCTAGAATTGCATGTTTGCTTTATTGACTTCTTATTCATCTTTGATTGTGTTAATCGCTCTTGTGGTTAGTATTGATAAAGCACACCGTATCGACTTTGTTTCACCGAGTCCTTGTGATCGACCCCTGGAATTTTCTTGCTTTTACTACGATTGACCCGTACACTGCGGGTTCGCATCCTTGTTTTAAGCTTAAGTCTAGGGTTATAAATTTAAAGCTTGCACACACCGTTTGGAGCGAACAGTAAGTCACAGGCTAACTCACAAAGATGGAATGAAGGCATACTCAAACCCCAATAAAGGATAAACCTTTATTACCTACACTTATGATCATGGGTAAACAAACAAAGGAATCACCGGGTAAGTCTCATCCTAAGCTTGCATTGAACCAGGGAAGGTGTAATAAGGATAGAATTTGGCAAACTAGAACACTTAACTCTCAGTTTTGGATCAGAAAAGGTCACCTCGTTCAGTCAAGTTCCACCCCGGCCGAAATGTTCATCGACTGAGCGAGGTACTCTAGGGTTAAGGTTAAAGATTCGAGCTTTTAGGGTCCTGCTGGGATTAAGATTATTCTATCATCGTCTTTCCCACAACTTTCACCCAATCACCCTAGAATCGCATAAAAAGCTTAGCCAATCATCATCATGATAACAATAATCAAATATATGAGAAAGGAATGAACATTCGAACAAATAAACTTTAAGAAAAAGGTCTCAATAACTGAATCAAATAACAATGAATCAGCATTCCTCAAATCACAAATCAAACAAGACAACAAACCAAAAGGGAATCTTAAGAAAGTCTTACAAAATCCCTCTAAAGCTAACTCCAAATTATGAATCCTTCCTTGATTGATCTCCAATCCTTCAATCCTTCCTTCAAATCTTCCAGAAAATCTCCTAATTGCTGGGTGTTCTCAGCCTTCAAGCATTCAAGCATAGTTGAACTTGTGGAAAATCCAACCCTTTATATAGGAGAATTATCTTCTAAAGATAATAATATCTTAAAAAGATAATTTCCTATAAAATATATCCAAATCTCTAAAATAGATCTCCCAAAAATAAGATCTTCCTTCCAGAAATCCAGTCCAAAAATATAAGATATCTTCTTTCCATAATTAAAAGATCTCAGCCAAAAGTATGGATCTCACTGGCGGCAGGGTGTGTGCCTCGGTCAGGACGCTCCTCAAGATCACCTCGGTCGAGGTGACATTGTAGCTGACCGAGGTGAATCTAAACTGAATGTGAAATCTTTCAAATCTGATCCAAAGTAAATCTTCTTCATTAATTCCAAGCTTCCTGAGTTCTTCTTTGAGATCCAGAATGTAGCTCCAATGACTCCTTAGCTCCATAGCTCCATTTTAGTCCAAAATGTGCCATTTTACCTACATTTACAATGAAACTAGGTATAGACCTCGATTCCAATAAAGGTAGATGAAACAACAATATAATCATATAATATACATCCATACATGCAGATTATTGAAGATAAAACGTCCAAACAAGTCCCAAAATATAGACTATAATACATTCTATCAAAATACCCCATACTTGTCCCTTGCTTGTCCCCAAGTAAGTTCCAAATCTTAAGTACAAGATAGAATGGATTATAGGTCATAAAGATCATTGAAAAGCAATTTCACATTATTTTTGGTGGTGTGCTCCACTCATAGATCACTCTAAGAGAATGCTTCATGGCAAATAAAATCAAAACATGATCAAAACATTTTATAAATATAAGAAAGGTGTTCATCTTTGCATAAAATCATAGAATGGATAATAAATCATATTTATCGAAATTAATCATGTATAATCCAGTTTAAACCACCAAGTCAATCAATAAGCTCGAGGTCTCAAGGGCTTCCAAAAGAGGTCAAGAAACGTGTGAGGGTGGGATGTATACGGGAAATGTGGTGCTAGAATCCGGGAAAATGATCTTACTTCACTTTCTTTTAATCTCAACATCTTCCTTCAATAAGCTTTGCTTATTTTTACTTTACTTTTTGGGATGCATAGACAGAGTTGCACAATAACCCAAGCCTAGGAGATCAGCAATCATCAATTTCTCGAAATGCCTCAATCCCTTGATGCACATACCATGACCCGTTAGGAATATCGCTCAATCCGACTTTGGCAAGACACAAACACCCGGCTATGTGAATGGTGCCGAGTTACTCATCATCATGATTGACTTCCCCAAACCTATTTGTTTCTTTCTAAAACTTCCAGCCAACATCTCAACTTAACTTTCACTTTCTTTTCTTTGCTTGCTTGCAAATTCCCGGATAGGTAAAGGGAGGCAAATATGTATATGAGGGGTTAAAGCATGATCAAGAAGAAGAAGAGAAGAGAATGAATTGCCTTAATCATCCTAGGAAGAATGTGATAGAACTCATCATGTGGTGTCAACCTTCAAATTCAACATAATTTTGATAAAAACAAAGTATTAAACATGCCAAAACTTTAAACAAAGCATTTTGCAACTTAAACATATCATAAAACCTTTGGAGCATATTAAGATTTCAAAACCAATCTGCAAACAAAATCATCACTAAGGTCATATCCAGAAAAGAAGCACAAAAATCGTTTCGAAAAACTCTCAGTTAAGAAACCACCTCGGTCGAGGTGTTCTAAGTCATCCGAGGTGCTTTACCTTGTTTGGCCAGAATCATTCCGGTGTTTGTGCCTTGCCAAAGTCGGATAAACCAAATGTCCTAACGAGCCTTGGTATGTGCGCCTGGTGTGAGGCACCTCGGAAAAATCCCGAGGTCCGCTAATCACCAAGGTTTCGGCTTTTGTACACCAATGCCATTGCCTCAAAAATAAGTGAAAGAAAAAGAAAATGAAAAAGAAAAGAAAAGAAATAAAAGATGGAGAAAAATATACACTTGTGGGGAAGTTGATAAAAAATGAAATTATGGAGTTAGTTCCTTTCCCGGATTAGCATCATATGACCTAAAAAAATTCCCACCTATAACAACGTTTCTTGGCCTCTTCTTTCCTAAGTCCTTAAGACCTATTTGCTTATGTGTATGACTTAGTGATCTGGATTGGACATTCTCATGATCATCTTGACTTCTTCATTTTCACCTTTCATGCATGCTTTCAAGTTAAGTATAATTGTCTTTTCATGCCTTCATTCATTTGGTACATGATTGCTTGTCCATTGCTATGAACCATCACTTTGAAGGTGATCCACCTTATGAAGTACAATCCCAAAAAGACCTATTTGCTTATGTGTATGACTTAGTGATCTGGATTGGACATTCTTATGTATGGGGTATTTTGATAACGTGATTTATGACGTTAGTTTAGGCAATCATCTAGATAGTTTTTCCCGTTATTCATGCATGGTTTGGCATTAGTTCATGACTTTTATGCTTAATTCATGCATATTTCTAGAAAAGACGTCTACACGAGCTTTTGTCGGTTTTGTAGGTATTTCCGGGATCTTTTGGACATTAATCGATACATTCGAGGGTCAAGCCTCATGGTAGTACATGCCCAAGGCTTTGAAGAAACATAATTGGGGCAATTAAGGACACAAGGACCCTTATTGGGGCAAGCAATGGAGCAACTCATGGCTAGACAATCATAACAAGCCCCTGTTGAAGAAAATCGACCTAACACTCACGAAAATCGGACGATTTTTCTGTCTGGGTCGATTTTCTGGCTTTTGACAGCTTGTGCCACGTATCCCACGATCTCTTTGTCCGGCCCTTGCTCTTGATGGAGAATATAAATGCTCCTGCAGGCGGTGGCTAAAGGACACCTCCCACATTCTCTCACACACACCTCATTCCATTGGAGGATAGACTTGGAGAAGAAGAAAAACTCTCTCATTTTGGGGAAGAAGAAGAACATCAAAACTTAGAGTGATAGTGAGTTTTTGAGTGGTTTTGAGTGATTTTTAGAGTTTTTGGTTGAAGAACTTTTGGAAGCTTTGTTAGAAACGTTTTGGAACTTCTTTTGAAGTGTTGTAAGTCTTGCTTAAACTTATATTCAGCTGAGATTTCTTGTTTTTAGTTGCTTTTCTTTCATCATATAGATATGGAAACCATGTGTGCTTGTGTGATGATTTTGGATCTTGAAATGCATGTTATTGGCTAGTTTATTGTTATTCCGGAGTGATGGATTGATGGTTATGGCTTGGGTGATGATGGAATGGACTTGTATGTTAGTTTAGGATGATTCGTATGCACAAAACCTAACCCAGAAGGAAAAATCGACATGTTCTTCAGGCAGATCGTCCGATTTTTCATATGATCCACCCGGTTTTTCTCTTTGTCGTTCTTTAATTGATGAATCTGTATGTTAGGATGTTAGGTTGTTGAAATCCTAGTGTTTTTTAAGCATAATATAGCTTAGGGTGACCTAATGCTAACAAACCAAGTAAGGGAAGAGACCTACCCGGTGATTTCCGATCTTAGATACCTAAGATGATGAACTCTAGGTAGTAGTGAGCCTCATAAGCCGCTATTGGATTGAGTGTGCTAGGATTGTTGCTTGAGACTTGCCTTTTCCGAGACTTACCCGGTAAGGAGAGGTTTGCCCCTTAAGTAGAGTCCGGTTTTGTAGAATTCCCAACTTTAACCCCTTGAGACCTACCCGGTAATAGGAGTTTGGTGCGGGAATAGTGAAGCATGAGACTTACCCGGTAATTGCTTCCATTAGAGAAACACCCTTTCTCAACACCGCAGCCTTGTCCTTAGAATCTTTAGAAGCTTGAGTCCAATGCCATTACCGGAAATCTTGACCTCTAGAATCCACTTTTCTCTCTTTGATCACATATCTTGAGTTTGTGTTGCTTGTTTGTTTTGCTAGCTTGAGTTGTTAGTTTGATTTATTATCTTGCTTGATTTGTGATCTTTGCTTGATCACCACAAAAACCCAACCAAAAATATTATGATTTTCATTTCTTTATTTCTTTCTCTTTTCTTTGACTAGATTCGCACTATCTATGATCACTTGTTTGATTTGATTTCACCTTAGTCTTCGTATTCGACCTCGGAATACTATCCTTGCTACAAAATGACCCATACACTATGGGTTCGCTAGGAGTTAGGAAATTATATCGAGTTATAAATTGTAATACTTTTGTTCTATACATTTCTAGCGTAACAAGTTTTTGGCGCCGTTTCCGGGGACTAGGTCTAGATTGAATCATTTTGTGTGATTGTTTATAGTGTATATCTTTCTTGTTTCTTTAGGTGCATGCGAAGATCTCTTATTCTTTAGGTGCATGCGAAGATATCTTATTCTTTAGGTGCATGCGAAGATCTCGTGGCAAGGATTTATCTCCATTCGATCCCGAACCGGAGAAAACCCTTAAGGCTAGATCTAAGAGCATTAAGAACAAGAAAGAGATGGCCGCGAGAGATCTTCAAGCTGAGTTGGATGATGCCTTAGAGCAAATTAGGCTAAGGGATGAACTCTTGGAGAATGAGAGGAGACTTGCCAATGAGAGGCAAGAAGCAACTAGGAGGGAAATTGAACAGATTAGGCAAGCTCTTGTGCAAAGGGAGCTTAATTGTCAACAACCTCCACCACCACCACCACCGCAGCCGGCGGTTAATGTTCGGTTCGAGCTGATCATGATTGAGGATCCACAAACGCTAGGTCAACGTATGGATCCATCCCAAAGAGTGCACCGTACGGGTGTAAACTTAGGAGATCCCGCAACCCATGACTATGAGCTTCGCTATCAAGTGCTACAAATGATCCGGCACAATCAATTTGGAGGGATGGAAGGAGAGTCTCCTCATCAACACTTGATGAATTATGAGATCTTTATGGAGACCCTAAGGCCACCTATATTGGAGAACAACAACCACAATCTTAGGGCTTTTTCCTTCTCACTTAAGGATAAGGCCTTAGCTTAGTATCAATCCATTCCACAAGGACGTGTAGGTACTTGGGAGGAGATGAAAACCGAGTTCTTGACAAAGTTCTTCCCACCTTCCAAGACAACCGAGCTAAGAGGGAAGATCAATGCCTTCGTGATGTGGATAGATAGAGCCTATTCAAATCTTGGGAGAGGTTCAAAGACCTCCTCCTAGATTGTCCACACCATGGGATACCGAAGATAGAGATATTGGAGATTTATTTCAAGGGGCTTGATGAGGATAGTCAATTCAAGCTCCAATCGCTTTCCTGAGGAACATTCATGGAGAAGAATGTGGATGAGGCTTGGGAGTTTGTAGAGAAGCAAGCCTTGGTGATAGAGAAGTACTCCCATAGGAAGAGTGATGGGAGAAAACCGGGAGTATATGAAGTGAGTGAAGTCACCATGAGCAACTACAAACTTGATGCAATCAACAATGAGCTTAAGTCTTTGAGGGAGTTGTGTGCCACAACCTTGAAGAATCAAGCAAGTCCTCAAGTGCAAGTGCAAGCCAATTTGACTTCCAAAGAGGAGGATATTAACTACACGGGAAGGGGTAACTTCAACAATTTTCAAGGCCCAAGGAACTTCAACAACAACAGCCGGCAATACAACAATTACCGGCCTAATAACAACCATCCCGGGTTCTCCTATTCTAACCCGGATGACTCCTTGAACCCTCCTGCTTCCACAAGTGCAGCCCCACCACCTAAAGCTTCACAAGAGCCTCCACCCGGTTTTGCTCAACCTCCAAAGGATAGAACCGAAATGATGTTTGAACAATTGCTTGGAAGGTTGAGTGGACTTGAGAGCACGGTGACATCCATATCCAAGGCTCAAAAGGAGCTAGAAGCACAAGTGTTCCAAAAAGCGGGTGAGGCACAAAGGGATCCGGGAAAGTTTCCCGGAAGGACCGAGGACAACCCAAGAGGCCAAGTGTTGGCCATTACTACAAGGAGTGGGCTGAGCATGAGGGAACCCTTTCCCAAGGAGAATGACAAGGGAAAGCAAGTAGTAGTGGAGGAAGAACCATTGCAAGAAGAAGGAGGCAAGAGCAAAGATGATGAGCCAACATATGTGGTACCTCCTCCATACAAGCCACCACTACCATTCCCTCAATCACGAGCAAGAGCTCGTTTGGACAAACATTACGGTAAATTCCTTGAACTCATGTCCAAATTGCGTATTAACATTCCGTTCATGAATGCTATTCTAGGTATCCCGGCCTATGGAAATTTTTTGAAAGAGATAATCTTCAACAAGAAAAAGTTGGAAGAGTATGGAGAAGTTAGAATGACAAAGAGGTCATCCGAGTTGATTCAAATCATGAAGGAGGAGATGCCTCCTAAGCTGCGGGATCCGGGCTCTTTTTGTGTGCCAATTGGAGTAGGAGAAGTCCAATATGAGGCCCTTTGTGACCTTGGTGCTAGTGTAAGCATAATCCCGCTTGCACTTTGCAAAAAGGTTGGGCTAGGAGAACCAAAGCCGGTCAAGATGATTCTCTACATGGCGGACCGATCCATTACTCACCCCGTGGGGATCCTAGAAGACATACCGGTTCAGCTTGGGAAGTTCTATGTGCCAATCGACTTCGTTGTTTTGGACATCCCGGCGGACTACCCTGTTCCTATCATTTTGGGAAGACCTTTCTTAGCCACCTCGGGATTCTTGGTGGATTGTCAAAATGCAACCCTCTCATTCAACATTGGAGAGGAGAACATCAAGTTTAATTTGTCCACAATGGTGAAGGGGCCAGCCCTAGGTGAAGATGTCTTCAACATTGTTGAGGAACAGGAGTCTATAGAAGTTGTGAGCTCAATCTTACTCAAGGATCCACTTGAGAAGGTTCTTAGCTTGAGTTTGATGGAGGAAGGAGTTGGGGATAATAGCAATGAAGTGATCAAGGCTTTGAATGCATTGGAAGAGCTACCAAGTGTTGGATTTGAAGTACTAGAGGAAGGGACAAATACCTGTAGAAAAATTGGACCAGAGGGGCAAAAATCGGCCGATTTTTGCATAAATCCTGAATTTTCATCCGATTTTGCAAATGCCGTAGCTGAAATCGACCCCCAGATCGTCCGATTTTCTTCACAGAGGGTCGATTTTCCTGAGTCTTTTGAGCATCATCCAAGTGTTTGTAAGCAATCATCAAGGGACTTAGGTGAGGCTTCCATGGCTTTGGAATCGTCTCAACCTACATTGTATGGATCATCTCCAACCGATAAAGGTCCTCCTAAACTTGATCTAAAACCTCTTTCTTCTCATTTAAAGTATGCTTTCCTTGGTTCAAATTCTACTTATCCGGTGATTGTGAATGCATCTTTGAATGATGATGAGCTTGATAGATTGTAGACTGAATTGAAACTGCATAGAAAGGCAATAAGATACACCATTGATCACCTTGTTGGCATTAAGCCCTCTTTGTGCATGCATAAGATATTGATGGAAGATGACCATAAACCCTCTGTTGAACATCAAAGAAGATTGAATCCTATAATGAAAGAAGAAGTAAAGAAAGAGATAATTAAGTTGCTAGATGCGGGAATCATCTACCCAATTTCGGATAGTAAATGGGTTAGTCCCGTACACGTGGTTCCTAAGAAGGGTGGTATAACCGTATTAACTAATGAGAACAATGAACTAATCCCTACTAGGACGGTTACGGGGTGGAATATGTGTACTGACTATAGGAAACTTAATGTGGCCTCTAGGAAAGATCACTTCCCTCTCCCCTTTAGTGACCAAATGCTAGAAAGGTTAGCTCAACATTCACACTTTTGTTACTTAGATGGTTGTTCGCTCCAAACGGTGTGTGCAAGATTTAAATTTATAACCCTAGATGTAAGCTTAAAACAAGGATGCGAACCCGCAGTGTACGGGTCAATCGTAGTAAAAAGCAAGAAATTCCAAGGGTCGATCACAAGGACTTAGTGAAACAAAGTCGACAACGGTAAGCTTTAGCAATCACTAACCACAAAGCAATTAAAACAATCAAAGATGATAAAAGTCAATAAAGGAAATATGCAATTCTAGGGATTAAAGCATCTAGTTGTGGTTCCAACTCAAGATCTAAAGATAAGCGGACAAAGCTGAGGTTTTTGCATAGGAAAGGTGTTACTAAAGTGGAATAGATCACCGGGTAAGTCTCACTACTCACTAATCCTAAACCGTAACTCCTATTACTGGGTAAGTCTCAAGGAATCAAGATAAAGAACTATAACCTCAAACTAACACACCATCTAAGGGAATAGAATCAACCTTTACCGGGTAAATCTCAGGCTAACTCACAAAGATGGGATCAAATGACACTCAAACCCCAATAAAGGATAAACCTTTATTACCTACACTTATGATCTTAGGTAAACAAACTAAGGAATTACCGGGTAAGTCTCATCCTAAGCTTGCATTGAACCAAGAAAGGTGTAATAAGGATAGGATTTGGCAAACTCTAACACTTAACTCTCAGTTTCGGATCAGGTAAGTCACCTCGGTCAGCCAAATTCCACCCCGGCCGAGATGTTCATCGACTGAGCGAGATGCTTAGGGTTAAGGTTAAAGACTCGAACTTTCAGGGTCCTACTGTGATTAAGATTATTCTATCATTGTTTTTCCCACAACCTTCAGCCAATCACCCTAGAATCACACAAAGAGATTAGCCACTCATCATCATGAAAGTATTAATCAAATATATGGGAAGAATGTGAATATTTGAACAAGAAGAATTCAATGAAAAGACTTCAATAACTGAATCAAATATCACAATAAAGCGTTCCTTGGATAGAAATCCAACAAGACAAGACAACAAGGAAGGGAATCTAAGATGATCTTACAAAAACCCTTCAAAAGCTATAAAAGCTACAATCTTCCTTTTTCAACCTTCAAAAAGGTTCTTCAAATCTCCCAACTAGAGTATGACTGCTGTGGTGTATTAGGTGTAAGCGAGGTGATAGCGGATGTCGGATTTGTGGGAAATCCGACCCTTTTTATAGGAAAATTACTCTCCAACGATAAGATATCTTAGAAAGATCTCTTCCCATAAAAATAGGTAAAATATATGATCTAGCACACCTTCTTCCTTCCAGGAGCCAAGCCCAAAAATATAAGATCTTTTTCCAAAGATAAAAGATCTCAGCCAAGAATAAAATATTCTCGCCGCGTCTCAGGTGTTCGCCTCGATCGAGTCGACTTCTCTGGATCACCTCGGTCGAGGTGAATCTGTGGTCAACCGAGGTGAGTCACAACTGAATGTGAAATCTCTCAAATCTGGTCCAAAGTGAATTTTTAATCCATGGCTATGCTTCTAGGATGTTTCCTTATGTTCCTGAATGTAGCTCCAAGGACTCCATAGTTCCTTTTGCTCCTTTTTGATGTAAAACGTGTCATTTTACCTACGATTACAACAAAACTAGGTGTAGACCTCGATTCCCGCAAAGGTAGATGAAATGGTAATATAATCACATATTATACATACAAACATGCAGATTATTGAAGATCAAACGTCCAAACAAACCCCAAAATATAGACTATAATTCATGGTATCAAAATACCCCATACTTAGCCCTTACTTGTCCCCAAGCAAGTTCTGCATATAAAAGGCAAGATAGAATGGATTATGAGTCAAGAAAATCAATGTAAAGTCTTTCAAAACATTTTTATGGTGTGATACAATCATAGATCACTCTAAGAGAATACTTCATGGAATTTAAAATCAAAATATGATTAAAACATTTTATAAATATAAGAAAGTTGTTCATCTTTGCATAAAATCATAGAATGTGTAATAAGTCATAATTATCGAAATTAATCATGCATAATCCAGTTTAAACCACTAAGTCAATCAACAAGCTCGAGGTCTCAAGGGCTTCTCAAAAGAAAGGTCAAGAAACGTGTAGGGTAGGGATGTATGTAAGGTAATGTGGTGCTAGAATCCGGGAAAAGGATATACTTCACTTTCACTTTGACTTGCAACATCTTCCACCAATAAGCTTTGCTTATTTCACACTTTTTCTTTTACTTTACTTTTTGGGATGCATGGACAGAGGTGCACAATAACCGAATCCTAAGAAATCAACAATCATCAATTTCTTGAGATGCATCAAACCCTTGATGCACATACCATGACCCGTTAGGAATATCGCTCAATCCGACTTTGGCAAGACACAAACACCCGGCTATGTGAATGGTGCCGAGTTACTCATCATCATGATTGACTTCCCCAAACCTATTATTACTTTCTAACACTTTCACTTCCAGCCAACTTCTCAACTTTAACTTCACTTGCTTTCACCACTTCGCTTGCTTCCAAATTCCCGGATAGGTAAAGGGAGGCAAAATGTATATGAGGGGCTAAGCATGATCAAGAAGAAGAAGAGAGAAGAATGAATTGCCTTGGTCTTTCCAGGAAGAAAGTGAGAGAACTTATCTTACGGTGTCAACCTTCAAATTCAACATAATTTGGATAAAAACAAAGTATTAAACATGCCAATAATTTCAAACAAAGCATTTAGCAACTTAAACATATTATAAAACCTTTCAAACACATAAAGATTTCAAAACAAAGTATTAAACATGCCAATAATTTCAAACAAAGCACAAAAATCGTTTCGAAAACTTTCAGTTAACCCACCTCGGTCGAGGTGTTCTTATTAGGTCAACCGAGGTGAAACACCTCGTTCGGCCAGAACTCCCCCAGTCGAGGTCAAAATTTTTTTTATTTTTTTTAAAACCAGTTTTTCTTTCAGTTTCGACGCTTTTCTCATTCAAATAACCTGTATGTATGCATGCAATCTCAGATAAACACATAGAAGCAAAATGAAGCATAAATATCATAGAAGGTCAAGTCATACATCCATGAGTCAAATAATACATAAATACCCCATACTTGGGACACACTGTCCCAGTGGGTCGAAATAAGTCTACGGAATAAAATACTCACCGGATATAAAGCTAAACTGCATAAAAATAAGAAAGAAAATCCTGTAGCTCTCAATAGTCACGATCCGGTGGTGGTGGTGGTGGCACATATGGATACTGAGACGGGTCGAACGGGTAGCCCATGATGTGCTCAAACTAGATCTGGGCCATCATGTGTTGGTAATGCTGTCTCTCCTGCATCTCGCGGATATCCAGTGATAGAGCGGCATAAGAATCAATCATCTGATCCGTCAGGTCATCGATCCGACGGTGAGCCTCCAAATCTCTGTGTCGGCGTGCCCTACGCCTAGCAGGTCTCACTGGAGATGTAGCTGGTGCAGGCTCAGTATCATCATCATCATCATCAAGATCAATAACTGGCGCACTTGTCCCGGCAGTATCCGTCTCTGTATCCATCGGAACTCCATCATCCCTGTCATCAGCAGTCTCCTCCTCATCTACCTCTTCCTCCTCAGCTGGTGCAGCTGCTGCCTCTCTATAATCCTCCATCAGTGGGGCCCAAGCGGTCTGCCAGTAATGAGGGTCATAAACTGTAAACTGGGCTGACCACTTGATCCCCTTCGGTGCAGTCAGCTCCCATGGCATAGCCACATATGGTGTAGTCAGTCCTCGAGGAACCAGAATCCGCCGAGTAATCATCTCCTGCAGCCCTAGCGGCTTGGCAGCCGCCACCATAGTGCAAGCGCTGAGATCCATATCTTGATAGCTGGCGATGTTGGTCACAAGTCCTCCGCAGCAGATGTCCCCCTTCGCCTTGGCCTTGATCTTATGCAGGTCCTCTGCCAACATCAAGCCAAAGTCGGGGATCCCTCCAGTCACCATGCAGTATAGGCTAAAAAGCTCCCCCTGTCGGACTTTCTGGGGCGTCTCAGTACGCGTCAGAAGTGTCTCACTAAAGATGCGGTGGGCTAACCTAAAAGCTAGGTGAAAAATAACCTTCTCCCTGGAGTCTCTAGGGCGCCACCTGTCTGCGTGCTCAACCACGTGAGCAATCTGCCCCCAAAACTCCCTAGCTACAGTCCGGGAAGGGAAATCAACAGCGGTCGGGGCAAGAAAACCAAAAATGTCCCTCCAATACTCTAAAGGAACTAAGAAGTTCCGGTTCATCAACCGGTACTTCACAGAAACGCTCTGTGGGGAGGTAGGTGAAGGAGCTAATAAACTCTAAGGTGGGCTCCAAATAGGCAAGTGCGCGGATCTCAGTAAATTGATCCAATCCCACCGTCGATATCATACGTCTAAGGTCTCCATCCACATGGAGACAGTCAAAGGCTGACACGTCCAGGAAGCGAGGTGCTATCACTGGACGGGCTACTATACGGTCGTAATCGACCCGGTGTCGCTCGTGGATCACCGGTCGATAAGGTCGGGAAGAAGAGGAAGAAGGGGAAGGGGAGGATCTATCCCTAATGGCAAGACGTCTGTCATTTTCAAAACTCTATCTGTCAGGTCACCTCGGTCGGTCTGACAAACTGAAGAACACCTCGGCCGAGGCACAACACGTCTGGACCGAGGCGAAAAACTGTGCGATCTAATCTCTCAGAAATCCAGTTCTTTTCCCCCAAAATCACTACAACTGGTTCCTATGGGGTACTTAATTTATTTCTCAGCAAATGCAGGGCAATCCAAGCCTAAATCGAAGCAAAAACAGCGAGGTTAGGGTTTCGTTCTCTTTTTACCTCGTTCGGCCGTTTCGGTTTGATTTCTTCGCAGATCGACGTTGCACTGGGATCCTTTACGCTTTAATCGCAGTTTGGAAGCAAAAATCTTCGAAAACGAGCGAGAATCGAAGATGCGAGGTGAAAGGGCTGTCGCGGTCGAGGAGGGTTGGGTAAAGTGAGGAGAGAGAAATTTCACTCCTTTTATACCCTTTCTGAAACTGCTGGCACCTCGGTCGAGGTGGTCTCGACTGGACCGAGGTGGTATTGACCGAGGTGGTTCTTCAGGAACCCTAGTCGCCTCGGTTGCTCAAGAGTCATCTCGGTCGAGGTGCTCTGACAGCAACCGAGATGTGCCTCAGTCAGACTTCGTCTTCTCAAATTCTCGATCTTCTGTCCTTCGAGTGATGCTCCTGGTTTGTACTCCTTCCTTAGATGTCACCTGTTATCTGTCTAGGATGCCAAAAACAAAACAAAGCAAAGCAAAAGCAAAACTATCTAAGCTAGACTAGAAAAAGGAAAAAGAAAGCAATACCTTGGGTTGCCTCCCAAGAAGCGCTTGGTTTAAGGTCGCTAGCTGGACCATAGTGCGTCTCTCAAACGTGATGGGAGGTGCCCTCACCCCATACTTCACCTCCATCGTGGGGTGAAGTAAGTAAGTCTACCAAACGCTCCAACAAGTATAAGTGCTCATCGGGGAATGAATCGTCTATGGGTGGGTCGTCCTTCTCGCGTGAAGATGCAGGTAGCCGGCTGAGGTGGTCCGCAACAGAATTTTCGGACCCCTTCTTATCGCGGATCTCTAAGTCAAACTCTTGAAGTAAGAGAATCCATCGAATAAGGCGTGGCTTGACATCTTTCTTAGCCAGCAAGTAACGGATGGCTGCATGGTCGGTGTAGACAATGACTTTCGCCCCTACTAAGTAGGAACGAAACTTCTCGAAAGCATATACAACCGCCAATAACTCCTTCTCGGTGGTAGCGTAGTGGCGTTGTGCTACATCTAGCGTCTTGCTAGCATAGTAAATAGCGGTGGTTCGGCCATCTTTCTTCTGTCCAAGCACCGCTCCTACGGCTACATCACTAGCATCACACATGATCTCAAAGGGCAAGGTCCAATCCGGAGGTTGGATAATGGGAGCGGAGATCAACGCTTCCTTAATCCTGTAAAAAGCATCAAGACACTCCTGCGAAAACTCAAAAACAACATCTTTATTCAAGAGGTTAGTTAGAGGTTTAGAAATCTTGGAGAAGTCCTTGATGAATCTCCTGTAGAAACCTGCATGCCCGAGAAAACTCCTCACACCTTTAACAGAACAAGGGGGAGGGAGTTTCTCAATAGTCTCGATCTTAGCGCGATCGACTTCAATGCCTCGATTAGAAACGAGGTGTCCTAGAACAATGCCTTCATTAACCATAAAATGACACTTCTCCCAGTTCAGAACAAGATTAGTGTCTTCACATCTTTTTAGCACTAGAGAAAGGTTAGATAGGCAATCATCAAAAGAGGAACCATAGACTGAAAAATCATCCATAAATACCTCCATGATCTCTTCTATATACTCGGAAAAGATAGCCATCATGCATCACTGGAAGGTAGCGGGTGCATTGCATAATCCAAATGGCATCCTCCTATAAGCAAATGTCCCCCATGGGCAAGTGAAGGTGGTCTTCTCCTGATCATCCGGATGGATAGGAATCTGGAAGAATCCACTGTAGCCATCTAAGTAGCAAAAGTATGAATGTTGGGCCAACCGTTCGAGCATTTGATCAATGAAGGGAAGTGGAAAATGGTCCTTCCGAGTGGCCGTGTTCAGCTTCCTATAATCAATGCAAACTCTCCAGCCCGTAACGGTCCTGGTTGGGATCAACTCGTTGTTCTTATTCGTCACAACAGTCATCCCTCCTTTCTTCGGAACTACATGCACCGGGCTAACCCATTTGCTGTCCGAGATAGGATATATGATACCTGCATCCAACAACTTAAGAATTTCCTTCTTCACAACCTCTTTCATGATCGGATTTAACCGTCTTTGAGGTTCCCGTGAAGTCTTATGATCATCCTCCATTAGAATTCTATGCATGCAGAAAGAGGGCTTAATGCCAATAAGATCATCTATAGTATAACCCAAAGCCTTTTGATGCTTTCTCAGGACATGCATTAGTTTAGACAATTCAAATTCAGAGAGGGAAGCGCTAACAATAACGGGATAAGTGGAATCCGGTCCAAGAAAGACATATCTCAAGTTACTTGGGAGTTGTTTAAGCTCCACAACTGGGGGTGCCTTCTGAGGGGGATCCTTGCTTCCTTCTTCCAGTGGAGTAGATCCAGAAACTGGACTTTCGTAAGTCTCAGTTGAAATCATCTCGCTATCGACCTCGGTCGAGGCACAGAGGCGTTGACCGAGATGTTCTTCAGTCGCCTCACTCGGTCCAAAAAGTGCCTCGGTCGAGGTACTACATTTGGAACCGAAACTGGAGATCTTCGTCTCCTGGATTAGCTTCTTAGTTTTAGCTCCTGGATCTTCTCCCGGTGCTTTTAAGCTCCGTATATCTGCATCACAAGAAGCATCTATACCTTCCTCCATTAAACTGAAACTAATAACTCGTTCAAGTGGATCGTTAATAAGGATAGAGATCACCAATTCCCTTGATTCTTCTTCATCATAGATGTTGAAGATATCATCGCTCAGCTGCTCTCCTTTCATGGCTGCAAGTAATGCGAACTCCACCTCATCGCCACCAATGTTGAATTTCAACTTAGCGTTCTTACAATCCACGTTGCAACCCGAAGTTGCTAGAAATGGCCTCCCGAGAATAATAGGAACAGGATAATCTGCGGGAATGTCAAGTACAACAAAGTCTATTGGTAAATAGAAGTTACCTAACTTGACCGGAACGTCTTCCAAAATTCCCACGGGATGGGTGATGGAGCGATCTGCCATGTATAGTCGAATCTTGACCGGCTTGGGCTCTCCAAGTCCGATCTTCACACATAGCTCCAGCGGAATGATGCTCACACTGGCTCCTAGATCATAAAGGACTTCACAAGTGACATCCCCAACTTGAATGGGAATGCAAAATGAGCCGGGATCTCTCAATTTAGGTGGCATCTTCTCCTTCATAATTTGAATAAGCTCCGAGGATTTAGATGTCATCCTTACTTCACCAAAGTCTTCCAGTTTCCTCTTCCTTGATAGGATCTCCTTCAAGAACTTCCCATAGGCGGGCATTCCTAGAATAGCATCAAGGAAAGGAATGTTAATGTGCAGTTTATTCATCAAGTCAAGGAACTTACCAAAGTGCTTGTCTAGATGTGCTCTGGCCCTTGACTGGGGGAATGGAAGTGGTGGTTTGTATGGAGGAGGTGGAACATAAACTTCAGTTTTCCCCTCCGCTTTCTGTGGCTCCACCTCGGTTGGCATCTCGGTCGAAGTGTTCTTCGACTGCACCTGGACCGAGGTGGTCTTCGTCGGTACTAGCACCGACCGAGGCACTGGATCTGCAGTTTTCAGTCCACTCCTCGTAGTTATGGCCATGATCTGGCCCTTAGGGTTGCTCTCCGTCCTTGCTAGAAGCTTCCCTGGATCTCTTGGCGCTTCATTCGCCCTACTTGCAAGTTGTTGTTCAAAGGCCTTTTGGGCCTTCGAAAATGAAGTCATAGAAGTCTCCATAGCGCTAAGCTTGATCAAGATAGCCTCCAACACTGCGTCTTTCTTTTCCGGCTGAGACGAACTTGATCCTTGCCCCTGACTCTTTAATGGAGTAGAAGAAGAAGAAGGGGAAGAGAGGAAAGGATTAGAGAAATCATTAGAATTGGAGTTAGAATGATTGTTACCAGAATTTTGGTTGTTCGCCCTCCAATTGTTGTTATTGGATCCTGTATTATTATTGTTGTTGTAGTTGTTGTTCCGGGAACCGTTGTTGTTGTTACGGTATCCATTGTTGTTATTCCTTTGTCCTTGATCTTCCTTCTTAGTTTGAGCAACCAAGAGTTCCTTCAATTGCTTCACGTCATTCTTCAAAGACGTGAGTTGATTGTTGTTGGGCTGAGTTTCTTGGAAGTTAACTCTTTTAACTCCACCTTCAGCTCCTTGATGGGTGTACTTCTCCATATGCAAAGCTTGCTTCTCGATGAAGTCCCAAGCTTCGTCAATCGCCATGTCCATAAAGGTACTGGCGGAGAGTAGTTGGAGGTTGAACTGGGTGCTTCCGTCCAATCCCTTGAAGTATATCTCCAATAACTCTATCTTTGGAATCCCATGATGTTGGCAATCCAAAAGAATGTCCTTGAACCTCTCCCATGACTTGGACAAGCTCTCTTTGTCCTTCATAATGAAAGCATTGATCTTCCCTCTCATTTCAGCGGTCTTTGAGGGGGGAAAGAATTTGGTCATGAACTCCTTAGTCATCTCCTCCCAAGTGCTAATTTTTCTTGGAGGAAGAGATTGATACCAAGTAAGAGCTCTATCTTTTAAAGAAAAGTAAAAAGGTCTTAGCTTGTAGTTGTTATTTTCAATCCTTGAGGGTCTCAAGGTCTCCATCAAGATCTCATAGTTTTGAAGATGTTGATGCGGTGATTCCTTCTCTAGCCCTCCGAACTGGCATTGGCGAATCATGGATAGAACTTGCGGTCGAAGTTCGTAGTCATGGTCCGCTGGATCTCCTTGGTTAACTCCTGGACGGCTCAGTTGTTGATTGGGGTCCATCCTTTGACCTAGGGTTTGTGGGATTCCTGTAAGAAGAACGCCTCGGACTGGCATCCGAGGTGGAAGTACCTCGGCCGGGGCGTCAGGTACTGGGACCTGCCTCGGTCGAGGGTCAGCGACTGGGACCTGCATCGGTCCAGCATCGGGAACTGGATCTTCCCTCGGTCGAAGTTGATATTGGTCTCGTAAGGCTTCCATATCTGCTTCGATCGCCTCAGTCCTGGTGCGAGTTTCTTCTTTCTCTTGCCTTAGCTCTTCCCTGCTGAGGCGTAGCTGCTCTAGTGCCTCTTTTAACTCGGCCTCAAGATCGCGATTGTCTTGGTTGGCCATCTTCGCTTCTCGTAAGCGTCGTTTGTATGTCTTTTCTGGTTCGGGATCGAAGGATGCTTTGATCACCGCCCCTATCATGCAACCTCCGGATTGGAGTTTACCATTTGAAGTGATATGTGATGCAAGTGATGTGGCCGTTGGAGCTGTTTTAGGACAAAAGAAAGACGGGCATACACATGCCATCTATTATGCTACCAAGATGCTAGATGATGCCCAACTCAACTATGCCACAACCGAGAAGGAGTTGCTTGCGGTGGTGTATGCCTTTGAGAAGTTCCGGTCATGTCTTGTTGGAGCAAAGGTCATTCTGTACACGGATCATGCTGCGATCCGTTACCTCCTCACAAAGAAAGATGCCAAGCCTCGCCTCATTCGGTGGATCCTTCTCCTCCAAGAATTTGACTTGGAAATTCGGGACAAGAAGGGCTCCGAAAATTCAGTAGCGGACATCTTAGTAGGCTACCACCATTGGAGATTGGAAGAGATGACATCCCGATTGCTGACTCATTCTGAGATGAACAATTGCAAGTGATAGAGGAGTGCTTACTTCAAGTGTCTAGAGGGAGTGAGCCATGGTATGGGGATATAGTGAACTACCTTGTGTGTGAAGAGGTGCCACCCGGTTTGTCATATGCCCAAAGGAAAAAGTTCTTCAAGGATGTGAGACATTATTATTGGAGTGAGCCTCTCTTGTTCAAGAGAGGACGGGATGGAGTCTTTAGGAGGTGCATTCCGGAGGATGAGATGGAGAGTGTGATCCGCCATTGCCACTCCTTGCCATGTGGAGGCCATGCTAGCTCACACAAGACATGTCCAAAGGTATTGCAATCCGGTTTTTATTGGCCTAACTTGTTTAGGGATGTGCAGAATTTTGTAGTGGCTTGTGACGCTTGCCAAAGGACGGGCAACATCTAAAGAAGCAATGAGATGCCCTTGAACAACATACAAGAGGTCGAGATCTTTGATGTTTGGGGTGTGGACTTCATGGGGTCATTCCCCTCTTCATGTGGGAACCTCTACATTCTATTGGCGGTGGATTATGTGTGGAGATGGGTGGAGGCAATCGCCTCTCCCACAAATGATGCCAAAGTAGTGGTACGGTTCTTCAACCGAGTCATATTCCCTAGATTTGGAACACCAAGAGTGATCATAAGTGATGGAGGGAAGCATTTCACGAATAGGAACTTTGGGACACTTTTGGCTAAGTATGGGGTGACTCATAAGGTGGCCACACCTTACCATCCCCAAACTAGTGGCCAAGTGGAGATCTCCAACCGGGAGATAAAAGGAATACTTGAGAAGACGGTTTCTAGGACAAAAAAGATTGGGCTATGAAGCTTGATGATGCTTTGTGGGCATATAGATTCGCTTTCAAGACACCAATTGGCACCACTCCCTACAAGCTAGTTTATGCAATTCTTGCCACCTTCCGGTGGAGATGGAGCATAGGGCATATTGGGCCATAAGGTGGCTGAATTTTGACCTCAAGGAAGCCGGTGAGAAGAAGTTGCTAAACATGAATGCTCTTGAGGAGATCCGGTTGGATGCTTATGAAAATGCCCGGATTTACAAAGAAAGGACCAAGCGTTGGCATGACAAGCGTCTCATCCCAAAGGAGTTGAGTGAAGGTGACTTAGTGCTTCTCTTCAACTCAAGGCTACAGCTCTTCCCCGGAAAGCTCAAGTCAAGATGGAAGGGTCCTTATGTAGTGAGGAAGATCTTTCCTCATGGAGCGGTGGAGATAGGAGGAGATCATTGTGGTAACTTTAAGGTGAATGGGCACCATTTGAAGAAGTACATCCCGGAAGCTCCGGTGGAAGTGGTTGCCCCACTTCACCTTGAGTGAAACGCTCCCGGATTTGGTCAAGCTAATGACCTTAAAAGATCGCTTAATGGGAGGCAACCCATTGGTACATATCTTTCCCTTTTATTTTTCTTGTTTTTGTTTGATTTTGTTCTTGGTGTGCTTTGTTTTTCTTTTGTGTTTTTGGGTGCTAGATCTTGTTGTTGTCATGTGTGATGAGATGCTGGAGGTCATGTGAAAACCTCATGGAACTGTTAAGAAGAAAGTGCAAGATCCGAGCACATGGACAAGGAAGAAAGCACCCAGGAAAATCGGACTGTTCTTGCACAGAAATCGGCCGATTTTCCTGGGTAGATGGTCCGATTTTTCCTTCTGTCAAGCAAAGTGATGATCTCCAATCAAGCATGGGTGGAGCGGACGTGGAACTTGGACGGCTTGCGGTACCAAGTGCGGGTTCCGACACCATAATGAACATCAAGAGCTCTCTACCATCCTTGATCGATCATCCACCATCATCATTCGATGTGAACCGAAATACCAAAGCATCACCATTTTTACATTGTGAGGACTCTCTTTCACTTCTTTATTTAATTTGCACATTGGGGACAATGTGTTCTTAAGTATGGGGTGGGGTTTTCATAATCATTTGCATGATTGCATCTAGTATAGTTTCATATTGTCACATGTTTCATTAGCTTTTGTATTATACATATATATTTTGAAAATTCCAAAAAATCAGAAAATTTTAAAAAAAATTTAGTGCTTCTAAGTTTGGATATGACCCTTATGATGAGATTGTCTTGTGAATTGGCTATGGATGGCCTTGTGTGTTGAATGGATTTATGCATATGTGGACTTGAAATACTTCTCTTGAATCCCATGTATAAATTGTGATTATGATGCCTGCCTTGATAGGATTGAGAATTGATGGTCGAAATTACATGCTAGTTCTTGCACATCATCTAGGAATGATTAAGGCGATTCATCTCTCTCTTCTTCTCATCTTGATCATGTTGTTTGAGCACCTCAATTAATTAAAATTTTGACCTCTCTTGACCCATCCGGGTATAGGAGCATGCTAGTTTGTTGAGTGTGTGAAAAACAAGTGTGGGGTGAAGTTGTTGATGAATGAATGTTGTGAATGAAGTGCTGAATTTGTTGTGAAAGTGTAGAAAAATATCGGTTTGGGGACTTTGGTTTTGATGACGAGTACCTCGGCACCATTCACATAATCGGGTGTTTGTGCCTTGCCAAAGTCGGATAAACCGAATGTCCTAACGAGCCTTGGCATGTGTGCCCGGTGTGAGGCACCTCGGAAAAATCTCAAGGTCCGCTTGATGACATGAATTATGACTTAGTTTTAGGCATATATTTACATAGATTTTCCCCTTATTTTGCATTCATAACATTTATGGTTATATTCACCTACTTTGCAAGAAAAGAGGTCTACACAGAGTTTTATTACATTTGTAGGTAAATTGGCGAATTATGGAGTAGAATTGACATATTTAAAGATCAAGCCTTGAAGAGGGACAAAAAGGAGCGTAAAAGGAAGCTAGGACACGCCAAAGTATCTTCTGATACAGTCTGACGCGCCAAAGTATCATCTGATACCGTCTGATGATCCAAAGTATTCTCTGATACCGTCTGACGCGGTCCAAAATATTTTCTGATACCAGCGGCTCGACTTCTTTTCAGCCCAAATATTTAGGGTTTCATCTTCAAACCCTAGGTTTATCCCTACAAATATTCGAGAGCCTTTAACATTGAAGGGGAGCCAAAATCTCCAAAAGGGGAGACTTAAAGGGAGGAGAAATCTCCAACTTGAAGACTTCGACGCTGGGATTTGAAGGAAGATTTGGGAAAGACGCACTTTCCTATTTGCAGAGTTTGAAGATTTTAAGGTTTCACTTGAAGACGGATTGACATCCCGTTCTTCGTTGTTTCTCTATATTGTTGTGAGGATTTCCTATTCCCTTTTTTTGTATTTATTATACACAAACATTTGTTATTGGATTTGAGATTGAAGTTTCAATTATATTTGAGTTTTTGAGGTTTTCATCCATTCTCTCTTTAAACTTGATTATTGAATTGATGATGATGATTATTGGCTAAAACCCTTTAGCAATTCTAAGGTGAAGGGTTGATAGTTGTGGCTTAGATAATGATAGATCGATTGTAACTTGATTGAACCTTGAGAGTGTGAGAAACCTCGTCGACACCCAAAACCACAGTCTGTTCTTGAGTTCCACGGTCGTGGAATCTCAAGATCTAGCCGTGATTTTCTCTGTTTTACAACCTTTGCTTTTGCTTTAATCCAAAGTTAAAGATTTGCTTTAACCTAGCCTTGACTTGCCTTTATTGGGTAGTAGTGAGACTCAACATTCTCTATTTCGGTTTCGAGTGTCACAACCTGTTCACCCGAAAACGTGCGTGCAAATAAGCTTTATATTTATAAAACTGAAATAAAAGCAAGCGAACCCGCAGTGTACGAATCGACGTAGATTAGCAAGTATTTCAGAGTATCGATCACAGGGAGTTGGTGAAACAAAATCAGTTTCAAGTAATCAAGAAAGTAAAGTGTAAAGCTTTGCAAATATTAGGGAAAACAGCAACCCTAAAGATCCAGGTATCCAATTGTGGCAATCGATTCAAGACATACTATAGATATAAGGACAGAGTAGAGAATTGCAAAGGTATGCTAAGGTAAGGTAATGTATGGTGAAGTTCCAAAACCTTATATGTCTAATCATGATGAAGGGTCATCCGAGCTAGCTCCATCTTCAACACCACAAGGAGCCCTAACAAGAGCTCAAGCCAAACGCCAAGCGGAGATGGATGCTATCTTTCTTGCCATGGTTCAAGAAGCTCACCCAAGCTCACCTCCAATGAGTCCAAGGCCCATCATGATGCTTAGCCACATTGGGCCAGCCAAGAAGAAGTCGAATGGAGGATAGGAGAGCCTCACGTGTGGATGTGCATGGATGAAGGCGTGAGCAAGGCTGGCATGAAGCTAGTTAGAGAGTGTTAAATAAAGCCTAGAATTAGTCTATTTTATGGTTTTATTTAAAACACTCTAATTTGTAATTATTGTATTTTTTCTTTTCTATTTTTAGGAGAGAAGGTCTAGGTTGTATATAAACCTTTCTCTCTTCATTTTGTGAGGGAGAATACGTTAAACACATTGCCTAAGTGCCAAAATGAACCCCTTGGAGTTCAACCTCTTGTCTTGTGAGAATTGTGGTGTTAGCATAGCTTTCTCGTTCTTGTGTGTGTCAATCTCCTTCGGGTTGGTGCTACAAGTTGAATCGAAGCAACCTCTTCGTGCCTTCGATAACTCTAGATCGATTGTGCGAAGTTGTAAGAAGCGGGGTCGAATCGTCATCGATTTGGTTCTTGGATAATCGAATCCAAGGGTTCTATCGTTTGTTCCTTTCGGTTCTTTCTTCCTATTTTCATTCCCCCTCTTTGTTTTGCACGTTTTTCATTTATTCTTGTTTGTTGAATTTCGTTTGCTTCTATTTCCGAAAAAAGGTTGCTCGTCTAGATCCGTTCTTCGCGGCTAATCCTCGTATCAATTGGTATCAGAGCCAGGTTGACGTTTAACCTACAAAAAGAGTCGGTAAATCATTCAAAAACCAAAAGTGCCTCGTTTTCTTGTTTGAGTCTTGCTTTGTTTTGAGTCTATTACCATTGCCATTTCTATTCCAAGTTTTTTATTGAACTAACAAGTTTGTTGCTTTTGTTTGTGAATCTTGAACGCCGGCACCACTCCAACACCACGCCTACACCGCGCCTACCACCAGCCCTTGTGCCGACCACCACGCCGCCACCAGCCTTGTCCCACGTCCAAACACCACACTAAACAAACCCTAAATTTTTTTAAAAAAAGGCTGATCCGTCCAGCCTATTTAGCTATTTATTTGGTCAACTCTATCCTCTTGCAACTAATTAGATTTTCTTAGCATTTTTGTTTTATTTTTCTTTAATTCCAGCAGTAAGTTAAAACAAGAAAAAAAAAGAAAGGAAAATCCGAATTAAAAAAAAAAAAGAAAGAAAGAAAAGAAAAAGAAGAGAAAAGAAAAGAAAGACAAAAGAAATCAGCATTAGTATTCATTTCATTTCATTTCATTCTTGCTAGCTTAGTCTTGTTTTATTTCATAGTTTGTAATAGTTGAAGTTGTGCTTGCCAAGTGTTATTGTTCAGCAATCAAAGAGGACTACAAAGGAGCTCATCCCACTCAAAGGTTGTCTTGCTAAGTGTTATTGTTTAGCAACCAAAGCGGACTACAAAGGAGCTCATCTCACTCAAAGGGACCAAGCCATTCACGCCTAGCCTAGCTTCACCCTAGCCTAGCCACGACTTGTCCCTCACCTAAGCTCACTTCACTCGAACCACGCCTTAGCCTTGACCAGCCCTTCTACACACACCTTCGGTGTCCAAGTTTGGCTTGCTTAGGCTTGACGAGTAAGTTCTTTCAAGGCTTATCTTGAGTTCAAATTTTGAGTCCATACTTAGTTGCATATAACATTCGTGCAACTTGTCCTTTCCGTTTTGAGTCTTGTCTTCTCTTTTATTGAGTCAAACACGTTTTTAAGGTGATTGAAATCGAATTTCGCTTCTACTTTAAAGATTTTGTTTGGCTAAGTATTGAACTCACGTGAGGTTTTTGACTAATACAAGACGAGCCATCAACAAGCTTGTTGAGCACCACTAGAGAGTGAGAGTTTGCTTTCGAGTGATACACTTGTGATACGTTTTTGTTTTAGCTAACCTAACGTGTTTGAGTGTTTTAGTGTCTTTGAACAATGTCAGGAACTCCCACAGGTACGCCAAGCCCCGAGCCTATCACCCGGGAGTTGTTTAACCTTATCAAGGGCTTGAAAGATAGCATTGAAGGGTTAACTACAAGGCTATCCAACTTGGAGGCGTCTAAGGTAGTTCCGGAGCCTCGGCCACTAGGAGGCAACAGGGAGGTAGGAGACCACTCAAGAGCTCAACACCAAGGGCAAGACCGAATACCACTCCAAAGCCAACAAGAGGCGTTTCAAGCAGCCCGGCACTCTAATGTCACGCAGCCCTCTCGGAATGTCCAAGGCTTAGGCCACACCGTGTCCCAACCTGGATGGGGCAATCTTGCTTTCGAGGAGCACGTTTTTATCCCTTCTTCTCCCATTATACATGATAATTTGCATAACTATCCTCAACAGTTTCAGAATTAAGCTTATGAGGACGGTGATAGAGATGACGATGAATGGAGGCCAAACGGACGAAGGGAGCGCCAACAGCCCGGAGACCTCATGACGGCTGGCGCTAAGACGAGCAGAGGCGTGAGCCCTATGGTGGCCAGCCAAGGAGGGAGCGAGATCCGGAGTATGATGGCCTTGGAAAAGTGAAGGTGAAGATCCCAAGCTTTGAAGGCAAATGTGACCCGGACGTGTACATGGCTTGGGAGGCGAAGATAGAGCAAATATGGTCATGCCATAACTTCCCCGAGCATAAGAAGGTACATTTCGCAGGTCTTGAGTTTATTGATTATGCTATGTGTTAGCATGAAATATTGTGATATTTTAGGCACGTTTTCTAATCGTATTTGATTCATATTGATAGTCTTTGATTGAACTTTGTGCATATGAGAGCTAGTATTGCCTATATTGTCGATATGGATGTCTACACTAGTTCTATGTTGATTATAGGTGATTTGGAGCTATTTCCGAACGGAATCGAGCAAAGGAGAGTTGAGTTGATATGTCCATAGATCGAGGACACTTTTTGGAAGCAATTTGGAGTCTTAGATTGAGGAATGCACGAGTTTAGGGAAGAATCACGTTCTTGCCCTAAATTACGCCCTAAAATACGGCCGGAATCCAAACCACGTTCAGAATTACGGCCGTGGATTTGGAGTCAGAATTTGATGTTCATTCCAGGGGATTCTACGGCCGTGGAACTAACCGTAATTGTTTCCACGCCCTAGAATTACGGTCGTGGAATCTTCCACGACCGTGATCTTGGCGAATCTTTTCGCCACACTTCGAAGCCATGATCTTTTGAAGATTGGGCCGGGCCGACACTTTGCCCTGCATTATAAAAAGACGGAAGAAAGGAGATTCCGTCATGCTCGCTTACAATCATCGCTTACACATTAACGCATATGCCTGCTTAGGATCGCTTAGCAACACAAAAACCCTCATCTTAGAGGTATTTGGGAGATCTCATTGGAGATCAAAGTTCGTATTGGAGAGTTGCTCAAAACTCGCACTTTTAGTGGATATTGCTGTTGTGATCTTCGGATTTGTGAAAGATCGAAGTTCTTGGAAGGTTTTGCAAGAAGATCTCTCCTCTTGTTTAGGTTTGATTTCGAAACGGATTGACATCCCGTTTCTCTTCTTTCCTAAAGTTGTGTGATTGTTTACTCCGTTTTGGATCTTTTGATAAACACTTGTTCTTGATTGTGATCTTGAGATTCATTTGAAGATTATTGATAGTTCTTGAAAGTTTACATCTTTTATCCTTTAATTCTTGAATTGATATCAATATGACTGTTATTGGCTAAAAACCCTTAACAATTCTAAGGTGAAGGGTTGATAGTTGTGGCATAGGTGATGATAGATCGATCGCAAACAGATTAGACCCTGAGAGTTAGAGAGAATCGCCGACAACCCTAAATTACAGTCTGTTCTTGAGTCCACGGCCGTGGAACCTCAAGAACTAACCGTGATTTTCCTTAAGTCTACGAACCTGCTTTTACTTTAATCCAAAGTTAAAGATTTGCTTTAGCTTAGTTTAGACTTGTCTTTTCTAGGTGGTAGTGAAGCCTCAACAACCTCTACCTCGATTGTGAGCCTCAACAACCTCAATCGGTTAAGTTAGTCTTGATCTTTAGATTATAAGTTTGGGTATTTGATACTAATCCTCGTCTTTAGAATCTTTCTATATTGAGCCTCAACAACCTGTATAGGGAGTGTCTTTTAGGTGAGTTACATAAGGTTTTTGGAACCTCAACCGTACGATTACCTTACATTAGTATACCTTTGCATATCTCTACTCTGTCTTTACATCATTAGTATATCTTGAATCTATTGCCGCAACTGGATACCCGGAACTTTAGGATTGTTGTTTTCCCAATATCTGCAAAACTCCCATATTTACTTGCTTGATAACCTGCAATCGAGTTCATTCCACCCAAATCCCTGTGTTCGATACTCTGGAATTCTTGCTTAACTACGTCGATCCGTACACTGCGGGTTCGCTTGCTTGATTCTAGTTTTATAAATTTAAAACTTATTTGCACACACCTCTAGGGGCGAACAAGTTTTTGGCGCCGTTGCCGGGGATGCCTTGGGAGACTAGGACGGGTAGAGGGATTGAGTGGCTGCCGGAGTATTCCATTGTGGCGGGACGCCACAATTGGAAGGAGACGTTCGCTGCGATGCATGCGAACAGGCTTGTAGTTCCCCCTTACGTTCCACCACCAGTTGTGGATGAGGAGGACATGGGAGAGCAGTACGAGAGTGGTGGAGGAGCAGAGCAGGAGTTCGGCACGTTTCCGGATCAGCCGGAGGCGGCCCCGGATGTACCTAGGCGCTCTCCACGTCCAGCTAGAGCTTCAGGCTCGTCATCTCGCCGCGCCAGCGTGAGTGAGAGGCCCACGTGGATGACTACACCTCCCACTTGGTACGACACACCCCCTCCTTGGTCCACGACGCAGCCAGCAGCACCACCACCGCCACCAGCACCAGCACCAGCCGATGCCCCCGCATGGTATGATCACGCCCCGGGATGGTATGAGAGGATGCCGGATTGGGCTACCGGACTTTAGGAGAGAGTTGGAGCACTAGAGATCCGGGCGGATGCTAGAGACGGACGCCTAGACGACCTTGACCACATGATGAGGGACATCTACCGCCAGCAGTTTGGGCGGTTCTATGATCCGAGTTTCTCTCCATTCCCACCTCCACCGGCACCGCAGTGATCGATGCATGACTGTTCGTTTTAGACATTCCCGCCACCACTTGTGAGTTTCTTTTCTTTCTTTTGTTCTTTCTTTTGAACATTAGGGACAATGTTCGTCCTAAGTATGGGGTGGGATGTACTAAAAATTTGTAATAACTCTACTCTCTATGTTGCTTTCATTTGAGACTATCGTTGCATGTTCATTATGTGTTACACGTTTCATTCTAGCATTGCATGAAAAAGAACTTTAAAAACCCATAAAAATTGAAAAAATTTGAAAATTTTGTGCTTCTAATGAATTGAGATGATTTCCATGATAATCACTACTTGTGAATTGAGTTTGATGACAATTGCATGCTTAAAAAGGATTGTGAATTGAAAAGAACTTGAATGAATGAATTTTACCTCTTTTGCAAGTTTTATAATGTGAAGATGTTACCTAAATCATGCTAGAAAACTGAAGTTGAAATCACATCATAAGTTCCTATACTTCTTGTTGAAATGATTAAGGCAATTCGATACTTTCTTTCTTCTTTCTTTGATCATCTAGCTCCTCATTGAAATATTAGCCTCCCTTACCTATCCGGGAATTTGGAGAAGTGAATGAGAAAAAGGCATGTTTGATGTGGGAGGGCCATGAGAGCAATTATGTGCAATCAATTGAATAGAAAGAAATTGTAGGTTTGGGGAAGTCAATCATGACAATGAGTAACTCGGCACCATTCACATAGCCGGGTGTTTGTGTCTTGCCAAAGTCGGATTGAGCGATATTCCTAGCGGATTATGGTATGTGCGCTAAGGGTTTGAGGCATCTCTTGCAATTTTGAGAAACGCCAATCTCCTAGGCTTCGGTTTTTGTGCACCTCTATCCATAACTCCAAAAGTAAAGTCGAAAAAGAAGAGAGCGAAGCTCTAAGTTGAAGTGTTGCGGGAACCGCATAAGAAGAAGAAGGTAGTTGTCCACTTTCCCGGATTTATGCACCACTTCCCCTTAAAGTTTTCCCTTTCCTTCCATATTCTAGACCTTTTCTTTGGAAGTCCTTAAGATCAAAAGAATGTTATATGACTTGGTGATCTAAATTGAAGTTTCTTGAGATTGATTCTGTTAATGTTTGAAGGTTATAATGCCTGTTTAGAAGTTAAGTTGGTTCATGAATTTTCTTTGCTTTTTACTCTTTGATTAAGTGTGTGAAAGTTTGAAAAACGATTGAAGCAAGGTTTGAGAATGATCTATTCTTTAGAAGTCACATTCATCCAAAAGAAGGTACACATATTTCATCCTAACTCTTGTTTAAAGCTTTTTGAAAGACCTTGCTTAGGGACAAGCAAGTGTTAAGTATGGGGTTATTTGTTAGCATGAAATATTGTGATATTTTAGGCACGTTTTCTAATCGTATTTGATTCATATTGATAGTCTTTGATTGAACTTTGTGCATATGAGAGCTAGTATTGCCTATATTGTCGATATGGATGTCTACACTAGTTCTATGTTGATTATAGGTGATTTGGAGCTATTTCCGAACGGAATCGAGCAAAGGAGAGTTGAGTTGATATGTCCATAGATCGAGGACACTTTTTGGAAGCAATTTGGAGTCTTAGATTGAGGAATGCACGAGTTTAGGGAAGAATCACGTTCTTGCCCTAAATTACGCCCTAAAATACGGCCGGAATCCAAACCACGTTCAGAATTACGGCCGTGGATTTGGAGTCAGAATTTGATGTTCATTCCAGGGGATTCTACGGCCGTGGAACTAACCGTAATTGTTTCCACGCCCTAGAATTACGGTCGTGGAATCTTCCACGACCGTGATCTTGGCGAATCTTTTCGCCACACTTCGAAGCCATGATCTTTTGAAGATTGGGCCGGGCCGACACTTTGCCCTGCATTATAAAAAGACGGAAGAAAGGAGATTCCGTCATGCTCGCTTACAATCATCGCTTACACATTAACGCATATGCCTGCTTAGGATCGCTTAGCAACACAAAAACCCTCATCTTAGAGGTATTTGGGAGATCTCATTGGAGATCAAAGTTCGTATTGGAGAGTTGCTCAAAACTCGCACTTTTAGTGGATATTGCTGTTGTGATCTTCGGATTTGTGAAAGATCGAAGTTCTTGGAAGGTTTTGCAAGAAGATCTCTCCTCTTGTTTAGGTTTGATTTCGAAACGGATTGACATCCCGTTTCTCTTCTTTCCTAAAGTTGTGATTGTTTACTCCGTTTTGGATCTTTTGATAAACACTTGTTCTTGATTGTGATCTTGAGATTCATTTGAAGATTATTGATAGTTCTTGAAAGTTTACATCTTTTATCCTTTAATTCTTGAATTGATATCAATATGACTGTTATTGGCTAAAAACCCTTAACAATTCTAAGGTGAAGGGTTGATAGTTGTGGCATGGGTGATGATAGATCGATCGCAAACAGATTAGACCCTGAGAGTTAGAGAGAATCGCCGACAACCCTAAATTACGGTCTGTTCTTGAGTCCATGGCCGTGGAACCTCAAAAATTAACCGTGATTTTCCTTAAGTCTACGAACCTGCTTTTACTTTAATCCAAAGTTAAAGATTTGCTTTAGCTTAGTTTAGACTTGTCTTTTCTAGGTGGTAGTGAAGCCTCAACAACCTCTACCTCGATTGTGAGCCTCAACATCCTCAATCGGTTAAGTTAGTCTTGATCTTTAGATTATAAGTTTGGGTATTTGATACTAATCCTCGTCTTTAGAATCTTTCTATATTGAGCCTCAACAACCTGTATAGGGAGTGTCTTTTAGGTGAGTTACATAAGGTTTTTGGAACCTCAACCGTACGATTACCTTACATTAGTATACCTTTGCATATCTCTACTCTGTCTTTACATCATTAGTATATCTTGAATCTATTGCCGCAACTGGATACCCGGAACTTTAGGATTGTTGTTTTCCCAATATCTGCAAAACTCCAATATTTACTTGCTTGATAACCTGCAATCGAGTTCGTTCCACCCAAATCCCTGTGTTCGATACTCTGGAATTCTTGCTTAACTACGTCGATCCGTACACTGCGGGTTCGCTTGCTTGATTCTAGTTTTATAAATTTAAAACTTATTTGCACACACCTCTAGGGGCGAACACTATGATATGGTGGGATGATTTGGTGAAGGAAAAGAAGAGAACTTTGGATGCACCGGTAGTTACTTGGGCGCACATGAAGGCCTTGATGAGAGCTCGGTTTGTGCCTCAACATTACACTAGGGAATTGAGGCAAAGGTTGGAGAACTTGAGGCAAGGATCCATGACCGCCGAGGAGACCTATAATGCCATGCAAATGGCCATGGTAAAGGCTAATGTGCGAGAGGATGAAGAGACTACAATGGTTAGGTATCTTCGTATTCTCAATTCAAGTTTTTCTAACGAGATAGATCTTTTTCCCTATAGCTCTATGACAGAATTGCTCCACCTAGCAATCAAAGTAGAAAGGAAAATGAAAGCAAGAAGTCAAGGAGGTAAGGCTGTCTATGGTGCGCCTAGCTCATGGAGGAGCCAAGGAGGTCGCCAACAAGGGAATTGCAACCGGGAGATGCCAAGCAAGGAGAAGCTAGCCCCGGAGCAAGGAGGTCCACGCAAGGCTCCTTATGCAGCCCCTACCAAGCCCACGCCTACACTACCTAAAGGCACTCAAAGGAGTACCTCTAACCCTTCATCTAGAGCTAGGGATATTGTATGTTTTAAGTGCCAAGGAAGAGGGCACATGATGAAGGATTGTCCTAACAAAAGAACTTTGCTAGTTAACCATTTAGGGAAATATGAGTCCGAATCTGAGCATGAGCATGATAATGATGATTTCGAGCTTAATATGCATGATCATGATGATTTGAATGATGATGGGATTGAATATGAGCAAGGAGATTGTTTATTAGCTAAGAGAGTGTTATTTGATCATCCTAGCTCATTCCTAGTTAACACTTCCATGATTTGTGATAAAAGTCTTGAGGAGGACTTTAAGTGTACAACCTGCTCCTTGTGAAGATAACCAAAGAGAAAACTTGTTTCACACTAGATGCTCGGTTAAAGGAAATGTTTGTAATGTTATTATTGATGGAGGAAGTTGTTGCAATATTGCTAGCACCGAAATGATATCTAAGTTGCAAATTCCTACATTATATCTAAGTTGCAAATTCCATATAAGCTGCATTGGATGAATGAATGTGGTGAGTTAAAGGTTAATAGGCAAGCTAAGATCACTTTTACTTTAGGACATTATGAAGATACGGTTTTATGTGATGTTGTGCCTATGCAAGCTTGTCATGTGTTGTTAGGCCGCCCTTGGCAATATGATAGGAGAGTTATGCATGATCGTTTTACAAATAGATATTCTTTTGTATTCAATGGTAAAACCGTGACTCTTAAGCCTATGACTCCCTTGCAGATTGCGGAGGCATTTGAGAAGAAGAAGGCAAGTGAGCAAGAGCAAGGACAAGATAAGAAAGGGAGCAAGCTGTTGTTCGCTCCAAACGGTGTGTGCAAGCTTTAAATTTATAACCCTAGACTTAAGCTTAAAACAAGGATGCGAACCCGCAGTGTACGGGTCAATCGTAGTAAAAGCAAGAAAATTCCAGGGGTCGATCACAGGGACTCGGTGAAACAAAGTCAATACGGTGTGCTTATGTCAATACTAACCACAAGAGTGATTAACACAATCAAAGATGAATAAGAAGTCAATAAAGCAAACATGCAATTCTAGGGATTAAAGCATCTAGTTGTGGTTCCAACTCAAGATCTATAGATAAGCGGACAAAGCTGAGATTTTTGCGTGGGGAAGGTGTTTCTAAAGTGGAGTAGATCACCGGGTAAGTCTCACTACACACTAATCCTAAACCGTAACTCCTATTACCGGGTAAGTCTCAAGGAATTAAGATAAAGAACTATAACCTCAAACTAACACACCATCTAAGGGAATAGAATCAACCTTCACCGGGTAAGTCTCAGGCTAACTCACAAAGATGGGATGGAAGCACACTCAAACCCCAATAAAGGATAAACCTTTATTACCTACACTTATGATCGTTGGTACACAAACTAAGGAATTACCGGGTAAGTCTCATCCAAAGCTTGCTTTGAACCAGGAAAGGTGTAATAAGAATAGGATTTGGCAAACTCTAACACTTAACTCTCAGTTTAGGATCAGATAAGTCACCTCGGTCAGCCAGTTTCCACCCCGGCCGAGATGTTCATCGACTGAACGAGATGCTTAGGGTTAAGGTTAAAGACTCGAACTTTCAGGATCCTACTGGAATCTAAGATTATTCTATCATTGTTTTTCCCACAACCTTCAGCTAATCACCCTAGAATCACACAAGGAAATTAGCCACTCATCATCATTATGAAAGTATTAAATATATGGGAAGAAGGTGAATATTTAAACAAAGAAGAATTTAAGGAAAAGACTTCAATAACTGAATCAAATATCACAACAAAAAGCGTTCCTTGGATAGCAATCCAACAAGACAAGACAACAAGTGAGGGAATTGAAGACAATCTTACAAAACCCTTCAAAAAGCTATAAAAGCTATAGACTTCTATCTTCCTTCAACCTTCAAAAAGGTTCTTCAAAACTCCCAATTGGAGTATGGCTGCAGCTGTGGTGTGTTGTAAACCCTGATCGACGGTATAGCGTGATGTCGGAATTGTGGAAATCCAACCCTTTTTATAGGAAAATAACCCTCCAAAGATAATAAATCTTAGAAAGATATTTTCACATAAATATAGGTAAAATATATGATTCTGCATATCTCCTTCCTTCCAGGAGCCAAGCCAAAAAATATAAGATCACTTTCCAAATTTAAAAGATCTCATCCAAGAATAAAATATTCTCGCCGCGTCCTAGGTGTTCGCCTCGGTCGAGTCGGCGTCTCTGGATCGCCTCGGTCGAGATGAATCTCTGGTCAACCGAGGTGAGTCATAACTGAATGTGAAATCTCTCAAAACTGGTCCAAAGTAAATCTTTAATCCATGGCTATGCTCCCTGGATATAGCTCCAATTGACTCATGACTCCTTTTGCTCCTTTTTGATGCAAAACGTACCAAATTTCCTGCAATTACAACAAAACTAGGTGTAGACCTCGATTCTTGCAAAGGTAGTTGAAATAGTAGTAAAATCACATAATGCACATACAAACATGCAGATTACGAAAGATAAAACGTCCAAACAAACCCCAAAATATAGACTATAATTCATGCTATCAAAATACCCCATACTTAGCCCTTGCTTGTCCCCAAGCAAGTTCCGCATATAGAAGACAAGATAGAATGGATTATAGGTCATAAAAATCAATGAAAAAGTCTTTCAAAAACATTTTATGGTGTGCAACTACCATAGATCACTCTAAGAGAGTACTTCCTGGAATTTAAAAACTCAACATGATCAAAACATTTTATAAATATAGGAAAGTTGTTCATCTTTGCATAAAATCATAGAATGCATAATAAATCATAATTATCAAAATTAATCATGTATAATCCGATTTAAACCGCTAAGTCAATCAACAAGCTCAAGGTCTCAAGGGCTTCCCAAAGGAAAGGTCAAGAAACGTGTAGGGTAGGGATGTATGTAAGGTAATGTGGTGCTAGAATCCGGGAAAAGGATGAACTTCACTTTCACTTTGACTTGCAACATCTTCCACCAATAAGCTTTGCTTATTCCACTTTTTTTTTTTTTTTCTTTTTACTTTACTTTTTGGGATGTATGGACAGAGGTGCACAATAACCGAAGCCTGGGAGATTAGCAATCATCAATTTCTTGAGATGCATCAAACCCTTGATGCACATACCATGACCCGTTAGGAATATCGCTCAATCCGACTTTGGCAAGACACAAACACCCGGCTATGTGAATGGTGCCGAGTTACTCATCTTCATGATTGACTTCCCCAAACCTATTATTGCTTTCTAGCACTTTCACTTCCAGCCACTTCTCAACTTTAACTCCACTTGCTTTCACCACTTCGCTTGCTTCCAAATTCCCGGATAGGTAAAGGGAGGCAAAATGTATATGAGGGGCTAAGCATGATCAAGAAGAAGAAGAAGAAGAGAATGAATTGCCTTGGTCTTTCCAAGAAGAAAGTGAGAGAACTTAACCTGCGGTGTCAACCTTCAAATTCAACATAATTTGGATAAAAACAAAGTATTAAACATGCCAATAATTTCAAACAAAGCATTTAGCAACTTAAACGTATTATAAAACCTTTCAAACACATAAAGAATTTAAAACCAGTAGGTAAACAAAATCTTCACTGAGATCATATCCAGATAAGTAACACAAAAAAAATCGTTTTGAAAACTCTCAGTAACCTACCTCGGTCGAGATGTTCTTGGTTCAACCGAGGTGAAATGCCTCGTTTGGCCAGAATCTCCCCGGTCGAGGTCAAAAATTTTTTTTTAAAACCATTTTTTTTTTTCGGTTTCGACGTTTTTTCTCAATCAAATAACCTGTAGGTATGCATGTAATATCAGATAATCATATAAAGGCAACTGAAGCATAAATATGAAAATATCCGATAAATAAAGTGTCATACATCAAAAGGTAGTCGAATAAATACATCACGTAGTCAGATAAGTACAAACACCCCATACTTGGGACACACTGTCCCAGTGGGTCAAATAAAAAGTCTAAACATGAGAGTACTCACCGGATAAATGGCCGAACTGCATAAAAGAAAATAAAGAAAATCCTGCAGCTCCTCAATAGTCTCGATCCGGTGGTGGTGGTGGTGGCACATACGGATACTGAGCCGGGTCGAACGGATAGCCCATAGTCTGCTGGAACTGTAGCTCCATCATCCTGCGCTGATAGTGCTGCTCCTCTAACATCTGATGAGTCCAGCGGTCAATGTGTCGGTCCTGGGCAGCAAATCTCTCATGCATGTCCACAGTAAGGGCAACATAAGAGTCTATCATCTGATCTGTCAGGTCGTCGATCCGGCGATGAACCTCAGAATCTCTATGTCGGCGTGTCCGACGCCTAGCAGATCTAGCAGGAGGTGCAGCAGGTGCTGGCTCAGTATCCTCCTCATCATCTAAGTCGATGATCGGTGGCGTGCTCGTACCTGCGGTATCTGTCCCTATATCCATCGGGACTCCACCATCTCTCTCATCCACTGTCTCCTCGTCGCCGTCATCCTCCTCCTCCTCAGCAGGGGCAGTTGCTGCCTCTCTGTGATCCTCCATCAGTGGAGCCCATGCTGTCTACCAATAATGCGGATCAAAGACTGTGAACTGAGCAGACCAGCGGATCCCCTGTGGTGCAGTCCGCTCCCAAGGCATGGCGACGTATGGAGTGGTCAAACCACGGGGAACCAGAATCCTCCGTGTGATCATCTCCTGTAATCCCAGCGGCTTCGGAGCCGCCACCATCGTGCAAACACTGAGGTCCATCCCGTGGTAGGTAGCGATATGGGTGACTAGACCTCCGCAGCAAATGTCTCCCTTCGCCTTGGCCTTGATCCTGTGCAGATCCTCTGCCAAGAGCAAGCCAAAGTCTGGGAAACCTCCTGTAACCATGCAGTAGAGGCTGAAAAGCTCGCCCTGTCTGATCTTCTGGGGCGTCTCAGTACGCGCCAGAAGTGTCTCGCTGAAAATCCTGTGGGCTAGTCTAAAAGTTGGGTGAAAGATGACCTTCTCTCTGGAATCTCCAGGGCGCCATCTGTCTGCGTGCTCAGTAATATGGGCAATCTGCCCCCAGAACTCCCTAGCTACGGATCGGGAGGGGAAGTCGGTGGCGGTGGGCTCAGAAAAGCCAAAAATCTCTCTCCATATCTCTAAAGGAACTATGAAGTTCCGGTTCATCAACCGGTACTTCACAGACTGGTCTGTGGGAAGGTAGGAGAAGGAGCTAACAAACTCTAAGGTCGGCTCCAAGTAAGCTGGGGCTCGGATCTTAGTAAACTGATCCAGCCCGACAGTAGCAATCATCCTCCTAAGGTCAGCATCTAACCCTAGGCAATCAAAAGCCGACACGTCCAGAAATCGTGGTGCGATAACTGGACGGCTAGCTATCCGCTCATAGTCTACCCGGCATCTCTCGTGGATAACCGGGCGGTAAGGACGGGAAGAAGAGGAAGAAGGGGAGGGTGAGGATCTGTCTCTAAGGGCCAGGCGACGATCGGAACTCATTCTTACTCAACACTGTCAGACCACCTCGGTTACTGACAAGACTCAAAAACACCTCGGTCGAGATGCAGTTCGACCGGACCGAGGCGCAGCAGTTACGATTCCAATTCTCAGAAATTCAGTTCTTTTCCCCCAGAAATCACTACAATTGCTTCCTATGGGGTACTTAAATCCTTTCTCAGCAGAATCAGGGGCAAACAAAGCCCAAATCAAAGCGAACAAACGAGTTAGGGTTTCGACTTGTTTTACCTCGTTTCGGTCGATTCGCTCGATTTCTTTGCAGATCTGTTGTTGCAATCGGTTCCTCTACCCTTCAATCACAGTTTAGAAGCAGAAATCTTCGAAAACAGGCAAGATCTGAGAAGGAGCGAAGTGGAAGTCGCCGCGGTCGAGGTGGGTAAAGTAAAAAGTGAAAAATAAATTTTTTTTCCTTTTTATACTGTTCCTGGATCTGCTGTCACCTCGGTCGAGATGGTCTCGACTGGACCGAGGTGGTACGGACCGAGGTGGTTCTGCAGAAACTCTAGTCGCCTCGGTTGCTCAAGAATCAACTCGGTCGAGGTGCTCTAACAGTAACCGAGGTGCTTCTTTCTTCTCAGAATCTCGAACTTCCGTCCTTCCAGTTATGTTCCTTCCTTAGATGTTCCCTGTTGTCTGTCCAGAACGCCAAAAACAAAGCAAAGCAAAACAAAAACAAAAACTATCTAAGCTAGACTAGAAAACGGGAAAAGAAAGCAATACCTTGGGTTGCCTCCCAAGAAGCGCTTGGTTTAAGGTCGCTAGCTGGACCATACGGCATGGGATTACTCAATGCACTTCGAATGTCATGGAGTGCTCATCACATCCGTAAAAATCTTTCAAGAAGGTTCCGGTTCCTAACTTTACCGGCAAATGGTAAGATCTCCCACGTACAAGCTTGTACAGTTTGATTCTCACCGGAATTCGTCTAGACTTCCTGCACTTCAATGGGACAATCCTCGTGTCCCATCCTTTCCTTGATCGAGAAAATAGTTTCTAGAGAATCATAGCAGCTTCCCCATCTATAGCTTGGGGATGGTACAGGGTCCTGAGCATGCGAGGGACCCCATACTTGAACAAATAACACTTCGTTGCCTTAGCGGTGAAGCGCTTGTTAACTTCACTCCTTATAATCCAAGGAGCATCTTCCTCCAACAATTTCAAGAGAGGTTTCATCTTGATCTTAGGAGGTTCTTTCGGAAGAGACCTCCAACTCTCCGGTGCTTTCCTGAAGAATTCAGAAATTTTAATAGGGAATTCGAATGGAGTAAGAGAACTTACCTTGTAAAGTTCTCCAAAGCTCGGATAAGGTTTCATGTTAGGTTGATAACCAACACATGAAATCTCTCTCAACTCAGTTGATCTTTCTTCCACCTTGGTCACAATCTCAGTAATTTGACCAAGGTTCTCTACATCTTCTGCTTCCAGTTTTGCAGATTCTTCCATCTCGGCCGAGATCTCTTCCACTTCGACCGAGGTCTCAACAGTCAGATCGAGACCTTCCATATCCTCCTCTTCCTTAGAAGTTTCAGGAGAAATTTTTGGTTCGACTGGGGGAATGCTTGGAACGTGCAACACTTCCTTATGCTCCTCTTGCGGCTTAGCATAGGATAGAGTGCTTTCCTTGAGCTCCTCCACCTTCTTCATCAACCTCTCCCATCTTGATTCAAGAGAATCTTCAAGAGGTTGCTCGCAAATCTTTTTAGGGACATTCAGTTCATCCCACATCGCAAGTTCACGCTGAATGGTCTCTTCTCTTTCCCATTCATTGTTGAACCAATAGAATGAGTACTTCTCCTCCAAGTATTCATAATGGTCCGCCCTAGCACTTTGCCTTGCTATCCAGGCTGGATCAAATGTAGTCATCGGAAATCCTGAAAACTACAAAACTCATAGAAAGAGTAGTTAGTAGCAACAGGGGCAAGTGCCCCGAAAGCAAACCGCAACCGGCTCGGTCTAGACCAAGTCCCCGGCAACGGCGCCAAAAACTTGTTCGCTCCAAACGGTGTGTGCAAGCTTTAAATTTATAACCCTAGACTTAAGCTTAAAACAAGGATGCGAACCCGCAGTGTACGGGTCAATCGTAGTAAAAGCAAGAAAGTTCCAGGGGTCGATCACAGGGACTCGGTGAAACAAAGTCAATACGGTGTGCTTATGTCAATACTAACCACAAGAGTGATTAACACAATCAAAGATGAATAAGAAGTCAATAAAGCAAACATGCAATTCTAGGGATTAAAGCATCTAGTTGTGGTTCCAACTCAAGATCTATAGATAAGTAGACAAAGCTGAGATTTTTGCGTGGGGAAGGTGTTTCTAAAGTGGAGTAGATCACCGGGTAAGTCTCACTACACACTAATCCTAAACCGTAACTCCTATTACCGGGTAAGTCTCAAGGAATTAAGATAAAGAACTATAACCTCAAACTAACACACCATCTAAGGGAATAGAATCAACCTTCACCGGGTAAGTCTTAGGCTAACTCACAAAGATGGGATGGAAGCACACTCAAACCCCAATAAAGGATAAACCTTTATTACCTACACTTATGATCGTTGGTACACAAACTAAGGAATTACCGGGTAAGTCTCATCCTAAGCTTGCTTTGAACCAGGAAAGGTGTAATAAGAATAGGATTTGGCAAACTCTAACACTTAACTCTCAGTTTAGGATCAGATAAGTCACCTCGGTCAGCCAGTTTCCACCCCGGCCGAGATGTTCATCGACTGAACGAGATGCTTAGGGTTAAGGTTAAAGACTCGAACTTTCAGGATCCTACTGGAATCTAAGATTATTCTATCATTGTTTTTCCCACAACCTTCAGCTAATCACCCTAGAATCACACAAGGAAATTAGCCACTCATCATCATTATGAAAGTATTAAATATATGGGAAGAAGGTGAATATTTAAACAAAGAAGAATTTAAGGAAAAGACTTCAATAACTGAATCAAATATCACAACAAAAAGCGTTCCTTGGATAGCAATCCAACAAGACAAGACAACAAGTGAGGGAATTGAAGACAATCTTACAAAACCCTTCAAAAAGCTATAAAAGCTATAGACTTCTATCTTCCTTCAACCTTCAAAAAGGTTCTTCAAAACTCCCAATTGGAGTATGGCTGCAGCTGTGGTGTGTTGTAAACCCTGATCGACGGTATAGCGTGATGTCGGAATTGTGGAAATCCAACCCTTTTTATAGGAAAATAACCCTCCAAAGATAATAAATCTTAGAAAGATATTTTCACATAAATATAGGTAAAATATATGATTCTGCATATCTCCTTCCTTCCAGGAGCCAAGCCAAAAAATATAAGATCACTTTCCAAATTTAAAAGATCTCATCCAAGAATAAAATATTCTCGCCGCGTCCTAGGTGTTCGCCTCGGTCGAGTCGGCGTCTCTGGATCGCCTCGGTCGAGATGAATCTCTGGTCAACCGAGGTGAGTCATAACTGAATGTGAAATCTCTCAAAACTGGTCCAAAGTAAATCTTTAATCCATGGCTATGCTCCCTGGATATAACTCCAATTGACTCATGACTCCTTTTGCTCCTTTTTGATGCAAAACGTACCAAATTTCCTGCAATTACAACAAAACTAGGTGTAGACCTCGATTCTTGCAAAGGTAGTTGAAATAGTAGTAAAATCACATAATGCACATACAAACATGCAGATTACGAAAGATAAAACGTCCAAACAAACCCCAAAATATAGACTATAATTCATGCTATCAAAATACCCCATACTTAGCCCTTGCTTGTCCCCAAGCAAGTTCCGCATATAGAAGACAAGATAGAATGGATTATAGGTCATAAAAATCAATGAAAAAGTCTTTCAAAAACATTTTATGGTGTGCAACTACCATAGATCACTCTAAGAGAGTACTTCCTGGAATTTAAAAACTCAACATGATCAAAACATTTTATAAATATAGGAAAGTTGTTCATCTTTGCATAAAATCATAAAATGCATAATAAATCATAATTATCAAAATTAATCATGTATAATCCGATTTAAACCGCTAAGTCAATCAACAAGCTCAAGGTCTCAAGGGCTTCCCAAAGGAAAGGTCAAGAAACGTGTAGGGTAGGGATGTATGTAAGGTAATGTGGTGCTAGAATCCGGGAAAAGGATGAACTTCACTTTCACTTTGACTTGCAACATCTTCCACCAATAAGCTTTGCTTATTCCACTTTTTTTTTTTTTTCTTTTTACTTTACTTTTTGGGATGTATGGACAGAGGTGCACAATAACCGAAGCCTGGGAGATTAGCAATCATCAATTTCTTGAGATGCATCAAACCCTTGATGCACATACCATGACCCGTTAGGAATATCGCTCAATCCGACTTTGGCAAGACACAAACACCCGGCTATGTGAATGGTGCCGAGTTACTCATCTTCATGATTGACTTCCCCAAACCTATTATTGCTTTCTAGCACTTTCACTTCCAGCCACTTCTCAACTTTAACTCCACTTGCTTTCACCACTTCGCTTGCTTCCAAATTCCCGGATAGGTAAAGGGAGGCAAAATGTATATGAGGGGCTAAGCATGATCAAGAAGAAGAAGAAGAAGAGAATGAATTGCCTTGGTCTTTCCAAGAAGAAAGTGAGAGAACTTAACCTGCGGTGTCAACCTTCAAATTCAACATAATTTGGATAAAAACAAAGTATTAAACATGCCAATAATTTCAAACAAAGCATTTAGCAACTTAAACGTATTATAAAACCTTTCAAACACATAAAGAATTTAAAACCAGTAGGTAAACAAAATCTTCACTGAGATCATATCCAGATAAGTAACACAAAAAAAATCGTTTCGAAAACTCTCAGTAACCTACCTCGGTCGAGATGTTCTTGGTTCAACCGAGGTGAAATGCCTCGTTTGGCCAGAATCTCCCCGGTCGAGGTCAAAAATTTTTTTTTAAAACCATTTTTTTTTTCGGTTTCGACGTTTTTTCTCAATCAAATAACCTGTAGGTATGCATGTAATATCAGATAATCATATAAAGGCAACTGAAGCATAAATATGAAAATATCCGATAAATAAAGTGTCATACATCAAAAGGTAGTCGAATAAATACATCACGTAGTCAGATAAGTACAAACACCCCATACTTGGGACACACTGTCCCAGTGGGTCAAATAAAAAGTCTAAACATGAGAGTACTCACCGGATAAATGGCCGAACTGCATAAAAGAAAATAAAGAAAATCCTGCAGCTCCTCAATAGTCTCGATCCGGTGGTGGTGGTGGTGGCACATACGGATACTGAGCCGGGTCGAACGGATAGCCCATAGTCTGCTGGAACTGTAGCTCCATCATCCTGCGCTGATAGTGCTGCTCCTCTAACATCTGATGAGTCCAGCGGTCAATGTGTCGGTCCTGGGCAGCAAATCTCTCATGCATGTCCACAGTAAGGGCAACATAAGAGTCTATCATCTGATCTGTCAGGTCGTCGATCCGGCGATGAACCTCAGAATCTCTATGTCGGCGTGTCCGACGCCTAGCAGATCTAGCAGGAGGTGCAGCAGGTGCTGGCTCAGTATCCTCCTCATCATCTAAGTCGATGATCGGTGGCGTGCTCGTACCTGCGGTATCTGTCCCTATATCCATCGGGACTCCACCATCTCTCTCATCCATTGTCTCCTCGTCGCCGTCATCCTCCTCCTCCTCAGCAGGGGCAGTTGCTGCCTCTCTGTGATCCTCCATCAGTGGAGCCCATGCTGTCTGCCAATAATGCGGATCAAAGACTGTGAACTGAGCAGACCAGCGGATCCCCTGTGGTGCAGTCCGCTCCCAAGGCATGGCGACGTATGGAGTGGTCAAACCACGGGGAACCAGAATCCTCCGTGTGATCATCTCCTGTAATCCCAGCGGCTTCGGAGCCGCCACCATCGTGCAAACACTGAGGTCCATCCCGTGGTAGGTAGCGATATGGGTGACTAGACCTCCGCAGCAAATGTCTCCCTTCGCCTTGGCCTTGATCCTGTGCAGATCCTCTGCCAAGAGCAAGCCAAAGTCTGGGAAACCTCCTGTAACCATGCAGTAGAGGCTGAAAAGCTCGCCCTGTCTGATCTTCTGGGGCGTCTCAGTACGCGCCAGAAGTGTCTCGCTGAAAATCCTGTGGGCTAGTCTAAAAGTTGGGTGAAAGATGACCTTCTCTCTGGAATCTCCAGGGCGCCATCTGTCTGCGTGCTCAGTAATATGGGCAATCTGCCCCCAGAACTCCCTAGCTACGGATCGGGAGGGGAAGTCGGTGGCGGTGGGCTCAGAAAAGCCAAAAATCTCTCTCCATATCTCTAAAGGAACTATGAAGTTCCGGTTCATCAACCGGTACTTCACAGACTGGTCTGTGGGAAGGTAGGAGAAGGAGCTAACAAACTCTAAGGTCGGCTCCAAGTAAGCTGGGGCTCGGATCTCAGTAAACTGATCCAGCCCGACAGTAGCAATCATCCTCCTAAGGTCAGCATCTAACCCTAGGCAATCAAAAGCCGACACGTCCAGAAATCGTGGTGCGATAACTGGACGGCTAGCTATCCGCTCATAGTCTACCCGGCATCTCTCGTGGATAACCGGGCGGTAAGGACGGGAAGAAGAGGAAGAAGGGGAGGGTGAGGATCTGTCTCTAAGGGCCAGGCGACGATCGGAACTCATTCTTACTCAACACTGTCAGACCACCTCGGTTACTGACAAGACTCAAAAACACCTCGGTCGAGATGCAGTTCGACCGGACCGAGGCGCAGCAGTTACGATTCCAATTCTCAGAAATTCAGTTCTTTTCCCCCAGAAATCACTACAATTGCTTCCTATGGGGTACTTAAATCCTTTCTCAGCAGAATCAGGGGCAAACAAAGCCCAAATCAAAGCGAACGAACGAGTTAGGGTTTCGACTTGTTTTACCTCGTTTCGGTCGATTCGCTCGATTTCTTTGCAAATCTGTTGTTGCAATCGGTTCCTCTACCCTTCAATCACAGTTTAGAAGCAGAAATCTTCGAAAACAGGCAAGATCTGAGAAGGAGCGAAGTGGAAGTCGCCGCGGTCGAGGTGGGTAAAGTAAAAAGTGAAAAATAAATTTTTTTTCCTTTTTATACTGTTCCTGGATCTGCTGTCACCTCGGTCGAGATGGTCTCGACTGGACCGAGGTGGTACGGACCGAGGTGGTTCTGCAGAAACTCTAGTCGCCTCGGTTGCTCAAGAATCAACTCGGTCGAGGTGCTCTAACAGTAACCGAGGTGCTTCTTTCTTCTCAGAATCTCGAACTTCCGTCCTTCCAGTTATGTTCCTTCCTTAGATGTTCCCTGTTGTCTGTCCAGAACGCCAAAAACAAAGCAAAGCAAAACAAAAACAAAAACTATCTAAGCTAGACTAGAAAACGGGAAAAGAAAGCAATACCTTGGGTTGCCTCCCAAGAAGCGCTTGGTTTAAGGTCGCTAGCTGGACCATACGGCATGGGATTACTCAATGCACTTCGAATGTCATGGAGTGCTCATCACATCCGTAAAAATCTTCCAAGAAGGTTCCGGTTCCTAACTTTACCGGCAAATGGTAAGATCTCCCACGTACAAGCTTGTACAGTTTGATTCTCACCGGAATTCGTCTAGACTTCCTGCACTTCAATGGGACAATCCTCGTGTCCCATCCTTTCCTTGATCGAGAAAATAGTTTCTAGAGAATCATAGCAGCTTCCCCATCTATAGCTTGGGGATGGTACAGGGTCCTGAGCATGCGAGGGACCCCATACTTGAACAAATAACACTTCGTTGCCTTAGCGGTGAAGCGCTTGTTAACTTCACTCCTGATAATCCAAGGAGCATCTTCCTCCAACAATTTCAAGAGAGGTTTCATCTTGATCTTAGGAGGTTCTTTCGGAAGAGACCTCCAACTCTCCGGTGCTTTCCTGAAGAATTCAGAAATTTTAATAGGGAATTCGAATGGAGTAAGAGAACTTACCTTGTAAAGTTCTCCAAAGCTCGGATAAGGTTTCATGTTAGGTTGATAACCAACACATGAAATCTCTCTCAACTCAGTTGATCTTTCTTCCACCTTGGTCACAATCTCAGTAATTTGACCAAGGTTCTCTACATCTTCTGCTTCCAGTTTTGCAGATTCTTCCATCTCGGCCGAGATCTCTTCCACTTCGACCGAGGTCTCAACAGTCAGATCGAGACCTTCCATATCCTCCTCTTCCTTAGAAGTTTCAGGAGAAATTTTTGGTTCGACTGGGGGAATGCTTGGAACGTGCAACACTTCCTTATGCTCCTCTTGCGGCTTAGCATAGGATAGAGTGCTTTCCTTGAGCTCCTCCACCTTCTTCATCAACCTCTCCCATCTTGATTCAAGAGAATCTTCAAGAGGTTGCTCACAAATCTTTTTAGGGACATTCAGTTCATCCCACATCGCAAGTTCACGCTGAATGGTCTCTTCTCTTTCCCATTCATTGTTGAACCAATAGAATGAGTACTTCTCCTCCAAGTATTCATAATGGTCCGCCCTAGCACTTTGCCTTGCTATCCAGGCTGGATCAAATGTAGTCATCGGAAATCCTGAAAACTACAAAACTCATAGAAAGAGTAGTTAGTAGCAACAGGGGCAAGTGCCCCGAAAGCAAACCGCAACCGGCTCGGTCTAGACCAAGTCCCCGGCAACGGCGCCAAAAACTTGTTCGCTCCAAACGGTGTGTGCAAGCTTTAAATTTATAACCCTAGACTTAAGCTTAAAACAAGGATGCGAACCCGCAGTGTACGGGTCAATCGTAGTAAAAGCAAGAAAGTTCCAGGGGTCGATCACAGGGACTCGGTGAAACAAAGTCAATACGGTGTGCTTATGTCAATACTAACCACAAGAGTGATTAACACAATCAAAGATGAATAAGAAGTCAATAAAGCAAACATGCAATTCTAGGGATTAAAGCATCTAGTTGTGGTTCCAACTCAAGATCTATAGATAAGCAGACAAAGCTGAGATTTTTGCGTGGGGAAGGTGTTTCTAAAGTGGAGTAGATCACCGGGTAAGTCTCACTACACACTAATCCTAAACCGTAACTCCTATTACCGGGTAAGTCTCAAGGAATTAAGATAAAGAACTATAACCTCAAACTAACACACCATCTAAGGGAATAGAATCAACCTTCACCGGGTAAGTCTCAAGCTAACTCACAAAGATGGGATGGAAGCACACTCAAACCCCAATAAAGGATAAACCTTTATTACCTACACTTATGATCGTTGGTACACAAACTAAGGAATTACCGGGTAAGTCTCATCCTAAGCTTGCTTTGAACCAGGAAAGGTGTAATAAGAATAGGATTTGGCAAACTCTAACACTTAACTCTCAGTTTAGGATCAGATAAGTCACCTCGGTCAGCCAGTTTCCACCCCGGCCGAGATGTTCATCGACTGAACGAGATGCTTAGGGTTAAGGTTAAAGACTCGAACTTTCAGGATCCTACTGGAATCTAAGATTATTCTATCATTGTTTTTCCCACAACCTTCAGCTAATCACCCTAGAATCACACAAGGAAATTAGCCACTCATCATCATTATGAAAGTATTAAATATATGGGAAGAAGGTGAATATTTAAACAAAGAAGAATTTAAGGAAAAGACTTCAATAACTGAATCAAATATCACAACAAAAAGCGTTCCTTGGATAGCAATCCAACAAGACAAGACAACAAGTGAGGGAATTGAAGACAATCTTACAAAACCCTTCAAAAAGCTATAGACTTCTATCTTCCTTCAACCTTCAAAAAGGTTCTTCAAAACTCCCAATTGGAGTATGGCTGCAGCTGTGGTGTGTTGTAAACCCTGATCGACGGTATAGCGTGATGTCGGAATTGTGGAAATCCAACCCTTTTTATAGGAAAATAACCCTCCAAAGATAATAAATCTTAGAAAGATATTTTCACATAAATATAGGTAAAATATATGATTCTGCATATCTTCTTCCTTCCAGGAGCCAAGCCAAAAAATATAAGATCACTTTCCAAATTTAAAAGATCTCATCCAAGAATAAAATATTCTCGCCGCGTCCTAGGTGTTCGCCTCGGTCGAGTCGGCGTCTCTGGATCGCCTCGGTCGAGATGAATCTCTGGTCAACCGAGGTGAGTCATAACTGAATGTGAAATCTCTCAAAACTGGTCCAAAGTAAATCTTTAATCCATGGCTATGCTCCCTGGATATAGCTCCAATTGACTCATGACTCCTTTTGCTCCTTTTTGATGCAAAACGTACCAAATTTCCTGCAATTACAACAAAACTAGGTGTAGACCTCGATTCTTGCAAAGGTAGTTGAAATAGTAGTAAAATCACATAATGCACATACAAACATGCAGATTACGAAAGATAAAACGTCCAAACAAACCCCAAAATATAGACTATAATTCATGCTATCAAAATACCCCATACTTAGCCCTTGCTTGTCCCCAAGCAAGTTCCGCATATAGAAGACAAGATAGAATGGATTATAGGTCATAAAAATCAATGAAAAAGTCTTTCAAAAACATTTTATGGTGTGCAACTACCATAGATCACTCTAAGAGAGTACTTCCTGGAATTTAAAAACTCAACATGATCAAAACATTTTATAAATATAGGAAAGTTGTTCATCTTTGCATAAAATCATAAAATGCATAATAAATCATAATTATCAAAATTAATCATGTATAATCCGATTTAAACCGCTAAGTCAATCAACAAGCTCAAGGTCTCAAGGGCTTCCCAAAGGAAAGGTCAAGAAACGTGTAGGGTAGGGATGTATGTAAGGTAATGTGGTGCTAGAATCCGGGAAAAGGATGAACTTCACTTTCACTTTGACTTGCAACATCTTCCACCAATAAGCTTTGCTTATTCCACTTTTTTTTTTTTTTTTCTTTTTACTTTACTTTTTGGGATGTATGGACAGAGGTGCACAATAACCGAAGCCTGGGAGATTAGCAATCATCAATTTCTTGAGATGCATCAAACCCTTGATGCACATACCATGACCCGTTAGGAATATCGCTCAATCCGACTTTGGCAAGACACAAACACCCGGCTATGTGAATGGTGCCGAGTTACTCATCTTCATGATTGACTTCCCCAAACCTATTATTGTTTTCTAGCACTTTCACTTCCAGCCACTTCTCAACTTTAACTCCACTTGCTTTCACCACTTCGCTTGCTTCCAAATTCCCGGATAGGTAAAGGGAGGCAAAATGTATATGAGGGGCTAAGCATGATCAAGAAGAAGAAGAAGAGAATGAATTGCCTTGGTCTTTCCAAGAAGAAAGTGAGAGAACTTAACCTGCGGTGTCAACCTTCAAATTCAACATAATTTGGATAAAAACAAAGTATTAAACATGCCAATAATTTCAAACAAAGCATTTAGCAACTTAAACGTATTATAAAACCTTTCAAACACATAAAGAATTTAAAACCAGTAGGTAAACAAAATCTTCACTGAGATCATATCCAGATAAGTAACACAAAAAAAATCGTTTCGAAAACTCTCAGTAACCTACCTCGGTCGAGATGTTCTTGGTTCAACCGAGGTGAAATGCCTCGTTTGGCCAGAATCTCCCCGGTCGAGGTCAAAAATTTTTTTTTAAAACCATTTTTTTTTTTTCGGTTTCGACGTTTTTTCTCAATCAAATAACCTGTAGGTATGCATGTAATATCAGATAATCATATAAAGGCAACTGAAGCATAAATATGAAAATATCCGATAAATAAAGTGTCATACATCAAAAGGTAGTCGAATAAATACATCACGTAGTCAGATAAGTACAAACACCCCATACTTGGGACACACTGTCCCAGTGGGTCAAATAAAAAGTCTAAACATGAGAGTACTCACCGGATAAATGGCCGAACTGCATAAAAGAAAATAAAGAAAATCCTGCAGCTCCTCAATAGTCTCGATCCGGTGGTGGTGGTGGTGGCACATACGGATACTGAGCCGGGTCGAACGGATAGCCCATAGTCTGCTGGAACTGTAGCTCCATCATCCTGCGCTGATAGTGCTGCTCCTCTAACATCTGATGAGTCCAGCGGTCAATGTGTCGGTCCTGGGCAGCAAATCTCTCATGCATGTCCACAGTAAGGGCAACATAAGAGTCTATCATCTGATCTGTCAGGTCGTCGATCCGGCGATGAACCTCAGAATCTCTATGTCGGCGTGTCCGACGCCTAGCAGATCTAGCAGGAGGTGCAGCAGGTGCTGGCTCAGTATCCTCCTCATCATCTAAGTCGATGATCGGTGGCGTGCTCGTACCTGCGGTATCTGTCCCTATATCCATCGGGACTCCACCATCTCTCTCATCCATTGTCTCCTCGTCGCCGTCATCCTCCTCCTCCTCAGCAGGGGCAGTTGCTGCCTCTCTGTGATCCTCCATCAGTGGAGCCCATGCTGTCTGCCAATAATGCGGATCAAAGACTGTGAACTGAGCAGACCAGCGGATCCCCTGTGGTGCAGTCCGCTCCCAAGGCATGGCGACGTATGGAGTGGTCAAACCACGGGGAACCAGAATCCTCCGTGTGATCATCTCCTGTAATCCCAGCGGCTTCGGAGCCGCCACCATCGTGCAAACACTGAGGTCCATCCCGTGGTAGGTAGCGATATGGGTGACTAGACCTCCGCAGCAAATGTCTCCCTTCGCCTTGGCCTTGATCCTGTGCAGATCCTCTGCCAAGAGCAAGCCAAAGTCTGGGAAACCTCCTGTAACCATGCAGTAGAGGCTGAAAAGCTCGCCCTGTCTGATCTTCTGGGGCGTCTCAGTACGCGCCAGAAGTGTCTCGCTGAAAATCCTGTGGGCTAGTCTAAAAGTTGGGTGAAAGATGACCTTCTCTCTGGAATCTCCAGGGCGCCATCTGTCTGCGTGCTCAGTAATATGGGCAATCTGCCCCCAGAACTCCCTAGCTACGGATCGGGAGGGGAAGTCGGTGGCGGTGGGCTCAGAAAAGCCAAAAATCTCTCTCCATATCTCTAAAGGAACTATGAAGTTCCGGTTCATCAACCGGTACTTCACAGACTGGTCTGTGGGAAGGTAGGAGAAGGAGCTAACAAACTCTAAGGTCGGCTCCAAGTAAGCTGGGGCTCGGATCTCAGTAAACTGATCCAGCCCGACAGTAGCAATCATCCTCCTAAGGTCAGCATCTAACCCTAGGCAATCAAAAGCCGACACGTCCAGAAATCGTGGTGCGATAACTGGACGGCTAGCTATCCGCTCATAGTCTACCCGGCATCTCTCGTGGATAACCGGGCGGTAAGGACGGGAAGAAGAGGAAGAAGGGGAGGGTGAGGATCTGTCTCTAAGGGCCAGGCGACGATCGGAACTCATTCTTACTCAACACTGTCAGACCACCTCGGTTACTGACAAGACTCAAAAACACCTCGGTCGAGATGCAGTTCGACCGGACCGAGGCGCAGCAGTTACGATTCCAATTCTCAGAAATTCAGTTCTTTTCCCCCAGAAATCACTACAATTGCTTCCTATGGGGTACTTAAATCCTTTCTCAGCAGAATCAGGGGCAAACAAAGCCCAAATCAAAGCGAACGAACGAGTTAGGGTTTCGACTTGTTTTACCTCGTTTCGGTCGATTCGCTCGATTTCTTTGCAAATCTGTTGTTGCAATCGGTTCCTCTACCCTTCAATCACAGTTTAGAAGCAGAAATCTTCGAAAACAGGCAAGATCTGAGAAGGAGCGAAGTGGAAGTCGCCGCGGTCGAGGTGGGTAAAGTAAAAAGTGAAAAATAAATTTTTTTTCCTTTTTATACTGTTCCTGGATCTGCTGTCACCTCGGTCGAGATGGTCTCGACTGGACCGAGGTGGTACGGACCGAGGTGGTTCTGCAGAAACTCTAGTCGCCTCGGTTGCTCAAGAATCAACTCGGTCGAGGTGCTCTAACAGTAACCGAGGTGCTTCTTTCTTCTCAGAATCTCGAACTTCCGTCCTTCCAGTTATGTTCCTTCCTTAGATGTTCCCTGTTGTCTGTCCAGAACGCCAAAAACAAAGCAAAGCAAAACAAAAACAAAAACTATCTAAGCTAGACTAGAAAACGGGAAAAGAAAGCAATACCTTGGGTTGCCTCCCAAGAAGCGCTTGGTTTAAGGTCGCTAGCTGGACCATACGGCATGGGATTACTCAATGCACTTCGAATGTCATGGAGTGCTCATCACATCCGTAAAAATCTTCCAAGAAGGTTCCGGTTCCTAACTTTACCGGCAAATGGTAAGATCTCCCACGTACAAGCTTGTACAGTTTGATTCTCACCGGAATTCGTCTAGACTTCCTGCACTTCAATGGGACAATCCTCGTGTCCCATCCTTTCCTTGATCGAGAAAATAGTTTCTAGAGAATCATAGCAGCTTCCCCATCTATAGCTTGGGGATGGTACAGGGTCCTGAGCATGCGAGGGACCCCATACTTGAACAAATAACACTTCGTTGCCTTAGCGGTGAAGCGCTTGTTAACTTCACTCCTTATAATCCAAGGAGCATCTTCCTCCAACAATTTCAAGAGAGGTTTCATCTTGATCTTAGGAGGTTCTTTCGGAAGAGACCTCCAACTCTCCGGTGCTTTCCTGAAGAATTCAGAAATTTTAATAGGGAATTCGAATGGAGTAAGAGAACTTACCTTGTAAAGTTCTCCAAAGCTCGGATAAGGTTTCATGTTAGGTTGATAACCAACACATGAAATCTCTCTCAACTCAGTTGATCTTTCTTCCACCTTGGTCACAATCTCAGTAATTTGACCAAGGTTCTCTACATCTTCTGCTTCCAGTTTTGCAGATTCTTCCATCTCGGCCGAGATCTCTTCCACTTCGACCGAGGTCTCAACAGTCAGATCGAGACCTTCCATATCCTCCTCTTCCTTAGAAGTTTCAGGAGAAATTTTTGGTTCGACTGGGGGAATGCTTGGAACGTGCAACACTTCCTTATGCTCCTCTTGCGGCTTAGCATAGGATAGAGTGCTTTCCTTGAGCTCCTCCACCTTCTTCATCAACCTCTCCCATCTTGATTCAAGAGAATCTTCAAGAGGTTGCTCACAAATCTTTTTAGGGACATTCAGTTCATCCCACATCGCAAGTTCACGCTGAATGGTCTCTTCTCTTTCCCATTCATTGTTGAACCAATAGAATGAGTACTTCTCCTCCAAGTATTCATAATGGTCCGCCCTAGCACTTTGCCTTGCTATCCAGGCTGGATCAAATGTAGTCATCGGAAATCCTGAAAACTACAAAACTCATAGAAAGAGTAGTTAGTAGCAACAGGGGCAAGTGCCCCGAAAGCAAACCGCAACCGGCTCGGTCTAGACCAAGTCCCCGGCAACGGCGCCAAAAACTTGTTCGCTCCAAACGGTGTGTGCAAGCTTTAAATTTATAACCCTAGACTTAAGCTTAAAACAAGGATGCGAACCCGCAGTGTACGGGTCAATCGTAGTAAAAGCAAGAAAGTTCCAGGGGTCGATCACAGGGACTCGGTGAAACAAAGTCAATACGGTGTGCTTATGTCAATACTAACCACAAGAGTGATTAACACAATCAAAGATGAATAAGAAGTCAATAAAGCAAACATGCAATTCTAGGGATTAAAGCATCTAGTTGTGGTTCCAACTCAAGATCTATAGATAAGCAGACAAAGCTGAGATTTTTGCGTGGGGAAGGTGTTTCTAAAGTGGAGTAGATCACCGGGTAAGTCTCACTACACACTAATCCTAAACCGTAACTCCTATTACCGGGTAAGTCTCAAGGAATTAAGATAAAGAACTATAACCTCAAACTAACACACCATCTAAGGGAATAGAATCAACCTTCACCGGGTAAGTCTCAGGCTAACTCACAAAGATGGGATGGAAGCACACTCAAACCCCAATAAAGGATAAACCTTTATTACCTACACTTATGATCGTTGGTACACAAACTAAGGAATTACCGGGTAAGTCTCATCCTAAGCTTGCTTTGAACCAGGAAAGGTGTAATAAGAATAGGATTTGGCAAACTCTAACACTTAACTCTCAGTTTAGGATCAGATAAGTCACCTCGGTCAGCCAGTTTCCACCCCGGCCGAGATGTTCATCGACTGAACGAGATGCTTAGGGTTAAGGTTAAAGACTCGAACTTTCAGGATCCTACTGGAATCTAAGATTATTCTATCATTGTTTTTCCCACAACCTTCAGCTAATCACCCTAGAATCACACAAGGAAATTAGCCACTCATCATCATTATGAAAGTATTAAATATATGGGAAGAAGGTGAATATTTGAACAAAGAAGAATTTAAGGAAAAGACTTCAATAACTGAATCAAATATCACAACAAAAAGCGTTCCTTGGATAGCAATCCAACAAGACAAGACAACAAGTGAGGGAATTGAAGACAATCTTACAAAACCCTTCAAAAAGCTATAAAAGCTATAGACTTCTATCTTCCTTCAACCTTCAAAAAGGTTCTTCAAAACTCCCAATTGGAGTATGGCTGCAGCTGTGGTGTGCTGTAAACCCTGATCGACGGTATAGCGTGATGTCGGAATTGTGGAAATCCAACCCTTTTTATAGGAAAATAACCCTCCAAAGATAATAAATCTTAGAAAGATATTTTCCCATAAATATAGGTAAAATATATGATTATGCATATCTCCTTCCTTCCAGGAGCCAAGCCAAAAAATATAAGATCACTTTCCAAATTTAAAAGATCTCATCCAAGAATAAAATATTCTCGCCGCGTCCTAGGTGTTCGCCTCGGTCGAGTCGGCGTCTCTGGATCGCCTCGGTCGAGATGAATCTCTGGTCAACCGAGGTGAGTCATAACTGAATGTGAAATCTCTCAAAACTGGTCCAAAGTAAATCTTTAATCCATGGCTATGCTCCCTGGATGTAGCTCCAATTGACTCATGACTCCTTTTGCTCCTTTTTGATGCAAAACGTACCAAATTTCCTGCAATTACAACAAAACTAGGTGTAGACCTCGATTCTTGCAAAGGTAGGTGAAATAGTAGTAAAATCACATAATGCACATACAAACATGCAGATTACGAAAGATAAAACGTCCAAACAAACCCCAAAATATAGACTATAATTCATGCTATCAGCTGTCGAGCCAAGACCCCTCCCTAGCCACGCCTTCTAACCACCAGCCTAGCATCCTTGTGTCCACGGCCACAAAACAGCCCACAACAGCCTTGTTAGCTTCCAAACTTGAGCTACAAAATGACTACCTACCCTTAGACACCACCTTGATGATGTTGTGTAAGGAGCTCACCTTGATGAGTGATGAAGCCAAGGGTAGCTTACCACCTACTATCTCAGCCATCCTTGAGGAGTTTAAGGATGTGTTTCCGGAAGAAATACCACAAGGCCTTCCACCTTTGAGAGGTATTGAGCACCAAATTGACCTTATCCCCGGCGCAACACTCCCAAATAGACCAGCCTACCGAATGAACCCAAAGGAGAGTCAAGAGATCCAAGCGCAAGTTCAAGACCTCCTAGACAAGGGCTACGTCAGGGAGAGCTTAAGTCCGTCCGTCGTGCCCGTGCTCTTGGTGCCTAAGAAGGACAACACATGGAGGATGTGTGTTGATTGTCGAGCTATCAACAACATCACCATCAAGTACCGCCACCCTATTCCCCGCCTAGATGACATGCTTGATGAGATACATGGCGCCACCACCTTTAGCAAGATAGACCTACGGAGTGGCTACCATCAAATTCGAGTGAAGGAGGGGGACAAGTTGAAAACAGCCTTCAAAACTAAGTTTGGTTTGTATGAGTGGCTTGTTATACCATTTGGGTTAACTAATGCTCCTTCTACTTTTATGCGCTTAATGAACTATGTTTTGAGACATTTTATAGGGAAGTTTTTTTGTAGTATACTTTGATGATATCTTAATCTATAGCAGGTCCCTAGAGGAGCATGAAGAACATCTAAGGGAAGTAGTTCTTACCCTTAGGGTTGAACACTTGTATGCTAATCTTAAGAAATGTAGTTTTTGCACTAATGAGGTTATATTTCTTGGTTTTGTAGTGACTACACAAGGCCTACAAGTGGATGAGGAGAAGATTAGAGCAATCAAAGATTGGCCCACGCCAACATCCATCAGCCAAGTAAGGAGTTTCCATGGGCTTGCAAGCTTTTATAGGCGCTTTGTGAGAGACTTTAGTACCATTGCCGCGCCCTTGATGGAAACTTGCAAGAAACATGCGCCATTTGTGTGGGAGGAGGCGCAAGAATGTGCCTTTAACAAGCTGAAATTGGTCTTAACCGAGGCGCCCTTGCTAGCTCTTCCCGACTTCACTAGGCCCTTTGAGGTGGAGTGTGACGCCTCGGGCATTGGCATAGATGGCGTGCTCATGCAAGAAGGTAAGCCTATTGCCTTCTTTAGTGAAAAGCTCAAAGGAGCATGTCTTAATTACTCTACCTATGATAAAGAGTTATATGCTTTGTTTAGAGTGCTTAAGACATGACAACACTACTTGTGGCCTAGAGAGTTTATTTTGCATTCCGATCATGAGTCTTTGAAGCATTTTCGGAGTCAAGATAAACTAGATAGGAGGCATGGTAGGTGGATGGAATTTATTGAGACTTTTCCCTATGTTATCAAGTATAAAAAGGGAAAAGACAATGTAGTGGCGGATGCCCTCTCTAGGAGGTACACATTGTTGACTACATTGGATGCTAAGGTATTAGGCTTTGTTTACATTAAGGAGCTCTATGAATCTGATCTTGATTTTGGTTATACATATAAGCTATGTGTGCAAAAAGGTTCCTTAGATAAATACTATTTGTTTGAGGGATTTTTGTTTTGAATTGATAAGGTGTGCATACCTAGGTGTTCCCTTCGATTGAGGCTAGTATAGGAAGCCCATAAAGGAGGTTTAATGGGTCATTTTGGGAGGGATAAAACTTATGCTATGCTGCACTCACACTTTTATTGGCCACACATGCTTAGGGATGTTAAAAATGTGCTTAAAAGATGCTTAGAATGCCTTAGAGCTAAATCTAAAGTGAAGCCTCATGGATTGTACACACCTTTGCCAATCCCAACAGCCCCTTGGGAAGACATTAATATGGACTTTATTGTGGGATTGCCTAGGACTAAAAGAGGTAGGGACTCGATTTTTGTGGTTGTAGATCGTTTCTCTAAAATGGCTCACTTTATTGCTTCTCACAAAACTGATGATGCGGCCAATGTAGCTAATCTATTCTTTCGGGAAGTAGTTAGGTTACATGGAATTCCGAGGACAATAGTAAGTGATAGGGATGTTAAGTTCTTAAGTTATTTTTGGAAGACTCTTTGGGGAAAGCTAGGTACGAAATTGTTATTTTCTACATCAAGCCACCCCCAAACTGATGGGCAAACGGAAGTAACTAATAGGACTTTAACAATACTTTTAAGGGCTGTCATCAAAAAGAATCTAAACGAATGGGAGGATGTCTTGCCACATGTTGAATTTGCCTATAATAGAGTTGTGCATTCGTCTACTTCCATCTCTCCATTTGAGTGTGTTTATGGTTTTAATCCACTAACCCCTTTTGATCTTACACCGTTGCCTAAGAAGGAGCGAGTAGATTTAAGTGCTAAAACGCAGGTTGAACACATCAAGGAGCTACATAGGAGGACAACGATTAAGCTTGAGGAGAAAGGCAAATACAATGCAGCCAAGGCAAACCAAGGAAGGAAGAAGGTTACATTTGAGGCCGGTGACCTTGTATGGCTACACTTGAGGAAGGAGAGGTTTCTGATAACACGATTTATAGCATAGTTTTAGGTGTACATTTAGGTAGAATTCTCGCTCAATCATGCATTATCTAGCACTAGTCCGATACGTTTTGCACTCGAAACATGTATTTTGTCGAGATAGACGTCTACACGGACTTGTGTGCGTTTTGTAGGTATTTCGGGAGGTTTCGAGCCAAAACGACGCGTTTGAGGGTCGCTCATTTAGAGGACACGTTTCCAAACTCATTAGAACGCAAGGCAAGGGCTGAGAAAGACTCAAGGAACCTTGCCAACACAGGCCATGCACCAAACCACAGCCTAATGATCCAAGGCGAAGTTTCTGCACAGAATCACGGTTCTCTGAAGAACCACGGCCGTGGAAATGACCGTGGATTTTGCCAGATTCTCGTGACAGCTGTGCCACGACTCTCATGGCCAGCTCATGAAGAAATTGGTTATAAAAGTGGTCCTTGATAGTTGTTAGAGGTAGCGGGGATTTGGGTAGTTTGAGAGCAGCTCACATATTCTCCATTTTTCTTGGACAAAATATATTCCAAGAAGAAGAAGGACTTTTTCTAGGAAGGAAAGTGCAAGAAGAAGAAGAAAGGAGCCATTGCCATTGAAGAGGAGAGGAGAAGACACACTTAGCTCTTGTATTTTCGGATTTATTTCTAGAAGTTTTTGAACTCTTGAACCTTCCTTTGGAAGGGTTGTAAGTCGTTCTAATTTCATCTTCAGATTTAGATTGTGTTTCAAGTTCATTTGTTCATCTTCTTTCTCTCATTTTCTTGCAATGGAGGTTATGAATCTATGCTTGTTTGTTTTGATTTCCAATATGAATGTTGTAGGCTAGATTGATGTGATTCTAGGGTAAGGAAAGGATGGTTATGGCTAGATCTATGATAGGACGAACTTAGATTTACCTTTGGATGATTTTTGTTTATGAACGTAGCTACTGTTAGGAATCACGGGCAGTTCTTGAAGAACCACGGTCGTGGTTTCTGTAGAACAAACCGTGGTTCTTCCTGGTTCGAAGGATCTTACCTTAGGTTCATAAAATTGTTGAAACCCTAAGTTTTTGCTGAGTTTAACCTACCCTAGGGTGTCCTAGTGTAGCGACTAAGTGTTAGGAGAGACTTACCCGGTAATCCTTGCCCTTAGAATCTAAAATAGCAAAACCTTAGGTAATGGTGAGCCTAATAAGCCGCCATTGGATTAAATGTGCTAGGATAGTTGATTAGGACTTCCCTTTCCGAGACTTACCCGGTGAGGATAGGTTAGATCCCTAATTAAACAATTCGGTTTGTGTTAAATTCCTACCCTTAGGTTCTTAGAGACTTAACCGGTAATGAGACCTTAGGTGTGGATTAGTTGGATCATGAGACTTACCCGGTAATTGATCCCATTTTAGGAACACTTAATCCCAACATATCATAATCAATCCAAAGAATGAATAGATAACTTGAGTTTTATGCCATAACCGGAATTTCCAACCCCTAGAATCCGTCTTCCCTTTCTCTTGATCAACATCTTGTTCGATTTGTTTATTTGTGCCAATTTTCCGATTTAGTTTGATTGATTGTTTGCCTGCATTTGATCTTTGAAGTGATCACCTAAAAACAACCAAAACAATTGAGATTTTCTTCCTTTATTTGCATCCTTTTCTTTAGACTTAGATCTTGCTAAATTCAATCACAACTTTTCGATTTCACCTTAGTCTTTGTGTTCGACCTTGGAATACTTATCTTGCTACATACGTCCCGTACACTGCGGGTGCGCTAGAAGTAGGATAATTATAACGAGTATAAATTTAAGGCTTATTGCGTACACACTTTTTAGCGTGACAAGTTTTTGGCGCCGTTGCCGGGGACTAGGTCTAGATTGAGTCTATTTTGTGATTGTTTCTAGTGTAGATCCTTCTTGTTTCTTTTGATCTCTTTTTGGTTTTTGTCTTTGCTTTTCAGGACATCTATTACTCTTTAGGTGTATGCGAAGATCTCGTGGCAAGGATTTAGCTCCATTCGATCCCGAACCGGAGAAAACCCTTCGATCTAGATCTAAGAACATTCGAAAGGAGAAAGAGATGGCCGGTAGAAATCTTCAAGCTGAATTGGATGAAGCCTTAGAACAAATAAGGCTAAGAGATGAACTCTTGGAGGAAGAAAGGAGACTTGCCAATGAGAGGCAAGAGGAAACTAGAAGGGAGATTGAAGAGATTAGGCAAGCTCTTGTTCAAGGAGAGCTTAATCGCCGACAACCTCCACCACCCCCACCACAACCGCAGCCGGCGGCCAATGTTAGGGTTGTTCCCATTGCTGTTGAGGAGCCACAAACCCTAGGGAGACGTATGGATCCGGCACAAAGAGCACACCGACCGGGTGTGAATCTAGGAGATCCCGCAACCCACAACTATGAGCTCCGCCCTCAAGTTCTTCAAATGATCCGGCATAATCAATTTGGAGGGATGGAAGGAGAGTCTCCTCACCAACATTTGATGAACTATGAAATTTTGATGGAGACTCTTAGACCACCAAGATTGGAGAGCAACAACCATAAGCTAAGGGCCTTTTCCTTCTCTCTTAAGGACAAAGCCTTGGCTTGGTATCAATCTATTCCACAAGGGAGAGTTGGTACTTGGGAGGAGATGACAACCGAGTTCTTGACCAAGTTCTTCCCACCTTCCAAGACCACCGAGTTAAGGGGAAAGATCAATGCCTTTGTGATGAGGGATAGAGAAAGTTTGTTCAAGTCTTGGGAGAGATTTAAGGACCTTCTCCTAGATTGTCCGCACCATGGCATACCAAAGATTGAGCTATTAGAGATCTATTTCAAGGGGCTTGATGAAGATAGCCAATTCAAGCTTCAATCTCTTTCCGGTGGGACCTTTATGGAGAAGCATGTGGATGATGCTTGGGAGTTTGTGGAGAAGCAAGCTCTAGTGATTGAGAAGTACTCTCATAGGAAGAGCGAAGGAAGAAAGGCGGGAGCATATGAGGTGAGTGAAGTCACCATGAGCAATTTCAAGCTTGACGCCATCAACAACGAGTTGAAATCCTTAAGAGAGTTGTGCACTACCACCTTGAAGAGCCAAGCAACTCCTCAAGCACCTCCACGAGCCAACTTGTCTTCCAAGGAGGAAGATGTGAATTATATGGGAAGGGGCAACTTCAACAATTACCAAGGCCCAAGAAATTTCAACAACAACCGGCAATTCAACAATTACCGGCCAAACCACAACCATCCCGGGTTTTCTTACTCTAATCCGGATGGAGCCTTGAACCCTCCCGCCTCCACAAGCACGACTCCACCACAAAGAGCTTCACAAGAACCTCCACCCGGTTTTACTCAACCTTCGAAGGATAGAACCGAAGTCATGTTTGAACAATTGCTAGGAAGGTTGAGTGGACTTGAGAGCACCGTCACTTCAATTTCTAAGGCTCAAAAGGTCTTGGAAGCACAAGTCTTTCAAAAGGCGGGTGAGGCACATAGAGATCCGGGGAAGCTTCCCGGAAGAACCGAAGACAACCCAAGAGGCCAAGTTTTGGCTATCACAACAAGGAGTGGGTTGAGTATGAAGGATCCTTTGCCTAAGGACCAAGCTAAGGGGAGTCAAGTAGTGGTAGAAGAGGGAAGAAAGCAAGATGATGGAGGCAAGAGCAAGGATGTAGAGCCAACTTATGTAGCACCGCCTCCATACAAGCCACCACTACCGTTCCCACAATCAAGAGCAAGAGCTCGTTTGGACAATCACTTTGGTAAGTTCCTTGAACTAATGTCCAAGTTACATATTAACATTCCGTTCATGGATGCCATCTTAGGAATGCCGGCATACGGAAAATTCTTGAAAGAAATACTCTCCAACAAAAGGAAGTTGGAGGGGTATGGGGAGATTAGGATGACCAAGAGATCCTCGGAGTTAATCCAAACAATGAAGGAGGCAATGCCTCCCAAGCTAAGGGATCCGGGCTCTTTTTGTGTTCCGATTGGAGTAGGAGACGTGAAATACGAAGCCCTTTGTGATCTTGGAGCAAGTGTAAGCATCATACCGCTTGCACTTAGTAACAAGGTCGGGCTAGGAGAGCCAAAACCGGTCAAGATGACCCTCTATATGGTGGACCGTTCTATCACTCATCCAGTTGGGATTCTTGAGGACATTCCGGTGCAATTGGGAGGATTCTATGTGCCTATTGACTTTGTAGTGTTGGACATTCCGGCGGATTACCCGGTTCCCATCATCCTAGGAAGACCTTTCTTAGCTACCTCCGGATGTTTAGTGGATTGCAAGAACGGGACTCTCTCCTTCAACATAGGAGAGGAGAACATCAAGTTCAAGCTGTCCACAATGATGAAAGGGCCAACCCTTGATGAAGATATCTTTAACATAGTCGAGCAAGAAGAATCTAGAGAAATGGTGAGCTCGATCTTGATCAAGGACCCCTTGGAAAAGGTTCTTACCTTGAGTATGATGGAGGAAGACATTGAGGAGAATTGCAATGAAGAAATCAAAGCCTTGGAGGCATTGGAAGAGGAGCCAAGAGTTGGATTTGAGAGCCACGAAGAAATTGTGAACAGCTGCAAGTTCCACGGTCGAGATTCAGGAACCACGGCCGTCAAACTCTCTGGACAACTCCGAGAAACAAGCCTGGAAGGAACCACGGTCGTGGAAGTTGAGCTAACCGTGATTCCAACCGTGGTTTCCCCTGAATCAGCTCTTGATGATGATCAAGCTTCTAGGATCCAAGGGGAATCCTCATTTGCTTTGGATTCATCTCATCCAACCTTGTTTGGATCGTCTTCAACCGATAAAGGTCCTCCCTCACTTGAACTCAAACCCCTCCCCTCTCATTTGAAGTATGCATTCCTTGGTGATAATTCTACATATCCGGTGATTGTTAATGCATGCTTGAGTGATGATGAACTTGCTAAATTGTTGCATGAACTAAGATTGCATAGGAAAGCCATTGGTTATACTATTGATGATTTGGTTGGCATTAAGCCATCTTTGTGCATGCATAAGATAATGATGGAAGATAACCACAAACCCTCTATTGAACATCAAAGGAGATTGAATCCTATAATGAAAGAGGTGGTCAAGAAGGAAATCATTAAGTTGCTAGATGCGGGAATTATCTACCCTATCTCGGATAGTAAGTGGGTTAGCCCCGTTCATGTAGTACCTAAGAAGGGTGGAATGACGGTAGTAACTAATGAGAACAATGAACTAATACCAACTAGGACGGTCACGGGATGGAGAATGTGTATAGATTATAGGAAATTGAACATGGCCTCTAGGAAAGATCACTTTCCCCTCCCCTTCATTGACCAAATGCTAGAAAGATTAGCTCAACACTCTCACTTTTGCTATCTAGATGGGTATAGTGGATTCTTCCAAATCCCTATCCACCCCGATGACCAAGAGAAAACAACTTTTACATGTCCATGGGGTACCTTTGCATATAGGAGAATGCCATTTGGGTTGTGTAATGCACCCGCCACCTTTCAAAGGTGTATGATGGCTATCTTTTCGGAATACATAGAAAATATCATGGAAGTGTTCATGGATGATTTCTCTGTTTACGGTTCTTCTTTTGATAATTTCTTGGCTAACCTGTCGTTAGTATTGCAAAGATGTGAGGAGACAAATCTTGTCTTAAATTGGGAAAAATGCCACTTCATGGTAAGTGAAGGTATTGTGTTAGGACACTTGGTGTCTAACCGTGGCATTGAGGTTGATAGGGCTAAGATTGAAACAATAGAGAAGTTGCCACCACCTACCTCGGTGAAGGGGGTAAGGAGTTTCTTAGGGCATGCCGGTTTTTACCGGAGGTTTATTCAAGATTTCTCTAAAATTTCTAAGCCTCTCACTAACCTACTAATGAAAGATGTTGATTTTGTGTTTTCCAAAGATTGTCTTGAAGCGTTTTGTAGGTTGAAGAACGCCTTGATCTCCGCACCTATCATGCAACCTCCGGATTGGAGTCTACCATTTGAGATTATGTGCGATGCAACTGATGTGGCCGTTGGGGCCGTTTTGGGGCAAAGGAAAGAAGGGCGCACTCATGCTATTTACCATGCTAGCAAGACGCTAGATGATGCCCAACTCAATTATGCTACTACCGAGAAGGAGTTGTTAGCGGTAGTGTATGCATTTGAGAAGTTCCGCTCGTACCTTGTTGGAGCGAAGGTCATAGTTTACACGGATCATGCGGCGATCCGTTATCTACTTACAAAGAAGGATGCCAAGCCAAGGTTGATTCGGTGGATCCTTCTTCTTCAAGAGTTTGATTTGGAGATAAGAGATAAGAAGGGATCCGAGAACTCGGTGGCGGATCACCTTAGTAGACTCCCACCATTAGAGCTTGGGAAAGACAACATCCCGATAGATGACTCGTTCCGGGATGAACAATTGCAAATGGTGGAAGAATGCTTATTCCAAGTGGCTAGGAGAAGTGAGCCATGGTATGCCGACATTGTGAATTACTTGGTGTGTGAGGAAGTGCCTCCCGGATTATCATATTCACAAAGGAAGAAGTTCTTCAACGATGTAAGGCATTACTATTGGAGCGAGCCACTTCTATTCAAGAGAGGCCCGGATGGGGTGCTTAGAAGATGCATACCGGAAGATGAAATGGAGAGTGTGATCCGGCATTGTCACTCCCTACCATGTGGAGGCCATGCTAGCTCACACAAAACGTGTGCCAAGGTATTGCAATCCGGTTTTTATTGGCCTAACTTGTTTAGAGATGTGCAAGGTTTTGTAGCGGCATGTGATGCTTGCCAAAGAACGGGGAACATCTCAAGGAGGAATGAAATGCCCTTGAACAACATCCAAGAAGTTGAGATTTTTGATGTGTGGGGTGTAGACTTCATGGGACCATTCCCTTCTTCATGTGGCAATCTATTCATCCTATTGGCGGTGGACTATGTGTCAAGATGGGTAGAGGCAATCGCCTCTCCTACGAATGATGCCAAGGTGGTGGTGCGGTTCTTCAACCGAGTGATCTTCCCTAGGTTTGGAACACCAAGGGTGATCATTAGTGATGGAGGGAAGCACTTCACAAATAGGAATTTTGGAGCACTTTTGGCCAAGTATGGGGTGAGTCATAAAGTGGCCACACCCTACCACCCCCAAACTAGTGGCCAAGTGGAGATCTCCAACCGAGAAATCAAGGCCATCCTCGAGAAGACGGTGTCTAGAACAAGGAAGGATTGGGCCATGAAGCTCAATGACACACTATGGGCATATAGAACCGCCTTCAAGACACCTATTGGCACCACTCCCTACAAATTGGTCTATGGCAAGTCTTGCCATCTTCCGGTGGAAATGGAGCATCGAGCTTATTGGGCCATTAAGTGGCTAAATTTTGACCTCAAGGAGGCGGGAGAGAAGAGATTGCTTGATATCAATGCCCTTGAGGAGCTCCGGTTGGAAGCTTATGAGAATGCCCGGATTTACAAGGAGAGAACCAAAAGGTGGCATGACAAGAGGATCATTCCAAAGGAGTTGAGTGAAGGAGATCTTGTCCTTCTCTTCAACTCGAGGCTAAGGCTTTTCCCCGGAAAGCTCAAATCGAGATGGACCGGGCCATATGTGGTAAAGAAGATCTTTCCCCATGGAGCTATTGAGATAGAAGGGGAGCATTGTGGAGATTTCAAGGTGAATGGGCATCGCTTGAAGAAGTACATTCCGGGAGCCCCAATAGACATGATTGCCCCGCTTCACCTTGCATAAACGCTCCCGAGTTTGGTCAAGCTAATGACCTTAAAGAAGCGCTTGGTGGGAGGCAACCCATCGGTAACATTTTTCCTTCATTTTAGCTTAGATTTTTCTGTTTTTGTGTGCTTTGTGTGTTTTGTCTATTTTATGTGTGCTAGAACATTAGTGGCATTGGAAGCCTTTCTTGGAAATGATGATGATGAAACCCTCACCAATTATGGGTGGAGCGGACGCGGAACTTGGACGGCTAGCGGTGCCTAGCGCGGGTTTCAAAGCTTGAAGGATGCTTAGAGCTCCCTACCATGGTTGAAAGGATCATCCAACATCAATCCTCTTGAGAATTCCCAAATACCGAAGAAAACCATTTTACATTGTGAGAACCTTCTTTCACTCTCTTTACTTGAATACCACATTGGGGACAATGTGTTTCTAAGTATGGGGTGGGGTTTGCATGATCCTTTGCATGAAGAGCATCTAGGATAGTTTAATATTTGCACATGTCTTGCATTGTACATACTTAAATCGAAAATCCCATAAAAATCAGAAAAATTTTAAATTTTTTGTGCTTTCTAGGCTTGGATATGATCCTAATGATGAAAACTTGTCTTGTGATTGGCTATGAATGGCCTTATGTGTTGAATTGATAAATACATATGTGGACTTGAACTACTTCTCTTGAATTCCATGAATGACTTGAGATCATGATGATTGCCTAGAATGGATTGAGTATTGAAAATCGAAATTACATGATAGTTCTTGCATACCATCTAGGAATGAATAAGGCATTTCATCTTTCTCTACTTCTCATCTTGATCATGATTGCTTGAGCACCTCAATTGATATAAAATTTGACCTCCTTTTAAACCCATCCGGGAATAGGAGCATGCTAGTGTGTTTGAATGTGTAAAAAGCAAGTGCGGGGTGAAGATGTAATGAAAAGAATGTCGTGAATGGAATGCTGAAATTATTGTGGAAGTGTAGCCAAAATAGGTTTGGGGGCGTTGGTTTAAATGACAAGTAACTCGGTACACTTCACATAATCGGGTGTTGGTGCCTTGCCAAAGTCAAATAAGCCAATAGCCCTAACGAGCTTTGGTATGTGTGCCCGGTGTGGATGCACCTCGAAAAAGAGAAAAAGCCCGAGGATGGCTAATCACCGAGGTTTCGGCTATTGTACACCAATGCCATAGTCTCAAAAATGAGTTAAAGAAAAAGAAAAGAAAGCAAGATAGGGAAAAATATGCACTTGGGGGAAGTTGATCGAGGACAAGGAAGTGAAGTTAGTTCCATTCCCGGATTAGCATCACATACCTAGAAAATTCCCCTCCCCAATTGAAACGTTTCTTAGCCTTTTATGTCACAAGCCCTTATGACCTACTTGTATGTTTGTAAGACTTAGTAATCTAGATTGGATAGACTCTTGATCTTCTTGACATCTCCGTCCTCCCATCTCATGCATGCTTTTGAGTTAAGTACAATTGTCTTTCCATGACTTTATTGTTTGATACATAATTGCTTATTCAATTGCCATTGATCATGACTATGAAGGTGATCCAATAGTAGAAGCACAAAACCAAAAAGATTTTGCCATTTTTCTGCATATATAAATCATGTCATCTCTTAGTCTATAGTTGGGAATTTGCTCGGGGACGAGCAAACCTTAAGTATGGGGTATTTTGATAACACGATTTATAGCATAGTTTTAGGTGTACATTTAGGTAGAATTCTCGCTCAATCATGCATTATCTAGCACTAGTCCGATACGTTTTGCACTCGAAACATGTATTTTGTCGAGATAGACGTCTACACGGACTTGTGTGCGTTTTGTAGGTATTTCGGGAGGTTTCGAACCAAAACGACGCGTTTGAGGGTCGCTCATTTAGAGGACACGTTTCCAAACTCATTAGAACGCAAGGCAAGGGCTGAGAAAGACTCAAGGAACCTTGCCAACACAGGCCATGCACCAAACCACAGCCTAATGATCCAAGGCGAAGTTTCTGCACAGAATCACGGTTCTCTGAAGAACCACGGCCGTGGAAATGACCGTGGATTTTGCCAGATTCTCGTGACAGCTGTGCCACGACTCTCATGGCCAGCTCATGAAGAAATTGGTTATAAAAGTGGTCCTTGATAGTTGTTAGAGGTAGCGGGGATTTGGGTAGTTTGAGAGCAGCTCACATATTCTCCATTTTTCTTGGACAAAATATATTCCAAGAAGAAGAAGGACTTTTTCTAGGAAGGAAAGTGCAAGAAGAAGAAGAAAGGAGCCATTGCCATTGAAGAGGAGAGGAGAAGACACACTTAGCTCTTGTATTTTCGGATTTATTTCTAGAAGTTTTTGAACTCTTGAACCTTCCTTTGGAAGGGTTGTAAGTCGTTCTAATTTCATCTTCAGATTTAGATTGTGTTTCAAGTTCATTTGTTCATCTTCTTTCTCTCATTTTCTTGCAATGGAGGTTATGAATCTATGCTTGTTTGTTTTGATTTCCAATATGAATGTTGTAGGCTAGATTGATGTGATTCTAGGGTAAGGAAAGGATGGTTATGGCTAGATCTATGATAGGACGAACTTAGATTTACCTTTGGATGATTTTTGTTTATGAACGTAGCTACTGTTAGGAATCACGGGCAGTTCTTGAAGAACCACGGTCGTGGTTTCTGTAGAACAAACCGTGGTTCTTCCTGGTTCGAAGGATCTTACCTTAGGTTCATAAAATTGTTGAAACCCTAAGTTTTTGCTGAGTTTAACCTACCCTAGGGTGTCCTAGTGTAGCGACTAAGTGTTAGGAGAGACTTACCCGGTAATCCTTGCCCTTAGAATCTAAAATAGCAAAACCTTAGGTAATGGTGAGCCTAATAAGCCGCCATTGGATTAAATGTGCTAGGATAGTTGATTAGGACTTCCCTTTCCGAGACTTACCCGGTGAGGATAGGTTAGATCCCTAATTAAACAATTCGGTTTGTGTTAAATTCCTACCCTTAGGTTCTTAGAGACTTAACCGGTAATGAGACCTTAGGTGTGGATTAGTTGGATCATGAGACTTACCCGGTAATTGATCCCATTTTAGGAACACTTAATCCCAACATATCATAATCAATCCAAAGAATGAATAGATAACTTGAGTTTTATGCCATAACCGGAATTTCCAACCCCTAGAATCCGTCTTCCCTTTCTCTTGATCAACATCTTGTTCGATTTGTTTATTTGTGCCAATTTTCCGATTTAGTTTGATTGATTGTTTGCATGCATTTGATCTTTGAAGTGATCACCTAAAAACAACCAAAACAATTGAGATTTTCTTCCTTTATTTGCATCCTTTTCTTTAGACTTAGATCTTGCTAAATTCAATCACAACTTAATTCGATTTCACCTTAGTCTTTGTGTTCGACCTTGGAATACTTATCTTGCTACATACGTCCCGTACACTGCGGGTGCGCTAGAAGTAGGATAATTATAACGAGTATAAATTTAAGGCTTATTGCGTACACACTTTTTAGCGTGACAAGTTTTTGGCGCCGTTGCCGGGGACTAGGTCTAGATTGAGTCTATTTTGTGATTGTTTCTAGTGTAGATCCTTCTTGTTTCTTTTGATCTCTTTTTGGTTTTTGTCTTTGCTTTTCAGGACATCTATTACTCTTTAGGTGTATGCGAAGATCTCGTGGCAAGGATTTAGCTCCATTTGATCCCGAACCGGAGAAAACCCTTCGATCTAGATCTAAGAACATTCGAAAGGAGAAAGAGATGGCCGGTAGAAATCTTCAAGCTGAATTGGATGAAGCCTTAGAACAAATAAGGCTAAGAGATGAACTCTTGGAGGAAGAAAGGAGACTTGCCAATGAGAGGCAAGAGGAAACTAGAAGGGAGATTGAAGAGATTAGGCAAGCTCTTGTTCAAGGAGAGCTTAATCGCCGACAACCTCCACCACCCCCACCACAACCGCAGCCGGCGGCCAATGTTAGGGTTGTTCCCATTGCTGTTGAGGAGCCACAAACCCTAGGGAGACGTATGGATCCGGCACAAAGAGCACACCGACCGGGTGTGAATCTAGGAGATCCCGCAACCCACAACTATGAGCTCCGCCCTCAAGTTCTTCAAATGATCCGGCATAATCAATTTGGAGGGATGGAAGGAGAGTCTCCTCACCAACATTTGATGAACTATGAAATTTTGATGGAGACTCTTAGACCACCAAGATTGGAGAGCAACAACCATAAGCTAAGGGCCTTTTCCTTCTCTCTTAAGGACAAAGCCTTGACTTGGTATCAATCTATTCCACAAGGGAGAGTTGGTACTTGGGAGGAGATGACAACCGAGTTCTTGACCAAGTTCTTCCCACCTTCCAAGACCACCGAGTTAAGGGGAAAGATCAATGCCTTTGTGATGAGGGATAGAGAAAGTTTGTTCAAGTCTTGGGAGAGATTTAAGGACCTTCTCCTAGATTGTCCGCACCATGTCATACCAAAGATTGAGCTATTAGAGATCTATTTCAAGGGGCTTGATGAAGATAGCCAATTCAAGCTTCAATCTCTTTCCGGTGGGACCTTTATGGAGAAGCATGTGGATGATGCTTGGGAGTTTGTGGAGAAGCAAGCTCTAGTGATTGAGAAGTACTCTCATAGGAAGAGCGAAGGAAGAAAGGCGGGAGCATATGAGGTGAGTGAAGTCACCATGAGCAATTTCAAGCTTGACGCCATCAACAACGAGTTGAAATCCTTAAGAGAGTTGTGCACTACCACCTTGAAGAGCCAAGCAACTCCTCAAGCACCTCCACGAGCCAACTTGTCTTCCAAGGAGGAAGATGTGAATTATATGGGAAGGGGCAACTTCAACAATTACCAAGGCCCAAGAAATTTCAACAACAACCGGCAATTCAACAATTACCGGCCAAACCACAACCATCCCGGGTTTTCTTACTCTAATCCGGATGGAGCCTTGAACCCTCCCGCCTCCACAAGCACGACTCCACCACAAAGAGCTTCACAAGAACCTCCACCCGGTTTTACTCAACCTTCAAAGGATAGAACCGAAGTCATGTTTGAACAATTGCTAGGAAGGTTGAGTGGACTTGAGAGCACCGTCACTTCAATTTCTAAGGCTCAAAAGGTCTTGGAAGCACAAGTCTTTCAAAAGGCGGGTGAGGCACATAGAGATCCGGGGAAGCTTCCCGGAAGAACCGAAGACAACCCAAGAGGCCAAGTTTTGGCTATCACAACAAGGAGTGGGTTGAGTATGAAGGATCCTTTGCCTAAGGACCAAGCTAAGGGGAGTCAAGTAGTGGTAGAAGAGGGAAGAAAGCAAGATGATGGAGGCAAGAGCAAGGATGTAGAGCCAACTTATGTAGCACCGCCTCCATACAAGCCACCACTACCGTTCCCACAATCAAGAGCAAGAGCTCGTTTGGACAATCACTTTGGTAAGTTCCTTGAACTAATGTCCAAGTTACATATTAACATTCCGTTCATGGATGCCATCTTAGGAATGCCGGCATACGGAAAATTCTTGAAAGAAATACTCTCCAACAAAAGGAAGTTGGAGGGGTATGGGGAGATTAGGATGACCAAGAGATCCTCGGAGTTAATCCAAACAATGAAGGAGGCAATGCCTCCCAAGCTAAGGGATCCGGGCTCTTTTTGTGTTCCGATTGGAGTAGGAGACGTGAAATACGAAGCCCTTTGTGATCTTGGAGCAAGTGTAAGCATCATACCGCTTGCACTTAGTAACAAGGTCGGGCTAGGAGAGCCAAAACCGGTCAAGATGACCCTCTATATGGTGGACCGTTCTATCACTCATCCAGTTGGGATTCTTGAGGACATTCCGGTGCAATTGGGAGGATTCTATGTGCCTATTGACTTTGTAGTGTTGGACATTCCGGCGGATTACCCGGTTCCCATCATCCTAGGAAGACCTTTCTTAGCTACCTCCGGATGTTTAGTGGATTGCAAGAACGGGACTCTCTCCTTCAACATAGGAGAGGAGAACATCAAGTTCAAGCTGTCCACAATGATGAAAGGGCCAACCCTTGATGAAGATATCTTTAACATAGTCGAGCAAGAAGAATCTAGAGAAATGGTGAGCTCGATCTTGATCAAGGACCCCTTGGAAAAGGTTCTTACCTTGAGTATGATGGAGGAAGACATTGAGGAGAATTGCAATGAAGAAATCAAAGCCTTGGAGGCATTGGAAGAGGAGCCAAGAGTTGGATTTGAGAGCCACGAAGAAATTATGAACAGCTGCAAGTTCCACGGTCGAGATTCAGGAACCACGGCCGTCAAACTCTCTGGACAACTCCGAGAAACAAGCCTGGAAGGAACCACTGTCGTGGAAGTTGAGCTAACCGTGATTCCAACCGTGGTTTCCCCTGAATCAGCTCTTGATGATGATCAAGCTTCTAGGAGCCAAGGGGAATCCTCATTTGCTTTGGATTCATCTCATCCAACCTTGTTTGGATCGTCTTCAACCGATAAAGGTCCTCCCTCACTTGAACTCAAACCCCTCCCCTCTCATTTGAAGTATGCATTCCTTGGTGATAATTCTACATATCCGGTGATTGTTAATGCATGCTTGAGTGATGATGAACTTGCTAAATTGTTGCATGAACTAAGATTGCATAGGAAAGCCATTGGTTATACTATTGATGATTTGGTTGGCATTAAGCCATCTTTGTGCATGCATAAGATAATGATGGAAGATAACCACAAACCCTCTATTGAACATCAAAGGAGATTGAATCCTATAATGAAAGAGGTGGTCAAGAAGGAAATCATTAAGTTGCTAGATGCGGGAATTATCTACCCTATCTCGGATAGTAAGTGGGTTAGCCCCGTTCATGTAGTACCTAAGAAGGGTGGAATGACGGTAGTAACTAATGAGAACAATGAACTAATACCAACTAGGACGGTCACGGGATGGAGAATGTGTATAGATTATAGGAAATTGAACATGGCCTCTAGGAAAGATCACTTTCCCCTCCCCTTCATTGACCAAATGCTAGAAAGATTAGCTCAACACTCTCACTTTTGCTATCTAGATGGGTATAGTGGATTCTTCCAAATCCCTATCCACCCCGATGACCAAGAGAAAACAACTTTTACATGTCCATGGGGTACCTTTGCATATAGGAGAATGCCATTTGGGTTGTGTAATGCACCCGCCACCTTTCAAAGGTGTATGATGGCTATCTTTTCGGAATACATAGAAAATATCATGGAAGTGTTCATGGATGATTTCTCTGTTTACGGTTCTTCTTTTGATAATTTCTTGGCTAACCTGTCGTTAGTATTGCAAAGATGTGAGGAGACAAATCTTGTCTTAAATTGGGAAAAATGCCACTTCATGGTAAGTGAAGGTATTGTGTTAGGACACTTGGTGTCTAACCGTGGCATTGAGGTTGATAGGGCTAAGATTGAAACAATAGAGAAGTTGCCACCACCTACCTCGGTGAAGGGGGTAAGGAGTTTCTTAGGGCATGCCGGTTTTTACCGGAGGTTTATTCAAGATTTCTCTAAAATTTCTAAGCCTCTCACTAACCTACTAATGAAAGATGTTGATTTTGTGTTTTCCAAAGATTGTCTTGAAGCGTTTTGTAGGTTGAAGAACGCCTTGATCTCCGCACCTATCATGCAACCTCCGGATTGGAGTCTACCATTTGAGATTATGTGCGATGCAACTGATGTGGCCGTTGGGGCCGTTTTGGGGCAAAGGAAAGAAGGGCGCACTCATGCTATTTACCATGCTAGCAAGACGCTAGATGATGCCCAACTCAATTATGCTACTACCGAGAAGGAGTTGTTAGCGGTAGTGTATGCATTTGAGAAGTTCCGCTCGTACCTTGTTGGAGCGAAGGTCATAGTTTACACGGATCATGCGGCGATCCGTTATCTACTTACAAAGAAGGATGCCAAGCCAAGGTTGATTCGGTGGATCCTTCTTCTTCAAGAGTTTGATTTGGAGATAAGAGATAAGAAGGGATCCGAGAACTCGGTGGCGGATCACCTTAGTAGACTCCCACCATTAGAGCTTGGGAAAGACAACATCCCGATAGATGACTCGTTCCGGGATGAACAATTGCAAATGGTGGAAGAATGCTTATTCCAAGTGGCTAGGAGAAGTGAGCCATGGTATGCCGACATTGTGAATTACTTGGTGTGTGAGGAAGTGCCTCCCGGATTATCATATTCACAAAGGAAGAAGTTCTTCAACGATGTAAGGCATTACTATTGGAGCGAGCCACTTCTATTCAAGAGAGGCCCGGATGGGGTGCTTAGAAGATGCATACCGGAAGATGAAATGGAGAGTGTGATCCGGCATTGTCACTCCCTACCATGTGGAGGCCATGCTAGCTCACACAAAACGTGTGCCAAGGTATTGCAATCCGGTTTTTATTGGCCTAACTTGTTTAGAGATGTGCAAGGTTTTGTAGCGGCATGTGATGCTTGCCAAAGAACGGGGAACATCTCAAGGAGGAATGAAATGCCCTTGAACAACATCCAAGAAGTTGAGATTTTTGATGTGTGGGGTGTAGACTTCATGGGACCATTCCCTTCTTCATGTGGCAATCTATTCATCCTATTGGCGGTGGACTATGTGTCAAGATGGGTAGAGGCAATCGCCTCTCCTACGAATGATGCCAAGGTGGTGGTGCGGTTCTTCAACCGAGTGATCTTCCCTAGGTTTGGAACACCAAGGGTGATCATTAGTGATGGAGGGAAGCACTTCACAAATAGGAATTTTGGAGCACTTTTGGCCAAGTATGGGGTGAGTCATAAAGTGGCCACACCCTACCACCCCCAAACTAGTGGCCAAGTGGAGATCTCCAACCGAGAAATCAAGGCCATCCTCGAGAAGACGGTGTCTAGAACAAGGAAGGATTGGGCCATGAAGCTCAATGACACACTATGGGCATATAGAACCGCCTTCAAGACACCTATTGGCACCACTCCCTACAAATTGGTCTATGGCAAGTCTTGCCATCTTCCGGTGGAAATGGAGCATCGAGCTTATTGGGCCATTAAGTGGCTAAATTTTGACCTCAAGGAGGCGGGAGAGAAGAGATTGCTTGATATCAATGCCCTTGAGGAGCTCCGGTTGGAAGCTTATGAGAATGCCCGGATTTACAAGGAGAGAACCAAAAGGTGGCATGACAAGAGGATCATTCCAAAGGAGTTGAGTGAAGGAGATCTTGTCCTTCTCTTCAACTCGAGGCTAAGGCTTTTCCCCGGAAAGCTCAAATCGAGATGGACCGGGCCATATGTGGTAAAGAAGATCTTTCCCCATGGAGCTATTGAGATAGAAGGGGAGCATTGTGGAGATTTCAAGGTGAATGGGCATCGCTTGAAGAAGTACATTCCGGGAGCCCCAATAGACATGATTGCCCCGCTTCACCTTGCATAAACGCTCCCGAGTTTGGTCAAGCTAATGACCTTAAAGAAGCGCTTGGTGGGAGGCAACCCATCGGTAACATTTTTCCTTCATTTTAGCTTAGATTTTTCTGTTTTTGTGTGCTTTGTGTGTTTTGTCTATTTTATGTGTGCTAGAACATTAGTGGCATTGGAAGCCTTTCTTGGAAATGATGATGATGAAACCCTCACCAATTATGGGTGGAGCGGACGCGGAACTTGGACGGCTAGCGGTGCCTAGCGCGGGTTTCAAAGCTTGAAGGATGCTTAGAGCTCCCTACCATGGTTGAAAGGATCATCCAACATCAATCCTCTTGAGAATTCCCAAATACCGAAGAAAACCATTTTACATTGTGAGAACCTTCTTTCACTCTCTTTACTTGAATACCACATTGGGGACAATGTGTTTCTAAGTATGGGGTGGGGTTTGCATGATCCTTTGCATGAAGAGCATCTAGGATAGTTTAATATTTGCACATGTCTTGCATTGTACATACTTAAATCGAAAATCCCATAAAAATCAGAAAAATTTTAAATTTTTTGTGCTTTCTAGGCTTGGATATGATCCTAATGATGAAAACTTGTCTTGTGATTGGCTATGAATGGCCTTATGTGTTGAATTGATAAATACATATGTGGACTTGAACTACTTCTCTTGAATTCCATGAATGACTTGAGATCATGATGATTGCCTAGAATGGATTGAGTATTGAAAATCGAAATTACATGATAGTTCTTGCATACCATCTAGGAATGAATAAGGCATTTCATCTTTCTCTACTTCTCATCTTGATCATGATTGCTTGAGCACCTCAATTGATATAAAATTTGACCTCCTTTTAAACCCATCCGGGAATAGGAGCATGCTAGTGTGTTTGAATGTGTAAAAAGCAAGTGCGGGGTGAAGATGTAATGAAAAGAATGTCGTGAATGGAATGCTGAAATTATTGTGGAAGTGTAGCCAAAATAGGTTTGGGGGCGTTGGTTTAAATGACAAGTAACTCGGTACACTTCACATAATCGGGTGTTGGTGCCTTGCCAAAGTCAAATAAGCCAATAGCCCTAACGAGCTTTGGTATGTGTGCCCGGTGTGGATGCACCTCGAAAAAGAGAAAAAGCCCGAGGATGGCTAATCACCGAGGTTTCGGCTATTGTACACCAATGCCATAGTCTCAAAAATGAGTTAAAGAAAAAGAAAAGAAAGCAAGATAGGGAAAAATATGCACTTGGGGGAAGTTGATCGAGGACAAGGAAGTGAAGTTAGTTCCATTCCCGGATTAGCATCACATACCTAGAAAATTCCCCTCCCCAATTGAAACGTTTCTTAGCCTTTTATGTCACAAGCCCTTATGACCTACTTGTATGTTTGTAAGACTTAGTAATCTAGATTGGATAGACTCTTGATCTTCTTGACATCTCCGTCCTCCCATCTCATGCATGCTTTTGAGTTAAGTACAATTGTCTTTCCATGACTTTATTGTTTGATACATAATTGCTTATTCAATTGCCATTGATCATGACTATGAAGGTGATCCAATAGTAGAAGCACAAAACCAAAAAGATTTTGCCATTTTTCTGCATATATAAATCATGTCATCTCTTAGTCTATAGTTGGGAATTTGCTCGGGGACGAGCAAACCTTAAGTATGGGGTATTTTGATAACACGATTTATAGCATAGTTTTAGGTGTACATTTAGGTAGAATTCTCGCTCAATCATGCATTATCTAGCACTAGTCCGATACGTTTTGCACTCGAAACATGTATTTTGTCGAGATAGACGTCTACACGGACTTGTGTGCGTTTTGTAGGTATTTCGGGAGGTTTCGAGCCAAAACGACGCGTTTGAGGGTCGCTCATTTAGAGGACACGTTTCCAAACTCATTAGAACGCAAGGCAAGGGCTGAGAAAGACTCAAGGAACCTTGCCAACACAGGCCATGCACCAAACCACAGCCTAATGATCCAAGGCGAAGTTTCTGCACAGAATCACGGTTCTCTGAAGAACCACGGCCGTGGAAATGACCGTGGATTTTGCCAGATTCTCGTGACAGCTGTGCCACGACTCTCATGGCCAGCTCATGAAGAAATTGGTTATAAAAGTGGTCCTTGATAGTTGTTAGAGGTAGCGGGGATTTGGGTAGTTTGAGAGCAGCTCACATATTCTCCATTTTTCTTGGACAAAATATATTCCAAGAAGAAGAAGGACTTTTTCTAGGAAGGAAAGTGCAAGAAGAAGAAGAAAGGAGCCATTGCCATTGAAGAGGAGAGGAGAAGACACACTTAGCTCTTGTATTTTCGGATTTATTTCTAGAAGTTTTTGAACTCTTGAACCTTCCTTTGGAAGGGTTGTAAGTCGTTCTAATTTCATCTTCAGATTTAGATTGTGTTTCAAGTTCATTTGTTCATCTTCTTTCTCTCATTTTCTTGCAATGGAGGTTATGAATCTATGCTTGTTTGTTTTGATTTCCAATATGAATGTTGTAGGCTAGATTGATGTGATTCTAGGGTAAGGAAAGGATGGTTATGGCTAGATCTATGATAGGACGAACTTAGATTTACCTTTGGATGATTTTTGTTTATGAACGTAGCTACTGTTAGGAATCACGGGCAGTTCTTGAAGAACCACGGTCGTGGTTTCTGTAGAACAAACCGTGGTTCTTCCTGGTTCGAAGGATCTTACCTTAGGTTCATAAAATTGTTGAAACCCTAAGTTTTTGCTGAGTTTAACCTACCCTAGGGTGTCCTAGTGTAGCGACTAAGTGTTAGGAGAGACTTACCCGGTAATCCTTGCCCTTAGAATCTAAAATAGCAAAACCTTAGGTAATGGTGAGCCTAATAAGCCGCCATTGGATTAAATGTGCTAGGATAGTTGATTAGGACTTCCCTTTCCGAGACTTACCCGGTGAGGATAGGTTAGATCCCTAATTAAACAATTCGGTTTGTGTTAAATTCCTACCCTTAGGTTCTTAGAGACTTAACCGGTAATGAGACCTTAGGTGTGGATTAGTTGGATCATGAGACTTACCCGGTAATTGATCCCATTTTAGGAACACTTAATCCCAACATATCATAATCAATCCAAAGAATGAATAGATAACTTGAGTTTTATGCCATAACCGGAATTTCCAACCCCTAGAATCCGTCTTCCCTTTCTCTTGATCAACATCTTGTTCGATTTGTTTATTTGTGCCAATTTTCCGATTTAGTTTGATTGATTGTTTGCATGCATTTGATCTTTGAAGTGATCACCTAAAAACAACCAAAACAATTGAGATTTTCTTCCTTTATTTGCATCCTTTTCTTTAGACTTAGATCTTGCTAAATTCAATCACAACTTAATTCGATTTCACCTTAGTCTTTGTGTTCGACCTTGGAATACTTATCTTGCTACATACGTCCCGTACACTGCGGGTGCGCTAGAAGTAGGATAATTATAACGAGTATAAATTTAAGGCTTATTGCGTACACACTTTTTAGCGTGACAGTTTCAACAACTTCGGAAGTCCAAGCTCTCTCCAAGAGGAAACGGGCCTTTCAAGGTGCTACACAAGGCTGGTGACAATGCCTATGTGCTAGACTTGCCGGACGACTATGCTTGTGATCCCACATTCAATGTGAGGGATCTAAGCCCTTTTCCACCCCTTAGTGATGATCAAGGAAATTCGAGGTCGAATTCTTTTAAAGAAGGGGAGAATGATGAAGGGTCATCCGAGCTAGCTCCATCTTCAACACCACAAGGAGCCCTAACAAGAGCTCAAGCCAAACGCCAAGCAGAGATGGATGCTATCTTTCTTGCCATGGTTCAAGAAGCTCACCCAAGCTCACCTCGAATGAGTCGAAGGCCCGTCATGATGCTTAGCCACATTGGGCCAGCCAAGAAGAAGTCGAATGGAGCATAGGAGAGCCTCACGTGTGCATGTGCATGGATGAAGGCGTGAGCAAGGAGGCGTGAGCAAGGCTGGCGTGAAGCTAGTTAGAGAGTGTTAAATAAAGCCTAGAATTAGTCTATTTTATGGTTTTATTTAAAACACTCTAATTTGTAATTATTGTATTTTTTCTTTTCTATTTTTAGGAGAGAAGGTCTGGGTTGTATATAAACCTTTCTCTCTTCATTTTGTGAGGGAGAATACGTTAAACACATTGCCTAAGTGCCAAATTGAACCCCTTGGAGTTCAGCCTCTTGTCTTGTGAGAATTGTGGTGTTAGCATAGCTTTCTCGTTCTTGTGTGTGTCAATCTCCTTCGGGTTGGTGCTACAAGTCGAATCGAAGCAACCTCTTCGTGCCTTCGATAACTCTAGATCGATTGTGTGAAGTTGTAAGAAGCGGGGTCGAATTGTCATCGGTTTGGTTCTTGGATAATCGAATCCAAGGGTTCCATCGTTTGTTCCTTTCGGTTCTTCCTTCCTATTTTCGTTCCCCCTCTTTGTTTTGCATGTTTTTCATTCATTCTTGTTTGCTGAATTTCGTTTGCTTCTATTTCCGAAATTAGGTTGCTCGTCTAGATCCGTTCTTCGCGGCTAATCCCCGTATCAAATCAAAAGAACTCTCTATAAAGGTTGTTGAGGCTACAATATAGAAAGGATCTAAGGACTAGAGTTGATCTCAAATACCCAAATTTATAACCCAAGGATCAAGATAAATTCAAATGGTTAAGGTTGTGACACTCGAAACCGAAATAAAGGATGTTGAGTCTCACTACAACCTAGAAAAGACAAGCCAATGCTAGGTTAAAGCTAATCTTTAACTTTGGATGAAAGTAAAAGCAATGTTCGCAAACTGAGGTAAATCACGGGTAGATCTTGAGAACCACGGCCGTGGAAACCTAAGAACAGGTCTTGATTTAGGGTGTCGACGATATTTCTCTAACTCTCAAGGTCCAATCAAATTACGATCGATCTATCATCATCTAAGCCACAACTATCAACCCTTCACCTTAGAATTGCTAAAGGGTTTTAACCAATAACCATTGTCATGATATCAATATTCAATTTAAGAAGAATGAAAGATGAAAACCCTCGAATACTCAATAAAACTTCAAAACCAATTCTCAAATCCGAAACACAAGAAGCAATGTTAATGGATTCAGAATATATAACACAAAACCTCACAATGATCTAAGGCAAGTACGAAGAACGGGATGTCAATCCGTCTTCAATATCAAAACCTAAGAAAAACGCTAAACGTTCGCTGTATGCGATCTCCAATCTCCAACAATCCGGCGTTTCCGCAACTCTCGGCGACTTCCAATCAACCCTAAGCAAGAGTGCTGAAAATAAGGGTAAGTGGCCGTCCTCGAAACTCTATTTTCCAACCTTTTTATTAGACGAGAAAAAGTTACCGTCAAGGCCCATTATGTAAATGTCGTGGCAAATAATGATACGTCAAAAGATCGCCTAAATCACGGTCTCATAGCTTTCCACGACCGTGGTTTAGAGCGTGGAAATTGATTACGGTGCCTTGTGACTTCCACGACCGTAATTTAGACCGTGTAACTTACTGGAGTGCTCAAGACTCAAATCCACGTTCATGAAGCCAAGTCCACAGTTTAGAGTGTGGACTTCAATTCATCTTCTCCACGGCCGTAATTCAGGGCGTGGAAGTGTATATTGCTTGTTGTTGCTTTTGTTTCGTGTCATTCTTCATCCTAGCTCCTTCCTTAGCTTCTTTGATGTATCTCCTAATCCTCGAACATGATCGATTGCTCCCTTTTCTCTCTCAAATGCTCCGATTTCAGCTCCTATTCACCTATAATCAACACAAAGCGAGTGTAGACTTCCTTATCGACAATAAAGATGAACAAGCTAACATTTGCTTCAAAACCTTATCCATGTAAACAATAATAAGGGTAAAACAACCAAAATAAGTGCCTAGAATATCACCATATTTGATGCTAACAAAATACCCCATACTTGTCACTTGCTTGTCCCCAAGCAAGGTCTTCAAAAGCTTAGAACACAAGTTAGAATGAAATATGCATGAAAATTTAAAAACAAAACCCTCCTTAGACAAATGTGCTTCTAGTCAATAGATCATCCTCAAACCTTGCTTCATTCATTCTTGAAAACGCTCACACACATAAACCAAAGAATGTAAAGCAAAGAAACATCATAAATCGCTTAAACTTCAAAACAAACATCATAACCTTCAAGTATTGTCAAAATCAAACATGTGAAATTTCAATTTAGATCACAAAGTCAAATAACACTCTTTTGATCTTAAGGACTTTCAAGTAAGGTCTAGAATGCGGAAAGGAGGGAAACTTTTAAGGGATGTGGTGCATGAATCCGGGAAAAGGAATAATCCACTCTTTGATGCACATACCATAATCCGTTAGGAATATCGCTAAATCCGACTTTGGCAAGACACAAACACCCGGCTATGTGAATGATGCCGAGTTACTCATCGTCATGATTGACTTCCCCAAACCTATTAGTTCTATTCTTTGAATGCAAAATTTTGCTTTCATGGCCTTCCCACATCAAACATGCCAAAAATCAACTCCTCCAAATTCCCGGATAGGTAAGGGAGGCAATTACTTTTATTGAGGGGCTAAATGATCAAAGAAAGAAGTAAGAAACTCAAATTCCCTTAATCATCTCATAAAGAAGTATAAGAACTCATTGTGTGATTTCAACCTTAATTTCTCAATATGATTTAGATAAAACTTTCACATTATAAAACTTGCAAGAAAGGATAAACAACACATTCAATTTCTTTTCAATTCATTATTCCGTTTAAGCATTCAATTGTCATCAAAACTCATTCCACAACTGAGAATTATCATAGAAATCATCTCTAATCTTAGAAGCACAAAAACTTTTTCAAAAAGGTTCAAATTTTTATGGATTTTTCAAAGCCTTTTTCATGCAATACAATAACGAAACGTGTGACTATGGAATGAAACATGCAAAGTGTCATGGATAGAAGCAAGCAAATGTAGTAGAGTTATTACACATAATAGTCACACCCCACCCCATACTTAAAACATACATTATCCTCAATGTTCGAAAAGAAATAAAGAAAAGAAGAAAGAGCAAAATGAACTCACTAGACGGTGGTGGGGCGGCTGAAACTGTCGATCAACAAGCTCGTCACTACGGAGGGGGCGGTGGTGGAAATGGACGGAAGTCATGGCTATAGTACCGCCCGAACTGCTGACGGTAGATGTCACTCATCATCTCGTCATGCTCCCGGCTCCGTGTCTCCTGGGTCTCCCGGTGGATCTCTAAGTCTCCAACTCTCCTAGAAAGGTTGGTGGCCCATGCTGGTAGCTGCTTGTACCAAGCCGGTGGCTGGCAGTACCATGCCGGTGCATCCTGTGGAGTCGGTGCTGCTGGTGCCTGATCATACCACGGAGGTGGAGCTCCCATCCATGAAGGCTGCTCCTCATAACAAGCGGGAGGAGCGTCCATCCAAGTCGGCCTCTCACTCACGCTAGCACGGCGAGAGGAAGAGGCTCCAGAAGGTCGCGGGGAACGTCTAGGAGGGTCGGGGAAGCGTGTCGGCTGATCCAAAAAAGTGCCAAAGTCCTAATCATCACCACCTCCCTCAAAACCATCACCTCCTCCTACTTCCTCCTCAACATCTGCAACCGGAACCTCATCGGGTACGTAAGGAGGTGCTACTAGCCTATTCGCATGCATGGCAGCGAAAGTCTGCTTCCAGTTATGGCGTCCGGCCATAGTAGAATACTCGGGGAGCCAAGGGATGCCTCTCCCTCCTCTCTCTTCCTAAGGCATACCGGCGGTAGGTGGACCGCGGTGTCTAGGAAAGATGATACCTCTAGTCATAAGGCTATTAAGACCCAAAGGTCTCGCCGCTATCCTAGTGCAGGCAAAAAAGTATATCCCTAGATGCGTGGAAATGTGTGTAACCACACCACCATATCCTATATTACCGGCTCTCTTGTTCTTCAATTTACTCATAGTGGAGGCTAGGAGGGTAGCACAATCAGCGAGTCTACCATGGAGCATAGAATAAAGGAGGAAAATCTCATCGGTCTTGATCTTTTGAGGGGTTTCGGTCCTAGAGAAAAGGCACTCGGAAAGAACCCTATGAGCTATATTCAAGGCTAAGTGATAGATGAGCTTAGCCTTGGTGTCGGCCGGTTGCCAATGGTCCTCACTAGCATAGATCATAGCTATATCCTCCCAAAAATCCTTAGCGTATACCCCGCTAGGAAAACGACCATTGAAGGTGTCTTGGAACCCAAAGAAGGCTCCAAACCACAAGACCAAGAACTCATAGTTCTCCTCCATCAACCGAAAAGAAACTGTCCTGTCGACGGCATTATGCTCGAAAGAAATGACGAACTCCCTAGTGATCTCCTCATAAGCGTCTTATGTAATAGCGGAGAAGACTATCAAACCGGCTCTATCTAGAAGCCATGTCAAATCGTTCACTACGTTCAGCGGCTCGAGCTCCTCAAGTACTAAGTATCGCGGTCCTATGACCGCCCTCTTCTCGATCCTTTCTAAGGCATCTAGGTAATCCTCATGAATGGTTGGAATTCTAGGAGGTGGGGGTGATGGTGGCTCACTAGGGGGACTTGGGAGGAAGAGGAAGTTTCACCTTTCCTCTTCTTGTTCGTACCCGACTTTCTCCTAAACAAATCCATTTCAAGAGAAAAATCACGGTCTATTCTAAGAAAACCGCGGCCGTGGAACCTTCAGGGACCGTGGTTCGGTTCTGTTTCACTCAAATCTCAACCAAATCACACCAAATTCACCAGACATTGGCCTAGACTAATTCTAATTCCAATTCTAATCAGTTATCCTAAAAATCTTGCAAGAATTGATCCAAATCGACAAAGTAGAGAAAGAGGAGAAAAACCTAGGTTTTGGATTTTTAAAATCCAAATTCCTTCTTCTGCAGAGATTATTCGCTTCAATTGTTGATTGGATCTTGTAGATTGTCAAAAATGCTTCACTTTAGGCTCAAGAATCGTTCGAATCGGACTCCGAATGAAGATTTGTGAGAAGGGGAAGGCTTTGGCGATTAGGTCGTGGGAATGGGGCGTGGTTTTGAGAAATGTGGCGTTTTTGTGAAGGAAGGTGGTTTATATAGTGACCGTAAAAATTTTGGAAAATCACGATTACTCGAGGTGTTCCACGGCCGTGGAATTGTACGGACCCGTGGTTTTGGTGATTTTTCTCAGACTTTGGAAGAATTACGGTCACTATAGCTTCCACGACCGTGGTTTAGGGTGTGGAACTCTCTGTAATGTGCCAAAATCCAAGTTTCGTCAATTCCTTCTAACTTTCTCTCCTTCCATTGCCTATTTCATTGCTCCAACATCCAAAAACACGAGATACCGGGAGGTATCGAGGGCAAAACAAAGCAAAAACGACTAAACTAATCTAATCTAAGAATGAAAACGAAAACATAAGTGCAATACCTTGGGTTGCCTCCCAAGAAGTGCTTGTTTTAGGTCCGTAGCTAGACCCTACATGTATCTCTTCGAGTGTGGTTGGTGCGAACTCCTCAGCTTGGAGCTCCGGTGAATACTTCTTAAGTCGTTGACCGTGCACCTTGAAACTTCCACTCTTTTTGCCCCATACTTCAACTACGCCATGGGGAAAAACATGTTTGATTAGATAAGGTCCAGTCCAACGAGATTTAAGCTTACTTGGGAAGAGGCAAAGTCTTGAATTGAAGAGGAGAACTTGATCTCCTTCTTTAAGGTCTTTTGGAATGATATGCTTATCATGCCAACGCTTCGCTCTTTCCTTATAGATCTTAGCGTTCTCATAAGCGTTTAAGCGGAGTTCTTCAAGCTCGTTAAGGTCCAAGAGGCGCTTCTCGCCCACTTCCTTCATGCTGAAGTTCAACCACTTTACCGCCCAATACGCTTTATGTTCCAGCTCCACCGGTAAGTGACAAAACTTCCCAGGACAAGGTTGTATGGTGTTGTTCCTATGGGAGTCTTGTACGCAGTCCTATATGCCCACAATTCACAATCTAGTTTCAACGACCAATCCTTCCTTGTCTTCGAAACTGTTTTCTCTAGGATGCCCTTGATCTCTCTATTCGAAATCTCCACTTGTCCACTCGTTTGTGGATGGTAGGGAGTGGCGATCTTGTGAGTCACCCCATACTTAGCTAGTAGAGCTTCGAATCGTCGGGCAATGAAGTGAGAGCCTCCGTCACTAATGATGGTCCATGGTGTCCCAAACCTTGGGAATATAGTTCTATTAAAGAACTTAACTATTACCATGGCATCATTATTTGGAGAGGCAATTGCTTCAACCCATCTCGAAACATAATCTACAGCTCGAAGTATGTATTGGTTTCCACAAGATGATGGGAAAGGTCCCATAAAGTCTACTCTCTAAACGTCGAAGATCTCTACCTCTTGAACGTTGTTAAGAGGCATCTTGTTTCTCCTGGATATGTTTCCTGTTCTTTGACAAGCATCGCAGCAGGAAACAAAGGTTTGCACATCTTTAAATAGAGTAGGCCAAACGAAACAAGATTGTAATACCTTAGCGCTAGTTTTGTTTGAACTAGCGTGTCCTCCACAAGGTAGTGAATGACAATGACGGATGACGCTTTGCATCTCGTCTTCCGGCACACATCTTTAAATAGTTAAAGATGTGTAAATGCTTAAAGAACTTCTTCCTTAAAGAACTTCTTCCTTTGGGCATAGGATAGTCCGGGAGGTATTTCCTGACAAACCAAATAGTTAACAAAATCAGCAAACCATGGTTCGTTACCTTTAGTTATCTTATCGATGCACTCCTTAATGATGTGTAAATGCTCGTCCGGAAAGGAGTCATCTATAGGTAGATTGTTGTCTTCTAGATGTGGTAGACGACTCAAATGATCCATAACAGAATTTTCCGAACCCTTCTTGTCACGGATCTCTAGATCGAATTCTTGTAGGAGAAGAATCCATCTAATCACCCTTGGTTTTGCGTCCTTCTTGGCAAGTAGATATCGGATCGCAGCATGATCCGTGTATACTATCACCTTTGCACCTACAAGATAAGAACGAAACTTTTCAAAGGCATCAACAATAGCTAAGAATTATTTTTCAGTTGTGGCATAGTTAAGTTGCGCTTCATCTAGCGTCTTGCTAGCGTAATAGATAGGATGGGTTCGGCCCTCCTTCTTTTGCCCAAGCACAGCTCCGATAGCTACGTCACTTGCATCACACATAACCTCGAACGGGAGATTCCAGTCCGGAGGTTGGATGATCGGGGCTGAGATTAGAGCTTCCCGGATCTTATGAAATGTGTCTAAACAATCCTGCGAGAAATTAAAAACTGCATCCTTCATCAATAGATTAGTAAACGGTTTTGATATCTTAGAAAAGTCCTTCATAAAACGTCTATAAAATCCAGCATGTCCTAGAAAGCTTCTTATCCCCTTCACCGAAGATGGAGGAGGGAGCTTTTCTATGGTCTCTATCTTAGCCTTATCTACCTCAATCCCTCTACTAGAGATCAAGTGTCCGAGTACAATGCCTTCCTTAACCATAAATTGACACTTCTCCCAATTAAGAACTAGGTTAGTGTCTTCACACCTTTGTAGCACAAGAGAAAGGTTAGAAAGACAATTATCAAAAGAGGAACCATAAACAGAAAAGTCATCCATGAAAACCTCCATGATCTCCTCTATGTACTCCGAGAAGATAGCCATCATGCACCTTTGGAAGGTGGTTGGGGCTTTGCAAAGCCCGAATGGCATTCTCCTATAAGCGAACGTACCCCACGGGCACGTGAATATGGTCTTCTCTTGATCGTCCGGATGGATCGGAATCTGAAAGAAGCCACTATAACCGTCAAGATAGCAAAAATGAGAATGTTGTGCTAACCTTTCAAGCATTTGATCAATGAAAGGTAATGGGAAATGATCCTTCCTAGTTGCATTGTTTAGCTTTCGGTAATCAATGCACATCCTCCATCCAGTCACGGTTCTTGTAGGAATGAGTTCATTGTTTTTGTTGGTGATAACCGTCATTCCTCCCTTCTTTGGAACAACTTGTACGGGGCTCACCCACTTGCTATCGGAGATAGGTGTTACGCTAAGATCGTGATGCGCAAATGGTTTTAAATTTATAACTCGAACTAAATCCTAAACTATCTAGCGAAACCCGCAGTGTACGGGACATTTGTAGTAGGGATAGTATTCCGAGGTCGAACACAAAGACTAAGGTGAAATTGATTCGATTTGTGATTGAGTTTAGTAAAGACCTAAGTTGAAAGAAAAGAAAGGAATAAAGAAATGAAAATCTCAAATGTTTTTGGTTGGTTTTTGGTGATCAATCAAAGATCACAATTCATGCAAAGTAAACAATCAACTAAACTATGAATCAACACAACTAAACAAGATAATGATCAAAGAAAGAAAAGACGGATTCTAGGGGTTGGAAGTTCCGGTTATGGCATAGGACTCAAGCTATCTATTCATTTCTTGGATTAACTACGATATGTTGGGATTAAGTGTTTCTAGATTGGGATCAATTACCGGGTAGGTCTCATGGTCCACTAGTCCATTCCTAAGGTCTTATCACCGGGTAAGTCTCTAAGAACCTAAGGGACGGGATTCTACACAAACCGGAATGTTACCTAGAGATCTTAACCTATCCTTACCGGGTAAGTCTTGGAAAGGGAAGTCTTAGGTAACTATCCTAGCACACTTAATCCAATGGCGGCTTATTAGGCTCACCACTACCTAAGGTTTATTGTCTTTGGAATCTAAGAGTAAGGATCACCGGGTAAGTCTCTCCTAACACTTAGTTGCTAACACTAGGTCACCCTAGGGTAGGTTTAACTCAACAAACACTTAGGATTTCAACATTCTAACAATCTAAGACAAGACCCATCGAACCAGGGAAAATCACGGTTTGTTCTACCTAAACCACGGCCGTGGTTAAGCAAGAACTACCCGTGATTTCTAACAGCAGCTACGTTTATGCACACAAGTCATCCAAGGATAAATCTAAGTCCGTCCTATCATAGCCCTAGCCATAACCATCCTTTCCTCACCCTAGAACCACATCTATTTAGCCTACAACGTTCATAATAGAAATCGAAACAAACAAACATAAAATCATGACATCCATTTGCAAGATGATGAAGGAAAAGAGATGAACAAGTGAACTAAAACAAAACCAAGCTGAAAATAGAATTAGAGTAACTCACAATCCTTCCAAAAGAAGGTTCAATTGATTCATACAATTCTTAGAAATAGAATCCGGAATTCTTCAATACAAAACTATCAAGTGCGGAAATGGTGTGTGTTCTTCTTCTCCTCTTCAATGAAGCTCTTCTTCTTCCTCTTTGACACTTTCCTTCCTAGAAAGACTTCTTGTTGAGAGAATATTTTTGTTAGAGGATAATGGATAATGGAGAGCTGCTCCAAGATGCCCTTCTCAGCCAATGAAGGACCACTTTTATAACAAATTTTGCATGAGCTGGCCATGAGAGTCGTGGCACAGCTGTCACAAGAATCTGGCAAAATCCACGGGTGATTCCACGGCCGTGGAGTGTCAGAGAATCGTGATTTGCTCCAGAAACTTCGCTTTGGATCATTAAGTTGTGATTTGGTGCATGGCTTGTGTTGGCAAGGCTCCATGAGTCCTCCTTAGCCTTTAGCTTGTGTCCTAATGAGTCCGAGGGTGTGTCATCTAGATGAACGATCCTCAAATGTATCGTTTTAGCTCCTAAATCTCCCGAAATACCTATAAAACACGCACAAGTCCGTGTAGACGTCTATCTCGGCAAAATACATGAATTGAGTGCAAAACGTCGTGAACTAATGCTAAACCATGCACGAATGAGCGGAAAATCTATCTAAATGAGTGTCTAAATCTAAGTCATAAATCGTGTTATCAATAGGATAGATGATACCTGCATCAAGTAACTTAAGAATCTCCTTCTTGACAACCTCCTTCATGATCGGATTTAACCGTCGTTGAGGTTGCCGCAAAGGCTTAAAATCTTCTTTCATTAGGATCTTGTGCATGCATAATGAAGGTTTAATTCCTACAAGATCCTCTATAGTGTAACCTAAGGCTTTCCTATGTTTCCTTAGAAAAACTATAAGTTTACTATGTTCATCTTCGTTTAAATCGGAACTAATAATTACCGGAAAAGTAGAATTAGTTCCTAGAAATGCGTACCTAAGATGTGTGGGAAGTGGCTTCAATTCTATCACCATTGGAGTCTCTAATGGCTCTTGAGGAGTGTCCATTGCTTCCTTAGAAGTTTCTAAGGGTGTAGGAGTGGTTAAAGAAGACTCAAGAACATTGGTGGAAAGAACGTAATTTTTCTCGGATTTTCCCAAAATTACGGTGTCACTGTTACTTCCACGGTCGTGGTTTAGGGCGTGGAAGTCAATTACGGCACCACTGGTAGTTCCACGGCCATGGTTTCGGCCGTGTAACCTACTGGAGTCCTCTAAATAGCTGATTACGGTCATGTTTGTGAAAACCACGGCCGTGGAATAGCACGACTGGCCGTGATTCCTCACGTCTTCTAACCCATCGTAGAGTTTTTCAAACTCTTCTTCATGCACTTGCTTTAGCTCCTCCAAGGCTTCTATTTCCTCATTGCAATCCTCTTCTTCTCCTTTCTCCATGATGCTCATGGTGATAACCTTTTGCAATGGATTCTTGAATAGAGTTGAGCTTACTTTCTCTCTAGATGCCTCCTCGTCATAGATATTAAACATATCTTCTGCAAGAGTTGGCTCTTTCACCAAAGTGGAAAGAACAAACTCTACCTTCTCTTCTCCTATGTCGAAAGCAAGTCTAGCATTCTTGCAATCCACCATACAACTGGATGTTGCAAGAAACGGTCTTCCGAGTATGATCGGGACCGGACTATCTGCAGGAATGTCAAGCACAACAAAATCTATTGGAACATAGAACTTACCAAGCTTGACTGGGACGTCCTCAATGATACCGATGGGACGAGTTATGGATCGATCCGCCATGTATAACGTCATCTTCACTGGTTTAGGTTCACCTAAACCGATCTTCCTGCATAAGGCAAGCGGGATGATGCTAACGCTAGCTCCCAAGCAACATAATGCATCATAAGTGACTTTTCCCACTCCAATTGGAATACAAAATGACCCCGGATCTTTCAGCTTTGGGGGCATCTTTTCCTTCATCGTTTTGATGAGGTCCGATGATTCCGAACTCATCTTGACTTCTCCAAAGTCTTCCAACTTCCTCTTATTAGAGAGGATCTCCTTTAAGAACTTCCCGTAAGAGGGCATACCTACAATTGCATCAATGAAAGGTATGGTAATGTGCAGTTTGCTCATGAGTTCAATGAACTTACCGAACTGCTTGTCTAGACGCGCTCTTGCTCTAGATTGTGGGAATGGTAGAAGAGGTTTGTAAGCTGGAGGAGGAATGTAGATGTCTTCCTTCTCCTTCACCTTTTCCTTCTCCTTTTCGACGGGAACTTCAACAAACTTAGGCTGCGGGTCGGTAGTTGTTGCTCCGCTCCTAGTTGTGATAGCCATCACCCTTCCCTTCGGGTTGTCCTCCGTCTTCCCACAAAGCTTTCCTTGGTTTCTAGGAACTTCCTCAGCATTGCTGAACATTTGGTTTTCTAAAACTGTTTGAGCTTTATCAACCTTAGTGATGTGATTCTCCAGTCCTTGAAGCTTTCCCAAGATCGTTTCCAACATGGGATCGGGCTTCTCTTTCCCCGAAGTGCTTGAGCTATTAGATCCTTGCCCCTGGCTTTTCAAAGGAATGGAAGAAGAAGATGGTGGTGTTAGTGAATTTCCTGAATTGGGATAGAATTACGGGAATTTTGCTGTTGGTTGGAACGCCAATTGTTGTTTGAATTTTGATTGTTGTTCCAATTATTGTTCCGGTTGTTGTTCCAATTATTCCGGTTGTTGTTCCGGATGTTGCGGTTGGTGTTCTCATTCCCTTGATGGTTATTGTTGTTTCCTAAATATCCAACATCTTGCTCCTTAGGCTTTTGAAAGCCAGCTCTAATGCCTTCCTTCAACTCTTTAATTTCGGTGTTGAGGAAAAGATTTGAGTTTGCGCAGCTTGTGTTAGCTTCGCTCCTTGCTCTACTCGGTTAGCTTCCACCTTCCGGTGGGAATACTTCTCCATTACTCGGGCTTGCTTCTCAATGAAGTCCCAAGCGTCATCTTCCCTCATGTCCATGAATGTGCCACATGAAAGGGATTGGAGCTTGAATTGTGTTTCCACATCCAGCCCCTTGTAAGATATCTCAGCAACTCTAATTTTGAAATGCCATTGTGTGGACAATCCAATAATAAATCCTGAAACCTTTTCCAAGATTGAAACAAACTTTCATTAGATTTCATAGAAAAAGCATTGATTTTACCTCTCAACTACGCTGTCTTGGATGGCGGAAAGAATTTGGTTAGGAACTCCGAAGATAGATTCTCCCATGTGTTGAGTCTTGCATTTGGAAGAGCTTGATACCAAGATAAAGACTTCCCTTTCAAAGAAAAGAAGAATGGCTTGATCTTGTAGTTGTTGGTGGTTGCATTCTTTGGTTTCATTGTCTTCATTAGAATCTCAAAGTTCTGTAAATGTTGGTGTGGAGATTCAACACTCGTTCCTCCAAATTGGTTTTGGCGAACGATGGTAATAACTTGCGGGTTAAAGCTAAACCCTTGAATATCTCCAGCTTCGAAGTTCACACCTAGACGGCATGGTTGCTGAATCGGATGCATCCTTTGTCCAAGAGTTCTTGGCTCCTCATCTACACGAGCGGCTCTCGCACCCCCAGCTGGGATACGAGGATTGGCGGCCGGTATTGGATCATTCCGGACTGGATTGATCGTTGGATCAATTTCCTCTAGCGGTGGGATATCCGGATCGAATTCTTCATCATTGGATGATTCCACTCTAATGGACTTAGTTGACTTAGCTTTCTTCTTTTTCTTTGAGTTATTCATCTCCAACCTCATGTCCACCATCATAGCTTTGAGCTCATCAATTTGGAATTGATTACACTCCGCTTCTTCCTTACGAGTTTTCTCACTCAACCTAAATTGAGCTTGAGACTCCTCTAACTCCGCCTGGAGATCCCTCTCTCTATTTTCAGCCATCTTTCTTTCCTTAAGTTTCTTCCTCAAAGTCTTCCCAAGTTCTGGATCAAAAGGTACGAGGTCTTTGTTGGATCTAGACTTGCGCATATACCTAAGAGAACCTGCAAATAGCACTCAAAAGAGATATCAAATAACAAGAGCAAAGCTCCCAAGCTCGATAACCGAAAACCGAAGTTTGGTCTTGACCAACTCCCCGGCAACGGCGCCAAAAACTTGTTCGCCCGAAAACGTGCGTGCAAATAAGCTTTATATTTATAAAACTGAAATAAAAGCAAGCGAACCCGTAGTGTACGGATCGGCGTAGATTAGCAAGTATTCCAGAGTATCGATCAAAGGGAGTTGGTGAAACAAAATCAGTTTCAAGTAATCAAGCAAGTAAAGTGTAAAGCTTTGCAAATATTGGGGAAAACAGCAACCCTAAAGATCCAGGTATCCAATTGTGGCAATCAATTCAAGACATACTATAGATATAAGGACAGAGTAGAGAACTGCAAAGGTATGCTAAGGTAAGGTAATGTACGGTGAAGTTCCAAAACCTTATATGTCTAATCAAAAGAACTCTCTATAAAGGTTGATGAGGTTGCAGTATAGAAAGGATCTAAGGACTAGAATTGATCTCAAATACCCAAACTTATAACCCAAGGATCAAGCTAAACTCAAACGGTTAAGGTTGTGACACTCAAAACCGAAATAGAGGATGTTGAGTCTCACTACTACCTATAAAAGACAAGCCAATGCTAGGTTAAAGCTAATCTTTAACTTTAGACTAAAGTAAAAGCAATGTTCGCAAACTGAGGTAAATCACGGTAGATCCTGAGAACCACGGCCGTGGAAACCTAAGAACAGGCCGTGATTTAGGGTGTCGACGATATTTCTCTAACTCTCAGGGTCCAATCAAATTACGATCGATCTATCATCATCTAAGCCACAACTATCAACCATTCACCTTAGAATTGCTAAAGGGTTTTAGCCAATAACCATTGTCATGATATCAATATTCAATTTAAGAAGAATGAAAGATAAAAACCCTCGAATACTCAATAAAACTTCAAAACCAATTCTCAAATCCGAAACACAAGAAGCGATGTTAATGGATTCAGAATATATAACACAAAACCTCACAATGATCTAAGGCTAGTACGAAGAACGGGATGTCAATCCGTCTTCAATATCAAAACCTAAGAAAAAGGCTAAACCTTCGTTGTATGCGATCTCCAATTTCCAACAATCCGGCGTTTCCGCAACTCTCGACGACTTCCAATCAACCCTAAGCAAGTTGAAAACAAGGGTAAGCGGCCGTCCTCGAAACTCTCTTTTCCAGCCTTTTTATAAGACGAGAAAAATTTACCGTCAAGGCCCATTATGTAAATGTCGTGGCAAATAATGACACGTCAAAAGATCGCCTAAATCACGGTCTCCTAGCTTTCCACGACCGTGGTTTAGAGCGTGAAAATAGATTACGGTGCCTTGTGACTTCCACGACCGTGATTTAGACCGTGTAACTTACTGGAGTGCTCGAGACTCAAATTCACGTTCATGATGCCAAGTCCACAACCGTGGTTTAGAGCGTGGACTTCAATTCATCTTCTTCACGGCCGTAATTCAGGGTGTGGAAGTGTATATTGCTTGTTGTTGCTTTTGTTTTCGTGTCATTCTTCATACTATCTCCTTCCTTAGCTTCTTTGATGTATCTCCTAATCCTCGAACATGATCGATTTCTCCCTTTTCTCTCTCAAATGCTCCGATTTCAGCTCCTATTCACCTATAATCAACACAAAGCTAGTGTAGACTTCCATATCGACAATATAGATGAACAAGCTAACATTTGCTTCAAAACCTTATCCATGTACACAATAATAAGGGAAAAACAACCTAAATAAGTGCCTAGAATATCACCATATTTCATGCTAACACAACCTTAACTGTTTTAGCTTATCTTTGATTCCCTTGGGTTTGGGCGTGGGTATTTGAGAGTAATTCTTATCCTTAGATCCTTTCTATATTGCACCCTCAACAACCTTTATAGAGAGAGCCTTTGGGTAAGACATATAGGGTTATGGAACTTCACCGTACATAACCTTTCCTTAGATATACGTACCTTTGCAATCTCAACTCTGTCCTTATATTTATAATATATCTTGAATCGATTGCCACAATTAGAGACCTGGATCTTTAGGGTTGCTGTTTTCCCCAATATTTGCAAAGCTTTTATACTTTTACTTGCTCGATTATTCGAAACTGAATTTGACTCACCAAATCCCTGAGTTCGATACTTTGGAATACTTGCTTAACTACGCAGATCCGTACACTGCGGGTTCGCTTGCTTAGATTCTAGTTTTATAATTAAAACTTATTTGCACGCACACGTTTAGGGGCGAACACCGCTAATCACCAAGGTTTTGCCTTTTATACAACAATGCCATTGCCTAAAAAATAAGTGAAACAAAAAGAAAATGAAAAAGAAAAGAAAAGAAAGAAAAGATGGAGAAAAATATATACTTGTGGGGAAGTTGATAAAAAATGAGATTATGGAGTTAGTTCCTTTCTCGGATAAGCATCACATGACCTAAAAAAATTCCCACCTATAACAACGTTTCTTCGCCTCTTCTTTCCTAAGTCCTTAAGACCTATTTGCTTATGTGTATGACTTAGTGATCTAGATTGGACATTCTCATGATCATCTTGACTTCTTCATTTTCACCTTTCATGTATGCTTTCGAGTTAAGTATAATTGTCTTTCCATGCCTTCATTCATTTGATACATGATTGCTTGTCCATTGCTATGAAACATCACTTTGAAGGTGATCCACCTTATGAAGTACAATCCCAAAAAGATTTTATATTTTTTCTGCATTCATAAATCATGTCATCTCGTAGCCTATAGTTGGATCTTGCTCGGGGACGAGCAAGTCTTAAGTATGGGGTATTTTGATAACGTGATTTATGACGTTAGTTTAGGCAATCATCTAGATAGTTTTTCCCGTTATTCATGCATGGTTTGACATTAGTTCATGACGTTTATGCTTAATTCATGCATATTTCTAGAAAAGACGTCTACACGAGCTTTTGTTGGTTTTGTAGCTATTTTGGGGATCTTTTGGACATTAATCGATACATTAGAGGGTCAAGCCTCATGGTGGTACATGCCCAAGGCTTTGAAGGAACATAATTGGGACAATGAAGGACACAAGGACCCTTATTGGGGCAAGCAATGGAGCAAGTCATGGCTAGACGATCATAACAAGCCCCTGTTGAAGAAAATCGACCTAACACTCACGAAAGTCGGACGATTTTTCTGTCTGGGTCAATTTTCTAGCTTTTGACAACTTGTGCCACGTGTCCCACGATCTCTTTGTCTGGCCCTCGCTATTGATGGAGAATATAAATGGTCCTGCAGGTTGTGGCTAAAGGACACCTCCCAAATTCTCTCACACACACCTCTTTCCATTGGAGGATAGACTTGAAGAAGAAGAAGAAAAACTCTCTCATTTTGGGGAAGAAGAAGAATATCAAAACTTAGAGTGATAGTGAGTTTTTGAGTGGTTTTGAGTGATTTTTAGAGTTTTTGGTTGAAGAACTTTTGGAAGCTTTGTTAGAAACGTTTTGGAACTCCTTTTGAAGGGTTGTAAGTCTTGCTTAAACTTATATTCAACAGAGATTTCTTGTTTTTACTTGCTTTTCTTTCATCATCTAGATATGGAAACCATGTGTTCTTGTGTGATGATTTTGGATCTCGAAATGCATGTTATTGGCTAGTTTATTGTGATTCCGGAGTGATGGATTGATGGTTATGGCTTGGGTGATGATGGAATCGACTTGTATGTTAGTTTAGGATGATTCGTATTCACAAAACCTAACCTAGAAGGAAAAATCGACCTGTTCTTCAGGCAGATCGTCCGATTTTTCATATGATCCACCCGATTTTTCTCTCTGTCGTTCTTTAATTGATGAATCTGTATGTTAGGATGTTAGGTTGTTGAAATCCTAGTGTTTTTTAAGCATAATATAGCTTAGGGTGACCTAATGCTAACAAACTAAGTGAGGGAAGAGACCTACCCGGTGATTTCCGATCTTAGATACCTAAGATGATGAACTCTAGGTAGTAGTGAGCCTCATAAGCCGCTATTGGATTGAGTGTGCTAGGATTGTTGCTTGAGACTTGCCTTTTCCGCGACTTACCCGGTAAGGAGAGGTTTGCCCCTTAAGTAGAGTCCAGTTTGTGTAAAATTCCCAACTTTAACCTCTTGAGACCTACCCGGTAATAGGAGTTTGGTGCGGGAATAGTGAAGCATGAGACTTACCCGGTAATTTCTTCAATTAGAGAAACACCCTTTCCCAACACCGCAGCCTTGTCCTTAGAATCTTTAGAAGCTTGAGTCCAATGCCATAACCGGAAATCTTGACCTCTAGAATCCACTTTTCTATCTTTGATCACATATCTTGAGTTTGTGTTGCTTGTTTGTTTTGCTAGCTTGAGTTGTTAGTTTGATTTATTATCTTGCTTGATTTGTGATCTTTGCTTGATCACCACAAAAACCCAACCAAAAATATCATGATGTTTATTTATTTTTATTTCTTTCTCTATTCTTAGACTAGATTCGCACTATCTACGATCACTTGTTTGATTTGATTTCACCTTAGTCTTCGTGTTCGACCTCAGAATACTATCCTTACTACAAAACGACCCATACACTGTGGTTTGCTAGGAATTAGGAAATTATATCGAGTTATAAATTGTAAGAATTTTGTGTTATATATTTCTAGCGTAATCGTAGGAAACGATTACGTTAGAAATGTATAGCAATCTGATCCTCTTGCTTTTCTTTGTGAAATCAGAGCAGAAATCGTAGGAAACGAGTGAAAAACGAAGAAACGAGGTGAGATGTGCGCCGCGGTCGAGAAGGGGGTTGGGAGGGAAGAGAGAGAAATCTATTCGCCTTTTATACCCCTCGCCGAATCTGATATCACCTCGGTCGAGGTGGTCCCGACCGGACCGAGGTGGCTGACTGGATTGTCAGACCTAGTCGCCTCGGTTGCCTCAAGAATCATCTTGGTCGAGGTGCTGTGACAGCAACCGAGATGTGTCTCAGTCAAACTCCGTCTTCTCAATTTCTCGAACTTCTGTCCTTCCAGTGTTGCTCCTCAGTTTTAATCCTTCCTTAGAGAGTACCTGGTTTCTGTCTAGGACGCCAAAAACAAAACAAAGCAAAGCAAAAGCAAACTATCTAAAACTAAGCTAGGAAAAAAGGAAAAGAAAGCAATACCTTGGGCTGCCTCCCAAGAAGCGTTTGATTTAAGGTCGCTAGCTGGACCGTACTACATCCCTAAACGAGGTATAGTGGTGCAATCTCCTCAACCTGGACTTCCGGTTGGTACTTCTTAAGCCTATGTCCATTGACCTTGAAGCTTCCGCTTGTTTCTCCCCAAATCTCAACTGAACCATAAGGAAAAACATGTTTCACAACGTAAGGTCCTGTCCATCTAGATTTCAACTTACCTGGAAAAAGGCGAAGACGGGAGTTCAAGAGTAGAACTAAATCTCCTTCTTTGAATTCCTTGGGAATGATATGCTTGTCATGTCATTTCTTCGTTCTTTCCTTGTAGATCTTGGCATTCTCATAAGCGTTTAAGCGCAACTCTTCTAACTCGTTGATGTCCAATAGCCTCTTCTCTCCGGCTTCCTTGATATCGAAATTCAACCACTTGATTGCCCAATATGCCTTGTGCTCTAACTCAACGGGTAGATGGCAAGACTTCCCATATACCAAATTGTAAGGGGTGGTACCAATGGGAGTCTTGAATGCGGTCCTATAAGCCCAAAGAGCGTCGTCCAACTTCATGGACCAATCCTTCCTCGTCCTAGAGACGGTCTTCTCCAAAACTGCCTTGATTTCTCTATTCAAGATCTCGACCTGTCCACTAGTTTGAGAGTGATAAGGGGTTGCTACCTTGTGGGTTACCCCATACTTCGATAGAAGTGCCTTAAACTTCCGGTTGATGAAATGTGTCCCTTCATCGCTGATGATGATACGTGGTGTCCCAAAAAGTGGGAAGATAGTCCGATTGAAGAACTTCACAACCACCATGGCGTTATTAGTGGGAGATGCAATGGCTTCCACCCATCTAGAGACATAATCAACAGCTAGGAGAATGTAGAGGTTCCCTCCGGATGATGGGAAGGGTCCCATCAACTCCCCATACATAAAAAACCTCAACCTCTTGAATATTGTTGAGTGGCATCTCGTTCCTTCTAGACAAGTTCCCTGTTCTTTGGCATGCATCACAAGAAACAACAAACGTTCGCACATCCATAAATAATGTAGGCCAAAAGAAACCAGAATGCAATACCTTAGCGCACGTTTTGTGAGCGCTAGCATGTCCTCCACAAGGAAGCGAGTGGCAATTCCGTATAACACTAGCAACTTCATCTTTTGGAATGCATCGTCGAAGCATCCCATCCGGACCTCTCTTAAACCGTAGAGGTTCATCCCAGTAGTAGTGGCGTACATCCTTGAAGAATTTCTTCCTTTGAGCGTACGTCAATCCGGGCGGTATTTCCTGGCAAACAAGATAATTAACAATATCAGCATACCAAGGTTCTTTCTTATCAGAAGCTTGGTGGAGCCAGTGCTCCACCAACTGTAAATGAGTCTCAGAAAATGGTGTAGGAAGTTTGTTGTCCTCAGTTGACAACATCTCACTTGCTGTCTTGGTCGGTGTCCGATGTGGGTGACCGAGATGTTCTTCAGATAAGAGCATCTCGCTTGGTCCAGAAAGTGTCTCGTTCGAGGTACTGGAACTGGGACCGAAACTTGAATTTCTCCTCTCCTGGATCAGTTTCTCAATCTTAGCTCCTGGATCTGATTCCAATGCCTTTAAGCTCCGTATATCTGCATCACAAGAAACATCTATACCTTCCTCCAATAAGCTAAAACTAAGAACTCTTTCAAGAGGGTCGTTAATGAGGATAGAGCTCACCAATTCTCTTGATTCTTCTTCATCATAGATGTTGAAGATATCATACTCCAGTGGCTCTCCTTTCATTGCAGCAAGCAATGCAAACTCCACTTGATCGCCGCCAATTTGAATTTCAACTTGGCGTTCTTACAATCCACATTGCAACCCGAAGTTGCTAGAAATGGTCTCCCGAGAATGATAGGAACGGGATAATGTGCGGGTATATCAAGTACAACAAAGTCTATAGGTAAATAGAAGTTACCTAACTTAACGGGAACGTCTTCCAAGATGCCCACGGGATGGGTAATGGAGCGATTTGCCATGTATAACCTTATGTTCACCGGCTTGGGCTCTCTAAGTCCGATCCTCTGACATAGCTCCAGCGGGATGATGCTCATGTTGGCTCCTAGATCACACAACGCCTCACAAGTTACATCCCCAACTTGAACGGGAATGCAAAATGAGCCGGGATCTCTCAACTTAGGTGGCATCTTCTCCTTCATGATTTAAATGAGCTCCAAGGATTTAGATGTCATCCTTACTTATCCAAAGTCTTCCAGATTCCTCTTCCTTGATAGACTCTCTTCTAGGACTCCACCACGGGTGGTACCTCGACCGAAGTGTTCCTCGTCTGTACTTGGACCGAGTTGTCCTTCGTCTGCACTAGCACCGACCGAGGTACTGGATCTGTAGTTTTTAGTCCACTTCTCGTCGTTATTGCCATGATTTGTCCAATAGGGTTGCTCTTTGTCCTTGCTGGGAGCTTCCCTGGATCTCTTGGCGCTTCATTCGCCTTATTAAAAAATTGTTCCTCTAAGGCTTTTTGTGCCTTCGAAAATGAAATCATAGACATCTCCATAGCGTTGAGCTTGATCAAGATGGCCTCCAGCACTGCATCTTTCTTCTCTGGCTGGGACGAACTTGATCCAGGCTCTTGGCTCTTCAATGCAGTAGAAGAAGAAGAGGGGTTAAAAGAATTATTAGAATTAAAATTAGAATGAGGGTTACCCGGATTTTGTTGATAAGATCTCCAATTGTTGCTGTTGGAGCCTCTATTGTTGTTGTAATTGTTGTTCCATGACCCTTGGTTATTGTTTCTTCCTTGATATCCTCCATCTTCCTTCTTCGTGTGAGCCACCAAAAGGTCCTTCAATTGCTTCACATCGATTTTAAGGGAGATGAGTTGATTGTCATTTGATGGAGTGTCCTGGAAATTAACTCTCTTAACTCCATTTTCGGCTCCTTGATGGGAGTACTTCTCCATATACAAAGCTTGCTTCTCAATGAACTCCCAAGCTTCGTCTATCGGCATATCCATGAATGTGCCGGCGGAAAGTAGTTGAAGATTGAATTGAGTAGCTCTATCCAATCCCTTGAAGTATATCTCCAGCAACTCTATCTTTGGAATCCCATGATGTGGGCAATCCAACAGAACATCCTTGAATCTCTTCCATGACTTGGACAAACTCTCCTTGTCCTTCATGATGAATGCATTAATCTTCCCTCTCATTTCAGCGGTCTTGGAGGGGGGAAAAAACTTTATTAGAAATTCCGTCGTCATCTCTTCCCATATGTTGATCTTTCCGGGTGGAAGAGATTGATACCAAGTAAGCGCCCTGTCTTTCAAAGAAAATTAGAAAGGCATTAGCTTCTAGTTGTTGTTTTCCAACCTTGAAGGTCTCAAGGTCTCCATCAGAATCTCGTAGTTTTGCAAATGCTAATGCGGAGACAACCTCTCTAAACCTCCAAAATGGCATTGGCGGATCATGGATATAACTAGCGGTCGAAGTTTGTAATCATGCTCAGCTGGATCACCTAGGTTGACTCCTGGACGCCTCACTTGCTGATTAGGGTCCATCCTCTGTCCTAGGGTTTGTGGAACTCCAGCAAAAAGAACATCTCGGATAGGCATCTGAGGTGGATGTATCTCGGCCGCGGCAATTGGGACTGGGTCCTGCCTTGGTCGAGGATCTGGGATCGGTCGATGTAGAATCTGGGCTCTTAGATCGACCATATCTGCTTCGATCTCTACAGTTCTGGTGCGAGTCTGCTCTCTTTCTCGCTGCAGTTCTTCCTTATTGAGGCGCAACTATTCCAACGCCTCCTTCAATTCGGCCTCAAGATCGCGATTATCTTGATTGTCCATCTTAGCTTCTTTCAACCGTCACTTGTATGTCTTTTCTGGTTCGGGATCGTAAGGAACGATTTCCTTCCCAGCACGGGTTCTTCGCAAAAATCTAAGAAAAAGATCCTGCGAAAACACTCAAGTAGAGTGGTTAGTAGCAACAAGGGCAATTGCCCCGAAAGACAACCGCAACCGGCTTGGTCTAGACCAAGTCCCCAGCAACGGCGCCAAAAACTTGTTTGCTCCAAACGGTGTGTGCAAGCTTTAAATTTATAACCCAAGAAGTATGATTAAACAAGGATCCGAACCCGCAGTGTACGGGTCAATTGTAATAAAAAAAAGCAAGAATTCCAGGGGTCGATCACAGGGACTTAGGTGAAACAAAGCACATAATTGGTTGTCAAGTATTGCAATTAACCAAAAGCAATTAAAGCAATCAAAGATGATGTATAAGTCAATTAAGGGGAAATGAGGATTCTAGGGATTAAAGCATCTAGTTGTGGTTCCGACTCAAGATCTCAAAGGATAACGCGGACAAAGCTGAGGTTTTGCAACGGGAAGGTGTTTCTAAGATGGGAATAGATCACCGGGTAAGTCTCACTACTCACTATCCTAAACCAAAGCTCCTATTACCGGGTAAGTCTCAAGGTACTAAGGAAAGGAACTATAATCTCAAAGAAACACACCACCTAAGGGAATAGAATCAACCTTTACCGGGTAAGTCTCAGGCTAACTCACAAAAGTGGAATGAAGGCACACTCAAACCCCAATAAAGGATAAACCTTTATTACCAACACTTATGATTATGGGTAAACAAACAAAGGAATCACCGGGTAAGTCTCATCCTAAACTTGCATTGAACCAGGGAAGGTGTAATTAGGATAGGATTTGGCAAACTAGAACACTTAACTCTCAGTTTCGGATCTGAAAAGGTCACCTCGTATAGTCAAGTTCCACCCCGGCCGAAATGTTCATCGACTGAGCGAGGTACTCTAGGGTTAAGGTTAAAGATTCGAGCTTTCAGGGTCCTGTTGGGATTCAGATTATTCTATCATCGTCTTTCCCACAACTTTCAGCCAATCACCCTAGAATCGCATAAAAAGCTTAGCCAATCATCATCATGATAACAATAATCAAATACATGGGAAAGGAATGAACATTCGAACAAGTAAACTTTAAGAAAAAGGCCTCAATAACTGAATCAAATAACAATGAATCAGCGTTCCTCAAATCACAAATCAAATAAGACAACAAACCAAAAGGGAATCTTAAGAAAGTCTTACAAACTCCCTCTAAAGCTAACTCCAAACTATGAACCCTTCCTTGATTGATCTTCAATCCTTCAATCCCTCCTTCAAATCTTCTAGAAAATCTCCTAATTGCTGGGTGTTCTCAGCCTCCAAGCATTCAAGCATGGTTGAACTTCTGGAAAATCCAACACTTTATATATGAGAATTATCTTCCAAAGATAATAATATCTTAAAAAGATAATTTCCTATAATATATATCCAAATCTCTAAAACATATCTCCCAAAAATAAGATCTTCCTTCCAGAAATCCAGCCCAAAAATATAAGATATCTTCTTTCCATAATTAAAAAATCTCAGCCAAAAATATGGATCTCGCCGACGGCAGGCTGTTCGCCTCAGTCGGGACGCTCCTCAAGATCACCTCGGTCGAGGTGACACTGTAGCTGACCGAGGTGAATCTAAACTGAATGTGAAATCTCTCAAATCTGATCCAAAGTAAATCTTCTTCATTAATTCCAGGCTTCCTGAGTTCTTCTTTAAGCTCCAGAATGTACCTCCAATGACTCCTTAGCTCCATAGCTCCATTTTAGTCCAAAATGTGCCATTTTACCTACATTTACAATGAAACTAGGTGTAGACCTCGATTCCCATAAAGGTAGATGAAACAACAATATAATCATATAATATACATTCATACATGCAGATTATTGAAGATAAAACGTCCAAACAAGTCCCAAAATATAGACTATAAAACATGCTATCAGTAGGCTATTTAGAGCCGATCTTCGTAAACATATCCTCGTGTCAATCTTTTACATTCCGTGTAACAACCGGTGTTATTTGGAGTATTTGAGAGCTCCAATAAATAAAGTTGCAGTTGAGAGAAATGATCGGGACATCAGATATGTCTTAGATGTCAGATAATATAAAAAGACGAAACGGATAAAAGAGTCGCTATTCCGATTCTTAGCGGTTAAGAAATGTGGCTTAGGAATGCCCATTTTACGAGACAGTTCTGGAATATTTATCCCGATAATATTCCGGATTTTATATTCCAATTTGATAAAGTTTGGAGATTAGAAAATATAACCGCGTTTCAATTAAATATTTGAACAAACTTTATATATATATATATATATATAACTTATAAATAAGTTGCAGATGTAGCGGCAGCTTTAGTTTCATATATATATATATATATATATATATATATATATATATATATATTATACATTTGTGAAAGCTGCACGTGGAACTTATCTCTTCAATTCTATACATAAATAAAAAAGATATCTAAGATATTTATATATTTATATATTATACCTTTACTAAGTGAAAGGAAGTTCCGATACCTTCATTCTCACCATTTGCAATACATTGCAATTTACAGAGAGCCGATAGAACGAGCCTTCGAACCACCTTCCATCTCTCATAAATCATTCGTCTTCGATCCAATTTCAAATCCGTTTGTACCATCGAGTTCTTTATCTTATCCTCTACATCGTGGTACAAATCTATTTCCCGTTTGTTAGCCTTTTGGTAAAGCTTCTGTTTATCGCTATCGGAACGCCGACGGACTAGTGGACTACCGCAAGTCATCAAATGTAAGATTTTATACCGCGCTCTTACTCCCCGTATCGCTAGGAGTCTGGATCTTCTTCCGGTTCGTATATCGGGTTAGTAACGAATAAGTTATGAATTTATTCGTTTTCCGTATTGCGGGTTAGTATAAATTAACCTTAAGTTGGTTAAAATGGATAATTGGAATTTCCATTATGCTCGTTACATTATTCTGGTAATTATGGGATTTTATTTGGTGATGATATCATGAGTTGGATTTATGCCCTGACGTGGCTTTTAGGTTTAGCATGTTATTCGAGGTTATAGGATGTATATGATCCCTATGGATTCCTTTGGGTCTAGGTGTGACCCTTTCCTTGATAAGGGATATGACATCTCTTTATGCCTTGTCTATAGGTTGTGTTGTTCCTCTAGTGTTGAGGTGATCCAATTGTGGTTGAGCTTTATACGAGGTTGAGGTAAGTCCGTAGGACTTACTTAGCTACCATCCTTATATTGGGTGTTTGTATGAGTGGTGTGTGCCTTATATGTTTGCGATGATAGCATGTGATGTCGTATTTACCGACCTATATTTTATTGATTGTCCCACTGCGTGGCTGTGATAACCTTTCCCTTTCATCCCGCCGTGGAGTCTGCGAGGTTCTCTGATGTCAGGCCAGACCGGTTTACAGGAAGGGCGCAATCCACTCCCATAGGGTACACGGATTCTGTGACCGATACTAGTATGGTTGGCTAGCAGGCTCAGAGGCGAGGATGTATCGGTCCTTGTGTCACCTGGTTTCATATATATTATATCTATACGATTTGAGTGAATGACCATTATATTGAGATGAATAAATGGGTAAATGAGTGAAAGCATGTTGATATGTTTATCTTTCCCTATGTGTGATTGTGCTTATGCATTACTCTATATATGTGTATGGATAGCTAATGGTTATTACCATGTTGTAGATGCCCTACAGGATAGGCATGCTGCTGGGTGATCTAGCAGGGTGGCAGGCCGATGACGTCTCGTACATAGGTTGTTGTGGGCTTTTGGGTTTGTTTATCTTTTCCCTCCTGTGTGAGGTTGGTCTTTTGTTACCTCCTGCGTGAGGTGTGATGTTTGTACTCGGCTATGTGGTCTTACCTTTTGGGATGTACAGTTTTATACAGTTTTATGTATTTGTTTTCATATCTGTCAGTTCCATGTTGTAAGGTCTAGTGAACTTGTTGTCAAGCTAGGGTCAGGATCCATTGTGAGATCCTAACCCAATGTGGCACTCCGAGTCCCACGTATTCGGGGTGTTACAGAGTTGGTATCAGAGCCTAGGTTGACAACAATGGCACTTGCTACCTGCAATGAGGTCTGATAGGTAAAATAAACAAAACCCGACGGGGGTCTGACTTTTTCAAAAGGTTTTGGTTTTAAATATGGTTTTGGATTAGATGTACGAGAAGTCGCCACTCCTGCTATGGACCTCTGCAGTGTAGATATGTATATATGTATTCTGGATTATGTATATGTATTTGTTAAGTATATATATATATATATATATATCTATACTTATGGCCTACATAGAGCCTCATAAGTTAGGTGTGCATACCCCGCAGATGGCTCGGACTAGAGGTATGATAACGTGATTTATGACGTTAGTATAGACATACATTTAGATAGTTTTCTTCGTTATTCATGCACGTTTTGGCACTAGTTCACGACGTTTACACTCATTTCGTGCATATTCCTAGAAAAGACGTCTACACGAGCTTTTGTCGGTGTTGTAGGTATTTCGGGGATCTTTTGGACATTAACCGATGCATTCGAGGGTCAAGCCTCATGGTGGTACACATCCGAAACTTTGAAGGATCATAATTGGAGCAACAAAAGACACAAAGACCACTATTGGTGCAAGCAATGGAGCAACTCATGGCTAGACGATCACAACATACCTCTGTTGAAGAAAATCGGACCATCACTCAGGAAAATCGGCCGATTTTCCTGAGTAGGTTGATTTTTTGGCCTTCAACAGCTTAAGCCACGTGTCCCACGATCTCTTGATCCGGCCTTGCTCTTGGTGGAGAATATAAGTGGGCCTGCAAGCTGTTGCTGAGCATCTCTCCTCTCCCAAATTCTCTCATTCACAGCTCATTGGATTGGGATAGACTTGGAGAAGAAGAAAAACTCTCTCAAATTGAAGGAAGAAGAAGAACACCAAACATAGAGTGATAGTGAGGTTTTGAGTGATTTTGAGTGATTTTTGGAGTCTTTGATTGAGAAACTATTGCAAGGATTGTTACGAACGTTTTGGAACTTCATTTGAAGTGTTGTAAGTCTTGCTAAAACTTAGATTCAGCTGAGATTTATTGTTTTTACTTGCCTATCTTTCATCATCCTTCTATGAAAACCATGTATGCTTGTGTGATGATTTTGGATCTTGATATGCATATTATTGGCTATCTTATTGTGATTCTGGAGTGATGGATTGATGGTTATGGCTAGGGTGATGATAGGATGGACTTATATGTTAGTTTAGGATGATTTGTATGCACGAAACCCATTCCAGAGAGAAAAAGCGGGCTGTTCTTCAGTCAAATTGGCCGATCTGGCCATGATCCACCCGATTTTCCTCTCTGTTGCTCTTTAATTGATGAATCTGTATGTTAGGGTGTTAGGGTGTTGAAATCCTAGTGTTTATTTAGCCTAATTTAGCTTAGGATCACCTAATGCTATCAACCTAAGTGAGGAAAGAGATCTACCCGATGATTTCCGATCTTAGATACCTAAGATGATGAATTCTAGGTAGTAGTGAGCCTCACAAGCCGCTATTGGATTGAGTGTGCTAGGATTATTGCTTGAGACTTACTTTTCCGAGACTTACCCGGTAAGGAGAGGTTTGCCACTTAAGTAGTGTCCGGTTTGTGTAGAATTCCCTACTTTACCTCCTTGAGACTTACCCGGTAATAGGAGTTTGATGCGGGATTAGTGAAGTAAGAGACCTACCCGGTAATTGCTTCCATTAGTGAAACACCCTTTCCCAACACCGCAGTCTTATCCTTAGAATCTTTAGAACCTTGAGTCCAACGCCATAACCGGAAATCTTGACCTCTAGAATCCACTTTTCTCTCTTTTATCACATATCTTGTGCTTGTGTTACTTGTTTACCTTGCTAGCTTGAGTTGTTAGTTTGTTTTATTATCTTGCTTGATTTGTGATCTTTGCTTGATCACCACAAAAACCAATCAAAAATATCGAGATTTTCAATTTTTTGTTCTTTGATCTTTTCTTAGATTAGATCCACACTATCTATGACTATTGCTTGACTTGATTTCACCTTAGTCTTTGTTTTCGACCTCGGAATACTATCCCTACTACGAACGTCCCGTACACTGCGGGTTCGCTAGGATTTAGGAGAAATATATCGAGTTTATAAATTGTAAGGCTTATTGCGCATCTATTCCTAGACGTGACAAGTTTTTGGCGCCGTTGCCGGGGACTAGGTCTAGATCGAGTCTATTTTGTGATTGTTTATAGTGTAGATCTTTCTTGTTGCTTTTGATCTCTCTTTTGGTGTGTGTCTTTGCTTTTCAGGACATCTCTTACTCTTTAGGTGTATGCGAAGATCTCGTGGCAAGGATTTAGCTCCATTCGATCCCGAACCGGAGAAAACCCTTAGATCTAGATCCAAGAGCATTAAAAAGGGAAAAGAGATGGCCGGAAGAGATCTCCAAGCTGAGTTGGATGAGGCTTTAGAGCAAATAAGGCTAAGAGATGAGCTCTTGGAGGAAGAAAGGAGACTTGCCAATGAGAGGCAAGAATCAACTAGGAGGGAGATTGATGAGATTAGGCAAGCCCTTGTACAAGGAGAGCTTAATCGTCAACAACCTCCACCTTATCCACCACAACCGCAACCGGCGGCGAATGTTAGGGTTGTGCCCATTGCAATTGAAGAGCCACAAACATTAGGGAGACGTATGGATCCGGCACAAAGAGCACACCGTCCGGGTGTGAACTTAGGAGATCCCGCAACCCACAATTACGAGCTCCGCCCTCAAGTTCTACAAATGATCCGGCATAATCAATTTGGAGGGATGGAAGGAGAGTCTCCTCATCAACAGTTGATGAACTATGAAATCTTGATTGAGACTCTAAGACCGCCTAGATTAGAGAGCAACAACCATAAGCTTAGGGCTTTCTCCTTCTCTCTTAAGGATAAAGCCTTGGCTTGGTATCAATCTATTCCACAAGGGAGTACTTGGGAGGAGATGACAACCGAGTTTTTGACTAAGTTCTTCCCACCTTCCAAGACTACCGAGTTAAGAGGGAAGATCAATGCCTTCGTGATGAAGGATAGAGAGAGTTTATTCAAGTCTTGGGAGAGGTTCAAAGACCTTCTCCTAGATTGTCCACACCATGGCATACCGAAAAATTGAGCTATTGGAAATCTACTTCAAGGGACTTGATGAAGATAGCCAATTCAAGCTCCAATCTCTTTCCGGTGGGACTTTCATGGAGAAAAATGTAGATGATGCTTGGGAGTTTGTGGAGAAACAAGCTCTAGTGATTGAGAAATACTCCCATAGGAAGAGTGAAGGGAGAAAGGCGGGAGCATATGAGGTGAGTGAAGTCACCATGAGTAATTTCAAGCTTGACGCCATCAACAACGAGCTAAAGTCTTTGAGGGAGTTGTGTGCTACAACTTTGAAGAACCAAGCGACTGTTCGCCACTTAGCGTTCGTGCAAATAAGTTTTAAATTTATAAAACTAGAATCAAGCAAGCGAACCCGCAGTGTACGGATCGATATAGTTAAGCAAGAATTTCAGAGTATCGAACACAGGGATTTGGGGGGTTAAATCCAGTTGTAGATTATCAAGCAAGTAAATGTAAGAGCTTTGGAAATTATTGGGAAAACAACAATCCTAAAGATCCAAGTATCCAGCTGTGGCAATCGATTCAAGATATACTAATGATATAAGGACAAAGTTGAGATATGCAAAGGTATGCTAATGTAAGGTAATCGTACGGTGAAGTTCCAAAAACCTTATGTGACTCACCTACAAGACACTCTCTATAAAGGTTGTTGAGGCTTCAATATAGAAAGGTTCTAAAGGCAAGAATTAATGTCAAATACCCAAACTTGTAATCCAAGGATCAAGACTAACTAAACCGATTACGGTTATGACACTCACAATCGAGGTAGAGGTTGTTGAGGCTTCACTACCACCTAGAAAAGGCAAGCCTAAACTAAGTTAAAGCAAATCTTTAACTTTGGGTTAAAGTAAAAGCAAGTTCGTAAACTTAAGGGAAATCACGGTTAGTTCTTGAGGATCCACGGCCGTGGACTCAAGAACAGGCCGTAATTTAGGGTTCGTCGACAATTCTCTCTAACTCTCAGGGTCCAATCTGTTTACGATCGATCTATCATCATCTAAGCCACAACTATCAACCCTTCACCTTAGAATTGTTAAGGGTTTTTAGCCAACAATAGTCATAATGATATCAAATTCAAGGTTTAAAAGATTGAAAGATGAAAACTTCCGAAAACCTTCAATAAACTTCAAACCAATCTCAAAGTCACAATCAAGAACAAATATCGTCGCTAGATTCGGAATAGAACAAACAAACACAATCTTAGAAAAGAAGGAAGAACGGGATGTCAATCCGTCTTCTAAATCAAACCTAAACAAGAAGAGAAATCTTCTTGCGAATAACCTTCCGAATCTTTGATCTCCCGTCAATCCGGAAATCGCCAATAGCGCTGCACCAAATCTCTCAACACAACTTTCACCAAAAGCGAGATTAGGGCAATTCCAAACGCAAGCGTCAATGTGTCTAAGGTAAGCCTAAAGCGAGGCGTAAGCGAAGGTGCGTCTAAGCAGAGGTGACGGAATCTCCCTTCGTCCGTCCTTTTATAGTGTATGATGAAGTAGCGGCCCAGCCCAATCTTTTAAAAGATCGTGGCTTAAAGTGTGGCGAAAAAGATCGCCAAGATCACGGTCGTGGAAGGTTCCACGACCGTAATTTAGAGCGTGGAAATCAACACGGTTTGAACCATCTTCTCCACGGCCGTAGAAGTTGCTGGAATGAACCACGTTTCCTTAGCCATGGTTCCACGGCCGTAGAACTGAACGTGGAAAGTAGTACGGCCGTATTTTAGAGCGTAGTTTAGGGCAAGAACGTGATTCTTCCCTATCCTCGTGCATTCCTCAAGTTGACACTCCTTTTGCTCCTAAGAATGTCCTCAATCCATGGACATTGCTCAACAATTCCATCTTTGCTCGATTCCGTTCGGAAATAGCTCTCAATCACCTATAATCAACATAAAGCTTGTGTAGATCTCTATATCGACATTATAGACAAACTAGCTCACAAATGCATCTATACTCAATCAATGACTATCAATATGAATCAAATACACTTAGAAAGCGTGCCTAAAATATCACAATATTTCATGCTAACAAATAACCCCATACTTAACACTTGCTTGTCCCTAAGCAAGGTCTTTCAAAAGCTTTAAAAACAAGAGTTAGGATGAAATATGTGTACCTTCTCAAAGCAATACTTATTTTGGATGAATGTGCCTTCTAAACAATAGATCATTCTCAAATCTTGCTTCAATCGTTTATAGGACTTTCATACACTTAATCAAAGAGTAAAGAGTAAAGAAAACTCATGAATCAATCAAACTTCCATACAAACATCATAACCTTCAAACATTATCAAAATCAATCATAAGAAACTTCAATTTAGATCACCAAGTCATATAGCATTCTTTTGATCTTAAGGACTTTCAAAGAAAAAGGTCTAGAATGTGGAAAGGGAAGGAAACTTTAAGGATTGTGGTGCATGAATCCGGGAAAGTGGACAACTACTCTTTTCTTCTTCTCTTGCGGTTTCCGCAACACCTTCAACTTAGAGCTTCGCTCTCTTCCTTTCATTTTTCGACTTTACTTTTGGAGTTATGGATAGAGGTGCACAAAAACCGAAGCCTAGGAGATTGGCGTTTCTCAATTTTTATGAGATGCCTCAAACCCTTAGCGCACATACCATAATCCGCTAGGAATATCGCTCAATCCGACTTTGGCAAGACACAAACACCCGGCTATGTGAATGGTGCCGAGTTACTCATCGTCATGATTGACTTCCCCAAACCTACAATTTCTTTCTATTCCTTTGATTGCAAATAATTGCTCTCATGGCCCTCCCACATCAAACATGCCTTTTTCATTCACTTCTCCAAAAATCCAGGATAGGTAAAGGAGGTCAATATTTCAATGAGGAGCTAAATGATCAAAGAAAAGAAGAAAGAAAAATTGAATTGCCTTAATCATCTCAACAAGAAACATAAGAACTTATAGTGTGATTTCAACTTCAATTCCTCAACATGATTTAGGTAACATTTATCACATTATGAAACTTGCAAAAGAGGTATAATCAACTGATTCAATTTCTTTTCAATTCACTATTCGTTTAAGCATGCAATTGTCATCAAACTCAATTCACAAGTAGCGATTATCATGGAAATCATCTCAATTCCTTAGAAGCACAAAATTTTTCAAAATTTTTCAATTTTTATGGTTTTTCAAACTCTTTTTCATGCAATGATAGTCTCGATAGAAGCAAACATAGTGAGTAAGAGTTATTACAAACTTTTAGTCACACCCCACCCCATACTTGGGACGAACATTGTCCCTAATGTTCAAAAGAAAGAAAGAAAAGAAAGAAAAGAAAAAGAAACTCACAAAATGGCGGTGGAGCGGCTAAAATTGTCGGTCATGCAATCAATCACTGCGGCGCTGGTGGAGGCGGGAATGGAGAGAAGCTAGGATCATAAAACAGCCCAAACTGCTGGCGGTAGACATCTCTCATCATGTGATCGAGGTCGTCCAAGCGTCCATCTCTAGCATCGGCTCGAATCTCCAATGCTCCTACTCTCTCCGAAAGACCAGTAGCCCAATCCGGCATCTGCTCATACCATCCCGGAGCATGACTGTACCACTCTGGAGCGTCGGATGGTGCTGGTGCTGGTGCTGGTGCAGATGGTGTCTGTGAAGCCCATGGAGGTGGAGCTCCATACCATGCAGGAGGTGTCTCAGCCCAAGTAGGTCTCTCACTCACGCTGGCGCGGCGAGAAGACGAGCCTGAAGCTTTGGCGGGACATGGAGAACGTCTAGGCACATCGGGGGCCGCATCCGGCTGATCCGGAAACGTGCCAAACTCCTGCTCGGCTCCTCCTCCACCCTCAAACTGATCCCTCATCTCCTCCTCCTCAACTACGGGCGGTGGTGGAACATACGGAGGAGCTGCAATCCTGTTCGCGTGCATAGCAGCGAACGTCTCCTTCCAATTATGGCATCCAACCATAATGGAGTACTCCTGTAGCCACTCAATACCCCTACCCGTTCTGCTCTCCCAAGGCATGGCCGCATAAGGCGGACCTCTATATGTGGGGAAGATGAGACCTCTAGTCATGAAGGCATGAAGTCCTAAAGGTACGGCTGGTATGCGGGTACAGGCAGAAAAATCAACACCCAACGCCCTAGCAAGGTGGGTAACTATCCCACCGTATCCAATGTTGCCCTTCCTCTTGTTCTTAAGCTTGCTCATAGTAGCAGCTAAGAGGGTGGCACAGTCAGCTCGGCGTCCATACAGCATGGTGTATAGCAGAAAGAGCTCATCCGTCTTGATCTTTTGGGGCGTCTCTGTCCTAGGAAAGAGACACTCCGAAAGAACACGGTGAGCAATCTTTAAGGCTAAGTGATACATCAACTTAGCCTTGGTGTCAGCAGGTTGCCAGCGGTCCTCGCTGGCGTAGATCATAACAACTTCCTCCCAAAAGTCTTTGGCGTAAACGCCACTAGGAAAACGACCGTTAAAGGTCTCATGGAACCCAAAGAAGGTCCCGAACTCACGGATGGAAAAATCATAGTTTCTTTCCATAAGACGGAAAGAAACGGTCCTATCCACATGGTTGTGCTGAAAAGACGTCACAACCTCCCTCGTAATCTCCTCATAAGCGTCTTTTCGGATAGCCGAGAAGACAACTAGTCCGGCTCTATCCAAGAGCCAAGTAAGGTCATCTACAATGTTTAGAGGAGCTAAATCCTCTAACAATAGGTACCTAGGTCCAATCACAACCCTCTCATTGATCCTCTCGAATGCATCGAGGTGATCCTCATGAATAGTCGGTACTCTAGGGCTAGGAGGTGAGGGTGATGAAGGTGATGATGGAGGTGAAGGGGAAGAGGGTGGTGGTGCTCTAGAGGATGAAGAAGAAGAGGGATTACCCTTCCTCTTCTTGTTTTGGTCATTCTTTTTCTCCTTAATCCTCCCAGAAACTCTCCTCACAAAATCCATCACTGTCAAGAATCACGGTCTGTTCTTGCCTTTCTACGGCCGTGGAACTTTCAGGAACCGTGATTCGTCTCAGTTTTTCACAAATCTCAACAATCAATCACTCAAATTCAGCAATCAGGCAGCCCTAGTCTAATTCCTTCCAATTTCAATCAGTTCTTCCTAAAATTTCTAGCAAAACGAACCAAATTGACAAAGATCAAGAAGAGGGACAAAACCTAGGTTTCGGATTTTTAAAATCCGAATTGTGCGTTCCGTGGTGAATCTCCACTCGATTCGTTGCTTGGATCTTGTTGGTGTTTGAATTTGCTTCAATTTAGGAAGAAGAATCATCGAAAACGATTAAGGAATGAAGATTTGGGAGTAGGGTCGTGGAATCGGCGATTTGGGTCATGGAAGGGGTTTTTGTGAGGTGTTTTTGTGAAGAACGTGGTTTATATAGTCACAGGCAAAATTTTGAAAATCACGGTCTGTCGGGGTGTTCCACGGCCGTGGAAATGTACGGAACCGTGGTTTTGGTGATTTTTCAAAGGCTTTTGGAAATTACGGTCATTGTAGCTGTCACGACCGTGGTTTAGGCCGTGGAACTCTCTGTAATGCTCCAAAGTCCAAGTTTCGTCACTTTTCTTCAACATTATCCTTCCCTTCCCCTTTTCCATCGTTCCTACATCCAAAAACACGAACATACCGGAAGAAATCGAGGCAAAATAAAGCGAAAAACGTCTAAACTAAGCTAAACTATGAATCGAAAACAAAAACAAAAATGCAATACCTTGGGTTGCCTCCCAAGAAACGCTTTGTTTAAGGTCCGTAGCTAGACCACTCTCGCACTTATTCGAGTGCGGTAGGCGCGAACTCTTCAGCTTGAAGTTCCGGCGTATACTTCTTGAGTCGTTGGCCGTTCACCTTAAAGCTTCCGCCCGCTTCACCCCATACTTCAACTGCACCATGGGGGAAAATACGCTTAATTAGAAAAGGTCCGGTCCAACGGGATTTGAGCTTACCTGGAAAGAGACGAAGCCTTGAATTGAAGAGGAGAACTTGATCTCCTTCTTTGAAGTCCTTTGGAATGATATGCTTATCATGCCAACGCTTTGCTCTCTCCTTATAGATCTTGGCGTTTTCATAAGCGTTCAAACGGAGTTCGTCCAGCTCATTAAGGTCTAGGAGACGCTTCTCTCCCTCTTCCTTCATGCTGAAATTCAACCACTTGATAGCCCAAAACGCCTTGTGCTCCAACTCTACCGGCAAGTGACAAGACTTCCCATACACAAGGTTGTATGGTGTGGTTCCTATGGGAGTCTTGTACGCAGTCCGGTACGCCACAATGCATCGTCAAGCTTCAAAGACCAATCCTTCCTAGTCCTTGAAACCGTCTTCTCTAAGATTCCTTTGATCTCCCTATTTGAGATCTCAACTTGTCCACTTGTTTGTGGATGATAAGGGGTAGCAATCTTGTGGGTAACCCCATACTTAGCTAGAAGAGCTTCAAAGCGCCGGACAATGAAGTGAGAACCTCCATCACTAATGATAGTCCTTGGCGTCCCAAATCGAGGAAAAATGGTCTTGTTGAAGAACTTAACCACCACCATGGCATCATTGGTGGGAGAGGCAATTGCTTCCACCCATCTAGAAACGTAGTCTACTGCCAATAGTATGTATTGGTTTCCACAAGAGGATGGGAATGGTCCCATAAAATCTACTCCCAAAACATCGAAAATCTCCACCTCTTGGATGTTGTTGAGGGGCATCTCATTCCTCCTAGAGATATTGCCTGTTCTTTGACAAGCATCGCAGCAAGAAACAAAGGATTGCACATCTCTAAATAAGGTAGGCCAAAAAAATCCAGATTGCAATACCTTTGCGCTAGTCTTGTTCGAACTAGCGTGTCCTCCACAAGGTAGTGAATGACAATGGCGGATGACACTTTGCATCTCATCTTCCGGTACACATCGCCGAATGATGTCATCCGGACCTCTCTTAAAGAGGAGAGGCTCGTTCCAAAAGTATTCCCGGACATCCTTGAAGAACTTCTTCCTTTGTGCGTAGGATAATCCGGGCGGTATCTCCTGACAAACCAAATAGTTGACAAAATCAGCAAACCATGGTTCGTTACCTTTGGAGATCACGTCGATGCACTCCTCTATAATGTGTAGGTGTTCGTCCGGGAAGGAGTCATCGATGGGTAAATGGTCGTCCTCTAGATGTGTTAGGCGACTCAAATGATCCGCAACAGAATTTTCTGAACCTTTCTTGTCGCGGATCTCTAGATCGAATTCTTGTAGGAGAAGAATCCATCTAATTAGCCTTGGCTTCGCATCTTTCTTAGCAAGGAGGTACCGGAACGCAGCATGATCCGTGTAGACAATCACCTTTGCACCTACAAGATAAGAGCGAAACTTGTCAATAGCATAGACAATGGCTAAAAACTCTTTTTCGGTAGTAGCGTAATTGAGTTGCGCTTCATTTAGCATCTTGCTAGCATAGTATATGGCATGGGTTCGCCCTTCCTTCCGTTGTCCAAGAACAGCTCCTATAGCTACGTCACTAGCATCGCACATAACCTCAAAGGGAAGAGTCCAATCCGGAGGTTGGATAATAGGTGCTGAAATTAGAGCTTGCCGAATGGTGTTAAACGCATCCAAACATTCCTGCGAAAACTCAAAAACCGCATCCTTCATCAATAGATTAGTGAGAGTTTTTGATATCTTAGAAAAGTCTTTAATGAAGCGTCTATAGAATCCAGCATGTCCTAGAAAACTTCTTATCCCTTTCACCGAAGTTGGGGAAGGAAGCTTTTCTATGGTCTCTATCTTAGCCTTATCCACCTCTATCCCTCTACTAGAGATTAGGTGTCCTAATACAATTCCTTCCTTAACCATAAATTGACACTTCTCCCAATTAAGAACTAGGTTAGTGTCTTCACACCTTTGTAAAACAAGAGAAAGGTTAGAAAGGCAATCGTTAAAAGAGGAACCGTATACGGAGAAATCGTCTATGAAGACCTCCATGATTTCCTCTATGTATTCGGAGAAGATGGCCATCATGCACCATTGAAAGGTGGCTGGGGCATTGCAAAGCCCGAACGGCATTCTCCTATAGGCAAACGTACCCCACGGGCACGTGAATGTGGTCTTCTCTTGATCATCCGGGTGTATCGGAATCTGAAAGAAACCACTATAACCGTCGAGGTAGCAAAAATGTGAATGTTGTGCTAGCCTTTCAAGCATTTGATCAATGAATGGCAATGGGAAGTGATCCTTCCTCGTTGCATTGTTAAGCTTGCGGTAGTCAATGCACATCCGCCATCCTGTTACGGTCCGGGTAGGAATGAGTTTGTTGTTCTTGTTGGTGATGACCGTCATTCCTCCCTTCTTCGGAACTACTTGAACCGGACTCACCCACTTACTATCGGAGATAGGATAGATGATACCTGCATCAAGAAGTTTAAGAATTTCCCTCTTGACAACCTCCTTCATGGTCGGATTCAACCGCCTTTGAGGTTGTCTTGAAGTTCTAAAGTCTTCCTCCATTAATATCTTATGCATGCATAGGGAGGGTTTAATTCCTACTAAGTCCTCAATAGTGTAGCCTAAAGCTTTCCTATGTTTCCTAAGGACAATCATGAGCTGATTATGTTCATCTATGCTTAGATCGGAACTAACAATAACCGGAAAGGTAGAATTAGGTCCTAGGAAAGCGTACCTTAGATGAGTAGGAAGTGGTTTGAGTTCCATTGCTTTCGGAGCTTCCAATGATCCTTGAGGAGCATCCGATGTCTCCTTAGAAGTTTCTAAGGGTGTTGAACGTGTAGGAGAACAATCGAAGGAAGTTGAAGAAGTGTCTCGATCATCCCCTTCCACGGCCAAAATTACGGTTTCCCCATATCCTCCACGGCCGTGGTTTAGGGCGTGGAAGGTGGTCACGGTTGCTCTGCTTCCTCCACGACCGTGTAAACCCCTGGAGTGAGCCACGCTTTGAGTTGTGAGATCCACGGCCGTGGAATATAGTGTATGGCCGTGGATTCTCACGTTTTCTGCCTCATCGTGTAGTTTTTCAAACTCCACTTCACCCATCTCTTCTTGTGCTTCTAAGGCTTCAATTGCCTCATTGCACTCTTCTTCTTCTCCTACATTCGTTAGACTCATAGTAATGACCTTTTCCAAAGGATCTTTGAAGAGAATAGCACTTACCTCCTCTCTAGACAACCCTTCTTCATCTTGGATATTGAATATATCCTCATCAAAGATTGGCTCCTTTACTAGAGTGGAAAGAACGAACTCTACCTTCTCTTCTCCTACGTCAAAGGCGAGTCTAGCGTTCTTGCAATCGACTATGCAGCCGGAAGTTGCAAGAAACGGTCTTCCGAGTATGATCGGGACCGGACTATCTGCATGAATGTCAAGCACGACAAAGTCAATGGGAACAAATAATTTACCTAGCTTGACTGGGACGTCTTCTACAATACCGACGGGGCGAGTGATGGATCGATCCGCCATGTACAACGTCTTCTTCACCGGTTTAGGGTCGCCTAAACCGATCTTCCTACACAATGTAAGTGGTATGATGCTCACACTTGCTCCTAAGTCACATAGCGCATCGTATGTGACATCTCCCACTCCTATGGGAATGCAAAACGACCCCGGATCCTTTAGCTTTGGGGGCATTTTCGCTTTCATGGTCTTGATGAGATCCGAAGAATCCGAACTCATCTTGACCTCACCGAAATCTTCTAGCTTCCTCTTGTTGGAGAGGAGCTCCTTCAAGAACTTGCCATAAGCCGGCATACCTACAATAGCATCGATAAAGGGTATATTAATATGCAGCTTGCTCATGAGTTCTATAAACTTACCAAACTGTTTATCTAGGCGCGCTCTCGCTCTAGATTGAGGGAATGGTAGGGGAGGTTTGTAAGCTGGAGGAGGAATGTAGACATCTTCCTTCTCCTTCCCCTTCTCTTTGTCTTTCTCTACGGGGACTTCAACAAACTTAGGCTGCGGATCGGTGGTAGTCACTCCGCTCCTAGTTGTGATTGCCATCACCCTTCCCTTAGGGTTGTCCTCCGTCTTTCCTGGAAGTTTCCTTTGATTCCTAGGAACTTCCTCCGCATGGCTGAACATTTGGTTTTCTAAAACTTTTTGGGCTTTATCAACCTTAGAAATTTGATCATCAACCTTAATGATGCGGTTCTCCAAACCTTGAAGCTTTCCCAAAATCATTTCCAACATGGGATCGGGCTTCTACTTTGCCGAAGTGTTTCCTCCATTAGATGTTTGCCCCTGTCTTTTCAAAGGAGTAGAGGAAGAGGAAGGTGGAGTTAGTGAATTTGAATTGGAAGGATAAGAGTTACCGGAATTTTGTTGATTGGAGCGCCAATTGTTGTTGTTTGAACCCCTATTGTTGTTCCAATTGTTGTTGTTCCGGTTGTTGTTCCGGTTGTTGTTGTTGTCGTTGCGGTTTGTGTTCTCACCGCCATTGTTGTTGTTGCCCAAATAGCCAACATCCTTGCCTTGTTGCTTTGGAAAGTTGGTCTTGATTGCCTCCTTCAACTCTTTGATCTCATTGTTGAGGGAGAAAATCTGATTTTGAGCTTCATGTGTGAGCTTTGCTCCTTGCTCCACACGATTTCCCTCCACTTTCCGGTGGGAATACTTCTCTATGACTCTTGCTTGCTTCTCAATGAAGTCCCAAGCGTCATCTTCTCTCATGTCCATGAATGTTCCACATGAGAGGGATTGGAGGTTGAATTGCGTCCCCGCATCTAACCCCTTGTAGTAAATCTCCAACAATGCAAGCTTGGATATGCCATGATGAGGGCAATCCAATAATAAGTCGTGAAACCTTTCCAATGATTGAAACAAACTTTCGTTAGACCTCATGGAAAATGCATTGATCTTACCTCTAAGTTCCGCCGTTTTGGATGGCGGAAAGAATTTGGTGAGGAACTCCGCGGAAAGGTCTTCCCACGTGTCTAGTTTCCCACTAGGAAGAGCTTGGTACCAAGACAACGCTTTCCCCTTCAAGGAGAAGAAGAAAGGCTTGAGCTTATAGTTGTTGGTAGTAGCATTCTTCGGCCTCATTGTTTCCATCATACACTCAAAGTTTTGCAAGTGTTGGTGTGGAGATTCAGCGCTTATTCCGCCAAATTGGTTTTGGCGAACAAGAGTAATAACTTGAGGGTTGAAGCTAAACCCTTGCACATCATCTGCATTGAAGTTCACGCCCAAACGGCGCGGTTGTTGTGTTGGATCCATCCTTTGGCCAAGAGTTCTTGGCTCATCATCTACACGTTCGATCCTCGCATTCCTAGGTGGAACACGACGATTAGCAGCTCCCCGTGGATGGAAAGGATTCACATTGATCGTGGGATCAATTTCCTCTAGCGGTGGCATGGAAGAATCACTATCATCAGCGGATGAATGGCTTCTTCTTCTTGATCTTTATCCCCTCCTTGAGGATTTCTTGCTCCCCTTATTCTTAAGGTCGCTTATTTCTATCCTCATCTGGAACATCATATCTTTTAGATCGTTAACTTCAGATTGATGACGATCCATCTCATCCCGGCGAATATTCTCATTCCATTGGAGTTGAGCTTCTTTCTCCGCTAACTCCGCTTGAAGATCACGTTCGTGTTCTTCAGCCATCTTCTTTTCCTTGCGCTTTTGCCTTAAAGTCTTCTCAAGCTCTTGATCAAGAGGTAAGAGGTCTTCGGTGTTCCTAGACCTGCGCATGCACTCAAAAAGATATCAAATAACGAGAGCAAGCTCCCAAGCTTGACAACCGGCTACCGAATTCGGCCTAGACCAAATCCCCGGCAACGGCGCCAAAAACTTGTTCGCCACTTCGCGTGCGTGCAAATAAGCTTTAAATTTATAAAACTAGAATCAAGCAAGCGAACCCGCAGTGTACGGATCGATATAGTTAAGCAAGAATTCCAGACTATCGAACACATGGATTTGGGGGGTTAAATCCAGTTGTAGATTATCAAGCAAGTAAATGTAAGAGCTTTGCAAATTATTGGGAAAACAACAATCCTAAAGATCCAAGTATCCAGCTGTGGCAATCGATTCAAGATACACTAATGATATAAGGACAGAGTTGAGATATGCAAAGGTATGCTAATGTAAGGTAATCGTACGGTGAAGTTCCAAAAACCTTATGTGACTCACCTACAAGACACTCTCTATAAAGGTTGTTGAGGCTTCAATATAGAAAGGTTCTAAAGGCAAGAATTAATGTCAAATACCCAAACTTGTAATTTAAGGATCACGACTAACTAAACCGATTACGGTTATGACACTCACAATCGAGGTAGAGGTTGTTGAGGCTTCACTACCACCTAGAAAAGGCAAGCCTAAACTAAGTTAAAGCAAATCTTTAACTTTGGATTAAAGAAAAAGCAAGTTCGTAAACTTAAGGGAAATCACGGTTAGTTCTTGAGGATCCACGGCCGTGGACTCAAGAACAGGCCGTAATTTAGGGTTCGTCGACGATTCTCTCTAACTCTCAGGGTCCAATCTGTTTACGATCGATCTATCATCATCTAAGCCACAACTATCAACCCTTCACCTTAGAATTGTTAAGGGTTTTTAGCCAACAATAGTCATAATGATATCAAATTCAAGGTTTAAAAGATTGAAAAATGAAAACTTCTGAAAACCTTCAATAAACTTCAAACCAATCTCAAAGTCACAATCAAGAACAAATATCGTCGCTAGATTCGGAATAGAACAAACAAACACAATCTTAGATAAGAAGGAAGAACGGGATGTCAATCCGTCTTCTAAATCAAACCTAAACAAGAAGAGAAATCTTCTTGCGAATAACCTTCCGAATCTTCGATCTCCCGTCAATCCGGAAATCGCCAATAGCGCTGCGCCAAATCTCTCAACACAACTTTCACCAAAAGCGAGATTAGGGCAATTCCAAACGCAAGCGTCAATGTGTCTAAGGTAAGCCTAAAGGGAGGCGTAAGCGAAGGTGCGTCTAAGCAGAGGTGACGGAATCCCCCTTCGTCCGTCCTTTTATAGTGTATGATGAAGTAGCGGCCCAGCCCAATCTTTTAAAAGATCGTGGCTTAAAGTGTGGGGAAAAAGATCGCCAAGATCATGGTCGTGGAAGGTTCCACGACCGTAATTTAGAGCGTGGAAATCAACACGGTTTGAACCATCTTCTCCACGGCCGTAGAAGTTGCTGGAATGAACCACGTTTCCTTACCCATGGTTCCACGGCCGTGGAACTGAACGTGGAAAGTAGTACGGCCATATTTTAGAGCGTAGTTTAGGGCAAGAACGTGATTCTTCCCTATCCTCGTGCATTCCTCAAGTTGACACTCCTTTTGCTCCTAAGAATGTCCTCAATCCATGGACATTGCTCAACAATTCCATCTTTGCTCGATTCCGTTCGGAAATAGCTCTCAATCACCTATAATCAACATAAAGCTTGTGTAGATCTCTATATCGACATTATAGACAAAATAGCTCACAAATGCATCTATGCTCAATCAATGACTATCAATATGAATCAAATACACTTAGAAAGCGTGCCTAAAATATCACAATATTTCATGCTAACAGCGACCCCTCAAGTGCAAGTGCAAGAAAACTTGTCTTCCAAGGAGGAAGATGTGAACTACATGGGAAGGGGCAATTATAACAACTACCAAAGCCCAAGGAACTTCAACAACAACCGGCAATTCAACAATTACCGGCCCAACCATAACCATCCTGGGTTTTCCTACTCTAACCCGGATGGAGCCTTGAACCCTCCCGCTTCCACAAACACAACTCCACCACCAAAAGCTTCACAAGAACCTCCACCCGGATTCACTCAACCTCCAAAAGATAGAACCGAAATGATGTTTGAGCAATTGCTTGGAAGGTTGAGTGGTCTTGAGAGCACGGTGACTTCAATTTCTAAAGCTCAAAAGGTCTTGGAAGCACAAGTGTTCCAAAAGGCGGGTGAAGCCCATAGAGATCCGGGAAAGCTTCCCGGAAGAACCGAAGATAATCCAAGAGGCCAAGTGTTGGCTATCACAACAAGGAGTGGGTTAAGCATGAAGGATCCCTTACCTAAGGGAAATGACAAAGGGAAGCAAGTGGTGAATGAAGAAGAGCAATTACAAGAAGATGGAGGCAAGAGCAAGGAAGATGAGCCATCATATGTGGCACCACCTCCATACAAGCCACCACTACCGTTCCCTCAATCACGAGCAAGAGCTCGTTTGGACAAACACTTTGGTAAATTCCTTGAACTTATGTCTAAATTGCATATTAACATTCCGTTCATGGATGCTATTCTAGGTATGCCGGCATATGGCAAGTTCTTGAAGGAAATACTCTCCAACAAGAGGAAGTTGGAGGAGTATGGGGAAGTAAGAATGACAAAGAGATCCTCGGAGTTGATTCAAACGATGAAAGAGGAGATGCCTCCTAAGCTAAAAGATCCGGGATCCTTTTGTGTGCCAATCGGAGTGGGAGAAGTGAAGTATGACGCCCTATGTGATCTTGGGGCAAGTGTAAGCATCATCCCGCTTGCACTTTGCAACAAGGTTGGGCTAGGAGAGCTAAATCCGGTCAAGATGACCCTTTACATGGCGGACCGCTCGATCACTCATCCGGTTGGAATCTTAGAAGACATTCCGGTGCAACTAGGAAGGTTCTATGTGCCGATTGATTTTGTTGTCTTGGATATTCCGGCGGACTATCCGGTTCCCATCACCTTGGAAAGACCTTTCCTAGCCACTTCCGGATGCCTAGTAGATTGTAAGAATGGGACTCTCTCCTTCAACATTGGAGAAGAGAACATCAAGTTCAAGCTGTCCACAATGATGAAAGGGCCAACCCTTGATGAAGATGTATTCAACATAGTTGAGGAAGAGGAGTCTAGAGAGGTTGTGAGCTCTATCTTGCTCAAGGATCCACTTGAGAAGGTTCTTAGCTCAAGCTTGATGGAGGAAGGAGTTGAGGAGAGTAGCAATGAAGTAATCAAGGTCTTGAATGCATTGGACGAGCTACCAAGTGTTGGATTTGAAGTACTAGAAGAAGAGAGAAGCAGCCAGAAAAATCGGCCTGTTGGAGCCAGATCGGCCGATTTTTGGACTTATCCTGAAGTGCCATCAAATTCTGCAAAAACAGAAACTCAGATCGACCTACCCTCAGGAAAATCGGCCGATTTTTCTGACTCGGCCGATTTTCCTGAGTCTTTACAGCATCAACCAATTGATTATGAGCAATTATCAAGGGACTTAGGGGAGGCTTCCATGGCTTTGCAATCATCTCAACCTACATTGTATGGATCGTCTTCAACCGAAAAAGGTCCTCCTCAACTTGATCTTAAACCTCTTCCTTCTCATTTAAAGTATGCTTTCCTTGGTTCAAATTCTACTTATCCGGTGATTGTGAATGCATCTTTGAATGATGATGAGCTTAATAGATTGTTGAATGAATTGAAACTGCATAGAAAGGCAATAGGATACACCATTGATGACCTTGTTGGCATTAAGCCCTCTTTGTGCATGCATAAGATAATGATGGAAGATAACCATAAACCCTCTATTGAACATCAAAGAAGATTGAATCCCATAATGAAAGAGGTAGTCAAGAAAGAGATCATTAAGTTGCTAGATGCGGGAATCATCTACCCTATTTCGGATAGTAAGTGGGTTAGTCCCGTTCATGTAGTTCCTAAGAAGGGTGGGATGACCGTAGTAACTAATGAAAACAATGAACTAATCCCAACTAGGACGGTTACGGGATGGAGGATGTGTATTGACTATAGGAAGTTGAACATGGCCTCTAGGAAAGATCACTTCCCTCTCCCTTTCATTGACCAAATGATAGAGAGGTTAGCTCAACATTCTCATTTTTTCTACTTAGATGGTTATAGTGGATTCTTCCAAATCCCTATCCACCCCGATCACCAAGAGAAAACCACATTTACATGTCCATGGGGAACTTTTGCATATAGGAGAATGCCATTTGGGTTGTGTAACGCACCCGCCACCTTTCAAAGGTGTATGATGGCCATATTTTCTGAATATATTGAGAATATCATGGAGGTGTTTATGGATGACTTTTCTGTTTATGGTTCTTCCTTTGATAATTGATTAGCTAACTTGTCATTAGTATTGAAAAGATGTGAGGAGACAAATCTTGTCTTAAATTGGGAAAAATGCCACTTCATGGTAAGAGAAGGTATTGTGTTGGGACATTTGGTGTCCAACCGTGGCATTGAGGTTGATAGGGCCAAGATTGAAACGATAGAGAAGTTGCCACCACCTACCTCGGTGAAGGGGGTAAGGAGCTTTCTAGGGCATGCCGGTTTTTACCGGAGATTCATTAAAGATTTCTCTAAAATTTCTAAGCCTCTTACTAACCTACTAATGAAAGACGTTGAGTTTGTTTTCTCCAAGGATTGCCTTGAAGCTTTTTGTAGGTTAAAAGATGCTTTGATCTCCGCCCCCATCATGCAACCTCCGGATTGGAGCTTACCATTTGAAGTGATGTGTGATGCAAGTGATGTGGCTGTTGGGGCTGTTTTAGGACAAAGGAAGGATGGGCGCACACATGCCATCTATTATGCTAGCAAGACGCTAGATGATGCACAACTTAACTATGCCACAACCGAGAAAGAGTTGCTAACGGTGGTGTATGCATTTGAGAAATTCCGCTCATATCTTGTTGGAGCGAAGGTCATAGTGTATACGGATCATGCTGCGATCCGTTATCTCCTTACAAAGAAGGATGCCAAGCCTAGGTTGATTCGGTGGATCCTTCTTCTTCAAGAGTTTGATTTGGAGATCCGGGACAAGAAGGGATCCGAAAATTCAGTGGCGGATCACCTTAGTAGACTCCCAACATTAGAGCTTGATAGAGATGACATCCCGATTGATGACTCATTCCGGGATGAGCAATTGCAAATGGTGGAAGAATGCTTGTTCCAAGTGTCTAGAGGAAGTGAGCCATGGTATGCCGACATTGTTAACTACCTAGTGTGTGAGGAAGTGCCTCCCGGATTGTCATATGTCCAAAGGAAGAAGTTCTTCAAAGATGTGAGGCACTACTATTGGAGTGAACCGCTTTTGTTCAAGAGAGGGCCGGATGGAGTCTTTAGAAGATGCATACCGGAGGATGAGGTGGAGAGTGTGATCCGCCATTGTCATTCCTCGCCATGTGGAGGGCATGCTAGCTCACACAAGACATGTGCTAAAGTGTTGCAATCGGGTTTCTTTTGGCCAAGTTTGTTCAAGGATGTGCAAAACTTTGTGGTAGCTTGTGATGCTTGCCAAAGGACGGGCAACATCTCAAGGAGGAATGAAATGCCCTTGAACAACATACAAGAGGTGGAGATATTTGATGTGTGGGGTGAGGACTTCATGGGACCATTCCCTTCTTCATGTGGCAACCTCTACATCCTATTGGCGGTAGACTATGTTTCGAGATGGGTGGAGGCAATCGCCTCTCCCACTAATGATGCCAAGGTGGTGGTGCGGTTCTTCAACCGAGTGATCTTTCCTAGGTTCGGAACACCAAGGGTGATCATAAGTGATGGAGGAAAGCACTTCACTAATAGGAACTTTGGAGCACTTTTGGCTAAGTACGGGGTGACTCATAAGGTGGCAACACCTTACCATCCCCAAACTAGTGGCCAAGTGGAGATCTCCAACCGGGAGATAAAAGGAATCCTTGAGAAGATGGTTTCTAGAACAAGAAAGGATTGGGCTATGAAGCTCGATGATGCCTTGTGGGCTTATAGGACCGCTTTCAAGACACCAATTGGCATCACTCCTTACAAGTTAGTCTATGACAAGTCTTGCCACCTTCCGGTAGAGATGGAGCATAGAGCATATTGGGCTATAAGGTGGTTGAATTTTGACCTCAAGGAGGCCGGTGAGAAGCGGTTGCTAGACATGAACGCCCTTGAGGAGATCCGGTTGGATGCTTATGAGAATGCCTGGATCTACAAGGAGAGGACCAAGCGTTGGCATGACAAGCGCCTCATCCCAAAGGAGTTGAATGAGGGTGACTTAGTACTTCTCTTCAACTCGAGGTTGCGGCTCTTCCCCAGCTCAAATCAAGATGGACGGGTCCCTATGTTGTAAAGAAAGTTTTTCCTCATGGAGCGGTAGAGATAGGAGGAGATCATTGTGGTAACTTCAAGGTGAATGGGCACCGTTTGAAGAAGTATATCCCGGAAGCCCCGGTGGAAGTGATTGCTCCACTTCACCTTGAGTGAAACGCTCCTGAATTTGGTCAAGCTAATGACCTTAAAGAAGCGCTTAATGGGAGGCAACCCATTGGTACATATTTTTCCCTTTCGTTTTTCTTGTTTTTGTTTGATCTCACTCTTGGTGTGCTTTGTTTTTCTTTTGTGTTTTTGGGTGATAGATCTTATTGATTGTCATGTGTGATGAGATGTTGGAGGTCATGTGAAAACCTCATGGAACTGTTGAAGGTACAAGATCCAAGCACATGGACGAGGAGGAAATCACCCAGAAAAATCGGCCTGTTCTTCAACCAGATCGGCCGATTTCTTGGGCAGTTGGGGCGATTTTTCCTTCTGTAAAGGAAAGTGATGATATTAAATCAAGCATGGGTGGAGCGGACGTGGAACTTGGATGGCTTGCGGTGCCAAGCGCGGGTTCCGACACCATAATGAACATCAAGAGCTCTCTACCATCCTTGATCGATCATCCACCAGCATCATTCGATGTGAACCGAAATACCAAAGCATCACCAATTTTACATTGTGAGGACTCTCTTTCACTTCTTTATTTAGTTTACACATTAGGGACAATGTGTTTCTAAGTATGGGGTGCGTTTTCATAATCACTTGCATGATTAGCATCTAGGATAGTTTAATATTGTCACATGTTTCATTACGTCTTGCATTGTACATTCATATTTCGAAAAATCCAAAAAAATCAGAAAATTTTAAAAATTTTAGTGCTTCTAAGCTTGGATATGACCCTTATGATGAGATTGTCTTGTGAATTGGCTATGGATGGCCTTATGTGTTGAATAGATGTATGTATATGTGGACTTGAAGTACTTATCTTGAATCCTATGAATGATTGTGATCATGAATGTTTGCCTTGATTGAATTGAGGATTGAAAGTCGAAATTACATGATAGTTCTTGCACATCATTTAGGAGTGATTAAGGCAATTCATCTTTCTCTACTTCTCATCTTGATCATGTTGTTTAAGCACCTCAATTGATATAAAACTTGACCTCTTTTGACCCATCCGGGAATAGGAGCATGCTAGTGTGTTGATGTGTGTGAAAAGCAAGTGTGGGGTGAAGTTGTTGATGAATGAATGATGTGAATGAAGTGCTGAATTTGTTGTGAAAAGTGTAGAAAAAATATAGGTTTGGGGACGTTGGTATAAATGACAAGTAGCTCGGCACCATTCACATAATCGGGTGTTTGTGCCTTGCCAAAGTCAAATAAACCGATAGTCCTAACGAGCTTTGGTATGTGTGCCCGGTGTGGATGCACCTCGAAAAATAAAAAAACCCGAGGACGGCTAATCACCAAGGTTTCGGCTTTTGTACACAAATGCCATTGTCTCAAAAATAAGTGAAAGAAAAGAAAACAAAACAAAAAAAAAGGAGAAAATTATACAATTGTTGGGAAGTTGAGCAAAAACGAAATTGTGGAGTTAGTTCCTTTCCCGGATTAGCATCACATGACCTAAAAATTCCCACCTAATCACAACGTTTCTTAGCTTCTTCTTTTCTAAGTCCTTGTGACCTAAATGCATGTGTGTAAGACTTAGTGATCTAGATTGGACATACTCATGATCATCTTGACTTCTTCATTTTCACCTCTCATGCATGCTTTCTAGTTAAGTATAATTGTCTTTCCATGCCTTCATTCATTTGATGCATGATTTCTTGTCAATTGCCATGAAACATGACTATGAAGGTGATCCAATGTTAGAAGCACAATTCCAAAAAGATTTTGTTGTTTTTCTGCATGCATAAATCATGTCATCTCTTAGTCTATAGTTGGATCTTGCTCGGGGACGAGTAAATCTTAAGTATGGGGTATTTTGATAACGTGATTTATGACGTTAGTATAGGCATACATTTAGATAGTTTTCTCTGTTATTCATGCACGTTTTGGCACTAGTTCACGACGTTTACACTCATTTCGTGCATATTTCTAGAAAAGACGTCTACACGAGCTTTTGTCGGTGTTGTAGGTATTTCGGGGATCTTTTGGACATTAACCGATGCATTCGAGGGTCAAGCCTCATGGTGGTACACATCCGAAGCTTTGAAGGATCATAATTGGAGCAACAAAGGACACAAAGACCACTATTGGTGCAAGCAATGGAGCAACTCATGGCTAGACGATCACAACATACCTCTGTTGAAGAAAATCGGACCATCACTCAGGAAAATCGGCCGATTTTCCCGAGTAGGTCGATTTTTTGGCCTTCAACAGCTTAAGCCACGTGTCCCACGATCTCTTGATCCGGCCTTGCTCTTGGTGGAGAATATAAGTGGGCCTGCAAGCTGTTGCTGAGCATCTCTCCTCTCCCACATTCTCTCATTCACAGCTCATTAGATTGGGATAGACTTGGAGAAGAAGAAAAACTCTCTCAAATTGAAGGAAGAAGAAGAACACCAAACATAGAGTGATAGTGAGGTTTTGAGTGATTTTGAGTGATTTTTGGAGTCTTTGATTGAGGAACTATTGCAAGGATTGTTAAGAACGTTTTGGAACTTCATTTGAAGGGTTGTAAGTCTTGCTAAAACTTAGATTCAGCTGAGATTTATTGTTTTTACTTGCCTATCTTTCATCATCCTTCTATGAAAACCATGTATGCTTCTGTGATGATTTTAGATCTTGATATGCATATTATTGGCTAGCTTATTGTGATTCTGGAGTGATGGATTGATGGTTATGGCTAGGGTGATGATAGGATAGACTTATATGTTAGTTTAGGATGATTTGTATGCACGAAACCCATTCCAGAGAGAAAAATCGGGTTGTTCTTCAGTCAAATCGGGCGATCTGGCCATGATCCACCCGATTTTCCTCTTTGTTGCTCTTTAATTGATGAATCTGTATGTTAGGGTGTTAGGGTGTTGAAATCCTAGTGTTTATTTAGGCTAATTTAGCTTAGGATCACCTAATGCTATCAACCTAAGTGAGGAAAGAGATCTACCCGATGATTTCCGATCTTAGATACCTAAGATGATGAATTCTAGGTAGTAGTGAGCCTCACAAGCCGCTATTGGATTGAGTGTGCTAGGATTATTGCTTGAGACTTACTTTTTCGAGACTTACCCGGTAAGGAGAGGTTTGCCACTTAAGTAGTGTCCGGTTTGTGTAGAATTCCCTACTTTACCTCCTTGAGACTTACCCGGTAATAGGAGTTTGATGCGGGATTAGTGAAGTAAGAGACCTACCCGGTAATTGCTTCCATTAGTGAAACACCCTTTCCCAACACCGCAGCCTTATCCTTAGAATCTTTAGAACCTTGAGTCCAACGCCATAACCGGAAATCTTGACCTCTAGAATCCACTTTTCTCTCTTTTATCACATATCTTGTACTTGTGTTACTTGTTTACCTTGCTAGCTTGAGTTGTTAGTTTGTTTTATTATCTTGCTTGATTTGTGATCTTTGCTTGATCACCACAAAAACCAATCAAAAATATCGATATTTTCATTTCTTTGTTCTTTGATCTTTTCTTAGATTAGATCCACACTATCTATGACCATTGCTTGACTTGATTTCACCTTAGTCTTTGTGTTCGACCTCGGAATACTATCCCTACTACGAACGTCCCGTACACTGCGGGTTCGCTAGGAGTTTGGAGAAATATATCGAGTTTATAAATTGTAAGGCTTATTGCGCATCTATTCCTAGACGTGACAAGCTACTGCCGCTGTAGGTAGAAGTAGAGGTAGGCCACCCCGTCCTCCGGGTGTGGTAGGTGAGGGACCAGTTCCCGCTGCTGATCCACTAGTGGTGGAGGAGATACATGAGGAGGTTGCAGAGAGCGTCGTCCCAGAGACATCAAGGCCGGAAGACGGGCCCCAAACTTACCAGTACATGAGGGATCTTCTGAGAGATCTTAGGGAGCGACACAAGTGCCAGTTGTACCTGCACATGTTGTTGAGCCAGTTCGAGCTGTGGAGGAGACTCGAGGGCCTTGACTAGATGCCTGGTTGAAGGCATTTCACCAGCAGGGAGTACCACCTTTCTCAGGAGAGATTGGGTTACAGACTGAGGTATGGATAGGACATGTAGACTCAGCTTTAGAGTCTATCAGATGTCTTGAGGATAGACGGGTAGAGCTAGTTTAGTCTCTATTCCGTGACCTTGCACATCAATGGTGGAGGACTGTACGAGCCAGAGCCACCAGCTATGATCGCATGAGGAGTATGATCCGAGAGCAGTTCTGCCCTGCCTCACTCAGGAGGGAGAAGCTGCAGGATTTTGTGGAGGCCGGTTTTGAGGATGTACCTATTGCAGATGCCATCCGTCGCTTCCAGACTGAGTTAGCTTTGCTGGGTCCAGCTGCACCATTTGAGGACCAGCATGTGTTCTTGTTCTCCCGTCGTCTAAGGGAGAGCACACGTTCATATATGGCGGGATTCCATTGCGAGTCCCTTGCTGACTATCAGGACCGGGCTTCTGCTTATGAGAGGGAGCGAGCTAGTCAGAGGAGGGCTTCTCAGACTGGACGGTCTGAGAAGAGGCAGCACACTGGGCAGACCAGTGGAGTTGGAGGAGCTTCTGGTTCTAGACGAGACCAGAGACGTCAGAGTTACCCCTCATCTACACAGACTGCAAACAAGGGACGTCAGTGTTACAACTGTGGAGACCATGGCCATCTGAAGCCAGCTTGTCCCAGACAAGTTGTGACTTGTTTTACCTATGGCTGCCAGGGACATCGAGCTGCCTTTTGTAGGCAGGGAGGAGTAGCATCCCAGCAGGGTTCTTCCCCTGCCAGTGTAGCAGGAGGTGGTCAGAGGACACCTCAGAAGCAGATACAGGGACAACAGAGGGTCCCAGAGCGTCCATCTACTCAAGGTTCTGCTCCAGGACCGAGTAGAGGTAGAGGTAGAGATGTTGGCACCAGTGATGCCAAAGGTGCCTGAGGGAGAGCTTTTGAGTTGAGGAGTATAGAGGATCCACCTGCACCGGCTGCTATAGGTACCATTTTACTTCATGGTTTACCTGTTAGAGTTTTATTTGATACTGGTGCTACGCATTCCTTTATTTCTGATACTTGTGTTGAGCGTCTGAGTTTAGCTACCATAGAGGGGATACCCTTTACTATAGGGTTACCTGATGGTAGTCGGGTCAGAGGTACCCGTGAGATATGTAGTTGTCCCCTTCGTTTAGGGACTCGTGTTTTACTTGTTGACTTCTTAGTCATGCCATTGATGCATGAAGAAGTCATATTAGGTATGGACTGGATGCGTAGATACCATGCAGTTTTGGATGTTGGAAGACGGACCGTTACAGTCTCTACCGAGGTTGGTCAGATTGAGGTCTTCCGGGGTTGGGACCTTGGGAAGACAGGTTCGGTTATTAGTGCCGTACGGGCAGCTAGGTTGATTGCACAGGGATGTGATGCCTTCTGGTGTTACGCCATGAAGGATGGAGAGAGTCCGGCTCTGGAGGATATTCCAGTAGTCTGCGAGTTTACAGATGTGTTTGTTGAGCCGTCGAGTTTGCCGCCTCAGCGGAGTGTGGACTTCAGCATAGAGTTAGAACCTGGCACGTGACCCATCTCGAAGGCCCCATACTATATGGCACCTGTCGAGATGTTGGAGTTGAAGAAGCAACTCGAGGAGTTGGCTGAGAAGGGTTTCATAGGCCCTAGTGTTTCACCATGGGGTGCACCTGTCCTCTTCGTGCGGAAGAAGGACGGATCTCTGAGGTTATGCATAAATTATAGGGAGTTGAAAAAGGTGACCGTCAAGAACAAGTATCCATTGCCTTGTATTGACGATCTACTTTGTAACACCCCGAATCCGCGGGACTCGGGGCGCTATGGGTTGGGACCTCACAATGGGTCCCGACCCTTAGCTTGACAACAATTTCACCGGACCTTTCCAACATGGCACAAATAAAGGCAAAATCGTAAATCAATTTTAATGCAAATGATAAGAAACCCGAAAGAATGCAACAACAACTTCAGCCGAGGTATAATTTAAACCAAACGTCAAACAAGCGGCACACGAAACGTAATAACCGAAAGACCGAAACACAAGACGACCCCAACTCAAAACCCTTCCTAAAATGTACGAACCCCGGCTGCCCACCCTTCCGGATCTCTCGGAGCATGCCTAACCTGCAAGGCAAACTACAACATTCGGTATAAAACCGTTAGCTCACATTCGAAGCATTAGAATTAAAGGGAAAGGCACAAACACAATTAATTCAACATCATCACACAACATACTCAAAGCACACAAATCCGGTTTATTATCTTTATTTATTAAGTCATATCCCGTTCTAGTTCAACTTCTTTTGTGACACGAGAATCCTCCAAAACTCGCCTCGGTCCCTTCTTCCGGCAATGGAACGGTCGGATGCCTCCGACCGTCTAACCAGCACGGGCCAGTCGCCGAGATCCCCCTAGCTCTCACGGGGAGCCAGGCAGTGATGTCACCGCCCGTTATCATACACTTGGGCCAAATAATATAAAGGTCGGTAATCCTATTTCCGGTTTAGTTGTTATAAACAGTAAAATAATAAACACACACCACCCAACACACAATAATGCTAATACAAAGAATACGAGCTAAGTAAGTCCGGAGACTTACCTCGTCACCACACTCAACTCACAACACTCTCGCTTCCTTAGGGGGGGGAAGCACATAACCTGCTCACAAGAAGGTAACTATATCAACAACAACCCACTCACAATAGAAGTTTAAGACTTCTATACAAATGATCTACGCAAGACCATTTGACACTCAATTCTAGGACCGCATCCTAGAATCCCTCATGCTCACATCACACTCAACACAAGCTAGAAGTTCTAAGACTTCTAAACCCTCGGATCTCGCAAGATCATAACTATCACAACACAAGCTATGATACTCTCGTTCTAGTCCACAACCTCAACATCATACAACCGCAACCCCTAAATTTTCACAAGCTCAACATACAACTAAAAGTTATAAACAACCTCACAAGATAATATCAACTCCTCAAGTCTTACAACATTTTATAATGAACCACACTCACCTAAGGTCCATAACCACTACTTGGTATTCTCTATAAGTTATGCTAGATCCAACCTAACATGATACTAATACTAAGCATAATTAAATCGAGATAAGATCATAAGCTCGGAGGAGAGGGTACTCACGTAACGTCAAAAGACGGATGTCCAACTTGGACTCGTTAGGCTTTTATCGGGGCGCTTCTGGACCTAAAACCAAACTAAACAAATTTAGCTCATACGCTAAATTTGAAGGGAATAAATAAAATATATAGGTTACGAAAAACTCGTTTTCCAAAAGCCATTGTTAAAATCCCGTGAATAACCCTTCCGGGCACAATATGAAATTCTGAAACTTGGTCGTCAAACCGTATTTAATACTTGAGTCACAACACGATTTAAATTCAACAAAGACATAAAATACCGTGTATATAAAATATAAGAATATCCCGTATCTAAAACTCAAGTTAAAACCGTAGTTACATATTCCGGGCAAACCACACAAATTTATAACATGGTCAAAACCGACAATCAACTTTTCCGGGCAAGATAAGCAACTCAATAAATGTGGCTCATTTCCATAAAATAAAACTTGACCCGTAAACCACAATTTTAAAATCCGACAATACATATTCCGGGTAACTAATACAACATCATAACTCAAGGAAAAACTCGTTTTCTAAGTCAAGGACAAACAACACCGCTCAACGTTTTTCCGGGGCAAATACAATATCCAGAATTACGGGTCATGCCCGAAATTTATTTCAGCAGGGGTTAAATTGAAATGATCCAAAATTGTGGGTTAAAACCTTTAATCAGTTCAACATGGCATATTTGACATTCCAGAAAACATGGGTCAGATATTGCAAATGCAACTGGGTTATAAACTGTAATTATACCAATTAATAGGGGGCCCGAAATAATTAAAAGGCTACGTCACAACCCACAAATGAAGACAGTCCGGGGAAGGAGAAGGGTAGTGCAGGCGGCGGCTGGCATGGGCGTGCTCCGGCCGCGAGGCGTTGGTGCGGTTGCGGCGAGGCTCCTCCCGCTAGCTTGGACGGAATCAAGGGTGGTCTTCCCTCCCCGGCGAGAATCGGCGACCTCACTGCTGTTCGAATCCCGTAGAGAGAAGAAGGGAAAAGGGAGTCCACCTCTAGCGAGCTCCGGCAGGGCGAAGGCAAGGCTGCGGCTGGTGGTAGCGAGGAGGCAGCGAGGCGGTGGCGTAGACCCTCAGCGGCCGGTCAACAGCGAAGACGGAAGGGAGCCCTGATGCCAGTCTGTAGCGAAGATGGAGAAGTCCGCTGTAGGGTCGGTGGTGATACTCCGTCCATCAAACAGGTAGTAGACGGCCTGACTTCTTGGCGGCTCAAGTTGGCGGTGAGCGAAGGATGGCGGCGGTGAGCGGAGGTGACATGGAGGGCGGCGGTGAGCAGAGGGAAGCAGGAGAGAGCGTGCAAGAGGTGAGGGAGAGAGAGAATTAGGGTTCTGATGAGGACATCACTAGTATATATCCGGATGGGCCGGGCTGGCCTATCTTGATGGGCTCAACGGCCTGTTTTGATGGGTTGGCTTATTTAAAATAACGGGTTAGAGAAGAAAGAAAAGCCGACGGGGCAAAACAACACAATCAAAATCGGTCAAGGCATTCGGAATGGGATTTTCGAATCGGAAACTTCCTGACTTTTTCGTGAGTAAAGATACGGAGAAAGAAATCTATGTGGATCGAATATATAAATAAACCCACAAAATATCCTTTGCGACATAGAAATAAATCTTGTAACTAATCTTATGACATTCCAATAATAATTAAAAAAAAACCGTTAAAAAAATATTAATATAAAAAATTATACTCGAAAAATCATATTTTACGACGTAAAATACTCATAAAACATACTTAAGATATTAAAATATCGATAACCGTCGGAAAAATAAATATATAAAACGCGCCAAAAATTTTGGGGCGTTACATTAGATCCCCCTAAAAACAAGTTTCGTCCCGAAACTTGCTATACGCCAAACTTCTCGGTGCCTAAGGCCGAGGTATGAACTCTCACTCAATGAAGGTTGAAACCTTCCAAACTATATAAGCTAGAACTGTTTCAACCACCATCGCAATATAACTATCTCCGGTCATAAAATCCATTCCCGTTCGGGGAGCAAACAACATATAACACCCCATATATGCACAACTAAGGGAAGAACTAGGTCGGACCCTTCGATCTATCAACGCTACTAGCTCAGCATAAAACTCAACCAAAGATATTATCCTCCGACTTCCTATTAGCCTCATTGGTTCTACGACGCCACTAACTCATCGAGACCGACAAAACTTCTCAAGTCATACCTATACTTCCTAGATTAGGACACCTAAAACACCGGATGAGCACTCTCTACTCTTGGCGGCAACGTCAACTTTTAAAACACTTCTCTAACTCGCGCTAAGATCTCAAAAAGGTCGATATACTGGAACTCAACTTCCTTCTCAGGTCTTTCTCAATGTAGCACCAAAGAAGATCGAACTTCCCATTTACACCGTTGGTTTTGGTTCTTGTCAAACCGAACTTGATGTTACATTTCATCAATGCTTGTTGCAAGTTCCAAGTAATGAAGGAAGTACTTTACTTCACCCCTCTTCTACTAACGAGACAGGTATGTTATTACTTTTACCTCGTTCCTCCATACTCAATCAAGACCTTGTCTTGAAGAATCACTTGTACACTTCAAATCGATCATATCTCGAGGCAATTCATAACAGTTGTATCAATGAATCTCTTCTTAACTCTCAACAACTCCATTGTCAATTTTAGTCTCACTCTAACTTCCTTGTCTTCCGAAGTAGGTTATCCATAAGTGGTGTTACACACTTCTCCCTTCACATATCTGGTAAAACTCAACACTTCTAAGATAACTTGTAACTCCTTCACTTGCTTCCACAACTCATGTCTCTTCGTAAGTGTCATTCCATACGACGCCTTAGATATCGGAATTGAGTCAAGCTTGACCTTAGTGGTAAAATCCACATTCTGACGTATTGGAATCCGTGATATCTCGGTTCTCGTCTTTTCCTCTTTCATCCCATAACATTGGACCGGCACAACCTTGTCTTAAAACTTGACAGGTGGTCATGATACAATTGACCTACCTCGATCTACTGAGGTGACGTCTTAAGACTCGTGTATAGTTCTCTCTTCAACTATGACCGCGCATGTTCTCTTTTATGGGTCCTTCTTCTCTCAAATCGGTACTGTTCCATCTCTTTCACCTTGAAGGCTTGGTCCTAATAACATTTTAAGAACTCATACTTATGTGTTAAGCGTCCTAATTGTAGGGCATAACCCCATTTAATAACAACTTGATCTTATCTTTATCGCTCTCCCGGACATCCCAACATGTGGGAACCGTTCTTCGTATTATATATATATAAGTTGTCCCCCCTTCCTTCGAGTAGGTGTAGAACCTACTTCATTCCCTTATGTAACGTCAATCCGACTGTAGAGGTTTTTTTCCCTTAATTTTTCATATACTTCTCGTACATCTCATGTCGACATCCAACTTCAAAACTTCAGTCTTCTCTTACTCTTGTCGGTCACCTTATACATCTCTTAGTATTCCAAAAACAACTTCACAACCGTACCGGTATGCCTTGTGAAGAAAGCTAGGCTAATATCCCCCTACCAACATCACTCAAGTGTCCAACTCATAACTCCAAGCTTGCAATGTTGCCCTAATCTAGGTCCTCCCTTTCACGCCATAACCACCATGGCTCTTCCGCGTGAGTCTAGAAACTTGACTTATCTCTTGCCCGCGGTAACATATCATCCGTTTCATACCATGCATCCACTATATACTCCCGTTTACGTACCACCTCCACGAAACCTTACCTTTTTCTTGATTCACTACTTCCCCTTTACCGTGGTCAACTTTAAAACCTCTAATCCGTGTCGTTCTCTCATATGCCAATTCCATGACCTACAAAGGTAGCATAAGGTCATCCAAGTCCTTCTCTAAGAGGTCCGCTAGAGTTGCTTGAATTCATTTAACATTATTTGATTTAAGACAAATGTCCTTCCGTTGACGTCCTTCCTTACCATAGACATTGATCCACCGCGAATATTGTACGCTCTTGTTGTTGATCCTCTATTTTCCCATAGTCCTGTTTATTCATCCCCTCTTTACTCACCATAAGACAACCCGCACCTGTGCATTCTCAGTTGTCACCGATTAACTTATACCTGAGCTTCTCCAAGATCAACGATTTACCCTCCTAGCATTCTTCCATGTAACCATACTCCTGAAGGATATCCTTTCGGGGTACTCTGTCTTAAACTTCACTAGCTCATTTTACTCTACTTCTAACTCCGTTAGCTCCTATTAAGCTCCTCTCTTCCTCCCGTTTCTGTAAGATAACTATACCTTCATGACTCTTTCTTGTCATACGACTCACCTTCATAGGTTTAACCGCTCTTCATGATGTTTTGCAAAAGCACTTCTCAAATATGCTAACATTAATAAGCATCCACTCACATTCTTCTGGGTCTGTAACTTTAAGTCTTCCGATCTAAGCTCCTTGTTTCATCTTTCATCTTCCGAAGATCATCATCCTCACACTTCCTCCTTTTCAGCGTTGCTCAGTCTCATCTCAATGACGGAAAACGATCAACTCCACAAGGTAATTATAGTATGTGAACTTTCTCCATGTAGTCCTCCTCGTAACCCTCGTATTTTTTATTTTAATTTATTTTTATTTTATTTATTTATTTTTATTTTTATTTTTATTTTTATTTTTATTTTTATTTTTATTTTTTGACTCTTTACTTCTTGGTACCTCGCAAGTTTAACTTACGGTATTTTAAATCCTTAGCACATGGTTCGATCACTCTTCTCGTCATGAAGAAATACCACCTTTACCTTGCTAGAGTGTATCCATCTCCTTCTCAATTCTTATCTTTTTTTTTTCTTTTTTTTGAAGAAGGTTACGTACCCGGTTCGATCGGCTTAGCCGATCTACGTCCGGATCGGGTAGATAGTCGTGGCCCATTGCGGGGGATACCCTCCCAATATCAGTTTTTCCATACATGCCGCCAGGAGGATTCGAACTCGAATCTCCAAGCTAAACACTTAAGGAGCCTAGCATCACATCCCACTAGACCAACTGAGTATTGGTTCAATTCTTATCTTTAGTTGTTCACGCTTCTTCTAGAAGAACTTAAGTTCTTTCTCTCCCTTGGTCTCGTCGTCGTTCGATCATGGCCTCTTTAGAACCGCTTCTACACTTTAATATTACTCCCTTTACATGTATTGCTTCCATCTCGATTTCTCTTGAGCTGTCTCGAGTTTTCCTTCCACTCGTTCGTCCTTCATTTATGTCATCTTTAATCCTCCTCTTCGACATCCTCTTAAAGGAGTACAAGAACTCCAAGGTGTTCGTCTGAACGTAGCGCTCATCTCGATACTTGAGCATATTCGTCCTCGTATGTACCCTATCCTAAGTCAAACGACGTCGTCCAATGATGATGATATCATACTATCATCTTAGCTAAAAGGTCCCATAACTTCATATGCTACTATATATAATAAGAATACTTATACATAACTATATAAGTCCTAAGTTCATATCACTACCAACCTAACACATCCAACATTCCATCAACAATATAAGGTCTCAACATATAACCGTCCACATATAAAACTATACACATATATCCCATTCATCATGCAACATACAATCACAAAGATACACATCAATTCTATCATGCATAAATACAAACCTCATATCCATATCTATATATACATATATATACATACATATACATATCAAAATCTAATAAGCTAAGCTGCCGAGATCTGCAGAAGGAGTGGTGGTCCGTACATTCTACCCCGACTCATGCATGTGATTAAAAAACGAAAGGTCAAAACCTGTGTGGGTTCTGTTTTTTCCTCATTCGGCCTTTAGAAGATTGCGAGTGCCATTGTTGTCAACCTAGGACTCTGATACAACTTTTGTAACACCCCGAATCCGCGGGACTCGGGGCGCTATGGGTTGGGACCTCACAATGGGTCCCGACCCTTAGCTTGACAACAATTTCACCGGACCTTTCCAACATGGCACAAATAAAGGCAAAATCGTAAATCAATTTTAATGCAAATGATAAGAAACCCGAAAGAATGCAACAACAACTTCAGCCGAGGTATAATTTAAACCAAACGCCAAACAAGCGGCACACGAAACGTAATAACCGAAAGACCGAAACACAAGACAACCCCAACTCAAAACCCTTCCTAAAATGTACGAACCCCGGCTGCCCACCCTTCCGGATCTCTCGGAGCATGCCTAACCTGCAAGGCAAACTACAACATTCGGTATAAAACCGTTAGCTCACATTCAAAGCATTAGAATTAAAGGGAAAGGCACAAACACAATTAATTCAACATAGTCACACAACATACTCAAAGCACACAAATCCGGTTTATTATCTTTATTTATTAAGTCATATCCCGTTCTAGTTCAACTTCTTTTGTGACACGAGAATCCTCCAAAACTCGCCTCGGTCCCTTCTTCCGGCAATGGAACGGTCGGATGCCTCCGACCGTCTAACCAGCACGGGCCAGTCGCCGAGATCCCCCTAGCTCTCACGGGGAGCCAGGCAGTGATGTCACCGCCCGTTATCATACACTTGGGCCAAATAATATAAAGGTCGGTAATCCTATTTCCGGTTTAGTTGTTATAAACAGTAAAATAATAAACACACACCACCCAACACACAATAATGCTAATACAAAGAATACGAGCTAAGTAAGTCCGGAGACTTACCTCGTCACCACACTCAACTCACAACACTCTCGCTTCCTTAGGGGGGGGGGAAGCACATAACCTGCTCACAAGAAGGTAACTATATCAACAACAACCCACTCACAATAGAAGTTTAAGACTTCTATACAAATGATCTACGCAAGACCATTTGACAATCAATTCTAGGACCGCATCCTAGAATCCCTCATGCTCACATCACACTCAACACAAGCTAGAAGTTCTAAGACTTCTAAACCCTCGGATCTCGCAAGATCATAACTATCACAACACAAGCTATGATACTCTCGTTCTAGTCCACAACCTCAACATCATACAACCGCAATCCGTAAATTTTCACAAGCTCAACATACAACTAAAAGTTATAAACAACCTCACAAGATAATATCAACTCCTCAAGTCTTACAACATTTTATAATCAACCACACTCACCTAAGGTCCATAACCACTACTTGGTATTCTCTCTAAGTTATGCTAGATCCAACCTAACATGATACTAATACTAAGCATAATTAAATCGAGATAAGATCATAAGCTCGGAGGAGAGGGTACTCACGTAACGTCAAAAGACGGATGTCCAACTTGGACTCGTTAGGCTTTTATCGGGGCCCTTCTGGACATAAAACCAAACTAAACAAATTTAGCTCATACGCTAAATTTGAAGGGAATAAATAAAATATATAGGTTACGAAAAACTCGTTTTCCAAAAGCCATTGTTAAAATCCCGTGAATAACCCTTCCGGGCACAATATGAAATTCTGAAACTTGGTCGTCAAACCGTAATTAATACTTGAGTCACAACACGATTTAAATTCAACAAAGACATAAAATACCGTGTATATAAAATATAAGAATATCCTGTATCTAAAACTCAAGTTAAAACCGTAGTTACATATTCCGGGCAAACCACACAATTTATAACATGGTCAAAACCGACAATCAACTTTTCTGGGCAAGATAAGCAACTCAATAAATGTGGCTCATTTCCATAAAATAAAACTTGACCCGTAAACCACAATTTTAAAATCCGACAATACATATTCCGGGTAACTAATACAACATCATAACTCAAGGAAAAACTCGTTTTCTAAGTCAAGGACAAACAACACCGCTCAACGTTTTTCCGGGGCAAATACAATATCCAGAATTACGGGTCATGCCCGAAATTTATTTCAGCAGGGGTTAAATTGCAATGATCCAAAATTGTGGGTTAAAACCTTTAATCAGTTCAACATGGCATATTTGACATTCCAGAAAACATGGGTCAGATATTGCAAATGCAACTGGGTTATAAACTGTAATTATACCAATTAATAGGGGGCCCGAAATAATTAAAAGGCTAGGTCACAACCCACAAATGAAGACAGTCCGGGGAAGGAGAAGGGCAGTGCAGGCGGCGGCTGGCATGGGCGTGCTCCGGCCGCGAGGCGTTGGTGCGGTTGCGGCGAGGCTCCTCCCGCTAGCTTGGACGGAAGCAAGGGTGGTCTTCCCTCCCCGGCGAGAATCGGCGACCTCACTGCTGTTCGAATCCCGTAGAGAGAAGAAGGGAAAAGGGAGTCCACCTCTAGCGAGCTCCGGCAGGGCGAAGGCAAGGCTGCGGCTGGTGGTAGCGAGGAGGTAGCGAGGCGGTGGCGTAGACCCTCAGCGGCCGGTCGACAGGGAAGACGGAAGGGAGCCCTGATGCCGGTCTGTAGCGAAGATGGAGAAGTCCGCTGTATGGTCGGCGGCGATACTCCGTCCATCAAACAGGTAGTAGACGGCCTGACTTCTTGGCGGCTCAAGTTGGCGGTGAGCGAAGGATGGCGGCGGTGAGCGGAGGTGACATGGAGGGCGGCTGTGAGCAGAGGGAAGCAGGAGAGAGCGTGCAAGAGGTGAGGGAGAGGGAGAATTAGGGTTCTGATGAGGACATCACTAGTATATATCCGGATGGGCCGGGCTGGCCTATCTTGATGGGCTCAACGGCCTGTTTTGATGGGTTGGCTTATTTAAAATAACGGGTTAGAGAAGAAAGAAAAGCCGACGGGGCAAAACAACACAATCAAAATTGGTCAAGGCATTCGGAATGGGATTTTCGAATCGGAAACTTCCCGACTTTTTCGAGAGTAAAGATACGAAGAAAGAAATCTATATGGATCGAATATATAAATAAACCCACAAAATATCCTTTGCGACATAGAAATAAATCTTGTAACTAATCTTATGACATTCCAATAATAATTAAAAAAACCGTTAAAATATTAATATAAAAAATTATACTCGAAAAATCATATTTTACGACGTAAAATACTCATAAAACATACTTAAGATATTAAAATATCGATAACCGTCGGAAAAATAAATATATAAAACGCGCCAAAAATTTTGGGGCGTTACATACTTGATCAGCTTCAGGGAGCTATAGTTTTCTCCCGGATTGATTTGCGCTCAGGATATCACCAGTTGAGGGTGAGAGAGCAGGACGTACACAGGACGGCATTTCGTACCCGCTATGGACACTACGAGTTTGCAGTGATGCCATTCGGGCTGACGAATGCCCCAGCAGTCTTTATGGAGTTGATGAACAGCATATTCATCGACTTCCTTGATCAGTTTGTGGTGGTCTTCATTGATGATATTTTAGTGTACTCTCGTAGTAGAGAGGAGCATGCCGGTCATCTGAGGACGGTTTTACAGGTTTTGAGGGATAGAGAGCTGTATGCTAAGCTCTCTAAGTGTTAGTTTTGGATGTCTGAGGTTGCTTTCCTTGGGCACATCGTATCCGCCGATGGGGTTATGGTTGACCCGGCGAAGATCGAGTCTGTTACTGCATGGACGACACCGACGAACGTCAAGGAAGTGCGTAGCTTTCTTGGCTTAGCCGGTTACTATAGACGCTTTGTGGAGGGTTTTTCGGTGATTGCCCGTCCACTGACGAGTCTTCTGAGGAAGACTACCCGGTTTGTGTGGACCGACCATTGTGCTCAGAGCTTCAAGGAGTTGAAGAGGCGTTTGACTTCTGCTCCTGTCCTTACACAGTCAGAGGGATCTGATGATTTTGTGGTCTACAGTGATGCATCCAAGCTAGGTTGGGATGTGTGTTGATGCAAAGAGGTAGAGTGATTGCATATGTGTCTCGACAATTGAAGACGTATGAGGAGAACTACCCGACTCATGATTTGGAGTTAGCAGCGGTAGTGCATGCTTTGAAGATCTGGAGACATTACTTGTATGGTGCTACATGTCAAATCTTCACAGACCAAAAGAGTCTGAAGTATATTTTCACGCAACGGGAGTTGAACAACCGCCAGCGCCGATGGCTTGAGTTGATCAAGGACTTTGACCTTGAGATTTTGTATCATCCTGGAAAGGCGAACGTGGTTGCTGACGCCTTGAGCAGGAAGACGCCTCGAGAGAAGGCGATTGCGAGATTGACTGTACAGCCTCAACTTCAGAGGGATCTAGCTTGGCTAGAGATGGACATCCAGTTTCCTGATGAGGATGCCCAGTTGTATGGCTTAGAGGTTTTACCTGGTCTGTTGGATGAGATCCAACAAAAGCAGGGGACCTGCCCGACCTTGATGAGGATTAGAGAGAGGATGTCTCGTGGAGAGACACCACAGTTTTCCATTAGAGCTGATGGAGTGATGAGGCGACATGATCGCATTTGTGTTCCTGCTGATGCAGAGTTGAGACAGAGGATCTTACAGGAGGCTCACAGTACACCTTACTCTGTACATCCAGGTACGAGTAAGATGTACCATGATGTGAGACGTTCATATTGGTGGGGAGGGCTGAAGCCCGATGTAGCCAGATTTGTGGCTCAGTGTGCGACCTGTCAGTAGGTCAGGATAGAGCATTGCAGACCTGGAGGTGAGCTCCATCCACTGCCAGTACCGCAGTGGAAGTGGGAGGACGTCTCCATGGATTTCGTGACTGGTTTGAGACCCAGTAGGAGTTTTGATGCCATTTGGGTTATTGTTGATAGGCTGACGAAGATGGCACGTTTCATTCCTATTAGAGAGACGTGGCCTGTGAGTAGATTAGCTGAGGAGTACACTAGACAGATAGTGAGACTCCATGGTGTACCGAGGACGATCGTCTCTGATCGAGATGGGCGATTCACCTCGAGGTTCTGGCAGCAGATTCAGACTGCTTTGGGGACGAGTCTGCACTTCACGCCTGCGTTTCACCCCCAGACTGATGGACAGTCAGAGAGGCCTATCCAGACTTTGGAGGATATGTTGCGAGCTTGTGTGTTGGATTGGGGACAAGGATGGTCTGACTACCTCCCACTTGTTGAGTTCTCATACAACAATAGTTGGCATGCATCTATTGGGATGGCTCCCTATGAGGCATTGTATGGAGGTAGGTGCCGTACACCTTTATGCTGGGATGAGCCTAGCAGTATCAGTGGGATAGCGCCAGAGCAGATTCAGGATGATATGACTCGAGTAGCGCTGATTAGAGAGAGGATACTGGCTGCACAGAGTCGCCAGAAGTCATATGCAGACAAGAGGTGTCGGCCTCTAGACTTTAGAGTAGGAGCTCATGTCTGGTTGAGAGTATCCCCGACGCGTGGCGTCAGACGTTTTGGCATAAAGGGGAAGTTGAATCCCCGATATGTCGGTCCTTTTGAGATTTTGGACAGAGTTGGGAGAGCAGCCTACAAATTAGCTTTGCCTCCGAGATTAGAGGGTGTTCACCCTATGTTCCATGTGTCTCAGCTGAGAGAGTACATACCAGTTCCGAGGCACATTGTGAGTTATGATGATTTGGTGGTGGAGCCAGACCACACTTTTGCTGAGCATCCTATTGCAGTCCTAGAGCGAGGTGTGAGACGCCTGCGTTCGAAGGACATTCCTATGATGACGATACAGTGGTCGAGACGTGGACCTGAGGAGGCTACATGGGAGACTGAGAATAGTATCCAGAGGAACTATCCAGAGTTTTATGCTGAGATAGATGCATCTAGGGTCGACGAGTAGATCTTAGTGCTATCTTGGTGAGTATGTGATTATGTGCTTATGTGCTTACATGCCTTGATGTGCTTATTCCATGCTAGCTATGTTATGCTTTATGATCTTGTTAGATCTTGTTGTGCTAGTATGATGTATGTTTATAGCTGGAGATGGTTCTTTCCTCCATGATGTTTGAGTGTGATTAGGATTCAGCTGGAGATGGTTCTTTCCTCCATGCTACTTTGATGGAAATAGTTCAGTGGAGATGTGATTCCTCCATACGATGTATATATTATGGTTGGCTAGAGATGTGCTTCCTCTGTGCCCTATGATGTGGTATAGCGAGAGATGTGATTCCTCTCTGCATGGGGTAGCGTTATGGCTCTGTTTTCTGGAGTGGATGATTCCTCCATGTTGATGTTTGAGGTTATAGATTTTTTATAGGTTGTGACCTTTTTGAGCGGAGATGTGATACCTCCGATAGATAGAGTTATACCTCGGCATATGGGTCCGAGAGGATTTGGGTTTGTTCAAGTTTTGGGACGAAACTTGTTTTTAGGGGGATATGATGTAACAACCGGTGTTATTTGGAGTATTTGAGAGCTCCAATAAATAAAGTTGCAGTTGAGAGAAATGATTGGGACATCAGATATGTCTTAGATGTGAGATAATATAAAAAGACGAAACGGATAAAAGAGTCGCTATTCCGATTCTTAGCGGTTAAGAAATGTGGCTTAGGAATGCCCATTTTACGAGATAGTTATGGAATATTTATCCCGATAATATTCCGGATTTTATATTCCAATTTGATAAAGTTTGGAGACCAGAAAATACAACCGCGTTTCAATTAAATATTTAAACAAACTTTATATATATATATATATATATATATATATATATATATATATTATACATTTGTGAAAGCTGCACGTTGAACTTATCTCTTCAATTCTATACATATATAAACAAGATATCTAAGATATTTATATATTTATATATTATACCTTTACTAAGTGAAAGGCAGTTCCGATACCTTCATTCTCACCATTTGCAATACATTGCAATTTACAGAGAGCCGATAGAACGAGCCTTCGAACCACCTTCCATCTCTCATAAATCATTCGTCTTCGATCCAATTTCAAATCCGTTTGTACCATCGAGTTCCTTATCTTATCCTCTACATCGTGGTACAAATATATTTCCCGTTTGTTAGCTTTTTGGTAAAGCTTCCGCTTCCCGCTATCGGAACGCCGACGGACTAGTGGACTACCGCAAGTCATCAAATGTAAGATTTTATACCGCGCTCTTACTCCCCGTATCGCTAGGAGTCTGGATCTTCTTCCGGTTCGTATATCGGGTTAGTAACGAATAAGTTATGAATTTATTCGTTTTCCGTATTGCGGGTTAGTATAAATTAAACTTAAGTTGGTTAAAATGGATAATTGGAATTTTCATTATGCTCGTTACATTATTCTGGTAATTATGGGATTTTAGTTGGTGATGATATCATGAGTTGGATTTATGCCCTAACGTGGCTTTTAGGTTTAGCATGTTATTCGAGGTTATAGGATGTATATGATCCCTATGGATCCCTTTGGGTCTAGGTGTGACCCTTTGCTTGATAAGGGATGTGACATCTTTTTATGCCTTGTCTATAGGTTGTGTTTTTCCTCCAATGTTGAGGTGATCCAATTGTGGTTGAGCTTTATACGAGGTTGAGGTAAGTCCGTAGGACTTACTTAGCTACCATCCTTATATTAGGTGTTTGTATGAGTGGTGTGTGCCTTATATGTTTGATATGATAGCATGTGATGTCGTATTTACCGACCTATGTTTTATTGATTGCCCCACTACGTGGCTGTGATAACCTTTCCCTTTCATCCCGCCGTGGAGTCTGGGAGGTTCTCTGATGTCAGGCCAGACCGGTTTACAGGAAGGGCGCAATCCACTCCCATAGGGTACACGGATTGTGTGACCGATACTAGTACGGCTGGCTAGCAGGCTCAGAGGCGAGGATGTATCGGTCCTCGTGTCACCTAGTTTCATATATATTATATTTATACGATTTGAGTGAATGACCATTATATTGAGATGAATAAATGGGTAAATGAGTGAAAGCATGCTGATATGTTTATCTTTCCCTATGTGTGATTGTGCTTATGTATTACTCTATATATGTGTATGGATAGCTAATGGTTATTACCATGTTGTAGATGCCCTACAGGATAGGCATGCTGTTGGGTGATCTAGCAAGGTGGCAGGCTAAGGACGTCTCGTACATAGGTTGTTGTGGGCTTTTGGGTTTGTTTATCTTTTCCCTCCTGTGTGAGGTTGGTCTTTTGTTACCTCCTGCGTGAGGTGTGATGTTTGTACTCGGCTATGTGGTCTTACCTTTTGGGATGTACAGTTTTATACAGTTTTATGTATTTGTTTTCATATCTGTCAGTGCCATGTTGTAAGGTCCAGTGAACTTGTTGTCAGGCTAGGGTCAGGATTCATTGTGAGATCCTAACCCAATGTGGCACTCTGAGTCCCGCGGATTCGGGGTGTTACATTCCGCACTATATCTTGCTATTGTGACTAACTTTGTTTTGCAGGAGCACGAAGTCAAGGCCCTTGAAAGTTGTTTCAAAGCCCTTGAAATCAAAGTTACACAAAGAGCACAGATCGACATCAAGGCCTTTGAAAGGAGTTTCAAGGCCTTGAGATTTGGTTTGCGGAAAGTTCTCATACTCTATTCAACCCTCCTTCTAGAGTATCTTTTCACTTATTTATTTCACCTATCGGTTCTTCAATTGGTATCAGAGATAGACTAACGTTTATTGATTTAAGCATCAGTGAGACTAATCATGAATCCTGTAGGTGATAGTGGATTTGCTCAAGGAAGATCCTCATCTCGACCACCACTCTTATGTGGCAATAACTTTGCTCATTGGAGAGCACTCATGCGTATGTTCATTATTGACTAGGACATCGAGCTTTGGAGCATCATTCAAAATGGACCTAAAGTTCCAATGACAACGGTTGAAGATGTCCAAGTCCCAAAGAAGGAAGCTGACTTTACACAGGCTGACCTGGACAGTGTATCAAAGAATTACAAAGCAATGAACCTACTATACTGCGGATTAGATGCCAATGAATTCAACTGCATCTTATCATGCAAGAGTGCTAAAGAAATTTGGGACAAGCTTGTTGTCACTTACGAAGGAACAAGTAAGTCAAAGAAACAAAGATTAGCATCTTCCTCAAACAATACGAGCTATTCAAGATGAATCCAAATGAAACAGTCAAAGAAATGCTCACCAGATTCACTGAGATCGTGAACAACCTGGACTCACTAGGAAAGATCTTCACAAATGAAGAAAAAGTGAGGAAGGTTCTAAGGAGCCTACCTAAAACCAACTAAGGGCCAAAGATGACTGCTATTGAAGAAGCTCAAAATCTCACAACTCTTCCTCTTGATGACCTCCTTGGAAAACTCATCACACATGAAATGGTTGTTGGTGAAGAAGATGGAGAGCTCCCATCCAACTCCAAGAATTTGGCATTAAAATCAAGAAGAGATGAATTACCATCTGACGAAGAGGATAGTGATGATGATGATGATGATGAAGATGCAATCGCAATGATCTCTAAGGGTCTCGCAAGAATTCTCAAGATTAAGAAACAATATGCTAATAGAGAATATCCACGATCATCAAAACCCCGAGGTAAGTTTTCTAACTCTAATAAGAAAACGAGAGTACTGACTTGTTTTGAATGTGGTGAAACATATCATCTTGTAAAGGATTGTCCACAAAAGAAGAGGACCAACTTCAAAAAAAATGATCGAAAGAAGAAAGCTATGGTTGCTTCATGGAGTGATTCAGAATCAACAAATGAATCAGAAGACGAAAAAGAACAAGCAAACTTGTGTCTCATGCCGATCATGAAGAAGATTCAAATATGTATGTTGACAATGTCGTAAGTACAATTATGTCTCAACCTGAAACTGACCTGAAACAATTCCTTAAAGATATTATCATATGTGATAAGGAACATAGAATAAGGATAAATTCTTTACAAGAAAAGCTACTTGAACAAGAAAAACAACTAAGTGAAATGTCTTTGGAGATTGAAAATCTTAACACAGAAAAGGTAGACCTTGATGACAATATCAAGGCCTTGGAATCAGAGAACCTGATTCTCAAGGACAACCTCTCCTCTCTTCATCGAAACTATATCGATCTAGAGAAAGAGAAAGTTGATCTAACTTTGACGTGTCAAGACCAGAAGGCTGCACTTGTTAAGTTTACTCGTTCAAAAGCTAATCTTGAGAGAATGATGGGTGAACAACAGTCCTCCCTTAACAACAATGGTATAGGTTATCATAGGAACTTTTCTAGAAAACCTACCACCACTTTTGTCAAGGCCAAAGGAAGTATTCATATGCCTACTTGCTTCTACTGTTGTAAAAAGGGTCATGTTAAACCTACATGTCCTTATAGAAGAAATGATCCTTATATCATTAGAAATACCTATCCTTTATGTTTAAGGAAACAGGTCAAACAAATCTGAGTTCCTAAAAGTATTAGACCACCAAACATGATCGAACTTGAATATGGACCAAAATATGCCATTTGGTTGACCCGGAAAGGTTGATGTTTGCTGTTTTGCAAGATATCACCAAGGTAAAGGAGCACAAATGGATATTAGATAGTGGTTGCTCAAGACACATGAGTGGAAAAAGCTCTTTATTCTCATATTTAAAGAAGCAATCATCTGAAACCATTACTCTTGGTGATAAAGGAAAGTGTGACATTATTGGCATTGGTAAAATTTTCTATAATTCATCTAACTTTATTGATAATGTTTATCTGGTTGATGGTTTAAAATATAATCTGCTAAGTATTTCTCAAATATGTGATAAAGGCAATAAGTCATGTTTGATTCAGATAAATGTGAGGTTCAAGACAAAAAGACAGGTGAAGTGGTGCTTACGGCTCCTAGATGTAATAATGTTTATTCCATGAGTACTAACCAAGTTTCAGGAACTAAGCTAAAATGTCTAAAGGCCTTGACTGATGATCCAAGGCTTTGGCATAGAAGATTTGGTCACGTAAGCATGCACACCATGCAGAAGCTTCTTACAAAAGATTTGGTACGTGGTTTGCCAAACCTAAATTTCAAGATTAATGATCTATGTAAGGCGTGTACACAAGGTAAACAAACAAGAGGTTCATTCAAACCTAAGAAAGTTGTAAGTTCTTCTCAACCCATTGAACTTTTACACATGGATATTTGTGGACCTATGCGTGTCAAATCTCTCAGAGGCAAGCAGTACATTCTTGTTATAGTGGATGATTTGTCTCGTTTCACATGGATTTCTTTTCTACGAGAAAAATCTGAAGCTTTATTTGAGTTTTCAAAATTGTGAAAGGAGTTACAAACTTTGAAAAACCTACCAATTGTTTCTATAAGAAGTGATCATGGTAGAGAATTTGATCAACTAAAGTTTGATTTGTTTTGTGCAAAATATGGCATTTCACATAATTTTTCAGCTCCTAGAACTCCTCAACAAAACGGAGTTGTGGAACGTAAGAACCGCACTCTTGAGGATATGTCTAGGACAATGCTTTTAGAAAACAATTTGCCAAAAAAATTTTGGGCTGAAGCAGTAAACACTGCAAATTATATTTTGAATAGATGTTTAATTCACCCTATCTTGAAAAAGACTCCTTATGAACTATTTAAAGGAAGGAAACCAAACATTTCATATTTCAAACCCTTTGGATGTACTTGTTTTGTTCATAACAATGGCAAAGATAATCTTGGGAAATTTGATGCACGTAGTGATGAAGCAATATTCATCAGATATGCTTCAAATAGCAAAGCTTATAGAGTATATAACAAACGTACCAAAATTGTTGAATAAAGCATTCATATTATTTTTGATGAAAGCAATGATGGTACTTTGAGTGAAAGTTTTGCAAATCTAAATCTAAATCAACGAGAAGATCATAATTTGGATGAAGAGGAAGATCCTAAAGATCGAGAAAAGAATATGCAGGAAAAGATTCAAGATACCATAGAAAATCCTCAAGACCTTGAAACACACCTTCAAGACCTTGAAACAGAAAACTGTGATAACATTACTCCGCTTCAAGGACTAGAAACCCAACTTCAAGGCCTTGAGATTGGATCAACAAGTAATATACCAACGGCACCTAAATCTAGACAAACATATGAAGCTCAACCTTCGGGATCTGCTCCATCTGTCAAAAGAAGAAAAGTCCAACACTCCTCATATCATCCACAAGAGAATGTGATCTCAGATCCAAATGCTAGAGTTCAAACTAGATCTAATGTGAACAATCTATGTGCCTTCTCCGCTTTTGTATCTCTTGTCGAGCCAAAGAATTGCGTTCAAGCTCTTCAAGAACTTGATTGGATCATTGCCATGCAAAATGAATTGAACGAATTTGAGAGAAACAAGGTATGGACTCTTACTTCAAGACCAAAACATCAATCAGTTATTGGTACGAAATGGGTCTTTCGAAACAAATTGGATGAAAGTGGCAAAGTCATACGAAATAAAGCACGACTTGTAGCACAAGGCTATAACCAAGAAGAAGGTATTGATTATGAGGAGACTTTTGTTCCAGTTGCTAGGTTAGAAGCCATACGTATGCTATCTGCATTTGCATCTTTTATGAGCATAAAACTTTTTCAAATGGATGTAAAATGTTCTTTTCTAAACGGCTTCTTATATGAAGAAGTCTACGTTGCTCAACCTCCTGGTTTTAAAAATGATGAATTTTTAAATCATGTTTTTAAACTAGACAAAGCCCTCTATGGTCTTAAGCAAGCTCCTCGAGCTTGGTATGAAAGATTATCTAATATCTTCTTGAAAACAAATTCAAAGGAGGTTTGATTGATAAAACATTGTTTATCGAAACTAAAGGCAACGACATATTAGTCGTACAAACCTATGTTGATGATATATTATTCGGTGCTACTAATGATTCCCTTTGCAAGGAATTTTCAGATATTATGTGGAGGGAATTTGAAATGAGCTTAATGGGAGAGCTAAATTTCTTTCTTGGACTTCAAGTTACACAAGCAAAGAAAGGGATTTTTTTCAATCAAAGCAAGTATACTAAAGACTTGCTTAAGAAGTACAAAATGGATCAATCTAAGGTTGCAAAGACTCCTATGAGTTCAACACTTTCGCTAGATCATGACAAGAATGGCAAAAGTGTAGTACAAAAGGAGTATCGAGGTATGATTGGTTCATTGTTGTATTTAACTGCTAGTCGTCCTCACATTATGTTTAGCGTGTGCATGTGTGCAAGATTTCAAGTTGATCCTAAAGAGTCACACTTGATAGCTTTGAAAAGAATCTTTCGGTATCTAAATGGCATTAAGGATATAGGGTTATGGTACCCACGTCAAAGCTCGTTTCATCTTGTTGGTTATTCAGATGCAGACTTTGCAGGTTATAACGTCGATAAAAAAGCAGTCAGGATCCTCTGGAGCCTTATATGTAGCCTTCTCTATTGTCTCTTTCTGATTGGTCAATTTATTAATTTTAATTATTATTCCTAAATTAAAATTAAAAAATAAACTTATTAATAAAACCCTACAAAATATCTTTTATTTTTTTAAACAATATACCAAATCTTATTCTCTCTTTCTCCCTCACGTTAATCTGATTCCCTATTCTTCGATTTTCTTCTACTACTAGTTCCGCCATAGCCCCAACCCTTCGTCCACCAGAGAAGACCGACCCGCGGTCTAGCCGAAAAGCCGCCGCAGCTAAAATTGTTGGTTATCTAATACAATAACATTAGTCTATTCCTCCGATTAGCTCCCTGCAGCTGATCCAGTAGGTCGACAACATCATCCATCGTGAAGTGATTAATCTGGCTCTTTTAAATGTACTCTAGATCTTTGTAGCAAACTGGTCAACAACATCATCCATCGTGAAGTGATTAATCTGTATCCGTGTTGGATTGGCCACCAATTGTAATACAAAGGCAGTAGGCAGTAGGCAAAAATCACAAAATGGTGTACCTGTATGCATTGGCCACCAATTGTCCATATGCTGTCATATGAGACAAGAGCAATTAGATTTATTTTTTGACCTAAAAGAATTTTGCTAAACCATGTCCTTTAAAACACAGTTTTTTACTCACCAAAATTTACAAGACAATTCCTTCACTAACCAAAATTGCCAAAAGTGCAAGTTTACCACTATGAATGCAAGCTACCATGTAACCAGGAAAGTCTGCCATTGTGAGCTTTTGTCAATGCAGTAAGGTGCAAAGCTGAAAAATGAAGGGATGTCAAACCAGAGTTCTTGTAAGGAAGAATGTAACTAAGTATCATCTAATTGCTTGAAATGCATCTTCATTAGCATCATCTAATTTCCATAAAGGCATCTAATTGCTTGAAATGTAGCTTGAAATGAAAAATTCGAATATAAGCTAACCTAATTACATAATATAACCACTAAACAAATATGATTCAATGTACAGTATCATCTAATTGCTTGAAATGCAGCTTTATTAGCATCATTAGATATGCTAGAATCCAAAATTAGAATATAAGTTAACCTAATTACATAATTTAACATGGGTGTAAGCTTCTTTCTAGTTCCGGGGCAAACCAACAGACTATACCTAAGTTCCATCAAGGCATAAGGGAAGTTCGCATATAAATGATTTGAAAAAAAAATTAAGATTAGATGCTTCAAACCTGAGGTGAGGTGTTCGTCCGATCTTGAGAAAGGTATCGTATTGGACAAAAGCGATCCAACAAAAACAAACGAGTAACCGCTCACTAACAATGAGAAAGAAATAGAGAGTCGGATCTGCGGCGGCTTTTCGGCTAGACAGCGGGTCGATCTTCTCTGGTGGACGAAGGGTTGGGGCTATGGCGGAACCAGTAGCAGAAGAAAATCGAAGAATAGGGAATCAGATTAACGTGAGGGAGAAAGAGAGAATAAGATTTGGTATATTGTTTAAAAAAATAAAAGATATTTTGTAGGGTTTTATTAATAAGTTTAGTTTTCAATTTTAATTTAGGAATAATAATTAAAATTAATAAATTGACCAATCAGAAAGAGGCAATAGAGAAGGCTACATACAAGGCTCCACAGGATCCTGACTGATAAAAAAGTACTTCTGGATGTTGCCAATTTTTAGGGTCATCTCTAATTAGTTGGCACTCCAAGAAACAAAACTATGTTGCCCTATCCACTGCTGAAGCTGAATATATAGTTACAAGAGCTTGTTGAGCACAAATTCTTTGGATTGCTCAACAACTTTGTGACCTTGGCTTTGACTTAAAAGGTATTCCTATAAAATGTGATAATACTAGAGCTATTTCAATAACCAAAAATCCTATGCAGCTTTCAAGGACTAAGCATATTGATGTAAGGCATCACTTCATACGTGATCATATTGAGAAAGGTGATGTTTCGATCTCTTTTATCTCAACTAACTTGCAGCTTGCAGATATATTTACGAAGCCTCTTCCTGAGAAACAATTTAATTTTATTAGATTGGAGCTTGGTATGTTGAACAAGGAAGCATTAACGTAGGGGGAGTAAACAAGTTTGATTGTCCTTACGCATGCAACCTAATTAATGTTTTCAAGTGCCTTGAAATGAAATTCAAGGGCCTTGAAACATGTTTCAAAGGGTATATTAATAAAACGGATCAATTAGAAATTCATATCCTTTAGATATGGAATTATCTAATTTTCATTCTCTAAAAGGGTTTTCAAAAGATTTTGTTATCAGATTCAAAGAATTTTGAAAAGTGGTTACCAAAATTTATGGAATGAATTTTTATCATCAATGATTTTCCAGGATCTTAAATATATTTTGATCTTACGGTGATATGACTTCTTCCCTTAAAAACCTCTTCTCTTCCCTCTTTATTTCTTTCGCTTCCTTTTCCCTTTGGAAGAACAGTGCTTTACTCTTTCGATTTTACAAACTCTCTTCGTCTTCTTCTCGAAATTTTCTCATGGCATCCAAGAGACCTTCAATAGACGAAGCAACACCATCTGTCCCCAAGAGACAAAGAATAGTTCAAATATCATCTGACTCTAACCCAGATTCGAGTTCAGGATCTGATTCAAGCGTGAGTTCTTCAGATTATCTAAGCGACGCAGAGATTTTTTCCAACACTGGGCTTCCGTCGAGTTGCTTCGCAAGTCCAACGGCCACCAAGAAATGGCTAACAGAGTTTGATGATCGCTACCAATGCATGTGTGAGCCGGTTCATAGTGAATTGTTTACTTGCTTTTCATTACCGGGGATAGAAGTGCTTCACGCAAGCTCAATCTGGATCATGCTAAACCCAGGTGAAACTTCTTACCCACGATTGACCAAGCTGTTCTACACGAACTTAACGGCAAGACGAGAAAGAGGATAATGGATTCTAGACTCAATTATCAAAGGTAAGAAAATCACCATTACCACTGAGATTATTGCTGATATTTTTGGTTTTCCTCGATATGACGTATCAAACATTCTAACCCTGCTATAACTATCAGTTTAGCCAGAGAACAGTTTCTCCTTTCCAATGCTTTACCACAACCCACTATCACTTGCTTAACCCTGAAAGCTAGAATCATTTATGCTATTTTAGACAGATGTGTAGTACCAAGGTTTGCCAACAGGGATATTGTAACCAATACTTTGCTGGATTTAGTCTATCATGTGATGAATGGCTTGAAAGTAAATCTGCCTAAAATTATCCTGTCTCATATGTTAAATGTCATAAATTCTCCAAGCACTAGTCACTTGCCATATGGGAATCTGCTTCCCATAATCTTTAGGTATTTTTCTGTTGATTTTTCTAGTGAGGAGTTGCATATCGTAAATGGAGGATTGGATGAAGCTTTCTTTGAAACCATAGGAATTCAAAAGACTCAGGTGGATTTCAGTACTGTATGGGTTTTGAAGGAGCAGTCAGAATGGAATTTAACCACAGAGCAGCGTCTGGAGACTATAGAGAGGGCAGTGGACTCACTAAGATCCGATCTTGTCCTTTTCAGAGCTTCAGTGACTGACAAGATGATTAAACACAAGATTTACTGGGTATTCTTAACCATAAAATTAATCAGATGTTTCATGTTAATGCTCGGTCTCTTACAGCTGCTAGCAGTATTAAGCCCCTCTCAGAAGATGATGGACAGGCGACCACAAAAGATGCTGAAAAGGTTATGACTCAGTGTCATAATATTATCAAAGATAAACCCATTCGTTAACCGTCATCAGAAGATCCAGATATTCTGACTATTGAAGAGTTTGGTGTGGTCAAAAAGTATGATAAGAATTCTGATCAGAGAAGAACAGATCTTTCTGGGAAAGAACTTGAGCTCATCAATGCTCAGAATCGATGGAGGGATATGTGTTTAAAGGATCATTATGGGAAAGGAAGTTCATCCAGATGGTACAAGGAAAATTGAAGTTCTCTAACTGTCATGACTATTTTTGAAAATCTTTTTATGTGGTTTGTGAAAATACTCTTTTGGATCTGTAATCGTGTTTAAAACTCCCGTGATTTGACTATTTTTTCTCCCTTGTTGAAAGACAAAGGGGGAGAAATGAATGATCCGACATTCGATATACTGCATTTTGCATTTTAGTTTTGATTTTCATGTGCATTGTTAAACTAACAAATGCAGGTACGATAAAACATTTGTGTTGTCTTCCATCAAGGGGGAGATTGAAAACTCCACCTTGTTTATAATGTTTTACAGGTGTTGATGATGGAAGATTTAACACAAATGTAGTAGTTGGATACACTAACAATGTATTGATTATATTCTCTAGATGCTTGGTTGGTTTGCATTCAGTGCAGGTCTTATCGAATGTCAAGGGCCTTGATATGGAATTCAAGGGCCTTGAAGTATAACTCAAAGACACAAGGAAGATAGTACCATAAAGGAACGATCTCAAAGGCCTTGGAGTTATATAGTTGCACGAAACAAGGATTCAAATGCAAAGAAGATTTTCCAAGAATGATTTGCTCAACAAAAAGATTTCAGGGAAGATCTTTTCAACCAAAGATTTCAACCGAAGATTAGAGAATCTTTTTAGAATATTTTCTAAAACTGAAAAGCATCAAGATATCTTCTCTTTCGGTTCAACAAAAAACGAGAAGATTAAGGAGCTCAGGATTCGACATGTTCTCAGGAGTTGAAGATTTACAACGTCTACCTTATCTCTAAACAAGAAGCGATCTTCATGGAGAAGAAGATCCATCTTCAAACGGTCATCTCTCCAACGGCTAGAAGGCCTCTCCATATAAGAGTATAAATGAAGATGGTAATCGAAGAAGAAAAAACACACAAGCATATACGGAAAACATCTTTACGTCTTCAAGCAACCGAAACATCTTCATTTGATTCATTGTTTTTCTTTCTCTCCTTCTAAAAAGCTTTATCCCCTTAGAGAGAGATAAAATACAAGAACTCCATTGGAAGATCTAAATAGTGTTATACTAGAGTGTGTGTTACTCTGCGAAGTAACTACGCTATTATAGCTAGGTTGAGAGTTGGAGCTAGATCGTAGCATTGGCTACAGTGAGAGAAGAAGGGGATTTCTTCTAGTTTGTATCTAGGACTCTTTGAAGCTAATAATAGATAGTTAGATCCTAAGGCTATACCCTGGGACGGAGAGTAGGCTATTTAGAGCCGAACTTTGTAAACATATCCTCGTGTCAATCTTTTACATTCCGCACCATATCTTGCTATTGTGACTAACTTTGTTTTGCAGGAGCACGAAGTCAAGGCCCTTAAAAGTTGTTTCAAAGCCCTTGAAATTGAAGTTACACAAAGAGCATAGATCGACATCAAGGCCCTTGAAAGGAGTTTCAAGGCCTTGAGATTTGGTTTGCGAAAAGTTCCCATACTTTATTCAACCCCCTTCTAGAGTATCTCTTAACTTATTTATTTCACCTACCGGTTCTTCAGATAGTATGGAGTTGCAACCATATGGGCCACCCCATACTTGGACAATTGGTACTCCGTGGTCTCATCGGTGAAATGCTTGCCATCCTCATCCTCTATGATCCGAAGAAAAACGACTCTTGGAAAGATATATTCATTGAAGTGTTCACAATCATCATGGATCCGTCATGCTTGCCTCCTTCATTCAACATGGGAGAATCCTTAGGAAAGGGACTCCAACCTTCAAGTGCACTCCGGACAAGCAAGAAAGGATCGAAAGGAGCTTAATTGGGCTTGGAAATGTCTCAACAGGACCTCGGAAGGGCACCTCGGATGATCAGAACGAGATGTGGGTCGAGGTGAGCTTTTGTTGGATGCATCTCGGTAACCTCAAGGTGCATCTCAGCCGAAATGAAGTTGGCTGGACTGACATGGCTCATGTTTTCTTGTTCTTCCACCGAGACCTCGTCAAGTTTGGTTCTGGGATTGATGGCAAGGATGTCCGAGGCTGAGAGTCCTTCATTGTACTCCTCCAAAGGTGAAGGAGGTGGAGATAAGCCTTGAAGAAGGGTAGACTTCTCTTGCAAAAGAGCAAGCCAAATCTCCTAAATCTCCCTCCTTGTTTGTTCTTCTATCTCGAAAGAAAATCTTCTTGCATCCTCCAGGGCCAAATCCCTTAGCCTTAATTGCTCCCGAATATTGTCCAACTCTTCTTGAAGTTTTCTAATGATCATGGTTGAATCGGGAAATTCTTGGATCTCCTCATGGTGAACATCCTCTTGTTGAAATACTTCCGCTTCAAGCTCCATGTGGGCTCTCGAAATGGAATCAAGGGTGTTCTTTAGATCATCCATCTTCTTTAACATTTGTTCTAAAAATGATTCCAATCGGTCTTCATGAGGTTGATGGGGAGGTTCCGCATGAGGCAAAGTAGTCACGTGAGCTTGATCATGGGACTCATGATAGTCATTAAATGCCTCCCAATACTCAAACTCATCGTGGAGAGGTTCTAGATCTTGGCTTTTCATCTATTCCTCATACTCCATATCGTCAAGGACGTCTTGGAAGTACAATCCGTCCATGGAAAACATGAAAAGCCAAAGACAAAAATAACACAAGATCAAAAGTAACAAGAATGATATTACACAATAAACAATAAAAAACAAATGACTCAATTTTAACCTAGTCCCCGGCAACGGCGCCAAAAACTTGTTACGCTAGAAGTTGAGTGCGAGACAAATCCGAGGCAAGAGTGCCAAGAACTTGCTCGCCCAAAACGTGCACACACAAAGTCTTCAATTTATAACTCGATTTAATCTCCTAAACTACCTAGCGAAACTCGCAGTGTATGGATCATTTCATAGAAAGGAAAGTATTCTGAGGTCGAACACAAGGAATGAGGTGAAATCAAGCCACTCAATGATCAAGGATAGTGTAAATCTAGACTAAGACAAGACAAGGAATAAAAAAAGTGCAAGACACAATATTTTTGGTTGGTTTTGGGTGATCAAACAAGGATCACAAATATATGCACACAAATAAGCAAACAACACACAAACACAAAGACAGGAAATAAGAGGTAAGAAGTGCAGATTCTAGAGATTTTGAATTCCGGTTATGGCAATAGGCTCATGCAATCAAAACGTCAAAGGAGAGCCGTGGTTGTTTGGAGTTGGGTGTTTCTCTAATGGGAGCAATTACCGGGTAAGTCTTATGCTCCACTAGTCTCAAACCTAAGGTCCTATTACCAGGTAAGTCTGAAGGAACCTAAGGACGGGAATTCTACATAGACCGGCCACTACCAAAGGGTCAAACCCCTCCTTACCATATAAGTCTCGGGAAAGGTAAGCCTTAGGCAATGATCCTAGCACACTCAATCCAATAGCGACTGTTGAGGCTCACTACTACCTAGAGTTCATCATCTTATGTATCTTAGAGAGGAAATTACCGGGTAAGTGTCATTCTTCAAATAAGTTGATAGCAAAGGTCACCCTAGGCTAGATTAGGCTAAACAAACAATAGGATATCAACACATCTATATCCTAACGTGAAGATATATTAACAATAGAACAACAACTCATGCATCTCGGGTGGATCATAGTCATCCCGGGCGAAATGGTATGAAGAACAGGCCGAGATCATGGACTGAGTTTGGGTTTTGAACACAAATTCATCCTAAGCTAACATACAAGTCCATACAATCATAGTCCAAGGCATAACAATCATTCCTTCACCCTATAATCACATCTATTCAGCCAATAACATACATATCAAGATCAATCTTCACCATAAAAGCATGCTTGCAAGTCATGACTAGAAGATGAAGATAAAACCCAAGAAAAGACATTAAAAAGCTGAAATAGAAGTTACCATAATCTTACAAGGCTTTAAAGGCATCTCCAAGATGATCTTACAAGCTTCCTCCCTCAGAACAACTAAAATCTCACTACAAAACTAAAATCTACACTAATCTCTTCCAAGAACACCCACAAGGGTGCTTGGAAGAGATCTATAATCCAAGAGAGAATGTGTTAGAGAAGATAGGTCAAACATGTGGAAGAAGGATCCAAAATACAACTTGCAACATCACTTAAGTACTTCCACAAAAGCAAGGGTCGGACCAAGAGAGGTGGTGCCAATTGTCGTGGTGGTCCAACAGAGGATCTCGGTTGGCTCCAGGGGCATCTCGGTCGAGATGGGTTAGCCTTGGACCGAGCCTTAACTAAGGTTTCTTTCCTTCAAGCATGAGTCATTTAGAACCATAATTCCGGATCATCATGAGGCTCGAACCTCGGATATGATCAATAATGTCTCAAAGATCTCCAAAACACCTACAAAAACGACAAAATCTCGTGTAGACGTCTATTTTGACAATATGCATGAATTAAGCGTAAACGTCGTGAACTAATGCGGAAACATGCATGAATGGAATGGAAAACTACCTAAATGAGTGCCTAAACTAGTGCCATAAATCATGTCATCAAAATTTTTTGAATTTTTTTTTATCTTTGATGATCAGCACAAAACCAACCAAAAATATTGTGATTTTCATATCTTTATTTCTTTCGCATCTCTCAGTTTTCATTTGCACTATCCATTATCATTGAATGATTTAGTTTCACCTCAGTCCTTCTGTTCGACCTCGGAATACTTTCCTTGCTACGAAATGACTCATACACTGTGGGTTCGCTAGTTTATTTAGGAGAATAGATTGACTTTTAAATTTAAGACTTTGTGTGTGCTACTTCCTAGCGTCAAACACCTCGGCGCGGGGCCCGATGAAAATATGATACAAATGAGCTCCCAACCATGACGGTTCGATTGGATACCGGGTTTAGGAGGATTGAGAGTTTGATTTCAAGGGTCCAGGGAAACATGGAGAGCATGGAACGACACCTTGATCAATTTGAGGTCCATCATTCCGTCCACAGCAGGATGGTGAAGGACCTCTACCATTAGTCCTTTGGTTTCGCTTATGATCCGCACTACCCCAGATTTCAGCCACCACCACACAAGGAGTGAGTTGCCTTGCCTGATCATCATTTTACATTGTGAGTATCTTTTCCACTTTTTTTTTATTTATTAACTTTGTGGACAATGTGGGTTTTAAGTATGGGTGGAAGTATTTGTAATACTTTTTCATGTTTCCTTTCATTGCATTTCATTTAGGGTAGTTTAACTTTTAGTCACACGTTTCTTTTTAGTTTTGCATTGTATATACTTCTATAAAAATAACAAAAAAAAAGATTGAAAAAATTGAAAAAATTGAAAAACTTTTTAGGATTGATATGATCCCTATTATGATATTTTTGTGGATTGGCTATGATGATCTTTAAGTGCTTGAATTGATTTATGGCATATGTGGGATTTGAATACTTTGCTAGAATTCAGGCATGGATTGTAAGTGCTTTTGTCTAGATTATGTTGAGTTTTGATTGTTGAAACCGTATGATAAGTTCTTGCACATCATTTTGGAATGATTAAGGCAATTCGATTTATGACACTAGTTTACACCACATATCCTAGATTTACACCACATATCCTAGAATGCTATCCACACATGACACGTTTCTTGGCCTCCTCTTAATAAGTCCTTAAGACCATCTTGCACATGTGTTTTGGCTTAGTGGTTTAAATATGATTCCTCATGTTGATCTAGATGATTGAACTTTACTATGCACGCTATGATTTCCAATGTAAAGTGTGATTATTCTTTCTATGCCTATTTCACTTTGACATATAATGATATATCTTCAGCCATAAAGCATGACTTTGAGGGTGATCTATGACTAGAAGCACATCCAAAAATGCCTTGTTTCTGCATATGCGTAATCCATGTCATCTTGCATTTTAGATCTGAATCTTGCTTAGGGAAAAGCAAGAAGCAAGTATGGGTTATTTTGATAACATGAATTTTGTCCTTAGTTTAGACTTGCATTTATGTAGATTTTCCCTTTGTTTTTCATACATAGACATGAATCCATGACATTTAGGCTTAACTTTTCATATTATTCTAGAATAGATGTCTACAAGGATTCTTATCTCGTTTTCAAGCAATTCGGTGAGCTTTAGAGGAGAATGGCATATATGAGGACTAATCCTCAAGGCGGAACATAGTGGAGTACAAAAGGGAAGCTAGGAACACAACCAAAGGAATAGAGCAAAGGAGCTAAGGAGAAGGCACGCAATCAACAAACCGGGACCCCGACTCGTGAGAAGAACCGCGGCCAAGATTATTGCAGAGCGACCGAGATTTATCTTTTGATGGCCCAAAATGCAAGATCCTTGGAGGTTGCCCATGCTACTCTAGCTCTAAACCTATCCCTATTAATCCCTAAACCTGCAACATTGAGAAGGACGTTTTGATCATCCCACAACGGCTAGCAATACTTGTGATATTTTGGATTCGATTTGAGAAAGATTTGTGAGAGAGAATTCTTGGAGAGAAAGACTTAGGTTCTTGAATCATTTTCTTTTGGATTAAAGATTCTATTTCTATTGTTGGATTACTATTCTATTGGAGTTTTGAAGACGTTTTGCTAAGTATTTCTTACTTTTCTTTGTTCTATTGCTTATGGTTTGCTTGAACTCATCTTTAACCTTTCTTGATTTGAATATATATGTTGTTGGCTAAACCCCTGGGATTATAGGGTAATTGGTTGATTGTTGTGGTTTATATGATGATAGGTTGATCCTTTATGTTAGATTTGGACGATTAGAGTTGGTTTAACCCTCGCTCCTTAGATACTCGGCCTGTTCTTCAGGAACTGCAGCCGCGGTTTATCTTATAACCACCCAAGGTTTCTTCTATTGATCCGTAGATGATATATCTTTATGCTTGGGTGTTAGATTGCCCAAATCCTAGTCTTTGTTGAGTGTTTTATACCCTTGGATCCCTCTAAGGCTTACATCTAAGCTTGGAAAGAGACTTACCCGGTGATTCCTATTCTTAGGTACCTATGATTATGAATTTTAGGTAATAGAGGATTCAAGACCCTATATTGGATTGAGTGTGTCAGACTTCTCGCTTGAGTGAGCTTAACCCGAGACTTACCCGGTGAAGGTTAGTTCTATTTCCTTAGGTAGAGTGGTTGGTTTATGTATATGCCCTATCCTTAAAGCTTTGAGACTTACCCGGTAATAGGTGAATCGGTTTGGGATAGTGGATCGTGAGACCTCTCCCCCTATTTATTCCCACCATAGAAACATCATTCCTTAGCCATTCCAACCTTGTCCTAGTTTATAGAAGTCTTGAATCTCAAACTGCAACCAAATACCTTGATCTCTGGAATCCACATTGCTCGACTCTGCTCCAAGTACGCACTTAAGGTGGTACAAATTCTGGCTCTTAAACGTTGTTTTGCTAACAGTTTCACTAACTGTTTACAGGTCCCTACAATCTTAATTGTAAAGAACAAAATATATTATTTTGTTAAGTGATAGCATGAAATATGACGTAGTTTAGATGTGCATATAGGTAGTTTTTCCCTTTCTTTTGAGTACAAGGACATGCATTCATAGAACTTATCGAGCATATTCACCTATTATCTTGGAATCGAGATCTACACAAGATTTGTTGTGAATTTAGGTGAATTAGAGCTGAATTGGAGTAGAAAGGGAGCTTTCATTGAGCATTGGTCGATGAGGAATTCATTGGGAAGCATTGGAACATCATTGGAAGAAGTGTGAAGTGAAGCAAAGGAGAAAAGAATCGAAATGGAGGAACCACGGTCAAGAAGGAAGTTCCATGGCCGGGGTTTCGATAATTAATTGAATTTCACACGTGGAAAGAAAGGTCGAGAGTCTCCACGGAAGGAACCACGGCCGTGGTTTCGTGATGTCACCCGTGGTTTTCTTCGGAAAAGACCGTAACGTTAATTGCCACGTCAACAAGAAAGGAAGGAGCCTTTTAACCTAATTTTATCTTGTAAAAGGAGGTTGACGGGGTGCATTTTGGATATCACGCTATATATGGAGATCACGTTTGAGACCGGAAAGGATCTCCGATCGCTGATGATGCTTGACGTACTTGGATTCACTTCCATACTTCGGATTAGATTGCTTCACCATTGGAGGAGATTGAAGAGTTTCTTGATTCCGCTTTAGAGATTTGTGAGATTATTCTAGTCTTTGATCATTGTCTTTGAGAACACATTCTAGGATTATATATTATTTGATTGAGTTATTGATTCTTTGATGATTGGTTTTGTTCATCTTGGTGTTCTTCTTGATTGCATGCCCTTCTTGATTTTCTTTCTTAATCTTGAATTGATTATGATGATGATTGTTGACTAAACCCCCCTGCGATTCTAGGGTGAACGGTTGATGGTTGTGGTGCAGATGATGATATGTTGAACCTTAACAGATCGGACCTTGAGAGTTGTGAGACGAAACCCTCGAACGAGGATTTCCACGGCTTGTTCTTGAGGAACCACGACCGTGGTTTCCCAAGATCTGCCCGTGGTTTCCTCTGTTTTGCACGTTTCGCTTTTGCCTTTATCCAAAGTTCAAGATTGCTTAAATCCTACCTTTATTAACCCTTTCAACCCCTTAGCCTTGCTTGGGTGTGAGTGTTTACGAGTTCTAGGTAATAGGGGATTCAAAACCCTCTATTAAGGTGAGGAGTGTCATAGCCCTTGCCTTTTTCTTTCTTTTCCCTGGGTTTTGGTTTGGTATGAGAACTGAATCCTATCCTTATGACCTCTTCTTGACGAGACTCAACATCCATTATGTAGAATCCTTGGGTTGAGACAAAAGGAAGTTGGATGTTCACCGGACGACATCCTACAGAAGAATATATACCTTTGCCATCCAGCTTTGTCCGTACACATCCTTAGACATCTTGAATCGAGCACCGCAACCGGATACTTGGATCTTTAGAATCTGTATTCCCATTATTGTTGCTTCTTTATTCTTTATTATAGTAATTGCTTTGCTTGCTACACAAGTTGGATTACCTTTGCTACTTTGTTCTCACCGATTCCCTGAGACCGACTCCGGAATATCAGCCCATACTACAATTGATCCGTACACTACGGGTTCGCTATCGTTATGCTTAATTCTTTGATATAAATATAAAGCTTATTTGCACACACCTTTTGGAGGGAACAAGTTTTTGGAGCCGTTGCCGGGGACTAAATACTTGCTTTTGCTATTGATCTTTCTGCTTAAGTGTTCTTGCAGATTTGTTCTCTTAGGTGCATACAAAATTCTCGTTCCGGAAACGGAAAAGGGTTTTGTCAAAGAACAAGTTTTTGGCGCCAATTCCAAGGAATCGGTCAAGACCAATCCAGTGTATCGTTGTCTAGCTTGGTAGCTTCTTGCTTTGCTACTGATTACTCTTGCTGAGTGTTCTTGCAGGATATTTCTTTAGGTTTATGCAAAGGACGCGAACCGGTACAAAAATCGTTCCTTACGATCCTGAACCGGAAAAGACTTACAAGAAGAAGTTGACAGAGGCTAAGAAGATGGCCACTAACAACAATCAAGAGTTAGAGGATCTTAGAGCTGAATTAGCTACAACTCGAGATCAGATAAGGCAACACGAAGAAGCCTTGAGGAAAGAGAAAGTTGATCAAGCTACTCTACAAGAACAACTTCGAGCCGACATGGCCGATGTGGTAGCACAAGCCCCGCTGGCAAATCAAGAGAGAGACGCGAATGCTAGAGTTGTGATTAATCCACCTCCACCAGCACCTTCAACGTCTTACCAACACCAGCTTATGTGCCACCACCACCTCCACCAAGAGTGGAGCCAGCTGATCCGTTTGCGGGTGTTCCACAAACACTTGGTCAACGGATGGATCCGGTCCAACAAGCTCGCCGTCCGGGCGTGCATTTGGGAGATTCAGCTGATCGTGACTACGAGTTTAGACCTCAAGTGATTACTATGATTCAGCAGAATCGCTTTGGATGAATGGTTAGAGAGTCACCGCACCAACATCTTCAGAATTATGAGATCTTGATGGAAACATTGAGACCTTCAAGGTGCGAGAATAACAATTATAAGGTGCGTGTTTTCTTTTTCTCTTCGAAGGACAAAGCACTAGCATGGTATCAATCACTTCCCACCGGAAGAGTGAACACGTGGGAAGAGATGACCGCGGAGTTTCTTACCAAATTTTTCCTGCCATAAAAGACGGCAGAATTTAGAGCTAAGAATAATGCATTTGTGATAAAGAGTGGTGAAAGTCTCTTCACCTCATAGAAAAGGTTCAAGGACCTCTTATTGGATTGCCCACATCATGGGATTCCAAAGATTAATTTGCTTGTAATCTACTTTAAAGGCTTGGATGCGGAAGCGCAATTCAAGCTACAATCACTTTCAGGTGGAACTTTTATGGATAAGCCAGTTGATGAGGCGTGGGAATTTGCTGAGAAGCAAACTCTCACTATTGAGAAGTACTCACATCGAGGTGAGGAAGCGGGGAGTCAAAGCTCAAGAACTCCAGTGCTGAATCTTACCACATCTAGTGTCAAGGAGCTAAACGCTTTAAATAGCGAAATGAAGGCTTTGAAAGACCTTTTGACAGCACATGTGAAAAAGCCCAAGGAGAAAGATGTGGGCTATGTTGGAAGGGGAAACTAACAAGGGAATAGGAACAACAATAATAACCGGAACTACAACAACAATTGGAGATCCAATTAACAAAATTTCGGTAATCCTTATTCCCATGCTAAAAATTCACTAACCCCTCCTTCTTCTTCTTCCTCTATTCCTTTGAAAAGTCAAGGACACACTTCATCAAGCTCGAGCCAGCTAGCACGGGACAAGCTTGAAGCAATGATGGAAGCCATGATGGGGAAGATGCAAGGATTAGAGAGTTTCGTCACTACGTTTTCTATGGCACAAAGCCTTGGAAAATCAAGGGTTTAGTAAGGCCGGAGAAGATCCTAGAGATCAAGGGAGACTTCCCGGAAAAACTGAAGATAACCCGAAGGGGAAAGTGATGCCGATCACAACAAGGAGTGGCGCGAAGACCACCGATCCTACACCAAAGACGAGTGATAAGGGCGAGCAGCCCGTGGAAGTTGAGGTTCCAGCTAAGAAAGAAAAGGAGAAGGTCGTAGTTTACGTTCCTCCTCCAGCCTACAAACCTTCGCTTTTGTTTCCACAGAGAGCGCATCTTCATAAATACTTTGGTAAGTTCATTGAACTCATGAGAAAACTGCATATTAACAAACCTTTTATTGATGCAATTTTAGGTATACCGGCCTATGGGAAGTTCTTGAAAGAAATCCTCTCAAACAAGAGGAAGCTAGAGATTTTGGTGAAGTGAAGATGACTTCCGAGTCATCAGAACTCAACAAAACCATGACAGAAAAGATGCCACCCAAGCTGAGGGATCCGGGTTCGTTTTGTGTTTCCATCGGATTCAGAGAAGGCGTGTATAATGCACTCTGCGATCTTGGAGCAAGCGTGAGCGTTATCCTGCTTGCGTTGTGTGAGAAGGTTGGTTTAGGAGAGCCTAGACTGGTAAAGATAAAACTCCACATGGCTGATTGATCCACTACAGTACTCGTTGCCATATTAGAGGACATTCCCGTATGGCTAGAGAAGTTTTACATCCCTATAGACTTTGTGGTCTTGGACATTTCTGCAGATTATCCAACGCTAATCATTCGTGGGAGACCTTTCCTAGCAACTTCTGGTTTCCGGGTTGATTGCAAAAATGCCAAGCTTTCTTTCAATATAGAAGGGGAAGATGTGGAGTTTGCTCTCCAAGAGGAAAAATCAAGGGAGACAGTGAATTTCATATCACCCAACAATCCAGCGAAAAAGGGCAAGAGAACGAGCATTGTGGAGGAAGAACATAAAGACTCGAAGATTGGCCAAAATCACAGCCAAAGTCAAGGTTCCAAGGGCGTGGTTTGAATTAAATCACCCGTGAAAAGACAAGTCGAGAGGCGCCACGGTGAAGACCACTACCGTGGAAGTAACAGTGGGGTCGTGGAACCTGAAATTCCCGATGCCTCTTTAACTCTTCTTGAAAACATTCTTAAACATTGTTTCACCTTTTCTCCATCCCTACAAACATCTAGAGATGGTTCAAGAAGACATAACGAGGTGACGAGCGCATTCAAGAATGTGCAAATATATAAAGAAAGGACGAAGAAGTGGCATGACAAGCACATCATTCCTAAGGATTTGAAAGAAGGAGACCTTGTCCTTCTCTTCAATTCCCGTCTTCATTTATTTCCCGGTAAGTTGAAGTCTCATTGGACCGGATCATTTGTAATTAAACATATTTTTCCCCATGGTGTAGTTGAAGTATGGGGTGAATTGGTGACATGATTTATGACACTAGTTTAGGCACTCTTTTGGATAGTTTTTCATTCCATTCATGCATGTTTCCGCATTAGTTCGTGACGTTTACGCTTGATTCATGCATATTGTCGAAATAGACGTCTACACGAGTTTTTGTCGGTTTTGTAGGTATTTTGGGGACCTTTTAGATGTTATTGATCATATCCGAGGTTCAAGCCTCATTTTGGTCCGGATTTATGGTTCCAAATGACCCATGCTTGGAGGAAAGAAGAAGGCAAGGACCCTAGTTGATACAAGGAATGGTCTAACTCACGTTTAAGTGGTGTTTGGGGCTGTTTTAGATCCATTTCGGTCCATACCTCACCCATCTTGGCCGAGATGCTCCCCTGAGGAAACCGAGATCCTCTGTTGGACCACCACGACACTTGGCACCACCTCTCTTGGCCCGACCCTTGCTTTTGTGGAAGTACATAATTGATGTTACATGTTGTTTTTGGATCTTCTTCTTGTCTTTTCCCCTTTTCCTCTAGCTCTTCTCCAACACTCATCCATTGTAGCTTCTCTTCCAAGCACCCTTGTGGGTGTTCTTGGAAGAGGTTAATGTAGATTTTATCTTTGTAGTGAGATTTGAGGGGTTTTGAGTGAGGTTTCGATTGTTGACAACTTGTAGCAGCTCTTGAAGCTTTTGTAAGATTTGGTAACTTCTTCTCTGACCTTGTTAATGTCTTTTCTTTGGTCTTATCTTCATTTTCTATCCATGACTTGCAAGCATGCTTATATGATGAAGTTTGATCTAGAAATGTATGTTGTTGGCTGAGTAGATGTGATTCTAAGGTGAAGGAATGATGTTCATGCCTTGGACTATGATTGTATGGACTTGCATGCTAGCTTAGAATGGATTTGTGTTCAAAACCCTATCTCAGTTAAGGATCTCGGCTTGTTCTTCATCTCATTTCGGCCGAGATGTGTATGATCCAGCCGAGATTGTGAGTTGTTGATCTATTGTTGATGTATCTTGATGTTAGGATGTAGATGTGTTGAAATCCTATTGTTTATTGAGCCCAATCTAGCCTAGGGTGACCTTTGCTAGCAACCTATTTGAGGAATGAGACTTACCCGGTAATTTCCTCTCTTAGATACATAAGATGATGAACTCTAGGTAGTAGTGAGCCTCAACAGCCGCTATTGGATTGAGTGTGCTAGGATCGTTGCTTAAGACTTACCTTTTCCGAGACTTACACGGTAAGGAGGGGTTTGACCGTTAGGTAGTGGCCGGTTTGTGTAGAATTTTTGTCCTTAGGTTCCTTGAGACTTACCTGGTAATAGGACCTTAGGTTCGAGACTAGTGGAGCATGAGACTTACCCGGTAATTGCTCCCATTAGAGAAACACCAAACTCCGAACAACCGCAACTTTCCTTTGATGTTTTGATTGCATAAGTCCATTGCATAACCGGAATTTCGAATATCTAGAATCCGCATTCTTTACCTCTTATCTCCTATCTTTATGGTTTGTGTGTTGTTGCTTGTTTGTGTGCTTATATTTGTGATCCTTGTTTGATCACTCAAAACCACCAAAAATATTATGTTTTGCATTTCTTTATTCCTCGCACATCACTTAGCTTAGATTTACACTATGTTTGATCATTGAGTTGCTTGATTTCACCTCAGTCCTTGTGATCGACCTCGGAATACTTTCCTTCCTACAAAACGATCAGTACACTGCGGGTTTTGCTAGGTAGCTTAGAATTTTAGTTCGAATTTATAAATGTAAAGTTTTTTGTGCTACCTCTATAGAGTAACATGAAATTTGCAGAGCTTTCAAGGTCAATGGCCAACGACTGAAGAAGTACATACCGGAGGTTCAGATTGAGGAGATTGCACCTATCCTCCTCACTTAAGCAACAAAAGGGAATGGTCTAGCTACGGACCTTAAACAAAGCGCTTCTTGGGAGGCAACCCAAGGTGTTTCTTTATTTTTCTTTTTCTTAGATTAGCTTAGGTAGTTTGTCTTTGTCGTTTTCGTTGGTTCGTTCCTGGTTTTTCTTGTGTCTTTGGATGACAGGAACTAGGAAATCTCCAAAAGATGTGAGGAAGAATAGAAAAGTCGGAATTGTCGAAAAAGGACATAAAAAGGGATTCCACGGGGAAAAATAAGTTTCCACGGCCGTGGTTCCCTATTTTTGCCCGTGGAAACACAAGTCGAGAGGCGCCACGAATGGTTCCACGCCCGTGGTTTTACCAGGAGGCCGTGGTTTTCCAAAATTCTACGAACATATAAAAGGCCGCCTTCACTTCCTTGCTGCACAAAAAATTCCCCAAAACCACGCCCAAAGAGTGGAAATCGCCGACCCCTAACCCCGGCCCCGATCTTCACATCCGGCAATTGAATGCAACGAAATCTTCTTCCCTAATCGAAGCCCTCATCATTCTATTGCAGATTCTGTGATCAAACAGCACAAACGGACGAGAAATCAGCAAGCATTTTGGATTTTTCAGTCCAAAAACCTAGGTTTTTCTCTAAACTTGATCTTGGTTCGATTCTTTCGATTTTGTTGAAGATTTGCTAGAGAACTAGACGAAATTGGAAGTAGAAATAACCTAGGACTACTGTTGTTGAGTTTTCTGTCAGTTGTTGTCGATTTCTGAAAAATTGACAGAAACCACGGGGTGTTCTTGATTTCCAAGGCCGTGGTTTGTGAAGATCCGGCCGTGGTTTTGCCAATTATGGACGGTTTGTGTAGAAGTGATCGTAATTTGTTCAAAAAGAGTAAGGGAGCCTCTTCCTCATCCAGACCACCACCATTACAATCCCCACAACAACAACCACCACCTCCTAGACTCCCCCACATATTAGAAGAGCACAGAAAGGCCTATAATACTATCAAACCCCGAATCATTGTAGCCCCTAGGTACCTTGTACTCGAGGAGCTTGAATGTCTCAATATTTTGGATGATCTCAATATGATGATTGACAATGTCGAGGCTTAGGGAGTTCATTGGTATTAGAGAGCATGCTTATGAAGAGCTTACCATGGAGTTTCTTAGCTCCTTTGACCATGACCCTAGGAAGAGAATAGTTAAGTTCCAGATGATAAACCAGAATTTTAACTTGTCTATCAAGAGGTTTGCTCAGATTTTCGGATTTAGTGATACCACTTACGGGACATTCCCTAGAGCTACTAGACCTCATTCCTTTTGGGAGTGCATTGCTATGGTAGGATGTTCTGCACATAAGTAGCACCCGGCCGACTCTAAAGAGAGCTTGATATATAATCTATCTTTCAAGCTAGCACATCGGATTATGTCCGAATGTCTATTCCCTAGGACTGAGACGCCACAGCAGCTTAAGGCCGGTGAGCTATTCATATTGTTCAGCATGGCTACCGGTACCGATTCTGACTGTGCCACACTACTTGTTGATAGTCTGAGGAAGATCAAAAACAAGGATAAGGGAGATATCTGCGTGGGAGGGATTGTGACTCATATTGCTCGCCATCTAGGAGTTGATTTTTTCGCTTGTGAGCTTTCTGCAGAGGCTAGGCGTCTTGGTCTTGAGAGTTTCATTCATAGGGGTATTCTGATCCCCCGACACAGAGGGCCGCACATGCCGCTATGCCCTGGGAGGGCAAGGGTGCAAGAGGGATTCCATGGAAGGCTGAATACTCCATTAAGAACCCTCACAACTGGAAGCTGACATTTGAGGATATGCATGCTGGTATGGGAGGTCCGGAGTATGAGGAGGATGATGCTGCAATTGAGTCGGGAAGAGGACAGAGTCAGGACTACATAGATACTGGGACGGATACCGGTCCTAGTGATTATAGGGATTATGGAGATTTTGGTAGCTCTCAGGAGCCACCATCTTCATTTCCATCTATGGAGGAGCAACACGAGCCTCCTAGGAGGTCCACCGCCCGTCGTCCCTAAGCTAGTCCTTCCCAGCGGCGAGCCAGTACTTCAGAGTGCCCCACATGGTTCGGTGAGCAGCCTCCATAGCTTACAAGATTGCAACAGAGGATGGATAGCATGGACAGCCACCTTGGTACCGTGGAGGGGCATCAGATGATACGGGACCTTTATCATGCCTAGTTTGGCCGCGCCTATAACCCGACATGACATTCATTCCCACCACCGCTTTGATGATGACATTCACTCCTTAGCAGCTTACCGGACTCGTGAGTTTCTATACTTTTACCTCTACTTTTATTGCACGTTGGGGACAATGTGTGGTTCAAGTATGGGGTGGTTGAATACTATGGTTTATAATAACTTTTTGATACTTGCTTGTTTGATTGTCCATCGTACTTTGCATCTTTCATTATCTTTGTCACATGTTTCGTTATTGCATTGCATTTTGATAGCTTTGAAAAAACCAAAAAATTTTAAAAAAAATTGTGCTTCTAAGATTGGAGATGACCTCAATGAAGAAAACTACTTGTGAATTGGATTTTTAATGATTTTTATGTGTTTAAAATGAGTTGTGAATTGTGAAGGATTTGAGTTTTGTTGAATTTTCTTACAAGTTTGATAATTTGGAATTGGATCTAAATTATGTTGAGAATTTGAAGGTTGAAACCGCTTTATAAGTTCTTGCACTTCTTATTGATATGATTAAGACATTTCGGTTTTTGATTCCTTTCTTTTTCATGATCACCTTTTAGCTCCTCGTGAATATCTATATTTTTCCCCCTTCCTATCTGGGAATTAGGATACAATCGAACGAAAGTGTGAAGTTTGAAGTTGAAAGTGGCGAAGTGTGTTAGAAAATAGGTTTGGGAAAGTTAATCATGATGATAAGCAACTCGGCACCATTCACATAGCCGGGTGTTTGTGTCTTGCCAAAGTCAGATTGAGTGATACTCCTAACGAGTCATTGTATGTGCATTACGGTTTGAGGCAACTCGAAAAATTGAGTTAATGTTGATTTCCTAGGATTCGGTTATTGTGCACCTCTGTCATTGATCTCAAAAAGTAAAGTTGAAAATTTTATGCTGAAAAAGAAGAGCAAAGCTCTCATTGGTGGAAGTTGAAGTGTGCTTGAAAAGTTTGTGATGTTTTTGTCCTCTTTCCCGGATTTTGCACCAGATCTCCTATACATATCCCACCCTAACACGTTTTTTGACCTTTATTTGAAAGACCTTAAGATCTTTGAGATTTTTGTTTGGCTTTGTGGTCCAAATTGGATTTTTCCCATGATTAATTTTGATTTTGCTTTAAGTTATGATTCTTGTTTTGAAACTTTTGTAAGATGTGATTGTTCTTCTCAAGACATGAGTCTTTCTATTCACTTAACGGTTTTCGGAAAGCTATGAAACAAGTGTAGAGAGCGATCTTTGAATAGAAGCACTAATCCAAACATATTGTGTTTTTCCTTGTCTTTGCATTCATATTTCATACATCTTTGTATTTTAGATCTGAACCTTGCTTGGGAACAAGCAAGAGGCAAGTATGGATATTTTGGTAGCATGAAATATGACGTAGTTTAGATGTGCATATATGTAGTTTTTCCCTTTCTTTTGAGTACAATGACATGTATTCATAGCATTTATCGAGCATATTCACCTATTATCTTGGAATCGAGATCTACACAAGCTTTGTTGTGATTGTAGGTAAATTGGAGTTGAATCGGAGTAGAAAGGGAGCATTCACTAAGCATTGGTTGATGAGGAATTCATTGGAAAGCATTGGAACATCATTGGAAGGAGTGTGAAGTGAAGCAAAGGATAAAAGCATCAAAAAGGAGGAACCACGGTCAAAAAGGAAGTTCCACGGCCAGGGTTTCGATAATTAATTGAACTTCACACGTGGAAAGAAAGGTCGAGAGTCGCCACAGGAGGAACCACGGCCGTGGTTTCGTGATGTCACCCGTGGTTTTCTTCAGAAAAGACCGTTACGTTAATTGCCACGTCAACAAGAAAGGAAGAAGCCTTTTAACCTAATTTTATTTTATAAAGGATGTTGACGGATGCATTTTAGATATCACGCTATATACGGAGATCAGGTTTGAGACCGGAGAGGATCTCGGATCGCTGACGACGCTTGACGTACTTGGATTCACTTCCATACTTCGGAATAGATTGTTTCACCATTGGAGGAGATTGAAGAGTTTCTTGATTCCGCTTTAGAGATTTGTGAGATTATTCTAGTCTTTGATCATTGTCTTTGAGAACACATTCTGGGATTATATATTGTTTGATTGAGTTATTGATTCTTGGAAGATTGGTTTTGTTCATCTTTGTGTTCTTCTTGATTGCATGCCCTTCTTGATTTTCTTTCTTAATCTTGAATTGATTATGATGATGATTGTTGGCTAAACCCCCTGCGATTCTAGGGTGAATGATTGATGGTTGGGATGGAGATGATGATATATTGAACCTTAACAGATCGGACCTTGAGAGTTGTGAGACGAAACCCTCGAACGAGGATTTTCATGGCCTGTTCTTCAGGAACCACGATCGTGGTTTTCAAAGATCTGCCCGTGGTTTCCTCTGTTTTGCATGTTTCGCTTTTGCCTTTATCCAAAGTTCAAGATTGCTTAAATCCTACCTTTGTTAATCCTTTCTAACCCTTAGCCTTGGTTGGATGTAAGTGTTTACGAGTTTTAGGTAATAGGGGATTCAAAACCCTCTAGTAAGGTGAGGAGTGTCATAGCATTTGCCTTTGTCTTTCTTTTCCCTGGGTTTTGGTTTGGTATGAGAGCTGAATCCTATCCTTATAATCTTTTCTTGACGAGACTCAACATCCATTAAGTAGAATCTTTGGGTTGGGACAGAAGGAAGTTGGGTCTTCACCGGACAACATCCTACCGAAGAATATATACATTTGCCATCCAGCTTTGTCCGTACACATCCTTATACATCTAGAATCGAACACCGCAACCGGATACTTGGATCTTTAGAATCTGCATTCCCATTATTCTTGCTTCTTTATTCTTTATTATAGTCATTGATTTGCTTGCTATACAAGTTGGATTACCTTTGCTGCTTTGTTCTCACCGATTCCCTGATATCGACTCCGGAATATCAGCCCATACTGCGATTGATCCGTACACTGCAGGTTCGCTATCGTTAGGCTTAATTCTTGGATATAAATATAAAGTTTATTTGCACACACCTTTTGGAGCGAACATTAAGTTGTTGTGCACTAAACGTTTATTGAGTGTTGCAGATAAGGCGCCGGAATAGTCAAACAAGGACTAGATTCCAAATTCGATTTTCAAATTGAATTTTAAAACAAAAAAAGTTTATTTTTCTAATATTGCATTCGATTTAACAATCGAAAACAAGTCTGTTCTTGTGCGGACTTCATTCAAAGAAAATTATACCGGTTTGTTTTGGACTCCGGTCAAAAAATTGAAATACTGACCGTGGTTGTTTCCGTGTAACAAAAATGGCTGATAACACAAAAGAAACTACCGAGGGTCCGAACACTTCCGATGGTGGAAGTATCCTAAGGATCCTAAATAAAATGCTGCGAATGGGGATGAACAAACGTCCCAAAATCAATTTGAGAGGGGTCTACCACCGTCTAACTTGCCAAACCCACCGACCGGGACTACTCCACTTTAAAGTGGTGCACAGTCCGGTCAACAACCTGTCCCTCAGACAATACCGATTCTTGGCTCTCTGAGTGTGGGATAGCTGCCAGACAAGTTCGATGGAACTGATTTCAAGACCTGGCAACAGAAGATGTTATTCTTCTTAACCATGCACAAACTCGAGCTTGTGCCCGTGCCCATGGTCGTGCCGAGCCGCGTCGCGCTCGTGCTCGTGTTGTGTTGTGTTGTGACGGGACGGGTGGACCTAATTATAATTTGGGCTAGTCACCTATATTATTTTTGGGACGACCTAACTCAAAGTCCAACAATCTAGATGAGGAAGGCCTTTCAGGCCCATCTGTGCAACAGATCGGATCTACAGGCCCATCGGATTAGTCAAACAACCAGTCCAACAGATCCGAAAATAATGGGTTGTTGGGCAGCTTGTTGACTCCGAAATTGGGGGATGCAGTTGGGCAGCTTGCTGACTCCTAAACAACGGGGCATGTTCTCTGGTTCGGAATTACCTTCCGTTTTGGGCCAGTCAATGGGCTCCGAAGCCCAAAGCCCAATCCGTATCCCTCAGCTCCTATAAATAGAGAGATCATTCTCCTCATTTCAACACACCAACATCAATCTTCTCCTCCTCTCCTCAGCTTCCGAGCTATCCTATCTCAGAGTGCAATGCACTATAGTGGTTCGTAGGCTTCCGGTAATATTACGAAGGTCAGATTCGAACAACAGTTGTATCCTGGGATTCTTAAACACCGGTAACCGTCTTAATAGGGGTGTTTTTAAAATTAAGGAAAGAGATTACGATCTCGACTCTGCTCCAAGTACGCACTTAAGATGGTACAAGTTCTGACTCTTATACGTTGTTATGCTAACAGTTTAACTAATGGTTTACAGGTCCCTACCGTTACAACTTATATAAAAGTAATCTAGGGTAATATAAATTATCGCCCATATACCAAAAGAATTTTTTTTACACCTTTTTTAAGGAAAACAAAATAATATGAAAACATACTGGAACAAAATTTCTACGAAAAAGTTTTGGATTATTTTCTACTATTTTTTCTTTTGATTTTGTTGTCTAGGAATTGATTTTTATCGGGAATACTCTTTCCAAAATTATTTAACCTTTTCATTGCAATATTTTTATAACTATTTTTTGGACTTTTAGCCCGTCGTTTTTCTTTTCAATTTTATTTTTAAAATTTTTTTAAAAATTAAAAAATAGTTATAATGATGTGGTTATTGATCAAACTTTTATTAGCTTAATACCGAGAATCATGTCACCAATTTAGATAAAAATGAGACTATATTAATATCGATTTTGTAGGTGACAAACTGAATATGAGTTCGTAATTTTTAATTTTGGATTTTTTTGGTCATGAACAATACTTTTTATTATTTTTTTATTATTTTTTTATTATTTTAAAACTATAGACCGTAATACTCAAGCAAACTATTAAAATTAATTAGGACTTCAATGTCATTAACCTAAATTTTCATCGTCTATGTATGCTTAAACTATAAAGTACTAGACAAAATTTAACTAGTTTAGGGTAGGTGTGAGGTGGTGAGTTGTAAATGTTTTAAAATTTTGGATAATTTTATGTCTAAAAATATATAAAGGGGATGGTCTATTACATCTATATTTTTATTAAGGATGATTTTGTATAATGTTATCTAAATAATATTCATACTTGTCGACATACTATTTACAAACATAACCAACTGGATTAATAGTTAATTTTAGACAACTAATATTTCATATTGCATTTTTAACCTCATAATCATATTATAAATCTACATTAGATTAAATTTACCTAATTCACTCACCTAAAGTAGTTAACAAATAATCTTAAATTAATATATTATAAAATATATTTGATTAAATCTCGTGTGTAAGACACGGTAATATACTAATAGTGAATTAATTAAGAAGAAGTAGAATTTTGTTTTTAACTGCATGTGGAGATTAGAGGTGTCAAACGGGGTTGACGGGTCGAGTTCGGGTTGGATCACACAAGTTCGGGTTGAAATTGGGTTGGGTTAAAAAAAATGCTTGGTTTTTAAACGGTTTGTTTCAGGTCCGGTCGGTTTGGGTCGGGTGCCAATTGTTCGCCGGGTTAGCGGGTAGTATCGGTTCTTGGGCCGTAACAAATTGGTTTAGTTGGTTCTCGAGTCATTTCGGGCCGAATTATTTTTGGTTTTTAATGTTTCAATTAGAGGTGTCAATTAAGGTGGGTCAAGTTCGGTTGGGTCAAAACATGATATGATTTCCCAACATCTTAATTCAGGTCGGTTTTGGATGGTGCACTTTGTCGAGTTGAATCCGAATTACCTGGTTAGGTGACTTAGGTCAAGCAGCTCACATATATATATATATATATATATATATATATATATATATATATATATATATTTTTTTTTTTTTTTTTTTTGTTAAAACTAATGTGAAGATTTTGATTTAATAAAAAAATTTCAGGTAATCGTGTATGAATTATGACAAAGTTTAGGCAACAAATTGAACCGACGCAAATTCAAATTTTTAGAAAACTAATCCAGATACGATCCGAAAACAATTGCATATCCGGCTAATTATTCGTTTGTTCCGGATTTAAAACATGGTATCCGAAGATGATTTTAGTTGGATCGGATAATTATTCGCCAATATGATTAGTATCCGAATTACTAGATCTCTTTGAATGAAAATGACTTTAATTTGATTGATTGGGTAAAAAAAAATTATTTATATTGTCTTCTTAAAGAAGTATTTACAGAATGAAAACTATTATGCCAAAAAAAGTTAGAATTATTGTAGAACCTTTTTACATTCATTTTATTCAAGATAAGGTGATAAAAATTATTTTAATATATATTTTAAAAATAAACGGATATCGGAGTTCTTGTAAATATCCGGATATCTACAGATAACCGAACCGCATCTACCCGTTTCGATTAACGGTTCATGAAATTAAGCGTTGGAGCTTTATATACATTTGAACTTAGAGTTACATACCACTGCTTGTATTAAGCTTGAAGACGCAAAAATATGTAACTTAAACTTATCATTTTATGATGGCTTCATCTCCAATTTCTATTTGTGGATAAATACTACATATTTTCTATCTCTATAAATCATGTCAAAATATCAAATTAATTTTAAACCCCATTTCTATTAATTCAAATTGAATAACTTCTCATTTATAAGAGAAAAATAAAAAATGGCATGTAAGAGCATAATTGATTTAAAATTTTAGGTTTTAGATATGTAATGTTTTTTCTTTTATCAGTTTAGTCCAAATTAGCAAGTCATTTTACCTCGAATTAATTCATAGTTCATATTATCGCATCATTTTACTTTAGATTATCAAGGTTATCTAGGGTCCGGTTACTTTAGTTAATGGGTCATTTCGGGTCGGATTACTTCATCTTGTCGGGTCATTATCGGGTTACTCTGCTCGAATTTTATCGGGTCCGGGTCATTTCGGGTTCGACCGTTCGGGTTATTTATTATTTCGGGTTAAATCGATTTTAAGCAGGTCGGTTTTGGGTAATTTTCTTTTTTTCAAAATTTTCGAGACCATGTCAAATTTAGGTTTGGGTTCATCGGGTCGATTCACGGGTCGGGTCATGTTTTGCCAACTTGAGGAGACAGGCCACTTTGTTGAAAAGGAAAAGTTTGATATTGCAAGCAAGAAGTATAGAAAGTGGGGTGACTATGTATAAATGGTTGTGTAGCATTATAATGATGTTATAACCACTATGAAGTCAAAGGGGACATCTTATACCCTATGAATTAATGTCAATTTTAATTTTGGAAAGTAAAAAGAAGAGGGGAAGTGTCAAGTTTTGGGTAGAATATTGCATATTGGAAAAAGAGGGTGGAGAAAATAATAATTGGCTAAAGAAAGGCGTAGGAAGCTTACTTTTGTTCGTGGCCCCTTGAGGTTGGAGTGCCCATCAAGTGGGATGCACATGGAACACATAAATATTAGCTCATAATATATTTTAGCTTTAACATCGTTAATTAATAAGATCATTAAATACATGGCTCAGATTTACTAACGTATGACTGGCGTCCAGTGAGACTGCGCGTCAATTATATTCTCTGACACACAGTGAAACGGCGCGTCAAAATGTCAATAAGTCAAAATGGAATTTATATTTTGCCAATAAATTTATTTGAATATTTTCTTTATATAACCTTGAAGCGAAATTTGTGTTTTTAACAAGATAAAATAACTTGAAGCGAACTTTATAAGTTGAAGTGAAATTTATAACTTGAAGTGAAATTTATATTTTTATCAAGATTTCTTACAAAGTTATAACAACAATTAGTCGAAAATTCATTCGATTTCTCATAACTTGAAGCCAAATTTTATATTATACAAATACCGAGACATAGAAGTTTCATGATAACAAAAACTAGATTACAATAAATTCAACCAAAAACATTCACTAGTGTCCTATTTGGTGGGCACTCAAGTCGTCGAAGGTGATCGTATACATGTATACTCTCGATGAGAGGTGTGTCTTCCACACTAGGGTCGTGATGACATGTCTATCCGAACAATAGAGGAGGTAAAGGTGAAAGCCAAACTTAGAAGTTCGGATACACTACAATCAAAGAGTTTATAAAAATAAAATGGTTATTTTGTGGGATACATCTTGACATTTACGACTCTGCACATACAATGGAGGTTTAAAATTTGATATCGAGAAAAGCAGGATTCTTTTGATAACATATAAAGTGTTTGATGAAGAAATCATAATATAAATATAATGGGCTGGGCGGGGCGAAGAATATTAAGATGAGAACTCTAAACTAATCAACGGTGGTATCTATGTAATGTCCATTCCGAGCCCTTATAGCCACTTTCTTTTACTTTCAAACTTGCCTCATCTAATTATTCTAAACACTTCACTTTCTCATTTTAACATTATTTACAGTCTGCCTTCTTTCTTTCTTTTTGTTCTACATATAATCAAAACGATCAAAGGTAACTTATTTGAGTTGGATTGGGACTTTGTTATTTTGTTGAAGCGTCCAATTCCTGTAGAAGAATGAATGCTTAGGCTGTTAGCCAGGCATATTCCGGTATATGCTATTTTTATTTCCTCATTTAGCAACGCTATATGTTTTAACATGCCCACATTAAGCCGTCGTTTCATGAATCATGACCATGGCTTGGATTCGGCCTGCCTGTAACGCCCCCAAGATAGCGGTGGTGTGGCTTTTCCGACGACGGTGGAGCTTCTTGCCGGGTGATCTGTTTGAAGGCGGTTGGTGGCTCATCGACCTTATACAACTATTATTGTTAGGATGACATGCATGGCTAGAAATGCCAATGTTGATCCCAAAGCCTTTGAACCAACACTCGAAGTCCTCTAATAGTTGCAAGCTAAGCCTGTACGATTCAACAGTAGAAATTGTTTACCTAATAGTTAAGAAGCGTGATTTACCTTAAAAAGGTTGATTTATTGTATACCACACAATTTGGTCAAATCTAATTAAAAATGGTTTTGTCCACTAATCATGAATTTGTAGAGCACCTTCCCAGAACGCATCCGGATCAAATTCAAATGATTTGCAATAAAATTAAAGTGAAAGTGTACAAATGTTTGGTCTCCTCAGCTGAACAAAGGAATATCCTCTTCCTAGATTCCTCTCCCTTCTGTTACTATAAACTTAGCAGCAACACTAAGCTCCACTCTATCTCAATTCTGCAACATACTACAACCCTTTCCCACTTCGCAACGCATTCAACAGGTTTGCCTTCTTCTTCTTCTTCTTCTTCTACTAATTAACTACTACGTTCAATTTCACCTTTGTCTTGTTGCGGTTGCCTATCAATTCAACCAAATCCACTCTTTTGTCCTTGTATGCAAATTCTGATTAAACTTTAAATTTATTGGCCTATACTGTGTGTTATGGGTGTCAATCTTTGGTTGGTGATGAGAGACAGTGTTTGATGGGTGTAAATGCACATGCATGCAAGCCCAATATATACACTTCTTCATGCCTGTCGTTGTTATCTTTGAACCCAAACCCACCATAAGTAAAAAGACATATTTTGTTTACTGTACCGTATCTTGCCCTTTCTACAACACTAAAGGGCCGTTTGGTTTAATCTCCGAAAACGATAATGGAATGGAAACGAATCTAGTCCATACATATATTTTTGTTCATGAAACTTTATAGAATCATTTCCTCTTGTTTGAAATAATTGGAGTAGAATTTATGAGACCATTCCAAAATAATTAATGAACAAAGTACACATATTGACTAGATTGATTTTCATTTCGTTTTCGTTTTCGAAGCTATAACCAAACGGGCCCTAAGTAGCAACGGAAGTTGCTGTATTGTATCCCCGATCCACCAACTACAACCAACCAACATCTATGCTTAACTTTATGTAGTGCTGTGTCTACCAAAGTTGAAGAGTGTGTGCTTAGCTAAGCCTAATATATATATTTGGCCATTATATATCACATTACGTAGGCCCAACGTACCCTTTATACATGATCTATTCTTTTCTCTTATAACTCGACTTAAACATGCACATCATCATCATCATCATCCCCGTAACATCTTTTCTCATATTTTCCCTACAGAAAAATTAGCTAACAAGGGTTTGTTACGAACACAAACCCTTGCTATCACCAAAGCATGGCTAAGCAACAAAAACAATTGGAAGTATTAAACGCGCTAGACGTGGCCAAGACCCAATGGTACCATTTCACAGCCATAGTGATAGCAGGGATGGGGTTCTTCACCGACGCCTACGACCTCTTCTGCATCTCCCTCGTAACCAAGCTACTCGGTCGCGTCTACTACCACGTCGAGGGCTCTGAAAAACCAGGGACCCTCCCTCCAACCGTCTCCTCGGCACTAAATGGAGTTGCCTTAGTGGGCACTCTTGCCGGGCAACTCTTCTTTGGCTGGCTCGGGGACAAGATGGGGCGCAAGAGAGTCTATGGGGTCACACTCATGCTCATGTCTCTTTGCTCCGTCGCATCGGGCCTCTCTTTTGGAAACTCTCCTAAGAGTGTCATGGTTACCCTTTGTTTCTTTAGGTTCTGGCTCGGCTTCGGGATCGGTGGAGACTACCCTCTCTCCGCCACCATCATGTCCGAGTACTCCAACAAGAAGACTCGCGGGGCCTTCATCGCCGCTGTCTTTGCTATGCAAGGCTTTGGCATCCTTGCTGGTGGGATCTTTGCTATAACCATCTCCTCCGCCTTTAATGCATGGTTTCCTGCTCCTCCTTACGAGGTTGACCCGGTTGCCTCTACGGTCGCGCAAGCAGATTACATATGGAGAATCATACTTATGGTGGGAGCTCTCCCGGCCACACTCACCTTCTATTGGCGTCTCAAGATGCCCGAGACAGCTCGCTACACCGCCCTCGTCGCTAACAATGTGAAGCAGGCAGCAAGCGACATGTCCAAGGTCTTGCAAGTAGACATTGAGGCCGAGCATGGCAAGCCTGAAGCTGACTTGTCCTCCGTCCGAACAAACAAGTCATTTGGGCTTTTCTCCAAGGAATTTGCTCGCCGCCATGGACTCCATCTCTTAGGAACCACGAGCACCTGGTTTCTCCTAGACATCGCCTTCTACAGCCAAAACCTCTTCCAAAAGGACATATTCAGTGCAGTTGGGTGGATCCCACCAGCCAAGACCATGAACGCAATCATGGAGGTTTACAAGATTGCAAGGGCACAGACACTCATAGCTCTTTGCAGTACCGTTCCTGGTTACTGGTTCACAGTTGCCTTCATTGACAAGATTGGAAGGTTTTACATCCAGTTATTAGGGTTTGCTTTCATGACTATCTTCATGTCCCTCCTGGGTTGGTTTTATGATCACTGGACCCATCCCGATAATCAAATCGGGTTTGTGGTGATGTATGCTCTCACCTTCTTCTTTGCCAATTTCGGGCCTAATGCGACAACATTTGTGGTGCCAGCAGAGATCTTCCCTGCTAGATTAAGATCCACCTGTCACGGGGTGTCGGCTGCTTCCGGGAAGGCTGGAGCCATTGTTGGTGCATTCGGTTTCTTGTACTTGGCTCAAAGCAAGGATCCAACAAAGACTGACAAGGGATATTCTGCAGGGATTGGGGTGAAGAACTCCTTGCTGGTGTTGGCTGTTATAAACATGATTGGATTCCTTTGCACATTCCTTGTTCCTGAAGCAAAAGGAAAGTCATTGGAGGAAGTGTCACAGGAAACCGAGGCTGGGGAAGATGGAACTGCAACAAATCAGCAGTAGAGAAGATCTTATCAGTAGTTGTGCTTCTCTGTTGCGAATAAGCCTTTTGTTTCGTAGTCTGTGTCTCCATTGTTGTGTTTTAAGTATGAGGTCATGTAAGTTTGGTGCTTCTATGGATATTGAAGCCTGCTATGTGTCTGTTCATGTGCTATAAGCCTAAGAGTAAGCTGCTGTACAATGTTGCTTCTATGGATATGGAGACTGTTGTGTCGTTTCTTCTAAGATGGTTTTCATGGACACCGATCCTATGCTAGCAGATAAGCGTAAATGATGTACACATGTTGCTCTTCTGACAATTCTCAGAAGTCATAGCACGTAACGATATCCCTCCTCTATTTAACTCCATAAATGTGTCCACGGTTTCGCCGGCCACCGTCCCCGAAGAGCCATTGGTTCGAAAGCCATCACTAAACATCAAGAATCAATGTTTTTAGGACGATTACTAAGAATCAAATACTGCATACATATTTTTATACTAGAAATCATATTTAATTTAGCACATAATCTATATTCCGAATGAGCCTCATTTATATTATCTTTGTGGACCAAATGATGAGTGATCATCCCTAACATCTCATACAATTCATGGACCTATTACTAGATCAAGAGAAAAGAGTGTTGATGGAGAAGGAGTCTCAACCATTTCCATCACCTATCATGGAAGGATCTATCATAGATGAAATCTCCACCTTGATTATAAAGCTGTACAGGTGTTGATGATGGAAGACTTAAACAAAAATGAAGTAGTTTAATACACTAACAATTTATTGATTATATATATCGAGTTGCTTGGTTTGGTTTGGTGGTTTGGATTAAATGAAGCGTAGGTTTTACAAGACACTTCAAAGGACCTTGAAAGATATTCAAAGACAAGGAGTTTAGAGTGTTCAAACGACGAAGGCCTTGAAATGAATTCCAAGGGAACAAAGAAGTAAAGACCGCACGCTAAAGGAATTCAAATTACTAAGAAGATCTTCTAGGAGAGATTTGCTCAACAAGAAGATATGATCAAGCGAAGATCTCAACCGGTCAATAAAGATCTTACAAAGATCATCAACCGAAAAGCACGAAGATTCTCTCCTCTGGAATTTGATATTGTTACAACAAATACGAGAAGATTAAGGAGCGAGAGATCAATGTGTTCTCAGGAGATGAAGATCTACAACGTCTATCTCATCTCAACCAAGAAGCGATCTTCATGGAGAAGAAGAATGATCTTCAAACGGTCATCTTTCCAACGGCTAGAAGACCTCTCCATAGAAGGCTATAAATGAAGATGGCGAAGAACAAGTACAGAAGCTTACACGGAAACATCAATAGTCTTCAAGCAATTCAAAACATCTTCATTCGATCAAATAGTTTTTCTTTCTCTCTTTCTCTAAAAAGCTTTATCCCCAAGAGAGAGACAAAACTCAAGAGCTCCATTGGCATATCTAAAGAATGTTATACTCGAGTGTGTGTTACTCTGCGAAGTAACTAGGCTATTATAGCAAGGTGAAGAGTTGGAGCTAGATCGTAGCATTGGCTACAGTGAGAGAAGAAGGGGATTTCTTCTGGTTTGTATCTAGGACTCTTTGAAGCTGATAATAGATAGTTAGATCCTAAGGCTATACTCTGGGACGGAGAGTAGGCTATTTAGATCCGAACTTCGTAAACATATTCTCGTGTCGATCTTTTACATTCGGCATTATATCTTGCTTTATTGTGACTAACTTTATTTTGCAGGAGTACAAAGTCAAGGCCCTTGAAAGTTGTTTCAAAGCCCTTGAAAACAAAGTATCACAAAGAGCTTAGATCGACATCAAGGACCTTGAAATTGGTTTCAAGGCCTTGAGATTGGTTTTGCGAAAAGTTCCCATCCTCTATTCAACCCCCCCCCCTCTTCTAGAGTATATTTATCCTTTTTATTCACCTATCGGTTCTTCAATTGGTATCAGAGCTAGACTCACGTATATTGATTTAACCATTAGTGAGACTAATCATGAATCCTGTAGGTGATGGAGGATTTGCTCAAGGAAGGTCCTCATCTCGACCACCACTCTTCTATGGCAATAACTTTGCCCATTGGAGAGCACTCATGCGTATATTGATCAGGACATGGAACTGTGGAGCATCATTCAAAATGGCCCCAAAATCCCAACTACAATGAAGGTGTCCAAGTCCCAAAGAAGGAAGTTGACTTCACACAAGCTGACTTGGAGAGTGTGTTAAAGAACTAGAAAGCTATGAACCTACTCTACTGCGGATTAGAGGCCAACGAATTCAACCGCATCTCATCATGAAAAAGTGAAAAGGAAATATGGGACAAACTCGTTGTCACTTACGAAGGAACAAGTCAAGTCAAGGAAACAAAGTAGCATCTTTTACAAACAATAAGAGCTATTCAAGATGAATCCAAATGAACCAGTCAAGGAAATGTTCACAAGATTAACTGAGATCGTGAACAACTTGGACTCACTAGGAAAGGTCTTCACAAATGAAGAAAAATTTAGGAAGGTTCTAAGGAGCTTACTTAAAGCCAAGTGGGGACCAAAGATGACTGCCATCGAAGAAGCTCAGAATCTCTCAACTCTTCCTCTTGATGACCTCCTTGGAAAACTCATCACACATGAAATGGTTCTTGGTGATGATGATGATGATGATGATGATGATGATGATGATGATGATGATGATGATGATGATGATGATGATGATGATGATGATGATGATGATGATGATGATGATGATGATGATGATGATGATGATGATGATGATGATGATGATGATGATGATGATGATGATGATGATGATGATGATGATGATGATGATGATGATGATGATGATGATGATGATGATGATGATGATGATGATGATGATGATGATGATGATGATGATGATGATGATGATGATGATGATGATGATGATGATGATGATGATGATGATGATGATGATGATGATGATGATGATGATGATGATGATGATGATGATGATGATGATGATGATGATGATGATGATGATGATGATGATGATGATGATGATGATGATGATGATGATGATGATGATGATGATGATGATGATGATGATGATGATGATGATGATGATGATGATGATGATGATGATGATGATGATGATGATGATGATGATGATGATGATGATGATGATGATGATGATGATGATGATGATGATGATGATGATGATGATGATGATGATGATGATGATGATGATGATGATGATGATGATGATGATGATGATGATGATGATGATGATGATGATGATGATGATGATGATGATGATGATGATGATGATGATGATGATGATGATGATGATGATGATGATGATGATGATGATGATGATGATGATGATGATGATGATGATGATGATGATGATGATGATGATGATGGAATTTCCTAGACACCACCCCCAACCAAGGAGAGGTCGAGATATGAAGCCATATCGACGTCATCAAGAGCATGACGGAACAGGAAAAATGAAGGTTAAAATCCCTATTTTTGAAGCAAAGTATGATCCGGATGCTTTCATGGAATGGGAGACCAAAGTAGAACAAATATGACCTTGCCATAACTTTAGTGAGGAAAGGAAGATCCAGCTAGCTGCATTAGAATTTCAAGGTTATGCTTTAATTTGGTGGGATCACCTCATCAACGAAAGGAGAAGGACACTATATTCAAATATCACCACATGAGAGCAAATGAAAGCCTTTATGAGAGCTAGATTTGTGTCTCAACACCATGCTAGAGAGTTAAGGCAACGATTGTAAAACCTCAATCAAGGATCTATGATCACGGAGGAAGTTTACACTTCTATGCAAATGACAATTATGGAAGTCAATGTCATATAGGATGAGGAGACAATAATGGCTCGCTATTATGTATTTTGCATCCATATTTAGCTATTGAGATTGAATTATATCCTTATAACACTATGACAATTTGTTGCATTTGGCCATCAAAATTGAAAGGAAGACTAATGAAAGAAACCAAGCAAGCAAGTCTAAGTTCGGATCTACAAGATCATGGAAACAACAAACAATCGGTTCCCAAACAACCCAAGCCGAGAGCTCTCATCCACCAAGGAGGAAAGAAAAGATTCAGTCATGGAACAAGGAGATAGGAAACCATTGACACCTTACTCACAATCTCGATCCTTGAATGAGCCTTCAAGTGATCATAAAGGGAGTAATTCTAACTTTACTATTCATTCTAGAGATATTGTATGCTTTAAATATCAAGGTAGATGTCATTATAAGAGAGATTTTCCTAATAATAACGTTTTATTTATTAATCAATTTTTTCAATATGAGAGTGAGGAAGAGCATGATCACGATTACAACACCCACCTTAATGCATTGCATGAAATTGGTAGTGATAGTGATGAAGGCATTGAGTATGAGCATGGAGAATCATTGATTGCTAAGGGAACTTTGCATGCTAATATAGCTCCTTGTGAAGATAGTCAAAGGAAAAATCTCTTTCACACTATATGTCTTGTTAAAGGGAAGGTGTGTACCATGATTTATAATGGAGGTAATTGTTGCAATATTGCTAGTGTTAATTTGATAAATAAATTGCAAATCACTACGTTTTATCATCATTGACCATATAAGTTGCATTGGATGAATGATTGTGGTGAATTGAAAGTGAACAAGCAAGCTAGAGTGACTATTTCCTTATGATATTATAAAGATGATATCTTGTGTGATGTAGTATATATGGAGACTTGTCATATCATACTAGGTCTCCCTTACTAATAATATGATCGGAAAGTGGAACATGATGGTTATTCTAATATGTATAGTTTTGCGTTTAATGGTAAAAATGTTATACTGAAGCCCATGACCCCTTTACAGATTATTGAGAGCTATGAGTAATAGAAGAAAAAGAACAAGGATCAAGCAATGGACAAGAAGAAAGGAGAAAATCACTCCAGTGCAGAATCTCGGTCTTGTAAAGAGAAATTTCGCTCCGAGATACAAGAATCTCGCCCCAGTAAACAAAAACCTCGCCCTAGTGCAATATCTCGCCCCAATGTACCCGAGCCTCGCCTAGTGCAAAAATCTCGGTCCAATCCTCAAGATTTCTTTTTCTTCTAAGGAAGAGTTACAAGTTGAGTATCCATCCATTAACATCTTTCCTCGTTGTCTGGAACAAGGATTGGGGATGTTAAAGGAAGGTAACTCACTTATTCCTTTTGGTAAGAAATTGTAAGAATCTTGTCTACACTTTCTTGAGTATGGTAACAATTTCAGTTTCTTGTTTAAGATGTTTAGAAATTGGTTACATTAGATATTTCCTAGTGATAGTGTTCGCTCCGAAAGGTGTGTGCAAGCTTTAATATTTATACCAAGAATTATTCAATAAAGCGAACCCGCAGTGTACGGATCGTTTGTAATAAAAGCAAGAATTTCAGGGTCGAACACAGGATTTGGTGAAATCAAAATCAGAATAAGAAATCTAACAAGGAAAGATGCAACTTTCAACAATTGAAAAGACAAAAACTTGATTTTTGTGTAAAGATTTGGGAAAACGGATTCTAAGGATCAAGGAATCCGATAGTGGTTTTCGATTCAAGACTTCTAAAGATTATATGGCCAGAGCTAGAAGTTGCTAAGGTATGTGTTCTAAAGCGGTATGATGTACGGTGAAGTCTCAACCACCCATGTCCAAACCCAAAGGCTCTAAACAAAGGATGTTGAGTCTCGATAAGATAGAGGATCTAATGGAAGGATAATATTCTCAAAACCAAACACAAACCCAAGGGAATCAGATCTAACTCACAAAGGTAAGGGTTTATGGCACACTCAACCTTAATATAGGGGTTTGAATCCTCTATTACCTAGAACTTGTAATCGTTGACAATCAAGGAGGGGAATCACCGGGTAAGTCTCTTCCCACACTTGGATATAGGTTAGAAAGGTTCAACAAGGCTAGGTTTTAAGAAATCTTTAACCAAGGATAAAGGATAAGGCAAGATAGGTACGACAAAAGGAAAATCGGGTTGTTCATCAAAGGAGATCGTCCGATCTTAGCCAAGAACATTCCGATTTTTGCCTTCTGTGATGGTTAAACTCAACTCTCAAGATCCAATCTGTTTATGAAGATCATTCTATCATCATCTCAACCACAATCTTAAACCAATCACCCCATAATCACAAGGGTTTTAGCCAAGAATACACATTATCAAAATCAAAAGAGATTTTAAATCAAGAAAACGAAGAATGATGAGAAAACTTGAATCTTTAATTTAAAACCAAACAAAAAGCGTAAGAACAATGTTTCAATCGTTCAAAACTCAAATAAAACTCAATCACAAACTCCAATTCTCAATCACAAAGACAGAATATAGAATCAAACTCACAAAACTTCCAAGAACTATATTCTTGAACTAGAACTCCCGAACTTCCTTCGATCTTCCTCCGATCTTCCTCCTTGAATGCTTCCCTCGATGCTCTTGATCCTATGACTCAATAGTCTTGGATGGAATTGGATGATTCTGAAGGCATGGGACGTCCTCCTTTTATAGGGTATGAGGCGTAATCTTTCGGTTACAATCCTACAACCAATAGGATTTCATAAGATAAAAATCGAGTCATCTGTAAAGGAGATCGACCGATTTTTATAAATAATCATCCGATTTTTCTCCCAGATCGTGTGATATCTTTTAGTTACAACTTTTATCTTCTCAGGAGATCTTTTCCATATCTTTTTGCTTCCCTCCAGATCTTCTATGATATTTTGCTCATATCTTCGCGCCACCTCGCCACTTTTCGTGCCACCTCGCCACTTTTCCTACATTTTCACAAATAAAATAGTGTAGACTTCTATTCTCGGTAAATACATGAAAATGAACTCAAAAGTCATACATTTTCCATTAAATGAATGTGAAATTGAGGTGATAAACTCATAATATGCATGAATATGATGGTATATAATTCATGTTATTAGATAGTGTAGTGATCATTACTCTTTCAAGGAGGTTTATGTTAGTCACCATCATATATTATAATGTGCTAGGAAGTGAGCATATTAAGGACATATGTATAGTTTATGTTAATTTGGGTGATTTTCGTAGGCATTGTGTGCTAGAGGACTCAAGGAATGAGTTTTACTTGTTTGAAGAGTTTCCTATTAATTTTGATCATGTGTGCATACCTAGTTGTTATTTCAAGTTTGTCATTAATGAAAAGACCTCTAAGGATGTAAAAGGTCATTTGGAGAGGTATAATTTTTATGATATGTTGCACACATACTATTATGGACCACAATTGTTTGAGGATGTAGTTCGAACTTCCACGAATTGTTTGAGAGATAGTATGAGCTTACTTGAGGAGTTAGCTAGACTTAAGAAGGGGAGAAATGTCAACTTTGAGGTTATATTGATATCGCCTATGAGGTTTGATTATTATAGAACGTTCCATCCCTATATATCCTTGTAATATCTTGATTATGTAGCTTGTTAGTTTTCTCTAACCTTTGTTGATCCTAAAAAGTTGTCTTTAGAGGAGCAAGTAGTTGTTTATGCATATAAACAAATGGAGTTCACCAAGGATTTGCATACGAGAACAAGAGTAAGGTTGGAGGAGAAGTCGAAGCTTTCACCACGTGGAGATAGACCTTTTAAGGTGATATGTAAAGTTGGCAACAACGCTTATGTATTGGAGCTTTCGGAGGAGTATGGTGTGAGTCCTACATTTAATGTAGGAGACTTGAGTCCTTATTTGACTAGTGATAAGCATGGTGATGATTCAAGGACGAATCATTTTCAAGAAGGGGAGTATGATGAAGGACTATCCCCAACATCTCTTACTACTCATGGACATATCACTAGTTCAAGAGCAAGAGCATTGAAGGAGAAGGAGTCTCAACCATTGCCATCACCTATCATGGAAGGAATTATCACTAGTTCTAAATCAAGAACCATTCAAGAGGAAGTTTCTAGCTTGTTGTCATCCTTAGCTTCTAAGGAGACCATTAGGGATCTTTGGTGTCCAAGTCTTCTTTAGTCACATTATCATCCATTGAAGAATCTCATGGCAATGAAGAATCTTGTGGCATGGAAGAATCTCGTGTGGGAAAATCTCGAGTGGAGTCTCGACTTGAGGAATAAATTATTCTACATATTTTATTTTAATACCTTTAAAGCTCTAAACATTCTAAAGGTATATTTTATCTTTTATATTTTGTAGGATTATTTTATCCTTTTCTTATCTTAGAATTCCGGCTATTCAAGTAACCTAGGGTCGAGATCATTAGGTAGATTTGATTGTCGATATTTTCCATAATATGGTGAGAGACCCGTTCTTTCGTTTATGAAGTGATCGTTTTATTCATTCACATTCAATCAAAAAGAGAGTCTTTGATTGAATCGTTGTGAGTCATTGCTAGGTTGTTCTTGTGTGTGCTAATCTTCTTAAATATTGGTTCTACTAGTCGATCCAATCCCTCCTTGTGCTTGTTTCAATCTAAAGACTTGTGTTAGGTTGAAGAAGGAAGGTTAAGGTAATTCATTGTTAGGATTTTGATCCAATTGATCAAGGTTTTTTCAAGTATATATCTTGGTTCTTATCTTCCTATATTTTTCATCAATTTCATACATATTCATCTTCTTAATCTTATTATTCAATTTCAAATAACTCACTTGTTCTTTGAGTTTTCGTAAATCAGATTTACAATTACGGATCTAGTCCGAGATTTGACGCCGAGATATTTAAATGGCGAGCTTTCGTGGACTTCAATTTAGATCAGACAACCGGGGCTTCAACCCCGCATCACCAAATCTTCCAAAGCTCTTGAGTTGTCTCAGATGAGTAGGGATATACAAGTTTTATTAGATTTAAGATATTGAAGTTTGCAACATATATATGTATAGGGTCAAGTACAAGTGAGAAGGGTTATAAAGTAAAAACAATTGTTTATAATAGTAATTATCAATTGTTTAAATATATCAAGTATATGTTCAACTAAAATTTGTACAACTATATTCGAAATTGTTCAATGATATAACTAAATGTTCAACTAATCACAAAGTGTTAACTTATATCTCCAATTGTCCAACTAAGTAGATAATTATTTGCCAAAAAATAAGAAAATCTATTATTACAAGATTTGATTCAAAATAGAAGAGGAAACAAGTGGAGTTGGGCTCTTCGTCGTTGGGTCGGAAAACAGATGTGTTGGGCTTCTTCCATGATGGAGAGTGAGAGAGACACAATGAAATTGGATCCAGAAAGAAGGAAACGGGTGGAGCATGCAAGTGAACTTCTTCAAATTGGGCTTGTGCTTGAAATAAGGGATTTAATTTAATTTACAAATCAACACTCTTAATCATTTTTTATCCAAGAGTTGTGATTTCTTCTTACTTTTGACCATAAGTCCCATTTCTTAATTTTATTTCACGTTTGATAGAAGTTTGTGAGCTTTACTTAAATCACTTTTTTAAACCCATTAGTAATTATCAACGTAATATAATTGCACCTTAAAATATGAAATCACAAGTACTTAACGAAGATTATAAAACAATCCTACAATGTCCCATTTGGGATATATATATATATATATATATATATATATATATATATATATATATATATATATATCATAGCTAATTTTACAAATTTCTCCTTATCTCATATATCAATGTGAGATCACAACGACATTCATCGCATTCATCGTAGTTAGTACGTGTTCATCACGTTAGTAAATTTAATGTTATAGATCAAGTGCGAATGAGTGACATGATGATTATATGCAATGTGATCTCATAAAGATGACTATTGATCCTAAAAGAGATTAATCCAAAAACAAAATGTGAATATATAAACTTTATTATGCATAAATTAAAAATATAGAACACCTATCAAATTCCCAATAAACCAAGGGATTACAAACCGGTCAAGCCTCGAATGAGAACATGCTCATTAAAAAATTTTAGGTTCAGAAAAGGAATTGGATCCTAACAACATTGGCTTGAGAGAGAATAGATAGAATTTAGTGTAATACTGCAATTAGGGTTTTGCAAACGGTATTGACTTGACCGTTATCACTCCTACAACTAATGGTCTATGGATTGGACCGGATCATAAATATATAAGACCGTATTAACCTTTTTTAATTTATTTTTTTCAAAAATATCTTTTTGTATGGGTTCAATACGATCTGACCTAAACTCGGACCTAATCATATCCAAATTTTTTTCAAAAAAATTGTGAAAGGGGAAAAATACCCGTGACATGACAATGATGGTTTAAGACCGGATCGTAAGTTCTGATTCGGTTTTTCGACCCAGTCTAAAATTTCATGGCCCTAGCTTTAATATTTATTTATTAGTAATACATTTTATCAAGCCATGTTCGTTCCTTCATGAAAAGATGGGGGAAACCAAGAAGGGCTTAAAAGCTTAACAAGATTTGGACTAAGAAGATGATCTTGACATGATTTGAATTAATGATCAATGGTCTAACTTTTCATTTTTATGTTTGCAATTTATAGTGATGAAAGAGACGAACACTTAAGGTGAAATGAATCGTGTGTTTTTGGACCATAAATATAGTTATTAGTGTCAAATGAATTCACTCCATTCTACGGATCCAACTAAATACACTTGTGTTACATTGAGCTAGTGTGTCTTTGTGTTCATTGAATTGTCACCCCATTCAAAGTATCCATGCATGTCTCTCTTTAATGAACAAGAATTCTCTTCATCTATCAAATATGTTCCATGAATATTCAACATTACACTAATGTGTTATGTGATGTATTCATTTAATTATCTTTATAGTAACTATGAAATGAATGATAGGATATTATTCTATTCTTGATGTTTGAATGAAATCTTCAAAATATCCATTGTTTCACAATAAGGATCGCAATCTTCTCGATTGGAATCATATTAATTACAATAGTGTCCCACATATGAACATATAAAAAATCTCTTATACCTTTGGTTAATTTGTATTTAGTGGGTTTTGCATAAAATGGGGAGAACTCCATGTTGTGAGAAGAAGGGAGTGAAGAAAGGGTCGTGGACTGCTGAAGAAGATGAGATTCTCATCTCTTACATACAACGATGTGGCCATAGCAACTGGAGGGCTCTTCCTAAACAAGCAGGTATTAGTTGAGATCAAATCATCTCTTGTAATCTAATTATTGAAGGTGGGCTCATTTTCTTTTACTTTTTAGGATTATTGAGATGCGGGAAGAGTTGTAGACTCCGATGGAACAACTACTTGCGACCTGATATCAAGCGCGGGAATTTCAGTGTAGATGAGGAGAACACAATCATGAAGATGCATGAAATGATAGGCAACAGGTATTATTTTTGTTTGATCCCGTTGACAGTGTTAATTTATCTTTTTATATCCGGCGTTGAGGGAATGCACGTACACACAAGGCTTAGGATAATGAGATCCGTACGAATCTTAGCTCTGATACCATGTTAATTTATGTTTTATATTCGATGGGTCTAAGCCGTTGAGAGTTTGCAGGCCAAAGAGAACCTATATACAAGCCTTCCGGGTTCTATTCTAAAAACCAATAGGAGGAGTAGCCCTATAACTTATATGTTAGGTTCACGTAGTATCATCGTCGGATATTTCCATACATTTTAATAAACAGCAGAATTTACGGTTTGATATAAATATATGATACAGGTGGTCAACTATAGCCGCGAAGCTCCCTGGACGAACTGACAATGAAATAAAGAACCACTGGCGTTCACACTTGAAAAAACGATTGTTGATGATCAGCACTAGTAAGGAAGAAGCAGTAGAGTCGAGTTCTTCTATGGGTATCAAGAAAGAAGCAGAATCAGAATCCGAAGGATCCACAAACGCGGTGCTTTCAAAAGATGCGATTCAGAATAAGGTGACAAGTATTGAGTTATTGAACGAGGATTTCTGGGCAGAGATGTTATCGGAATCTAGTTTGTCATCGGAGGTTCAAGTTCAGTCGTCGTCTCCTTCCTTGAGTGATGTTACAACCTTTAGCCATAGTTATTGGAGTAGGGAGGATGATAGCTTGGATTACTACATATTGGGTTAATTCTTTGAAGGGCTTATAGTTTAGGGAGTTTTAAGAATCACTTTCACGAGTGAATGTCTTAATTCAATAAAGAATATAAATTTAGATTAATAACAATTTTCCTATTTTGAGAGGGGCCGATGGCACACCCTTGTTTTTGATATTATTTATAAAAAAATATAGAGATACTCTTGGAAGGATCAAAGTTGATGACAAGCACATCATTTGACGCATGTGTTATGCCACTTCCATAACAATAAGAGGACAATTATAAACTATTTTACGATGAATAGTATCATGTCTCCACATGAAAGACAATGATATTCGACAAAGAGCAAGGGGAGATGGACAAACAACACCTTTTTAACAAATAAAAAATAAAAGGAGACAATCCTAGTGAATAGAGAGGTCGACATAAAGGAATTAAACAATTCTGATGATCCACAGGTCAACTGGATAGAGAACAAACCAACAACAAAAAAAAATTGGAATTCGGAGGGAAAGCAATGGAGGGCATCAAAGGCCAGAGCACGAACTAGAAAGTCCTCATGAAGATGTTGTTAGTGAAGAACGAGTTAAACACCGCTAGAAAGTATGTATAACAAGACTTTGTCTTATATGAAAGTGAAATACGAAAACTTTAAGGAAGCGCCTCATGTCGATTGAAGCCATCAAAAACTCACAACAACGCTAGATACGATTCAATCAATCACCAAAATAATCATGAACACACCAAAGGTAAAGCTCTACCAAAACTTTGAGAATCTTGAAAAAACAACCCATTTTCCTTTCCAAAACTTTCCCTTATGTATTGTTGTCAAAATGGATCATAAAAACGTATATGTAATTTATATTTCTACGTGGAGATTGATTTCCTGAGTAGAAACACATATGGGTTGTCCAAACGGAAGCCATTCTCAATGTCACGAAGGCTCGGGATGAGAAGGTCTTGTAAAGCCTAGGTTTTAATAACCTAAGATGGCATTAGGCTAAGGACAATATAGTGGGTCCCATCAACTAGTTTGACAAAAACTTCACAAATAAGACTTTGTAACAAAAAACACTACGAAATAGTAAAAATATTAACTTATTATTTAGAAAATCATCACAAATTAACCATTCATGCAATTAGTACATTCCCGAAATAACTCATTAATAACATGGCAATTGCACACATGTACTAAAACATCAACCTCAACGCAACACATTTACTATGTTGCATACACGCATCGAAAAGACTCGCTTGCAAGCGATTAAACTCATAAGAAGTTAAACCAATCATTGGGTTAACACTACCCCGGGTGACCACGTCCTGCTACTAGCATCCCTACAACTTCCCTATGACCAGAAGTACATAAAAGAGTTGGTTTACAACCATTAGCTACATATCATAATCTATCCACGAGAGACTATACCATCACTTCATATATATATATACATGTAGTACCATAATATCCATAATATTCACATTTCACCACATGCTTATATCATAATATCTTGTTTGTATGTAATATGCAATTTACATTTTAATGATTTAGATCAAGCCTGGTTACCATTGCTTATTCGTTCTGACTCAGGGTCTTGCATGGCAAAAATCTCGTTTCCTGGTCCTCCAAAAAGCAAGCCACAGTAGCTCGCTCGACAACTGAATCTGAATATCAAGCATTAATTATCAGCTCATGGAACTTGTGAGACCATTTGGCAAAAATCTCGTATCCTGATCCCTCTATCGCACCCTCTCATGCTCTAGTACGATAACATTGGCACTAGGAAGGGTTAGCCACAAATCCCGCAAATCTCAAGCTCGTCCTCGATCTCATCCCGACCCGGTGGTTTTTCATTAAAAAAACGTCCCACTAGAAAAAACTTCGGGACGAAATATAGATCCTACCTTCTTCGTCCCGATAGGCTCATCTCATTCCGTAGATATTAAACTTTATATTTAAAAAAAATATTTAGGCTCAAATCTTAGTTGGAAATTATAGCTTTAACAGTTAAATTACACTCATGACTCAAGAATGTAGCCCAAATTGACAAATATTGAAACTTGTGAAATAAACTTGCAAAGTTATACATTTTAATATTTTATAGTATATCTAGGCCCATCCTCATGCTCAAGAGTCCAAGACGGGATATCAATATGTAATTTTGTCCTAAAGTTATATTTTGGATGTTTAGACGAGTTAATTATGTTTGGAAAAGATTGTTCAAAAAAGTTAATTACAGATTATTAAAAATTTTGATGTCTTTCGTTTTAAACACGATATCGATGAATACTTTCTTGCATAAATTGTTAAAGATAAGCTATAATATATAGGTCAAGCGAGATTAGTTCCGTCTCATCTCATCCCGGTCCTAACCGAGGTAGTGTCAGCCGATTTTCATTCTAAAAACACAAGGTTCGTCCCGATTCCATCTCATACATGATAGTCGGGATGAGATGTGATACAACCTCAATCCATCTAATGCTCAGTCCTAGGCTACGCTAGGCTACGTACCTTACTGTGAATCCAGTCATGCACCACAAAATCAAACATCTCTCGATGGACCTATCACTTTATTCAAGAGCATGTTCAAGGTAAGTCATTACAGGCTGTGTTCATCTCTCCACAGCCGCAGGACCAACTTGCAGATTTACTCACCAAGCCTCACTCCACAACTCGGTTTCTCTCATCTATGATCCAACCTATGTCTACGACAACTCAGATCACGGGGTATCTAGCACAAAATAACAAATTACAGCTTACCTTGCCCTGTTGATGATTTTAAAATGTGCATAGGAAATGACACTTGCCATTATATCCTTCAACAAATTAGATCTGTAATCCGGTGAAGTTGGAGACTTGGAGATACATGGCTTGCTGAAATTACGAACATCTTTACGTGCATCACTGGTTTTTGTATTCAGCCAATTCGAAGAGATTTCTGGAAAAGCTAGAATACTTCCATGCTACAACGAATATTAACACAGAAGCATCTCATGACGATCTAGTATACCAGTGGGTTAGACCTTAAAAGACACAGTATCTCAAAAGTAGTTATTTGTATTGGTCCAGAAGAATTAGGGTTCCGGCTGTTTTTATGCATAAGCCTCAATGTTGTAAATAATCGACTTCACCTCATAACCGAAACTACTCTGTTCTGTGACCATTCCAGGCCAGAATGGATAAAAGGGGAAAAAAATTAATAATAAACAAAGAACCAGAGAAGACTAGGATACAACATCCCTGAATTCCAAGGGAAAACTTGTCAAAATTAGATCAGAGCTCGAATACCAAATTTTTGCATCTCTCTTAGTCTCCACATTGAGTATATGGCATCCTCTCCGACGTCTTCAGGGTCCATTTGTTGCATAGCCCAGTTGTATACAACAGTTTGAATTGTGTCCTGCTTGAGATAATTATATATATGTAAATAAAAGAGTCTCAAGCTTTCTAAACTGAATGAACGGATCCACGTGCTAAGATCACAATTTCTTTCAAAAGCGATAACCTTGGAAGGGAAGGTAGAAATGTAGAGATAAAGTATATCAATTACCTCACTTCCGTCCGTAATCTTACCGTCTCTATCACGCACACAGTATACTTGTTGTGTCCTGAACTGAAAGTCAATACACAAGCAAAGTCTGGTCAGATCGCTTTTTTTACCCTACAATCCTCTCAGTTTATAGGAATGCTCACCTGGAGAACAATTAGGGGTGTACTTCCCATCATTCTTGTCTCCATTACATCCACCTCAGATACATGTAAAATCTGCAAAAATAGGAAATATCCTGTCAAGTTCCTCAATAGATTTGTGCAAAAGACTTTATGAAGCAGAAAAAACAAACCCGCTTAAATTGAAGGAAAGAAAAATGTGACTATGTCAGCTGGGAAGAAGGTTCTCCATGTTTAAAAAGTCCAGCGACCTTAGGAAGGTGATTACCCAAGTACATTTGTCTGACACACAAGGATAATACCGTGATTGATCTCAAAGAACCCACAGAAAAAATTGGCCTCAAGATAATAAATAGTCTTTAGTGTTTTTCAGAGTTAAAACTCACTTTACTCTGAAGCCAATTTGTTCACACAGCTTAGTTCATTCATGGAACCTTATGAATTATTCTCACAATTGATCTTGATTTAGAAAAACAGTTACAAATAGGGTTACATGTATGCAAGAATATAGAACAGCAATAATTTAAATATCAGCAGACCTTGTCTTCAAAAAAAGTACCCTGGCTCTGATAGGCTCTATGTTCTGCTAAACAACGTTCAATAACTTCCCGGCTGCAATACTTCTTCAAGATATCAGCATCCCCCTGGCACGGATTAGCAAAAAGGAAGATTTTAACATAAGTATTCATTTTACAAAATTCAGGGGAAAAAAGAGCAGAAAAATATACAAATGTGACCAGAGTTAAGGATTTACTTTGACATGTGCATTTAAAATAGGCTTGATGACTTCCTGAACTTCAGCAACAAAGTCAGGCAATGAAAATGAACTGACACGTGAGAAACAAGTATTTAAGAAGTTGCTATGACAATATATATCAAGTGAACAGCAGTGGTAGAGAAGCTCACGGATCACGACGACGTATTTCTTTGAAGGAAAGTGCAGCAGCACTTTCACCAAAAACTTTATCATTTAGACTGCCAGAAGTAAGAATAGAATCAGCTAAAGTGCAAATCTCAAAGCAAAATATATCTACACACTTGGATATATGCGTGGAGGGGGCTCACTCTTGAATTTTGTGAACCACAGGACTATCACTAGTCTCCCATCTTTCTTGCAGATCCTCTGCCAGCTGACATGCGTAAATTCAGAAAGATGTAACTGACTTAGCTTCACCAAGTAATTATAGTGAGTAGCCCTTATAAAAACGAACATAAATCATCAATGTATTTACCATCAAACAACATAAAGAAAAAAGAAGAAAATAACAATGTAGTTACACACTATTAATTGGATTCATAAAATATAACCAGTCATAACGAGGTGAGTCAAAATATTAAATCAAATTTATTTTATAAATGTTTAAATTGTTGATTGATAAAAACCTACTTGAAGCAAGGATCTTACTCCTAGGACTGCAATGCGAGAAGCTTAAGAGAAAAAACATATTTAGAGGAATCCTAAGTTTTGTATTAAATTTCAATATTCAAATCTGCATAATCAAGAATTGTGCTCCTTTTATAATAGAGAAACAAAACAACTGACTCCTAAAACTAAATTACAAAATAGGAATAATGGAAGAACACGTGGAGAGAAATGGGGAACTGCCTACTAACTAGGAAGTGGAATATGGAAAATTTAATAACCAATCAGATAATAGAAATATATGTATAATAACTAAAACCAACAGAATTGATATTCTGGATTTTTTCAGTAATTCGTATGACTTTGTATTGATTTAAACAAAACAAAGGTGGTTAAAGACAAAAGGCAGAAACCAAAATAATTCATCGAACACAACAATTTTGAGGAGTTCTCAGTTTCGCATTCAATGTGTGTATAAATAGAATTATAAGATTTATAGGATCATATAGGCCTGCAGATCGAATTGTAAAATACTAGAATCTCCATTAAAATAATTTAATTTGATAGGAACCTGATCTATCACAAAATAAATTAGTTTTAACATGAAAAGGTTAAAAACTTTCCTTAAACAAAGTCGGTGACATTCCATATCAATTTTTTTTAATCAATTTTCATGTTGATGCAAATAGATACATGAAGCCATTTAGACATTTAATGAAAAAGAACAAAACATCTTAAACAATTCTTATTTAAAAATACCAAGTCCAGCAAACCAGGACTAAAAATATATATGTGCCCACTGACACCGTTGAAAAGAAATAAGCAAAGAGGGCAACATTGAGAATTTGAGAGAGGGAGACAATGATTAGGGCATGAGATAGCCAAACAAAGCAACCCAATTGGGTTCAAATTTGAGCAATTTAGACATGAAATTTTAGTAGTAAATTGGACCACTCGGATCAAATTTGGTGAAACATGCCCCAAATACTAAAAAAAAAATGTGACAGATTATAGTGAGATCCTAACGATTTTACTGATCCTATACGATTTCGTTGCAATTCTAACTATTTCCTATCTAATACGTGATTCGAAACAGAATCTCTTCCTTAATAGTATGATATTGGGTTTTTTAAGATCTGGTTAAACAAGAACCACAATTAAGTTTAAGGCAATGCAAAAACCAGAGAAACAAAACTAAGCTTAAAAATAAAATTCTGCACCTCTTGGCCTTTGACCACAACAGGTTCACTCATCTTAGTCACACGCTTGAACACTGGAGTACCTCGTGCCTGAAAGGAAAAATAAGATCTGAGATCAAAAAAGAAAACGTACAAATGACAGAAAAATGGGGCACACGATCACCTTATCTCTAAACTCTTCCCACAATTTACTCCATCTGGATTGTTTAGTGGGTACAATGACAACTTCAGTCCTATCGCTTGTTTCTACTGTCGATGGATTGGTGTGATGCACAGGTTTCCTTCGTTTTGGCTTGCTGCTTAGTTCATCCTTGACAATTTCATAACCCATCTTTGCATAGTCAGCAACCTTTGCTTCCTTGAGCTTTTGGAACGCAGAAGAAACTTTGGGAGTAGCAGCAGAAAAACCAGTTTTAAATTTTCCAAATAATGTTTCATCACTAGATCCAGGCTGCTGACTTCTTTCACCAGAGGTTGAATTACTTTCATCTTTTAGGTCAGGGCCACTATCAGTTGCTTTCGTGTCAGTGCCACTGTCAGTGGAACTATCTGAGGATGATGAAGATTCTTGCTTACCGATCCCAAAAGTCTCTTTGACCTAATAAAAGAGTTGAGACAGTAGGTATACATGAATTTTCAGCAATCAACAACACAACAGAATCACAATCAGTATCCATACAGCATACCTCCTCTGTAGCGGCTGAAAGCTTTTCTTTCATGTTGACAGAAACCTAAGAGAAGTGTAGAATTAGAAAATACCTCAGCTAAAAATCTCCTTGTAACTAAACCAACAAGTGAGCTTTAAGTTTTATAGGCCGGTAGAAGTTTCATTTTCTTACAACCTTAGATGGAAAATATAAGAACACAAATTGGGCATTAAAGATACTAGCAATAGCACAAACTAAATTTAGCACTACATCACTCAATAGTTATGGTTTTCTAAAAAATATCAAAGACAGCATTACTAGACCAGTCAATAATTATGATTTTCTATAAAATATCAAAGCCAGCCTTTACCCTCTTCGCTGTTTCTTCAGCTTCTGTCAACACTCCATCTACACTCTTGTACAACTTCTCCGTGGTTTGCTTTGTTCTGCATTCGCCATTTCACCATCTCAGAGCCCCCATTGAATTGTCTGCTCAGCCTTGACATACAAGGGTATGTCTAAGCCTACGGACTATAACAGCTAACAAGTGTAAAGGATAGTTAAAAATTATGATGATAGGTACCTCGCTTTGAGATCCTCTGTTACTCCTTTAAGCTCCTCAGTCTTTTCCTTAAACTGTTTAACAGTCTGTTGGAACTCTTTATTGCTATCAATAAACAAACAGTAAACAGAGTAAAATACAAAATTGATCAGCTGAGAAAATAGCATATACAAAAACTTATTAACAGCATAATGTAACAGAGGTATTTTCTAATTCTACACTTCTCTTTGACAGGTTTGTGGATGAAACAGCTAACAAGTGTAAGGGATAGATAAAAAAATTTTGATGACAGGTTTGTGGATGAACATAATATTTATCATTGTCGTTGATAGGGTTGGAGACTCTGTGTGTGTGTGTGTGTGTGGGGGGGGGGGGGGGGGGGGGGGGGGGGGGCTCGGAATTCGTGATACTGTGGTCATATAAGAGCCCATTTGGTATTGATATTGGGATTATGGATATGGATATCAGTCATCCTCGTGCCTGTGTTATCGTATTTTTGGTACGAGCTGATATCAGATGTCAGGGGATATCAGAATCATACAGGATTTTAATACCAAAAAATATTACTATTCATACTGACACTGATATTCATATCTTGATATCACCTATACTGATACTGATAGCTCATATTTGATCTTTTCAGTATATATTTGGTATCAAAAACAAAAAGCATTCTATTAGACAAACACGGGAACCATTCCCATATCCTACCAATACGGACAGAACGATGGGGAAATAAGATAAATTCCAACAAAATGCAGTCTCGAATTGACCGGCAGCGGGATAACAGCTATCACATCCTAAAACACTAATCAATAATGCCTTGGGACAAAAAATCTTATCAGCTTCGCAAGACTTGAAATAAGAGACCGATACCTGGTCGCTTCGCCTTTAATCTTTTTCGAAAATTCATTGAACACACTCAAATGACGATTAGTCGTATGAATATTTGGCCCAATAAATCTGATTCTGGAGCTCGTGTTCTGCAAAAATCACAATGGTATCTTACCCAAAACTCCTAAAAAACAGAGCGAAAGAGAAAGGATGGAAAAATACCAATTGATACGACGAGACCTGGCGCCATAGATGCGGCTTGGTGGAAAGGAAATCACGGACCAACTTTCGGCTAGCCATGTCCAGCTGAAATTATTCCTGAGAACTTGTAATACGATTTGGCGCAGAAGAGAGAAATATTGAGGAAAGTTCGGAGCGAGTTTTGCCCTAGCTAAAGCCGCAAGGGTTTGTATGTTTCGTCGTAGAACAAGCGGGGAAAGAAAACGATTATCAAAAGATATTAATAAGATAATATTATTGCGTATTTACAAAGAAATAATAAAAAATTGTCAAAAAATCGTATGTCACTGATGTGGTTTTATCGGTTTTGTTTTTTAACTGCTTAAAATAAATTTGATTTTATTTATTTATATTTAGTGATTTAATTTAAATATTTAAAAAAAACAAATTAAATTTTTTCGATAAACAAATAAAAAATTGATTATATTATAAAAAATTAAATTTTAAAATGATGTATTAATAAAAATAAATTTATAAAAATTATTTACTAAAATGAAACATAAATATAAAAAGATGTTCTTAAACATATTGACAAATGTTTCCACTCGGTATTATTTTCACCCTTTATTAATCACTATCCATGAATAACGGCTATTTTTTAGTATTATGCTTCTTATCCCTCCCTACTTTTAGCCAAATTACAGATTTCAGCCACAATTTTATACGTTGCACAATTTTATCAAAACTGACATGCTTAATTTAATTTATGGACTTTACGTGATATTTGCTACTATAATCTACTAACTTATTATGAATAATAAATTTTATATGATCACATGCCCACCATACTCCGTAATTAAGAAATTTAAATGAGACAGTTTTGATATTGACCTAGACGTAATATCATTGGACCACCAGCATTCTTGTAACTCCCGGCTTTCTAGGAGTTGTTAATCCTCAATCAAGACTACCTTAGTTCAAGTACAACACATGTATGTTTCGTTTCCTACCTCAGAATGTAATCTCTCACTCAAATCTCTCTTTTATGAAGATGGAGGAAATGTAATCAAGAAAGTCAATCATCCAAAACACAACTTTCAATTAAGTAGATTTCCCTTACTTAGAAACAAACTTTAATTAAATTTGAAAGAGGACTACAAGCACTCAAACACACTAGAAATTGAAGACTCAACTCACTTCAAACACTTCAAGCTAGAAAGATCCATCGAAGTATTTTGATCTTAGATAGAGGAGGAACCACTACTTTGTAATCTCAAAATTGTTTCTCTTTCTCTTTCTAGTTTTTGTGTTTCACTCTTAGATGTTATGGCTTTCGATGTATTACAATGACTCACAAGAGGTCTATTAATAGATTTGGAGAAACATTGGAAGCATTTGCTCTATTACTATTTTACCCATTAAATTAGTATGGACTTTGAGTCAATTCAGGCTACATACTTTTTATTCTTATTATTTTTTATGTGTTTTTTAGGATTTTATCTCAACTATATCTATCTTTTTATGTGAACATTTTATATGCATAACTTACCCCTCTATATCCATCATTTTATGTAGAGTATTATCAACTTGTAATATGGGTATACTTAACTAACAATAGCCAAACACCTCCTACTTTCTCTTTCAACCTGTAGGCATATATGTACCTAATTTTTAACTACACTTAGATGGGTCCCCTTCTCTTCTATACCTATACATTATAATCATAAGGACAAGTAAGTAATTGGTGACTTACAAGCCTCTTATCCTACACGTTTTCTTGACAATTATGGACATATTTCAGCCCCTTTTCTTCATGAAAATGTGAAAAACAAACAGCCATGATCTCCTTAATTATGGCACAAATTATTACATAATATACCCTTAATCGATTATATGCCAATTATAACGATTGTTTCCTTCCTTTGCTTTCACACAGATACACACAATCATCCATTGTCTTCTTCAGTGCATACGTCAACAGCCATTTCAATGTTTCTATTGGAAGATATGCAATATTATAATTAGAGAAGTTATCTTATAATTTTAGAATAGTTTTTATTTTATGCTATCTTATGTAATCTTTATTATTCTCCCCTAACCCTATAAATAGGATAATAGTAAGCTTATAAACAACGTGGTTTTATGTCCACCATATGTGTGGTCTTCTCCACCATAAGTCTATCATGACATCAGAGTGGGTTCGATTCAGGACCTCAACTTACCAGTCCTCCCCAACTTATCGGCGCCTAAATCTACCTTTGCCACCGATTTACTAGTGGTACTATCGATCTAATGTTGTCACCGATCTATTGGTGGTCCTAACTGTTGGCACCGATCTACATGGGGGTGTCACGTACCTCTTCTTGTTGTCAATGAAATGCTTCAGTCTTCAACGTCGTTACTCTACCGTCACTTCGACTGCGGGGCGTATTGGAAGATATGCAATATTACAATTAGAGAAGTTATCTTATTATTTTACAATAATTTATGTTATGTTATCTTATGTAATCTTTATTATTCTCCCCTAACCCTATAAATAGGGTGATAATAAACTTATAAATAACGTAGTTTTATATCCGTCATTTGTGTGGTCTTCTCCACCATAACTCTAGAAGTTTCCTTTTCATATGTGAACAACTAGCAATCCTTGCATTCTGATGACATGGTTTATGACGTTAGTTTAGGCATTCATTTAGATAGTTTTTCTCGTTATTCATGCATGGTTTGGCATTAGTTCATGACGTTTATGCTTAATTCATGCATATTGTCAAAATAGACGTCTACACGAACTCTTGTCGGTTTTGTAGGTATTTTGGGGAGCTTTTGGAGCTTAATCGATACATTCGAAGATCATTCCTCGTGATGGCACACTTCCGGACTCATTAAGGAGCAAGCTAGGAGCAAAGGAGAACACAAAAGACCTTGTTGGTGCATGCCTTGCACCAACTCATGGCTTAATGATCCAAAGAGGGCTGAACAGAGAAAACCACGGCCCAGAGGCCAAAATCTCGACCGTGGTTTTGGACGTGGTTTCTTCTGGACCACTTTGACACGTGTCCCACGATCTCTTTGTCCGACCCTTGCTTTTTGGTGGAGTATTTAAGTGGACCTGCAGGCTGATTTGAGGATCTTCCTTCCTTTTTGGACCCTTCTCCTCTAGCATCTTCCTCAACACTCCTCCATTGGAGCTTCTCTTCCAAGCACCCTTGTGGGTGTTCTTGGGAGAGATTAGTGTAGATTTTAGTTTTAAAGTGAGATTTGAGTGGTTTTGAGTGAGGTTTCCTTTGTTGATACCTTGGAGCAGCATCTTGGAACCTTTGTAAGATTTGATAACTTCTATTCTAGCTTTATAATATCTTTTCTTTGGTTCATTTTTCATTTTCTAGCTATGACTTGCAAGCATGCTCTATTTATGAAGTTTGATCTAGATTTGTATGTTGTTTGCTGAATAGTGGTGATTCTAGGGTGAAGGAATAATATTTATGTGTTGGACTATGATTGTATGGACTTCCATGTTATCTTAGTATGGATTTGTGTTCAAAGCCCTAACTCAGACCCAAAATCACGGCCTGTTCATCCAAAATCTAGACCGTGGTTTTGGCCGTGGTTTTCTCTATTGTGCTTGTATTGGTGAATCTGGATGTTAGGATGTAGATGTGTTGAAATCCTAGTGTTTGTTGAGTCTAATCTAGCTTAGGGTGATCTAATGTTAGCAACCTTTTTGAGGGATGAGACTTACCCGCCAATTTCCTCTCTTAGATACATAAGATGATGAACTCTAGGTAGTAGTGAGCCAAAAAAAGCCGCTATTGGATTGAGTGTGCTAGGATCGTTGCCTAAGACTTACCTTTTCCGAGACTTACCCGGTAAGGAGGGGTTTGACCCTTAGGTAGTGGCCGGTTTGTGTAGAATTCCCGTCCTTAGATTCCTTGAGACTTACCCGGTAATAGGACCTTAGGTGCGAGACTAGTGGAACATGAGACTTACCCGGTAATTGCTCCCATTAGAGAAACACCCAACTCCGAACAACCACGATTTTCCTTAGATCTTTAGAAGCATGAGTTCATTGTCATAATCGGAATTCCGAATCTCTAGAATCCGCTTTCTTACCTCTTATCTCCTATCTTTGTGTTTGTGTGTTTGTTTGCTTATTTGTGTTGATATATTTGTGATCCTTGTTTGATCACCCGAAACCAACCAAAAATATTGTATTTTGCACTTTCTTTATTCCTCATCTCATCTTAGTTTAGATTACACTATCTTTGATCATTGAATGACTTGATTTCACCTCAGTCCTTGTGTTCGACCTCGGAATAATTTCCTTCCTACATAACGATCCGTACACTGCGGTTTTCGCTAGGTAGTTTAGGATTTTAGATCGAGTTTATAAATTTAAGACTTTGTGTGTGCATGTTTTGGGTGAAAAAGTTCTTGGCACTCTTGCCTTGGATTTGTGTCGTACATTTCTAGCGTAACAAGATTTTGGCGCCGTTGTCGGGGACAAAAACTTGTTCGCCCAAAACCTGCCCACACAGTCTTAAAAATTTATAAACTCGGCTGGTCACTCCTACCAGAACATACAAAACCCCACAACCGAGTAACAAAACTATACAAGTCATATATCCATACATGCGCAACCCCAAAACCCATCTTACATGTATGGAAGCCCTCGACTGATCACTCCTACCAGATCACTCGGCAGTCCTCATATCCTGCAAAGCATCTACAACACGGTATAAATTATTATGTAACAATTCATATATAAGATCATGCATAAGCACATACACACATCATAAATACTATAAACATCGAGCATGCTATCACACATTTCCCGTTTTATTATCTTTATAATGTTATACACAAAAAACCATATTTATGGTTGTGACACGAGAAGTATATCATTCTCGCCTCTGTTTCTTTTACCATCTGGAGTGGTCAGGTGTACCTCCCGTATACCATAAGGAATGGTGCAATACCCTTCCCGTATACCAGCATTGGCCTAGTCCCACAAAACCCCTCAGCTTCACTCGGGAATGATGAGCAAGTGTTCAACGCCCGTTACAAGGGGCCAATCAATCGTCAGTAATAATCAATATCGCATGCTATAAAGCATATAACAATCACCACTCATACATACATTCAATATATGAATGCAACTAAGTAAGTCCCATGGACTTACTAGTATCACAATATCCTCAACAATCAATCAACTCTCCAAATTCTCGCAGGAATATACACCGCCTAATACACAAGGCATACATAATCAGTCATCGAAATACACTGCTAGAAGACTCTACTTCTAGCCTCTAAGATCCTTATAAGATCATACACAACATCTATAAACCATAACCTTTACAATTTATAAACAAACCTCAAAGCTTCACAAGGCATTCATCCATAAAATCATCATCCTCAAACTCCATACATTCTAATCCTAGCATGCTTCTAAACCCAAAGCCAATGACAAGAGGAGGAATGAACTTACTAAAGAACTTGGTAAGTTTTGAAGAAGGTGCGGGCGCAGGCAAGAAGAGGCGCGGATGCGGTGACAACCTCCAATTCCGCGACTGCGACTGAGTGCCGCGTGAGGGCGGCGAGACACCTGGAGGCGCGGGGTGGCTATGGCAAAGCGCGAGTGCGGTTTCTCAACAGAACACAACTCTAATGTGCTCTTCGACAGATCTCTAGCTCAACACTTCACTCCATCTTAGGGAGTAACCAACGCACAACAATCTCTAATCATATACATATACATATACATATACACAACACATCAAAACGTCCATAAAACCAACCAATAACGAGATCAACTTGTTGGACTCAACCAAGGAGAGAAAGAAGAAGAAGAAGAAGAAGAAGAAGAAGAAGAAGAAGAAGAAGAAGGGAAAGCTCACCACTTCTCTGTAGGTCACCAAAAAGAGGAACACAACTACAATCCTACCTGCTTCTCTCAGCCACACAATACATATCATCATCATCATCATCATCATCACTTGAAGGAGAAAACAAGAAGAAGAAGCAAAGAGGAAGGGAGGAAAGGTGAATGTGAGTGAGAGAAGAAGAAGGTCTGAAGAGAGATTGGGAAACCTCAAAATGAAGGGAAAGAGAGAACTTAAAGAAGAAGAAAGCGGAAAGGAAGTCGTTCTAAGAGATGGCCGACTCTCCTAGTATGCCGCAACCGTGGACCAACAGAGCAGCACCTGCGGTGGCGCTCCTATAGGCGAATGATGACGCAGTCGCGGGATCCTTTAAAAGGAATGGATGTTACATTCATATAGGGCGTAGAATATCTTTATTGATGTGAAAATTAGTCGGAAAATGACTAAGGATGGATTCTAAGGCTGGAGGAATCATAGACTAAGTGAGTGGATTTTATGAGTAACGAGTTGAATTCTTTGTTCCGATTTAAAAAAAGAGTTAGGCCAATATTGGAGATAATTATATCTTAGAAGCTATATGGTGAAGCACGTAGTTTTAGATAAGAAAGTTGATTTTTGAAGAGTTGTGTATTCGACATTTTAGATCGCTAGGAAGTTTAGGAAACTCTTAGAAAGTTCGATAAGAGCTTTTCACTCCTAAGAGAGTCTTATGAGTATTCTCGTAAGTTTATAAATAAATTGATCGGTATGTTCACTGTTGATTAGGTACTTGATCTTGTATGCACGTGTGAATTACGTCGTATAATGACCGATTGTCGTTGAGTTCAGGTAAGCCATTTGGGCTTACTTAGCTAACTTTCCAAATGTTGGTGTGGACCATGATAGTGGTGTGTGATTTGTATGTTTTCTAATTATAACTTAAGTAGGACAACATTGTTGTTAAATGAGACCCAAGTGTATGTATAACGGGTCGTGGCATCACTACTCAACTCTGACATGAGACTGGGAGATTCTCCGTGACTAGCCCAACCATGGTATACGGGGAGATGCATCGAACCACCCCTGTTGGTATACGGGGAAATGAGGCAAAAGTCAAGGGACTTCTCGTGCCACAAGCATAAGCTGAATTAGAAGTGAATCACTTAAATATAAGATAATAATAATTGGATTTATATGAAATCATGTTGTATGTTTAATTTCATTATTGATGTGTGTGCTATTTTAGTACTCCTCATATTTGGATTGTTAGCTAATGGTTGTATTATATGTTGTTTAGATATGATATATGATAGATCAACTATTGAGTGATTTGAAAGGTAGTGGTCAGCCGGGTCCACGTACTCATACAGATGGGGAAAGGGATGGTTTTTCATATGTCTACATGTACATAAGACACTTACATTTTTCATCTTGTAAGGTTGTCCATGCTATTCACTTATGTCATTATCTTTTATACATTTCTAATCGTTTTAATTACATTTGTGCCTTGTTGTAAGATCTAGTTAAATTGCTATTAAGCTAGGGTCCGGACCCATTGTGATGTCCTAACCCGTAGCGGCCCGAGTTGTGAGAATTTGGGGTGTTACACTGTGGTTATAGACCAAATCATCTAAAATCTTAACACCAATGTCCGGTTCTTTTCAAAATACTTACAACGAAACCTTTTTAGTATAACTCCAATTTTGAATAAACTGACACCGACAATATTGATAAATCATCTCAAAAGATATTCACGTGGAGTTCAAACTTATATCATCAACTCATGTCATAGTCTCAAACCGAAGGTGATACGTACAAACACAAACTCCATAAAATCTTAATAACACTTAACTTAAAAATATATATATATATATATATATATATATGTATATATAAATCATAAGTATCAAGCCAACAAATTTTAAAAACGTCTTTCAACATTGGAAATTATCAAGTCATATCGAAAGCTTAACACAAAGGTATTATCCATGTACGTAAATCATAATATAAGTATCATGCCAAATGATGACATGAATTATGACCTTAGTTTAGGGATGCATTTTGGTAGATTTTCCCTTTGTTTTGCATGCAAACATATATTCATATCGATTATGTTGTTATTCACCTACTTTGTGAGAATAGAGGTCTACACATAACTTTGTTGAAATTGTAGGAAACATGACACATTTTGGATCAAAAGGAAGCATGAATATACAGGCAGTCAAAAGGACAACATATTGGACTACATCGGAGCATAAAGAAGAGCAAAGAAAGCTAGGAACACGCACCCGGAGCGTACTCTGATACCACGGAGTGGACTCTGATACCTCGGAGCGGACTCTGATACCATCAAAAAAATCTTGGCCGAGATTTTTCAAGGCCATCCTAGATTTTTCAAGGTCATCCGAGATTTTCCAAAAGGGAGTATTATTGACCAAAATCTCGACAAAAAATTATTTCGGGTCCGTCCGAGATTTTGTTAAAAAACAGCTCATGGCCCGTATGCCATAAACCCTAGTTTTTTTTTATTTAAAGAAGAGGTTGCCGCGAGGGTTAGGTTATCCAGGGAAGGTCGGACAAGAGAGAGTTGGGAACGTAGAGAAAGACGGCGGTAGCAAGGAAGAAGAACAACATCGAAGGATCGAAGATTCACATATTTAGCCTTGTAGTTTTGTGAGTTATTCTTGGAAGGATAATCTTAGTTTGTTGTTTTCTTTATTTGAACACAAGGTCGAACCTTTGTCATTGCTTTGATTCAGTTTTGTTAACTGAAGACCCATTGCAAGTATTATTTACCCTTTTCTTAGTCATTTTGGTTCTATGTCTTATTCAATATCATATACCTTCTTTGATTTGAATATGATTGTTGTTGGCTAAAACCCTTGCGATTTTAGGGTGATTAGTTGATTGTTGTGGTATAGATGATGATAGAGTGAACCTTTAAGTTAGATTGGACCCTGAAGGTTGTTTTTTTACCTACGCAGTTACCGAATCTCGTTCTGTACTCAGGAATCTCGGCCGAGATTTGAGTTAGAACAGCCAGGAATTTTGTTTTGTTGATCCGTTCATACTATATCCTTGAACCTAAGTTATAGATTGCCCAAATCTTAGTCTTTCCTGAGAGTTTTATACCCTTATATCCCTCTAAGACTTACTCTTGAGGTTGGAAAGAGACCTACCCGGTGATTCCTTTTCTTGAGTACCGAAGATGACGCTTTCTAGGTAACAAAGGCATAACCTTTGTTAGGTTTGAGTGTGCCAAACCCTTGCCTTTGTGGCCTAGCTTGAGACTTACCCGGTGATGGTTAGTTCTTGACCCTTACGTTGAGTGGTTTGTTTGTGATTTTGTTCCTTCCCTTACATCCTTGAGATTTATCCGGTAATAGGTTCTTTGGTTAGTGATAGTGGTTTGTGAGACCTCCCCCATGATCATTCCCATCGGAGAAACCCCTTTCCTAGCAATCCCAAGCTTGTTCTAGATCTATAGAAGTCTTGAATAGAAAACCACAACCGGATACTATGATCTCTAGAATCTGCATTTCCTTTATTATCACATTACTCATCTTTATTACTTTTTGTCTCTTTCGTTTATTTACCACGGATTGATTTCACCTTAGTCCATGTGATCGACCATGAAATATTTGCCTTTACTACGATTAATCCGTACACTACGGGTTCGCTATTGCTTATATTCTTGGTATAAATTTAAAGCTATTTGTCTTCATATACACACACGTTTTGGAGCGAACAAGTTTTTGGCGCCGTTGCTAGGGAGTTAGTCTAGACCAAGCGGTATTTGGTTTGCTAAGATTGTTCTTACTTTTGCTATTGATCATTCTGTTTGAGTGCTCTTGCAGATTTGTGTTATTAGGTTTATGCGAAGATCTCACACCGGCAAGGAGTTAGTTCCCTACGATCTTGAGCGGGAAAAGACTTAAAAGAGACGGTTACGAGAAGCTAAGATGGCTTTAGAAGAAAGAGATGTTCATGATGAGTTAGATGATGCCTTAGAACAAGTAAGGCTTCGAGATGATGCTCTCGTTGGAGAGAGAGATGTCCACGTGAGAGAGAAGCAGCTCTTCGAGCTGACATGGATGAGTTACAAGCTTCTATGAGGCGTTTGCTCCTTGAAAGAGGAAACAACGCTGGAGTGGAAGATCCACCACCCGCTGTAGTACATGCTATACCTCACCATCCGATGAGGATTGATCCGTTTGTGGGAGAGCCACAAACGTTGGGACAGAGGATGGATCCCGCTCAAAGAGTGCGCCGTCAGGGCGTTAATATAGGAGATTCAACTGCTCATGATTACGACCTCCGCCCTCAAGTTCTTCAGATGATCCGACAAAATCAATTTGGAGGATTAGAGGGGGAGTCACCACATCATTACTTGCAAAACTACAAGATTCTTATGGAGACGTTACGGTCTCCACGTTTAGAGAATGATAATCACAAGCTGAGGGGTTTCTCTTTCTCCTTGAAGGATAAAGCTCTAACTTAGTATCAGTCACTACCGTTCAGAAGAGTGAGAACTTGGGAGGAGAAGACTACAAAATTCCTCACCAAGTTCTTTCCGCCATCAAAGACTACAGAGTTAAGAGGTAAAATAAATGCTTTTGTTACGAAGGATAAAGAGAGTTTATTCAAGTCATGGGAAAGGTTCAAAGATCTTTTGTTGGATTGTCCACATCATGGGATACCAAAAATCGAGCTTCTAGATTACTTCATAGGTTTGGATGAGGAAACTCAGTTCAAGCTTCAAACCCTTTTCGGAGAGACGTTCATGGAGAAGCCGGTAGATGAAGCTTGGAATTTGTGGAGAAGCAAGCTTTGGTCATTGAGAAGTATTCTTATCGGAGAGTAGATGATCGACTCCGGCGACCCGTAGTCCATGAGGTAAGTCTTACTACCACTAATAGTGCTCAAATTGATATTCTTAACAATGAAGTGAAAGCTTTGAAGGTGTTGTTGAAAGTTCAAACACAAGCGCTGGCACAAGCTAGATTGCCACCGAAAGAATAAGATGTTAACTGCATGGGACGAGGCAACTATCAAGGGCCGTGGAACTTCAACAACAACAGAAATTTTCAAAGATGAGGCGGTTGGCGTCCCGATCATAGTCATCCCGGATTCTCATACTCAAATCCAGATGGCGCACTCAACCCGCCCACATCCTCCAACACTACTCTACCACCACACAGTCAAGAACCACCACCGGGATTCAATCAACCTCCCAAGGATCAAACGAAGGAAAATTTGTAGGCATTGATGGGAAGGTTGAGTGGTTTGGAGAGCACCGTTACTTCTATTTCTAAGGTTCAAAAGGCCTTGAAAAATCAAGTGTTTAGCAAGGCGGGAGAAACTCCTAGAGATCTAGGAAAGCTCCCGGGAAGGACGGAGAATAATCCTCAAGGGTAAGTGATGGCAATCACAACTAGAAGCGGCTTGAAAATCAATAAGCCAATGCCCAATACTGCGGACTAGGGAAAACAAGTGGCGATCGAGAAAGATCCACAACCGAAAGAGAAAGAAAAGGAGAAGGAGCCGGTTTACATACCTCCTACAACTTATAAGCATCCACTTCCATTCCCTCAATCGAAAGCTAGAGCGCGCTTGTTTAAACATTTCGGTAAGTTCCTAGAATTCATGAGTAAGTTGCATATTAATACCTTTTATGGATGTTATTGTAGGTATGCCCGCTTATGGGAAGTTCTTCAAGGAAATCCTCTCCAACAAGAGGAAGCTCGAAGATTATGGAGAAGTGAGGATGACTAAAAGGTCTTCTAAACTTATCCAAATCATGAAGGAGGAGATGCCACCGAAGTTAAGAGACTCCATATCTTTTTGTGTGCCAATAGGCGTGAGAGAGGTCACCTACGAAGCATTATGCGATCTAGGAGCGAGTGTGAGCATCATACCACTTGCATTGTGCAAGAGGATAGGGCTTCGAGATCCACAACCTGTAAGAGCCTTAGTTTTTAGGTGTTGAGTAGTGTTGAGACAGGACCTAGCCACCCCTACGGGTCCAGTGGGCCGCCCCTACGGGTCCTGTGGTCTGCCCCTGCGGCACTGCAGGTCCGCCTCTACGGTTTCCTACGACTGCAGCCGTCTTTGTTGACCTCTTGACCCGTGCTTTAGCTTGGCTTCCTATATAAGCTTTCCTTTGCTTCCTGATGAGGGTTTCTTCCCCATCTTCAGCCTTCTTCTCCTCACGTTCATCTTCTTCTCTTCCTCTCTTCCTCTCTTCCTCTCTTCCTTTGATCTTCTTCTTTGATCTTATTCTTGTTTTGGAATCAAGAGCAGATCTTGGTTTAGATTGGTGCTGGTTGAAGCTTTGATGTTGATGTTGAATTTTTGAGGTTGTTGTTGTGGTGGAGTTGTGTGTGAGTAGTGGTGTGGACGTCCTTCCTTTCCTTGTTGTTGTGGTAAGTCTTCTTCCTCTTTCTCTCTTCATTTCTCCTCTTCTTCTTCTTCTTAAATTAGGAATCCACAAGATTTAGTCTTGTGTTGATCTTCCCGGATTTTAATGTTGATCATATGTATGTATATATGTATGTGGCTGCCTTTGGGGCAATGAAGAAGTGAAGATATCAAGAGAAGGATCGAAGAGAAGTCTGGGCCAACTTTTTGCACATCAGCCGCCCTTGCGCCTGAGCTGAGACGCCCCTACGCCTGGGTTGATCCGCCTTGCGCCAAAGTTGGTCCGCCCCTGCGCCTCACTGGTACAGCGCCCTTGCGTCTCTTGCTTCCGCCGGTACGTGTCCAGGACATACCTAGTGGGTATGTTTCCTTCGTTCCTTTCCTTTGGCCTTGGCTTTAGATATGGCTAGGCTAGAATGGGTTATTATGAGCTTGATGAGGGAATGTGCCTTAGGCACTTGTATGTATGTTGAGGATCTGAGGTCTAGATGTGAGTTATAGTTGGTTATGGTTATGAGGTGTAGGAGAAGCGTCTTCTAGCCTTTACAACATTTGATATTGTGTATGCCTTGCTTATACAGGCGTTAATTGTTTCCTTGAGGGGAAACTGTGACGTGGTATATGTTTACGAGTATTTTAGGTAAGTCCATATGACTTACTTAGCGAGCAGTTGTGGATTTGAGTGGTTGTGATGGTTGTGTGTGTTCGCATATGGTTGTTGCATTTATAACCTAAACCGGACTAGGATGACCACTTCATTACCTTATATGGCCCAAGTGTATTATAATCGGGCGGTGACCACTTGTTAAAGCTTGTCGAGAGTGGAGAAGGTGCTCGGAAGCCAGTAGCTCAGGGAGGACGTAGCTCCTCACGCAAAACCTGAGTTAAAGGGGGAAGAGGCGAGGTTCTTTAGGCTCCTCGTACAACAAAAAGAAGTTGAATTAGTAATGGAATAACGTAATCAAAGAGAATAAACGGTTGTGTGTGACATTGCATATTATGATGTGTTGGTTTGTATGTGCTATTGCTTCATTCTTATTCATTTCTGTTAGCTAACGATTTATACCGTGTTGTAGATGATCTGCAGGTTAGGAAGACTGCAGAGTGAGCCAGACAGGGTGATCAACCGAGGGCTTCTATACACTAGGATATGAGAGGGTTTTGGGGTGTTTTATCCTTTATAGATATGATGTTGTTGTTTTGTACTCGGTTATGATTTTGTAAACCTTATGATGTATCTATTGTATAGTTTTATGTATTTGGTTTTAATCTATATGTGCCTTGTTGTAAGATTCAGTGAACTTGTTGTCAAGCTAGGGTCAGGATCCATTGTGAGATCCTAGCCCGTAGCGCCCCGAGTCCCATGGATTTGGGGTGTTACACGACCCGTCAAGATGACCTTGTACATGACGGATTGATCGATCACACATCCGGTGGGATTCCTTGAGGATATCCCCGTCCAGCTCGGTAAATTCTGCATCCCTATCAACTTTGTTGTGCTAGACATTCCTGCAGATTATCCAGTTTTGATCATTCTCGGAAAAACACATTTCCTAACAATCCCAACCTTGTCCTAGATCTGTAGAAGCTTTGAATCGAAAATCACAACCGGATACTATGATCTCTAGAATATGCATTTCCTTTATTATCACATTAATCATCTTTATTGCTTTTGTCTCTTTCGTTTATTTGTCTACTCTTTCATTGATTTGCAACAAATTGATTTCACCTTAGTCCTTGTGACACCCTGAAATATTTGCCTTTACTACGATTGATCTGTACAATGTGGGCTCGCTATTGTTTATATTTTGGTATAAATTTAAAGCTATTTGTCTTCACATACACACATATTTTGGAGCGAACACCAAACATATTCGAAAACGCAAAAACATGCTTATTATAACACAACAACTTAAACACAATCATGCTCATATAAAAACGCTCACAAGTACTTGCCTCAAAAAATCTTACGCAACGCTCAAAGCCCAAAAACGATCACGTCAACTAAAACTCGTCAATCAACCTAAACAAGTAAAATCACATAATCAACACACATATACTAATACTATATATCACAACACCGTCTAATAGATGTAAGAATGACTTACATAGTCCCAGTTCGAGTTTGGGTCGTACTTCTCTTAGGGTTTGTCCGAAACCCGTTATCCAAACCGGGAACGTACCTATAATGTCCAACTAGGCATTTATGTTCTAATATCCAACTTATATCTCAATACACAACAACCATTTTCGAGGATTTCAAGAAAACTTACGTAGTGTCAAAACGAAAGTCAATCGGCGATTGTTGAACTTTGACTCGTTAGACCTTTGCCGAAGGAGTTTTCGAACCTAACACCAAAACTAAACAAATTTAGCTTCATAAGCTAAACGGGGGTGTGTATATATATATACAAAGAATAATACTCGTAATAAAAACTTGTGTCAAAGATATGTAAATACACTTTTTGAGGCAAAATGTGTAATTTTATAAATATGGGTCATTTCATGTGAATTAAACTTTGGGCCATTTTTAGTAATAAACCAAAAGAGGGAATAATTGCAAAATTCCAAAAGTAGATTCATTTACGTAATAATAAAATTTGGCAAAAATCTGTAAATAATCCAATAGGAGCTTAATTGTTAACTCATAATATGGGTCAATAATGTAAATATAAAATTGGGAGGTATACTATAATCACACCAAATTATCGGAACCCTAATTGTAAATAGAGGAAAAAACTTGGGATTGGTTGTCCGGTGGCGGAAGAGGACAACAAGGAGCCAGGCTTCGTTCGGCGACGAGGATGGCAGACAACAACGACCCTTATCCGGAATTGACGAGGCAGAACTGATATGGCTTCGACCGGCGATATGGTAACAACAAAGAGGGCGGAGAAGGACAGACAACAAGGAAGAGGTGACAATTCCTAGTGGTGGTGGTGGTGCGAGGTTGTCCCTGGACCTTCGGTCGGCGTTGTTGGCTCTCCCAAGAGACAACGGTGGTGAGGCGACGGTTCTCGGTGACTTGACAAAAAAGAGAGGAAGAGGAAAGGACGATGAGACGAGTGGTAGAAGAGATGAGAGATTGAGGGAGGCTGAGCGGGAGGGTGTCCTGGTTGCTTGAGGGGGAGCCGAAAAGCAAAAGCAAAGAGGAGAGTTGAGAGAGCGGAGGAAGGCGAGTGTATAGAGGGGTGAGTTGAGGGGAAGATAGAGGAAAAGAATGGAAGAGAAAGGAGTGAAGGTGTGGTGTGGGGATGAGAGACGCGAGGTTTGAATGGTCGGTTAGGAGAAGGCCAAAGAGTCGGGTTAGGCGTGCAAAAGGGTGCAATAGCTAGACGTCTAGCCTTGGCTGTAAAATCCGGAATTTTTATTCCGTCTATTTCCGTTATAAAATAGATCTCGATCAGTTGATCCATATCCGTCTACTTAGTTAGACACATTATTATAAAATTTATCATTTTATGTAGATTTCCTTCACATAAAATGATGGAATCCTTTAAAAGTTTATCATTTTATGTAGCTTCCCCTTCACATAAAATGATAGGATCTTTATAAAATTTATCTTTTTAGGTAGCTTACCTTCACATAAAATAATAAGTTTAGCTCTAATTTAGAATATGACAAGGTCCGGACAAGTCTGTGACGAAGCTGTGACAAGGTCCAGACAAGTCTGTGACGAAGCTGTGACAAGGCCAGACAAGGCCGTGACGAAGCTGTGACAAGGCCAGACAAGGCTGTGACGAGTCTGTGACAAGCCCAGACAAGGCTGTGACGAGTCTGTGACAAGCCCAGACAAGCTGTTGACAGCCCAGTCGCCCAGCTGCTGTCCGCCCCAGCCGTGGCCTGTCCGCTCCAGCCCAGAAGCCAGTCGCCCAGCTGTTGTCCGCTCCAGCATCGCAGCCCAGCTGCTTGCCTGCTTCAGCCAGCCCACTGTTGCGCCAGCCGTGAGCCAGCCCAGCGTCGCAGCCCAGCGCCGCAGCCCAGCGTCGCAGCCAGCATTGCAGCCCAGCACTCCAGCCCAGCCCGGAACGCGCCAGCCTGCAGATGCCTACATTCCTTGCTGAGGGTTGATACGTAACAGCCAAATCTGGCAGTTTCCTTCCACATAAATGCCGATTTAATAGGGGAAGGAGATCTCGTAACTGCCTAAATTAAACTACGCCAGTGCATCGTCTGATCTTCTGCCATATACGCCGCTCACGTTCATTCTGCATCCCTCCCTTCTACACGCACGTTCCAACCTTCGCCCATTCTGCGTCCTTGCCTACTGCACACGTTTCGGCTGAGCAAAGTGAAGACTCAACCAATTCCGTCCAATTTCGTCCATTCGGTAAGAGCCTATCTACCTCCCTATATTCATCTTCTTCTTGTACCCACCTTAAGGACTCACGTAATTCTTCTGCTGTGCCGGACAACGCCCATCTCGGCCACTCCATGACAGCAGTGGGGCTGGAAGGATTTCGTCCCGTCACTGCAGTGGTAGAGCCGAGCCAAACTTGACTGTCCTCCTTCTGGATCGTCACACAAAGGAGCCAGAAGAGCATCCGGAACCATACTAACGACGCCTCAGCCAGTAGAGGTGAGTCACAGTTTCTGCATTCCAATTCCTTACCCCTAGAAGTAATATATAACCTTATGTATATACACTATGTACGTAATGCTAGAATGACGAACTGCTGTAGTCGAGTTTGAACTTAGGCTAGGTTGACCTTGGTAGCTGCTGAGCATATAGATCTAAGGAGAGGAATAATGGACTGCTGCATTTTATGAACAAAGGAAAGTTAGTAGCTGCTGTAAATTCGTTTTACTCCCTTCAGCGTTTAGGTTACGAACAGCCATCTTGTCGATCAATTATAAAACGTTTGGATAAAGATCCACCGTTGAATTTTTGATATGTTGTAGACAGATATATGTAGTTTAGCATATTAAAATTTGGGAAGAAATGAACGGTCGGATTGAAAGTTACGAGCTCCCGAAGTTAGGTAGTTGAGCAGTTTTATTAAACTTAAAATTTGACTAAGTATAGGAAAGTAGAGTGAGGAACCGACTTTGGGAATTATTATAAAAATATCGGCTGAACAGTTTGGAGAAATTCTTTCTTCTAAGGCTAGATAGAACCTCATAGATGATCTAGATATTTAATTCGGAAATTTTATAAGCTGTTAAGAATTTTATATTTAGAGCCGAAGTTAAACCTTTTTCGGTTCTTCCGGAAAATAGAAACATAGGAAAAATGTCAGTTTTGCACCTAATAAAATTCTAAGAGTTAGGATATATTTTAGAACTTCAAATAGGAGTTTGGACATGAATTTTAGGGTTTTCGAGAAAATCGGAACCAAGGGTAAAATGGTCATTTTACCCTAAAACTAATAATGTAACTAGTACGTCTTAATACTTATTTGATCTTAGAAGTTTTAGACTTCTATCTACGTAAAAGTATGCTAACACACTTATCGCCTTTGACAGGCAACTGAGTGGGTACAGTTTACAGAGCGAGTGGTTATTAAAGAGTCGAGCGTGATAACAGGTAAGTCCTTTGGGCTTACTTAGCTGACTACTAAATATGAGTATAAATGATGATGGTGGTGTGTGATTGACATGTTAGAGAGATAGGTTGTGATATAAAATTACCGACCTGTATTTTTGGCCTAAGAGTAACGGGCGGTGGCATTCCGCTCAGTAGCTCGCAGGGCGCTGGGGGTTTCTTTCGGGACTAGTCCACACATGGTTTGTAGTGATGCTACCAAAGGAAGTCAGCTAGACCTACACCAGTTGGATAAGGAACGGAGGCGAGAACTAATAATAGATCTCGTGCCACAACTTAAATTGAATAAGGTGAATCACTAAAATAATAGATAATAATTGGTTGAGTGCCAGCATGATGTTTGTTTATTTTTGTTTCTGCTTGTGTTTGTGCTGTTATCATTTTGCTTATATTTGGATAGTTAGCTAACTGTTGATATGTTGTTTAGACTTGACACAGGTTAGAGCAGATGCCGAGTGATCCAGATGGTAGTGGTCAGCCGGGGTGTCGTACTTTAGGACGTTTTGCAGTTTTTGCATTTGTGGGCTTTTCCGTTGAACATCGTTTCCTTTCGTACTTTGATATATTACTTTTCCGGCTGTAGTCGATCTGGTCACATTCATGCATTATTAAGAACTATTTTTATGATTTCTGATTTTCCTTATCTGTGCCTTGTTGTAAGATCTCGTTAAGTTGTTGTCAAACTAAGGTCGGGACCCACTGTGCGGTCCTAACCAGTAACTCCCTAAGTTGTAAAATTTGGGGTGTTACAACATGGTATCAGAGCCAGGTTGGCAACAATGGCACTTGAATATTCTAAAAAGGTCATATAAGTAAATAAACAGAACCCGAAAAGGGTCTGAGTTTTCCAAAGAAAATTTTTAGTTTTAAAATGCATACAGAGTCGGGTTGGGATAGAAAGTACGAACGACCACCACTACCTCTGCGGATCTCGGTAATCTTAGAATGTTTATAGCCTTGTACTGTTATGATAGATTAGCTAGTTTATAACTGTAGTTATTACTATTCGTACAGATGGCACGTACTAGAGCTGCACAAGTGACTGGCCGAGGTAGGGGTCGTCCCCCCCTTCCCCCAGTCAGACAGGATCGAGCTGATAGCACCCCTACTGTTAGAGGGCGTGGTCGTGTGGGTAGACCTCCACTAGGGAGAGGTCGAGGACGAGTTCCTCGAGATGACCCACCTGCAGCAAGCGTACCAGAGGTGGCTGTAGAAGAAGTAGCTGAGAGTGTAGGCCCCGAGGTCAGGCCTGTGACCGCCGTTAGGTCTGGAGCGCAAGGAGCTCGTTCTACTGAGTCGAGACGTGTCTCTATTGGAGCATCGGAGTATAGGGAGTTCAGAGCCTATGTTGAGCGCAGGGAGGAAGCTGCCAGAGTTGAGAGGCTTACTCAGGTATCACCAGTGGTACCGGCTAGGTCAGCTCAGGTGACACAGGGAGTGTCTCAGGTGCCGGCTGTATCTGAGAGGAGGGCTGATGTTGATAGAGCACCTACTGGGGCCAGAGCACCGAGACCGGATGAGTGGTTGAAGGCTTTCAACTCTCAGAAGGTCCCCTCATTCAGCGGGGAGATAGGGCTAGAGGTGGAGCACTGGATAGGGAAGATTGAGACTGCTTTGGAGGCAATACGTTGCCCCGTGGACCGACAGGTAGATTTGATACAGACCTGCTTCACAGATGATGCTCATTCATGGTGGCGTACTATTCGTGGCCGAGTCACCAGCTGGGAGCAGATGAAGAACATTGTTAGAGACAGGTACTGCCCAGTTTCGCTGAGGAGGGAGAGATTCCAGGATTTCATTGAGGCGGGATTTGAGGATATCCCGATTGCTGCAGCCATAAAGAAGTTCCAGAAAGAGTTGACTTTGCTTGGACCATCTGCACCGCCAGAAGAGCAGCATGTTTATCTTTTCTCTAGGAGGTTGAGAGAGAGTACCCGATCCTACCTGGCTGGATTCCGCTGTGAGACCTTGTCTGATTATCAGGATAGGGCCTCTGCTTATGAGAGAGATAGGCCAGCTTCTAGGAAAGCAGCTCAGTCTAGTGGGCCGGATAAGCGGCAGAGGACAGGACATGCTGGTAGCAGTGCAGCAGTAGCAGGTTATGGTAGAGGACAGACTCAGGGGAGGTCCAGCTACCACTCTACAGTTCGGACTCCCAGTGGAGATCGACAGTGCTTTAACTGTGGTGGTCGTGATCACATTAAGCCGGACTGCCCGAAACCACCGGTCACTTGCTTCACTTGTGGGAAGCCGGGACACAGGGCTACTTTCTGCCGTCAGGGCAAGGCTTCTTCTCAGCAGGGATCTTCTCCTGCAGGTGCTGAGAAGAGTGTACAGAGACCCCCTCAGTACCGAGCTCCGAGTCAGCAGCAGCTGCAGTACCGGGCTCCAGGACATCCTGCCTCATACAGTACTGCACAGGGTTCAGGTCGTGGCAGAGGACGTGGTAGTACCACTGACACCAGAGGAGGACCATCGAGAGTGTTTGAGCTGAGGAACACTGAGCAGCCTGCAGCACCTGCGACCACAGGTACTATTTGGATCCATGACTTACCTGTGCGCGTTTTATTTGATACGGGTGCCACGCACTCCTTTATATCAGATGCATGTGTAGATAGGTTGTCCTTAGCTACAGTAGAGGGTGTACCTTTTGTGGTTGGGTTACCAGATGGGGGTAAGGTTAGAGGATCTCGAGAGATTTATGACTGCCCTATTCACCTGGGAGGCCGGATTTGGTTAGTAAATTTTCTAGTCATGCCCCTAGCACATGAGGACGTGATATTAGGGATAGATTGGATGACTAGACATGGAGCCGTCTTGGATATTGGTAGGAGGACTGTGACTGTTGCCACGGAGGAGGGCCACAGAGTTATATTCCGAGGTTGGGACCTCGGAAAGTCCGGCTCAGTCATCAGTGCAGTGAGGGCAGCCAGATTGATAGCACAGGGTTGCGAGGCCTTCTGGTGTTATGCCATGAAGGAGCGCAAGAGCCTGACAGTAGAGGAGATACCAGTCGCATGCGAGTTTGCAGAGGTCTTCAGGGACGACTTACCAGGGCTACCCCCACAGAGGAGTGTGGACTTTAGCATCGAGTTAGAGCCGGGCACGAGACCGATCTCGAAGGCCCCGTACCGCATGGCCCCGATAGAGCTGCTTGAGCTGAAGAAGCAGTTGGAGGAGTTAGCAGAGAAGGGCTTCATACGCCCTAGTGTTTCTCCCTGGGGCGCACCAGTGCTGTTTGTGAGGAAGAAGGATGGATCGATGAGACTGTGTATCGACTACAGAGAGTTGAACAAGGTCACCATCAAGAATAAGTATCCATTGCCTCGCATAGATGATCTGCTGGACCAGCTGCATGGAGCGTCAGTATTCTCGAGGATAGATTTGAGATCGGGTTATCACCAGCTGAGGGTGAGAGATCAGGACATACCTAAGACGGCATTCCGGACTAGGTATGGTCAGTATGAGTTTGTAGTGATGCCATTCGGGCTCACTAATGCGCCAGCAGTATTTATGGAGTTGATGAATGGGATTTTCATCGACTTCTTAGACCAGTTTGTAGTGGTCTTCATCGACGACATTCTAGTTTACTCTAGAAGTCGAGAGGAGCATGCCGGACACTTGAGGACAGTGTTGCAGATTCTACAGGATAGTCAGCTATATGCTAAACTATCCAAGTGTGAGTTCTGGATGTCAGAGGTGGCATTCCTTGGCCATGTAGTGACTGCCGAGGGGATTAAGGTCGACCCGGCGAAGATTGAGTCAGTGTCTTCTTGGCAACCTCCGAAGAATATGAAGGAGGTTCGCAGTTTCCTTGGATTGGCAGGGTATTACCGTCGGTTTGTGGAAGGGTTTTCCCTGATCGCCCGACCACTTACTTCCCTCCTAAGGAAGACTACTCGGTTCATCTGGTCTGAGCCGTGTCAGCAGAGTTTTGATGAGCTGAAGAGGAGATTGACGTCTGCTCCGATCTTAGCACAACCTGAGGGTACAGAGGACTTCGTAGTGTACAGTGATGCATCCAAGCTGGGCTTGGGGTGTGTCTTGATGCAGAGGGGTAAGGTTATAGCATATGCGTCTCGACAGCTGAAGACGTATGAAGAGAACTACCCCACTCATGATCTGGAGTTAGCAGCAGTAGTGCACGCTCTTAAGATCTGGCGTCATTATCTCTATGGAGCGACCTGTCAGATCTTCACAGACCATAAGAGTCTGAAGTACATATTCACTCAGCGGGAGTTGAATAACCGCCAGAGGCGGTGGCTAGAGTTGATCAAAGATTTTGACCTTGAGATTCTTTACCACCCCGGAAAGGCGAATGTAGTTGCCGACGCTTTGAGTCGGAAGATGCCTCAGGAGAAGGCGATAGCTCGGTTGACAGTACAGCCACAGTTACAGAGAGACTTAGCTTGGTTGGAGATAGAGATCCAGTTCCCCGATACAGCTCATCAGTTAGCCACCTTAGAGTTACTTCCTGACCTGTTGGGTGAGATCCGACAGAAGCAGGAGACCTGTCCGATGTTGACCCGGATCCGAGACCGGATGTCACGAGATGAGGCACCTCAGTTCACTATTGGTGCCGATGGAGTAATGAGACGACAGGACCGTGTCTGTGTGCCATCAGACAGTGAGCTGAGACAGAGGATACTAGGTGAGGCTCATGCTACACCGTACTCCGTACATCCAGGAGCGAGTAAGATGTATAAGGACGTGAGACGTTCCTTCTGGTGGGGCGGGTTGAAGCCCGATGTGGCCCGTTATGTAGCTCAGTGTGCGACCTGTCAGCAGGTCAAGATTGAGCACCGTAGATCCGGAGGAGAGCTACACCCACTTCCAGTACCACACTGGAAGTGGGAAGACATTTCTATGGATTTCGTCACTGGATTGAGGCTCAGCAGAGGTTTTGATGCCATTTGGGTAGTAGTAGACCGTCTGACGAAGACCGCGCGTTTCATTCCGATTAAGGAAACGTGGCCAGTAAGTCGCCTAGCAGAGGAGTTCACCAGGCATATTGTGAGACTCCATGGAGTACCGAGGACTATCGTCTCCGACAGGGATGGACGTTTTACCTCGAGGTTCTGGCAGCAGGTACATACAGCTCTGGGTACGAGTCTTTACTTTACCACTGCCTACCACCCACAGACAGACGGTCAGTCAGAGAGGACCATCCAGACCTTAGAGGACATGTTGCGGGCATGTGTGCTAGATTGGGGACAGGTATGGCCAGATCACCTCCCACTAGTAGAATTTTCATATAATAACAGCTGGCATGCGTCTATTGGGATGGCACCTTATGAGGCTTTGTACGGGCGGAGATGTCGTACACCGCTATGTTGGGATGAGCCTAGCAAGGCTGATGGAGTTGTACCAGATCAGATACAGGACGACATCGCCCGGATTGCCTTAGTCCGGGAAAGGATGTTAGCAGCTCAGAGTCGTCAGAAGTCCTACGCCGACAAAAGGCGTCGACCTTTAGAGTTTAGAGTAGGTGCACAGGTGTGGTTGAGAGTGTCACCTACGAGAGGAGTTAGACGTTTCGGCATTAAGGGGAAGCTGAGTCCCCGGTATGTCGGCCCATTTGAGATCGTAGAGAGAGTCGGAGAGGTTGCCTACCGACTAGCACTGCCACCGAGACTAGAGGGAGTACACCCAGTTTTTCATATATCTCAGCTGCGAGAGTACATACCGGACCCTAGACACATCATCAGTCATGAGGATTTGATAGTTGAGCCAGACCACACTTTTGTGGAGTATCCAGTAGCCGTCCTAGAGCGTAGCGTTAGGCGCCTGCGTTCTAAGGAGATACCGATGCTGAGGATTCAGTGGTCTAGACGAGGAGTTGATGAGACTACCTGGGAGACAGAGGAGAGCATTAGACGTAATTACCCTGAGTTCTGTGCGGAGTTAGCCGCTACCTCAGTACCGACGGGTTAGTACTAAGACGAGACTTTATATGATTTCTGTGCTTATATGTTTAAATGATTGTTTATGTCTATGTGCTTGATGACGTGAGTAGTTGCTTGCTAGAATATATTTCTCGAGGGGAAATGTATGGGGTAGATACCTTATCCTAAGTTTCGGGACGAAACTTATTTTTAGGGGGTACTGATGTAAAATCCGGAATTTTTATTCCGTCTATTTCCGTTATAAAATAGATCTCGATCAGTTGATCCATATCCGTCTACTTAGTTAGACACATTATTATAAAATTTATCATTTTATGTAGATTTCCTTCACATAAAATGATGGAATCCTTTAAAAGTTTATCATTTTATGTAGCTTCCCCTTCACATAAAATGATAGGATCTTTATAAAATTTATCTTTTTAGGTAGCTTACCTTCACATAAAATAATAAGTTTAGCTCTAATTTAGAATATGACAAGGTCCGGACAAGTCTGTGACGAAGCTGTGACAAGGTCCAGACAAGTCTGTGACGAAGCTGTGACAAGGCCAGACAAGGCCGTGACGAAGCTGTGACAAGGCCAGACAAGGCTGTGACGAGTCTGTGACAAGCCCAGACAAGGCTGTGACGAGTCTGTGACAAGCCCAAACAAGCTGTTGACAGCCCAGTCGCCCAGCTGCTGTCCGCCCCAGCCGTGGCCTGTCCGCTCCAGCCCAGAAGCCAGTCGCCCAGCTGTTGTCCGCTCCAGCATCGCAGCCCAGCTGCTTGCCTGCTTCAGCCAGCCCACTGTTGCGCCAGCCGTGAGCCAGCCCAGCGTCGCAGCCCAGCGCCGCAGCCCAGCGTCGCAGCCAGCATTGCAGCCCAGCACTCCAGCCCAGCCCGGAACGCGCCAGCCTGTAGATGCCTACATTCCTTGCTGAGGGTTGATACGTAACAGCCAAATCTGGCAGTTTCCTTCCACATAAATGCCGATTTAATAGGGGAAGGAGATCTCGTAACTGCCTAAATTAAACTACGCCAGTGCATCGTCTGATCTTCTGCCATATACGCCGCTCACGTTCATTCTGCATCCCTCCCTTCTACACGCACGTTCCAACCTTCGCCCATTCTGCGTCCTTGCCTACTGCACACGTTTCGGCTGAGCAAAGTGAAGACTCAACCAATTCCGTCCAATTTCGTCCATTCGGTAAGAGCCTATCTACCTCCCTATATTCATCTTCTTCTTGTACCCACCTTAAGGACTCACGTAATTCTTCTGCTGTGCCGGACAACGCCCATCTCGGCCACTCCATGACAGCAGTGGGGCTGGAAGGATTTCGTCCCGTCACTGCAGTGGTAGAGCCGAGCCAAACTTGACTGTCCTCCTTCTGGATCGTCACACAAAGGAGCCAGAAGAGCATCCGGAACCATACTAACGACGCCTCAGCCAGTAGAGGTGAGTCACAGTTTCTGCATTCCAATTCCTTACCCCTAGAAGTAATATATAACCTTATGTATATACACTATGTACGTAATGCTAGAATGACGAACTGCTGTAGTCGAGTTTGAACTTAGGCTAGGTTGACCTTGGTAGCTGCTGAGCATATAGATCTAAGGAGAGGAATAATGGACTGCTGCATTTTATGAACAAAGGAAAGTTAGTAGCTGCTGTAAATTCGTTTTACTCCCTTCAGCGTTTAGGTTACGAACAGCCATCTTGTCGATCAATTATAAAACGTTTGGATAAAGATCCACCGTTGAATTTTTGATATGTTGTAGACAGATATATGTAGTTTAGCATATTAAAATTTGGGAAGAAATGAACGGTCGGATTGAAAGTTACGAGCTCCCGAAGTTAGGTAGTTGAGCAGTTTTATTAAACTTAAAATTTGACTAAGTATAGGAAAGTAGAGTGAGGAACCGACTTTGGGAATTATTATAAAAATATCGGCTGAATAGTTTGGAGAAATTCTTTCTTCTAAGGCTAGATAGAACCTCATAGATGATCTAGATATTTAATTCGGAAATTTTATAAGCTGTTAAGAATTTTATATTTAGAGCCGAAGTTAAATCTTTTTCGGTTCTTCCGGAAAATAGAAACATAGGAAAAATGTCAGTTTCGCACCTAATAAAATTCTAAGAGTTAGGATATATTTTAGAACTTCAAATAGGAGTTTGGACATGAATTTTAGGGTTTTCGAGAAAATCGGAACCAAGGGTAAAATGGTCATTTTACCCTAAAACTAATAATGTAACTAGTACGTCTTAATACTTATTTGATCTTAGAAGTTTTAGACTTCTATCTACGTAAAAGTGTGCTAACACACTTATCGCCTTTGACAGGCAACTGAGTGGGTACAGTTTACAGAGCGAGTGGTTATTAAAGAGTCGAGCGTGATAACAGGTAAGTCCTTTGGGCTTACTTAGCTGACTACTAAATATGAGTATAAATGATGATGGTGGTGTGTGATTGACATGTTAGAGAGATAGGTTGTGATATAAAATTACCGACCTGTATTTTTGGCCTAAGAGTAACGGGCGGTGGCATTCCGCTCAGTAGCTCGCAGGGCGCTGGGGGTTTCTTTCGGGACTAGTCCACACATGGTTTGTAGTGATGCTACCAAAGGAAGTCAGCTAGACCTACACCAGTTGGATAAGGAACGGAGGCGAGAACTAATAATAGATCTCGTGCCACAACTTAAATTGAATAAGGTGAATCACTAAAATAATAGATAATAATTGGTTGAGTGCCAGCATGATGTTTGTTTATTTTTGTTTCTGCTTGTGTTTGTGCTGTTATCATTTTGCTTATATTTGGATAGTTAGCTAACTGTTGATATGTTGTTTAGACTTGACACAGGTTAGAGCAGATGCCGAGTGATCCAGATGGTAGTGGTCAGCCGGGGTGTCGTACTTTAGGACGTTTTGCAGTTTTTGCATTTGTGGGCTTTTCCGTTGAACATCGTTTCCTTTCGTACTTTGATATATTACTTTTCCGGCTGTAGTCGATCTGGTCACATTCATGCATTATTAAGAACTATTTTTATGATTTCTGATTTTCCTTATCTGTGCCTTGTTGTAAGATCTCGTTAAGTTGTTGTCAAACTAAGGTCGGGACCCACTGTGCGGTCCTAACCAGTAACTCCCTAAGTTGTAAAATTTGGGGTGTTACATTGGCGGGATTCAACAGCAAGGAGCGACAATGGTGCCGGTTGGCACGAAGAGGAGGAGGAAATAACAAAAGGGGAGCAAAGAAAAAAAAGGAAAAGGACCACAAAATGGGGAAATGGGAAATAAATAAACTCGATTAAAAATACCTAGAACAGGATTTCCGGATCAAAATTTATTTCGATTTTTTCCCGTAAAATAATATATGGAAAATATGTATATCAAATATATATAAATATACTCATAAAAATATAATTTACGACGGAAAATACTCTTCAAAAATATTTATAATGTTAAATATTAATAAAAATATGAAAAAAATATTTATATAAAACGTGTCTCGGTGTAGGGCGTTTCAATATCATTTTATAGTTGTGTCATTTTTAAAGTTGTATTTTTAACTATCTTTTATGAAAGATGGAAACCTGTATTAGAAAATGTGTATAAGATCTCATATTCCACAACATATTGAAACGGTTTGGTGACACATTTGTCACATATTACGGATTCATAGTGCAATAAAGTAAAGTTGTGTGTGTGATTGACTGAATTATTTGGCTCTTTATAGTCTCAGAATTATGTCCTATGAGAGTCGGCGTTATCTGTCTCACCGCCTTCTATTATTGTGGGATCCCCTCTAACCTCGGAATCATGTTGGAATAATTCTTTGTATTGATTGTATGTTTATGATTTAAGGTAGTATTAAATCATTCTATATTTTATGTTCTTCAAGGTGGTTGCTTTTTGGTGAGAGTATAGTCTACTTCCCTTTATGATTCGTTCGATGTGAATATTTGACAACGTCTTGGGTACCATGACAATTAACGGTGACAATATTGATGTACCGCAAGCTATAGATTCTGACTACACGTGACAATTAACGAAGTTGTTTTGACATACTTTCAATATTGTGACATTGTCAATTGAGATCTATTGTATGCATGTTGTGGTGATCCGGATTCTGAAATGTTTTATCCGATTGATACCTGTTGTTTGTCTTATATTTTTCTTCATCATCTGGTTTCGAGCTATTTAAATATCCAAATATTCACCTTCTCTCTTGTTTTTTAAACTATTTTGCAAAGTAGGCACGGGCAACTTTCATGAATGAGGTAGAGCGACCAATCTCACCAAGATTTGGGATTTTGCTCCGATTTCACTTATGATTGTTTTTACGTTGTCTTTTTTTTTTTTTATCTCAAAACTTACTTTTGTCCCGATCAACCTAACCCAAGTCGGCAGACCCAGGTTTGCTACCTTTGATTTTTATTTTCCTTTTTATGATCATTACTGTTTGTACATATCTAGTTTTCTTTATTTCTCTCTTTTTGGTTTCTTAATTAATCCATCAAAATGAGACATCATCTTCTTGTGTTCAATCTTGACCCCATGTGTTACAATGAGTCTTGTAAGTATCTGCAAGACTTGAGATTAACACTTCAGCCTCATATGTATTCCTTCAGATTGATCTACTACAACTTGTCCCAAATCATTCACTTTAAAGAAAAGGTAGTATACCGAATGCACATGGTATTGTCGATGAAGTAAATCAACAAGTTCAGTTTGTATTGGGAGTATACCTAACAGTTGTTGATTGTAATGAATTTCAAAAGAATATCCGGACCCACATGATGAAGAATTCAAGATAATTCAAGATCTAGTGGTGTTATTGTATAGCAAATATTTCACAATGACTTGGTATGTTGCGTGTTGAATTCAAATGTCAATATACATCTTAATATACACGGATGATGATGATGATGATATTTCAAAAGAAATATGGTTATGATTACACAGGTCCTTACATCATTCTAAAGTTGAATTATAATTTAAATGAATCTCTTAGCCGTTCGAAAATTGTGGAGCACTTTTCCAAAACGTACTTGGACGAAATTATAGACATCATTCGTATACTTATAACAATAGGGGGATACGATGGAAGAGGCGGATTATGAGGGATAAAGTGAATATCATAATAGTGATCGACGTAAGATATGGTAGGAGATAAAGTGGATAAGGAAATATTCGCAAATTGTGGAATATCATTAAGTAACAAACTAGCGTAATACCTCTACTTTGCACGAATTATACTAAAATATAATATTAAAGTTAGTTTGTATAACATGTATATATTTGATAATAATGTACTTATATCATCAAGTATCTAAAAATATATCGATAAAAGATGATATATGTAAGTTATATTTGTAACACTTCACATTTTAGAAACTTGAGATGCTACGGGTTAGGACCTCGTAATGGGTCTGAGTCTTGACCCTTAGTTTGACAACAATTTCATCATATCTTGCAACAAGACACAAATAAATGAAAGCTCTAAATCAATAAAATATCCAAAAGGTTTACCAATATAGAAACTTCACACTCTCAGCCGAGTCACCGAATTACTCGGCAGCATCCCTAACCTGCACGGAATCTACACAGCGGATAAACCGTTAGCTAACATTCTAAGCTTCTGAATAGATATAACAACACATACACACATAAGTAAAACACACAAACATGTTGTCACACAAATCCATTTATTATCTTTCATTAGGTCATCCACTTTTCTAATTCAACTTCTTTTGTGACACGAGAATCTCCCGAAACTCGCCTTTGTCCCCTTATACCAACATGAATGTATCCGATGCATCTCACCGTTTACCTGTCTAGACTAGTCGTAGAGAACCTCCCAGTCTCCTGTAGAACTAGACAAGCTGTCACCGCCCGATTATCATACACTTGGGCCAATCAACATCTAAGGTCGTCCTAGTACGTTCTTAATATAACAACTAACACACACCACTATCATAGCTACGCTAACACATAGAAGATAACTAAGTAATTCCAAGGGACTTACCTGAATCAAGTCAAGGTCCCGATAAAGTTACTACACGATTCCGTAAGAATAAGATCCCAAACACCTGGTCATGATAGGAAAATTTGGATCAATCTCATGTTCACCCTCTTAGAAGTTTCTAACTTCTAAGTTAACGAGATAATCTAACAGAAGAACACCAGATAGCCCTATTGTTGTAAAAAAGACGCTCTTACTCTGGATCCAGAAACAACCCAAAAAAGAAGAAGAGAGAACTATGGAATTTCCACAAAAACCAAAAATAAATCCGAGAGGGCTTTAAACGTGCTATGTTTTGTCAGATCGATCCCAAAATCTTATTTCCCGGCTCATATCCATATCTGCTAAAAGGTAAGGAAAACATTTCTTAGTGTAGTCTACACTAACGTACGAGTCTAGGGAACATTAATTATGTGAAACCCGCTATTCATATATGAGTTTGTAAATATATAAAAGAGATTCTAAATCATATCATCTAATTCAAAACTAATTCAAGTACACTATAGCTAATCTCAGCCCATTCAAATCCTAAAACTAACTATCATATATATATATATATATATATACTATTATAAAAGTGAGACTTGCTCCATTAAACAATTAATTTTCATATTTACCCCTGCTAGGAGATTAATATATTTATTAGGTGCATAAATATAGTAGCAACCAACTGATTAACTAAAGACCATCACTAAAGTGGATCATGTTCACTTTAATTAATTGGTAAACAATAGAAAACTATCTGGCTCACTTTAAATATGGTCCTTGTGGAAACTTGGGCATTGGGTATGTTTCACCGTTACATTTATTTAGGTTTATTTATGTTCACTTTACCGCTTACTTAAAGGCCTGTTTTCTCTGTCATGGCCCGGGCCCAACAATGTTTAAGTGGATGTGTGAAATTAGGGTTATCTTGGACGCACAATTCGTCCGCCTCATACCTCGTCACTTCGTCTTCTTGCCACACGTCTTTTTGCCACACGTCTTCTTCGGCGCATTACAACTTTGATTCTTACACGTGTTGGCATCGGTGGAGTCCTCTCATCTTCCGCCGCTTGATTGTAATCATGCGGTCCACCAACATTTTGAGATTTGTGTGCATTTCTTTGTCAGTATAAAAAATATTCCCCTAGCTTTTCGTCTTCGTCCTCTTCGCAAGCAGGTCTGTTACGCGTTTTAGTACGGTTTTTATTTCGATCTTCGGTTCTTTGGATCCTTTTTTGATCTTCAGCATGCGATTAAATGACAGTTTATGGGATATTCTTCATCTTTCGTCATGTGTTTTGTTTGGTTTTAAGCCGTTTTATCAAAATCTTTGCCGACGGTCCCTTTTTCTTTTGGTTTTCCGATTCTGCGATCTGAAGTTTTGATGTTATGCATGTCCTTAGCTGCAACTTCATGGGAGAACCTTCATGTTAAGTTCTTGTTGTCTTCTTTTCTTTCGCACATCTATTCTTTAAACTCATGCTAACATATTTCTCTTTTGTTGTCGCTGTCTATCGACCAGGGATCTTACTGCATGTAAGATTGATGCCGTTTTTTTTGTGTTTCGGCTTTACTTTATAAACTATCGGTTTTGTATGTTGTTGCGTGCCTATTTGTGTTCCTTGCTTGAGTTTTTGCACGTTAATCCTCTCATTACCCTGCATACATTGTTGTTGTGTTTGTTATTCTTCAATTTTTTTTTCCTTTATTACTGTGCATGTTGCTCAGTTTTTTAATTATTAATCTTCAGCAGCAAAAAACATGGGCTTAGCGGCACAGACGGTTTCCTCCGGTTGAGTTGAGATGCCGAACAAGTAACTTAGTTCTCCCCTTGAACATGATAATATGTGTCATCTATTATTTATTTGATTTCTTAAGATGTCCTTTTTCCTTATGGAGCTTCATTCTCAATTATATATTTTTATCTGTAGGTTCTTGATATGCGGTTTAGAATCTACAGGGATATTGGGTGTCAAATATCTGCAAATTACCATGCATTTTATTATTAAAGCCAACTCTTCTTATTTGTAGTTGAACTTGCAAATTGAAGTACAACAAGAATCATATCTCACTCTTTATGCTATTCTTACTCTTTAGGGAGCCTGGTGTGGAGCAGAAATTCAAGGATATTAGTAATGCTTATGAGGTAGAATGATCCGTTACATTTTTGCTTGATTAATTTCTATTTTTTTAAATTTTCCACAAACAATATTTCCTTTTAACAATGCTTGTGCATGGTGTGTGTGAATGCATACTACATGTATTGTCAAATGATGAAAACGCTCTATATATGACATATATGGAGAGGTTGGGCTTAAAGGAGCTGGACCCGGCACGGGTGTAAGTCATAAACCATCCATTGTGTTTCTATTTTTTATGCTCTACTTTGTGAAACGATGGGTGCTCAATTTTTTAAATTTTTAACAAGACTTCAACAATCCATTTGACTATTTATGTTTCTGATATTGATCAACACGTAATTGATTCACCTTACATTATTTGATTACTCAGTGTTCATGTCTTTTTGTTAATGTTGTTATTTATTGTTTGCTAATGCTGTTATTTATTGTTTTTTTTGTTCATGTCTATTTTCTTTGATTTTTGAGTCTATGGAATTTACTTCCACCCACTGATACTTCATTGTTTCTCTTCTCAGCGGAGCTCTCTGTTTTTGAAGAAACACACGGCCAAAATGGTGAATGACAGTAAGCTTTTTTTTATTGAATTGGATTTCATGTATTCTACTATTATAATTCATTGAGCTCGTTAAATTATAAGTAAGCTTTTTACGTTGTGAAATGTGGATCGCATATTATTCATTTTAGGCTTGTATTTTCGCAGTGATGAATTTGACTATTATTGTATTTGTAGGTTGCTTAAGTCCTGGTGACACTTCCATACTCATTCTCTCAAATTTGACTGTTATTTTATTTGACTGTTAGGCATTGAAGGTACTTATGACGAAGCCACATAAAGGAGCATTGGGAGGTTCAGGTCTGAAGAAGAGTGGGAAGAAATGAGGATTCTAGACACAACAATGATGCTTGTGCTTCAAATTGCTTAAGGTGTAATTGTAAGAAGTCGGGTTATATTGTATGATTTGTTGTTACATTCAGGTTGACTACTACCTATTTCTTCAATTGCTCATTTCACTGCAACCAATGTTCCTTCACACCATCAAATATAAAATTTAACAGGTTCATGCAGTGAAAATCCTTCTGATTTCAATTACACGATTGCAACTCACGGCACGCGTATATATTTATATAAAACAGTGCGAGAAAAAGTTACTAAAATCAGCCTATTCAAATCACCAAATAAATATGATTAGCACACTAAACTCCCACAAATCCAAGTACGACCCATCATAAGCTAAAACAAATCCTAAAACTTAACTGCCTCATTTGTAGCCTTTCATTAGCTTAGCTTTACTGTAACTAGTTGCTCTCAAATTAGGATGCTGCTCCAAAAACTTGCAGACCCCTCCCCATGAACCAACATTAAAACTACTATCGCTAAACAAAATAGAGGTTTGAAAATGATTAGAAACTCATTGCTACAACTGAGTATCAATCGGCAACAACAAGCAACAACCCAAGATCAAGAGGGAGCGGGATGCTTGGCTGAATGACGGAATAACAGTTAGGGAAGTCCGGTCGAGTTTGCTCGGCGATTGTGATCGGTGACAGCGGCGACTTCTAGGTTGTTGTTAACTACGTGCAAAGGCTGGGGAAGGTCGTTGCTATCTTGCTGAATACGGTGTGGTTCTGCGGTCTATTGCCGATGAAGGCGTCTCAGTGATTGGTCGATGATGAGGTGTCTCAGTCGTGTTACCGTTGCCGGTTTCTAGGAGCAAGAGAGGTAACATTTTCGAAGAAGATCGGCTAGGTTCCAACAATTTGAGGTCGGTTGAAAGAAAACAAGAAAGGGAAATAACTGCTCCACCATTCTCGCTATACTTAAGGCAGGAGATCGTGGTTGTTACGGAGTTCATGGGGAAGGTTGGCTGAGGTGCTAAGAGCTATTTCTTCAGCTGCTACAACTGGCTTGTGTTGATGGGCCAGACAACCTATCTTGATGGGCCAACAACTACACTTGATATAAATTGTTATGTGCATTTTATGTTAGTGTAACTCTCACATAAAATGATAAAAAAATTTTTTTTTATAAAATTATGATACTAACTATCGCGTAAAAAGATCGAGTTGGTCGGAGTCCGGTTTGACGCGGAAATAATCGGAAAATATTTACGGTTATTAGAATATTATATGTTTTTGTTGATTAAAAAAGGCTATTAAATTATCGTGTAATTAATAGTTAAATTGAACAATAGTGAATAACACGTGTTTGAATATTTTTAAATAGTGTATGTTATTATTAAAAAATGTTAATCATTTAAATATGTAATCTAGTTTTTATTTGGGTTGGCAATATTATTTTAAAATAATAATTTGTAAATATTATTTAAAAAAACCATTTTAGATATATGATTTTAGAAAAAAAAAAGAATGAAGATGCATTATCCAAACATATATGTCAAAAATATATTTATGATGTGTTAAAATGGATAGATTATATATAGTAGAATATATTTATTTTAAAAGATAAGTTATAATTAACTATTAATGGATATAATTAAATAACTATAAATAAGATGTCGCGTAAAAATGATACGTGGTGCTAAGAACATCAAATGATGACACATGGCAATAAGGGATGTCACTTTAATATAGGTACATAGATAGATAAACATGTTTTATTAGTGCGTGGGAATTGAAAAGCATTGTGGACCCAAAAACTCGATATAAATATAACAAAAATAAATTTTAAAAAATTGTATAAATAAGGAGCTAAAGTGCGACACTAACAAATATTACCTAAATATCGTTATAAATTTTGTATGTACAAATAGGAACAAAAGTGTACTGATAATGGTAGAAAGGTAATGACCAAAATTATTGTTAACAAATAAACATATTTTAATTGTTTGTAGGGTAATATTTGTCGATATCATAAACATGTAAGTTTGCCTCTTATTTATACTATATGCAAAATTTTAATTGAAAGGACTAAGGAAAGTTAACTAATATATTGGTCCAACATCTAATCTCATATAAATCTATAAGATATCATTATCGTTTGAACGCATTACGATTACAATCAAATGAGAACGTATGTTAGGAGGATAAATATGAACAAATAAGATCTCTCGTTTCCTTTTTCCTTACTTACCATTTTGTCATCCACAAAAACATGTGTCTAACACATGACTTTGAATTTTGATGAAAATTTATATTCAAAAATTCTTTACATAAAAGTTTCAATTGCACATGTGAAGTATTTTGTATCATTACATGTAATTCTATATCCTTACTATACTAAATGTGGGAGTTCCCCAAATGAATAGGGGAATTCCGTTTTTACCCTTGCGTCTTGTATCTTCCCGTTTTGCCCTTACTTAATTTCATTATTTACGGTACTTTAGATGCTTACTACACACGCGTCGTCTATACGGTTCTTCTTGGCACCGCTTTTCCTCCATCTCTTCCATACGAAAGCTTCTTCAATACTCCAATCGCCCCAGACGGCCATTTCACTTCGATCGCCCCAAAACCATCGCACTTTCACTCTTCTAAGCCATCCGATCGTCGGAAAATTAGGGCTATTGTCGAAATCATAGAACGTCGTTGCATCCGTCTCTATCGTTCTTCTTGTATTGCATTGAATTGACACTTGCTTTTGCCTCCATCTCCTCGGTCTTCTTCAAGACTCCACCATCTACCTTTGTATTATCTTCTTCCTCCTTATCGTCTTTCATACTAGATTTAGGGTCTCCAAAACTTCGTAGAATGGAGTGATCGGAACCTCAGCAATCTGCTGACACAAAGTAAATCGTAGAATGGAGTGATCGGAACCTCAGCAATCTGCTGACACAAAGTAAACCCTAAAAATCGGGATATCCAAATCGTCGGCACTCATCAGCCTTCTTCTTAGATCTACAAAGGTAAGGTTGTGTGAAAATCTAAGCATGTTTGTTTCACCCCTCTTCGTTTTTTCATATTCTCGATTGACATGCAAGGCTAAATCTAAGGTATGCACCTGCGCTGATGAATGCCCATTTATTCTCTTTCTGAATTTCTCTCAGTCTCATCTCGCTTCAAGGCTGAAGCTTTGTACCTCAGGCATCTGGCTCGATCGAATTCGGGGATCGGAGAAGAACCGGAGAAGCGGTAACACGCCCCCACCTGTTCCCATTTCTCGTCGATCCAAAACCGCCGATAGTATCTCATCGTTTACTGTTATTGGTCATTTCTTTTGTTTGAATCTTCTGATAAATGTCGTCGTCCTTCCATGCTATCTGCCTGGCCTTCGTTTCTCTGTTATTTCCCCTACTTTGATTACTGTTGGTTGGGTGATTTTGTTCTACAGTTTGTTATAATTAGGCGAGGAAAGTGAGCAGCTCCAAAGTCTTTGGTATAAGCTTGCTCACTCTTGACGTTATGTTTTCTTTTGATATCAAAAACGTTTTATTCCATATAGAAGCACTTTAATTCGTTTCATCCATCTTCAGATCAATCTCATCCAACCTCCGACGAGTTCCATTCCGGTGTTGACTACCTTCAATCTCCAAGAAAGACGAGGTATGTTGTGATTGTTTAATTCGTTGTCTCTGCTGTGATTGTTAAATTGATTGATCTGTCTTTGGCTTCATATTTTGATGTTTCTCAGATTTGAACAGAGTAGAGGGGTTTGAGTGTGGGATATACAAGGATATTTGTGGCTCCAAGTATTACGAGCGTGCTAAGGTATTTATTTATTTTTGTTTATACTTTCTCAATTTCCATCTCATTACTCCTTATGCTGATTTTTCCTCTTTGTTTTCGTGAGTACTAAACTGCTTACTGGTCATTTAAAATATGTTGTATTCATTCTTGTTTACCTCAGTGTCAAAATCAACTCATCGGATTGAATTTTACATGGAAGAAAAGCTCCAACTCTCTGTGTAGATTCAGTTGTGCATGTTGTTCATGGCTTCATCAATGGAGAACTTTCAGGTAATTTTTTAACCTTGTAACTGAACAAAAAAACTGATTATTCAGATCAGCATCATCGATTATGATTTATAATTCTTGCAAACACCTTGATTCCAAGGTCTACTTACGGAACTAGGGAGAACTGACGGTTTATGATTTTATTTCCTATGCATGTTTGACAACATAATGTGATTTGTTAGGCCAAATTTTTGTCCTCAGTACTCTTAGTCTGCAACATTTGTGAAGTTCATAGTATGTAGTTTGTTATGAGTTGTTGCATGCATGATATTGTGAAGAAACGCATTATTTTTCTTTTTTCCTATCAATTTTGTACTAAACTTGTCCCGTTTATAAAGCTTTGTTTTGGTCTTTGATAAAATGTTTTTGGTTTCAGATAATCTTGTTAGCAAGATCTTAGCATTCTCAATAAGATGTAATTCCAGAGTGTTCATTTTCTTCTTTATCTCCGCTTCTTTTGTGTGAATTAAATCTACTGTTCTATCTCAAATTTTATTTTTTTGTTGTTTATAAACTGTTTCATTTTTTTTGCTCGCCACTTAAGTAACTTCACATTGTTTGTGTTAATTTGGAGCTGATTTGTTGCTAGGGTATTAGTTTTTACGCTCTGAGATGATTTGTCTATGTTCTTAATTTCTTGCTGAATTTTATGGATCAGATTTAGTCGAGTTTGTTTCAGTATCTTTATTTTTGATGATAGAGTTGTTAGATCTTAGATTCAGTTGTTTGTTGTAGTGTTTTGACGCTTTCTCGTGAGAAAAGAAAGAGAGCACGAGTTTGAGGATCGACTACAATGTACCTGGAGGTATCGACCCAGACTGCTCAATGCTCATCTTTTATACAAATACCTCTTCATGTTTATGCTTAACTTTATTTGAGCAATTAGAATCACAATTCAGAAAAAATGTGTTCATTGTTGACGTTTCATGATGCATTTGAATGGCAGGAAAACTAAACCGAGGTCTTAGGAGTGCATGTGATTTAAAATTTGAGGTCAAAGACTTAAAATGCATAGTTATAACTGAGGTCAAAGTCATTGTTATGAAGAAATAAAGACAAAAGTACTTCAATGTGGTCTCTGCAATTTTTATTAGCTTAGGGATGCATGTGATCAAAATTTGGGGTAAAAAAATGTTGCCATGCCATAAGTATTGGGTGGTTGTGCAGTATCCAATGAGCAGCGTGATGCAGCAAAGTGGGGGACTATACATGCAGCATCAGCAGGCTCAGGCTATGGGCTCGTAAGCCCTGATGACGGCTCCATCCTCCATGCTCTACACCCAACAGCTAGCAACCTTACACAGCGTTGTTGTAATAACAGAGTCTGCACTCTCAGATGGGGGAATGAGCTCCATGGGAAGGAGTGGATGAGGCCTCACCATTCTCCAAAAGCCAAAGCCATCGTTTTACCAATTGCTCTTGATAGAGGGTCCCGACTAGAGTCAAAATGATTGAGACCGTAGGATCAAATTGATGATGGGATCAACATCCATGATTAGCTTTCAACTTGAAGTACAACGAGCCAGGCAAATGGTGATGATCGATCAATTATCATCATAGCTGGATAGGGTCCCACTCCATCAAGTGTGCAAGTTGACCTCATTATTTACTTTGATTACATGCTTTTCAAGAGATGAATGGTGAATGGTTATGGTCAATTATTTTTGTAAAGTATGAGATTAACAACAGCTGGGACGGGTTCTCGGATTTCGGGCGAGCCAGCGTGACTAAGCAAGAGATGGGTAGCGACATGAATGGAAGTGAGAGCCTGGAAGTTGAGCCTTATTTGTTCATGTTCTTGTTTCTTGTGTTTTTTTATGTAGAACAATGTTGGGTGTTAAGACAAGACCGTGCAAGCCTCTCTCAAGGAAGGGTAGTTGTCACCTTAAATCTGTAGGTTTCTAAAAAAACCTTTTAAGCTTCCATTTTCGTTAGTATTGCAGTATACTTTTTACTTTCTTGTTGTGGGTACTGCAATCTGGCTATCTGCAGAAAGATGAAAAGCCAAAAGAGCAATTGACTTCATTGCAATATCATCCTTTGCTGGATTTATGTGAGACGAGCATTGTGGCTAGGATGTGTAATTGTAATAACAAAAGGAAGAAATTGAAGAGATGTTGTAGTGGTTAGAAATAATTTTTTTTTTAAACTTTCTTTTCTGCTTGATACATTTGTTGTGATTAGGGATCATATTATTAAGATATATAAGTGGATATCGTGGTAGTTTTATACATCCCTCAATTTTTGAAGGTAAAACTACTACATTTGATTCTTTTCGAATCATTGGGGAAGAAACAGTCCACCAACTGTTTTTTTCTCTTTCTGTCCCAATTTTAATTCAGCATACGGGTAGTTTAATGACTTATATCAATTGTGAGGATTCATTTGATGTTTTTTTGTTTACTTTGTTGCACATAGTTTTTTAATAGGAAATTTATGTTTGGAATTTTTCATCACTTGTCAGTGTCAATGCTTTTGAAGTGCATTTGGCAGCTTAAGAAGTATTACTGATACACTGGTGCTTTATTCTTGCCAACTGATGACAAACTATGCTAAAATTGAGTTTGGTTTTGCATGGTGAGACATCTGAACATCAAGTTCCTTCTCTTATTCTTTGGAGAGATTGAAAAGTGCCTGCTTACTTTACATGCCTAAATCTTGAGTTCATTGGAAACGAATAAATCTACCTACTCCCTGAGTGTGAATTTTGCAATAACTTTCTCCCTGATAATTTTTTGAGTATTGTAACTGATGAGGAAGTCAAGGTTGTACCAAGATATTGTTATTAGCTTTGTAAGCATGTGATATTTTTAATTTTTGGTTGAAGCTCTCTTCGTTGAAATGTTGGGTTTTCGCAGGTTCAATACTGCTTGAACCTAAATGCTTCGCCATGTAAATCGGATTTTGTTGATAAGTAAGCTATATCTACAAACTTGGTTATTCCCTCTTTTAATTTTTATGTCAGAATTTGCGAAAGTTTCAGCTTAAATTTAAACAGCAAGTTAAAGAAAATTGGTCGATTGGTAATCTATGGAACTATTTAATTGATTTTATTACATGTTTTGTTCTATCTATTTGTGTTTTCCATATCTTGTTCATATTGGGCATGAATATGGTGTACTGCACTCTTTATTTTATCTTAATGATATGATACACACACACCATTGTGTGTTTCATGAAAATTTTGTCACCAGGTAATCTTGCAAAGCGAATGGGAATGCTAACAAATGATGCCCATACTGATGACAAGCTGATTGTGCGGGGTAAGGCCAAGGGAAATGTAAATGAAGTTGAAAATGTTGTTCACCCTTCTGTTGTCACTGTTCCAAGCAGTGGTGAAGTTCCTGTCAAATAGTATAGTTGGCTACTTTGTGTATATTTCTCTTTCTTGCGTATGCTTTATTCATATTTGTTATTACACCTTGCTAAAGACGATTATAGTTGTTTTGCGTGTGTCATTGTCATTAATTATGTTAGTGTATGTTAATCCCCTCAGTAACACCGAATTCATTTAAAATGTAACACATTTTTCTTTCAATCATTTAACGATAAACTTTGTGTTTCATTTAAAGCTAACAAATTTTCCTATCAACTAATAAACGACAAATTTAACGTTTTAAAAGTTCGGCGCGCGTGCGTAGCACGCGCGTCCATACTAGTATCAATATATGCAGAACTTTTATAATCATGTTTTGTGTTAAAATCATACTGCACTTTCCTCTTATCAATGCATGCAATTTGTTCTAATGAATATGTGTAGATATATCACAATTTTATAAAAAAAATAAAAATAAAACCTTTTATTTTTGTATATTATATATTTTTGTCCATATGAATAAAAACTATTACACATATAAATCATTAAAAGTAAAAAACAATTATGTACATATTAATACAAATTCTACGGAGTTAATAATACCACATATAATAAAATATCCATTAAAAAAATTATGTTTAAAATATGGATTGTATTATTATATATAAAAATGTATAATATCATGTTATAATTGTATAATTTTTTTAATTGTTTTTTATTTCTATTTTTTATGAAAATTAAATATTAAAACTTGTATAAGGAAATGCGTGTAAAAGATTCTAAATTGTGCAACATATTGAAATGGTTTGGTGACATGTTTGTCACATATTGGGCAAGGAAATAGAGTCTGCATGGTTGAAAGGATTGTTTGGCTCTTTATAGTCTTTGAATCATGTCCTTCATAGTCGGCATTATCTCTTGTGACCACCTTCTATTTCCATGCGCTCCACCGTAGCGCCATATTTATGTGTTAATCAGGCTGAACATGAAGATCAATATAATTCTCTGCTCAACAATATCTCTTCCATAATCCTCTCCTCAACTTCCTATTTCTCTCAATCATCGAGATCCGCTGAAGTGAAACTCAGGTCACCCCTTCGATCCAACTAATTTTCGGTATGTTGTTTCTTTTTTGACCAGCACCATTGATTTTGTTAATGTATCCTATTTCATCGGTCAATTGCTCTAATTGTTTAGGTTTGTTGCTATCTTGTTGTTGATGTTTGATATGCATAGTAGGTATAACGATAGGTTTATTTAACATCCACTTCCGAAATTCTAATTGACTTATAATCTATACAAATGAATGTTATAATTTTCCCATTCAACATTGGATTCTCATACTTGCAGGATCCTCACCATTGTAATATGTGACTACTAGCAGGGGTTCTTTAACTGGAGATGACAGTGGTTCTTTTGTAAGTTGAAGAGTAGGTTCAGGACTTGTATAAGAACAAGCTTTGATGTGCCCTCTTAAAGACCAAATTCTCAAATGTTTTAAGCAATTGATTCGTAAGCTATAGATACTGAAGATTCACTTGACGCATCAAAGATGATGAATGTTGATGACTTTATCTCTTGGTTTGGCACTTGCCCTTTGACAGTTGAACATATTTTAGCTTCATTTACACTTGTGTCCTACGAACATTTAGACTTCTCAAAACGAAGTTCCAATACCTTGGAATTCCTTTTTGGAATCACAGACAATGCAAGATTTCCACAAATAGATTCATTGGTTATGGTTCTTATGGATTCTTCCATTACAAATGAATATAATGATCAACAACATAGTGACATGTTTGTGCAAAATAGCAAAGTGCTTAGGTCCCTCGGGCATTCACTAGCTGAAAAGATGTTATGGGCCCTGTCCCTATACAAGGAATCATCCACCGGAGTAATCTTGGTTCAAGTATGGGTCCCCGTCCCGGTTAGAGATGAGTACAAATATATATTAAGTACATCTGAGCAACCATTTTTACTTGATCAAGTGCTTTCAACTTACCGTGAAGTATCTCGATCTTACACATTTTCTATGAAAAAGATACCAAATTCTTTTCTAGGCCTTCCTAGGTGTGTATATATATGTCGAAATTACCCGAGTGGACTTCAAATGTCAACTACTATAACACGGCTGAGTATATACGAATAAAAGATGTTGTTGAGCATGAAGTTCGAGGTTCTGTTGCTTTGCCTATTTTCACTCCAACTGAAGTATCTTGTTGTGCTGTCTTGGAACTTGCAACTACAAGAGCCAACCCTCATTTTGAATTAGAAATAGAAAATGTTCGGCGTGCACTTCAGGTGAGTTACGATCAATCACTTGTGTTTATTTAGTTCAATTATGAAGCTTGTTAGTTTTTATAGAGAAGTACTAAAAGAGTAATATCATTTCTTGATTCTTTGCCTGAATACCTTTATATGGTTTATTAGAAATTCGGTTTTATTTGGTGAAGTGATCTAAAATTGTATATCCTTTGTTAATCGATTGTTGAGATCTCGTAAGGAAGAAAATAAAACCAAATCTAGTAAGTTTTCCATTAAGTTCCCCATCATGTTTTCCATGATTGTGATGTTGACCACTTATCTGAAACTTTTATTGCTAGTTTTATCATTTAAAATCATGACTTTAGGCGGTAGTAAATTGACTATAACATTTGATATATGTTGTTTTGTTCAGGCTATTGACTTGAGGACTACTACACCTCCTGAACTCACACTTCAGGTACTATTATAAGAATTGTTTTCGTCTTTTGATTTTTTTTTATTATAGAAAATGGGAAAAAGGAAGAAGATGTTGTATAGTTTCTCATAATGATTAATGCTAAAGTACTCATTTAAATTGTAGAACCTATCAATGAATCAAAGATCTACTTAAGTTAATATAACTGATGTTCTACGAGCCGTGTGTCATGCTCACAAACTGCCTTTGACTTTGACATGGATTCCTTGTAAATTATATTTATTGTTGGATCGAATGGCGAAGTTTTGTTGAGTACAAGAGAACACCTCTTAGATAAGTCAACATTCTACATTTTGGAGGATTCTTGCTATGCGAATCACACAAAACTAGAAAGATTTGTTCATGCTTATTCCAAATATCCTCTTGAAGAAGGACAAGGGGTTGCTCGGAAAGCGCTACAATCAAATCTTCCCTTCTTTTTTCCTGATGTGAAGAGATATCATATTCGTGAATATCCATTTGTGCATCATGCTCTCAAGTTTGGGCTGAATGCTACAGTTGTAATCATGTTAAGGAACTTATATTCAGCTAGCGATGATTACATTTTAGAGTTCTTTCTTCCTTTGAGTATGACGAAAAACAGAGAGCAACAAATCCTACTCAATAACCTCTCAAGTACCATGCAAAGAATATGCAAGAACTTGAGGACAGTTTCTGATAAGGAATTAGTCAGTAAAGAAGGTTGTAGAAGAATTAATGAAGGAGTTTGTCCAACTTAGATCTAATGAGTGCAACAACAAATTTGAATACCTTGGGTTCACAGAGTGAGTTGCACAAAATTAACATGATGTCTTCGGGAAGGTACGATATGACAAATGACAATTCTGAATTAGTGATAACTTGTGAACATGCAATTTCATGCTTTCTTGCTTTTAAATCTTTCTTTATATTGCCTCTAGTGTAGTATGTACACTATTGAAATGCAAAACATTTTGACAGTACAGAGCCTTGGATCAAGATTGATATTTTCTTTTTGTGCTATAGTTAAATACATGCCTACAAACAAAATATTTGGGGATTTAGATTCATCTATTGGCAAATTCTTGTTGTCTTTTGAACTTGTAAATTGAAGTTGACATTGTTGGTTTCTTGAGATGGGTATCATCTTCTCTCATTTTATAAGTGGTTTCCATTTTTATTTATTTTGTTTCATTGAAAAAATTGATAATTAGAGTTAGTATACTGTGAGTATATGAATTTGTCATTTTTCCTAATTTCTAAAGGCTTATTTTGTAGTGCGTTGTTTCCTAATGATACTTACATGATACCTTTCGCAAGCATACCTAGACTTTAAAAAAAGTATTTAATAATTGTTTTGTGTGATACTGTAGGGCACAAAAAGACCAAATGAGAAGAAGCGTAGTGCAACTGAGAAGGCTGTTTGTTTAAATGTACTTCAACAACACTTTGCCGGGAGCCTTAAGGATGTTGCAAAGAGCATTGATGGTAAAATTCTAAAATACATATTTAAATTTGAAATAAGTGTAGAACAGAATACGTGAGATCTTTTGTCCCTTTCCTGATTCCTTAAAATCCTTATATAGTCTTTAGAATATACAAGGAATTAACAACATAAACCAAAGGAAATACAGTCAATATACACAAAGTAACATATATTTGATAAGAATAATTCCTTGCAATCCCTCGAGATGGACATGGATGTTGCGAATGTCCAAACCTTTGAAGAAATGTTTGAAAATATTTGTCGATTGACACTAGGTGGGAACAAAGCTTGGAAGATTGGTGTCGTGGACACTATATAAATTTTAAACTATTGTATTTCGTCGATCTCTATATGGAACCTGAGTAAGTAAATAATATCTCGGTGGTAACACAATATCAATTTTAATAATATTACACTATTTATTTTATTTTTGATGTCACATTCCCTTTATTTTTTTGAGAGAAATGTCACATTCCCTTGTACATGGACATCATTTGTTTTATTCCCATATCATTTGATTATACATATCATGAGGAATTACAAGGTGATGATTAAATTAGAAGAAAACATATAACATCTTTGGATAATTTTATAATATTTTGGTTGAAGAAAGTAATATCCAAAACATACTGTATTTTTTGACATCCCTTAAATTTTAGTTAAAGTTCATTTATAACCTAAAACATTTGTAATCTTGACGTACTTCAATTATTGGTGGAATTTCAAGTCAAAATTAATGGGTAATAATTCCAGTAAAGATTATGTAAGTTTGTGAAGGTGATAGTATGCTATAGTGGTAGTTGTTTCAGTAAGTAGTTATATTGGTTAAACATGTTTTAGTTATATAATTTCATAGTGAAAGTATTTGGGTTGTTTCTAGTATTTGATACCTTATGTTGTCTTAATAGTACCATTTTAGAAAACTTCTAACTTAGTTTTGACTTAAAAGTAAAAAAGTTTGACCTCGATGACATGATTAAGTGCAATATGTAATTGTGTTGCTATGGAAAAACATATCAAAAGAGCCTACAATTTGTCTCTATTTTTTGGTTTTGTGCTATAATCGAACTTATACTGTTTTTACAATATGCCCCACTACGCTCAAGAGGATATGCAGACAACATGGAGTCTCTCGATGGCCTTCACGGAAGATAAACAAGGTTAATCGTTCGTTAAAGAAAATCCAAACCGCACTTGATTATGTTGAGGGGGTGGAAGGAGGACTGAAGTTTGACCCAATAAGTAGTGAGATTGTGGCAACTAGCTCCATGAGACAAGAGCTTAATCCTTAAAACAACATCGAAGATCCAAAAAAGTAGAAATTGTAGATATATGGAGTCAACCACACTAGATGAGGCAGTTGCACCTATATCCAATTCAGTTGATGGTGAAATCTCTTCAATCAAATTTGAGGAGAACAAGTACAAACGTTCATATGAAATCCAATTATTATATGAGATACAATCTTTTCAAAATTTTTATACTTCATATGGTCATATAGATAACAGGAGTCCTAGTAAAAAAGGTAAGTGATAAACACAATGTGTTTTCATTAACAATTTATACTTAATAAAAACCAAATTTTCTATACTTTCCAACTTTCAAGGTCCATTATAGGTAGTACGAAGCCAATGGATCAAGTGATGGTGGAAAATAATGGGATTGTTGAACATCAACAACCTACGTCTTCTAGCATGACAAACTCATCAAATGGTTCCGGTTCCATGTCAAGCTCTCAAAATTTTGACAAGAAGTGTCCCAAAGTTAGAGTGAGAACCGAAAATACTAGTACTAGAATGGTTATGAAGGCATCATACAAAAAAGATACAAGACACTTTAAGTTAGACTCGAAAGCTGGTTATCTATGTCTTTATGAAGAAGTTGCAAAGAGGTTCAAATTGCAGCCAATTACGTTTCAACTCAAGTATTTGGACGATGAGGACGAGTGGGTTCTATTACAAAGTGAGACAAACTTCCAAGAATGCCTTGAGATCATGGATGTGGTTGCCACCCGGAGTATGAAGTTCTTGGTTCGGGATTTGGCTTTTGGACGCGGCAGCTCAGAAGGTAGCAACTACTTCTTAGGTGGAAGCTTATAGAAGTCATGTCTGTTTTAGATCGTATGCAAACAAGTTCGTGTCTCAATAGTAGAAATCTTGTTTTGTACAATGTTTGACAAATAGAATTTTGTAAACTGTAGAGACGAGGGAGGTAAAGACAATATGAGAAGCATGTGTATAGATTGTAGTTCTAAAGTTTAGTATTGTATTATATACTTAGTAATTTAAAACAAGGAAAACATGCAGTAGATGTAAGTCCATGAGTCTATGTGCAAAATAAGTAGATTGGATGTTGCTTATGCTATTTCTCTATACTTTTACTCTCAGTAATGCGTGTACATGTGTTTTGACAAGTCTTTTACGAATCAAGTAAAGATCTACTTTTGATGTCATTGTACTTGTGGCTGTTTGTATTGTACGGTTTGGTCAATACAGAAATAAATTGAAGCCATGTTACATTGATACAAACAAGCATCGTATATCCAAGCTGACAAAATTTGACCGGACCTGTGAAACCATCCCGACAAACCCAAAACCAAATCCGTTTGATACCTGAATTATTTAAAAAAAAAAGAGCATAAACGAACCCAACCAGTTTTGAAACAAATTTAACCCAAAATAACCCGAACTTGAAAATGTTGTGACCCGATCACACCAAATAATATAACCTAATAATAACCCGGCACTAAAATAATTGATCCAAAATTACCCGAGGACCGAAATCACCTAATCCGAAATAAACCGTTAACCGAAGTAATTTGGCAGGAAATAATCCGATAATTCAAAATACCCCCTCAATAACCTAAATCAAAATTGCCTAATAATTTAAAACTCATAATGATTTGATGATTTGTAAATATAGCATTGAGTTTCATCACAATATAACAAGTAACTAGGAATAGAATTTCGAGTCCATTTGACATTTTTACTGGACTAGAGAGTACCACAAAATTGATAGTAAAACTCTAGTGTTACAAATTAGAATCTCAATCTTTGAAATCCTTCAACGAACAATGTTGCTGAAAATTGACAATACTGTGTTGAGATTAATAGGTTAAAATAGTTAGTAGCTACGTAATTGAGAAAATACAATATACTAAAATTTTATGAACTTTAGACTTAGGTTTGGTTAAGTGAATTAGAGAAAGTTCTCATGCTAGGAAGGAGAAGTCATGATACCCGGCATCCCGTTGTTTGTTTGGAGAAAGGAGTTCATCTTTCTTAGTCGAATCCTTTCAAAGAAGGGAGAAATGACGAGGAACCATCCATGGACTTAACACCATTCACGAAGTTGAAAAAAGAAATGAAGATCACTCTAAGAAGAAATAAAGGAAGAACGAAATATGATCAATATAGAAGATAAATGAAGATCATCTCTAGGAAAGTGAAGACATCAACGAAGAGAATGAGTAACACTTGAGAGTTGAGACAAACCAATCCGGTTAAACTCAGATTATTATGGACAATCCATAGCGGAGCATACACGTGTATATGGCTGCAAATATAGTCATACTATGCTATTTTTACAACCAAAAAAGATTAGTTTAATAAGCCTTTTAACGTGTTTTAAGCCTATTTTTAGGTGGTTTCGCCTTGGGTTTTGATCAAGTGGGATCAAGGATCTTGCGTGGTTTCAAGAGGTTTCGTCTTGGGTTTTTATGCCTAATTTTAGAGGAGTATCAAGTGGGGTCCATAGAGGAGTATACACGTGTGTGTGTGTATATATATCCAACACTTTCATTTCCACTCCATTATCAATCTTTCCACCGCAACCTCATTGTTATCCCCTTTGGGTCTTGATTTTTATTGTCAAGATTGATTGTGTACAACTAACCACACATCATGTAATCAAATAAATTATTTTAATCTTATATAAAAGAGGTGTCCGCCTCTCTTTTGTTCATTTCTCAACACTCTCCGTACCACCATTATTGTCGTACTTAAATAGTTTTTTTTATATAAATACAATTTGTGGTGGAAATGAAGTATTTTCAAAAAAATTAATTTTTTTTGGAAAGTTACAAAAAGTGAAATTTCGACTAAGAATGATTGAGACAACAACACATTGTTCCAATGAAATGTGTATTTTGCAAGCACAACCTAGAAGACCTTGTCCATCAACTGCTTGAGTGCCGTTTCATAAACAGACATTTGTTGACATCATCCCTAACACTGCATGTAACACCCCAAATTCTCAAAACTCGGGGTACTACGGGTTAGGACCTCACAATGGTTCCCAACCCTAGTTTGACAAAAAACTTTACTAGATCTTACAACAAGGCATAAATATAATTAAAACGAAAACAAACCAAGAAAACATAATGACATGAATGTAGCATGTGACAGCCTTACAAGACGCAAAAAGATAGTATCTTATATGCATGCAAAAACTTATTAAACAAACCGTTCCCATTCTATATGAGTACGTGGAACCGGCTGATCATCCGCTCCAGATTTCTCTGCACTTCCTTAACCTACAAGACATCTACATCATCGGATAAACAGTTAGCTAAAAATTCTAATTTATCAAAAGAACTACCATAGCTCACACACGTCATTACGGAAATGAAACATGCATCATGCTTACACAAAATTTTATTTATGATCTTTCATTATGTTATTGACTTCTAATTCAACTAATTGTGTAACACGAGAGTCTCCCGACTCTCACCTTTGTCCCCGTATACCAACAGGAATGGATCCAATGCACCTTACCGTGTACCTGTATGGGCTAGTCGCAAAGAACCTCCCAATCTCGTGGCAGAGTTGGGCAGTGATGCAAAATATACTCAACCAATTTTTTTGGAACACAAATCGACCAACATAAACAACAAACATTATAAAGGAAAACTTTATCATGTGCACATAAGCTATGTTTCTTATTTGGTGGATCAATTGTAGACCTGCTCATATTTGGGGCAAGCCCGACCGATGGGCCTATTAGTGGGTGTCGTACCCGTCTGGTCGGTCGGGCCTGTGTACCTGCTTTTTTCTTGCTTATTATATAAAAATTATTTGAAAAAATCGTTTTAAAAATAGATTAATGGATTTGAGATATTTATGTGATATATCTTAATTTAATTATTATGTTTAATATTTATAATATATAATATAATATTTATATATTTATTATAATCCGGCTTGACATGCCGGGCTTTTTGTCCGGTCGGACTTCCACCTTTGTTCATACCCGCCCATTTTTTCGAGCATTCGGACCGGGAGCAAAAACAAAAATGGAAGAGGAAAAACCTCTCATGGTCAAGACATACAATCAACTTAGTTTAAATCAATTTTGATGGATAAAAAACTAACTAACGGATCCTTGGTATTTGGATAACTTATCCATGATTCCAGATCTAGAGCGATAACCAAATATTTTGGAAGAATTCCGAACATGCCAATATTTGAAATAAAATAATTAGTTCTTCTTCGGACATAAAAGTTGCAACATACTAAAAAAACGAAAGTCGTATCATAACTTTTGCCATAGTTACAAAATATGAGATACAAATTTCTCCAATTTATTTTTGAATCTTCTAATTGAATTTAAGGGTTTAATTTTGATCAAATTCAACATTTGAGGCTTTAAAATACACCATTTATGTTTTTAAAATCGATCAAGATGCAACTTAGCATGGATGCTTGTGAATGTCCTTTCTTGTGTTACAATTCAAAGTTAAAATGAAAAGCTAGTGTGGATCACACACTTACTAAAAACGTGTTAACGCTGAGGTTTATCTAAAACTAGTTAAAATTTATGGTAAATTTATGCTATGACTTTTGTTTTTAATGTGCAGCGATTCTTCATTATATTCTTCTCAAAGAGATAACTAGATTATAAGAGCAACGTTTTTAGAAACTTAAAAATTGAATGAAATAACCAAAATATGATCAATTATATTTTAGGGATTTGGAAATCCCATGACAAAATGTTTTTTGGTGGGAAGGAGAGTTAGAGATCTCCGGTGCATCTAGTCCCACTTTATTATTAATAAAAGAAGATTAAGTAGTGTTCAACCAAGAGATAGACCAACCCCTTAAATCTTGCAAAATAATATCAATAACAACCTCGGGAGTGTCATTAATCAATACATTAAAACCAAGTTCGTAAGAGAAAGCAAGACTAGCTTGGAAATCGGCCGTGTAGTTCACCTCACGGTAGGCATGTCGAAATTAGATAACCTAGTTTCTTTTGAAATAATCATGGCACTTACTGGCCAGACTCGAGAGGGGATGTTGACGTGGTATGTCATTTCCCAAGAGATTGGTTGGAGTGAGTGAATCTGTTTCCAGAATCACCGAACGACAACTAGTCTCCCAAGCGAGATTTAGGCCGTATACAATCCCCAAAGCTCAGTTGTAGGGACAATACACAACACAAGATTGACAACAAAACCACGTTATCATTCCCCCACATTATTCTTAATGACTCCAGTTGTAGTAGCATGCTCATCATCTCTTCTAATACCATCCGTGTTGATCTTTAATGTCCCTTTCGGAGGTGGTTCTCATACAATGTGTTTAGGTTGCTTAATCTTGAAGTGGTTATGTTGTTGGAACTTATGTTTGACACTGGCGTACTCAAGATCACGATCTCTAACATGCAGGTGACCGGATCAAGCATGTTCAAGTTCTTAAAAATTTTGTCGTTAAGCCATTTCCAAGTCCACCACAAAACTACAACAAAAACTTCACTCCACAAAGTGTTACTATTAAAATTCTGAAGGGAGAGAATGTTACCTCTGATCCAATATGCGAAGGTTTTTGTAAAGAAATCATCCCTGCTCATAAAAGCCCCGAAAAACACCACATGTGTATAACATTCGGATAGTCTATGAAGATATGTTTGTAGCTTTCCTTTTGGAGACTATAGGTAGGGCAGGTGGTGATCCAATGAGGTATTGAACGAAGATATTTTCTTAGGTCGTTTATATCCTTTCAAAGTAATTTCCGAACTCAACACTAAAACAAGTATAGCGATTGAGTAAGGGTCGAACCCAAGAGAGTTTATGATATTTTTATTAAATTCAATTATTGATTATAGAACAAGGTAACAAAGGGGGGGGGGGTTGGATGAATTGATGCACACAAAAACTAAGAAAGCAAGTAAATGAGATTGATATGACGATGATGAGTGAATCTACACTAGGTTGATTCTTAGCATGCGATTACTACTGTGGTGAGTTCCTTTTTACAAGTTTTCAAGTAATGTTCCCGTCTTGATCATATGTATGTATTGAGCTGACCGACATGAACACAACTTAACAAGTTAGTGTTCCGTAAACCTACAAGAACAAGTCACAAGTTAGCTTTCAAACAAAGATTAAGGGATATAAAGAGAAGATTAAAACCGTTAAACTAATCTTTATATTTGTGTTTCTTTTCCTTCAAGCAATTACAACCCGTTATTATTACTTAAAGGTTACTACTAGACTAAAGACCCGAACCCGGAATCAATTAATCATAGTTGTTTGCATGAACTTAGAACCTAAGGTGATCAATCTTAAGTGATAATGAAAACATGCAATTTCGATAAATGAAGCTCAAGAAACACAAAACATTACTGAATAAAACTTAAATTAAAAAGGAACTTACAACCAAAGTAATAATGCAGCTTGAAACCAACCCAATGTAGCAAAGAAACTAGAAGCTCATTACAAAGGAAGTAAGAGAGAATAAAAGTGAGAAATGATAGATGATTCTAGCAATCAGCCATGGACCTATTTATATTTATACTACAATTGGCACTAAATGGGAGTAAATGGCCGGCCAAAACAGCCACCTTTAATGCCATAAAGGTGGTGCAAACAGCCGGAGTAAAGTCTCTGTCGCTGAACCGCAGGGACGACCTTCAGATCCGCAGGGGCGGTGTTCGCCCCTAGAGGTGTGTGCAAATAAGTTTTAAATTTATAAAACTAGAATCAAGCAGCGAACCCGCAGTGTACGGATCGATATAGTTAAGCAAGAATTCCAGAGTATCGAACACAGGGATTTGGGGGGAACGAACTCGATTGCAGATTATCAAGCAAGTAAATGTGAGAGTTTTGCAAATTATTGGGAAAACAACAATCCTAAAGATCCAGGTATCTAATTGTGGCAATCGATTCAAGATATACTAAATGATATAAAGACAGAGTTGAGATATGCAAAGGTATACTAATGTAAGGTAATCGTACGGTGAAGTTCCAAAAACCTTATATAACTCACCCACAAGACACTCTCTATACAGGTTGTTGAGGCTCAATATAGAAGGGTTCTAGAGGCGAGAATTAGTGTCAAATACCCAAACTTATAATCCAAGGATCAAGACTAACTTAACCGATTGAGGTTGTTGAGACTCACAATCGAGGTAGAGGTTGTTGAGGCTTCACTACCACCTAGAAAAGACAAGTCTAAACTAAGCTAAAGCAAATCTTGAACTTTAGACTAAAGTAAAAGCAGATTCGTAAACTGAAGTAAAATCACGGTTAGTTCTTGAGGTTCCACGGCCGTGGACTCAAGAACAGCCCGTAATTTAGGGTTTGTCGGCGATAATTCTCTAACTCTCAGGGTCTAATCTGTTTACGATCGATCTATCATCATCTAAGCCACAACTATCAACCCTTCACCTTAGAATTGTTAAGGGTTTTTAGCCAATAACAGTCATGTTGATATCAATTCAAGAATTAAAAGATAAAAAGATGAAAACTTTCAAGAACTTTCAATAATCTTCAATTCAATCTCAAAGTCACAAAGAGAATAAGCGATGTCCAAAGATTCACAATAGAACGAATAATCGTAACCCTAGGAAAGAAAAGAAAACGGGATGTCAATCCGTTTTCCAAATCGAACCTAATCAAGAAGAGAGATCTTCTTGCAAAATCTTCCAAGAACTTCAATCTTCCGCAATTCTTGGAAATCTCCACGACAATCTCCACCAAAAGTGCGAGATTCGAGAGGTTCCAAACACGAACTTCGATCTCTTCAAAGAGATGTCACTTGCTTCCAAGCAAGCTAAGCAAAACGTCTTCGTGTCTAAGCGGCGAAGAATGAGGGTAAACGGGGTGTATGCGGTGATAAATGCCGCTAAGCGAAGATGACGGAAACTTGCTTCGTCCGTCTTTTTATAGTGTAGGGAAAATGTCGGCCCGGCCCAATCTTTAAAAGATCGTGGCTTCAAAGTGTGGCGAAAAGATTCGCCAAGATCACGGTCGTGGAAGTGTTCCACGACCGTAATTTAGGGCGTGGAAACAATTACGGTTTGCAACATATGTTCCACGGCCGTGTAATCCCCTGGAATGAACATGAATTTCTGACTCCAAATCCACGGCCGTAATTCTGAACGTGGTTTGTAATACGGCCGTATTTTAGGGCGTAATTTAGGGCAAGAACGTGATTCTTCCCTAACTCGTGCATTCCTCAATCTAAGACTCCAAATTGCTTCCAAAGAATGTCCTTAATCTATGGACATATCAACTCAACTCTCCTTTGCTCGATTCCGTTCGGAAATAGCTCCAAATCACCTATAATCAACATAGAACTAGTGTAGACATCCATATCGACAATATAGGTAATACTAGCTCTCATATGCACAAAGTTCAATCAAAGACTATCAATATGAATCAAATACGTTTAGAAAACGTGCCTAAAATATCACAATATTTCATGCTAACAAATAACCCCATACTTAACACTTGCTTGTCCCTAAGCAAGGTCTTTCAAAAAGCTTTAAACAAGAGTTAGGATGAAATATGTGTACCTTCTTTTGGATGAATGTGACTTCTAAAGAATAGATCATTCTCAAACCTTGCTTCAATCGTTTTTCAAACTTTCACACACTTAATCAAAGAGTAAAAAGCAGAGAAAATTCATGAACCAACTTAACTTCTAAACAAGCATTATAACCTTCAAACATTAACAAAATCAATCTCAAGAAACTTCAATTTAGATCACCAAGTCATATAACATTCTTTTGATCTTAAGGACTTCCAAAGAAAAGGTCTAGAATATGGAAGGAAAGGGAAAACTTTAAGGGGAAGTGGTGCATAAATCCGGGAAAGTGGACAACTACCTTCTTCTTCTTATGCGGTTCCCGCAACACTTCAACTTAGAGCTTCGCTCTTCTTTTTCGACTTTACTTTTGGAGTTATGGATAGAGGTGCACAAAAACCGAAGCCTATGAGATCGGCGTTTCTCAATTTTTTTTCAAGAGATGCCTCAAACCCTTAGCGCACATACCATAATCCGCTAGGAATATTGCTCAATCCAACTTTGGCAAGACACAAACACCCGACTATGTGAATGGTGCCGAGTTACTCATCGTCATGATTGACTTCCCCAAACCTATAATTTCTTTCTATTCAATTGATTGCAAATAATTGCTCTCATGGCCCTCCCACATCAAACATGCCTTTTTCTCATTCACTTCTCCAAATTCCCGGATAGGTAAGGGAGGCTAATATTTCAAAGAGGAGCTAGATGATCAAAGAAAGAAGAAAGAAAGTATCGAATTGCCTTAATCATTTCAACAAGAAGTATAGGAACTTATGATGTGATTTCAACTTCAATTTTCTAGCATGATTTAGGTAACATCTTCACATTATAAAACTTGCAAAAGAGGTAAAATTCATTCATTCAAGTTCTTTTCAATTCACAATCCTTTTAAGCATGCAATTGTCATCAAACTCAATTCACAAGTAGTGATTATCATGGAAATCATCTCAATTCATTAGAAGCACAATATTTCAAAATTTTTCAATTTTTATGTTTTTTTCAAGTTCTTTTTCATGCAATGCAATAAGGAAACGTGTAACACATAATGAAGATGCAACGATAGTCTCAAATGAAGCAAACATAGAGAGTAGAGTTATTACAAACATTTAGTACATCCCACCCCATACTTAGGACGAACATTGTCCCTAATGTTCAAAAGAAAGAACAAAAGAAAGAAAAGAAAAAGGAAACTCACAAATGGTGGCGGGAATGTCTAAAACAACGATCATGCATCAATCACTGCGGCGCCGGCGGGGGTGGAAATGGAGAGAAACTCGGATCATAGAACCGCCCAAACTGCTGGCGGTAGACGTCCCTCATCATGTGGTCAAGGTCGTCCAAGCGTCCATCTCTAGCATCCGCCCGGATCTCTAGCGCTCCGACTCTCTCCGAAAGTCCGGTAGCCCAATCCGGCATCTGCTCGTACCATCTCGGGGCGTGACTGTACCATGATGGAGCATCGGATGGTGCTGGTACTAGTGGCGGTGGTGGTGCTGCTGGCTGCGCCGTGGACCATGGAGGGGGGGTGTCGTACCAAGTGGGAGGTGTAGTCATCCACGTGGGCCTCTCACTCACGCTGGCGCGGCGAGATGACAAGCCTGAAGCTCTAGCTGGACGTGGAGAGCGCCTAGGTACATCCGGGGCCGCCTCCGGCTGATCCGGAAACGTGCCGAACTCCTGCTCCGCTCCTCCACCACTCTCGTACTGATCTCCCATGTCCTCCTCATCCACAACCGGTGGTGGAACGTAAGGGGGAGCCACTAGCCTGTTCGCATGCATCGCAGCGAACGTCTCCTTCCAATTGTGGCGTCCCGCCACAATGGAATACTCCGGCAGCCACTCAATCCCTCTACCCGTCCTAGTCTCCCAAGGCATGCCCGCATAAGGCGGACCTCCATGTGTGGGGAAGATGAGTCCCCTAACCATAAAAGCATGTAGCCCTAAGGGAACCGCCGGTATACGGGTGCAAGCAGAAAATTCAACACCGAACGTCCTAGCAATGTGGGTCACTATCCCACCATATCCAATGTTCCCCTTCTTCTTGTTCTTCAGTTTACTCATCGTAGCCGCCAAAAGAGTGGCACAATCTGCACGGCGACCGTAAAGCATATAATAGAGCAAGAATAGCTCATCCGTCTTGATCTTTTGGGGCGTCTCCGTCCTAGGAAAGAGACACTCCGAAAGAACACGGTGAGCTATCTTCAAGGCTAGATGGTACATCAATCTAGCCTTGGTATCGGCGGGTTGCCAACGGTCCTCGTCGGCGTAAATCATGGCTACTTCCTCCCAAAAATCCTTGGGGTAAACTCCGCTCGGAAATCGACCGTTATAGGTCTCATGGAACCCGAAAATGGTCCCAAACTCAACAATGCTCAACTGATAGTCCTGTTCCATGAGACGGAAGGAGACGGTCCTATCAACGTGGCTGTGCTCAAAGGATGTCACAACCTCTCGGGTAATCTCCTCATAGGCGTCTTCACGAATGTTCGTGAAGACAAGCAACCCGGCTCTATCCAAGAGCCATGTAAGATCATCCACAATGTTGAGAGGATGTAGATCCTCCAACAACAAGTACCTAGGACCTATCACTGTCCTCTTCTGTATCTTCTCAAATGCAGCAAGGTGGTTTTCGTGTATGGTCGGAATGCTAGGGTGAGGGGGTGAAGATGGAGGTGAAGGAGAGGATGGTAGTGAGGGAGATGAGGGTGGTGGTGCCCTAGAGGTGGAGGAATTTCCTTTCCTTTTCTTACTTTGCTCTCCTTTCTTCTCCTTTCTTCTCCTTTATCCTTCCCGACATTCTCCTCACAAAGTCCATTTTTCAGAAAAATTACGGTCTGTTCTTGGGAAATTACGGCCGTGGTTTACCCAGAGACCGTGGTTCGTCTCAGAAACTCGTGAATCTCAGCAAATTCACCAACAATCACCACAACAAGCAGTCCTAATCTAATTCCTTCCGGTTTTTATCAGTTCTTCCTAAAAACTATAGCAAAAACGAACCAAATCCGCGAAAATCAAGAAGAAAGAAATAACCTCTTTTTCGGATTGAAAAATCCAAAATGCGTGTTTGTTGATCGATTTCCACTCGATTTGTTGCTTGGATTCTGTTCGTGGTTGGATTTGCCGTGGTTTTGGTGATTTTTCAAAGGCTTTTGAGAATTACGGCCACTGTAGCTATGACGACCGTAATTTAGACCGTGGAACCTTCTGTAAAGCTTCAAAGTCCAAATTTTGTCACTTTTCTTCGACATTATCTTCCCTTTCTCCTTTTCCATCGATCCTACAACCAAAAACACGAACATACCGGAAGAAATCGAGGCAAAATAAAGCAAAAACGTCTATTCTAAACTAGTCTATGAATTGAAGACAAAAATAAGAATGCAATACCTTGGGTTGCCTCCCAAGAAGCGCTTTGTTTAAGGTCCGTAGCTAGACCAAACTCGCACTTATTCGAGTGCGGTAGGCGCAAACTCCTCAGCTTGGAGTTCCGGCGTGTACTTCTTGAGTCGTTGGCCGTTCACCTTAAAACTTCCGCTAGCTTCACCCCATACTTCAACTGCACCATGGGGGAAAATACGCTTAATTAGAAAAGGTCCGGCCCAACAGGATTTAAGCTTACCCGGAAAGAGGCGAAGTCTTGAATTGAAGAGGAGAACTTGATCTCCTTCTTTGAAGTCCTTTGGAATGATATGCTTATCATGCCAACGCTTTGCCCTTTCCTTGTAGATCTTAGCGTTCTCATAGGCGTTCAAGCGAAGTTCATCCAGCTTGTTGATGTCTAGGAGACGCTTCTCTCCCGCTTCCTTCATGCCGAAATTCAGCCACTTGATAGCCCAAAACGCTTTGTGCTCCAGCTCTACCGGCAAATGACAAGACTTCCCATACACAAGGTTGTATGGTGTGGTTCCTATGGGAGTCTTGTACGCAGTCCGGTACGCCCATAATGCATCATCTAGCTTCAAGGACCAATCCTTCCTAGTCCTTGAAACCGTCTTCTCTAGAATTCCCTTGATCTCCCTATTTGAGATCTCAACTTGTCCACTCGTTTGTGGATGGTAAGGGGTGGCGATCTTGTGAGTAACCCCATACTTAGCTAGAAGAGCTTCAAAGCGACGGGCTATGAAGTGAGAACCTCCATCACTAATGATTGTCCTTGGTGTTCCAAATCGCGGAAAGATGGTCTTGTTGAAGAACTTAACCACCACCATGGCATCATTTGTGGGAGAGGCAATTGCTTCCACCCATCTAGAAACGTAGTCCACCGCCAATAGTATGTATTGGTTTCCACAAGAAGATGGGAATGGTCCCATGAAATCGACTCCCCAAACGTCGAAAATCTCCACCTCTTGGATGTTGTTGAGGGGCATCTCGTTCCTTCTAGAAATATTGCCTGTTCTTTGACAAGCATCGCAGCAAGAAACAAAGGATTGCACATCTCTAAATAAAGTAGGCCAATAGAATCCAGATTGCAATACCTTTGCGCTAGTCTTGTTCGAACTAGCGTGTCCTCCACAAGGTAGTGAATGACAATGGCGGATGACACTTTGCATCTCATCTTCCGGCACACATCGCCGAATGATGCCATCCGGACCTCTCTTGAAGAGGAGAGGCTCGTTCCAATAGTATTCCCGGACGTCCTTAAAGAACTTCTTCCTTTGTGCGTAGGATAGTCCGGGCGGTATCTCCTGGCAAACCAAATAGTTAACAAAGTCAGCAAACCATGGTTCGTTACCTTTGGAGATCTCGTTGATGCACTCCTCTATGATGTGTAGATGTTCGTCTGGAAAGGAGTCATCAATGGGTAGATGGTCGTCCTCTAGATGTGTGAGGCGACTCAAATGATCCGCAACAGAATTTTCTGAACCTTTCTTGTCGCGGATCTCAAGATCGAATTCTTGTAGGAGAAGAATCCATCTAATTGGCCTTGGCTTCGCGTCTTTCTTTGCAAGGAGGTACCGGATCGCAGCATGATCCGTGTAGACAATCACCTTTGCACCTACAAGATAAGAGCGAAACTTGTCAATAGCATAGACAATGGCTAGAAACTCTTTTTCTGTAGTGGCATAGTTGAGCTGAGCTTCGTCTAGCGTCTTTCTAGCGTAGTATATGGCATGGGTTCGCCCTTCCTTTCGTTGCCCAAGAACAGCTCCAATAGCTACGTCACTAGCATCGCACATAATCTCGAAGGGGAGAGTCCAATCCGGGGGTTGGATAATAGGTGCTGAAATTAGAGCTTGCCGAATGGTGTTGAACGCATCTAAACATTCCTGCGAAAACTCAAAAACCGCATCCTTCATCAATAGATTAGTGAGAGGTTTTGATATCTTAGAAAAGTCTTTAATGAAACGTCTATAAAATCCAGCATGTCCTAGGAAACTTCTTATCCCTTTCACCGAAATTGGGGGAGAAAGTTTCTCTATGGTCTCTATCTTAGCTTTGTCTACCTCTATCCCTCTACTAGAGACTAAGTGACCTAATACGATTCCTTCCTTAACCATGAATTGACACTTCTCCCAATTAAGAACTAGGTTAGTGTCTTCACAACGTTGTAAAACAAGAGAAAGGTTAGAAAGACAATCGTTAAAAGAGGAACCGTATACGGAGAAGTCGTCCATGAAGACTTCCATAATTTCCTCTACGTACTCGGAGAATATGGCCATCATGCACCGTTGAAAGGTGGCTGGGGCGTTGCAAAGCCCGAACGGCATTCTCCTATAAGCGAACGTACCCCAAGGGCACGTGAACGTGGTCTTCTCCTGATCGTCTGGGTGTATCGGAATCTGAAAGAAACCACTATAACCGTCAAGGTAGCAAAAATGTGAATGTTGTGCTAACCTTTCAAGCATTTGATCGATGAATGGCAATGGAAAGTGGTCCTTCCGCGTCGCGTTGTTGAGCTTGCGGTAGTCTATACACATTCGCCATCCAGTCACGGTTCGGGTAGGAATGAGTTCGTTGTTCTTGTTGGTGATGACCGTCATTCCTCCCTTCTTCGGAACTACTTGAACTGGACTCACCCATTTGCTATCGGAGATAGGATAGATGATACCTGCATCAAGAAGTTTAAGGATTTCCTTCTTGACAACCTCCTTCATGGTCGGATTCAACCGCCTTTGAGGTTGTCTTGAAGTTCTAAAATCCTCCTCCATTAGTATCTTATGCATACATAGGGAGGGTTTAATTCCTACTAAGTCCTCGATAGTGTAACCTATGGCTTTTCTATGTTTCCTAAGGACTGTCATGAGTTGTTCATGTTCATCTATGCTTAGTTCGGAACTAACAATGATCGGAAAGGTAGAATTAGATCCAAGAAAAGCGTACCTTAGATGAGTAGGAAGTGGTTTGAGATCCATCGCTTTCGGAGCTTCCAATGGTCCTTGAGGAGCATCCGACGTTTCCTTAGAAGTTTCTAAGGTTGTGGAGTGGTTTGGAGAAGAATCAGAAGAATTTGAAGATGTAAGCCGATCACCCTCTTCCACGGTCAGAATTACGGCCTCTCCATGTATTCCACGGCCGTGTAATCCTCTGGAATGGAGGTCGATTTTGGTTGTGAAATCCACGGTCGTGGAATACAGGGTATGACCGTGGATTCTTACATTCTCAGCCTTATCGTGGAGTTTTTCAAATTCCACTTCATGCATCTCTTCTTGTGCTTCTAAGGCTTCAATTTCCTCTTTGCACTCTTCTTCTTCCCCTACATTGGTTAGACTCATAGTGATAACTTTTTGTAAAGGATCGTTGAAGAGAATCGCACTTACCTCCTCCCTAGACAAACCTTCTTCATCTTGGATATCGTAAATATCCTCATCAAAGATTGGCTCCTTTACTAGAGTGGAAAGAACAAACTCTACTTTCTCTTCTCCAATATCAAAAGCGAGTCTCCCATTCTTGCAATCAACCATGCAGCCGGAAGTTGCAAGAAACGGTCTTCCGAGTATGATCGGGACCGGACTATCTGCAGGAATGTCAAGCACGACGAAATCAATAGGGACAAAAAATTTACCTAGCTTGACCGGGACGTCTTCTACAATACCGACGGGGCGAGTGATGGATCGATCCGCCATGTATAACGTCATCTTGACCGGTTTAGGATCGCCTAAACCGATCTTCCTACACAATGCAAGCGGTATGATGCTCACACTTGCTCCCAAGTCACATAAAGCGTCATATGTGACTTCTCCCACTCCAATGGGAATGCAAAATGACCCCGTATCTTTCAACTTTGGGGGCATTTTCTCCTTCATAGTCTTGATGAGATCCGAAGAATCCGAACTCATCTTGACCTCACCGAAATCTTCTAGCTTCCTCTTGTTAGAGAGGAGCTCCTTCAAGAACTTGCCATAAGCCGGCATACCTACAATAGCATCAATGAAGGGTATATTAATATGCAGCTTGCTCATGAGTTCTATGAACTTACCGAATTGTTTATCTAGGCGCGCTCGCGCTCTAGATTGAGGAAATGGTAGGGGAGGTTTGTAAGCTGGAGGAGGAACATAGACATCTTCCTTCTCCTTCCCCTTTCCTTTGTCCTTCTCTACGGGGACTTCAACGAACGTAGGCTGCGGATCGGTGGTGGTCACTCCGCTCCTAGTTGTAATCGCTATTACCCTTCCCTTAGGGTTGTCCTCCGTCTTTCCTGGAAGTTTCCCTTGATTTCTAGGGACTTCCTCCGCGTGGTTGAACAATTGGTTTTCCAAAACTTTTTGAGCTTTGTCAACCTTAGAGACTTGATCATCAACCTTGATGAGGCGGTTCTCCAACCCTTGAAGCTTTCCCAAGATTGTCTCCAACATGGGATCGGACTTCTCCTTTCCCGCATTGTTTCCTCCATTTGATGATTGCCCCTGGCTTTTCAAAGGAGTAGAGGAAGAGGAGGGTGGAGTTAGTGAATTAGAATTGGAAGGATAGGAGTTACCGGAATTTTGTTGATTGGAGCGCCAATTGTTGTTGTTTGAACTTCGATTGTTGTTCCAATTGTTGTTGTTCCGGTTGTTGTTGTTTCCATTCCAGTTGTTATTCCGGTTATTGTTCCGGTTATTGTTGTTGCGGTTGGTGTTATCACCGCCATTGTTGTTGCCCAAATAGCCAACATCCTTCTCTTGTTGCTTTGGGAAGTTGGTCTTGATAGTCTCCTTCAACTCTTTGATCTCATTGTTGAGGGAGAAAATCTGATTTTGAGCTTCATGTGTGAGCTTCGCTCCTTGCTCCACACGATTTCCCTCCGCTTTCCGGTGGGAGTACTTCTCTATGACTCTTGCTTGCTTCTCAATGAAGTCCCAAGCGTCATCTTCTCTCATGTCCATGAACGTTCCGCATGAGAGGGATTGGAGGTTGAATTGCGTTCCCGCATCCAGCCCTTTGTAGTAGATTTCCAACAAGGCAAGCTTGAATATGCCATGATGAGGGCAATCCAAGAGTAAATCCTGAAACCTTTCCCAAGATTGAAACAAACTTTCGTTAGGTCTCATGGAAAAAGCATTAATCTTACCTCTAAGTTCCGCCGTTTTGGATGGCGGAAAGAATTTGGTGAGAAACTCCGCGGAAAGGTCTTCCCACGTGTCTAGTTTCCCATTGGGAAGAGCTTGATACCATGACAACGCTTTCCCTTTCAAAGAGAAAAAGAAAGGTTTGAGCTTATAGCTATTGGTAGTAGCGTTCTTCGGTCTCATTGTCTCCATCATACACTCAAAGTTTTGCAAGTGTTGGTGTGGAGATTCAGTGCTTGTACCGCCAAATTGGCTTTGGCGAACAAGAGTGATAACTTGAGGGTTAAAGCTAAACCCTTGCACATCTTCAGCATCAAATTTCACACCCAAGCGGCGTGGTTGTTGTGTTGGATCCATCCGCTGGCCAAGAGTTCTTGGCTCATTATCCACACGTTCGATCCTCGCATTCCTAGGTGGAATGCGGCGATTAGTAGCTCCTTGTGGATGGAAAGGATTCATATTGATCGTGGGATCAATCTCTTCCAACGGCGGCATGGAAGAGTCACTATCATCAGCGGATGAGTGGCTTTTTCTTCTAGACCTTGATCTCCTTTTTGAGGACTTCTTGCCTACCTTATTCTCAAGGTCGCTCATCTTTTTCCTCATTTGGAAGATCATGTCTTGTAGACCGTTAACTTGAGATTGATGACGATCCATCTCATCTTGGCGGAGAGTTTCATTCCATCGGAGTTGAGATTCCTTTTCCGCCAACTCCGTTTGAAGATCACGTTCGTGTTCTTCGGCCATCTTCTTTTCCTTGCGCTTTTGCCTCAAGGTTTTCTCTAGCTCTTGATCAAGAGGTAAGAGATCTTCGGTGTTCCTAGACCTGCGCATGCACTCAAAGAGATATCAAATAACGAGAGCGAGCTCCCAAGCTTGACAACCGGCTACCGGATTCGGTCTAAACCAAATCCCCGGCAACGGCGCCAAAAACTTGTTCGCCCCTAGAGGTGTGTGCAAATAAGTTTTAAATTTATAAAACTAGAATCAAGCAGCGAACCCGCAGTGTACGGATCGATATAGTTAAGCAAGAATTCCAGAGTATCGAACACAGGGATTTGGGGGGAACGAACTCGATTGCAGATTATCAAGCAAGTAAATGTGAGAGTTTTGCAAATTATTGGGAAAACAACAATCCTAAAGATCCAGGTATCTAATTGTGGCAATCGATTCAAGATATACTAAATGATATAAAGACAGAGTTGAGATATGCAAAGGTATACTAATGTAAGGTAATCGTACGGTGAAGTTCCAAAAACCTTATATAACTCACCCACAAGACACTCTCTATACAGGTTGTTGAGGCTCAATATAGAAGGGTTCTAGAGGCGAGAATTAGTGTCAAATACCCAAACTTATAATCCAAGGATCAAGACTAACTTAACCGATTGAGGTTGTTGAGGCTCACAATCGAGGTAGAGGTTGTTGAGGCTTCACTACCACCTAGAAAAGACAAGTCTAAACTAAGCTAAAGCAAATCTTGAACTTTAGACTAAAGTAAAAGCAGATTCGTAAACTGAAGTAAAATCACGGTTAGTTCTTGAGGTTCCATGGCCGTGGACTCAAGAACAGCCCGTAATTTAGGGTTTGTCGGCGATAATTCTCTAACTCTCAGGGTCTAATCTGTTTACGATCAATCTATCATCATCTAAGCCACAACTATCAACCCTTCACCTTAGAATTGTTAAGGGTTTTTAGCCAATAACAGTCATGTTGATATCAATTCAAGAATTAAAAGATAAAAAGATGAAAACTTTCAAGAACTTTCAATAATCTTCAATTCAATCTCAAAGTCACAAAGAGAATAAGCGATGTCCAAAGATTCACAATAGAACGAATAATCGTAACCCTAGGAAAGAAAAGAAAACGGGATGTCAATCCGTTTTCCAAATCGAACCTAATCAAGAAGAGAGATCTTCTTGCAAAATCTTCCAAGAACTTCAATCTTCCGCAATTCCTGGAAATCTCCACGACAATCTCCACCAAAAGTGCGAGATTTGAGAGGTTCCAAACACGAACTTCGATCTCTTCAAAGAGATGTCACTTGCTTCCAAGCAAGCTAAGCAAAACGTCTTCGTGTCTAAGCGGCGAAGAATGAGGGTAAACGGGGTGTATGCGGTGATAAATGCCGCTAAGCGAAGATGACATAAACTTGCTTCGTCCGTCTTTTTATAGTGTAGGGCAAATGTCGGCCCGGCCCAATCTTTAAAAGATCGTGGCTTCAAAGTGTGGCGAAAAGATTCGCCAAGATCACGGTCGTGGAAGTGTTCCACGACCGTAATTTAGGGCGTGGAAACAATTACGGTTTGCAACATATGTTCCACGGCCGTGTAATCCCCTGGAATGAACATGAATTTCTGACTCCAAATCCACGGCCGTAATTCTGAACGTGGTTTGTAATACGGCCGTATTTTAGGGCGTAATTTAGGGCAAGAACGTGATTCTTCCCTAACTCGTGCATTCCTCAATCTAAGACTCCAAATTGCTTCCAAAGAATGTCCTTAATCTATGGACATATCAACTCAACTCTCCTTTGCTCGATTCCGTTCGGAAATAGCTCCAAATCACCTATAATCAACATAGAACTAGTGTAGACATCCATATCGACAATATAGGTAATACTAGCTCTCATATGCACAAAGTTCAATCAAAGACTATCAATATGAATCAAATACGTTTAGAAAACGTGCCTAAAATATCACAATATTTCATGCTAACAGGCAGTTCAGGCGAAAACGTTTGATCTTCTTCGTGGCCGTAGGGGTGGCCTGGCAGTTCCGCAGGGGCGGATCATTAATGATCTTCAAACGTCTGACTCTTCAAATTTCTATCGCTTCAGATGCCGAGCCGCAGGGACGGCTCAGTGTCAACACAAGGGCGGTGACACTGACTCTTTGGCTCCACAGCTCCGCAGGGTAAAACGCAGGTACAGGCGCAGGGGCGCCGGTCTTCGCTTCTTAAGGATAAGTCACCGCAGGGGCACCAAGGAGTGGCGCCGGGGCGGCGACAGTCTTCGTTCCTAGCGTTGGCAAAGGTGCAGGCTGTGCTTCCGGAACGTGGTGTCACCCGCAAGGGCGGTGACACTGCTCCGCGGGGGAGGTGAGGTAACATAAGCTTTCCTTCGTGAATGGTCTTCAACTCCCAAGTGCTAAAACTCCTCTTTTATCTTCTTTTAGTCTTCTTCTTCTGGATCAAGGAGTTAGTAGCATAAACCGACACTAATGTGATAAAAAGACTCTAAAAACTAACCTAAATGGTAGTGATTCTATCAACTATCAAACTCCCCCATACTTAGACCTTTTACTCATCCAGAGTAAAACACATGACAATAGTTTTTAGACTCAAAGGCCTCAGGAAGCATGGGTAAGAGACATAGACAATGGAAAAGAAAAACCAAGAAAGAAAGAAGGAAAAAGAGAGAAAATGTGAGAAAAAGGTGAGAAAACTACCATCCTTATTGCTCCAAGAGTGACCTACCCAGACAACCTCCTTATGACTCCCCTTCTTATGCCGCCAAACGTCGGAAAGGGAACCTACTATTGGTGCCGCTCATTTTGCCAGGTGCCCTTTCGGGTTTTCACCTTGCCACTCTTCTTCTTTTCTTTGATGATCTCACTAGGAACTCACATCCCTCAAGTCTAATTTTGTACCAACCTAAGGTTGGTCGGACTACCTTCTTTTTTCCTAAACCGCCCTTTCGGGTTTTCGGTTTATCCAAGGATTTTCATGCCTTTTTTCATTTTCTTCTTCTTTTTTTTTTTACTGAATTTCAAACTACAACTCAAAGCAAACACACTAAAAATACTCAAACAAACTATACAAGCAAAGATATTTCCTCCCCCATACTTGAAACACACTTTGCCCTCAAAGTGGAAAATGAAAGCAAAGATAAATGTGGAGAAGGGATAAAGGGTGATACCACTAATGGGATGGTCCGGCTGGACCATCCGGACCCTCCTCCGGTGGGTATGGGAAGTGGCTGAAGAAGTGCTCCTGCCAGCGGTAGAGCGTGTCGATATGGGCCTGCTGAGCATCTATCCTCTGCTCAAATGAGGTCTCAAAGCTGGCTTGCCAAGCCAAAAGCTGAGCCTCTAGCTGCGGCTGATGAGCCGCCTGCCAAGCATCCTGCCGGCGGTCAAAATGGGTGGTCATAGAGGAGGCAAAGTTGGATTGCCACGCCTGCTGCTGCTTAAGCATGGACCGCTGGTACTCGGACTGCCATTGATAACGTGATTTGTAGCGTTAGTATAGGCATACAATTAGATAGTTTTTCCCGTTATTCATGCACGGTTTTGGCATTAGTTCACGGCGTTTACACTCATTTCATGGATAATTCTAGAAAAGACGTCTACACGAGCTTTTGTAGGTGTTGTAGGTATTTCGGGGGTCTTTTAAACATAAACCGATGCATTCGAGGGTCAAGCCTCATGGTGGTACACATCCAAAGATTTGGAGAAGCATAATTGGAGCAACAAAGGACACAAAGACCACTATTGGTGCAAGCAAAGGAGCAACTCATGGCTAAACGATCATAGCATGTTTCTGTTGAAGAAAATTGGACCAACTATCAGATAAATCGGCCGATTTATTCCACTGGGTTGATTTTCCTGCCTTTGACAGCTTAAGCCACGTGTCCCACGATCTCTTGATCCGGCCTTGCTCTTGGTGGAGAATATAAGTGGGCCTACAAGCTGTTGCTGAGGAGGGCTCCTCTCCCACATTCTCTCAATTACAGCTCATCCATTGGAGGATAGACTTGGAGGAGAGGAAAACTCTCTCAAAATTGAAGGAAGAAGAAGAACACCAACCTAAGAGTGATAGTGAGGTTTTGAGTGATTTAGAGTGATTTTTGGAGTTTCGGATTGAAGAACTATTGCAAGGATTGTTAGGAACGTTTTGGAACTTCATTCTAAGGGTTGTAAGTCTTGCTAAAACTTAGATTCAGCTGAGATTTATTGTTTTTACTTGCCTATCTTTCATTATCCATCTATGCAAACCATGTATGCTTGTGTGATGATTTTGGATCTTGATATGCATATTATTGGCTAGTTTATTGTGATTCTGGAGTGATGGATTGATGGTTATGGCTTGGGTGATTATAGGATGGACTTATATGTTAGTTTAGGATGATTTGATTTCACAAAACCTTGACCAGAGAGAAAAATCGGGCTGTTCATCATGCCAGATCGGCAGATTTATATAAGATCCACCCGATTTTCTTCTCTGTTGACCTTTAATTGATGAATCTGTATGTTAGGGTGTTAGGTTGTTGAAATCCTAGTGTTTATTAAGCTTAATTTAGCTTAGGATCACCTAATGCTATCAACCTAAGTGAGGGAAGAGTTCTACCCGATGATTTCCGATCTTAGATACCTTAGATGATGAATTCTAGGTAGTAGTGAGCCTCATAAGCCGCTATTGGATCGAGTGTGCTAGGATTATTGCTTGAGACTTCCCTTTTTCCGAGACTTACCCTGTAAGGAGAGGGTTGCCCCTTAAGTAGTGTCCGGTTTGTGTAGAATTCCCTACTTCAACCCCTTGAGACCTACCCGGTAATAGGAGTTAGATGCGGGATTGGCGAAGTGAGAGACCTACCCGGTAATTGCTTCCATTAGTGAAACACCTTTTCCCAACACCGCAGCCTTGTCCTTAGAATCCTTAGAACCTTGAGTCCAATGCCATAACCGGAAATCTTGACCTCTAGAATCTACTTTTCTCTCTTTTATCACATATTTTGTGTTTGCGTTACTTGTTTTCTTTGCTAGCTTGAGTTGTTAGTTTGATTTATTATCTTGCTAGATTTGTGATCTTTGCTTGATCACCACAAAAACCGACCAAAAATATCGAGATTTTCATTTCTATGTTCCTTGACTTTTTCTTAGACTAGATCCACACTATCTATGACCATTGTTTGACTCGATTTCACCTTAGTCTTTGTGTTCGACCTCGGAATACTATCCCTACTACAAATGTCCCGTACACTACGGGTTCGGTAGGAGTTAGGATAAATATAACGAGTATAAATTTAAAGCTTATTGCGTACACACATTACACATCCTGAGCGTAACAAGTTTTTGGCGCCGTTGCCGGGGAGTAGGTCTAGATTGAGTCTATTTTATGATTGTTTATAGTGTAGATCTTTCTTGTTGATTTTGATCTCTCTTTGGTGTGTGTCTTTGCTTTTCAGGACATCTATTACTCTTTAGGTGTATGCGAAGATCTCGTGGCAAGGATTTAGCTCCATTCGATCCCGAACCGGAGAAAACCCTTAGATCTAGATCCAAGAGCATTAAAAGGGGAAAAGAGATGGCCGGAAGAGACCTCCAAGCTGAATTGGATGAGGCATTAGAACAAATTAGGTTAAGAGATGAGCTCTTGGAGGAAGAGAGGAGACTTGCCAATGAGAGGCAAGAAGCAACTAGGAGGGAGATTGATGAGATTAGGCAAGCCCTTGTACAAGGAGAGCTTAATCGTCAACAACCTCCACCACCACAACCGCAGCCGGCGGCGAATGTTAGGGTTGTGCCCATTACAATTGAAGAGCCACAAACATTAGGGAGACGTATGGATCCGGCACAAAGAGCACACCGTCCGGGTGTGAACTTAGGAGATCCCGCAACCCACAACTACGAGCTCCGCGCTCAAGTTCTACAAATGATCCGGCATAATCAATTTGGAGGGATGGAAGGAGAATCTCCTCATCAACACTTGATGAACTATGAGATTTTGATGGAGACTCTTAGACCGCCTAGATTGGAGAGCAACAACCATAAGCTTAGGGCTTTCTCCTTCTCTCTTAAGGACAAAGCCTTAGCTTGGTATCAATCTATTCCACAAGGGCGAGTTGGTACTTGGGAGGAGATGACAACCGAGTTTTTGACTAAGTTCTTCCCACCTTCCAAGACTACCGAGTTAAGAGGGAAGATCAATGCCTTCGTGATGAAGGATAGAGAGAGTTTGTTCAAGTCTTGGGAGAGGTTCAAAGATCTTCTCCTAGATTGTCCACACCATGGTATACCAAAAATTGAGCTATTGGAGATCTACTTCAAGGGACTTGATGAAGATAGCCAATTCAAGCTTCAATCTCTTTCCGGTGGGACTTTCATGGAGAAGCATGTAGATGAAGCTTGGGAGTTTGTGGAAAAGCAAGCTCTAGTGATTGAGAAGTACTCCCATAGGAAGAGTGAAGGGAGAAAGGCGGAAGCATATGAGGTGAGTGAAGTCACCATGAGCAACTTCAAGCTTGATGCCATCAATAATGAATTGAAGTCCTTGAGGGAGTTGTGTGCTACAACTTTGAAGAACCAAGCAACTCCTCAAGTGCAAGTGCAAGCTAATTTGTCTTCCATGAGGAGGAAGCGAGTTACATGGGAAGGGGCAACTACAATAACTACCAAGGCCCAAGGAACTTCAACAACAACCGGCAATTCAACAATTACCGGCCCAACCACAACCATCCTGAGTTTTCCTATTCTAACCCGGATGGAGCCTTAAACCCTCCCGCTTCCACAAGCACAACTCCACCACCAAAAGCTTCACAAGAACCTCCACCCGGATTTACTCAACCTCCCAAGGATAGGACCGAAATGATGTTTGAGCAATTGCTTGGAAGGTTGAGTGGCCTTGAGAGCACGGTGACTTCAATTTCTAAAGCTCAAAAAGTTTTGGAAGCACAAGTGTTCCAAAAGGCGGGTGAGACCCATAGAGATCCGGGAAAGCTTCCCGGAAGGACCGAAGACAACCCAAGAGGCCAAGTGTTGGCCATTACAACGAGGAGTGGATTGAGTATGAAAGACCCTTTGCCCAAGGAGATTGCAAAGGGGAAGCAAGTGGTGATAGAGGAAGAGACGTTGCAAGGAGATGGAGGCAAGAGCAAGGATGTTGAGCCAACATATGTGGCACCGCCTCCCTACAAACCACCACTACCGTTCCCTCAATCACGAGCAAGAGCTCGCTTGGACAATCACTTTGGTAAATTCCTTGAACTTATGTCTAAATTGCATATTAACATTCCGTTCATGGATGCTATTTTAGGAATGCCGGCATATGGCAAGTTCTTGAAGAAAATACTCTCCAACAAAAGGAAGTTGGAGGAGTATGGGGAGATAAGAATGACAAAGAGATCCTCGGAGTTGATTCAAACAATGAAGGAGGAGATGCCTCCTAAGCTAAGGGATCCGGGATCCTTTTGTGTGCCAATCGGAGTAGGAGAAGTGAAGTACGACGCCCTATGTGATCTTGGGGCAAGTGTAAGCATCATTCCGCTTGCACTTTGCAACAAGGTTGGGCTAGGAGAGCCGAAGCCGGTCAAGATGACCCTTTACATGGCGGACCGCTCAATCACTCATTCGGTTGGAATCTTGGAAGACATTCCGGTGCAACTAGGGAAGTTCTATGTGCCCATAGACTTCGTTGTTTTGGACATCCCGGCGGACTATCCGGTTCCTATCATCTTGGGGAGACCTTTCCTAGCTACTTCCGGATGTCTAGTAGATTGCAAGAATGGGACTCTCTCCTTCAACATTGGAGAAGAGAACATCAAGTTCAAGTTGTCCACAATGATGAAAGGGCCAACCCTTGATGAAGATGTATTCAACATAGTTAAGGAAGAGGAGTCTAGAGAGGTTGTGAGCTCAATCTTACTCAATGATCCACTTGAGAAGGTTCTTAGCTCAAGCTTGATGGAGGAAGGAGTTGAGGAGAGTAGTAATGAAGTAATCAAGGCCTTGAATGCATTGGACGAGCTACCAAGTGTAGGATTTGAAGTGCTAGAAGAAGAGAGAAACAGGCAGAAAAATCGGACTGGAGGGACCAAATCGGCCGATTTTTGGCCTTGTGCTGAAGTTTCGTCCAGTTCTGCAAAAACAGAAATTCAGATCGACCTACACTCAGGAAAATCGGCCGATTTTTCTGACTGGGCCGATTTTCCTGAGTCTTTTCTGCATCAACCACTTGATTGTGAGCAATCATCAAGGGACTTCAAGGAGGCTTCCATGGCTTTGCAATCATCTCAACCTACATTGTATGGATCATCTCCAACCGAAAAAGGTCCTCCTCAACTTGATCTTAAACCTCTTCCTCCTCATTTAAAGTATGCTTTCCTTGGTTCAAATTCTACCTATCCGGTGATTGTGAATGCATCTTTGAATGATGATGAACTTAATAGATTGTTGAATGAATTGAAGTTGCATAGAAAGGCAATAGGATACACCATTGATGACCTTGTTGGCATTAAGCCCTCTTTGTGCATGCATAAGATAATGATGGAAGATAACCATAAACCCTCTATTGAACATCAAAGAAGATTGAATCCTATAATGAAAGAGGTAGTCAGGAAAGAGATCATTAAGTTGCTAGATGCGGGAATTATCTACCCTATCTCGGATAGTAAGTAGGTTAGTCCCGTTCATGTAGTTCCTAAGAAGGGTGGGATGACCGTAGTGAGCAATGAGAACAATGAACTAATCCCGACTAGGACGGTTACGGGGTGGAGGATGTGTATTGACTATAGAAAGCTTAACATGGCCTCTAGGAAAGATCACTTCCCTCTCCCTTTCATTGACCAAATGCTAGAGAGATTAGCTCAACATTCTCACTTTTGCTATTTAGATGGCTATAGTGGATTCTTCCAAATCCCTATCCACCCCGATGACCAAGAGAAAACCATATTTACATGTCCATGGGGTACTTTTGCATATAGGAGAATGCTATTTGGGTTGTGTAATGCACCCGCCACCTTCCAAAGGTGTATGATGGCTATCTTTTCGAAATACATTGAAAATATCATGGAAGTGTTCATGGATGATTTCTCTGTTTATGGTTCTTCCTTTGATAATTGCTTGGCTAACTTGTCATTAGTATTGCAAAGATGCGAGGAGACAAATCTTGTCTTGAATTGGGAAAAATGCCACTTCATGGTAAGTGAAGGTATTGTGTTAGGACACTTGGTGTCTAACCGTGGCATTGAGGTTGATAGGGCCAAGATTGAAACGATAGAGAAGTTGCCACCACCTACCTCGGTGAAAGGGGTAAGGAGTTTCTTAGGGCATGTCGGTTTTTACCGGAGGTTTATTCAAGACTTCTCTAAAATTTCTAAGCCTCTCACTAACCTACTAATGAAGGATGTTGAGTTTGTTTTCTCCAAAGATTGCCTTGAGGCTTTTTTAGGTTGAAGAACGCTTTGATCTCCGCACCTATCATGCAACCTCCGGATTGGAGCCTACCGTTTGAGATTATGTGTGATGCAAGCGATGTAGCCGTTGGGGCTGTTTTGGGGCAAAGGAAAGATGGGCGCACTCATGCCATTTATTATGCTAGCAAGACGCTAGATGATGCCCAACTTAACTATGCCACAACCGAGAAAGAGTTGCTAGCGGTAGTGTATGCCTTTGAGAAGTTTCGGTCATACCTTGTTGGAGCGAAGGTCATTGTTTATACGGATCATGTTGTGATCCGTTATCTCCTTACGAAGAAGGATGCCAAGCCTAGGTTGATTCGGTGGATCCTTCTCCTTCAAGAATTTGATTTGGAAATCCGGGACAAGAAGGGATCCGAGAACTCCGTGGCGGATCACCTTAGTAGACTCCCACCATTGGAGCTTGAAAGAGATGACATCCCGATTGATGACTCATTCCGGGACGAGCAATTGCAAATGGTGGAAAAATGTTTGTTCCAAGTGTCTAGAGGAAGTGAGCCGTGGTATGCCGACATTGTGAACTATCTTGTGTGTGAGGAAGTTCCTCCCGGATTGACATATGCCCAAAGAAAGAAGTTCTTCAAAGATGTGAGGCACTACTATTGGAGTGAACCACTTTTGTTCAAGAGAGGGCCGGATGGAGTGTTTAGAAGATGCATACCGGAGGATGAGGTGGAGAGTGTGATCCGCCATTGTCATTCCTTGCCATATGGAGGGCATGCTAGCTCACACAAGACATGTGCTAAGGTGTTGCAATCGGGCTTCTTTTGGCCAAGTTTGTTCAAGGATGTACAAAGCTTTGTGGTAGCTTGTGATGCTTGCCAAAGGACGGGCAACATCTCAAGGAGGAACGAGATGCCCTTGAACAACATACAAGAGGTAGAGATATTTGATGTGTGGGGTGTGGACTTCATGGGACCATTCCCTTCTTCATGTGGCAACCTCTACATCCTATTGGCGGTAGATTATGTTTCGAGATGGGTGGAGGCAATCGCCTCTCCCACAAATGATGCCAAGGTGGTGGTGCGATTCTTCAACCGAGTGATTTTCCCTAGGTTTGGAACCCCAAGGGTGATCATAAGTGATGGAGGAAAGCACTTCACTAATAGGAACTTTGGGGCACTTTTGGCTAAGTATGGGGTGACCCATAAGGTGGCAACACCTTACTATCCCCAAACTAGTGGCCAAGTGGAGATCTCCAACCGGGAGATAAAAGGGATACTTGAGAAGACGGTCTCTAGGACGAGAAAAGATTGGGCTATGAAGCTCGATGATGCCTTGTGGGCTTATAGGACCGCTTTCAAGACACCAATTGGCACCACTCCTTACAAGTTGGTCTATGGCAAGTCTTGCCACCTTCCGGTAGAGATGGAGCATAGAGCATATTGGGCTATAAGGTGGCTGAATTTCAACCTCAAGGAGGCCGGTGAGAAGCGGTTGCTAGACATGAACGCCCTTGAGGAAATCCGGTTGGATGCTTATGAGAATGCCCGGATTTACAAGGAGAGGACCAAGCGTTGGCATGACAAGCGCCTCATCCCAAAGGAGTTGAATGAGGGCGACTTAGTGCTTCTCTTCAACTCGAGGTTGCGGCTCTTCCCCGGAAAACTCAAGTCAAGATGGACGGGCCCCTATGTTGTGAAGAAAGTCTTTCCTCATGGAGCGGTAGAGATAGGAGGAGATCATTGTGGTAACTTCAAAGTGAACGGGCACCGTTTGAGAAATACATCCCGGAAGCCCCGGTGGAAGTGATTGCCCCACTTCACTTTGAGTGAAAACGCTCCTGAATTTGGTCAAGCTAATGACCTTAAAGAAGCGCTTAATGGGAGGCAACCCATTGGTACATATTTTTCCCTTTCTTTTTCTTGCTTTTGCTCGATCTTACTCTTGGTGTGCTTTGTTTTTCTTTTGTGTTTTTGAGTGCTAGATCTTGTGGATTGTCGTGTGTGATGAGATATTGGAGGTCATGTGAAAACCTCATGGAACTGTTGAAGGTACAAGATCCAAGCACATGGACGAGGAGGAAATCACCCAGAAAAATCGGCCTGTTCTTCAGCCAGATCGGCCGATTTTCTGGGCAACTGGTCCGATTTTTCCTTCTATAAAGAAAAGTGATCATCTCCAATCAAGCATGGGTGGAGCGGACGTGGAACTTGGACGGCTTGCGGTGCCAAGCGCGGGTTCCGAGACCTTAATGAGCATCAAGAGCTCTCTACCATCCTTGATCAATCATCCACCATCATCATTCAATGAGAACCGAAATACCAAAGCATCACCAATTTTACATTGTGAGGACTCTCTTTCACTTCTTTATTTAGTTTCCACATTAGGGACAATGTGTTTCTAAGTATGGGGTGGGGTTTTCATGATCACTAGCATGATTAGCATCTAGGATAGTTTAATTTTGTCACATGTTTCATTATGTCTTGCATTGTACATACATATTTCGAAAAATTTTAAAAAATCAGAAAATTTAAAATTTTTTAGTGCTTCTAAAGCTTGGGAATGACCCTTATGATGACAATTGTCTTGTGAATTGGCTATGAATGGCCTTATGTGTTGAATAGATAAATGCATATGTGGACTTGAAGTACTTATCTTGAATCCCATGAATGATTTGTGATCATGAATGTTTGCCTTGATTGAATTGAGTATTGAAAATCGAAATTGCATGCTAGTTCTTGCACATCATTTAGGAATAAATGAGGCAACTCATCTTTCTCTACTTCTCATCTTGATCATGTTGGTTAAGCACCTCAATTGATGAAAAATTTGACCTCTTTTGACCCATCCGGGAATAGGAGCATGCTAGTGTGGTGATATGTGTGAAAAGCAAGTGTGGGGTGAAGTATTGATGAAAGAATGTCATGAATAAAATGCTGAAATTGTTGTGAAAGTGTAGACAAAAATATAGGTTTGGGGACATTGGTTTAAATGAGAAGTAACTCGGTACACTTCACATAATCGGGTGTTGGTGCCTTGCCAAAGTCAAATAAACCGATAGTCTTAACGAGCTTTGGTATGTGTGCCCGGTGTGGATGCACCTCGAAAAATAAAAAAACCCGAGGACGGCTAATCACCAAGGTTTCGGCTTTTGTACACCAATGCCATTGTCTCAAAAATAAGTGAAAAAGAAAAGAAAACAAAGAAAGGATGGAGAAAATTATACACTTGTTGGGAAGTTGAGCAAAAACGAGATTGTAAAGTTAGTTCCTTTCCCGGATTAGCATCACAACGACCTAGAAATTCCCACCTAATCACAACGTTTCTTAGCCTTTTCTTTCTAAGTCCTTACGACCTAATTGCATGTGTGTAAGACTTGGTAATCTAGATTAGATATGCTCATGATCATCTTGACTTCTTCATTTTCACCTCTCATGCATGCTTTCTAGTTAAGTATAATTGTCTTTCCATGCCTTCATTCATTTTATGCATGATTGCTTGTCCATTGCTATGAAACATGACTATGAAGGTGATCCAATGTTAGAAGCACAATTCCAAAAAGATTTGTTGTCTTTCTGCATGCATAAATCATGTCATCTCTTAGTCTATAGTTGGATCTTGCTCGGGGACGAGTAAATCTTAAGTATGGGGTATTTTGATAACGTGATTTGTAGCGTTAGTATAGGCATACAATTAGATAGTTTTTCCCGTTATTCATGCACGGTTTTGGCATTAGTTCACGGCGTTTACACTCATTTCATGGATAATTCTAGAAAAGACGTCTACACGAGCTTTTGTCGGTGTTGTAGGTATTTCGGGGGTCTTTTGAACATAAACCGCTGCATTCGAGGGTCAAGCCTCATGGTGGTACACATCCAAAGCTTTGGAGAAGCATAATTGGAGCAACAAAGGACACAAAGACCACTATTGGTGCAAGCAAAGGAGCAACTCATGGCTAAACGATCATAGCATGTTTCTGTTGAAGAAAATCGGACCAACTATCAGATAAATCGGCCGATTTATTCCACTGGGTCGATTTTCCTGCCTTTGACAGCTTAAGCCACGTGTCCCACGATCTCTTGATCCGGCCTTGCTCTTGGTGGAGAATATAAGTGGGCCTGCAAGCTTTTGCTGAGGAGGGATCCTCTCCCACATTCTCTCAATTACAGCTCATCCATTGGAGGATAGACTTGGAGGAGAGGAAAACTCTCTCAAAATTGAAGGAAGAAGAAGAACACCAACCTAAGAGTGATAGTGAGGTTTTGAGTGATTTAGAGTGATTTTTGGAGTTTCGGATTGAAGAACTATTGCAAGGATTGTTAGGAATGTTTTGGAACTTCATTCTAAGGGTTGTAAGTCTTGTTAAAACTTAGATTCAGCTGAGATTTATTATTTTTACTTGCCTATCTTTCATTATCCATCTATGCAAACCATGTATGTTTGTGTGATGATTTTGGATCTTGATATGCATATTATTGGCTAGTTTATTGTGATTCTGGAGTGATGGATTGATGGTTATGGCTTGGGTGATGATAGGATGGACTTATATGTTAGTTTAGGATGATTTGATTTCACAAAACCTTGACCAGAGAGAAAAATCGGGCTGTTCATCATGCCAGATCGGCCGATTTATATAAGATCCACCCGATTTTCTTCTCTGTTGACCTTTAATTGATGAATCTGTATGTTAGGGTGTTAGGTTGTTGAAATCCTAGTGTTTATTACGCTTAATTTAGCTTAGGATCACCTAATGCTATCAACCTAAGTGAGGGAAGAGATCTACCCGATTATTTCCGATCTTAGATACCTTAGATGATGAATTCTAGGTAGTAGTGAGCCTCATAAGCCGCTATTGGATCGAGTGTGCTAGGATTATTGCTTGAGACTTCCCTTTTTCCGAGACTTACCCGGTAAGGAGAGGGTTGCCCCTTAAGTAGTGTCCGGTTTGTGTAGAATTCCCTACTTTAACCCCTTGAGACCTACCCAGTAATAGGATTTAGATGCGGGATTGGCGAAGTGAGAGACCTACCCGGTAATTGCTTCCATTAGTGAAACACCTTTTCCCAACACCGCAGCCTTGTCCTTAGAATCCTTAGAACCTTGAGTCCAATGCCATAACCGGAAAACTTGACCTCTAGAATCTACTTTTCTCTCTTTTATCACATATTTTGTGTTTGCGTTACTTGTTTGCTTTGCTAGCTTGAGTTGTTAGTTTGATTTATTATCTTGCTAGATTTGTGATCTTTGCTTGATCACCACAAAAACCGACCAAAAATATCGAGATTTTCATTTCTTTGTTCCTTGACTTTTTCTTAGACTAGATCCACACTATCTATGACCATTGTTTGACTCGATTTCACCTTAGTCTTTGTGTTCGACCTCGGAATACTATCCCTACTACAAACGTCCCGTACACTGCGGGTTCGCTAGGAGTTAGGATAAATATAACGAGTATAAATTTAAAGCTTATTGCGTACATACATTACACATCCTGAGCGTAACAGCCATGCCTGATGTTGAGTAGTCAAGGCTGCCATCTGAGCTTGGAGGCTCTTCATGGCCGGACCGTCATCCGATGCTGCAATAGGCATTTCCTCATCATCCGGTATGGGCATGTGGTCAGCAACAGGAGCCCGCCTGGAGCTCGCTGCGTATCTCTCAACAATGGCCACCTGAGGCCGTCTCGGCACGAAAGGGTCAGCTGATATGTATAGCTCGGAGAGCTCGTCTCCAAGTGGAAGTGTCCGGGGGAGGTATGTAATGTGGCTCCCATCTGCCAATGAGAGCCAAAAGGAGTTCTCCCCGTCTCTCTTGAGGAGCTTGCACCTCCTCAACATCCCCTCCGTGTAAAGTGGGGCCTCTAATCCATCCTCCAAGTCGGAGAGGTCCATCAATTGTGAAGCGATCAAGGAGATCACCCCACCACCCACAATGTCACGTGGCTCGTTCCTCCTAATCCGCTTCAAAGCGGTAAGGAAGAGGTATGGCCAATCCGGCACCTTGTCGTTCATGGGGAGGCAGACGTACAACAGTGGAAGGTCCTTGAGAGCGACCTTGTTCTCCTCCTTGTGTCCATATAAGACACTCATGAAGATCTTGGAGATGAGCCTCAAGCAGGGGTGAGTGAGTTTGTTGGAATACTCATCCCCGGCATGAAACTCGGATCTAGTGGCGGCCTGCCAAAACTCGCACAAGTCGGGTGTCGGAACGGGTTCCCACCAGTTCTCGGACGCGCAAATAGTCACCCCAAATGCCTCCTACAGTTGGGTGTAGTCCAATGCATACTTTCTCTTGTTGAACTTGAATGAAAGTCCAACACAAATATGGTCCTCTTTTTCCATGGTGAATGTGGCGATAAATTGGCGGCTGAGCTCGGGGTATGTTGGGGCATTCATGTCCAGAAATTCACCGAGCCCAGCGTTGGTGAGGAATGCCTGCATGCTCTCCAACATGCCCAATTTTTCCAAAGTAGGAAAGTGCAAAAACCGAGTTGCATACACAACCCGATCTTGCACAATTCTATACCGCTCCTTCTCAGCTTCCGACAACTTGTATTTCCTCTGGTTTTCCGTTTCTTGCAAGAAATCAAGCAATGAATTAGAAAGTTGACAAATTTGAGAAAGAAACGAACCCTCTTTTGATATTTCCGCAAGGGCGGCTGAAGGATGCGCAGGGGCGGCGAGGCGCAGGGGCGGCAGTGTGCAGGCGCAGGGGCGGAAGAAGTGCAGAGGGCGATTTTGGACAGCTATGAAGGTGGAAGAGCTGGGGAGCGTTTTGGTGGCCTCTTGTTGGTGGAGTCGTCGCCGGAGGTGAAGAGTAGTGGAAGGAAGAGGGTGTGAGGGGAAAGGGCTGTGAGATTAGGGTTTTGAGAGATTGAGGGAGGTGTTGATGGGGAGCGGGGGGATAGTGGCGCAGGAGCGTCGGGCTAGTGGTTGTGATGCTGACTTGGTGGCTTAGGGGTGTGAGGGAGGCGGTTTGTGAGAATTCCGGTGAGGGTGCAGGGGCGTTTGTAAGACGGGGAGAGATTTGGGAGAGACGAGAGGTAGATGAGGTGATAGGGAGAGATTGGCGGGATAGTTGTAGGTTATTTTTGGGAACTATATTTTTTTTCTTTCCTTGATAAAACCGCAGGGGCGGGGGCTTGTCACCGCGGGGGGCGGTGACAAGAAAGACGATGGCGCAGGCTCAGCGCCGGGGGCGGCGTTGAGGTTGCGTGTCAAGGGTGGCCGCCGCAGGGGCGTAAGGGTGTCACCGCGGGGGCGGTAACCAGTTTGTTGCAAGTGCAGGCCCAGCGCAGGGGGCGGCGCTTTGGGCAGGGGTGTCACCGCAGGGGCGGGGACTCTAAGCCGTAGGGGCGGTTTTCTTGACGGAGACTCCTCTTCTTATTCCTTCGGTTGCCTCCCGAACAACGCCTTTGTTTTATGTCTTTGGCTCGACGTAAAGGCTCTACCTCTCTGATTGTGCCTCCTCCAGCATCACCTTGGGGTTTATAACCGTCTGGGAAGGCAATCTTGTTATGGCTTCCGCCATTTGCCCAACCTGTTTTTCAAGGTTCTTGATGCTGGATTCTGTTGTTTGGACATGAGTAGCAAAATGCTTAGTCAAAATCTGCAACATATCCTCAGTTGATTGATACTTACCTTGTCGGCGCTGCTGTTGTTGGTTTTGTTGATCCCTCCAACGAAAATTCTATTGGTCACGCCAGTTTGGCATGAAATTCTGTGCATAAGGATCGTTCCTAGGCCTTTGCTACTGTGGCTGTCCATAACCTACTACGTTCACCTCTGCATCGTCATCCTGGACTTGGGGACACATGTCTATTGGGTGATATGGGTCAGCACAAACTCCACATTCCTTTAATTGCTGTGGGGTTCCCATGAGTGTTAATCTCTTCACCATCTCCTTCAATTCAGCAAGCTCATTGGAGATCTCGCTCCTCCCGGAATTCACAGCATGAACACCTCTCTTGGAAGAAGTCCTTCCAAAGTTTCGAGTTCCTTCCGCTAGTTCCTGTATCTTTTTAAAAGCGAGGTCAGGGGTAGAGTTAAGAATGCCCTCATCTTGATTTGCTCTTCGGTAATATTGGCTGACTTCATGCTCATACACACGGTATGGAACTTCCCAAGGTGCTTGATAGGGTCTTCACCACTTAACCCATGGAAAGATGGGAGAAAGTGAATGAGACCCGGCTTGAGCTCGAAGTTGATTCCTTCTCCTAATGCGGGTATAGTAACCGCAAGAGGGTGTTGAGCCAAACTCGGCTGAGTGAGTTGACGAAGAGTACGCTCAACCATTTCTTGTTGGAGTTGTTGTTGTCTACGTCGCCGGATGTGTGTCCTCTCAATTTCTGGATCAAAGGGAACAAAGCCGGAGTTAGTAGCACGGGTTTGAACCATAAAAATGGTCCAAACCAATACTCATTAATAAGAATAAAATAAAAATAAAAATAAACTCCACGGAAACGGCGCCAAAATTTGAACGAAGATATTTTCTTAGGTCGTTTATATCCTTTCAAAGTTGTTTCCGAACTCAACACTAAAACAAGTAGAGCGATTAAGTAAGGGTCGAACCCAAGAGAGTTTATGATATTTTTATTAAATTCAATTATTGATTACAAAACAAGGTAACAAAAAGGGGGGGGGGGTTTGGATGAATTAATGCACATAAAAACTAAGAAAGCAAGTAAATGAGATTGATATGACGATGATGAGTGAATCTACACTAGGTTGATTCTTAGCATGCGATTATTACTGTGGTGAGTTCCTTTTACAAGTTTTCAAGTAATGTTCCCGTCTTGATCATATGTATGTGTTGAGCCGACCGGCATCAGCACAACTTAACAAGTTAGTGTTCCGTAAACCTACAAGAACAAGTCACAAGTTAACTTTCAAACAAAGACTAAGGGATATAAAGAGAAGATTAAAACCGTTAAACTAATCTTTATATTTGTGTTTCTTTTCCTTCAAGCAATTACAACCCGTTATTACTTAAAGGTTACTTCTAGACTAAAGACCCGAACCCGGAATCTATTAATCCTAGTTATTTGCATGCACTTAGAACCTAAGGTGATCAATCTTAAGTGATAATGAAAACATGCAATTTTGATAAATGAAGCTCAAGAAACACAAAACATTACTGAATAAAACTTATATTAAAAAAGAACTTACAACCAAAGTAATAATGCAGCTTGAAACCAACCCAATGTAGCAAGGAAACTAGAAGCTCATTACAAAGGAAGCAAGAGAGAATAAAAGTGGGAAATGATGGATGATTCTAGCAATCAACCATGAGCCTATTTATACTACAATTGGCACTAAGTGGGAGTAAATGGCCGGCCAAAACAACCACCTTTAATGCCATAAAGGTGGTGCAAATAGCCGGAGTAAAGTCTCTGTCGCTGAACTGCAGGGGTGGCTTTCAGATCCATAGGGGCGGTTCAGGCGAAAACGTTTGATCTTCTTCGTGGCCGCAGGGGCGACCTGCCAGTTCCGTAGGGGCGGATCATTAATGATATTCAAACGTCTGACTCTTCAACTTTCTGTCGCTTCAGATGCCGAGCCGCAGGGGCGGCTCAGTGTCAACGCAGGGGCGGTGACACTGACTCTTTGACTCCACAGCTCCGTAGGGTGAGACGTAGGTAGAGGCGCAGAGGCGCCGGTCTTCACTTCTTCAGGATAAGTCACCGTAGGGGCACCAAGGAGTGGCGCCGGGGCGGCGACAGTCTTTGTTCCTGGCGCTGGTGAAGGCGCAGACTGCACTTCCGGAACGTGGTGTCACCCGCAGGGGCGGTGACACTGCTCCGCGGGGGCGGTGAGGCAACAGAAGCTTTGCTTCGTGAATGGTCTTCAACTCCGAAGTGCTAAAACTCCTCTTTTATCTTCTTTTAGTCTTCTTCTTCTGGATCAAGGAGTTAGTAGCGTAAACCGACACTAATGTGATAAAAAGACTCTAAACACTAACCTAAATGATAGTGGTTCCATCACCTATCAAGTGTCTACGCCATCTTTCAACATTGGTAAAAATATCCCCTTTCAAAAATTTCCAGAGGAAGTTCATACCCTCTCTTGAATGTTTAACTTCTAGAGCATGAGGAAAACGTTTCCTTCCGAGAATCGGGTCGTATCATTAGAGTGAATAAGCTTATAGGCTAGCAAATGAGTAGTTACCATCATTTGACAATGCCCAATAGAGCTCATCGTCAACAATATCATGTAGAGGAGGGATGATATGGTTGTGCTTGTCCAGACACAGAATAACAAGCTTAAGAAGGATAGTGTTTGGTAGAATATGTTGCAAGATATCCTATTTCTTGTTTCTGGCAATCGTCCAGTAGTCTTGCGCCATCCTAAACATGTCCGTAACTGTGGGTTGACTCTTTGCAAGGACAAGAAGGGGTTCATCTATAATCCATTTATCGGTCCAAAAGGTGATATTACGACAAGGGTGAGCCTTTTTGGATAAGGTCTCCAGAAAGGATTCTGATTCGATGCCATAACTGAGAAAGACCAACGTGAATACATGTGAGATATCGATCATATTTGTTGGATATAACTCGGGCCCATAACTTGTCTCTCTCTTTCAAGAGGCGCCAACACATCTTCCCAAGTAATGCACGATTAAGATGAGATTATGATTGAGAACATTATGTTCCTTTAACAAGCATTTACAGTTCGAATCAAACATGTCTTCTAAAAAGTCACTGATTGACCGATGATCTTGCTACCCTTGACCAATAATATTCTATTATCCGTACCGATACATCTCAAATCGCTGAAGAACTCATCAAAAATGATGCTTTTAAATAACCGGTTTAAAAAATTTAGAAAACTAGAAATTAGAAGTTACAAAAAAATACAAAACACTACTTATTTATTAATACAAAATCGATAGTTAAGTGCCTATAAATTTATCTCCCCTACAAATGCTCAACTTCATTTTAAAATTTGTTGTGTTGAAGATTGCAGGTTTATGTTCACTCGTGAAGGATCCCATCCACCTTCGCTTGTGAAACTAAACGATGAATTGAAAGCTCACCAATTCATGTCTTTTTTTTAACTACTTTCACAATCAATATAATATATCATTGACGTACTAACATTCCTGCATGCCTTTATTTGTTAGGCTTTGCAACTAGCAAATTAATATCATAATGATTCCCAAGACTACGTATAAAGCTGCCAATATGTGACCGACTCAATTATAAATATAGTTTTTAGCCGTATATTTTAATTAAATTTAATATAACTCGCATTCAATCAAAAGTTTATCTCATTTTATTGATGAAAAAATTTATATACACAATAGATAATTCGACTTTAACTAGTAATATAATAAGATATGAATCTAATTGTTCCTATATTATGAATCGCTAAATTTTAAACTTTCCGGACAGGTCCTTGGCATAGCGAGAAGGTGACCTACCGCGTTAGTGGACTATGGACCGAAACGAGTTGCAATAACTTTGTCATATTGCCTCCGCATACCAAATGTAATGCCCAAAATCTTAGTTACGGAAGGAGAGCGGTTTGATAGTCTTTAGTGGTAGTCACCGCCTCTGCGGCTTAGGAGAACCGCGGTCGCGGGCGTGAATCAGTTGTTCCGTAGGTGCGGTGATCTGAGTGAACGAGATTTATTCCGTATTCTTCCGACCCCTCATTACCATAACTCTAGGATGACCTTTGGGCAGCCTTGAACTTTTGTTTTCTTTGATAATACATTTCCCCTTTCCCATTTCTCATTCACATATTTCTTCTTCTCCCTCCTTCTCCTCCATTCTTTACCATAACTTTCTATTTCTTGTGAGCTGCCAAGAAAGGGTGTGGATTGCAGATCCTTGCTACAGAGTAAGTATCCTTCTTCTCCCTCTCTTCTTCTTCCTTCTTACAACCATAGGGTTGTGGAAGCCATGGACTCACTCAAGAGAGTCCTTTCTTGTGCATGATTTTGTGCTTGGATTGCTTAGGTTGTCAAGAAGGTTGTGATCTTGTGGTGGAAGCAAAGGGACGACCAAGCCAACTATGGAGGCAATAGGAGGCATGCTGCAGATCGAAGAACCGAATAATCGCCGTTTATGGAGTTTAGCCCCGGGGGCGTGTCTAGTGAGCCGCGAGGGTGGATCTAGTGAGCTACGGGGGCTGATTCTGTGAGCCGCGGGGCAGATTCTGCTCTTCCGTGATCGTGACTTCTAAGTTCCGCGGTCGTGTCCCTTCACAAGTAGGTTCCCGATCTCTTGAACTCTTTATTTCTTTCTTCATCTTAGTGATGATCCATCTTAGTATCATGTTTAGGCTGGCTTAGTACCATGTTTAGGCTGGCTCTTCATTCCTTCCTTGCTGGTATACGGGGACAAAGACGAGTTTTGAGGATTCTCGTCTCACAAACCAAATTTGAATTAGTAAAGGAATAACGTAATCAAAGATAATAAATGGATTGTGTGCAAGGATGTATTGTGTGTATGTTTTCCTTATATGTATATGTGTCTTTACCATTATCCTAATGCTTAGAATGTTAGGTAACAGTTTTATACCGCTTTTGTAGATGCCTTGTAGGTTAGGGACGTTGCCGAGTGATCCGGGGGTAGTGGGCAGCCGGGGTTCCGTACATTATAGGACGAGATCGGATTTAATATTATTTTTCTCATTGTACTTTCATTATGGATGTCTGTTGTTTTGAGAACTTGGCTGAAGTTTCCGTTTTGAGTAGTATTTCGGATTATGTCATATTGCATTATTACTATTTCGTTTTGCCTTTTATTTATGCCGTGTTGCAAGATCCGGTGAAATTGTTATCAGGCTAAGGGTCAGGACCAATTGTGAGGCCCTAGCCTATAGAATCCCGAGTCCCTCGGATTTGGGGTGCTACAATATGATATCGGAGCGAGGTTGACAACAATGACATAACAATCTTCTAAAAGGCCGAATAGACAGACAAACAGAACCTACAAGGGTTCCGAGCTTTCAAAATGAATTTCGTTTTCAAATCACGAGCATAGTCGGGTTCGGATAAAATGTACGGGATCACCACTACTTCTGCGGATCTCGGCAACCTAATTTATTGGATTTAAAGTTGTAAGTGGTTTGTAGTTTGGATCTATGGACCTTATATTAGTATAGTTGCTTTTGGACTTGTTATGTTAATATTATGATATCTTAGTCTTATATACATCATATCGTTACCAGATGACACGCACTAGAGTGGCAACATACGCAGGAGGAGGAGGGGATATACCTCCTCTTCCTCTCGCGGTCCCGAGACGTGGATGTGTGGGTAGACCTCCGGAAGCGTGAGGTCGGGGACATATCCCCATTGTGGATCCGCCAGCTGTGGATATTCTTACTGAGGAGGTTGCTGAGAGCGTTATTCCCGAGACTAGGGATGGGGCCGCTGCAAGGTCCGGAGCATGGAGGTCAGAGTCGGCCGAGTATCCATAGGAGTATCTGAGCACCGAGAGTACGTTCAACAGGTTGAGGAGACATTTAGGGCTGGAGTACCACCCCCAACACCGCCGGTACCAACGAGATTGGTGGAGGTTTCATATAGGGTGACCCAGGTGGTAGTTCCACCATAGAGAGTTGCACCAATGATAGTTGCTGAGGGTGGTAGGGTACAAGATGAGCTGAGGTCGTCGATACCGCACTGTTGGTTGAAGACTTTCAACTAGTTGCGTGTACCCACTTTCGACGGGAAAGTGGGGCTATAGGTGGAACATTGGATAGGCCACGTGCAGTCCGCATTGGAGTTGATCCGCTACACCGAGGATCAACAGGTGGAGCTAGTACATAATATATTCTGGGATCAGGGACAATACGGTGAAGCACGATCCGGAGTGGAGTCACTAGGTTTGAGCAGTTGTTGAGCTTTGTTCGGGAGAGTTATTGTCCTGCATCTTTGAGGAGAGATAGATTGCAAGACTTCTTAGAGGCTGGGTTCGAGGACGTCCCAATGGAGGAGATGATCAAGAGATTTTGGGAGGAGTTGGCACTGTTGGGTCCCGTCGCACCTCTAGTGGACCAACACATGTACTTGTTCTCCCGAAGATTGAGGGAGACCACTCGCGCCTATCTTGCGGATTTCCGCTATGACTCCTTGACAAATTACCAGGACCGAGCTTCAGCGTATGAGAGGGGCCGACCGGGTCCTAGGACATCTACTCAGTCCGAATGGCCGAATAAGAGGCAGAGGATGGGGCCAATCAGTGTAGGAGTAGGAGTCTCAAATCATAGGCATGGTCAGTTACAGAGACGCCCTAGTTATCAGTCTACCACACCAAAATCCGATAGAGGACGACATTATTTCAGTTGTGGAGGGTATGGACATATTAGGAACGAGTGTAAGAAGCCACCAGTGGCTTGCTTCACTTGTGGCCGGCTGGGTCACATAGCCACCTTTTGCCGACAGGGCAAGGCACCGTCACAACAGGGTTCTTTGCCTGCTAACATTACAGGGGGAGGACAGAGACCGCCTCAGTATTGGACCCGGAGTCAGCAGCAGAGAGCCTCAGACACACTTATTCTCAAGGTTTTTCCCCGGGGCAGGGGAGAGGTAGAGAACGTTGTCGAGGCACCATAAATACTAGAGGCCCTCAGGCTAGAGTTTTTGAATTGAGGAGTGCAGTTGATCCGGCGGCGCTAGTAGCCACATGCACTATTCAAATTCACGGATTCCCTGTCAAAGTTCTTTTCGATACGGGTGTTACGCACTCTTTTATTTCTGATGATTGTGTAGATAGGTTGGCCTTAGATATGGTAGAGGGGAGACCATTCATTATAGGGTTACCCAACGGGGGTAAGGTTAGGGGTACTCGGGAGGTTCACGGTTGCCCCATTCGTTTGGGAAACCGTGATTGGTTAGCCAACTTCTACGTCATGCACCTAGTGCATGAAGAAGTCATATTAGGGATGGACTGATGATATCATGTACTATAGTCTATGTTTTGGGATTGGCTTGGACGTTTTATCTTCATAAATTTGCACGCATGGATGTATATTCTTGATCATTATGTTGTTTTGTTTACCTTTGCAAGAATCGAGGTCTACACATAGTTTTGTTGTAATTGTAGGGAAAATAACACGTTTTGGAGCAATATGGAGCTAAGGGACCTAAGGAGTCATTGGAGCTACATTGTAATACCCGAAAAAAAATAAATAAATGAAAATAAAATTTCCTTAATTTCCGAGTCGAACTGCATTTCGACTAACTCGATATTTTATACCATGATTTTAGTATCATGAATTGGACAAATTCTAACATTTTATGTGAGTCTTTTATTCACATAAAATATATTCTTCTCTTTTTTTTCTTTTCCTAATGTACAAATCATGAGAATTAAAGCCTCTTGACAAGGCCTTGACACAACATCTTGACAAGCCCAAGAAGCCCATCTAGACAAGACTATGACGAGGCCCGTCAACCCTTACTCTTGCACGCCATCCGGGCCAGCTGGGAAGAGCCCGCAGCCTGCTTTGCACAATGGCCTCCTTGCCTCCCTCGTAACCCTATCTTGCAAGTAACAACCCCTCCTCCTCTCATACGTGTTCTCGAACAGCCGGTGCAGCTAGTGCAGCCTTCGTATTCCTTGCACCCTAGTCCTTCCCTCCCTCTCTGTGCAACCATCCTTCACGCTCCCTATTCTTCTCAGTCCCTACCTCTTTAACCCTTGCTCGAACTCACCTCCATTACTCCCTCAAACAACACATGACCCGCATCCATCTCAGTCGCTCTTAACTCCTCTGGAATCGTTGATAGCAGCAGCCAACAATTGCCAGGAGATCTCAACACAGCAATGGTGTCCACCCTTCCAGCCATGCGGTGCATTGGTACGAACCAGACAGATGGGGATAGCCTTGCTTCCCTACTACTTCAGTTGGTGCAAACAACTACACAAAGATGGGGTCTTCACTTCCTGTAGACGGGTAAGCATACAATAGCCTCCACTCCTATGCAGTTGCACCACACAAATCCAGGAACAACCCTAGACGTAGGTGCCTCGTTCACGACGCAGGTGTGCCCATCCCTGCCGCGGGTGCGCCTCCTGGAGACAAGGACCACACTTCTCCCTCCTACTGCACATGATCTGGAGCGAACTTGGACCCACATCCCCTCCCTTCTGTGCAACAGCTGGCTCAACAACAATCTTGTGTCACCTTCTTACTCCCTCTCGAGTTTTGGAATCGGGTAAGAATCATACCCCTTCCTTCCTTACACTTCCGTCTACGAATTTCATGCCTAATGGGTGCCATTTATGTGTCCTAAACATACTCAGAACATCCATAGAAGAGCTTTGCAAATTCAGTCAGTTTCTAAGCTTTTAAAAACCATGACGAGCAACCAAGTTTGGGACCAGATTTAGGTATGATAGACTCGTTCATTTGGGCTGAATTTTTGATATGATATATTTGACATATTATTGTAGAACATATTAAAATTTGAGAGGAATCCAGCGAGTGGTTTAGGAGATATGAATTTTCGAAGTTGGGACCTTGAACAGTTTTTCTGTTGCTGAAATTTCTAAGTGTTGGAAAACTGCATGTTGATACAGTTTTGTGATCCAGATTTGGGTAAGTTAGACTCCTCCTTTGTTGCTGATTTTCGGATGTGTTATAGTTGAAATTGTATAATATAACATACTGAAATTTGGGAGTATTCCGGGTTATAGTTTAGGAGATATGGTTCTCTAAAGTTGGTTCCTCATGCAGTTTTTATAAGTATGCTGAATATTCTTAAGTGTTAGGAAAAAAAAACTGCTTGTGATGCAGTTTTGTGAGATAGATTTGAATGGGTTATTGACCTCTGTTGGACTTGAATTTTGGATATGTTGTTTATGGATATACATAGTAACATGTGGTAAATTTGGAGAGTGATCCATGGGTTTAATCCGGATTTGTGACGTTCCGAAGTTGGGTCTAAGTATAGTTTGGTTTTAGAAGAGTTGTGCTAGGTTTTAAGTGTGTGCTTTTTGTTCTTTGAGATGTTTTGGGATTTAGTAGTAGTATGTTAGTTGAGCCTTAGTAGTAGATAGTCAGTTTGAATGATAGTCATCGTTCAAACTCAGTAGATCTTTTCCTTTTAGAGTTGGACTTTATGTCTTGTGGTTTCTGCAGAAGTTATTGAGAATAGGTTTGAGACACTCTAGCATTTTTTTTTTTGATCGTGTGAGGGTCAGTGAGACTAGAAGTAATAACATTCTAGCGTATTGTTATATGATCCTGTAGAGATCATTGAGACTAGAAGTTGAAGACTTCTAGCATATTGGATAGTCGTTGATTTGTGTGCCTTGTTATTCAGGCATAAGGTACTTTTCCGCGGGAAGCTGAGCGTGATATGAGAGTTGTGAATACCTTTGATACAGGTAAGTCCTTACGACATACTTAGCTAGTTTCTGGATGTTAGTTGAATGACAATAGTGGTGTGTGTGATGTGTGTTTATAATAATAACTTGATAGGACGACTGTTACTATTATATTTTAAGGCCCAAGTGTATGTATAACGGGATGTGATATCACTGCCCAGCTCTGACAGGAGTCTGGGAGGTTCTCTATACCCAGACCATACAGGTACAAGGTGAGATGCATCGGATCCATTCCTGCTGGTTACACGGGGGCGGAGGCGAGGTTTGGGAATCCCTCGTGTCACAAAATAAGTATCATTAGTAAGAGTGAATGACCTAAGTAAAGATGATAAATGAATTGTTTGAAAGCATGATGAGTGTTTACTTTTGCTATGATGTGTGCGTGTGCTATTCTCATTTGCCTAACGTTTAGATAGCTAGCTAACGGTTGTTTTGTTGTGTTGTTTAGATTTACCACAGGTTAGAGCAACAGTTGAGTGATCCGGAAATAGTGGTCAGCCGGGTCTTTGTACTACTTAGAGTGGGGTTGGGTGTTTGCTTTGTTGTTTCTTTCTTCTTGTTAAGATAGTTAGACTTTTACGTTGTTTAAGTACTGTGGGCTGTTAGACGTTGTTGCATTCATCTCTTTAAATCACTATTTTATGAATTTCGGTTTTCCTTATTTGTGTCTTGTTGCAAGATCCTAGTAAAATTGTTGTCAAACTGAGGTCGGGACCCATTGTGAGGTCCTAACCATTAATGTCCCGAGTTTTGAGAATTCGGGGTGTTACATACATTATGGATGGCTACAGTATTACCTCTACCGAGGTGATTTTGCACGTAGCTGAAGATCACCTCGGATGGCTACAATATTACCTCGACCGAGGTGATTTCGCTGGGCTGGATCGAGACAGACGACCCATGGCCCATGAGATCTTTTATTATTGGCAAGTGATTCTCCAATATATTGGAAGATATTTTCTGGATGGAAGTATGTCTGGTTGGCTGATTTGTTTGGAAGATTGAAGATATTCCAAGGAAGGAAGGAAGTTGAAGGAAGATAGTTTTGAAGTTAAAGTTGAAGGCTTTTGAAGGAAGTTGTAAGGTTTTCTTAGATTGTTTTGATTGTTTTCTTTTGGTTTGTGATTGAGGAACACCTTTTGCTGGTTGTTTTGATTGTTTGATTGTTTGATTGAGTGATTATTGAGACCTTTGTGTTAAGGTTTTCTTGTTTGGATATTGCTTCTTTATTCATATATTTGATTGTTGTTATCATGATAATTATTGGCTAAATTATAATGCTATTCTAGGGTGATTGGCTGAAGGTTGTGGAAAAGACGATGAAGGAATGAACCTTTACCTTAGTGGACGCTGAAAGCTCGAGCCAAACCTTAGCTAAACCTCACCTCAGTCCGTTCTTAGAACATCTCGACCGAGATCGGACATGAGCTAAGCGAGGCGTGACCTTATGTGATCCATATCTGATTTTAGGTTTTAGTTTGCCAAATCTTATCCTTGTTGCACCTTTCCTGGTCCATACGCAAGCCTAGGATTAGACTTACCCGGTGATTCCTTTGCTTGTATACCTATGATGATGAGTGTTAGATAATAAAATTTTATCCTTTATTGGGGTTTGAGTGTGCCTCCATCCTACCTTTGAGAGTTAATATGAGACTTACCCGGTGATGATTAGTTCTATTCCCTTGGGTAGCATGCTGGTTTGATATTATAGTTCCTTTCCTTAGTTCCTTGAGACTTACCCGGCGAGAGGATCTTGGGTTTGGGATAGTGAGTAGTGAGACTTACCCGGTGATCTATTCCCACCTTAGAAATACCTTCCCTTGCAAACCTCAGCTTTGTCCACGTTATCCTTTGAGATCTTGAGTCGGAACCACAGCTGGATGCTTTGAGCTCTAGAATTTGCATTCCTTTATCTGATCATTACATCATCTTTGATATGTTTGCTTTGTTGCTTGTTTTTTATTGAAAACCTGAATTGTCGTGCTTTGTTTCACCATAGTCCTTGATAGCATGTATTATAGTCTATATTTTGGAACTTGTTTAGGCGTTTTATCTTCAATAATCTACATGTTTGAATGTATATTATGTGATTATATTTTCGTTTCATCTACCTTTGTGGGAATCGAGGTCTACACCAAGTTTTAATGTAATCGTAGGTAAAATGGCACAATTTGGATCGAAATGGAGGTAAGGAGCAAAGGAGTCATTGGAGCTACATTCAAGAGCTTAAAAGAGAACTCAAGAAGCAAGGAATTAACAAAGAAGATTTACTTTGGACCAAATTTGAGAGATTTCACCTTCAGTTGAGATTCACCTCGGTCAGCTACAGTACCACCTCGACCGAGGTGATCTAGAGGAGTACCCCGACCGAGGTGAATATCCTGACGCGGCGAGATATATTTTATTTGGCTGAGATCTTTTATTTTTGAAAGGAGAGATCTTATATTTTTGGGCTGGATTTCTGGAAGGAAGATCATATATTTAGAAGATCTATTTTGTAGATAAGATATATTTTATTAGGATATTATCTTTTTAAGATATTATTATCTTTGGGAGATAATTCTCCTATAAAAAGGGTTGGATTTTCCACAAATTCGGCAACCCACTATCGTCGCATACTTGGAGATTGAAGAAGCTGCAGTTAGGAAGGATTTTTGGAAGTTTGAAGGAAGGAAGTTCATAGCTTGTTATAGTTTTTGAGAGGATTTGTATGACTTTCTTAGATTCCCTTTTGTTTGATTGTCTTGTTGGATTTTGTGATCCAAGGAACGCTGATTTGTTTGATATTTGATTCAGTTATTGAAGCCTTGTTCTTAAGGTTTTTGTGTTCAAATATTCACTCTCTTCCCATATATTTGATTATTGCTTTTATGATGATGAGTGGCTAATTTCCTTGTGCGATTCTAGGGTGATTGGCTGAAAGTTGTGGGAAAAACAATGATAGAATAATCTTAATTCCAGTAGGACCCTGAAAGTTCGAGTCTTTATCCTTAACCCTAGAACATCTCGTTTAGTCGATGAACATCTCGGCCGGGGTGGAATTTGACAGACCGAGGTGACCTTTTCTGATCCGTAACTGAGAGTTAAGTGTTAGAGTTTGCCAAATCCTATTCTTATTACACCTTTTCTGGTTCAATGCAAGCCTAGGATGAGACTTACCCGGTGATTCCTTAGTTTGTCTACCCAAGATCATGAGTGTAGGTAATAAAGATTTATCCTTTATTGGGGTTTGAGTGTGCCTTCATCCCATCTTTGTGAGTTAGCCTGAGACTTACCCGGTAAAGGTTGATTCTATTCCCTTAGTTGGTGTGTTGGTTTGAGATTATAATTCATTTCCTTAGTACCTTGAGACTTACCCGGTAATAGGAACTTTTGGTTTGGGATTAGTGAGTAGTGAGACTTACCCGGTGATCTATTCCACTTTAGAAACACCTTCCCTTAGCAAATATCTCAGCTTTGTCCGCTTCTCTTGAGATCTTGAGTTGGAACCACAACTAGATGCTTTAATCCCTAGAATTTGCATATTCCCTTTAATTGACCTTATTATCATCTTTTTGATTGCTTTAATCTCTTTTGTGGTTATTAGTTACATTGACTACCTCTACTTTCTTAGACTTACCCGGTGATCTACTCTCCGTTTCTAATCCGATTTCAATTCCATTTGAGTTTTTGGATTCCTCTCTTCAACATCTTCATATCGGTACCGAGTTTTTGCATTTCCGAGCAGATGAAGACCTGGTCGAGAATATATGTCACCAGGACAGTTCCGTTGCTCAGATTCCGTTGATTTGATGTTGTACATGCGTAGCCTGCGTCGTTGTGATTCCGAATCTTCTTTCAGATCGTCAATCGGGTTAGTAACGAATAAGTTATGAATTTATTCGTTTTCCATACTGCGATTTGGCCTAAATCGACCTTAGGCTTTTCAAAATGGATAATTAGAAATTCCATTATGATCATTATATTATTCTGGTGTTTATGGGTTGTTTGTTGATGAAATCTGATGATAGGTGGGTTTAGAAATGGCCTGCGGGCAAAACGTTATTCTGGTGAAATTTAATTACTTAATTAAAGGTTAATTAATTAAATTAGGATTAAATTTGAGATTGAGGAATACTGATTAGATGCATCCTACGTGTCAGAATGATTTGAGGATCATGATGATGTTATGGATATTGGTTATGGCAAAGGATTAGTATGTGTACGAGTATGATGAGATGTTATGTTGAGGATATGCTTTAGGCATTTATGAATGTGTTGAGGATCTGAGGTTTAGATTTGAGATATAGGTTGGTTGTGGTTAGTGAGACGAGTCTCCTAACCTTTGCAGTATGTGATTGTGTATGTCTTGCTATTGCAGGCGTTGATTACTTCCCCATGGGGAAGCTGTGACGTGGTACAGGTTACGAGTATATCAGGTAAGTCCATAGGACTTACTTAGCGTGCAGTTGTGGATTGTATGATTGTGATGGTTGTGTGTGTTCATATGATTGTGCATTTATAACCTAAACCGGACTAGGATGACCATTCATTATATCTATTTGGCCCAAGTGTATTATAACGGGCGGTAACCGCCGGTCTCCGTCTGCTGGTTAGGAGGAGGTGCCCTGAAGATGATCTCACAGGAGGGGACGAGTGAAGGTCACCCCCATGCAAAACTCTTGTGTTACGTTGGATGGGACGGGGTTCTTGAGGCTCCTCGTGTTACAAAAAAAGTTGAATTAGTAATGGAATAACGTAATGAAAGATAATTAATGAATGTGTGTGGCATTGCCTGTTTGAGATGTTGATGTGTGGTTATGCTATTACCTTCATGCTTTTCATTGTTGTAGCTAACGGTTTCATACCGTGTTGTAGTGTTCTGCAGGTTAGGAATACTGCAGAGTGAGCCAGATGGTGTGACAAGCCGAGGACTTTTGTACATTAGGATGCGCGGGATGTGGGATCTTTTGTGGTTGTGGTTTATGTTGTTGTTTTGTACTCGGCTGTGAGTTTGTAAACTCTTTTGATGTATCATACTCAGCTTTTATGTATTTGATTTTAATCTATTTGTGTCTTGTTGTAAGATCCAGTGAACTTGTTGTCAGGTTAGGGTCAGGATCCATTGTGAGATCCTAGCCTAATGTGACACTCCAAGTCCCGCGGATTTGGGGTGTTACATCTAAATCCTCGGAGCTCATTCAAATCATGAAGGAGAAGATGCCACCCAAGTTAAGAGATACCAGCTCATTTTGCATTCCTATTCAAGTTGGGGATGTTACTTGTGAGGCGTTGTGTGATCTAGGAGCCAACGTGAGCATCATCCCGCTGGAGCTATGTGTGAATATCGGACTTGGAGAGCCCAAGCCGGTGAAGATAAGGTTATACATGGAGGACCGCTCCATTACCCATCCCGTGGGAATTTTGGAAGATGTTCCGGTTAAGTTAGGTAACTTCTACCTACCTATAGACTTTGTTGTGCTTGATATTCCCGCAGATTATCCCGTTCCTATCATTCTCGGGAGACCATTTCTAACAACTTCGGGTTGCAATGTGGATTGTAAGAACGCCAAATTGCAATTCAACATTGGTGGAGATCAAGTGGAGTTTGCATTGCTTGCTGCAATGAAAGGAGAGCCGCTGGAGGATGATATCTTTAACATCTATGATGAAGAAGAATCAAGAGAATTGGTGAGTTCTATCCTTATTAATGATCCGCTTGAAAGAGTTATTAGTTTTAGCTTAATGGAGGAAGGTATAGATGCTTCTTGTGATGCAGATATACGAAGCTTAAAGGCACTGGAAGAAGATCCAGGAGCTAAGATTGAAAAATTAATCCAGGAGAAGAGAATCTCCAATTTCGGTCCCAGTTGCAGTACCTCGACCGAGGCACCTTCTGGACCAAGCGAGGTGTTCTTAACTGAAGAACATCTCGGTCACCCACTCAGGATCTCGACCGAGATCGCAAGCAAGACGCGTTCCACCGAGAATAACAAACTTCTTACTCCCTTTTCTGAAACTCATTCACAATTTATGGAGCACTTTCTCCACCAAGTTTCTGATAATAAAGAACCTTGGTATGCTGACATTGTTAATTATCTTGTTTGCCAGGAAATACCGCCCGGATTGACGTACGCTCAAAGGAAGAAATTCTTTAAAGATGTACGCTACTACTATTGGGATGAACCTCTACTATTTAAGAGAGGTCCGGACGGGATGCTTCGAAGATGCATTCCGGAAGATGAAGTTACTAGTGTCATACGACATTGCCACTCACTTCCTTGTGGAGGACATGCTAGCGCTCACAAAACATGCGCTAAGGTATTACATTCCGGTTTCTTTTGGCCTACATTATTTATGAATGTGCAAACGTTTGTTGTTTCTTGTGATGCATGCCAAAGAACGGGGAATTTATCTAGGAGGAACGAGATGCCACTCAACAACATCCAGGAAGTTGAGATTTTTGATGTATGGGGAGTTGACTTCATGGGACCTTTCCCATCATCAGGAGGGAACCTCTCATCCTCCTAGCTGTCGACTACGTCTCTAGATGGGTGGAATCCATTACCTCTTCCACTAATGACGCCATAGTGGTTGTGAAGTTCTTTAATAGGACTATCTTTTCACGTTTTGGGACTCCACGCATCATCATCAGTGATGGAGGGACACATTTCACCAACCGGAAGTCCAAGTTGAGGAGATTGCACCACTATATCTTATTTAGGGATGCCGTACGGTCCAGCTAGCGACCTTAAATCGAGCGCTTCTTGGGAGGCAACCCAAGGTATTGCTTTCTTTTCCCTTTTCTAGTCTAGCTTTAGATAGTTTGCTTTTGCTTTGCTTTGCTTTGTTTTTGGCGTCCTAGACAAAAATCAGGTACTTTCTAAGGAAGGAATACAACCTAGGAGAAACACTGGAAGGACAAAAGCTTGAGAAATTGAGAAGACGGAGTTTGACGGGACACATCTCGGTTGCATCACATCACCTCGACCGAGATGATTCTTGAGCAACCGAGGCGATTAGGGCTGACAACAATCCACCTCGGTCCAGACACCTCGGTCCAGTCGGGACCACCTCGACCGAGGTGATAGTAGAATCGGCGAGGGGTATAAAGGGGAACAGTTTCTCTCTCTTTCCCTCCCAACTCTCCCTCGACCGCGGCACATCCTAACCTCGTTTTCTTCGTTTCTCGATCGTTTTCTACGATTCTTGCTCCGATCTCGCAAGGAAAGGCTAGAGGATCAGTTTCCAAGGAGAATCTGCAACAAAAACGCCTCAAATCGACTGAATATGGGATAAACGTTCGAAAACCCTAACTTTCCTCTTCTCGCTGATTTCAGTCCAATTTGGCTTTGGTTGCCATTGATTTCTGTTGAAAAGGGCTTAAGTACCCCTTAGGAACAATCTGTAGTGATATTGGGGGAAAAGAACTGGAATTCAGAGAGTTGGAAAAGAGCAGTTTATCGCCTCGGTCCAGTCGACCTTCGCCTCGGCCGAGGTGTTCTTGAGATCTGTTAGAGCAACCGAGGTGATCTGTCAAAAAAGAGAAAATGAGTTCCAGGTCCGATCGTCAGTTTGTTCTAAGGGACAGATCCTCACCTTCTTCTTCTTCTTCACGATCTTCCATTCCGGTGATACATGAGCGTCACCAAGCTGACTATGACCGCATCTGTACGCGACCTGTGATTGCGCCGCGGTTTCTTGATATCTCCGCTTTTGATTGCCTCCACCTGGCTAACGATCTGAGGAGGATGGTCTCGATGGTGGGGCTGGAGCAGTTCATGGAGATTAGAGCTCCAGCCTACCTCGAACCCACTTTGGAGTTTGTGAGTTTTGTGACTCACTTGCCTGAAGAGAGAGCCATCAAGTACCGGTTGTTGAATCGGAACTACTTAGTTCCTATGGACCAGTGGAGAGACATCTTCGGCTTCCCGAGCCCCACAGTTCCCGACTTCCCTTCTCAAGCCGTAGCTCGACAATTTTAGGGTCAGATTGCTCATGTTGTTGAGCATGCTGACAGGTGGAGACCTGGAGACTCCAGGGAGAGGATTATTTTCCACCTTGCTTTCAGATTAGCCCACCGGATTTTTAGCAAGACACTTCTGGCGCGTACTGAGACGCCCCAGAAGGTTAGACAGGGGGAACTTCTGAGCCTATTTTGTATGGTGACTGGGGGAGTGCCTGATTTTTGGGCGATGCTAGCTGAGGATCTGCACCGGATCAAGGCTAAGGGGAAAGGAGATATTTGTTGTGGCGGCTTAGTGACTCATATAGCGATAGTGATGGAGTTGGATCTGAGCGCTTGTACATTGGTGGCGGCTGCCAAGCCGCTAGGTCTACAGGAGATGATTACCAGGAGGATTCTAGTTCCTCGCGGACTCACTACGCCATATGTGGCGATACCTTGGGAGTAGACTGCCCCTTAGGGTATCAAGTGGTCGTCTCAGTTCTCAGTCTACGACCCTCAGTACTGGTCCACTGCATGGATACCTTACATTGAGGATGCTAGAGATGCAGCAGCCCAGGCAGAGGAGGAGGATGAGGATGACGATGGCGGTGCTGCCATGGAGACAGGGACAGATACAGCCGGTCCCAGTGTGCCAGTCGTCGATCTGGACGACGAGGAGACAGAGAAGGAGGCAGCAACACCACCACCACCGTCTTAGCGCAGATCCCGCCGCCGCAGATTTAGAGATCCAACAGCGCATCAGAGGATTGATGACCTCACCGACCAGATGATCGACTCCTACGCAACCCTGAAAGTTGACATCCATGAGCGTTTTGATGACCAGCGCCGAGGGATCGAGGGCTGGACACATCAGATGATGGAGAGCCAGCACTACCAGCGCCGGATGATGGAGATGCAGTTCCAGCACACGATGTGATATCCTTTTGACCCATCCCAGCATCCGTACGTGTCATATCCACCACCACCACCAGCAGATCAAGACTAGAGCTTGCAGGAATTTCTTTTATTTATTTATTATGCAGCTCAACTTATGTCCGGTGAGTACTCTATTTCTAGACTTATCTTGACCCATTGGGAAAATGTGTCCCAAGTATGGGGTATTGATGAACTTTATTTGACCTTACGTGTATGACTCTTGGATATTTATGATCTTGTTATATTTTACTTGGCTCTATATACTTATCTGAGATTACATGCATGCATACAGGTTATTTGATTGAGAAAAACGTCATAAACTGGTTAAAGAAAAAAAAAATTATGACCTCGACCGGGGTGATTCTTGCCAAACGAGGTCGAGTACGTCGGTTGACCTAGAACATCTTGACCGAGGCGGTTTAATTGAGAGATTTTTCGAAACGATTTTTGTGCTTCTTTTCTGGATATGACCTCAGTGATGATTCTGTTTGCAGATTGGTTTTGAAATCTTTATATGTTTGAAAGGTTTTATGATATGTTTAAGTTGCTAAATGCTTTGTTTGAAATTTTGGCATGTTTAATACTTTGTTTTTATCCAAATTATGTTGAATTTGAAAATTGACACCACATGATGAGTTCTATCACTTTCATCCTGGGATGATTAAGGCAATTCACTCTCTTCTCTTCTTCTTCTTGATCATGCTTAGCCCCTCATATACATATTTGCCTCCTTTACCTATCCGGGAATTCGAAAGCAAGCAAGTGAAAAGCAAGTGAAAGAAAAGATGAGATGTTGGCTGAAAGTATAGAAAGAAACAAATAGGTTTGGGGAAGTCAATCATGATGATGAGTAACTCGGCACCATTCACATAGCCGAGTGTTTGTGTCTTGCCAAAGTCGGATTGAGCGATATTCCTAACGGGTCATGGTATGTGCATCAAGGGTTTGAGGCATCTCGAGAAATTGATGATTGTTGATCTCCTAGGCTTCGGTTGTTGTGCACCTCTGTCCATGCATCCCAAAAAGTAAAAGTAAATAAGCAAAGCTTATTGGTGGAAGATGTTGAAGTTCAAGGCAAGTGAAGTGAAGATCCTTTTCCCGGATTCTAGCACCATATTCCCTATATGCATCCCACCCTCACACGTTTCTTGACCTTCTTTTGAAAAGCCCTTGAGACCTCAAGCTTGTTGATTGACTTAGTGGTTTCAACTGGATTATACATGATTAATTTCGATAATTATGATTTATTATGCATTCTATGATTTTATGCAAAGATGAACAACTTTCTTATATTTATAAAATGTTTTGATCATATTTTGATTTTAAACACCATGAAGTATTCTCTTAGAGTGATCTATGAGTGGAGCACACCATCAAAAATGTTTTGAAATACTTTTCATTGATCTTTTTGATTGACAACCTGAATTGTCGTGCTTTGTTTCACCATAGTCCCTGTGTTTGACCCTAGAGTATTTGCTGTTATTACAAATGATTCGTATACTGCGGGTTCGCATATTGTTCCAAGCTTATATTTTAGGTTATAAATTTAAAGTTATATCGTTCACGATACACACACGTCTAAGAGCGAACAAGTTTTTGGCGCCGTTGCCGGGGACTTGGTCTAGACCAAGTTTGGCTTTTGATTGTCTTTTAGGGTTGCTGCCCTTGTTGCTATTGATTAATTTACTTGAGTGATTTCGCAGGATATTTCTTTAGGTTTATGCGAAGAACTCGTGCCGGGAAAGAAGTCGTTCCCTATGATCCCGAACTAGAAAAGGCATACAAAAGAAGATTGAAAGAAGCTAAGATGGCTGACCAAGATAATCGAGATCTTGAAGCCGAACTGAAGGATGCATTAGAACAACTTCGGCTGATTAAAGAAGAGTTATAGAGAGAAAAAAAGAAGACTCGTGCAAGAACTGAAGAGATCCAAGCTGATATGGCTGCACTATGAGCCCAAATCTTACCTCGACCGAACCCAGTTGTTTGACCGAGGCAGGATCCTGCCCTAGTTGCACCGGCCGAGATACATCCACCACCTCGGTTGCCGGATATGGTTGACCGAGGTAACCTTTTTGCTAGAGCACCGGAAACCCTAGGTCAGCGGATGGACCCGAATCAACAAGTGCGGCATCCAAGAGTTAATCTAGGAGATCCAGCTGAGCATGATTACGAGCTTAGACCTCAAGTCCTTACAATGATTCGACAATGTTAATTTGGAGGCACGGAAAGAGAATCTTCACATCAACACATACAAAACTATGAGATTCTTATGGAGACATTAAGACCATCAAGAGTGGAGAACAACAACTACAAACTAAGGCCTTTCTACTTCTCTTTGAAAGACAAGGCACTAGCTTGATATCAATCTCTTCCAGCTGGAAGAGTTAATACATGGCAAGAGGACTACGGAGTTTCTTACTAAGTTGTTTCCCCAATCAAAAACTGTTGAACTGAGGGGTAAGATCAATGCTTTTGTCATGAAGGATAAAGAAAGTTTGTTAAATTCATGGGAAAGGTTCAAGGACCTTTTATTGAATTGCCCTCACCATGGGATTCCAAAGAATGAGTTGCTAGAGACTTACTTCAAGGGGCTAGATGAGGAAACTCAATTCAAACTCCAATCACTTTATGCTGGAGCTTTTATGGATACACCGGTTGATGAAGCTTGGGAGTTTAATGAGAAGCAAGCTTTACATATGGAGAAATAATCTCATCGAAGAGTTGAAGATGGAGCGAAGCGAGTTAGCTTTCCGGATATGAGTCTTACAAATTCAAGTGTTGCTCAACTCACTACGCTCAAGAATGAAGTCAAAGCTTTGAAGGAGCTTTTGTTAGCTCAAACTAAAGCATCAAAGGAGCAAGATGCTGGATACCTGGGGAGAGGAAACTATCAAGGGTTGAGGAACAACAATTACACCAACAACATGAATTTCAACAACAATTGGAGATCAAATCAATAAAATCCCGGTAACCCTTATTCTCATGCTAAAAATGCTCTAAACCCCCTTCCTCTTCCTCTACTCCATTGAAGAGTCAGGAGCCGTCATCAAGCTCATCTCAACAGCCCAAGGAGAAGACGGATGTTGTGCTGGAATCTATTATGACAAAGCTCAACGCTGTGGAGAATTCTATGAACACATTTTCGAAGGCATAAAAGGCCTTAGAAAATCAAGTTTTTAACAAGGCTAATGAAGCACCAAAAGATCGTGGTAAGCTTCCAGAGAGGACATAGAACATCCCAAAAGGATGGTCATGGAAATCACCACACGAAGTGGTTTGAAGACAGTTGATCCAGTACCTCGGTCGGACCACGACCAGACGAGGAACACCTCGGTCGAGGTGCCAACCGAGATGGAGCCCCAGAAAGAGAAAGAAAAAGTTGATGTTTATGTTCCACCATCTGCTTACAAACCTCCACTCCCGTTCCTTCAGTCTAGGGCACGGGCACATCTAGACAAGCACTTTGGTAAGTTTCTTCACCTTATGAATAAGATACATATTAACATTCCTTTTATTGATGCTATCCTAGGAATGCCCGCCTATGGGAAGTTTCTGAAAGAGATCTTGTCAAGGAAGAGAAAGCTAGAAGACTTTGGAGAAGTGCGGATGACCTCTAGATCTTCAGAGCTCATTCAAATCATGAAAGAGAACATGCCGCCTAAGTTGAGAGTCCTGGTTCATTTTGCATTCCCATCAAGGTTGGAGATGTGACTTATGATGCACTTTGTGATCTACGAGCTAGAGTGAGCATCATTCCTCTAGCACTTTGTGAGAAGATCGGCCTTGGAGATCCCAAACTCGTGAAGATGACTTTATACATGGTAATTTCTATATACCTATAGACTTTGTTGGAATCTTAGAGGACGTTCCCGTCAAGCTAGGTAATTTCTATATACCTATAGACTTTGTTGTGCTGGACATTCCCGCAGATTTTCCCATTCCTATCATTCTCGGAAGACCATTTCTTGCAAATCGGGTTGCAAAGTTGATTGTAAGAACGCCAAGTTGTCATTCAACATTGGTGGCGATCATGTGGACTTTGCACTCTTAGCTACATTGAAAGGAGAACCTTTGGAAGATGATATCTTCAAAATCTATGATGAAGAAGATTCTCGAGAATTGGTGAGATCTATCCTAGTTAAAGATCCTCTTGAGAAGGTTTTGAGTTTTAGTATGATGGAGGAAGGTCTAGATGTTTTTTGTGATGCAGATGTACGAAGCTTGGAAGCATTGGAAGCGGATCCAGGAGCTGGATTCAACAAACTCATTCAGGAGACGAAAAACACATTAGGTTTCGGTCACAGTTCCAATACCTCGACCGAAATGGTTTCCGGAGCAAGCGAAGTGACCTTCTCTGGAAAGTACCTCGGTCCACCACCTCGGTCCAACACTTCGGTCTAAGTCCTCTTCACTTGAGAAAGACGGTACATATCCACCACTTAAAGCACCTCCTGTCTTAGAGCTTAAACCACTCCCAACTCACTTGAGGTACGCTTTCCTTCGTCCGGATTCTACATATCCTGTCATTGTCAGTGCTTCTCTTTCTGAAGATGAGTTGTCTAAGTTGATGCATGTGTTGATAAAACATAGAAAGGCTTTGGGTTATACTATTGATGATCTTGTTGGTATTAAGCCTTCTCTTTGTATGGATAAGATACTAATGGAATATGATCACAAGACTTCACGGGAACCTCAAAGACGGTTAAATCCGATCATGAAAGAGGTTGTGAAGAAGGATATTCTTAAGTTGCTTGATGTAGGTATCATATTTCCCATATCAGATAGCAAATGGGTGAGTCCGGTGCATGTAGTCCCAAGAAGGGTGGGATAACCGTTGTGACCAACAAGAACAACAAGTTGATTTCTACAAGGACCGTTACGGGCTGGAGGATGTGCATTGACTATAGGAAGCTGAATTTGGCCACAAGAAAGGACCATTTCTCTCTTCCCTTTATTGACCAAATGCTCGAACGGTTAGCACAACACTCCCATTTTTGCTATTTAGATGGTTATAGTGGCTTCTTTCAAATTCCTATCCATCCGGATGATCAAGAGAAGACCACTTTCACTTGTCCATGAAGGACATTCGCTTATCGGAGGATGCCATTCGGATTGTGTAACGCATCCGCCACTTTTCAGCGTTTTATGATGGCTATCTTCTCCGAATATATTGAGGAGATCATGGAGGTATTTATGGATGATTTTTCAGTATATGGTTCCTCTTCTGATAACTGTTAGGCTAATCTTTCTCTAGTGTTACAACATTGTGAAGACACTAATCTCGTTTTGAATTGGGAGAAGTGTCACTTCATGGTTAGCAAAGGAATTGTTCTAGGACACCTCGTTTCCAACCGAGGTATATAGGTCGATCGAGCTAAGATCGAGACTATTGAGAAACTTCCTCTCCCTTGTTCTGTTAAGGGTGTGCGGAGTTTTCTTGGGCATGCAGGTTTCTACAAGAGGTTCATCAAGGATTTCTCTAAAATCTCTAAATTGCTCACTAATCTTTTGAATAAGGATGTTGTTTTTGAGTTTTCGCAGGAATACCTTGATGCTTTTTATAGGATAAAGGAAGCATTGATCACTGCTCCCATTATTCAACTTCCTGATTGGACTTTTCCCTTTGAGATCATGTGTGATGCTAGTGATGTGGCCGTAGGAGCGGTACTTAGACAAAAAAAGGATGGCCGGACCAATGCCATTTATTACGCTATCAAGACGCTAGATGAAGCTCAACTGAACTATGCCACCACCAAGAAGGAGCTATTGGTAGTTGTTTATGTATTTGAGAAGTTTCGCTCTTACTTAGTGGGAGTGAAAGTTATTGTTTACACTGACCATGCAACTATTCGATACTTGCTGCCTAAGAAAGATGCAAAGTCGCGCCTTATTCGTTGGATTCTCTTGCTTCAAGAGTTTGACCTAGAGATTCACGATAAGAAGGGATCCGAGAATTTCGTAGCGGATCACCTCAGCCGGTTACCATCTATCTCGCTCGAGAAGGACGACCTACCCATTGATGATTCATTCCCTGATGAGCATTTGCATTTTATGGAGCATTGGACGGAACCTTTTGCCTTTCCCCATGGTGCAATTGAAGTATGGGGTGAGGCTATCACCTATCTCGTTTGAGGATGACGTACGGTCCAGCTAGGGACCTTAAACCAAGCGCTTCTTGGGAGGCAACCCAAGGTATTGCTTTCTTTTCCCTTTTCTAGTTTAGTTTATATAGTTTCTTTGTGTTTGTGTGACCTCCTAGACATGAATCAGGTATTCTCTAAGAAAAATTACAACTCAAGAGCTACATGGAAGGACTAATGATCGAGAAATTGAGAACAAGAAGTTTGACCGAGACACATCTCGGATGCTATCAAAGCACCTCGACCGAGATGTTCTTCGCCAACCGAGGTGCCTTTATCTGACAACCACCTCATTTTGACACCTCAATCCGTCCAGAACCACCTCGACCGAGGTGAAATCAAATTCTGCGAGGGGTATAAAAGGGGATTGACTTTCTCTCTCCTTGCACTTTACTCCCTCTCCATGCTTCACCTCGACCGCGGCGACCCCCCTTTGCTCGAATTCTCAAATCTCACTTGTTTCCCATGATTTTTGGCTTCAAATCATCGGGAGAAGTACGAGAACCAGTTCCCAAGAATCAATCAGCGCAAAAATCAACTACAATCTGCACATTTGGGGTATTTTGTTCAAAACCCTAACTTGGTTCCTTTCTTTGATTTCTACTCAGATCTGAGATAGTTTGATGTGGCTTGTTGTTGAAAGGAATATAAGTACCCCATAAGAAGCAGTTGGTAGTGATTTTTGGGGGAAAGCCTACAGTTTTTGAGCCTCGATCGAACAGCAGTTCGCCTCGGTTGCCCTATCTGCGTCTCGGCCGAGGTGTTCTTGAGCTCAACCGAGGTGATTTTCAGTTATGAGCAATTTAAGGAGATCTAATCGTCAGCTGTCCTTGAGGGATAGGCCTAGCAGTTCCCACCACTCTTCTCCTTCCCTTCCTCCTGAGCCTACAGTTCCGGTGATCCACGAGAAGTTTCAGCGGGATTTTGATAGGATTTGTGGGCGTCCAATCGTTGCCCCTCGGTACGTTGACATTGATGACTTCGAGTGCATGCATGTTGTGGAGGACTTAAAGAAGATGGTGATGGAGGTGGTGTTCTAGATTTTGTTGCCATGTTGGCTGAGGATTTGTAGAAGGTGAAAGGGAAGGCGAAGGGAGATACCTGTTGTGGTGGGTTAGTGACCCACATTGCTACATATATGGGGTTGGACCTCTCAGGATGCATGTTAGTTGCGGCGGCAAAGCCGCTGGGTCTACAAGAGATGATCGCACGACGTATACTCGTTCCCCGCGGTCTTGGCACACCTTGTGTAGCCATGCCATGGGAAACGAAGTTTCCTAGAGGTATTGTCTGGTCTTCCCAGTTCTCGGTCTATGAATACGAGAACTGGTCTGCTGTCTAGTTTCCGATCATGCAGGATGATGCTGCTAGAGAGGTAGAAGGAGGATACGCAGATGGAGATGGTATTGGAGGAGCTATTGCCATGGATACCGGTATTGATACCGGCAGACCTAGCATTCCCACCGTTGAACTTGACAACGAGGCCACGGAGGATGAGAGAGATGCGCTGCACCTCCAGCCGACATACCACATCCACCTCAGTAGAAAGCCCGCCGCCGTCGAGATCCCGAGGCGCGTCGCAGGATAGATGATCTAACGAGGCAGATGACAGATTTTTACCAGGCCTTGAGGATCGATATCACCCAACGCTTTGATGCACAACGCTGATTTGTTGATGGATGGACTCATCGTATGGAAGAGAGCATCCATTATCAACTTCAGATGGCGATGGTGCAGTTTCACATACTATGGGCTATCCATTCGATCCGTCCCAGTACTCTTACATTCCACCACCACCACCACCAGTTGATGAGGATTGAGCGTTCATGGAGTTTATTTTCTTATTTTTATGCAGTTCAGCTTATGTCCGGTGAGTACTTTGTTTCTATGACTTCTTATTTGACCCATTGGGACAATGTGTCCTAAGTATGGGGTGTTTGTATCTTATTTGACCTACTTGACTTGTTTGTATGACTCTCTTGATTATCGGATATTACCTTATTTGGCTCATATGTGCTTATATGTCATTTACATGCATTGCATACAAGTTTCTGTTTGAGAAAAACGTCAAAACCGGTTTGAAAATTTTTTTTTGCCTCGACCGAGACGTTTTGATCAAACGAGGTCGTGAAAACTGAGATTTATCTCGGTTGAACACCTCGGGCGCCGTCAAATCACCTCGACCAAGATGGGTTTAAAATTGAAACGATTTTCGAAACGTTTTGTGCTTCTATTCCAGATATGACCTCGATGAAGATATTTGTTTGCAGATTAGCTTTGAAATTTTTATATGCTCGAAAGGTTTTACTAGGGGTGGGCATAAATCCCTCTTAATACCGTCCCGTCCCGGTCCCGTCCCGATCCCGGCGGGATTTGGAAAAAAAAATGTGTATCCCGTCCCGTCCCGTGAAAACTTTGCGGGACGGGACGCGGGACGGAGACTTCCCATCCCGCTTAATCCCGTCCCGTCCCGTATATATATAAATAATATTTTCATATTTTTATATATATTATATAGATAAATATCATACATAAATTATAATTTTTGAAATTATTATTGTTAAAATTATTTTTTATATTTTCAAAATTATTATTTCGAAAATTTTTCATCAGTCATTCACTCATTGTTTACGACTCATTTGGTTGGATCTAAAATACTAGAGGTTTTACTCTCCCTTGATTTAGTCTATTCGCCGTCTTGCTTTGGTCCGTTCCATCGCCGCCCTTTCTCTAGTCCGTTCCATCGCCCTTGTATTTGTGGATTCCCACAATTACAATCGATAGTTAAATAAATGTAATTTCCTGTAAATTATTTGTTGTTGTATTTTGAATGTGAATCGGTAAGACACTTTGATGTAACTTGAATTTGTTTTCAATGTCTTAACTACTAATGTAGGCGTCATGAATCGATAATTAGGTATCGAGCTTTTTTCCCGATCATTTGTGTCTTTAAACATGAGAGAAAAAAACATACATATCGAATATAATCGGTGCATAATTTGCGTGGTATTTGTCCCGTCACGTCCCGTCCCACACGGGACAAGGCCCGCACGGGACGAAGAAAAAAGTCATAAATCCCGTCTCGTCCCGTCCCGCAAATAACTTGCGGGACGGGTGTTCGCCCGAAAACGTGTGTGCAAATAAGCTTTATATTTATCAAACTAGAATAGAAGCAAGCGAACCCGCAGTGTACGGATCGGTGTAGATTAGCAAATATTCCAGAGTATCGATCACAGGGATTTGGTAAAATAAAATCCAATCTCAATTGTCAAGCAAGTAGAAGATGTAAAGCTTTGCAAATATTGGGAAAACAGCAACCCTAAAGATCCAGGTATCTGATTGTGGCATTCGATTCAAGATATACTAAGGAATTAAGGACAGAGTCAAGAGCTGCAAAAGTATACTAAAGTTAGGCAATGTACGGTGAAGTTCCAAAACCTTATATGACTCACCCTAAGACACTCTCTATAAAGGTTGTTGAGGTTACGGTATAGAAAGGATCTAAGGACAAGAATTAATCTCAAATGCCCAAACTTGTAACCCAAGGACCAAGATAAACTCAAACGGTTAAGGTTGTGACACTCGAAACCGAAATAGAAGATGTTGAGTCTCACTACTACCTAGAAAGGGCAAGCCAAGACTAGATTAAAGCTAATCTTTAACCTTGGATCAAAGTAAAAGCAAAGTTCGTAAACTGAGGTAAATCACGGTCAGATCTTGAGAACCACAGCCGTGGAAACCTAAGAACAGGCCGTGATTTAAGTTCGTCGATGATATCTCTCTAACTCTCAGGGTCCAATCAAATTACGATCGATCTATCATCATCTAAGCCACAACTATTAACCCTTCACCTTAGAATTGCAAAAGGGTTTTAGCCAATAACCATTGTCATGATATCAATATTTAGATTAAAGAGAATGAAAGATGAAAACCCTCGAATACTCAATAAAACTTCAAAACCAATTCTTAAATCCGAAACACAAGAAGCAATGTTTAATAGATTCAGAATGTATAACGTAAAACCTCACAATGATCTAAGGTAAGTATGAAGAATAGGTTGTCAATCCATCTTCAATATCAAAACCTAAGAAAGAGGTTAAACCTTCGGCGATCTTCAATCAACCCTAGGCAAGAATGCTCCAAGCAAGGTCAGGGGCCGTCTATCCCGAAGTGTATGCGAGATTTATGCGGCGTCTAAGCGGCGATAAGCAGGGATCCTCAAAACTGCCTTTTCCGACCTTTTTATAAGACGAGAAAGAATAACCGTCCAGGCCCATTACGTAAATAACGTGGCAAATAAATGTACGTCAAAAGATCGCCTAAATCACGGTCTCCGGGCTTTCTACGACCGTGGTTTAGAGCGTGGAAAAGGGTTATGGTGTCTTGTGAATTTCACGACCGTACTTTAGGTTGTGTAACTCACTGGAGTGCTCGAGACTCAAATTCACGTTCATGATGCCAAATCCACGGCCTTGGTTTAGAGCGTGGACTTCTCCAGGACCGTATTTCAGGGCGTGGACGTGTATATTGCTTGTTGTGACTTCCACGGATGAGCGTGGACATCTGAGGGGAAAGGACCCTATGGGCTATCTTCAAAGATAAGTGGTAGATAAGCTTAGCTTTGGTGTCGGCCGGTTGCCAACGATCCTCACTAGCATATATCATCGCTGTATCCTCCCAAAAGTCCTTAGCGTATACACCGCTAGGAAAACGACCATTGAAGGTTTCTTGGAACCCAAAGAAGGCTCCAAACTGCAAGATTGAGAACTCATAGTTCTCTACCATCAACCTAAAAGAAACCGTCCTCTCGACGGAGCTGTGCTCAAAGGAAATGACGAATTCCCTAGTAATCTCCTCATAAGCGTCTTCTTGAATAGCGGAGAAGACAATCAAACCGGCTCTATCTAAAAGCCATGTCAAGTCGTTCACTACATTCAGCGGCTCTAGCTCCTCAAGCACTAAGTAGCGCGGTCCTATGACCGCTCTCTTCTCGATCCTTTCCAAGCCATCGAGGTAATCCTCGTGGATGGTTAGAATCCTAGGAGGTGGGGGTGATGGTGGCTTATTAGGGGGGTTTTGGGAGGAAGAGGAAGTGTCTCCTTTCCTCTTCTTGTTCCTATTCAACTTCCTCCTAAACAAATCCATTGCAGAAGGAAAATCACGGTCTGTTCTACAGAAACTACGGCCGTGGAACCTACAGGGACCGTGGTTCGGTTCTGTTTTGGTCAAATCTCAACCAAATCACACCAAATTCAGCAGGCACAATCCTATACTAATTACAATCCAATTCCAATCAGTTCTCCTAAAAAATCTTGCAAGAATTGAGCTAAATCGACAAAGTAGAGAAAGAGAAGAAAACCTAGATTTTGGATTCTTAAAATCCAAATTCCGTCTTTTGTAGGGATTGTTCACTCAAATTGTTGATTGGATCTGGTAGATTATCGAATTTGCTTCACTTTAGGCTCAAGAATCGTTCGAATCGGACTCCGAACGAAGATTTGAGAGAGGGGGAGTGGTTTCGGCGTTCCGGTCGTGGAATAGGGTCGTGGAATGGTGTTTTTGTGTTGTTTTTATGAAGAAGGTGGTTTATATAGTGACCGTATATTTTTTGGAAAATCACGGTCTTTCGGGGTGTTCCACGGCCGTGGTTTTGTAAGGAACCGTGGTTTTGGTGATTTTTCTAAGATTTTGGAAAATTACGGTCTCTATAGCTTCCACGACCGTGGTTTAGGGCGTGGAACTCTTTGTAATGTGCCAAAATCCAAGTTTCATCAATTCCTTCTAACTTTTTCACTTCCCATTGCCTATTCCATTGTTCCTACATCCAAAAACACGACATACCGGGAGGTATCGAGGGCAAAACAAAACAAAAATGACTAAACTAATCTATTCTAAGAATGAAAAAAAAAAAGCATAAGTGCAATACCTTGGGTTGCCTCCCAAGAAGCGCTTGTTTAAGGTCCGTAGCTAGACCGTACTTGCATCTATTCGAGTGTGGTAGGTGCAAACTCCTCAGCTTGGAGTTCCGGTGTATACTTCTTGAGTCGTTGATCGTTCACCTTAAAACTTCCGCTCTTTTCACCCCATACTTCAACTGCACCATGGGGAAAAACATGTTTGGTTAGATAAGGTCCAGTCCAACGAGATTTAAGCTTACCTGGAAAGAGCCGAAGTCTCGAATTGAAGAGGAGAACTTGATCTCCTTCTTTGAAGTCCTTTGGAATGATAAGCTTATCATGTCAACGCTTCGCTCTCTCCTTATAGATTTTGGTGTTCTCATAAGCATTTAAGCGGAGTTCTTCAAGCTCATTAAGGTCCAAAAGGTGCTTCTCGCCCGCTTCCTTCATGTTGAAGTTCAACCACTTAACCGCCCAATACGCTTTATGTTCTAGCTCCACCGGTAAGTGACAAGACTTCCCATACACAAGGTTGTATAGTGTTGTTCCTATGGGAGTCTTGTATGCAGTCCTATACGACCACAATGCATCATCTAGTTTCAAAGGCCAATCCTTCCTTGTCTTCGAAACTGTTTTCTCTAGGATTCCCTTGATCTCCCTATTCGAAATCTCCACTTGTCCACTCATTTGTGGATGGTAAGGGGTGGCGATCTTGTGAGTCACCCCATACTTAGCTAGTAGAGCTTCGAATCGTCGAGAAATGAAGTGAGAGCCTCCATCACTAATGATAGTCCGTGGTGTCCCAAACCTTGGGAATATAGTTCTATTAAAAAACTTAACCACAACCATGGCAACATTAGTTGGAGAGGCAACTGCTTCAACCCATCTTGAAACATAATCTACAGCTAGAAGTATGTATTGGTTTCCACAAGATGATGGGAAAAGGTCCCATGAAGTCTACTCCCCAAACGTCAAAGATCTCTACCTCCTGAATGTTGTTAAGAGGCATCTCGTTCCTCCTAGATATATTTCCTGTTCTTTGACAAGCATCGCAGCAGGAAACAAAGGTTTGCACATCTTTAAATAAAGTAGGCCAAAAAAATCCAGATTGCAATACCTTAGCACTAGTCTTGTTTGAGCTAGCGTGTCCTCCAAAAGAAAGTGGATGACAATGACGGATGACGCTTTGCATCTCGTCTTCCGGCACACATCTTTGAATGATGCCGTCAGGACCACTCTTGAAGAGTAGAGGTTCATTCCAAAAGTATTCCCGGACATCCTTAAAGAACTTCTTCCTTTGTGCATAGGATAGTCCGGGTGGTATTTCCTGACAAACCAAATAGTTAACAAAATCAGCAAAACATGGTTCGTTACCTTTAGTTATCTTGTCGATGCACTCCTCTATGATGTGTAAATGCTCGTCCGGAAATGAGTCATCTATAGGTAAGTTGTCGTCTTCTAGATGTGGTAGACGACTCAAATGATCCGCGACAGAATTTTCCGAGCCTTTCTTGTCACGGATCTCTAGATCGAATTCTTGTAGGAGAAGAATCCATCTAATCAGCCTTGGTTTCGCATCCTTCTTTACAAGTAAATACCAGATCGCAGCATGATCCGTGTATACAATCACCTTTGCACCTACAAGATAAGAACGAAACTTTTCAAAGGCATAAACGATAGCTAGAAATTCTTTTTCAGTAGTGGCGTAGTTAAGCTACGCTTCATCTAGCGTCTTGCTAGCATAATAGATAGCATGGGTTCGGCCCTCCTTCTTTTGCCCAAGCACATCTCCTATAGCTACGTCACTTGCATCACACATAACCTCGAATGGAAGATTCCAGTCCGGAGGTTGGATGATCGGGGCTGAGATTAGAGCTTCTCGAATCTTATGAAACGCATCTAAACAATCTTGCGAAAAATCAAAAACCGCATCCTTCATCAATAGATTAGTAAGCGGTTTTGATATCTTAGAAAAATCCTTTATAAAACGTCTATAAAACCCAGCATGTCCTAGAAAGCTTCTTATCCCCTTCACCGAAGATGGAGGAGGGAGCTTTTCTATGGTCTCTATCTTAGGCTCTTAGCCTTATCTACCTCAATCCCTCTATTAGAGATCAAGTGTCCGAGTGCAATGCCTTCCTTCACCATAAATTGACACTTCTCCCAATTAAAAACTAGGTTAGTGTTTTCACACCTTTGTAGTACAAGAGAAAGGTTAGAGAGACAATCATCAAAAAAGGAACCATAAATAGAAAAGTTATCCATGAAAACCTCCATGATTTCCTCTATGTACTCCGAGAAGATAGCCATCATGCACCTTTGGAAGGTGGTTGGGGCATTGCAAAGCCCGAACGGCATTCTCCTATAAGCGAACGTACCCCACGGGCACGTGAATGTGGTCTTCTCTTGATCATCCGGATGAATCGGAATCTAAAAGAAGCCACTATAGCCGTCAAGATAGCAAAAATGAGAATGTTGTGCTAACCTTTCAAGAATTTGATCAATGAAGGGTAATGGGAAATGATCCTTCCTAGTTGCATTGTTTATCTTCCGGTAATCAATGCACATCCTCCATCCAGTCACGGTCCTTGTAGGAATGAGTTCATTGTTCTTATTGGTGATAACCGTCATTCCTCCCTTCTTTGGAACAACCTGTACGGGACTGTCCCACTTTCTATCGGAGATAGGGTAGATGATACCTGCATCAAGTAGCTTAAGAATCTCCTTCTTGACAACCTCCTTCATGATCGGATTTAACCGTCGTTGAGGTTGTCGCGAAGGTCTAAAATCTTCTTCCATTAGGATCTTATGCATACGTAATGAAGGTTTAATTCCTACAAGATCCTCTATAGTGTAACCTAAGGCTTTCCAATGTTTCCTTAGAATAACCATAAGTTTACTATGTTCATCTTCACTTAGATCGGAACTAACAATTACCGAAAAAGTAGAATTAGTTCCTAGAAATGCGTACCTTAGATGTGTGGGAAGTGGCTTCAATTCCATCACCATTGGAGTCTCTAATGGCTCTTGAGGAGTGTCCAATGCTTCCTTAGAAGTCTCTAAGGATGGAGGAGTGGTTGAAGAAGATTCAAAAACATTGGTGGAAAGAACGTAATTTTTCTCGGAATTTCCCAAAATTACGGCACCACTGTTACTTCCACGGCCGTGGTTTAGGGCGTGGAAGTCAATTACGGCACCACTGGTAGTTCCACGGCCGTGGTTTTGGCCGTGTAACTCTCTGGAGTCCTCCGAATAGCTGATTACGGTCATGCTGGTGGAAACCACGGCCGTGGAATAGCACGACTGACTGTGATTCCTCACATCCTCTGACCCATCGTAGAGTTTTTCAAACTCTTCTTCATGCACTTCCTTTAGCTCCTCCAAGGCTTCAATTTCCTCATTGCAATCCCCTTCTTCTCCTTTCTTCATAATGCTCATGGTGATAACCTTTTGCAAGGGATCCTTGAATAGAATCGAGCGTACTTCCTCTCTAGATGTCTCTTTGTCATAGGTGTTGAACATATCTTCTCCAAGAGTTGGCTCTTTCACCAAAGTGGAAAGAACAAACTTTACCTTCTCTTCTCCTATGTCAAAGGCAAGTCTAGCATTCTTGCAATCCACCATACAACCGGATGTTGCAAGAAACGGTCTTCCGAGTATGATCGGGACCGGACTATCTACAGGAATGTCAAGCACAACACAATCTATTGGAACATAGAACTTACCAAGCTTGATTGGGACGTCCTCAATGATACCGACGGGACGAGTTATGGATCGATCCGCGATGTATAACGTCATTTTCACCGGTTTAGGTTCACCTAAACCGATCTTCCTACATAAGGCAAGCAGAATGATGCTAACGCTTGCTCTTAAGTCACATAATGCATCATATGTGGCTTCTCTCACTCCAATTGGAACACAAAATGCCCCGGATCCTTCAGCTTTGGGGGCATCTTTTCCTTCATCGTTTTGATGAGATCCGATGATTCCAAACTCATCTTAACTTCTCCAAAGTCTTCCAGCTTCCTCTTGTTAGAGAGGATCTCCTTTAAGAACTTCCCATAAGCAGGCATACCTACAATTGCATCAATGAAAGGTATATTAATGTACAGTTTGCTCATGAATTCAATAAACTTACCGAACTGCTTGTCTAGACGTGCTCTTGCTCTAGATTGTGGGAATGGTAGGGGAGGTTTGTAGGCTGGAGGAGGAATGTAGATGTATTCCTTCTCCTTCCCCTTTTCCTTCTTCTTGTCGACGGGAACTTCAACAAACTTAGGTTGCGGGTCAGTAGTTGTTGCTCCGCTCCTAGTTGTAATAGCCATCACCCTTCCTTTAGGGTTATCCTCCGTCTTTCTTGGAAGCTTTCCTGGAATCTTTCCTTGATTTCTAGGAACTTCCTTAGCATTGCTGAACATTTGGCTTTCTAAAACCTTTTGAGCTTTATCAACCTTAGTGATGTGATTCTCCAGCCCTTGAAGCTTTTCCAAGATCGTTTCCAGCATGGGATCGGGCTTCTCTTTCCCCGAAGTGCTTTCACTATTAGATGTTTGTCCCTGGCTTTTCAAAGGAATGGAAGAAGAAGATGGTGGAGTTAGTGAATTTCCTGAATTGGGATAAGAATTACCGGAATTTTGTTGTTGGTTGGAACGCCAATTGTTGTTATTTGAATTATGATTGTTGTTCCAATTATTGTTCCGGTTGTTGTTGTTCCAATTGTTTCGGTTGTTGTTCCGGCTATTGCGGTTGGTATTCTCATTCCCATGATGGTTATTGTTGTTTCCTAAGTATCCAGCATCTTGCTCCTTAGGCTTTTGAAAGCCAGCTTTAATAACTTCCTTCAACTCTTTAATCTCGGTGTTGAGAGAAAAGATTTGAGTTTGAGCAGCTTGTGTTAGCTTCGCTCCTTGCTCTACTCGGTTAGCTTCCGCCTTCCGGTGAGAGTACTTCTCAATGACTCGGGCTTGCTTCTCAATGAAATCCCAAGCGTCATCTTCCCTCATGTCCATGAATGTGCCACATGAAAGGGATTGGAGCATAAATTGTGTTTCCACATCCAGCCCCTTGTAGTATATCTCCAACAACTCTAACTTGGAAATGTCATGGTGTGGGCAATCCAATAATAAATCCTGAAATCTTTCTCAAGACTGAAACAAACTTTCATTAGATTTCATAGAAAAAGCATTGATTTTACCTCTCAATTCCACTGTCTTGGATGGCGGAAAGAACTTGGTTAGGAACTCCGAAGATAGATCCTCTCATGTGTTGAGTCTTCCATTTGGAAGAGCTTGATACCAAGATAAAGCCTTCCCCTTCAAGGAGAAGAAGAATGGCTTGATCTTATAGTTGTTGGTGGTTGTATTCTTTGGCTTCATTGTCTCCATCAAAATCTCAAAATTCTGTAAATGTTGATGTTGAGATTCAGCACTCGTTCCTCCAAACTGGCTTTGGTGAACGATGGTAATAACTTGTGGGTTAAATCTAAACCCCTGAATATCGTCAACATCGAAGTTCACACCTAGACGGCGTGGTTGCTGAATCAGATCCATCCTTTGGCCAAGAGTTCTTGGCTCCTCATCTACACAAGCGACTCTCGCACCCCCAGTTGGGACACGAGGATTGGCGGCTGGTATTGGACCAACCCGGACTGGATTAATAGTTGGATCAATCTCCTCTAATTCCGGCATATCCGGATCGAATTCTTCATCTTCGGATGATTCCACTCTAATGGACTTAGTTGGCTTCTTGACTTTTTTTTTCTTAGCCCCTCCTTGTTCCAACTTCATGTCCAATATCATAGCTTTGAGCTCATCAATATGAAATTGATAACGCTCCGCTTCTTCCTTACGAGCCTTCTCATTCAACCTATATTGAGTTTGAGACTCCTCTAACTCCGCTTGGAAATCTCTCTCTATTTTCAGTCATCTTTCTTTCCTTAGCTTTCTTCCTAAGAGTTTTCTCAAGTTCCGGATCAAAAGGTACGAGGTCTTTGTTGGATCTAGACCTGCACATATACCTAAAAGAACCTGCAAATAGCACTCACAAGAGATATCAAATAACAAGAGAAAAGCTCCCAAGCTCGACAACCGAAAACCGAAGTTTGGTCTTGACCAAATCCCTGGCAACGGCGCCACAAACTTGTTCGCCCGAAAACGTGCGTGCAAATAAGCTTTATATTTGTAAAACTAGAATAGAAGCAAGCAAACCCGCAGTGTACGGATTGGCGTAGATTAGCAAATATTCCAGAGTATCGATCACAGGGATTTGGTGAAACAAAATCCAATCTCAATCGTCAAGCAAGTAGAAGATGTAAAGCTTTGCAAATATTGGGAAAACAGCAACCCTAAAGATCTAGGTATCTAATTGTGGCATTCGATTTAAGATATACTAAGGAATTAAGGACAGAGTCAAGAGCTGCAAAAGTATACTAAAGTAAGGCAATGTACGGTGAAGTTCCAAAACCTTATATGACTCACCCTAATACACTCTCTATAAAGGTTGTTGAGGCTGCAGTATAGAAAGGATCTAAGGACAAGAATTAATCTCAAATACCCAAACTTGTAACCCAAGGACCAAGATAAACTCAAACGGTTAAGGTTGTGACACTCGAAACCGAAATAGAAGATGTTGAGTCTCACTACTACCTAGAAAGGGCAAGCCAAGACTAGATTAAAGCTAATCTTTAACCTTGGATCAAAGTAAAAGCAAGGTTCGTAAACTGAGGTAAATCACGGTCAGTTCTTGAGAACCACGGCCGTGGAAACCTAAGAACGGGCCGTGATTTAGGTTCGTCGACGATATCTCTCTAACTCTCATGGTCCAATCAAATTACGATCGATCTATCATCATCTAAGCCACAACTATTAACCCTTCACCATAGAATTGCTAAAGGGTTTTAGCAATAACCATTGTCATGATATCAATATTAGATTAAAGAGAATGAAAGATGAAAACCCTCGAATACTCAATAAAACTTCAAAACCAATTCTTAAATCCGAAACACAAGAAGCAATGTTTAATAGATTCAGAATGTATAACGCAAAACCTCACAATGATCTAAGGTAAGTATGAAGAACAGGTTGTCAATCCGTCTTTAATATCAAAACCTAAGAAAGAGGTTAAACCTTCGGCGATCTTCAATCAAACCTAGGCAAGAATGCTCCAAGCGAGGTCAGCGGCCGTCTATCCCGAAGTGTATGCGAGATGTATGCGGCGTTTAAGCGACGATAAGCAGGGATCCTTGAAACTCTCTTTTCCGACCTTTTTATAAGACGAGAGAGAATAACCGTCCAGGCCCATTACGTAAATAACGTGGCAAATAAATGTGCGTCAAAAGATCGCCTAAATCACGGTCTCAAGGCTTTCCACGACCGTGGTTTAGAGCGTGGAAAAGGGTTACGGTGTCTTGTGACTTCCACAACCGTACTTTAGGCCGTGTAACTCACTAGAGTGCTCGAGACTCAAATTCAAGTTCATGATGCCAAATCCACGGCCGTGGTTTAGAGCGGGACTTCTCCACGATCGTATTTCAGGGCGTGGACGTGTATATTGTTGGAGATTTGGGCTAAGTCTTCATTGTAACCGTTGAGCTTGTCTTGAGACAAGGTGCAATGAGTTGTTCACATGTGTGTCACTATGGTCCAGGTTGCGGGAGGCAAGCCAAGTGACCGGCACTAAGAACAACTAGTATTATAAGGGGAGTCGAATCAAAGCAAGGTGATTCACGACAAGGTCAACTTGTACTAGCTTTCAGAAGGCCGGCGTTTGGGGCTTTTTAGCCACATTTTATCGGCACACCTTTGGTTCTTAGGCCTTATATTGGCTAAAGAATATGTGTTTAAAAACTGGGAGCAATCCAAGCTTAAATGCTTAGTGAATGTCAATGAAGCAGCTAGTGAGCTTCTTAAGGAGCTACACTAGCTTGAGCTAATATATTGAGTATTTGAGGATCTTGGAGCTTACCCTAGCTATAATAAAGTGAATGAAGCTCATTGGAAGTGTTTGGACCAAGAAAAATAAGCTAGCTCTAAGCTAGCTTCGGGGAGCGGTTTTGGGCTCCCTATGTGGGCCTCGGGCCTCGGGTTTTCTAGGGCTTCAAGGCCCATCTTCCAAGTAACTTCCATAACTGATTTTAACCGCTTTTAACCGCTTTTAACTCCCCAAAACCGTGGCCCCCTATGCCTATAAAAGGGAGAGCCATTTGCACTTGATTCTACATTCGTTTTTGCAACAATAAAGCTTCTAGTTCCATTGTATTGACATTGGATAAGCCTTCTTATAAGCTTGTTTGCAAAACTCAAAAGACTAGTATAGTTCCTTTGTATTGACAAAGGATAGGCATCCATCTTAGTTTGGTTTTGTATTGACAAAACCTAGGAATACCCTTTCTACAAAGTAAGACAAGTAAGTCTCTTACTTAGTCTTTGTAACGTGTAACGTTTTATCCCACTAAGGTATTTGGATATTCCCGGTGTAGGGGAGAATACACTTAGAAGGAAAATTCATTTATGAATGACTCATTACATTATCCAAGTCAATGGTTTTAACATATAACAACCGGTTTATAAGACGTGTAATTGAACTTAACTTCTATTAGAGTTTTGTTTACTCCTTTTTGGAGATTACAAACTCTTGCTTGAGTTTTGTCTACTCCTTTGGAGACTACAAACTCTTGATTGAGTTTTGTCTACTCCTTTGTGGAGATTACAAACTCTTAGTTGAGTTTTTGTCTACTCCTTTGGAGACTACAAACTCTTGATTGGGTTTTGTCTACTCCTTTGCGGAGATTACAAACTCTTGGTTGGGTTTTGTCTACTCCTTTGTGGAGATTACAAACCCTTGGTTAATAACTAGCTTTTAGTTCAAGATAATTATATTAATTTGTTTGGCAATTGGGAGAACCGTCTACTCACATAAGTGAGACTACGGCCCTTTGGTCTAAAACCGGACACCAAAAATCCAACATATATTGCTTGTTGTTTCCTTTGTGCCGTGACATTCTTCATCCTAACTCCTTCTTTAGCTTCCTTGATGTGTCTCCTAATCCTCGAACATGGTCGACCACTCCCTTTTCTCTCTCAATTGCTCCGATTTAGCTCCTAGTCACCTATAATCAACACAAAACTAGTATAGACTTCCATATCGACAAAATAGATGAACAAGCTAGCATTTGCTTCTAAACTTTATCCATGTACACAATAATGAAGGGAAAACAATCAAAAAAAGTGCCTAGAATATCGCAATATTTCATGCTAACAACGGGACGCGGGACGACCCCTATCCCGTCCCGTCCCGTCCCATGCCCACCCCTAGGTTTTATGACATGTTTAAGTTGCTAAATGCTTTGTTTGAAGTTCTAGCATGTTTAATACTTTGTTTTTATCAAAATTATGTTGGATTTGAAGGTTGACACCACATTATGAGTTCTCTCACATTCTTCATGGGATGATTAAGGTACTTCATTCTCTTCTTCTTATTCTTCTTGATCATGCTTTAGCCCCTCATATACATATTTTCCTCCATTTACCTATCCGGGAATTTGTATGTAGTTGATGAAAAGCGTGTGAAGTGAAGTTGAGATTGTGGCTGAAAGTGTTAAAAAAATAGGTTCGGGAACGTTGATCTTGATGATGAGTAACTCAGCACCATTCACATAGCCGGGTGTTTGTGTCTTTCCAAAGTCAGATTGATCGATAGTCCTAACGGGTAATGGTATATGCATCAAGGGTTTGAGGCATCTGGAGAAATTGATGATTGCTGATTTCCTAGGCTTCGGTTATTGTGCACCTCTGTCCATGTTCTCAAAAATAAAGTAAAACGTGAAAATAAGCAAAGCTTATTGGTGGAAGATGTTTTTGATTCAAAGAAGTGAAGTAAAGATCCTATTCCCGGATTCTAGCACAACATTATCCTATATACATCCCACCCTAGCACGTTTCTTGACCTCTTTTGAGAGCCCTTGAGACCTTGAGTATGTTGATTGACTTGGTGGTTTAAACTGGATTATACATGATTGATTTCGGTAAATAAGATTTATTATGCATTTTATGATTTAATGCAAAGATGATCAACTTTCTTATATTCATAAAATGTTTTGACCATGTCTCGAGTTTATCTGCTATGAAGCATTCTCTTAGGGTGATCTATGAATGGAGCACATTACCAAAAGGTTTTGTAAATGTTTTTCATTGATCTTTTTGATGACTTATAATCCATTCTATCTTGTATCTAAGATTTAAATCTTGCTTGGGGACAAGTTGGGGTATTTTGATAGCATGTATTACAGCCTATGTTTTGGGATTGGTTTGAACTTTTTATCATCATAAATTTGCACACATGGATGTAAATTCTTGATGATTATGTTGTTTTGTTTACCTTTGCAAGAATCGAGGTCTACACCTAGTTTTGTTGTAATTGTAGGGAAAATAACACGTTTTAGAGCAATATGGAGCTAAGGGAACTAAGGAGTCATTGGAGCTACATTATGGAACATTGAGGAGCTACATGAAAGGCTTAGGAATCATGGAAGTTGGATAGAAGTTTGATTTTGGACCAATTTTGAGAGATTTGTACCTAGCTGAAGATCACCTTGGATGGCTACAGTACCACCTCGACCGAGGTGATTACGCTGGGCTGGATCGAGATGGACGGCCCATGGCCCATGAGATCTTTTATTTTTGGCAAATGATTCTCCTATATATTGGAAGATATTTTCTGGATGGAAGTATTTCTGGTTGGCTAATTAGTTTGGAAGATTGAAAATATTCCAAGGAAAGAAGGAAGTTGAAGGAAGATATCTTTGAAATTAAAGTTGAAGGCTTTTAAAGGAAGTTGTAAGGTTTTCTTAGATTGTTTTGATTGTTTTCTTTTGGTTTGTGATTGAGGAACATAATTTGCTGGTTGTTTGGATTGTTTGATTGAGTGATTATTGACACCTTTGTGTTAAGGTTTTCTAGTTTGGATATTGCTTCTTTATTCATATATTTGATTATTGTTATCATGATGATTATTGGCTAAATTCTTGTTCGATTCTAGGTTGATTGGCTGAAGGTTGTGGGAAAGACGGTGAAAGAATGAGCCTTTACCTTAGTGGACCCTGAAAGCTTGAGTCAAACCTTAGCTGAACCTCACCTCAGTCCGTTCATAGAACATCTCGACCGAGATCGGACATGAGCTGAGCGAAGCGTGACCTTATGTGATCCATACCTGAGTTAAGGTTTTAGTTTGCCAAATCCTATCCTTGTTGCACTTTTCTTGGTCCATACGCAAGCCTAGGATGAGACTTACCCGGTGATTCCTTTACTTGTATACCTATGATGATGAGTGTTAGGTAATAAAGGTTTATCCTTTATTGGGGTTTGAGTGTGCCTTCATCCTACCTTTGAGAGTTAATATGAGACTTACCCGGTGATGGTTAGTTCTATTCCCTTGGATAGCATGCTGGTTTGAGATTATAGTTCCTTTTCTTAGTTCCTTGAGACTTACTCAGTGAGAGGATCTTGGGTTTGGGATAGTGAGTAGTGAGACTTACCCGGTGATCAATTCCCACCTTAGAAATACCTTCCCTTGCAAACCTCAGCTTTGTCCACGTTATCCTTTGAGATCTTGAGTCGGAACCATAACAGGATGCTTTGACATCTAGAATTTGCATTCCTTTATTTGATTATTACATCATCTTTGATATCTTTGTTTTGTTGCTTGTTTTTTATTGACAACTTGAATTGCCGTGCTTTGTTTCACCATAGTCCTTGTGTTTGACCCTAGAGTATTTGCTATTATTATAACTGATCCGTACACTACGGGTTCGCATATTGTTTCAGGCTTATATTTTAGGTTATAAATTTAAAGCTATATCGTTCATGATACACACACATTTGAGAGCGAACAACTGGATGGACCGCCATCGAGTTGTATTGGATATCAGTAGGAGGACTGTGATGGTCACCACAGAGGCTGGACATGAGGAGATTTTCCGAGGTTGGGACCTCGGAAAGACCGGTATAGTCATCAGTGCGGTCCGAGCCACGAGACTTGTCCGGCAAGGATGCGAAGCCTTATGGTGTTATGCCATGAAGGAGGAGACGAGTCCGTCATTGGCGAAGACCCCCGTAGCATGTGAGTTTGAGGACATATTCGGTGAGCCACTTGGCTTACCTCTACAAAGGAGTGTAAACTTCGTCATTGAGTTGGAGCCCGACACGAGGCCGATCTCCAAAGCCCCATACCCTAAGTCGCCTGTTAAGATGTTGGAGCTGAAACACAGCTCGAGGAGTTAGCAGAGAGGGGCTTCATCCTCCCCAGCGTGCCTCCTTGGGGAGAAGCGGTACTCTTTGTCTGGAAGAAGGACAGCACGATGAGTCTATGCATTGATTATCGAGAGCTGAACAAAGTTACCATCAAGAACAAGTATCCGTTGCCCCGTATTGACAATTTGCTAGACCAGTTGCAAGGAGCTACCGTGTTTTCACATATTGATTTGAGGTTAGGACATCACTAGTTGAGGGTGAGAGAGGAGGATGTGCCGAAGACGGCATTCCGGACCAGGTACGGCCATTATGAGTTTGTCGTGATGCCATTCTGGCTCACGAATGCGCCCGCCGTCTTGATAGAGTTGATGAACGGCATCTTCATCAACTTCTTGAACCAGTTCGTAGTAGTTTTCAATGATGATATCTTAGTATACTCTTGGAGTAGAGAGGAGTATGCTGGACACTTGAGGACGGTACTTAGAGTCCTACAAGATAGAGAGCTTTACGCTAAGCTCTCTAAGTGCAAGTTCTGGATCCCGGAGGTGGCCTTTCTTGACCACATAGTGATGCGTCCTTGGACACGTCAAGGAAGTATTCCGGATCTAGATCACGATGAAGCATCAACTACTCCTTAGTTGAAGTGCGGATGCGTTTGAAGGTTTGAATATGGGTGGCGAAAGCTAGAGATGATGACAGAAGTTGAGGGGTTGAGTCAATCTAGATTGATCGATCAAACCTTGAAGTGGATCGGTTAAGTTGATTCTTTGAAGAATCATTGAATGTGGATGAGTTTGGATCGAAGATCCAAAAGAAGAGCTTTGAGAGGATGGAAGAGGGATTGATGCTCAAGTAAGTAGGAGGAAAATACTATTCAGTACTTAATCAAATTGAACATGCTTTACAAATGAGTCAAGCATCCCCTTATATAGTGGATGTGACCATACAAAGAGTTAGAAAAGTAAATGATGGAAATAAAGTCAGAATTAAAGTTCTGAAAATGAAAAGTCTAAAAATGTGCAAGGTTTGAAATTTAAGTTCAAAATTAAGTTTCTGAATTAAATTCCGAAACCAAAAGTCGAATCTTAACTCAGAAAATTAAGTTCTAGAAATAAAGTCCTGAAATTAATATTCCAAAAATAAAAAGACATATTATTACAAAAACGCTAAATACGGAAAATGCGCCGGAATGGTGCCGGCTTGGCAAGCTTCATGTCATGGTGGCATAGAGACACGGTTTGCTACTAACGGGCATGTGACAAGCAACGGTGCGGGCAATGATAGAGCCGGTAGCTTGGGCGATGGCCTTAGCATGGGAACGGGTGAGCGGTCCATCGAAACGAACCCGGAGTGCCTCGTCTTCCTCATTGTGGGACATGATGGTGAAGGGCACATCAATCCCCCCATCTTGGATGTGAAACATCCCCATTTCACCTTCTTCAAATAGGGGCTCAATGTACGGTGCAAGATCCTTGACATTGAATGTCGGGTGTACACCATAGTTGTCCAGAAGCTCCAACTTGTATGCATTCGGGCCATGGTGGGATAAGATGCGGAATGGTCCATCACCGTGGTCCGAGAGCTTGCCTTTGCAGCGAGATGGAAAACGTTCCTTCCTTAAGTGGAGCCAAACAAGATTACCTAAGACCATGAGTCCCAATTTGTGTTTATCCTAGTGCAAGTTGATGATTTAATGGTTGTTGTCTCCTCCAATGTTTTAGCTCTATAGTTTGTATCTTCACTCTTAACAGACTTCCCCGTTAAGGGTTTGGGAACTATCAATTACTTTTTGGGCATAGAAGTTCGACGTGATTCCACTGGCTTCTTGTTGTCCTAGTCCAAGTATGTCAAGGAAATTCTTGCTAAAACAAACATGCTTCATTGTAAGCCTGTAAATACACCAATGGCAACTACTTTCCTTAGTGAAACCTCCCTTCTCTGAACCCTTTGGTGATCATACATTTAGAGGAGTTTGATTGGTAGACACCAAGACATTTCCTTCACAGGAACAAATATTTCCTATACATTCAATCGATTGGCTCAACACATGCACTCCTCTTGTACTAAACATTGGCAAGCAACGAAGTGTCTCCTTCGCTACCTCAATTCAGCATGTGATCTCCAATTTCACATCAAAGCAGATTCTTTGACTCAATTGATCACTTACACTAATGTAGACTAGGATGGAGATCTCATTGAAAAACGCTCCACAAGTGCCAATTGTGTTTATCTTGGTCGGAACCTAATATCTTGGACATCAAAGAAACAATCAACCATGTCACTATCCTCCACAGAGGCCGAGTACATATCACTCGCTCTTGACACATGCGAAACCCTCTGGATTCAAACTCTACTTGTTGAGTTCCACGTTTTTCTTACTCAACCTCCAACAATGTGGTGTGATAACTTGGGAGCTACTTACTTGGTTGTGAATCCGGTTATTCATCACAAAATAAAACATATCTCACTATATTATCACTTTGTTCGAGAGAGAGTTCAAGCAAAGACATTACAAGCTGTATTTCTCTCCTCAAAGGACTAGATTGCATATCTCTTGACAAAGGCACTCTCGTCTCTCAATTTCTTCAACTTCGCTCTCAACACTGCCTTGTCCAGTTTTGCTCGAAGGGGGATAATAACACACAACATTATGAAGAATATAATAGAATAGTATAGAATATATGAGTTGTTTGTCTAGGAATGGTTAAGATTGCATATATAGTATGGTTGTGTAACAGAAATATTCAAGAGGAAATGCATTTCATTTTGTGCTTCTAAAGTCCGTAACTTCTTTCTTATCATTGAACTGGTTAGTAACGAATAAAAATAAGATATGAATTTATTCGTTTTTCGTTTTCCGTTTTCACGATTGCTTAAATAATTATCTATTGTACATGAAAAAAAGTAAATTCTTATATCCAATTCAATATCCTACCTACAAGCAAGATTAAGTTTTTTTTTGTCATAAATGTTACCTCCATTAATGCTCATTTGAAAGTTTATAAACAATTTACAATCAATAATCTAAAATTTTATATTATTGAATTTATTTGTATATTAAAGCTCAATTTTAAACATGTATAAATAAAATATATTTTGTTTTTTTTGCCTCAATTATCTCAACAATTAGTTATCTATAGAAACATACAATCAAATATATAGAACGGATCCCATTCGGTGAAATCCATAAACATTGTTATAAAATGGATATCCATATGTCTAAAGAAAAACTATTTTATATAATTAAAAATATTCATATACCTTAATTTGAATTATTTTGTTTGACTTTGGATTACTATTCATAAAAGAAATTATAATGAAGAAAGGAAAAAAATTCACATTCAAGTATTAAGTTTTAACTTGATCAAATAGATAATATGAATATCCGTCAATAACTATTAAATCTGATATAACTTAAATCATATTAGGGTATTAGGTTTTATGTCTAGTTTAACTTGATTATTTAAATGTTCGTTGAACATTAATAAATCTGCACAAAACATTACAAATTTAAGAGAGTTTTTTTAATAACATATAAATATATTTTAAACTCGTGCATATCACAAATCTATTCATCTAGTCTACATAATTTGTCAATATGAGCAATAAATGACTTTCAATAATGACTTTCAACTATTTCAAACTCCTTTTGATCAATAATTTAATTTTAAAAATCAAATAGTCATAATTACACATTATTCTTATATTTAATAAAAGAAACAAATAAATGCTTAAAATCTTATCCTTTAGTATAAAACATTAGTAAAAGCAGTACGAATCCAATGCAGTTCTTACCTGGAACAAATTTTAATATAATCAAAGAGAAGAATGATGACTGCTCACGAGTCTAAGAAGGAAGAAAAGCATTTATTGGTTATTGCTATTCGTATCACGGAAATATGTTATTTATACCCTCACTATGGCTACGTACTGCGTAGTCGTAGTCATTTTTTCTTAAGTTTTTTATCGAAATGTTTGTTATGTACTACTAGGCACTAGATGCGTAGTCGTAACCATTTTTCTTTATTTTTCGCGTAAAATGAGCTTGTAATTACGGTTTCGCAATACATAGTCGTAGTCGGGTATGAATTTCACGTTTCATGTAGTAGGAATAACAATCTCATATGAGGTGCTGGAGTTTCACGGACACCATAGCATGTTGTTTGTCCATTCAAAGTATTGTTAGAAAAAGGAAAGCTTTTGATTATCTGGCTTGTAATTTAAAGAAAAAAAAGAAATTGAATTTCAAGTTCTAGTTGTGTCTACTTTAGCATGTTGTTTCTCCATTAAAAGTATCGAAATAGAAAGGAGAAGTGAAGAAGTTGAAGGACATGCCAAGAAAGAACGAAAGGAGAAGTTGCTTTTCTTAATTAGCAATGAGCATCCCGAAACGATGTGGTTCAGGAGTAATTGTACAAAGTAACAGCTAGTAGTGATGACAAGCCTCGTTGGCCTCCAAGAACGTTTGGGCCTGATGGGCCGCGTCCTCGGGGGAGACCATGGCCCGAAGTAAAAGAGTCTTCACTTCCCAGGCCCGGAAGGGATACCCCAATCGAGAGTAAGAGTTCAACAGAGCGGCCGTCGACTGCTTCAGCAGCCCACCGAATGCGTCCTCAACCACGTCGTCTCTTGACGCCGCCTCCAACAGCGTCAGATCGGATCCGAACTGCTCATCTGCCCTTGAACCGAACACCTTCCCCACCGTCGCTTCCGGTGGCGCCATTCTCGGCCACGCTTCTTTCCTCCTGCTCCAGAACCTGCAAGAATTGTAAATCGTAAGACAAGTGCAGAGATCGATAGAGCAAGGAGTTGGAGATTTGAATGAACTTACTGAGGAGTACAACAGCCTCGGTCTCTGGTGAAGGCGAAGCCAGGGATTAGGCCCGGAGGATGCGCAGAGACAATCGAAATGTAACCAATCAGATTCCAAACCAGAAACAGAACAAATGTCTTCATTTGCCTCAGATCTTACCGATTGCTTCTTCTTCTGCTTCTCTCTTTTAGATCTGATAGTCTATCTCTTCTGCTTTGGATGCTTCCCCACTGTCGTCTCCTCTGTAACTGTGATGTAGTATTTTTTTTTTTTGTCCGTTTTGAAATATTTTGAAATGGAGCGTGGGCCAGTACAGCAGCGTAGCATTATTATAGTGGAGTTGAGTGGAGTCTCTTGCTTGTCAGTTGTCACGGGACGGGCCTTTTGATTTTTACACCGGTCCTATCTCGGTTAAGATTTGGACCGGACGGGGTCGCATGACCTATATATGTAAATAGTGTATTGTCCGTGCCTTGCACGGGATTTGTTAAAATATATATTTTTTTTCTCGTTATTACTCCTATTTAGATATGCATGTTTAACCAAATTTTATATTCATATATACCTACAAACATATTTATAATTTCACCAAATATTTAATTATAGGTTTTAAATTTTAATATAATTTTATCGAGAAAAGTTAACGTAAATTACAACTATAAATAGACGTTTTTTACATAAATAAATCAGTTTTTAAATTGACTATTTTAAAAAATTAGACAACTCACGTATCTCATAAAAAATAGATTAGTTTTTTGAATAAATAAAAATATAATAAATAAACAAATTACGAATATGATAAGATAAATTACCTAACAATATGGAAAAAACAAATAAAAATATTTGAACAAAAGAATTGTAAATATCAACTTTAATAAGATAATTGAGATGTGATGGAATTATGTGCCTCAACAAAATTAGAAAAATTGAAGTTATTTAAATAAAAAAAATTCAATTTCACATATAAATTCTTTAATATATATAATAAGTTTTTTCATTTTAAATTTTTTGAGTTGTTCCGAGAACTCTTTATTAACTACTTAGCATAAATTTCTTGAAATTTAAATAATTTAACTTTTTGGTAAAATCATAACTTAATATTTAAAAGGAGATTTGAACATATAATATACTCCATAACTTAAATATTAATTAATTCAATTGTAGTAATTATATTAGACTAAAAATTTATCAGAATTATAGCTAGCTCATTGATTAAGAAGAATCAAATTATAAAAGATTGTCCATTATTTAACAAAAAAAAAATAAATTGAACTTTTATGGAGTAAAAATGGTTGTTTGCTGCTTTTATTTTTATATAATAAATAATTATTTTCATTAATTATCGGTGATTTTTTTGATGAAATCTATCGGAGAAATTAGTTGATATGGAAAGGAGATTTGGATTGATATACAAGATGGAAAAATATTGAGACAAATATATATATTACATATATTGTTTTAAATTTTAATTTTTTAATTTTAATTTAATTAAATTTTAATTTAAAATCAAAACAAAAACATGACTTAATTAAAATAAAATTAAAAAAGTATTTTACAGTATTTCAACCTTATCTTATATCACTAAAAAGTTATACATTTTATTAAATAATTGAAATTTAAAATAAATGATACATCGTTCAATATCTAACAACACACAATTTATAAGCTTCATCCGTAATTGCAAGCTTTGTTCATTGTCTAGAATATATATTTTTTCAACCCTAATCTATACAGTATTGACAATTCAATTGATACATATCACTATTTAAAGTACATGGAATGTCGTCAAAAAACCCTTAAATGGATTATTTTGAGACGGTGCATCCGACATGCCCTCTTTTTTGCGTCCTTGTAAACGCCATCAACATCTGCAAAACCGAGATCTCTCATTCTCTTCCAAACACTAATCTCCAAGATTACAAGAACATATACATATTAATACAATTAGTTAATTTTCACAATAAATGATAATTAATTTTTTAATCTAAGTCTTTGAAGTTACCTTTGCTTCCTTAGAGCGTAAGTGAGGAAGACGCCGATATAAATGCTTCAACTTCACAATCAAAATTATGGATGGTGATGAGTAGAAAACCGTTAGTTTTGAGCAAGACGTAGTAAATCCATAGCATCGAATTGAAAATTGCACAAACATAAGTTAGTGATCGGAATCATCATATAGTTTTACTTATTGTCGTCGATATACACATACCTTACATAATGCGTCTTGATTTTTGCAAGGAGAATGAAAGTATCTTCTAAGAACAGCATCAAAATGATCAAGAAAAATGTTGAATTTGCAAAAGCAGCGAAACTTGTACGGATATATATAGTGTAGAAAATAATTAGGGTTTACAATGCTTGTTAAGAAAGCTTTAGGACTAATAAAGCTTCCTATGAAAGCTTAATGATTACACATTTAAAATTAATAAAATTATTTCCTAAATAATAAAAATTATAATGAAAGATTTACTTTATGAAAACATTTATCTTTTGAATCGGTTATCTTATATCTATTAAAGCAGAAGCCTCTATTGCCACGTGTCAACGCTAGGTTTCTCGAAGCCTAAAAAATTATTTTAAAAAGTGATTTCTAAATGTTAATATAAATTGAAAATTGATTTTTAAATTTTTTAAAAACTGTTTAAATAAATACTTTTATAAAAAATAGTTTTTAAATTTTTATGATTTTTTTACCAACAAGCATATCTTAACAAATCAATTTTAAAATATAATTAATTAGAAAAGATAAATACTTAAAAGAGAATTAAAAATCATAATATTGATTATAATTTCATTTATCGGATTTTTATTTTACAAAAATATACATATAAATTTCTAAGTATTATACATTTATTAAAACTGAACCCGCACAAAGTGCGGGTAATACACTAGTCTTATACCTATTAAAGCAGAAGCCTCTATTGCCACGTGTCAACGCCACGTTTATCGGAGCCTAAAAAATTATTTTAAAAAGTGATTTCTAAATGTTAATATAAAATGAAAATTGATTTCTAAATTTTTTTTAAAATATTTAAATAAATACTTTTATAAAAAATAGTTTTTAAGTTTTTACGATTTTTTTTACCAGCAAGCATATCTTAACAAATCAATTTTAAAATATAATTAATTAGAAGAGATAAATACTTAAAAGAGAATTAAAAATCATAATATTAATTATAATTTTATTTTTCAGATTTTTATTTTACAAAAATATACATATAAATTTCTAAGTATTAAACATTTATTAAAACTGAACCCGCAGAAAGTGCGGGTAATACACTAGTAACAAATTGATTGAACTACTATTGCTTAAGTTAATTTTTTAATATCTTTTGATTCGTAATGTTAGATTAACATCAATTCATATCTTTTGTTTAGTTTATTTTTCCTATCTAATTTAAAAATAATGAGTTAATATTTTTTCTACTTAATTGCTAACAACTTTTTTATTTCTACAATATTTTTAACACGTGTTTGACATTCAAATTATTTGTTTTTACAACTTTTCATGTTTTTTTCCTGATTATAATATTCCTTGTTATTATAATTAGTCAAACTTAAATTTTTAATTTTCGGACTCTAAAATCATTTATTTTGTTAATATTAGACTTCCGATACACGCTATGAAATTTTCGAATTTTGATTAATTTTTTTTCCTAACTTATAAACAAAACAAAGGCAATTTAGTAAAAAAAAATTAAAAAAAGTTTGTTAAAAGTTTCGATTACAAAATTTAGATATAAATTACGTAATTAAAAAAATGTGGTTTGAGGTTAATTTTTTAACTATTTAACTTTTAGTAACAATGGAAATTTAGTAAATATTTAATATTTATTTAGTAATTAGGATTCTATTATTTATAGATAGAAATCTTTAATATTTATTTAGTAATTAGGATTCTATTATTTAGGAGTGGTAATTTAGTAATCTCTCATAAATTTTTTAGGAGTGGTATTTCAGTAAATATTTCATAAAAAATCCTATGTGGCATACCTAGTTGATTGACATGTGGACTTAGTGTCCTTTGTTTTAGTAAGTTATATAGATTTTTTTCGGTTAAAATTAACCATTTATGCAATGAGTTGGTTAGTTAGACACTTTTTGTCTATAGTAGTATAAAGTAGACTCTTTTTGTTTTTATAGATAAACTAGGGCCCTCTCATTTATTAATAAAGATTAATTAAAAGGGTTAATTAGTAATTTTAATTTAATTGAGTTCAAGTCCAAGTTCAATTGAAGATGAGTAGGCCCAATCCGAGTTACATAAGTCCATGTCCATTTCGAGTTACATAAGCCCATTACAAAATATAAATGTTGTAGCTAGTGAGTATCGAACTCTGAACGACAATCCCTCCCACCCTTATACCAGCTGGACTAATTGAACTTCGTATATTCTCTTGTTCATACACGGTATTAGTACATAATGCTTAATACACAATTTTAATACACAAGTTCAATTGCATATTGTTACATAATTTTCATTGACACAAGTCCGTCGTTTACACAAGCCTGTCGTTTACACAAGTCCGTCTTTGTTTCAAGCCCATTCGAGTTACACAAGCCCAATTATAACTGTAAAATATATAGTTAATATCCCGTATTTATAAAATATGTAGTCAATATCCCATATCTATAAAAGATGTAGACAATATCCCGTATTTATAAATGCAAAAATTAAACTTTAGTTTTTTATTTTTGTAATTATCCCATTTGGTCAATTTTGCAAATATAAAAAATATAGGTCATAAATGCAATTATAAATAGGGGAGTTTTTTTTGTAAATATGCCAACATTTTAATATTGAAATTAGGGTTTCCTGGGATTGCCCTGCGGCTGCAACGAGGACTACACAGCGGCTTCAACGAGGATTGCACAACGTTGGAGGTGAGGCTGGGCGGCGTTGGTGCGACGAGTCGGAGGACATCCTTCGCCAAACTTGCGACATGGGAAACATCAAAGCCGGGGCGGCGACTAGAGGATAGGGGCTGCAGTACGGTGAGGCTGGGCGGCGGCACTTCGTTGGCATTGGCTGGGCGGCACTTCGAGACTGCGAGAAACCTGCGACATGGGAAACATCAAAGCCGAGGCGGCGGCCAGAGGAAAAGGGTTGCAGTACGGTGAGGTTGGGCAGCGGCACTTCGTTGGCATTGGCTGGCCGGCAATTCGAGACTGCGAGAAACCTGTGACAAGGGAAACATCAAAGTCGGGGCGGCAGCCAGAGGAAAGGGGCTGCAGTCCGGTGCTACAAATGACTTCAATCCGGCGGGGCGGTGGCTCGAGGAAGGGGGCTGCAATACGGTGACAATGGCTGCATATCTACGTGACTTTTGAGACTGCGAGAAACCCTAATGTGAGATGTGAAAATTAGGAGGAGATTTTATGGGGTTATATTTTACGCTTTCCTCTTATGTCCTTTAATTAAATTATTTTAGATTTAAATTTTTAGCCCAAAAATAGAGGGGCCTAGTTAGTCTAGGCTATACAAAACATGCCCTATTTCACCAATTTTCTCTTTATGCAACAATATTTTCATTGATACCATGTTTAAAATGAAATGCATCAAAATGGATTGTTACGAGAGAGATTATAAAATATAGGATTTTTCTTCTTGGTATCCCTCAAGTTTAGACTTTTTCACTTTGTGTATCTACAAAGTTTTAACTTTTTTTATGGTTCCCTGATGGTTTAATTTATTTTCTCCTTATACCCATTCCTAATATATTTAATTAAAATTTTATTATAAAATAAAAAAAACTTGATCATAAAAATGAAAAACTAATTCTGAATAATTTTTTTTTATTTTCTATTTTTAAAATAAAAAAAATAAATTAAAACTAATTATAATCACTTTAATTTTAAACTAATTAACTTTAAAAAGAATAAGTAATGGTAAAGAAGTATTTTTTTTATTTTTATAATTTAAAAAATATATAAAAGTAAATTTAGAATTTTTTTAATTAAAAAAAATATTTTATATTTTTTAATTTGAAATTAGAAATAAAATATATAAAGTACTACTAAAACTAAATCAAAAAATTATTAATTCCAAAATTATAAATATATTGATAAAATAAAAATTATTAAATATATTTCATAGAAGTTTCCTCTTGGATCATAAACTAAAAAATAAAAAAAATTTGGTCTACGTTTATTTTTCTATATTACAAAATATATTTATAATTTTGAATTAATAATTTTTTGAATTAGCTTTAGTTTTATATTTTATTTTAAATCGAATATAAATATAAAAAATCACTATTTTTTAATTAAAAATTAAAAAATATATGCCTGAATTTACTTTTCTAAAAATTTTAAATAAAAAAACTACTTCTTTACCATTTCTTAGTATTTATAGCGTTATTTAGTTTAAAATTATATTTTTATAATTTTTTATTTCAAAAATAAAATAAAAAGTAAGTTGTTTTTTTTATATTCATAATTAGTTTTGAAATTTTAATTTTATAATTGAAATTTTAATGAAATATATTAAGAAAGGGTATAAGGAGGAAAAAAATTATACTAGGAGGGTACCAAGAGAAAATTTTAAACTGTAGCTACCAAGAGAAAAAAGTCCAAACTTTATGGGTACCAAGAGAAAAAAAAACCCTAAAATATAATTTAATTGTATAAAGTAAAAACATCCAAAAGAAAATTTAAGAACAAAATTACAAAATATCACTCTTTCATAGTCAATGCCTCCACAAAATTCACTTTTTATTTTGTCCTTTGTAGATGGATATGAACAATTATTTTTGCTTCAAGCGGTGTTTTCAAATTGTGCAAGTAAAAATTAAAAAAAAAATTTAAGAATACAAAAAGATACTTTGCTAATAAATAAAAAAACGATAGCAACCTATAACAAATTTAAATAGTTCAATAATCATACTCGACATAAAGTATAATTTTGTATTTTCAATTGTTGGTTCATCGTCATTCTCAACAACTTGGCAAATTACATAATATTAATTTTACAAGACTATTATAGCCACCCGAGTTTTAAGTAACGCAAGACGTCACTAGGCTAAGGACCACACAGTGGGTCCCATCAGTTAGCCTGACAACAACTTCACAAATAGAACCTACAACAAGAAGCACGGAGAAATAATAAAAATGTCCAACCTGTCATTTAGAAAACATTTACATAGCAACTCTACATGCAATTAGTATGTATATCCCAAAACGACATTTCACAACATGATACCTTAACAATTGTCTTAAAACGTCAGTTTGAAACCAACGTGTACACAGTTGCACACAAACAACAAAAGACTCTCTTGCAAGCGTTTAGTTTCAAAAGTAGTTCAACCAACCCTTGGGTTAACACTGTCCCGACTGTCCGCATCCTGCAACTGACATCCCTGAAGCGTTCCTATGATCAGCATCATCTAAAAAGATTCGGTTTAAAACCGTTAGCTACCGATCATAATCAATCCACTAGAGATTATATCAACACATCAAAACACAACACATGTATTCAAATACCATATATCGTGCTCATGAGATGATATCATACTTTTATGAAGGATGCACGTGAATGCAGTATGAAATTTACAATTTGGACTCCGGACATAATCTGAAGTACTTGCTTATATGGTTCTGGCTTTGGTGTGAACTCACTATTCACTCTCAGACGTGTGTGTATGGTGGACGATATAGCTTTAAATTTATAACCTAAAATATAAGCCTGAAATAATATGCGAACCCGTAGTGTACGGATCAGTTGTAATAACAGTAAATACTCCAGGGTCGATCACATGGACTATGGTGAAACAAAGCTCGGAAATTCAGTTTGTCAATAAAAAACAAGCAACAAAATAAAGGTATCAAAGATGATGTAATAATTAGATAAAGGAATGTAGATTCTAGAGGTCAAAGCATCCACTTGTGGTTCCGACTCAAGATCTCAAAGGATAACGTGGACAAAGTTGAGGTTTGCAAGGGAAGGTATTTCTAAGGTGGGAATAGATCACCGGGTAAGTCTCACTACTCACTATCCCAAACCAAAGATCCTCTCACCGGGTAAGTCTCAAGGAACTAAGAAAAGGGACTATAATCTCAAACCAACACACCACCTAAGGGGATAGAACTAACCTTTACCGGGTAAGTCTCAGGCTAACTCACAAAGGTAGGATGAAGGCACACTCAAACCCTAATAAAGGATAAACCTTTATTACCTAACACTCATCATCATCAGTATACAAGCAACGAAATCACCGGGTAAGTCTCATCAAAGGCTTGCGTATGAACCAAGAAAGGTGCAACCAGGATAGGATTTGGCAATCTAAAACCTAAACTCAAGCATGGATCAGAAAAGGAATCCGCCTCGCTCAGTTCATGTCCGATCTCGGTCGAGATGTTCTATGAACGGACCGAGGTGAGGTTTGGTTAAGGTTTGACTCGAGCTTTCAAGGTCCACTAAGGTAAAGGCTCATTCTTTCATCGTCTTTTTCACAACCTTAAGCCAATCATCTTAGAATTGCACAAAGATTTAGCCAATAATAATCATGATGATAATAATCAAATGTATAAGAAAAGATGCAATATCCAAACAAGAAAACTTTAACACAAAGGTCTCAATAATCACTCAATCAAACAATCAAACAAATCAAACAACCAGCAAACTGCGTTCCTTAATCACAAACAAAAAGACAACAATGAAACAATCTAAGAAAACCTTACAACTTCCTTCAAAAGCCTTCAACTTTATCTTCAAAGCCAACTTCCTTCAACTTCCTTCCTTCCTTGGAATATCTTCAATCTTCCAAACTAATCAGCCAACCAGTCATCCTTCCATCCAGAAATATCTTCAAATATATAGGAGAATCACTTTCCAAAAATAAAATATCTCATGGGCCGTCCGTCTCGATCCAACCCAACAAAATCACCTCGGTCGAGGTGGTACTATAGCCATCCGAGGTGATCCTCAGCTACGTGCAAATCTCTCTAATCTTGTGCAAAATTAAACTTCTGTCCAACTTCCATGGTTCCTAAGCCTTTCTTGTAGCTCCTCAATGTTCCATAATATAGCTCCAATGACTCCTTAGATCCCTTAGCTCCATATCGCTTCAAAACGTGTTATTTTCCCTACAATTACATCAAAACTAGGTGTAGACCTCGATTCTTGCAAAGGTAAACAAAACAATCATAATGATCAAGAATATACATCCATGCATGAAAATTTATGAAGATAAAATGTTCAAACCAATCCCGAAAAATAGACTATAATACATGCTATCAAAATACCCCGTACTTGTCCCTTGCTTTTCCCCAAGCAAGATTCAAATCTTAGATACAAGATAGAATGAATTATAAGTCATCAAAAAATATCAATGAAAAACATTTACAAAGCCTTTTGGTGGTGCGCTCCATTCATAGATCACCCTAAGGGAATGGTTCATAGCAAATAAAATCAAAATATGGTCAAAAATTTTTATAAATATAAGAAAGGTGATCATCTTTGCATAAAATCATAGAATGAATAATAAATCATATTTATCGAAATCAATCATGTATAATTTAGTTTAAACCACCAAGTCAATCAACATACTCAAGGTCTCAAGGGCTTTCAAAAGAGGTCAAGAAACGTGCTAGGGTGGGATGTACATATGATAATGTGGTGCTAGAATCCAGGAATAAGATCTTTACTTCACTTCTTTGAATCTCAACATCTTCCACCTATAAGCTTTGCTTATTTTCACTTTTTTACTTTATTTTTGAGAACATGGACAGAGGTGCACAATAACTGAAGCCTAGGAAATCAGTAATAATCAATTTTTCAAAATGCCTCAAACCCTTGACGCACATACCATGACCCGTTAGGACTATCGATCAATCCGACTTTGGCAAGACACAAACACCCGGCTATGTGAATGGTGCCGTTACTTATCATCAAGATCAACGTCCCCAAACCTATTTTTTCTAACACTTTCAGCCGAAATATCAACTTCATCTTGCACGCTTTTCATCAACTGCATCCAAATTTCCGGATAGGTAAAGGGAGACAAATATGTATACGAGGGGCTAAAGCATGATCAAAAAGAAGAAGAAGAAGAAGAAGAAGAAGAAGAAGAAGAAGAATAAAGTGCCTTAATCATCCCATGAAGAATGTGAGAGAACTCATAATGTGGCGTCAACCTTCAAATCCAACATAATTTTGATAAAAACAAAATATTAAACATGCTAGAATTTCTAACAAAGCATTTAGCAACTTAAACATATCATAAAACCTTTCGAGCATATAAAGATTTCAAAGCTAATCTGCAAACAAATATCTTCATCGAGGTCATATTTGGAATAGAAGCACAAAACGTTTCGAAAATCTTTTCAGTTTAAAACCCATCTCGGTCGAGATGATTTGACGGCGCCCGAGGTTTTCAACCGAGATGAATCTCAGTTTTCACGACCTTGTTTGGTCAAAAACGTCTCGATCGAGCAATTTTTTTTTTAAAATCAGTTTTTGACGTTTTTTTTCAAACAAAAGCCTGTATGCAATGCATGCAAATGACTTATAAGCACATGTAAGCCAATAAAGATCATAATCAAAGTCGAAAGAGTCATACAAATCATATCAAGTGATCCAAATACCCCATACTTGGGACACATTGTCCCAGTGGGTCAAATAAGAGTCATAGAAACAAAGTACTCACCGGACATACGCTAATTGCATAATAATAAGAAAATAAACTCCATGAATGCTCAATCCGGATCAGCTGGCGGTGGTGGTGGTGGAATGTAAGGGTACTGGGATGGATCGAATGGATAGCTCATAGTCTGCTGAAACTGCAATTGCATCATCTGACGTTGGTAGCGCTGACTCTCCTCCATACGATGCGTCTACCCCTCAATAGATCGGTGTTGTGCATCAAAACGCTGAGTGATATCAACCCTCAAGGCATAGTAAGAATCTGTCATTTGCCTCTCTAGATCATCTATCCTCTGATGCGCCTCAAGATCACACGACGACGGCGGGCTCTCTGTTGAGGTGGTGGGGGAATGTCAGTTGGAGGTGCAAGCGCCTCTCTCTCATCCTCCGTGGCCTCGTCATCAAGGTCAACGGTGGGAATGCTAGATCTACCGGTATCAATACCGGTATTCATGGGAGCAGCTCCTCCAATGCCATCTCCATCATCGTATCCCTCTCTAGCGGCATCCTCCTGCATGATCGGGAACCAAGCAGCCAACCAATACTGATGATCATAAACTGAGAACTATGATGACCAGACAAGGTGTGCCAAGACCGCAGGGAACGAGTATACGTCGTGTGATCATCTCATGCAGTCCAAGCGGCTTCCGTGCCGCAACCAAGGTACATCTTGAGAGGTCCAACTCCATATATGTAGCAATGTCGGTCACCAACCCACCACAACAGATGTCTCCTTTGCCTTCCCCTTCACCTTTTGTAGATCCTCACCCAGCATGGTAACAAAGTCCGGTACTCCTCTAGTAACCATACAAAACAGACTGAAAAGCTCACCCTGTCGGGCCTTCTGGGGTGTTCAGTACGCGCCAGAAGCATCTCACTAAAAATCTTATGAGCAATACGGAAGGCCAGATGGAAAATGATGCGCTCCCAAAAATCCCCGGGCTGCCATTTGTCACGGTGGTCAGTCACGTAAGCATGCCCTCCCAGAAACTATGAGCCTGCGCTCGAGAAGCAAAATCTGTCGCTGTAAGAGTAAGAAATCCAAAAATCTCCCCAAACTGCTCTAAGGGGATAATGTATTTCTTGTTCAGCAGCCGGTACTTTATTCCTCTGTTCTCCGGCATGTAGACCACCGAGCTCAAAAACTCGAACGTCGGCTCCAAATAAGCCGGTGTCCGGATGGCTATAAAGTCCTCAAGGTCAACCATAGAAATCATCTTCTTCAAGTGCTCCACCACGTGAAGGCACTCAAAGTCATCAACATTAACATATTGAGGGTCAACAATAGGACGCCCACAAATCCTATCAAAATCCCACTGAAACCTCTTGTGGATCATTGGGACTATAGGCTGAGGAGGAGGGGAAGGAGAGGAGTGATGGGAACTGCTAGGCCTGTCCCTCAGGGTCAACTGGCGATCAGATCTCCTCAGATTACTCATATATGAAAATCACCTTGGTTGGCTTAAGAACACCTCGGACGAGACGTAGAAGGGACAACCGAGGCGAACTACTGTACGATTCGAGGTTCGAAAACTGTTAGCTTTTCCCCCCAAAAATCACTACCAATTGCTTCATATGGGGTACTTATACTCTTTTCAACAACAAACAATGGCAACCAGAGCCAAATCTGAGCAAAAACAAAGAAAAGGAACCAAGTTAGGGTTTCAAATAAAATACCCCAAATGCGCCAAATGTAGTCGATTTTTGCGTTGTTTGATGTTGGGAACTGGTTCTCGTACTTCTCCTGAGAATTTGAAGCCAAAAATCGTTGAAAATGGGCTTGATTTGAGAACTTGAGCAAGAGAGGTTGCCGCGGTCGAGGTGAAACGAGAGAGGGAGTAGGGTGTGAGGAGAGAGAAAGTCGAGCCCCTTTTATACCCCTCACAGAATTTGATTTCACCTTGGTCGAGGTGGTTTTTGAATGGACCGAGGTGTCAGAACGAGGTGGTTGTCATGCAAAAGGTACCTCGGTTGACGGAGAACATCTCGGTCAAGGCACTCTGACAGCACCCGAGATGTGTCTCGGTCAAACTTTGTCTTCTCAATTTCTCGAACGTCAGTCCTTCCATGTAGCTCCTGAGTTGTAATTTCTTCTTAAAGAACACCTGATTCCTGTCTAGGAGGACACACAAAACACAAAGCAAACTATCTAAACTAAACAAGAAAAGGGAAAAGAAAGCAATACCTTGGGTTGCCTCCCAAGAAACGCTTGGTTTAAGGTCGTTAGTTGGACCGTATGTCATCCTAAAACAAGATGCAAGGGTGCAATCTCCTCAGCCAGAACTTCTGGTTGATACTTTTTCAATCTATGATCGTTGACCTTAAAGCTTCTGCTAGCTTCACCCCATACTTCAACTGTACCATGAGGAAAGACATTTTTCACAACATAAGGTCCTGTCCATCTAGATTTTAATTTACCTAGAAAGAGGCGGAGGCGGGAGTTGAAGAGTAGAACAAGATCTCCTTCTTTAAGCTCCTTAGGGACGATATGCTTGTCATGCCATCTCTTCGTTCTTTCTTTGTAGATTTTGGCATTCTCATAAGCATTTAAGCGCAACTCTTCCAACTCATTGATGTCTAAAAGTCTCTTCTCTCCAGCTTCCTTGATGTCGAAATTTAGCCATTTGATTGCCCAATATGCCTTGTGCTCCAGGGAAGATGACAAGACTTCCCATATACCGAATTATAAGGGGTGGTACCAATGAGAGTCTTGAATGCGTTCGTATAAGCCCAAAGAGCATCGTCCAGTTTCATGGACCAATCCTTCCTTGTTCTTGAAACGGTCTTCTCCAAACTTGCCTTGATTTCTCTATTAGAGATCTCCACTTGCCAACTAGTTTGAGGGTGATAAAGGGTTGCTACCTTGTGGGTGACCCCATACTTCGATAGAAGTGCCTTGAACTTCCGGTTAATGAAATGTGTCCCTCCATCGCTGATAGTGATACGTTGAGTCCCAAAACGTGGAAAGATAGTCCGATTGAAGAACTTCACAACCACCATGGCGTCATTAGTGGGGGAGGCAATGGCTTCCACCCATATAGAGACGTAATCGACAGCTAGGAGAATGTAGAGGTACCCTCCGGATGACGGGAAAGGTCCCATGAAATCAATTCCCCATACATCAAAAATCTCAACCTCCTGGATGTTATTGAGTGGCATCTCGTTCCTTCTAGATAAGTTCCCTGTTCTTTGGCATGCATCACAAGAAATAACAAACTTTTGACATCCTTAAATAATGTAGGCCAAAAGAAACCGCAACATAATACCTTAGCGCACGTTTTGTGAGCGCTAGCATGTCCTCCAGAAGGAAGTGAGTGGCAATGCCATATGACACTAGCAGTTTCATTCTCCGGAATGCATCGTAGAAGCATCCCATCCGGACCTCTCTTTAAGAGTAGAGGTTCATTCCAATAGTAGTAACGTACGTCTTTAAAGAACTTCTTCCTTTGAGCGTATGTCAATCCTAGAGGTACTTCCTGACAAACAAGATAGTTAACAATATCAGCATACCAAGACTCTTTACCATCAGAAACTTGGCGAAGCCAATGCTCCACCAAATGTGAATGGTCATCAGAGAATGAATCATCCATGGACAAATCCTTCTCGAGGCATCTAGGGTTAGACTGAAGTGCTGGATTGAGGAGGTCTTTAGTTGACCCTATCTCGCTTGCTTTGGAGGCTGTCTCGGTCATGGACCGAGACGATGGATCGAGGTACTTTCCAGAGAAGGTCACCTCGCTTGCTCCGGAAACCGTTTCGGTCGAGGTACTGGAATTGTGACCGAAACCTAACGTGATTTTTTTCTCCTCAATGAGTTTGCCGAATCCAGCCCCTGGATCTGCTTCCGATGCTTCCAAGCTTCGTACATTTTCATCACACAAAACATCTACACCTTCCTCCATCATACTAAATCTCAAAACCTTCTCAAGAGGATCTTTAACTAGGATAGAGCTCACCAATTCTCAAGAATCTTCTTCATCGTAGATGTTGAAGATATCATCTTCCGAAGGCTCTCATTTCATTGTAGCCAAAAGTGCAAACTCCACATGATTGCCACCAATGTTGAATGACAATTTGGCGTTCTTACAATCAACGTTACAACCCGATGTTGCTAGAAATAGTCTTCCGATAATGATAGGAATAGGATAATCTGTGGGAATGTCAAACACAACAAAGTCTATAGGTATATAGAAATTACATAGCTTAACGGGAACGTCTTTCAAGATTCCAACGGGATGGGTGATGGAACGATCCGCCATGTATAACGTCATCTTCACGGGCTTGGGATCTCCAAGGCCGATCTTCTCACAAAATGCTAAAGAGATGATGCTCACAATAGCTCCTTGATCACAAAGTGTATCATTAGTCACACCCCCAACTTTTATGGGAATGCAAAATGAACCGGGATCTCTCAACTTAGGCGGGATGTTCTCTTTCATGATTTGAATGAGTTCCGAAGATCTAGAGGTCATCCGCACTTCTCCAAAGTCTTCCACCTTTCTCTTCCTTGACAAGATATCTTTCAGAAACTTCCCATAGTCGGGAATTCCTAGGATAGCATCAATGAAAGGGATGTTTATATGTAGCTTATTCATAAGGCCAAGAAACTTACCAAAGTGCTTGTCTAGATGTGCCCGTGCCCTAGACTGAGGGAACATGAGTGGAGGTTTGTAAGCAGGTGGTAGAACATAAACTTCAGCTTTCTCTTTCGCCATCTCGGTTGGCACCTCGACCGAGGTGTTCCTCGTCTGGTCGTGGTCCGACCGAGATACTAGATCTGTTGCCTTCAATCCACTTCGTGTGGTGATTGCCATGATTTGTCCTTTTGGGTTATTCTCTGTCCTTCTTGGAAGTTTACCAGGATATCTTGGTGATTCATTAGCCTTGTTGAAAACTTGATGTTTTAAGGCTTTTTGTGCCTTTGAAAATGAGTTCATAGAATTTTCCATAGCGTTGAACTTTGTCATAATATCTTCCAACACAACATTCGTTTTCTCCTTGGACTGCTGGAATGAGCTCGATGACGGCTCCTGGCTCCTCAATAGAGTAGAAGAAGAAGAAGAAGAAGAAGAAGAAGAAGAAGAAAAGGGATTTAGAGCATTTTCAACATGAGAATAAGGGTTACCGGGATTTTGTTGATTTAATCTCCAATTGTTGTTGAAATTCCTGTTGTCGTTGTTGTTGTAATTGTTGTTCCGCAACCCTTGATAGTTTCCTCTCCCCAAGTATCCAACATCTTGCTCCTTAGATGTTTTAGTTTGAGCTAACAAAAGCTCCTTCAAAGCCTTGACTTCATTGTTGAGCATAGTGAGTTGAGCAATACTTGAATTTGTAAGACTCATATCCGGAAAGCAAACTCGCTTCGCTCCATTTTCAATTCTTCGATGGGAGTACTTCTCCATGTGTAAAGCTTGCTTCTCAATAAACTCTCAAGCTTCATCAACCGGTGTATTCATAAAAGCTCCAACAGAAAATGATTGGAGTTTGAATTGAGTTTCCTCCTTCAAGCCCTTAAAGTAAATGTCTAGAAACTCAATCTTTAGAATCCCATGGTGAGGGCAATCCAATAAAAGGTCCTTGAACCTCTCCCATGACTTGAACAAACTTTCTTTTTCCTTCATGACAAAAGCATTGATCTTACCCCTCAATTCAGTAGTTTTTAATAGGGGAAATAACTTAGTAAGAAACTCCGTAGCCATCTCTTCCCATGTGTTAACTCTTCCAGCTGGAAGAGATTGATATCAAGCTAGCGCCTTGTCTTTCAAAGAGAAGTAGAAAGGCCTTAGCTTGTAGTTGTCGTTCTCCACTCTTGATGGTATCAATGTCTCCATAAGAATCTCATAGTTTTGAATGTGTTGGTATGGATATTCTCTTTCTATGCCTCCAAATTGACATTGTCGAATCATTGTGAGGACTTCAGGTCTAAGCTCGTAATCATGCTCAGCTGGATCTCCTAGATTAACTCTTGGATGCCGCACTTGTTGATTCGGGTTCATCCTTTGACCTAGGGTTTGCGGTGCTCTGGTGAAAAGGTTACTCGGTCAACCATAGCCGGAAACCGAGGTGGTGGATGTATCTCGGCCGGTGCAACTAGGGTAGGATCCTACGTCGGTCGAACAACTAGGTTCAGTCGAGGTAAGATCTGGGCTCGTAGTGCGGCCATATCAACTTGAATCTCTTCAATTCTTGCACAAGTCTCTTCTTTCTCTCTTTCTAATTCTTCTTTACTCAGCCGAAGTTATTCTAATGCATCCTTCAATTCGGCTTCAAGATCTCGTTATCTTGGTTAGCCAACTTAGCTTCTTTCAATCTTCTTTTATATGTCTTTTCTTGTTCGGGATCGTAGGGAACGATTTCTTTCCCAGCACGAGTTATTCGCATAAACCTAAAGAAAGATCATGCGAAATCACACAAGTAAAGTAATCAATAGCAACAAGGGCAACAACCCTAAAATACAACCAAAGCCGAACTTGGTCTTGACCAATTTCCCGGCAATGGCGCCAAAAACTTGTTCGCTCTCAGACGTGTATACATGGTGAACGATATAGCTTTAAATTTATAACCTAAAATATAAGCCTGAAACAATATGCAAACCCACGGTGTACGGATCAATTGTAATAACAACAAATACTCCAGGGTCGATCACAGGGATTATGGTGAAACAAAGCTCGGTAATTCAGGTTGTCAATAAAAAACAAGCAACAAAATAAAGGTATCAAAGATGATGTAATAATCAGATAAAGGAATGTAGATTCTAGAGGTCAAAGCATCTAGTTGTGGTTCCGACTCAAGATCTCAAAGGATAACGTGGACAAAGTTGAGGTTTGCAAGGGAAGGTATTTCTAAGGTGGGAATAGATCACCGGGTAAGTCTCACTACTCATTATCCCAAACCAAAGATCCTCCCACCGGGTAAGTCTCAAGGAACTAAGGAAAGGAACTATAATATCAAACCAACACACCACGTAAGGGGTTAGAACTAACCTTTACCGGGTAAGTCTCGGGCTTACTCACACAGGTAGGATAAAGGCACACTCAAACCCTAATAAAGGATAAACCTTTATTACCTAACACTCATCATCATCAGTATACAAGCAAAGGAATCACCGGGTAAGTCTCATCCTAGGCTTGCGTGGACCAGGAAAGGTGCAACAAGGATAGGATTTGGCAAACTAAAACCTAAACTCAGGTATGGATAAAAAAAGGAATCACCTCGCTTAGTTCATGTCCGATCTCGGTCAAGATGTTCTATGAACGGACCGAGGTGAGATTCGGTTAAGGTTTGACTCGAGATTTCAGAGTCCACTAAGGTAAAGGTTCATTCTTTCATCGTCTTTCCCACAACCTTCAGCCAATCACCCTAGAATCGCACAAAGATTTATCCAATAATCATCATGATGACAATAATCAAATGTATAAGAAAAGATGTAATATCCAAACAAGAAAACCTTAACACAAAGGTCTCAATCTTAATCAAATAATCAAACAACCAGCAAACTGCGTTCCTTAATCACAAACCAAAAGACAACAATCAAACAATCTAAGAAACCCATACAACTTCCTTCAAAAGCCTTCAACTTTATCTTCAAAGGCAACTTCCTTCAACTTCCTTCCTTCCTTAGAATATCTTCAATCTTCCAAACTGATCAGCCAACCAGACATCCTTTCATCCAGAAAATATCTTCAATTATATAGGAGAATTACTTTCCAAAAATAAAAGATCTCATGGGCCATGGGCCGTCCGTCTCGATCCAGCCCAACGAAATCACCTTTGTCGAGGTGGTATCGTAGCCATCCGAGGTGATCCTCACCTACGTGCAAATCTCTCCAATCTGGTCCAAAATCAAACTTCTATCCAACTTCCATGGTTCCTAAGCCTTTCTTGTAGCTCCTCAATGTTCCATAATGTAGCTCCAATGACTCCTTTGATCCCTTAGCTCCATATCGCTTCAAAACGTGTTATTTTCCCTACAATTACATCAAAACTTGGTGTAGACCTCTATTCTTGCAAAGGTAAACAAAACAATCATAATGATCAAGAATATACATCCATGCATGCAAATTTATGAAGATAAAACGTTCAAACCAATCCCGAAATATAGACTATAATACATGTTATCACACACCATTACACATATTAGGTTAATTCAGACATTTTGCTCTTAAGTCGTAGACAAACTGATCAAGTCTAAGGGCCAGGATTTCTCGTGGTGGGTTATGGTATTAACCCCTAACCACATGTAGCATTTTCCCATCCATGTTAATGCAAACATTTACCAATTTTAATTAGGTGTGCGACCCGAGCCCGAAGTACATGAGACTCGGTGTCATTCTTATACACGCGCAAGTGATCCTGGCTTGGCCAAGCTCCGGCATTCATTGCAATAGCTAGAGACCTGGATAATGGTTTAGCTCAGTGTCTTATAAAATTTTACATACTCTTTACCTTTACACGTCATCATCATATTACACGCCTCAATAAACTTATCATGTCATACATTATCATGTTTCAACAAGCTTATCATGTCATTTAATAGCACACCTCAAAAGGCTAACACATGTTCATTTAACCATTTCTCATAACCATGACATGATAATAATCACAAGAACATTAAGCATGCTTTACACATCATAACATCATTCTCATCCTAAAATACATCAAGCATGCTTCACACATAACACATCTCAAAGCATATCAACATTCACATTTCAACACAAGAAGACAATTCAACACAATGAGATATAAATCTCTCAAGCCCGGGTTTTTGCATATCGAAGCTAAGTAAGTCCGAAGACTTACCTCGATACGCTCACTGAACAACTAAGCTATAGTTAGTCTACCGTCTTGAACAACACCTGTCAAGAATATCATATTCCTCGTATTAAACTTCTTGCTTCAAATATCAATTAAATTCATTCCTTTGAATTTAATTATCTTATAGCGTTTTCTATATTCCTAATTTAATTAATTAATTTTTAATTAATTAATTAAATTTCACCAGAATAACGTTTTGCTCACAGACAGTTTCTAAACCACCTGTCATCAGATCTCATCAAACAAATGGCCCATAATAACAGAATAACGTAATGAGCATAATGGAATTTCCAGTTATCCATTTTGACAAGCCTAAGGTCAATTTAGGCCAAATCGCAATACGGAAAACGAATAAATTCATAACTTATACATTACTAACCCGATTGACGATCCGAAAGAAGATTCGGAATCACAACTGTTACACCAGAAATGTACCACGCAAAAGTCTTACAATTTATAACTCGATATAATCTCCTAAACTACCAAGCGAAACCCACAGTGTATGATTTGTTATGTAGGAAGGAAAGTATTCCGAGGTCGAACACAAGGACTAAGGTGAAATCAAGTCATTCAATGATCAAAGATAGTACAAATTTAAACTAAGATGAGATGAGGAATAAAGAAAATGCAAAACACAATATTTTTTGTTGGTTTTGGGTGATCAACAAGGATCACAAATATATCAACACAAACAAGCAAACAAACACACAAACACAAGGATAGGAGATAAGAGGTAAGAAATGCGGATTCTAGAGATTTGGAATTCCGATTATGACAATGCACTCATGCTTCTAAAGATCAAAGGAAAGTTGTGGTTGTTCGGAGTTAGGTGTTTCTCTAATGGGAGCAATTACCGGGTAAGCCTCATCCTCCACTAGTCTCGAACCTAAGGTCCTATTACCGGGTAAGTCTCAAGGAACCTAAGGACGGGAATTCTACACAAACCGGCCACTACCTAAGGGTCAAACCCCTCCTTACCGGGTAAGTCTCGGAAAAAGTAAGTCTTAGGCAACGATCCTAGCACACTCAATCCAATAGCGGTTTTTTTGGCTCACTACTACCTAGAGTTCATCATCTTATATATCTAAGAGAAAATTACCCGGTAAGTCTCATTCCTCAAAAAGGTTGCTAACATTAGGTCACCCTCGGCTAGTTTAGGCTCAACAAACACTAGGATTTCAACACATCTTCATCCTAACATCCAGATTCATCAATATAAGCACAACAGAGAAAACCACGGTCTGATCATGAGAAACCACGTTCGAGATTTTAGATGAACAGGCCGTGGTTTGGGTTTGAGTTGGGGTTTCGAACACAAATCCATCCTAAGCTAACATGGAAGTCCATACAATCATAGTCCAAAGCATAAACATTATTCCTTCACCCTAGAATCACATCTATTCAGCCAATAACATACAAATCAAGATTAAACTTCATAAATAGAGCATGCTTGCAAGTCATAGCTAGATAATGAAGAATGAATCAAAGAAAAAACATTATAAAGCTAGAATAGAAGTTACCAAGTCTTACAAAGGCTCCAAGAGCTGCTCCAAGTTGTCAACAATGGAAACCTCACTCAAATCAACTCAAATCTCACTACAAAACTAAAATCTACACTAATCTCTCCCAAGAACACCCACAAGGATGCTTGGAAGAGAAGCTACAATGGAAGAGTGTTGGAGAAGAGCTAGAGGAAAAGGTCCAAAAAGGAGGAAGATCCCAAAATCAGCCTGCAGGACCACTTAAGTACTCCACCAAAAAGCAAGGGTCAGACAAAGAAATCGTGGGACACGTGTCATAGCTGTCCAAAAGAAACCACGGGAAAAACCACGGTCGAGATTTTAGCCTCTGGGCCGTGGTTCTCTCTGTTCAGCCCTCTTTGGATCACCAAGCCATGAATTGGTGCAAGACATGCACCAATAAGGTCTTTTGTGTTCTCCTTTGCTCCTAGCTTGCTCCTTAAAGAGTCCGGATGCGTGCCACCACGAGGAATGATCCTCGAATGTATCGATTAAGTTCCAAAACCTCCCCAAAATACCTACAAAACCGACAAGATCTCGTGTAGACGTCTATTTTGACAATATACATGAATTAAGCGTAAACGTCACGAACTAATGTGGAAACATGCATGAATGGAAAGGAAAACTATCTAAAAGAGTGCCTAAACTAGTGTCATAAATCATGTCATCAACAACGACGTTGGCTACGCTCGGACACCTTCAAATTCACCGGAATTTGAGCGACGGAACCGGCCATGTAAGGGGGAGGCTCGACCTGACTTTAACTTCAATGGAAATGCAGAAACTCGGTACCAAAATGAAGAGAACGAAGAGAGGAATCTGAAAATTCAAACGGAATTGAAATCGGATTACAAACGAAGAGTAGATCTGAATTTGAAGGTTGAGAGAAATCGGAGCTTTTACGAGGAAACGTGAAAGGAAATGAATTAATAAACGATTTTCCTCTATTTTTAGCAAAGACGATAATTATCCTTTTACTGATCCAAATGCGGTTTGAGCCCTTTCTCCAAACTTCTCGAAATCGGAACGATAAGTCTGACATATTGTGTGGACAATTATTCCGCAACTTTTTCGGAAAATGCATATTCCTAAGCCGTCTTTCTTAGCCGCTAAGAAACTGAATAGCGACTCTATTGGCTATTTTGCCTTTCCATGTTATTTCATATCTAGAACATATCTGATGTCCTGATCATTTCTCTCAACTGCAATTTTATTAGTTGAAGCTCCCAAATGCTCCAAATAACACCGGAGGATAAAAATTTTTCCCCAGGGGAAAAGGTAAAATTTTCCCCATAAGTCCAAACTTACGCTCGGGTCATAACGGTGGAATTCATACTCGTCATCTACACACTATTCGCGAGTTATGGATCAATTGCTATCGATGATTAAATTAATCTCCCTTAATCATCATTAATTAGGATTTGAAAGTCCTAGCTTTTACATCACACACCCCTTAAGAAAAATTTTCGTCCCGAAATTAGTACACAGCTCATCAGAAGATTGAATTCATCAATCACATAATTAACCTATCTTTGCATGTCATGCAAGAGTAGATGATTATCACGTTAGCACAACAAGCTCACACTAGGGAAGTCTATCACTTCCTATGTTTGCAAACACAAATCAATTCACACACACATAAATCACATCAACATAGAACCATATAAGCACATTAGATAGTGGAAAAGTTAGGTACTAATTCTTACCTCTATCCCAATCACCGATCAAAGAACTAAATACCTCTGAATAATTTCTCTCCATGTGTTCAACTGTTTCCCATGTAGCCTCTTCCATTCCCCTTTGAGACAACTGGATCTTCACTAATGGAATTTCTTTATTCCTTAACTTCTTCATCTTTCTGTCTAACACGTCCATAGGGAACTTGGTATAGGTCTTATAAGGCTCTATCTCGATAGCATCATAGTTGAGTACATGGCTCGGATCTAGTTGATACCGTCTTAGTTGTGATACATGAAACACTGGATGTACTTCATCCATTGTTGGTTGTAATGTTAAATTATAAGCCACTTTACCAACTTTTTCCAAAATCTCAAACGGTCCAATATACCGAGGACTTAACTTCCCCGTGATAACAAACCATTTGACTCCACGAGTCGGTGAAACTTTCAGCTAAACATGTGTCCCTGTTTCAAACTTCCCCTTGATACCAAACCGTCTACTCTGTGCAGCCAACATCCTTTCTCGAATCAAAGCAACGTTTTCAATATCACTTTTAACATTGTCTGGAGCCGTATCAATGACATCGGCAGGCTCATCCCAACACAATGGGGTTCGACATTTCGTTCCGTACAATGCTTCATATGGTGCCATCCCAATGGATGCATGCCAACTGTTATTATAGGTGAACTCGACCAACGGTAAATGATCTGACCATGTCGGTCCCAATCAACTACACATGACCTTGTTCGCTCCAAAAGGTGTGTGCAGACAAAGATTTAAATTTATATTCCGAATAATAAACCTAAAGATAAGCGAACCCGTAGTATACGAATCTATCATAGTAAGGGCTTATATTCCGGAGTCGATCTCAGGGAATCGGTGAGAATAATCACAGCAAAGCAGTCTAACTTCAGAAGCATGCAATGGTACTAATCAAAAGAAAAACAACAAGATGTATAACAAGATGGGGAAATGCAGATTCTAAAGATCATAGTATCCGGTTGTGGTTTCGACTAAAGATTTCTACAAGTAACGTGGACAAAACTAAAATTTCTTGAGGGAAGGTGTTTCAAATATGGGATAGATCACCGGGTAAGTCTCACTACCCACTTTCCCAAACCAAAGGTCCTATCACCGGGTAAGTCTCAAGGAACTAAGGAAAGGTAAAAGCACTCAAACCAACATCACTCACCTAAGGATATATAACTAACCATTACCGGGTAAGCCTCAGGTTAACTCTCAAAGGTAGGATAAAGGAACACTCAAACCCTAATAAAGGATAAACCTTAATTACCTAGCACTCATCATCATCGGTATACAAGCAAAGAAATCACCGGGTAAGTCTCATCCTAGGCTTGTGTATAAACCAGGAAAAGGTGCAACAAGGATAGGATTTGGCAAACTATAAACTAAACTCGGAATCTGTAAAACATTGGACGATCTCGTGTTGTTCTATATCGATCTCGGTCGAGATGCTCAACGATCAACCCAAGACGGGTTTCAGTTTAGGGTTAACTTAAGCTTTCAAGGTCCTTTCAAAATAAGGTTCATTCTTTCATCGTCTATACCACAACCTTCAACTAATCACCCTAGAATCGCATGGTATTTAGCAAATAATCATCATTATCAATGCAATATCAAATATATCAAGAATATCAATAAAAGGTGAATAATCAATCAACAACGATGTCTCAATTATCAAAGCAAACAACGAATCAATAGTATCCAACAATGTGTTCCAAAGAGATGATAACAACTCACAAGCAATTTCAAAGAAATACTCACAATCAAAGGTTCCTTGAACCCTAAGCTATCCTTCCTTCAAATCTTCTTCCCTTCAATCCATCTCCAACCAGCCGTAATTCTCGATCTATATCAGATCCAGCCTCCTTAACTTCACATTCACCTTCCATTCTTATAGAAGAATTTTAGGTCAAATTATCTTTTATTTCCTTAGGTTGTGAGCCGTCGACCTCGATCCAAGCCCAGTGGGCCATCTCGGTCGAGATACATCACTGTGTTGATCCGAGATCAGTAGTGATCTACGTGCATGCATTCATATCTTCATATGAATATTTCTTTCTTCCTTCCAGCATAGTTTCTGCCTTTCTTCTTGTCCTTCCTAATGCTCCTAAATGTAGCTTCATAGCTTCCTTAGCTCCTTGTGCCCCATTTCCATCCAAAACGTGTCATATTTCCTACAATTACATTTAAACGTGGTGTAGACCTCGATTCTTGCAAAGTAACCGAATAATGACATAAACACTATAAATACATGTACATGCATGCAAAATTATGATTAGAAAACAACAAAAACATATCCAAAATATAGACAATAATTCATGCTATCAAAATACCCCATACTTGCCTCTTGCTTTTCCCCAAACAAGGTTCAAACCTTAGATACATGATAAATTGAATTATAATCAGTTAAAAACTTAACGAAAAACTTTCAAAACTTTTGGTTGTGTGCTTCTTCCCATTGATCATCCTTAGGAAATGCTTCATAGCTAATAAGAATTATATATGATCAAAACAAGTCATAGATATAGGAAAGCTAATCATACTTCACTTGAGATCATAGGATGCAGAGCAAATCATACTCATCAAAATCAATTATGAATAATTGAGTTTTAACCACAAAGCCAAACAACATACTCATGGTCTCAAGGGCTTTCAATCAAGGTCAAGAAGTGTGTTAGGGATGGAGCGTGTAAAGGATATTGTGGTGCTAAATCCGGGAAAAGGATAAGAACTTCACAACTTTGAACTTCACTTCATCAACAAGATTTTCTTGCTTCTTTTTTCAGCATTTTGCTTACTTTTCACTTTTTGAGAACATGGACAAAGGTGCACAATAACTGAAGCCTTGGAGATTGTTACGCTAGAAACGTGTCACGCAAAAGCCTTAAATTTATAACTCGATATATTTTTCCTAACTCCTAGCGAACCCACGGTGTATGGGTCGTTTTATAGTAAGGATAATATTCCGAGGTCGAACACAAAGACTGAGGTGAAATTGAGTCAATAGTGACTAAGGATAGTGAAGATCTAGACTAAGAAAAGCGAAAGAAATAAAGAAATGAAAATCTCAATGTTTTTGGTTTGGTTTTGAGGTGATCAATCAAAGATCACAAATCATGCAAGATTGACAAACACCTAAGCTAGTAACACAAATAAACAAGCAAACACGAGATAGGTAATCAAAGATAGAAAAGCGGATTCTAGGGGTTAGAAATTCCGGTTATGGCATAGGACTCAAGCTATCTAGTAATTCTTTGGATAAACTATATTATGTTGGGAGTGGGTGTTTCTAGATTGGGATCAATCACCGGGTAGGTCTCATGGTCCACTAGTCCGTTCCTAAGGTCTCATCACCGGGTAAGTCTCAAAGAACCTAAGGTTAGGAATTCTACACAAACCGGATTGCTATCTAGGATTCTAACCTCTCCTCACCGGGTAGGTCTCGGGAAGGCAAGTCCTAAACATAAATCCTAGCACACTCAGTCCAATAGCGGCTAGTGAGGCTCACTACTACCTAGAGTTCATCATCTTCGGTACCTAAGAGCAAGAATCACCGGGTAGGTCTCTTCTTACACTTAGTTGCTAACACTAGGTCACCCTAGGATAGATCTAGCTCAACAAACACTAGGGTTTCAACAATCTAACAACCTAGCACTTAGATTTATCAATACAAGCAACTCAGACAGAATCACGGTCAGTTCCTCACTTCCACGGCCGTGGAACCTACTAGAACAGGCCGTGATTCACAACAAAGGCTAGGTTTGAGAAAACAATTCATCTAAAGGTACGTTTAAGTCTATCCTATCATAGTCCAAGCCATAACCATCATTTCCCTATCCTAGAATCACATCTATTTAGCCAACAACATGCATCATCACAATCAAAATCATCAAGCATACAATCATGGAGTCCATATCAAGAAAATGAACTGAAAGAGAGATGAAGTGAAAGAACAAGGAAAACAAGCTGAATAGATGTTAAAAGAGAGACTTACAACCCTTCAAAAGAAGGTTCGAACCGTTCTTACAACCCTAGAAAATGTTTCCAACAAACTTCACTCTAAAAACTAAGAAACTCTAAGAATGGTGTGTTCTTCTCTTCTTTTCCAATGGAAGTCTTTCTTCTCCTCCAAGAGTAGCTCCAATCCAATTCCAAATTGAGAGAGTATGGGAGAGAATGTGTGTGAGGTAAGGTGTGTAGTGGATTCCCCCTCCTATCAGTCTACAAGAGTACTTATAACCTTCACCATTTGCATGAGTCGGTTATGGAGATCGTGGGACAGCTGTCCCAGCTGGGCAAAGGGAATCACGGTCACTTCCATGGCCGTGGAACTCCCAGTGACCGTGATTCTGGTGCTTCAGCCTTCTTTTGATCGTTGAGCCATGAGTTGGTGTAAGGCATGCACCAACATGGTCATATGTGTTCTCCTTAGCTCCTAACTTGCTTCCCAATGAGCCCGAATATGTGTCATCACGAGGAATGATGCTCGGATGTATCGAGTAAGCTATAAAAGCTCTCAAAATACCTACAAAACATGCAAAAGTCTGTGTAGACGTCTATTTCGACAAATATACATGAATTGAATGTAAACGTCACGAACTAATGCTAAACTATGCATGAATAGCGGGAAAAACTATCTAAATGGATACCTAGACTAACGTCATAAATCGTGTTATCAAAATACCCCATACTTAAAGTTTGCTCGTCCCCGAGCAAGCCCCAACTATAGACTAAGAGATGACATGATTTATGCATGCAGAAAAACAACAAAATCTTTTTGGAATTGTGCTTCTAATATTGGATCACCTTCATAGTCATGTTTCATGGCAAACGGATAAGCAATCATGCATCAAATAAATGGAGGTATGAAAAGACAATCATACTTAACTAGAAAGCATGCATGAAAGGTAAAAATGAAGAAGTCAAGATGATCATGAGCATATCCAATCTAGATCACTAAGTCTTACACACATGCAAATAGGTCACAAGGGTTTAGGAAAGAAGAGGCTAAGAAACGTTGTGATTAGGTGGGAATTTTTAGGTTATGTGATGCTAATCCGGGAAAGGAACTAACTCCACAATTTCATTTTTGATCAACTTCACCACAAGTGTATATTTTCTCCATCTTTTCTTTGTTTTCTTTTCTTTTTCACTTTCTTTTTCTTTTATTTTTGAGGCAATGGCATTGGTGTACAAAAGCCGAAACCTTGGTGATTAGCGGACCTCGGGATTTTTCCGAGGTGCCTCACACCGGGCACACATACCAAGGCTCGTTAGGACATTCGGTTTATCCGACTTTGGCAAGACACAAACACCCGATTATGTGAATGGTGCCGAGTTACTCGTCATCAAAACCAAAGTCCCCAAACCTATATTTTTTCTACACTTTTCACAACAAATTCAACAATTCATTCACCACATTCATTCATCAACAACTTCACCCCACACTTGCTTTTCACACACATCAACACACTATCATGCTCCTATTCCCGTATGGGTCAAAAGATGTCAAGTTTATATCAATTGAGGTGCTCAAACAACATGATCAAGATGAGAAGTAGAGAAAGATGAATTTCCTTAATCACTCCTAAATGATGTGCAAGAACTAGCCTGTAATTTCGACCATCAATCCTCAATCCAATCAAGGCAAATATTCATGATCACAATTCTCACATGGAATTCAAGATAAGTACTTCAAGTCTATATATACATTCATCAATTCAACACACAAGGCCATCCATAACCAATTCACAAGACAATCTCATCATAAAGGTCATTCCCAAACTTAGAAGCACTAATTTTTTTTTTTTTTTTTTCTGATTTTTTTTTGGATTTTTCAAAATATCTATGTACAATGCAAAACATGTGAAAATATTAAACTATCCTAGATGCTAATCATGCAAGTGATCATGAAAACCCCACCCCATACTTAGAAACACATTGTCCCCAATGTGTAAATGAAGTAAAAAAGAGTGAAAGAGGGTCCTCACAATGTAAAAATGGGTTGCTTCGGTATTTGGGTTCACTCAAGTGTATTGATGGCGGATGATCCTATCAACGATGGTAGAGAGCTCAAGGTGCTCGTTATGGCGTCGGGACCTGCGCTAGGCACCGCTAGCCGTCCAAGTTCTGCGTCTGCTCCACCCATAATTTATGAGGGGCTCATCATCATCATCATCCACATGCCATGCAAGGCTTCCATGCTACTTAGACTCTAGCACACAAACTCCAAACACACAAAAACACACAAAAACAGAAAAATCAAAACTAACACAAAAACGAAAAGGGAAAGATGTCTACCAATGGGTTGCCTCCCATCAAGCGCTTCTTTAAGGTCATTAGCTTGACCAAACTCGGGGGTGTCTCACTCAAGGTGAAGTGGCGCAATCATATCTACCGGAGCTTCCGGGATATACTTCTTCAACCGGTGCCCATTCACCTTAAAATCTCCACAATTCTCTCCTCCTATCTCAACCGCTCCATGGGGGAAGATCTTCTTCACCACATAAAGACCCGTCCACCTTGACTTAAGCTTTCTGGGGAAGAGCCGCAGCCTCGAGTTGAAGAGAAGGACAAGGTCACCTTCACTCAACTCCTTTGGTATGAGACGCTTGTCATGCCAACGTTTGGTCCTTTCTTTGTAGATCCGGGCGTTCTCATAGACATCCAACCGGATCTCCTCAAGAGCGTTCATGTCTAGCAATCTCTTCTCACCGGCCTCCTTGAGGTCAAAATTCAGCCATCTAATGGCCCAATATGCTCTATGCTCCATCTCTACCGGAAGGTGGCAAGACTTGCCATAAACTAGCTTGTAGGGAGTGGTTCCAATCGGTGTCTTGAAAGCAGTTCTATAAGCCCACAAAGCATCATCGAGCTTCATAGCCCAATCCTTTCTCGTTCTAGAAACCGTCTTCTCAAGGATTCCTTTTATCTCCCGGTTGGAGATCTCCACTTGACCACTAGTTTGGGGATGGTAAGGTGTTGCCACCTTATGAGTCACCCCATACTTAGCCAAAAGTGCCCGAAGTTCCTATTGGTGAAGTGCTTTCCTCCATCACTTATGATCACCCTTGGTGTCCCAAACCTAGGAAAGATCACTCGGTTGAAGAACCGCACCACAACCTTGGCATCATTTGTGGGAGAAGCAATTGCCTCCACCCATCTCAAAACATAGTCTACCGCCAATAGGATGTACAGGTTGCCACAAGAAGAGGAGAATGGTCCCATGAAGTCCACACCCTACACATCAAATATCTCCACCTCTTGTATGTTGTTCAAGGGCATCTCATTCCTCCTTGAGATGCTTCCCGTCCTTTGGCAAGCATCACATGCTACCACAAAATTCTGCACATCCTTGAACAAACTTGGCCAATAAAACCCGGATTGCAACACCTTTGTACATGTCTTGTGTGAGCTAGCATGGCCTCCACATGGCAAGGAATGACAATGGCGGATCACACTCTCCACCTCATCCTCCGGTATGCATCTCCAAAAGACTCCATCCGGCCGTCTCTTGAACAAAAGTGGTTCACTCCAATAGTAACGCCTCACATCCTTGAAGAATTTCTTCCTTTGGGCATAGGATAAACCGGGTGGCACCTCCTCACACACAAGGTAGTTCACAATGTCGGCATACCATGGCTCATTTCCCTTGGACACTTGAAGCAAGCACTCCTCCACCATTTGTAATTGCTCATCCCGGAATAAGTCATCAATCGGGATGTCATCTCTCTCAATCTCCAACGGTGGGAGTCTACTAAGGTGATCCGCCACTGAATTTTCGGACCCTTTCTTATTCCGGATTTCCAAATCAAACTCTTGAAGAAGAAGGATCCACCGAATCAAACGAGGCTTGACATCCTTCTTCGTAAGGAGATAACGGATCACAGCATGATCCGTATACACAATGACCTTCACTCCAACAAGATACGAGCGGAACTTCTCAAATGCATACATAACCGCTAGCAACTCTTTCTCGGTGGTAGCATAATTGAGTTGGGCATCATCTAGCGTCTTGCTAGCATAATAGATGGCATGTGTAAGCCCATCTTTCCTTTGTCCCAAAACAGCCCCAACGGCTACATCACTCGCGTCACACATGATCTCAAACGGTAGACTCCAATCCGGAGGTTGCATGATGGGTGCGGAGATCAAAGCATTCTTCAATCTACAAAAAGCCTCAAGGCAATCCTTGGAGAAAACAAACTCAACATCTTTCATTAGTAGGTTAGTAAGAGGCTTAGAAATTTTAGAGAAATCCTTAATGAATCTCTGGTAAAAACCGGCATGCCCTAGAAAACTCCTTACCCCCTTCACCGAGGTAGGTGGTGGCAACTTCTCTATCGTCTCTATCTTAGCCCTATCAACCTCAATGCGTCGGTTGGACACCAAGTGTCCCAACACAATGCCTTCACTTACCATGAAGTGGCATTTTCCCCAATTTAAGACAAGATTTGTCTCCTCACATCTCTTAAGCACCAAAGACAAATTAGCTAAACAATCATCAAATGAAGATCCATAAATAGAGAAATCATCCATAAACACTTCCATGATGTTTTCAATGTATTCAGAAAAGATAGCCATCGTACACCTTTGAAAGGCGGCGGGTGCATTACACAACCCAAATGGCATTCTCCTATATGCAAATGTACACCAAGGACATGTGAATGTAGTTTTCTCTTGGTCATCGGGGTGGATTGGGATTTGGAAGAACCCACTATACCCATCTAAGTAACAAAAATGCGAATGTTGAGCTAATTTCTCTAGCATTTGGTCAATGAAGGGAAGAGCGAAGTAATCTTTCTTAGAGGCCACATTTAGTTTCCTATAGTCTATACACATCCTCCATCCCGTAACCATTCTAGTTGGGATTAATTCATTATTCTCATTTGTTACTACGGTCATCCCACCTTTATTAGGAACCACATGCATGGGACTAACCCACTTACTATCCGAAATCGGGAAAATGATTCCCGCATCTAGCAATTTAAGAATCTCTTTCTTTACTACTTCTTTCATGATGGGGTTTAGCCTTCTTTGAGGTTCAATTGAAGGTTTGTGATTATCTTCCATTAAGATCTTATGCATACACAAAGAAGGTTTAATGCCAACTAAATCATCAATGGTATAGCCAATAGCCTTCCTATGCAATCTCAATTCATGCAACAATCTAGTCAACTCATCATCATTCAAGCATGCATTAACAATCACCGGATAAGTAGAATCTTCACCAAGAAAAGCATACTTAAGATGAGAGGGGAGGGGTTTAAGTTCAAGTTTAAGAGGACCTTTATCGATTGGAGACGCTCCATATAATGTAGGTTGAGATGAATCCAAAGCTAATGAAGACTCCTCAATGCTCCTTGAAGCTTGATCAACAACTAAGGCTCTTTCTGGAGAAACCACGGGCAAAATTACGGTCTCTGGCATAACCATGGCCGTGAAACTTGCTAAGCTAGCACTTTTGAGCATTCCAGAGAGTTCCATGGGAGAAATCACGGCCGTGGTTCTGGGTGACAGACCGTGATTCCTACAGTGATTCAGCATACCTTTGTGTACTTCAAATTCAACACTTATCTCCTTTTCCAATGCATCCAAGGCCTTGATTTTTTCATTGCAATCATCTTCAACACCTTCCTCCATAAAACTTAAGCTAAGAACCTTCTCCAAGGGGTCCTTGATCAAGATCGAGCTCACAACTTCTCTACATTCTTCTTGCTCGACAATGTTGAACACATCTTCACCAAGGGCTGGCCCCTTCATCATTACGGATAGTTTGAACTTGATATTCTCTTCTCCAATGTTGAAAGCGAGAATTCCATTTTTGCAATCCACCAAGCATCCCGATGTAGCCAAGAAAGGTCTCCCCAAGATGATGGGAACCGGATAGTCCATCAGGATGTCTAAAACAACAAAGTCTATGGGCACATAGAACTTCCCGAGTTGCACCGGTATGTCCTCTAAGATTCCAACCGGGTGAGTGATTGAACGGTCTGCCATTTAAAGGGTCATCTTGACCGGCTTTGGCTCGCCTAGCCCAACCTTGTTGCAAAGTGCAAGCGGGATGATGCTTACACTTGCCCCAAGATCACATAGGGCTTCATACTTCACTTATCCCACTCCAATTGGCACACAAAAAGATCCCAGATCTCTTAGCTTAGAAGGCATCTCCTCCTTCATAGTTTGAATCAATTCCGAGGACCTCTTTGTCATCCTCACTTCTCCATACTCCTCCAACTTCCTTTTGTTGGAGAGTATTTCCTTCAAAAACTTGCCATATGCCGGCATTCCTAGAATAGCATCCATGAATGGAATGTTAATGTGCAATTTAGACATAAGTTCAAGGAATTTACCGAAGTGTTTGTCCAAGCGAGCTCTTGCTTGTGATTGTGGGAATGGTAGTGGTGGCTTGTATGGAGGTGGTGCCACATACGTTGGCTCATCATCCTTGCTCTTTCCTCCATCTTCTTGCAATGTCTCTTCTTCTATCACCACTTGCTTTCCCTTATCATTTTCCTTAGGTAAGGGATCCTTCATGCTCATCCCACTCCTTGTTGTGATGGCCAACACTTGGCCTCTTGGGTTATCTTCGGTTCTTCCGGGAAGCTTTCCCGGATCTCTATGAGCTTCACCCGCCTTTTGGAACACTTGTGCTTCCAACACCTTTTGAGCTTTAGAAATGGAAGTCACCGTGCTCTCAAGACCACTCAACCTTCCAAGTAATTGCTCAAACATCATCTCGGTTCTATCCTTTGGAGGTTGAGTAAATCCGGGTGGAGGTTCTTGTGAAGCCTTTGGTGGTGGAGCTGCGCTTGTGAAAGCGGGAGGGTTCAAGGCTCCATCCGGGTTAGAATAGGAAAACCCGGGATGGTTGTGTTTAGGCCGGTAATTGTTGAATTGCCGGTTGTTGTTGAAGTTCCTTCGGCCTTGATAGTTATTGTAATTGCCCCTTCCCATGTAGTTCACATCTTCCTCTTTGGAAGACAAGTTTGCTTGCACTTGCACTTGAGGGCTTGCTTGACTCTTCAAAGTTGTAGCACACAACTCCTTCAAAGACTTAAGCTCATTGTTGATTGCATCAAGCTTGAAATTACTCATGGTGACTTCACTCACCTCATATGCTCCCGCTTTCCTCCCATCACTCTTCCTATGGGAGTACTTTTCAATCACCAAATCTTGTTTCTCTACAAATTCCCAAGCTTCATCCACATTCTTTTCCATGAAAGTCCCACCGGAAAGAGATTGAAGCTTGAACTGGCTATCTTCATCAAGTCCCTTGAAGTAGATCTCCAAAAGCTCTATTTTCGGTATACCATGGTGTGGACAATCTAGGAGAAGGTCTTTGAACCTCTCCCAAGACTTGAATAGGCTATCTCTATCCTTCATCACGAAGGCATTGATCTTCCCTCTTAACTCGGTAGTCTTGGAAGGTGGGAAGAACTTAGTCAAGAACTCGGTTGTCATCTCCTCCCAAGTACTCACACGCCCTAGTGGAATCGATTGGTACCAAGCCAAATCCTTAAGTGAGAAGGAAAAAGCCCTAAGCTTATGGTTGTTGTTCTCCAACCTAGGCGGCCTTAGAGTCTCCATCAATATCTCGTAGTTCATCAAATGTTGATGAAGAGACTCTCCTTCCATCCCTCCAAATTGATTATGCCGGATCATTTGTAGAACTTGAGGGCGGAACTCGTAGTCGTGGGCTGCGGGATCTCCTAAGTTCACACCCGGACGGTGCACTCTTTGAGCCGGATCCATACGTTGCCCCAACGTTTGTGGCTCCTCAATAGCAATGGGCATAACCCGAATATTAACCGCCGGCTGCGTTTGTGGTGGAGGTGGAGGTTGTTGACGATTAAGCTCTCTTTGCACAAGATCTTGCCTAATCTCTTCAATCTCCCTCCTAGTTTCTTCTTGCCTCTCATTGGAAAGTCTCCTTTCATTCTTCAAGAGCTCATCCCATAACCTAATTTGCTCTAAAGCCTCATCCAACTCAGCTTGAAGATCTCTTGCGGCCATCTCCTTTCCCTTTCTAATGCTCTTAGACCTAGCCTTAAGGGTTTTCTCCGGTTCGGGATCGAATGGAGCTAAATCCTTGCCACGAGATCTTCGCATACACCTAAAGAGTGAGAGATGCCTTGAAAATGCAAAGAGACAAACCAAACAAGATCAAAAGCAACAAGAAAGACCTACACTATAAACAATCACAAAAAGACTCAATCTAGACCTAGTCCCCGGCAACGGCGCCAAAAACTTGTTACGCTAGAAACGTGTCACGCAAAAGCCTTAAATTTATAACTCGATATATGTTTCCTAACTCCTAGCGAACCCACAGTGTATGGGTCGTTTTGTAGTAAGGATAATATTCCGAGGTCGAACACAAAGACTGAGGTGAAATTGAGTCAATAGTGACTAAGGATAGTGAAGATCTTGACTAAGAAAAGAGAAAGAAATAAAGAAATGAAAATCTCAATGTTTTTGGTATGGTTTTGAGGTGATCAATCAAAGATCACAAATCATGCAAGATTGACAAACAACTAAGCTAGTAACACAAATAAACAAGCAAACACGAGATAGGTAATCAAAGATAGAAAAGTGGATTCTAGGGGTTAGAAATTCTGGTTATGGCATAGGACTCAAGCTATCTAGTAATTCTTTGGATAAACTATATTATGTTGGGAGTGGGTGTTTCTAGATTGGGATCAATCACCAGGCAGGTCTCATGGTCCACTAGTCCGTTCCTAAGGTCTCATCACCGGATAAGTCTCAAAGAACCTAAGGTTAGGAATTCTACACAAACCGGATTGCTATCTAGGATTCTAACCTCTTCTCACCGGGTAGGTCTCGGGAAGGCAAGTCCTAAACATAAATCCTAGAACACTCAGTCCAATAGCGGCTAGTGAGGCTCACTACTATCTAGAGTTCAACATCTTCGATACCTAAGAGCAAGAATCACCGGGTAGGTCTCTTCTTACACTTAGTTGCTAACACTAGGTCACCCTAGGATAGATCTATCTCAACAAACACTAGGGTTTCAACAATCTAACAACCTAGCACTTAGATTTATCAATACAAGCAAGTCAGACATAATCACGGTCAGTTCCTCACTTCCACGGCCGTGGAACCTACTAGAACAGGCCGTGATTCACAACAGACGCTAGGTTTGAGCAAACAATTCATCCAAAGGTACGTTTAAGTCTATCCTATCATAGTCCAAGCCATAACCATCATTTCCTTACCCTAGAATCACATCTATTTAGCCAACAACATGCATCATCACAATCAAAATCATCAAGCATACAATCATGGAGTCCATATCAAGAGGATGAAATGAAAGAGAGATGAAGTGAAACAACAAGGAAAACAAGCTGAATAGATGTTAAAAGAGAGACTTACAACCCTTCAAAAGAAGGTTCGAACCGTTCTTACAACCCTTGAAAATGTTTCCAACAAACTTCACTCTAAAAACTAAGAAACTCTAACAATGGTGTGTTCTTCTCTTCTTCTCCAATGAAAGTCTTTCTTCTCCTCCAAGAGTAGCTCCAATCCAATTCCAAATTGAGAGAGTATGGGAGAGAATATGTGTGAGGTAAGGTGTGTATTGGACCCCCTCCTATCAACCTGCAAGAGTACTTATAGCCTTCACCATTTGCAAGAGTCGGTTATGGAGATCGTGGGACAGCTGTCCCAGCTGGGCAGAGGGAATCACGGTCACTTCCACGGCCGTGGAACTCCCAATGACCGTGATTCTGGTGCTTCAGCCTTCTTTTGATCGTTGAGCCATGAGTTGGTGCAAGGCATGCACCAACATGGTCCTATGTGTTCTCCTTAGCTCCTAACTTGCTTCCCAATGAGCCCGGATATGTGTCTCCACGAGGAATGATCCTCAGATGTATCGATTAAGCTCTAAAAGCTCCCAAAATACCTACAAAACATGCAAAAGTCCGTGTAGACGTCTATCTCGACAAATATACATGAGTTGAATGTAAACGTCACAAACTAATGCTAAACTATGCATGAATAGCGGGACAAACTATCTAAATGGATACCTAGACTAACATCATAAATCATGTTATAAGAGATCAGCTAATCTCAATTTCTCGAGATGCCTCAAACTTTGATGCACATACCATGACCCGTTAGGATTATTAATCAATCGGACTTTGGCAAGACACAAACACCCGGCTATGTTAATGGTGCCGAGTTACTCATCTTCATGGCTAACATCCCAAAACCTATTGTTTTCTAACACTTCTTCTCTTTTCAACATCGTCTTTCACTTGCCTTTCACTTTCTTCCTTCCAATTTCCCGGATAGGAAAGGAAGGCAAAAATATTTCAATGACGGGCTAAAAACATGATTCAGAAGAGGAAGAAAGAATAACGAATTGCCTTAATCATTCCAATAAGGATGTGAGAGAAATCATAATGTAGTGTCAACTTTCAAATTCAACATGAATTGGATAAAACAACTTACTAAACATGCTTGAAGTTTCAAACAAAGCAATCATACCTTAGATATATCATAATCATTTAAAGCACATAAAGATCATCAAAACTAATCAGCAAAAAATGTTCATCATTGGGATCATATCCAGCTCAGAAGCACAAAAGTTTTCAGAAATTCAAGTTTTTCGAAACCCATCTCGGTCGAGATGACTTATAGGCAAACGAGGTATGTTCGCTCCAAATGGTGTGTGCAAGCTTTAAATTTATATCCCAAGAAATATGCTTAAAACAAGGATGCGAACCCGCAGTGTACGGATCAATTATAGTAAAAGCAAGAATTCCGGGGTGTCGATCTCAGGGACTTAGGTGAAACTAAGCAAGTAGAGGTTGTCAATGCAACTAATAATCACAAAACCGATTAAAGCAATCAAAAGATGATAATAAGGTCAATTAAGGGAAATGTGCAAATTCTAGGGATTAAAGCATCTAGTTGTGGTTCCAACTCAAGATCTCAAGATAAGCGGACAAAGCTGAGATTTTGCAAAGGGAAGGTGTTTCTAAAGTGGAATAGATCACCGGGTAAGTCTCACTACTCACTAATCCCAAACCAAAGCTCCTATTACCGGGTAAGTCTCAAGGTACTAAGGAAAAGAACTATAATCACAAACCAACACACCAACTAAGGGAATAGAATCAACCTTTACCGGGTAAGTCTCAGGCTAACTCACAAAGATGGAATGAAGGCACACTCAAACCACAATAAAGGATAAACCTTTATTACCTACAATTATGATCTTGGGTAAACAAACAAAGGAATCACCGGGTAAGTCTCATCCTAGGCTTGCATTGAACCAGGAAAGGTGTAATAAGAATAGGATTTGGCAAACTCTAACACTTAACTCTCAGTTTCGAATCAGAAAGGTCACCTCGGTCAGTCAAGTTTCACCCCGGCCGAGATGTTCATCGACTGAGCGAGGTACTCTAGGGTTAAGGTTAAAGACTCGAGCTTTCTGGGTCCTACTGGAATTAAGATTATTCTATCATCATCTTTCCCACAACTTTCAACCAATCACCCTAGAATCGCACAAGGAAATTAGCCACTCATCATCATGAAAGCAATAATCAAATATATGAGAAGATAATGAATATTTGAACACAAAAACCTTAAGAACAAGGCTTCAATAACTGAATCAAATATCAAACAAATCAGCGTTCCTTGGATCACAAATCCAACAAGACAATAAACCAAAGGGAATCTAAGAAAGTCTTACAAATCCCCTCAAAAGTTATCACAAAGCTATGAACTTCCTTCCTTCAATCTTCAATCTTCCTTCAAATTCCAAAAATCCTTCCTAACTGCAGCTGGGATAATATTGTTGATCAAAAGATGGCTGAATTATGGAAAATCCAACCCTTTATATAGGAGAATTATCTTCCAAAGATAAGAATATCTTAAAAAGATAATTTCCTATAAAATATATTCATATCTCTAAAATAGATCTCCTAAATATATGATCTTCCTTCCAGAAATCCAGCCCAAAAATATAAAATATCTTCTTTCCATAATTAAAAGATCTCAGCCAAATAAAATATATCTTGCCGATGTCAGGGTGTTCGCCTCGGTCGGGGCGCTCTTCAAGATTACCTCGGTCGAGGTGACACTGTAGCTGACCGAGGTGAATCTCAGCTGAATGTGAAATGTCTCAAATCTGGTCCAAAGTAAATCTCCTTCATTAATTTCTTGCTTCCTGAGTTCTTCTTTAAGCTCCAGAATGTAGCTCCTATGACTCCTTTGCTCCTTAGCTCCATTTCGACCTAAAATGTGGCATTTTACCTACGATTACAACGAAACTTGGTGTAGACCTCGATTCCCGTAAAGGTAGATGAAACGACAATATAATCACATAATATACATTCAAACATGCGGATTATTGAAGATAAAACGTCTAAACAAGTCCCAAAATATAGACTATAATACATGCTATCAAAATACCACATACTTGTCCCTTGCTTGTCCCCAAGCAAGTTCCATATCTTAAGTACAAGATAGAATGGATTATAAGTCATAAAGATCAATGAAAAGTATTTCAAAACATTTTGATGGTGTGCTCCACTCATAGATCACTCTAAGAGAATGCTTCACGGTATTTAAAATCAAAATATATGATCAAAACATTTTATAAATATAAGAAAGTTGTTCATCTTTGCATAAAATCATAGAATGTATAATAAATCATAATTATCGAAATTGATCATGTATAATCCAATTTATGCCACCAAGTCAATCAACAAGCTCGAGGTCTCAAGGGCTTTTCAAGAGAAGGTCAAGAAACGTGTGAGGGTGGGATGTATATAGGGAATATGGTGCTAGAATCCGGGAAAAAGGATCTTTACTTCACTTGCTTTGAACTTCGACATCTTCCACCAATAAGCTTTGCTTATTTTACTTTTTTACTTTTTGGGATGCATGGACAGATGTGCACAATAACCGAAGCCTAGGAGATCAACAATCATCAATTTCTCGAGATGCCTCAAACCCTTTATACACATACCATGACCCGTTAGGAATATTGCTCAATTCGACTTTGGCAAGACACAAACACCCGGCTATGTGAATGGTGCCGAGTTACTCATCATCATGATTGACTTCCCCAAACCTATTTGTTTCTTTCTAAACTTCCAGCCAACATCTCAACTTTTCTTTCACTTTCTTTTTACTTGCTTGATTCCAAATTCCCGGATAGGTAAAGGGGGACAAATATATATATGAGGGGCTAAGCATGATCAAGAAGAAGGAGAGAAGAGAATGAATTGCCTTAATCATCCCAGGAATAAAGTGATAGAACTCATTATGTGGTGTCAACCTTCAAATTAAACATAATTTGGATAAAAACAAAGTATTAAACATGTGATAGCATGAATTATAGTCTATATTTTGGGGTTTGTTTGGACGTTTTATCTTCAATAATCTGCATGTTTGTATGTATAATATGAGATTATGTTACCATTTCATCTACCTTTGCGGGAATCGAGGTCTACACCTAGTTTTGTTGTAATCGTAGGTAAAATGGCACGTTTTGCATCAAAAAGGAGCAAAAGGAGCTATGGAGTCATTGGAGCTACATTCACGAACATAAGAAACCATCCAGGAAGCATAGCCATGGATTAGAGATTCACTTTGGACCAGATTTGAGAGATTTCACATTCAGTTGTGACTCACCTCGGTTGACCACAGATTCACCTCGACCGAGGTGATCCAGAGAAGTCGACTCGACCGAGGCGAACACCTGGGACACGGCGAGAATATTTTATTCTTAGCTGAGATCTTTTATCTTTGGAAAGAGATCTTATATTTTTTGGGCTTGGCTCCTGGAAGGAAGAAGATATATTAGATCATATATTTTACCTATTTTTATGGGAAGATATCTTTCTAAGATATCTTATCTTTGGAAAGTAATTTTCCTATAAAAAGGGTCGGATTTCCCACAAATCCGACATCCTGCATACAACCCGCTAACGGCTGAAGATCGTGTTTAGACGCCGGAAGAGGCCGCTTACACCGAAAAACACGCTGCATACATCCGCATACTCCAGTTGGGAGATTTGAAGAACCTTTTTGAAGGTTGAAGGAAGATTATAGCTTTTATAGCTTTTGAAGGGTTTTTGTAAGATTATCTTAGATTCCCTTCCTTGTTGTCTTGCCTTGTTGGATTTCTATCCAAGGAACGCTTTTGTTGTGATATTTGATTCAGTTATTGAAGTCTTTTTATTAAATTCTTCTTGTTCAAATATTCACCTTCTTCCCATATATTTGATTAATACTTTCATGATGATGAGTGGCTAATTTCCTTGTGTGATTCTAGGGTGATTGGCTGAAAGTTGTGGGAAAAACAATGATAGAATAATCTTAGATACCAGTAGGACCCTGAAAGTTCGAGTCTTTACCTTAACCCTAAGCATCTCGCTCAGTCAATGAACATCTCGGCCGGGGTGGAATTCTTCTGACCGAGGTGACTTATCTGATCCGAAACTGAGAGTTAAGTGTTAGAGTTTGCCAAATCCTATTCTTATTACACCTTTCCTGGTTCAATGCAAGCTTAGGATGAGACTTACCCGGTAATTCCTTAGTTTGTTTACCTAAGATCATAAGTGTAGGTAATAAAGGTTTATCCTTTATTGGGGTTCGAGTGTGCTTCCATCCCATCTTTGTGAGTTAGCCTGAGACTTACCCGGTAAAGGTTGATTATATTCCCTTAGATGGTGCGTTAGTTTGAGGCTATAGTTCTTTATCTTGATTCCTTGAGACTTACCCGGTAATAGGAGTTATGGTTTGGGATTAGTGAGTAGTGAGACTTACCCGGTGATCTATTCCACTTTAGTAACACCTTCCCTATGCAAAAACCTCAGCTTTGTCCGCTTATCTTTAGATCTTGAGTTGGAACCACAACTAGATGCTTTAATCCCTAGAATTGCATATTTCCTTTATTGACTTCTATATCATCTTTGATTGTTTTGATTAGCTCTTGTGGTTAGTATTTACATAAGCATACCGTAATTGGACTTTGTTTCACTAAGTCCCTATGATCGACCCCTGGAATTCCTTGCTTTTTACTACGATTGACCCGTACACTGCGGGTTCGCATCCTTGTTTTAAGCTTACGTCTAGGGTTATAAATTTAAAGCTTGCACACACCGTTTGGAGCGAACAAGTTTTTGGCGCCGTTGCCGGGGACTTGGTCTAGACCGAGCCGGTTACGGTTTGCTCTTGGAGACTTGCCCCCGTGTCTACTAACCATTCTACTTGAGTGACTTTTGTAGGTTCTTTCTTAGGTTTATGCGAAGAACCCGCACTGGGAAGGAAATCGTTCCTTACGATCCCGAACCAGAGAAGACATACAAACGATGCTTAAGAGAAGGGAAGATGGCCCACCAAGACAATCGCGATCTTGAGGCCGAGTTGAAAGAGGCGCTAGAGCTGCTACGCCTCAGCAGGGAAGAACTAAGGCGAGAGAAGGAAGAAACTCGCACCAGGACTGAAGCAATCGAAGCAGATATGGCAGCTATACGAGACCAAATTCTACTTCGACCGAGGGAAGATCCAGTCCTAGATCCTCGACCGATGCAGGATCCAGTTGCTGACCCTCGACCGAGGCAGGTTCTAGTACCTGACGCCCCGGCTGAGATACTTCCACCTCGGATGCCAGTCCGAGGTGTTCTTCTTGCAGGAATCCCACAAACTCTAGGTCAAAGGATGGACCCCAATCAACAACTGAGGCGTCCAGAAGTTAACCTAGGAGATCCAGCGGACCATGACTATGAACTTTGACCGCAAGTTCAATCCATGATTCGCCAATGCCAATTCGGAGGGCTAGAGAAGGAATCACCGCATCAACATCTTCAAAACTATGAGATCTTAATGGAAACCTTGAGACCCTCAAGGATTGAAAATAACAACTACAAACTAAGACCTTTTTACTTTTCTTTAAAAGATAGAGCTCTTACTTGATATCAATCTCTTCCTCAAGGAAAAATCAGCACATGGGAGGAGATGACGACGGAATTCTTGACCAAATTCTTTCCCCCTCAAAGACAGTTGAAATGAGAGGGAAGATCAACGCTTTCATTATGAAGGACAAGGAGAGCTTGTCCAAGTCATGGGAGCGGTTCAAGGACATACTTTTGGATTGCCCACATCACGGGATTCCAAAGTTAGAGTTATTGGAGATATACTTTAAAGGACTGGACGGAAGCACCCAGTTCAACCTCCAACTACTCTCCGCCGGTACCTTTATGGACATGGCGATTGACGAAGCTTGGGACTTCATCGAGAAGCAAGCTTTGCACATGGAGAAGTACACCCATCAAGGAGCTGAAGTTGGAGTTAAAAGAGTTAACTTCCAAGAAACTCAGCCCAACAACAATCAACTCATGTCTTTGAAGAAGGATGTGAAGCAATTGAAGGAACTCTTGGTTGCTCAAACCAAGAAGGAAGAGCAAGGACAAAGGAACAACAATAATGGATACCGTAACAACAACAACGGTTCCTGGAACAACAACTACAACAATAACAATAGAGGATCCAATAGCAACAACTGGAGGGCGAACAACCAAAATTCTGGTAACAATCATTCAAACTCCAACTCTAACGATTCCTCTAACCCTTTCCTCTCTTCCCCTTCTTCTTCTTCTACTCCATTAAAGAGCCAGAGGCAAGGATCAAGTTTGTCTCAGCCGGAAAAGAAAGACGCAGTTTTGGAGGCTATCTTGATCAAGCTCAATGCTATGGAGACTTCTATGACTTCATTTTTCAAAGGCCCAAAAAGCCTTTGAACAACAACTTGCAAGTAGGGCGAATGAAGCGCCAAGAGATCCAGGGAAGCTTCCAGCAAGAACGGAGAGCAACCCTAAGGGCCAGATCATGGCCATAACTACGAGGAGTGGACTGAAAACTGCATATCCAATGCCTCGGTCGGTGCCAGTACCTACGAAGACCACCTCGGTCCAGGTGCAGTCGAAGAACACTTCGACCGAGATGCCAACCGAGGTGGAGCCACAGAAAGCGGAGGGGAAAACTGAAGTTTATGTTCCACCTCCTGCATACAAACCACCACTTCCATTCCCCCAGTCAAGGGCCAGAGCACATCTAGACAAGCATTTTGGTAAGTTCCTTGACTTGATGAACAAACTTCACATTAACATTCCTTTCCTTGATGCTATTCTAGGGATGCCCGCCTATGGGAAGTTCTTGAAGGAGATCCTATCAAGGAAGAGGAAACTGGAAGATTTTGGTGAAGTTAGGATGACATCCAAATCCTCGGAGCTCATTCAAATCATGAAGGAGAAGATGCCACCAAAATTGAGAGATCCCGGCTCATTTTGCATTCCCATTCAAGTTGGGAATGTCACTTGTGAAGCTCTTTGTGATCTTGGAGCTAGCGTGAGCATCATCCCGCTGGAGCTATCTGTGAAGATCGGACTTGGAGAGCCCAAGCCGGTCAAGATTCGACTATATATGGCGGATCGCTCCATCACCCATCCCGTGGGAATCTTGGAGGACGTTCCGGTCAAGTTAGGTAACTTCTATTTACTAATAGATTTTGTTGTACTTGACATTCCCGCAGATTATCCTGTTCCTATTATTCTCGGGAGGCCATTTCTAGCAACTTCGGGTTGCAACGTGGATTGCAAGAATGCCAAGTTGAAATTCAACATTGGCGGCGATGAGGTGGAGTTTGCATTACTTGCAGCCATGAAAGGGGAGCAGCTAACCGATGATATCTTCAACATCTACGATGAAGAAGAATCAAGAGAATTGGTGAGCTCTATCCTTATTAACGATCCACTCGAAAGAGTTATTAGTTTCAGTTTAATGGAGGAAGGTATAGATGCTTCTTGTGATGCAGATATACAGAGCTTAAAAGCACTGGAGGAAGATCCAGGAGCTAAAACTGAGAAGCTAATCCAGGAGACGAAGATCTCCAGTTTCGGTTCCAGTTGCAGTACCTCGACCGAGGCACTTTTTGGACTGAACGAGGCGACTGAAGAACATCTCGGTCAACGCCTCTACGCCTCGACCGAGGTCGATGGCGAGACGATTTCAACTGAGACTTCCGAAAGTCCAGTTTCTGGATCTACTCCACTGGAAGAAGGAAGCAAGAATCCCCCTCAGAAAACACCCCCAGTTGTGGAGCTTAAACAACTCCCAAATCACTTGAGGTATGTCTTTCTTGGACCGGATTCCACTTATCCCGTTATTGTTAGTGCTTCCCTCTCCGAAACTGAATTGTCTAAACTAATGCATGTCCTGAGAAAGCATCAAAAGGCTTTGGGTTATACTATAGATGATCTTATTGGCATTAAGCCCTCTTTCTGCATGCATAGAATTCTAATGGAGGATGATCATAAGACTTCACGGGAACCTCAAAGACGGTTAAATCCGATCATGAAAGAGGTTGTGAAGAAAGAAATTCTTAAGTTGTTGGATGCAGGTACCATATATCCTATCTCGGACAGCAAGTGGGTTAGCCCGGTACATGTAGTTCCGAAGAAAGGAGGGATGACCGTTGTGACGAATAAGAACAACGAGTTGATCCCAACCAGGACCGTTACGGGCTGGAGGGTTTGCATTGATTATAGGAAGCTGAACACGGCCACACGGAAGGACCATTTTCCACTTCCCTTCATTGATCAAATGCTCGAGCGGCTGGCCCAGCATTCACACTTTTGCTACTTAGACGGTTATAGTGGATTCTTCCAGATTCCTATCCATCCGGATGATCAGGAGAAGACCACTTTCACTTGTCCATGGGGGACATTTGCTTATAGGAGGATGCCATTTGGATTGTGCAATGCACCCGCTACCTTCCAGCGATGCATGATGGCTATCTTTTCCGAATACATAGAGGAGATCATGGAGGTATTTATGGATGATTTTTCAGTATATGGTTCCTCTTTTGATGATTGCCTATCTAACCTTTCTCTAGTGCTTAAAAGATGTGAAGACACTAATCTCGTTTTGAATTGGGAGAAGTGTCATTTTATGGTTAATGAAGGCATTGTGCTAGGACACCTTGTTTCTAATCGAGGCATTAAGGTCGATCGCGCTAAGATCGAGACTATTGAGAAACTCCCTCCTCCTTGTTCTGTTAAAGGTGTGAGGAGTTTTCTCGGGCATGCAGGTTTCTACAGGAGATTCATCAAGGACTTCTCCAAGATTTATAAACCTCTAACTAACCTCTTGAATAAAGATGTTGTTTTTGAGTTTTCGCAAGAGTGTCTTGATGCTTTTTACAGGATTAAGGAAGCGTTGATCTCCGCTCCCATTATCCAACCTCCGGATTGGACCTTGCCCTTTGAGATCATGTGTGATGCTAGTGATTTAGCCGTAGGAGCGGTACTTGGACAGAAGAAGGATGGCCGGACCACCGCCATTTACTATGCTAGCAAGACGCTAGATGTAGCACAACGCAACTACGCTACCACCGAGAAGGAATTATTGGCGGTTGTATATGCTTTCGAGAAGTTTCGTTCCTACTTAGTAGGGACGAAAGTCATTGTCTACACCGACCATGCAGCCATCCGTTACTTGTTGGCTAAGAAAGATGCCAAGCCACGCCTTATTCGATGGATTCTCTTGCTTCAAGAGTTTGACTTAGAGATCCGCGATAAGAAGGGATCCGAAAATTTTGTTGCGGATCACCTCAGCCGGCTACCTGCATCTTCACGCGAGAAGGACGACCCACCCATAGACGATTCATTCCCCGATGAGCACTTACACTTGTTGGAGCGTTTGATAGACTTACTTACTTCACCCCACGATGGAGGTGAAGTATGGGGTGAGGGCACCTCCCATCACGTATAGAGACGCATCATGGTCCAGCTAGCGACCTTAAACCAAGCGCTTCTTGGGAGGCAACTCAAGGTATTGCTTTCTTTTCCCGTTTTCTAGCTTAGCTTAGATAGTTTTGCTTTTGCTTTGCTTTGTTTTGTTTTTGGCGTTCTAGACAGAAAACAAGTGACATCCAAGGAAGGAGCATAACTGGAAGGACAGAAGATCGAGAATTTGAGAAGACGAAGTTTGACTGAGGCACATCTCGGTTGCTGTCAGAGCACCTCGACCGAGATGATTCTTGAGCAACCGAGGCGACTAGGGTTTCTGAAGAACCACCTCGGTCCGTACCACCTCGGTCCAGTCAAGACCACCTCGACCGAGGTGACAGTAGTTCTAGAAAGGGTATAAAAGGGGGAAAAATTTCTCTTTCTTCGCTTTTACCCTCCCTCGACCGCGGCGCTCCCCTTCACCTCGCTTCTTCGATTCTCACTCATTTTCGAAGATTTTCGCTTCCAAACTGCAATTAGAGCGTAGAGGTTCCCAGTGCATCGTCGATCTGCAAAGAAATCGAACCGAAACGGCCAAACGAGGTAAATCAAACCGAAACCCTAACCTCGCTGATTTCGCTTCGATTCGGGCTTGGATTGCCCTGCATTTGATGAGAAAAGGATTAAGTACCCCATAGGAACCAGTTGTAGTGATTTTGGGGGAAAAGAATTGGAATTTCTGAAGAAATTAGAACGCAGTTTTTCGCCTCGGTCCAGACGTGTTGTGCCTCGGCCGAGGTGTTCTTGGGTATTGTCAGACCGACCGAGGTGACCTGACAGTGGATTTCTGAAAAATGAGTTCTGAGAGACGACTTGCCATTAGGGATAGATCCTCCCCTTCCCCTTCTTCCTCTTCTTCCCGACCCTATCGCCCGGTGATCCACGAGAGACATCGGGTCGATTATGAGCGTATTTCCGGCCGTCTAGTGATTGCACCTTGCTTCCTGGACGTGTCAGCCTTTGACTGTCTCCAGGTGGATGGAGACCTTAGGCGGATGATATCTACAGTAGGGCTATATCAGTTTACTGAGATCCGAGCCCCTGCCTATTTGGAGCCGACCCTAGAGTTCATTAGCTCCTTCACCTACCTCCCCACAGAGCGATCTATGAAATACCGGTTGATGAACCGGAACTTCTTAGTGCCACTAGAGTATTGGAGGGAGATATTTGGATTTCTTGCCCCCACAGCTGTTGATTTCCCTTCCCGATCTGTAGCTAGGGAGTTTTGGGGACAGATTGCCCATATTGATGAGCACGCAGATAGATGGCGCCCTAGAGATTCCAGGGAGAAGGTCATCTTTCACTTAGCTTTTAGGTTAGCCCACCGCATTTTCAGCGAGACGCTTCTGGCGCGTACTGAGACGCCCCATAAGGTCCGACAGGGGGAGCTGTTCAGCCTATATTGCATGGTGACCGGAGGGATCCCCGACTTTGGCTTGATGTTGGCAGAGGACCTGCACAAGATCAAGGCCAAGGCGAAGGGGGACATCTGCTGCGGAGGACTTGTCACCCATATCGCCAGCTACCAGGACATGGATCTCAGCGCTTGCACTATGGTGGCGGCTGCCAAGCCGCTTGGGCTTCAGGAGATGATCACTCGGCGGATTCTAGTTCCCCGAGGACTGACTACACCATACGTGGCTATGCCATGGGAGCTGACTGCACCGCAGGGGATTAGGTGGTCTGCACAGTTTACAGTTTATGACCCTCATTACTGGCAGACCGCCTGGGCCCCATTGATGGAGGACTATAGAGAGGCAGCAGCTGCCCCAGCTGAGGAGGAGGTAGATGATGAGGAGACTGCAGATGACAGGGATGATGGAGTCCCGATGGATACAAGGACAGATACTGCCGGGACGAGTGCGCCGGTTATTGATTTGGATGATGATGATGATACTGAGCCGGCACCTGCTGCATCACTAGTGAGACCTGCTAGGCGTAGAGCACGCCGACACAGAGATCTAGAGGCCCACCGTCGGATAGATGATCTGACGGATCAGATGATTGATTCATATGCCGCTCTATCACTGGATATCCGCGAGATGCAGGAGCGACAGCACTACCAGCACATGATGGCCCAGATCCAGTTTGAGCACATCATGGGCTATCCGTTCGACCCGTCTCAGTATCCATATGTGCCACCACCACCACCACCGGATCGTGACTATTGAGAGCTGCAGGATTTCTTTCTTATTTTTATGCAGTTCAGCTTATTATCCGGTGAGTATTTTATTCCTTAGACTTATTTTGACCCACTGGGACAGTGTGTCCCAAGTATGGGGTATTTGATGTATTATTTGACATTTATGTGATGTATGACTCTACTTGATCGGATATTTACATTTATGCTTCAGTTTTCTTCTATGTGTTTATCTGAGACTGCATGCATACTTACAGGTTATTTGATTGAGAATAACGTCGAAACTGAAAAAAAAACTGGTTTAAAAAAAAAAAATTTGACCTCGACCGGGGCAGTTCTGGCCGAACGAGGTGTTCCGCCTCGGTTGACCTAAGAACACCTCGACCGAGGTGGGTTAACTGAGAGTTTTTGAAAACGATTTTGTGCTTCTTATCTGGATATGATCTCAGTGAAGATCTTGCTTACTGACTGGTTTTGAAATCTTTATGTGTTTGAAAGGTTTTATAATATGATTAAGTTGCTAAATGCTTTGTTTGAGATTTTTGGCATGTTTAATACTTTGTTTTTGTCTAAATTATGTTGAATTTGAAGGTTGGCACCACATTATGAGTTCTCTCACTTTCTTCCTGGAAAGACCAAGGCAATTCATTCTTCTCTCTTCTTCTTCTTGATCATGCTTAGCCCCTCATATACATTTTGCCTCCCTTTACCTATCCGTGAATTTGGAAGCAAGCGAAGTGGTGAAAGCAAGTGAAGTTAAAGTTGAGAAGTTGGCTGGAAGTGAAAGTGTTAGAAAGTAATAATAGGTTTGGGGAAGTCAATCATGAGGATGAGTAACTCGGCACCATTCACATAGCCGGGTGTTTGTGTCTTGCCAAAGTCGGATTGAGCGATATTCCTAACGGGTCATGGTATGTGCATCAAGGGTTTGATGCATCTCAAGAAATTGATGATTGCTGATTTCCTAGGCTTCGGTTATTGTGCACCTCTGTCCATGCATCCCAAAAAGTAAAGTAAAAGAAAGAGTGTGAAATAAGCAAAGCTTATTGGTGGAAGATGTTGCAAGTCAAAGTGAAAGTGAAGTATATCCTTTTCCCGGATTCTAGCACCACATTACCTTACATATATCCTTACCCTACACGTTTCTTGACCTTTCTTTTGGGAAGCCCTTGAGACCTCGAGCTTGTTGATTGACTTAGCGGTTTAAACTGGATTATACATGATTAATTTCGATAATTATGACTTATTATGCATTCTATGATTTTATGCAAAGATGAACAACTTTCTTATATTTATAAAATGTTTTGATCATATTTTGATTTTAAATTCCATGAAGTATTCTCTTAGAGTGATCTATGATTGTTGCACACCATAAAAATGTTTTGAAAGACTTTTCATTGATTTTCTTGACTTATAATCCATTCTATCTTGTCTTTTATATGCAGAACTTGCTTGGGGACAAGCAAGGGCTAAGTATGGGGTATTTTGATAGCATGAATTATAGTTTATATTTTGGGGTTTGTTTAGACGTTTTATATTCAATAATCTGCATGTTTGTATGTATAATATGTGATTATATTACCATTTCATCTACCTTTGCGGGAATCGAGGTCTACACCTAGTTTTGTTGTAATCGTAGGTAAAATGGCACATTTTGCATCAAAAAGGAGCAAAAGGAGTTATGGAGTCATTAGAGCTACAATCAGGAACATAAGGAAACATCCAGGAAGCATAGTCATGGATTAAACATTCACTTTGGACCAGATTTGAGAGATTTCACATTCAGTTGTGACTCACCTCGGTTGGCCACAGATTCACCTCGACCGAGGTGATCCAGAGAAGTCGATTCGACCGAGGCGAACACCTGGGACGCGGCGAGAATATTTTATTCTTGGCTGAGATCTTTTATCTTTGGAAAGTGATCTTATATTTTTGGGCTTGGCTCCTGGAAGGAAGAAAATTTGCTAGATCATATATTTTACCTATTTTTATGGGAAGAGATCTTTCTAAGATATCTTATCTTTGGAGAGTAATTTTCCTATAAAAAGGGTCGGATTTCCCACAAATCCAGAACCCGCTTACGCTGCATACAATCTTGCATACAGTTGGAGATCCCACATAGCACGCAGCAGCCATACTCCAGTTGGGAGATTTGAAGAACCTTTTTGAAGGTTGAAGAAGGAAGATTTTAGCTTTTATAGCTTTTGAAGGGTTTTGTAAGATTATCTTAGATTTCCTTCCTTGTTGTCTTGCCTTGTTGGATTTCTATCCATGGAACGCTTTGTTGTAATATTTGATTCAGTTATTGAAGTCTTTTCATTAAATTCTTCTTGTTCAAATATTCACCTTCTTCCCATATACTTGATTAATACTTTCATGATGATGAGTGGCTAATTTCCTTGTGTGATTCTAGGGTGATTGGCTGAAGGTTGTGGGAAAAACAATGATAGAATGATCTTAATCACAGTAGGACCCTGAAAGTTCGAGCCTTTAACCTTAACCCTAAGCATCTCGCTCAGTCGATGAACATCTCGGCCGGGGTGGAATTTGGCTGACCGAGGTGACTTATCTGATCCGAAACTGAGAGTTAAGTGTTAGAGTTTGCCAAATCCTATTCTTATTACACCTTTCCTAGTTCAATGCAAGCTTAGGATGAGACTTACCCGGTAATTCCTTAGTTTGTTTACCTAAGATCATAAGTGTAGGTAATAAAGGTTTATCCTTTATTGGGGTTTGAGTGTGCTTTCATCCCATCTTTGTGAGTTAACCTGAGACTTACCCGGTAAAGGTTGATTCTGTTCCCTTAGATGGTGTGTTAGTTTGAGGTTATAGTTCTTTATCTTAATTCCTTGAGACTTACCCGGTAATAGGAGTTACGGTTTAGGATTAGTGAGTAGTGAGACTTATCCGGTGATCTATTCCACTTTAGTAACACCTTCCCTATGCAAAAATCTCAGCTTTGTCCGCTTATCTTTAGATCTTGAGTTGGAACCACAACTAGATGCTTTAATCCCTAGAATTGCATATTTCCTTTATTGACTTTTATATCATCTTTGATTGTTTTAATTGCTTTTGTGGTTAGTAATTACTGAAGCTTACCGTAATTGGACTTTGTTTCACTAAGTCCCAGTGATCGACCCTTGGAATTCCTTGCTTTTTACTACGATTGACCCGTACACTGCGGGTTCGCATCCTTGTTTTAAGCTTACGTCTAGGGTTATAAATTTAAAGCTTGCACACACCGTTTGGAGCGAACAGGCGAGTGATGAACTCTTGTAATCCCAATGGTTTGGCCTCAACGGCCAAAGTACTAGCAGAAAGATCGAGGTTGATGGCGTTTGCAATGTCTGTCACCAATCCTCCGATGCAAATATTCCCCTTTTTCTTGCTCCTTTTCTTTGGTAGATCTTCAGCCAACATTACAGTGAAATCCGGGACCTCATCTGCAGTCATACACCAAAGTGTCAAAAGCTCACTATGCTTGATTTTATGTGGCATCTCGGTGCGAGTAAATAACATCTCACTGATGATATGGTGTGCAATCTTGAAAGCAATGTGAAAGATGCACTTCTCTTCCGAATCTCCCGGTTTCCAATTCTCGGCGCTAGTCAGAATGTGAGCAATACGGGCCCAAAATGCTCTAGCGTGGTTGCGGGAGGGGAAGTCAGTAGTTCTGGCATCGAAGAAACCAAATATAGCTCCAAATGTCTGCATTGTATACTTGAAAGTTTTGTTCATCGAGCAAAATTTCACATAGTCTTCCTCCGGCACATAGATGATGGAACTTACGAACTCATATGTGTGCTCTACATAAGCCGGTGTCCGGAGTGACAATCGTCTCAAGTCCTACATCTGAGATCATCTTCTTCAAGTCATCGACAAGGTGCAAGCAAGCAAAATCATCGATGTTGATGTAACGAGGTGCAATAACCGGGCGGGAGCAAATACGATCATATATTTCTTAAAGGTTAGGGAGGATGATTGGTACTTGTGGAGGTGGAGGAGGATGTGGTGAAGGTTGTCTGGCCTCAGCAAAGTCACGGAGAACTATTTGTCAACTGGAATGACGTAACCCATCCGTATCAGAAAGCTATCTTGGTCTGTTCTAGAGGGTATCTTAATTGAGATGACTGGGTTTCAACCGAGACGGACAGCACGTCGATCGAACTTACAAATCTGTAACTTTCTGCCCCCAAAATCACTACCAAATGCCTCCTAGGGGGTTCTCCAGTCATTTCCAACACAACAAGCAGCAAGAATCTTCCAAAATCTGATGAAATCAACCGAAATCAAGAAAGAGGGGTTTTCGAACAAGATTACCCGATTTTCTGCAGATTGTGGTTGATTAAAGTCTCGATCGATGCTGGAGAAGTATCTATTGTGTCTTCCTCGTGGATTTCGATTTGAGAATCTTTGAAAACAAGCTAGAAACGGGAATTTGAGAGATTAGGGCTTGTTTCGGTCAAGACGGCGTAGGGGGCGAAAGGGTTTGAAGAGAGAGAAATCGGTTCTCCTTTTTATACCCTTCAGAAAATTTAACTGCATCTCTGTCGAGATGGTTGTTAATGACCGAGATGTTGAACCGAGGTCAATCCCTGTTACTCTCATCTCGGTTGCTCAAAAGTCACTTCAGTCGAGATGATTTGATGGTGTCCGAGATGGCCTTATCTTTTTGTAACCTTCCCCAGATTCTCAAACTGTAGCTTCGTTCATATGCTTCCCTTTTGTTGTTTTTCCTTGAGTGGTACCTAGATCCTGTTATCATGGATACAAAAGACACAAACTATACTAGTCTAATCTAGAGAACAAGAAAGAAAGCAATACCTTGGGTTGCCTCCAAAAAGCACTTGTTTTAAGGTCGTTAGCTGGACCTAACTCTGAATGTTCATTTGAGATGCATGGATGCAATCTCCTTGACCGTAGATTCCGGTATATGCTTCTTCAGCCGACGTCCGTCGTCTTGAAAGGTTCCACAATGTTCACCCCATACTTCAACTACACCATGAGATAAAACATTTCTTATAATAAAAGGTCGTGTCCACTTTGATGTTAGCTTATTTGAGGGGAGGTAAGAATGATAATTTAAGAGAAGAACATATTCTCCTTCTTTGAGTCCTTTCCGAGTGATATGCTTTTTGTGCCACTTCTTTGTCTATTCTTTGTAAATCTTCGCAACTTTTGCTATTTTTCGGCAAAGTGGTGGTTTCACATTCCCATCCTTGTCTTTTAAGGCCTTGGAAGGGTTAAGGCTAATGCTTGCATCTCTTGAAGTTGAAGAATCAATGATCTCGTTTGCTTCAATTGAGTCTCGACCGAGGTCTGATCCGAGGTGACTCCCTGTTGTTTTCACCTCGTTTGCTTCGAATGTATTTCGCCCGAGACGTGATCCGAGGTGACTCCCTGTTGCTTTCACCTCGGTCACTCCAAAAGTCACCTCGGTCGAAGTGACTTGCCCGATGTCGAGGCAATTTGTCGTCTCTTTTTAAAACTTCTCAAATACAACTGACGGATCTTCCTTCAAAGTTTCCAAGTTGTGTATACCTACATCACAAGAAACATCTATACCTTTCTCTATCATACTAAAACTTAGAACTCTTTGAAGAGGATCTTTAATAAGGATAAAGTTAACCAATTTTCGTGATTCTTCTTCATCGTAAATGTTGTAGATGTCCTCCTCGAGGCTTTGGCCTTCCATTGGAACTGACAACATAAATTTAACCTATTCTTCCCCGATGTTGAAAGACAACTTGGCATTCTTGTAATCCACGTAGCAACCGGATGTTGCAAGAAACGGCCTCCCAAGGATGATTGGGACTAGATAATCTGCAGGAATGTCCAATAACACAGTCTATGGGAATGTAAAACTTACCTAGCCTTACTGGAATGTCTTCCAAAATGTCTACGGGTCGAGTGATTGATCGATCCGCCATGTATAGTGTCATCTTTACTGGTTTAGGTTCCCCTAAACCGGACTTCTCACACAATGCAAGTGGAACGATGCTCACACTTGCTCCTAGATCACCTAGTGCATCATATGTGACATTTCCAACTCCAATGGGGATACAAAACGATCCCGGATCTCTTAATTTGGGTGGCATCTTTTCTCTCATGATCTTGATGAGTTCTGATGATCTCAAAGACATCTTCACTTCACCAAAATCTTCCAGCTATCTCTTGTTAGAGAGGATTTCTTTCAAGAACTTTCCATACGCGGGCATACCTAGAATTTCATCAATGAAAGGTTTGTTAATATGGAGTTTACTCATAAGGTCTAGAAACTTATCGAAGTGCTTGTCTAGACGTGCTCTCGCTCTAGACTGCGGGAACGGCGGTGGGGCTTGTACGCAAGGGGAGGTACGTAAATTTCTTCCTTTTCCTCACCTCGGTTGACCCAGAAGTAGTCCTTTCCGAGGAAACCCCCTGTTGTGTTCCCCTTGGTTGACCCAAAAGTTACCTCGGTCGAGATGGACTACTTTACAGCTTCTCGTTGTAATTGCCACGATTTGGCCCTTTGGGTTGTGCTCTCCAATCCACTCATCTTTCCTGCCAGCGCCTCGATGATAGCTTCCAATTTATCCTTTGGTGGCTGACTCGATCTTGATGGTGGCTTTTTAATTGACTAGAAGAAGAAGAAGAAGAAGAAGAAGAAGAAGAAGAAGAAGGTGGAGTTAGAGCATTTTCAGCATGGGAATAAGGATTACCGGAACTGTCTTGATTGGATCTTCAATTGTTGTAATTCCGGGTGTTGTTGTTGTTGTTGTTTTTGTTGTAGTTGTTGTTCATATTCCCTTGGTAGTTCCCTCTTCGAACATACCCAACATCTTGCTCCTTGGTTTGTTGAGTTTTCGTCCTTAAGAGCTCTTTCAAAGCTTTCATCTCATTGTTGAGGGTGTTGATTTGATCAACGCTAGAAGAGGTGAGGTTCAGCTCTTGAGGTCTAGAGCCTTGACCTCTTGTCTCAATACTCCGGTGAGATTATTTCTCCATAGTGAGAGTCTGTTTTTCAACTAAGTCTCATGCTTCATCAACTGGTTTATCCATGAATGTCCCAGCTGAGAGTGATTGAAGTTTGAACTGCTTCCGCATCCAAACTCTTGAAATAGATCACTAGCAAATCAATTTTTGGAATCCCATGATGTGGGCAATACAACATAAGGTCTTTAAACCTTTCCAATGACTTAAAGAGACTTTCACTATTCCTCATCACAAATGCATTTATTTTAGCTCTCAACTCCGCTGTCTTTGATGGCGGGAAGAACTTGGTGAGAAACTCTGCACTCATCTCCTCCCATGTGTTCACACTTCCAATTGGAAGCGAATGATCCCATGCAAGTGCTTTATCCTTCAAAGAGAAAAAGAAAACACAAAGTTTATAGTTTCTATTATGACATCTAGAAGGTCTCAAAGTTTCCATCAAAATCTCAAAGTTTTGTAAGTGTTGGTGTGGTGATTCTCTCTCCATTCCTCCAAAACTCTGCGGTCATCTCCTCCAATGTGTTCACACTTTCAATAGGAAGCGAATGATACCATGCAAGTGCTTTATCCTTCAAAGAGAAAACGAAAGCACAAAGTTTATAGTTGCTATTATTACATCTAGAAGGTCTCAAAGTTTCCATCAAAATCTCAAAGTTTTGTAAGTGTTGGTGTGGTGATTCTCTCTCCATTCCTCCAAAACGATTCTACTTAATTATTGTGATGACTTGAGGTCTAAAGTCATAATATCTTTCAGCTGGATCGCCTGAGTTGACGAAGGGACGGCGTGTTTGCTGAACGGGATCCATACGTTGACCAAGTGTTTGCTGAATGCCCACAAATGGGTCAACTGGCTCCACCCTTGGTGGAGACGGTGGTGGTGGTGGCACATAAGCAGGTGCCGGTGGATTCACCACGACTCTAGCATCCTCATCTCCTCATTGAATTAACTCTCTTAGTTCATTCATCTCAGACTGAAATTGCTCGTTTCCAACATTTGTTTCAGCTCTCTCTTATGAGGGCTTCTTCTCGAAGTCTTAATTGATCTCGAGCATTGGCCAACTCAGCCCGAAGATCTTCTACTCATTCATCATTGGTAGCAGCCATCTTCTTAGCTTCTTGTAACCTTCTCTTGTAGGACTTTTCTGGTTCAAGATCGTAAAAACACTTTCTTTACCCGTTCTAGTTCTTCGCATAAACCTAAGGAAAGGTTCTTCAAGAACACTGAGATAGAATAATCAGTAGCAAAGCAAGAAGCTTCCAAGTTAGACAACCGTACACTGTATTGGTCTTGACCAATTCCCTGAAAATGGCGCCAAAAACTTGTTCGCTCCAAAAGGTGTGTATAGACAAAGCTTTAAATTTATATTCCAAATAATAAACCTAACGATAAGCGAACCCATAGTGTACGGATCTATTGTTGTAAGGGGTTATATCCGGAGTCGATCTCAGGGAATCGGTGAGAGTAATCACAACAAAGCAGTCTAACTTCAGAAGCATGCAATGGTACTAATCAAAAGCAAAACAACAAGATGTATAACAAGATGGGGAAATACAGATTCTAAAGACCATAGTATTCGGTTGTGGTTTCGACTCAAGAGTTCTACACGTAACGTGGAAAAAACTAAGATTTCTTGAGGGAAGGTGTTTCAACTATGGGATAGATCACCGGGTAAGTCTCACTACCCACTTTCCCAAACCAAAGGTCCAATCACCGGGTAAGTCTCAAGGAACTAAGGAAAGGTAAAAGCACTCAAACCAACATCACTCACCTAAGGATATATAACTAACCATCACCGGTAAGCCTCAGGTTAACTCTCAAAGGTAGGATGAAGGCACACTCAAACCCTAATAAAGGATAAACCCTAATTACCTAGCACTCATCATCATCGGTATACAAGCAAAGGAATCACCGGGTAAGTCTCATCCTAGGCATGCGTATAAACCATGAAAGGTGCAACAAGGATAGGATTTGGCAAACTATAACCTAAACTCGGAATTTGTAAAACAGTGAACGATCTAGTGTTGTTCTATATCGATCTCGGTCGAGATGCTCAACGAACAGCCCGAGACGGGTTTTAGTTTAGGGTTAACTCAAGCTTTCAAGGTCCACTCAGAATAAGGGAATTCATTCTTTCATCGTCTATACCACAACCTTCAACTAATAACTCTAGAATCACATGGGTGTTTAGCCAATAATAATCATTATCAATGCATAATCAAATATATCAAGAATATCAAGAAAATGTGAATAATCAATCAACAAAGATGTCTCAATTATCAAAGCAAATATCCAACAATGTGTTCCAAAGAGATGATAACAACTCGCAAGCAATTCCCAAAGAAACACTCACAATCTAAGGTTCCTTGAACCCTAAGTTATCCTTCCTTCAAATCTTCTACCCATCAATCCGTCTCCAACCATCCGTAACTCTCGATTTGTATCAGATCCAGCCTCCTTAACTTCACATTCACCTTCCATTCTTATAGAAGAATTTTAGGTCAAACTATATTTTATGTCCTTGGGTTGTGAGCCGTCGACCTCGATCCAAGCCCAGTGGGCCATCTCGGTCGAGATGCATCACTGTGTTGATCCGAGATTAGCAGTGATCTACGTGCATGCCTTCGTATCTTCATCTGAATCTTTCTTCCTTCCAGCACGGTTTATGTCTTTCTTCTTGTCCTTCCTAATGCTCCTAAATGTAGCTCCATATCTTCCTTAGCTCCTAATGCCCCATTTCCACCCAAAATGTGTCATATTCCCTACAATTACAATTAAACGTGGTGTAGACCTCGATTCTTGCAAAGTAACCGAATAATGACATAGACACCATAAAAACATGTACATGTATAAAGAATTATGATGAAAAACAACAAAACTATATCCAAAATATAGACAATAATTCAGCTATCAGACCTCAACAAGTCTTCTAAAGTCTGAATAGTCCATTCTGACTTACCATCTGATTGTGGATGAAACGTTGTTGTAAAATTCAGCTTGATTTCCATTATTGTTTGTACCTGACTCCATAATTGGTAAGTAAATCGTCCATCTCTGTCTGAAACTATGGTCTTAAGAACTCCATGTAATCTAACCATATGATTTTTACAAATTCCTCTGGTAACTTGTTCACAACCCAAGTTTCCTTGATAGGAATAAATCTTGCAGTCTTTGTTAATCGATCAACCACCACCCATATGGAGTCATCACCTTTGCTACTATGTAGACTGGTTACAAAATCCATGGTGATGTCTTCTCATTTCCACTCTAGTAACTCCAATTATTGGAGTTCTCCTCCTGGCCTTCGGTATTCAATCTAACTTGTTGACATGTTCGACACCGTGACACAAACTCAGCAATATCTTTCTTCATACCTTGCCACCAAAAGTAGGGTTTAATATCCCGATACATCTTGTTCAATCCTGGATGTATGGAATATGGTGTTGCATGGGCTTCAACAAGAATCCTTTTTCTAATCTCTTCATCTAGAGGAACACATACCCTTCCCTGATATCTGATTATATTGTCAGTATCGATATGGAAATCTGAAGATTCACCACTTCCGATCACTGACCTTATTTTGGTTAAATTAGGACAACTTAGTTGTTTTTGTTGAATTTCTTCCAACCAATTGGGCACTATCTCCAAGGTACACACATACCCTTGGTCTTTCTGAACCCATATTTCAATGCCACTACAAATTAAATCTTTTTGTATCTCAACTTGTACAGTTAATCGAGCAATCGCTTTTTCTTGAGCCGACTTCCTACTCAAAGCATCAGCCACCACATTAGCTTACCAAGATGATATAGTATCTCTAAGTCATAATCCTTTATAAACTCCAGCCACCTTCTTTGTCTCATATTCAACTCTTTCTTAGTGAAAATGTACTTTAGGCTCTTGTGATCTGTCATGATCTTACACGTCATCCCAAATAGATAATGCCGCCAAATCTTAAGTGCATGAACTACTACTGCTAACTCCAAGTCATGTGTTGGGTAGTTCTACTCATATTGTCTCAATTATCTTGATGCATAGGTGATGACTCTTTCATTCTGCATCAAAATGCATCTCAAGCCCATTTTAGACGCATCACTGTAAACAATGAACCCTAGTGTTCTATTCAACTGAGCTAACACAGGTGTAGTAGTCAACCTCTTCTTTATCTCTTCAAAGGTTGCTTGACACTTGTCAGTCCACACAAACTTTGCCTTCTTCTGAAGTAGGTTGGTCATAGGTCTTGCTATGATGGAAAACCCTTTTACAAAGCGTCTATAGTATCCCGCTAATCCTAGGAAACTACGTATCTCTCTAATGTTCTTGGGTAGTTTCCATGCTAGCACGGTTTCGATTTTTGATGCGTCAACTTTGACTCCATCTGCAGTAATCATGTGTCCCAAGAATGTTACTTCTTTTATCCAGAAGTCACACTTGGACAACTTACCATAAAGCTTTTTTTTCCTCAATACTTGGAGAACTGCTTTCAAATGATCTGCATGCTCTTCACTACTTCGTGAATAAACCAATATATCATCTATAAAGACCACAACAAACCTGTCCAAGTATCGAATGAAAATCTGATTCATCAATTCCATATTTGCAGCAGGTGCGTTGGTTAAACCAAATGGCATAATCACAAACTCGTAGTGTCCATACCGAGTCCTGAATGTTGTCTTATGGATGCCATCTTCTTGAATCTTCAACTGGTGATAGCCTGACCATAGGTCTATCTTGGAGAACACCTTTGCTCCTTGCAACTAATCTAACAAATCATCAATCTGTGGCAGTGGATACTTGTTCTTAATCATCATCTTATTCAATTCTCTATAGTCGATACATAGCCTCAATGTAGCATCTTTTTTTTTCACGAACAACACTGACACTCCGCATGGCGATACACTTGGCCAAATAAATCCTTTATCTGTCAATTCTTCCAAATGCTTCTTCAACTCAAGCATTTCCACATCTGTCATTCTGTACGGAGCTTTAGAAGTTGGTCTAGTTCTAGGCTCTAGATCAATTCTAAAGTCAACTTGCCTTGTAGATGGTAATTCATCTTGAAAAAATCCTTAAACTCGCGTGCAACTGGAATGTCTTTCAATTGAATCTTTCCTTCTTTCTCCAAAGCATAACATAAATATGTTTCACATCCTTTCCTTACCAGCTTACTTGCTTTTGTCACAGAGATCATCACTAGCGGTTCTTGTAGCTCACCTCCTTTGAACACATGACAAGTTCCATCTTTGGCTAACATCATTATTGTTAGCATTTCCACATCTATCTTCACCTTATACTTAATCATCCAATACATGCCTAGAATCATGTCATCGTTATCCAATTTGGTAATAAGGATATCGGTTGGCCACTCTACTTGACCTGGCTTCCACATAAACTTTGGATTTTTTCCCCTCTCACATTGGGACAAGATCCTTGAGATAACATTATCCCCATGTCTCACAAACTTGATCATATCTCCAGGTTAACTACATTTGAAACATGGTTGTGGAGAAGGCCTTGTTTTTTTAGTCGCACATTTTGTACTCGCAGGCTTCAAGAAACTTGGAGTAGAATTTTGCCTATTTCCTTCACTAGTTCGGGAGTCCACCTCTTTTCTAAAGCCTTATCTTACTTAAAGCTTTAGAGTTTTATCTTAATACTCTAACAACTTCATATCATCCAAAGGTGACAACACCAAATTGAGATGTCGTTTCAACCTATTGCAAACACACTTGCCAACTCATCCTCACGTGGTGCCTTCTCTTCCAACAATGCATACTCTTCGTGAAATTCTTGATTATCTCCATCATCGGAGAATCTTCAAATGTTACTTCCAAAAAGATTTCAACGAGTATAGTCCACCATGATTGCATGATTTCTCACTCACCAACATGCACCAACGGTTTGCATGAAGGTTAATGCAAGTTTCACCTTATGCTTTTCTAGTACCCCAATGTCCCCAACAGTCATGTCCATGTAGTACAACCACCAATCAGCTTTCATGTCATAGCTTCCTTTAAAGTTAAGAACTTCCCTTCCTCGTATTACCTTCCACCACTTCTCTGATTCATATCCATCATTTTCTACAAGATAACTCACATGTATTGGCGTACAATAGTTGAAGTCTCCCGTGGATCCATCCGTCATTGCAATGTGTTACTCATTGCTACGAAACTTGTCTTCTACACGATACCGGATATATTTCTTTCCATGGTAGTACAAATCAAATCTTGCATATGTTCATCAAGTGTAACTCGATTGGCTAAGGTACTTCACCTTACCTCATACTATCAAAATGGTTCTCTTGTGCACTTTTGGCACGTTGTGCTCCCATTGACACACTTACACGTTGTGTATCCGCCTACACAATCACAATGAAGCTGCAACTTTCTTGTCTCTTAATCGAAACGCTCTCGGTTGCCTTTATCACAGCTTCGACAAAGCGGAACATTTGAAATCGTTCTCTCTTCATACATATCCACTACTTATAGCATAGTGATATCTATTAGAATACTATAACCTTAACTACTTAGAGAGAGAACTACACTTACAAGGAGTCACGTTGAGGAGTGGAAGTCAGTGTCTTTACCCACAATCCCGACTATGCATATGATTTTAAATCCATTAAAACCATATGTTAGTAATTTGCAAAATCTTTTCAAAACATAAATCATCTTTCAAAACCAACCCGAACTGGGTTGTAGTTAGGTTGAACTATCATGTCTCATCTCAAGTCGCATGTACCCTTGTTGGCAACCTAGCATTTGATGTCAATCTGTAATGACCTGAGTTTTAATTAACCCAAGACGTCACTAGGCTAAGGACCACACAGTGGGTCCCATCAATTAGCTTGACAACAACTTCACAACAAGGACCTTGCAACAAGAAGCATGAAAAAATAATGAGATACAACATGTCATTTAGAAAACATTTACATAAAAACCCTGCATGTAGTTAGTATGTATATCCCAAAACGACATTTCACAACACGACACCTTAACAATTGTCTTAGAATGTCAGCCTGAAACCAACACGTGTACACAGTTGCACACAAACAACCAAAGACTCGCTTTCAAGCGTTTAGTTTCAAAAGTAGTTCAACCAACCCTTGGGTTAACACTGTCCCGGTTGTCCACATCATGCAACTGACATCCCTGAAGCATTCCTATGATTAGCATTACCTAAAAACATTCAGTTTAAAACCGTTAACTATCGATCATAATCTATCCACGAGAGATTATATCAACACAACACATATATTCAAATATCATATATCGTGCTCATGAGATGATATCATACTTTTATAAATGATGCACGTGAATGCAGTATGAAATATACAATTTGGACTCCGGACGAAATCCGGAGTACTTGCTTATACGGTTCTGGCTTTGGTGTGAGCTCACCATTGCACAGATTAGGTTAATTCAGACATTTTGCTCTTAGGTCATAGCCAGACTGATCAAGTCTAAGGGCCAGGATTTCTCGTGGCGGGTTATGGTTTTAACTCCTAACCACATGCAGGATTTTCCCGTCCATGTTAATGCAAACATTTACCATTTTAATTAGGTGTGTGACCCGAGCTCGAAGTCCATCAAACTCGGTGTCATTCTTATACACTCGCAAGTGATCCGTGCTTGGCCAAGCTCCGGCATTCATTGCAATAGCTAGCAATCTGGCTAATGGTTTAGCTCATTGTCTTATAAAATTTTACATACTCTTGACCTTTACATGTTATCATCATATCACAAGCCTCAACAGGCTTATCATATCATACATTATCATGTTTCAACAAGCTTATCATGTCATTCAATAGCACGCCTCAAAAGGCTAACACATGTTCATTTAACCATTTCTCATAACATGACATGATAATAATCACAAGAACATTAAGCATGCTTTACACGTCATAACATCATTCTCATCATAAAACACATCAAGCATGCTTCACACATAACACATCTCAAAACATATCAACATTCACATTTCAACACAAGAAGACATTTCAACAAAATGAGATATAAATCTCTCAGGCACGGGTTTCTGCAAATCGAAGCTAAGTAAGTCCGAAGACTTACCTGGATACGCTCACTGAGCAACTAAGCTATAGTTAGTTTACCGTCTTCAACAACACATGTCGAGAATATCATATTCCTTGTCTTAAACTTCTTGCTTCAAACATCAATAAATTCATTCCTTTGAATTTAGTTATCTTATAGCATTTTCTAGATTCCTAATTTAATTATTAGTTTCACCAGAATAACGTTTTGCTCGCAGGTAGTTTCTGAACCCACTTGTCATCAGATCTCATCAAACAAATAGCTCATAATCACCAGAATAATGTAACGAGCATAATGGAATTTCCAGCTATCTATTTTGACAAGCCTAAGGTCAATTTAGGTCAAATCGCAATACGAAAAACGAATAAATTCATAACTTATTCGTTATTAACCCGATTGACGATCCGAAAGAAGATTCAGAATCACAACAACGTTGGCTATGCTCGGACACCTTCAAATTCACCGGAATCTGACCGACGGAACCGGCCTTGTAAGGGGAGGCTCAACCTAACCTTAACTTCAACGGAAGTGCAGAAACTCGGTACCAAAATGAAGAGAACAAAGAGAGGAATCCGAAAACTCAAACGGAATTGAAATCGGAATACAAACGAAAAGTAGATTTGATTAGAAGGTTGAGAGAAATCGGAGATTTTACGAGGAAACGTGAAAGGAAATGAATTAATAAATGATTTTCCGCTATTTACAACAAAGACGATAATTATCCTTTAGCAAGTCGATAATTATCCTTTTACCGATCCAAATGTAGTTTGAGCCCTTTCTCCAAACTTCTCGAAATTGGAATGATAAGTCTGCAATATTGTGTGGACAATTATTCCGCAACTTTTTTCAGAAAACGCGTATTCCTAAGCCGTCTTTCTTAGCCGCTAAGAAACTGAATAGCGACTCTTTTATCCATTTTGTCTTTCCATGTTATTTCATATCTTGAACATATCCGATGTCCTGATCGTTTCTCTCAACTGCAATTTTATTAATTAAATCTCTCAAATGCTCCAAATAAAACCAGATGATAAAAATTATTCCCCGGGGGAAAAGGTAAAATTTTCCCCATAAGTCCAAACTTACGTCAGGGTCATAACGGTGGAATTCATACTCGTCAACTACACACTATTCGCGAGTTATGGGTCAATTGCTATCGATGATTAAATTAATCTTCCTTAATCGTCATTAATTAGGATTCGAAAATCCTAGCTCTTACAACTATTTTATAATTTTCAATTTACTATGTGTAAATTTAGGATTAAATATTTATTTTATATTTAACATATTAAAATATGCGGGACGTGCATAGCGGGATGAAGAAGGTAAGATTCATATCTTGTCCTGCAAGTTTTTTTAGTGGCATGAGATTATATTTTTGGATGAAAAACCACCGGGATCGGGATTGGACCGGAACGGACCCAGATTTTGCGAGATTTGTGCCCAACCGTAGGAAATTTTTTGAGTAAAAGGGGTAAGTAGGCTTTTATTGTATAAATGTAGATTAAGTAGGTTTTTATGTTTTAATGTGTATTAACTAGGCCCCTTATAATTTTGAGAAAAAAATAAAATCTAAAAAAATTTAAGATACTTTCAAAATTAAAAAGGAAAATGAGAGTGGTCTCCTACAATTATTCAAAATTAAAAAGATTCTCTCCCTTAATTTTTAAAATAAAAAAGGAAAATGAGAGTGGTCCCCTACAATTAAGGAATTAGTTTTAACATTAAAAAGATTTTCTCCCAATATTGCTTTTTTTTTCAAAGAGTCTCTTATTTGCTCGCATTAAAATTAATTACATAATTTTATGTACATAATCTGCGTGCGAAATTATGTACATAATCTGCGTGCGAAATTATGTACATAACTTGCGTGCGAAATTATGTACATAACCTGCGTGCGAAATTATGTACATAAAATTATGTACAGAATTTGTGGGGACCACTCTCATTTTTCTTATTTAATTAAAAACAACCATATTAATTAAGGGAGAGAATTTTTTAATGAGAGTGGTCCCCACAATTAATATTCACTTATCTTTTTAATTTAATTTATCTTTTTAATTTTTAATAGTTATTTATCCTCCTTAATTAAGGGAGTGAATCTTTTTAATTAGAGTGGTCTCCACAATTAATAGCCTCTTTATAATTTAATTTAGTTTTATTTTTAGGGAGAAAATTGAAGGGGCCTAGATTGTATCATGGATACAAAAAGAGCTTCCCTACACCAATTTTCTCAATTATTTTATAGTGTATATAATTAAGGCCAGCTAATTAATTATAAAACAGAAAGTGTAACTGGTTAGAAAAAATTAAAATGGAAACTCGTCCTCAAAGCCATATGCACCTGCTACCAAAGTCTCGAGGTGAACCGTCATTCTCTGTCGGAAAGGATGGTCATCGGTACTCCATGGAGTCTCACAATTTGTTGGTGAACTCCTCATCTAGACGACTTACCGGCCACGTCTCCGTGATAGGAATGAAACGGGTTGTCTTCGTGAGTTGATCAACTACTACCTATATAGCATCAAAGCTCCTACTAGGTTGCAGTCTTGTGACAAAGTCCGTGGATATATCCTCTCACTTCCACTACGACACGGGAAGTGGGTGGAGCTCTCCTCCAAACCTGGGATGCTCAAGCTTGACTTGTTGGCAGGTCGCACACTGAGCTACATACCGAGCTACGTCATGCTTCAACCACTCCACCAGAAGGAACTTCTCACGTCCTTATACATCTTGCTTGATTCAGGGTGTACGGATTATGGGGTAGCATGAGCCTCACCCAATATCTTCTGTCTTAGCTCACTGTTGGATGGTACACAAATACGCTCCTGGCGCCTCATCACTCCATCAGCGCCAATCGTAAACTATGGTGCCTCGCCTTGAGACATCCTATATTGGATCCTAGTCAAAGTCAGGCCGATCTCCTACTTATGTTGGATCTTTCCCAACCGGTCAAACAACAACTCCAAAGTAGACATGGGTCGGTCTGAATCCGAAAACTGAATCTCAACCTCTAACCATGCTAAATCTCTCCGTAACTGAGGTTGTACAGTCAACCGGGCTATCGCCTTCTCCGAGGCATCTTCTGACTAAGAGCATCAGTAACTACATTCGTCTTCCCTAGATGGTATAGAATCTCAAGGTCGAAATCATTGATCAACTCTAACCACCTCCTCTAGTGGTTATTCAATTCGCGCTGAGTGAATATGTACTTTAGACTCTTATGGTATGTGAAGATCTGACATGTCGCTCCACAGAGATAGCGACGCCAGATCTTAAGGGTCTGGACTACTGTCACTAACTCTAGGTTGTGTGTTAGGTAATTCTCCTCATACGTCTTCAGTTGGCGAGACGCATATCTTATAACCTTACTCTGCCACATTAAGACACATCCCGGTCATGGCTTGGATGCATTAAGGTATATCCCCAAGTCCTTAACACCCTCTAACTGTGCTACCCACGAGGCAGTTATCAAACACTTACTTAACTCTTCAAAATTTTGTGGACATGGATCGGACTCAATCAATCGGGTAGGCTTCCTTATTAGGTAAGTAAGTGGTCAGGCTATCAGGCAAAAACCCTTTCCGGATCAACCTTAATCCTCTAGTTGTAACCACATGCCTAAGAGAAGTCACTTCAGAGCTCCAAACTTGTACTTGGACAACTTGGTATAAAGCTCCTTATCTGGTGGAACTCGTAGTACCGTCCTCAAGTGTCTTGCGTGCTCCTCACGGCTCTTAGAGTATGACAAGATTTCATCACTACATACTACCTCGTACAGACCTCCAAACTCATACTCATTCATGCTTGGATATATACAATGTGATATGAGAACAATCTAAACTATCTCTAGTATAGCATCCAACATTCAAAAAAAGTCCAAACATGAGATGAATCATAGATGAATTTGAGCCCCCCTATATGATAATAAACATGCATTTGATTCTCCATCAAATCATAAACACAATACAGAACACAATAAACTAGCATGATTTGTGGATTTTCACCCCAAATCCTAGCAAAAGGACTACACACACATCATGAGAAATTTTGGCATGGTAACATTTAGAACAAGTGACATGCCTGCAAACTAGACTTGAAAGTAGGAACATAGGTAACAGAATGGAGTAAATCAGATACATCAATCCAAAGTTATAGCAAAAACAAGATGAAAATAAGATCTATGATGAGTTGGTTGGTGAATTGGTACCTTTACAATCAGTCAATAGCTCTTTATATAAGCCTAAATTGTAGTCCCCTCTAAAAGGAATCTTCAATCAAGTGTCAAGAGTTAGTTAAGCAACTGGTAGGCTACCTCGAGTTACTTGACTTCCTACCTCGAGTTGGTCATTTTCACAACATCGAGTGACTTCACCACCTTACTCAAGTACACGTAGTTCGGTTGAGTTTTCTTCTTAGTCCGAGTTTATGAATCTTCTTACCTCGAGTGAAGTCATTCCACTCGAGGTACGTTGAATGTCACTGTAGATTTGCTTCTTAGCTTTCATGATGTTTATTTTCTTAATCAAGTTAATAACATAAAGATATTAAAAAAATATAAATTAAGTTATTTTTTTGAAATTATTATATATAAATTATATTTTCTGTAACTGTATTTTTTTTAAATCTTAACCCTAGCGATGACGTGACAACCGAGATCTTATATGTCATAAAAAAAATAAACTAATTGTGTGACGTGGAGTTTATTTTTTAAAATCAATTTAATAACATAAAAATGTTTTAAGAATATACAAATTAAGTTCTTTTTTTAATTATTATATTTAAATTATAATTTCGTAACTATATTTTTTCTAACTATATTTCTTAAAAAATATAAATATTTTTGTAAAAAAAATAATTTAAATATTTTGTAATATATATATATTTTTAAAAATAAATCGTTCTGAATTTTTGTAAAGTTTTATATCAGAAAAAAAAATTCCCAACAAAAAATTTTTTTTGAAAAAATATTTATCACAAAACTAGATTTTTATAAAAAAAAAATTATTATTAAAAAAACTAAATTTAGATTTTTTTCAAGTGTCCCTAATATATATATATATATATATATATATATATATATATATATATATATATTCGTATTTTATTATTATTTTTATACCGTAAATATTACGAGTATATTTTTATATCAGCTTTCACGAGTATATATTTTATATATATTTTCTGTATTTTATTTTACGTAAAAATTCAAAAAAAAAAAATCGATTCGAACGTCCTTTACGAATTATTTTTATCAAACTTATATCTCTTCTTTTCTCCTTTTTCATTCTTTCTCCCGCTTTTCTTTCTTTCTCCTTGTCTTTCTCTCTCCCCAACTTCTAGATACCTTCTCTTTTCTTTTCTTTTCTTCATCGTATTTGCTGCAGCTACAACCCTTGTTCTTCAACCACCCTACATCTTCACTGCATGAGCAGCCCTAACCTTCTCAGCTACGCCTAGCCTCCCTGCAAATCGACCCCTCGTTCACCTTTTGATCTTTTAGTCACTTCACCTTCAACGTTCATCTCCTATGTATTGCACCCTCTGCCCAAGCACACTCCACACCCTCCTAGCTTCATGTAGTCTAACGGCCGACTCCTCGTCCCGCCCAGCTCACAAGCAAGCTCTTCGAGCCTAGCTCTATTCTTCACCCTTCACTACAACCACCATCAACCCTCGTTACTTCTTACCACTTTCAACATTTCTTCTCTTTCTTTGGGACACACACAACACCATCTCTATATCTCTTACCCTCTCCTCGTTCTCCTCCTTTGTCGACGTCCTTCTCCTCTCCCTCAACACCTCGTTTGCCTCGTCTGTAACTCCTCCCCAAGCAAGTCTGCAGCCTCAATGAGTCAATCATATCTTCCTTCATCTCCCATACACAAGCAATTGTGGCCTCCTCAGTCCTCACCTCCCATCTCCACCTCACTACAGCCTCGCCTTCACCCTTTGTCTCACCACCGACGAAACCACTGCCTCATGTGCCGCCCTCACCTGTAGCTGGAGCTCGTCGCCCCGCTGCCATGCACCCGCCCTAGTGCCATATAGAACCGTCACCACCGTGAAGAAAACCGCTGGCCGCCGCCGTCTCCAAAGTTTTCCAATTATTTACGATCGGCCCTTGGGCCTTTAGGTATACATGCAAATACTTTCCAAAAAGTTTTTTACGTTATTAGCCCATGTTTTATGTATTTAACATTTTTGCCCTTGTTTGGATATTCATAGAAAACGGCCAAACTTTCTATTTACGTAAACCCCGTGAAAAGTATTTACAGTTTATGGCCAAGTTCTATATTTGTATAAAGGGTCCAAATTTTTGGATTTGCACATTTTGTCCCATAAAAGATATTTACAGTTTTTAACTCAAGTTTAAAATTACGAGTTTTAAACTATAGTTTTATATATATATATATATATATATATATATATATATATATATTACATCATATGACCCCAAGTTTAGCACATAGACTTAAACTTGTATAGTTGATGTTGTTAGGTTTGGAAGCACCTTTACATAAGGTTTTAGCTCAAGTTGAAGTTCGACAAGCATCGATCAACCCTTGTTGGACAACGGTTGTTGCATGTTATAAGTTGTGGGTTACGGTGTTTGGATTGATAATATACCTAGTTGGATACTCTAGGTACTCGATCATTTGGATGAAAGGGTAATGGCAAACTCTAAGTGAATTACCATGCTCTTTCAAGTGGGATTAAGTAAGTCACTTTTACACCTATTAGATGATGTTTTGTGATGATCATATAAGTATAAGAGTTGATTGTGGATCTTTGCTTTGTTAAGTTGTTGTGAGATTAATAAGTTTTGTTTTGGCTTTGAGTGTATTTGTGTAAGATTACCGAGGCAAGTGCATGTGAGCTTTTATACGAACATGATTAAGTTTAAGTCATTTTATCTTGTTACATGCATGATTTGAGGTTTTGAAAGATGTTGACTTTGGTATTTATGAACTATGCATGTGTGGTGTTTTAAGAAAAGAAATATGTTAACAATTGATTATGAAAGCTTTTGATGTTGTCTTTGATTTCAATGTCAATTTGTCAATGTTGATGATGATATGTTTTGCCTTGCATTTTTGGTATTTTTAAAGAACTAGATTATTGGTGTTGAGTATTTGAGTGGTAATTTAGTATTTGACTACATCAGACAATTTTCCAATTTTGTTATGAGAGAGATGATTTGATCTTTGACCACAGTGGACAATTACCCAATTTTTTTATGAGAGAGATGATTTGGTCTTCGACCAAAACGGGCATTTTGCCAATATTGTTATGAGGGAGATGATTTGGTCTTTGACCACAACGGGCTAATTTGTCAAACCTGTGTTTATTTTCATGATTTTTTGCTCTTCAATTTAGACGGGTCATGTTTACTAGTGGTAAAAGTCATGATTTGTGCGGGCCGAGGTTATGTCCGAGCATTATGGATGGTTAGGACTGCACCTGATCCGTGATTGCCATGATCATCCTATGGTTGGGGTTTAGGAGGCACCTTCGTGTTCAACGTGGGTCGAATATGTTTTGAAAGCAATTGTTGAACTCTTGATTTGAATATCGTTTCTAAAGTAAAGAATGTTCGAGCATGTTTTCGTATTATTATTTTGAATGGATTCTTGGTGATGGATCTGAGAAAGGAGATAAGATTCACTTTGTTATCACATTTTGGTCAACTAACCATTATATACATCATATACCGGTTTGACATAATGATGAATTTATTTGAAGTGTGTTGATTCTTGAACTATTTTGAGTATTATGAGTATATTTGAGGCATGTTGATTTTGAACTCTTTTGAGCATTATGATTATATTTGAGGCATGATGATTTTGAACTCTTTCGAGTATTATGAAGATATTTGGAGCATGTTGGTTTTGAACTCTTTTGAGTATTTCCTATGAGTGATCTTTTGACATGACTTATGAGCATATTTAAATCACGTTGTTTATTGAACTCTTTTGAGTATTTCTATAAGTATCATGTGATATCATATATGATTTATATACTTGTTTAGTTCATATATTACATTGTTTATGTATTCGCTTAGTCTAGTGGAAGACTAAACCCAATACGGTGGGGTTGGTTATGTTTTAGCATGATCAAGTATGAGATCAGTTCAGGGGCATGAAGGTCAGGCATCCTAGTGGAACTCTATGTTTTGAGATTGAGCTTGGGTAGCCTTGTGTTTTCTCTAGGACTTATTCCTAGCTTTTGTTTTATGTCTTGAGTTGGTGAGTTGTGTTTCTAAACTCTGTTGTTGTTGGCCTCAAGTTGGATCCGGATGTTGTTGTTGTTCTTTTTGGATCGTTTTTATTTGACGTCATGGATGAAAGTTGGTTTCCATACCTCTATCTTGGCAAGTTTTTATGCTCGTTGTTTCATCTCTTTATATAGCCTGAAGGAGTCCTTGTCTAGGCTTATGGCGTTGTAGCATTATCCCAATTTGGGACATTATATATTTAATATATTAAATATTATTAACTTGATTTAAAAAAATAAATTTCACATCACCTAATTATTTTTTGATGGCATGTAAGATTACGGTTGCCACATCATCGCCTATGTTAGGATTTTTGCCGGAAAAACAAGGCATTATTTTTGTTAAATACGTTGATGATTTGTATTGCTCCTAGTAATTTTTAAAGTTGATATTTTTGGTTATTTATCCTTATTTTAATAAAAAAAATGAGTAATATATTGATTTAATGGTGATGTTTTCTAATTATTATAAATTTAAGGGTAAAATGGGTATGTGGGTTATTAATATAAAGATGAGCAAAATCAAGGCTCTTATGTTTCTAATGAGATAAATTATGTCATTATTTTTCAAAAAAATAAATAAATGAGGAATTAAAAAAATTCTGACAATATTATTCATTCTCTCTCCTAATCCGTAGATTATATTTTCATAACTATTTTGACATCATCAATGACAATAATATTATCTCTTATCTCTCCTAATTTGTAGGTAACGTTTCCAAAACTACTTTGACGTCATCAATGACAACAAATCGGACGGTTTCCTCTTCAATGTTGAATATGCAAAATACACAATACATATATTTCGTATAAAACCAATAGTACTTACGCAAGTTATTTCGAAAATTTAGTTACAGAAGCAAAATATACACAAAGTAGTTTTTAAAGTCTAGTTAATTAAGCACCAAATACATAAAGCAATTACACAAAGCAAATATGCAAGAGTTGTGAAGAAAACCTTCGGTGAAACCTATATTACACTTGTGTATAAGCAACGGATACACAAAACAACTACACAAAGCAGTTTTGTTTAAAATATATAGTAACGACCTAAAGTTATTTCGGTAGTTAAGTTACATAGTCAATAGTTACACAAGACAACAATTATACAAAACAACATATACACAAACCAAATTCAAAATTTTACTTACAAAAGCAACAGATGTACAAAGCAATTTCGGAAATTTAGTTACCGAAGCAACATATACACAGAGCAATTTCGGAAATTAAGTTACAAAAGCAACAGATACACAAAGTAGTTTCGAGCCTTTTCGCCCAATACCTGTAACAAATTTTCGCACATTTGATGTTCCGATTTGTAAGAAGTACAAATTTTGATTTGAAGAAGATGGAGAAATCCGGAGAAGATGAACCGCGTATTGGGGGGAGAGAGAGAGAGAGATTTGTTAAAGGAAAACGCAAATTAGGGGGGAGAGGGGGTAATATTCCGAGTAAATCGCCCAGATTCGGTTACCAAAATTTTCAAAACCGTTTCTTTTTTAACTGTTTTAATACCTTATTTTACGTTTTTACCCTTAAATAATTTTATATATTACAACCACTAACCCACGTATTTACCTTTAATTTTAATTAGAAAAATTAAGGGGTCTAGTTTGTACTTACGATACAAAAAAGACTTTACCAGACCAATCTTCTCTAAATTTAACACATAACAAATTAAATTTTAACACAATTTAATTTATTACAATATATTACACTTTTTATTATATATTCATATGTAGTGGTGTAATTTTATTTTTAGGTTTTGCATCTTAACTTTGCAATTATTTTTCAATCTCTTTATATATTTTTATTTTTAATGAAGTTTTTATTAAAAATCTCTTTTTTTTATTAAGTAGTTACACATTTACTCTATATATATATTTTTTAAAATAAATAAAATTATAAATAAATTTAAAGTATTAATTTTTTTTTACAAAGTTTATAAATATGTTGTGTATAAAGAGTTAAAATGCGATTTAAGGAATAATGAATGTTAGGAAAAAAGTAGAGTGGATTTTATAAGCTGAGATTAGGGCTGATCATAGGTCCAAAACCGAACCGAACCGCTAAAAACCAAACCGAAAACCAATTTTCCAAAAACTTTGGACTGAAAACCGAACCTATAAAAGTAGGTTCGGTTTCGGTTTGTACCAAAAACCGAAAACTTGAAATATGCGAACCTAAAACCGAACCGATTATCTCGGTTTCGGCTCGGTTTCGATTTCGGACCTAAATGAACCTAAAATTAAAACTAAAAAATCTCGATAACATAACAATAAATAAAATTTTCAATTCTATAATAATTTTAGTATAAAGAGTTGAAACTTAGAAAAGTAACAATCTCATTTAAGCACTAAATACTAATTAAAATTGCCACAACTAAAAATAACAATTCTATAATAATTTTTTATTAAATGAAATTCGGTTTTCGGTTTTTTATCGGTTTTTTCGGTTTTGGACCGAAACCGAACCGAAACCGAAATTATAAAAAATACGGATCGAAGACGGAACCTAAATTGTCGGTTTAGGTTCGGTCCGGACCGAAATTCCTCGGTTCGGTTCGGTTCAGGTGAACCGAACCGATCTTGCTCAGCCCTAGCTGAGATGGCGGAGAGTGTGTTAAGAAATGTTGTGTAGAAACTTACCCTTGTGAATAACACGATGGTAAGTTTGGGTTGGGTCAAAAAGACAAGTTTGAGTCGGGTCAATTTTATTTCAGACACTTTAAGGCATATCGAATTTGTGTGTATTGTCATGTCGGGTTTACATGCTTTCAACTTGAATTTATTGCTTTGTGATGCTTGTAAATTTATTTTCTTTACTATTTACTAATTTAAATTTATTTTATTACAATAACAGTTTATGAACATGATTGATGTTTGTTTGACATAATTTAACAAGACTCTTATTTGGACCCATTAAAATTGATAACGCCGCCCATAAAAAAAGCAGGCCTCTCTCGCACATAGTGTGTGAGAGAGTAAAAAAAATTCAAAAAATAATAATAAAAGCATCGAAAAGAGGCTGAGTCGGGCAGTGCTTTTGCAGGCATTAATGTCACTCCCCTTCCCAAAGCTCTCGCACCTTATGTGCGAGAGGCTATTTTTCGGTCAAAAAGTGACTTAGTCGGACGGCCTCGTATGCCGTGTTTGTCGGGTCATGATATTTCCAAAGCTCTCGCACTTTATGTGCGAGAGGCCAAAAGTACAAAATTTTTATGTGCATTTATTCCTCCCATTCCCTAGATATTCCTTACCTTCCCATGCCTGATTCCCTAACCCGTGATCTTCCTCTCTCCCCGTGAGCCCCTTTCCTTGCCTATGTCTCCAGCTCAAAAAAAATTATCATTCTCACATATGTGAGAGAAGGATTTGAGAGCCCAAAAAAACGAGCTAAAGAGAGAGTTAAGTTTATAATCATTTTCAAAAATGGTATGAACGGAAGCTGATGGAAAAGCCATAAGGAGGAGACGTGCGGAAAGAATTGTGCAGGAAAATGCCGCTATACACGAAGTTGCGCAAAATCCGGTAACCTTAAATTAGTAAATTTATATTAGTGTATTTTAGAAAAATTAAGTTAGCATATTTTAGATGATATTTAAATTAGTAAATTCACATTAGTATATTTTAGATGAAATTTATGTTGGTATATTTATATTTGTAGATTTTAGGTGAAAGGTAAGTTAGTAACTTAAGCTAATAAAATCCGGTAACCTTAAATTAGTAAATTTATATGAGTATAATTTAAATGAGAAGATTGGTGAAAGAAGATATTTTTTGTATCTTAGATACAAACTAGGCACCCTAATTTTAACAATAAAAAATAAAGATAAATGAGTTGGATAATCATTAATAGAGGAAAGATTTGAAGATTATAATAAGTAAAAGATGATTGTGTAGAAGGTAGGATTCGAACTCTGGACGAGCTGTCCCTCCCTACCACCCTTATACCAGTTGGACTAATTAAACTTTGTGTATTATTTTGATGATACACAATATTAATACACAATTTCAATTCCACAATATTTATACATAATTTAAAATACACAATATTAATAAATAAAAGACTTGTGTAACCAAAACCTTGTGTACGAAATACCTTTCACTAAATTTCTTTCCTGAATAATATGTAGGTACATTATGTATACTCGAGTCATTTTATATCGCTCGAGTATTTCGTACACAAGGTTTGAAATTATGTATCACTATTGTGTAATTGAAATTGTGTATGCTCGCGTATTTCGTACACAAGGTATTTTGTTACACAAGTTTTTCATTTATTAACATTATGTAGTTGAAATTATGTATCACTAGTGTGTAATTGAAATTGTGTATTAATATTGTGTATCATCAAAAGAATATACAAAGTTTAATTAGTCCAATTGGTATAAGGGAGGGAGGGGCAACTCGTCGAGAGTTCGAATCCTACCTTTTACACAATATAATTAAGAGGAGAGAGAATATAAGGAGAGATTCTAGGAAAATTTTAATTACTATTTCCTATTTTAACATATCAGCAAATCCGTTTACATTATTAATTAAGAATCTTTTATTTAATATAGGAGAGAGAATATCTCCAAATTAGGTAATATCTGTTATTGTTTTCTAATTAATCTTTTTCTACATAATTTTAAGTGTCTACTTTGTCTACACATTACAAAACATACCTACTATATACACAAAAATACGTTATGTACCTACTTAACCAACTCACCCAATTTAAATTAGTATATGTAGATAAAATTTAAGATAGTAAATTTATATCAGTGTATATTAGATGAAATTTATGTTGGTATATATATATATATATAATCGTACACCGGGATGGTGAGTATTAAGGGTTGAGATTTAGAGTAGATATCATAATTAATAATAACTACGAATAATAATAATTAGAAATCCAACAATAACTACGAGTAATCCACTCAACCAACAATAACTACGAATAATACATTAATCGATATGGCACCTTCGTAACAAAACTAATAATAATTACGAATATGTTCTCATGTATACACGTTAGGGGTGTTCTCATATGATCTATACTTTATATATATATATATATATATATGAAATATAAGTTAGTAAATTTATATTACTATATTTTAGAAAAAATATAAGTTTACATGCAACTATATTTCTTTGGATTAAGTTAATAAATTTATACATGCAATTATAATTTTGTACATGCAATTCTAAATTTTAATATCTTACATGCAATCATAGATTTTAATATCATACATGTAATTATAAATTTCCACATGCAATTATAGATTTTGTACATACAATTATAGATTTAAATATCTTACATGCAGTTATAATTTCCCACATACAATTATAGATTTTAATATCTTACATGTAAATTATTATTTATTTATACAATTATTTATTCTTGTCATAAATTATAAAATATACAACTTAGTAGGAACTTTCAAAACCGACCCACTATTCATATGTCATGTCGCAACCTAGTAGTAGATATAGGAGAGCCGTTCACGACACAAAACATGGACGATTTATCACATCTTAGATTCGACGCCTCTCCTACACACTTTGGATGTCCGTACACCCCCAATCCCATCCCCATATTTTTCTACTACATGCAGAGAGGATATCGATCCAAACACTCAACCTCAACTTGTTGAACGGCCGAGACGTGGAAATGATGTTGATTTAAACGTGGAGTATGTGGAGTAGGACGAATTTTAACTGTCTGCTTATCAAGAATCATTAGTGTAACCCTCAACCGTCCATCCCTCATCTCACTATCCTTCGCTGGATGCAGGTCTGTCATTTGTTGGTCTATCGGATTGTGCTTTGCAACCCGATGTGAATCCAACAAACGTGTGGCCGCATGATATTCTTGATACTCATACTGGACAACCTCTCATTACTGATATATTGGTCGATTACGGGACGCATAAAAAGAGAGTTATTTGGATCGATCTGGAGGCAAACATAAGTTCCTATTCGTTATACTTAAAAAATGACATTCACAACTTTCAAAGTTGATAATAATATTTATTTTATTCAATAGATTGATGTACGAAGAGTACGGAGAACTAGCGCGGCCCTGATGCCTTGCAACGTACATATATGAACGTCCCGTGGATGTAGGGTGGCGGGCATTAATTGATAACTCGGGGTTGCGTCCATTATTCACGATCCATATGAGTAATGTGCATCGTACACTTATCCATTCATTAGTAGAGAGGTGGCATCCCGAGGCGAACTCATTTCACATGCCTTTTGAGAATATAAAAATCACATTGAATGATATGTTTCACATTATCAGACTTTCCATATACGGACTTGACCTGACATTTTTTGGTTCATGGACGGATATACGGGAAACGACACATCATTTATTCGGGGATTGGACAGAGGTTGAGTGGCATCAGATCTGTGTGAATAACGGATTTTGTACAACAAAGATTGAATCCAAGATGGAGGCATTGATCGAGGGAGGTGGCCCTGTAGAAGCGATTGCGTATGTGTGGCTATTGTTGTTTCTCGGCTTTTTTTTTATGGACAAGACAGGCAACAAGGTCAAGTGGGAAATCTTGACCTTCGTTCAAGATCATACACGTACTCATCAGTTGGCATGGGACACATCCACCCTTGCTAACATATATCAACAGTTGGGGGAGGGCTCGCGCACAAATACGAAGCAGATGGTCGGCTACACTTGTTTTTTTCTTCCAAATAAAAGTGTTTTTGTATCAACATTTGTACTTATTGGATCCAACATTGGATCTCTACATACTTCCCGTGTTTTGAGGTTGATGCGAGCATGAGGCGTCGGAGCAGAAATGACCCCGTGAGCACCGAGAGCTTTGTAGATCATACGTATGTGCGCTCAAAGACACGTTTATCAGAGATATGTGGTGTCTTAGAGAGCATGGACGTCTCTAACGTTATGTGGTTCTCGTACTCTAACAGGTCTATGACATGGACAAGACACCTAGAAGCGTCCATGTATAGAGGGACTATCAGGTATGGCTCGATATTTGAGTCTTATATGCCAAAGAGGGTCGTTCTATAGTTTAGACAGATCCCCCCCACCCATTGGAGGCTCCTCCTAGTGTCTTAGAGAGCATGGACACCTAGAAGCGTCCATTGTACCAGTACGTAGGCGGAGTATATCTTTTGACATGCAGGCTGACCTTTGGAGGCTCCTCCTAGCTCCCTTTTCCATCCCCTTTGTGGGTGTTTTTGGGAGACATTAGTTTAGATTCACATTAGAGTAAGATTGAGAGATCTAGAGTGAGAAGCTTTTGAAAGTGTTGTAAGGACTGACATGAAGCTACATTTGGAGTATTGTAAGACTTGTTTGAACTCATATCTAGTTAAGATTCCTTGCTTTTGCTTGTTTTACTTCATCTTCTTGCTATGGATTGCATGTATGCTTGTATGATGATTTTAGATCTTGAAATGCATGTTGTTGGCTAAGTAATTGTGATTCTAGGGTGAAGGATAGATGGTTATGGCTTGGATGATGATAGATTGGACTTGCATGTTAGTTTAAGATGATTTGTATGCGCGGAACCTAACTCAGAGGAGAAAAATCGACCTGTTCTTCAGGAAAAATCGGCCAATTTTTCTGAGTTGTAGACCGATTTTTCCTTCTGTTGCTCTTTAATTGATGGATCTACATGTTAGGATGTTAGATTGTTGAAATCCTAGTGTTTGTTGAGCATAATCTAGCTTAGGGTGACCTAAAGTTAGCAAACTAATTGAGGAATGAGACTTACCCGGTGATTTCCGCTCTTAGGTATAGAAGATGATGAACTCTAGGTAGTAGTGAGCCAAAACAAGCCGCTATTGGATTGAGTGTGCTAGGATCGTTGCTTAAGATTTACCTTTTCCGAATCTTACCCGGTAAGGAGGGGTTTTGACCCTTAGATAGTGGTCCGGTTTATGAAAAATTCTCAACCTTAGTTCCTTGAGACTTACTCGGTAATAGGACTTTGGTGAAGGACTAGTGGAACATGAGACTTACCGGTAATTGTTCCCATTAGAGAAACACCATTTCCCAACAACCTCAACTTTGTCCTATATGTTTAGAAGCTTGAGGCCATAACCGGAAATTTTGATCTCTAGAATCCGTTTTTCTTACTTTGATCACATATTTTGTACTTGTGTTGTTTGTTTGTGTTGTTTGATTGATAACCTTGCATGACTATGATCTTTGTTTGATCACTATAAAAACTCAACCAAAATTATCATGATTTTCATTTCTTTATTCCTTTCTCTATTCTTAGTCTAGATTTGCACTATCCATGATCACTTGTATGATTTGATTTCACCTTAGTCTTTGTGTTCAACCTCGGAACACTTTCCTTGCTACGAAACGACTCATACACTGTGGGTTCGCTAGGTAAATTAGGAGAATAGAACGAGTTATAAATGTAAGACTTTTTGTGTTACTTCCTAGCCCGAAGAGCGGTGGCAGGAGGCGGGAGAAGGGAAGGAAGAGTTGCTCAAAGCGTGAGGAAGAAGAAACGAAATGTTAAGAGAGAATGAAGGACTCTCGACTCTCTCCCGATACCTCAAAAAATATAGGTATTTCAAAAAGGAGAAATTCAGATATCAGGGTATCAATTTGGTACCGATACCCTAAAATACCAAATATCGCATATGGATATCGGCCATACCCATACCTTTAATCAAGATATCGATATCAAACGACCCCTTAGCTCTTTGACCCTTTCGACAATAGCCAAGTCCATCATAAATCGATCTGGAAAAACACTCCTGGAAAATGGCTAAGAAACTCAGGAGGGCTTTGTGGGAAACTTGATTTGTATGACTTGGAATGTTTTACAAGAGCCTAAAGGCTTGATGATTTGCAAAATAAGGGTGACCTCCCTACTTATACCCTTGATTACTCTTAAGGGAATATTTTGGATAAAGATACTTGTAGGCCATTCTAGAACCTCTGTGGACAGATTTGTGTATAGCAATCGATAAACCGAATAATCCGGTTGAATCTAAACTAGTTTGTATGAATCTTGAGAATTTTAACATGATCTACACAAGTCCACACATTTTCGTAAGCTTTCGATCCCTTTCGGAACATTTTGGGTCCATCAGGACCGTTCAGTACGCTTATGGAACAGTCTAGATAACCTTTCTCATTGAATCTCGCAAAGTTTGTGCCTTCCATCAAACTAAATATTTAACCCTTAGACATCACTCGATCAAGTATGATTTCCCCGCCTGCCTTGTAAAAAATATCTCATACTTCCATCAATGTTGTTTATATACCTTAAATGACACACTTCACACATGCAAGTTAGAGGTCAAGGGCGACTTTGTCCACCTCACTAGGGGGGTCTGGAACAAGATTTAATGGAGGTGACGTGATATCTTGTGTAGTTTGGGACGTATGACATTCGTTCGAGCTTTTAGTGTTTGGATTAGTATGATACTTGGTCTCCAAATATTAGCAATGCCATTAAGACTTGAAAGGTTTCAAAGTTGAGGAAAATATGAGATCAATGGACAAGAACATCAGAGTTATGTACCTCTGCAAAAGGCTTGAAGTTGTATTGCGGAACGAAGTAAACCAACGAAACTTCTTCGGGCCAGATAAGAACGGATTTTTCTTTGGATTATGCTGGTTGTTCGTCCTCGGACCTCAATCCTACTAGCATCTAGTTCAGCCATCTAACCAGCTCTTAGAATAACTTTCTTTTTACCAATCTGGCATTATTGGACACTTATAGTTAGTCACCCATAGTAAAGCATGGGATTTAGATAAGTTAATACTATAACAACTAAGAAAAAGGAACCTAGTTGTTCAATTAAGAAAAGTTGCCAATTAGGGAAAGGGCTTTATAACTAAAAAAAAATGAAACGACACAGAGCAGCTACACAGGTAAAAGGAGAAGTTGCAGCGTGGATAATTACCTAATAACCCTGCAGTCCCACCTTTTCTAGTACTTTCTTGCATGCAATGACTTCATCCGAACTAACATTAAGAAATAAATTAGAACTGAATATTCAGTCAGAATGATAGCAGACAAAAGAAACAGTTTACCTTCCTACTACAGCATCAGGTGCAAGAATGCTGAATCTAACTAGAAACTCATAGCATTGCTTTCGAGTGGGATATCCTACACAACTTATCCTGATTGCCTCCATAACTTCCTGCAAACATAATAATAAGTATTTTGAACATGCAAAACCCGCATACCTAATCCTGTATGCAAGAAAACTATCCATGGATCTGAACTTATACTCACCCCACATCTTAGCTGCTGTAAGACATTTTTGTTTTCAAAAATAGCTGGTTTAAGAACATTATTTGGCTTCACACAGCGAATATAATGAGGCTCAGTGGCACTCAATGTTTCAAGCAATGACTGCAATTGTTGCTGCATTGAGTACAAAAATAAACACTTCAGGCACAGTATAGGTGGATAAGCATAGGATAGAATCTGAGAATCTATTGAAGAGAACTTTGAGGACTTAGAAGATTCCTCAGATGATTGTGGAAACAAGCTTGCTACGAAGGGGCATTTGGAAGCAGTTAGAAGATATTAATGTTCAAATTCAACAAGCATGCATCTTGGAAACATACTGCAATAAAAAAATTCAACAAGCATGGATCCGTTTGGTAGGTTACCTAGAAGAAAAAAATTCAACATTGATCAAATTGAACAAATTCAACAAGCAAACGATCTCAACAAACAGGAACATCTGTCAGTATAGCTCCATTAACTTACATCATCAGCATAGTGCCAAATGGTGAAAACAGTACGAGACAATTTTGGCTTGCTGAAACGCTTGTGCTTTTGAAATGTCTGATATAGTTTTTGGGAAAACGTTTCATGCATGGATCTTGGAAACATACTGCAATAAATACAAAGATCAGAGAAAGCAAATTTCACCCTGACCAAAATCACTACCATGAAGCATTAACCATTGCTTACCAAGCTTCATCCAAGAGAGCAATGATTCCCCCAGGTTTCTGAAAATAAAGGTGGACAGGTAAAAGTGAACATATATGAGTAAAGCGAGAAAGCAGTTTTAATCGATGAGGGTGAATGTACTATGAATGTGGGGGGAGCACACTTAAATAAAAGGACTGATTATAGAAAATAAAACTGGGAGTTGGTATCAGCTCTGTGTTAAACCTTAATCAGTTCAACAGTCTAAATAGTAGTTGTTCGTAAACAAGAGAGGGAGATATAATCCTTCTGTGTGCTTTTTACAATCGTCGCAAAAGCTTAAGGATGAACACCAAACCTACTCGAATGGCATAAATAAAACTGAATGGCACGAATGCCGGGTGCTTTTGTCATTGTGTCTCGTTTGACAGCAAATTGCATGTTAAGATCTCACACCAAACCTACTTGAACTCGAATGGAGCCCTTCCTCACAACCGGATCAATTAGTATACAGAATTACATCTTTTTGTTATAGAAAATTTTTTCTCAAAACTGTTTTGCAAAAGTTAGATCAAACTTGAAATAAATACAAACATTTCAGTACCAATATATGCGTCTCAACGGATCCCCAACCTGCACTACACAACCACAGCACATATATCTTTACTTGTGCTTTCTTCTTGAAGACCTTTAGCAGCCATCTCTGAGCATACAATCTGAGCCTCCTGTAGCCTTCCCTCTTCCCGAAGACCTTCCACAAGCTCTTTACAGGTGCCAACGGATAGAAGTAAACCTCTGTCAGCCATTTCTCTGTACCAAGCATATGCCACAGAGAAGTGTTTCAGCTTACAGTATCCGGCAACAATTACACAATAGGTATCAGCTTTTAGAGGCAATTCTCGAGCCTTCATGTCATTAACAAGGTTCATGACTTCTTGTGGTTTCCCCACTTTTAAGTGTACATATATCAAACTATTATATGTCATCTTATCGGGAGCGATGCCATGATTTACCATCTCACTATGCAAATCGTGTGCTTTTTCAAGATCTCCATGCTCAGCATAAGAATGAATTAGAGCATTATAAATGAGCCTATCAGGCTTCAAACCAAACAGAGACATTTCCTTCCGCAAATTATCCAACAGTGGCAGCCCCAACTTTCTGAATTGACTGATGAGCATATGGTATGAGCTTAGAGACGGTTTAATGCCGCTACTTTTCATAGTTTCATACAACTCGAGAGACTTCGATGCATTTCCAATACCAGAGTACCCCTGGATCAGGGTATTGCATGTTATTACATCAGGTTCTAAACCTTTTTCCCTCATCTCAGTAACCAAATCTTCAGCTTCGTCCAATTTCCCCTTCTTACAAAGTCCATTGATTAGTGCATTATAAGTTACCAGTGTTGGAACAATCTTGTTCTTCAACATTTCATCAAAGAAACCAAAACTTGACTGCAACTTCCCTGCATTCCCGTGAGAGTCAATGAACATATTATATATATTCGCATTTGGTTCAACTCCTCTGCCCCCCATTTCCCTGAGCAACACTTCAGCTTCAAGAAGCCTTCCGTCTTTGCACAGGCAATTTATAAGGGAGCCATATGTTACAACAGTGGGTTTCAAGCCTTCCTCCTCCATAGCTTCAAGGATCTTAAAACATTGATCAAACATGCACTTCCTTCCATAACCATTAATCAAGGTGTTATATATCTGCACAATGGGATGAATTCCTTTCTCTTTCATCTTTTTCAACCATTCCTCCGCCCTCTCAATATCACCCATTTCACAAAACTTGCCAATTAAACAGTGAAATGTAACAGCACTTGGTCTTAGCCCTTTAGCCTCGATCAGGTCAAAAACAGAGAGGGCTTTCTCCAATTTATTGGCTGCACAGTATCCCTTCACAATTATACTATACAAAACCTCAGTAGGTAAAAAGCCACTGTCCGTTATTAGCTTGTTCAGTACCTCTTCTGCCTTTTCCGCCATCCCTTCATTGCATAATCCATTCAACAACATGATACAAGTATAGCTGTTAATCTGAATCCCCTTCGCTAGTGCTTCATCAAAAACTGCCAGCATTGCATTGGCATTATGACACCTCGAATGCCCTTCTAAGAGTATGCTATAGGTAAATGCATCAGGAAGAAACCCATGATTTTTCATATCTTTAAGCACTTCATATGACTTCTCCATCCTTTTCGATTTACAAAAGCCACCAAGTAATGAATTAAAAGTAATAATACTAGGAGGAATATCTTTTAGTTTCATCTTCTCTCTTACCTCAAAAGCAGCCACCATGTCGCCAACTTTACAGTACCCGTCAATGAGGGTGTTGTAAGTCACTTGAGTTGGTACCAGATTTCTCTCAAACATTTTATCAAATAGCTTGCGTGCACAACTCATATTCTGATCTTTACAAAACCCGCTGATCAAGACATTATAAGCAAACACGGTAGTGCCAACACTAGTATCCATCAACTGCAAAAGTTCCATTCCCGTCTTCAAATCCCCGAGTTTAACAGCCGATTGCACGGCCTTTGCATAGGAAAACCTGTCAAGCCGAATGTCTGAATTAACCGCATCACGAAATACACTAAGGACCTGCTCAAACTGACGAATGGACACCAACCCCTCCAGCAGCAAATTTAAAGCAACAAGATGAGGGGAAACTCCATCCTTCTTCATCAAACCGAACAACTGGACGGCGGCACCCATCAGTTGTTTGGACTCGGAACAGACGGAGAACAGAATGTTAGCAAACGGGCGTTTGAGAGGAGGATTACACATGGAAAAGTGGGAGAAGAGATCAACCGGAGAAGAGAAGAGCGGCTTGGAATCAAGTATGAGGGACTTGACCAGGCTATGAGCCGAATCGTAGCGTTGTTGTTGGATAAGGATTCGAAGCTTCCGCATCTGCTCTTCTTTCTCACCGCCACAGCCATCGGATACTTGTGCTGCTCCACTGTCGTTGCTGCTGCTGCCGGCGGTGGTCTGAAGCTCGAGTTGAAAGGGGAGCGAACAAAGAGAATTGCAGAAGCGGAGAGAGAGTTTTGAGGTTCTGAAGAAGGGTCCGCAAGAGATGGTTTTCAAATGTCTAGCAGTCGCCATGGCTAGGGCTCCCGAGAGTTTACCCAAATGAACACGTGTGAAGGGACAACTGAAAAATACGCCTTCCTTCCAAACCACCGTCACGGGTGAAGGGGCATTCCTTCATACCAACGTTTCACGCTCCTTTCATTAAATATTCTTACAAACATGAACACAATACTTAATTCTATTAAAAATATCGATTTTTTATTTACGACTATTATATATATCAATAATAATTTTCTAAAATTTAGCAACTAAATTTTTTGATGAGGTTTATTTTTTTTACAATAATAATTTTATATATATTAACGGATTGTTTTGAATGTATTTTCTATTCTTTTTATCTTTTAGAATAAATATATTTTCAAAGTATAAACTATAATGTATAAATTTAGAAAACATCTTAAAATAATAAGTTTATTGATTCTTGATATTTCCTTTTTCTTATACAATTTTTCATAAATATACATATATTAATTAACTATAACTTTTTATATAAATTTAATTATTTTAAAAATTTTCCAAATTAGTATTTAACCAATTAACAATAGGAGGAATTGCCCACCAACCTTATATACTAGCTCGAAGTTTTTCCATCTTTCGACGTGGGACCTTATTATTTACAACACTTACAAACCCATCACTAAAAGTAACTAATATTTGTCAGCTTATATTCTAAGATAATATCAATGTATTTCTTTATTTTGAGATATGAACTTGCTTTCTACATGTGTATATATGGTTTGAAGGTGTCATATATTGATGTGCAAGGAGGCATAAGCATCAACTAATGGGGCGTATACAACAATTGTATTCAAATCGAAGAATAGGCAAAAACTGGAAGGCATGCATAAGGCTATACAATTCATGGAAGCTCTAGAGATCAATAAAGTGATTTGCTAGGCATGCGATTGGGAAGATGTGGCAACTGATAATATATGTGGTGTTATAATCGGGAATATGTGTCAACCGATAAGTTAAGTGGTGTTGCTCGTGGTTTTTGTTATTAATTTATCCTGAAATTGATGTAAAAAGGATCTAGAATCAGGTTAAATTCGGGTTGAAGTAGGGCATAGTTGATGTAAATTATAAACCTTAAGATTTATTAATGTTGAACGATAGTTTTTAGGATGTGTAGGTTTATTTTGGCTATGTAATTTCTTTATTATTGTTTCTTACCATTTCAAAAATATTAGTCAAGGCAAAATTGTAAAGTCGGGTGCCATCAGTATAATATTGAAATTATATTTAATTCTGAGATACTGAAGCATGGTATATTTGATCAAATCCCAACTTTTGGGATAAAGTTTTTGACTTTGATCGTAATTTTAAAACAAAGTACCACGTGATAGATACTTAGTAGGTAAGTTTTAAGATCTATATTTTATTTTAATTTTTTTGAAATTCAACATTATCAATTTAATATTTCGTTTTGTCTACTATTTAAACGTAGATGTTGTCGGTGAGATTGATCATATATCCCGTGTTCAAAATAATGTTATGTTGTCATTCGAAGTAAAAGACATAACTGAAGGGTAAATTGATCCTTTCATATTAAGGATGTTTCGTAAGCATATACTTATTATTAATGTATTATATATCATAAACCATGTTAAAAATAATTTTACGTTGATAAGAAACATTAATCAGTCTGTTGACTTATGCAAGAATATTAGATTGATATTAACTAATATGCATATTATTATAATTATTTTTTTATTGCGGTTGTACTATAGTTACATTGTTATTTTAATATTTATTAATTTATTTATTATATTTATCAATGTTGTTCCTTGAGTTTCATAAAATTCAAATTTTATGATGCATTTGCGATTTTTTAGGATAAGTGGGCATTAGTAAGGAGCGACATTGATTTTTTATGAGTCACACTTATTGTCTTAAGATTAAATTTATTTTAGGTGTAATGTTTTCTTATTTTCTTAACAACATATAATATATTGGATGGATATGTGAATTTACAAGTGTGTTGTAGGTCTTTTTTTTTATATAAAAAAACTTCCTTAACAACTTATAATATTTGAGATGGAAATTTAAATTTATATATAGGTGATAATTTATATATTGATTTGTTTTGTAATTTTAACTCATATCATTGGTACTTAACTACTTATAAAATATCAAATTGTTCAAAAATATTATTTTTTTACAAACACCAAACCTCTTCTCCTCTCCACACATCTCTCTTTCTATCAATAAAAGTCGTTCCGGTTTGCCATATACACGGCAATACATTACTTCAGACACGCCAAAATATATGTACATCCTAAAGCGTAGATAAGGTACGTGCGTGTGGATATTTTTTTTCTTAAATAAAATGTGTACATTTGTACGCCTCACAAGGCGGACACTTGCATTTCTTATTCTTTTCATGCCTCTCTTTTATGAAGAATAATACTAAACGAAATAACAAAGTCCATTTTGTAGCTAGTACCCTATCCATTTCCTCTGTCAATTTCTTCTCTTCACTACCTCAAGAAGGTCTGCAATTACGTGCAATTTCACCCACCGACAGCAGCTTCTCTTGAGTGCATAAAGCGACAACAATGATCAGTAGGGGTGTTATACGAGCCGAGCCTTAGCATGCTCAAGCTCGGCTCGTTTATAAACGAGCCGAGTCCGAGCCGAGCCCGAGTAACTCGTCTAAAATAATGCTCATATAGTGTTATTTTAGACGAACGAGCCGAGCCTTAGCATGCTCAAGCTCGGCTCGTTTATAAACGAGCCGAGTCCGAGCCGAGCCCAAGTAGCTCGTCTAAAATAATGCTCATATAGTGTTATTTTAGACGAACGAGCCGAGCTTTACCCGAACGAGCCGAGCATTGGCGTGTTCAAGCTCGGCTCGTTAATCAACGAGCCAAGCCCGAGCCGAGCTTTTGACGAGCCGAACACGAGCCGAGCCCGAGAAGCTTGTCTCATGTATCAGCCCTAATGATCAGGAAGAAGGGGTCCCGAAATGCAATGGAGGTGTGTTTGTCGTCGTGGGTGGAGTGGATGCGAAGATGATGAGGTTCATTACTTTTTTAATTTCTATTTCAGTTCTATAGTAAGCATATATGGTTGTTACCGTTTCGATTTTTATTTAGGTTTATGTATTGAATTGATGCTCTTGAGTTTGGATGTTGAAAGAGGTTCTTCATTTTAGAAGGTGTAAGATAAGCAATCGTTGGTGCTGTAAATATCTAGTACCAAATTAAGATAATGCATGGTTAATCAATTGACTAGGATACTGCTAGTATTTTTTTGATTACCTTTATTTCTTTTTTTCTTTTTTTTTTTTTGACAAGAAGGTAAGAGATTAGGCTTGGTCAACAACGATTTGTTGACCACCCTATGGCGTCCCTGTGGACGAACAGCTTGACATCATCTGGGATCTCCGAACCGTCAGCAGGGTTATCATGGCCACTTGTTGCAAGACGGTCCGCAACACCATTGTTTTCCCTGAAAATATGATTAATCTGCACATTAAGAAACTTCATTAAGAGAATTGAAATATCCGTGATAATAATGTCCATTTCCCATGGAGGTTTCCAGATTTTTTTTACTGCGTTGATGATCGTAAGATTGTCACCTTCGATCTCAATATTATTTAGTCCCAGGTCTCTAGCTTTCATTAGGCCATATTTTAGTGCGCAAGCTTCCACACCTAGTGTCGATGTTTTTTCACAACGTCCATGGCCAAATGCCATGACTTCTGCTTTGTGGTTCCTTAGAACATAGCCAAAAGCGCAATTCCCATCACTTCTCTTTGATCCATCAAAATTAATTTTGACAACTCCCTCTTTTGGTGCTGACCATCTTAGTTTTCTGGTTTTCCTTTTTTGTGCCGTGTTTGTTGTTTTTTTGGTGCTTAATCTATCAGTGTGATCGTTCCATTCCCTAATTTGATTCTCTACGGTATGTGAGATGTCCACTGGAGTGATATTTTCAAAGATAATTTTGTTTCTCATATGCCAAATGTTCCACCAAGTGAGTATCAGATTGATAATTGTACTATCATCGAGCTTCTCTCTTATTAATTGAATAATTTCTGGGATTTTCCTGTGTGTTATATTCAGGTCTTGTAGGCAACTTTGTGCTTTGGTGTTAGATAAGTTATGCATGGTATACGGACACTTGAGGAAAATATGATCAGCTGTTTCGTAAGGGTGTTGGCATAGGACACAGCTCATAAGAACCGGGACTCTTTGCCTTTCTAGATTTTCTTTAGTTGGAAGTCTATCTAACGAGAGTTTCCATGCAAAGTTCTTTATTTTTGGCATGATATTCAAGTCCCATATCCACTTGTTGATGTATGGATCCATTTGATTTGTTCTCAGTATAAGTTGCATTGCATCTCTAGTGGTGAACCAACCATCTTTACTAGGTGCCCAGTAGACCCTATCCCGGATCTGGGAGAAGGGGAGTGGGAGATTTAAAATTTTATCACCGACGTCTTTAGATGTCAATGGTTCAATCAGGTTTCTGATCTTTTCTAGGTCCCATGACCCATTCTTAATGAGGTTATTAACAGTTTCATCTCTATTAATAATGAGTTCTTTGTTTTTAACGCATTGTTCTAATATCTGGTCTCCGATCCAAATATCTTTCCAAATTCTAGTAGTTTGTCCATCACCAACATTCCATTTCAGTCCCTTCTCAAATTCCGAACGAAGTTTCATAAGTCTCTTCCATTGCCACGAAGTGTTTTTTCCCATCGTGTAGTGCCATAGTCGATTTCCTTTAAGGTATTTTTCCTCAATCACTTTGACCCATATATTATCAGGCTCAGCCATAATTTTCCAAAGAAGTTTCATTTGTAATGCTTTATTCATGTCCTCAGCTTTCCTTATTCCAACTCCGCCAAATTCTTTCGGTTTACAAATTTTATCCCAACTGATTAGTGGATGATAGTTAGCATCTTTATTCCAAAAGAACTGTCTATTAATTTGGTCAAGTTCTTTATGTATCGATGCCGGTAGCATGAAGCTTTGCATGATAAAGCTGGGTTTGGCATTAAGATTAGCTTTGATTAGGATAGTTCTTCCCTCCTGAGATAGGGTTGAAGCCTTCCATTTGGATAGCTGTTGTTTGGATTTATTAATGACCTCCTCAAACATAGATTTGTTCACACGACCATTGATAATTGGGCAGCCTAAGTATTTTTCAAGACTTGTGCTTGGCGAGATATTCGTGTTTTGTTGGATCAATCTTTTAGTTCCATTGTCTACATTTCCAGACGTTTGAAAAGCTGATTTATGGTAGTTGACTTTTTGTCCGGAGACTTGGCAGTATTTGGATATAATTTCAAGGACTTTCTTGCAGGCCAAATTGCTGGCTTTTGCGAAAATAATAATGTCATCCGCAAATGCAAGGAACGGAATGTTGGTTCCAGCTCTGGAAATGGGAAACCCAATACTTTTCTTATCTTCGTAGCTTGCTCTTTGGATATTTCTTGCCAGGACCTCTGCGACAAGATTGAACAGAAGGGGAGATAAGGGGTCCCCTTGACGTAATCCCCGTTGTGGATGAAAAATCTTAGTCGGTTTGTCGTTTATCAAAATTGAGAAGGAGGTTGTGGAAATACATTCATTAATCCAACCAGTGAATTTACTTGAGAATCCAAATTTTCTTAGGACAGCCATAATAAATGGCCATTCTACTCTATCGTATGCCTTTTCCATGTCTAGTTTGATTGCCACATAACCCTCCTTTCCTTTTTTCGATTTAAATCCATGAAAGATCTCGTGGGCTATCAAGATGTTGTCGTGAATTGATCTGTTTTTTGTGAAGGCCCCTTGTAGTGGGTGGATTAGCTTTGGAATTACTTCTCTTAGTCTATTCGTCAGGATTTTTGCAATAATTTTATATATTGTTGAGCATAGACTGATTGGCCTATAGTGTGTTGTAGTAGATGGGTTCTCGTTTTTCGGAATTAAGACAATGAACGTATGGTTAATTTGTTTGAGTATTTTCCCCGAATAGTAGAAACTTTTGATTGCTCGGATAACAGTAGGGCCCACAATGTGCCAATATTTGTGAAAGAAGCCAGCTGGCATTCCATCTGGTCCTGGTGATTTGTCACCACCAATTTCTGACATTGCTTTTTTGATGTCTTCATTGGTGAAAGGACTAGTTAATTTTTCGTTTTCCAGTTCAGTAATTTCATGATGAATATTTTCTAGTTGTTTGTGGAGTTCCGACGTATTAATGGTTGTGGCTTTAAATCTATTCTCGTACTCTGAAATGAATTCATTTTCAATATCTTCTTCAACAACTAGGATATTTCCATTATTCTTAACGATTGCTGATATGTTATTGTGGTTCCTTCTACCTGTTGCTTTTCGATGATGGAACTTAGTATTTCGGTCACCAAGTTTTATTGAGCTAGATTTGGCTCTTTGCATCCAGTATTTTTGTTGATATTCAATTAGGCAATCTCTTTTCCTGCATAATCTATTGAGTCTGTCGTTGACTTGTGCCGAAAAGTTCCTATACAGTTGGATTTGCAGTTTTTCGATATTTATGTCGACCTCCCTAACTTGTCTGTTTATGTTACCGAATTTTTCTCTATTCCAAATTTTTAGTTTAGCTTTTAAAAGTGTAATTTTCCTTACTAGATTGAACATGTGGCTTCCTTGGAACTGAGCTCTCCATGTTTGTTTAACCAAGTTCTCACAATCCTTCCTTTGTGTCCACATCATTTCAAACCGAAAGGGTTTGACCTTCATTTGTTCATTAGCACTACGTAGATCCACCGAAATGCGACAGTGATCCGAGGTGGTAAATGCATGGTTCCAGGTAAAGATTTGCTGATAAGCTTGCAGAATGTCCGGTTGTGCCATTGCTCTATCTAGTTTTTCTAGAGTACTGTTCTCACCATCTTTACGCTTTCTCCAAGTAAATTCATTTCCTTTTGTCGCAAGGTCCATCATATTGCAATTCTGAGTGAACATATACAGTCTTTTAAGCTTACTACTTGTGACTGGTGCGCCTCCCATTTTGTCCGATACCTTGAGGAGGTCATTGAAGTCTCCTATGACCAATGTCGGGTGAGAGTTTATGTTAATATGGTTTTCCAATTTGTTCCAAAACGCATCTTTGTGAAGCTCATTAGGTGGAGCATATATAAATGTGATGCATATTTTAACATTAGTGGAAAGATTGGTATGCATCACAGTTACAAATCTTTTTTCTTTCGTAATTACTTCGATTTTTTCATTAATCAATTGATAGCTTTTCCATAAGAGGCAGAGACCCCCTGAAAAGCCGTCAGCTGGGACGAAACAAAGGTTATCAAAGCCCGCTTTTTTCCAGCATATCTCATTTGGTTCAATACTAGTTTTTAGCTCCGCAAGCATGATCATGTTAATATGATCATTCTTACAAGTCATGTTCAGGTCAGTCCAAAAGTTCTTCTTCCTCATACCTCGACAGTTCCAAAATGCAAACTTCATTTAAAGAGATAAAGAAAATTTAGGGTAGGAATGCCCTAAGTTCCTTCCCCTTCTAATTAGTTTAATACATTGTCTAAAGTTCATGATCATAGGTTTATTGCAATTAATCGGTTTTTCTGATAAGTTTTCATATTTTTTACATTTGGTTTTCCTTTTTACTTTCACCTTTACTTCTTTACGGCATTGATAGGATCCTCTAGCAACTAAGTGCATATCATTTCCCATAACCTCGTGTTTTATCAATAATTCTTTACGGATCCTTTGGACTGGGGTGTTCGTACTTTGCGATTTTTCCAATTTATAAGTTAGCTTAAGGGAGGCCTTTTTCCAATTAAGGTTTGGAATAAAAGCAGAGAAAACACAAGATGTTAATCTATCACTGCATTTTTGGAGAATTTTAAAGATTTCTTGGTTCTTTTGATTATTAGGAATGGACTTGTGCCATGTTGGTCTCACTATATTCACCATAATAGCCTTAGAACCTTTGCAATAACCAGACATAACGTTGTCATTTGGCATGGTGAAGCTTCGTCGTTCTTTTCCTTTCGCTTTGCATTTAATTCGCTCATTCCTATTTGCTCGGTCACAGCCAACTATTAGCACCAGCTTAAGGGAGGCCTTTATTTCAAGTTTGGACTCCTTTCATCTTTGAAATTAATTACTTATAGCTCGTTTGGTAGTGCAAGGAATTATTCCCGGTACCAGGAATAATTTCGAATCAATCCAAAATTACGTTTTGTTAGAATTCTTTTAACACATGAAAGTAATTTCATCATTTCCATTTCCTTTTTTTACCCTTATCCGATTTCATTCCGTTTTCATTCCACCGCTCTAACTAAACGAGCACTTATTTCATCTACCAAGTTAATTGATTTGTGTAAAAGGGATTTTTTTTGTTTCTAAAAGTGACATACTAACATTGGTTGTAGTAGGAGTAGAACTTATTTTCATTTTTAATCTAATAAGTAAGGACAATTTTGGTACCTAGGCCTTTTTGAGAAACTAGAGTAGTGGTACCTAAGCCTTTTTGAGAAATTAGAGTAGTAACTAGTCTTTTTAATATTTCAATTAAGTAAATATATCCCAACCTTTTGTATCTATTTTCAAACTCTACACACTCTTTTTTCAAGGGGTACATTTACTAAACACAAAATTAGAAAAAGCCTAGTAAACCAAATTGTTTCAATAAAATAATAACTTTTATAATGTTCTTTAGTCTAGAACATTCTTTTGTTGGTAGTTATTCTTTTTTTTTTCGGTCTGATTTTAGCTTAGAAGTATCACGTCACTCTCTTTATTTATGTTGCTTTCAAGACATTCTCTCATCGTGTATATATTAAACTATCAGCTCTTGAAATGTGATTGACAAGCAAGGTGAAAAAGCTTTATCACCGAGTTTGTTACAATTGCTAAATCACGCAAAATTGTGTGTGAAAATTGCATGGTTATACCGAAAGTATTACTCAATGCTTTTTTTTTTTTCTTTCTCTCTTTTTTCTCTCTCTACCCTTTTTTAAAACTATTTTTCAATGCGTTTTGCCTCTCTCTTGTATAGGTAACACTACGTAATAGGTATTGTTATGCAATTACTAAGTAAAGAGGTTTTTGATTTCTCAAAAGAAGAAATGAATAAAAAATAATCAAAGAGCTTAAGCAATATTTAAATTGGTAATATAAACTTGAATTTGCTGAATATTCCTTGCTCTGTTTCTTGGCTTGGTAACGATAAACTATTTTGACATTGAAAATCATGTATTTCTTGTGGTAATGAATTGCACTTCTGGTGTTTGGTGTCGATGTGAACATCATGTCATATTTTGCTAACATAACAGCCACTAGTATCAAACACTCATACCGTTTAACCTTCTTACTAGTCTTCTTTTAGCAAGGTTCGGAATAATTACACTTCCCCTAATTTTGGTCTATGGGCTTACATATTGTGTTTCTATGTTGATTCTGAATGAGTTATTTATGCAATAAAATTGAAAACTAGATATATTATTAGCCCTATCTCATTTCCTTAGTTTGATTTTTTTTTGTCTTGTTATTTCTTCACTGTCATTTTCATGATCATGTGCAGTTTCATGTGTTGGCAAATGGCTTAATAAGTCGATTCTTTTCACCTGAAGTGGATTTTCATTGCATTGTTAATCTTACTTTTGGTGGTCTCGGAATGCATAGTTTGAAGTTCTATTATACTCGATGTGGAACTCATCTTCGGCAAAATGATCAAGCTATTTATTGCATACCAGTATGCATAGTTTGAAGTTCTTTTATACTCAATGTGGAACTCATCATCGGAAAAATGATCATGGTATTTAATGCACACCAGTATGCAATACAACAATAATTTCTTGACAAAATCTTATATTAGTTGATGATAACGCCACCAAAATAAAATACTAGATTATTTTATTTTTAAATTAGATCTCGTGTAATAAGTATATAACCGAAAATTACAATTTTTGTAAAATAAAAAGCTTATTTAAACATCATCAGAATTGTTTTAAACCAAAATTTACGCTACCTTCACCATTATACATTAATTAGGGGATATTTTGATCAATTAATTAGAACTCTGTATGTAATTTTTTTTGTAAAGTGTGATAGTAAAAAAACACTTAAAATGTGAATTTTCCATATATGAATTTTTTAAATAATTGTGCATCTAAAATAAATACGGTTTAAATAGTTGTCCAGTAGATGTGAATAATACAAATTATATTAAACTAGCTTATTCTTAGTACCTTGTACGGGTTGATATAATATAAATAATTTATTTTATGTTTAAAAAATTTTAAAATTAAATATTTTTGTATTTTGATTTCATAAATACTCGGACATATACAAATGCAGATGTAACATCTAATTTAAACGAAATTCCAACGAAATTAAAATCTAATAGAGTTTAATAGAATTTATTTAAATATTTTTTAAACGGGATTATTTCACAATGAAATAAAATATAATTTAAATAGAAGTTGGGATAAAAATGAAAGTAAGATATATCATAAATAAATTTTTTCTAATTATAAAAGTTGTAGTTAATTTAAACAGAAATTATTTTATTTTATTCTAATGGTAAATGAAGTAAAATATAGTATGAACAAAATTTATTTTTTCAAAAAAAAGAAGGAATTCGGTGGCTTTAATTCCTAGCGCTACACGTAGTGGAAACGAACATGAACACGAAACTAAGTTTTATTACCTCTGTTTTAATATAGTATATAGATGTCGTTTCTTTATCGTGTAAATGCTCCAAATCATAACAAGTAAAAAGTTTCTATATTCTGAAACTTACTCAGTAATGAGAGTACACCATCTGCAATGATTCTAATCTTCATTTCCGGAATCCAAACATGATCTTGAACCGGAATTTCTGACTTGTCTCTTTGTAGCTTCAATAACTTGGTTCACTCATGTGAGTCCGACCATTGGGTGCAAGATACCGCTCATCATTTGATGGGCTGTTTGATTATTCGTACATCACATTACACATTTTCTTGCAAGGGTTTAATACTAAACGTTGTGTTTCGTAAATACTAGCATTTGGAGCTTCAATAACTTGGTTCACTTTTCGTGCATGAAATGAAAGGACATCCCCTTAGGGTGCCTCTATTACTTTAAAACGCGCGCGCGCGCGCGCACATATATATATATATATATATATATATATATAAACAAACAGCTCTTACCATGTAAACATGTAAACACCGAATATATATGACTATACCGCCGAATATATGAATCAGGTCCAGTGAATATTTCTTCCACTAATCACACGCTTTTTTTCCCTTTAATATCGCCTAATCTCAGTCATTTATTTAACGATCTAACGAATACAATTTGTTTTCATTTTACATGGTAAGAGTTGTTTACATGGGAGTCAAACTCTCTCTCTCTCTCTCTATATATATATATATATATATATATATATATATATAGATCCTGATCATATGTAAACAACTCTTACCATATGAACATGTAAACACCGAATATATGTGACTATACCGCCGAATATATGAGTCAGGTCCGACGAATATTTATTCCACTAATCACACGATTTTTTCCCTTTAAATCGCCTAATCTCAGCATCTATTTAACGATCTAACAAATACAATGTGTTCTCATTTTACATGGTAATAGCTGTTTGCATGAGAGCTAACCTCTCTCTCTCTATATATATATATATAATTATATGTAATATTCATTAATACAAATACCATAAATAACCCAAATACCATAAATAACCCTATGCATATATTCTATCAAACTCCAGTTGAAACTGGAGGTTCATGAACAATGAGACTGATTCTAAAATCGATGAAGTGTATATCTAACTCGATGTGCTTGGTTCTTTGGTGTTGGACCGGCTTGTTGGTTAGTTAGATGAAAAACAAGTTGTCGATGTAGACAATTGTTGCTCTTTGAAGTGAGCAACGCAACTCAAGTAAGGGATTGTGACTCCAAGAACATTCAACAACAACATTCTAAACCCCGCTGATATTTTGCTTCCGCACCTGAGCGGGAAACAACTGTTTGTCGCGTAGTAAACCAAGAGACAAGCATGCCATTGAACAACACACAATAACTAGACGTCGAACGACAGAGATCCGGGCAACCACCCCAATCAGCAACTGCATAAGCAATAAGATCCGTCTTTTCAGACGGTGTGATGGCTATACCTAGAGAAAGAGTGCCCTGAATGTACCAGATTATCCTTGAAAATGGGGTTCTCGTGGGGCATGCATGAAACGATACATTTGCTTCTCATCATTGTCTTCACATTCAACTACTTTAAATGTAGAGTATACAGGCGGAGCAGTTGCTACTATATAGTTGAAGAGGTGAAGAAATATATCAGAAAGCATCAATTTACTGATTATAGACGTGCAAACAAAATACATGTATGATATATTACATAAAAAATTCAAAATTACAATACATAGTACAAAAGGTTCATGATAAAAGAAAAAAAAGAAAAAAAGCTCAAAGCTCTAGCATATCAACAACTACCAAGGAAGTCACCTTTTAGGAATTGTCATAATATTTTTAATAGAGCTCAACACAAAAAGCAAACATATAAGTAACCCAACAACAACAAGAATTTCTGAAGCAACTTGGTTAGGACCCCTAAAATAGCAACTGGTCTCACCAATTGTGGCAACAAAACAATGTTTATTAAAATGGATTTTCTGGTGGCATATAGGACGTTTATGGTAGACATGTTGAAGAACTATCAGAGGTAAAAATGTGATATGAAATTAAAAACTGGTTAAAAATGAGATGAACTTGGAAAGTAAAAAAAAACAACATTTCGTTGATAAAAATTGGCTGCGATGTTTCTATTTGTCTAACTCTAACCCAACTGACTCTTATAAATATTTGAGAAGAGTGAAGGATAGTTGTGTTTATACAACAATAAACATGTACAAACTTCATCAGAATTCTCCTATTTTGGAGTTAGACTCTCTTCAAAACTTTCATCTTGTTATCTCGTTTCCAATCATATACAAATTTAGGTCATGATTTAGAGAGTTTTCCGTTTTTACACAACAAACAAGAACGGATTTAGATCGATTCCGTTCCAATCCAAACAAACACGAGATTGGCCTCAAGAGAGACCCGGTGTGCACAGAACTATATAAAACGAATGAAAAACCAAACAAATTTACACACAAAGCTGAGAAAGAGAAGAAGGCTCCCTGATATTTTCGGTGAAATCGTATTCACCGACAAACTCGACGTCCTCTTGACTCCCTTCTCTCTCTCTCGATTTGCTTCTTCGATCAAGTGCGAGCTCTCTCTCGATCTCGTCTTCTCTCTTTTGTTTGCCTTTTTTTTTTCTTTCTGACACTCTCGTCTTTCTTCGTTTTCTGTCGACCTTGTTGCTATCTCTTTTTTATTTGAGTGTCGCAACCCTTGAGTCGAAAACTGTTCGCTCCAAAAGGTGTGTGCAAGCTTTAATATTTATAACCCAAGAAGTATGCTTGAATAATATGCGAACCCACAGTGTACGGATCAATTGTAATAAAAGCAAGAATTCTAGGGGTCGAACACAGGGACAATGGTGAAACAAAGCACGGAATCAGGTAGTCAAATGTGCAAATAACTACGAATTAAAGCTAAAGTCAGATAAAGGGAATGCGGATTCTAGGGATTAAAGCATCTAGTTGTGGTTCCGACTCAATATCTCAAAGGATAATGCGGACAAAGTTGAGGTTTGCAAATGGAAGGTGTTTCTAAGGTGGGAATAGATCACCGGGTAAGTCTCACTACTCACTATCCCAAACCAAAGCTCTTATTACCGGGTAAGTCTCAAGGTACTAAGGAAAGGAACTATAATCTCAAACCAACATACCACCCAAGGGAATAGAATCAACCTTTACCGGGTAAGTCTCAGGCTAACTCACAAAGATGGGATGAAGGCACACTCAAACCCCAATAAAGGATAAACCTTTATTACCTACACTCATGATCTTGGGTAAACAAAACAAAAGAATTACCGGGTAAGTCTCATCCTAAGCTTGCATTGAACCAGGAAAGGTATAACAAGGATAGGATTTGACAAACTTAAACTTCTTAACTCAGATAAGGTTCAGGAAAGGTTCACCTCGTTCAGTTATATTCCACCCCGGCCGAGATGTTCAATGACTGATCGAGGTGTTCTATGGTTAAGGTAAAGACTCGAGCTTTCAGGGTCCTGCTGAGATTAAGATCATTCTATCATCGTCTTTCCCACAACTTTAAGCCAATCACCCTATAATCACATAAGAAACTTAGCCAACAATCATCATGATAACAATAATCAAATTAATGGGAAAGGAATCAATATTCGAACAAGAAAACCTTAAGAAAAAGGTCTCAATAACTGAATCCAATAATCAACAAACAAGCGTCCTCAATCACAAATCAGCAAAGACAACAAACCAAAGGCAATCTAAGAAAGTCTTACAAACTCCTTCAAAAGCCAACTCCAACTATGATTCCTTCCTTCCTTGGACTTCAACCTTCAACTTCCTTCAATTCTTCCTCCAAAACTCTCAAAAAATCTCCAGAAAATCCTTGATCCGAAGATGGCTGAATTGTAGAAAATCCAACCCTTTATATAGGAGAATTATCTTTCAAAGATAAAATATCTTAAAAAGATAATTTCCTAGAAAATATATCCATATCTCTCAAAATAAATCAGCCAAATATAATATCTTCCTTCCAGAAATCCAGCCAAAAATATATGATACCATCCTTCCAAAAATAGAATATCTCAGCCAAAATAAAGATCTCGCCGACGACAAGGTGTTCGCCTCGGTCGGGACGCTTCTCAAGATCACCTCGGTCGAGGTGATACTGTAGTTGACAGAGGTGAATCTCAACTGAATGTAGAATCTCTCGAATCTGGTCCAAAATCAATCTTCTTAATCATTTTCATGCTTCCTGAGATATTCTCAAAGCTCTAGAATGTAGCTCCAATGACTCCTTAGCTTCCTTAGGTCCATTTCAATCCAAAACGTGCCATTTTACCTACAATTATAATGAAACTAGGTGTAGACCTCGATTCCCGCAAAGATAGACAAAACAACCATATAATCAAGGAATATACATCCATACATGCAGATTTATGAAGATAAAACGTCTAAACTAGTCCCAAAATATAGACTATAATACATGCTATCAAAATACCCCATACTTGTCCCTTGCTTGTCCCCAAGCAAGTTCCAAATCTTAGATACAAGATAGAATGGATTATAAGTCAGAAATATCAATGAAAAATATTTCAAAACCTTTTTGGTGGTGTGCTCCACTCATAGATCACTCTAAGAGAATGCTTCATGGCAAATAAAATCAAAACATGATCAAAACATTTTATGAATATAAGAAAGCTGTTCATCTTTGCATAAAATCATAGAATGCATAATAAATCATATTTATCGAAATCAATCATGTATAATCCAATTTAAACCACCAAGTCGATCAACAAGCTCGAGGTCTCAAGGGCTTCTAAATCATCAATTTCCCGAGATGTATATAGGGTATGTGGTGCTAGAATCCGGGAAAAGGATCTTACTTCACTTTGTTTGAAACACAACATCTTCCACCAGTAAGCTTTGCTTATTTTACTTTACTTTTTGGGATGCATGGACAGAGGTGCACAATAACAGAAGCCTAGGAGATCAACAATCATCAATTTCCCGAGATGCCTCAAATCCTTGATGCACATACAATGACCCGTTAGGAATATCGCTCAATTTGACTTTGACAAGACACAAACACCCGACTATATGAATGGTGCCGAGTTACTCATCATCATAATTGACTTCCCCAAACCTATCTGTTTCTTTTAACACTTTCAGCCAACATATCAACTTCACTTTCACTTGCTTTTCTTTGCTTGCTTCCACATTCTCGGATAGGTAAAGGGAGGCAAATATGTATATGAGGGGCTAAAGCATGATCAAGAAGAAGAAGAAGAGAATGAATTGCCTTAATCATCCCAGGAAGAATGTGATAGAACTCATCATGTGGTGTCAACCTTCAAATCCAACATAATTTTGATAAAAACAAAGTATTAAACATGCTAAAACTTCAAACAAAGCATTTTGCAACTTAAACATATCATAAAACCTTTCGAGCATATAAAGATTTCAAAACCAATATGCAAACAGAATCATCATTGAGGTCATATCCAAAGAAGAAGCACAAAATGTTTCGAAAAACTCTCAATTAAGAACCCACCTTGGTCGAGGTGTTCTAGCGTCATCCGAGGTGACTAACCTCGATCAACCATGAACATCCCGATCGAGGTCATAAATTTTTTTTTCCAAACCAGTTTTTGACGTTTTTTTCAAACAAAAACCTGTATGTATGCATGTAATGGAAGATAAACACATAGAGCATAAATAAGACAATAATATCCAATAGAGTCATTACAAGCATATACATAAAGTCAAATAATACATCCAAATACCACATACTTGGTCACATTGTCCCAATGGGTCAAATATAAGTCTAGGAAACAAAATACTCGCCAGACCTAGCTGAACTGCACAATAAATAAAGAAAGAAAATCCATGCAGCTTTAATCCTCGATAGCTAGCGGCGGTGGTGGATGTGGAATGTAGGGGTGCTGGGATGGATCAAAGAGATAGCCCATCATCTGCTGAATCTGAATCTGCATCATGCGACGCTGGTAATGCTGGCTCTCCCCTATGTGATGCATCCATCTATCGGTGTATCTACGCTCATCCCTCAAAGCGCTGGGATATGTCTACCGTCATAGACGCATAAGAATTAATCATCTGCTCAGTCAGCTCATCAATCCGTCGGTGGGCCTCGGGATCTCTGCGTCTACGGGATCTGCGCTGAGGTGGTGGTGGTGGTGCTTCCTCCTCCTCTGTCGCCTCGTCATCAAGGTCGACAACTGGTATACTAGGACCGTAGGTATCAGTACCGGTCTCTATAGCAGCTCATCCATCAAACTCCTCCTCATTATCAACGTCAGCATCTCTGGCATCCTGCATGTAAGGAAACCAGGCGGCGGACCAATACTGTCGGTCAAAGATAGAGAACTAGGACCATAAAATGCCCTGTGGAGCTGTCGTCTCTCATGGCATAGCGACGTAGGGCGTGCTAAGACCACGAGGAACGAGAATACGTCTCGTGATCATCTCCTGAAGTCTCAGCGGCTTTGCAGCCGCAACAAGTGTACACGCAGTCAGATCTAGACCCATGCCAGTATCCAAGCCTCCACAACAGATATCTTCCTTGGACTTGCCCTTTATCCTATGCAAGTCCTCCACTAACATACCGGCAAAATCAGGTACTCCCCCTATCACCATACAAAACATACTCAAAAGCTCCCCCTATCAGACCTTCTGGGGCGTCTTAGTACGCGCCAGAAGAGTCTCGCTGAATATCCTATGAGCTAAGCGGAAGGCGAGGTAGAAAATGATGCGCACTCTGGAATCTCCTGGTCTCTACCTATCGCTATGCTCAACTACATGGGCTATCTCGCCCCAAAAATCTCGAGCTACAGCTCGGGAAGGAAAATCAGTCACTGTCGGGGTAGGGAAGCCAAAAATCTCTCTGAACTGGTCCATGGGTACGATATAGTTCCGGTTCAGCAACCAGTACTTGATGTTGCTGCGCTCCGGCACATGAGTGACAAAATTCACAAACTCCATAGTCGGCTCTAAGTAAGCCGGCGCCCGAACCTCCATGAAATCCTCCAGTCCTACCATGGATATCATCTTCCTCAAGTCCTCCGCCACATGGAGGAACTCGAAGGCAGCAACATCCAGAAAATGCTGGGCAACAATAGGACGCCTGCAAATGCGATCAAAATCAGCCTAGTGACGCTCATGGATCACCGGAATCATACGCTAAGATGTAGAAGAAGGAGAAGAACTACTGGGTCTATCTCTCAAGACCAACTGGCGATCAGATCTACTGCTCATGATTTTTGACAGAAGAACACCTCGGTTGCTTTGACAATTGATAGCATGAATTATAGTCTATATTTTGAGGTTTGTTTGGACGTTTTATCTTCAATAATCTGCATGTTAGCATGTATAATATGTGATTATATTACCATTTCATCTACCTTTGCGGGAATCGAGGTCTACACCTAGTTTTGCTGTAATTGTAGGTAAAATGGCACGCTTTGCATCAAAAAGGAGCAAAAGGAGTCATGAGTCATTTGGAGCTACATTGAGGAGCATAAGGAACCATCCAGGGAGCATAACCATGGATTAAAGATTTACTTTGGACCAGTTTTGAGAGATTTCACATTCAGTTATGACTCACCTCGGTTGACCAGAGATTCATCTCGACCGAGGTGATCCAGAGACGCCGACTCGACCGAGGCGAACACCTAGGACGCGGCGAGAATATTTTATTCTTGGCTGAGATCTTTTATCTTTGGAAGGTGATCTTATATTTTTGGGCTTGGCTCCTGGAAGGAAGAAAATCTTATATTTTACCTATTTTTATGGGAAAAGATCTTTCTAAGATATTTTATCTTTGGAGGGTTATTTTCCTATAAAAAGGGTTAGATTTCCACAAATCCATCATCACGCTATACCGTCGATCAGGGTTTATAGCACGCAGCAGCCGTACTCCAGTTGGGAGTTTCGAAGAACCTTTTTGAAGGTTGAAGGAAGATTGAAGATCATAGCTTTTATAGCTTTTTGGAGGGTTTTGTAAGATTGTCTTTAATTCCCTCACTTGTTGTCTTGTCTTGTTGGCTTGCTATCCAAGGAACGCTTTTGTTGTGATATTTGATTCAGTTATTGAAATCTTTTTCATTAAATTCTTCTTGTTCAAATATTCACCTTCTTTCCATATATTTAATACTTTCATAATGATGATGAGTGGCTAATTTCCTTGTGTGATTCTAGGGTGATTGGCTGAAGGTTGTGGGAAAAACAATGATAGAATAATCTTAGATTCCAGTAGGACCCTGAAAGTTCGAGTCTTTAACCTTAACCCTAAGTATCTCGTTCAGTCGATGAACATCTCGGCCGGGGTGGAATTCTTCTGACCGAGGTGACTTGTCTGATCCTAAACTGAGAGTTAAGTGTTAGAGTTTGCCAAATCCTATTCTTATCACACCTTTTCTGGTTCAAAGCAAGCTTAGGATGAGACTTACCCGGTAATTCCTTAGTTTGTGTACCAACGATCATAAGTGTAGGTAATAAAGGTTTATCCTTTATTGGGGTTTGAGTGTGCTTCCATCCCATCTTTGTGAGTTAGCCTGAGACTTACCCGGTAAAGGTTGATTCTATTCCCTTAGATGGTGTCTTAGTTTGAGGTAATAGTTCTTTATCTTAATTCCTTGAGACTTACCCGGTAATAGGAGTTACGGTTTTGGATTAGTGAGTAGTGAGACTTACCCGGTGATCTACTCCACTTTAGTAACACCTTCCCCTTGCAAAAATCTCAGCTTTGTCCGCTTATCTTTAGATCTTGAGTTGGAACCACAACTAGATGCTTTAATCCCTAGAATTGCATGTTTGCTTATTGACTTCTTATTCATCTTTGATTGTGTTAATTGCTCTTTGTGGTTAGTATTCACGAAGCTTACCGTTACTGACTTTGTTTCACTGAGTCCCTGTGATCGACCCCTGGAATTTCTTGCTTTTTACTACGATTGACCCGTACACTACGGGTTCGCATCCTTGTTTTAAGCTTAAGTCTAGGGTTATAAATTTAAAGCTTGCACACACAGTTTGGAGCGAACAACAATTACCTCGGCCGAGACACAGCCGACCGGATCGAGGCGAAGGGCTATTCGTTCTCAACTCTCAAATTTGTAAGTTATTTTCCCCCAAATCACTACCAAATGCTTCCTATGGGGTACTTATATCCTTTTCAACAAGAGACAATGGCAACCAAAGCCAGATTTGTGCTAAATCAGTAGAAGAAGAAGACTTAGGGTTTTTGAATGAAATACCCAAATTCTGCAGAATTGGAGCGTTTTCCTTGTTGATTGATGCTTGGAAATCGATCCTCTTGCTTCCTCCGGCGTAATCAAACCAAAAATTTTGGAAAACGAGCAAGAAACAAAGATTTGAGGAGTAGGGCACGTTGCGGTCGAGGTTAAGCTTGGGAGAGAAAAATGAGGAGAGAGGAAACCGTCTCGCCTTTTATACCCTTCTCTGATTTTGATTTCACCTTGGTCGAGGTGGTTCCGATCGGACCGAGGTGTCTGACTGGATGTCAGACCTAGTCGCCTCGTTTGCCCCAAGAACATCTCGGTCGAGGTGCTGTGACAACAACCGAGATGTGTCTCAGTCAAGCTTCGTCTTCTCAATTTTTCGAACTTTTGTCCTTCCAATGTAGCTCCTGAGCTGTAATCCTTCCTTAGAAAGTACCTGATTTCTGTCTAGAGGACGCCAAAAACAAAGCAAAGCAAACTATCTAAAACTAAGCTAGAAAAAGGGAAAAGAAAGCAATACCTTGGGTTGCCTCCCAAGAAGCACTTGATTTAAGGTCGCTAGCTGGACCGTACATCATCCTCAAACATGATGGAAGGTGTCCTCACTCCATACTTCACCTTCATCATGGGGTGAGACAAAGAAATCTATCCAACGTTCCAACAAGTGCAAGTGCTCATCGGGAAATGAATCATCTATGGGTAGGTCATCCTTCTCGAGCGAGGAGGGAGGTAGCCGGCTGAGGTGATCTGCATCAGAATTCTCGGATCCCTTGTTATCGCGAATCTCTAGATCAAACTCTTGAAGAAAGAGAATCCAATGAATGAGACGCGGCTTCACATCTTTCTTAGCAAGCAAGTAACGGATGGCTGCATGGTCGGTGTAAACAATAACTTTTGCTCCCACTAAGTAAGAACAAAACTTTTCAAAAGCATATAAAACCGCCAAGAGTTCTTTTTCGGTGGTGGCGTAGTTCAGTTGAGCTTCATCTAGCGTCTTGCTAGCATAGTAAATGACGTTGGTCCGGCCATCCTTCTTTTGTCCAAGTACCGCTCCTACGGCCACATCACTAGCATCACACATGATCTCAAAGGGCAAGGTCCAATCTGGAGGTTGAATAGTGAGAGTGGTGATCAACGCTTCCTTTATCCTGTAAAAAACGTCAAGGCATTCCTGCGAAAACTCAAAAACAACATCCTTATTCAAGAGATTAGTGAGTGGTTTAGAGATTTTTGAGAAATCCTTGATGAACCTCCTGTAGAAACCTGCATGCCCGAGAAAACTCCACACACCCTTAACAGAACAAGGGAGAGGAAGTTTCTCAATAGTCTCGATCTTAGCTCGATTGACCTCAATACCTCGGTTGGAAACGAGGTGTCCTAGAAAAATTCCTTCGCTAACCATAAAGTGACACTTCTCCCAATTCAGAACAAGATTAGTGTCTTCACAACGTTGTAGCACTAGAGAAATGTTAGCCAAACAGTTATCAAAAGAGGAACCATATACCGAAAAGTCATCCATGAATACCTCCATGATCTCCTCAATGTACTCGGAAAAGATAGCCATCATACAACGCTGGAAGGTAGCAGGTGCGTTACACAATCCGAATGGCATCCTCCTATAAGCGAATGTCCCCCATGGACAAGTGAAAGTGGTCTTCTCTTGATCATCCGGATGGATAGGAATCTGAAAGAAGCCACTATAACCATCTAGATAGCAAAAATGGGAGTGTTGAGCTAATCATTCAAGCATTTGGTCGATGAAGGGAAGCGGGAAGTGGTCCTTCCGAGTGGCCACATTCAACTTCCTATAATCGATGGACATCCTCCAACCCATAACGGTCCTAGTTGGAATCAACTCGTTGTTCTTATTCGTCATAACGTTCATCCCTCCTTTCTTCGGAACTACATGCACCGGGCTCACCCACTTGCTATCCGATATGGGAAATATGATACCTGCATCCAATAACTTAAGAATCTCCTTCTTCACAACCTCTTTCATGATCGGATTTAACCGTCTTTGAGGTTCCCGTGAAGTCTTATGATCGTCCTCCATTAGTATCTTATGCATGCAAAAAGAAGGCTTAATACCAACAAGATCATCAATAGTATAACCTAAAGCCTTTCGATGTTTCCTCAGGACATGCATCAGTTTATACAATTCAGTTTCAGAAAGGGAAGCACTAACGATAACGGGATAAGTAGAATCCGGACCCAGGAAAGCATACCTCAAGTGACTAGGAAGTGGTTTAAGCTCCACAACTGGGGGTGCTTTCTGAGGGGGGGGTCCGCGCCTTCTCCTTCCAGTGAAGTAGACTTAGATCGAAGAACTAGACTTCCAGAAATCTCAGTTAACATCATCTCGCTTGCGACCTCGGTCGAGGTCCAAGGTGGTTGACCAAAATGTTCTTCAGATAATAACACCTCGCTTGGTCCAGAAAGTGCCTCGGTCGAGGTACTGGAACTGGGACCAAAACCTAAATTGATCTTCTTTTCCTGAATTAGTCTCTCAATCTTAGCTCCTGGATCTGCTTCCAATGCTTTTAAGCTCCGTATATCTGCATCACAAGAAACATCTATACCTTCCTCCATTAAACTAAATCTAAGAACTCTTCAAGAGGGTTATTAATAAGGATAGAGCTCACCAATTCTCTTAATTCTTCTTCATCATAGATGTTGAAGATGCCATCCTCTAGTGGCTCTCCTTTTATTGCAACAAGCAATGCAAACTCAACTTGATCTCCGCCAATATTGAATTTCAACTTGGCGTTCTTACAATCCACATTGCAACCCGAAGTTGCTAGAAATGGTCTCCCGAGAATGATAGGAACGGGATAATCTGCGGGAATGTCAAGTACAACAAAGTCTATAGGTAAGTAGAAATTACCTAACTTGATGGGAACGTCTTCCAAAATGCCCACGAGATGGGTAATGGAGCGATCCGCCATGTATAGCTTCATCTTCACCGGCTTGGGCTTTCCAAGTCCGATTTTCTCACATAGCTCCAACAGGATGATACTCACGCCGGCTCCTAGATCACACAACGCCTCATAAGTTACATCTCCAACTTGAATAGGAATGCAAAATGAACAGGGATCTCTCAATTTGGGTGGCATCTTCTCCTTCATGATTTGAATGAGCTCCGAAGACTTAGATGTCATCCTCACTTCTCCAAAATCTTCCAGCTTCCTCTTCCTTGATAGAATCTCTTTCAGAAATTTCCCATAGGTGGGCATCCCTAGAATGGCATCAAGAAAGGGATGTTAATGTGTAGTTTATTCATTAGGTCTAGAAACTTACCAAAATGCTTGTCTAGATGTGCCCTTGCCCTTGACTGAGGGAATGTAAGTGGTGGTTTATAAGTAGGAGGTGGAACATAAACTTCAGATTTATCTTTCGCTTTCTAGGGCTCCACCTCGGTTGGCACCTCGACCGAAGTATTCATCTAGTCATGGCTTGACCGAGCTACTGGATCTGCAGTTTTCAGTCCACTTCGTGTCGTTATTGCCATAATCTGTCCCTTAGGGTTGCTCTTTGTCCTTACTGGGAGCTTCCCTGGATCTCTTGGCGCTTCATTTGCATTGTTAAAGAATTGTTGCTCTAAGACTTTTTGTGCCTTTGAAAATGAAGTCATTGATGTTTCCATAGCGTTAAGCTTGATCAGAATTGCCTCCAGCACTACATCCTTCTTCTCTGGCTGGGACGAACTCGATCCAGGCTCCTGGCTTCTCAATGGAGTAGAAGAAGAGGAGGAGAGGTTAAAAGCATTATTAGCATGAGAATAAGGGTTACCGGGATTTTGTTGATTAGATCTCCAATTGTTGTTGTTGAAGTTTCTATTGTTGTTGTAATTGTTGTTCCGCGGCCCTTGATAGTTGTTTCTTCCTTGAAATCCTCCATCTTGCTCCTTCTTCGTTTGAGCTACTAAAAGCTCCTTCAATGCCTTTACCTCATTGCTAAGCGAGGTGAGTTGAACTCCATTTGATTGTGTGTCTTGGAAGCTAACTCTCCTTGCTCCATTTTCAGTTCCTTGATGGGAGTACTTCTCCATATGTAAAGCTTGCTTTTCAATGAAATCCTAAGCTTCATCTATCGGCACATCCATGAATGTGCCGGCTGAAAGTAGTTGGAGATTGAATTGAGTCGCTCCATCCAAACCTTTGAAATAAATTTCCAGCAACTCGATCTTTGGAATCCCATGATGTGGGCAATCCAATAGAATATCCTTGAATCTCTCCCATGACTTGGACAAACTCTCCTTGTCCTTCATAATAAAAGCATTGATTTTTCCCCTCATTTCAGCGGGCTTAGAGGGAGGAAAGAATTTAGTAAGAAACTCATCGTCATCTCTTCCCAAGTGTTGATCTTTCCGGCTGGAAGAGATTGATACCAAGCAAGTGCCTTGTCTTTCAAAGAGAAATAGAAAGACCTCAACTTGTAGTTGTTATTCTCCAATCTTGAAGGTCTCAAGGTCTCCATCAAAATCTCATAGTTTTGCAAATGCTGATGCGGAGATTCCCTCTCCAAACCTCCATATTGACATTGTCGGATCATAGAACTTGCAGTCGAAGTTCATAATCATGCTCAGCTGGATCACCTAGGTTGACTCCTAGACGCCTGACTTGTTGATTAGGGTCCATCCTCTGTCCTAGGGTTTGTGGAACTCCAACAAAAAGAACATCTCGGATAGGCATCCGAGGTGGTAGGTGTACCTCGGCCAGGGCAATATGAACTGGGTCTTGCATTGGTCGAGGATCTGGGATCGGTCGAGGCAGAAACTGGGCCCTTAGAGCGACCATATCTGCTTCTATTCCTTATGTTCTTGCGCGAGTCTCTTCTCTCTCTTACTGCAGTTCTTCTCTATTGAGGCGTATCTGTTCCAATGCCTTCTTCAATTTGGCTTCAAGATCGCGATCGTCTTGATTGGCCATCTTAGCTTCTCTTAATCTTTGCTTGTAAGTCTTTTCTGGTTCGGGATCGTAAGGAACGATTTCCTTTCCAGCACGAGTTCTTCGCATAAACCTAAGGAAAGATCCTGCGAAAACACTCAAGTAGAATAGTCAAAAGCAACTAGGGCAATAGCCCCGAAAGACTACCGAAACCGGCTTGGTCTAGACCAAGTCCCCGGCAACGGCGCCAAAAACTTGTTTGCTCCAAAAGTTGTGTACAAGCTTTAATATTTATAACCCAAGAAGTATGCTTGAATAATATGCGAACCCGCAGTGTACGGATCAATTGTAATAAAAGCAAGAATTCCAGGGGTCGAACACAGGGACAATGGTGAAACAAAGCACGAAATCAGGTAGTCAAATGTGCAAATAACTACGAATTAAAGCAATCAAAGATGATATATAGTCAGATAAAGGGAATGCGGATTCTAGGGATTAAAGCATCTAGTTGTGGTTCCGACTCAAGATCTCAAAGGATAACGCAGACAAAGCTGAGGTTTGCAAAGGGAAGGTGTTTCTAAGGTGGGAATAGATCACCGGGTAAGTCTCACTACTCACTATCCCAAACCAAAGCTCCTATTACCGGGTAAGTCTCAAGGTACTAAGGAAAGGAACTATAAAGTCAAACCAACATACCACCCAAGGGAATAGAATTAACATTTACCGGGTAAGTCTCAGGCTAACTCACAAAGATGGGATGAAGGCACACTCAAAACCCAATAAAGGATAAACCTTTATTACCTACACTCATGATCTTGGGTAAACAAACAAAGGAATTACCGGGTAAGTCTCATCCTAAGCTTGCATTGAACCAGGAAAGGTATAACAAGGATAGGTTTTGTCAAACTTAAACTTCTTAACTCAGATAAGGATCATGAAAGGTTCACCTCGTTCAGTTATATTCCACCCCGGCCGAGATGTTCAATGATTGAGCGAGGTATTCTACGGTTAAGGTAAAGACTCGAGCTTTCAGGGTCCTGCTGGGATTAAGATCATTCTATCACCGTCTTTCCCACAACTTTCAGTCAATCACCCTAGAATCGCATAAGAAACTTAGCCAACAATCATCATGATAAAAATAATCAAATTAATGGGAAAGAAATCAATATTCGAACAAAAAAACCTTAAGAAAAAGGTCTCAATAACTGAATAAAATAATCAGCAAAGACAACAAACCAAAGGCAATCTAAGAAAGTCTTACAAACTCCTTCAAAAGCCAACTCCAACTATGATTCCTTTCTTCCTTGGACTTCAACCTTCAACTTCCTTCAATTCTTCCTCCAAAACTCTCAAAAATCTCCAGAAAATCCTTGATCCGAAGATGGCGGAATTGTAGAAATCCAACCCTTTATATAGGAGAATTATCTTCCAAAGATAAAATATCTTAAAAAGATAATTTCCTAGAAAATATATCCATATCTCTCAAAATAAATCAGCCAAATATAATATCTTCCTTCTAGAAATCCAGCCAAAAATATATGATATCATCCTTCCAAAAATAGAAGATCTCAGCCAAAAATAAAGATCTCGCCGGCGACAGGGTGTTCGCCTCGGTCGGGACGCTCCTTAAGATCACCTCGGTCGAGGTGTTATTGTAGCTGACCGAGGTGAATCTCAACTGAATGTAGAATCTCTCGAATCTGGTCCAAAATCAATCTTCTTAATCATTTCCATGCTTCTTGAGATCTTCTCAAAGCTCCAGAATGTAGCTCCAATGACTCCTTAGCTTCCTTAGCTCCATTTCGATCCAAAACGTGCCATTTTACCTACAATTACAATGAAACTAGGTGTAGACCTCGATTCCCGTAAAGGTAGATAAAACAACCATATAATCAAAGAATATACATCCATACATGCAGATTTATGAAGATAAAACGTCTAGACTAGTCCCAAAATATAGACTATAGTACATGTTATCAAAAACCTCGTAAAACCTCTTCTGTTGCACCTTTTTTCCCAGCCTTTGGCTTTTTGTTGTTTCAGATGAGTCATTAGGTGGGCCGGCCCACTTATAAAAAATATATGGTTGGCCCAAATGATAAACTTGCATGCTTTCTTTTACCCATTTTCCAACCAAAGTGACGGACACTTTTTGCAAACAAAGAGACAAAAGTTCACTAATTACAAAGGTAACCCAGATTTACAAAATCTTTACAAAAATAGTCCAAAGTTTACAAACTTTACAAAATAGAATTAAAAAGGATCTCAACAATTGCCCTCTTAATTCTAGTTTGTAAACCGACACAAAACAAACGAAAAAGACCACCTAAATGCACACACGGGCAATCCGTCATCGATCCCCAAAGCACTCTTCTAGTGCTTCGAAGACCATCCACAATCCCATAACGAGAAGCGTACCTACAACTCAAAACACGATTAGTATCATTCACAAAATCAGTATGCACATTGTAGCACTCCGAATCCGCGGGACTCGGAGTGCTACGGGGTTAAGACCTCACAATGGGTCCTGACCCTAGCCTGAGAACAAGTTCACCGGATCTTACAACAAGACACAAATAAATATAAAACAGAAATATCTGATAATACATACAAAACCCCACCACAAAGTATAAAGCAACATCAGCGTATACATACACAACCCAAAACCCATAACACCTAAATGTACGGAAGTCCTCGGTTGATCACTCCTCCAGATCACTCTGCAACGTTCCTAACCTGCAAAGGATGTACAACACGGTATGAAACAGTTAGCTAACAATTCATATATAAGATAATGCACAAACACATACACACATCATGAAAACAATAAACACCAAGCACGATATCACACATTTACCCGTTTAATTATCTTTATAACGTTATACACTCAAACCATATATACAAATGTGACATGAGAAGTATATCATTCTCCTCTTTGGGTACAATAGTCATCTTGGAGTGGCATCCGGAACACGCTCCCGTAGGTGTAACACCCCGAATCCGCGGCACTCGGGGTGCTACGGGCGGAGACCTCACAATGGGTCCCGACCCTTAGCTTGACAACAACTTCACCGGATCTTACAACAAGACACAAATAAAGGCAAAACCGAAATTCATTTTAATGCAATGATGTGAACCCCGAAAGAAAACAACGAAAGACTCCAGCCGAGATACAACTCCAAAGGCAAACACCTTACACGCGACATACATAATACCATAAACAATACATAAAAACAACCCCCAAACCAATCCTAAAAATGTACGGACCCCGGCTGCCCACTCTTTCGGATCTCTCGGCCGCGTCCCTAACCTACAAGGCAACTACAACAATATCGGTATAAAACCGTTAGCTAGCATTCAAGGCATTAGAATCATGGTATTGGCACACACACACATAAGGCATAAACACATAACATGCTCCAAAATACACAAGCCGGTTTATTATCTTTTTATCATTAGGTCATATCCCGTTCTAATCAACTTCTTTTGTGACACGAGAATCTTAACGATCTCGCCCTTGTCCCCTTTCACCATACGGGTTTGTACTTGATGCGGATCAGCATCACCCGTTGGACTGGTCGCAAGGCACCTCCCAATCTGTAAGATCCTAGGTTTTGCCTTCACCGCCCCTGCGTTGAAGAGGGCCGCCCCCGCGGCCAGCCGCCCCTACGGCTGTGAGATCCGCCCCTGCGGATCGTGCGACAGATCGCGCCGATCTTTTTTCGTCGTTTTATCTTTCTTCCATAGATAGAATATCCGATATTCTATCTTATGAGTCGGTTTCCTTGTTTACTTTCTAACCCTAGACGCCCTTCCCCTCTAGCGTTCCAGCCCTCCCTATATATTCTCTTCCTTCTCTCCTTTTTCCCGTTCCTTATTATCGTCTTCAAACTCTAGGGAGTTGTAGCCGTCCTTGCTTCCTACAATCCCGCTGAACGTGTAAGTGCATCTTTTCTTGTTCTTCCTCACGTTCCTTTAGCGCTGCATGCTTTCCCTTCTGTTTTGGTTTCTTCCTTTCGTTCTTTTCTTTCCTTCTTCTCTAAGGATTAAGCATGAGCCTTGATTCTTGTGGAGGGTTCCGTTGTTGACTTTTCGTTGTTCTCAGGATCTTTGGAGTTGAGTCTTGACGTGTTGGAACCGAAGGTTCGAGCTTTAGTTGCCCCTGCTGTGAGATCTGTCGAAGGGAAGCCCGACAGTAGCTTTTGACAAAGATCCGCCCCTGCGCCTGCACAGAGCCGCCCCTGCGCCTCTGTCACAGCCGCCCCTACACCTCTGTTCAGCCGCCCCTACGCATCTGTCTAACCACCCCTGCGGTTTCTCTGCAGTAACTCCCGTCTTTGGTGAGTTGCTTCCTTCCTTCCTTTCCTCGTTCCTTCCTTGGTTCCTTATGTTGTTCCTTGTGTCCCCGGAGTTGTTGTAAGACTAAGGTTGAGCCCTTATCACGTGTTGATCTCTTAGAGATCGTCGAGACTAGCAGTCATAGACTTCTAGCAACCGTTTTGTTCCTGATTCGTGTTGCTTGTTCGTACAGGCTTTCCTTGCTCCTTTCCTGAGGGAAACTGAGCTTCCTTGTGTGTTTCTGAGTTGTTCGCTGATCTTTTGGGTTACCTTCGTGTGAGGTAAGTCCCTTGGACTTACTTAGCTTCATTCCGCATATTAGTTGGATTGTTTGGGCTTGTTTGCGTTACTATCATGTTTATAACGGATAATTGGAAATAGGATTCACTCTTTGTTAACCTTAATTGGCCCAAGTGTATTATAACCGGGCGGTGACCACTTGTCTAATTCTATAGGAGACTAGAATGTGCTCTTGCAACCCAGACCCTTAGGTAACGGTTAGTACTGATCTATTCCTGTTGGTAGACGGAAGCGGAGGCGAGTTTCGGGAGATTCTCGTGTGACAAAAAAAGTTGAATTAGCAATAGATAACCTTAATAAAAGATAATAACTGGTTGATGTGTGAGCATGCTATGTGTTTCTTTACCTTATGTGTGTTTGTGCCTTTACACTCTTGCTTATACCTAGAATGTTAGCTAACGGTTTATACCGTCGTTGTAGATGTTTCACAGGTTCAGGATGCTGTTGAGTGATCCGGATGGTTTGGTTAGCCGGGGTTCCCATACATTATAGGACGGGATTGGGTTTTGTTTTTCTTTTGTTGCTTCCCTTTTGTTTTGAACCCGGTTGTGGAGCTTTTCTGTTTTATTTTGGTTTGAACCTTTGGTTTTTATATTGAGTTTTGTTTTCATTCGTCTGTGTCTTGTTGTAAGATCCGTTTGTTGTTGCTACTCTGAGGGTCGGGACCCATTGTGCGGTCCTAACCCGTAGCGCTTCAAGTTTCTAGAACTTGGGGTGATACACAATCATCCCCATTTTGGACTGGACAAGCGGTCACCGCCCGTTATCATACACTTGGTCCAAATGTAAACATATAAAGTTGGTGGTCCTATTACCGGTTTAGATGTTATAACATAAACAATAAATACACACATAAACAATAAACACACACCACCAAACACGCATCGAAACTAATACACAGAATACGAGCTAAGTAAGTCCGGAGACTTACCTCGTCCTAAAGATAATCCCGCTATATCCCGCTCTCAGCTTCCCGTAGGAAGACCTTCAACGCCTAGTCAAAACAAGGCACACAATTAACATCTCTCTCACATGCTAGAAGTCCTTAGACTTCTAGTCCCAATGATCTCGCAAGATCATAAACCATAACCATGATAGGATAACGACTCCTAATCCTCACGATCTCACAAGGTCATAACCATCACAACACATACTAGGATACTCTCGTCCTATTCTCCACAATCTCAATAAGAACGTACAACCATAATCTCAATCCTCATAAGCTCGCAAGATCAACCCAAACACTCAACGCCCTACAATTCTCACAAGATAACATCAGCACCTAAGGTCCAAAGCCACTACTTGACATTCACTCTAAGTTATGCTAGATTATCCAACCTAGCATGATACTAATACTAAACATAACTAAATTGCGGGAAAGGATACTCACACGACGTCAAAAGATGGAAGTCGGTCAATGGATGTTGACTTTGGACTCGTTAGACCTTTATCGGGTTTTCGGGATGCTTCCAAACCTAACACCAAAATTAAGCAAATTTAGCTCATATGCTAAATTTGAACGGAATATATATATAAAACTAAGGAAAACTCATTTTCAAAATGTCAACGTTAAAAACCCGGGATTAAATCTTTGAGCCATAACCGAATTAATCCAACAAAGACATAATATACCGTGTATAAAAATATAAGAATATTCCGTAATTGAAATCCGAGTTAAAATCGACAAATACATTTTTAGGGCAAAATGAGCAATTTCATAAACTTGGGTCATATTCCGTAAATAAAACCTTGGGTATTTTCTGTAAATATACAAATAGAGGGCACAATTTCCACAATCAAGAAATATGGGTCACAACTGCAATTACAAAACATTGGGTAAAATCTGTAATTAATCACAAATACAGGGGCCCGATTTAATTAGATAAAGAAGGTTTTCTGAACCCTGGAGATGACGGCAGCAAGGAAAGGCAGCTCCTGGTGAGGCGAGGGCAAGGATGTTGGCGGCTCCAAGCCTTGGCGCTAGGGCAGGCGAGACAAGCTTCTCCGGCGGGATTTTCCGGCTAAGGAGGTGCCGGTGCAGGGAGGCTCACCCGGTGACAAGGATGGCTCACAACTTCTAATGACGGCTGAACAAAAGAAGGGGAAAAATAGAGAAGAGCAATGGTGAGGCGAGGCAGGCGCAGCGTAGGCACAAGCTGGCGTTCCCCAGAGGTGAAGGTGAGGGAAGGGTACTGGATTCTCGGCGTCATCTGGTGGGTTCACTTCCCCGGAGGTGGTAGTAGCGGCGACCTCCAGTGACGACGATAGTAGGGGGGCTCTCCGGTGTGGCTCGATCTAGAGGAAGGATGAGGAAGGCAGAGGTGAGGTGGGAGTCGTTCCAGCGAGGGCAGCAAGAGTCTCCGGTGAGGGACCCCTTTGACTCGGGTGGTTCGAAGGCGGCAGCAATGCCCCTTCCCGGAGGCTCGGAGAGTTACAGGGAACAGAGAAGAAGAATATGGTGGAAGTGGTGAGGAGGCACACAATCACAACAAGGAGTGTTGCTTGTGCAGGCCATCGAGTGGGGCGAGGGGTCGAGTACTTCACAGGGGGGGCTGCAAGGCAAAGGCGGTAGCAGCGAAGGGTCACTAGTCTACAAGGGGGTAGGGCCGTAGGGGAGCTGCAGGGGAAAGGCTATCTACCCATCTAGGTTGGACGGGAGAGGAAAAAAATAGAACCAAGAGATGAGCTGGGAAGGGAAAAAGAAAAATAAAGAAAACAATAAAAATAAAGGAATTGGAAATTAATAACTCGATTGAATTAATCAGAGTGAAATTTCCGGATCTGAAAATATTTCCGAACTTTTCCGTTAATAATTTGCGGAAAATATATGAATAAAAAATATGTAAATATAGTTGTAATAGTATGATTTCCAATATAGAAATCGTTCTCCTAAAATATGTACGAGATTAAAAATAAAAATTTAAAACTGATTATATATGAATATGAAATATACTGATACATACTGTATACTCGTAAAATTTAATTTACGACGTAATAATACTCGTAAAAATATTTAGCCTATTAAAATATCAATAAATATACGAAAATATAAATATCGAGAACAAGCCTAAATTTGGGGCGTTACAGTAGGCCATATGAAATGGGGAGGTGACGTATCCGGTCCGTATACTAGGTATGACATGACCTCAAAGAACCTCTCAGACTCCCTCAGGATGAAAGAGAAAGGTTATCACTGCCCACTTCAAGGGGGCTAATCATATGTCGGTAGTAATCATAATCGCATGCTATAAAGCACATAACAATCACCACGCATGCATACTGTAACACCCCAAATCTACGGGACTCGGGGCGCTACTGGGCTAGGATATCACAATGGATCATGACCCTAACCCGACAACAAGTTCACCGGATCTTACAATAAGGCACAAATAGATTAAAACCGAATACATCAAACTGGGTAAATATATACAAATAAAGGTTAACAAAACACCGTTGAGTACAAACAACAACACATATCCATACATATACAAAAACACCCCCATATCCCTCGCACAACCTAGTGTACAGAAGCCCTCAGTGGATCACCCATCTGGCTCACTCTACAGTCCTCCTATCCTGCAGAATATCTACAACACGGTATAAACCGTTAGCTAACAGAAGAATGAAGAAATAGCACATATATTCACATCAACACATCATAATATGCAATGCGACACACACAACTGTTTATTATCTTCAATTACGTTATTTCGTACTAATTCAACTTATTTACACCCCGTAACCACAACCAAACTATAACTCGTATTTAAACCTTAGATCCTCAACACATACACCAATGCCTAAGGAATGTTCCCGCATGTATCTCATCAAGCTCATCATGAACCACTCTAGCCTAGCTATACTCTAAAGCCAATGCCAAAGGAAAGGAAAAAAGAAACATACCAAACTTGGTAGTCGTGGACACGCACATGCGAAAGCAGGAAAACACTGGGGCGACGATACACCGCAATGGCGGTGACACTCAGCCGCAGGGGCGACGACAATGGCCTGGCTGCAGGGGTGGTGGCTCCAATCTATGGGGGCGGTCGAACAACAGCGAGGTCCTTTGTGACTTCTCTTCGACCCATCTCTTGATTCTCTTCACTTCTTCATTGCCCCAAAGGCAAACAACATACATTTATACATATGTATAATATCAGAAAGGTTCAGGAAGATCAGCACAAGCATCGATTTGTGGAAGTCCTAAGCTAAAGAAGAAGAGGAGAGAAAGAATGAAGAAGAAAGCAAGGAAGAACCCTAACTCAACCACTCAGTATGATTCTCACACTTCTGGCTCTTCAAACCACAACACACAACACCAATCTCATCCTCAAAACAATCTCAACCAACATCCTCACACAACCATAACATCACAAGGAACAAAGCTTGAAGAAATTCTAAGGAAAACTCAAGAAGGAGAAGAGAAAGGGATGAACGTAGAAGAAGGAAGGAAGAATGGGAAGAAATATGGAAACCCTCATCAGGAAAGAAGGAGAAGGCTTATAAAAGAAGCCACGACCGAAAGCATAAGTCAAACGGTCAAGAAAAGCGGCTGAGGCCGCCATAGCCGAAGGGACGGATCCTCAGTACCGTTGGGGCGGCTAACCGCACCTGTGGCCAAACCCAACCGTAGGGGTGGGGTCCTAAGAGAACTAAGGCTCTTAAATCAGATCCCCCTAAAAACAAGTTTCGTCCCGAAACTTGAATAAATCTCAAATCCTCTAAGACCCATACGCCGAGGTATAAATATTCTCTCTATCGGAGGTATCACATCTCCATTCAAAAGGTATCAACCTATAACATTCTATAACCTCAAAGCACAACATGGAGGAATCATCTACTCCAACAACATAATCACAACACTATCCTAAGGTATAGAGGAAAACCGTCTCTAGCCAACTCATAACCACATCATAAGGGATGGAGGAAAACCATCTCCAACCAAACCGTACTCATAACACAAAGACGTGGAAGAAAACCGTCTTTACTCAAACTATGTCCACAAACAATAGAATGGAGGAATAACCATCTCCAGTTAACCCTAATCATATCACATTAGCATGGAGGAAAGAACCATCTTAAGCTATAATGACGTCTCGCGCTAGCAAACAAGATCTAAAAAGATCATATGCACACATCACAGCTATCACAAAAATATATCATATCACATAAGCACATAATCATAATACTCACCAAGATAACACTAAGATCTACTCGTGGATCCTACAAGTGCATCTATCTCGGCATAGAACTCTGGATAGTTCCTTTGGATACCATCCTCAGTCTCCCATGTGGCCTCATCAAGTCCTCGTCTAGACCATTGTATTCTCAGTATAGGAATGTCCTTCGAATGCAGGCGTCTCACACCTCGCTCTAGGACTGCAATCGGGTGCTCAACAAAAGTGTGGTCTGGTTCAACCACCAAGTCATCGTTACTGACGATGTGTCTCGGGTCTGGTATGTACTCCCTCAGCTGAGACACATGAAATACAGGGTGAACACCCTCTAACCTCAGAGGCAAAGCTAACATGTACGATGCTCTCTCAACTCTATCCAGAATCTCAAAAGGAACGACATATCGAGGACTCAGCTTCCCCTTTATGCCAAAACATCTGACGCCACGTATCGATGAAACTCTCAGCCAAACATGAGCTCTAACTCTGAACTCTAGAGGTCAACGCCTCTTGTTTGCTTACGACTTCTGGCAACTCTGTGCAGCCAACATCCTCTTTCTAATCAACGCTACTCGTGCAATATCATCCTAAATTTGCTCAGGTGCTATACCACTGACACTGCTAGGCTCATCCTAACATAACGGTGTACGACATATCCACCCATACAGTTCCTCATATGGGGTCATCCCAATCGATGCATGCTAGCTGCTGTTGTACGAAAACTCAACCAATGGGAGGTGATCTGACCATCCTTGTCCCTAGTCTAACACACTGGCTCGCAACATATCCTCTAGTGTTTGAATGGTCCTCTTTGATTGACCATCTGTTAGAGGATGAAACATAGTTGTAAAGTGTAAATTCGTACCCATAGCAGTCTGAATCTACTGCCAAAACCTCGAGGTAAATCGTCCATCTCGATTTGAGACAATCTTTCTCGGCACACCATGGAGTCTCACTATCTGCCTAGTGAACTCCTCAGCTAGTTTCCTTGATAGGGATGAAATGTGCAGTCTTCGTCAATCTGTTCACCACAACCCAAATAGCATCAAAACTCCTTATCGGCCTCAATCTTATCACAAAATCCATGGAGATGTCCTCCCACTTCCACTATGATACTAGCAGTGGGTGGAGTTCTCCTCCTGATCTACAATGCTCTATCTTGACCTATTGACAGGTTGCACACTCTGCCACAAATCTAGCCACGTCGGGCTTCAGCCCTCCCCACCAATATGAACGTCTCACATCCTGATACATCTTACTCGCACCTGGGTGCACGGAGTAAGGTGTATAGTGAGCCTCCTATAAAATCCTCTGCATCAATAGATACACAAACGCGATCACGGCGTCTCATCACTCCATTTGTTCCTATGGAGAACTATTGTGCCTCACCAAGAGACATCCTATCTCATATCCTCATCAACATCGGGCAGGTCTCCTGTTTTTGTTGGATCTCACCCAACAGATCAGTTAGAACCTCCAAAGTACACAACTGGGCATCCTCATCAGGAAACTGGATGTCCATCTCTAGCCACACTAAATCTCTCTACAACTGTGGTTGAACTGTCAATCTCGCAATCGCCTTCTCTCGAGTCGTCTTCCTCCTAAGGACATCGGCGACAACATTCGCCTTCCCTAGATGATACAAAATCTCAAGGTCAAAGTCCATGATCAACTCAAGCCATCTACGCTGGCGGTTATTCAGTTTTCGCTGCGTGAAAATGTACTTCGGACTCTTATGGTGTGTGAAGAAATGGCATGTAGCGTCGTACAAGTAATGTCTCCAGATCTTCAGCGCATGAACTACCGCTGCCAACTCCAGATCATGAGTCAAGTAGTTCTCCTCATGTGTCTTCAGCTGTCTAGACGCATATGCACTCCCTCTACCTCGTTGCATCAGAACACATCCCAAGCCTAGGTTAGATGCGTCACTGTAGACTACAAAGTGCTTTGTGCCCTTCGGATGCGCTAAGATGGGAGGGGAAGTCATGCGTCTCTTCAGCTCGTCAAAACTCTTAGTACACGGATCGGACCACACAAACCGGGTAGTCTTCCTCAAGAGACTGGTAAGTGGTCGGACAATCATAAAGAATGCCTCAGCAAACCGATGGTAGTAACCGGCTAAGCCAAGAAAGTTGCGCACTTCCTTGACGTTCGTCGGTGTCGTCCATGCTGCTACTGACTCGATCTTCGCCGGATAACCTTGATCCCATCGGCGGAAACAACATGACCCAGAAATGCTACCTCTGGCATCCAGAACTCGTACTTAGAGATCTTGGCATACAATTCTCTATCTCACAAAACTTGTAGCACAGTCCTCAGATGTCCTGCATGTTCCTCTCTACTATGAGATTACAGCAAGATATCGTCTTTGAAGACCACCACAAATGGATCCAGGAAGTCGGTGAATATGCCATTCATCAACTCCATAAAGACGACGGGCGCATTCTTGAGCCCGAATGGCATCACTACAAACTCGTAGTGGCCATACCGAGTCCGATATGCTGTCTTATGCACATCCTGCTCTCTCACCCTCAACTAGTGATATCCCGAGCACAAGTCTATCTTGGAGAACACAGTCGCTCCGTGAAGCTGATCCAACAAGTCATCGATGTGAGGCAAAGGATACTTGTTCTTGATGGTCAATTTATTCAACTCTCTGTAGTCAATGCACAATCTCAACGATCCGTCCTTCCGTACGAAGAGGACAGGTGCACCCCACGGGGATACGCTAGGGCGGATAAAGCCCTTCTTAGCCAACTCCTTGAGTTTCTTCTTCAGCTCTAACAACTCGATAGATGCCATACGGTATGGGGCCTTCGAGATCGGTCTCGTACCAGGTTCCAAGTCTATGCCGAAGTCTACGCTCCTCTGAGGCGGCAAACTGGATGGCTCAGCAAACATATCCAAAAACTCACAAACCACTGGAATGTCCTCTAACGCTGGACTCTCATCCTCCTTCATCACATAACACCAGAAGGCCTCACAACCCTGTGCAATCAATCTCGCTGCTCGAACTGCGCTAATAACCATACCCAAAATTCCATGGTCCCAACCCTGGAAAATATCGATCTGACCCGACTCGGTAGAGACAGCCACGGTCCTCCTACCTACATCCAACACAACACAATATCTATCCTATCCAATCCATACCCAAAATGACTTCCTCATGCACCACTGGCATGACAAAGAAGTCTACTAAAAAATTGCGGTTTCCCAAATGTATAGGACAACCGTGTACCTTTCGGGTAACTCTAACCTGACCCCAAGTGGTAACCCTATCAAGAAAGGTCTACCCTCTACCGTCTCTAAGGTCAGTCTATCAATGCATGCATCAGAAATGAAAGAGTGTGTGACACCCGTATCAAACAAAACTCTAATAGGTAAACCATTTGAAAACTCCACCATGATTATATATTTGTATAGGTGATGATGGAAGACTTAACACAAATATAGTGGTTTTTATACTAACAAAATATCGATTGTATTTCTAGTTGCTTGGTATGTTTTGGTGTTTCTCTAGAATGTATGCAGGCCTTGGAAATAATTTCAAGGGATAAATGGAGGCCTTGAAATCAGATACAAGGGACAAACACAGAGTTTGAAGAAGTTCAACACGGAGGCCTTGAAAGCCATTTCAAGGGATCATAAGCCACAACTTTGAAATCAATTTAAAACCCTTGAGATAGGTTTTTGCGAAAAGTTCCAATACTCTATTCAACCCCCCTTCTAGAGTATCTTTATCCTTTATATCCACCTAACGGTTCTTCAATTAGTATCAGAGCTAGACTCACGTATTTTGATGTAACCATTATTGAGACTAATCATGAATCCTGTAGGTGATGGAGGATTTGCTCAACGAAGACCCTCATCTCAACCACCACTCTTTTATGGCAACAACTTTGCCCATTGGGGAGCACTAATGCGCATGTTCATTATTGATCAGGACATGGAACTATGGAGCATTATTCAGAATGGCCCCAAAGCCCCAACTACCACAGTTGAAGGTGTCCAAGTCGCAAAGAAGGAAGATGCTTTCACACAAGCCGACTTGGATAGTGTGTCAAAGAACTACAAGGCCATGAACCTGCTCTACTGTGGATTAGATGCAAATGAATTCAACCGCATCTCATCATGCAAAAGTGCAAAAGAAATATGGGACAAACTCGTTGTCACATACGAAGGAACAAGTCAAAAAAATCAGCATCTTCCTCGGGCAATATGAGCTATTCAAGACGAATCCAAACGAACCAGTCAAAGAAATGTTCACAATATATACTGAGATTATAAACAACCTGGACTCACTGGGAAAGGTCTTCACAAACGAAGAAAAAGTTAGGAAGGTTCTAAGGAGCTTACCTAAAGCTAAGTGTGGACCAAAAATGACTGTCATCGGAGAAGCTCAAAAACTCTCAACTCTTCCTTTTGACGACCTCCTTGGAAAACTCATCACACGCGAAATGGTTCTTGGTGAAGAAGATGGAGAGCTCCCATCCAACACAAGGAATCTGGCATTAAGATCGAAAAAGAATGAGTTACCGTCTGAAGAGGAAGACATTGATGATGATGATGATGAAGATGCAATTTCCATGATCTCTAAGGGTCTCGCAAGAATTCTCAAAATAAAGAAACATTCTACAAACAATAGAGAATATCCGCGAACGTCAAGACCTCGAGGTAAGTTTTCTAACTCTAACAAGAAAACCAAAGTTCTGACTTGTTTTGAATGTGGTGAAACAAATCATCTCGTTAAGGACTGTCCACAAAAGAAGAGGACCAATTTTAAGAAGAATGATCGAAAGAAGAAAGATATGGTAGCTTCAAGGAGTGATTCAGATTACTCAAATGAATCAAAAGACAAAAAAGAACAAGCAAACCTTTGTCTTATGGCCGATCATGAAGAAGATTCAAATCTCTACGTTGATAATGTGGTAAGTACCATCATGTCCCAACCTGAATTTGATCTCACACAATTCCTTAAAGATATTATCATATGTGATAAAGAACACAGAGTAAGGATAAGTTCCTTGAAAGAAAATCTTCTCAAACAAGAGAAAAGATTAAGTGACATGTCTTTGGAGATTAAAAATCTTAACACTAAAAAGTTAGACCTTGATATCAATGTCAAGGCCTTGGAATCTGAAAATGCGATTCTCAAGGGCAATCTTTCTTCTCTCCATCGAGAATATATCGATCTAGAGAAAGAAAAGGTTGATCTAACTGTGACGTGTCAAGACCAGAAGGTTGTACTTATTCAATTCACTCGTTCGAAAGCCAACCTTGAAAGGATGATAGGTGAGCAACAATCTTCCCTTAACAAAAATGGTATAGGGTATCATGTCCGTTTTCCTAGAAAAACAACTATCACTTTTGTCAAGGCTAAAGTAAGTATTTATATGCCCACATGTTTCTACTTTTGTAGAAAGTGTCATGTCAAATCTACATTAACATATAGAAGAAATGATCCTTACATTATTAGAAACACTTATCCTCTATGTTTAAGAAAACAGGTCAAGCAAATATGGGTTCCTAAAGCTACTAGACTACCAAACATGATTGAGCTTGAATATGGACCAAAATATGCCATTTGGTCGACCCGGAAAGGTTGATGTTTTCTGTTTTGCAGGATATCACCAAGGTAAAGGAGAACAAATGGATATTAGATAGTGGTTGCTCAAGACATATGAGTGGAAAAAGTTCACTATTCTCATATCTAAAGAAGCAATCATCTGGAACCATTACGCTTGGTGATAAAGGAAAGTGTGACATTATTGGCATTGGTAAAATATGTTATAATTCATCTAACTTTATTGATGATGTATATCTTGTTGACGGTTTGAAGTATAGCTTGCTCAGCATCTCTCAAATATGTGATAAAGGCAACAAGGTAATGTTTGATTAAGAAAAATGTGAAGTTCAAGACAAGACGTCGGGTGACATTGTACTTACTACTCCTAGATGTAACAATGTTTATTCTATGAGTACTAACCAAGTTTCAAGAACTAAGCTAAAATGTCTCAAGGCATTGACTGATGATCCAAGGCTTTGGCATAGAAGACTTGGCCACGTAAACATGCATACAATGCAAAAGTTGCTTTCAATGGACTTGGTACGTGGCTTGCCAAACCTCAACTTCAAGGTAGATGAACTATGTAAAGCTTGTACACAAGGTAAACAAACAAGATGTTCATTCAAACCAAAGAATATTGTTAGTTCTTCTCGATCCATTGAACTTTTACATATGGATCTTTGTGGTCCTATGCGTGTCAAATCTCCCGAAGGTAAATAGTACATCCTTGTTATTTTGGATGATTTTTTTCGTTTTACATGGATATCATTCTTACAGGAAAAATCTGAAGCATTGTTTGAGTTTTCAAAATTGTGTAAGGAGTTGCAAACTTTGAAAAACCTACCAATCGTTTCGATAAAAAGTGATCATGGTAGAGAATTTGATCAACTAAAGTTTGATTTGTTTTGCGCAAAATATGGTATTTCACACAACTTTTCAGCTCCTAGAACTCCTCAACAAAACGGGGTTGTGGAACGTAAAAATCACACCGTAGAGGATATGTCCAGGACTATGCTTTTAAAAAACAGTTTGCCAAAAAGTTTTTGGGCTAAAGCAGTAAACACTTCTAATTACATCTTGAATGGATGTTTAATTCGCCCTATTTTAAAAAAGACTCCTTATGAACTCTTTAAGGGTACAAAATCTAATATTTGCTATTTTAAACCCTTTGGATGTACATGCTTTGTCCATAACAATGACAAAGATAACCTTGGTAAATTTGATGCACGTAGTGGCGAAGCAATATTCATTGGATATGCTTCAAATAACAAATCTTATCGTGTCTATAATAAGCGTACCAAAATTGTTGAGGAAAGTATTCATGTCATATTTGATGAAAGCAATGATGGTACTTTCAGTGAAAGTTTTGTAGATCTTAATCCGAATCAACGTGAAGATCACAATTCTAATGAAGAGGAAGATCCTAAGGCTCGAGAAAAGAATATGCAAGAGAAGATTCAAGATACCGGAGAAAACTCTCAAGACCTTGAAACACATCTTCAAGACCTTTAAATAGAAAATTGCGATGTCAGAACTTCGTTTTAAGGCCTTAAAACCCAACTTCAAGGCCTTGATATAGGATCCAAGGGCAACACTCCAGCGGTACCTGAATCTAGTCAAGCATATGAACCTCAATCATTAGGATTTGTTCCGTCTTACAAACGAAGGAAGTTTCAACATTCTTCATACCGTCCACAAGAGAATGTAATTTCAGATCCAAACGCAGGAGTTCAAACTCGATCCAAAGTGAACAACCTATGTGCATTCTTTGCGTTCGTGTCTCTTATTGAGCCCAAGAATTATGTTCACGCTCTTCAAGAACCCGATTGGATCATTGCCATGCAAAATGAACTAAATGAGTTTGATAGAAACAAGGTTTGAAATTTTACAACAAGACCAAAGCATCAATCCGTCATTGGCACGAAATGGATTTTTTGAAACAAGTTGGATGAAAACGGTAAAGTCATTCGAATAAAGCACGACTTGTAGCCAAGGCTATAACCAAGAGGAAAGTATTGATTATGATGAGAATTTTGCTCCGATTGTCAGGTTAGAAGTCATTCGTATGCTACTTGCGTTTGCATCTTTCATGAGCATAAAGTTATTTCAAATGGATGTAAAATGTGCTTTTCTAAACGGCTTCTTAGAAGAAGAAGTCTATGTTGCTCAACCACCTAGTTTTGAAAATGATGAATTTCCTGATCATGTTTTTAAATTGGACAAGGCTCTTTACAGTCTTAAGCAAGTTCCTCGAGCTTGGTATGAAAGATTGTCCAAGTATATCCTTGAAAACAATTTCAAAAGAGGTTTGATTGACAAAACTTTATTTATTAAAACTAGAGGCAACGATATTCTAGTAGTACAAATCTATGTTGATGATATATTATTCGGTGCTACTAATGATTCCCTATGCAGGGAATTTTCAGATATTATGTGCAAGGAATTCGAAATGAACCTAATGGGTGAGTTAAATTTATTTCTTGGACTTCAAGTTACACAAGCAAAGAAAGGAATTTTTCTCAATCAAAGCAAGTATACCAAGAAATTGCTTAATAAGTATAAGATGGATCAATCCAAGGTCGCAAAAACTCCTATGAGTTCTACACTTTCGCTTGACCACGACAAAGATGGTAAAAGTCTTGTATAAAAGGAGTATCGAGCTATGATCGGTTATTTGTTATATCTAACCGCTAGTCGACCTGACATTATGTTTAGTGTGTGCATGTGTGCAAGATTTCAAGCTGATCCTAAAGAGTCACACTTGATAGCTGTGAAAATTTCGATATCTCAATGGCACTAAGGATTTAGGGTTATGGTACTCACGTAAAAGCTCGTTTCACCTCGTTGGCTATTCAGATGCAGACTTTGCAGGTTATAAGGTCGATAGAAAAAGTACTTCTAGATGTTGCCAATTCTTAGGGGCATCCCTAATTAGTTGGCACTCCAAGAAGCAAAACTCTGTCGCTCTATCCACAGCTAAAGCCAAATATATGGTTGCGGGAGCCTGATGTGCACAAATTCTATGGATAGCTCAACAACTTCGTGATCTTGGCTTTGATTTAAAAGGTATCCTGATAAAATGTGATAATACTAGTGTTATTTCGATTACTAAAAATCCTGTGCAACATTCAAGGACAAAGCATATCAATGTAATACGTGATCATGTTGAGAAAGATGATGTTTCGATTTCTTTTATATCAATTGACTTGCAGCTTGCATATATCTTTACTAAGCCTCTAACTGAAGATCAATTCAATTTTATTCGAGTAGAGCTTGGTATGTTGAACAAGGAAGCATTAACGTAGGGGTAGTAAATCGTTTTATTTTCTCCTTCGTATGCAGCCCACTTTTTGTTTTCAAGGGCCTTGAAATGTAATTCAAGGGCCTTGAAACAAAATTCAAGGGCAAAATTGAATATCACTGATCTATTTGGGGATTAATATCTTTTAGATATTTTGATTCCTAAATTTTTTTAAAAAGGAGTTTTAAAAATGATTTCAAAATCCTTTATTTTCGGGTTCAAAGTTATGAAAAAGAGTTGTTGAGATTTAATTGAAACAATTTTGGCTTTTCAAGGTCTTGATTTTCTCAAGATCTTGTTTAACCTTAAATTGTTTTCTTCTCTTTTTAGAGGCGAAGAACATCTCTCTTTCTCATTTCACGTCTTTACGGAAACCCTTTTCAAAACCCTTGATTTCTCTCTCAAAATCATTTATGGCTCCTAGAAGCAAGAAATCTGCTCCTCATCCGGCTTCATCTTCTAAAAAGGAATCAACTCATATTTCCTCAGCCACAGAAGGAGAGAAACTTTCTGAAGATTTGGAAAATTTTCAGACGACTAGTCTTCCAACATCTTGGTTCGTCAATTTTCAAGTTAGGGGATCTTGACTTGATGGATTTCACAATCGCCCTCTTTGTACGTGTGATGTGATGGATACTGCATTTCTGGAAACCCTTCAGATCCCCTACATTGCTATGCTCAAGTTCTCTACAGTTTGGAAAATCTTGAACCCTGGAGATTTTGCCTTTCCAAGGCTAACAAGACTGTTTTATCTCAACCTCGTCACAAAACGGGACAAAGGAATTATCACCCTTGAATCATCTGTAAAAGGTACCCCAATTCTTCTCACTTCTACTATTTTGTGTGAGATTTTAGGAATCCCTACAGATCTTTCTTTTACACACCCCTCCCGATCACAGAGTGTTTGACTTGCTAAAGAGAAAAACCTGGTTCCAAACTCAACTTCACGCCAACTCACTCATACTTCCCTGACCCTAAATGCTAAAACTGTTTTTACCATTCTGGTTCGGTGTGTTATTCCTCGTGCAAACTCAAGAGAATTTTTGACAGATCAATCTTTGGAATTAATTCATCTGATTATGTCTGGATTAGACATTGACGTACCTAACCTCATCCTTAACCATATGATCCATTCAGTCAACTCTAAGCGAGCCATCCCTTTGCCTTATGGATACCTTTTGCCCAAGATCTTCGACCATTTTTCAATTGATACATCCTCTGAAGATCGACAGATAACTTCTGGCAAAATTGATGAATCCTGCTTAGAAAGGCAAGGAATTGAGAAGACTCTTGCAGGAGCATGGACAATGAAGGGAAAAGGAGCTATTCCACCTCCATCCCAAGAAGCTCCAACATCTTATCCTCCTACTCCAAAAATCAGGTTAGATGGATGCATATCAGGAATTGTTGTGGTTTTGAAATACTTTTTCTGGGTTTGTAATCGTTTAAAACTTCCGTGATTTGACTATTTTTCTCCCTTGTTGAAAGACAAAGATGGGGAAATTAATGATCCGACATTTCGATATTCTACATTCTGCATTTAAAGTTTGTTTTGATATTCATATATGCATCGCTAACTCTACAATGCAGGTACGATATTTGTGTTGTCTTCCATCAAGGGGGAGATTGAAAACTCCACTTTGATTATATATTTGTATAGGTGATGATAGAAGACTTAACACAAATATAGTGGTTTTTATACTAACAAAATATCGATTGTATTTCTAGTTGCTTGGTATGTTTTGGTGTTTGTCTAGAATGTATGCAGGCCTTGGAAAGCATTTCAAGGGATAGACGGAGGCCTTGAAATCAGATACAAGGGACAAACACAGAGTTTGAAAAAGTTCAACACGGAGGCCTTGAAAGCCATTTCAAGGGATCAGAAGCCACAACTTTGAAATCAGTTTCAAAGCCTTGAGGTAGGTTTTTGCAAAAAGTTCTCATACTCTATTCAACCCCCATTCTAGAGTATCTTTATCCTTTATATTCACTTAATGGTTATTCACCATTAATCAGAATGGTACCTGTAGCAGCTGGCACAGGCGGGTCCTCAGCGCTCCTCAACTTAAAAACTCTACCTCGAGATCCTCTGGTATCATTAGTAACTCCATCTCGACCTCTGCCTTTACTCAGCCCTGGAGCAGAACCCGGAGTAGCAAGATGATCCGGGACTCTTTGTTGTCCATGTGTCTGGTATTGAGGCAGTCTTTGCCCACCTCCTACTGCACCAGCAAGGGAAGAACCCTGTTGTGATGACACCTTTCCTTGACGGAAAAATGTAGCTCGGTGTCCTGGCTTCCCGCAAAAGAAGCAAGCCAGGGGTGCCCTCGGGTAATCAGTCCTCACATGTCCATACGCTCCGCAGTTGTAACACTGTCGGCCTCTATCATAAGTCTATGCAGAAGTTGGGTGACTTGAGCGGCCCTGAGTCTGGCCTCGCCCATACCCTAATGCTTCCGTACTAGTGTGCCCAGTACGTTGTCTCTTCTCAGACCATCTCGTTTGAGAAGTCCTCTTCTGGTTGGCCCGCTCACGCTCATAAGTTGAGGCTTTGTCCTGATAGTCGGTCAAGCATTCGCAATGGAAACCCGCCATGTAAGAACGTGTACTCTCCCTCAGTTGACGAGGGAACATATACATGTGCTGGTCCTTGGAAGGTACAACTGGACCCAGTAATGCCAACTCCTCATGGAATCGACTAATGACATCTGCTATCAGCACATCCTCAAAGCCAGCCTTGACAAAATCCTATAGTTTCTCCCTCCTCAGAGAGGCAGGGTAGAAACGCTCTCAAATCATACTCCTCATGTGGCCATAGTTGGTGGCTCGAATCCGCGTGGTCCTCCACCACTACTGAGCAAGGTCACGGAATAAAGTCTGTACTAACTTAATATGTCTGTCCTCTGGACATCTAATAAACTCAAGGGCTGAGTCTACATGCCCAATCCATACCTCAACCTCTAACCCACCATCCTAGAGAAAGGGGGTACTCCCATCAAATGAAATGCCTTCAGCCAGGTGTTTGGTCGTGTCCCTCTCGACTCCTCCGGAGCTCTAACAACCTCATCAGCAGCCGGTAAACTAGCACTTGAGTTGCTCCTTGGGACATCTCTGATGATCCCACTTGTGTTGGCAAATCTGGGGCATGTCAACTTGCCCTGGAAGCCTCCCCGACTCTGCGGATGTAAGAGCGGAACTCTGGTCCTCTCATAGAGATATGATCTGACTCATCTGACTAGACGCACTGAGAACTCTATCTCGCTGCCACACAGCTCATGGTCTCGAGAACGACACTCTCAACAACCTCCTCATGGACATCCTCCGCAGCAAGCGGATGAACATTGGGAACCTGTCCCTGTCCTATCACTACTGGAGGAAGAGGGTGTCTACCCATACCTCGTCCAAATGCAGATGTCGCTCTAGTCCGAGCCATCTACGGGGTATTCACACCTAACTTATAAGGCTATATATATGCCATATGTATAGATATATGTATATATATATAATACTTAGTCCAACATACATGCACAACAACAAATAAAAGGTATATATATATATATATATATATATATATATATATATATATATATATATATATATATATATATATATATATATATATATATATATATATATATATATATATATATATATTTTTTGTCGAGATCCTCAGAAGGGTGATGGCTTCCCGTACACTCTATCCCAAAACAACTATACTCATTTCAAAACCAAAGTCCTTTTAGGAAAGTCAGACCCCTTTCGGGTTCTGTTTATTTATCTATTTGAAGTTTATTACAGATTGCAAGTGCCATTGTTGCAACCTACGAATTTGATACCAACTATGTAACACCCCAAATCCGCGGGACTCGTGGCGCTACTAAGCTAGTGTTATGCTAGAATTTGTACCACAAAAAACATTACATTTATAAACTCGATCTAATCTCCTAAACTACCTAGCAAAACCCGCAGTGTACGGATCGTTATGTAGGAAGGAAAGTATCACAAGGTCGAATACAAGGACTGAGGTGAAATCAAGTCATTCAATGATCAAAGATAGTGCAAATCTAAACTAAGATGAGATGAGGAATAAAGAAAGTGCAAAACACAATATTTTTGGTTGGTTTTTTTCGTGATCAAACAAGGATCACAAAATATGCAAATCAAACAAGCAAACAAACACACGAACGCAAGATAAGAGATAAGAGGTAAGAAATGCGGATTCTAGAGATTCGGAATTCCGAATATGACTATGGACTCATGCTTCTAAAGATAAAAGGAAAGCTGCGGTTGTTCGAAGTTGGGTGTTTCTCTAATGGGAGCAATTACCGGGTAAGTCTCATGCTCCACTAGTCTCGCACCTAAGGCCCTATTACCGGGTAAGTCTCAAGGAGCCTAAGGATGGGAATTCTACACAAACTGGCCAATACCTAAGGGTCAAACCCCTCCTTACCGGGTAAGTCTCGGAAAAGGTAAGTCTTAGGCAACGATCCTAGCACAATCAATCCAATAACGGCTTTTTTGGCTCACTACTACCTAGATTTCATCATCTTATGTATCTAAGAGAGGAAATTACCGGGTAAGTCTCATTCCTCAAACAGGTTGCTAACATTAGGTCACCCTAAGCTAGATTAGGCTCAACAAACACTAGGATTTCAACACATCTACATCCTAACATCCAGATTCATCAATATAAGCACAACAGAGAAAACCACGGTTTGATCATGAGAAACCACGGTCTAGATTTTAGATTAAAAGGCCGTGGTTTTGGGTCTGAGTTAGGGTTTCGAACACGAATCCATCCTAAACTAAAATGCAAGTCCATACAATCATAGTCCAAATCATAAATATCATTCCTTCACCCTAGAATCACAACTATTTAGCCAACAACATACAAATCTAGATCAAACTTCATAAATAGAGCATGCTTGCAAGTCTTGGCTAGATAATGAAGAATAAACCAAAGAAAAGACATTACAAGCTAGAATAGAAGTTACCAAGTCTTACAAAGGCTTCAAGAGCTGCTCCAAGTTGTCAACAATGAAAACCTCACTCAAAACCACTCAAATTTCACTTTAAAACTAAAATCTACACTAATCTCTCCCAAGAACACCCACAAGGGTGCCTTGAAGAGAAGCTCCAATGGAAGAGTGTTGGAGAAAAGCTAGAGGAGAAAGGTCCAAAAAGGAAGAAGATACCCAAAATCAGCCTACAGGTCCACTTAAGTACTCCACCAAAAATTAAGCAAGGGTCGGACAAAGAAATCGTGGGACACGTGTCAAAGTGGTCCAGAAGAAACCACGGCCAAAACCACGGTCGAGATTTTCCTCTAGGCCGTGGTTCTCACCAGAAACTCTCCTTGGATCACCATGTCATGAGTTGGTGCAAGGCATGCACCAACAAGGTCCTATGTGTTCTCCTTTGCTCCTAGCTTGCTCCTTAATGAGTCCGGAAGTGTGCCATCACGAGGAATGATCCTCGAATGTATCGATTAAGTTCCAAAAGCTCCCCAAAATACCTACAAAACCGACAAGAGCTCGTGTAGATGTCTATTTCGACAATATGCATGAATTAACCGTAAACGTCACGAACTAATGCGGAAACATGCATGAATGGAAAGGAAAACTATCTAAGAGAGTGCTTAAACTAGTGTCATAAATCATGTCATCAGCTAGGATCTCACAATGGATCCTAATCCTAGCTTGATAACAAGTTCACTGGATCTTATAACAAGACATAGATAGATTAAAACCGAATACATCAAACTGGGTAAATATATACAAATAAAGGTTTACAAAACACAGTTGAGTACAAACAACAACACATATCCATACATATACAAAAACACCCCCATATCCCTCGCACAACCTAGTGTACAAAAGCCCTTAGTGGATCACCCATCTGGCTCACTCTACAGTCCTTCTATCCTACAGAATATCTACAACACGGTATAAACCGTTAGCTAACAGAAAAATGAAGAAATAGCACAAATATTCACATCAACACATCATAATATGTAATGCCACACACAAAACCGTTTATTATCTTCAATTACGCTATTCCATTAATAATTCAACTTCTTTTGTAGCAAGAGGAGCCTTAAGAACCTCGCCTCTTCCCCCTTTAACATAGGTTTTGCATGGGAATCTACATCCCCCTGGGTTACTAGCTTCCGAGCACCTTCTCCACTCTTGACGAGCTTTGACAGGTGGTCACAACCCATTATAATACACTTGGGCCTTTTAAGTATATATATGTGGTCATCCTAGTCCAGTTTAGGTTATAAATGCAACAATAATATGCACACACACACCACCATCACAATCACTCAAATCCACAACTGCTCGCTAAGTAAGTCCAACGGACTTACCTGATATAAATGTAAACCTAAACCACATCACAGTTTCCCCTCGAGGAAACGATCAACTCTTGCATAAGCAAGGCATACAAAATATCAAACACTGCTAAGGTTAGGAGACTCGTCTCCTACACCCTGTAACCACAACCAAACTATAACTTGTATTTAAACCTTGGATCCTCAACAGATACACCAATGCCTAAGGCATATTCCCACACATATCTAATCAAGCTCATCATGAACTACTCTAGCCTAGCTATACTCTAAAGCGAAGGCCAAAGGAAAAGAAAGAAGAAACATACCAAACTTGGTATGTCTTGGACACGCACATGCGGAAGTAGGAAAGTGCTGGGACAACGACACACCGCTTGGGTGGTGACACTCAGCCGTAGGGGCGGCGACAATAGCCAGGCCGCAGGGGCGGGGGCGGTCGAACAATAGAGGGGGCATCTGTGACTTCTCTTCGACCCGACTCTTGATTCTCTTCACTTCTTCATTGCCCCAAAGGCAAACAACATACATGTATACATATTTGTAACATCAGAAAGTTCCAAGAGATCAACACAAGCATCAACTTGTGGAAATCCTAAGCTAAAGAAGAAGAGGATAGAAAGAATGAAGAAGAAAGCAAGGAAGAACCCTACCTCAACCACTCAACATGATTCTCACACTTCTGGCTCTTCAAACCACAATTCACACAACACCAATCTCATCCTCAAAACAATCTCAACCAACATCCTCACACAACAACAACATGAGAAGGAACAAAGCTTGAAGAAATTCCAAGGAAAACTCAAGAAGGAGAATAGAAAGGGATGAACATAGAAGAAGGAAGGAAGTAGGGGAAGAAAGCTGAAAACCCTCATCAAGAAGGAAGGAGAAGGCTTATAAAGGAAGCCACGGCCGAAAGAACAAGTCAAACGGTCAAGAAAAGCGGTTGAGGCTGCCATAGCTGTAGTGGCGAATCCTTAGTACCGCTGGGGCGGCTAACCGCACATGCGGCCAAACCAAACCACAGGGGCGGGGTGCTAAGAAAACTAAGGCTCTTACACATATATTCAATATAGGAATGCAGCTAAGTAAGTCCTATGGACATACCTAAATATCAAAATAACCTCAACCTCGATCAAACCTCCGCTTCACGTAGGAATGAATTGCCTAATTACAAGGCCTAAAGATACATCAAACTTCTATCTATCAAATGGATCACACCTAGACCCAAGGGATCCATAAGGATCATAAACATCGAATAAACCTCGAATAACATACTAAACCTCAAAATCCTCTTCAAGGAATACGCCACGTGATATCATCAATCTCATCATACTCTCCTATACATAATCTAGCATGCTCCTAAACCCAAGCCATAACCAAGAAAGGAATAGAATTTACCAACACTTGGTAGTTTTGAAGGAAGGCGTACCCGCGGGAGGGAATAGGCGTGGGGGCAGTGACAGGGTCCAATGAAGCCGCGACAATAAGATCTACTAAGATCGCACATAACAATCTAGCACGACAATAATAACACATATCAAGGCACATAATCATATAAGCATATAAGTTCCTAAAAAACTATCCTCTCTCGTCAATCCTATAAACACATTCGTTCCTGCATAAAGCTCCGGGTAGTTCTATTGGATATTACCCTCTATCTCTCATATGGTGTCATTGGTTATTCACTAAAACCACTGAATCCTCAAGATGGATAATGGGTCTCAGATTTGGTATATCCTCTCTCAGCTGAAGCGCATAGAAACGGTGTAAGCACCCTCTAATATGGGTGGTAATTCAAGTCGGTATATCATCAACTCAACTCGCTTCAGAAGCACACACAATGTGGTGTATTAGGGATCCAATTCCTTTAATGTCGAAGTTTCCGACGTCTCGCGTCAAAGTCGTTCTCATCTTGGTATGAGCTTCCACTCAGAACTCTAGAGGTCCACTCCTCTTAATAGTTCATAACTCCAGGCAGAGTTCTATGCTATCAGTATCCACTCTTGGACCACGTCATCCTGTACCTTTTTAGGTTTACACCATTGGTACCATTCGACTGATTGCATCATAACATATCTCCTTCATACAATGCTTCATATAAAAGTAATTTGATCAACACATCTTAATTATCGTTGCACGTTCTTAACCACAATTGATAATCTGATCATATCAATATCCAAACTAGCGTACAAGTTCTTAACATCCTTCTTCTAGTCAGTAAAGATATAATTCAGTCGGTCCTGTCATCCTTTCAAGGATGAATGGATACCATAAGCTCGTACTTACGATTGCATGTAGCGATTGTAAAATCTTTAAGGATCTCATCCATCTCTATCAGAGATAATAATACGAGCCACACTAATCAATCTATCTCCCACAACTCAAGTAGCATTACTGATGTGGGATCATCTCCAATACAAGGACCAGTTACAAGCTCAAAAGCTAAAGCATTAAAAGATAAGCCAACAACTTCTTCACCTTCACCTTCTTCGGACTCGATTATGGATGGAGCGATCACACGGTCAAGACATAAGGCAATCCAAGATGAAGTTACGGATCTTCTCATGACATTTACACTCAAGGAAACTCTCATCACTCTCAAGAGTTCCTTGGCGACATTGCTCACTATTATAGAAGAGTCAAGCCACGACCAAGAGGATCCACAAAGCAAAGAAGAAGGATGAGAGCAAGGAAGAGTTCCAGAGAAGGATATCGACCGATTTCCTAAAGAAAATCGACCTACTTTCCTGTAGGAATTTCGATTAATTTTCCCATCCGATTTCTTCACTGGAACGAACTTTGCAAAAGATCCGGCCATGATCTTTGTCTTTTGGCAAATATATCTTTTATGATTCCTTAAATCTTTCAAACTATCTTAAGGGATTATTAAGATTCAATCTTTTATAGATTTATATATATATATATATATATATATATATTAAAATATATCTTTGTAAGATTATCTTTAAATATATTTTCCTAGTTTTTGTAGAATTAGGCTCCCTTATAAATAGCCTTAGTGGGGAGATTGTTAGATAGATTAGTTTGATATATTTTCCACAGATTTGTGTGAACTTACAGCTTCGCTTACGAAGTTCGTTTTTTATTCATTGTTATTCAATCAAAGGAGAGTTTTGGTTGTATCGTTTTGACGTTCTTGCTAGATTGTGCTTGTGTGTGTTAATCTGGTTGAAGTTTGGTGCTCCTGGTCAATCTTAGTCCCTCCTTGTGCTTGTCTTAATTAGAAGACTTGTGTAAGGTTAAAGAAGTGCGGGTTAAGGTATTCTTCTCGTTTAAAGATTTTGATACATCATTCGTCAAGGTTCTTTTGCGGAACTATCTTAGTTCATATCTTCCTATATTTCTGTCATTAATCGTTCCATATTCATCTTCTTTTCTTTCCATATCAATCACTAATCCGTATTCTGAGTTTATAAAATATCCCGATTTTATCCCAGTAAAGGACTTTCAATCTAGATCGAGAACTACAACTTATCCCCGTATCAAAGTGGTATCAGAGCTAAGCGATTGAATTCCAAGCGTTCACAAAATGTTTGATTTTTAATTGAGTCTTCTTTAAGTCATAAAAGTCGATTCTTTTATTGTATGCCATCTTTGCGAGATTATTTGAGTTTAACGTGCGTTGATTTGTGCAAGTTCGGGAAGAGAGAAACACCCTCACCCAAACATAAGCCAACCGTTGACCTTGAAAACCCCGCCATGCAAAAAAAGAAAAGAAAGGAAAAGAAGTTCTTGAAAGTCGAATCGAAGAGTCGATTTTTACAAAGAAAATCGGCATGTTCTTCAGCAGATCGACCGATTTTTCATCCGATTTTTGCTACTGTTGCCAAATATCGAAGAAATCCTTGAGGCATACTTTGCAGAATCAAAGTGCACCCTGTGCAAGAGTGTTACCACAGAAGAGTTCTAGTACATACCTTGAAACAACCAAAGAGTACTAGCAATACATAAACCCAAATCCGGCTATCTCTCTTTCTTAACTTCGCAACTCAAGTTACGTTCTTGTCTCTTCTTAATCTCTTGTGTGCTTTTTTAATTAGCCTCTTTCTATTCTAAACACTGAGTCTCTTTTTGAGTGTGTTATTTAGTATCTATACTTCTCAACATACTAGTTGTCTATCCGCAATCTTTCTTTATACCTTGTCGTGTGTGGAGTAATCTTCTTACAGGGATTCCTCAGCCATCGCACCCCACAAGAACCTTTACCCGAACCAAGTTAACTATTTGATTCAACCAAGGAGTTCTAGGGAGACAATGCGCTGATTTTAAAGAAGCATTAATCAATACAAGTACATTCCTTCAACTAGCTTCCAACAACACAACAAGAGCGTGAGTGCGAGAGAAAATAAGAAAGGTCTTTTCAAATTTTCTAACTTAACAAGTTTGTTGTTACTGTGCGTGTTGGTATATATGTCAGAAAGAGATAGTGCACGCGGTTCTCAATGGGACAACGTTCCGGATATAGCGGACATGTTCAAGCTAGATAATGACCAAGATGTCCAACATGGATAAACGACTTGAGCAAGTGGAGGCAAGGCCGAATACGGACCTTCGATCCGAATCCTGTATGAGATTCGATCCGAAGGCTGTTTATGATGTAGGTGGGAGTTTCGTTGATCCACCACCACCCCCAGCATCCGCAATAAACCATCCACCGATGCCCAGTAATACTCACCCTAATCAATTCTTTAATACTAATCGCAATCCACACTTTAGTGAAGAATTTAAGGATATGAGTGATGACGAGGATGAGGGAATGTGGAGAGAGTATCCACGACGTCATCAATAAAGAGGACGCTATAACGAACACAATCGACCTCAACATGATAATGACGGAATTGGGAAAGTAAAGGTAAAAATTCTGAGTTTCGAGGGACGATGCGATCCGGAGGCTTACATGGAGTGGGAGACCAAGATTGAACCATTTTGGTCTTGTCATAACTTCAGCAAGCAAAGGAAGATCCAACTTGCTGTGTTTGGATTCCAAGGCTACGCTCTTATATCTTGGGATCATCTCATTAAAGAGCGGAGAAGAGCGGACGAACCGGGCATCAATATCTGGGAACGATGAAGGCCTTGATGAAGGCTAGATTTGTGCTGCCACACTATGGAGGGGAGTTGAGACGGCGATTAGAGAGCCTCAACCAAGGTTCCATGTCCGTAGAGGAAGTCTACACCGCCATGCAAACGACAATGGTGAAATCCAACATACAAGAGGATGAGGAGTCTATTATGGCTCGATTTCTAAGAATCTTACATCCTTCTTTAACTAATGAAATTTATCTCTATCCCTATACTTCCATGACTAATATATTACATTTGGCTATCAGGGTGGAGAAAAAGCTCAAAGGACGGAATCAAGGAACAACTTGTTGGACTTCAGAGAAGAAAATTCGGTCCAGCAATAGGAAAATCGACCGATTTCCTGACCGATTTCCTTCTCGGAACAACGATAGAAAACGTTCTTTGCCCAATCCAGCAACTCCCAAACCTTCTACTCAGTCTCGTCCTTTAAATGAGCCTTCAAAGGACCATAAAGGAGTTCTTCTAACCCTTCCTCACGATTTAGAGATATTGTTTGTTTTTAAATGTCAAGGTAGAGGTCATTATATGCGTGATTGTCCTAATAAACGAGTTATATTTATTAATCAACAAGGTGTTCGCTCAAAAAGGTGTGTGCAAGCTTTAAAATTTATAACAACGAAGTATGCTTGAACAATATGCGAACCCGCAGTGTACGGATCAATTGTAATAAAAGCAAGAATTCTAGGGGTCAAACACAGGGACTATGGTGAAACAAAGCACGGACATCAGGTTGTCAAATAACTAATGACCACGAATTAAAGCAATCAAAGATGATATAAAGTCAGATAAAGGGAATGCGGATTCTAGGAATTAAAACATCTAGTTGTGGTTCCGACACAAGATCTCAAAAGATAACGCGGACAAAGATGAGGTTTGCAAAGGGAAGGTGTTTCTAAGGTGGGAATAGATCACCGGGTAAGTCTCACTACTCACTATCCCAAACCAAAGATCCTATCACCAGGTAGGTCTCAAGGTACTAAGGAAAGGAACTATAATCTCAAACCAACACACCGCGCAAGGGAATAGAATTAACCTTTGCCAGGTAAGTGTCAGGCTAACTCTCAAAGATGGAATGAAGGAACACTCAAACCCCAATAAAGGATAAACCTTTAATACCTACACTCATGATCTTAGGTAAACAAACAAAGGAATCACCGGGTAAGTCTCATCCTAGGCTTGTGTTGAACCAGGAAAGGTATAACAACGATAGGATTTGGCAAATTTTAACTCTTAACTCAGTAAGGTTCAGGAAAGGTTCACCTCGCTCAGTTTTATTCCATCACGGATGAGATGTTCAATAACTGACCGAGGTGTTCTACGGTTAAGGTAAAGACTCGAGCTTTCAGGGTCCTGCTGGGATTAAGATCATTCTATCATCGTCTTTCCCACAACTTTCAGCCAGTCACCCTAGAATCGCATAAGAAACTTAGCCAACAATCATCTTGATAACAATGATCAAATTTATAGGAAAAGAATCAATATTCAAACAAGAAAACCTTAACACAAAGGTCTCAATAACTGAATGAATCAAACAACAAATCAGCGTTCCACAAGTCACAAATCAAAAAAGACAACCCAAAAGCAATCTAAGAAGATCTTACAAACTCCTTCAAAAAGCCAACTCCAACTATGATTCCTTCCTTCCTTGAACTTCAATCCTTCAAATTTCCTTCAAGTTTCCTTCAAAACTCCAGAAATTCCAATTGCTCCAAGCATATGATCCGTAGATTTCAGGATGGCTGAATTGTAGAAAATCAGCCCTTTATATAGGAGAATTATCTTCCAAAGATAAGATATCATAAAAATATTGCCTTTGGCCGATTATTCTCATTGTCGTTCTATATTTTATCGCTTTTTTCATAGTTCGTTATTATTGCATGCATCAATAAATGTACGGCATCTAGTTTTTCTATTAATGCATGTAAATTTTTATTATTCTTTATTTATGTTTTAGATGGTTGCATCCTAATTGTTTTTTATTCGGTCTTCAGATATCGTTTGTTGGTGGTCTCGTTTGTTGTTCCGCTTGCAATTGATGCTTGTTGTTGCAAGATCTTTCGAAATGTATTCTTATTCACCTATCCTTACTTTTTTTAGCTTCCGTTGCTCCTGACTGTCATCTTACCTTTGCATGTGTAATATTTTTGTGTGTGTTTTTCTTGATCGTATTTTACCTAACCTGGAGTTAATTACCGTGTAATATGGTTGCATATTTGCATTTTATTGTGTTCATTTTGTTTCTGTAATCATTAGAATTGTGTGTAAAATATTATTATAGCATCATGTCTGCTCCTCGTGTGATGCTCGATAAACTGGTCAATCGTTCTCGTACTCAAGTGGTTTGTGTGAGGGTTGTTGACAAACAGCCCAGGCAAGAAAGTTCCACGAAATGCAGCTACCAACGCATGGTTTTGGTAGACGAGATGGTTAGTGCATGTCTTGCATCTGTTTTATTTACTTCTTCAATAACTCTTTTGCTCACTCTTTTATTTTCTGATTATATGCAGGATAACCGTATGACTTGCACTCTTTTTGGTGTGGATATTAGCATATATGAAAACATCATCGAGAGGGGTAAGTGGTATGACTTGAAGCACCTCGTCGTCAAACCTGTGCCGTCGAGGTTCGCCACTTATGTTGGCGAGAAACAGTTGTACTTCACGAACTCAACAGAGGTGCTCTCTGTCGAGGACGCCCCTAGCTCAAGCCAACCACTTAGTTTTCACATCCCGATCCATGACTTGTCTCGTGACGCAACCAAAGATGATAGCTTTGGTATAATAGCTTTCCTCTTGTTCACTCATCTGCGGATGACATATATTTTATTTTTGGATGGCATTGACTTTCTTTTCTTAATGCCTTAGATATCATGGTCATTCTTCTCTAGGTCTATCCAGAAAAGATTGTCGCCAAAGGCGATACTTCGTTGCCTGTGCGCGAGATTTCTGTGACGAACAACAGGTTGAGAAATTTTTTTTCTTCTATGTTCTCTATTTGTATTGGCCGTGGTCTGTAATTGCTAATTTTTGTTCTCCATTTGGCTAATCAACTGTGACCAGGTGCTCCTGGTTTCCGCATGGAACAAGGCGTTGATGCAAGAGTTTGAGAAGCTTGAGTACCTCTTGGATGATGAACCTATTGTGGAGATCACAGGGCCGAAAGTCAGCAGCTTCAGCGGTTGTTTGCTTTACCCTTTTTTTTATCTCGTTTAATATCTACTCTCATGAAGAGAAGCGGTTATTTGTGTTTAGTCGATTTGCTGCCTTTTACAGAAGATATTCTTGGCTTTAATTTATTTATTTTGAAATCCCCCCCAAGCTATCCATTTGCTGTATTTGCTGCGTCTTTTCGGTTCTCATATTTTTCAAGTTTTACTTTACAAGTTTCTGAAGTTGTATTTAAAGATAGTTGTATTTTTTTTGTTTGCCGTATATTTCCTTTTACTTGATCCATCATACATTTGGTTTCTTCTTTATGGAAGATTTTATTCTTCCCACCTTGATTTCCTTTCCTAATTAGAAGTATGATTGCTGCTTACACATCCTTTTAAAAAATCATGTATTTTAATTTGTCTTTTAATTAAACGCCGCAGGCTTCTCTCTTGTTGGATCTTTGTCCACTCTTGTAAAGACTCATCCTGTTAGTGAATGTGTTGAATCACTAAGACAATGGTACCGTCTGTTGATGCTAGAATTGTTCTATCCATCACCAACGAGATGCCAGGAATTCCCACAGACATTACCACTATTGTTGGTTCCTTGTCACTGCGAGTATGTCCCTTTGCCACAAATTATTGAAACTCAATTCAATCTTATGCTAATTTAAATATTTTTTCCCCGGTATAGGTGTCCGACATTATTGAAGCACAGGTTCTCCGTGTGAAGGGAAACATTCTGGAGATCCTTTACGAAAAGCTCAAGCTTTCCTTTGGATGTCGTGCATGTGGCAAAGCTTGTCCGGATGAGTCTATTCAGTTTGAGCAGGAGTACCACTGTGTTACTTGTGGTGTCGTCAAGAAGGTCGAGCCCAAGTTAGTTTGCCTTGTCCTAATTCATGAAATGCATACTCTTTCCTTTTCCTCCTTCATTTAATGGTAACTCATGATTCTTCTTACAGGATGTATATGAGGTTCAAGTGTACTGATGGAACGGGGAAACTTACATTGGACGCCTGCACAAGGAACATCGAGAGGCTCTTTTAGACTAACAGCAGGGACTTCTTCACCATGACTCTTCCGGTGTGTTTTTTGTGTTTTTTAAGCTCTTCTACCTTCTTTTTTCCTTGCCTCTACCATATTTCAAGACTTGCATTGAGTACATCAGTTGTGCTTGTGGTATTCATTCTTCCTGTTGCCGTCTATGTTGTGTGCCTTGTAAAAGTTACAGTATCTGAACTTCCTTCATATAATAATTCTCTATCATGTACGCATCTCTCCTTTGTTCGATTTGCTGAGGTAGCAGCCGTTTACTTTTATCTAATCACATGATATTTCTACTATGATAACTATATATTTCGTTTTTGCCCGAATGCAAAGTTTTAGATTTTTTTTTTGTCAAGTTCAGGTTTCTCTAATTACATCGAGTTTCTTTCCGTCTTTGCCCCATATTACACAAGTTTCTATAAGTTGTTAGGATGGTTATACTTTTATTTGCATGTTTTAACTTAATAAAATCAATTGTGTTTTAGTGAAATGGAATGGACCTTCTATTAGCTGTGTCAATAATGTAAGTAAGCCATGCTATATTACTTCACTAATTAAGGATCCGTGTAACATGCAGGATCGTCGTCGAGTTGTGGATTGCGCCCAGATTAGGTTTCGCATAGGGATGGCTGAATTCCTGATTTCCCCGGTCAAGTCTTTGTTTGTCAACCACGACAGGATTAAGTGGTTTCTGAAGGAAGTGGTGGTGTAAGGTCTTGCAGTTACAAAGGAACCTTTTGCGTGCCTGTGTAGGGTGTTTGTACAGCTTCCTTTGTTCTGTTGCCGTAGTACTTAGCTGTACAGACGAGGAGAAGATTTTGCGGTTACACAGTCTATGACTGTTGTGGCTCATTTCTCCTCCTTTTGCCACCCTTTTTGTGGAAGCTTTTGTCGGCTCAGGCTTAATTTCAAATCTCTTTTGTGTGATGCTTAAAAACAGTGTTTTAATTGGTTAACCCGACTACGGATTATGTGTAACCAGTAATGTAATTAATATTGGTCATCGGTCCCTTTTATGTATGTGTTATATATAGATCCATGCTACATAATTGTTGCTTGACGAGATAGCGCGTAGTAGTAACCGTATGTCGTACAAACAATTGCATATCGATTAACAGTTACCACAGGTGCTTAAAGGTGTTCTCTTTGCATGCTTTGTAAACCTGAATACGAATGTCATATCTGTTGGGTATTTAATATTGAACTTGATTGAATTTAGTTGACAAATTCATTCTTTATGTATTACCATCATATGTTTACGGCTGCATCGAGTTTTCTTTAGTCTTATGATTTGTTGCTCAATCACTTCTGTTTCTAAACTTCTGGGATGTCCTTTTTGATTTTTCTGTTCAAAATATTTGTCCATTTTGATTAATACAAAGCTTGTTTTTATCAAACGATTATGGTTATGGAGTTAGTTATTAACTATGATCTGGTCGTGGTTGATTTGAAACCGTCAACCTTTCTCTTGAATGATGAATCAATGATCTGCACTATCCTGAAATTCTATTGCTGAATATATGATTATTGTAATTTGAGTTGTTTAGGTAGCCAGTTTGAGGAATTTCAATGACAAAGGGCTTGGAACATGGTGGTTGCAAGTATGTGTCTAACCAGCTTTTCATGGACAGGGCAAATAATAGAGTAGATGATCTTCAAGTAATCTTTTAAGGATCTACAATCTGCAAGATTTGAGAGGCGCTATGTTGATATTGTAGTGCTCCAAAATGACATAGTACCTATCAGTTTGTTACTAAAGTTAGGATATTGTATGAATGTGTTCATTTACTACTTGATGGGTCATGTAATCATCATTTACAGCTAGCATGCTTTCATATAAACTGATTAAGAATCTCATTGTTGTGATGTGAGATTTAGTACATTTCTAAATACTTGACAGAACCCAGAAAGGTTTTTGCTAAGCATGTTGCAATGATTGATGTAATTACCAAAGGTGCTAAGTAGTTGACTGTAGAATTTATTCACTCAGCTGTAAAGGCTTGTTATCAAGTTGTATAACTTCATTTTTATATTTATTCGATTCAAGTTATGTAACGGACCTCTCTTTTTCAAATGAATAACCAACCTCTCTTTTAATAAGATTTGTAACTTTCTATGTCTTTGCCTTGCAAGCATTTTTCTCATCCAATGCTAATTATTCTCATTTAACAAATGTTGAAGTTTCACTATACTTTAGCAACAATTCTTGTTTTGGTTATATATTCTATAAAATCAGTAGTAAGTAATAATCTTGATCTGTAGAACACAGATCAGACTGTTACATTTTTTTTATATACTCCTCAGAAAAAGAAATATATATAGATGCTTTCCAGAGTATGAAATGAAGTGGTATTATTTAATCATGTTTAGTTACGAGTTTGAAGTTTATAGTACTAATTATTTTAATGATGTCACATAGCATAGTTAGTTGTTTTATGTATGTTGTGTTGTTATGTACATCATTATTTTTTTCATTGATGCTCAGCTTGATATTGTTTTTAGTCATTGACAACTATTAATTTGTAATTGTTTCAGTTCAATAAAATGATGTCAAGCTTAATATCCATCTTTGCTTCCTTAAACAGCAACACTCTACTACTAAAGTAACTTTTCCACTGGTTTGGAGTTTGGACCAACACCTACTGCAGTCATCCTCTATACCACGAGTCTGAACTAATTGAGAAGAATGCTATTGATAAATTGCATTTGCACTTTTATTGGCAAATTTGTTTGCATTTTCATGTGCCTACTGTTGGTTACTTTACAGGGGTGAAGAATGCTGCTCAATAACAAACTACAATTCTTGAAAGAGGCAAAAGTTGTCATAATTATGTCACAAAAGTCACATAAAAAGAAGTCGCACATGCACCTATCAGTTTTGTAGGAGTAGACAATGTGTTAGGTCTTCTAGAGGGTTTTATTTAGTTTTTGGTCATATATATCAGTTTTGTGATGAAATTAGTACAACTCAATATGATAACAGTAGACTAAAGAGGGTTTATGACTATAATATAACAATATAACTAATTAGTTACTTAATTTGAGGCCAAGTGGATCAAGTAATAGTGGAACCTTGCATCTGAGAGACAATTTGATGAGATGATCTTACTTAGGTTAAATCCCGACAATCTGCGTGAGATGATCTTGCTTAAGTTAAATTAAACGTCGGCTACTTGTCGTTTCTGACTGTTGGAAATTAGTTTGGGATTTCCTTGTGGTGTAATTGTTAGTGAATGATTGTAAATGAATTGAACGCAAATATCAGTTAGCCATATAAATCGGCACAGTATATGAATGGATATGGAAAGAAAAGACAGAGATCGCCACATAAAACACTGTTTTTTCTTAGGGCCTTCCATCTAATTTATTTGTCTTACTTCATATAGCATGTTCGTTTATTGACATTCCGTGCACATTGTAATATCCGGAAAATTTATATTCCGTTTAATTCCGTAGCAAACCGGATTTCAATCTTTTGACCCTATCTGTCCACTTAGTCGGATACAATATCTAAAAATTTTTCATTTTATGTAACCTCACTTCACATAAAATGATAAGATTTGTATAGCAAACCCTAATTCATCAAACCCTATTTTAGAACATGACTTGTCTTTGACAAAGTCATGACGTCCTAGAGACGAGACCACGACGAGTTATGACGAGACCATGACAATCTCGTGACAAGGACATGCATGGGCTTGACAAAGCCATGACACAATTTGACAAGGCCTTGACAAAACTTTCAGCCCACTTCTTCTACCTTGTTTCAGCCCATTGATTGTTCTCTTTTTTTTTATTCATTTGGCAAGCCTTAACATGTCTCCTTGTTGGCGGATGGATGCAGCCCATGTTTTTCCCTTGTAGCTCAGCCCAATTCTGTTACTTTGCCTCAGCCCACACCAAGAAGAAGACCGGTTGACATCCTTGAGAAAGCCCACACATGAAGTCCTCAATCAGCCGTTCGCACTCCTAGACGTCCGCCTGAATTGTCGCCCATCTTCAATGAGAGATTACGGGACATATATCCTCCTCTCTGCCTTCACGCCTAGATGCGAGCCACAAGATCCTACCCTTCCTTTCAGCCAGATCGCGTAGATACTTCTCAGCTGTACACCCAAGCCTTCGCATCCCGATACTTTGAGCGCTCTTTTGCATCAATGTATCAGCCTTCAGCCTTCAAATCTTCCAACTCTCTTGCTCGAGCGAAGCACAACAGCTCTAGGCCGAATGATGCCACGCCATGCATCCAGTATCTCTCGTAGGGGCTGTGCAGAAGATCACTACAGAAGGATAGATCTCTCTTTTGTTGTGTAGACAGAAGAGCCGGAATAACCATCCTACAGGTGAGCCTCTTTCTCTTCCCTTAGCAGTTGAAGCATGACTCACACCTACCTCTCACGCGGACAGTGACCCAGCACAAAAGAGTACTTCCAGACTCACTCCCACACTGTGGTTAGCCAGAATCGAGAGGTTGACACACAAGGAACGACAACCGGATTCAAAGGAATGTAGATCCTCACACCAAGATCGATCTAAAGTAGTAGAGACCAACGAGAGTCGAGTCTGAGACCCTAAGGACGAGGAACAGTGTGTGAAACAAGGAGGCTAGTGATAGCATGAATTATAGTCTATATTTTGGAGCTTGTTTAGACGTTATCTTCAATAATCTGCATGTTTGAATGTATATTATGTGATTATATCGTCGTTTCATCTACCTTTGTGGGAATCGAGGTCTACACCAAGTTTCGTTGTAATCGTAGGTAAAATGGCACCTTTTTGGACTAAAATGGAGATAAAGGAGCTAAGGAGTCATTGGAGCTACATTCAGGAGTTTAAGGAAGAATCCAGGAAGCAAGGAATTAACAAAGAGATTCACTTTGGACCAGATTTGAGAGATTTCATGTAACACCCCGAATCCGCGGGACTCGGAGCGCTACGGGTTGGGACCTCACAATGGGTCCCGACCCTTAGCCTGACAACAATTTCACTGGATCTTACAACAAGACACAAATAAAGGCAAAACCGAAATTCATTTTAATGCAATGATATGAACCCCAAAAGAAAACAACGAAAGACTTCAGCCGAGATACAACTCCAAAGGCAAACGCCATACACGCGACATACATAATATCATAAACAATACATAAAAACAACCCCCAAAACCCATCCTAAAATGTACGGACCCCGGCTGCCCACTCTTCCGGATCTCTCGACCGCGTCCCTAACCTGCAAGACAACTACAACAATATCGGTATAAAACCGTTAGCTAGCATTCAAGGCATTAGAATCATGGTATTGGCACACACACACATAAGGCATCATAAACACACAACATGTTTCAAAACACACAATCCGGTTTATTATCTTTTTATTATTAGGTCATATCCCGTTCTAATTCAACTTCTTTTGTGACACGAGAATCTTAAAGATCTCGCCCTTGTCCCCTTTCACCATACGGGTTTGTACTTGATGCGGATCAGCATCACCCGATGGGCTGGTCGCAAGGCACCTCCCAGTCATCCCCATTTTGGACTGGACAAGCGGTCACCGCCCGTTATCATACACTTGGGCCAAATATAAACATATAAAGTCGGTGGTCCTATTACCGGTTTAGATGTTATAACATAAGCAATAAACACACACATAAACAATAACACACACCACCAAACACGCATTGAAACTAATACAGAGAATACGAGCTAAGTAAGTCCGGAGACTTACCTCGTCCCAAAGATAATCCCGCTAACCACCGCTCTCAACTTCCCGTGGGAAGGCACTCAACGCCTGATCAAAACAAGGCACACAATCAACATCTCTCTCATATGCTAGAAGTCCTTAGACTTCTAGTCCCAATGATCTCGCAAGATCATAAACCATAGTCATGCTAGGATACTCTCGTCCTACTCTCCACAATCTCAACAAGATCATACAATCATAATATCAATCCTCATAAGCTCACAAGATCAACCCAAACACTCAACGCCCTACAATCCTCACAAGATAACATCAACACCTCAAGCCTTATAACGATCATAAATCATCAAACTCACCTAAGGTCCAAAGCCACTACTTGGCATTCATTCTAAGTTACGCTAGATTATCCAACCTAGCATGATACTAATACTAAACATAACTAAATCGAGGAACAGAATACTCACACGAGGTCAAAGGCGGAAGATGATCTACGGATGTCAAGATTGGACTCGTTATGCCTTTATCGGGGTCATTTCCGGACCTAAAGTCAAACTAAACAAATTTAGCTTATAAGCCAAATTTGAACGGAATAAGGAACATATATAATCTAAGGAAAACCCATTTTCAAAAGCCGGTAAAATCTCGTAAATAATCCTCCCGGGGCACGATATGAAATTCTAGAAACTTGGTATAAAACCGAAATCATAACTTGAACCGTAAACCCAAATTTAAACTCCGTAAATGTATTTTCCGGCAACTTATACAACATCATAAACCAAAGTGAAACTTGTTTTTCAAAGTCAAGGACACAACAAAACCGCTCATCTATTTTCCGGTCAAAATACACTTATATGAACATGGTCATAAATCCGCATTTAAATCCTTGGGCAATATTCCATAAATAAATCTGCAGGGGTATATATTGCATGAAACACAAATTTGGGCAATTAATGTAAATACAAAAGATGGGTTAAAATGTGCAATTATACAAAACCAGGGGGGGCCGCATTTAAATTCAAGGATAGGGTTTTAACCCGACAGATCCTTCTCGGCTGGACAAGGACGCAGAGCACGCTGGGGAAAGAGAGGCATTGGCGGCGGAATGGATTGCGCGAGGGCCGCGACTCCAGGCCCCGGAGGTTGCAGAGAGGAAGAGAGCAACGGTGGTGCAGGGCGACTCCAGGCCCCGAAGGCTGTGTGGAAGCGGCTAGGAGGAAGATCCAGATTGAGAGAGAGAGTGACATCCTGGAGCAGGGTTGGGCTTCTCCGGCTAGCTTCGACGGCGTCTGAGGGTCCGGAATCGACGGAGACATCCACATACGGTGGTGGAAAGACATGGGAGGCTGTGGAGGATAGAGACCAGAGGGAACAGAGAGGCGGCCATCTTGTTGTGGCTAGGGCTTCCTGAAGGAGCGCCGGTGGACGAAGGCGGCAAGGGGGTGCGAGATTCGTAGGCGGCGGCCACAGCTCTCCGGTGTCGGGCGAGGGCAGGGTTCTCCGGTCCGATTGGGCGGAAGGGGAGGCCACTGCTTCCTCCGGCTTCAACAGGGCAACATATCTCCCTTTGATTGCTGTTTCCAGGTGCAGGAGAGGTAGGCTATTGACGGAGGTCGAGGTCGAAGCGGATGCAGCCTGCAGGCTCGTGAGGAGAGGAGCTCGGTGGTGGTGAGATTTGTTGGTGCGGAAGGAGCAGGGAAGTCCAGATGGTGATGGTTGAGTGAAATAAAGGAAGGGGAAGGAGATGAAACAAAGATATGTTGGTGTTGCAGGGAGGCTCGAGAGCAAATCCAGGGAGGAATGAGGAGCAGGGGAGATGGCCGTTTCGACTTAGGTGAGATAGAGAGGTGAGGCAAGGATGGAGTTGTGCAGAAACAGAGAGGAAGAGAGGAGACTGAGAAGCAAAAGGGAGAGATAGAATTTGCTGCGTGAGGAGGTGAACGAGGGGTCGAGGTCATCACTGGGCGGGAGTTGTCAGCCAGGACAACACGCAACTGACGTCAGGCACGAAAAGCAAAAGAAGAAAAAGATAAAATAAAAATAAAAAGGCAAGACGGTAACTCGATCGAAAATACTCGAAAATTTTAATTTACGACGTAAAAATACTTGTAGAAATATTTAAGCTAAAAAAAATATCGATGAAAGCCGGAAAAGTAAATATCGCAAACGCGCCTAAAATTTGGGGCGTTACATTTCACATTCAGTTTAGAGCCACCTCGGTCAGCTACAGTACCATCTCGACCGAGGTGATCTAGAGGAGCGTCTCGACCGAGGTGAATACCCTGACGCGGCGAGATCGTTTATTCTTGGCTGAGATCTTTTATTTTTGGAAGGAGAAATCTTATATTTTTGGGCTGGATTTCTGGAAGGAAGATCATATATTTAGGAGATTTATTTTAGAGATTAAGATATATTTTATTAGGATAATATCTTTTCAAGATATTTTATCTTTGGAAGATAGTTTTCCTATATAAAGGGTTGGATTTTTCACAAGTTCAACCATGCTTATAGATGCTTAGAGGGCTGATAGCATCCAGCAATTAAGGGATTTTCTCTAGGGTTTTGAAGGAGGAAGATTGAAGGAAGGATTGATAGCTTGTTATAGCTTTTGTGAAGGGTTTTGTAAGACTTTCTTAGATTCCCTTCTTGTTGATTGTCTTGTTGGATTTGTGATCCAAAGAATGCTTATTTGTATGATATTTGATTAAGTTATTGAAGCCTTGTTCTTAAGGTTTTTGTGTTCAAATATTCATTCTTTTCCATATATTTGATTATTGTTATCATGATGAGTGGCTAATTTCCTTGTGCGATTCTAGGGTGATTGGCTGAAGGTTGTGGGAAAAACAATGATAGAATAATCTTAATCCCAGTAGGACCCTAAAAGCTCGAGTCTTTATCCTTAACTCTAGGACATCTCGTTCAGTCGATGAACATCTCGGCCGGGGTGGAATCCGTCTGACCGAGGTGACCTTTCTGACCCGAAACTGAGAGTTAAGTGTTAGAGTTTGCCAAATCCTATTCTTATTACACAATTCCTGGTTCAATGCAAGCCTAGGATGAGACTTACCCGGTGATTCCTTTGTTTGTTTACCCATGATCATAAGTGTAGGTAATAAAGGTCTATCCTTTATTGGGGTTTGAGTGTGCCTTCATCCCATCTTTGTGAGTTAGCCTGAGAGTTACCCGGTAAAGGTTGATTTTATTCCCTTAGTTGGTGTGTTGGTTTGAGACTATAATTCCTTTCCTTAGTACCTTGAGACTTACCCGGTGATAGGTTCTTTGGTTTGGAGTTAGTGAGTAGTGAGACTTACCCGGTCATCTATTCCACTTTAGTAACACCTACCCTTTGCAAAATCTCAACTTTGTCCACTTATCTTGAGATCTTGAGTTGGAACCACAACTAGATGCTTTAATCCCTAGAATTGCATATTTCCTTTAATTGACTTTTTATCATCTTTGATTGCTTTAATTGCTTTTGTGGTTAGTTGCAATATTGACTACCTATATTGGTTTTGTTTCACCTAAGTCCCTGAGATCGACACCCCGGAATTCTTGCTGGTTCGCATCCTTGTTTTAGGCATACATCTAGGGTTATAAATTTAAAGCTTGCACACACCATTTGGAGCGAACAGCTGGTGAGTATCAGAATAAGCATCCCTTGCAATATCGTTTTAAGTTTCTAGAAACTGTGTTGATCAGTAAAGTTTGAGCATAATTTTTGATACATTAGAGATAAGATCCACCGTTCAGTTTTTGAGATATTGTTTAGTGTCATGCATAGGTTAAAATGTCAAAAGTTGGGCTGAATCCAACGGTGGGATGTTAAGTTATAGAGATTCAAAGTGGACTGGTTACACTGTTAGGAATCGTGCTCATTTTGGCTAAGTATAGAAGGTTGAATCAGGAACCAACTTTTGGGAGTTTTGTAAAGTTGGTTGTTGGGAATTTTGGAAGATATCTTTGTCCCTAGAGTTAGTATGTATATCATAGATGACCTAGGGTTGTATCTCGGAATTTTTACATTTGTTTATACGAGCTTCATAATTGAAACCGAAGTTGGACCTTAACGACCTTTCGGAAAATAGGAAAAGGTGTAATATACTAGTTTGTAACCAAACTCATATTTAGGAGTTAGAAATGGCATTTTTAGTCTCATAGTAGAAAGTAAGCATAAATTAGAGAATTTCTAGAAGTTTCGGGATCAAGGGTAAAATAGTCTTTTACCTTAAGAGAGTTGTTATGTTTGTATTTTCTCTTTATGAGATTGTACCTCTTAGAAGTTTATAACTTCTAAGAGTATGAGATGTGATTTTGATCCACATGCCTTATTTGGCAGGCGTTTGAGTTACCACGAGTACGGACCGAGTTGAGATTTTATAGAGTGTGATTTGATTCAAGTAAGTCCTTGCGACTTACTTAACTAGTTTTTGGATGTTAGTTGAGTGATAATAGTGGTGTGTGCAATGTGTGTTTATAATAATAACTTGATAGGACGACTGTTATTATTATATTTTAAGGCCCAAGTGTATGTATAACGGGTCGTGACATCACTGCCCAGCTCTGACAGGAGACTGGGAGGTTCTCTATACCCAGACCATACAAGTACAAGGTGAGATGCATCGGATCCATTCTTGATGGTTACACGGTGGTGGAGGCGAGGTTTGGGAATTCCTCGTGTCACAAAATAAGTATCATTAGTAAGAGTGAATGACCTAAGTAAAGATAATAAATGGATTGTTTGAAAGCATGATGAGTGTTTACTTTTGCTATGATGTGTGTGTGTGCTATTATTATTCATCTAATGTTTAGATAGCTAGTTAATGGTTGTTCTATTGTGTTTTTAGATTCACCGTAGGTTAGAGCAACAGTTGAGTGATCCGGAAGTAGTGGTCAACCGGGTCTCCGTACTCCATAGAGTGGGTTGGGGTGTTTGTTTTGTTATTCTTTCTTCTTGTTAAGACAGTTAGTCTTTTTCGTTGTTTAAGTACTATACGATGTTAGACGTTGTTGCATTCATCCCTTTAAAATACTACTTTTATGAATTTCGGTTTTTCCTATTTGTGTCTTGTTGTAAGATCCTAGTAATATTGTTGTCAAACTGAGGTCGGGACCCATTGTGAGGTCCTAACCAGTAATATCCCGAGTTCTGAGAATTCGGAGTGTTACACACATGCTACCTGTGTTTTGGTTGCTTAGCGTAATTAGTGTGCATGCAGTTGCAATTTTTAGGCATCCCTACATGTAAAATCTCCATAACATATTTTTTACTTCTTTAATTATTTTTGCCTTCATGCTTGGCGTTCCTTTTGTAGGTGAAATTAGAGGGACGACCAACAAATGAACTCTGAAGTTGATGTGCCTGAATCATCGAACAGAAAAAGGAAACGTTGTAGAATACAACCCGCGATAATTCACGCATCTATAGGGAATGTTGTTCGCTCCAAACAGTGTGTGCAAGCATTAAATTTATAACCCACGAAGTATGCTTGAACAAATATGCGAACCCGCAGTGTACGGGTCAATTGTAATAAAAAGCAAGAATTCCAGGGGTCAATCACAGGGACTTAGGTGAAACAAAGCACAAAATCAGGTTGTCAAGTGTTGCAAATAAGCAATTAAAGTAATCAAAGATGATATAGAGTCAAATAAGGGGGAAATGCGGATTCTAGGGATTAAAGCATCTAGTTGTGGTTCCGACTCAAGACCTCAAAGGATAACGCGGACAAAGCTGAGGTTTACAAAGGGAAGATGTTTCTAAGGTGGGAATAGATTACCGGGTAAGTCTCACTACTCACTATCCCAAACCAAAGCTCCTATTACCGGATAAGTCTCAAGGTAGTAAGGAAAGGAACTATAACTTTAAACCAACACACCACCCAAGGGAATAGAATCAAACTTTACCGAGTAAGTCTCAGGCTAACTCTCAAGGATGGGATGAAGACGCACTCAAACCCCAATAAAGGATAAACCATTATTACCTACACTCATGATCTTGGGTAAACAAGCAAAGGAATCACCGGGTAAGTCTCATCCTAGGCTTGCATTGAACCGGGAAAGGTGTAATAAGGATAGGATTTGGCAAACTAGAACACTTAACTTCAGTTTCGGATCAGGAAAGGTTCACCTCGTTCAATCAGATCCCACCCTAGCCGAGATGTTCATCGACTGAGCGAGGTGCTATAGGGTTAAGGTTAAAGACTCGAGCTTTTAGGGTCCTACTGGGATTAAGATCATTCTATCATCGTCTTTCCCACAACTTTCAACCAATCACCCTAGAATCGCATAAGAAACTTAGCCAGCAATCATCATGATAACAATAATCAATTTAATGAAAAGGGGATCAATATTCGAACAAGAAAACCTTAAGAAAAATTTCTCAATAACTGAATCAAAAAATCAACAAACAAGTGTTCCTCAATCACAACTCACCAAAAGACAATAAACTAAAAGACAATCTAGAAAGTCTTACAAACTCCTTACAAAAAGCAATTCCAACTATGACTCTTTCCTTCCTTGAACTTCAATCTTTAATACTTCCTTCAAACCTTCCTTCAAAACCTCTAGAAAATCCCTCAATTGCTAGATGCTCCAAGCATGGCTGAACTTGTGGAAAATCCAACCCTTTATATAGGAGAATTATCTTCCAAAGATAATAATATCTTAAAAAGATAATTTCCTATAAAATATATCCATATCTTTAAAATAGATCTCCCAAAAATAATATCTTCCTTCCATAAATCCAGCCAAAAATATAAGATATCTTCTTTCCAAAAATAAAAGATCTCAGCCAAAAATAAAGATCTCGCCGGCGACAGAGTGTTCGCCTCGGTCGGGACGCTCCTCAAGATCACCTCGGTCGAGGTGACACTATAGCTGACCGAGGTGAATCTCAACTGAATGTAAAATCTCTTGAATCTGGTCCAAAGTAAATCTTCTTAATCATTTTCATGCTTCTTGGGGTTCTTCTTAAGCTCCAGAATGTAGCTCCAATGACTCCTTAGCTCCATTTTAGTCCAAAACGTGCCATTTTACCTACATTTACAACAAAACTAGGTGTAGAGCTCGATTCCCGCAAAGGTAGATGAAACAACAATATAATCACATAATATACATCCATACATGCAGATTATTGAAGATAAAACGTCTAAACAAGTCTCAAAATATAGACTATAATACATGTTATCAAATGCCCATTTGCCGCTTGTCACACATGATCTTCATACGCAGCCATCGTGTCGTAAATGCGGTGCCAAAAAAATTGATTTTGAGCCACCAACTTTTTGTTGTCAAATGGTAGCGTAGCGGTAATAGCACAACCGTTTCCTTCTCACTTGTTTCGTTTGTTCACTGATAAGACTAGCCTAGGCGATCATTTTCGACAATATGCTAGGTTGTATAACAACTTCTTTGCTTTCAGTTGCTCGGATACAATAACATAAATGCAGAAACAATTAGAGGCATACATGTATTTCGGATACAAGGGCAACTATATCACTTTCTACCAAGTATATCTCCTCAAACTGATAAGCGCAAACTTTTACAGCTATATTTCTTTGATGGTTTACAAGAAAAAGAACACCGTGTTAAAACATTTAGTGAGTTAAACCCTGACATCATTTCTATGATAATTGATCTAATGTCTCAAAACCCGTATGCATCTTTTTTAGAAATCTTTGACAACGTGAAGTCAATTACGATACCAAAATATTAATCTCCAAAAATCAGACGTTGGATCAAAGGGTATTCAATACTCCCTCGACAGACGAGGTGGTTGCTATTCTCGTAGATAACGAAAACTCGGATAGCATTAATAGTCCCGAAGTTATGGTATTGGGTAACGAAAATAACTTATAGAATCATGCACTACTTTGAATGTTATGATCCCTTACAATACCCACTCTTATTTACTCGGGGAGAGTGTGGTTGGCATCAAGGCATTAAAAAAATTAAACGCACAAATCGGCAGCTGATAGAAGAATCTTCTTTTCAAATTGTGAATCTGGATAGTGATACGGCAGATGTAGTCCTCACCCGTGAAGAAATAGGTAACATCATATATTGTTATATCTATAGACGTTGTCATTTTTAGTGTAATTTTTCCGCACGTAGGCATAGTCACGATATGGAGTTCCTTATATTTTAAGTATATATTTTAATTTTTTACAGCTGCATCTGCTTTTCCTCCGCAACAAGGACAAAAAATATCTTGCCGTGAGTATTATAGTTTCAAATTTTAAATACGTCAAGGCAATCATATTTTGCAAGTAGGTAGAATTTATCATCAGTATATAGTTGACATGTATGTAAAAATAGAAAATACAAGACTAGATTTCTTACGCAAAAATCAGAGTACAATTCGAAGTGAGTTGTATCAAGGTGTTATTGATAGTGTTAATGATGGGTATAGAAGAGCTTATGATATTGGTAAGCGTGTCATTCTACCAGCATCGTTTATTGGTGGCCCTAGAGATATGAAAAGAAGATACCTTAATGCAATGACACTTGTACAAAAATATGGTATGAAGAACCGTTAGGTGATATAAATAATATAGATAATACTCTAGAAGGAGGGGTTGAATAGAGTATGGAAACTTTTCGCAAACCAAATCTCAAGGCCTTGAAGCTCCTTTCAAGGGCCTTGATGTCAATATGTGTTACTAGTGAAACTTCGATTTCAAGGGCTTTGAAACTCAATTTCAAGGGCCTTGACTTCTTGCTCCTGCAAAACAAAGTTAGTCACAGTAAAACTTATATGGTGCGAAATTGAAAAGATTGACACGAGGATATGTTTACGAAGTTCGGCTCTAAATAGCCTACTCTCCGTCCCAGGGTATATCCGTAGGATCTAACTATCTATTATCAGCTTCAACGAGTCCTAGATATAAACTAGAAGAAATCCCCTTCTTCTCTCACTTGTAGTCGATGCTACGATCTAGCTCCAACTCTTAACCTAGCTATAATAGCCTAGTTACTTCGCACAGTAACACACTCTAGTATAACACTTTTTAGATCTACCAATGGATCTCTTGTGTTTTCTCTCTCTCTAAGGGGATAAAACTTTTACGTAATTGAGAAAAAGAAAAATAACGAATGAAGATGATTAGGTTGCTTAAGAATGCAAAGATGTTTTCCGGTGTAGGCTTGTGTCTCTTCTTCTTCGACCATCATCTTCATTTATATCTTCTATGGAAAGATCTTCTAGCCATTGTAGAGATGACCGTTGGAAGATCAGCCTTCTTTTCCATGAAGATCGTAAGATAGACGTTGCACGTCTTCGATCCTACGAACACATTGAGTCTTTTACTCCTTGATCTTCTCGTCTTCTGTTGGATAAGAAAGAGAAGATATTTGTGCCGTTTTTGTTGTTTAGAGAATCTTCTCGACATGATTCTCTATCCTTCGGTTGAGATCTTGTAACATCCGGAAAATTTATTTCCGGAAGTTGAGGTGTTTCCGATCTTTTCCGCGTAGGCGGCTTATTTCCCACAGGCACGTTGTTAAGTACGAGTTTTTAACGCGAGAAAGAGAGTTTCCCATTCTACTTTCCGACCTTAGGAAGTGGAGTGAGGGGACAAGGAGGCTGACCCTTGGGATATCCCACCTCTTTGTCAGCCCCTTTTACTCCCTTCTCTCTTCCCACTTTCCTCTTTTACGTTCTTTCTCCTCTACAGCTTATCCTTCTTCTTCCTTTGGACCTCTCTTCTCTTACACCTTGGAGGAGTGGTGTGTGGAGCTGCAGCTTGAGCTTTTCGGATCTGTAGTGGTAAGTGGTTCTATCTCCTTTTTCTCTTGCTCCTTGTACCCCCTTCTTTCCTTTCTCTTCACCTCCATGGCTATTGAGGAAGCTTTTGAAGAGATATCTTGTAAAGCCCTTGCATGTCCCTTTCCTTAACTCGTTTAGGTCATGTGGAGGAGGCTAAGACTTGTGGTGAAGGTTTGGAGGGAGTCCAACAAGAGAAGGAGACACTAGGAGCAAGGAACCGCTCAAAGAAACAAAGAAGACGGACCTTCTGATGTTCGACTGCGGGGGCGGATTGCCAGAGGCGCAGGGGCGGACTGAGACCACCGCAGGGGCGGCCTAGACCACCGCAGGGGCCGCCTGAACCACCGCAGGGGCGGCTCTCAGGGGCGCAGGGGCAGCGACAGGTTTCCGCTGGGGCGTCAGCTAGCTTCCGCGGCTGCGTTTTCTTCACCAGTAGGTTCCTCCCTCACTTTCCTTTCGTTCCTTCCTTAGATCCTTGATGTATATAGTTAGAAGCATGCTTAGGATGGACCTAGGACTTGTGAGAATGCCATATAGTGGTTGTTTGCCTTGGAGCCCTTATGGCTTGGTGTGAATGTTGATCTTGAGTGTGAGCATGTTGACCTTCCTAAGCTAGTTGCTTCTCCTAGGATGTTGTTATTAATCTTGTTCTTAGGTTGTATAGGTTGTTGTGAGCTTCCCTTACTCGTGGTTAGTATCTTGTGTACCTTAGACCCTAGGATGCCTTCCTAGTTTGAGAGTTGTGGGATCTTGCTTAGATCTTTAGTATGAAGTCTATGACTTCATGAGTGTGGACTTGTGTTGATGAGTACTTTCGTGTATGAGCAGGTTGTGTGCTTCCTCATTAAGGAAGCTAGAGTGTTGTGAGTTGAGAGACGAGGTAAGTCTCCGGACTTACTTAGCCGTATTCATTGTATTAGATTCATTGTGTGCTTGGTGGTATGTGTTTATCGTTTGTTATAACTTATAAACCGGATAATAGGACCACCGACTTTTATGTATATATTTTGGCCCAAGTGTATGATAACGGGCGATGACATCATCTGCCTAGCTCTTGCGAGAGTCTAGGAGGTTCTCAGCGACCAGCCCGTGCTGGTTAGACGATAGAGGCATCCGTACCGTTCCATGCCGGTAAGTAGGGACCGAGGCGAGACCACGACGGTCTCGTGTCACAAAACAAAGTTGAATTAGAACGGAATACGACATAATAAATAATAAGATAAATAACCGGAGTGTTTGTCGAGCATGTTTATGTAATGTGACTATTTATATGATTGTGTTTGTGCCTTCACCATGTCTTTAATGCTTCGAATGTAGCTAACGGTTTTAAACCGCTTGTGTAGATGCCCCGCAGGTTAGGGACGCCGCCGAGTGAGGTGGAGGAGTGGACAGCCGAGGGTCGCCGTACACTGTAGGACGGGAGCGTTTTTGGGATTGTTGTCTTTGTTTTATCCGTATGTTGGGTTATGGTTTGTTGTACGCTTTCGGATTGTGTTTTGTGTCGTTTTGAGGACTCGGCTGAGTTTGCAAGTTGTACTCTTTACTTTTCCATCTTGCATACATTAAAACGTTTTCGAGTTTTGAGCCTTAATTTGTGCCATGTTGGAAAGGTCCGGTGAGATTGTTGTTAGGCTAAGGGTCGGGACCCATTGTGTGGTCTCGCCCGTAGTATTCCGATATCCCGTGGATTCGGGGTGTTACAGATCTTCCTTTGGTGACAAAATCTTTGTTTGATAAGATCTTCTTGTTGCCGAATCTTCAACGAAGATCTTCAATCTATTTGATTCCTTTGTTCCGTGCACTTTAGATTCCAAGGCCCTTGATCTTCGTCTTTTTGAACTTGTTCTTCAATCCAACTTCAAGGCCCTTGACATGTAAATATATAACCTGCACTGAATTCAAACCAAACATCTAGAAATATAATCAAGTACATTGTTAGTATATCCAACTGCTATATTTGTGTGAAGTCTCCCATCATCAACACTTGTAAACCATTTCAATCAAGGTGGAGTTTTCAATCTCCCCCTTGATGGAAGACAACACAAATTTTCGTACCTGCATTTGTTAGTTTAGCAATGCATATGAAAATCTCAAAAACTAAAAATGCAGAATGTAGTATATCGGAAATGTCGGATCATATTTCTCCCCCTTTGTCTTTCAACAAGGGAGAAAAAGCAATGTCAAAACAGGAAGTCTTAAAAACATATTCCAGACCCAAACATGAATGTACTTTCAACGAGGTTCAAAAAATCAGTCAACCCATAAGAAAAGATTTGTCAGCTTTTAAAATTCCTCATAAAACTTCCTCTTTCCATTGGATGAAGTTTTCTTATAACGCCAATCATCCATTTCAGCTACCAAACGTCTTCTCTTTTCTTCAGCTCTTCTCTGTTTAATAACTTCATACTCAACTTTGGGTAAGAACATTGGCTCTTCATGAGTTGGGTACTTAATTGATTTATTCTGGACAGGCCTTTTACAATTCAACAGCATATTCTCAACCTGCTCTTGAGTATGTTGAGCTACATCTTCAGCTATGGGCAAAATATTTCCCATTGTAGTTAGTGTAAGAGCATTCATCAAATACATCTCATTGACTTTAGAATTGATGGTAGCCAGAAACTCGAAATTTGAGTCCATTCTCCTTTTGGCATCAAACTTAAAATCAGATAATTCACAATTGAGACGAGCTATTTCATTTTCACATCCCTCTAATCTGATTTCTAGAGTAAGAGATAATTTAACTTCTTCATTTGGATTCTGAGTAACTCCTTTTCCTTTCAAAGTCCATGTTCCTGCAAGAGTTTTCTCAATCTCTAGATGTTCTAAGCAGTTCTCATCAATTTTGTTGTTAATGGACTGTCTTTCCTCAGAAGATGTATCAATCTTGTAATAATCAAAGACCTTAGGCAGCAAATTTCCATAGGGCAAAGGAATAGATCTCTTAGAGTTAACTGAATGCAGCATATGATTGAGAATCAAATTAGGCACATCTATAGCCACATCAGACATAAGTAAATGAATTAATTCCAGATATTGATCAGTCAGTAGCTCTCTTGAGTTTGCACGGGGAACAACACATCGAACAAGTTTGGTGAATACTATTTTAGCCTCTAACATCATAGAAGTATAAGTGAGTTGATGTGAGTTTGAATTGGGAATCATAAAATTCTCTTTAGCAATACGAACAATCTCTGATCTTGAAGGATAATTGAACACTTCATCTGTAGGAATTTCTAAAATTTCACTGAGAATAGAAGAAGTGAGTGAAATTGGAGTACCTTTGACTGAAGATTCAAGAGTAATACCCCCTTTGTCCTTTTTTGTGGTGAGATTAACATAGAATAGTCTCGTGAGCCGTGGAAAAGCAAAATCTCCAGGGTTTAAAACTTTCCAGATAGTCGAACTCTTCAGCTTGTCTATACAAGGTATCTTGAGAGTATCGAGAAAGTTAGTATCCACCAAATCACACATACAGAGTGGTCGATTGTGAAAGTCATCAAGCCAAGATCCAGAAGCTTGAAAATTTATAAACCATGATGAGGAAAGCCCAATAATCTGAAATGTATCTCGATCTTCAGAAGGTTTTTCTTCTCTCTCGATTGAAGAATTCTGAACAACTTTCTTGTTTGAAGATGGATGAGCAGATCTCTAGCTTCGAGGTGCCATGAGGAAAGTTTAAGAGAGAAATCAAAGAATTTTAAAGTAGGGTTTCTTGTGAAATAATAAAAGCTGAGAAATTAGGTCCTTTTTATCACGGATATGACAAAATCTTTTAAGAGAATCAAGCTTTTTAAAACCAAAATCAAAATTGTCTCAAGTAAAGTGATTTTTATAAAAAAATTTAAGAGTTAAAATATCTAACAGATATTAACTCTTAAAAGATCCGTAAAGTCAATTTACCCTTTACAATGTTTCAAGGTCCCTTCAATTTGATTTCAAGGCCTTTGAAATCATCAATTGGGCTCGCATGCGTAGGATGATTAAAACTCGTTTACTCCCCCTACGTTAATGCTTCCTTGTTCAACATATCAAGTTTCAATCTAATAAAATTAAATTGTTCCTCAGGAAGAGGCTTGATAAAGATATTTGCAAGCTGCAAGTTAGTTGAGATAAAAGAAATTGAAACATCACATTTCTCAACATGATCACGTATGAAGTGATGCCTTACATCAATATGCTTAGTCCTTGAATGCTGCACAAGATTTTTGGTTATTGAAATAGCACTAGTATTATCACATTGTATAGGAATAACTCTCAAGTCAAAGCTAAGGTCACAAAGTTGTTGAGCAATCCAAAGAATTTGAGCACAACAGGCTCCAACATCTATGTATTCGGCCTCAACTGTGGATAGGGCAACGCAATTTTGCTTCTTGGAGTGCCAACTAATTAGGGAGGACCCTAAGAATTGACAACATCCAGAAGTACTTTTTCTATCGACCTTATAACCTGCAAAGTCTGCATCTGAATAGCCAACAAGATGAAATGAGCTTTGACGTGGGTACCATAACTCTAGATCCTTAGTGCCATTGAGATATCGAAAAATTCTTTTCACAACTATCAAGTGTGACTCTTTAGGATCAGCTTGAAATCTTGCACACATGCACACACTAAACATAATGTCAGGACGACTAGCAGTTAGATACAACAATGAACCGATCATACCTCGATACTCCTTTTGTACGACACTTTTGTCATTCTTGTCATGATCTAGCGAAAGTGTTGAACTCATAGGAGTCTTTGCAACCTTAGATTGATCCATTTTGTACTTTTTAAGCAAGTCTTTAGTATACTTGCTTTGATTGAGAAAAATTCCTTTGCTTGTGTAACTTGAAGTCCAAGAAAGAAATTTAACTCTCCCATTAAGCTCATCTCAAATTCCCTACACATAATATCTTAAAATTCCTTGCGAAGGGAATCATTAGTAGCACCGAATAATATATCATCAACATAGATTTGTACTACTAAGATGTCGTTGCCTCTAGTTTTGATAAACAATATTTTATCAATCAAACCTCTTTTGAAATTGTTCTCAATAAGATATTTAGACAATTTTTCATACCAAGCTCGAGGAGCTTGCTTAAGACCGTAAAGAGCTTTATCTAATTTAAAAACATAATCCGGAAATTCATCATTTTCAAAATCAGGAGGTTGAGCAACGTAGACTTCTTCTTCTAAGAATCCGTTTAGGAAAGCACATTTTACATCCATTTGAAAAAAAAATTTATGCTCATGAAAGATGCAAATGCAAGTAGCATACGTATGGCTTCTAACCTTACAACAGGAGCAAAAGTCTCCTCATAATCAATACCTTCTTCTTGGTTATAGCCTTGTGCTACAAGTCGTGCTTTGTTTCGTATGACTTTGCCACTTTCATCCAATTTGTTTCGAAAGACCCACTTCGTGCCAATAACTGATTGATGTTTTGGTCTTGAAGTAAGAGTTCATACTTTGTTCCTCTCAAATTCATTTAATTTATTTTGCATGGCAATGATCCAGTCTGGTTCTTGAAGAGGTTAAATGTAGTTCTTTGGCTCGACAAGTGATACAAAAGCGGAGAAGGCACAAAGATTATTCACTTTTGATCGAGTTTGAACTCCAAGATTTGGATCTGAGATCACATTTTCTTGTGGATGATACGAGGAGTGTTGAACTTTTCTTCTTTTGACAGATGATGTAGATCCAGAAGGTTGAGCTGAATATGTCTGACTTGATTCAGGTAACGTTTGTGCATTACCTGTTGTTCCAATCTCAAGGCCTTGAAGTTGGGTTTCAATCCCTTGAAGTGGAGTTCTGTTTTCACAGTTTCCAGTTTCAAGGTCTTGAAGGCGTGTTTCAAGGTCTTGAGGATTTTCTTTGGTATCTTGAATCTTTTCTTGTATATTCTTGTCTTGACTTTTAGGATCTTCCTCTTCATCCGAAATGTGATCTTCTCTTTGATTCAAATTTAAATCTGCAAAACTCTCACTCAAAGTACCATCATTTCTTTCATCAAAAATAATATGAATACTTTCTTCAACAACTTTGGTACGTTTGTTATATACTCGATAAGCTTTGCTATTTGAAGCATATCCAATGAATATAGCTTCATCACTAGGTGCATCAAATTTCCCTTAATTGTCTTTTCCATTGTTGTGAACAAAATAAGTACATCCAAAAGGTTTAAAGTATGAAATGTTTGGGTTTTTTCCTTTGAAGAGTTCATAAGGAGTCTTTTTCAAAATAGGGCGAATTAAGCATCGATTTAAAATATAATTTGCGGTGTTTACTGCTTCAGCCCAAAAACTTTTTGGCAAATGATTTTCTAAAAGCATTGTCCTAGACATATCCTCAAGAGTGCGGTTCTTGCGTTCCACAACTCCATTTTGTTGAGGAGTTCTAGGAGCTGAAAAGTTATGAGAAATACCATATTTTGAACAAAATAAATCGAACTTTAGTTGATCAAATTCTCTACCATGATCGCTTCTTATAGAAACGATTGGTAGGTTTTTTAAACTTTGTAACTCCTTACATAATTTTGAAAACTCAAATAAGGCTTCAGATTTTTCTCGTAAAAAGAATATCCATGTGAACCGAGAGAAATCGTCTACTATAACAAGGATGTATTATTTTCCTCCGGGAGATTTGACATGCATAGGTCCACAAAGATCCATATGTAAAAGTTTAATAGGTCGAGAAGAACTTACATCTTTCTTAGGTTTGAATGAACCTCTTGTTTGTTTACCTTGTGTACAAGCTTTACATAGGTCATGAACCTTGAAGTTTAGGTTTGGCAAACCACGTACCAAATCTTTTGTAAGTAGCTTCTGCATAGTGTGCATGCTTACGTGGCCAAGTCTTCTATGTCAAAGCCTTGGATCATCAGTCAAGGCCTTTAGACATTTTAGCTTAGTTCCTGCAACTTGGTTAATACTCAAAGAATAAACATTATTACACCTAGGAGCAGTAAGCAATACTTCTCCTGTCTTTATGTCTTGAACTTCACATTTTTCTGAATCAAACATGACTTTATTTCCTTTATCACAAATTTGAGAAATACTTAGCAGATTATATTTCAAACCATCAACTAAATAAACATCATCAATAAAGTTGGATGAATAATAGCAAATTTTACCAATGCCAATTATGTCACACTTTCCTTTATCACCAAGAGTAATAGTTCCAGATGATTGCTTCTTTAAATCTGAGAATAAAGAACTCTTTCTACTCATGTGTCTTGAGCAACTACTATCTAAAATCCATTTGTGCTCCTTTACCTTGGTGATATCCTACAAAACAACAAACATTAACCTTTCCGGGTCGACCAAATGGCATATTTTGGTTCATACTCAGGTTCGATCATGTTTGGTGGTCTAGTAACTTTAGGAACCCAGATTTGTTTGACCTGTTTTCTTAAACAAAGAGGATAGGTGTTTCTGGTAATATAAGGATCATTTCTTCTATAAGGACATGTAGATTTAACATGACCCTTTTTACAACAATAGAAACAGGTAGGCATGTGAATGCTTCCTTTTGTTGTAACAAAAGTGGTAGTAGGTTTTTTAGGAAAGCTTCTATGATACCCTATACCATTTTTGTTAAGTGAATATTGTTGTTCACCCATCATTCTTTCTAAATTAGCTTTTGAACGAGTAAACTTAATAAGTGATGCCTTCTGGTCTTGACACATCAAAGTTAGATCAACTTTCTGTTTCTCTAGATCGATATAGCTTCGATGTAGAGAAGAGAGGTTGTTCTTGAGAATCAAATTTTCTGATTCCAAGGCCTTGATATTGTCATCAAGTTCTTCCTTTTTTGTGTTAAGATTTTCAATCTCCAAAGACATTTCACTCAATTGTTTATCTTGTTCATGAAGTTTTTCTTTGAAAGAATTTATCCTTATTCTATGTTCCTTATCACTTAAGATAATATCCTTGAGAAATTGTTTAAGGTCAATCTTAGGTTGAGACAAGATTGTACTTACCATATTGTCGATGTAAAGATTTAAGTTATCTTCATGATCAGTCATAAGACACAAGTTTGCTTGTTCTTGTTCATCTTTTGATTCATTAGTTGAATCTGAATCACTCCATGCAGCAACCATGGCTTTCTTCTTTCGGTCATTCTTCTTGAAGTTGGTCCTCTTCTTTTGTGGACAATCCTTCACCAAATGATCTGTTTCACCACATTCAAAACAAGTCAGTACTTTCATTTTCTTATTCGAGTTAGAAAACTTACCTCGGGGTTTTGATGCTCGTGGAAATTCTCGGTTTGTAGATTGTTTCTTTATCTTGTGAATTCTTGCTAAACCTATAGAAATCATGGTGAGAGCATCTTATTCATTATCATCCTCACTATTTTCTTCATCAGAAAGTAACTCATCTTTTTTGGATTTTAATGCTAAATTCTTGAAGTTGGATGGAAGTTCTCCATCTTCTTCGCCAAGAATCATTTCATGTGTGATGAGTTTTCCAAGTAAATCATCAAGAGGAAGAGTATTAAGATTTTGAGCTTCTTCAATAGGAGTCATCTTTGGTCCCCACTTGGCTTTAGGTAAACTTCTTAGAACCTTTCTCACTTTTTCTTCATTTGTGAATGCATTTCCAAGTGAGTCTAGATTGTTCACTATCCTAGTGAATCTGGTGAACATTTCTTTGACTGGTTCATTTCGATTCATCTTGAATAGCTCGTATTGTCTGAGAAAGATGTTAATCTTTGTTTCCTTGACTTGACTTGTTCCTTCGTAAGGGACAACAAGCTTGTCCCATATTTCTTTTACACTTTTGCATGATGAGATGCGGTTGAATTCATTAGCATTTAATCCACAGTAAAGTAGATTCATTGCTTTGTAATTCTTTGAAACACTGTCTAGATCAGCCTGAGTTGTAATACCCGGAAATTTTCTTCCGACTAGTCCCGAAACAATAAGAACTTGACCGATTATGACGTTTTCGGCGCTTTAGTTCTTTAGTATGGATTCTGACATTATGTTGTCTTCTTTTAAGTTTCGGGACGAAACTTATTTTAAAGGGGTACTGATGTAATACCCGGAATTTTTATTCAGTTTAATTCCGAAGCAAATCGGACTTCGAGCCGTTGACGGTTTTCCATTCTATCTAGTATTTCTTTCTTCACGAATTTTATCATTTTATGTAGAATTTAATTCACATAAAATGATAAAATTATATCAAGCTCTAATTCTTATAATTATTTATCATTTTATGTAGAATTTAATTCACATAAAATGATAGATTTATATCAAACCCTAGTTATTATAATTCATTCTTATCGATGACTTTAGACGAGATCATGACAAGCTGTGACGAGATCATGACTAAGCTGAGACGAGGCCATGATAAAGCCCGACAAACCTGTGACAAACTCATTCATGGGCCTGACAAGGCCATGACGAGTTTTGACAAGTTTTTGACAAACTATTCAGCCCATTCTTTCCTACCTTGCTTCAGCCCACATTCTTTCTCTTTTTTTCTTGTTTCAGCCACTCTCCCTTGCAACTCCTTGCTCCAGCCCACATATCTGCTGCTACTCGGCCCATATGTGAGAGACGTCTTGCCCTACGCCCTTGTGAACTGCTGCACGCCAAGGAACACGATGTTTCGGTCCACCTCTCCCCTCGATGTCGATGTCCGCCTCTGGGCACATCACCACCGGGACTTCATCTCCATCACGCAGCAGCAAGCCGGCGTCTTCTCCATCCGTTGTGCGTCTCCCCAGCCACGGTCCGCCTTTGAGCCAACAGCCGCGTTGGCTTCTGCAAAAGACTCTAGCGACGACATCAGGGGGGTCACTCTTTCTCCTTCTGTCGACCCCAGACCCGGCACCTAGGGAGGCTCGATTTCCTTTACTACCGACACCAGCAAGGAGTCCGAATGTGTCCAGATGCTCAGCGGCGCAGCACACCTTGGACACAACTCTAAACTGAACCTTTCATCCCCTTCGGTTCGTGACAGCAGCAGCAGCCTTCGGGCCATCTTCCTTAATCCCCTCGAGTCATGGAATCGAGTAAGGCTGGTACCTCTCTCTCCCTTGCATTTCTGTCCACGTATCCCATGCCTAACGAGTGCTTGTCATGCCTTCTAAACCTACACAGATCATTGTAGATGAGCAGTAAGGAGGCACGCGTTTTCTGAGTTTTTATGAAGTGATGAGCAGTCACCTTCGAGTCCAATTTGGGTAATATAGACTACTTCTTTTTGGCTGGTTTTCGGATATGTCATAAACAATAGTACATAGTATAACATACTAAAATTTGGGAAGAATCGGAGTTACGGTTTGAGAGTTATTGTGTTCCAAAGTTGACGCCTCATGCAGTTTTTATATATGTGCTGAGTGTTGGGGAAAACAACAAGTGATGTTGTTTTGTGAGATGGTTTTGAATAAGCTCTTGATCTCCGTTGGGCTTGAATTTTGGATATGATATGGTTGACATAATGTTATAGAACATATTAAAATTTGAGAGGAATCCAGGGAGTGGTTTGGGATTTATGATTTTTCAAAGATGGAGTCGTAAGCAGTTTTTCTGTTGTACTGAAATTCGGTTTTGTGAGATAGTTTTATATATGATTTTGATCTCCTTTCCGGCTGAATTTTGGATATATTATAGATACAATTTTATAGTAGAACATATCAAAATTTGGGATAAATCCAGCGAGTAGTTTAGGAGTTATGATTTTTCGAAGTTAAGACAGTGTGTTGTTTGTTAAGTGTTGTAACCAACTTTAGAAATTTTTGTAGAAGTGATGCTTTAACGGTTTTAAGAAATTCTTTCTCCTATGAGTAGAATGGATATCATAGATGATCTTGATAATTATTTCGGAATTTTTATAAGTTTATTCGAATTTTATATTTGAAGCCGAAGTTAGACCTTAACGATCTTTTCGAAATAGGGAAATGGGTAAATTGTCAGTTTGTAACCAAACTCATCTTTAGGAGTTAGAATATGACTCTTTAGTCTCAAATAAGAGTTTAGGCATGATATATGGAATTTTTGGAATTTTCGGGACCAAGGGTAAAATAGTCATTTTACCATAAATTGGTACTGTATTAAATTCTGTTCTAATTGGATCTGCTATCTTAGAAGTCTTAGACTTCTAATTACCTAGAAAGTGTGCTGACACACTTGTCTCCTTTGACAGGCAACCGAGTTATACAGTTACAGATTGAGTTGTGATTAAGAGAGTCGAGATTTGATTCTGGTAAGTCCACGGACTTACTTAGTTGGCTTCTAGTATGAGTGTAATGTGTATGAGTGGTGTTTGTTAGTTATGATAAACAACGAAACCGGATTAGGCCGACTTTATTATTTACGTAATTGCCCAAGTGTATGATAACGGGTCGTGACATCATCTGCCTAGCTCTTGCGAGAGTCTAGGAGGTTCCCTACGACCAGCCCAGTCCGGTAGACGGTCAGATGCATTAGCACCATTCCGCGTTGGTAAACGGGGACATGGGCGAGGTTTGGGAATCTCTCGTGTCACAAAATAAGTATCATTAGTAATGACCTATCACCTAATTAAAGATAATAAAAGGATTGAGTGTTGCATGTTGATTGTTTATGATGTGTGATTGTGCTTTTACCTTTATACTTATGCATAGAATGTTAGCTAACGGTTTTATACCGCTTGTAGATGCCTTGCAGGTTAAGACAGTTGTAGAGAGATCCGGAGGAAATGGTCAGCCGGGTCCACATACTCATTTAGTTGGAGACGAGGTTGTCTTATATACTTCATATGCGTCGTTTTAGTACCTTTGATTTGTAAGGCTGATACATATTTTTCATGTATATATTGTTTAAAGTTTTCAAATGTTTTTAATACTTTTGTGCCTTGTTGTAAGATCCTAGTAAAATTGTTGTCAAACTAAGGTCGGGACCCATTGTGAGGTCCTAACCAGTAGCTCCCCGAGTTCTCAGAATTTGGGGTGTTACAGTGAAGTCTGATTCCTTCTTCGGGACTTGGACGCCTTCAACCGTTGTCATTGGAACTTTTGGTCCATCTTGAATAATGCTCCAGAGCTCCATATCATGGTCAATTAGGAAGTAGTGAATTAACCGATCAACCTGTTATCGGACATTATTTTTTTCATTTTCGCAAAAAATAATATAAATATATAATATTATTTTGACTTTATTACTTTATAATTATGAGAATCAATCCTACTACTTCTAGTCCTGGAGTTTCCACACTTGAAAAAAGTAACCTGGGGCGTGTCGCTCAAATAATTGGTCCAGTACTGGATGTAGCGTTTCCACCAGGCAAAATGCCTAATATTTACAACGCTCTGGTCATTAAGGGCCGAGATACTGCCGGTCAACCTATTAATGTAACCTGTGAGGTACAACAATTATTAGGAAATAATCGAGTTAGGGTTGTAGCTATGAGTGCTACAGATGGCTTAACGCGAGGAATGGAAGTGGTTGATACAAGGGCTCCTTTAAGTGTTCCGGTGGGCGGAGCAACTCTCGGCCGAATTTTTAATGTACTTGGGGAGCCCGTTGATAATTTAGGCCCTATAGATACTCGAACAACATCTCCTATTCATAGATCCGCACCGCATTAGTGATCTCCAATGAGCGAAGTTGTTGCCACAGAAGAGTGGTGGTCGAGATGAGGATCTTCCTTGAGCAAATCCACCATCACCTACAGGATTCATGATTAGTCTCACTGATGGTTAAATCAATAAACGTGAGTCTAGCTCTGATACCAATTGAAGAACCGTTAGGTGATATAAATAATATAGATAATAGTCTAGAAGGGGGGTTGAATAGAGTATGGGAACTTTTCGCAAACCAAATCTCAAGGCCTTGAAGCTCCTTTCAAGGGCCTTGATGTCAATCTGTGTTACTAGTGAAACTTCGATTTCAAGGGCTTTGAAACTCAATTTCAAGGGCCTTGACTTCTTGCTCCTGCAAAACAAAGTTAGTCACAGTAAAACTTATATGGTGCGGAATTGAAAAGATTGACACGAGGATATATTTACGGAGTTCGGCTCTAAATAGCCTACTCTCTGTCCCAGGGTATATCCTTAGGATCTAACTATCTATTATCATCTTCAAATAGTCCTAGATAGAAACTAGAAGAAATCCCCTTCTTCTCTCACTTGTATCCGATGCTACGATCTAGCTTCAACTCTTAACCTAACTATAATAGCCTAGTTACTTCGCAGAGTAACGCACTCTAGTATAACACTTTTTAGATCTACCAATGGAGCTCTTGTGTTTTCTCTCTCTCTAAGGGGATAAAACTTTTACGTAATTGCGAGAAAGAAAAACAACGAATGAAGATGATTAGGTTGCTTAAGAATGCAAAGATGTTTTCCGGTGTAGGCTTGTGTCTCTTCTTCTTCGACCATCATCTTCATTTATATCTTCTATGGAAAGATCTTCTAGCCTTTGTAGAGATGACCGTTGGAAGATCAACCTTCTTTTCCATGAAGATCGTAAGATAGACGTTGCACGTCTTCGATCCTACGAACACGTTGAGTCTTTTACTCCTTGATCTTCTCGTTTTCTGTTGGATAAGAAAGAGAAGATATTTGTGCCATTTTTGTTGTTTAGAGAATCTTCTCGAAATGATTATCTATCCTTCGGTTGAGATCATCCTTTGGTTGATAAAATTTTTGTTTGATAAGATCTTCTTGTTACCGAATCTTCAACGAAGATCTTCAATATATTTGAATCCTTTGTTCCGTGCACTTTAGATTCCAAGGCCTTTGATCTTCGTCTTTTTGAACTTCTTCTTTAATCCAACTTCAAGGCCCTTGACATGTAAATATATAACCTGCGCTGAATTCAAACAAAACATCTAGAAATATAATCAAGTACATTGTTAGTATATCCAACTGCTATATTTGTGTGAAGTCTTCCATCATCAACACCTGTAAACCATTTCAATCAAGGTGGAGTTTTCATGGTAAACCAGATCTATTTATCACAATGACTTGTAATCCACAATGGCCGGAAATAAAACAAGAACTGCTTTTAGGTGAAAAGGCAGAAGATCGTCCAGATTTAGTTTCCCGGATATTTAGAGCAAAATTAACCAAATTAAAGTCTTTACTACAAGAGAAAAAAAATATTTGGTAGCATTGCAGGATGTTATAGAATTTCAAAAAAGAGGTCTACCTCATGCACACATTTTGCTAATATTATCGACTCAAAACAAAATACGTTCGTCAGATGAATATGATAAATATGTAAGTGCGGAAATCCCGTCAAATGAATATCCAGAGTTAAGAAAACTTGTCGTGCAACATATGATGTGTGGACCATGTGATCAAAAAAGTCCTAGCTGTCCGTGCATGAAGAAAAAAAATTATAAGTTGATGTGTAGATATGGTTATCCTAAAAAATATGCCGAATATACATCAAGTAGTGATGATTCTTATCCGACTTATCGACGTAGGAATAACTCTGACGTAGTACGAGTTAGAGGCGCAAATCTTGATAATCGTTGGGTTATACCGTATAATCCATATTTACTTGCGATATTTAATTGCCATATAAATGTTGAGGTCTGCTCTACTATCACATCAATAAAGTACATATATAAATATGTTTACAAAGGACACGATAAGATAAGTTTTGCTATTACACAAGATCGGTCTGTTGTTCAGGATGAAATTAGGGATTACCAAAATGGCAGGTGGGTTTCTCCTCCTGAAGCCGCGTGGCGAATCTTTGCATTTGATTTATATGATATAAATCCAGCAGTCTTCGTCTTACAAATACATTTACCGCATATGCATTGGATAACATTTTCTGCATCTGAACACCTAAGCAATATTATTTCCGACGAAAGCCGTCAAATAACGACTCTTATTTCTTTTTTTAACATAAATGCAAACTCCCAGTCAACAACTAAGTACTTGTATTCTGAATTCCTAAAGCACTATACTTGGAATCAAAAGCTAAAAAAATGGAATGAAAGAAAACAAAGACCATCACTAGGTCGATTGGCATATGTAAATCCTTGCGAAGGTGAACAATGTTATTTAAGATTACTCTTAACGCATATAAAAGGTCCTAAATCATTTGAGGATCTTAGAATAGTAAACAACCATACATACTTGACTTTTGAAGAAGCTGCTTTGACTTATGGTCTTATCGAGGTTAGTGGATACACATATTCCTGTATGGAAGAGACAATTACAACACAAATGCCAAAAACACTACGGAGATTATTTGCAACTTTGCTTATTTTTTGCGCTCCTGTAAACCCACAAAATTTATGGGACAAATACTACGAACCATTATCAGATGACTACCGTCAGTGTTATCTAAAGAATCCAAATAAAGTGTGCCACTTAACATCCACGGACATTGATGTGTACCTAGAGACAATGGGAAAATCCCTGAAATATTATAGAATAATTGTTTCGGTCTTACCTGATGATATTTCATCCAACATAAATCGTGAGATAGCGGATGCATTGAGTGTCATGACACCTGAACAATATATAAATGCGTCAAAATTGCTTGAACAATATATATATGCGTCAAAATTGCTTAACACTGCTCAAAGATCCGCTTACAAAGTAATAACGTCGTTAATTAAAAATAATAATCCGGGATCGTTTTTCATAGACGGCCCCGGTGGTACGGGAAAGACTTTTCTATATTGTGATCTATATGATAAAGTACGGAAATTGCAAGAAATCGTTATAGCTACAGCACATCAGGCATAGCAGCTTCAAACTTACCATCCGGTCGAACAACACATTCTCGATTCAAAATACCAATCGATGATAATAGCAATCAATTACGTAATGATTCAAAGCAAAGCAATCTAGCAAAACTTTTACGCCAAACATCTTTAATAATATGAGACGAAGCATCGATGGCAAAGAAACAAAACATAGAGTCTCTAAATACGTTGTTACAAGATGTATGTAACTCGAAGTAATTATTCGGAGGAAAAATTGTTGTTTTTGGTGGCGACTTTAGACAAGTATTGCATGTTGTTCCTCATCAAGGTCAGAGAGAACCAATTAACTGTACTTTAGTAACATCTCTGTTTGGCCATCACTGCATAAATTTAGTTTAACAGAAAATATGAGAGCGCAAGAAGATCTTGAATTTGCAAATTTTCTACTACAATTAGGAAATGGTGAACTTCAAAATGATGAACACGCAGAAGTTAAAATTCCGTATTCAATAGTGAAGTGTAGACCGATTACTGAAAACATGACTACATCGATAATCAGCACAATTTTCCCAGAATTATATCATCAAAGTATAGATTTCTCTATATTTTCCACAAGATCAATTCTAACACCGAAAAATGAAGATGTTGATTACATAAACATCTTATTAATTGATGCATTTCCCGGAACTGAGAAGACGTATTTGATTCTATTGTAGACCAGGACTCAAACATAGATCCGATTGAATTTCTTAATAGCTTATGTCCTCCAGGAATAAGTCCACGTAAGCTTATTCTAAAAGAAAATATCCCTGTAATATTATTACGTAATATTGATCCGTCAAATGGATTATGTAACGGTACTAGGTTAATATGTAAAACGTTCCATAGAAACTTAATTCAATTTGAAATAACGACAGGTTATTATAAGGGCGAGCAAGCATTTCTACCAAGAATTTCTCTAAGACCATCGAACACGAAATACCCGTTTTTGTTTGAGAGAAAACAATTTCCTATAAAATTATGTTTTGCGATGACAATTAATAAATCTCAAGGACAAACGCTCGATCAAGTGAGTCTATCTTTACGGGAACCATGTTTTGCGCACGGTCAAACTTATGTTGCACTTTCGCGAGCAAGAAGAAGAGAAGACCTAAATATTTTCAGGCGCGAGGCTGAAATTGATGACGGTACATCTAACAACTCGATAAAAAACATTGTCTCTTTTGAAATACTCGATAAAGCAAATATTCGAAAATTTATTACAACGTAATTTACATTTATGATATTAAATAAAGGTATAATTTTTAAGTTATTTTATATTCTAATTAATTTGTATACAAGATACAAAAGGTACCTTATTTCACCAATATTCTCATATCTAATAATCACATCCAATATACTTTATCTATTTCGCAACATCGCATTTGAAGGAAATCCTAAGGCTGCATAACATTCGAGCAGCTTTATTATTCGAATATTAGTGTACATCACTTTTGCGGTATTTTTGTTAGCAATTTAGCCGTGTAATTAAATTTAATTTTTTGGGCTATCCGAACATCTTTTATATTTATCGTTTACCTATCTCGATTGTGTAAAGAAAATTTATATAATGGAACTTCATATTTTTTATTCCCGTATATTTTTTCTATATAATTAACGGCACGCGTGCGTAGCACGCACGGCCTCACTAGTTTAATTTTGAAAAAGCGGAACTCTTTTGTAGCATTGCATATTGAAGTAGTAGGCTACATCTTCACTTTCTTTTATTCTACTTTTCTTTTTTATGTTTTGTCATCATTGCTCTACTTTTTTTTTTGTTTCTTTTAACTTTACTTTTTTTTTTCTTCTCTGCTTTCTTCCTTCTTTGTTCTCATTCTTTCTCCGATTTTTTTTATATGGTATTTTGCAGGAGAAGATACATGAAGCCAATAATGAAGATCGATAGTGAAGACCCGATCTCGACTGCGATGATATCGAAAGCAGCATGATAAGAGTCATGGTTAAAGCAGATTCGAAAATTAGTTTGAGTGAAGGATTCACGGGATGGACACAAAGTCTTGAGGGATGAACATCAAGAGAAACACGGGATTCGATTATAGCTCGATTGTGGACTTTGGAGGCAAGAACCAAAGAAATCGATCAAGCTTCTAACATTCCTTGTGATTTTCGACTTTCAATTTTGTTTTTATCGTTCCCCTTCTTCAAATTCACCTACACTCCAATATTAAATCCATTTCTTATAAGTTCCATTCTTGAACTCGATTTATCAAACAATTTATGATTCGAATCAATGTTGATTTATGTTTACCCAAACCGATGTAAGATACGGACAAATTTTGAATTGTTTTAAACTCACATTTCCTTGTTTCTTTTTGTGCAGTTAGTGAGTCTACAATCCATTGCTCTATAGTCATGATCCGGTATCGAAGCCAAGTTATTCTTCACCGAGCATGATCTCGTATTAGCGGTGAAACCCAACAGTTTCTGCCAACTACGGTTTTGGCACAATGATTGAAAGTATGTACTTTCAAAACATTGTCCATTTGGATATTCAGACGTTTCAGGCACGATACAACTCATAGTTAGATCGGAGAAGAAAATATCTCGCTCGTATACAATCATTTGTGTTCTCCATTCGTTTTTTGGACTTATCCTTCTTTTGCGCTGCTTCTGTCATAACTTAAACTTCCTTTCCAATTCGGCATAAGAATGATGATGGCCTCAAATTGTTTTGTATACTAATATATAAAGGAGAAGAAGTTAGAAGATTTGAATGGAAGAATGAAGGAAAACGTGAAGAAGGATGGATGGAGGAAAGAATGAATAATCATTCGACATCCATTTTTTTCCTTTATTTCACTCACTTTTTGTGATATAGGATATGCTGGTTTGCTATAGTTTTGCAGATCGACCTTTTTCTGAGTGAAGGTGGAGTAATTTTGTTTATTACATGAGAGGATAGACGTTAAAAGAGGTTAAGACTCTACTATCTCACTCAACCCACTTTCTACAATTTTAAATCTTTCTTTGTTACTATTTATTTTCAAATAAAACGGGTGATTATCACCTCAACTAATCATCTTCTTTTAACTTTAACAAAAAAAAATCATCTTCTTTTAATTAATCAACTAATTAAGTCAAATATTAGACTTTTTTTAACTTTAATTATACAAATAAGTGTAACGCACGGAAATTTAAAATTCGGTTAGTGAGTGGTTTAGCGGCCTTCCCGCAGGTGTGACTCAGTCATTCCGCAGGCGCGGCGTGTTTAGTGGACGAGTTTTTATCTCGCTTACGTTCCGACCTTTAGTTCCCCCTCTTTTGGCTAGTGACCCCTCGTTCCATGGTCTAAAGGTGACCTATGGGATGCTTGACCCTTGATTCCCTCTTGTGAGCAGCCTTCCTTCTCTCTTCCCACTCCTCTCAATCACATAACTTCATTTCCTCCCTACTCCTTTGATTCCTCTCTTCTTCTCCTTCATCTACCATGGTACTCCTTCCTTCTCCTTTGATTTGTGTGGGCTATCCAACAAGAAGGACTAAAGATCCGAATTGTGGTAAGTCTTCTTCTTCTTCTTCTTCTTCTTCTTCTTCTTTGAGCCCTAAGGTGGTGGAAGCCATGGATTCTTAAGATTCTTCCTCTCTTGTGGTTGCATGTGTATGGATCTAGTCCAGATCGTGGTTTATGCTGATGATTAAGTAATGGACATCAATGGTGGAGCAAGCAAGCTAGGAGATCCTCTACGCATCAAGGAACCATCAAAATACTCGTTCATGATCGCACTTTGGAGTTCAACCGCACCCGCGACTGGACAACGCCGTGGGAGCGGCTGACCTGAGCCGCAGGGGCGGCTCCCCAGGGCCGCAGGGGCGGACTCTAGCTCAGTTGGGCTGCCGGTACGACCTTCTGCTCTTCTCCACGGCCGTGCTTCCTTCTTCCGCGACCGCGTCTTTGCTCAGTGAGTACCCTTCCTCGAGCTTGTGTTCGTCTCTTATCCTAGGGAGGTTTTATGATAGTATCATGCTAGGATTGGATCTAGCATAGCCTTGTGGAATGTCAAGTAGTAGCTTGGAACCTTAGGTGAGTGTTTGAGGTTATTGATATTCTAAGGGTAGATGTGTGTTGATCTTGAGTTGGTTAATATGATGTGAGTGTGTGGTTGATCTTGTGAGGCTTGTGAGGCTTGAGTTTGTGTTTATATGTTAGCTGAGGTTGTGGAGGCTAGGACGAGAGTCTCCTAGCACGTGTTGTTGTAGTTGAGATCTTGTGAGTTCGTGTGGACTAGGAGTCTATCCTAGCTTATGAGTTGGCATGATCTTGTAAAGATCAATAGGACTAGAAGTCTAAGGACTTATAGCTTGTGAGAGAGGTGTTGATATTGTGTCTTGTTTTGACCAGGCGCTGAGGATCTTCCTGCGGGAAGTTGAGAGCGGTTTTTATCGGTTTGATCCTTGAGACGAGGTAAGTCTCCGGACTTACTTAGCTAGCTTCGTTGTATTAGTTTGGCTTGTGATGGTGATGTGTGTTTATTTATCATTATAACAACAAACCAGATTAGGACGACCTTTATATGTATTAATTGGCTCATGTGTATGATAACCGGGCGGTGACCACTTGTCCAGTTCAAAATGGGGAAAGTAGGAGGTGCTCTGCAACCATTCTAACAGGTGATGCTGATTTGCATCAAGTACAACCCTGTTTGGTGAAAGGGAACAAAGGCGAGTCTCGTAAGATTCTCGTGCCACAATAGAATTGAATTAGTGGAGTGAACAATGTAAAGAAAGGATAATAAATCGGACTTGTACGCAAGCATGTTGCGTATTTACATTTCTTATGTGTGTGCGTGTGCGTCTTTACTACCTTCCTAATGCTTAGAATGTTAGCTAACGCTTTTATACCGCCTTGTATATGCCTTGTAGGTTAGGGACGTTGGCGAGTGATCCGGTGGAGTGGACATCCGGGTTTCGTACATTATAGGACGTGTTTGGTTTATTGTTGTTGTTGTCGTTTTGGAATCGTTGTGGTTGTATTGTAAGAACTCGGTTTGAGTCCTTTCTTTGTATCTTTTGAAGCATGTTTTAAATTGCATTAAAGGATATTTCGATTTTTACTATTGTGTCTTGTTGTAAGATCCGGTGAAATTTTTGTCAGGCTAAGGGTCGGGGCCCATTGTGAGGCCCTAGCTCGTAGCATTTCGAGTCTCGCGGATTTGGGGTGTTACAATATGGTATCAAAGCCCTAGGTTGACAACAATGGCACTCACAATCTTCTAAAGGCCGAATAGTTAAAAAGAGGCCCTAGCTCGTAGCATGCCATGATTTCTAGTTCCACACTCAAAGACAAGGTATCACTTGAATCAATTTGATAATGAACCACCGAACAACAAGAAGGAAGCGTTCAACCGGACACACTCTTCTCTTAGAAGTTGTATTGAACGGTGTTTCGGAATCTTGAAGAAGAGATGAAAAATTTTAGTTGTCATGCCATGTTACCCGGATCACACACAAGTTGACATTCATCTTGCTTGCTTAGCCCTTCATAACTTCGTTTGCTTGTACTTTGGGTACGATGACTTGTCTGAAGATGAAGAACAACCACCAATGACAAATCAAGAGGGTGTGGAAGATGTTGAGTACAACGTTTTGAATGATAAAGGAATGAACCATATTCGTGATCGTATTGCTACTACATTATGGAACATAATAAAGAATACGTAGTTTATAATTATGGTCATTTTTATGAGTTTTGTTCCACTTTTGTCAAACTTTAGTAGCGGATGTATGTGTCTTATGAAGACACTTTTTAATTATAAGTATGGTCATTTTGTTATAAATATCCCCAAAACCTGAATGATTGAAAATGCTAATACATAATATATGAGAAAATGTTAATACATAACATATGAGAAAAGTACACGAGTACAATTTAAATGTGGCATCAATTCTTTAACATTGAAAACACTAATACATAACATATGATAAAAGTACAATCCCATAAATTAACCCAAAAACAAAAGCATTTAATTTTTTTTTCCATACTTGATTTGATTGGTTTGCTATCTCACTTAACTTCTTGTTGTAATGATTCCACATAAGCATCATTCTTCAATTCCCTCATTTGTAATATGCAAACTTCATATTGCAACGGTATATTATCTTCTCTTAGAGCATCCAAGAAGTCTCGTAACGTAGTGGATGCATTATTGTCATCAAGACGATACATTATCATCTCATCTTCAACAAGATTATCCTTTGACATTGAAACCCATGTCTCTAAAAGTAATATTTGGGATCTCCACTATCACAACTAGAGTTGTCTGACATATTCTACAACAAAATATAGTAACTGAAAACAGTTAAAAAAAACATTCATAACAACATATGAAATTTGGTACTTAAAAACAACTTAAAATTTGACACTTTAAAAACATGTAGTAACAAACTACACTAGTAGCAGATAACAACAGTTATATATGCAAGCATGTTCCTATCACCATGATCTAGAGTTCAGTTTTGACAGCTTTACAGAGTGCTCTAATATGTGAGAGGCAGTACAAGGAAAGTGAACCTTACAAGTGAAACACCCCGAATCCGCAGGACTCGGGATGCCACATTGGGCTAGGATCTCATAGTGGATCCTGACCCTAGTTTGACAACAAGTTCACTGGACCTTACAACATGACACTGACAAATATAAAAGCAAATACATAAAACAGTATAAAAATGTACATCAAAAGGTATACAAAATCATAGCCGAGTATAAAAAATAAAAGCCTCACACAAGAGGTATACAAAACATCATCCTCGCGCAGAAGGTATAGATAACATCCCCAAAACCATAACCACCTAATGTACAAGAGTCCTCGGCCAGTCACCCTGCCGGATCACTCTGCAACTATCCTATCATGCAAAACATCTACAATATGGTATAAAACCGTTAGCTAACCATACATATATAAGGTAATGCATAAGCACAAGTCATAAAAGATAAATACATAATCATGTTGTCACACATTTACCCGTTTTAACTATATTTATATAAGTAGTCATCCACTCAAATCGTATATATATATATATATATATATATATGAAACTATGTGACACGAGGAACGTATCATCCTCGCCTCTAGGCCTGCTAGCCATCTTGAGTAGTGTCAGTCACACAACCCGTGTACCTTATGGGAGTGGTGTTGTGCCTTTCCTGTATACTAGTTGGCCTGACATCAGAGAATCTCCCAACTCCTTACAGGATGAAAGGGAAAGGTTATCACTGCCACTGCAAGGGGGCTATCAATAAAACATAGGTCGATAATAATCGACATCGCATGCTATCATATCAAGCACATAACACACACACCACTCACCCAATATAAGGATGGTAGCTAAGTAAGTCCTACGGACTTACCTCAACCTCTGATACTCTCAACCACGATCAACCTCCAATCCTAAGAGGGACACTACCTAATAACAAGACATAAAAGGATATCAATCTCCTATTCATCAAAGGGGTCACACCTAGACCCAAAGGGATCCATAGGATCATCATCAACCTAAGCCTCACAACCTACTAATCCTCAAAGCCATACAAGACATAACATGATCATAACATCATCATCACACTCTCAGCTATGCCTAGCACGATGCTACACACACACACTAGAAAAGGAAGGGACAATGCCATCCTTAGGCAAGCCCGGAAGCAAGACACACCTACTTGACAAGGAACAAAGCAAGGCTGGTGCAGGGAACCGCAGGGGCGGCCCTGGGTGGCGCAGGGGCGGTGTCTGGCCGGCGCTGGGGCGTCCTGGCTGGGCGCAAGGGCGGCTGGTGTGCAGATTGCACACTTCAGCTCCTCTTTACTTCTTCACTCGAACCTCTTCACTCTTTCTTCAACCAGTAGCCCCGTACATACATATACATGCATATATACATCAAACAAAGCCTATGAAGGCTGCCACAAGATCAAATCTTGTGGAATCTTAAGCTAGAAAGGAAAAGAGAAGAAAAGAAGAAAGAAAGAAGAAAGAAGAAAAGAGAAGAAGAACTCACCAGCTGAGCCCTAACAGATGAAGAACCACACACCACAACCTCAAGGCTGGCTCAACACAAGCACAACAACATCATCAAACACCATCATCATCATACAAGCATCAAACTCTCTTCAAAACTCAAAGAAATCAAGAAGAAGATCCAAAGGAAGAGAAGGAGAGGAGAAGAGCGTAGGGGAGAAGATGCAACTGGAGAGAGAATGAGGAAACCCTCATCTGAAAGAAGAAGAAAAAGATATATAAGGGAAGAGGGTTCAAAAGTAAAGGCACGAGTCAACGAAGACGGCTGCAGCACACCATAAACCGTAGGGGCGGCTCATGGAGGCGCAGGGGCGGATCATGATGGCCGTAGGGGCGCAATGCTTGGCTACAGAGGCGGTTCAGGAAGATCTCAGCTCAGCTCTGCACTCTCAACACCTCAAAGACTAAGGCTTTTACAACAAGAGATGTAAGTGAAAACAACTATAAAACATTCATAACAACATATGAAGTTTGGTACTTAAAAACAACTTAAATTTGACACTTAAAAACAACTAGCAACATACTACACCAGTGGCAAATAACAACAATTATATATGCAAGCACGTTCCTATCACCATGATCTAGAGTTTAGTTTTCACAACTTTATAGAGTGCTCTACTATGTGAGAGGTTGTACAAGAAAAGTGAAACCTTACAAGAGATGTAACTGAAAACAGCTAAAAAATCATTCATAACAACATATGAAACTTGATACTTAAAAACAACTTAAAATTTGACACTTAAAAAACAGCTAGCAACATACTGTACTAGTGGCAGATAGCAACAATTATATATGCAAACAGGTTCCTATCACCGATTCACCATGATCTAAAGTTTAGTTTTGACAACTTTACAGAGTGATCTACAATGTGAGAAACGGTACAAGAAAAGTTAACCTTATAAAAAATGTAACATAAAATTTTTAAACTTACACACATACAGCTTGCTATTCAAATTTGTAAAAATTGTCAAGCTACTTGTGATTGCTAAGTTATAAAACTTATACATGTCGTTTAGCATTGAAATAGTCCAAAATCTAGCTTAACTTCATAAATACCATACTGAATATTAATGAAAAATAGTCGTTTGGTCCGTAGTAGTATAACTGAGAACATGAAGGAAGAGGATGTATACAGGCAAGCAGTTAGCCGAAGAGCGCCCTTTTAGCCCCAAGCCAACTCAAATTCGTCAAAATCAAATCCAAAGTGAATTTTCAGTTCCGCCCGCCATTTCCCCAATTTCCTTTCCAGCATCCCGCCCATTCTCTCTTATCTCCCTCAATTTCGCCAGATTTTCAAGCCCCCAAACCCTAGGATTTCGTGTTTCCGACCACCATGGCACCGTTGACGCCGCCGGGGATTCTCCGGATCGAGCTGGAGAATTTCAAATCCTACAAGGGCCACCAGGTCATCGGTCCTTTCTTCAACTTCACCGCCATTATCGGCCCCAACGGAGCCGGCAAATCTAACTTAATGGACGCAATTAGTTTCGTCCTCGGAGTCCGTACTGGCCAGCTTCGTGGCGCTCAACTTAAGGACCTTATCTACGCTTTCGATGTCCGTGAGCAGGAGCAGCGGGGTCGCCGTGCTTATGTGAAGCTCGTGTACTTGCTTGACAGTAACTCCGAGGTCGTCTTCACTAGGACAATTACGAGCAGTGGTGGGAGTGAGTACAGGATCGATAACAGAGTTGTGTCCTGGGACCAATATAACGAGAAGCTCAAGGAATTAGGAGTGCTTGTCAAGGCTCGTAATTTTCTCGTTTTCCAGGTATTTTTTTTAAATCTCGAGTTTGCAGTTAATTCATGACTTACCTGCTATTTGAACCTTTGCATCCTGTATTAAGCTGTTGATGGTTGTCTAATTGGATTACATAGGTGGGCAGATTGTTTATGGGTTTTGGATTACGGGTAGAGAACTGCTTAGTTGATAGTTGCAAACTTGTGAACCTTTTAGCCGTTTTTTCCCCTTCCTTTCAATTTTGACTATTTTCAGGATCCGGTCGTTTGGATTTTTGATTTCTAAATTTCTCAAAAGAACTAATACCATTGGGTTGAGCCATTTTTGGACTAAAAATGAATTGTTGACCAATATCATTGATTCTGTATTCTTAGAACGATTATACAGTTCTTTCCTCTAATGGATTTCAAGATTGTTGTTAGCAACTGTTTATAGAAATTGATCTCGGCAAGTAATTTTGTTTCTGATTCAGGGCGACGTGGAGTCAATTGCATCCAAAAACCCAAAAGAGCTAACTATGCTCTTTGAGCAAATTTCAGGCTCTGAGGAGCACAAGAGAGACTACGAGGATTTGGAAGAACAGAAGGCAAAAGCTGAAGAAGAAACTGCCCTAGCGTACCAGAATAAGAAAACAGTAACGGCAGAAAGAAAACAAAAGAAAGAACAGAAAGAGGAGGCTGAGAAACATCTTCGGTTGCAAGAAAAATTGGTAGGACTGATTTCCCATTTGTGCTTTAGAGTTCTTTCCGACTCAAGATATGCAGATGTACTAGTTTTATTTATTTATTGTTAGAAAATTTAGACATTACCACATGCTAGTTTGTTTATCAGGAATATAGGGTGTAGTGGTGTAGCGTCTAAGATATTTTGCATAAAAAAAAGTCTATACTATATTGTCGATAATAAAAGAACATTCTTTGCCTTTTCTTTTTTTTGGTGGGAATTCTTTGCCTTTTCTGCTTATTCTTACTTCGCCTACTTAACTTAAATAAAATTGTTTATCTTTTGAACAGACATTTTCTTTCTTCGTGCATTATAGTTGCAATTAATTTTTTTTTTGCAGAAACAATTGAAGAAGGAGCACTACCTTTGGCAGTTATTTACCATAGAGAGGGATATTGAAAAGGTAAATACGGAGCTTGAAGATGAGAGGACTAGGCAACAAGAACTTGTGCAAGAACTGAATGGATATGAAAAACAAAGGCGTGAAAAGGAAAAGGAATTGGCAAAATATCAAAAGGAGATCACCAAATGTGAAATGAAGATTTCTCAGGAAAAGAATAAACTTGACAAGAATGTAAGTTGCTATCACATTCCTTGGCAGTATACTTCTTGGTACTAATGAAATATTTCAGAAAATTATGGTCTACCTGCCATGCAAAGATGTAGAATCGTTTTTTATGTACTGTTTCTTGAATAATTTGCATATCACTCCTCAAAATTATATTATGCTCTTGTTTAGATTCCTTATAGCAGCTTCTTTAAATCCTTCATGCAGCGGTATTTATGTATCTGTTAGACTAGGGGATAAATTGCTAAGGGTAACTAATGGGAATAGAAAAGTCTGGTAGTTGGGGACCATTGCGGAAAGGGAATGTGCTGCTATGACCGAGGGAAATGGGCTAGGGTCACATGTAGGTGATAAAGGGAATGAGATTGGATATTAACGATGGAATAACCCTATATATCTAGCATCCATAAATTATATTGTAGAGCCTGGCCTTCTTGGCCAGTTTTGAGGATTGCTCATTTGGTGGATTTAGTGGAAGGGTTTGGACTGAAGGATTCCTAGGGTTTCCTTTTGCTTCCCCCTAAGTTGCCCCTGTTCTCCTGTGTTCTTGTGATATAATCTACTCTTTTATCTATTTCCTGCTGCGCTCTTGTCGAGAGGAGAATTAAATGCTGGAGATGAATAATAGAACGGGAATTTAAATTTTCGAAGGTGAACTCCAGGTTTGAAGACATCAGGCATACAATGATTTTATGGATCAATCAAGCTGAATAGATGTCGGAATTTGTGGGGACGTATTTGGATATTTGGTGGGTTTAATAGAGAAGAACCTGGAGTGTAAATCTGAGCTATTTCAGAAGGATGATTAGGAAAATTCACTTCTCACAAAGTTAACACGGGATATCCATTCACTCAGAAAAGGGGATTGTTTCCTGCTGTTCATGGTGTACAGGAGGATGGAAAAGTTTGGAGATCCAAAGACTGAGGCTAATCAGGACGGCTGCAGAGAAAAGACGATTGAGGCCCTGGAGCACGAGGAGCTGTTTCTAGCACCGGATTTGTCCTCTCCTTGACATAAGGATGCCATGAATGCCTTATTTTTGAAGGAGTCAGCATCCCCGGGGGAGATTGACCCTTTCATTGACAGACATGGCTCCTTGAACAACTTGTTTTTTTGAAGATTTGAGCAACTTGGGAGATAGGGTTGAAATTGATTATGCTTGGAAGTCCTGTGTTGAAATCTAATTCCACTCTTGCTACAGTATCTGTGAGGACAATACTTATTATTCTTGGATAGGTTGTTTGTGTGATTATAATCTGCCAGTTAAATACGTGATAAGTGGTTAGCGGAAGAGAAACTAGAGAAACCGAACACCCTCCGCTTCTCTATCGTTCTTCCCAACCTCCTAGTTTTTTGATAATGAAAGAGGTCTCCTTGATTATGAAAACAACCAATTGAGGTTGTCCTAGAAGCTGAGGTAGTAGTCCTATTGAATGCAAGATCTCCCAAGGGGCAAGGACCAGCAGCAGGTGGATGCAGGATTGGAGAAGAAATTCGTTGCTAATTTTTGAGCTTGAAAATTTGCACGGAACTTTTTTTCATGCCTACCCAGAAAAGCTTAAACTATTAGGACCAGCTCGCAAGGGGGAAGTCTTCAGGGGATCTATTATACCTTGTTTCCCATGGAGGAATTCACATATCTCTCAATAAATTGAAGCCTTCAGCTGAATTTTATGATTGCCTGTGTTGATTCCAGGATGTTGGTGACTAGTAAAGGAACAGTTGAGATATAAGCCATGGTGAGGCCAAGCTCCAGTCTAACTTTAGCCTTGTGGACAAGGCTTGTTTGATTAGGAAAGGAATAATAGACTAGGAGATAACGTGCTGTTATGCCTGGGGTTTCATTGCTTGTAACTGTGGACCTAGAAAAATTCAGATACAACATCAAGCTTAATTTGTCCTGGTTAACTCGGTGGTGTGGATGTGCATGTGCTGTTTTAGGTGGTTGGCTGTGTTATTAGTTTGTTATAGGTATTAATAGTTGTGGATTTCTGCCATATGGGTACGTAAGAGTTCTGAAATAACCTTATTTAGAAGAATTCTTGAATTGAGTGATGCATGAGTTATCTTTGATCATCTTTAGCTGCTGTACCTTCATCAATTTCTGCTACTTCTTTTAATATTTTAATATCTTATTAAGTTGTCTTCTCCATGAATAAGGGATGATATCCCCTCTACATGGAAGACACTAATTATCATCTGGAACCCGATGAAGACCTCAGTGATTTGTTGTCTTGTTAGTTGGAACTACTTGTAACAGCAGATAGATGCATCAGTGTAGTTTATTAAGCTCAAGATATAATTTGTTGGTTTCCTATGCATTGCTTTTCAGACCTCTGTATTTTTGAAGAGAACTCTTGATATGAAAGGAGAGTGGCATAAGGATATCTGTACTTAAAATATGTCCTAACAAAGGGAGAGAGAAGCAACTGAAATATCTAGCTAGGGCAAGAACCCTAATGACAGTTCATCTCTTTGATCTTTACTGTCCATGTAAACTCTTTTATTTTATTTTTTTCTCCCCGACTGATGTAAGCCTTTTCTTGTTTCCAGCAACCTGAACTGTTGAAACAGAAGGAGGCAATTTCCCGCATAACATCAAAGATCAAAAGCTCCAAAAAGGATCTTGATAAAAAGCGAGAAGAGAAAAAAAAACATGATATCAAAATTGCAAAGCTTCAGAAAGATTTGTCAGAGCTGATTCGAAGGAAAGAGGATTTGGAAGAAGAAGGCCGAGATATTGGAGGCAATATTCAGCTAGGTGACAGTCAACTACAGGAATACTACCGAATGTAAGCTCCTGTATCATGTTGCAATAAGGAATTTAGTTGCATTACGTGTCATTCAGTTTTAATACTGATGCAGCAACGATGACTAATATGAAGTACTAATGTTTCAGCAAGGAGGAGGCTGGCAAGAAAACTGTGAAACTTAGGGATGAAAAAGAAGTGCTGGATAGGCAACAACGTGCTGCCATTGAAGCCCAGAAGAATTTAGAGGAGAACTTTCTTCAGCTAAAGGGCCGTCTAGATGAACTAAGTTCAAAGCAAGATGAATTGAAAGAAAGGCTCAAGAGAAGTCAAGATGCATCAAAGAAGAGCACAGAAGATATAAGGCGATTAAAAAAAGAAAGAGAGGAGATGAGAAGCAAGCATCAGAAATTTAGGTTCGTGCTTCGATGTTTAGCCTTTCCGAATTAGCACTTATTCTTCTGTATGATTATGGTTAATATGAGTGCATTTTTTGCTTATTTGTCTCTTCTGGATATTTCATTGATTGTATCACATATATTCTTGTTGTTTTGCTTTCCCTTTCTGGCTCACAATTCTATACAGCAACCAGTATGAATCTTTGAAACTCAAAATTGATGAATGTGAAGATCAATTGCGTGAGTTGAAGGCTGATCGACATGATACCGAGAGAGATGCGAGGATGTCACAAACAGTTGATGCTCTTAAGCGCTTATTCCGCGGAGTTCATGGGCGAATGACTGAACTTTGCCGGCCAACACAGAAGAAATATAACTTGGCTGTAACAGTTGCTATGGGCAAGTTTATGGATGCAGTTGTGGTTGAAGATGAAGCTACCGGAAAGGAGTGCATTAAGGTATTGCATGCATGTTTAGTGCAGTATGGTCTTCCATGTCGATCGTATGCTTCTCCTATCAATATCACTTTTCAGTTAACATTTGTAAAATGTGCACTTCCTGTTGTTCTTCTTTCTTGCCTTTCCACTACGCACAACTACTAGAGGGTACTTATATCATCTGAGTCAGTTGCCTCTGTGATAGATAATCTGCATTTGAAGGTGGTAATTAACCTCTATGGAGCTGCTGTTTCATTGCCACTTGCATGCGTAGATTTCTGATGCAAGATATATAGATGTGTGTCATAATTGATTTATATCCCTACAGAGTTTGTTATTTTTGACATTTGGGTAGAGTTCTGACATCATACTTAATATAATGTTTTCAGTATCTCAAAGAGCAAAGGCTTCCTCCTCATACATTTATACCTATCCAGTCAATCCGGGTGAAGCCAATTGTTGAGAGGTTGCGTACCTTAGGTGGTACATCGAAGTTGGTTTATGATGTTATACAATATCCTTTTTTTTTTTGAGATATTCTGAAATTTCTAAAAAAATGTGATTTTTTTTTTTGTGTACAATCTTATGTTTTATATGTAATTAACTTATCATTTGCAGAATTGTTGCTAAACATTGCAAAGCATAAAAACATTACGTAGATATGTCCTGTTTATAGTTTGTTGTTCATCGGATCAACATGAAAATAGAGATAGGGTCTTTCGCTTTTCCATAGATGATTTTGCACTTCTATTCTTGTATTGAGAATCTACATTCCAGAAAGTTTCAACCTATATTGATGATTAAAGAATGGTATTTGGTAATGAATGAGAAGTTAGCCATTTCAATTTGACCATTGTGTTCTTAACAATCACAAGTTCAATCCAGATTTGGAAAAGGCTGTTCTCTTTGCTGTGGGGAATACATTAGTCTGTGATAATCTCGAAGAAGCCAAGACCCTTAGCTGGACAGGGGAAAGGTCCAAAGGTATAACCATCTATACGTTGCAGTGGTGTCTTTGCATTCACACATACATAATGGCTGAAGTTGCTATGTCTGAGGTTAACTTGCTGTGATCTACATTGTTTTAGTTGTAACTACTGACGGAATCTTACTTACTAAGTCTGGTACAATGACTGGGGGTACTACTGGTGGGATGGAAGCAAGGTCAAATAAATGGGATGATAAGAAGATAGAAGGTATGCTTATGTGTCTTTACACTTGGTGCTTTAATTATGTTCTCCCTGTGCTAACTCTTGATGCCTCTGTTCCAGCAATCAAGAAAAAAAAGGAAGGATTTGAGGCAGAACTTGAATCACTTGGATCACCTAGGGAAATGCATGTCAAAGAGTCGGAGCTATCTGGTAAAATTAGTGGTCTTGAAAAGAAGTTAAGCTATGCACAGATAGAGGAGGTAAATATGATTGAATCCTCATTATCTTGTATGTATGTCCTTACATACAGCTGTTGTTTTCAGTTTATTGTTAGTCAAATCATGGTAGATCACAAATAGGGATTTAACACCTAATCAGATTCTACACAGAACACATGTAAACACAATAAATTATTCAAAATCCAAACAATAACTTAAACACTTAGAATTTCAAGGCAGTAGTTATAATAGAAAATAACAAGGATAACTCTGAAAAGGGGGACACACTCTCCTCTAATGAGCCATTTTGATGGAGGACCCGCTCTCCAAAAAGCCCAAGGCTTCCTACTAACTTTCTAGATAAACTCAATAGAAGAACAACTCCCTTATATATTCTAATAAGCTGTCATACTCAACCCTCATGACTAGGTGCGTGAATTCTTTAAATTCTATGTTCTTGATAACTTAGTGTGCTAACAAATCACTATATGATTATATTGTATACATGTTTTTGTAAGTTAGTTTTTAGTCAAATCCCTTTTTGATTTTGTTGTCTATATCTTTGATCATGGATTTGTTTTTAGTGGTAGTCTAAATAAATTGCAGCTACGGCCAAAGTTTCATAGGAAACAAAACGTTGGAGGAACGTCAACATTAATTATATGTTGTTTTTTAAATGGTCTTAGGGAAAAATAGATACATATGCCATAAACTAACATTACAACATTATATACTGATCGATATAGTAAACAATCCAAAAATATTTTAAGTTTGTGTTTCTCTAAAATGAAAATATTTAACATCAAGTTTGTAGGGTGTAGAATTCTCAAGGGGTCTTGTTCCCCTGAAATTAACTCCACCATAAATGGACCCCTAAAAAACCTATAATGACCTCTATTTTGCTAAAATGACACTTTGAGATGGAAGGAGTATTAATATGACTCCACATCCCAAAGCCCACAAACACTACGTCCCAAAATCACAGTGCAAGGACCAAATGTTCAAGTAGCAAAGCGTGTTTGGCATTTCACTTGGGAAAGAAGAGCTAAATAAGGAGAAAGGAGAGGGATGGTCGGCAAAACCCACTTGATAGAAGTCCAAAATTCTCAGGGTGGAGAGAAGTGAGGCAAACCCAATGGAAGTGGTGGTGGGTCTGTTTTCTTATGGGTGGAGTAGCAGTGGTGGTACTTCACCAATCCGTAGGTCAACCTGTCAAATCTCCAGTGAGGCTGTTGGCAGTGATGACAAGAGAAGAACGTGGAAGACAAGTAGGGGAGGCAGTGAGGAATGCAACCTCAATTTTAGGGTTGGTAAATGTCATTAAAATCTGAGTTTTCAATTCAAAAACGTCCCAGCTGTTTTTCTACATTTCAATGCGTTTCCTCTCCTGGAAAAAGCCACTTTTAGCTGGTCAACAAAGGTGACATTTCAAACGCACGTTTCTTGGAGTTTATGAAATGTGACATGTCCCCATTCTAGTGTTTCCATGTAACATAGCTTCTAGTTATGCACACCAATAAATCATTTGAACATTCACTATAAGTAATTAATACTATGATCAAGGTATGTTCAGACATCAAACTGAAATTGGAGCTTGGTCTTGCTTGTTTTCATCGAGATCTTATTCTACTTACCCAACTTCGCCTAGTATCTTTCTGAGCTTATGGGTTTTTATTTGGTTGTGTAGCATAGAGTGTTTTTTGGGGGAAGACAAAATAAGCTCTGTAGAAAGCCAATTGCAAACATCAAATTTTGTGCATGCAATTTGTAGTGTTAAGGAATCATATAAGATATTTGATGAGTGAACTTAATAGTTTCCATTTTCCAGATGTTAGGAGTTCTTCATACTAAAATGTAGTGCTTTTGTAGGGATAAATAAATTGATGGGTTATTATTTGGGTTTGTTATTGGCGCTGTATAGTATTTTTGTATCATTTCCGAATTGAGAATTTTGTTGTGTCAAATTAATAGCGTCATGTGACATATATGTGAGTCACAATGTGAAACTTATGCATAATTTGTATTATGTAGTGATGTATATTATTTCACATACTTTGTACCATATCTTGCACTCCTAGGCCTTGTCTTGATGTACTTTTGTCCATCTGCAGAAAAACATAAAAGAAAAGCTCTCAAGATTGGATGTGGAAAAGAGGAATATTGAAGGAGAAATTCGTCGGATTGAACCTGAGCTGACGGAGGTATCCATGGTTTTGATTGTTGCTTCATTGAACATGTCACAGACATTTATCCTTTAGGATCAACTTAACTCTCACCTAACTTGTGAAATTGATTTACATGTCAGTTAAGTAATACCATCAAGAAGAGAGCTGATGAAATCAGAAAGCTCGAGGAAAGGATAAATGTGATTGTGGACCGTATCTACAAGGAGTTTAGTCGGGCTGTTGGGGTTGATAACATGCGAGCATATGAAGAGACACAGTTGACAGCTGCACAGGAAATGGCTGATAAAAGGGTTGCCTTGAGTAACCAGATATCAAAGCTTAAATACCAGTATGCATATCTTTCTGCACTGCAAGCTTCTTATCCTAAATGTTTTTTCCAGTTTATGAATTTCTACTCTGTTAAATGAAGGATTTGAATGAGTAAACCTTCAACCGTAACCAGATGTTCAGATAAAAATATTTTTTGAATTCATAATATGAAATTTTTGCTGTTGAGGTTTTCTTGACATATTGGCTGACAGTGAGATTTTATAGGATCTTCGGCAATTTTTGGAGATTGTTTTGTCTTCTGAAGATAAAAAACACTTAATATTGGATGTTAAGTTCATAAAACCGTTAAAGCACCGATTTCAGCTTGTTGTCCAAACAAAGCCATCATTAAACACTTGTCATCGAGTTGGTTTTGACTACCAAATGTTTATCAGTGTTGGTAATCTGCTGATTGAATCAGCAACTGGCTTATTTTGGATGTAATGCTGGTTGATTAATTATTATAAATTATAAAGTTTTAGCCTTAGAACTTACAATATCCTTCTTGCTGAATTTTTCCAGGTTGGAGTATGAGCAGAGCCAGGATATGGAATCACAGATTGCAAATCTGCAATCTTCTATTTCTGATTTAGAAACTTCCTTGCAAAAGGCCAAGGAGAGAGAGGAAGAAGTCCAATTGCAGAAGACGAATATCACCATTGAGATTGATAAACTGAAAGATGTGATGCATGGCATGTACCACCCCCTACCCTACTTTCCAGAACTGCAATCATAGCTTATTGTAATGATTGTGACGAATTTACCCTGAAATAACCTTCCCATTTTTTAGGGTGGAAGACAAAGATGGAAGAGTGCGATAAGGAAATTCAGGAACAGAATAAGAAGAATTCTACTACTACAACAAGTCTCACTAAACTAAATCGTCAAATAGGTGTCAAGGTTGGTCATATGAGTTAATTTTATCCTCAACAGTTTGGCCGATCTTATTTTAGTGAAAATATTATACTGATTTTTGTCTCTTTCTATTTCATTTGTTCTTCTAAAGGAGGCACAACTTCAAAATTTAATAGCAAGGAAGGAAGAAATAAGAGAGAGGTGTGAATTAGAAAATATAGAGCTTCCAGTGATCTCGGACCCAATGGAGATTGATGCTTCTACTCCGGGCCCAGCATATGATTTTGGTGAGCTAGATAGATCACTTCAAAAGGATATGAGGTCTTCTGAGAGGGATAAGCAAGAGGCTGAGTTCAAACACAAAATCGATGCATTGATTGCGGATATTGAGAGAACAGCTCCTAACCTCAAAGCCCTTGACCAGTATGAGGTTCTGAAAGAAAAGGAAAGAGTTGTAGTTGAGAAGTTTGAGGCTGCTAGGGCTGCTGAGAAGGAGATTGCTGAAAAGTTCAACTCTGTTAGGGACTTAAGGTACAAGTTTCTAAAATGTCTCCTTTGAGGATTGATACAATTCCTCTTTATTGTTGCTGTTTGATCCTTGTCTGTCTGATGTCTGATGTCGCTCTCTCAAAGATTAATCTCAAAAATAGGATAATTGGGTAAATTCGTTTCTCTAAATTTGTCTCCCCTGACATGCGTTTATCATTTTATCAAGTTGTCATAGCAATTTGCTCAGACATTTTCATACGTGCAGGTACAGAAAGTTTATGGACGCATTCAAGCATATCTCAGAAAATATTGATAGGATCTACAAACAGCTAACGAAAAGTAGCATGCATCCACTGGGTGGGACTGCATACTTGAATTTGGAGAACGAAGACGACCCTTTCTTATATGGAATAAAGTACACTGCCATGCCCCCAACAAAGCGATATCGTGAAATGGAGCAGCTCTCTGGTGGTGAAAAAACTGTTGCTGCACTTGCATTGCTGTTTGCTATACACAGGTATATTGCCCTTTTACAACTTGTATTTACAGTGGAAATTGAAACAATTTCATACCTTTTTGTTGTTATGTTTCTCATATGTGTATTGGCACTCCTTGGTATGCAGTTTCAAACCATCACCTTTTTTCATATTGGATGAAGTGGATGCTGCTCTGGACAATCTTAATGTTGCAAAAGTAGCCGGATTTATTCGTTCAAAATCGCGGCAGGCATCTCAGGGTAATCAGGAGGCTGACATTGGCCACGGTTTTCAAAGTATTGTGATATCCCTCAAGGATAGCTTTTATGACAAGGCTGAAGCTTTGGTTGGGGTTTACAGGGATGCAGAGAGAAGGTTAGTAGCATTTCTCTCTCTCGGATAGATCTCGAAAACAGGAGAATTGCGGATATGAAAACGTAAATGATATCAAACTATATGCTGCCAAGTTCCTCCAATCTGCATCACAGGGGATGCAAACCAACTGAATGTTCTAACAGTATACATGTTTCTTTTGCAGCTGCTCGAGAACCTTGACTTACGATCTAACTAAACATCCCGAGTCCTGAAAACATCCTTCGTGGATGACTGTATATGATGGCTCCGTACACAGAAGGTAATCATGGTTATATTAAGTGACCGCGTAATGTTGTATAGGTAAACTGTTCCGCTGTGGATGTGGTTTGCAGGTAGCAAGTAGGTCATCTTCCCCTGTTTATTTAGGCTCTTTACCTTGTTTATGCTGGACAACTCTGTTTAGCATATTAGACAATCACCATATGACTACTAGATCATTTTTTTTGTTGTTGTCAGTATTGGTTCAAGTTTCAAATTCTCTTCGCTCTTTTCTGAGGCGTTATGTATGCTTTGAGTTATTTGCTACGCTAGGTTTGCCTCGTGGCTCCGTATTTAAATAGTTGTATACTCTGTAAATCTGAATTTTCAAGTAATGCTTTTTACGGGTATTTTTTTTTTTTTTATAAAAGTTAACATGAAATATATTTTTATAATTATACTTTTCAATAATTATAACTAAAAGTATATTTTTTGGTTTATTAAAAACGTAAATATTATAATTTTTGGTAATTTTAAAATTAAGTTTGAAAAAAAATCTATCCAATTGAATGTATTAGAAAATGTTTTCCTAAATACATGAGATCTAAATTTTTTTTTATCAAAATTCAATTATTTAATTAAATTGTAGTTAGTAGGTAAAAGTTATTAATAATATTTTTATTTTATCATTTATATAATTTATATGGTAAAAATAGCTAAGTTTTAATTAATGAAAAATATAATACAAATAAATAAATAAATAGTAAAATGTAAATTGTGATAAAATAACATACATCATTTGATGTATAAATAAATGACATGTGATTTTAAATATTCTAACTTTAGGATATAGACAGTTGACGCATGATAGCTTATATCACTACCTCATTTAACCAAGGTCAACATTTTGTGTGTGATACTGCTTACCTACATTTAGGTGAACATAATATCCTCCCTTCATTTTTCGGTCAAAGTGAATGAATTCCAACTTTCTCCACTGAAATTTATTTATGTTTGGATTATAAGGCAATGAAAAAAGAGAAAGTAAACGAAAATCAGTTATTTGGTTTTACGAATATGTGGTTGTGAGCGTGTTTCTTTGTCCATAAATATTAGTTTATAAACTAGTGTATGTTTAAAACATCATATAAATAGTGTTTTTTATAATAATATAAATTAGTTTAGTGTTTAAATGAAGCACTTAAATTGATAAAGGCATGTTTAAATGATCTACTATTTTATGATAAAAAATATCAATTTATCTTTTTATTTTTCAGTAATATCAAACTAACCAAGATATTTAAGGCATATAGTTGGGTAAATGTTCAGGTACGGTTCATATATTGCGGTACGGTCGTAAGGCCGACCGTACGGGCGACACGTGTCCCGGAATTTTTTTTTTTTCCTTCTTTTCTGAAACGATTTTTTTTTTGGAAACGAATGAAAATTTGTTTGAACTATCATGTTATAATTTATGCACTATTCTCCTATAAACTTTGAACTATTTCCATATAATCCATGAACTATTACTTTTTAATATAATCCATGAACTATTCTATTATAATTCATGAACTATCCCATAATAAGTTTTGAACTATTATTTTCACTCCTTTATAAATTTTTGCACTTTAAACTATTCTATTATAATTCATGAACTATTCCATAATAAGTTTTGAACTATTACTTTCACTCCTTTATAAATTTTGCACTATGAACTATTCTATTATAATTCATGAACTATCCTTTTAGAAGTTATGAACTATTCCTTAATAAGTTTTGAACTATTACTTTCATTCCTTTATAAATTTTTCACTATGAACTATCCTATTATAGTTCATGAATTATCCTTTTATAAGTTATGAACTATTCCATAATAAATTTTGAACTATTACTTTTACCTTTTAAAAAAAAAAAAAAAATTTCGGGACACGTGTCGGCCGTACCGGAATAATGTGCCTTACTTGAACAACACCCCATATAGTTGATGTAAATTATCACGTGAATATTTAAACTAGTTTTGTATAACCAAACATAGTTTATGTTATTTTTAAACAACTCAAATTTTATCAACTTTTTTTTTTAAGCTCTGATTTGAACATGCACTAGTTTATAATGATGATGTGCAAGCAAACACACCCTATGTATGAGGCAGAGGCACTATCAACTCAAAGTTTTACAACCGTAGTTTCTGATGTTGATTGATGTGAGTATATATAGATGGAAAATATCTAGAAAATGTCCATTAATTTATACGTAAACAATTCTCAGCTTCTCTCTCTCTCTCTCTTTATTGAGTTTAACATGGTATCAGAGGGACAATAACATTCTTCATTCTTCCTCTCTTCCATGGCAAGTTCTAACACTGATGATGATGATCCCTCTCTCACGGATCCTCTCACTGACGATCTGCTTCATCAACTCACGGTGCACCACTCAGATGCTCATCATTCAAACTATCCACAACGCTCCTCACCAACTCTAACTATTTTCGATTGAAAGGTTCAGTTGAGCTTTCCCTATCAGCCAAGAACAAGCTTGCTTTCGTCCATGGTATGTGTCTTCGACCTAAACCTGATCCCAAATCGATTGCTAAGTGGAACTAGTGCAATAGCATGCTAATTTCTTGGCTCCTTCACTCCATGGATAAAGACATCAGTGAATCTATGCTATTTTTTTTATTGCTACTAAAGTTTTGAGTGAATTAGAGATGCGTTTTGGAAAATCTACAAGAACTAATATATTCAAGATCCAGATTGAGTTATTCAGAAAATTTCAAGGTAATCAATCGATTACCACTTATTTCATAAACTTGAAGAAAATATGAGACAAGTACACACTTGCTTTGTCTTCTTAGATTTGGATATATGGATCTAATATGATCGCCATGTCAATTAATCAAGAACAAGTCATTCAGTTTCTGGTTGAACTTAATGACTCATTTTCATTAGTACGCTCTCATATCTTGTTGATGTCCTCAAGTCCATGCTTAAATGAATTTTATAAGTTTGCACTCCAAGAAGAGAGTCAAAGATCCTTGACAAACACCTCTAATGTTAACGATATTCCAATCATCGATCCTACTCATTTCGTCAACCATCCAGAGGCGTTTCATTTGTTGATCCTAAAGCTAGTCTTGGCTCGGGATCTCGTCCATACTGTAACCATTACAAGAATAATGGCCATATAGCAGATCAATACTGGAAGTTACTCGGATATCCAACCACACGTACTCCAAGTGTTTCTTGGTGCACTCATTACAATGTAGATGGTCATGATTCTGTCAAATGTTGGAAGATCATTGGATATCCAAGAGGACACAAACTGACAACAACTTTAGTTGCCAATTCTTTCACATCTGAGCAAATGGAACATATTCTTGCTCTCTTGGACAAGCAACCAACACCACATCTTGCTGGTAATGATATCATTGCTCTTCTTGCTGGTAATGATATCATTGCTCTTCTTGTTGGTAAGACTGTATACTTCTTCTCTTCTAACCTTAATTCAAAATGGATCCTTGATAGTGGAGCCACTGACCATATCACACACAATCTACACCTCTTTTCTTCCTATACACCTATATCACCATCATCCTTTATCACCATGCCCAATGGGAAATGTGTTTCTATCACTCACCATGGCACTGTCTCACCCAATGATGATATCAACTTATCCAATGTACTCCATGTCCAAAAATTTCAATTCAATTTGATCTCTATACATAAGCTTTCTCATGACTTATCTTCTCATATATTGTTTACCCCTACTACATGCTTTCTTCAGGACCATTTGATGAAGAAGCAACTGTTGATTGGACGAGCATCTAAGGGACTATATGCGGTCGATAATCAATTTTCTAATGGTGTATCTCTTGCTTCCCAACATTGTAATAAATTCCACAATACTTCTAATAGAATCTCTATTGAAATGCCATTGTCGACTAAGCCATATTTCTTTTGATCATCTGCATCTTGTTGATGATACCTTCAAAGTCACAATAAAACCATCCATATGCATCATATGTCCCCAAATTAGACAACATTGACAAGCCTTTAACCATTCCTCTACAAGAACCAACTGTCCCTTTGATCTTGTCCATATCGATATCTAGGGCCCTTACAAACATCCTACGTTGGCTTTTCATTTTTTGTCACAAATGTCGATGACAATACTAGTGCACATGAACCTATTTGATGGCCAACAAAAGCAATGCTTTAACCATCATCCAAGCCTTTGCTACTATGGTCAAAAACCAATTTCAAAATTCCATCAAATGTACGCGGACATATATATAATGCACTTGAATTTTCTAGCATAACTACATCTACATTCTATTTCACAAAGGGCATCATCCACCAAACTTCGTGTGCCCATACTTCACAACAAAACGGTGTTGTTGAACGTAGCCATCGTCACTTCTTGGAAGTAGCTCGATCCCTATATTTTTTCAATCTAAACTTCCATCCTTTACTGGGGGGAGTGCATTCTAACGGCTACATACCTCATTAATAGGCACCATGCTCCCATTCTCCAAAACAAAACACCCTATGAACTCTTATTCCACAAACCACCTACCTATGATAACATGAGAGTCTTTGGTTGTCTTTATTTCACTCACATTCCCAAAGCTCATCGTGACAAATTTGATGCACGAGCCCAACCATGTGTCTTTGATAACTCCACTTTTGATATGAATTGTTTTATGTAAATGATTTAACATATAAATGCGGTTTTATAAGCTAACAAATATCAATTATATTTATAGATTACATGTCTTTGTTTGTTTGTTAAAGTGTGTGTAGGCCTTAAAAAATATTACAAGAGAAGATCAAGATAGGCCTTGGAAAGCATTACAAGGGAAGATCAAGATGCCGACGTCTACAACAACCAAAGGAAATCTAGGAGAAGATCTTCAAAGGCCAACTAACCAAACATGAAGATCTTGGAAGATCTCGCTGAAAGGATTTCGAAGATACGATCTAACCGACGCAAAGATCTAAAAGAGAAGATATCGGTTGAAGGAGTTTGAAGATAAGATCCTAAGAGAAGATCTCCAACGGCTTGAAAGAAGATTACGGCAAAGATCCTAATCCTACCCGTTACAGCTTGATCCATCTTCTCTTTCTCTAGATTAGTATAATCTTGATGTAGAGAAGAGAGATTGTCCTTAAGAATCGCATTTCCGATTCCAAGGCCTTGATACTGTCATCAAGGTCTACTTTTCATTGTTGAGATTTTCAAGGTCCAAAGACAATTCACTTACTCGTTTTTCTTGTTTGATAAGCCTTTCTCTTAAGACACTTATCTTAATCCTATGTTCTTTATCACAAATGATAATATCTTTAAGGAATTTGGTAAGTTCTAGATTAGATTGAGACATAAGGGTACTTACTACTCCATCAACGTGGAGATTTGGATCCTCTTCATGATCATCCATTAAACATAAGTTTTCTTGATCATTTTCGTCATCTGACTCATTTTTTGAGTCTGAGTCACTCCATAATGCTACCATAGTCTTCTTCTTTCGATCATTCTTTCTAAAGTTGTTCCTCTTCTTTTGTGGACAATCCTTTACAAGATGATCTGCTTCACCACATTCAAAACAAGTCAATACTTTAGTTTTCTTATTAGGGTTAGAAAACTTACCTTTGGGTTAAGATGATCGTGGATATTCTTTGTTTGCAAATTGTAACACCCCAAATTCTGAGAACTCGGGGAGCTACTGGTTAGGACCTCACAATGGGTCCCGACCATAGTTTGACAACAATTTTACTTGGATCTTACAACAAGGCACAAAAGTATTTAAAACATTTGAAAACTTTAAACAATATATACATGGATAATGTATCAGCCTTACAAGAAAAGATACTAAAACGACGCATATGAAGAACAGAAGACATTCCCGTCCCCAACTAAATGAGTACGTGGACCCGGCTGACCATTTCCTCCGGATCTCTCTACAACTGTCTTAACCTGCAAGACATCTACAAGCGGTATAAAACCGTTAGCTAACATTCTATGCATAAGGATAAAGGTAAAAGCACAAACACACAACATACACAATCAACATGCAACACTCAATCCTTTTATTATCTTTAATTAGGTGATAGGTTATTACTAATGATACTTATTTTGTGACACGAGGGATTCCCAAACCTCGCCCCTATCCCCGTTTACCAACGCGGAATGATACTAATGCATCTGACCGTCTACCGGACTAGGCTGGTCGCAGGGAACCTCCTAGACTCTCGCAAGAGCTAGGTAGATGATGTCACGACCCGTTATCATACACTTGGGTCAATTACGTAAATAATAAAGTCGGCCTAATCCGGTTTCGTTGCTTATCATAACTAACAAACACCACTCATACACATTACACTCATACAAGAAGCCAGCTAAGTAAGTCCGTGGACTTACCTGAATTAGATCTCGACTCTCTTAATCACAACTCAATCTGTAACTGTATAACTTGGTTGCCTGTCAAAGGGGGCAAGTGTGTCAGCACATTTTCTAGGAAATTAGAAGTTTAAGAGTTCTAAGGTAGTAGATCTTATTAGAACAAAATTTAATACAATACCAATTTATGGTAAAATGACTATTTTACCCTTGGTCTCGAAACTTCCAAAAACTCCATAATTCAAGCCTAAACTCTTATTTGAGACTAAAAAGTCATATTCTAACTCCTAAAGATGATTTTGGTTACAAACTGGTAATTTACCCATTTTACTATTTTCCGAAAGATCGTTAAGGTCCAACTTCGGCATCAAATAAGAAATTCGAATAAACTTATGAAAATTCCGAAATAATTATCTAGATCATCTATGATATCTCCTCTACTCCTAGGAGCAAAAATTTCTTAAAACTGTTCAACCATCACTTCTACAAAAAATTTCCAAAGGAGGCTGATGTGCACGACTCCAACTGGAGAGGAGGGTCGACAGAGGAGGTTGCAAGGGCTGCGGTGGGGCTGTTGAAGAGGTCTTCTGTATGCATCAATGACGGAAGGAAAGAGGGAGGATCTTCAGTGTGTGAGATCTGGCTGTTACGAAACTCTCTCAGCCGTTACGTGAGATAAGGAAGGAGAGGAGTTGGGCTGCTATTACGTGGGAGGTAGGAGGGACAATTGCTGTGCTTCCTGGGCTGCGAGATGAGGAGCAGCAGGCCCGCATCTGATGGAGTTTTGGGCTGCGAGATGAGGGACAATTGCTGTGCTTCCTGGGCTGCGAGATGCATCTGAAGACATGGGCTGTTGAAGGCTTGACTGGCTGGGCAACATTAGGTCCGGTGTGGGCTGGAGCAAGGCAAAAGTGGTGGGCTGAATCAAGGGAAGAATGTGGGCTGAATCAAGGGAAGAATGTGGGCTGAATTTGTCAAAGCTTTGTCACAGCCTTGTCAAAACGTGTCATGGCTTTGTCAAGCCCATGCATGGCCTTGTCATGATCTCGTCATGGTCTCTTCATATCTCGTCATGGTCTCGTCTTGGTCTAGTCAAAAAGACGTCATGACTTTGTCGAGGACATGTCATGATATAAACTAGGGTTTGATAGATTAGGGTTTGATATGAAATTCTATCATTTTATGTGAATTAAATTCTACATAAAATGATAAAATTTGTGGAGGATGAAATACTAGGTCGAATGGAAAACAGTCAACGGATCAAAATCCGATTTGATACGCAGTTAAACGGAACGAAAATTCCGGATATTACATCAGTACCCCTTAAAATAAGTTTCGTCCCGAAACTTAGAACAAGGTATTTAATCAGACGACTTCCATACATAAACTTGTTTATCCTAGTTTCACTAAATTTTAATTTCGTTTTCTAAACCCCTCTAGCCCTATTAAAGTGTAACGAAAAATCCGGTTATTACATCAGATCCCCCTCAAAATAAGTTTTGTCCCGAAACTTTGGGTAAGACAATCCTGATCGGCCTTTAAGGCACCAATTGGGTGTGTTTGATCACTATGCAAAAGTCTCGTCGTTTCCACATCTAGTATCCCGCACATCAAGGTTACCAAAAGAACACATCACTGACTAACACTCAATCATGAAATAAACAAGCAGTCAAACAATATCACACATACATGGTCAAGCCCTAACTCGTCACGCTCGAGGTTACAACTATCGCTACATGGGTCTTTGAAAGGTTACGTCTCTTACTATCTCCAATCTTAGGTAGCCTTATCGGATTTTCATAAAACCACTAAATCTTAAATCTTTTCAGGTACTTAGATCACAAGCGTATGTTACCACGTTCTAGAGTGGTTACCGGATATCTCACCGTTATCATCCGGCTCAACTGTCTAATCCTCTAATCTGATGACCTAACTCGTGTCTAGTAGGTATCTCTCCAACTGAAATTCTCAAACTCAGTTCCCAAACTTAGTCTCCGTGGAAAATTGAAGTTTCTCTCTCCAATAGGGTGAGGAATATTAGTTAATCAGTCACTTTTAAACCGCTTTAAAACTTCTAATATTTGCCTTACACAACTCACTTCTAGATCCTTTGATGACCCTACGGAAAATGATCTATTCAACTTTCTTCCCTTCATTATGACCACTTGCTTCCGGCCTTCTGAAAAGGTTCTAACTACACAATCAGGTCAAAGGTCTTGGACATCCACCAACACTTACCAAGTGTTCAATGCTCTTCGTATCACGACCCACTTGGTCTTGTCTTTTAATATTACGCAGTCATCTTATTCCTCATGTAAGGAATCGTCACCTTCACCCTTTTCAGGTCTAACACTCGAGACAACTAAAAAAAATCAAATCTAGTGGTCATCTTCTCTGTTCACTTGACATTATTATATTATTTTTAGATCTCTAATATATCGTTAACTCGAACCTAGGCTTCTCACGCATTTTCCAAGATCTTAAGTGACATAGAATATGTCCGGAATGACGGTATTAGACACAAAGGGATCTCATATCACCATTATTTGATCATAACTACTCGATTAATGCTAGCACACCATCAACATTGCACTCTTATATCCTCCTTTTTATCGGACTAGTAATAGCCCTCTAACTCAAAACGCAACTAGGCTTTGTTCCGACATAACATTACACTTAAAATCTACTCCGAGATTATGTTGTCTTTAAGCACGGTTACTAGGTTGCAAGTATGCTCCTATCGCTTCTCTTTCTTATGTATCTTCGACTCAGGATGGTAGTTACTCACTTTGAGCTTTCTAGTGCAGGTCATGCACAATACTTTTATTACATCATTAATTCTTTCCTAATCCATCCAGAAAACTCACTCTAGAGTATTCCATTAATATAGAATTCTAAAATTACTTGTCTGGCAATATGTAACAAAGCCATCACTCTTCACTCGGATCCATAATAGGGTACCAGTCTCGTTCTATTACCTCTACATGCACGTAAGTTTCGTACAATATTTCTAGTCACTCACATAGCCTATCTCACGTTTCTTCCAGCTAGAATGCATTTCTCCAACTATCACCATCTTAAAACCGACACGACATCCATCAGTACCTTTAAGCTTCTTGCTTTGTGGGTTAGTACCCACCACGCTTCCGCTGCACTACTCTGATTATCCTGTTGTCACTCATTGATCCTAAGGACCTTTTCTGTTAAGTATAAAATTAACGACCCCAAAACTCTTTCTTCCAATTACACCATGAGTCTTATACGGATGAAGTACCACGTACCTTATTTACTTGCCTTAAGAAAATAAAGCAACGATGGTAAAACAACTTCTTCCGCTTACTTTCTTAATTCTTCTACCACTGATCCAAACTCCCTGACTTGACCGGAGTTTGATCTTCACTAGCCAAGAAGTAACCCTTCAACGTTTCTCTTTATACCTTTAATTCATCCAAGAAGGTTGTCGTTGCCTACTTGAGGAAATCCTCTAAGGCGTCGGTAAAGCTACTCCATAGATTCACATTCACAATTATCTCTTCTTAACGGCACATAACTCGTCAATATCAAACCATACTTGCACATCCTTGGTTGATATCGGTCAGTCTATAATTAACTTATCTCAATTACATACCTCTACTAGTATTAAACTTTTGGTGCACATCACCTACTACATTAATCCTTTTATCCTTCTTTAGTTCGTCTTATCTTTCACTCTTCTGCTTCCTTTGGGATAAGTCTCTTTCTCTAGTCCGATTGTGTCATTCATTTGACATAAACAGTCGTTTCAAGTCTTCCACGATAGCTTGCAAGCGTCTTTGCAATTTGTATGGCCGTAATGATCACCCACTTCCAGTTCCTCTTGCATGGACCATATGTGCTGATGGCTTAGGTCCCGTGATAATTGGGGTTACCCTGGACTCTCGAGTCCAGAAAGGTCGTTCTACCATAAGTGAAGTTAGTAGTAATATCGCCTTCATGAAACTCCGTTGACCCTGCTACAAGCTTCCATTCTTTAGATATTGACGTCGCGGTTTCTTTCAAACTTCTTATATCTCTGAGGAGGTCAAAACCTCGCCACACTTGTGGGGTCTGCCTTTTCGCTTTTACACTCAATTGTAGGTCTTCATTCCGTGCACCTTAGATTCTCACACCCGAATCGACACTCTGTCCCTTCTAGTTTCTCATGCTCATAATGGTCTATGGGGCATCCGCCTAGATTGTAATGTCCTTGATTCCGCAATCTTGGTTGTACTCAATTCTACTTGTCTCGTTCCAATGTTGTTATCTCTACTCTGCACTCTCGTAGTCTCTTGCACGGTTCTTCTAATTTCATCTCCGAGTCTCTTGTACGACCTTCTATTCCTTCTAACTGAACTGACTCAGGAATTTCTTACTCATCTGATTGTGCTTGTGGTAACAATGATCTTCACAACTTTACTTCCTTGCTCACTTGTTCTTTGGATGATTTGTAAGGGTCACCAAGCAGCCCACCCGAGTATAATACTCAATTCAAGGTCCGATTCCATTGCCTCGTGTTGGAGACTCTTCAAGTCCGCTACTGATTTATCATAAGGCAATAATCGCTTCGTGATATCACGACTAAAGGATATAAAATATCCTTTAGGATACTAACAAGCTAAGCATACACATGTATATAACATATAATAATAAACGTCATAAAAACTCTATATACTAACTCCTATCGATCCAAGTTACAGAGATCCACGGAGAGCGATGGTGGTCCGACGTACTACTAACCCAACAACCCGACTATGCGCGCGTGTAAAAACATAAATCCGTTTTAAAAATTTTAGACCCCTTTCGGGTTCTAGTTATTTTATACATTTGGTCTTTCAAAAGATTTCAAGTGCCATTGTTGCCAACCTAGAGCTCTGATACCATATTGTAACACCCCAAATTCTGAAAACTCGGGGAGCTACTGGTTAGGACCTCACAATGGGTCCCGACCATAGTTTGACAACAATTTTACTTGGATCTTACAACAAGGCACAAAAGTATTTAAAATATTTGAAAACTTTAAACAATATATACATGGATAATGTATCAGCCTTACAAGAAAAGATACTAAAACGACGCATATGAAGAACAGAAGACATTCCCATCCCCAACTAAATGAGTACGTGGACCCGGCTGACCATTTCCTCCGGATCTCTCTACAACTGTCTTAACCTACAAGGCATCTACAAGCGGTATAAAACCGTTAGCTAACATTCTATGCATAAGGATAAAGGTAAAAGCACAAACACACAACATACACAAGCAACATGCAACACTCAATCCTTTTATTATCTTTAATTAGGTGATAGGTTATTACTAATGATACTTATTTTGTGACATGAGGGATTCTCAAACCTCGCCCCTATCCCCGTTTACCAACGCGGAATGGTACTAATGTATCTGACCGTCAACCGGATTGGGCTGGTCGCAAGGAACCTCCTAGACTCTCGCAAGAGCTAGGTAGATGATGTCACGACCCGTTATCATACACTTGGGTCAATTACGTAAATAATAAAGTCGGCCTAATCCGGTTCCGTTGTTTATCATAACTAACAAACACCACTCATACACATTACACTCATACAAGAAGCCAGCTAAGTAAGTACGTGGACTTACCTGAATCAGATCTCGACTCTCTTAATCACAACCCAATCTGTAACTATATAACTTGGTTGCCTGTCAAAGGGGGCAAGTGTGTCAGCACACTTTCTAGGAAATTAGAAGTTTAAGACTTCTAAGGTAGTAGATCCTATTAGAACAAAATTTAATACAATACCAATTTATGGTAAAATGACTATTTTACCCTTGGTCCCGAAATTTCCAAAAACTCCATAATTCAAGCCTAAACTCTTATTTGAGACTAAAAAGTCATATTCTAACTCCTAAAGATGATTTTGGTTACAAACTGGCAATTTACCCATTTTACTATTTTCCGAAAGATCGTTAAGGTCCAACTTCGGCATCAAATAAGAAATTCGAATAAACTTATAAAAATTCCGAAATAATTATCTAGATCATCTATGATATCTCCTCTACTCCTAGGAGCAAGAATTTCTTAAAACTGTTCAACCATCACTTCTACAAAAATTTCCAAAGTTGGGTACAACACTTGAAATTTTCTATACTTAAACAAAATATGTGTATGTTTTCTAACTGTACAACAAGTCCACTTTGAGGCTCTATGATTCTAAATCCCACCGTTGGATTCATCCCAACTTTTGACATATTAATCTATACATGACATTAAACAACATCTCAAAAACTGAACGGTGGATCTTATCTTTAAGGCATTACAAATTATGCTCAAACTTGACTAATTAACACAATTTCTTGAAATTCAGCAACCACTTAACAAAACAATACACTGTCTTAACTTTGAAAAATCATAACTCCTAAACCTCTCGATTAAATCCTATCATATGTTGATATACTATACTATGTAAGACTAACTAAGACATATCCAAAATTCAAGTCCAATAGATGTCAATAACCTATTCAGACCTATCTCACAAAACTGCATCACAAGCAGTTTTTCTCAACACTTATAAATTTCAGCACAACAGAAAAAACTACTTACGACCCATACTTTGAAAAATCGTAAATCCTAAACCACTCATTGGATTCCTCCGAAATTTTAATATGATCTACAACAATATGTCAACTATATCATATCCAAAATTCAAGCCCAACAGAGATTAAAAGCATATTCAAAACTATCTCCTAAACCAGCATCCCATGCTGTTTTTCTCAACTCAACACATTTATAAAAACTGCATGAGGAGTCAACTTTACAACATCACAACTTTCAAACCGTAACTCCGATTCTTCCCAAATTTTAGTATGATCTACTATGTACTACTGTCGATGACATATCCGAAAACCAGCCAAAAAGAAGTAGTCTAGCTTACCCAAAATTGGACCCTAAGTTGACTGCTCGTCACTTCCGAAAACTCAACAAACTGAGAGATGTAACAGCTCTCTGAAGTTGTTCCTTTGGCTGAAATGTATGGTTTTTAAGATGGTTTAGAGTCACCCATTGACACATAAACATGGAGGGGAAGTAAGGAGGTGGATGTGGGTCTTACCCGGCTCCAAACTCGAAAGCATGAAGGACGAGGATGGCTCTCACGTTCATAGCCTTGTCGGAAACTGAAGAGGTCCAATAGGAGGTTGATGTGCACGACTCCAGGGCTGGAAGGCGACTGGAGAGGAGGGTCGACAGAGGAGGTTGCAAGGGCTGCGGTGGGGCTGTTGAAGAGGTCTTCTGTACGCATCAATGACGGAAGGAAAGAGGGAGGATCTTCAGTGCGTGAGCTCTGGCTGTTACGGCACTCTCTCAGCCGTTACGTGAGATAAGGAAGGAGAGGAGTTGGGCTGCTATTACGTGGGAGGTAGGAGGGACAATTGTTGTGCTTCATGGGCTGCGAGATGAGGAGCAGCAGGCCCGCATCTGATGGAGTTTTGGGCTGCAAGATGAGGGACAATTGTTGTGCTTCCTAGGCTGCGAGATGTAATTGAAGACATGGGTTGCTGAAGGCTTGACTGGCTGGGAAACAGTAGGTCCGGTGTGGGCTGGAGCAAGGCAAAAGAGGTGGGCTGAATCAAGGGAAGAATGTGCGCTGAATCAAGGGAAGAATGTGGGTTGAATTTGTCAAAGCTTTGTCACAGCCTTGTCAAAACGTGTCATGGATTTGTCAAGCCCATGCATGGCCTTGTCATGATCTCGTCATGGTCTCTTCATATCTCGTCATTGTCTCGTCTTGGTCTCGTCAAAAAGACGTCATGACTTTGTCGAGGACATGTCATGATATAAACTAGGGTTTGATAGATTAGGGTTTGATATGAAATTCTATCATTTTATGTGAATTAAATTCTACATAAAATGATAAAATTTGTGGAGGATGAAATACTAGGTCGAATGGAAAACAGTCAACGGATCAAAATCCGATTTGATACGCAATTAAACGGAACGAAAATTCCGGATATTACATCAGTACCCCTTAAAATAAGTTTCGTCCCGAAACTTAGAACAAGGTATTTAATCAGACGACTTCCATACATAAACTTGTTTATCCTAGTTTCACTAAATTTTAATTTCGTTTTCTAAACCCCTCTAACCCTATTAAAGCGTAACGAAAAATCCGGTCGTTACACAAATTGCTTCTTCATTTGAAGAATTCTTGCAAGACCTCTTGATTCAAGGCAAATGGATCTTCCTCTTCCTCATCACTCTCTTCATCATCTGATGAAATGGTATCCATCTTGGATCTTAAAGCAAGGTTCTTTGTGTTTGACGATGACTCTCCATCTTCTTCACCAAGAACCATTTCATGCGTGATAAGTTTTCCAAGTAGGTCTTCGAGAGTTAATGTTGTGAGATTCTGAGCCTCCTCAACGGCGGTCACTTTAATTTGGTCCCCATTTAGCTTTAGGCAGGCTTCTTAGGACTTTCCGTATTTTTTCTTCATTTGTGAAGACCTTTCCAAGTCAATCGAGAATGTTCACAATCTCAGTGAATCTTGTGAACATCTCTTTGACCATCTCGTTAGAAGTCATCTTGAATAATTCATATTGCCTGAGGAAGATGCTTATCTTTGTCTCCTTGACTTGACTTGTTCCTTCATACGTAACTATTAACTTGTCCCATATTTCCTTTGCACTCCTGCATGATGAGACACGATTGAATTCATTGGCATCCAATCCACGATAGAGTAAGTTCATGACCTTGTAGTTCTTTGACACGCTATCCAAGTCTGTTTGAATGAAGTCAACTTCCTTCTTTTCGACTTGGACTCTTTTAACCGTGGTGGTTGGGATTTTTGGACAAGTTCGAATAATGCTCCATAGTTCCATGTCTTGATCAATAATAAACATTTGCATTAGTGCTCTCCAATGAGCAAAGTTGTTACCGCAGAAGAGGGGTGGTCGAGATGTGGATCTTCATTGAGTGAATCCTCCATCACCTACAAAGTTCATGATTAGTCTAACTGATGGTTAAATCAATATACGTGAGTATAGCTCTGATACCAATTGGAAAACCGAGTAGGGGATAAATAAGGATATAAATACTCTAGAAGGGGAGTTGAACAGAGTATGAGAACTTTTCGCAATATCATATACCAAGGCTTTGAAACTAAATCTCAAGGCCTTGAAGTCAATCTCTTCTTAGTGACAAAACTGTTTCTCAAGGCTTTGAAGTGGATCTCAAGGCCTTGACTTCAAAACCTGCAGAAAGTTGTTAGTCACAATAAAACACGATAATAAATGTGGAATGTAAAAGATCGACGCAACGATATATTTCCGAAGTTTGGCCCTAACAACCTACTCTCCGCCTAGGGTTTTCGACCCTAGAATTCTAACTATCTATTATCCGCTTGTTGTGAGTCCTAGATACGACCTAGAAGAACTTCCCTTATTCTCTCAATGTAGCCTCAATGCTACAATCTAGTCAACTCTATCCTAGCAATAATAGTCTAGTTACTTTGTAGAGTGTCACACTCGAGTATAACACTATAATGATATGTCAATGAACCTCTTGTGTTTATCTCACTCTAACGAATCAACTAAAGTAAGCTTAAGAGGAAAATAAATTTTTGGATCGATGAAGATTTTCTTGTACGATCGCTTGGAAGGCTTGGGTACTTTTCCTTGTAAGCTCTTGTTACTTCATCTTCAATCGATGTTCTTCATTTATAGTCTTCTATGGAGATCTTCTTCTAGCCGTTTTCCCACAACCATTGTAACGTCTTTATCCCTCCATAGAATCCGCTGTTGGGTTGAGTGAGATCTTCTCATATTATTTGAGCCGTTGCAAGATCTTCATCTTCCACGTACTTAAAAAGTTGTTGGATATCTTCAACGTACTTGAAAGTTGTTGGATATCTTCAAGTCCTAGATCTTCTCTTCTTCATTTGAAAGCCGTTGGATATCTTCAAGAATCTTTATCGTGATCTTCTCCTCAATAAACTCCTTTCAAGCTATTGGAGATCTTTTCTTAGGATCTTATTATCAAACTCCTTCAACCGAGATCTTCTCTCCTAGATCTTTGCGTTGGTATAGATCTTATCTTCGAAAGCCTTCATCCGAGATCTTCTCAATCTTCTTGTTTGGTTTGTTGGCTTTTGAAGATCTTCTCCTAGATCTTCTCTCTTGGTTGTTGTAGGCGTCCGTGTGTAATAAAACTCTTTAGCCGAGCTCTGCCCTTGTGATGCTATCCAAGACCTACACACGCTTTAACAAGCAAACCAAGACAAACAACCTAGAAATATAATCGATATTTGTTAGTTTATAAAACCGCATTTATAAGTTAAGTCTTCCATCATTAAATAAAACAATTCATAACCAAGGTGGAGTTATCAACTAGCTTATCAACTATCAATTAATTTTATTTGACAATTTATTTATAAAACACAACTTTAAAATCGATATACAAACAAACCTCTTAATATATATTTTTATTTAATAAAATATACATATGTTTATATGAAATTAAGTGAAGTTCATAATTTAATTCACTCTTAGCTAATCTCATCGCAATACAATATAATTTTAAATATTATAATTTATCAACCACCAACCTATAAATTAGACAATTCATTTATAAAATAAACTAAATATATAAAATTAATTTAACTATCATTTAAATAAAAAAAATATATTAAAAAATAATTTTAGTATATTTTTTATACTTTTATAAATTTTAGTGTTTAATTTTTAGCTTACGAAAATGTTTTATATAATTTTTTTTTTTCACGTACAAAAAATTGTCTGAACCGGTGGTGGACCTGGTGGTGATTATAAAATCGTCCGAGGAAATGTTTAGTTTTCCTAATCATTTTTGTTTGGTTTGATATTGCTCAAATTTAAGTTTTGGTGATCAGATTGGTTAATAGTTGTTTAACTGATCCAACAAAGCTGAATTGTAAAACAAAATGACACCCTTTTTAGTTTTTAGGGCATGTGAACGGGGGATTATGAGTGACAGGGAGTAGCATTGATTTCAATACTTCGAAAGGGTCATGTTATCTTAGTCGTTAAGGACGAGACATTTCAGATAAACCGCGTTACCCACCATTATCACTGCATTTGGGTCGTTCGACAGCAATCAGTGATCATCATCCTCCCTTTATGAGGTAGCTTCTTTCTGTTCCCCGAAGAAACCAATTGAAGCGGAGAAAGATCCCACTGCCATTAGGGTTCTTTATCTTCTGGTTATTGGCTAAATTCTGTTCATTTTCACAAATTCGGGTGATAATCAATTCGATTCCGTGATCAATTTCGAGGCTGAACGACCGCTCTTCAGAAGGATGGGCCAACATCAATCCAAAGATGAATTGCTCTATCAACAAGCGGTTGAGGGTAACCTTGACAACATTAAAGCTCTTTGTAGACAAGGAGCTGGCCTTGAGGTGTTGTATCTCTATCCCCCATCCTCTTTCTCTATGGGTTTAACACCTTTGCTGTTACATTACTACTTTTGTGCTGAATATTCAAATATTTGAATTCGGTGGTAGTGGATGGATAAAGATGGGAAAACTGCATTGATTGTGGCTTCCATGGATCCGAGGCTTTACATCGTTGCAAAAACTCTAATCGAGATGGGCTCTAATGTGAACGCATACCGTCCTGGTAAGGGTTTTTACGGATGCATCTTATTCTGTTTTTGCTGTACCTGATTGACAATCAGTTCCTCTGGTTATGCCATGATCAAGTACCTGAGAATGCTGCTTTATAGTTGCTTACTGAGCTATGTATCGCTCCAGAGAAGACAATGTTGAAAATTGCTTATGAAATTGTAGGTTTCAAGGTTGATCAGCTTGAACTTTGCTTGTGAATTTTTTTGTTTGGGGTTTATGAGCCTGAATTTGTCTGTTGGTGAAGTTTATTCCATTCGGTTAAATATTGCTTGTTGTAATGTTGTATTGTTAGAATAATAGATGGAGTTCTCTTCAAGTATTTTTGTTGTGTCTTAGGACGTCATGCGGGTACGCCTTTGCATCATGCTGCAAAGAGAGGACTGGACCAGACAGTTAGGTTGCTTCTTTCACACGGAGGTAACAATCCCTTGACTGTTTGTTTGCTGTATTAGCATCTGCCTTTCTAAGTGAGTCACTGGGCATTTGTTTCGTGAAGTAAGTTCTTTAGCTGGTAACAATGTCTATTGTATATATTTCCAGCAAATGCTTATGTGAGAAACGATGACTGTCAAACACCACTTGATGTTGCCAGAGCTAAAGGGTTCCACAATGTTGTTCGCGTAATTGAGGTCTGTTACTGTAAAATACATCTGTGTGAATTAAGGATACTATCCCTGTTATATCTGGTCGTTTGGTTTGACATATACATTCACTTTCTAGAGTCACATTTGCTATTACTCTGGACATGTACGAGAGTTATTGGCTCCAGGATTTATCGGGAAGCTGGCTCCCCATTTGTTATCAAGAAAATGGTTAGTTGTATCTCCTGTTATCTTTTACTAGTTTGTTGTGGAGTTTTAGTTACCATCTTAGTCAATTGTGAAGATCCTTAGAGACTTATAAGTAGAATTGTTGGAAGTGGTGAACTGGCAGTAGCCATATTTATGACAATTCAAACTATGAGGCCTACTGAAGTCTCCCACAATAGCAGCAAAGTAAATTTTGTTCTCTAAACGAACTAATTAGAAAAAGGGATGTGGGTATTGTTATACTAATAAATTCCTTACCTTGATGTTAAGCTGCTTTTGTATCCTGCAAGGCTGAAGAGCTCAAGATACCTGTAAATCTCAACTTGTCAGTTCTGTCACTTAATAGTTAATAGCAGCTAATTATCAGTATTATCAAAAAAAGGAAAGATAAGGAGAAAGGATAGTGTGTTTTTTCGCTGATAAAATTATGTTTTCCTTTCTTCTAGTTGGGCAGTAGTTGTACCTTGTAACCCTCCAAATCCCGCAGGAACAGGCAAGCTCGAACTTGCTATATATCCTAGTGAACAGGTATGTTCGAGTAAAAAATATCCAATTTGAATTTCTGTAATGGTCATTGCTTTAGTAGATTACAGATTGCCATTTTTCTTAATGAAGGTTCGATTATTGGGTTACAGCTTGATGTTACAGTTATGGAGTGTCTATTGTATTTTCTTCTATTGAACAGGATGCTCAACCTCAAGTAGTCATACCTCTTTGGAAATCGAAAATAGAGGAACCAAAATTCCATCAAGCAGATCCAGTGTTAATAATTTTTGATCAGTCGTCCAGTAAGTTAATGATTTCCTAGACTTGGTTACCTTTTAATTCTATCTTTGTTTAATTACATTGTAGTAGTTCCATTGGTGGAAGCTTGTGAAGAAACTTAAAATATGCATGCTTCATCACACGTCCTTTCCAACCATATTTTGCTTATCTTCGGCCGTTTCCTAATCTTTTCTGGTTATATTGTTTGTATAATTTTGGCCTTACTAGAGACTCGTTATAAATTCGCATCTGAAATTCTGGGTGAGAAGCAGCAGATTCGGCGATTCTACAATGCATGCACAGGGATTTCTCAGGTATGACAATTACTGCAGGAAGTTTGAACACTATGGCAACAACTTAAAAAGAACATCTACTATTATGATAAAAAACAAAACAAAAAAACAGAACTTCTAGTGTCGATTAACGGGTAGCCTGTGAATTCCTTTAGGTAAAATATTTTGTTTCCAAGTTAGATCAGATCATTAGAGATCCCTCAATTTGTTCTGACTACCGTGTCATGTACTCCTGTGTGATTAAGTCCCCTTATTTTTGTATGTTCTACCATTATAATAGTTTCTTCATTCTGGTGAAAATTTTGTCTTAGATCCAATTCTTTGACATAATGTTGCATGAATGGACACCTAGAAGAAGCTTTCTGAGAGCAATTTAGAATGAGATATGGAATTTAACTCCTTGTCTTCGGATTTGATTTCCTTGTAGATTTTTTTAGAATCTGCAAACGTAGAAAAATACCACAAAAATACATTGTGCTGAGCTGGGCATGTATGGAATACATCATGGGGATTAATAGCTGTTATATGAGAGTTGCATTCATTGTTGTATGATCATACAAAGCTTATCATTATCTCTGGCTCAGACTCACTATCATGTCCATAGAAGGAGAGTCATGATTATAAGCATTATCTTGATCTATTTCGGCTTTGGCTATTATGAAAACATGTGTGACTTGTTCTCTACACATCTAGGGCATGTTCGGTAACATGAGTTTTTTGTGTAGTTGAAGCTTATTTAATAGCTTTAGCTTTTTCGGTAGTTTTTTTGATAGAGTTTTGAGTAGTCTTGAAAATTATGAAAATCTTATGAAAAAGCTAATAATTGTTTGGTAGAAGTAGATTTGTGGATAGATTTTTATGGTATATTCATCAAAAAGACAAAGCAAAAACAAATAAACAAAGAGACACGTGAGAGAGATTAGAGGGGTATATTTGTCCAAATTATTGAAAGCTAATGACAAAACTACAAAAAGCTTCCTCAAATAGATTAAAAAGACACGTGCAGATTCCTCCTTCTTGATTGGTTAATTTTCTGGTAGTGCAGGTCATGTCTTCCCCTATCCCAAGCAGTGACCCCGCAGCTCAAGCTACACTAACAACTAGTATCGAGGCACAACCCAACTCTTCAGTGAATGACAATGGATGGGGCGTAGCAACACAAAGCATTAGTCACAACGATTGGAGTACGTCCACCAACCCACCACCTTCAAAGGCAAGCAGCAGTGGATGGATGCCTGAACCAGCAACGGAAGAATACAATGGCTGGGGGGCGCTACCGGAACCAAGCACAGCACCATCTCAATCTGCACCTGTTCTCCCAACGACGACTAGCGAAGCTGTCGGTTCGTCTTCTTCCGCCCCGTCAGCCCCGCCATTGCCGTATTTTGATGGCCCCATCCAATATCCATCAATAGACATGAGCCCTGTGGAGGTATCCGTTCCCACAAGACAAAATGAAGCACCTAAACCAACCGAGTCAAAAGAAAATGACGAGAGTATGTGTGTAATATGTTGGGAAGCCCCAATAGAGGGAGCATGCATCCCTTGTGGTCACATGGCGGGTTGCATGTCGTGCTTGAACGAAATCAAGGCGAAGAAAGGAGATTGTCCTGTCTGCAGAGCTAAAATCAATCAGGTGGTGAAGATTTATGCTGTTTGAGGACAAATAATTTTGTTTTGTTTTGTCTTGTTTGTTTCCATAACAAGATCTTGGTTTGACAGAAGAGACTGAGTTCAATGCCGAATGTGATCTGTGTATCTCTTGGCTTTACTGCTGTAAATTATCTTTTCCTGCAAATCTGTATCAACTGTAATGTTTTTGTAGAAGCCCAAAAAAGCATAAGAAAAATGAAAGATTTGGAAATGAAAGCATTGGGGTCCAGTGGATATTTAAGGAGATAGCTTCCAGCTTTGAGGGGGTCCAGAAATTGTCATATGTTCATGGAATGCCCTCTGATTAAAGCAACCCATCTGTTTTTGAAAGACCTTACTTTTGCTCAAGTGAAAAACAGGTTCTATCTCCATTATTACCGCTGCCTGCATATTCATTCAGTAGCATTTGTTTATCATTGAGTGGGTGCTGTCGGATTAATTTCCTGTCAAGCGAAAGGAAATACTAGAGTTAAAATAGTAAGAAAGTGAGAAAGGAAAGGGGGAAAATGAAAGATGGAAATTAGGTGAAGTAAAAGTTGGGAGCCCTTGAGTTTGCCCCACAGCACATGCAACATGGAGAGTACCCTCCCTCATTTATTTTGATATGATTTGGATTGGCAAAAACATGGCGTGGACGGCAGTCATATGTACCCCTCATCTTCATACTTGCAATTAATTTTTTATTACTTCGTGGAGTAAATTGGAAGTGAAAACAAGTCAAAATTAATCTATTACAAAAGAGTTCCCTTCAAAAAACAATAATATATATATATATATTACCAAAGAGTTCTTCCAGAAGCAACAAATCACAAGATTCGATGTTCCGAGTAGTAGGTGACACTGTGACAGGAATAGATTTAGATTTTGGTTTATTCCAAAAGTGAAAGAACATAAGATTAGAGGCTCATAATAATAACCAAGTAATTGTTTTGATTAAAAACAAACAAATCCCTCTGGTTTTCCGCTTACCCCACAATACTATTTTTTAGGGTGTGTTGTTTGGGGCCCCCATCGCAAAAAAAATCTCTCCCGTTGCCTCTGTCTCTCAGATTTTCATCAGGCCTTGTATGGGGAGCAGCTGCGGAAAACGATGAACGATTTCGTATTCTCATAAGCTGCATTCGAGAATTGCTTTTCTTTCTTTAATTTTCATGCTCTGTGGGTTATGAACTTTTGCTGATTAATCCCTCCTTGCCCATCTCATATAATGCAAGGTATGGTCTCACAAATTTCTGTTTGTTTTCTTTCACATTCTTCGGTGATCAAGTTATTTTCTTCTTTTTCTTGCTTGCATGCCCTGTATTTCGCAAGGTCTGAAGAAAAATTTCATGGGTAACTCTACCATTTTCTTGTCTTCCTTGACTATCTTGAATATAGGAAGGCTTGTCGGTTCATGGTGCTGAGGCCTCTTGATTTTTGGTATATTATGGCATTTTGCTGAAAATGTGCTTGGAATTTGAGTTTGTTTTGGGGGTACAATTCCATCTTTGTTATTGGATTTGCTTGGGTTCCATGGGAGGTGAACTCTACATTCTCATCTTATTCGGGATCACTACAGGATGATGATTATTGCACTGTGGATTTGGTTTCACTGGTGTTTTTTTGCATTATGACATTAACACAGTGACTGTAACAATATTTTCTTTTCCTAGTAACAAGGGTTTACAACTAACCTTACTGCTTAAATGCCTATTTAAGAGCAGTCTATGACCTATTTCTTAAACCTCTTTAGGGTTTTCTTTGCAGCTAGGATAAAATCACAGTTGTGTTCTACATACTTTCCATGAAATCCTTGTCGTGAGTGTCAATTGTCAAATGAAGGTTATTGAGATGGGTAGGGCTTTAAGCTCATTGACAATTCTTCTTTCGTGGGTCATGTATGGAATTTCTCAATTTTTTATTCAACATAGTCCTGAATTATGCAGAATGTAACAATCCTTTCAGCAATCATTTTCTGAATTCAATCTTCAACACTGATAGCATAGCTCTTCTAGAAGTGATAACCATACCCGAGGCTGCTTCTGCTTGGCATTGCATGTCATAATCTGCCTCAATTGCTTTACTAATCTATTTCCTCTAAGATGAAAGTGATAATTATACCTTTTTTGCTTTGGTAATGACACAGATCTAATGGAGGCTAAATCCGTTAGCTGTCTAATTAACAGCATTTCCCGATTTATACATCTGGTTTCATGCCAGACTTCAAGATCAATGCCTACTCTGAATGATTTTCAGAGCATGGCGCAGGTGATGAAACGTTTGAAGCCATTTCTGGATGAAGTTCTTAACGGAAAGATAACCTCGGATAGTTTTTTGCTGAAAGAATGTGAGAAGCTTGATGTTGAAGTTAATGGGGCTCGAGATTTCATGGAGAAGTGGAGTCCAAAAACAAGCAGGATCCTCTCTGTGAGTATATGCTCTCAATTCTATTTATTTTTCACTGCAGTCATCAAATCAACAAGAGAAATGCGAGTGATGTGCAAAATAAAAATATATTATCTAGAAACAAAAGTTGAAGAGTTTTTAAGCTCGAGAGGAGGTCTCTTTATTCATAGTTTTATTGATTAATTTCATGTTTTGTTCATATTCCAGGTTTGGCAGAGTGAGCTATTACTGACCAAAATAAGGATATCTTCACTTGAAATCTGTCAAATGATGTACAGATCAGTTCGATCATCACCATCCACTTCTAGTTTACCTGGTTTGCAAGTAAGTAAAGACCTAATGGTAGATTGAGATGAAGTTCCACTATATATGTTGTTGTCTTCTTATCTTCATTTTGGTTATAATCTCACTAAGGACTGTCAACATTTCTAGATCTGCATGCAAGAGCTTCAAAATTGGCAACCAGACAGAATATTGGCTCATATTGAAAAGGCATTGAGGGATCAAAGTGATAAATCAACCTCCTATGCTGAAAACTTGGTAGACATCATTGAGTCTCTTGGTCTGAATTCCAACCAAGAGTTGCTTAGAGAGAGCATAGTTGTCGAGAAAGAGAGGATGAAAGCCCAAGATCACCGGACAAAGGGAGAAGTGGACCAGATATTTCGAATCGCGGATCTCATCTCTCTCATTCGTGATTACATGCTGAAAAGTGGATATTTTGATTCCACCCTTGGATTCTCCATACCTTCATACTTCCGTTGCCACTTGTCGTTGGAGCTCATGCTGGATCCGGTGATTGTAGCCTCTGGTCAAACGTTTGAGAGGGATTCTATCCAGGAATGGTTTGATCATGGCCTGAGTACCTGCCCGAAAACAGGTCAACCTCTTCCACAAACTAATGTCTTACCGAATCACACCATTAAAGCTATGATATCAAACTGGTTCGAGGAAAACAACCACCAACTTCCAAGTCAGTCACACCATGGGTCCAGACATGATGTTATCCAGGCGGAAAGTTTACATGATTCACTTGGCAGTAGTCATTCCACTTCACAGTCTTCTACCGAGTTCGGAGATGCATGTACTAACGGTCATCCGTCCCCTGGCCCTTCATATACACACAGCAGGGCCCAGTCAGAGTCGAGTGCCATCACAAATGATTACGATTATCCTCCTGCCAACAGGATTGAAAAGGTTCGCGACCCTCATAAGGAACACTCTATTCCTTCATCTGACCCGGCACCTGATGAGACCACTACCCCTTCCTATGTCGAGAAACTAGTCAAAGATCTGAAGAGCCAATCTCGTGAAGTGCAAACCAATGCTGCAAGACAACTTCGCCTCCTTGCTAAGAATAATGTGGAAAACCGTGAAATCATAGGGAAATGTGGTGCCATAGAGCCGCTGATTTCTCTTCTCCACTCTGATGTGAAGATGACCCAAGAGCATGCTGTAACAGCCCTCTTGAACTTATCGATCAACGAGGAAAACAAATCGATGATTGGGGAAGCAGGAGCGGTAGAGCCGTTGATACACGTTCTCGAATCAGGGGACGATACAGCCAAAGAAAACTCTGCAGCTACCCTGTTCAGCCTATCCGTTCTCGAGGAACACAAGGTGAAGATTGGTCGGTCGGGGGCAATTAAAGCTCTGGTCAACCTTCTAGCATCAGGGACAGTAAGGGGCAAGAAAGACGCGGCGACAGCTCTATTTAACCTGTCGATCTGCCATGAAAACAAAGCTCGGATCGTACAGGCTGGGGCGGTAAAGCATCTGGTTAAGCTACTGGAGCAGGACTCTGGTTTGGTGGATAAGTCCATTGCCCTACTTGCGAATTTGGCCACGGTTTCAGAGGGAAGATCAGCTATTGCACGAGAACACGGGATCCCAGCAGTAGTTGAGATACTTGATTGTGGATCCCGAATAGGAATGGAGAATGCTGCCTCCACATTGCTGCAACTGTGTGTTAACAGTAACAAGTTCTGCAATATGGTTCTTCAAGAAGGGGCCATCCCACCCCTTGTGGCTATTTCTCAAACCGGCACTGCACGAGCACAGGAGAAAGTATGTTACTGCTTCTCTTTCTTTCTCTGTGGCTCTGTGCTAAGCTTCTAACGTTTCCTTTGCGTTGCAGGCACAGCAGCTGTTAGCTCACTTTCGGAGTCAACGTGAAGCGACCGGTGCAGGCAAGAAAAAACAGTCGACTTGACGTAATTCTTAGCTTGTAAGTCGTTCTTCTGCCCGAAAAACCGGCTTCAGCTGAAATCAGTTTTAGCCCGTGTGGTGATTAGCGAACTAGAATGTACAGTCAGCTTTTTTTTCTTTCCCACAGGGCAGTTCTTAGCAAGAAGTATTCTTTTGATTGCTTGTATGCAGCTGAATCTGTCATAGCTTATAGACAGTCTTAATAGTTGTTATGTAATTTTTGGTATAGAGTGTGTTTTATTTGTTGGGCCCGTTATGAGTAATATAATACAGCTGAAGGGCCTGAGTGAAGTCTTGAGTTTTACGTTAAGTTAGCGGATATGCTATATGTACACGCTTAAACAAGCAGAAGATGCTTTACAATAATTTGAACACTTTTTATATCACCAATCAGACAATTCAATCTTTAATACAAATGCAAAGGAATTAAGTGAAACCCCTAGCTAATATCACATCCTACACAGTATAATATGTAACAGCTAAGCTTTTTTCTAGTGCACACAAACATGGTGACGTTATATAATATACAAAAGCACTATACCATTAGGAATTCATTATCGACCATGGCCATCTCCCACAGAAACTCATACTGATCATGGCTATTATCCAGGGCATTCGGGTTTTGTCTGGTTTGAGAAGACGGGTTGGAAGTGAAGGGATCGGATCTTTCGTAAGTATCCATTGTGTTGGTGTGCTGGCTGTTGTTCCCCCCTTTGCTCTTGTGGAATACTCTACACAGAACCCAATCTTCCTGCAACAAATCCAAATTAACGACTCCAAATATTAGGTAATGTGTTTGTTAATGGAGGATGAAGTGCTTGCCTTAGGAAGCATGTGAGGAGTTTGGCAGCGAAACTCATGCATGATCCAGGGAGTCTTGACTCCATTGGGCGCCCGATTCTGGTAGAACACCAAAGTCTTCCTCATTCCCACTATCTCTTGGCTTTTGGGGTCAACTATCACCCGATCCTTACCAGTGGCCTTCCAGTATCCACTTGTGGTGGCTCTATTGGCCCGAAACCCTCTTGCATACTTGCGCTCCCTAAAGCTGAAAAAGTACCATTCCTTGGCGTTCAACTTTGCCACCTCTGGGGAGAGTAATAGGTTAATGAATAGCTTAGAGATAAATTAATGATAAGGGGGCATGGCCCATGGGTGTCATGCATAAATTAAGGGGAATATATGAGTCACATAACCATCAATCATTGATGGTGTACTATCCCATGTATCAGGCTAACGGATTTCAGTTTCAAATGAATGTAATGGACGCTTCAATAATTGTCTAACCTGTTTGGTAACGTAAGATTTCGTAGATAAAGGTAAAAATAATTATTTAGATGAAATTGTTTAAGATGATGAATATGAAAATAAGTAAAATGGGTGTTTGATAAAATAAATATGATTTTGTATAAGATTAAAAAAAGTATGTGTTAAATTTTCTTATAGATAAAAAAGATGGTAAAGTGAGGTTTTAGCGTCAATAATTCTTATAATCCTTATAATAGCAATTTTGTAGGATTATAAATTCTCATAATCTAATTCTATTAATCTCCTTCATTCTCTTATTATTATACGATGTTAAAAAAATTATTTCTCCCTTTTAATTCTCATAATCTTAATCTCTTTATTTATACACTTACCAAAGAGCTCATATATAAATAAGGCTAGCTAATATTTATTTACTTAATGTTAGATTTATCTGTAATCTTAAACTATGATGTGTCTTAACAGTTAACAACTGACGCGAGCCCTTAAAACTACCCATGATAATTAACAACAACAAAAATAACGTTGATCGATAATGATTATTATATAAAACTGATTGATTTTCATTAGAAATTAAGTTGTATATATATCTCGAATCATGTAAAAGCAAACACAAGAAGAAGGAGAATCCAAGGTAGGTTATATGACTGTATGTATAGAGAGCTTTGATTGTAATTAATTGGAGAAATATAGAAAATGAAGGTGGTAATTACCGGGGAGTTGCCATGGCTCACAGACGTGCAAGTCAATATCCACCAAAGAAGGGTTGAAAAGGTGTTGATTTGAGATCTTGTTGTAGAGATAATGGCCTACCAATTCGTCGTCACTTGGATTGAACCTAAACCCTGGTGGAAGTGTTTCTCCGATGTCCTTCAAACCCATCGATCTCCACCCTCCTACCACTTTACTTTCTTCAACGTATAACTAGATAGATAGAGGTTGCATATAGAAAGATAGAAGAGAGCTTGTGTGTTTGTCTGTGGGATGAAGATGAAGATCTCGTATATATATATATTTAGAGCTTAATTAAAAGATAGGGTTTAAAATGGGTCCCACCTACATTTCATCTATTATTGATGTCATTTTCCAAGCCATATATAATATAGAGGAAGGGATGCTTGTGTGGTTAGTTAAAGTCGAACAAAATCCAAAGCCACAAGAAATGGGCGGTGAGGGTCCATACAATTCTAATGAATGCCACATATGAGCAACATTCCAACACTATTTATTACTTCATTCGTTATTCATTTCTACCTGCCTATTCTGATTATAGAGACTAGACGAGATTGCACGCTCGCCGCTTCGATCAATGCCCTAATCAGGCTACAGCTGACGTGCAAACTCACCACATCTTAGACCCGTTGAGCTTGTGTGTAGGTTCATTTTGACGTGCAAACCCTTCACCTCTTATATCCTGCCAGATATAAGAGATGAATTAATACTATAGTAGGTTCGTGTAAGTCTTCTCATCCCGTGTTTCGGCTGTGGAATGTCTCACATCGACAATTTGATACTACATGAACTTAACATATAAGTCCTCAACAATATGATATTGCGTGAACATAGCATATATAAGTCTTACGACTCCTCCTTCTATTGTCAATTTGGTTTACTTTAACGTGATAGTATTAACCCGTTTAACTAAGCCGGCCTTAAAGTATGGAACCCCGAAGACGTGTGCCTTAACAGAGTAAAACAATCAAACTCACCGGTGAATATTTTATGTCATTGCATGACACAAGTTTCATTACCGTAGAGTGGTTACATAACAATTGATTTTTGGAAGAATTGACATTGTAGGCCTTTTACACCATGAAGTTGAAAATTAGGGCCTCCCAATTTGTAATTTATATAATGAGCTCTTATATAGTAGATTAAGTACAAAAAAGTGACAACCATTGATTTGATTGGTGACAATGTTGATGGACATTTTACATGGAATTTGTGCCCGATAAATGCAACCCCTTTTTTTTCCCTATTTATAAACTCATGTCACTTCTTCTTCCCTTCAAACGCATGTCTTTTCTTCTTCCATAGCTCAAATTCTTCCAAACGCAGGTCCTTTCTTCTTCCCTTCACCGGAATCTGGAAGCAGTCCCCTGTTCTATTTCTGGATAAGTAGCAACGTTTGTTTTTGGGTAAGCAATACCCAAAACTGCATATCCAAACTGCACACGCATATACTCAACAAGCAATACAAAAAAATGCATATCAATCACTCAATAAGCAATACCCAAAAATGCATACCCAAAAATATGCATATCAATCACTCAATAAGCAATATTCAAAACTACACACACATATACTCAAAAATGCATACCCAAACTGCACACACATATACTTAATAAGCAATACCCAAAAAATACATATCAATCACGCAATAAGCAATACCCAAAAATGCATACTCAAAAAAGTGCATATCAATCGCTCAATAAGCAAATACCCAAAACTGCACACACATATACTCAAAAATGCATACCCAAACTGCACACACATATACTCAATAATCAATACAAAAAAAAACCTATCTTCAATAACAAATACATACCTCAAACAACAAAAGCATATCTTCAATAATGCATACCCAAAATGCACACACATAGACTCAATTTAAAACAATACCCAAAAAATGCAAACATTAAGTAATCAATCTCTTTTATAATACATACCCAAACTGCACACAAAATCAAACACATACCCACTACTACTTACTAAAACGAATCAAATGCATACCAAAAATCTAGTAGAAATAACTTACCCAAAAAATACAGATTTGGTTCCCGACAACGACAGATCATACAACGGTGAGAGAGATGAGGGTTGGTGATGGAACGACGATTAGACAGCGGCGCCGGAAGCCAGTGGCGTAGCCCCTCCTCGTGTCAACTTTGACGGCGAAACCCTAGATCTCTCGCTCGCCCTTCTCCCGCTCGAAGGAAACCCTAGATCTGTCGCTCACCCTTCGGTGTCGGCTTGGTGGCCAAATTTCCTGGCGGCGAAACAGTGCTCCCTGTCGTTGAAACTCCAGCGGATCTCCGTTTCACCCTCTATTTCTCCTTCCTCTCTTTCGTTCCTTTCTAGATCTGTTTTCTCTTTCTTTACAAAGCAAATGAATGTTTTCTCTTTCTCCTCTGCAAATAATACCAACAGTCATTCAAAATTCAATTTTTTTTGGCAACCCATCCATCCATCTTTTCTTTGCAGCCCACAAATACACCTATTAATTTTTTTGCAGGCCTAAATTATACTAGGAGCCCACTTTGCAAAAGTAAAATTTTAGGAGCCCTATTTCCCTCATTTAGTCTTGATTTTTTACGCATCATTAGAAGCACATATTTTGATTGGACTATGGTAAAAAAAACCCAGTAGTTTGAGTCTTGTGAGTTGATATTTGAAGTTTTCAATCAAGTCGCGATTATTCTATTGCAAAAAAATTAATATAGTAGGCTAACATTTTGTGCAGGAATGGAAGGTGAGAGTTACCCCGCGAGGATGAGCCCTAGCCATGAGGTGAGCAACAATTATTGGGACGGCGAGACAAGCTAACTCCGCATCCCCTCCACTGGTACCTTAACCTCTAAGTTCTAAAGACATTGATCTTACAACTGATAATACAAAAAGGTGTAATATTCATAAATTTTAATAGATAGTATAGAGTTATGACTATCAAATAATCATGTTGTTGCAACCACATATTATGTGATGGATATTTTTATGTGTTACAATAGACAACTATAGTATTCCTATTATGTTGATACTATGTCATCTATTGTAACAAATTACGATAATGACATGTATGTAGTGTAATGTCTCGATAAAATAAATGTAATGGTCATTCAAAACGATATATAGGGTAATGCATATTTTGATTTTTGATATTCTAACAAAGGTAATGGTTTAAAAATTGAAATAAAAAGGTGAAAAATAGAAAACAAATGAACACACTTGATATCTTTTTTTTCGTTGTTCATCTTTGATGACATCTATGATCTCCATGCGTAGCTCATCCTATAGATGGTAATACCTTAGTATGATTTAAATGAGTAATACCTTAGTATGATTTTAACCATTACCTTTGTTAGAATATCAAAATATGAAGTTAAACCAGACACAAAACCTAATACCTTAGTATGATTTAAGTCATTTCATTTCAGATAATTATTCACGGATATTCGGGTTATCTGTTTGATTGAATTAAAACTTAATATTTGATTTTTATTTCTTTCTATTTTATTTTTTTTATAAATAGTAATCCAAAATCAAACAAAATAATCCAAATTAAGGTGTATGAATATTTTTTAATTAATTAAAATAAATTTTCTTTAGACATATGGATATCCGTTTTATACAGAAATTATGACCAATATTCGATCCAAAGGAGAAATATTAACCGGATTAAAAGGGATAACACCATTTCAATTTTTACGAAGCACGCTTGCTTTTTCATCCTCCCTCTTGGTTTCTAGGTATGCTTGTTCCCCTTCTTTCTTGTTAGAATATTTTGCTATTAGTATATTATTTTATCTCTTTATATTTGTCTATATAAACATTATTTGTTCAACAGAAATAAACAAGATTTTCAACAGGCTTACTATTCGGGCGGACTCGCGCCTTTATAGAGGCGGAGTCCGCCCGCGTGAAGAAGGACGCGCATCCCACTCCGCATCCGCGCGAGTCCAGGCGCATGCACGTGGACTCACGCGGATGCGGAGAGGGCATGCGCCTGGACTCGCGCGGATGCGGAGTGGGCATGCGCGTCCTTTTGCCCGTTATATTTTTTAAAAAAAGGGACCGTTGGAACATTGGAAAATATAGCCGTTGTAGATTTTTCCGAGCCTATATAATAACATGTGAAGTCATTGTATCATTCACTTACATCCAAGCCTCAACAACGCAAACAAAAAAAGTCGTTAAAATGTCGTCGTTTTCCGAAGAAGTAGATGTAGAATCCGATGTTGAAAGCTCTATTAGGCCGTTCGATATTGAAAAATATAGTGATCCGGAAGAAATTCTTGCACAACTTGAAGTAAGTATACAAACTCATTTATACTTTACTTTATGTCATTTTATTTAGTCGGAATTGTAGAATTATCAATGTTAGAATAGAGAATCGGAATTGTAGTTTTAGACATTTAAGAATAGAGAATCGGAATTGTAGAATTAGCAAAGTTACAATAGCGAATCGAAATTATAGAATTATCAATGTTAGAATAGAGAATCGGAATTGTAGTTTTAGACATTTAAGAATAGAGAATTGGAATTGTAGAATTAGCAATGTTAGAATAGAGAATCGAAATTATTGAATTATCAATGTGAGAATAGAGAATAGGAATTGTAGTTTAGACATTTAAGAATAAAATGATGTGCATTTTTAAAATAATACTCTATGTTGTTTTTATTTAGGATCTTATGGAATATTCTCGTGCTCTCGGTACCAATTATTCGTCAAAATTTGAGCTTCATGGATATTTTGCGGATAGAGAGAATTTATTGGGGTGGGCTCGGTATGTGGCAAACGCTATGAATATGGTGTTGGTCATTAAAAAATCATGGTTGGATAGAAGGGGTTTTCGTATCCTACAATTGGGTTGTGATAGACACGGAGGACCTAGAAAAGAAAAGGACGTAGATCCAAATCATGTTCCAAGTTCTAGCCATAAAAAAAACTCGAAGAAGTGTATGTGTTTGTTTGAGCTTGTAGGAACCCAAATTGAAGAAGAAAAGTGGACGGTGAGGGTTGTATGTGGAATCCACAATCATATAATTCATTTGGTGTTAAGAGGTCATGCATATGTTGGATGTATGACTCCCAAGCAGAGCCGAAAGGTGGAGCGTGAATTCAATTCTGGATTAAAATCAAGACATATATTAAAATCCGTGCAATTAGAGGATCCCGACAATGTCACATCCATCCGTCAAGTTTACAACACCGGTTTGAAGATTAGAATGGAACAAGCCGAAGGAAGAGGTTCATTACAACAAGCAGTTCGCACGTTGAGGGAACGTGGATATTATGTAAACACTCGGAGAAGTCAAGATTCCGATGAGGTGATTTATTTCTTTATCTCACATCCCGACTCGAGGCATTTGCTAAGCATGTTTCCCTATGTTATTGTGATGGACTCGACATATAAGACCAAGAAGTAAGTTTCAATTCAAGGCACATTTTTACTTTATTTCCTACATTCAATCATCTTTTCCTTAAAAATTGTAACTCAATCGTTGTTTTGTATTACTTTTAGATACAATATGCTATTGTTGGAGATCGTAGGCATCACTAGCACCAAGAAGACATTTGCAATTGCTTTTGTGTTCATGGCACAAGAGAATAGAGATCACTACGAGTGGGATTTGAGGAGGATCCGTTATTTGTTATACGGAAAGACGCCGGAGGTGATTGCCACTGATCATGAGCTTGGTCTTATAAGCGCCCTGGGTGTAGTATTTCCCGATGTGAAGCATATATTGTGCACGTTTCACATAAAGTGCAACATAGTTAACAAAGTGGTCCTTGTTTTGTGCAATAAGGAAGCAGAAGCCCTCTTCATATCCCATTGTCATGCCTTGTTCGAGTCGAGATCCAATGGAAGCTACCAACGCCGTTTGCTGGAAATGAGAGATTATTGGCAATCATCTCCGAGGTTAATTAACTATCTTGAGACAACTTGGTTTGACCCGTACAATGAGGCAATCGTTCGAGCATGGACTGACCTGCATCATCATTTCGGCACACGAACGACAGATGCGTAAGTTATTTAAACATTCATTACATTGTTAAACATTTCTTCGTTTTTGTAATAAACCTTTCTTTGTAGGTGTGAGTCCGCGCACAAGTTGTTGAAGCAAACACTAGATTCTAGTGTTGGAGGATTTCAGCTGGTTTGTGATAGCATACATTTGATGGTCACGGACCAAGTCCAGAAGTTACAAGCTTCTCTAGAGATGTCACGGGAGAGGATTCCACGAGAGGTGGGTATACCAAAATTTGAATTGATGTAAACATTGTTAAATATTTATTCGTTATGTAATAAACCTTTTTTTGTAGGTGCGTATACCGATATTTGACTTGCTCCGCGACTACGTCACAAATGAGTGTTTCGCGCTCTTGTGGAATAATTACATCAAGGCTCGACATACAAGAGATGATGAAGGGTTTCGGGATAGTTATTGGAGAGAGGTTCATGGAGTGCCATGTGTGCATGACTTTAGGCTAGCAATCAAGGCTCGTAGACCTATTTATTTGTCTCAGATACACCCATTTTGGAAGCAAGTTCACTGGATTTCGGTTGAGTTTTCCGATGGTGATATTGGTGATGATGATGATGATGATGATGATCGTTCGAACCCGAGTCAAGCGACGCTGAACAAGTTTAGAGAAAGAATGGACTCAAATATGTTAAGTCCGGGTGTACAAGATAAGATTGCCCCGTTACCGTTGTTGAGTGATTATTGGAAAAAAATACCACGACCCAAGTGTTGATGGATGGGATGCGCCGTTCATCGCAAGGATAGCACATTATGAGGAGCTTTGTCGGACATCGGGAGTTGAAGACACTACCTGTAGGATATCTTTAGCCGTTTTCAGAAATTGGCTTGTAATAATGTTTTAGACGTTATCATATGATGTTGACATCATGTTTTAGTCGTTTTCATATACTGTTGTCATAATGTTTTAGCGGTTTTGATATATTGTTGTCATCATGTTTTAGTGGTACTTGATATTTTGATTTTGTTTACCGGGAGCGCAATGAAATAATAATACAAACAAAAAATTAAACTCAAATGGATAATTCATAATAAAAAAACCAAGTAGAGAATTCACAAAATAAAACTCTAGCTTGAAAAAAATAAAATAAAACATAAAAACAAAAAAAAACAACAAAAAAAACAACAAAAAAATGCGGTCACGCGCACTCGGAGTCCGCATGCGCGCCAGTCCTCGCGCATGCAGACTCCGCCTCCGCCTGCGTCCTTGTCGGCTTCAATTAACATCACTCATTTTCAATCAGGCTTACTATTCGGGCGGACTCGCACCTTCATAGAGGCGGAGTCCGCCCGCGCGAAGAAGGACGCGGATGCGGAGTCCGCATCCGCGTCCTTCTTCGCGTGCCCCCAATGGCAGATCTGTGAAGTCCGGACTTGATTCGAACTCGACTAAAAAAACCCTCGGCTCATTAAGCTAGAATAACACTCATCTCGTCAAACTCGACTCATTAAGCTAGGAAAACACCAAAACTAAAAAACCCTCGTCTCATTAAGCTAGAATAACACTTTATAATGTTGTATAAGCTAAGTTTGTAGACTTTTTAAACGAGTTGAATATGAATATATGTTTAATCTTGGAAGCAATTTAGACTCGATTCAAACTCGGCTATTTTATAATCCATCCAAATCTAAACACGTGAAAACTCATCTCGCCAAACTCGAATATAACTATCCTAATCATCTTCTGGCATTACAATAGTGTGATTTATGAAGAAATTTGGGGCTAGGATGATCACAATTGATAACAAGCCAATTAAGTTGCAGATATGGGATACGGTTTGTCTATCTCCTCTTTTTTGTTCCCCTGAATGACTCATTGATCTACTATATCCAAGTATCCAACTTTGTAACTTGAGATATTGATACTTGCATTTGTTTTGTAGGCTGGTCAAGAGTCATTTAGATCTATTACAAGGTCCTACTATCGAGGGGCTACAGGTGCACTTTTGGTATATGACATCACTAGGTAAGGCTCTTCTGAATTGGTGCGCAACAACATGATTATGCGGTTTTTTATCTCTCCTTTTTTGTTTTGAGCTTTGGTTTAAGACTCTTAAGCTATTTTTCCGACTCATATTGTTCCCGAAAGGGAAAAAAAACACTAATTGTCGCTCCATTGTATTAGCATAAGGTCATAGGTGTCTAATTGTGTACCTTCGTGCATGCATTTTAGCATTTTCTTATTGTGAATCTCTTATGGGTAAAGCTCACTAGTCACATCCTTCTGCAGGAGGGAGACTTTCAATCAGCTTGTAGGCAGCAAGTCTGATCTTGCTCAAAGGAGAGCTGTGAGTACAGAGGAAGGTGAACAGTTTACAAAGGAACATGGATTGGTATTCATGGAGTGTTCTGCAAAAACTGCTCAAAATGTTGAGGATGTAAGTCGTTTGTTGGCAAAGGAGAATATCCTTATCATATGTTGTTGACATCATGTTTTAGACGTTATCATATGTGTTGACATCATGTTTTAGTCGTTTTTATATACTGTTGCCATAATGTTTTAGCGGTTTTGATGTATTGTTGTCATCATGTTTTAGTGGTACTTGATATTTTGATTTTGTTTACCGGGAGTCCAATGAAATAATAATACAAACAAAAAAATAAAACTCTAGTTTGAAAAAAAACAAAATAAAACATAAAAACAACAAAAAAAAACAACAAAAAATGCCGGCGGAGGCGGAGTCCGTCTGCGCGACGGCTGGCGCGCATGCGGACTCCGAGTGCGCGCGGTCACGCACACTCGGAGTCCGCCTGCGCGTCGCGTCAGCCCTCGCGCAGGCGGACTCAGCCTCCGCCGGCGTCGTTGCCGGCTTCCATTAACATCACTCTTTTCAATTTACAAATTTCTTCATGATATCAGAGCGTTTTTCTTAATCTACGCTTCCGCACAAAATAAAACTCTGATCATAAGCATCCAACTCATTGTCATCCCTATTCATATTCAACTCATTTAAAAAAAATAAACGAATTCGATTCTAGCCCGGTAACTAGTCTCATTTAAAGTCACTTTGTCCCTATCTAATAATGTGAAATTTTTTTTTCAAGTATACCGGTTAAACGTCTCTACTATTTTTGTTGACTTCATGCATATGAGCAAACTACACACTTAAAAAACATAAAAATTTATTCATTAATTAATTATAGTTCACACAAAAATATAAATTACCTTCAACGTTGCAAATATATACTTACATTGCGTACGATTATATAGCGACAATAACCCTAATAGGTAAAATTACATGAAATTATTCTTAAATAGTGAGTTTACAGGAATCACGCTTGTTTCTTACTCTTCCCTCTTTGTTATAGTTTTGTTTCTTCCTCTATCTTATTTGTTCAACGGAAATAAATAAGATTTTCAATTTACAAATTTCTTCATGGTATTAGACCGTTTTCCATAATCTACATTTCCACACAAAAAAAACTCTAACCTTAAACCATCCAACTCATTGTCATCCCTGTTCATATTTAATTCATCTAAAAAAGTAAACGAATTTGATTCTAACCCGGTAACCAATCTCATTATAACTCACTTCGTCTCTAACTAATAAAGTGAAAAATATTTTTCAAGTACAACGGTTAAACGTCTATCTTAATTAATGAAACCTTTTTTTTTTACTTTATTTCGCTATCTACTATTTTTGTTGGCATCATGTGTATGAGCAAACTATACACTTAAAAAATCACTAAAAGTTATCCATAAATAAATTAAAGTTCACATAAAAATCTAAAATGCCTTCAACGTTGCAAATATATACTTACATTACGTACGATTATATACTTACATTACGTACGATTATATACTTACATTACGTACGATTATATAGCGACAATAACCCTAATAGGAAAAGTTACATGAAATTATTCTTAAATAGTGAGTTTACAGAGGAATCACGCTTGCTTCTTCCTCCTCCCTCTTTGTTTCTAGTTATGCTTCTTCCTCTTCCTTGTTAAAATATTTTATTTTTTTTCTTATTATTGAGTTTATCCCTTATTATTAGTTTATTATTTTATCTCTTTATATTTGTCTATATAAACATTATTTGTTCAACGGAAATAAACAAGACTTTCAGTTTACAAATTTATTCATGGTATCAGAGCGTTTTCCTTAATCTGCATTTCCGCACAAAACAAAACTCTAACATTAACCATCCAACTCATTGTCATACCTATTCATATTGAACTCATCTAAAAAAGTAAACGAATTCGATTCTAGCCCGGTAACCAGTCTCATTTAAAGTCACTTCGTCTATAACTAATAAAGTGAAAAATCTTTCTCAAGTACAACGGTTAAACGTCTCTATTTATTAATGAAATCTTTTTTTACTTTATGTCGCTATCTACTATTTTTGTTGTCATCATGCATATAAGCAAACTATACACTTAAAAAATCACTAAAATTTATCAATAAATTAGTTAAAGTTCACATAAAAATCTAAAATGTCTTCAATACTGCAAATATATACTTACATTACGTACGAATATATGCTTACATTACGTACGATTATGTAGCGACAATAACCCTAATAGGTAAAATTACATGAAATTATTCTTAAATATTGAGTTTACAGAGAAATCACGCTTGCTTCTTCCTCCTCTCTCTTTATTTCTAGGTATCCTTCTTCCTCTTCCTTTTTAAAATATTTTGCTTTTATCTTATTATTGAGTTTATCCCTTATTATTAGTTTATTATTTTATCTCTTTATGTTTGTCCATATAAACATTTTTTGTTCAACGGAAATAAACAAAATTTCCAGTTTACAAATTTCTTCATGGTATCATAGCGTTTTCCTTAATCTACATTTTCGCATAAAACAAAACTCTAACCTTAACCATCCAACTCATTTTCATTCCTATTCATATTTAACTCATCTAAAAAAGTAAATGAATTCGATTCTAACCCGATAACCAGTCTTATTTAAAGTCACATCGTCTCTAACTAATAAAGTGAAAAATCTTTCTCAAGTACAACGGTTAAACGTCTCTATTTATTAATGAAACATTTTTTTACTTTATGTTGCTATCTGCTATTTTTGTTGTCATCATGCATATAAGCAAACTATACACTTAAAAAAATTACTAAAATTTATCCATAAATTAATTAAAGTTCACATAAAAATCTAAAATGCCTTCAACGTTTCGTATATATACTTATATTACGTACGATTATATAGTGACAATAACTCTAATAGGTAAAATTATTCTTAAATATTGATTTTACACAGGAATCACACTTACTTCTTCCTTCTCCCTCTTTGTTTCTAGTTATGATTCTTCCTCTTTCTTGTTAAAAATATTTTGTTTTTCTCTTATTATTGATTTAATTTCTTATTATTAGTTTATTATTTTATTTCTTTGTATTTGTCTATATAAATATTATCTGTTCAACGAAAATAAACAGGATTTTTAATTTACAAATTTCTTCAGGTATCAGAGCGTTTTCCTTAATCTACATTTCCGCACAAAACAAAACTCTAAACTTAACCATCCAACTCATGGTCACCCCTATTCATATTTAACTCATCTAAAAAAATTAAACGAATTCGATTCAAGCCCGTTAACCAGTCTCATTTAAAGTCACTTCGTCTCTAACTAATAAAGTAAAAAATCTTTTTCAAGTACAACGGTTAAACGTATCTAATTATTAATGAAACCTTTTTTTACTTCATGTCGCTATCTACTATTTTTATTTCCATCACGCATATGAGCAAACTATACACTTAAATTACTAAAATTTATCCATAAACTAACTAAAGTTCACATAAAAATTTAAAATGCCTTCAACGTTGCAAATATATACTTGCATTACATACGATTATATACGCTTGCTTCTTCCTCTTCCCTCTTTCCTCTTCCCTCTTTGTTTCTAGTTATGCTTCTTCCTCTTTTTTGTTAAAAGTATTTTGCTTATCTCTTATTATTGAGTTTATCCCTTATTATTAGTTTATTATTTTATCTCTTTATATTTGTCTATATAAACATTATTTGTTCAACGAAAATAAACAAGATTTTCAGTTTACAAATTTTCTTCATGGTATCAGAGCGTTTTCCTTAATCTACATTTCCGCACAAAACAAAACTCTGACCTTAACCATCCAACTCATTGTCATACCTATTCATATTGAACTCATCTAAAAAAGTAAACCAATTCGATTCTAGCACGGTAACCAGTCTCATTTAAAGTCACTTCGTCTCTAACTAATAAAGTGAAAAATCTTTCTCAAGTACAACGGTTAAACGTCTCTATTTATTAATGAAATCTTTTTTTACTTTTTGTCGCTATCTACTATTTTTGTTGTCATCATGCATATAAACAAACTATACACTTAAAAAATCACTAAAATTTATCAATAAATTAGTTAAAGTTCACATAAAAATCTAAAATGCCTTCAACACTGCAAATATATACTTACATTACGTACGAATATATGCTTACATTACGTACGATTATATAGCGACAATAACCCTAATAGGTAAAATCACATGAAATTATTCTTAAATATTGAGTTTACAATATAATCACGCTTGCTTCTTCCTTCTTCTTCTTCTTTGTTTGTCGGTATACTTCTTCTTCCTTATTAAAATATTTTGCTTTTATCTTATTATTGAGTTTATCCCTTATTATTATTTTATTATTTTATCTCTTTATATTTGTCTATATAAACATTTTTTTTTCAACGGAAATAAACAAAATTTTCAGTTTACAAATTTCTTCATGGTATCAGAGTGTTTTCCTTAATTTACATTTCCGCACAAAACAAAACTCTAACCTTAATCATCCAACTCATTTTCATTCTTATTCATATTTAACTCGTCTAAAAAAGTAAACGAATTCGATTCTAGCCCAATAACCAGTCTCATTTAAAGTCACTTCGTCTCTAACTAACAAAGTGAAAAATCTTTCTCAAGTACAACGGTTAAACGTCTCTATTTATTAATGAAACATTTTTTTGCTTTATGTCGCTATCTACTATTTTTGTTGTCATCATGAATATAAGCAAACTATACACTTAAAAAAATCACTAAATTTTATCCATAAATTAATTAAAGTTTACATAAAAATATAAAATGCCTTCAACGTTTCGTGTATATACTTATATTATGTACGATTATATAGTGACAGTAACTCTAATAGGTAAAATTATTTTTAAATATTGAGTGTACAAAGGAATCACACTTCTTCCTCCTCCCTCTTTGTTTCTAGTTATGCTTCTTCTTCTTTCTTGTTAAAAATATTTATCTTTTTTCTTATTATTGAGTTTATCCCTTATTAATAATTTATTATTTTATCTCTTTGTATTTGTCTGTATAAACATTATTTGTTCAACGGAAATAAACAGGATTTTCACTTTACAAATTTCTTCAGGTATCAGAGCGTTTTACTTAATCTATATTTCCGCACAAAACAAAACTCTAACCTTAACCATCCAACTCATTGTCATCCCAATTCATATTTAACTCATCTAAAAAAATTAAACGAATTCGATTCAAGCCTGTTAACCAGTCTCATTTAAAGTCACTTCGTCTCTAACTAATAAACTGAAAAATCTTTCTCAAGTACAACGGTTAAACATCTCTAATAATTAATGAAACCTTTTTTTTTTTACTTTATGTCGCTATCTACTATTTTTGTTTTCATCATGCATATGAGCAAATTATACACTTAAATTACTAAAATTTATCCATAAATTAATTAAAGTTCACATAAAAATCTAAAATGCCTTCAACGTTGCAAATATATACTTACATTACGTACGATTATATACTTACATTACGTACGATTATATACGCTTGCTTCTTTCTATTCCCTCTTTGTTTTTAGTTATGTTTCTTCCTCTTCCTTGTTAAAGTATTTTGCTTTTCTCTTATTATTGAGTTTATCCCTTATTATTAGTTTATTATTTTATCTCTTTATATTTGTCTATATAAACATTATTTGTTCAACGGAAATAAACAAGATTTCCAGTTTACAAATTTCTTGATGGTATCAGAGTGTTTTCCTTAATCTACATTTCCGCACAAAACAAAACTCTGACCTTAACCATCCAACTCATTGTCATCCCTATTCATATTTAACTCATCTAAAAAAATAAACGAATTTGATTCTATCCCGGTAACCGGTCTCATTTAAAGTCACTTCGTCTCTAGCTAATAAAGTGAAAAATCTTTCTCAAGTACAACGGTTAAACGTCTCTATTTATTAATGAAACATTTTTTACTTTATGTGGCTATTTACTATTTTTATTGTCATCATGCATATGAGCAAACTATACACTTAAAAAATCACTAAAATTTATCCATAAATTAATTAAAGTTCACATAAAAATCTAAAATGGCTTCAACGTTGCAAATATATACTTACATTACGTATGATTATATAGCGACAATAACTCTAATAGGTAAAATTACATGAAAATATTCTTAAATAGTGAGAAAATATTCTTAAATAGTGGGAAAACCTTGTGGCGGTGGTGGTGGCGGTGGCGTGACTTAGGTCGGTTCCTGTCAAAGAAAATAGTTGAAAGTAATAAACCCATAGATAGAACGAATAGTACTATGAAGAAGATGCGCTCCTGGATAGATATATCTGTATAAAAAAGAAAGAAAAAAGAATTAGTGATGATAAAAAAAAATTATTTTTAAAAAGGTTCACCGAGGTGTGTTAATGAACATATGGGAACTAGTGAAGGGGGCGGAGAATTATCAAGTTTGTGTAGTAGCGGTGATGAAGGCGACGGTGGGTTATCACGTGCGTGCCTCGGTAGCATCGGTAATGGGTGCCTCATTGACAAGTTTTGATACTTAAAGATTAAAATTTGAGATCGATAAAGCACAAAAACATATACGGGAAAGTTTCTCTCAACAAAAACATTACATTGCTTAGTTAAATAGTTTATTCTAGTGTTAGTTGTTTGCTTGTAATCTTGCCTCCAAGTGCTCCGTAATGAGGAAAGTTTCTCTACTCACCAATATTAGAAGTTTAAGTAAGTATGAGTGTCTCTACTCACCAATATCATATATACTTTGGCCTCCAGTGTCAAATAAGACTTTATCCATCGGTATTAGAGAAAACCTTGACAGACAGTATAAAGTATAATTTTGACCGTTAGTATCAGAAATGACTCTGACCGGTATCACGACCGCCACAATTATTGGGGCGGCGAGACAAGCTAACTCCACATTTTCTCTGTTGGTCCCTTAAGCTCTCAGTGTCTAAAGACATTGGTCTTACAGTTGATAATACATTAAAGTCAACAAAAGTCAATGAACACAAAATGTGTAATATTCATAATTTTAGTTAGATAATATAGAGTTATCACTACAAAATAATCATGTTACTGCAACCGTATATTATGTGATGTGTATTTTTATATGTTACCATAGACAACTATAGTATTCATTAATTATGTTGTTACTATGTCACTATCGTAACAGATTATGATAATAACATGTATGTAGTGTATTGCCTAGATAAGATAAATGTAATGGTTGTTCAAAACGATTTCTAGTGTATACATATTTTGATATTCTAACAAAGATAATGGTTTGAAAATTTAAAGAAAAAAGATAGAATATAAAAAACAAATGAACACACTCGATATCTTTCTTTTTCATTATTCATCTTTGATGGCATCTATGACTCCATGTGTAGCTCATGCTATAGCCGGTGATAGAAATTAGAAATTGTTCATCTCAGCGGCTGCGGCGGCGACACTCCGTCGCAGGTTCTAATACATAGTAAGCTGGCTTGCTCTTTATTGTTTTTGTTGTAGGTGTTACGCTAAGAACGTGTGTACGCAATAAGCTTTAAATTTATACTCGTTATATTTCTCCTAACTCCTAGCGAACCCGTAGTGTACGGGACGTTTGTAGTAGGGATAGTATTCCGAGGTCGAACACAAAGACTAAGGTGAGATTGATTCGATTTATGATTAAGTTTAGTGAAGATCTAGGTTATAGAAAAGAGAAAGAAATAAAAAAATGAAAACCTCAATGTTTTTGGTTGGCTTTTAGGTGATCAATCAAGGATCACAAATGATGCAAAGTAAACAATCAACTAAGCTAACGAATCAACACAAACAAACAAGCTAAACACGAGATATGAATCAAGAAAGAAAGCGGATTCTAGGGGTTGGAAATTCCGGTTATGGCATAGGACTCAAGCTATCTAATCATTCCTTGGATTAACTATGATATGTTGGGAGTGAGTGTTTCTAGATTGGGATCAATCACCGGGTAGGTCTCATGGTCTATTAATCCGTTCCTAAGGTCTTATCACCGGGTAAGTCTCTAAGAACCTAAGGGACGAAATTCTACACAAACCGGATTGTCACCTAGGGATCTAACCTATCCTTACCGGGTAAGTCTCGGAAGGGTCAGTCCTAAACAACTATCCTAGCACACTTAGTCCAATGGCGGCTTATGAGGCTCACCACTACCTAGGGTTTGTCATCTTTAAAATCTAAGAGTAAGAATCACCGGGTAGTCTAACACTTAGTTGCTAACACTAGGTCACCCTAGGGTAGAATTAACTCAACGAACACTAGGATTTCAACATTCTAACAATCTAAAGCTAAATCCATCGAACCAGGGAGAATCACGGGCTGTTCTACACCCTCCACGGCCGTGGAATGGCAAGAACTGGCCGTGGACTCCAACAGAGGCTACGTTCAAGTAAGTGACTCATCCAAAGGCAAATCTAAGTCCATCCTATCATAACCCTAGCCATAACCATCCTTTCCTTACCCTAGAATCACATCTATTTAGTCTACAACATTCATTCTAACAATCGAAATCATCAAACATAAAATCATAGCTTCCATTTGCAAGATTATAAAGAGAAAGAGATGAACAAGTGAAGTAAACAAAACCAAGCTGAAATTTAAGTTTGAAATGACTCACAACCCTTCCAAAAGAAGGTTTAGATGGTTCATACAACTCTAGAAATCGATTCCAAAGTTCTTGACTACAAAAGCTATCAAGGTCTAATGATGGTGTGCTCTTCTCCTTCCTCTCCAATGGAGCTCTTCTTCTCCTTCAATGGTGTTTTCCTCCTTAGAGAATCTTCTTGTTGTGGTAGTGAATGTGGGATTAGATGGTGGAATGGAAGATGAAAAGATGCTTCTCTCAGCCAATGCAGGACCACTTTTATACTACAACTTTGTAAGAGCTGGCCAAGAGATCGTGGTACAGCTGTCACAACCGCCTGGCAAGAACCACGGTTGGTTCCATGGCCGTGGACATTCAGTGAACCGTGGTTTGGTGCTTCAGCGTTGCCTTGGTTCATTAAGCTTTGATTTGGTGCATGACTTGTGTTGGCAAGGTTCCATGAGTCCTCCTTAGCCCTTAGCTTGCGTTCCAATGAGTCCGAGGGTGTGTCATCTAGATGAACGATCCTCAAACGCATCGTTTAAGCTCCTAATTTTCCCAAAATACCTACAAAGCAATGCAAGAGTCCGTGTAGACGTCTATCTCGACAAAATACGTAAATTGAGTGCAAACGTCGTGAACTAGTGCTAAACCATGCATGAATGAGTGAGAAATCTATCTAAATGACTACCTAAACCTAAGTCATAAATCGTGTTATCAAAAATACCCCATACTTAAGGTTTGCTCGTCCCCGAGCAAATTCTCAACTATAGACTAGGAGATGACATGATTTATGTATGCAGAAAAATGGCAAAATCTTTTTGGGTTCGTGCTTCTACTATTGGATCACCTTCATAGTCATGTTTTATGGCAATGGACAAGCAATTATGTATCAAACAAATGAAGGCACAGAAAGACAATTATACTTAACTCGAAAGCATGCATGAAATGTAAAAATGAAGAAGTCAAGATGATCAAGAGCATATCCAATCTAGATTACTAAGTCTTACAAACATGCAAATAGGTCATAAGGTCTTATGAAATAAAAGGCCAAGAAACGTTGTGATTAGGTGGGGATTTTTCTAGGCTATGTGATGCTAATCCGGGAATGGAACTAACTCCACAATTTTGTCCTCGATCAACTTCCCTCAAGTGTATATTTTCTCCATCTTTTCTTTTTCCTTCACTTATTTTTGAGACAATGGCATTGGTGTACAAAAGCCGAAACCTTGGTGATTAGCCATCCTCGGGCTTTTTCTATTTTTCGAGGTGCATCCACACCGGGCACACATGCCAAAGCTCGTTAGGACTATCGGTTTATTTGACTTTGGCAAGGCACCAACACCCGATTATGTGAAGTGTGCCGAGTTACTTGTCATTTAACCCAATGTCCCCAAACCTATATTTTTGTTTACACTTTCACAACAAATTCAGCGTTTTATTCATGACATTCTTTCATCAACATCTTCACCCCACGCTTGCTTTTTGTTAGCATGAAATATTGTGATATTTTAGGCACGTTTTCTAAACGTATTTGATTCATATTGATAGTCATTGATTGAACTTTATGCATATGTGAGCTAGTATTACCTATATTGTCGATATGGATGTCTACACTAGTTCTATGTTGATTATAGGTGATTTGGAGCTATTTCTGAACGGAATCGAGCAAAGGAGAGTTGAGTTGATATGTCCATAGATTGAGGACATTCTTTGGAAGCAATTTGGAGTCTTAGCTAGAGGAATGCACGAGTTTAGGGAAGAATCACATTCTTGCCCTAAATTACGCCCTAAAATACGGCCGTATCACAAACCACGTTCAGAATTACGGCCGTGGATTTGGAGTCAGAAATTCATGTTCATTCCAGGGGATTACACGGCCGTAGAACATGACTTGCAAACCGTATTTGTTTCCACGCTCTAAATTACGGTCGTGGAACACTTCCACGACCGTGATCTTGGCGAATCTTTTCGCCACACTTTGAAGCCACGATCTTTTAAAGATTGGGCCGGGCCGACAATTGCCCTACACTATAAAAAGACGGAAGAAGCAAGATTCCGTCACCTTCGCTACCCCGTTTACCCTCATTGATCGCCGCTTAGACACGAGGACGTTTTGCTTAGCTTGCTTGGAAGCAATTGACATCTCTTTGAAGAGATCGAAGTTCGTGTTTGGAATTTCTCTAATCTCGCACATTTGGTGGAGATTGTTGTTGAGATCTCCAGATTTGCGGAAGATCGAAGTTCTTGGAAGATTTTGCAAGAAGATCTCTCTTCTTGATTAGGTTTGATTTGGAAAACGGATTGACATCCCGTTTTCTTTTCTTTCCTAGGATTACGATTGCTTGTTCTATTGTGAATCTTTTGACATTGCCTGCTCTCTTTGTGACTTTGAGATTGAATTGAAGATTATTGGAAGTTCTTGGAAGTTTTCATCTTCTTATCTTTTAATTCTTGAATTGATATCAACATGACTGTTATTGGCTAAAAACCCTTAACAATTCTAAGGTGAAGGGTTGATAGTTGTGGCTTAGATGATGATAGATCGATCGCAAACAGATTAGACCCTGAGAGTTAGAGAATTATCGCCGACAACCCTAAATTACGGGCTGTTCTTGAGTCCACGGCCGTGGAACCTCAAGAACTAACCGTGATTTCCTTTAAGTTTACGAATCTGCTTTTACTTTAATCTAAAGTTAAAGATTGGCTTTAGCTTAGTTTAGACTTGTCTTTTCTAGGTGGTAGTGAAGCCTCAACAACCTCTACCTCGATTGTGAGTGTCACAACCTCAATCGGTTAAGTTAGTCTTGATCCTTGGGTTATAGGTTTGGGTATTTGACACCAATTCTCGTCTCTAGAATCCTTCTATATTGAGCCTCAACAACCTGTATAGAGAGTGCCTTGTAGGTGAGTTATATAAGGTTTTTGGAACTTCACCGTACGATTACCTTACATTAGTATACCTTTGCATATCTCAACTCTGTCTTTACATCATTAAGTATATCTTGAATCGATTGCCACAGCTGGATACCTGGATCTTTAGGATTGTTGTTTTCCCAATAATTTGCAAAACTCTCATATTTACTTGCTTGATAACCTACAATCGAGTTCGTTCCCCCCAAATCCCTGTGTTCGATACTCTGGAATTCTTGCTTAACTATATCGATCCGTACACTGCGGGTTCGCTGCTTGATTCTAGTTTTATAAATTTAAAACTTATTTGCACACACCTCTAGGGGCGAACAAGTTTTTGGCGCCGTTGCCGGGGATTTGGTTTAGGCCGAATCCGGTAGTCGGTTGTCAAGCTTGGGAGCTTGCTCTCGTTATTTGATATCTCTTTGAGTGCATGCGCAGGTCTAGGAACACCGCAGATCTCTTACCTCTTGATCAAGAGCTAGAGAAAACCTTGAGGCAAAAGCGCAAGGAAAAGAAGATGGCCGAAGAACACGAACGTGACCTTCAAACGGAGTTGGCGGAGAAGGAAGCTCAACTCCGATGGAATGAGACTCTCCGCCAGGATGAGATGGATCGTCATCAATCTCAAGTCAACGGTCTACAAGACATGATCTTCCAAATGAGGATAAAGATGAGCGACCTTGAGAATAAGGCAGTCAAGAAGCCCTCAAGAAGGAGATCAAGGTCTAGAAGAAAAAGCCACTCATCCGCTGATGATAGTGATTCTTCCATGCCACCGTTAGAAGAGATTGATCCCACGATCAATATGAATCCTTTCCATCCACAAGGAGCTGCTAATCGCCGCATTCCACCTAGGAATGCGAGAGTCGAACGTGTGGATAATGAGCCAAGAACTCTTGGCCAGCGGATGGACCCAACACAACAACCACGCCGCTTGGGTGTGAATTTTAATGCTGAAGATATGCAAGGGTTTAGCTTTAACCCTCAAGTTATCACTCTTGTTCGCCAAAGCCAATTTGGCGGTACAAGTGCTGAATCTCCACACCAACACTTGCAAAACTTTGAGTGTATGATGGAGACAATGAGACCGAAGAACGCTACTACCAACAGCTATAAGCTCAAACCTTTCTTTTTCTCTTTGAAAGGGAAAGCGTTGTCATGGTATCAAGCTCTTCCCAATGGGAAGCTAGACACGTGGGAAGACCTTTCCGCGGAGTTTCTCACTAAATTCTTTCCGCCCTCCAAAACGGCGGAACTTAGAGGTAAGATTAATGCTTTTTCCATGAGACCTAACGAAAGTTTGTTTCAATCGTGGGAAAGGTTTCAGGATTTACTCTTGGATTGCCCTCATCATGGCATATCCAAGCTTGCCTTGCTGGAAATCTATTACAAGGGGCTGGATGCGGGAACGCAATTCAACCTCCAATCCCTCTCGTGCGGAACATTCATGGACATGAGAGAAGATGACGCTTGGGACTTCATTGAGAAGCAAGCAAGAGTCATAGAGAAGTATTCCCACCGGAAGGCGGAGGGAAATCGTGTGGAGCAAGGAGCGAAGCTCACACATGAAGCTCAAAATCAGATTTTCTCCCTCAACAATGAGATCAAAGAGTTGAAGGAGACTATCAAGACCAACTTCCCAAAGCAACAAGAGAAGGATGTTGGCTATTTGGGCAACAACAATGGCGGTAATAACACCAACCGCAACAACAATAACCGGAACAATAACCGGAATAACAATTGGAATGGAAATAACAACAACCGGAACAACAACAATTGGAACAACAATCGGGGTTCAAACAACAACAATTGGCGCTCCAATCAACAAAATTCCGGTAACTCCTATCCTTCCAATTCAAATTCGCTAACTCCACCTTCCTCTTCCTCTACTCCTTTGAAAAGCCAGGGGCAATCATCTAATGGAGGAAACAATACGGGAAAGGAGAAGTCCGATCCCATGTTGGAAACAATCTTGGGAAAGCTTCAAGGGTTGGAGAACCGCCTCATCAAGGTTGATGATCAAGTCTCTAAGGTTGACAAAGCTCAAAAAGTTTTCGAAAACCAATTGTTCAACCACGCGGAGGAAGTTCCTAGAAATCAAGGGAAACTTCCAGGAAAGACGGAGGACAACCCTAAGGGAAGGGTAATGGCGATCACAACTAGGAGCGGAGTGACTACCACTGATCCGCAGCCTACGTTCGTTGAAGTCCCCGTAGAGAAAGACAAAGGAAAGGGGAAGGAGAAGGAAGATGTCTATGTTCCTCCTCCAGCTTACAAACCTCCCCTACCGTTCCCTCAATCTAGAGCGCGAGCGCGCCTAGATAAACAATTCGGTAAGTTCATAGAACTCATGAGCAAGCTGCATATTAATATACCCTTCATTGATGCTATTGTAGGTATGCCGGCTTATGGCAAGTTCTTGAAGGAGCTTCTCTCTAACAAGAGGAAGCTAGAAGATTTCGGTGAGGTCAAGATGAGTTCGGATTCTTCGGATCTCATCAAGACTATGAAGGAGAAAATGCCCCCAAAGTTGAAGGATCCGGGGTCATTTTGCATTCCCATTGGAGTGGGAGATGTCACATACGACGCTTTATGTGACTTGGGAGCAAGTGTGAGCATCATACCACTTGCATTATGTAGGAAGATCGGTTTAGGCGATCCTAAACCGGTCAAGATGACGTTATACATGGCGGATCGATCCATCACTCGCCCCGTCGGTATTGTAGAAGACGTCCCGGTCAAGCTAGGTAAATTCTTTGTCCCCATTGATTTTGTCGTGCTTGACATTCCTGCAGATAGTCCGGTCCCGATTATACTCGGAAGACCGTTTCTTGCAACTTCCGGCTGCATGGTCGATTGCAAGAATGGGAGACTCGCTTTTGATATTCGAGAAGAGAAAGTAGAGTTCGTTCTTTCCACTCTAGTAAAGGAGCCAATCTTTGATGAGGATATTTACGATATCCAAGATGAAGAAGGTTTGTCTAGGGAGGAGGTAAGTGCGATTCTCTTTAACGATCCTTTACAAAAGGTTATCACTATGAGTCTAACCAATGTAGGGGAAGAAGAAGAGTGCAAAGAGGAAATTGAAGCCTTAGAAGCACAAGAAGAGATGCATGAAGTGGAGTTCGAAAAACTCCACGATGAGGCTGAGAACGTAAGAATCCACGGTCATACCCTGTATTCCACGACCGTGGATTTCACAACCAAAATCGACCTCCATTCCAGGGGATTACACGGCCGTGGGACACATAGAGAGGCCGTAATTCTGACCGTGGAAGAGGGTGATCGGCTTACTTCTTCAACTTCTTTTGATTCTTCTCCAAACCACTCAACAACCTTAGAAACTTCTAAGGAAACGTCGGATGCCCATCAAGGACCATTGGAAGCTCCGAAAGTGATGGAACTCAAACCACTTCCTACTCATCTAAGGTACGCTTTTCTTGGATCTAATTCTACCTTTCCGGTCATTGTTAGCTCCGAACTAAGCATAGATGAACATGAACAGCTCATGACAGTCCTTAGGAAACATAGAAAAGCCATAGGCTATACTATCGAGGACTTAGTAGGAATCAAACCCTCCCTATGTATGCATAAGATACTAATGGAGGAGGATTTTAGAACTTCAAGACAACCTCAAAGGCGGTTGAATCCGACCATGAAGGAGGTTGTCAAGAAGGAAATTCTTAAACTTCTTGATGCAGGTATCATCTATCCTATCTCCGATAGCAAATGGGTGAGTCCAGTTCAAGTAGTTCCGAAGAAGGGAGGAATGACGGTCATCACCAACAAGAACAACGAACTCATTCCTACCCGAACCGTGACTGGATGGCGAATGTGCATAGACTACCGCAAGCTCAACAACGCAACGCGGAAGGATCACTTTCCATTGCCATTCATCGATCAAATGCTTGAAAGGTTAGCACAACATTCACATTTTTGCTACCTTGACGGTTATAGTGGTTTCTTTCAGATTCCGATACATCCGGACGATCAGGAGAAGACCACATTCACGTGCCCTTGGGGTACGTTCGCTTATAGGAGAATGCCGTTCGGGCTTTGCAACGCCCCAGCCACCTTTCAACGGTGCATGATGGCCATCTTCTCCGAGTACGTAGAGGAAATCATGGAAGTCTTCATGGACGACTTCTCTGTATACGGTTCCTCTTTTAACGATTGCCTTTCTAACCTTTCTCTTGTCTTACAACGTTGTGAAGACACTAACCTAATTCTTAATTGGGAGAAGTGTCAATTCATGGTTAAGGAAGGAATCATATTAGGTCACTTAGTCTCTAGTAGAGGGATAGAGGTAGACAAAGCTAAGATAGAGACCATAGAGAAACTTCCTCCCCCAATTTCGGTGAAAGGGATAAGAAGTTTCCTAGGACATGCTGGATTTTATAGACGCTTCATTAAGGACTTTTCTAAGATATCAAAACCTCTCACTAATCTATTGATGAAGGATGCGGTTTTTGAGTTTTCGCAGGAATGTTTAGATGCGTTTAACACCATTCGGCAAGCTCTAATTTCAGCACCTATTATCCAACCCCCGGATTGAACTCTCCCCTTCGAGATTATGTGCGATGCTAGTGACGTAGCCATTGGAGCTGTTCTTGGACAACGAAAGGAAGGGCGAACCCATGCCATATACTACACTAGCAAGACGCTAGACGAAGCTCAGCTCAACTACGCCACTACAGAAAAAGAGTTTCTAGCCATTGTCTACGCTATTGACAAGTTTCGCTCTTATCTTGTAGGTGCAAAGGTGATTGTCTACACGGATCATGCTGCGATCCGGTACCTCCTTGCGAAGAAAGACGCGAAGCCAAGACTAATTAGATGGATTCTTCTCCTACAAGAATTCGATCTTGAGATCCGCGACAAGAAAGGTTCAGAAAATTCTGTTGCGGATCATTTGAGTCGCCTCACACATCTAGAGGACGACCATCTACCCATTGATGACTCCTTTCCGGACGAACACCTACACATCATAGAGGAGTGCATCAACGAGATCTCCAAAGGTAACGAACCATGGTTTGCTGATTTTGTTAACTATTTGGTTTGCCAGGAGATACCGCCCGGACTATCCTACGCACAAAGGAAGAAGTTCTTTAAGGACGTCCGGGAATACTATTGGAACGAGCCTCTCCTCTTCAAGAGAGGTCCGGATGGCATCATTCGGCGATGTGTGCCGGAAGATGAGATGCAAAGTGTCATCCGCCATTGTCATTCACTACCTTGTGGAGGACACGCTAGTTCGAACAAGACTAGCGCAAAGGTATTGCAATCTGGATTCTATTGGCCTACTTTATTTAGAGATGTGCAATCCTTTGTCTCTTGCTGCGATGCTTGTCAAAGAACAGGCAATATTTCTAGAAGGAACGAGATGCCCCTCAACAACATCCAAGAGGTGGAGATTTTCGACGTTTGGGGAGTCGATTTCATGGGACCATTCCCATCTTCTTGTGGAAACCAATACATACTATTGGCGGTAGACTACGTTTCTAGATGGGTGGAAGCAATTGCCTCTCCCACAAATGATGCCATGGTGGTGGTTAAGTTCTTCAACAAGACCATCTTTCCGCGATTTGGAACACCAAGGACAATCATTAGTGATGGAGGTTCTCACTTCATAGCCCGTCGCTTTGAAGCTCTTCTAGCTAAGTATGGGGTTACTCACAAGGTCGCTACCCCTTACCATCCACAAACAAGTGGACAAGTTGAGATCTCAAATAGGGAGATCAAGGGAATTCTAGAGAAGACGGTTTCAAGGACTAGGAAGGATTGGTCCTTGAAACTAGATGATGCATTATGGGCGTACCGGACTGCATATAAGACTCCCATAGGAACCACACCATACAACCTTGTGTATGGGAAGTCTTGTCATTTGCCGGTAGAGCTGGAGCACAAAGCGTTTTGGGCTATCAAGTGGCTGAATTTCGGCATGAAAGAAGCGGGAGAGAAGCGTCTCCTAGACATCAATAAGTTGGATGAACTTCGCTTGAACGCCTATGAAAACGCTAAGATCTACAAGGAAAGAGCAAAGCGTTGGCATGATAAGCATATCATTCCAAAGGATTTCAAAGAAGGAGATCAAGTTCTCCTCTTCAATTCAAGACTTCGCCTCTTTCCAGGTAAGCTTAAATCCCGTTGGACCGGACCTTTTCTAATCAAACGTATTTTCTCCCATGGTGCAGTTGAAGTATGGGGTGAAGCTAGCGGAAGTTTTAAGGTGAACGGTCAACGACTTAAGAAGTACACACCGGAACTCCAAGCTGAGGAGTTTGCACCTACCGCACTCGAATAAGTGCGAGATTGGTCTAGCTACGGACCTTAAACAAAGCGCTTCTTGGGAGGCAACCCAAGGTATTGCATTTTTGTTTTTTTGTTTTCGATTCATAGTTTAAGCTTAGAATAGACGTTTTCGCTTTATTTTGCCTCGATCTCTTCCGGTATGTTCGTGTTTTTGGTTGTAGGATTGATGGAAAAGGAGAAAGGGAGAATAATGTCGAAGAAGGGCAACGAAATTTGGACTTTGAAGCTTTACAGAAGGTTCCACGGTCTAAATTACGGTCGTCATAGCTACAGTGGCCGTAATTCTCAAAAGCCTTTGAAAAATCACCAAAACCACGGGTCCGTACACTTCCACGGCCGTGGAACACCCCGACAGACCGTGATTTTCAAATTTTTGCCTGCGACTATATAAGCCACATTCTTCACAAAATTGCCCCAAAAATACCCATTCCACGACCTAAACGCCGAAACCCCACAACCTCCTCCAATTCTTCGTTTTCTAATCGTTTTCAACGATTCTTCATCCTAAACTGCAGCAAATCCAACCACGAACAAGATCCAAGCGACAAACCGAGCGGAAATCCATCAACGAACGCGCATTTCGGGTTTTTCAATCCGAAAAAGAGGTTTATTCTTTCTTCTTGAAATTCGCGGATTTGGTTCGTTTTTGCTATAGATTTTTAGGAAGAACTGACAAAGACTGGAAGGAATTAGATTAGGACTGCTTGTTGTGGTGATTGTTGGTGAATTTGCTGAGATTCGCAAGATTCTGAGACGAATCACGGTCTCTGGGTAAACCACGGCCGTGGAACCTGAAGAACAGACCGTAATTTTAGTGAAAAATGGACTTTGTAAGGAGAATGTCGGGAAGGATAAAAGAGAAGAAGGGAGAGCAAAACAAGAAAAGAAAGGGCAATCCCTCCACCTCTAGGGCACCACCACCCTCATCTCCCTCACTACCATCCTCACCTTCACCTCCGTCTTCACCTCCTCACCCTAGCATCCCAACTATACATGAGAACCACCTTGTAGCACTTGACCGGATCAAGGAGAGGGCAGTAATAGGTCCTAGATATTTGTTGTTGGAGGATCTACATCCTCTCAACATTGTTGATGATCTTACATGGCTCTTGGATAGAGCCGGATTGCTTGTCTTCACGAACATTCGTGAAGACGCCTATGAGGAGATTACCCGGGAGGTTGTGACATCCTTCGAGCACAGCCACGTAGATAGGACCGTCTCCTTCCGTCTCATGGAACAAGACTATCAGTTGAGTATTGTTGAGTTTGGGACCATTTTCGGGTTCCATGAGACCTATAACGGTCGATTTCCGAGTGGAGTTTACCCCAAGGATTTTTGGAAGGAAGTAGCTATGATTTACGCCGACGAGGACCGTTGGCAACCCGCCGATACCAAGGCTAGATTGATGTACCATCTAGCCTTGAAGATAGCACACCGCGTTCTTTCGGAGTGTCTCTTTCCTAGGACGGAGACGCCCCAAAAGATCAAGACGGATGAGCTATTCTTGCTCTATAGTATGCTATACGGTCGCCGTGCAGATTGTGCCACTCTTTTGGCGGCTACGATGAGTAAACTTAAGAACAAGAAGAAGGGGAATATTGGATATGGTGGGATAGTGACCCACATTGCTAGGACGTTTGGTGTAGATTTTTCCGCTTGCACCCGTATACCGGCGGTTCCCTTAGGGCTACATGCTTTTATGGTTAGGGGACTCATCTTCCCCACACATGGAGGTCCGCCTTATGCGGGCATGCCTTGGGAGACTAGGACGGGTAGAGGGATTGAGTGGCTGCCGGAGTATTCCATTGTGGCGGGACGCCACAATTGGAAAGAGACGTTCGCTGCGATGCATGCAAACAGGCTAGTAGCTCCCCCTTACGTTCCACCACCGGTTGTGGAGGAGGAGGACATGGGAGGTCAGTACGAGAGTGGTGGAGGAGCGGAGCAGGAGTTTGGCACGTTTCCGGATCAGCCGGAGGCGGCCCCGGATGTACCTAGACGCTCTCCACGTCCAGCTAGAGCTTCAGGCTCGTCATCTCGCCGCGCTAGCGTGAGTGAGAGGCCCACGTGGATGACTACACCTCCCACTTGGTATGACACACCCCCTCCTTGGTCCACGGCGTAGCCAGCAGCATCACCACCGCCACCAGCACCAGCACCATCCGATGCTCCATCATGGTACAGTCACGCCTCGGGATGGTACGAGCAGATGCCGGATTGGGCTACCGGACTTTCGGAGAGAGTTGGAGCACTAGAGATCCGGGCGGATGCTAGAGACGGACGCTTAGACGACCTTGACCACATGATGAGGGACGTCTACCGCCAGCAGTTTGGGCGGTTCTATGATCCGAGTTTCTCTCCATTCCCACCTCCGCCGGCGCCGCAGTGATTGATGCATGATCGTTGTCTTAGACATTCCCGCCACCACTTGTGAGTTTCTTTTTTTCTTTTCTTTATTTTGTTCTTTCTTTTGAACATTAGGGACAATGTTCGTCCTAAGTATGAGGTGGGATGTACTAAAAGTTTGTAATAACTCTACTCTCTATGTTTGCTTTCATTCGAGACTATCGTTGCATCTTCATTATGTGTTACACGTTTCCTTATTGCATTGCATGAAAAATGACTTGAAAAACCCATAAAAATTGAAAAATTTTGAAAATCTTATGCTTCTAATGAATTGAGATGATTTCCATGATAATCACTACTTGTGAATTGAGTTTGATGACAATTGCATGCTTAAAAGGATTGTGAATTGAAAAGAATTTGAAAGAATGAATTTTACCTCTTTTGCAAGTTTTATAATGTGAAAATGTTACCTAAATCATGCTAGAAAATTGAAGTTGAAATCACGTTATAAGTTCCTATACTTCTTATTGAAATGATTAAGGCAATTCAATACTTTCTTTCTTCTTTCTTTGATCATCTAGCTCCTCATTGAAATATTAGCCTCCTTTACCTATCCGGGAATTTGGAGAAGTGAATGAGAAAAAGGCATGCTTGATGTGGGAGGGCCATGAGAGCAATTATTTGCAATCAATTGAATAGAAAGAAATTATAGGTTTGGGGAAGTCAATCATGACGATGAGTAACTCGGCACCATTCACATAGCCGGGTGTTTGTGTCTTGCCAAAGTCGGATTGAGCGATATTCCTAGCGGATTATGGTATGTGCGCTAAGGGTTTGAGGCATCTCTTGAAAAATTTGAGAAACGCCGATCTCCTAGGCTTCGGTTTTTGTGCACCTCTATCCATAACTCCAAAAGTAAAATCGAAAAGTGAAAAGAAGAGAGCGAAGCTCTAAGTTAAAGTGTTGAAACCACATAAGAAGAAGAAGGTAGTTGTCCACTTTCCCGGATCTATGCACCACTTTCCCTTAAAGTTTTCCCTTCCCTTCCATATTCTAGACCTTTTCTTTGAAAGTCCTTAAGATCAATAGAATGTTATATGACTTGGTGATCTAAATTGAAGTTTCTTGTGATTGATTTTGATAATGTTTGAAGGTTATAATGCTTGTTTAGAAGTTGAGTTGATTCATGAATTTTCTTTACCTTTCACTATTTGATTAAGTGTGTGAAAGTTTGATAAACGATCGAAGCAAGGTTTGAGAATGATCTATTCTTTAGAAGTCACATTCATCCAAAAGAAGGTATACATATTTCATCCTAACTCTTGTTCAAAGCTTTTTGAAAGACCTTGCTTAGGGACAAGCAAGTGTTAAGTATGGGGTTATTTGTTAGCATGAAATATTGTGATATTTTAGGCACGTTTTCTAAACGTATTTGATTCATATTGATAGTCATTGATTGAACTTTATGCATATGTGAGCTAGTATTACCTATATTGTCGATATGGATGTCTACACTAGTTCTATGTTGATTATAGGTGATTTGGAGCTATTTCCGAACGGAATCGAGCAAAGGAGAGTTGAGTTGATATGTCCATAGATTGAGGACATTCTTTGGAAGCAATTTGGAGTCTTAGCTAGAGGAATGCACGAGTTTAGGGAAGAATCACGTTCTTGCCCTAAATTACGCCCTAAAATACGGCCGTATCACAAACCACGTTCAGAATTACGGCCGTGGATTTGGAATCAAAAATTCATGTTCATTCCAGGGGATTACACGGCCGTGGAACATGACTTGCAAACCGTATTTGTTTCCACGCTCTAAATTACGGTCGTGGAACACTTCCACGACCGTGATCTTGGCGAATCTTTTCGCCACACTTTGAAGCCACGATCTTTTAAAGATTGGGCCGGGCCGACAATTGCCCTACACTATAAAAAGACGGACGAAGCAAGATTCCGTCACCTTCGCTATCCCGTTTACCCTCATTGATCGCCGCTTAGACACGAGGACGTTTTGCTTAGCTTGTTTGGAATTTCACACACATCAACACACTAACATGCTCCTATTCCCGGATGGGTCAAAAGAGGTCAAATTTATATCCATTGAGGTGCTCAAATATCATGATCAAGATGAGAAAAAAGAGAAAGATGAATTGCCTCATTTATTCCTAGATGGTGTGTAAGAACTAGCATGTAATTTCGACTTTCAATACTCAATCCATTCTAGGCAAGCATCATGATCACAAATCATTCATGGGTTTCAAGAGAAGTACTTCAAGTCCACATATGTCATACATAAATTTGACATATAAGGCTATCCATAGCCAATCCACAAGACAAGATTCATCATTAGGGTCATATCCAAGCCTAGAAAGCACAAAATTTTTTAAATTTTCTGATTTTTTTGGATTTTTCGAAATGGGTATATACAATGCAAGACATGTGATAATATTAAACTACCCTAGATGCTAGTCATGCAAAATATCATGCAAACCCCACCCCATACTTAGAAACACATTGTCCCCAATGTGTAAATGAAGTAAAGAAGAGTGAAAGAAGGTTCTCACAATGTAAAAATGGTTTGCTATGGTATTTGGGATTTCTCAAGTGGATTGATGGTGGATGATCCTATCAAAAATGGTAGAGAGCTCTAAGTGTTCATCAAAGCGTCGGGACCCGCGCTAGGCGCCACTAGCCGTCCAAGTTCCGCGTCCGCTCCACCCATAATTGATGAGGGGTTCATCATCATCATTCACATGCCATGCAAGGCTTCCAATGCTACCAAGACTCTAACACACACACAAAACACACCAAGCACACAAAAACAGAAAAATCAAAAACAAAAACAAAACAAAAAGGGAAAAACGTTACCAATGGGTTGCCTCCCACAAAGCGCTTCTTTAAGGTCATTAGCTTGACCAAACTCGGGGGCGTCTCACTCTAGGTGAAGTGGGGCAATCATATCCACCGGAGCTCCCGGGACATACTTCTTCAACCGGTGCCCATTCACCTTGAAATTCCCGCAATGCTCCCCTCCTATCTCAATAGCTCTGTGGGGAAAGATCTTTTTCACCACATATGGCCCGGTCCATCTTGATTTTAGCTTTCCGGGGAAGAGCCGCAGTCTTGAGTTGAAGAGAAGGACAAGGTCGCCTTCTCTCAACTCCTTCGGGATAAGGCACTTGTCATGCCACCGTTTGGTCCTCTCCTTGTAAATCCGGGCATTCTCATAAGCATCCAACCGGATCTCCTCAAGGGCATTCATATCAAGCAACCTCTTCTCTCCCGCCTCCTTGAGGTCAAAATTTAGCCACTTGATGGCCCAATAAGCTCTATGCTCCATCTCTACCGGAAGGTGGCAAGACTTGCCATAGACTAACTTGTAGGGAGTGGTGCCAATTGGTGTCTTGAAGGTGGTTCTATATGCCCACAAGGCATCATCGAGCTTCATAGCCCAATCTTTTCTTGTCCTAGAGACCGTCTTCTCAAGAATTCCCTTGATCTCCCGGTTGGAGATCTCCAAAGTTCCTATTGGTGAAGTGCTTCCCTCCATCACTTATGATCACCCTTGGTGTCCCAAACCTAGGGAAGATCACTCGGTTGAAGAACCGCACCACAACCTTGACATCATTTGTGGGAGAGGCGATTGCTTCCACCCATCTTGAAACATAGTCAACCGCCAATAGGATGTAGAGGTTGTCACATGAAGAAGGGAATGATCCCATGAAGTCCACACCCCACACATCAAATATCTCCACTTCTTGTATGTTGTTCAAGGGCATCTCATTCCTCCTTGAGATGTTGCCCGTCCTTTGGCAAGCATCACAAGCTACCACAAAGCTTTGCACATCCTTGAACAAACTTGGCCAAAAGAAGCCCGATTGCAACACTTTCGCACATGTCTTGTGTGAGCTAGCATGCCCTCCACATGGCAAGGAATGACAATGGCGGATCACACTCTCCACCTCATCCTCCGGTATGCATCTTCTAAACATTCCATCCGGCCCTCTCTTGAACAAAAGTGGTTCACTCCAATAGTAGTGCCTCACATCTTTGAAGAACTTCTTTCTTTGAGCATATGTCAATCCGGGAGGCACTTCCTCACACACAAGATAGTTCACAATGTCGGCATACCATGGCTCACTTCCTCTAGACACTTAGAACAAGCACTCCTCCACCATTTGCAATTGCTCATCCCGGAATGAGTCATTAATCGGGATGTCATCTCTTTCAAGCTTCAATGGTGGGAGTCTACTAAGGTGGTCCGCCACGGAGTTCTCGGATCCCTTCTTGTCCCGGATTTCCAAATCAAACTCTTGAAGAAGAAGGATCCACCGAAACAACCTTGGTTTGGCATCCTTCTTTGTAAGGCGATAACGGATCGTAGCATGATCCGTATAAACTATGACCTTCGCTCCAACAAGATATGAGCGGAACTTCTCAAATGCATACACAACCGCTAGCAACTCTTTCTCGGTGGTAGCATAATTGAGTTGGGCTTCATCTAGCGTCTTGCTAGCATAATAAATGGCATGTGTGCGCCCATCTTTCCTTTGCCCCAAAACAGCCCCAACGGCTACATCACTTGCATCACACATGATCTCAAACGGTAAACTCCAATCCGGAGGTTGCATAATAGGTGCGGAGATCAAAGCGTTCTTTAACCTACAAAAAGCTTCAAGGCAATCCTTGGAGAAAACAAACTCAACATCCTTCATTAGTAGGTTAGTAAGAGGTTTAGAAATTTTAGAGAAGTCTTGAATGAACCTCCGGTAAAAACCGGCATGCCCTAAGAAACTCCTTACCCCTTTCACCAATGTAGGTGGTGGCAACTTCTCTATTGTTTCGATCTTGACCCTATCAACCTCAATGCCACGGTTGGACACCAAGTGTCCTAACACAATACCTTCACTTACCATGAAGTGGCATTTTTCCCAATTCAAGACAAGATTTGTCTCCTCACATCTTTACAATACTAATGACAAGTTAGCCAAGCAATTATCAAAGGAAGAACCATAAACAGAAAAATCATCCATAAACACTTCCATGATGTTTTCAATGTATTCCGAAAAGATAGCCATCATGCACCTTTGGAAGGTGGCGGGTGCATTACACAACCCAAATGGCATTCTCCTATACGCAAAAGTTCCCCATGGACATGTAAAGGTGGTTTTCTCTTGGTCATCGGGGTGGATAGGGATTTGGAAGAATCCGCTATAGCCATCTAGGTAGCAAAAGTGAGAGTGTTGAGCTAACCTCTCTAGCATTTGGTCAATGAAAGGAAGAGGGAAGTGATCTTTCCTAGAGGCCATGTTCAATTTCCTGTAGTCAATGCACATCCTCCATCCCGTAACCGTCCTAGTTGGGATTAGTTCATTGTTCTCATTAGTCACTACAGTCATCCCACCCTTCTTAGGAACTACATGAACGGGACTAACCCACTTACTATCCGAGATAGGGTAGATAATTCCCGCATCTAGCAACTTAATGATCTCTTTCTTAACCACCTCTTTCATTATAGGATTCAATCTTCTTTGATGTTCAATAGAGGGTTTATGGTTATCTTCCATCAATATATTATGCATGCACAAAGAAGGTTTTATGCCAACCAAATCATCAATAGTATAGCCAATGACTTTCCTATGCAATCTTAGCTCATGCAATAACTTAGCAAGTTCATCATCATTCAAGCATGCATTCACAATCACCGGATATGTACAATTATCACCAAGGAAAGCATACTTTAAATGAGAGGGGAGGGGTTTGAGTTCAAGTTTAGGAGGACCTTTATCGAGTGGAGACGATCCAAATAAGGTTGGATGAGATGAATCCAAAGCAAATGAAGACCCTCCAAGGCTCCTTGAAGCTTGATCATCGATGAGGTCTGATTCTGGGGAAACCACGGCCAATTCCACGGTTCTTGGCACATCCACGTCCGTGGAAGTTGCCAAGCTTGCTCTTCGGAGTTGTCCAGAGAGTTCCACGCCCGTGGTTCCTACAGGTGTTCAGCACATCTTCGTGGTCTTCAAATCCAACTCTTGCCTCCTTTTCTAATGCTTCTAATGTAACAACCCGAATCCGCGGGACTCGGGATGCTACGGGCGGAGACCTCACAATGGGTCCCGACCCTTAGCCTGACAACAATTTCACCGGATCTTGCAACAAGGCACAAAAAAAAGGCCAAAACCGAAATACATTTTTATGCAATGTTATGAAACCCGAAAATAAAAGAAAGGAAAGACTTCAGCCGTCCTTACAACAACATCAACATAATATATAATAATAACAACACAAGGACTCCAAAACCCAAAACAACCTAAGATGTACGGAACCCCGGCTGCTTACTCCTCCGGATCACTCGGCCACATCCTAACCTGCACATCAACTACAACAATCGGTATAAAACCGTTAGCTCACATTCTATGCATTATAAGAATAATATGGCACAAACACACATAGGAACACAAACACACAACATGCTCATAAACATACACATCCGTTACTTATTATCTTTTTAGGTTATTCCATGTCTAATTCATTCGTTCAAGTGTGACACGAGAGTCTTATAACTCTCGCCTTTGTCCCCGTGTAACCAACAGGAGTGTGGCGGCGCCCAACCCGTATACCCTGAGGGAGTGATGAAGAAGCTCGCCCGTATACCGTGTATGGCCTGGTCGCAGAGATCCCCCAGTCTCCCTCGGGAAACTGAGCGGTGATGTCACCGCCCGATAATAATAATAATAGTAGTAACGATGGGCCAATAAATAAGATCAAGTAAATCCTAATCCATTTTCATGCTTAAAAGCGGTAAACACACACCACCATATACATCCAAATAAGGCATAGAAGCGGCTAAGTAAGTCCGAGGAGTTACCTCGTCTCAAAGCTAACCAAAACCGATAACACTCTCCGAAAGAACATAACCAAAGCCTGTTCAAGACAAGACACGATAATCAACAACTACTCACGCAAGCTAGGAGTCCTTAGACTTCTAGTACTATATACTCATATTAGGTCATACACTCTCATAATCTAGGGTATGCTCCTAGCCCTCAAAACTCACAAGATCTCAACGAACACAAACTCACAACTTCAACAAAGCGCACAAGATAACATACACACCTCAATCCTTAGAATGTTCAAACTATCCTCGAATCCTCACCTAAAGTTCAAAGCCACTACTTGGTATTTCCATTAAGTTATGCTAGATCCAACCGAGCATGGTACTATTACTAAATAATACTATATCGAGAAAGAGGTACTCATACAAAGTCGATGGCGGAGGAGGATCTACGGATGTGGAGAATGGATTCGTTGATCTATACCGGGCGCTTCCGGACCTAAACCAAAGCTAAGGAAACTTAGCTTATATGCTATATTTGATTTTAAATTATATAATATATAATATATAACTCAAAGGTAAAACTCGTTTTTCAAACGTCAACTTTCAAATCCCGTAGTAGAAAATCCAAGGTTAAAACAATAAGAACATTGTCCGGGACAAAATATACGATTATATAAAGATGAGTCAAAACCCGTAATCAACTTTCCCGGAACAATATGGTACTCAAGAAACTTGACCATTTTCTAAAATAAGTTTTATGCCAAATCCATGATTTATTCACAAGGGCAAAACTACACATTTCAAAACATAGGGTCAAAACTATAATTATACAAATCAGCAGGGGCATTAAATGCACTTCCAAAAGAGTGGGTCTAATCTGCAAATACAAAACATGGGCACTATTTGTAATTATACCAAAATTGTGGGGCCAAAATTATAAACTGAAAAAGAACCCTTCATCACCCTCTGCTGAACGCGAAAAGGAAAGGGAGAAGGGCTTGGGAGACGGCGGCGCTGGAAGGGAGCGGGCTGAAGGCCGGGGTCGGTGAGGCGGCGGCTCCAGGCATCCTATGTACAACTACAATGGAAGTCTCACATCGACTTCAACTTTAAAACTTCAGTCTTCCCTTACTATTGTTGGTCACCTTATGTATTTCTCGGTATCCTATGTACAACTACAATGGAAGTCTCATCTTACGGTTGATCCACTAGCTTTCCTTACCATGATCAAACCTTAAAAGTTGTAACCCGTGGCGTTCCCCCATATGTCAATCCCATGACCTAAGAAGGTCGCGTGAGATCGTTACAATCTCCTCCTCGGAGGTCTTGTTATAACTACTTGTTTGCACTCGTTCAACATTATTTGATTTAAGACAAACGTGCGTCCATTGATGTACCTCTTTACTACTGCATTGATCCACCGTAATACTTCAAGCTCTTGTTCCCGATCCTACATGTTCCATAGTCTTGTTTACTCTTCCCGTCTACACACACCAATAGATAACCCGCACTTGTGTGTTCTCAGTTGTCACCGATTAACTTGCATCTGATCTTCTCCGAAGTTAACGACTTACCCTCCTACCATACTTCCATGCTACCATACTCCTGAAAGGATACCCTCTTGGGGTACTTGCCTTAGCTTCACTAGCTCATTTTACTGTGCTTCAACTCCGTTGGCTCTTTCTACGCTCCTCTCTTCCTGCCGCTTCTGTAAGATAACCATACCTACCCAGCTCTCTCGTCTCATATGTCCCACCTTTATAGGCTTAACTGGTCTTCATAATGTTCTGCAATTGCACTCCTCAAATATTCTGACATTAATAAGCCTCCACTCACATCCTTGGTTGATAACTTAAGTTCTTCGATCCAGCTCCTTGTTTTCTCTTTCAACTTCTGAAGATCATCATCCACACACACTTCCTCCTTCTTAGCGTTGCTTAGTCGCATCACAGTGACGGAAAACGGTTGACTCCACAAGGTAATTCTATTATGCGAACTTTCACCATGTGATCCTCCTCGTAACTCTCATATGTCTAAATAAGTTGCCCGCTTAGGATCTCACAAAGATCGTCACTTCACCCTCTGGTACCTCCGTAAGCTTAACTTATGGTTCTCATAAATCTTTCCCAAGGTCTTTTCATCTTGACTCTCATGCTTAGGAGCGTCTATGGAAAACTCGTCTTACTTAGAACACCACCTTTATCCTCGAGCAGGAATGCAGTCCTCTCTACTTGATTAGCACCTTTAGTTCATCGGCACCATACTTGGAAAAACTTTAAGTTCGTTGTCTCTAGTTGCCTCATTGATGCTCCTTCATTGTTTCCTTGGTACCACTCTCATGTCTTCATGTCGTTTTTATTTGGTATAGTCTCCATCTTGGTTTTGCTTAAGTTGACTCGAGGTTCTCTTCCACTTGTTTGTCCTTCGTTTCGCCATCTTTAATCTTCTTCTTCGACGTCCTCTTAAAGGAGTCCGGGAAATCACCGGGGTGCTTGCGAAAACTTGATGCTCAACTTCATAACTTGAGCATACTTATCTTCGTATGTATACTATCTTAAGACAAAAGGCGTTGTCTATGGGGCGATGATAGCTTGCTATCATCTTAGCTATAAGGTCCACTATCACTAATATGATATTAGTATACCATATGTTTATAAATATATATATATATATAAAGATATAAACGTCATGCTACTACTATAAACGTAATCAGTCCATAAACAATTTACAATTCAACATACATATATAGTCCAAAACATCCTAAGTCCACAAATACATATCTACATATATACAAATATATATATATATATATATATATATACATATATAATATAATAATCAATAACTACGTCGCCGAGATCCGCGGAGGAAGTGGTGGTCCTGTACATTCTACCCCAACTGACTCATGCACATGATTTGAAAACGAAATTCATTTCTTTAAAACTCAGAACCCTTTAGGGTTCTGTTTATTTTTATTCGGCCTTTAGAAGATTGCGAGTGCCATTGTTGTCAACCTAGGGCTCTGATACCACTTTTGTAACACCCCGAATCTGCAGGACTCGGGATGCTACGGGCGGAGACCTCACAATGGGTCCCGACCCTTAGCCTGACAACAATTTCACCGGATCTTGCAACAAGGCACAAAAAAAGGCCAAAACCGAAATACATTTTTATGCAATGTTATGAAACCCGAAAATAAAAGAAAGGAAAGACTTCAGCCGTCCTTACAACAACATCAACATAATATATAATAACAACAACACAAGGACTCCAAAACCCAAAATAACCTAAGATGTACGGAACCCCGGCTGCCCACTCCTCCGGATCACTCGGCCACATCCTAACCTGCACATCAACTACAACAATCGGTATAAAACCGTTAGCTCACATTCTATGCATTATAAGAATAATATGGCACAAACACACATAGGAACACAAACACACAACATGCTCATAAACATACACATCCGTTACTTATTATCTTTTTAGGTTATTCCATATCTAATTCATTCGTTCAAGTGTGACACGAGAGTCTTATAACTCTCGCCTTTGTCCCCGTGTAACTAACAGGAGTGTGGCGGCGCCCAACCCATATACCCTAAGGGAGTGATGAAGAAGCCCGCCCGTATACCGTATATGGCCTGGTCGCAGAGATCCCCCCAGTCTCCCTCGGGAAACTGAGCGGTGATGTCACCGCCCGATAATAATAATAATAGTAGTAACGATGGGCCAATAAATAAGATCAAGTAAATCCTAATCCATTTTCATGCTTAAAAGCGGTAAACACACACCACCATATACATCCAAATAAGGCATAGAAGTGGCTAAGTAAGTCCGAGGAGTTACCTCGTCTCAAAGCTAACCGAAACCGATAACACTCTCCGAAAGAACATAACCAAAGCCTGTTCAAGACAAGACACGATAATCAACAACTACTCACGCAAGCTAGGAGTCCTTAGACTTCTAGTACTATATACTCATATTAGGTCATACACTCTCATAATCTAGGGTATGCTCCTAGCCCTCAAAACTCACAAGATCTCAACGAACACAAACTCACAACTTCAACAAAGCGCACAAGATAACATACACACCTCAATCCTTAGAATGTTCAAACTATCCTCGAATCCTCACCTAAAGTTCAAAGCCACTACTTGGTATTTCCATTAAGTTATGCTAGATCCAACCTAGCATGGTACTATTACTAAATAATACTATATCGAGAAAGAGGTACTCATACAAAGTCGATGGCGGAGGAGGATCTACGGATGTGGAGAATGGATTCGTTGATCTATACCGGGCGCTTCCGGACCTAAACCAAAGCTAAGGAAACTTAGCTTATATGCTATATTTGATTTTAAATTATATAATATATAATATATAACTCAAAGGTAAAACTCGTTTTTCAAACGTCAACTTTCAAATCCCGTAGTAGAAAATCCAAGGTTAAAACAATAAGAACATTGTCCGGGACAAAATATACGATTATATAAAGATGAGTCAAAACCCGTAATCAACTTTCCCGGAACAATATGGTACTCAAGAAACTTGACCATTTTCTAAAATAAGTTTTATGCCAAATCCATGATTTATTCACAAGGGCAAAACTACACATTTCAAAACATAGGGTCAAAACTATAATTATACAAATCAGCAGGGGCATTAAATGCACTTCCAAAAGAGTGGGTCTAATCTGCAAATACAAAACATGGGCACTATTTGTAATTATACCAAAATTGTGGGGCCAAAATTATAAACTGAAAAAGAACCCTTCATCACCCTCTGCTGAACGCGAAAAGGAAAGGGAGAAGGGCTTGGGAGACGGCGGCGCTGGAAGGGAGCAGGCTGAAGGCCGGGGTCGGTGAGGCGGCGGCTCCGGCATCGCCTCCGGTGGCAGCGCGGAGGAGGGGACATCCTTAGCCCTCTTCCGGCGACGGTCGCAAAGAACCCGGCTGGGTAGCGCTACACAACGAAGCGAAGAGACCAAGGAGGAGGAAGAAAAGGGGAGGCTGCTGATCTTCGTGCCGGCAGCTCCGGTGGCTCGAGGCGGTGGCCTCTGGTGGTTCCCGATGCTGCAATCTCCTTTCCACTGGTGGTGCAGCCTCCAATCGATCCCAACCGAGGCAACAGAGGGGGACGAAATTCGGAGAGAGCTAGAAGAACGAAAAGGAAAGGAGAGTGAGAGAGAGCCGCAGCTCACCAGCAAGGGCGGGGCATGGCGGATCCGGTGGCCTGAGGCGGAGCGACTGCAGCGTTCCGTTGGGATGAGGCGGTAGCGGGGAGGGCTAATTCGGCTCTCCTCTGATGGCTGGTGAACCGTTTGATGGTTGCTCACACACAGCAATGGAAGGGGAAAACAGAATGGGGTAGGAAGGGTGGAGTGAGGGAGGCTTGTGAGGTCAGGAGGGTGTAGGTGAGTGAGTAGGGCACAGGAGAGGGAGGCCAGAGGTCGGAGCTGCTCAGCTCTGCCCTGTCAACGAGGGGTCGGGAGGCCAGGGGTCGATCCCCTCAGCATTCGTCCGTAGGGCCAAGAGAAGAAAGAAGAAAAAAAAAGAAAAGAAAAGAAATGGAGGAAATAGAAATAAATAAATAAATAAAATATAAGAAAATAAATAAGGGGTAAACTCGTAATAAAAAATCGGAACGGGATTTTCGAGTCGGGAAAAATTTCCGAACTTCCCGAAAATAAACCCAAAATATAATCGTACTCGGGAATTTTATTTTTACGTCTTAAATCACTTTAATATATATATATATATATATATATATATATATATATATGTATATATATATATAAGAATTTATATAAAAAGAATATCGATAGAAGTACGCGAGAGGGGAAATGTCGAAACTGGGCATTACATTAGGTCCCCCTAAAAACAAGTTTCGTCCCGAAACTTGCTAAACGTGAAACTCTCAACCGACCTCGTCTCGATAACCTCACGGAATACTATAACGTGCAACTATGGCCCTCTAATCCAAAGTCTACTCGCCTAGACACACACATAAACACATCATGTCATAAATCACGTAGGCATAACCAAGGAAAGATCTCGGGACTAACACGACGGTCCTATAGAGGTCGCTAAATATGCGTAAAACTCAACCAAAAAAAAATACTATCCTACGTCTTACAGTTAGCCTCATCAGTTCCTCGTCTGCCACTAGATCATCACGACGGACCATCCGTCTCGAGTCATGTATGCACTCCCTCGACTAATACACGTAAACCCCGGGTGAACACCCTCTACTCTCTACGGTCACGCCAACCGGTAAACCAATTTCCCAACTCGCGCTAAGATTTCAAAAAGGTCCGACATTTCGAAATCTCAACTTTCTCCTCGTGTCTTCCTCAATACAGTATTTCCATTATGTGTCTCTTTTATTGTCTCTAACAAAGAAGATCGGATTTCCAATTTACATCGTTGGCTTTGGTTCTTGTCAAACCAAACTTTTGATGTTACGTTTTCTCATTTCTTGTCGCGAGTTCCAAGTAATGAAGGTAGTACTTTACTTCACACTGTTTCTACTCCCGAGACAAGTATGCTATTACTTTTACATCGTTCCTCAATACTCCATTAAGACCTTATCTAGGAGAACCGCTTGTACACTTCAAACCCATCATACCTCGAGACAATTTCAAAACAGTTGCACCAATGAATCTCTTCTTAACTCTCATAATCTCTATTGTAAATTTTCTTCTCACTCAATACTTCATCGTCATCCGGAGTAGGTTAGCCATAGATGGTGTTACTTAGAGAATCTCTCCACAGATCCGGTAATAACCAGCACATCCAAGGAAAATTGTAGCCATAGATGGTGTTACTTAGATCCAAATATCTTATTCAGGCATTAGTAAGCTCATATGGAATCACTAAAACTCGTAGTGATCATAGTTGTCCAGAATTCCGTATTTGCAACATCCGAGTCTCGAATTCTCAGTTGGTGGCAATCAGACATTAAATCATTCTTAGAAGATACTACTGATCCATGCAACTGGTCGAGTGGATCCCCTATCCGTGGTGAGGGATACTTGGTTCTTCATGGTTATCTTGCTCAACTTATTGAAATCAATGTATAAACGGAGATAACCGTCTCTCCTTCCGCAATTGGTGTTCTTCATAACAACTTCAAATCAAGAGTTTAAGATATATTCAGAGTTCTCCATAGCATTTCACTAATTCTAATGAACTTTTTTTTTCCAATAAGTTCTCACCATTGTTCCTTCACTTGTTTCTCCAACTCATGACTCTTCATAAGTGTCATTCCATACGGCGCCTTAGATATCGAAATTGAGTCGAGCTTGACCTTAGAGGAAAAATCCACATTTTGACGTATTGGGACTCCGGGGTATCTCGGGTTTCGTCTTTTCTTCTCCCTTCACACAATGTAATAATCGACACAACCTTGCCTTAACATTGGTCAAGTAGTCCACCCCGATCTGTTGAGGTGACGTCCATCAAACACGTGGTATATTACTTCTTTAGCTGCAATGTTCACCGTCCTCTTTTAAAGATCCTTCATCTCCAGAACTCGGGAGACTTGCTCTAATAATCTTTTTAAGGTTTCACACTTATGTGAAGTCATGAAGGTCCAAAGTGCAGGACTTAATCACGCCTTATAATATATTAGTATTACCTTCTTCGTATTCTACCAAAGCTTGCCTCATTCCTTCGAGTAGGTGTAGAACTTACTCTCTTTTCTTATGTAACGTCCAATCGACCGTAGAGTTTCTAACCTCAATCTTTCATGTATTTCTTGTACATCTCACATCGACTTCAACTTCAAAACTTCAGTCTTCCCTTACTATTGTTGGTCACCTTATGTATTTCTCGGTATCCTATGTACAACTACAATGGAAGTCTCATCTTACGGTTGATCCACTAGCTTTCCTTACCATGATCAAACCTTAAAAGTTGTAACCCGTGGCGTTCCCCCATATGTCAATCCCATGACCTAAGAAGGTCGCGTGAGATCGTTACAATCTCCTCCTCGGAGGTCTTGTTATAACTACTTGTTTGCACTCGTTCAACATTATTTGATTTAAGACAAACGTGCGTCCATTGATGTACCTCTTTACTACTGCATTGATCCACCGCAATACTTCAAGCTCTTGTTCCCGATCCTATATGTTCCATAGTCTTGTTTACTCTTCCCGTCTACACACACCAATAGATAACCCGCACTTGTGTGTTCTCAGTTGTCACCGATTAACTTGCATCTGATCTTCTCCGAAGTTAACGACTTACCCTCCTACCATACTTCCATGCTACCATACTCCTGAAAGGATACCCTCTTGGGGTACTTGCCTTAGCTTCACTAGCTCATTTTACTGTGCTTCAACTCCGTTGGCTCTTTCTACGCTCCTCTCTTCCTGCCGCTTCTGTAAGATAACCATACCTACCCAGCTCTCTCGTCTCATATGTCCCACCTTTATAGGCTTAACTGGTCTTCATAATGTTCTGCAATTGCACTCCTCAAATATTCTGACATTAATAAGCCTCCACTCGCATCCTTGGTTGATAACTTAAGTTCTTCGATCCAGCTCCTTGTTTCCTCTTTCAACTTCTGAAGATCATCATCCACACACACTTCCTCCTTCTTAGCGTTGCTTAGTCGCATCACAGTGACGGAAAACGGTTGACTCCACAAGGTAATTCTATTATGCGAACTTTCACCATGTGATCCTCCTCGTAACTCTCATATGTCTAAATAAGTTGCCCGCTTAGGATCTCACAAAGATCGTCACTTCACCCTCTGGTACCTCCGTAAGCTTAACTTATGGTTCTCATAAATCTTTCCCAAGGTCTTTTCATCTTGACTCTCATGCTTAGGAGCGTCTATGGAAAACTCGTCTTACTTAGAACACCACCTTTATCCTCGAGCAGGAATGCAGTCCTCTCTACTTGATTAGCACCTTTAGTTCATCGGCACCATACTTGGAAAAACTTTAAGTTCGTTGTCTCTAGTTGCCTCATTGATGCTCCTTCATTGTTTCCTTGGTACCACTCTCATGTCTTCATGTCGTTTTTATTTGGTATAGTCTCCATCTTGGTTTTGCTTAAGTTGACTCGAGGTTCTCTTCCACTTGTTTGTCCTTCGTTTCGCCATCTTTAATCTTCTTCTTCGACGTCCTCTTAAAGGAGTCCGGGAAATCACCGGGGTGCTTGCGAAAACTTGATGCTCAACTTCATAACTTGAGCATACTTATCTTCGTATGTATACTATCTTAAGACAAAAGGCATTGTCTATGGGGCGATGATAGCTTGCTATCATCTTAGCTATAAGGTCCACTATCACTAATATGATATTAGTATACCATATGTTTATAAATATATATATATATAAAGATATAAACGTCATGCTACTACTATAAACGTAATCAGTCCATAAACAATTTACAATTCAACAAACATATATAGTCCAAAACATCCTAAGTCCACAAATACATATCTACATATATACATATATATATATATACATATATAATATAATAATCAATAACTACGTCGCCGAGATCCGCGGAGGAAGTGGTGGTCCTGTACATTCTACCCCAACTGACTCATGCACATGATTTGAAAACGAAATTCATTTCTTTAAAACTCAGAACCCTTTAGAGTTCTGTTTATTTTTATTCGGCCTTTAGAATATTGCGAGTGCCATTGTTGTCAACCTAGGGCTCTGATACCACTTTTGTAACACCCCGAATCTGCAGGACTCGGGATGCTACGGGCGGAGACCTCACAATGGGTCCCGACCCTTAGCCTGACAACAATTTCACCGGATCTTGCAACAAGGCACAAAAAAAAGGCCAAAACCGAAATACATTTTTATGCAATGTTATGAAACCCGAAAATAAAAGAAAGGAAAGACTTCAGCCGTCCTTACAACAACATCAACATAATATATAATAACAACAACACAAGGACTCCAAAACCCAAAATAACCTAAGATGTACGGAACCCCGGCTGCCCACTCCTCCGGATCACTCGGCCACATCCTAACCTGCACATCAACTACAACAATCGGTATAAAACCGTTAGCTCACATTCTATGCATTATAAGAATAATATGGCACAAACACACATAGGAACACAAACACACAACATGCTCATAAACATACACATCCGTTACTTATTATCTTTTTAGGTTATTCCATATCTAATTCATTCGTTCAAGTGTGACACGAGAGTCTTATAACTCTCGCCTTTGTCCCCGTGTAACTAACAGGAGTGTGGCGGCGCCCAACCCATATACCCTGAGGGAGTGATGAAGAAGCCCGCCCGTATACCGTGTATGGCCTGGTCGCAGAGATCCCCCCAGTCTCCCTCGGGAAACTGAGCGGTGATGTCACCGCCCGATAATAATAATAATAGTAGTAACGATGGGCCAATAAATAAGATCAAGTAAATCCTAATCCATTTTCATGCTTAAAAGCGGTAAACACACACCACCATATACATCCAAATAAGGCATAGAAGCGGCTAAGTAAGTCCGAGGAGTTACCTCGTCTCAAAGCTAACCGAAACCGATAACACTCTCCGAAAGAACATAACCAAAGCTTGTTCAAGACAAGACACGATAATCAACAACTACTCACGCAAGCTAGGAGTCCTTAGACTTCTAGTACTATATACTCATATTAGGTCATACACTCTCATAATCTAGGGTATGCTCCTAGCCCTCAAAACTCACAAGATCTCAACGAACACAAACTCACAACTTCAACAAAGCGCACAAGATAACATACACACCTCAATCCTTAGAATGTTCAAACTATCCTCGAATCCTCACCTAAAGTTCAAAGCCACTACTTGGTATTTCCATTAAGTTATGCTAGATCCAACCTAGCATGGTACTATTACTAAATAATACTATATCGAGAAAGAGGTACTCATACAAAGTCGATGGCGGAGGAGGATCTACGGATGTGGAGAATGGATTCGTTGATCTATACCGGGCGCTTCCGGACCTAAACCAAAGCTAAGGAAACTTAGCTTATATGCTATATTTGATTTTAAATTATATAATATATAATATATAACTCAAAGGTAAAACTCGTTTTTCAAACGTCAACTTTCAAATCCCGTAGTAGAAAATCCAAGGTTAAAACAATAAGAACATTGTCCGGGACAAAATATACGATTATATAAAGATGAGTCAAAACCCGTAATCAACTTTCCCGGAACAATATGGTACTCAAGAAACTTGACCATTTTCTAAAATAAGTTTTATGCCAAATCCATGATTTATTCACAAGGGCAAAACTACACATTTCAAAACATAGGGTCAAAACTATAATTATACAAATCAGCAGGGGCATTAAATGCACTTCCAAAAGAGTGGGTCTAATCTGCAAATACAAAACATGGGCACTATTTGTAATTATACCAAAATTGTGGGGCCAAAATTATAAACTGAAAAAGAACCCTTCATCACCCTCTGCTGAACGCGAAAAGGAAAGGGAGAAGGGCTTGGGAGACGGCGGCGCTGGAAGGGAGCAGGCTGAAGGCCGGGGTCGGTGAGGCGGCGGCTCCAGGCATCGCCTCCGGTGGCAGCGCGGAGGAGGGGACATCCTTAGCCCTCTTCCGGCGACGGTCGCAAAGAACCCGGCTGGGTAGCGCTACACAACGAAGCGAAGAGACCAAGGAGGAGGAAGAAAAGGGGAGGCTGCTGATCTTCGTGCCGGCAGCTCCGGTGGCTCGAGGCGGTGGCCTCTAGTGGTTCCCGATGCTGCAATCTCCTTTCCACTGGTGGTGCAGCCTCCAATCGATCCCAACCGAGGCAACAGAGGGGGACGAAATTCGGAGAGAGCTAGAAGAACGAAAAGGAAAGGAGAGTGAGAGAGAGCCGCAGCTCACCAGCAAGGGCGGGGCATGGCGGATCCGGTGGCCTGAGGCGGAGCGACTGCAGCGTTCCGTTGGGATGAGGCGGTAGCGGGGAGGGCTAATTCGGCTCTCCTCTGATGGCTGGTGAACCGTTTGATGGTTGCTCACACACAGCAATGGAAGGGGAAAACAGAATGGGGTAGGAAGGGTGGAGTGAGGGAGGCTTGTGAGGTCAGGAGGGTGTAGGTGAGTGAGTAGGGCACAGGAGAGGGAGGCCAGAGGTCGGAGCTGCTCAGCTCTGCCCTGTCAACGAGGGGTCGGGAGGCCAGGGGTCGATCCCCTCAGCATTCGTCCGTAGGGCCAAGAGAAGAAAGAAGAAAAAAAAAGAAAAGAAAAGAAATGGTGGAAATAGAAATAAATAAATAAATAAAATATAAGAAAATAAAACGGGATTTTCGAGTCGGGAAAAATTTCCGAACTTCCCGAAAATAAACCCAAAATATAATCGTACTCGGGAATTTTATTTTTACGTCTTAAATCACTTTAATATATATATATATATAAGAATTTATATAAAAAGAATATCGATAGAAGTACGCGAGAGGGAAAATGTCGAAACTGGGCATTACATCTAAGGCTTTGATCTCTTCATTGCAAGCCTCCTCAACACCTTCCTCCATCAAACTTAAGGTAAGAACCTTCTCCAAGGGGTCCTTGATCAAGATCGAGCTCACAACTTCTCTAGACTCCTCTTGCTCGACAATGTTGAACACATCTTCATCAAGGGTTGGCCCTTTCATCATGGTGGACAACTTGAACTTGATGTTCTCTTCTCCAATGTTGAAGGAGAGAATCCCATTCTTGCAATCCACTAGGCATCCGGAAGTGGCTAGGAAAGGTATTCCTAAGATGATGGGAACGGGATAGTCCGCCGGGATGTCCAAAACAACAAAGTCAATCGGCACATAGAACTTCCCTAGTTGCACCGGAATGTCCTCCAAGATTCCAACCGGGTGAGTAATAGAGCAATCCGCCATGTAAAGGGTCATCTTGACCGGTTTAGGCTCTCCTAGCCCAACCTTGTTGTAAAGTGCAAGCGGTATGATGCTCACACTTGCCCCAAGATCACAAAGGGCTTCATACTTCACCTCTCCTACGCCAATTGGGACACAAAAGGAACCCGGATCTCTTAGCTTAGGAGGCATCTCCTCCTTCATTGTTTGGATTAATTCCGAGGACCTCTTTGTCATTCTTATCTCCCCATACTCCTCCAACTTCCTTTTGTTGGAGAGTATCTCCTTCAAGAACTTGCCATATGCCGGCATTCCTAAAATAGCATCCATGAACGGAATATTAATATGCAATTTAGACATAAGTTCAAGGAATTTACCAAAGTGATTGTCTAAACGAGCCCTTGCTCGTGATTAAGGGAATGGTAGTGGCGGTTTGTATGGAGGCGGTGCCACATAAGTTGGCTCAACATCCTTGCCCTTGCCTCCATCTTCTTGCACTATCTCTTCTTCATTCACCACTTGCTTTCCTTTAGCATTCTCCTTGGGCAAAGGATCTTTCATACTCAACCCGCTCCTCGTTGTAATGGCCAACACTTGGCCTCTTGGGTTGTCTTCGGTTCTTCCGGGAAGCTTTCCCGGATCTCTATGGGCTTCACCCGCCTTTTGGAACACTTGTGCTTCCAACACCTTTTGAGCCTTAGAGATGGAAGTCACGGTGCTCTCAAGACCACTCAACCTTCCAAGCAATTGCTCATTCATCATTTCGGTCCTATCCTTTGGAGGTTGAGTAAATCCGGGTGGAGGTTCTTGTGAAGCTTTTGGTGGTGGAGTTGTGCTTGTAGAAGCGGGAGGGTTCAAGGCTCCATCCGGGTTAGAGTAGGAAAACCCGGGATGGTTGTGGTTAGGCCGGTAATTGTTGAATTGCCGGTTGTTGTTGAAGTTCCTTGGGCCTTGATAGTTGTTGTAATTGCCCCTTCCCATGTAGTTCACATCTTCCTCCTTGGAAGATAAGTTAGCTTGCACTTGCACTTGAGGGGTTGCTTGGTTCTTCAAAGTTGTAGCACACAACTCCCTCAAGGACTTCAATTCATTATTGATGGCATCAAGCTTGAAGTTGCTCATGGTGACTTCACTCACCTCATATGCTCCCGCCTTTCTCCCTTCACTCTTCCTATGGGAGTATTTCTCAATCACTAGAGCTTGTTTCTCCACAAACTCCCAAGCTTCATCTACATGCTTCTCCATGAAAGTCCCACCGGAAAGAGATTGGAGCTTGAATTGGCTATCTTCATCAAGTCCTTTAAAGTAGATCTCCAATAGCTCAATTTTTGGTATACCATGGTGTGGGCAATCTAGGAGAAGATCTTTGAACCTCTCCCAAGACTTGAACAAGCTTTCTCTATCCTTCATCACGAAGGCATTGATCTTCCCTCTCAACTCGGTAGTCTTGGAAGGTGGGAAGAACTTAGTCAAAAACTCGGTTGTCATCTCCTCCCAAGTACTAACTCGCCCTTGTGGAATAGATTGATACCAAGCCAAGGCTTTATCCTTAAGAGAGAAGGAAAAAGCCCTAAGCTTATGGTTGTTGCTCTCCAATCTTGGCGGTCTAAGAGTCTCCATCAAGATCTCATAGTTCATCAAGTGTTGATGAGGAGACTCTCCTTCCATCCCTCCAAATTGATTATGCCGGATCATTTGTAGAACTTGAAGGCGGAGTTCATAATTGTGGGTTGCGGGATCTCCTAAGTTCACACCCGGACGGTGTGCTCTTTGTGCCGGATCCATACGTCTCCCCAATGTTTGTGGCTCTTCAATTGCAATGGGTACAACCCTAATATTTGCCGCCGGCTGCGGTTGTGGTGGAGGAGGTGGAGGTTGTTGACGATTAAGCTCTCCTTGTACAAGGGCTTGCCTAATCTCATCAATCTCCCTCCTAGTTGCTTCTTGCCTCTCATTGGCAAGTCTCCTCTCTTCCTCCAAGAGCTCATCTCTTAGCCTTATTTGCTCTAAAGCTTCATCCAACTCAGCTTGGAGATCTCTTCCGGCCATTTATTTTCCCCTTTTAATGCTCTTGGATCTAGATCTAAGGGTTTTCTCCGGTTCGGGATCGAATGGAGCTAAATCCTTTCCACGAGATCTTCGCATACACCTAAAGAGTGAGAGATGTCCTGAAAAGCAAAGACACAAACCAAAGAGAGATCAAAAGCAACAAGAAAGATCTACACTATAAACAATCACAAAATAGACTCAATCTAGACCTAGTCCCCGGCAACGGCGCCAAAAACTTGTTACGCTAAGAACGTGTGTACGCAATAAGCTTTAAATTTATACTCGTTATATTTCTCCTAACTCCTAGCGAACCCGCAGTGTACGGGACGTTTGTAGTAGGGATAGTATTCCGAGGTCGAACACAAAGACTAAGGTGAGATTGATTCGATTTATGATTAAGTTTAGTGAAGATCTAGGTTATAGAAAAGAGAAAGAAATAAAGAAATGAAAACCTCAATGTTTTTGGTTGGCTTTTAGGTGATCAATCAAGGACCACAAATGATGCAAAGTAAACAATCAACTAAGCTAACGAATCAACACAAACAAACAAGCTAAACACGAGATATGAATCAAGAAAGAAAGCGGATTCTAGGGGTTGGAAATTCCGGTTATGGCATAGGACTCAAGCTATCTAATCATTCCTTGGATTAACTATGATATGTTGGGAGTGAGTGTTTCTAGATTGGGATCAATCACCGGGTAGGTCTCATGGTCCATTAATCCGTTCCTAAGGTCTTATCACCGGGTAAGTCTCTAAGAACCTAAGGGACGAAATTCTACACAAACCGGATTGTCACCTAGGGATCTAACCTATCCTTACCGGGTAAGTCTCGGAAGGGTCAGTCCTAAACAACTATCCTAGCACACTTAGTCCAATGGCGGCTTATGAGGCTCACCACTACCTAGGGTTTGGCATCTTTGAAATCTAAGAGTAAGAATCACCGGGTAGGTCTCTTCTAACACTTAGTTGCTAACACTAGGTCACCCTAGGGTAGAATTAACTCAACAAACACTAGGATTTCAACATTCTAACAATCTAAAGCTAAATCCATCGAACCAGGGAGAATCACGGGCTGTTCTACACCCTCCACGGCCGTGGAATGGCAAGAACTGGTCGTGGACTCCAACAGAGGCTACGTTCAAGTAAGTGACTCATCCAAAGGCAAATCTAAGTCCATCCTATCATAGCCCTAGCCATAACCATCCTTTCCTTACCCTAGAATCACATCTATTTAGCCTACAACATTCATTCTAATAATCGAAATCATCAAACATAAAATCATAGCTTCCATTTGCAAGATTATAAAGAGAAAGAGATGAACAAGTGAAGTAAACAAAACCAAGCTGAAATTTAAGTTTGAAATGACTCACAACCCTTCCAAAAGAAGGTTTAGATGGTTCATACAACTCTAGAAATCGATTCCGAAGTTCTTGACTACAAAAGCTATCAAGGTCTAATGATGGTGTGCTCTTCTCCTTCCTCTCCAATGGAGCTCTTCTTCTCCATCAATGGTGTTTTCCTCCTTAGAGAATCTTCTTGTTGTGGTAGTGAATGTGGGATTGGATGGTGGAATGGAAGATGAAAAGATGCTTCTCTCAGCCAATGCAGGACCACTTTTATACTACAACTTTGCAAGAGCTGGCCAAGAGATCGTGGTACAGCTGTCACAACCGCCTGGCAAGAACCACGGTTGGTTCCACGGCCGTGGACCTTCAGTGAACCGTGGTTTGGTGCTTCAGCGTTGCCTTGGTTCATTAAGCTTTGATTTGGTGCATGGCTTGTGTTGGCAAGGTTCCATGAGTCCTCCTTAGCCCTTAGCTTGCGTTCCAATGAGTCCGAGGGTGTGTCATCTAGATGAACGATCCTCAAACGCATCGTTTAAGCTCCTAATTTTCCCAAAATACCTACAAAGCAATGCAAGAGTCCGTGTAGATGTCTATCTCGACAAAATACGTGAATTGAGTGCAAACGTCGTGAACTAGTGCTAAACCATGCATGAATGAGTGAGAAATCTATCTAAATGACTACCTAAACCTAAGTCATAAATCGTGTTATCAATAGGTATAGGGGAAATTAGGACCAGGTTCATCAATAGTTTTGTCTTGCTCTTGATTATTAGGGTTTGGTGGAAGCATTAGTCTTGCCTCATTGTATATGAAAATTTAGTCTTTTATTGCTTACGTGTTTGGCCGTATATTAACTTTGATGTAAGTATGCATTTTTATGTTTGACAAAATTCCTCAATGTATCAATAATATTCATTAGGGGGTTGTAGCAATCTTGAGTTTGGAATCAATGGTTGTTTATAATGATTAAGAAGTTTTGTAAGGATACTTTAGTTTGGCTTTACTTAACACTTGTTTATACTAAGCAACCAATGGTGATTTCTAATTAGTATTCATGTGGGGGTTGATTTCCATGGTTATGTCTGGTTGTACGCCAATGGATATAAATACGCTAGTATATCTTATTCCAATCTAATACATTTGAAGTGTTAAAAAGATGTTGAAAGTGAAGGTGCAACAACAAGCAAAATTTAAGAGGAAAATAATACTCTTAACGAGGAGTCTAGTGTGGGAAAGCCATGGCTGATTTGAGAAGATGAAGGCAACCGCCGTCTTGCAATTAGACTCGATAATGAGGTTTGAAAGCCCGCGAGCATGGGCCTCTTGAAGAGCCACTCTAATAGCCTGAAGTTCAGCTTCAAGAGGAGTGATGGATCTATCAAAGCTAGCCACAAAGGCACCCATAATATCATCATAGCAATTTCTAGCAACCCTAGCTATAGAAAACTAGTTCTCAATTGAGACACAAGCGTCGATGTTAATTTTGGTGAATGGTGCGAAAGGCTTTGTCTAAGATTTGATGTCTTGGCCCGAGCAGGAAGAGCACACTTAAGATTATTTGTGTTGACTTCACTCATAAGCGGGCGGAATCCATCTTTGAGGGAGTCAATGTTGGGCTTTGTGCATGTGAAGAATTAAACGTTCCTTGCTTTCCATGCAATCCATGCACAAGTGAAGAATTATTATGTAGCTCAAAGATGAACCCCACCAACCTCCTTTCGAATCAGGTAAAATGGATATGTAGATAGTTTATGTGGGGCTCGAGATAGATCTTTGGACATCCTTAGAAATTTACACATTTAAGCTCAAATATGGGGCTCGAGAGATGCAAAAGAATGGTTCATTACACCATTCCATAAACCGTCTTTGTCCTAGTTGAGAAAGATCGGTCTATGACTATTCAATAAGACTGTTCTTTCGCTTGTTCTTTTTCACAGTTGACAATTAACGATGTAAGCCCGCTCCATGAGACCGCTTTGTCATTTTTACCCTAGACCTTCCTTTTGGGCGATGGTGTTCTTGGCGTTTTTCTTTCGCTCGTTCTTCTTGTAGTTGGCCCATTATAGAGGGTGTTTTTTGTCGTGTTCTTTCATTGGAGTATTGTTCTTTTGAGGAAATGATTGTTATGTATTCACCACACTACGACTTTGATTCGGTTTTGACTCGGGTTCGCCTTTGAGGGCGTTTTTTCCATCAATTTAAGTCATGATAGCTTCCTTAACAACTACAAGACTTTACAAAAGAAGTAGACATCCAATTATCCTTTGTCCTTCCTCCCAATTTTTTCCCTATCACTAGTGATTACTTCTGATCCTAAGCACCCATTTTCCATTCATAGAGAAATCTAATTGTTAAAATCAATAAAAAGGCACACATTCAAGATATGATAAATGACTCTAATAACTAAACATGTAAACATGCTATAATGTTTTATAAACAAGTTGAAGTTTTTTAAGGTTTTCTAATATTTATATACATTGTGTCATTGTCTCATTGATCATTTATTATTTGATCTTTATTGTTCTTCTCGAACTAAGACTAAATGACTCTAATAACTAAACATGTAGACATCCAATTACAATATTGAAGTCGCTTGTCTTATTGTCATTGAGATCAAGTCTTAGACCGTTGTTGAATCCGCATAATAGGTAATCGCTAAGGTCGCATATCAATCTAACATTGAGTCATTGATATGACATGTCGGACAATAATAATATAATTTAGGTAATCAATATTGAGCTTTATCTATGTTTTATCAATAACTAGTTTGCAAATGAGTTACTATTGGTGATCAAATATGGTTATTAATTTTGTACATAACATTGTACCTAACAAATCCATGCAAAACACGAGATATTGAGATAGCATATATTAAAAAAAAAAAAAAAAAGCCCAACCATTTGTTTTGAGTGATTTTTATGGTGAGTAGTATTTTGATAATTTTAAATTAGGTTTTTAATGCATATCTATAACATTTTAAAACCATAAATATTAAATAAACTTATTATAATAAGTGTGATTAATGGGTTGTAAGATTTAGCAAATATATAAATCATTATGTATACTTATAGTTTTTATTATTTGATATTTTTCCATAAATATTATAACTTACTTTTGAATAATTATAATATCATTGTATAATAATGCCATGATATTATTTATTTTATCAAAAAGCAATTGAGTTAATGGATAAGATGACACATAAGATAATCACATGCTAATTTATTATACTTATACTTCCAAAGTTAATGCCATAATAGTATAGTTATAATTCTTAATTATTATTATTATTATTATTATTATTATTATTATTATTATTATTATTATTATTATTATTGGTAAATAGTTATAGTTTGGCAACTCTGCCAGGCTACCATCATTTTGAGCATATTTTAGTGAGTTGTAATTTTTTTTGATAGTTTAGAAATATTTTATTATAGAGGCGACGGCAACTGTCTGTCTGCATTGAAATTGACATTAAATATAAGAGAACTTATAAGAAAATAAAAGAAGCCCTGAAATAAATTAAGATTCTTTTTTTTTTTGGTAATGTGAATTACCAAAAAAAATGTTTGTTGTAAGGCAGAAAGTGGTTTAGAGAAAGAAGCAGTAGGTGGGTGAGGCATGGTGTGTCGGAGGTAAATAACTGTAACTGCAGGCCTGTTAATCATTGTTAGTAAAAATTAATCCAACTATACACAATAATTTATGTTTGAATAAATAATAATTAGGAAAAATAATGTTTGTTGTAAGGCAGAAATTGGGCAGATAGTTGCATGATTGGGAAAAGTAGGGACAAAAAGGAATCTGTCATATCGTATCAGATCAATTTTTTTTTTTTTTTTATACAAAGGTAAACCAAACAAGGAGGATCAACATTTAAAAGTTGACCGTCCTAAAGTATCCTTTCGGATGAGGTCTTCAACGTCCCGCGGAAGGCTCCCGTCATTAGTGTCCAAGCAATGACCAAGTGATGCATGTTTTGCCAGCCTCGAGTGTTCCACGTCTTCTCCCAAGGTGTAATTGTTCCGATTTTTGGATCCTTCTCGCTTTTTTCGGTTTTTGATTGTGGTGTTTTGTATCGTTTCCTTTTTTAGTTTTTCTATTTGCATGACGGTTTGCCCGTTTGCCGGTTGTCGGCCTCTCGATACACCAATATCTTTGGTGTAATCGAGCCTCTTACCTTCTTGATCAAAACAAAAAATGACCTAGTGATGCGAGCTTATCTGCGACTACGTTGATTTCCCTATTAAATATGTTGGACTCTAACTTGGCTACACCTTGAGATCAAAATAGAGATATCAGAAATTATCGTATCCGCTTCCCATGGCGGTTCCCAAATCTGATTAACTGAATTAATAAGTTTCAAGTTATCTCCCTCGATTTCAATGGTTTTAAATCCTAGGCTTAAGGCCTTTTGGAGGCACTCTCTTAAAGCGTAAGCTTCTCCTTGAAGAATAGTTGTTGCTCCGCATCGACCTATTCCGGTAGCGAGTGTTAGAGCATTGTAGTCTCGAATGATGAAACCAAAGGCACATTGGTCATTAGAATTTTTTGAGGCATCAAAATTAATTTTAACAGAGTTCACGCTTGGTCTCTTCCATTTTATGTTTTTTGTTTTTCGTCTTTGCTTTGTAGGTCCCGTGCTATAGGTTGTTGTTTTTGGATTAGCCTCGTCTCACTCTTTAATTTGTTTTATGATCAACTGATTCAGATCAGGTGAAATATTTTTCTTGTTAAAAATTATTTGGTTTCTCGTTAGCTAGATATTCCATCATGTGATAATGTCCATTACTTTGTGGCATCTTGTGTCACAGTTTTGTAGGAGCGTTTTGACTATACTATTACTTATATTGTGTAGAGTGTACGGGCATTTGAAGAAAAGGTGCATAACACTCTCTACCGGGTGTTGGCAAAGTTCGCAATGCATTAAGACCGGAACTTTTTGTTTTTCTAAGTTTTCTTTTGTTGGGATGTCATCGAGGGATAACTTCCATAGGAAATTTTTTTACTTTCGCCATTATATTGATGTCCCATATCCATGTCTTGTCACCATTTATTGCCTTATGCCGTTTTTGGATAAGGCCCATTGCTGAATTGGTAGAGAACCATCCTTTTTCGTTTGGCGCCCAATATAATTTGTTTTGTATTTCATTTTGCGGTAGGTTATACGTGTTTAAAGTTCTTATGACGTCAGGTGGTAGTAGACTAGCTACTTGCATAATTCTTGTTGGTTCCATTGTTTGTTTGATATAAACTTGCTTACTAGATCGTTTGTGTTGATCAATGTTTTATCATTTACCATGTTTTCTAGGGGTTGGTCGTTTATCCATCGATCTTTCCAGAATCTAATGGTTTTTCCATCTCCAACGTTCCATCCGCTGCCTTTCTCAAAGTCTTCTTTCAAGTTTATTAGTTTTTTCCATTGTCAAGACATGTTATTTTTAGGTTTGTAATTCCATAAACATGTTCATTTGAGATATTTCTCCTCGATAGTTTTTACCCATATATTGTCTAGTTCTGCCATAATCTTCCATAATAGTTTCATTTGTAAGGTTTTATTGATATCTTTTGCTTTCCTAATTCCTGTTCTCCCAAACATTTTTGGTTTGCATATTTTATCCCAGGTAATCAGGGGGTGAAAATTTGGTCCCTTGTTCCAGTAGAAAGATTTATTTATTTGATCAAGTTTTTTATGTATGCTAGTCGGGAGCATGAATGATTGCATCAGGTAGCTTGGTTTTGCATTTAGGTTAGCTTTTATCAAGGTTACTCGTCCTTCCTGTGAAAGGGATGATGCTTTCCATTTTCTTAGTTGTTGTTTGGCCTTTAATATAACGCTATTAAAAGTGTCTTTGTTAACTCGCCCGTTTATAATTGGGCATCCTAGATATTTTTCTAGATCGTTTGTCACTGCAATACCCATTTGTGAATGTATTCTCATTCCGGTTGTCGGGTTTACATTACTTGTTGTTTGGAATGCCGATTTGTGGTAGTTAACCACCTGTCTTGAAACCAAACAATAGTCGGTTAAGACGTCTGAAATCATATTGCTAGCTGTAGTTGTTGCCTTGGTGAAAATTATTATGTCATCTATAAATGCCAAAAAGGGATAATTGAACCGTTTTTCAAAATTGGGAATCCTGTTATTTTCTGGTTCTCATTGCTAGTTCTTTGTATGTTTCTAGTTAGAATTTCAGCCCCTAGGTTGAACAACAAGGGAGATAATGGATCTCCCTGGCGTAAACCTCTCTTTGGGAGGATAATGTTTGTTGGGGAATCATTTATTAGTAAGGAATAGGAAACTGTGGAGATACATTCTTCAATCCATCCTCTAAATTTTTCTCTAAATCCGAATTTAGATAAGATTGCTTTGGCCACTCCACTTTATCATATGCCTTTTCCATATCGAGCTTGATTGCCATGAATCCGTCTTTTTCTTTTTTGGAGCTAAATCCATGGAAGACTTCGTGAGCAATGAGCACATTATCGTGTATTGATCAATTTCGGATAAAAGCCCCTTGTAGGGGATGATTTAGTTTTGGGAGATAATCTTTTAGCTAGGATTTTTGCAATGATTTTGTACACAGTTGAGCATAGGTTAATGGGTCTATAGTGGTTAGTTGTTTTGGATATATCAGATCAAATCTTTACTTCTCTCAAGGAAATCAAATTGCGCATATAGTTTTTTTCAATAGTTTTTTTTTTTGCATAGATTTAGTTTTTTGGATAGTTTTGTTAGAAGATTTTGTGAATTTTTAAAGGGTTGATGATGTACCGGCTAAAATCTCAAACAGTCACAATAACCACGCACTTCGTGTGCGTAGTTGAGAGGGTCCTCAATTACGCATATGGGATGCGTAGTTAGAGTCAATAAAACAAATAAAAAATTTCAACTACGCATATGGGCAACGTAGTAGTAGTTCACAAAAAAAAAACATTTGAAAACTATTACTATGCTTCCCATATGCGTAGTTGAGGATCTTATCACCTACGCACGCGAAGTGCGTAGTTGTGGTGACTAATAGAGATATTCATCGGTACATTTAGAATCCATGTTCTTAAAATCTAATGAAAAAGTTAAGAAAGTGTTTGGTAAAAAGAGAGTTTTGGATAGTTTGTTGGGTGAAATTACATAAAAGGGCAAAGTTGGAAGAACAAATCAATTTTATGTACATGCTTTTTAAGGAGAAAGTTGGAAGGAGAAAAGGTAATCTACAAAGAAAGCTATTGAAAGCTATTTGGACAAAGCTTTCAAAATCTCACGGTAAAGCTTTTGAAAAAGCTGAAGCTTGACATACCGAACACCAAAAAGATTTTAAAATTGAAAAATCTATAAACAAAGATCTTTACAACGTCTTGTCGAACCGGACCTTAATTTTATATGTGTTATTATACTAAGACTCGGTTTTTTAATCGATACATATGGTCGATTGTTTATTGTAGGTATTGCGTTCTTAAAAATTATTTATTAAAAGCTTAATTTCAAGTAAAAATGTGTGTGGTTGTGGAAATGATGACCCATAGAATATGGGACGTGTTATATACACAACACTCAAATTCACAAGGACTAACAAAACTCGCAAGGTCCCAGCGCCTATCTTGAGCTGGCAGATGGCGTCGGCGTCCACAATATATATATATATATATATATATATATATATATATATATATATATATATATATATATATATATATATATATATATATATATTTATCTAGCGTCGGCGCCCAAAATAATACATGGTTTTAAAAAATTTTAATAGGCGTCTATTGTTTTGCAAAATTTTCTATCTCAATTTAGACGTCGGCACCCAATTATTTTTTTATTAATTTTTTTTAAAAAAAAAAATTGTGTTCCGGCTCCTAACGCTAACAGATTGCTAATATTTTTACGTTACTAAATCAATGTCCGGATATTTAGCTTTTTGATAGAATATTTTGTCACGGTAAAGGCCTCAAACATAAGAAAATGAGCCGAAATAAGTGGGCCCAATGGAATAGCTATGGGTCCGCAATTGTTTCTATCATGCAATTTGGCCAATGGCTTTCCAACAAGCTAGATTAATAAATTCATAGGGGTCATGCTACTCAAACTTTCAATAATTTTCTTTCAATAAGTTGTTTTTATTTTTATTTAAAATTTATTTTTCCCTCCAATATCCTATTTCTCTAACTTATTTTAATCTTCGTATTCAAATTTAACCCTCACATTTTTGTGAAATTCACATGCAGACTTATCGGTATACGTATTTTAAGGTACAATTTCTCCACAAAATAATCATGTGACACATATTTTTCTTGATAATAGATTCTTAATTTTGAGGTTATGTCTAGATTTAAAACTCTAAGTTTTGGTATTTTAGGAATGTTCTTGATGAATGAAAGGTTGAATCATGTTAGAAATGTACGAGTTAGTGTTATATGATAACAAGTTTGGACAGAACAATCAAAATTTGGATTTACAAGCAAATGAAAATTTAACCCTCAACGTGGAACAATTTAATCCACACTGATAGTTACGGAATTAAGTTTCGAAATTAAAGTTTCGAATATAAAAAGTCAATTATAAAATAGCCGAAATACTTAATAGTCTTCATAATGGTGTCGGGTCCTTCTAGCCGGAAACACGGATGTCATCGCCATCCGGGGGCGTATCACCGTGGAAAAAGCTTTTCTAGCGAAAAAACTAACACTTCACGTAAAAGTTGAAACTCCGTCATTCAATTAAGCAATTTTTTTTTTATGAAATTTCCATTAGGTATTCTCGTGGTTTTGTCTTTTCCGATTGGTGCCCACCAAGTTTTATATTTTCGATTGGTGCACTTAGCGTTTTATTTTTTCCGGTTGGGCGCATTTTTTTGTTAAAAAACGTTAGTTTTTAATTTTCAACAGTTTTTTAAAGAAATAGAAGAAAGAAAAAAAAAAAAAACATTATACATTGTCGCTCTTCCCTGTGAGAGGCGAGAAGTTCCCAGAGCAGAGACGGGAGGTGCCCTTTCCGCGAGAGGCGAGACGTTACAAAGGTTCCCTTCCGACGAGGTTTTTTTGTGGTTTCTTCGGTTTTATTCATCCAATAGGGGCTCAAAATTAAGGTTTCACTTGTAGATTTCTTTTTGAAATTGAAGGTACTCTTTCTGATTTTTGTGTTTTTGTTGATCAGATAACTAGTTATTTTTGCATGTTTTTATTTGATGAGATGAGTAGATTGATTGGATGATCCTGTCGATTGTAGGTACAAAGGATTACCGAAGATTGTTAAAACTAATCCCCATGATTGTTTGAGTATTACTGTAAGTTATTTCACCTTCATCTACCGGATTGGACAATCAATTTCTTATACTTTGTGTATTAACTTTGAATGATTACCCTCTAGCCACATGATTTGTAAGATGGATTAAAAAAGTGTTTAAGTTGGTATTAAGACGTAATGATTGAGGAGGGAACATTAGTAAAGCATACAAATGAGATTTAAGCAATAATTACCTCAGCTTTTTACCTGTCACTAAGGCCATTTGCTTACCTCTGTAATACATTGATTATTGGTGACCAATTTTTTGCTTCATCAACTTGAATGGCTCATTTATTTTAGCTTGTTCTTGAACAAATTACAAGGCATAAACTACACTATTGATGCCAAATAAAACTTCATGCATCAATGCAACTCTCTAAACTTGGATAACATAGTTGCCTAGTCCACATGGCCACTGTGCGAGCCATCAATGCATCAACAACAATGTGGTATACTCAGTGGAAGTTCACTCCACAAAACATAGCTGTTCATTCTTATCCATCCTGAATTCAGACAAGAGGAACCTAGAGATAAGTTCACTCCACAAAACATAGTTGCCTACTTCTCGTTTCACCATATGCATGTTCAAAGATAAATTCACTCAATTGTGTTGTTCATAAATCAGAAACACAACAGCTTTACATAGAACCCAAAATTCAGACAACAGATGCTGAATTCGATCACAAACAGACAGAACCAAAACACACACTAGTTATCTGACCAACTAAAACCCAAAGATCAGAAAATTGATGATCCTCGGGCAAAGAAACACCAGCAAGACTAAACCTCGGAAGTGTATACACCAGAGAAGACCGAACACCTGCGACGCCCTCCCACCAGCGAAGTTACTATGAAAAACTCGCAGGATGGAACCTTTATGTCTTGCCTCTCGCCTCCTGCGAAGAAACGCCAGGGAAGAGCGACAATGTATCTGGGTTTCTTTTCCTGTCTTCTAATTTTATTTTATTTTATATTTTGCTTATAATTCGACCGAAAATAACCGGAAAGACAAAACCACGATGACATTAAACGGAGTTTCTCTCCAATTCTATTTAGTTTTTAATTGTTATATTACAATATGGTTCAAAAGAACCCATAATTAGGTAGTTGTATAAGAAGGATAACATGAGCTCAAGCCTCAAAAAGTACATGTAATAAACAAATCGAACACAATGCAGAGGAATATTTCATCGAAGAACATGTGCCTCCAGTATTTATGAGGATTTTGAGCAGCGGAAGCAAGAAAACCCTAAACAAGGATAATTCACACTAATTACAATTAGGAGCCTAAATAAGAGATATGTACAGAAAATGACCCTATACATTTGCATACTCCCCCTCAAGTTGGAGCATGAGGATCTCGAATGGACAACTTGTGCATGAGGAACGTGAATTGACTCTTGCCCAACGTCTTAGTGAGAATATCTGCTGGTTGCACATGTGATCGAATGTGATGAGTAGAAATCCAAACACCCCAAGAGTAGTCATCTATTATTGTCAAGAAATAGGAGGCCCCGGACGTGGACAGCGTCCGATAGGGACCCCAGACATCACAATGAATAAAAGCAAATGGTTCCAAAGCATGAGAAATACTGATTGGAAAACTAGAACGAGTACTTTTAGCTAAATGACATGAATCACAAACAAAAGTAGATTGTAATGCACCCTTGGAGATAGGTACACCTGGTAGATGAGGTAGAAGATGGGGTGAAGGGTGGCCCAAACGCCAATGCCAAAGAACGGGCGAAGAAGAGGTTAAAGCTGAGCAAGCACGAGACATTTGCAAAGACGGTCGAAGCCAATAGACACCATTCCACTCTTCACCGACCCCAATCAACATCATCGTAGTATGGTCCTGCAAAAGGCACAATTTATTAGTAAAACTCACGGTACAGTCCAAGTCCTGAATAAGTTGATTAATCGAGATTAAATTGCATTGCAATTTAGGAACAAGTAGAACACGCTGCAGGAACAAATTGTCTGAGAACGTAACAGTTCCTGCTTGAGAAGCAGTAGTAAGATTCCCATCAGGAAGCTGAATTTTGGAGACTGGAACATCTATGATATTGTTTAGCATGGATATATTTCCGGTCATATGAAAAGAAGCGCCACTATCGAGTAACCAAGAAGTAGAAACAATACCACTGACATTGTCAACAGGCTGAGTATTGCCAAACATGGTAACCAAAGATGTCTATTGTTCATCAGATAGAGCAGGGAATTGAGAGCGATCAACCATGGTAAGAGAAGTGGACGATTGAGCCTGTGGTGAACGTGCAGTGTGAGATGCAGCTGCTGGTTGAGAGGCATGAGAATCACGTGCTGCAACAGTACCTGGTGAACTAGCTGGTGATGGAGACGAGTAAGTGCCGGTATCATCACGAGGCTTCCCTGTAGAATCTTTGGGCCACCAGTCTGGATAACCGATCAACTTAAAACAAGCTTTCTTTTCATGACCCAAGCGGCCACAGTTGGAACAAGACGGACGCCGATGATCATCACGACGTGTAGGAGGGCGACGTTCATCACGACGGGGCTGAGACTGACGTGCCTGAACTGCAAAGATACCTCCATCAGCAGGAGCATTGCAAGCCTTGTTGATAGTGTGTTGGCGCTCCTCTTGGATTACCATGGCATAAGCCTTGTTTAGTTTAGGAAGTGGTTCTTGAGAGGCAATGTTCGACCGGGCTGTAGCGAACGAGTCATCAAGTCCAGCTAAAAATTGATGTACTTGTTCTTGCTCTCTAGCATCTGCAAGTGTGGTCGCAACATTGCACGTACAAGCATTACAAGTGCACTTAACACTAACCTGGAGATAGAGTTCATCCCAGAGACACTTTAGTCGAGCAAAGTAGTCTGAAACCGTGGTACCATTGAGAGTGCATCTGGCAAGATCATAGCGCAACTGCTGAATACGAGGACCATTCCCTATCGAGTGGCGAGTGAGAATATCGTCGTAGAATTCCTTGGCAGTTTTGAAGTAGGTTACCACCGTTTGCTGCGTGGGATCCATTGACTGAATAATCCAACCAATCATCATTGCATTAACTTGGTTCCAGTCATCAAGTTTTGCTGGATCTGTTGGCTCAGTAATTTTCCCGTTAAAGAAGCCGAGCTTTCGTCTGGCAGAGAGAGCATTGCGGAGACACAAGTTCCAGTCTTGAAAGTTGTCTTTCTTCAGAGAGAGTGCACTGATATTAAGGCCAGTGTGATCTGATGGGTGTAGATAATACGGATCTGATGGGTGTAGATAATACGGATCTGATGTATTAGGCGTAGTGGCCATAGGAGAAGAACATGTGAGGATCGAAAAAAAAATCGATCAGAGAGAACAAGAGAGGAAGGGGGAGAATTTTCAAAGAGAATCAGGTAGTTGATATTGCTCTGATTCTGCATTAATCAGTAGGCAAATATGCCTATATATACACAGCAAGCAGCGGAAGCAAGAAAACCCTAAACAAGGATAATTCACACTAATTACAATTAGGAGCCTAAATAAGAGATATGTACAGAAAATGACCCTATACATTTGCATAATTTATAACATTATGTACATACAAATGTCGTAGGTTCTACGAAATGTGTTTTATACGATTCTCATGAGCATGTTGAAGCTGGTGTGTGGCCTTTCCTTATAGTTTTATATTGCAATATTGTTGTAATAGTGTATGTCCGTGTGTTATGTAGTCTTTTCAGATAGAGGTTTTTTTTAGTATGTCTTCAAACGATCTATTATTTGCAAAAATTGAAACAAACATGCTTATTAACTATTGATAGTGTTGCTCTACTAAAATTACAAGACTGCATGAACGAGTATATTAACAATCTATTGGTAAGTCCATGTTAGAGAGACAACATCCGGAAACGAACAATTTTCACATGTCATGGGTTATGTATGAAATATGTCAATGGACACAAATTTTATTGTTGATCTTTCAACTCATGTAGGCAAAGAACGTGAGACCAGGAAGTTTGTTGAAGTCCTTGACGAAGATTATGCTGATATAACATTGGAAATGTCAAATGGGAGCTTAAGGTTCAACTCCCTTCAAAAATGTCAACACCAACAACGTTTAACTTCTCCGCGCATTTTCAGCAAGGATTTTATCAATGAAACTCGGAAGCAAGTTGTATAATCCATTCGTTTTTTTTTATTATTTCAAAATGTCTTAAAAAGCCTCAACCCGAAGATACAAATACACACCTTTTTATCATATAAAGGAGACCCATATACATGCCCAAAAGACGACAAGTTCACAGCCGACCCTAGTGTTGGGCCTTGTGGGCTCCAGCCAAGGGCTCCAACTATAAAAGGGGCGTACAAAAATATATTTAGTATATATTTTGAGTAAAATTTAAGAAAGTGTCATGTAATTTAGACTTTTTCGGTTTATATTCAAATATTTTTCAACTTTTGGATTGTACCCCTGAATTTTGTAATTTTTTAAATTATATATATTTCTACTAAAAGCTATCTAAACATTCAAAATAACTAATAATAACTAATAAATAATGTCTATTTTTGTCAAAATGTTAACTTATAAATGGTAGAAGGGTATATTCCAAAAAAATATATAAAGTACAAGGACTTCATCCGAAATTTTCTCTTTTTAAGATTTATTGCATTTAAATAAAAAGAAGTATAAATGCCTTATTGTTTTTTAGAACTACAACTCATCTTCAAATATAGGAATATGATATTTTTACTCTTCTTCTTTTTTCTTTTTTAAGTAGTATCATATTTAAATTAAAAAAAGGTATAAATCTTATATTCTTCTATTGTGATTAAAACGAAATGTCAACTAGTAATCGATATAGATTGATTTTGTGAGATGCACACAAATCGGATTTATATGGAGTTTATGCCAATTTTCTTTGATAGTTTTGATACATAAGAGTGTCAATACATAATATTGCCTAGAGCACATAAATCTCAAGGGCTGGTCCTGTGCTATAGACACCTTAGACATTCATATGATCGACATACACCTTAGAAAGGGGGTTTAAAACGACCCTAACCGGTAGCTTTTTCCTTTCACCCAAAACCTATCTCTAACAAGAAAAGCGGATCGATCCCGCCGTTGGAATGCTCTTCCTCCTCAGGCCCAATCAACAACCCTACACACCAACACCAATAATGGTCAAAACCCTAGCCGCCGGCAACCCATTAAGCCTCACCGACTCGGTTGAATCCGGCTACCATTTTTCATGCCTCCGGAAACCCCATTAAAGCCCTTGGAACTCCTCCCTCGCCGGTGGTTCGCTTCCGCAGACCAAGAGGGCCTATTTCTTTGGTTCATCACCACGACTTCGGCGTTTGGCTTCTCTCCATCGTCAATGAAGTCCCAAGGCTTATTTGCGCAGTTATTGGTTTTTTCATTCCCAAAACTGGAAAGACTGGAGATGTCCCGCTAAGTGTTTCCTGCGAAAATTGGGTTCATTTTCTCTCCAACACCGAATTATCAAGCTTACGAAGTCCAGCGATGTCCAGAAGGATGAGTATTGGGCTTCCTTACAAATCTTCTACAAAAGTAAAAGATTCACCACAAATCTTAGATGTAAAGTCCGGTTGCGAGTCTTCGATGAATGGAAGGGTCGTATTTGCACAAAAAGGTTGAACATTGCAGATCTGTTCAACTAAGGTCTCAGCGGCTGTGTTTTAGGAGCCTGAGTCTTTTGGAAGATGAGGATGTCTTCATGGTGACTTTCGAGTTCTTCAGATTGTCCAAGAAAGGTTCAATTTTTACCCCTTTCTCAACATATAGCATTCGCTCCTCCAACCAATTTAACAATTATTCTGACAAAGTTTTACTTCCTTTTATCTTCTTGAGAGGATTTCTAAAGCTTTGTACAGAATGTATGATACAATGGAGTTACTTCAAACTAGTACAAACTTGTGTTTTGGCTTGCCTGGTAAAGCAAATATCATTCCGTGGTCCGGATTTCATTGTCAAGTGGTATATCAACCTACTAAGCTTGTGTTCACTGCCTTGCTGTTTGAACCCTTCATTCTCTCTCAAATCCAACCACCAATATTGGCTCTTAGTGGTGATTAAGATGAAAAGCTAGGATGATCTCATACAAGTCGGTTCTCATAACCAAATTTTATGGAAAAAGACTAACATGTGTTATTCACCTTGTTAATCATCAAAGTTGTCTCATACAAACGGATTTTTCACCAAAATAGCAAAAGAAAATTAAATATTTATTAAACTAACAAAAAGTAAAAAAACATTTACCATTATAACAAATTCTCTGACACAAGCCTACCAAGAAGACATGACTAGGCTGATTCTTTTTCAAAATTTGTTATTAATTTAGATTTGCAATTACAGTCTATTCAATATATATGTTTGTAACATTTCACTTCCGTTTTTCTTCTTCTAATTTTAAAATTTTAATAATTGAATTTTAAAAAGTTACAAATATACATATGGTAAAAGCATTATAAAATTTATAACGGAAAAATAAACAACCAGTCTAGGATCGCGTTTTTATATTAACGAATATGATAGTATACATTATTTCTAGTTTGAAACTTTAGCAATTGCATTTTCAAAGTTACAAAGTATACATATGAAAAAATATCGTAATATACATAACGGAAAAAATAAACAAGCGGTCTAGGGCCGCGTCCTTATATTAACGAACTTAATATTATTTTTTATATATTTAAAATTTGAGAAATTGTATTTTAAAAGTTACGAAGTAAAATATAATAAAAACATTGTAATATATATATAACGGAAAAAATATACAAGCAGTGTGAGACTGTGTTAATTTTAACAAACTCAATATTATACCTATATTCTAATTTAAAATTTTAATAATTACATTTAAAAGTTATGAAGTAAACCTATAATAAAGATATTGTAACATGTATAACACAAGAAAATAAACAATTGATCTAGGACTGCCTCTTTATATTATCAAACTCGATATTATACATTTATTGTAATTTAAAAATTTATTTATTTTATTTCAACATTTACGAAGTAAACATAGAATCAAAACGTCATAGTATGTATAACGGAAAAATAATAGCGGTAGGACCGCGCTTTATATTAACAAATTAGATATCATAATTTTTCTAGTTTAAATTTAATAACTACATTCTAAATTATAAAAAGAAGAAAAAAGAACAGCTGATTTTACAAATAAAATTTCAAAAAGCTGCAATCTAATCTACCTCCTTTAAAAAGGAGCAATCTAATCTACCTTTTGTGTCAGAAAATTTGTTATAATGGTGAATATGTTATATGTTTTGTTAGTTTAATAATTAATTTAATATTTAGTGCTATATTGGTGAAAAACCCCATACAAACTTCTCAGTGTTCTCTCTCCTTCACCGGTGTCAATTGCCTGCTCACCATCTACTGGGGAGGATGATTTCATCAGAAGACTGTGGAGGATGATATCTGTTAGCATGAAATATTGTGATATTTTAGGCACGTTTTCTAAGTGCATTTCATCCATATTGGTGTTCATTGATAAAGCATTGAAGCAATTGTGAGTTAGTTTATCTATATTGTCGATATAGAGATCTACATAAGCTTTGTGTTGATTGTAGGCGAATACGAGCTAAATCAGAACGGATTGAGAGAATAGATATGGATTGAGCATGTCCAAAGATTGAGGACACCACAAGGGAGCTAAGGAAGATGCTAGGATGAAGAATGGCACAAAACAAAGGAGAATTACGAGCAATCTACGTTCCACGCTCTAAAATACGGCCGTATTGGAGTCCACGCTCTAAACCACGGCCGTGGAACTTTGGCAACACAAGCATGGAGCACTCCAGAGGCTTACACGGCCGTGGTGAATTTCCACGCTCTAAACCACGCTCTAAACCACGGGCGTGGAATCCTATGGAACCGTGATTTAGGCGATCTTTTAACGTACAATTTGAAGTCACGATCTTTTATACAATGGGCTGGACACATAATCTATCTTACCCTATAAAAGGACGGAAAGAGAGATTCCGTCACCTTCGCTTACGCCTCCGCTTAGACTTCGCTTACGCTTATTGCAAGTGCTTAGGGTTTCAAGTTGGACGTGTGGAGATTTGCGAAGACTGGGAGATTTGGAAGTTACGCTTTGTCCTTAGGTTTGATTAGAAGACGGATTGACATCCCGTTCTTCGTTCTTATCAAGGATCGTGATTGGTTTGTGTTATTCCGAATTTGTTATACATCATTATTCTTGTTTGTGGATTGAGATTGATTTGAGATTTATCAAAGGTTTTCGAAGGTTTTCATCTTTCATTCTTTTAAATCTTAAATTTGATATCATAATGACAGTTGTTGGCTAAAACCCTTTAGCAATTCTAAGGTGAAGGGTTAATAGTTGTGGCTTAGATGATGATAGATCGATCGTAAACAGATTGGACCCTGAGAGTTAGAGAGAATCGCCGACGAAGCTAGAATCACGGTGTGTTCTTGAGTTCCACGGCCGTGGAATCTCAAGATCCACCCGTAATTTCCCTTAGTTTACGAACTTTGCTTTTACTTTAATCCAAAGTTAAAGATTTGTTTTAACTTAGTCTTGGCTTGCCTTTTCTAGGTGGTAGTGAAGCCTCAACAACCTCTACTTCGATTTCGAGTGTCACAACCTTAATCGGTTAAGTTAGTCTTGATCCTTGGATTACAAGTTTGGGTATTTGATATTAATTCTTGTCTTTAGATCCTTTCTATACTGAAGCCTCAACAACCTTTATAGAGAGTGTCTTTAGATAAGTCATATAAGGTTTTGGAACTTCATCGTACATTGCCTTGCATTAGTATACCTTTGCAAACCTCAACTCTGTTCTTATATCTTTATTATATCTTGAATCGATTGCCACAACTGGATTCCTGGATCTTTAAGATTGTTGTTTTCCCAATATTTACAAAAGCTCTTACATTCACTTGCTTGACAATTCTATAATTGGATTTAACCCCCCAAATCCCTGTGTTCGATACTCTGGAATTCTTGCTTAACTATATCGATCCGTACACTGCGGGTTCGCTTGCTTGATTTCTAGTTTTATAAATTTAAAGCTTATTTGCACGCACGCTAAGTGGCGAACAAGTTTTTGGCGCCGTTGCCGGGGATTTGGTTTAGGCCGAATTCGGTTATCGGTTGTCAAGCTTGGGAGCTTTTCCCTTGTTATTTGATATCTCTTCGAGTGTATGCGCAGGTCTAGGAACAACGAAGACCTCTTACCTCTTGATCAAGAGCTTGAGAGGACTTTGAGGAGAAAGCTTAAGGAAAGAAAGATGGCTGAAGAAAGAGAACGTGATTACCAAACGGAGTTGGCGGAAAAGGAAGCTCAACTCCAATGGAGTGAGAAGACTCGCAGGGAAGAAATGGATCGTCATCAAACGAAGGTTGATGATCTATCGGACATGATGTTTCAAATGAGGCTAGAAATAAACAACCTCAAGGAGAAAAAGAGAAGAAGGAGACCGGGAAGATCGGTTAGAGCCAACTCATCCAATGAGGATAGCGACTCCTCCATGCCACCACTAGAGGAAATTGATCCAACGATCAATGTGAACCCGTTCTTTCCACGGCCAGCTGCCAATCGCCATGTTCCAGCTAGAGGTGCGAGAGTCGAACGTGTAGATGAGGAGCCAAGAACTCTTGGCCAACGGATGGATCCAACGCAGCAACCACGCCGTTTAGGTGTGAACTTTGATGCTGATGATGCACAAGGGTTTAGCTTCAACCCTCAAGTTATTACCATTGTCCGCCAAAATCAATTTGGTAGAACAAGCACTGAATCTCCACATCAACATCTACAAAATTTTGAGATCATGATGGAGACAATGAAGCCAAAGAATGCAACTACCAACAGCTATAAGCTGAAGCCTTTCTTCTTCTCCTTGAAGGGGAAAGCATTGTCTTGGTATCAAGCTCTTCCAAGTGGGAAACTTGAGACATGGGAGGATCTTTCTTCAGAATTCCTCACTAAGTTCTTTCCGCCATCTAAAACGGCGGAGTTGAGAGGTAAGATTAATGCATTTTCTATGAGATCTAACGAAAGTTTGTTTCAATCTTGGGAAAGATTTCAGGATTTGCTATTGGATTGCCCACATCATGGCATATCCAAATTGGCGCTATTGGAGATATACTATAAGGGGCTGGATGTGGAGACACAATTCAAGCTCCAATCCCTTTCATGTGGTACATTCATGGACATGAGGGAAGATGACGCTTGGGACTTCATTGAGAAGCAAGCGCGAGTCATTGAGAAGTATTCTCATCGGAAAGTGGAGGCGAATCATGTGGAGCAAGGAGCAAAGCTATCACAAGCGGTCCAAACTTAAATCTTTTCTCTCAATACGGAAATTAAAGAGTTGAAGGAAGCCATCAAAACCAACTTTCCAAGGCAAAAGGAACAAGATGTAGGTTATTTAGGCAACAACAATAACCACAACGGGAATGAGAATACAAACCGCAACAACCGGAACAACAACTAGAATAATTGGAACAACAACAACAACAACAACCGGAACAACAATTGGAACAACAATAGGGGTTCAAACAACAACAATTGGCGTCCTAACCAACAAAATTCCGGTAATTCTTATTCTTCCAATTCAGGAAATTCACTAACTCCACCTTCCTCTTCTTCCACTCCTTTGAAAAGTCAGGGGCAAACATCTAATGGTGGAAGTACTTCGGGGAAAGAGAAGCCCGATCCCATGTTGGAGACAATTTTGGGCAAGCTTCAAGGATTGGAGACTCGCATCATCAAGGTTGATGATCACATAACTAAGGTTGATAAAGCCCAAAAGGTTTTAGAAAACCAAATGTTTAGTCATGCGGAGGAAGTTCCTAGGAATCAAGGGAAACTTCCAGGAAAGACGGAGGACAACCCAAAATGAAGGGTGATGGCAATCACAACTAGGAGCGGAGTAACAACTACCGACCCGCAGCCTAAGTTTGTAGAAGTCCCCGTTGAGAAAGAGAAAGAAAAGGGGAAGAAGAAGGAAGATGTCTACATTCCTCCTCCAGATTACAAACCTCCCCTACCATTCCCGCAATCTAGAGCAAGAGCGTGTCTAGACAAGCAATTTGGTAAGTTTATTGAACTCATGAGCAAACTGCATATTAATATACCTTTCATTGATGCAATTGTAGGTATGCCGGCTTATGGGAAGTTCCTAAAGGAGATCCTATCTAACAAGAGAAAACTAGAGGATTTTGGAGAGGTTAAGATGAGTTCGGATTCATCGGATCTCATCAAAACCATGAAAGAGAAGATGCCCCCAAAGCTAAAGGATCCGGGGTCATTTTGTATTCCCATAGGAGTGGGAGATGTCACATATGATGCATTATGTGATTTAGGAGCAAGCGTGAGCATCATTCCGCTTGCCTTATGTAGGAAGATCGGTTTAGGCGATCCTAAACCGGTGAAGATGACGTTGTACATGGCGGATCGTTCCATAACTCGCCCCGTCGGTATAGTTGAAGACGTCCCGGTCAAGCTTGGTAAGTTCTATGTTCCTATAGATTTTGTTGTGCTTGACATTCCTGCAGATAGTCCGGTCCCGATCATTCTCGGAAGACCGTTTCTTGCAACATCCGGTTGTATAGTCGATTGCAAGAATGCTAGACTCGCCTTTGACATAGGAGAAGAAAAAGTAGAGTTCGTTCTTTCCACTTTGGTGAAGGAACCAGCCTTCGATGAGGATATATTCAATATCCATGACGAAGAGCTATCTAGAGAGGAGGTAAGTTCTATTCTCTTCAAGGATCCCTTGCAAAAAGTTATTTCTATGAGCATAATGGATATAGGGGAAGAAGAGGAGTGCAATGAGGCAATTGAAGCCTTAGAGACACAAGAAGAAGTGTGTGAAGAAGAGTTCGAGAAACTCCACGATGAGGCAGAAAACGTACGGATCCACGGTCAGACGGCCTATTCCAAGGCCGTGGATTTCACCAACAAAAGCGTGGAGCACTCCAGAGACTTACACGGCCGTGGAGGAAACAGAGGCCCCGTATTTACTTTCCACGCCCAAAATCACGGCCGTGGAGAAGGCAGGGGTGCCGTAATTTTGGGTGAATTCGAAGGAAATTGTGTCTCTTCCACAACTTCTCTTGATTCTTCTCCAACACCTTCTACTTCCTTAGACACTTCTAAGGAAGCATCGGATGCTCCTCAAGAGCCATTGGAGACTCCTATAGTGATGGAATTGAAACCACTTCCTACACATCTAAGGTACGCATTTCTTGGACCTAATTCTACCTATCCGGTAATTGTTAGTTCCGATTTGAGCATAGATGAACATAGTAAACTTATGGTTGTCCTTAAGAAACATAGGAAAGCCTTAGGATATACTATAGAGGACTTAGTAGGAATCAAACCTTCCCTATGCATGCATAAGATCTTAATAGAAGAGGACTTTAGAACTTCGCGACAACCCCAAAGGCGGTTAAATCCGACCATGAACGAGGTTGTCAAGAAGGAAATTCTTAAACTACTTGATGCAGGTATCATCTATCCTATCTCCGATAGCAAGTGGGTGAGTCCCATACAAGTGGTTCCGAAGAAAGGAGGAATGATGGTCATCACCAACAAAAACAATGAACTCATTCCTACACGAACCGTAACAGGATGGCGGATGTGTATAGACTACCGCAAGCTAAACAACGCGACGAGGAAGGACCACTCCCCACTACCCTTCATCGATCAAATGCTTGAAAGGTTAGCACAACATTCACACTTTTGCTATCTTGACGGTTATAGTGGTTTCTTTCAGATCCCGATACACCCGGATGATCAAGAGAAGACCATGTTCACGTGCCCATGAGGTACGTTTGCCTATAGGAGGATGCCGTTCGGCCTCTGCAACGCCCCAGCCACCTTTCAAAGGTGCATGATGGCCATCTTCTCGGAATATATAGAGGAAATCATGGAGGTTTTTATGGATGACTTCTCCGTTTATGGTTCCTCTTTTGACAATTGTCTTTCTAACCTTGCTCTTGTATTACAAAGATGTGAAGACACTAACCTAGTTCTTAATTGGGAAAAGTGTCAATTTATGGTGAAAGAAGGCATTGTATTAGGACACTTAATCTCTAGTAGAGAGATTGAGGTGGATAAAGCTAAGATAGAGACAATAGAAAAGCTTCCTCCCCCAACTTCGGTGAAAGGGATAAGGAGTTTTCTAGGACATGCTGGATTTTATAGGCGTTTCATAAAGGATTTCTCAAAAATATCAAAACCGCTAACTAATCTATTGATGAAGGATGCAGTTTTTGAGTTTTCGCAGGAATGCCTAGATGCGTTTAATTTGATTCGGGAAGCTCTAATCTCAGCCCCGATTATCCAACCTCCGGATTGGAATCTTCCCTTTGAGGTTATGTGTGACGCAAGTGACGTAGCTATAGGAGCTGTTCTTGGACAAAAGAAGGAAGGACGAACCCACGCCATCTACTACGCTAGCAAGACGCTAGATGAAGCGCAGCTCAACTACGCCACTACCGAAAAGGAATTCTTAGCTATTGTATATGCAATTGACAAATTTCGCTCTTATCTTGTAGGTGCAAAGGTGATTGTATACACGGATCATGCCGCGATCCGGTATCTCCTTGTAAAGAAGGATGCGAAGCCAAGGCTAATTAGATGGATTCTTCTCCTACAAGAATTCGATCTAGAGATCCGCGACAAGAAGGGTTCGGAAAATTCTGTTGCGGATCATTTGAGTCGTCTAACATATCTAGAAGACGACCATCTACCTATAGATGACTCCTTTCCGGACGAGCATTTACACATCATAGAGGAGTGCATCGATGTGATCACCATAGGTAACGAACCATGGTTTGCTGATTTTGTTAACTATTTGGTTTGTCAGGAATTACCGCCCGGATTATCCTACGCACAAAGAATGAAGTTCTTTAAGGATGTTCGAGAATACTTTTGGAATGAACCTCTCCTCTTTAAGAGAGGCCCGGACGGCATTATTCGGCGATGTGTGCCGGAAGATGAGATGCAAAGTGCCATCCGTCATTGTCATTCACTACCTTGTGGAGGACACGCTAGTTCGAACAAAACTAGCGCTAAGGTATTGGAATCTGGATTCTTTTGGCCTACTCTATTTAAAGATGTGCAAACCTTTGTTTCCTGCTGCGATGCTTGTCAAAGAACAGGAAATATATCTAGGAGGAATGAGATGCCTCTCAACAATATCTAAGAGGTGGAGATCTTTGACGTTTGGGAAGTAGACTTCATGGGACCTTTCCCATCATCTTGTGGAAACCAATACATACTTTTAGCGGTGGATTATGTTTCGAGATGGGTTGAAGCAATTGCCTCTCCCACCAATGATGCCATGGTAGTGGTTAAGTTCTTTAACAAGACCATCTTCCCACGATTTAGGACACCACGGACTATCATTAGTGATGGAGGTTCTCACTTTATTGCCCGGCGTTTCGAAGCTCTTTTAGCTAAGTATGGGGTAACTCACAAGATCGCCACCCCTTATCATCCACAAACTAGTGAACAAGTGGAGATCTCAAACCGGGAGATCAAAAGAATCCTAGAAAAGACGGTTTCAAGGACTAGGAAGGATTGGTCTTTGAAGCTAGATGATGCATTGTGGGCGTACCGGACTGCATATAAGACTCCCATCGGAACTACACCATACAACCTTGTGTATGAGAAGTCTTGCCACTTACCGGTAGAGTTGGAGCACAAGGCGTTTTGGGCAATCAAGTGGTTGAACTTCAACATGAAGGAAGCGGGAGAGAAGCGTCTATTGGACCTAAATGAACTTGAAGAACTTCGCTTGAACGCTTACGAAAATGCCAAGATCTATAAAGAAAGAGCGAAGCGTTGGCATGATAAGCATATCATCCCAAAAGACCTCAAAGAAGGAGATCAAGTTCTCCTCTTCAATTCAAGGCTTCGTCTCTTTCCAGGTAAGCTTAAATCTCGTTGGACTGGACCTTTTCTAATCAAACGTGTTTTTCCCCATGGTGCAGTTGAAGTATGGAGTGAAAAGGGCGGAAGCTTTAAGGTGAACGGTCAACGACTCAAGAAGTACACACCGGAACTCCAAGCTGAAGAGTTCGCGCCCACCGCACTCGAATAAGTGCGAATATGGTCTAGCTACGGACCTTAATCAAAGCGCTTCTTGGGAGGCAACCCAAGGTATTGCATTCACATCTTTGTTTTTGATTCATAGATTAGTTTAGTTTAGACGTTTTACTTTGTTTTGTCTTCGATGCCTTCCGGTATGTTCGTGTTTTTGGATGTAGGAACAGTGGAAAAGAAAAGGGAAAGGAAAAGTTTGAAGAAAATTGAAAAAACTTGGACTTTGACACATTACAGAGAGTTCCACGGCCAAAACCACGGCCGTGACAGCTACAATGACCGTAATTTTCAAAAGCTTGAGAAAAATCACCAAAACCACGGTTCCGTACATTTCCACGGCCGTGGAACCCCCCGATAGACCGTGATTTTCAAAATAATTTTTACGGCCACTATAAAAACCACGTTTCTTCACAAAACACACAACACAATCCCAAAACCACGCCTATTTCGCCGATTACCCTCCCCATCTCCAAATCTCTCGTTCGTTAATCGTTTTTAACGATTCTTTGGCCAAAACTGAAGCAAATCCAATCACCAACAAGATCCAATCAACAATTCGAGCGGCAAATCACCGGAGAAGACGGAATTCGGATTCCAAAATCCGAAAACCTAGGTTTTTCATTCTTTCTCTCTCTCGTCGATTCGGTTTCGTTTTTGCTAGAATTTTTAGGAGAATTGATTGGAATTGGACGGAAATTAGTCTATGGCTGCTTGTTATTGAGTTTGGTGTGAAATTGCTGAGTTTTGAGAATTTTCGAGACGAACCACGGTCTCTGGACATTCCACGGCCGTGGAACCTGAAGAACAGGCCGTGGTTTTCCATAGAAAATGGATTTTGTAAGGAGAGTATCCAATAGGAATAAGAATAAGAAAAGGAAAGGCAACACCTCTTCTTCTTCTAGAGCACCACCCGTTGAGCCTCCATCACCTCCTTCATCACTATCACCACCTCCCCCTAGGATCCCTACTATCCATGAGGATCATCTAGATGCCTTAGAGAGTATCGAGGAGAGGACGGTCATAGGACCTAGATACTTACTGCTTGAGGAGCTAGAGCCCTTGCATGTGATAGGGGATCTCACATGGCTTTTGGATAGAGCCGGCTTAGTCATCTTCTCCGCTATTCGGGAAGATGCTTATGAAGAGATTACTAGGGAGTTTGTAGTTTCCTTTGAGCACAGTCATGTTGACAGGACAGTTTCTTTCCGACTGATGGAGAGAAACTATGATTTCTCTATTAGAGAGTTTAGAGCCTTTTTTGGGTTCCAGGAGACCTTTAATGGTCGATTCCCCAGTGGCGTGTACGCCAAGGATTTCTGGGAGGAGATTACCATGATTTACGCCAGCGAGGACCGCTGGCAACCTGCTGATACCAAGGCTAAGTTGATCTACCACTTAGCCTTAAAGATTGCCCATAGAGTGCTTTCTGAGTGTCTCTTCCCTAGGACGGAGACACCTCAGAAGATTAAGACAGACGAGCTGTTTCTTCTCTACAGTATGTTATATGGCAGGCCATCTGATTGTGTCACCCTCTTAGCTGCTACTATGAGCAAGCTAAAGAATAAGAGGGCAGGCAACATTGGATACGGTGGGATGGTCACCCACCTCGCTAGACAGTTAGGGGTAGACTTCTCCACTTGCACCCGCATTGCAGCTAGACCCCTAGGACTTCAGGCCCTCATGACTAGAGGCATCATCTTCCCCACACATAGAGGTCCACCGTATGCTGCTATGCCTTGGGAGAGTAGGACATGGAGAGGTATTGAGTGGCTTCCTGAGTATTCCATTATGGCTGGACGCCATAACTGGAACGAGACGTTCGCTGCAATGCATGCGAACAGATTAGTAGCCCCTCCCTATGTTCCACCACCACTAGTTGTAGAGGAGGAGGAGATGAGAGGGGATGACGAGTTTGAGGGAGGAGGACATGATCACGACTTTGGCACCTTTCCGGATCAGCCGGATGCAGTTCCTGACCTTCCTAGACACTCTCCCCGCCCCGCTAGAGCTTCTGGATCCTCCTCTCGCCGTGCTAGTGTGAGCGAGAGGCCTACATGGATGGCGGATCCTCCTACATGGTATAGCACTCAGCCGGATTGGATGGGAGCTCCACCACCTTGGCATACACAGCCACCACCTGCACCAGCACCTTCAGATGCACTGGCGTGGTACAGCCAGCCGCCTGGTTGGTATGAGCAGTTGCTAGAGTGGGCCACCGACCTTTCTAGCAGGGTCGGAGCTTTGGAGATCCGTGCAGATGCTAGGGATGCACGAGCCGACGATCATGACCGCATGATGAGAGACATATACCGCCAGCAGTTTGGGCGGAACTATGATCCAGGCTTCTTCCCGTTTCCACCACCGCCTCCACCTCAGTGATGACCTTTGACGATCGACCGCTTTAGCCGCTCTACCACCGTTTTGTGAGTCCTTTTTCTTTCTTTCCTTTCTTCTTTTTCTTTTTGAACATTAGGGACAATGTTTGTTTCAAGTATGGGGTGGGGTGTGACTAATAGTTTGTAATAACTCTTACTCACTTTGTATGCTTTTATCGAGATTACCTTGCATGTTCATTCTATTGTTACACGTTTCATTATTGCATTGCATGAAAAAGCTTTTGAAAAACCCATAAAAATTGAAAAATTTTGAAAATTTTGTGCTTCTAAGGATAGAGATGATTTATATGATAATCACTACTTGTGAATTGAGTTTTGATGACAATCGCATGCATAAACAAATAGTGAATTGAAAAGAAATTGAATGAGTTGATTATTCCTCTTTTGTAAGTTTCATAATGTGATGAGTGTTACCTAAATCATATTGAGAAGTCAAGGTTGAAATCACATGATAAGTTCTTATACTTCTTTTTGAGATGATTAAGGCAATTCGATTTTCTTTCTTCTTTCTTTGATCATTTAGCCCCTCAATGAAATTATGACCTCCTTTACCTATCCGGGAATTTGGAGGAGTTGATATTTGGCATGTTTGATGTGGGAGGGCCATGGAAGCAAAATTTTGCATTCAAAAGAATAGAAAGAAATTATAGGTTTGGGGAAGTCAATCATGACGATGAGTAACTCGGCACCATTCACATAGCCGGGTGTTTGTGTCTTGCCAAAGTCGGATTGAGCGATATTCCTAGCGGATTATGGTATGTGCGTCAAGGGTTTGAGGCATCTCGCAAAATTGAGAACCGCCAATCTCCTAGGCTTCGGTTTTTGTGCACCTCTATCCATAACTCCAAAAGTAAAGTCGAAAAATGAATTGAAAAGAAGAGAGTGAAGCTCTAAGTTGAAAGTTCTGCGGAAACCGCAAGAGAAAAAGAAAAGAGTAGTTATCCACTTTCCCGGATTCATGCACCACATTCCTTAAAGTTTCCCTTCCCTTTCCGCATTCTAGACCTTGTTTGAAAGTCCTTAAGATCAAGAGAATGATATATGACTTGGTGATCTAAATTGAAGTTTCTTATGTTTGATTTTGATAATGTTTGAAGGTTATGATGTTTACATGGAAGTTTGATCAATTCATGAGCTTTCTTTACTCTTTACTCTTTGATTATGTGTATGAAAGTCTTATAAACGAATGAAGCAAGATTTGAGAATGATCTATTGATTAGGAAGCACATTCATCTAAAAGAAGTTTTGTTTTGAGAGTGTACACATATTTCATCCTAACTTGAGTTTTAAGGTTTTTGAAAGACCTTGTTTGGGGACAAGCAAGTGGCAAGTATGGGGTTATTTGTTAGCATGAAATATTGTGATATTTTAGGCACGTTTTCTTAGTGCATTTCATCCATATTGGTGTTCATTGATAAAGCATTGAAGCAATTGTGAGTTAGTTTATCTATATTGTCGATATAGAGATCTACATAAGCTTTGTGTTGATTGTAGGCGAATACGAGCTAAATCCGAACGGATTGAGAGAGAATAGAGATGGATTGAGCATGTACAAAGATTGAGGACACCACAAGGGAGCTAAGGAAGATGCTAGGATGAAGAATGACACAAAACAAAGGAGAATTACGAGCAATCTACGTTCCACGCTCTAAAATACGGCCGTATTGGAGTCCACGCTCTAAACCACGGCCGTGGAACTTTGGCAACAGAAGCGTGGAGCACTCCAGAGGGTTACACGGCCGTGGAAGTTGTGAAGCACCGTGATGAATTTCCACGCTCTAAACCACGCTCTAAACCACGGGCGTGGAATCCTATGGAACCGTGATTTAGGCGATCTTTTAACGTACAATTTGAAGCCACGATCTTTTACACAATGGGCTGGACACATAATCTATCTTGCCCTATAAAAGGACGGAAAGAGAGAGATTCCGTCACCTTCGCTTACGCCTCCGCTTAGACTTCGCTTACGCTTATTGCAAGTGCTTAGGGTTTCAAGTTGGACGTGTGGAGATTTGCGAAGACTGGGAGATTTGGAAGTTACGCTTTGTCCTTAGGTTTGATTAGAAGACGGATTGACATCCCGTTCTTCGTTCTTATCAAGGATCGTGATTGGTTTGTGTTATTCCGAATCTGTTATACATCATTATTCTTGTTTGTGGATTGAGATTGATTTGAGATTTATCAAAGGTTTTCGAAGGTTTTCATCTTTCATTCTTTTAAATCTTGAATTTGATATCATAATGACAGTTGTTGTCTAAAACCCTTTAGCAATTCTAAGGTGAAGGGTTAATAGTTGTGGCTTAGATGATGATAGATCGATCGTAAACAGATTGGACCCTGAGAGTTAGAGAGAATCGCCGACGAAGCCAGAATCACGGTGTGTTCTTGAGTTCCACGGCCGTGGAATCTCAAGATCCACCCGTAATTTCCCTTAGTTTACGAACTTTGCTTTTACTTTAATCCAAAGTTAAAGATTTGCTTTAACTTAGTCTTGGCTTGCCTTTTCTAGGTGGTAGTGAAGCCTCAACAACCTCTACTTCGATTTCGAGTGTCACAACCTTAATCGGTTTAGTTAGTCTTGATCCTTAGATTACAAGTTTGGATATTTGATATTAATTCTTATCTTTAGATCCTTTCTATACTGAAGCCTCAACAACCTTTATAAAGAGTGTCTTTAGATAAGTCATATAAGGTTTTGGAACTTCACCGTACATTGCCTTGCATTAGTATACCTTTGCAAACCTCAACTCTATTCTTATATCTTTATTATATCTTGAATCGATTGCCACAACTGGATTCCTGGATCTTTAGGATTGTTGTTTTCCCAATATTTACAAAAGCTCTTACATTCACTTGCTTGACAATTCTATAATTGGATTTGACCCCCCAAATCCCTATGTTCCATACTCTGGAATTCTTGCTTAACTATATCGATCCGTACACTGCGAGTTCGCTTGCTTGATTTCTAGTTTTATAAATTTAAAGCTTATTTGCACGCACGCTAAGTGGAAAACAATATCATCAGAAGTATACTTAAAAAGATGTGTTATAACTAGTAGTGTCTCTTGGCTCTTATGGATTAACAACTTTTGCTTTGTTTTGTTTATGACCATTTAATTTCGTGTCATTCATGGCCAGAATGGTTGGTTTGTCACATGACTAACAAAGAATGGATTACCAAATGCATAAGTTGATTTCACAGTCGGTTGTTTGAAGTGAATTACAAATCAGTTTTGATGTTGCTGAAAAGCTCTTATTAGAGGCCACAAAGCCTAGCAAAGTCTATTATCACCAATACTCTCTTACCCATGATTTATGATACAAGAAATACAAAATTAATAATAACAACCGAAATAAAATTAACGTTTACCAAATAACTCAAAGTGATAACCTTCCATTTGAAAAAAAGGGCAACCAAGGTTCTCGTGTTCTCACAGAGAAATCAAAACGTTATAATAACCAATTATCCTGTTTTAATAGAAAGGTTTGAAAAAAAATAATAATAAAGATTTACAAAATTTACATTCTAATTTCTTAAACAAAGATACGCGTTGTTAACCAACTCTTTTCGAACAATTCGAACAATGTTCCCCTTATAAATCGCTACTCTTTTAGCCATCAAAGTTGTACACATTTTTATAACACGATACCCGTGTGCTGCAGTTTTCATCTTCTCTTTTTGATGTTGTCTTGGTGGCGGTTCGAGTGTTTGTTGAGGAGGGGGTGGAGATGTGTGATCGAATCCTGATGGCTCTGTTGCAGTCCAAATTTGAGGTGTCCACAGCTGTTCCCCGGACTTCTTACCTGTGTACTTCCTTCGAAGATGAACGTTCATGCTCGTCGCTTCCGGCTGACTGGATTAATCTGCTTTCCCTTGAAGATGTCCCTGCTTTTGGGTTTTTATGATGTACTTTTGTGTTTTCTTTTTCTCCTTTGTTTGTGATGCTCATGACGGTTAATGTAACACCCCAAATCCGTGGGACTTGGAGTGTCACATTGGGCTAGGATCTCACAATGGATCCTGACCCTAGCTTGACAACAAGTTCACTGGATCTTACAACAAGGCACATGTAGATTAAAATCAAATACATAAAAGCTGAGTATGATACATCAAAAGAGTTTACAAACTCATAGCCGAGTACAAAACAACAACATAAACCACAACCACAAAAGATCCCACATCCCACGCATCCTAATGTATAGAAGTCCTCGGCTTGTCACACCATCTGGCTCCCTATGCAGTATTCCTAACTTGAGAACACTATAACACGGTATGAAAACGTTAGCTGCAACAATGAAAAGCATGAAGGTAATAGCACAACCACACATCAACATCTCAAATATGCAATGCCACACACATTCATTTATTATCTTTCATTACGTTATTCCATTACTAATTCAACTTCTTTTGTAACAAGAGGAGCCTCAAGAACCCCGTCCCATCCAACGTAACACAGGATTTTGCATGGGGGTGACCTTCACTTGTCCCCTCCTGTGAGATCATCTTCAGGGCACCTCCTCCTAACCAGCAGGCGGAGACCGGCGGATACCGCCCGTTATAATACACTTGGGCCAAATAAATGTAATGAATGGTCATCCTAGTCCGGTTTAAGTTATAAATGCACAATCATATGAACACACAACCATCACAATCATACAATCCACAACTGCACGTTAAGTAAGTCCTATGGACTTACCAGATATACTCGTAACCTATACCACGTCACAGCTTCCCCTTGGGGAAGTAATCAACGCCTGCAATACCAAGACACACACAATCACATACTGCAAAGGTTAGGAGACTCGTCTCACTAATCACAATAACCTATATCTCAAATCTAAACCTCAGATCCTCAACACATTCATAAATGCCGAAGGCATATCCTCAACATAACATCTCATCATACTCGTACACATACTAAACCTTAAAGCCATAACCGATATCCATAACATCATCATGATCCTCAAATCATTCTGACACCTAGCATGCATCTAATCAATATTCCTCAATCTCAAAATTTAATCCTAATTTAATTAATTAACCTTTAATTAATTAATTAAATTTCACCAGAATAACGTTATTTCTAAACCCACATGTCATCAGATTTCATCAAACAAACAACCCATAAATACCAGAATAATATAATGATCATAATGGAATTTCTAATTATCCATTTTGAAAAGCCTAAGGTCGATTTAGGCCAAATCGCAGTACGGAAAACGAATAAATTCATAACTTATTCGTTACTAACCTGATTGACGATCTGAAAGAAGATTCGGAATCACAACGAGGCAGGCTACGCATGTACAACATCAAATTCACCGGAATCTGAGCGACGGAACTGTCCTGGTGACATATATGCTTGACCAGGTCTTCATCTGCTCGGAAATGTAGAAACTCGGTACCAATATGAAGAGAATGAAGAGAGGAATCCAAAAATTCAAACGGAATTAAAATCGGATTAGAAACGGAGAGTAGATCTGAGTTTGAAGTTTGAGAGAAATCAGAGCTTTTACGAGGAAACGTGAAAGGAAATGAATTAATAAACGATTTTCCGCTATTTATAGTGAAGTCGATAATTATTCTTTAGCGAAGTTGATAATTATCCTTTTATCGATCCAATGACGGGTTGAACCCCCTTCTCCAAACTTCTCAAAATTGGAATAATAGATCTTGAATATGTAGGGATAATTATTCCACAATTGCCTCGGAAAACGTATATTCCTAAGCCGTCTTTCTTAGCCGTTAAGAAAACGAAATAGCGACTCTTTTGTCCGTTTTGCCTTTCCATGTTATTTCATATCTAGGACATGTCCAATGTCCTGATCATTTCTTTCAACTGCATTTTTATTAATTGGAGCTCCCAAATGCTCCAAATAATACCGGAGGGTAAAAATAATTACCCGGGGAAAAAGTGAAAATTTCACCATAAGCCCAAAATTACGCCACGAACATAACGGTGGGACTTATACTCAACACTTGCGCAATCTTCGCAAGTTATATGTCAATTACTATCACTGATTAAGTTAATCAACATTAATTAAAATTCAGAAATCCTAGCTATTACATCACACACCCCTTAAGAAAAAGTTTCGTCCTGAAACTTGAACAATTCCAAAATCCTCTCGGACCCATACGCCGAGGTATAAACACTCTCTCTATCGGAGGTATCACATCTCCGTTCAAACGTATGAACCTATAACACTCTATAACCTCAAAACACAACATGGAGGAATCACCAACTCTAACAACAAGATCATAACGCTATCCAAAGGCATAGAGGAAAAATCATCTCTAGCCAACTACTAACCACGTCACAAGGCATGGAGGAAAGCCGTCTCCAGCCAATCGTACTCGTAACACAACTATGTGGAGGAAAACCGTGTCCACTCACACTATATCCATCAATAAAAGCATGGAGGAAATAACCATCTCCAACTAATCCTAAACATATTACAATAGCATGGAGGAAAGAACCATCTCCAGCTATACCTATATCGTGCTAGGAAACAAGATCTAACATATCAGATGCACATATCTTAGCTAGCACGAAAACACATAATATCACATAAGCACATAGCATATAAGCACTCACCAAAAAGGCACTAATATCTACTCGTGGATCCTACAAGTGCCTCTAACTCCGCATAGAACTCTGGATAGTTCCTCTAGATACTATCCTCTGTCTCCCAGGTAGCCTCATCCGGTCCTTGTATCGACCACTGTATCCTCATCATAGGAATATCCTTCGAATGCAGGCGTCTCACACCTCTCTTTCTAGAACTGCAAAAGGTTGTTCTACAAAAGTGTGATCCGGCTCAACCACTAGATCATCATGACTCATAATGTGCCTCAGATCTGGTATGTACTTCCTCAGCTGAGACACATGAAACATAGGGTGAACACCCTCTAACTTCGATGGCAAAGCCAATCTGTGCACTGCTCTTCCAACTCTATCCAGTATCTCAAAAGGACCGACCTATCGGGGACTCAACTTTCCCTTTATGCCATAACATCTGACGCCTCACGTCGGAGATACTCTCAACCAGACATGAGCTCCTACCCTAAACTCTAGAGGTCGACGCCTCCAATCTGCATACGATTGTGCAACCATCATCCTTTCTCTGATTAACGTTAGTCGAGTTATATCGTCCTGAATCTGCTCTGGCGCTAACCCACTGGTACTGCCAGGCTCATCCCCGCATAAAAGTGTATGACACCTATATCTACACAATGTCTCATAGGGACCATCCCTATAGATGCATGCCAACGGTCGTGGTATAAGAATTCAACGAGTGGGAGATAAATAGATCGTCCCTGTTCCCAATCCATCCCACAAGCTCGCAACATGTTCTCTACGGTCTGGAGGGTCCTCTCAGACTGACCGTCTATCTGAGGTAAATCTCAATCATGAAGTGTAGATGCGTTCCCCAAGTAGTCTGAATCTGCTATCAAAACCTCAAAGTAACCCGTCTACTACAATCATAGTCGATCGTCCCCGGTACACTTATGGAGTCCCACCATCTATCTAGTGTACTCCTTTGTTATTTCATTCACTGGCCATGTCTCTCAGTAGAGATGGAACGTGTCGACTTCGTAAATCTGTTACCAATAATCTGGATAACACCAAAACTCTTACTGGGTCTCAATCCCATCACAAGTCCACAGAAAGGTCCTCTCACTTCCACTACAGCACTGGTAGTGGATGAGCTCTTCTCCAGGTCAGTAGCACTTTAACCTGATCTACTACTTCAGGGTACCTCTTATTCGTACATAGATATACTAAAGAAGGTGTACTATGGGTGTATTATAATCTTCTCCACTCAACTCCGCATAAGCGGTTATACAGACGCAGTTGCGGCACCTCATACTCCTTCTGCTCCGTTAAAGAACTGTGGTGTCTCGCCATGAGACATCCTTCCATCAAATTCCCTCAGGGTCAGGCAAGTCCCCTGCTTTTGTTGGACCTCATCCAACAAATCAGGTAGAACCCCTAAAACATGAAACTAACGTCCTTATCAACAGTTGTAGGTCCAACTCTAACCAAGCTAGATCATTCTACAACCGAGGTTGTACAGCAATTCCATAAATCGCCTTCTCTCGAGGCGTCTTCTAGTTCAAGGTATCAGTTACCACATTCTCCTTGCCAGAATGGTACCAAACTTCACAATCAAACTCCTTGATCAACTCCAGTAAATGACGCTGGCGGTTATTCAGCTTATGTTGCATAAAAATATGCTTCAAACTCTTATGATCGGTGGGAATCTAACATGAAATATCACACCGATATTGCCTTCAAATCTGGACACTTGAACTACCACTACTAACTCAAAATCATGAGTCGGGCAGTTCTCCTCATACGTTCTCAACACCGTAGTCACGTGATTCCCAAAATCTTCTGATTATCATCGAATAGAAGCAGAGTTCGAATGCTTCCTCTACTCTTCAGAACTCCGACATACTACTTCAACCACACACTTATGGTGGTCTTCCACAGAAGACTCGTAATTGGATGCACAATCACATAGAATCCTTCCTCAAAGCATTGGTAGAAATCGGCTGGGCCGAGAACTACGCATTCCCTTAATGTTCAACAACATCATCCACAAGGCATCATACTCACTCCTCGTCACATCAACTATGATCCCGCTGGTAGGGGCAACATGACCAAAAAGGCTAACTTTGGCATTTCAACTCACATATAGGGAGCATAGCATTCAGGCTTCTATCTCTCGGGTTCTACAACACCGTCCTCAAATAACCGGTATGTTCCTCGCCATTGTGAGAGTACTATTCATCAACTCTTATAAAAACCATTAGAGCACTCTTCAACTCCGATGACATCACTACAACTTGTAGTGTCCATAACAGGTATGGAATGCTGTCCTATGCCCACACTGCTCTTTCATCCTTAACTGATGATATCCTAAGCATATGGAAATCTTGAAAAACAATTTCTTCTCTTAGTTGATCTGACAAGTCATCAATACATAGCGATGAACATACTAGGGCGAACAAAGCCCATCTCAATCCACTCTTCAAATTGCTTCTTCAAATTCTAACAACTCAACAAGCCATATACCTCATAGGCCTTCTCCCAACCAATCTCGTACCATACTTTAACGCAATATCAAAGTCCTCACTCCGTTGAGGCGGTAGATTAGACGGTTCAGTAACACGTCTATAAAATCATAAACCACTGGAATAATCTTCAGCGTGGAACTATCTCTTTCCTTCACGGCATACATAAAAAAAACACCACCCCCTGGTATTATCAACCTCGCTGCTCATATGGCACTAAAAACAACTCACCTCCTCAAAGGTCCTAACCTCAAAAAACCTCTACTTAGTCAATCTCAGTAGAGACTATAATAGTCTTCCTACTGCTATCTAAACCAATATGATATCTATTCTTGAGTAGGCGAATGATCTGGGACTCTCTATTGTCCCCGCGTCTGCTGCTGAGGTATCTTCTGACCACCTCCCACCACACTAGCAGAAATAAAACTCTGTCGTGATGCCACTCCAGTTTGCTTACAGAAGACAGTTCTATGACCCTGTCTACCACAGGTAAAGCAAGTCACTGGCGATCTTGGACACTATGGTCGTACATGTCCAGGCTTCCCACAACTGTAATAAGTCCTCGGTTCACCTGAAGTCCGTGTGAGACGAGAAGTACTCAAACGTCCACAAGTCGGGCTCGGTTTGCAACCCGGATATCCAACCTCATCTTTCACTGATTCAACCCGTTATTTCTTCTTTAATCCAGAAGCTTCAGTTGATCTCACAGATGTTGGTAAATCCGGTGTAGATCTACCCGCTATCGCCGCCTCATATACTTGTTGCATATACTCTTGAAACTCGAATCTACTCATGAGACACGATCAACCTCTTCAAACTCGTTCTCTGCCATAGGCAACACATCAGCGGATAATGGTCCCTGACTTGGCGCTACTGAAGGAAGAGGGGGTGTACCCCTATCTCGTCCCACTACATATATTGCTCTAGTCTGAGCCATCCGTAGAATATACGACCATAAACTTATAAGGCTATATATATGTCATATGTATCGATATATATATATAATACTCATTATTACATGTATACACATCAGCACATAAAAGATATATATATATATATATATATATATATATATAAGATCCTCAAATGGGTGACGACTTCTGTACATACTATCCAAAACATCTGTATTCGCTTAAAACCAAAACCTTTTAAAAAATCAGACCCCATGTGGGTTCTGTTTATTTATCCACTCTACCTTTATTGTAGATAGCAAGTACCATTTTTGTCAACCTAAGGCTCTGATACCAACTCTGTAACACCCCAAATCCGCGGGACTTGGAGTGTCACATTGGGCTAGGATCTCACAAAGGATCCTGTACCTAGCCTGACAACAAGTTCATTGGATCTTACAACAAGGCACATGTAGATTAAAATCAAATACATAAAAGCTGAGTATGATACATCAAAAGAGTTTACAAACTCATAGCCGAGTACAAAACAACAACATAAACCACAACCACAAAAGATCCTACATCCCACGCATCCTAATGTACAGAAGTCCTCGGCTTGTCACACCATCTGACTCACTCTGCAGTATTCCTAACCTGCAGAACACTACAACACGGTATGAAACCGTTAGCTACAGCAATGAAAAGCATGAAGGTAATAGCACAACCATACATCAACATCTCAAACATGCAATGCCACACACATTCATTTATTATCTTTCATTACGTTATTCCATTACTAATTCAACTTCTTTTGTAGCACGAGGAGCCTCAATAACCCCGTCCCATCCAATGTAACACAAGAGTTTTGCATGGGGGTGACCTTCACTCGTCCCCTCCTGTGAGATCATCTTCAGGGCACCTCCTCCTAACAACAGGCGGAGACCAGCGGTTACCGCCCGTTATAATACACTTGGGCCAAATAAATGTAATGAATGGTCATCCTAGTCCGGTTTAGGTTATAAATGCACAATCATATGAACACACACAACCATCACAATCATACAATCCACAACTGCATGTTAAGTAAGACCTATGGACTTACCTGATATACTCGTAACCTGTACCATGTCACAGCTTCCCCTTGGGGAAGTAATCAACGCCTGCAATACCAAGGCACACACAATCACATACTGCAAAGGTTAGGAGACTCGTTTCACTAACCACAACCAACCTATATCTCAAATCTAAACCTCAGATCCTCAACACATTCATAAATGCCTAAGGCATATCTTCAACATAACATCTCATCATACTCGTACACATACTAAACTTTAAAGCCATAACCGATATCCATAACATCATCATGATCCTCAAATCATTCTGACACCTAGCATGCATCTAATCAGTATTCCTCAATCTCAAATTTAATCCTAATTTAATTAATTAACCTTTAATTATTTAATTAAATTTCACCAGAATAACGTTTTGCCCGCAGGTCATTTCTAAACCCACATGTCATCAAATTTCATCAAACAAACAACCCATAAACACCAAAATAATATAATGATCATAATGGAATTTCCAATTATCCATTTTGAAAAGTCTAAGGTCGATTTAGGCCAAATCGCAGAACGGAAAACGAATAAATTCATAACTTATTTGTTACTAACCTGATTGACGATCTGAAAGAAGATTCGGAATCACAACGACGCAGGCTACGCATGTACAACATCAAATTCACCGGAATCTGAGCGACGGAACTGTCCTGCTGACATATATGCTCGACCAGGTCTTCATCTGCTCGGAAATGCAGAAACTCAGTACCGATATGAAGAGAATGAAGAGAGGAATCCAAAAACTCAAACGGAATTGAAATCGGATTAGAAACGGAGAGTAGATCTGAGTTTGAAGTTTGAGAGAAATCAGAGCTTTTACGAGAAAACGTGAAAGGAAATGAATTAATAAACGATTTTCCGCTATTTATAGTGAAGTCGATAATTATCCTTTAGCGAAGTCTATAATTATCCTTTTATCGATCCAATGGTGGGTTGAACCCCCTTCTCCAAACTTCTCGAAATTGGAATAATAGATCTTGAATATTGTAGGGATAATTATTCCACAATTGCCTCGGAAAACGTGTATTCCTAAGCCGTCTTTCTTAGCCGTTAAGAAACGAAATAACGACTCTTTTGTCCGTTTTGCCTTTCCATGTTATTTCATATCTAGGACATGTCCGATATCCTGATCATTTCTCTCAAGTGCATTTTTATTAATTGGAGCTCCCAAATGCTCCAAATAATATCAGAGGGTAAAAATAATTACCCGGGGGAAAAAAGTGAAAATTTCACCATGAGCCCAAAATTACGCCAGGAACATAACGGTGGGACTTATACTCAACACTTACGCAATCTTCTCAAGTTATATGTCAATTACTATCGCTGATTAAGTTAATCAACATTAATTAGAATTCAGAAATCCTAACTATTACCGTTAATCCGTCTGCCGATCCTTTTCGGCCTTTCGATCCAATAGTCGGCGCGTTGTCTATGAGATCGAACTGCTTTCCGTTTTCAAAAAAAAAAATCTTAACCGTTCTTACTATTTAAATACACAACAGGTTACCCTTTTAATTTCGGGTTCTTTCTCTGGTGTGTCCTAGACTTTCATATCGTATATTTTTTAAGTTTACATTGGCAATTAAAATAATTTGACACATAAATAATTAAACTTTTGATTTAAGAAAACACCCTAACAACATAAAGAACATCAAACATTTATCTACAAATCTACATTTATCCGTTCACCATATTGTCTAAAGACAAGCAAAAACGTTAGAAAGATAAAAACCCTTTTCATAAAATAAAGTACGTGCTTTCATCCAAGGTCCAATTTTTCGAGGAATGAATTATGGCGTCATCATCAGCCATTTTGCACTTTTTAAGGAAAGACAAGTTCAAACAATTGATGTAATACCTAAAAGGTTGTTTCTCAAAGGGTCTAAAAATATATAATTTTATAAATAGAATGTAAAAGTATAAAAGAAAAAAATAAAAAATTGTCGGGTATCACAAAATAAGCTAATTTTCAAACTAGTTGAGTTATAAAGTAGAAAAGTTTAACTCCCACCTTTTGGTTTCTTACCTCTAATTATTTTTTTTAAAAAAATAATATTTATTTAGAGCTTTTTTTTCTCTAAAATTTCTCTTATCTATAACACATTGGCAACACCATTACAGACTTTCAACAAATGTTCCGGTTTGTGATTCTAACAACAACTTTCATATTGTCACCATATATCTTCTCAATAAGGGTTGGGAAGCAAAATCGTTAAATTTCGATTTTTATTTTTAAAAAATCGTACTGTGAATTTAACCCCAACTTTCATCTAGTGGTTGTCAACAAGTGTTTATAGTACAATTGTGGAGATTTAACAAGTCTTCCGGGATTCCTGAAAAAAAAAATAATTTTCAATTTAAAAAATATATATTTTTAATTAAGAGTTATAAACCAAAAGATGAAAGTTGGGGTTAGATTCACAATTTCATAACTTCACCTACTTACCTTACTAACTTTTTCGGGATCCCAAAAGCCAAGAGTGTTGGACTATGTTTTCATTTCTTCATAAGATCATGGATCAACAAGCTTATTTAGGTTGTAGCAAACATGTCCACGTCAACACGCTCGGGTCCTAGGCAACCTAAGGGAAGCAATGTCCTAAGCGACTTAAAAGCCTTATAATGGTAAGACGAGCAATGACATCAAGGTAACAACTAGGGACATAAGTGATCAAGTGTAGGCGAGATTCTAAGAAAGATGGACTCTTGCTAAGTGAAAAGGCTTTAAAATGCACTTTTAGAATAGTAATTTCTTACAACAAATGAGTGTGAGAGTTAGGGTTGTATAAAAAAGCTCCGATCCGTTAATAGCCTGATGATCCGACTCGAAAATATTCAACTTTCAATCGAGCCGGCGGTAATATATTTGTATCCACTCCGATCCGTTAAAAAATTTGGAATATACGAATCGAATATGAATCAAGATTTTTTTTACAATATTTAATGTAAGCTAGAGTTTTTAAAGACAAATTTGTTGATTGTCACATGTGGTATCGATGTTATCACTGTGAGTGTCACGTACCCAAGACGGTTGCCTATTCATCACATAGTAAACTATAGACATACAATCAATACATAAAATCAATATGATATCATAGATCAATGCAAGTCTGGCTCACCCGACCCTAAACAAATCAGTCATGCAAGATATACCTAAAAAATCATATTTGATTTATATGAGGGGAAAAAACCCAGCCTCTCCTCCTAACCCTCAAAACAGGAACTAAATTTGAATGATAAAACCTAATGGTTGCAAGCCTTATTTATATGGTTTAAGGGAAGACTGAAAAACTTAGATCGCCTTGATCTTATCTTCTAAGAAAATAAGATCGCACTAAAAGAGAAAAAAAAATGTCCAAGTGGACGGGTTGGAAATCCAGGCCAAACAAAAGATAATAAAGGAGAGTAAAATGACGTCCAAGAGCATCGAATTGGGCTAAGACCGCATGGTCTTATGGGCATAACCCATAAAAACAACATCTTGTCAACATTGCGACACTTCAGTAAAATTGGATTTCGATTTGATGTGGTTGGACTGCAAAATTTATGAGAACTACATTTGAAGGTAATTCGATGCTCTACAAATTTCCAGTTGACATGAAGCTTCAAAACGATCGGCATTTGGGAGTAAATCGACCGTCTTCGTACGTAATGCTCGGGATGTGTTCATTTCTTCGCTCTTAGGAAAGTGATCATTTGTGGGTCATGTGCAAGACGAACACGAGGTGACGTAGGTGATGGTCTTCGATCGGTGTACACATTTCCCGAGGTGTTTTTCATCTTCACTCTCGGATCTCAGTCATTTCCGTCTTGACCTTGACTTCTCTGACCGTAGGGAAATCCTTAGTGTGTATGAGGTCATTCCGCTATAGATGTGTCCTTTATGTTCTGCAAATGTCTAGAATGCCTGCAATCACATAAACCATCCGGTAGATCTCCAAAATACAAATATAAAGAAAATATACCAATATGATATGTTATAACGCCCAAAAAAAGGTAAGGAATGGATAAAAATGATGAGGAAAAATGATGTTAATTGGAGTATTATCAAACCCCAACCATATATTACAACCACCACAAATCTAATTTCAATAAACACACCCTAAAGTTCATTTTTCCAATAAAGCCCATACATATTGTCTCTACACTCGTCTTTTGCAAATATACATTATTTTACTTGTTTTATCAATATCTACAATTATGGTGGTGATATACATGCACTTATTTTAAGGCTTGTTTGGTATGATTGTAGAAATGAAGTTGGAATCAGAAATCAGAGCAGAATAAAGAAATGAAATAAGTCATTCTTGATACTTTGTGTTTGATATGACATTGGAATGAAGGATTCCTAAAACATGTTATTTTTTATATGAATTATGAAACGAGGAATCATATCATATTTGATTATATGTATATGTTTATAATGTAAATATATGTTATTTTTTAATCTTAATTAAGAAAATTGATTTAAAATATAAACATGAACCAATTGTCAATCTAGATAAATAGGTATACATTTTCTTCTATAAAATCTATTTATCTTGACCGAAATATCTGTATTATTAGTTAATTATTTAATTTTTAATATTTGTAAAAATTACTATGTTTATAAAATAATTGAAATATAATGCAAATTAATTGATCGGTAGTTTTTTTACAAAAATTATTATTTTTATTTTGTAAATTAAATTAGTATAATATATGTATAATAAAAATATATAAATGTGGTTTTAAATTCGAAATAGATAATATTTTATAATGGATGATACCCACCTATACCTTTACAAAAGCGGGCTCGGGCTGGGCCATAACTAAAAACTCTGCCCGTAAGGTGCGGGCCAGGCTGGCCCGGCCCGGTTTGTCCGGCTCACAAACGCTACCCATGTCCATCCATGTAAAAAGCGGGTGGGCTGCCGGCCCAGCCCGGATGGCCCATACGTACTTGATTGTGCGTTTTTCCTTCAAGATTTATCATTCAAAACAAGTAATATAACGTATTTAACACAAGACTCTTAATCCAGTTAAATTTGTATAGTGCATTACCAACAAGTTCAACAACGATTAACACACAAAAATGAATAAATTCAAATACCTGGAAAACTACAAGTACCATTATAGTCAAGCTAGCCTTGTAATCTTGTATTACAAACGAGCATAACACGCCAAAATACTCCAAAAAAACTAAATGAAAAAATAAGAGTATGTGACACTTTTATATATATAGATAGATAGAGAGAGGTTAGTTCCGGTGAGGAGAATACTTGTAGATAGGAATTAGGAGGTTTGTGAGCTATTGGATGAGATTTAAATCAACGGCTTCCACACACTTCTCATTAATGGCATTTTAGTAATTACATAAATTTAGAAGAAAAAAAAGAAAACTAGACACAAAAAATACGTTCAACCCTCCCTCACATTCTTCATCCCACGTTGTAGCCTCTCTCTCTCTCTCTCCGCTAACACACAAGCTTCATATTTGCTCTGATTTTTAACCAAATCAGAGATTGATTACATAAAAAATTGTGAAATCAAAGAGAATATAAAACGATTCAACTATTGTTTCTTCGAATTTCTACTCATTGTTTAGGTTTCCATTCTTAAGGTTTAGGTTTCATTATGATTGATGTTTGTTTTCGAAATCAAATTTGTTTGAATCATTTTTGTGTTTGATAAGTTTGATTGAGAAAATACATGTATATACATATGTTGAGTTGGTCTAATAGCTCCAATTGAACAATCTATATGCTCCTTTTAGTGTGCACGCAAACTGTTCGACAAAATGTCTTATAGGAAAATTGCTTATAATATTTACAGGAACAACGACATAAAAAATATGAACACCGATGAATAAAAACATGAACAATGACATATAAAAGTATGAATACCGATTACTTATTTATAACTTTTACACATACATACGATATTATGATCATCTTTTAACTTTTTGTGATGAAATTTTTATTTTTTGTGGTTATATACTGTAAATAAACATTTATGCATCATAAAATGAACACAAAAGAATAAATGAACATGAAACTTTGATGAATAAAAACACTATGAACACCGATGCATAAAAACATGAACAATAACACATAAAAGTATGAACACTGATAACTATTTTTGAACTTAAGGGTATTGTTCCAGATTTTAGGTCAATTTACAACAATGTCATTAATGATGAGCGTGTATGAGCCCTTGATTTTAATTCATTCAATGGCTTACAACCCTCCTAATTCCTATCTACAAGCTCTCTCCTCACTTGAACTAATATATATATATATATAGGCCGGACCGGGTTGGCCCGCGGGCCAAAAGTCTACCCATACCCATCCCACCAAAATATGGGTCGGGTCAGGCCATGCCCGAGCGGGCCAAACTAGTTGTCCATTCCCGGGCGGTCGGGCGGAATGGACGGGCCGACCCAGATTTGTACAGGTTTATACCCACCTTTAATTTATGAAATCGAGTACTTCTCTAGAGTTAGAACGAATCATTTCATGGAATCATTTTTACTCCGATTCCTAATTTTACCAAACATGGGATATGAAAATGATTCATTCCGAATCTTAGTTCCATAAAAATCATACCAAACAAACCCTTGACGTGTCCGAAGAGGAAAACAATTTTTCAACGATTTTCCGTGGATCAAATGGTCTATCTAAAACATAATAGTCTTATTTACGACAGATTTAGGAATATAATGTCTTCTATGAGTCTCAATTTACACACCTTTGTGTCAATTTTATAAACATTTATGTTGCTTCTAAGCAATGCAGATGATGAATTGACAGCAGAGAGGTACCAAACATCATTCTTAACCAGCCTTACAAATGAGAACTGCAAGGGAAATAAACTCAACCCCATTCATAGCAAAAGAAGACAGTAGCTTAGCTTATTACGTAGGTGGCTTCATAACAACAGCAGAAACTCGGAAAACAGTATGTATACTGTATCATATTATGTATTCACTGCCAGGAGGCAATAAGTTGGACACGACATCTTTTACCAACACAATTGAGTAATTCATTCTACACAAGTTTGAAAGGCATGTCATAACTCAAAACACCCTAGGCGTGCTCTTGGCGTTTCATGTCTTCTCTTCCTTCCGCTTAGAAGAGGAACGCAATCAAACCAGACCTGTTACCGACTCATGTATCAAGGGCATTGTGCTTCAAAAGGCTGCCCATCCTGCTGCATTGTTCTTCGATGATCCACTGTCTGCCGCAGATGGAAGATTCTGCTGCATACATCACCAAATAAGTTTGAAACATAGCATAATCTTTCAAGCAACGTGTTATAGAGCTTTAAGTTCTGCATAATGTCATTTTGAGATGCCTAACATGCAAATTCGGATACTTGAATTGCTTTAGTTAAACACATTTTATGTAGGATACCTCAAGCTGAGAAAAATCAGAGAGAGGATCTCTGCCATGTCTTCCACTTTCCTGTGGACCTTTGATAGCAGAGGTCAGCTTGGAAGCAGCAGGGTCATTTGGAGGTGGAGGAAGAGGAGAACGGATTTTTGCTGTTCCGGTGGGAGGTGGGGCTAGTCCCAGTGGTTTTGAGTTCACAGGGTTCCCACCCGACAACCCGGCAGCAGAAAGCATACCCGTTCCACTTGCTGGTTTGTGCTTGACAGTTATCCTAATGGTTTCACCTTCCTGGATCATAGACAACTCGTATAGTTCATTAGTAAAAATGTATTGAAAATCAAATTAGACAATCATGAAAATGTATTATCAGCATTGAACCACGTCAGCTTAAGATTAAGACAATCTCAATTGGCATTTGATACTACAATTAATTCATAATGAGGATGGCATGAAGAGCTACAGCAGTTACCAATCTCAAGGGCTAGACAAAAGCGAACTGAATGTTATCAATAGCTGAACATTGCAGTAATAATACAACAAGGAACTCCCAGTATGTAACGATGTGAGGTTGTGAACACCAGTGCATTAATACCACTCACTCATACTGATTAACAGATGAACAATTAGCATGAGCTTCAAGAACACCCTCAAAAGGTCAGATTAAACTTGTGTATTCACGATTCCAATCGAAGAAATCATGTCGGTTAGATTAAACTCGTGTATGTAAAACTTCAAAATTCCTCAAATAGTGAGCAGGACGACGAGACTCAGTTTAAGATCCAACTCAATCGTTACCCTGAAGTATTTTCTTCCACTCACTGATCGCAATCCGAAGTCGTAAATGAAAGTTAGAAATTAAGATACCTTCAATCTGTGATTAACTGCAGGATGAATCCCAATCTGGCTGTCCTCTCCTCCTTCCTTCCAACCACCGTGAGCATCCTCCTCGATCTCTCTCTTGACATACTTGTCATGATCCGACAAGGCAACATTGAAATCGAAAGCCTCATTGCGTTCGGAAAACCCTAGGCCAATAAACGCGTGCTTCCCGGTCCCATCCTCGATCTTGAGTACAAAGTATCTAGAAGAGTCGAGAGCGGGCTCAACAGCGGACTCGCGTTGGCCGGGAAGGACAGAGCAAGCGGCGAAGAGGTCCCCGGAGTTGGGATCCTCTAATCGGATCTCGCAGCGGAGCTTGCAGGAGACAACACGAAGACGGCCGGACCAGATCTTGTCAGTCTGAAGCCAGTCACCGCATTTGTAGCCTCCGGAGGTGGAGCGAGGAGGGATTTTGTATACGGAGACTTCCCGGACTACGAGAAGGGTGTGTTCGAAGGAGTCGTCGTCGTCGTCGTTGTTGTCAAACGACATCGTGTTAGGATTGGGGTTGGTAGAGAAGAGAGAGGATGGTGTTGGAGTTAGAGAGAGAATGACATTGGGCGGGGGATTTGTGTAATTGAAGATGGTGGGGACTGGGGAGAGAGAGAGAGAACGTGGGTTGGGTATGGTGGATTGGTGAAAGCGTGTTGCAGAGTAGGAGGGTCAAACAGTGGCAACGAAGGTATGAAGAATATGCGTCAAATGGGTGCCGTGTATCAACTATCAAGCAACACCCTCACCTTTTTTTTTTTTTTTTTTTTTTTATATAAAATCAAAACTAGCAAACAATCTTCAAGGACAAGATTAATATCATCTTTACAACCCTGTTAGTAAAAAGATCGCAACTTTTACTACTTCTGAGATATCTCTACCCAATTTGGGGTTTCAGGGACAATTGTTTAGAAATCGGCTGAGAAGCGTATGAAGATTGATGTGAGGTATGGACATAACAATTTATTTTATAAGGATTTGGCTTCACATAAACGGTCCAATTCAGATTAAGATTACGGTTCAATTACGATTATGAACCAAACACAAACCGTAGCTCATAAAATCGTAAAAAAATATGGACTGAAGTACATGGACTAAAACCAGAACGTCTGGACCAGACTGGTCCAGTTTCAGACGACTCCTAGCCAATTATGCACATTCCTACCTTACTAAGCTTGGTCAATATCTTAGCTTGGAAGTTAGAACCCAACCACTTTCTCCGGGCCTTGCAAAGGGTGATATACAATTCGGTACAATCCTATGCTCCAGAAGACAGTATAGCCGATTCAGAGCAACTGGGATTGGCTGAAAAAATCATTAAGGAACAAAATGCCTTGTTACGGTGGACCAAATGAATAAACCTATTAAACACTAATTGTTCTATTTTCCTCATTTACAGAATACGGACTTGAGAACTGGTCAGACCATCTGCAGTTGCACTTTGACATCAGATTATACAGCCAGATGACTCAAATTTGTTCGGTTTCCCAGTCCTAGGCTGAATCTCCCGCAACAAGATGCAGCCTAGTTGCATTATCTTCATGAGATGATAAATTGCTCTGCTTAACAAAAAATTGTCAGCACCAGATACCAACCAGTTTCATTTCAATCTTTGGAAGAGAGTTTCAGTCCCGATATTCTGGTTTCAGGACCCAAAACAAGCCGTCCACATTTCTCTCTAATACGGCTATTTCCTTCAAAAGATTCTTAAATAAAGGCACGTCCTCTGAGGGTATCCGGGGCTTGAAATGAGCCGCGATACTAGAAGAATCCGTAGTTCCCCCTCTCTGCTGAATGTACGTACAGATCTGTCTGATCAACATTTCAGGCTGTACCCTCGTAGGGTTTTTAGATGATCCAGAAGATGAAGCCTCTGATGGTTTTGGTCTCCTACAAGGAGCAGAAGATGAACCAAGTTCATGCTCAAGTCCATCACCCACAGCATTTGCTCGGTCACCACGTATTCTTGCTACCAATTCAGTTGAAGTTAAGGCTCTACCTGAAGAAACTCCCGCCACAAGCCCATTTGTTGTTCTACCAGGGGAAGCTTCATTAGAATTTCTTGAATTGGAGAACAGTTGGGAGTTCACTGTTGACCCAAATTTTCGGCGGACTGTAGACGGTGCACCAGCAGCTCCTGATCTTCCGGTCCATGTGGGGACAGATATGTCTTCTCGTCTTCTCAGCATCCGAGACTGTCGGAGTGCTTCAGCTGCCCTTTGTGCTATCTGATTCGCCTGCTCCTCTACCCGTATTTTATCTTCATCATGTGCATTCATAATTGCGTCATGGTTCACAGCACTCTGCACAAATATCCATCACATGATATTTTATTGTTTAATAAACATAGATGATCGAACAGCAATCATTTACCAGGTACAAACCCAACTACATAATATATTAGATCTAGTGATTACATTCGTCTTCTATGTTCTCAGTTACTTTCTTCAATTTCCCACTGGCCCACTTTCTCCTTGTTTCCCATTACTTGGTCCAGTTGCTGAATAAATAGTATTATGTGCTTCATTTTAAATTAGTTACTCATTGTCTACTATAAAAAGAGGAGCCGCAATTGTATTAGGCTGGCTTGAAGACTAAAATGAAATACAGAAATGAGGATTGGTCAAAAAATTGGCTGATTGTGAGATTCTTGCTTTCAAATTTATCTTTCTAGTTCCGGTTCTTATCAAACATCTACAAAATGACGGCCACAAATAGTTGAGATGTGAATACAGACAAATAGAAACAGGGTTAAGGAGACTTACATGTATACCATGAGCATCAAAAAGAGACTTCAAAAAGTTAGTTTCATCGTCAGTTTGTTTTCCATTTTGTTTGCCGTCTTGTCTTTCCTGCACCGTATTGGTCTCTTCATTCTCCTCACCATTGTCTGCAAGTGGTGGTGACGTACTATGAGAGTTTGAAATTTGCTGATTCTCATTACTGGAACCTACAACATTCAGCTGTGCAGATATTCCACCAAAGAGATCTAATGTTTCAGTTGAATTAGGGTCTCCATCATCACTCAATACGAAAAGATCCTTCAAGTCGCGAGCTTTGAAGAATCTTTTCTGTTGTGGATTCTTTAGTATCTTGTTCGTTAGGAAGTGCTTATAAATCTGCCTGTGATACACCTTTTCCTCAATTGTTCCACGAGTGATTAGTCTATATACTGTTACATCACGCTTCTGACCAATACGCCAAGCACGCTCTCGGGCCTGTCAAACCAAAAATTAAATTGCATATCCAAGTCATTGTCACGTACATGTTTAAAAATGTTAGCCAGATCTTGTATGATTACAGAGTGGAGCTTTAAGACTTTTAAGACTACATTTCACTGCTAACACCAAATAAACTAATAGACCTAAACACCAATCTTAAGAAAGGCCATTTAAGTGATGTATGAATAACAACTGCATCAGAAAAGCACCTTAAAAAGTCCTATATTCATGAGGAGAAAACAACTTATTCATACACTAAATTTTGTTGTATGTAACAAAGATAGAACTCTGCAATGTACCTGCATATCTGTTGAAGGATTCCAATCAGGGTCAAATATAACAACCCTGTCCGCGCCAGTTAGATTTGTCCCCAAACCACCCACTTTTGTTGTCAATATAAAAATGAAGACATCATTTGAATTGTTAAATTCATCTATCAAGGCTGATCTCTGCTTAACAGCAGTAACACCATCCATCCTTCTGTAGTTGTAGCCATTAGAAATCATGAAATTCTCCAGAATATCAAGCATTTGTTGTGTTTGTGCAAAAAGAAGAACACGATGCCCCTGCTCCTTCCACATTTTAAGAACTTGAGCTATAACTTTCATTTTCCCACTACGTTCAGGATTCCCATAGTCAGGATTGCTTGCAGAATGTTCTCTCTCAAGGAGATCAGGGTGGTTACAGATCTTGCGCATTACATCAATACCATAAAGGGAATTTTTTCTGCCATCAAAGATCTGTTCAACCTCAGAGCTGGCCAGAAATGCTCTGTAAACAGATCTTTGCTCAGGTGTGAGACTACAGAAGAGGACATGCTCCGTCTTCTTTGGCAGTTGAGCATCAACATCAGCCTTCATACGTCGAAGAAGGTAAGGCATGATCAGATCACGCAAGACAACTGCACACCTGCACAGGAATTCACGAAAAATTTTGGATTGTTAGTAGACTGCTGAACTAGAAATAACTGAGTCTCTGTAAAAATACAAGAGACGTTTACAAAGCAACTTAAATCACTGCTGCATAAGTGTCGCGGCATAATAAGGTGGTCCGCATTTTATTGTTTGACTAACTTACCTACATTCAACAGTGTTTAGAAACTAAGGAGTTTCACAATATACACTGCATTGTTTGACTAACAGACCTACATTCAACAGTGCTTACAAACTAAAGAGTTTCATGATATGCACCTGTAAGCTGTGGAAACTTGCAGCGGTGAAGCATTGGAATAACCCCCAACTGATATTGGCACCGCAAATTCTGCCTCAAATACAGGAAGTACGCCCAATTTTCCAGGGAAAACAAAATCAAACAAAGACCATAGCTCGCTAAGTTTATTCTGAATGGGTGCACCAGTCATTATGATTCGATGAACTGTATGGAGTTGTTTACACACTATAGTCACATCTGCATTTGGATTCCTAATACGATGGCCCTCATCAAGCACAGCATAACCCCACTTAATGTCAAGAAGAGATCTGCCCAAAAGGCGAAGTTGCTCATATGTTGTTAGAAGCAGCCCAGACTCTGATCCTAATACTCGTTTTATTAGGAAATCCCATCTTCTTGGGTTTCTTGAGGATGAACCTTTTTGATAATCACCATCCATTGAACCTTCACTAAGTTCATCACAGTGACTCTCATCGGAATCAGCTCTTTTAATATTTCTAGCAATATCAACAGCAGAATCATGAAGAATTTCAACATGAAAGGCAGGGTACCACTTTTCTGCTTCTTGTTTCCATTGTCGCAAAAGTGTGACTGGGCATATAACTATGCTTGGCTTGTACAAATTACTGAAATGCAATGATCCAAGGAAAGTCAACACCTGAATTGTTTTGCCTAGACCCATCTCATCTCCAATTATCCCACCTACTCCTTGGCAATGCAGTTCCCACATCCACTGCACACCAACCTTTTGGTACTCAAAAAGTTTGGTGTAGATAGGTTCTGGGATTTTCAACCCGCCCTCTAGTGTTATATAAGGATGCTCTTCCTCATCTTCATCCCCAACATCTTGATTGTCTTCTTCCTCGCAGCCAGATGTCACTGAATCACGAAGCCTGTCTTCTGCACCTTGGTGAAATAAAAATTAGAAAAGAAACAAGAGAAGAAAACAATTCTTAAGTCAAGATCAAGTAGATGGGGATTTCAGAATTTATGAAGGAAATACATGTGTATCTTCCTTGTCATAACTAAAATCGAGCATCTTTTCAGATAGGTTTTTCTAGGATAAAATAGAATTTAGATATCTGTAGGTTTATAGAGATGCATGTTCATTATCATTACTGTTTAGGAATATTCAACAACCATGAACAGTGACAGGTGAAATTGTTTGGAGGGAACTGAAGAAACACTGCATACTACTTAGTACCAATTTCATTTTGTTCTTCACGGGAGATTCGCTTTCTCCATTTCTTTCCAGCTAAAGGCCTTCTCTTTTTTCCTTTTTGACCTTTCTCCTCTTCCTCGCCATCGGGATTCCTGTGAAACTTAAATGGTGGCCTAAGTCTTTGAAACGGGTATGCTGGTGCATCAAGTTTTGGCAACTCATTGGTTTTAAGAAGCTTAGTTGTTGGCCGAGCTTGTGCAGCCTCGGCCAGGGAACGTGCAGCTCTTTCAACACTAGCAGAGACCTGGTTTGTTTCTTCCTCCATAGGAACTCTTGATGGCCCTGTTTGTTGAACTCGGCGTTCAAATCCCTTAAGCTTGTGAAAAGGTGTTAGAACACCTTTCCTTACCAGCTCATCTCTTTCCTAAGTAGTTAATTAGATTAGAAGAGGCATGCCCGTGCAAACTCAAAGACTGAATGAAACTCCATGCACCCGCAATCAAAACACTCAAAACTAACTCATATAGACAAGATCCAACTTACCGTCTCAATAAATCCTCCAGAGGCTGCATTCAGTACATCATCGAAGCCATCATCATCATCATATGAAACTACTTTTCTTTTCCTTTTCTGTTTACTGATTGATTTCTGACCTATTTTTAATTTTGGTTTGGCCTTTGAATCTTCTCGGACCAGATCTTTTAACAATCTGTCATCTCCAAAAGCTTTGGATAAACAGTCTCCATTCAGATCAGAATACTGTTTCTGAAGTTGGGATCTTGTCCTTTTGAGGCTCCTAAGTCGATCGGCAGCTAGGGCCTGCTGAAGACTATAGTCTTGGTTCGACATTCCTTTATTTTCCTCCGTGTCCTCCTTGATGTCATCATTCTCAGAGTTAGACTCTTTGGTTCGGGCTGCAATCCCTTCTATTGCAGAGGCCACCGCATCTATTTCAATCTGCACAGCCTTTAGTTTCGTATAAAGTTCCTTCTTACTTGCACCCGAAGGAATATCATCTTTTGTATCATTCTGAAATTCTTCGTCGGTGTGCTGACCAGATTGACAACTCTTATCACTTCTCACCTGACAATGGCAGAAGCTCTCAGACATACTGTAGGCATAATTTCAAATTGCTTCAAAAGTAAAAGAAAAAGCGGCCTAACTAATGGCAGTTTGGTACATATGTTCTTCAGTGGGAGAATTTGCAGCTAGCAAAAAAAATGTATTGCTACAGAAATGAAATATAAGAAGAGTAGGGCATACCTTATTCAGTATGTTTCGCTCAATATCTTCAGGATTTGCAGAGGTGACACCTAAACTATTCAGCAAGACTTTGTCATCCTCTTCCGCCATGTTTTCTCCACCATCCTATCAGAAAGATATATAAATTTACAGTTGAGTACTGGATCTCAATTGACATAAAAGGTCCACTATTAGGGATTATGGGATATCATCACCAATAAGGCATCATATGCAGCAAAATTCATTTGAATGAAAATAAATTTAGAGAATCAATTGTTAAAGGAAGTCTTAATAAGATAAGATCATTCGTCATATAATTGTCTTAATGCATCCTAATTAACATAATTTATATGCCCTCTCCCTCTAACATTTTCTTTTAAGCCGAGCATAAGTTTCAGTGGAGGAAAGGACACAACTGAAGTGGTTTTTAAACAGCACAAAAAAGTTTGTAACATCCGCTCCAGTTGCACTCTTCTTTTTGTCAACTATCCAAATAACCAAAACAGCTAATTTCTCAGACATATATGTCCATACATTCGGATCAAAATGCATTCTGATGTACCTACATTGATTTGATATCTTATCTATCACTAACTCACTCTATCTCTGTTAGGATTCCATCGGTTCTAGTCAACTGAGCGTTCTACTAGCCCAACTCACAGGCCAATATAGAACAAACAGTAAAACTCAACAACTAACGTTCCTTTCTAGAACCTTCCCATTTAGAAGGCATCAAACTCAACAAGTTATCAAAGAAGACGCTTTAACAACATCAAAAAAATGTATGGCACCATAAAAATCGATTAAGAAGTTACCAGCCCTAACTCAGTCCCCCCAGATATCACAAATCAACAAAAGATATCGCTACTAACCAGTCTACCACAATACAAATTACGTTTTCTTTCAAAAGAACAAAATCAACCACAGCCGATTGATTAGATAAAGAGCAACAATTTATCAAGCAACCCTAACAAAAACGAAATCCTAACCGGAATAAGTGAAACTCAACCCTAAAAAAGCTGATATCCAAAATACTATACCATAATCGAATTTTGAAGCCAAATCAATTAAGTCAAAGAGGAGATTGAGATTCCGAAAATACTATACCATAATCGAAATTCTGCTTGAGGCTCTCTCCTTCCACCTCGCTCTTCTCACTGGCGATGAAGGTGACGTGGTGGGAAGCCTCGGAAGAACGAAAACAAAAAGGAAGAAAAAATAAAAGGTGGTTTGGGCCTTGGGGGCTTTGGCCGTGACAAGGAAGAAACTTTTCAGTTGGTAGGGTTATTGGGACTCGGGACCCACACTAAACCTGATCAAATAGACGTGGAAGCTTTTCAGTCGGACACGTAGACAGTCAGCCCTCAGTCTTTGAAGCTAGAGTTTTTAAAAGAGGACTTTAATCTTACGGTGATGAAATTGTGAGTATTTGTAAGTTCATCTTAAAAAAAAAAAAAGTATCTAAAAAGAAGAAGAGTATAACGTGAAAAATTAAGAGGCTACCTTGGCTGGACGAGCGAAAGAAAATTATGAGAAATTACAACGTTTTATCATTTTAGTGTTGGCGATATAAGATGAGTAGTTATATGGAGGATTTATGTAGGTTTAATGTAATAAGGTTTTAGATGGATCTTAAATTAGTTAGTGTATATCACTAATTAAGAAGTTAGGAGCTTATCTTTCATATGTTGTAACTGTTATTTGTCTTCTTCTTTTCATCACGATGTTATAAATTCATAGATGGAAAAAAGGAGTCATATCCTTCAAAGGCTTACAAAACAATCATCCAACATACCATAATGGTAAAAAAAAAAAAAAAAAAACCCGAAATCTGCATGTCCATAAATACAACATGGCATACTAAAATCAACAATACACATAAATTACATAGAATAACAGAAAATGTGGCTATGCCAACCTTTACAATCGAACACTAGAGGTAAACATCATCATTCGGACATCCAGAGTAGCCGGGAAACATGGGTCTTTATGAGCCTCACCACCACCTCCTCCGGAAGCCGATTACCCATAAAAAATGAGGCTGTTCCGAGCATGTCATACGTAGTAAATTGTGTCGACAAAAGCAAATAACATGGCATTTGGCTGTCTACCTCTTCGTCTAGTATGCTTGTGCAACCACCGGAGTGACAAATCCAAGAATTCAAGACCTCCTGCCATGCCAAATTCACATCTCACCTCCCTCAAAATGCTACTAGTGTACCGACAACGGAAGAAGAGATGGACATGGGACTCATCCTCATGACAACATAGGTGGCAAACGGATCAATGTCAAGGAAGGCCATCCGGCCATGAATGGAAAGCCGGCCAAGAACTCCCATCCAAACAATGAAGGCATGTTGCGGTGTGTGTCTTTGGTCCCAAACCTCACAGTGCCAAGGTACATGGTCACATGTTGCCCTCAACAGATTGCAGGTCATCGTCACTTTAAGAGCATCTCCATCCCACACACTCAAAGTTTCTTCCCTAATTAATTTTAAAAAAATAAAAATTAATGTCAGAAGATGGTGTGGGAATAGAGACAATAAGTGGAGAGAAGGTTCTTCTTCAAGGGATGAAATCTGCCAATTTTCTGCACAAAACATAGAAATCAAAGTAAGTTTTTGTTTTGTTTTTAATATTTTTCTCTTATTTTAATTGTTAGTTTTTTTTTGTTATTTTTTTTTATATTTCAAGTTTTGTTATAAAATAGGGAAGTAGATGAGTTATTTAAAACTTTAATTCAAATATTAGACATAAAGTTTTAAGGTTTAAAATATATAGTAAAAATAATGAAAATAAAAATAAAAATTTTATGTTTAGTTAGAAAATATTTTTATCTATCTATAGACATTAATATTGATTATATTTTAATTATATTTTAATAAATCTTTTTTAAAATATTAATACTTTAAGTTGGGTGTAAGTTAATTTTCAATAAAACTTGTCTTTTAATCTACATTGTTAAATAAAAATGATAATATATAAATAAATAATAATAATATTAGTTATATCAATTGATGATAATAATAATTATTATTATAATAGTAATTATTATAATAATAATAATAATAATAATAATGATAATAATAATAATAATAATAATAATAATAATAATAATAATAATAATAATAATAATAATAATAATAATGATGATGATGATACATACACATAAATAAAAGAATATAGACTACATAAAAAAAGTAGGGTGTAAGTTAAGAAACTATCATGTAAATATGGGATGGAGAATTGAGTTTCTTTAGATGAGGTGAAAGAGAGATAAAATTGTAAAAATATATTAAGAAACTTAAAAATAGTTTCTGGGATGAAGATGCTCTAAACCTCCCTCCTCGGCACATAGATACCATGACACAAGAAAGCCCTCACCATCCATATCCAGCCGTAACATCTTGTCATTGGCCCCAATCATGGCCTTAATCAATGGTAAGTCATGCCTATGAGCTTGTCAATCCTTAGGGTCCACCACTTTCAAGTATCTATGGTGAACCCACTTGACCCACAACCTATCCCGGTTCTCATGAATGTGCCAAAAATGCTTGCACATGAAAGCATCATTCCAAGGTTTCAATTCAACAAGGCCAAGACCACCTTCCCTCTTAAACTTACACACCTTATCTCATGCCACCCTAGGTCTAGACTGTAAGAAGGTGCGGCAAAGCTTGATGACCCGATCCATCACAAGGCCCGGAACTGGCAATATAGAAAGTCAAAAACTATCAATACCTTGTATAACCGATGAAATAAGCTCCAATCTTCCGGCAAATGAAAGATGCTTCTTATTCCAAGCATTGACATGGGTAGCAATCTTGTCAATCAATAGGGTATAGTCCGCAACCCGTAAGACATGTGGTGCAAGTGGGATGCCTAAATACCGAAAAGGGAAACTTCCCAATGCAAACCCGGTAATGTCAGCCAGCCGGCTAACCTCCTCCTCCGGAACCGAAGCAAGGTACATTGAGGACTTGGGTAAACTCACCCTCAATCCACTAATAGCCCCAAATTTGTGCAAACAACCCATAAGTGTACCAACCGAGTCTTCATCCCCTCGGCTAAACAATACAAAGTCATCGGCAAAAGCAAGGTGTGAGATTTGAAGCTCCTCACAATGTTGGTGAAACCGGAAGTGTGGCTTGCTAGTCTCGGCCTTAAGCATTTTGGAGAATAATTCCATAAAACACACAAATAACAAATGAGACAAATGATCACCTTGTCTTAACCCTCTCTTCCCTGGAAAGAAACCATGGATCTCCTTGTTGACCTTAATTGAATATGAAGCTATCGTAACACACTCCATGACTGAAGCAATAAACTGGACCGGAAAGCCAAGCCTTTCCAATGCCAACTCAAGAAACTCCCATGACACGGTATCATAGGCCTTTGTAAGATCAACATTGAGGAAGCACCTCCTAGTATCCCGTTTAACATTGTAGCGCCTCAATAACTCTTGCACAAGGAATATATTATCGGACATGAGTCGGCCGGGCACAAATGCCGTCTGGGCTGAATCAATGAGGTACGGTAAGCAACGTCCCAACCTCGTAGTCATCACCTTAGAAATCACCTTGTACACCACATTATAACATGAGATTGGCCGGTAATGTTCCACACCACTCGACATCTCCCTCTTAGGCACCAATGACACAATTGTATGATTCATTTGTGTCAATAGTTTGCCATTAATGAAAAATTCCTTGACCGCAACACATAATTCACTCCCAACAACATCCCACACAACCTTGAAGAACTTAGCCGAAAACCCATCCGGTCCCGGCGCCTTAGTATCATCAATCTCCCATAATGCCTCCTTGATTTCCACATTTGACACCAGCTTGACAAGATTCACTAAGTTTATATCATGCATGATGCACCCTAGGTCCGATGGCAAATTCATCCTCCCTAGGTAGCACAACCTCAACCGGCACTCCAAATAGCTCCTTGTAAGTAACGAACAAATTCATCACTCATTCACTCATCTCGCTACTACATGTCGTGAGCTTACCATTAACCTTCACAACCGATACCACATGTCCCCATGACCCATTAGCCTTCATCAAGCCATGAAATTACCTTGTTAATCTATCACTTTGAAGAAGATACTTGACCTTAGCTTGTTGTGCAAAGAAGCTAAACTCAACCTCTCCAAGACGCTCATCTCATGTCTTAGCAACCAACATAGAGTCCTTCTTCTCTTGGGAATTCAATTCCAACCTTAGCTCCTCCAAAGCACTCCCATACACCTCATTAGCTAGGTTTACACGCTTAGAAATGTGCGAGTAATGAAAGCGATTAAACTCCCATAGAGGCCCCTTTATGCCTCTAAGTAACATACACATCCGGTATTGGTAAGTGCCCCTCAAATGACACACCCAATTAGTCTCAAACATGTCTTGGAAGTTCTCATGTCTAGCCCATATGTTAAAGAACTTAAAGCTACATCGTCTAGCACTTGAGTGAGGGTACAAGTGACTAATGGTCAGCTTATGATCGGATAAGTGCCACTTCTCAAGAAAAGTGGCTCAGCAATGCACTCCCTTGTTGAGTCATTCCCCATTCACCATTATGTAGTCTATCTTGCTCCAAATCACACCATTAGTCCATGTGAATTTGTTCCCGCTTGTATAGGGAACATCCACAAGACCAAGGTCATGACAAGCCTCATACATGGTTCGGCAGTCATACAACCTTACCGGCTCACCATCAATCCGCTCATCCGGATACATCACATTGTTAAAGTCCCCTAGCACAAGCCAAGGAAGGTTGTGCCTTCCAAACCATGCTCATATACCTAACCATACCTCCCGGAGGCTAGTAACACTATGCTCTCCAAGGACAAAACACACACCAAAATGGAGGCCCGTTTCTTTGCAAGTGACCAAGCACACCAAAAACTGAAGATGTCTCTAAACAATCTCCACATCAAGGTTATTGGAATCCCACATGACAAGGATTCTACACCTCTCATCTAACTCAAAATTATGCTCATAGTTCCAATGAGAGAATCTCCGTCTCATAAGCACATCAATGTCTGTCACACGTCTATCAAATTGTGTCTTAAGCACCCCACAAAACCTTATCTTGAACTCCTCAAGCAAGGCCTTTTACACCATTTTGTTTCCAGGGTTGGTTGAACCCCTGAATGTTCCATGAAGCTACCGTCATTGGGAACCATGACGGCTACTCCCTTTCTTCCCCTTGGTCATTGAACGTTCTAGTTCGGAGGCTCCCCTTGACTAGACGTTTGTCTAGTAAGACGTCTTCCCCCTACCTCCACACTTAGTTGGATCACCCGGATATTACTATCTTTCTTTTCTGTTGTTCGCTCCAAAAGGTGTGTGGAAGCTTTAAATTTATAACCCAAGGAGTATGCTTGAACAAATATGCGAACCCGCAGTGTACGGGTCAATTGTAATAAAAAGCAAGAATTACAGGGGTCGATCACAGAGACTTAGGTGAAACAAAAGCACAAAATCAGGTTGTCAAGTATTGCAATTAACCAAAAGCAATTAAAGCAATCAAAGATGATGTAAAGTCAAAATAAAGGGAAATGCGGATTCTAGGGATTAAAGCATCTAGTTGTGGTTCCGACTCAAGATCTCAAAGGATAATGCGGACAAAGTTGAGGCTTGCAAAGGGAAGGTGTTTCTAAGGTGGGAATAGATCACCGGGTAAGTCTCACTACTCACTATCCCAAACCAAAGCTCCTATTACCGGGTAAGTCTCAAGGTACTAAGGAAAGGAACTATAATCTCAAACCAACACACCACCCAAGGGAATAGAATCAACCTTTACCGGGTAAGTCTCAGGTTAACTCTCAAAGATGGGATGAAGGCACACTCAAACCCCAATAAAGGATAAACCTTTATTACCTACACTCATGATCATGGGTAAATAAACAAAGGAATCACTGGGTAAGTCTCATCCTAGGCTTGCATTGAACTAGGAAAGGTGTAATAAGGATAGGATTTGGCAAACTAGAACACTTAACTTCAGTTTCGGATCAGGAGAGGTTCACCTCGTTCAGTCAGATCCCACCCCGGCCGAGATTTTCTTCGACTGAGCGAGGTGTTCTAGGGTTAAGGTTAAAGACTCGAGCTTTCAGGGTCCTACTGGGATTAAGATCATTCTATTATCGTCTTCCCCACAACTTTCAGCCAATCACCCTAGATTCGCATAAGAAACTTAGCCAAAAATCATCATGATAACAATAATCAAATTTATGAAAAAGGAATCAATATTCGAACAAGAAAACCTTAAGAAAAAGGTCTCAACAACTGAATCAAACAACAAACAAACTGCGTTCCTCAAGTCGCAAATCAGCAAAGACAATAAAACCAAAAGACAATATAAGAAAGTCTTACAAACTCCTTCAAAAGCTATCTCCAACTATGACTCCTTCCTTCCTTGAACTTCAATCTTCAATACTTCCTTCAATTTTTCCTTCAAACCCTCCAAAAAATCCCTTAATTGTTGGATGCTCCAAGCATGGTTGAACTTGTGGAAAATCCAACCCTTTATATTGAAGAATTATCTTCCAAAGATAAAATATTTTAAAAAGATAATTTCCTATAAAATATATATCTCTCTCAAAATAAATCAATCAGAAATCATATCTTCCTTCCAAAAATCCAGCCCAAAAATATAAGATATCTTCTTTCTAAAATTAAAAGATCTCAACAAAAAATAAGGATCTCGCCGGCGGCAGGGTATTCGCCTCGGTCGGGACGCTCCTCAAGATCACCTCGGTCGAGGTGACACTGTAGCTGACTGAGGTGAATCTCAACTGAATGTTAAATCTCTCAAATTTGGTCTAAAGTAAACCTTCTTAATCATTTCCATGCTTCCTGGGGTCTTTTTTAAGCTCCAGAATGTAGCTCCAATGATTCCTTAGCTCCATTTTAGTGCAAAATGTGCCATTTTACCTACGATTACAACGAAACTTGGTGTAGACCTCGATTCCCGTAAAGATAGATGAAACAACAATATAATCACATAATATACATCCATACATGCAGATTATTGAAGATAAAACTTCTAAACAAGTCCCAAAATATAGACTATAATACATGCTATCATCCGCCGAGGCTTTAAGGCGCCTAATGATCCGGCATTGTGACTTGGTCAATACCGGCGTGAAGGCATCATCATCAAAGGTGTGACGGTTTTCTCCACAACCTCATCCCCCTTATCCGAGGTACCACCTCTACTCCTCACCCCACTCTCCCCCGTGCCGGCCTTAGCCGGTGACCACCATTTCTTTGGCATGGCACCGAAGCTGCCAAGCCAAAACCACCACAAAACGACACCACTTACGTTACCACTCCAAGACCGAAACAAATTAGATCGGAAAACCACACCCCAATAATTCTTTAGTTAATTTGGAAGAAAACACACACGAAAAGAGGGATCAGAAGGCAAATAGATGCCAAAGCCTCCGAATTGCCCAAAATTGCCTAGGGGAGAGAGAAATTATTGATTCTTCTTTTCATACTTCTTGAGGCCTTGGTGTTTGATTGTGGAGTAAGTGAATCCTCAGCTTACTCGGGACGAGTAAAGGTCTAAGCATAGGGGAATTTGATAGGTGATAAATTCCATATCACATTAGGTAGTTATTTGCATATGTTTTGCTGTACTTTTGTTGTATCTTGGTAATAATGCTATGATCTAGATGAAGACACCAACATTGAAGAAACCAAGGGATTAAGAAGAGTATTCAAGAATTTGAAGTGAAGAGCCGAAGAAAACACTCAAAGAGAACAAGCTTTTGACGATCAACCGCGGCTACATCACTCATTGGCCTCGCCTCCGACTTCCTACTAATGGGTCGCACCCGCGACATCACTTGGCCGCACCCATGGCTTCTTATGGTTGCACCTGCAAAGTATCCCAACTTGTGAAGTAACCCCCAATCTATTTCTCTTCCCACGCACGTGGTGGTCCACCACAGCCATGGTTTAACGCCAGAATGAATTCTGACATTTCCACTCCTAGATGTTTTACAACTTTTATTTCACCAATTTCAGACCTTTTGTTTTCCTGCTTTTAATTCCTAGACTAGTATAAATAGAGGTGTTAGGTTGTGTTAATATCATCTCATCACATCTCACCATACCTCATATACTACACCTCTTCTTTGTTAATTTTTATCTTTCTCAATTCTCTATGGATAACTAAGTTTTGTAGTCTTAACGGTTGAAACTCTCAACAAAGATTGGTTGTAAGTTTTCTATTTTGAAGTTTAGTCCCATAAACATTTGTGTTATATTACTTGTGCTCAATTCTTGTTCGAATTCCACCTTTTTATCTAGTTTGATCACCTAGGTATTTCGGTCTTATATAAACCGCTAGGAACTATCAATTACATGTCTGGGTTGCTCTTCTAGTCGCAAACACGTCTTGCATAAGCGGGTTGCGAGTGTTCTTCATGAGTAGGATTTAACCATATGTGTGTAGTAATGGGTTGTTTATATTGCATGTGTCTTATTAATCCTTATTTGAATGTTATTGTTTTAATTGATCTTGTAGGTTTACGAATTAAGTCTAACAATACGTAATAGCGATAAAGGTAGAATTGATACTTATATACGATTGAGATGTGAACAAATGTGGGAGAAACTTTGTGGAAACAATTATCTATCATCTCTTTTAAAAAGTGGATTATTGTTAACTGCAACATTTTTCCAAAATCTGCAAACCGACTTTTATTTATAAAAAACTTTTTACAATTTCTTATTTTTTGTCAATTTCCGATATCAAAACCCGTATTTGGTTACGTTTTTGTTTGTTGATTTTGATTACGCAATAGTTTGATGCTTTGGTTTCTCTTGAGTTCGACCCTTAGTTGCTTGCTATACTTAGTGTAGTAGGTATGTCTAGGATAATACATTTGATTAACACACGACGATTTCCACTATAATGAATTATTACTTTAATTTTCTCACAAAAAAAAATATTACTTTAATTTGATATGTTTGGTCTCCCTTGGGTTCGACCCTTACTTGGGTCCGACCCTTATTTCTTTTGATGAAAAGGGAAAAACAAGATAAAAACAATGATTATTTGTAGGCAAGTAACGGTGGGATGTGATCTAAGGAAACCAAAATTTCCACTATAATGAATTAAAGTAATATTGCATATATGAGACTCATGAACATTGATATGTGAAGATTGCATGTAATTATCTAAAATAGCTTTTTGTATAGACAAACAACGACCGTGGTATTCAACTTGATTGCGTCCTCAAACCGACGGTTGTGTCAAGCTTACATGAAACTCATTAAGAACTTAAAAATCCATAAAAGACCAACATAAAGCCTTGATTTTGGCACATGTGAGTTAGAAAAGGTGCAAATACTAGTACTTTCTACGATAGTTAGAAATCCTCAAAGTAAAAGGTAGGATCCAAGCCCTTAAACCAAGTTCTTTCATAAAACAACTTCGCTTTTGGCACACCTCTTTTCTCTAAAAATTTATAAATGTCACTTCTTTCGAAGGTAAATAAAAGGTGTAAATGAAGTACTTTGCAAAGAAACAATATTACAATTTCAATTCATAAACATATATGCAATAATAAATCAAACCATTACAAGGATCATCCAATTCTTAGATTAGGAGGTAGATTAGCAAGACATGATTAAAAATAAAGCAAAATCCATATATATAATCAACAAGAACGTAAACTCACAATTGTTTGGTTCTAACACAACGAGACAAACCTTCTATTTTAAATCTACTTGACGGCTACGAAACTCAAGGCATGAGAGTATGAGATATTTCCAGATTTGCTTAAGATCTCTAACCCTAAGGCTGATACATGCTTATATATGGTCTCAAATAATGGAGTCTAGGGTTACAAAATATATCTTTTGTAAAGATAAGATCGAAAGATATGATTTTCAATAGCTGTGTAGTCGAGACGACACACAAACGGCTTCAGACGGCTTGAGAGACGACATACATGTCGCCTGACATCTCGTATGGGTCTGGATATGGTTGGACTTGATTTGGTCCATTAGTAGTGAATAATATGGCTCAAGACGGCTTGGGATGCCGTCTCACAAGCCATTTGTCTTGCAATGAATATTTGATCTTTGGATGTTGTTTCCGGGCTTAATCTTCGGCTATGACTTTAGGGAGGACGTACTTTTGGCATAATTGATGCCAAAAATGGCTGAAACACAAAACTCCCAAGTTAGATACCTAACTGATGTGGGACCACCCTCGACACCAAGCATACAAGGACCAATCACAAGGTTGAGGGCTAAAAGGATTCGAGAGGAAATGCTAACAAAGAAGATCAAGGAACCTTGGAAGTGAAGAATCTCGGCCGATATATAACCCGAGATTTCGCATCTATCGAGAACAACAAGATCCATTGAGATCTTATCTATCGTTATACCTTTTTATCTCTCAAACATTCAAAAGGTATTTGTTAGTTTTTGATCCTATCTTTTAGGATTATCTTTAGATTATCTTTTAGAGGAATTTCTCCTATATATAGACTTAGAGGACGAGATTCATAGGACGGTTAGATATGAGTTTTATTCCCATAGATTTGTGAGACACTTGTGACTTTGTTCATGGAGTTTGAATTTTATCATTTCTATTCAATCATAAGAAGAGTTTTTGGTTGAATCGTTGTGAATCCTTGCTAGGTTGTTCTTGTGTGAGTTAATCTTGTTGAAGATTGGTGCTACTAGTCAAACTAGTTTCTCCTTGTGCTTGTCTTATCTAGAAGGCTTGTGTAAGTGATAGCATGAATTATAGTCTATATTTTGGGGCCTGTTTAGACGTTTTATCTTCAATAGTCTGCATGTTTGGATGTACATTATGTGATTATATTGTCGTTTCATCTACCTTTGCGGAATCGAGGTCTACACCAAGTTTCGTTGTAATCGTAGGTAAAATGGCACGTTTTGGACTAAAATGGAGCTAAAGGAGCTAAGGAGTCATTGGAGCTACATTCAGGAGCTTAAGGAAGAATCCAGGAAGCATGAAAATGGATTAGAGATTTACTTTGGACCAGATTTGAGAGATTTCACCTTCAACTAAGAGTCACCTCGGTCAGCTACAGTACCATCTCGACCGAGGTGATCCAGAGGAGCGTCCCGACCGAGGCGAACACCTTGGACGCGGCGGGATATATTTTATTCTTGGCTGAGATCTTTTATATTTGGAAGGAGAGATCTTATATTTTAGGCTGGATTTCTGGAAGGAAGATTATATATTTTAGGAATTTATTTATGAGAGGTGGATATATTTTATTAGGAAAATATCTTTTCAAGATATTTTATCTTTGGGAGGTAGTTTTCCTATATAAAGGGTTGGATTTTCCACAAATTCAGCATCCGCTAACGGCCGCATACAACCCGCTACAGCTGGGAGATTGAAGAACCTTTTTGGAAGGTTGAAGGAAGATTGAAGGAAGGAAGTTGATAGCTTTTGTAGCTTTTGTGAAGGGTTTTGTAAGACTTTCTTAGATTCCCTTTTTTGTTGATTGTCTTGTTGGATTGTGATCCAAGGAACGCTTGTTTAAGTGATATTTGATTCAGTTATTGAAGCCTTTCTCTTAAGGTTTTTGTGTTTAATTATTCACTTTCTTCCCTTATACTTGATTATTGCTTTCATGATGATGATTGGCTAATTTCTTTGTGTGATTCTAGGGTGATTGGTTGAAGGTTGTGGGAAAAACAATGATAGAATAATCTTAAATTTCAGTACGACCCTGAAAGCTCGAGTCTTTATCCTTAACCCTAGAACATCTCGTTCAGTCGATGAACATCTCGGCCGGGGTGGAATTCGTCTGACCGAGGTGACCTTTCTGATCCGAAACTGAGAATTAAGTGTTAGAGTTTGCCAAATCCTATTCTTATTACACCTTTTCTGGTTCAATTCAAGCCTAGGATGAGACTTACCCGGTAATTCCTTTGTTTGTTTACCCAAGATCATAAGTGTAGGTAATAAAGGTTTATCCTTTATTGGGGTTTGAGTGTGCTTTCATTCCATCTTTGTGAGTTAGCTTGAGACTTACCCGGTAAAGGTTGATTCTATTCCCTTAGGTGGTGTATTGGTTTGAGGTTATAGTTTTTTTCCTTAATTCCTTGAGACTTACCCGGTAATAGGAGTTACGGCTTGGGATTAGTGAGTAGTGAGACTTACCCGGTGATCTATTCCACTTTAGTAACACCTTCCCTTTGCAAAATCTCAGCTTTGTCCGCTTATCTTTAGATCTTGAGTTGGAACCACAACTAGATGCTTTAATCCCTAGAATTGCATATTCCTTTAATTGACTTTTTATCATCTTTGATTGCTATAATTGCTTTTGTGGTTAGTAATTACATAGATTACCTATACTTGCTTAGGTTTCACCTAAGTCCCTGAGATCGACACCCCGGAATTTCTTGCTTTTACTACGATTGACCCGTACATTGCGGGCTCGCATCCTTGTTTTTAAGCATATGTCTTGGGTTATAAATTTAAAGCTTGCACACACCATTTGGAGCGAACAAGTTTTTGGCGCCGTTGCCGGGGACTTGGTCTAGACCGAGCCGATTGCGGTAAGCTTTCGGGGCGTTTGCCCCTGTTTCTACTAACCACTCTACTTGAGTGATTTTCGCAGGTTCTTTTTCTTAGGTTTATGCGAAGAACCCGCGATGGGAAGGAAATCGTTCCCTACGATCCCGAACTAGAAAAGACGTACAAAAGACTTGAAAGAAGCTAAGATGGCCAATCAAGAGAATCGTGATCTTGAGGCCGAATTGAAGGAGGCATTGGAACAACTACGCCTCAGCAAAGAAGAATTGCGACTAGAAAAGGAAGAAACTCGCGTAAGGACAGAAGCGATCGAAGCAGATATGGCAGCTTTACGAGAACAATATCTACTTCGACCAGCTCCAGCTCCTCGACCGAGGCAGGACCCTACTCCAGTTACCCCGGCCGAGATACTTCCACCTCGGATACCAGTCCGAGATGCTCTTTTTGCAGGAATTCCACAGACCCTAGGGCAGAGGATGGACCCTAATCAACAACAGAGGCGTCCAGGAGTCAACCTAGGAGATCCAGCGAACCATGATTATGAACTTCGACCGTAAGTTCTTTCTATGATTCGCCAATGCCAGTTTGGAGGGCTAAAGAGGGAGTCTCCACATCAACATCTACAAAACTATGAGATCTTGATGGAGACCTTGAGACCTTCAAGGCTGGAAAACAACAATTACAAGCTAAGGCCTTTCTACTTCTCTTTGAAAGATAGAGCGCTTACTTGGTATCAATCTCTTCCTCCAGGAGAAATCAATACTTGGGAGGAGATGACGACGGAGTTCTTGACTAAATTCTTTCCTCCCTCTAAGACCAATGAAATGAGAGGGAAAATCAATGCATTCATTATGAAGGACAAGGAGAGTTTGTCCAAGTCATGGGAGAGATTTAAAGACATCCTTTTGGATTGCCCACATCATGGGATTCCAAAGATAGAGTTGTTGGTGATATACTTCAAAGGACTGGATGGCAACACCCAGTTCAACCTTCAATTACTATCCGCCGGCACGTTCTTGGACATGCCGATTGACGAAGCTTGAGAGTTCATAGAGAAGCAAGCTTTGCACATGGAGAAGTATTCCCACCAAGGAGCTGAAGGTGGAGTTAAAAGGGTCAACTTTCAAGAAGCTCCACAAAATAATGATCAACTCACCTCTTTGAAGAATGATGTGAAGAAATTGAAAGACCTTTTGGTTGCTCAAACCAAGAAGGAGGATGAAGGATATCAAAATTCAAGGAATAACGGGTACCGGAACAACAACAACGGTTCCCGGAACAACAACTACAACAATAGGGGATCCAACAACAATAATTGGAGGGCAAACAACCAAAATTCGGGTAACCCTTACTCTAACTCCAATTTGAATGACTCCTCTAATCCTTTCCTCTCTTCTTCCTCTTCTTCTACTCCATTGAAGAGTCAGGAGCAAGGATCGAGTTCGTCCCAACCGGAAAAAAAATATACGGTGCTGGAGGCAATCTTGATCAAGCTCAACTCTATGGAGACATCCATGACTTCATTTTCAAAGGCACAAAAAGCCTTAGAGTAATAATTCTTTAACAAGGCGAATGAAGCGCCAAGAGATCCAAGGAAGCTTCCAGCAAGGACGGAAAGCAACCCTAAGGGACAGATCATGGCAATAACGATGAGGAGTGGACTGAAAACTGCAGATCCAGTGCCTCGACCGATGCCAGTACAAACGAAGACCACCTCGGTCCAGATACAATTGAAGAACACTTCGGCCGAGGTGCCAACCGAGGTTGAGCCACAAAGAGCGTCGGACAAAACTGAAGTTTATGTCCCACCTCCTACATATAAACACCACTTCTATTCCCCCAGTCAAGGGCCATAGCACATCTAGACAAGCATTTTGGTAATTTCCTTGACTTGATGAATAAACTACATATTAACATCTCTTTCCTTGATGCTATTCTAGGGATGCCCACCTATGGGAAGTTCTTGAAAGAAATTCTATCAAGGAAGAGGAAGTTGGAAGACTTCGGTGAAGTAAAGATGACATCTAAATCCTCGGAGCTTATTCAAATCATGAAGGAGAAGATGCCGCCCAAATTGAGAGATCCCGGCTCATTTTGCATTCCCATTCAAGTTGGGGATGTCACTTGTGAAGCATTGTGTGATCTAGGAGCCAGCGTGAGCATCATTCCACTGGAGCTATGTGTGAGAATTGGACTTGGAGAGCCCAAGCCGGTGAAGATACGGTTGTACATGGCGGACCGCTCCATCACCCATCCCGTGGGCATTTTGGAGGACGTTCCGGTCAAGTTAGGTAACTTCTATTTACCTATAGACTTTGTTGTACTTGACATTCCCGCAGATTATCCCGTTCCTATCATTCTCGGGAGGCCATTTCTAGCAACTTCGGGTTACAATGTGGATTGTAAGAACGCCAAGTTGCAATTCAATATAGGCAGCGATCAAGTTGAGTTTACATTGCTCGCGGCAATGAAGGAAGAGCAGCTAGGAGATGATATCTTCAACATCTATGATGAAGAAGAATCAAGAGAATTGGTGAGCTCTATCCTTATTAATGATCCACTTGAGAGAGTTATTAGCTTTAGCTTAATGGAGGAAGGTATAGATGCTTCTTGTGATGCAGATATACGGAGCCTAAAGGCGCTGGAAGAAATCCAGGAGCTAAATTTGAGAAACTATTCCAGGAGAAGAAAATCTCCAGTTTCGGTCCCAGCTGCAGTACCTCGACCGAGACACTTTCTAGACCAAGTGAGGTGACTGAAGAACATCTCGGTCAACCTCTCTGTGCCTCGACCGAGATCAAAAGCGAGATGATGTCAACTGAGAATAACAAACCTCTTATATCCTTTTCTGACATTTATCCTCAGTTGGTGGAACACTTTCTCCACCCAATATCTGATAATAAAGGACCTTGGTATGCTGACATTGTTAATTACCTTGTTTGCCGGGAAATACCACCCGGACTGACGTACGCTCAAAGGAAGAAATTATTTAAGGATGTACGCCATTACTATTGGGATGAACCGCTACTATTTAAGAGAGGTCCGGATGGGATGCTTCGAAGATGCATTCCGGAAGATGAAGTTACTAGCGTCATACGGCATTGTCACTCACTTCCTTGCGGAGGGCATGCTAGCGCTCACAAAACATGCGCCAAGGTATTACGTTCCAGTTCTTTTGGCCTACATTATTTAAGGATGTGCAATCGTTTGTTGTCTCTTGTGATGCATGCCAAAGAACAGGGAATTTATCTAGGAGGAACGAGATGCCACTCAATAACATACAGGAGGTTGAGATCTTTGATGTATGGGGGGTAGATTTCATGGGACCTTTCCCATCATCCGGAGGAAACCTCTACATTCTCCTAGCTGTCGACTACGTCTCTAGATGGGTTGAAGCCATTGCCTCTCCCACTAATGACGCCATGGTGGTTGTGAAGTTCTTTAACAAGACTATCTTTCCACGTTTTGGGACTCCACGCATCATCATCAGCGATGGAGGGACGCATTTCATCAACCGGAAGTTCAAGGCACTTCTATCGAAGTATGGGGTAACCCACAAGGTAGCAACCCCTTATCACCCTCAAACTAGTGGACAGGTCGAGATCTCAAATAGAGAAATTAAAGCAATATTGGAGAAGACCGTCTCTAGGACGAGGAAGGATTGGTCCATGAAGTTGGACGACACTCTTTGGGCTTACAGGACCGCATTCAAGACTCCCATTGGTACCATCCTTATAATTTGGTATATGGGAAGTCTTGTCATTTGCCCGTTGAGTTAGAACACAAGGCGTATTGGCAATCAAATGGTTGAACTTCGACATCAAAGAAGCCGGTGAGAAGCGGCTATTGGATATCAATGAGCTGGAGGAGCTGCGTTTGAACGCTTATGAGAATGCCAAGATCTATAAAGAAAAGACAAAGAAATGGCATGACAAGTGTATCATTCCTAAGGAACTTAAAGAAGGAGACTTAGTTCTACTCTTCAACTACCGCCTCCGCCTCTTTCCAGGTAAGTTGAAATCTACATGGACAGGACCTTACGTTGTGAAACACTTTTTCCCTTATGGTGCAGTTGAGATTTGAGGAGAAACAAGTGGAAGCTTCAAGGTCAATGGTCATATACTTAAGAAATACAAACCGGAAATCCCGGTTTAGGAGGTTGCACCACTATACCTCATTTAAGGATGCCGTACGGTCCAGCTAGCGACCTTAAATCAAGAGCTTCTTGGGAGGCAACCCAAGATATTGCTTTCTTTTCCCTTTTTCTAGTCTAGCTTTAGATAGTTTGCTTTTGCTTTGCTTTGCTTTGTTTTTGGCGTCCTGGACATAAAACAGGTGACATCTAAGGAAGGAATACAACCCAGGAGCAAAACTGAAAGGACAGAAGTTTGAGAATTTGAGAAGATGGAGTTTGACTGAGACACATCTCGGTTGCTGTCACAGCACCTCGACCGAGATGATTCTTGAGCAACCGAGGCGACTAGGGTTATTGAAGATCCACCTCGGTCCGTACACCTCGGTCCAGTCGAGACCATCTCGACCGAGGTGACAGCAGTTCCAGAAAATGGTATAAAAGGGGGCTGAGATTTCTCTCTCCTCCCTCTACCTCCCTCTCGACCAAAACGCAATCTTCGCCTCGCTTCTCTGATTTTTGCCCGTTTTCGACGATTCTCGCTTCCAAACTGCAAGGAAAGGGTAGATGATCGATTTGCAACCATCAATGTGCAGCAAAAACGCACCGAATCAACCAAATCTGGGGTAAAATCGAAAAAACCCTAACTCCCTCTTCTTCCACTGATTTTATTCGATTTGGGCTTTGGTTGCCCCTGCATTTTGCTGAAAAAGGATTAAGTACCCCATAAGAATCTTTGGTAGTGATATTGGGGGAAAAAAATTGGAGTTTTGAGAGTAACAATCGCACAACGCTTTGCCTCGGTCCAGTCGGCCTGTGCCTCGGCCGAGGTGTTCCTGAGAATTGTCAGAGAGATCGAGGTGGTCTGACAGAGTACAAAAAAGATGAGTTCTGACAGGCAGTTAGTTTTGAGAGACAGATCTTCTCCTTCTTCTTCTTCACGCCGCTCTAGACCGGTGATCCATGAGCGTCACCAGGTAGACTACGACCGTATAGCGGCACGTCTAGTGGTTGCACCACGTTTTCTGGACATTTCTGCGTTTGACTGCCTCCACCTAGACAGTGATCTGAGGCGAATGATTTCTATAGTGGGACTGGAGCAGTTCACTAAGATTAGAGCTCCAACTTACCTTGATCCTACCCTGGAGTTTGTTAGCTCCGTCACCTATTTGCCTACTGAGCACGCCATCAAGTACCGGTTGATGAACCGGAACTATCTAGTTCCCATGGACCACTGGAGGGACATTTTCGGCTTCCCAGCCCCCACAGTTGTTGACTTTCCATCTCGAGCTGTAGCTCGAGAGTTTTGGGGACAGATTGCTCATGTAGTTGAGCACGCTGATAGGTGGAGACCTGGTGATTCCAGGGAATGGATTGTCTTCCACCCGACCTTTAGACTTGCTCACAAGATCTTTAGTGAGACTCTTCTGGCGCGTACTGAGACGCCCCAGAAGATTAGACAGGGTGAGCTTCTGAGTCTTTACTACATGGTGACCGGAGGAGTTCCGGATTTTGGAGTTATGCTGGCTGAGGATCTCCACAGGATAAAGGCGAAGGCAAAGGGAGATATCTGCTGCGGAGGGATAGTGACTCACATTGCGAGTTACATGGACTTGGATCTGAGTGCATGCACTATGGTGGCGGCTGCCAAGCCGCTCGGGCTTCAGGAGATGATCACTCGAAGGATACTGGTTCCTCGCGGCCTTACTACGCCATATGTGGCGATGCCCTAGGAGCAGACTGCACCCCAGGGTATTAGGTGGTCAGCTCAGTTCTCTGTTTATGACCCGCATTACTGGCAGACCGCATGGATTCCGCTTATGGAGGATGCTAGGGACGCAACAACTCAGAGACAAGATCTAGATGATGAGGTTGATGAGCAGGAGGATGAGGATGAGGATGGCGGTGCTGCCATGGATACAGGCACAGATACAGCTGGGACTAGCGTGGCGGTCGTCGATCTGGACGACGACAAGACAGAGGAGGAGCCAACTGCAGCACCGGCCCGTCCAGCCAGGCGTAGGGTACGCAGACAGAGGGGTCCAGTTGCTCACCGCCGGATCGATGATCTGACGGATCAGGTGATAGATACCTACGCCGCCTTATCCCTGGACATTAGAGAGATGCAGGAGAGACATCATTACCAACACGTGATGGCTGAGATTCAGTTTCAGCATATCATGGGCTATCCATTTGACCCATCTCAGTACCCGTATGTGACACTACCACCACCACCGGATTGAGATTGAGAGCTTGCAGGATTTCTTTATTTTTTTATTATGCAGCTCAGCTTTATTCGGTGAGTATTCTGTTTTCTTAGACTTATTTGACCCATTGGGACAATGTGTCCCAAGTATGGGGTATGTGGGTATGTATTTATTTGACTTATGTGGATGTATGACTTGACTCTTGATGGATATCTACTGTTTTATTTTGCTCTATGTGTTTAAGTGAGATTACATGCATGCATACAAGTTATTTGATTGAGAAAAACGTCAAAAACTGGTTTGAAAAAAAAGTTTTTATTGACCTCGGCCGATGTGACTCTGACCAAACGAGGTGCTTCACCTCGGTTGACTTAGAACATCTCGACCGAGGTGGTTTAACTGAGACAGTTTTCGAAACGATTTTTGTGCTTCTTATCTGGATATGACCTCAGTGATGATTTTGTTTGCTGACTGGTTTTGAATTCTTATTATGTTTGAAAGGTTTTATGATATGTTTAAGTTGCTAAATGCTTTGTTTGAAATTTATGGCATGTTTAATACTTTGTTTTTATCAAAGTTATGTTGAATTTGAAGGTTGACACCACATGATGAGTTCTCTCACTTTCTTCCTGGAAAGACCAAGGCATTTCATTCTCTTCTCTTCTTCTTCTTGATCATGCTTTAGCCCCTCATATACATATTTGCCTCCCTTTACCTATCCGGGAATTTGGAAGCAAGCAAATGAAAAGCAAGTGAAAGAAAAGTGGAGATGTTGGCTGAAAGTTAGAAAGAAACAAATAGGTTTGGGGAAGTCAATCATGATGATGAGTAACTCGGCACCATTTACATAGCCGGGTGTTTGTGTCTTGCCAAAGTCGGATTGAGCGATATTCCTAACGGGTCATGGTATGTGCATCAAGGGTTTGAGGCATCTCGAGAAATTGATGATTGCTAATCTCCTAGGCTTCGGTTATTGTGCACCTCTGTCCATGCATTCCAAAAAGTAAAGTAAAAAGTAAATAAGCAAAGCTTATTGGTGGAAGATGTTGAAGTTCAAAGGAAGTAAAGTAAAGATCCTTTTTCCGGATTCTAGCACCACTTTCCCTATATACATCCCAGCCTCACACGTTTCTTGACCTTCTTTTGAAAGCCCTTGAGACCTCGAGCTTGTTGATTAACTTAGTGGTTTAAACTGGATTATACATGATTAATTTCGATACTTATGACTTATTATGCATTCTATGATTTTATGCAAAGATGAACAACTTTCTTATGTTTATAAAATGTTTTGAGCATATTTTGATTTTAAATTCTATGAAGCATTCTCTTAGAGTGATCTATGATTGTAGCACACCACTAAAATGTTTTGAAATACTTTTCATTGATCTTCATGACTTATAATCCACTCTATCTAGTATTTTAGATTTGGAACTTGCTTGGGGACAAGCAAGGGCTAAGTATGGGGTATTTTGATAGCATGAATTATAGTCTATATTTTGGGGCCTGTTTAGACGTTTTATCTTCAATAATCTGCATGCTTGGATGTACATTATATGATTATTATATTGTCGTTTCATCTACCTTTGCAGGAATCGAGGTCTACACCAAGTTTCGTTGTAATCGTAGGTAAAATGGCACGTTTTGGACTAAAATGGAGCTAAAGGAGCTAAGGAGTCATAGGAGCTACATTCAGGAGCTTAAGGAAGAATCCAGGAATCATGGAAATGGATTAGAGATTTACTTTGGACCAGATTTGAGAGATTTCACCTTCAGCTAAGAGTCACCTCGGTCAGCTACAGTACCATCTCGACCGAGGTGATCCAGAGGAGCGTCCCGACCGAGGCGAACACCTTGGACGCGGCGGATATATTTTATTCTTGGCTGAGATCTTTTATTTTTGGAAGGAGAGATCTTATATTTTAGGCTGAATTTCTGGAAGGAAGATTATATATTTTAGGAATTTATTTATGAGAGGTGGATATATTTTATTAGGAAAATATCTTTTCAAGATATTTTATCTTTGGGAGGTAGTTTTCCTATATAAAGGGTTGGATTTTTCACAAATTCAGCATCCGCTAACGGCCGCATACAGCCCGCTACAGCTGGGAGATTGAAGAACCTTTTTGGAAGGTTGAAGGAAGATTGAAGGAATGAAGTTGATAGCTTTTTTAGATTTTGTGAAGGGTTTTGTAAGACTTTCTTAGATTCCCTTCTTTGTTGATTGTCTTGTTGGATTGTGATCCAAGGAACGCTTGTTTAAGTAATATTTGATTAAGTTATTGAAGCCTTTCTTTTAAGGTTTTTGTGTTCAATTATTCACTTTCTTCCCTTATACTTGATTATTGCTTTCATGATGATGATTGGCTAATTTTTTTGTGTGATTCTAGGGTGATTGGCTGAAGGTTGTGGGAAAAACAATGATAGAATAATCTTAAATTCCAGTAGGACCCTGAAAGCTCGAGTCTTTATCCTTAACCCTAGAACATCTCGTTCAGTCGATGAATTCGTCTGACCGAGGTGACCTTTCTGATCCGAAACTGAGAGTTAAGTGTTAGAGTTTGCCAAATCCTATTCTTATTACACCTTTCCTGGTTCAATGCAAGCCTAGGATGAGACTTACCCGGTAATTCCTTTGTTTGTTTACCCAAGATCATAAGTGTAGGTAATAAAGGTTTATCCTTTATTGGGGTTTGAGTGTGCTTTCATTCCATCTTTGTGAGTTAGCCTGAGACTTACCCGGTAAAGGTTGATTCTATTCCCTTAGGTGGTGTGTTGGTTTGAGGTTATAGTTCTTTTCCTTAATTCCTTGAGACTTACCCGGTAATAGGAGTTACGGTTTGGGATTAGTGAGTAGTGAGACTTACCCGGTGATCTATTCCACTTTAGTAACACCTTCCCTTTGCAAAATCTCAGCTTTGTCCGCTTATCTTTAGATCTTTAGTTGGAACCACAACTAGATGCTTTAATCCCTAGAATTGCATATTCCTTTAATTGACTTTTTATCATCTTTGATTGCTATAATTGCTTTTGTGGTTAATAATTACATAGATTACCTATACTTGCTTAGGTTTCACCAGATCGACACCCCGAAATTTCTTGCTTTTACTACGATTGACCCGTACACTACGGGTTCGCATCCTTGTTTTTAAGCATACGTCTTGGGTTATAAATTTAAAGCTTGCACACACCATTTGGAGCGAACAGTAAGGTTAAAGAAGGAAGGGTTAAAGGTAGTTCTTTGTTTAGGGTTTTGACAGATAGTTGGTCAAGGTTCTTTGCAAGTCTTATAACAATCCAATCTTCCTATACTTATCATATTACGTTCCATTAATCATCTTCTTATCTTCTACTATCATCCATAATTTCGCATTTTGAGTTTCACAAAATCTCAGCCTGTTCTTGGGAAAATCTCGTCCGAGATTTCCTTTATATTCATCCAAGATTTGCTTATGTTGTCCGAATTGAGGACTTTCAATCTAGATCGGGAACTGTGACATCAACCTTGCATCAATACTGAAATATGGAAAATGAATGATTTCTATACAAATAGTAATGTAAGAGAGAGCAATAGATGTATGAAATACTTGATTCTAAAGGCTATATGATGTTATAGTTGGCACTCATCACTGGCCGATCGGTGGGGCCTAGTCGGCCAATCTCTTTAGAAATGAACCGGATGACATCGCACTTGAAAAATGGTCACGCTCTTGGAAAGTGTGTTGGAGGCCGGCCAACCAACGAACGGTGGTTAGTAATACCATCTTTAAGGATTCGAGAAATCTCTTAGGGATCTTAATTAGTTCCATCTAGATCTCTACTTCCGTGACAACAAGGAGAACCTTAGTGTGTTGAGGTCATTCTTTCATAAATAGCTCCATGTTAGCTCCACAAACGCTTAAAATGTCTACAATGTCATTAACACATCGGCAGAACTTCAAAAGATAAAAGGGAAGGAATTTTGTCAATAAGAATGTGTATATTGATAGCATGTATTATAGTCTATATTTTGGGATTGATTTAGACGGTTTATCTTCATAAATCTACATGTATGGATGTATATTCTTTGATTCTATTGTTGTTTTGTTTACCTTTGCAAGAATCGAGGTCTACACCTAGTTTCGTTGTGATTGTAGGGAAAATAGCGCGTTTTGAGCAGAAATGGAGCTAAGGAAGCTAAGGAGTCATTGAAGCTACATTCTGGAGCATTGAGGAGTTATAAGAAGATCTCAAGAAGCATATAAATGATTTAGAAGATTGATTTTGGACCAGATTAGAGAGTTTCACTCTCAGCTGAGACTCACCTCGGTCAGCTACAGTACCACCTCGACCGAGGTGATCTTCAAGAGCGTCTGGACCGAGGCGAAGTGATGACCGGACATAAGATCTTTATTTTTGGCTGAGATCTTCTATTTTTGGAAAGTGAATATCACATATTTTTGGCTGGATTTCTGGAAGGAAGATATCTTTTTAGTTGATATATTTTGGAAGATATGGAGATATATTTTAAGGAAATTATCTTTTTAAGATATTTTATTTTTGGAAGATAATTCTCCTATATAAAGGGTTGGATTTTCTGCAATTCAACCATCCTTAGAAAATCTCCGGATCACCCATTCTCTGAAGGAAGTTTGAAGGAAGTTGAAGGAAGTTTTGAAGGTTGAAGTTCAAGGAAGGAAGGAATCAAGTATGAAGTTGGCTTTGAAGGAAGTTTGTAAGATTTTCTTAGTTGGTGTAACATCCAGAAATTTAAATTCCGTTTAGTTCTGAGACAAACTGGAACTCGACCAGTTTGGACCTTTCCGTCATTTTTGTCATTTTATATGACACCGAGTTATTTGATATTTTTATTATTTTATCCTAGGTTTTCTACTCACATAAAAGACGCGGAGTTGATCTACCCTTCTTAACCATCAAAAGAGTTTAAATCTTTAAATTTGGACCCATCCGGGCCCATCAGGACACGCCATCTGGTCTGTCATGGGCAAGTCGGACGAGCCCATCACGGGACTGATGAAAGCCTGCTGCTCCTTCTTACGCTTCTTCTGCAAACCCTAGAGGAGCAGTTCCCATTCTTCCTCCTTCCTGATTCTGACGTGGAGCCAACACACGTTCTCCATCTTCCTGCGCCTTACCCTAGCCGACACCACCTCCTTGATTGCTTCCTACACGCAGTCCAACAGAGCGAGCCTCAGCCGCTCCAGGATCGACGAATCAACAGCCACATACGGCTCATCTTACCCTTCCTTCTCTGGCGTCCAAACGTGTAGAGCCTCCATGGGCACAACAACATACTTCTTCCATTTCTGCAGATTGTCAACAACTTATGTGCACAGGCGTCTTCTTCCCTCCCCATGGATCTAGCAACCTGCAGCCTCCTATCATCCCTGTCGTGCAACAGCAACAAACAACAACTTAAATGAGCTGTTGTAGTTTCTCAGTTTCCAATATTGACGAGCAGCCAACTTCGGGTCCAAATTTAGGTATGAAAGACTGATCCATTTTGGGTGAAATTTTTATATGTTATAGCTGAGATATTGTAGTAGAACATATTAAAATTTGAGAGGAGGTTTAGGATTTATGATTTTTCAAAGATTGAGTCGTAAGCAGTTTTTTCTGTTATGCTGAAATTTCTAAGTGATACAGTTTTCGAATCCAGATTTGGGTATGTTAGACACCTCCTTTTTTGTTGAATTTCGGATATGTTGTAGTCAATATTGCATAGTAGATCATACTAAAATTTGGGAAGAATCGGAGTTACCATTTGAGAGTTATGGTGTCCCAAAGTTGGCTATTCATGAAGTTTTCTAAGTGTGTTGAGTTTGAGAAAAACTGCTTGGGATGCAGTTTTGTGGAATAGATTTGGACGGGTTATTGACTTCTGTTGGACTTGAATTTCTGACATGTTATATTTGGTATAGTATAGTAGATCATACGGAAATTTGAGAGAAATCCGAGTTACAATGTAAGAGTTATGGTGTTCCAAAGTAGAGACCTTGAACATTTTATAGGTGGTGCTGAATTGTTGAGAAAACTGCCTGTTATGCAGTTTTGTGGTGCCGATTTGATTTGGTTATATTCCTTGGTTAGACTTGAATTTTGGATATGTAATATTTAAGATTGCATAGTATAATATATCAAAATTTGAGAGGATTCCATCAAGAGGTTTAGTAGTTATGATTTTTCAAAGTTGAGACAATAAGCAATTTTTCTGTTTTGGTGAAATATTCTAAGTATGGGAAAAACTGCGTATGGAAGCAGTTTTTGGATCTAGATATGAATGGGTTAGATCTATCTAATGGACATGAAATTTTGATGGAACATAGAGTGAGATCCATACTGTGATGTATTTAAAATTGTGGTTGATCCAGCGATCAAATCTAGACTTATAAGGTTCCAAAGTAGCCTAGTTGTGCAGTTTGGTAAAATACAGATTTTTGGCTAAGTATGGGAGAATTTGTGTTGAGGAGTCAACTTGGGATTTTAGTGTAAGACTAGTTTTTTATTCTTTTTGAGATTTATTTCTTCTAGTGAGTAAAGTGCTTTGCATATAAAGATTAGATACCTTATATGAGATTTTTAGATTTTCGTATGAGCGTCCTCGGTTAGGTCAAAGTGAGATCGTTAGTGAATTTTTCATGGAAGTTAAGAAGTTGGAAAATATCTTCCAACTTAGCTAGATCTTTCTTGTGAGTGTTAGATTATAGTTTTTGGCTTCATATGAAGCTTTAGAAATATTCTAAGAATACTTCTAGGGTTTCGGACACTAGGGGCAAAATAGTCATTTGCCATTACGAGGGTTTTTTGGTAATTTATCTGATGATAGAGTTAAATATCTTAAAAGTTGGAGACTTTTAATAAAGTGGGATACAATATTGATCCACTTGCCTTTTATAACAGGCAGTTGAGTTCTTGCGGTTGCAGACCGAGTTGAGATAACGAGATTATGATTTGATTCAAGTAAGTTGATGCACCCTTGGATGTCCTTTTACGTTGACCATAGACGAAGAGGACGAGGCTCTTAGAGTTCGTTCAGATGGACCGATCACCCGATCCCGAGCTAAGGCCATTGCTCGAGCCACCGGCTCCATCATCGCCCGCATTACTTCTTCACTTGGTTCCATTACCGGCATGCCATGTCTCTACACCACCATGACATAGGCTACCGGTTCCGTTAGCGGCATGTCTCGTCTTTCCGACTCAATGGCATGAAGCTAGCTTATTTTCGGACTATATTTTCATGTTTTCCTTTTTATGTAATAAAAGGGATATTCCGTATAAGAATATTCCCTTTTGAACTTATCATTTTAGGGTTTTCCCTTTTGGGCTTTTCTTCATGTATTTTTTTTTGGCCCGTTGGCCCATAGGTAGGCAAGACTCTCTATATAAGAGATATCTTGCCTCACTTATTTTCCATGTTCAATATTACTAAGTTTTGAGAAAAATTTCCTCCTACTTAGCTTGGGCATCAAAACCTCTCTTCTATCTCTCAAATTTCTTCCTTGGATCTCGTCTTTGATCCCAGAAATCAATATTCGAGGATTCTTCTTAAGAATCAACCTTCGATCCACACAAAAAGGTTTATTCGATCTGTCTAGATCGAAGTAACCTTTGTTTCTTCATCGCTTCCGCCCCTTTGGATCCGAAACGATACAACGTTGTACAAAGAATCAAGGAGTAGTTGGAGTTTTGCTTGATCTAGATCCGGAGTTATCCTTGGTTACCTCCACGGACGCATCAAATTGGTATCAGAGCGAGGGATCAAAGCTAAGTTCTCTTTACTCTTGTTTTTGTGCGTTATTATCTTAAACCTATTTAGCCTTTTTGTTCATGATGTTCTTCGTTTGTTCATGATGTTCTTCATTTGTTCTTCATGATCTTCATGTTGTTCATCATGTTCTTCATCATGTTCATCCATTTTCCTTGAATTTTTTTTCTTTTCCGTGTTTAATTCAAAACAAAAAGTACAAAAATAGGAGATATTTGGTTTGTGTTCAAACCATATATCAAACCCGTCTTTTTTTCTTAAACCGACCTAATCCGACAATTTTGTTAATTAATTTCACCAAATCTCTTGGGATATTTTTGTTAACGAAAAGTTCGGATATCTCGCATTTGATATTCTAAGAAAAGCAAAAAAATTCTTCATCAATACGGATTTGTGTTCAAAAAAAAAAACAAAAGAAAGTGTTGCTCAAAACGTTTCAAAGAAACGAAACACACAAAGTGAAAAGACGTCCGGCAAACCGGTCCATCTGAAACATCGGATTTTACAAAATGGTCAAAGACCGAAAGCAAGCAAAGCTTGCCGAGTGAACAATCCGTCCATCTTCTATCTCTCCATTTTCTTACATACGTTTGCAAAATATCACTTGTTTATTTGTGTGTAATTGGTTCAATTTTATTGGATTTGCCTTCCTTGCCTATCCGCCAAACGGCCTTCCCCAAAGTAGAACCCGATAACGCACTTGAATTTGGGTAAAGTTGACCTAACTTGTCACCTTGCTCACTTGATTGCTTGCAAATGTGTGCTGATTTGGAGCAATGACTAACGTTGAAATGGAAACTTCTCAGGATTCTGGTCCGCAAGAGTTCAGTGAACCTTTGGCTCAAGAAACTGCTTCGTTGTCCCTCGAAAATGACTCCATAAGGCGAGAATTGGAAGCCTTGAAGGCACAACAAAAGTTTGATGCCTTGACCCGAGAAAACATTGCCTTGAAAAAAGAGCTAGAAGCTCTTAAGGCCCTTCAGATTGCTCAACGTCCCACCCCAACATATCCGAATGAGACCGTGGCCAATGCTTCCACATCCGATGCACAACGGAAAGGCAAGAGACTTTTGGGAGCCGGACCATCAAACGTTACCCGGCTTGCGTCTGTAATTGAACGCACCCATCCTTTACCTCTTGACGGAAATGAGTCCCATGAAGAAGCGGAGGAATTCCCCGACCCGCCTCAAGATGGTTTGCCCATAGTCGATACGGAACATCGGCACCAATATTATGAGCATCAACATCAATGGTATGTCCCTTCTCCACCTCCACCTAGTGTGCCCCGCACCGACCGTCAAACCCGGGAAGAGCCCCGGTACCGTCCCAACTCAACCACCAATCATGGTCGTGAGCATGATCGTTCCGAACACCGTCGCCAACGGTCAACCCGGCAACCGAGGACCCTTGACTTTGATGAATACGATGAGCAACACAACTTCAACGAGTTATCCGGTGATGAATCCGATTTAGAACGGGTAGCACATAACCGTCCGTGGCACCCACCCGTCATAGACCCTTATGAGAACCAAGACCGAGGTGAAGAATGGTTGCCTCCCCCAAATCCACCTAGGCAGGCCCCACTCGTTCATGGGCGCCAACGTCCTCATGGCGGCCACCGGCGAGCCCGTGCCGATGATGCCTACATTCCACCGTCCCGCCCGGACCCCTACCGAGCTCGTAGGGAAGGTAAGGTTAAGTTCCCTACCTTTCATGGTGAATATGATACGTGTGTTTTTCTTGATTGGGCGCAGGATATGAAACGAGCATTAAAACATTGTCATTATGAGGAGGAATACGAGAAAATCGAGGCGGCAACTCTATACTTTGAAGGAGATGCCAAGTCTTGGTGGAACCGATATGAGTTCACCCGTGAGAGGCGAGGATGGGCACCGATTGAGACATTTGAGCAATTGCTCTATTGCATGACCAAGAAGTACGTGCCCGAGGACTTTAAGAATGATATGCGGTTGCAAATTGCCGAGTTCAAGCAAGGCAACCTCACTCCGGTGGCTTACTTGGCTAAACTTGAGGACATGCACATTAAGGCCGGCGTCTCGGCCTCCCCCTCCGCCCTCCGCACAAAATTTATGAGTGGGCTTAATGCCTCAATCCGGCGGCCGCTCGAAATTGTTCCATTCAAGGATTTGGGAGCATTATGCCATGCCGCCATGAAGCTATACAAGCAACAACTCGAAACACCGCGATTTTCTAGGTATACCTCTTCCTTGAGTCCATATCTTTATCCGTCTAACACACGTTCTCGAGATGCGCCTAGTCCTACAAATACCGACGCTTCCATAGGAGCCCAACGGACGGGTCCCTCCAATAGGCAAGCGGGTACCGAGAAGGCACCAACCCGTGGCCCAACACCGGCGCCTCCCTCTCGAGGTCAATAAGGACCCTCACCTGCGGCTCGCCCAAGGGAGCCCGTGTGCTATAAGTGTAGCGGTTTTGGCCATGTGCAACGTGATTGCCCAAACACCAAACGTGTCTTGTTTGCCGACCCAGCATATTTCGAGGATGAAGAAGGTCCACAAGACGGCGATATCATTATTGAGGATGACCATGCCACCGACCTCCATTTTGGCATGGAACCATGTGACGACGAGCTTGCTTGCGCTCCGGCACAACCCGGTAAATTCGCTCTTGTTTCTCGTCGTATTTTGGCTATTAAAGAGCATATTCCTATTGATCAACGCGAGAATCTCTTCCACTCTCGTTGCTTGGTTAATAATACGAGCCTTTCTCTCATCATTGACGGGGGCTCTTGTTGCAATATTGTCAACGAACGAGTGGTAAAACACTTCAAGTTGCCTACGACCCCCCACCCAACGCCTTACGGACTTCAATGGATTTCCGATACGGCTTGTGACACCGTCACACAACAAGCTTGGGTGACGTTTTCTATTGGCGCCTATGTTGATAAGGTCCTTTGTGATGTTATCAAGATGGACGCCACACATGTCCTATTAGGACGACCATGGCAGTTCGATCGCCGAACATATCATGATGGTTATCTTAACCGGTACATGTTCCAATATAATGGAAAACGGGTCACACTTTTGCCTATGACTCCGCACGAAATTTTGGTTGACTATGCGGAACGGAAGAGGCAACAAACTATAGATGAGTCCGCTAAGGCACAGGAAAAATCGGACCCCCGGAGTCCCGATGTTGTCAATGCTAGTACTTCCAAATCCCGGAACACCGCCCCTCTTGTCCATGCTACCGAGTCCAAAGGTAGTAAAGGTCGCATCGTTCCCCCGAGCGCACCTTTACCATCTTCGGACCCCGTAATTCAAGGACGGTGTGAGCCGAGGATACTCTTAGCTCGCCGGCATGATTTGCAACCGGTCATGGAAGGCAAGTTCCCATGTTTCTTACTTGAACCATTCTGTTTATCTACTTCTCATGACCCGAGTAATGAGCCACACGAGGTGTCTTTGTTGTTGTCCGAATTTCAGGATATTATGCCCAAAGACTTTCCACCCGGCTTACCATCAATTTGAGGGATTGAACACCAAATTGACTTTGTGCCCGGTGCCTCCTTGCCAAACCGTGCCGCATACCGAGCTAGTCCGGAAGAGACGAAGGAGCTACAACGTCAAGTGCAAGAGCTCCTAGACCGGGGACATGTGCGTGAATCCTTATCACCATGTGCCGTCCCGGTAATCTTAGTACCAAAGAAAGATGGATCATGGCGGATGTGTGTTGATTGTCGTGCCATCAACCAAATCACCGTCAAATACCGCCACCCGATCCCGCGCCTTGATGACATGTTAGATGAGCTTCATGGTGCCACCATCTTCTCCAAAATTGATCTCCGGAGCGGTTACCACCAAATCCGGATGGCCGAAGGTGACGAGTGGAAGACGGCGTTCAAAACGAAGTATGGACTCTATGAATGGCTTGTCATGCCTTTTGGCCTCTCCAACGCCCCGTCCACCTTCATGCGCCTCATGAACCATGTCTTGCGCCGATTCTTGGGTACATTTGTTGTTGTTTATTTTGATGATATTTTGGTGTTTAGTACGTCTTTGGAGGATCACATCGGGCACCTTCGCAGAGTGCTCGAGTGCCTTAGACAAGAGCAATTGTATGTCAACTTTGACAAATGCGTCTTTTGCTCGGACACCACTATCTTTCTTGGCTATGTCGTATCTAAGGACGGACTACGAGTAGACGAATCTAAAGTTCGTGCTATTCAGATGTGGCCTACTCCTACTACGGTTACCATGGTCCGAGCCTTTCTCGGCTTAGCGGGTTTCTACCGACGCTTTGTCAAGGACTTTAGCACGGTAGCGGCACCGCTCCATGAGCTCACTACCAAGGGTGTCACGTTTGAGTGGCGTGATATCCATGCGCGAGCGTTTGATGCGCTCAAAGACCGCCTTTGTAATGCACCATTACTCTAACTCCCAAACTTTTCGAAAACTTTCGAGGTGGAGTGTGATGCATCAAATGTGGGCATTGGAGGAGTTCTCTTACAAGAGACTCGTCCAATTGCCTACTTTAGTGAAAAACTGTCCGGTCCTTCGCTCAACTACCCTACATATGACAAGGAACTATATGCTCTAGTTCGTTATCTTAAGACATGACAACATTACTTGTGGCCGAAGGAGTTCGTGATTCATTCGGATCATTGATGACATGAATTATGTATCATCATATTCATGCATATTACAGAAGATTTCCTCAGTTTACCTTGCATTAGAGAGATTTTGTATGACTTTTATGTTCTATTCAATTATTTGTCGGAAATAGAGGTCTACACGAGTTTTTGATGAATTATAGGTAATTGGAGTGGAATTGGAAGCAAAAGCGGAGCAAGAAACATTTAAGGATGTTAAGGAAGCTAAAGGAGTCTTAAAGGGTTCATAAAGAGCTAAGGAATTGCAAAGGAGAAGCATAGAAGACGAGCCAAGAGAAGAGCACTTTCTGTTGAAGAAAATCGTGCCAATTTACACATAAATCGGACGATTTTCATACCTTGAAATCGAATGGTTTTGCACCTAAATCGACTGGGTCGATTTTCTTCACGATTCGGCCAAATGGAAAGACGACACAAAGCCCAATTATTTTGGGCTAGAGGAGAGTTTTTCCAAACGGCTCATCTGCAAGAAAGTATAGAGGAGAACCCTAGGAACGAAGACGGCAGGCGGCAGCGGGAAATCTTTACACGTTTTGGAGAAATCGACGATTCTTGGAGAGAGATTGAAGAGCTTTTGCCGGAAAGTTATTCTTGATCTTTGATTGTGAGATTTCTTTATCCATTGCATTGTTTGTGGTTTGTGAACACGAAATTGAGTTGTTTGAGAGATACATTGAGCAGATTTGACAATTGTTTACAAATTTGAAAGTTATTGATTTTTTCATTCAAGATTTGGTTTCTTTGCGATATCTTTCTCAATAATTAATTTGATTCGATTTTGAAAATGGTTGGCTAAAAACCTTGTGATTCTGGGGAGGATAGTTGATGATTAAGGCTTAGATGATGATAGACTGAACTCATTCAAACATTAGGACCCTGAGAGTTTAGATTTTAGTTTTGCGACAAATAGGAAAATCGGACTGTTCTTGAGGAAAATCGGCCGATTTTCTTATGAACAGGGCGATTTATTTTTCGGACGAACTTTAATTGAACTAATTTTTAATCAAAACTAATCCTTGTCTAAATCCCAATCTTGATTAACCTTTCTACCCTCTAATTGAATGTATGAAGGCACTTCAAACCTGTTTCTACATTTAATAGATTAAGATCGCAAGATTTGGGTAATAAAGAGATTCAACACCCTTTATTAAGATTTTAAGTATGCTTTCTAATCTTTACTTTGGAGAGTCATATCCTGGAGTTTTAGATAGTTAGTTTGAACATAATTCTTGTCTCTAGATCTTTCTATATTGCAGCCTCAACAACCCTTATAGAGAGAACCTATAGATTAGTCATATAGGTTTCGGAACTTCATCGTACGAATCCTACCTTTGAACATTCAATCTTGGCAATATAAATTTTGTCCTATACCTATAGAAGTGTCTTGAATCGAAAGCCTAAATCGGATACTTGAATCCTTGGAATCATTTCTCTCTTTATCAAATCACAAAAGTTTTTATACTTTCGCTAGATAATTGAAATCGGAATTATTCTCACCAAATCCCTGAGTTCGACTCTGGAATTCTTACCTTTCTACAGCTGATCCGTACACTGCGGGTTCGCTTTGCTTTTGAGTTCTAGATATAAATATTAAGACTTTGACGCACACCCTTTTGAGCGAACAAATTTTTGGCGCCGTTGCCGGGGATTTGGTCTAGATCAAATCCGGTTTTCGGTTGTCTAGCTTGAGAGCTCTTGCTCTTGTGATTTGATTTGTCTACTTGAGTGATCTTTGCAGGTTCTTTAGGTATATGCGAAAGACTAGATCCACTAAAGATCTAATTCCTTTCGATCCCGAATTAGAAAGAACTTTGAGGAGAAAGTTGAAGGAGAAGAAAATGGCTGAAAACGATGAGAGAAACTACAAGGCTGAACTGAACGAAGCTCAACGCCAACTCCAGTTGAGTGAGAAAGCACGAAAAGAAGCTGAAATAAGTCATCAATTTCAGATTGATGAACTAAGAGCTATGATGTTGGACATGAAGTTGGAGTTGAACGAATCCAAGAAGAAGAAGAAAGTCAGGACACCAACTAAATCCATTCGAAATGACTCATCCGATGATGAAGAGATTGATCCGGACATGCCGGAACTTGAAGAGATTGATCCATCACTTCATCCTATTCGAAACACCCCAACACCAAGGGTTGTTCCTCGCATCCCAACTAGGAACGTTAGAACTGTTAATAACAAAGATAGACCCCGAACTTTGGGGCAACGGATGGATCCAATTCAGCAACCACGCCGTCTAGGTGTGGATTTCGGAGCTGAAGACATCCAAGAATTTAGCTTCTCACCACAAGTCATCACCATGGTTCGCCAAAGTCAATATGGCGGAGCAAGTACTGAATCTCCACATCAACACTTGCAGAATTTTGAGATTCTCATGGAGACTATAAAGCCGAAGAAGGCTACTACAAGCAACTACAAGATCAAACCGTTCTTCTTTTCTTTGAAGGACAAGGCTCTAGCTTGGTACCAAACACTTCCAGCTGCAAAGCTAGCTACATGGGAGGAATTGTCTTCGGAATTCCTCACCAAGTTCTTTCCGCCATCCAAAACAACGGAATTGAGAGGTAAAATAAATGCTTTTTCTATGAAACCTAATGAAAGCTTGTTTCAATCTTGGGAAAGGTTTCAAGATCTATTGTTGGATTGCCCGCACCATGGCATTTCCAAGCTGGAATTATTGGAGATCTACTATAAAGGGTTGGATGTGGAGACACAATTCAACCTCCAATCTCTCTCTTGTGGCACATTCATGGATATGAGAGAGGATGATACTTGGGACTTCATTGAAAAGCAAGCCCAAGTGATTGAGAAGTATTCCCACCGGAAGGTGGAATCAAATAGCCGGAATCAAGGCGATCCGGGAGCCAAGTTGAATCAAGCGGCTCAAACACAAATATTCTCCCTCAAAGATGACATCAAAGAATTGAGGGAAGTGCTCAAAACGAGTCTTCAAAAGACTAAGGATCAAGAAGCCAACTACATGGGGCGGGACAACAATCAAAGGAATGATAACCGGAATTCCAATTGGAGCAACAACAACAATAACAACCGAAACTCCAATTGGAATAACAACAACAATAGGAACTCAAATAACAACAATTGGAGGTCAAATCAACAAAGTCTAGGTAATCCTTACTCTTATGCTGAAAAGGCTCTAACACCTCCATCTTCTTCTACTCCTTCAACAAGCCAGGGACAATCAAGCGGATCAAGCAAACCGGATCCCATGCTAGAAACGATCCTAGGCAAGCTACAAGGATTGGAAAGTTACATAACTTCGGTTGACAAAGCTCACAAAGCTTTAGAAAACCAAGTATTCAACAAAGCCGGAGAAGTTCCAAGAGATCAAGGGAAGCTTCCCGGAAAGACAGAAGATAACCCAAAGGGAAGGGTTATGGCAATAACCACTAGGAGCGGCAAAACAACCACCGATCCTCAACCTAAAGTAGTTGATACCGCCACAAAAGAAGGAGAGGCAAAAGAGAAGGAAGAAGTCTATGTTCCTCCTCCCGCTTACAAACCACCTCTACCTTTTCCTCAATCTAGAGCGCGTGCACGCCTAGATAAACATTTTGGTAAGTTTGTTGAACTTATGAGTAAGTTACATATTAACATACCTTTTATGGATGCAATTTTAGGTATGCCGGCTTACGGGAAATTCCTCAAGGAGATCCTCTCTAATAAGAGGAAATTGGAAGACATAGGAGAAGTCAAGATGAGTATGGAGTCATCCGAACTCATCAAGACTATGACGGAGAATATGCCACCCAAGCTCCGTGATCCAGGATCCTTTTGCATACCCATCACTTTGGGAGAAGCTACCTATGATGCTCTTTGTGACCTTGGAGCAAGTGTGAGTATCATACCTCTCGCTCTATGCAAGGCAGTTGGTCTAGGAAAGCCTAGACCGGTGAAGATCACACTCTACATGGCTGATCGTTCCACCACCAAACCGGTGGGGATACTAGAAGACATTCCAGTAAAGCTCGGTAAGTTTTACATTCCTATAGACTTTGTCGTTCTTGACATCCCTGCAGACTATCCGGTTCCCATCATTCTTGGGAGACCATTCCTTGCTACATCCGGATGCATGGTCGATTGCAAGAATGGCCAGATGTCTTTCCATATAGGTGAAGAAAAGGTAGAATTCATTCTCTCTTCCTTAATCAAGGAGCCAGCCTTGAGAGACGATGTTTTTGATATTTTGGATGAAGAAGAGTCTAGAGAGGTAGTAAGTTCAATCTTGATGAAAGACCCTCTCCAAAAGGTTCTTAGTATGAGCATCATGGAAGAAGGAGTAGAGCATGATTGCAATGAGGATGTGAGAGCATTAAATGACGTGGAAGAAGAACTAGGAGTAAAGATTGAAGAATTAGAATTGACTCCGGAAACTGTGAAGAAAATCGACCTGCCAGAAATAAATCGTCCGATTTATGAAGATGCAATCCGATTTTTTTCGACAGAAACAAAAATCGACCCGACAAATAAATCCACCAGATAAATCGGCCGATTTTCTTCAGAAATTATCGACCCTATATAAGGACATTACACTCGATCTTCTTCATTCCGTAACTTACAACTCTCGATTCCCCCCTTCTCAAGAACGCCGAGCTCCACGCCACTTCAGGGAGCTAGTCACTAGTTTCCAGAGCCTCAACACCGACTACCGTACCCTCCGCACCGACTACGAGACCCTGAACACCCAATTCAGGAATTATAGGGAGGAGACGGACGCTAGGCATTCATCCTATGATGGCCAGATGAGAGACATGTACTACCACCAGTTCGGCCACTTCTACGATCCTAGCGCACCGATGTATCCCTATCCACCACCTCCACCACCGACAGAGGATTGAGCTTCCACTTCTTTTACATTGTAAGTATTTTTCTCCTTTCTATGCTTGATTTTCACATTGGGGACAATGTGGATGTCAAGTATGGGGTGGGGGTACTTACAATACCTTATGTTTCACTTTAGCACTTTATGTACTTTCCACTACTCTTGACAATTTGGCTTGTAATAACTCTTGCACTACTTGCTTTCCATTATGACACTTGCAATTGCATGATCTTTTTCAAATCCTATGAATTTTCAAAAATTTTTAGTGCTTCTTATATGGAAATGACCTCTATGATGAGAATTGTGTATATGGATAGGCAAAAAGATGCTTAGTTGTGTTGAGATTTTGATTATAGCATGAATGAATTTGCTTTTGTTACTTGAACACATGAATAAGTTATATGATTTAGTTGTTTTGATAAGAGAATGAAATAATAGTCGAAGCTCTATTGCAAGTTCTTTTACATCATTTAAGGATGACTAAGGCAATTCACTTCTTTTCTTTTCTCATATCTTGATCATGCTAGCTCCTCAATGAAATATGTAACCCTCCTTTTACCATCCGGGAATTAGGATAGGTGATTGAAAAAAGGCATGTTTGATGTGGGAGGGCCAAGGAAAAAGTATTAAAAAGAAAGTGTAGAAATTCATGAGTTTGGGGACGTTGAACATGAGGATGAGTAACTCGGCACCATTCACATAGCCGGGTGTTTGTGTCTTGCCAAAGTCCGATTGAACGACAAGTCCTAACGGGATATGGTATGTGCATCAAGGGTTTGAGGCATCTCGAAATTGAGAAACGCCGATTTCCTAGGCTTCGGTTTTTGTGCACCGCTGTCCATACTCTCAAAAAGTAAAGTATAATGAAAGCAAAGCTTTCTACATGCGAAGCATGTGCAGTGAAGAAAAATTCTTGAAGGTATTATGTGTTCCTCTTTCCCGGATTAGCACCACAATTGCCAAAAAGAGTTCCTTCCCTTAATTCGTTTCTTGAACCTTTTCTTTGATTAGAAGACCTTGAGACTTTTATGCATGTGTTTAAGACTTAATGACTTAGACTTGTTTGACTTTGATTATCTCTACACCTTTATCATATTCTTTATTTATGTTTTCATGAAAGAAAAGGAGATTAGTTCATCTTATAATTACCATTGATACATGCTTTGCCTTTTTATGCCTTGAAATATCACTTTGAGGGTGATCCAATAAGAAGAAGCACTACCAAAAGAAGGAGTTTTGAGTTTTCATACATATATAATCCATGACATCTTATATTCTGAATTTGAGTCTTGCTTAGGGACAAGCAAGAGGCAAGTATGGGGTATTTTGATGACATGAATTATGTATCATCATATTCATGCATATTACAGAAGATTTCCTCAGTTTACCTTGCATTAGAGAGATTTTGTATGACTTTTATGTTCTATTCAATTATTTGTCGGAAATAGAGGTCTACACGAGTTTTTGATGAATTATAGGTAATTGGAGTGGAATTGGAAGCAAAAGCGGAGCAAGAAACATTTAAGGATGTTAAGGAAGCTAAAGGAGTCTTAAAGGGTTCATAAAGAGCTAAGGAATTGCAAAGGAGAAGCATAGAAGACGAGCCAAGAGAAGAGCACTTTCTGTTGAAGAAAATCGTGCCAATTTACACATAAATCGGACGATTTTCATACCTTGAAATCGAATGGTTTTGCACCTAAATCGACTGGGTCGATTTTCTTCACGATTCGGCCAAATGGAAAGACGACACAAAGCCCAATTATTTTGGGCTAGAGGAGAGTTTTTCCAAACGGCTCATCTGCAAGAAAGTATAGAGGAGAACCCTAGGAACGAAGACGGCAGGCGGCAGCGGGAAATCTTTACACGTTTTGGAGAAATCGACGATTCTTGGAGAGAGATTGAAGAGCTTTTCCCGGAAAGTTATTCTTGATCTTTGATTGTGAGATTTCTTTATCCATTGCATTGTTTGTGGTTTGTGAACACGAAATTGAGTTGTTTGAGAGATACATTGAGCAGATTTGACAATTGTTTACAAATTTGAAAGTTATTGATTTTTTCATTCAAGATTTGGTTTCTTTGCGATATCTTTCTCAATAATTAATTTGATTCAATTTTGAAAATGGTTGGCTAAAAACCTTGTGATTCTGGGGAGGATAGTTGATGATTAAGGCTTAGATGATGATAGACTGAACTCATTCAAACATTAGGACCCTGAGAGTTTAGATTTTAGTTTTGCGACAAATAGGAAAATCGGACTGTTCTTGAGGAAAATCGGCCGATTTTCTTATGAACAGGGCGATTTATTTTTCGGACGAACTTTAATTGAACTAATTTTTAATCAAAACTAATCCTTGTCTAAATCCCAATCTTGATTAACCTTTCTACCCTCTAATTGAATGTATGAAGGCACTTCAAACCTGTTTCTACATTTAATAGATTAAGATCGCAAGATTTGGGTAATAAAGAGATTCAACACCCTTTATTAAGATTTTAAGTATGCTTTCTAATCTTTACTTTGGAGAGTCATATCCTGGAGTTTTAGATAGTTAGTTTGAACATAATTCTTGTCTCTAGATCTTTCTATATTGCAGCCTCAACAACCCTTATAGAGAGAACCTATAGATTAGTCATATAGGTTTCGGAACTTCATCGTACGAATCCTACCTTTGAACATTCAATCTTGGCAATATAAATTTTGTCCTATACCTATAGAAGTGTCTTGAATCGAAAGCCTAAATCGGATACTTGAATCCTTGGAATCATTTCTCTCTTTATCAAATCACAAAAGTTTTTATACTTTCGCTAGATAATTGAAATCGGAATTATTTTCACCAAATCCCTGAGTTCGACTCTGGAATTCTTACCTTTCTACAGCTGATCCGTACACTGCGGGTTCGCTTTGCTTTTGAGTTCTAGATATAAATATTAAGACTTTGACGCACACCCTTTTGAGCGAACAATCATGCGGCTCTTTCGTATCTCAAGAGTCAAACAAATCTCAGTCGGTGCCATGCTAGTTGGGTAGAGTTTTTAGAGACATTTCCTTATATCATTCGGCATAAGAAAGGCAAAGAGAATGTGGTAGCCGATGACCTTTCTCGCCGCTATGCCCTCCTTGTGTATATGGATGCCAAGATACATGGCTTTGCTCTTATCAAAGAGTTATATGCCACGGATCTTGACTTCAAGGACATATGGGCACAATGCCTCGACCTCCGAGAGCACGAGTCTTTCTTTATTAACGATGGCTATCTTTTCCGAGCGGGCAAACTTTTCATTCCGCGCTCATCTATACGCCATTTGTTGGTCAAGGAAGCTCACGAGGGCCGTGGTCATTTCGGTGCTACCAAGACCCTTTCCGCTCTCCAAGAGCATTTCTTTTGGCCCCGGATGCGTATGCATGTGACACGGTTTTGCAAGGGTTGCATCACATTTCATCATGCAAAGTCACGCCAAGGTCCGGATGGAATGTACTCTCCCTTGCCTATACCAATGGGACCTTGGGAGGATCTATCCATGGACTTTGTGGTAGGGTTGCCTATGTCAAAACGAGGCAAAGACTCCATTTTCGTGGTAGTCGATCGCTTCTCCAAAATGGCTCATTTTATTGCATGTAAAAGCACCCAAAATGCTAGTGAAGTTGCCACCTTGTTCTTTGATAATGTGGTGCGTTTACATGGGATACCACGTTTCATCGTTAGTGATCGGGACGTGAAATTCGTAAGTCACTTTTGGAGAACGTTATGGGGAAAACTTGGAACCAACTTGTTGTTTTCAAGTAGTTATCACCCCCAAACCGATGGTCAAACGGAGGTGACCAATCGGACTCTTGGTGCTCTACTTAGAGCCACCACTAGGACCAACCCACGTAGGTGGGATGACTTACTTTCTATTGTGGAGTTTTCGTATAACAGGTCTAGGCACACGACAACTAAATTGTCCCCATTTGAAGTTGTCTACGGCCTTAATCCACACACACCGTTGGACTTCACTCCCCGCCCGCTCAAGGACGGAGAACACATCATCACCGGGAACCGAGCCGCCCAAATCATTGAGCTTCATGAGCGGACTAGGACACAACTCGAACGTCGTGCCGCCCAACTTGCCGGACAACGCAACAAGGGTCGCCGCGATGTCTCTTTTGAGCCCGGTGATCTTGTTTGGCTCCACCTAAGGAAGGAGCGTTTTCCAACTCGCCGCATGAGCAAGCTCTCGGACCGTGGTGATGGCCCATTCCACATCTTAGCCCATCATGGCCCGAATGCATACAAGTTAGAGTTCCCGGATTCCTACGGAGTACACCCGACGTTCAACGTCAAGGACCTTTCCCCTTATGTTGAGCCCCTCTTTGACGATGGTGAAACGGGGACGTTTCACAGACAAGATAGGGGGACTGATGCACCCTTGGATGTCCCTTTTACGTTGACCATAGACGAAGAGAATGAGGCTCTTAGAGTTTGTTCAGATGGACCGATCACCCGATCCCGAGCTAAGGCCATTGCTCGAGTCACCGGCTCCATCATCGCCCGCATTACTTCTTCACTTGGTTCATTTACCGGCATGCCATGTCTCTACACCACCATGGCATAGGCTACCGGTTCCGTTAGCGGTATGTCTCGTCTTTCCGACTCAATGGCATGAAGCTAGCTTATTTTCGGACTATATTTTCATGTTTTCCTTTTTATGTAATAAAAGGGATATTCCGTATAAGAATATTCCCTTTTGAACTTATCCTTTTAGGGTTTTCCCTTTTGGGCTTTTCTTCATGTATTTTTGTTTGGCCCGTTGGCCCATAGGTAGGCAAGACTCTCTATATAAGAGATATCTTGCCTCACTTATTTTCCATGTTCAATATTACTAAGTTTTGAGAAGAATTTCCTCCTACTTAGCTTGGGCATCAAAACCTCTCTTCTATCTCTCAAATTTTTTCCTTGGATCTCGTCTTTGATCCTAGAAATCCATATTCGAGGATTCTTCTTAAGAATCAACCTTCGATCCACACAAAAAGGTTTATTCGATCTCTCTAGATCGAAGTAACCTTTGTTTCTTCATCGCTTCCGCCCCTTTGGATCCGAAACGATACAACGTTGCACAAAGAATCAAGGATTAGTTGGAGTTTTGCTTGATCTAGATCCGGAGTTATCCTTGGTTACCTCCAAGGACGCATCGTAAGTCCTTTGGGCTTACTTAGCTAACTTCTAGTTATGAGTGTGAATAATGATAGTAGTGTGTGAATGATGTGTTTATAGTTAATAGTAATTATCTACCGACCTATACATTGGCCTAAGAGTAACGGGCGGTGGCATTCTACTCAGTTAACCTGAGGCCGCTGGGGGTTTCTTTAGGGACTAGTCCACACTCGACTTGTAATTATGCTACCGGCGCAGGTAAGCTAGACCTACACCCAGTTGGATAAGGAACGGAGGCGAGAAATCTTAAGATTTCTCGTGCCACAACATTAAAACGGAATAAAGTGAATCACCTAAACTATCAGATAATAACATGATTGTGTGCTAGCATGATGAGTGTTTATGTTACCATGGATGTGTTTGTGCTTTCTTTATTATACTTACATTTAGATTGTTTGCTAACGGTTTTATCCGTGTTGTAGATTTTATAGAGATAGACAGTTGCTGAGAGATCCGGGACGAAGGGTCAGCCGGGTCCACGTACTCATTAGATGGGGACGGGGAGTCTTCCTTTCGGCATGCATGTTATATATATAAATATATATGTTTTGTAAGGCTATCACATGTGTACATTCATACAATAGAATATTGTTTTGAAATTGTTTTAAATACATTTGTGCCTTGTTGTAAGATCCTAGTAAAGTTGTTGTTAAACCAAGGTCGGGACCCATTGTGAGGTCCTAACCTGTAGCTCCCTGAGTTCTGAGAATTTGGGGTGTTATAGTTGGTTTGGATTTGTTGTCTTTTCTGATTTGTGATTGAGGAACGTTGTTTGTTGTTTGTTTGATTCATTCAGTTATTGAGACTTTTGTGTTAAGGTTTTCTTGTTTGAATATTGATTCCTTTCTTATAAATTTGATTATTGTTATCAAGATGATTGTTGGCTAAGTTGTTTATGTGATTCTAGGGTGATTGGCTGAAAGTTGTGGGGAAGACGATGAAAGAATGAGCCTTTATCCCAGTGGACCCTGAAAGCTCGAGCCTTTACCTTAACCGACGAACACCTCGTTCAGTCATAGAAAATCTCGGCCGGGATGGAATATAACTGAACGAGGTGAGACATTTTCTGATCCTTATCTAAGTTGAGGTTTCTGTTTGCCAAATCCTATCCTTGTTATACCTTTCATGGTTCAACGCAAGCCTAGGATGAGACTTACCCAGTGATTCCTTTGTTTGTTTACCCAAGATCATGAGTGTAGGTAATAAAGGTTTATCCTTTATTGGGGTTTGAGTGTGCCTTCATCCCATCTTTGTGAGTTAGCCTTAGACTTACCCGGTAAAGGTTGATTCTATTCCCTTGGGTGGTGTGTTGGTTTGAGCTTATAGTTCCTTGCCTTAGTACTTTGAGACTTACCCGGTGAGAGGATATTTGGTTTGGGATAGTGAGTAGTGAGACTTACCCGGTGATCTATTCCCACCTTAGAAACACATTCCCTTTGCAAACCTCAACTTTGTCCACGATATCTTTTGAGATCTTGAGTCGGAACCACAATTGGATGCTTTAATCCCTTGAATATGCATTCCCTTTTACTTGACTTTTACATCATCTTTGATATCTTTGCTTGTTGCTTGTGTTTTATTGACAACCAAAATTACCGAGCTTTGTTTCACCATAGTCCTTGTGTTCGACCCTATAATTCTTGCTTTTATTACAATCGATCCGTACACAGCGGATTCGCTTATTTGCAATTATTCTTGGTATAAATATTAAAAGCTTGCACACACCTTTTGGAGCGAACAAGTTTCTGGCGCCGTTGCCGGGGACTTGGTCAAGACCAAGTTCGATTTCGGTTGTCTTTCGGGGTTTTGCCCTTGTTGCTTTTGAACACTTTACTTGAGTGTTTTCGCCGGATCTTCCCTTAGGTTTATGCAAAGAACTCATGCTGGAAAGGAAATCGTTCCTTACGATCCCGAACCAGAAAAGACCTACAAGAGAAGATTGAAAGAAGCTAAGATGGCCGATCAAGACAATCGCAATCTTGAAGCCGAATTGAAGGAGGCGTTGGAACAACTGCGCCTCAGTAAGGAAGAACTACAGCGAGAGAGAGAGACGAGACTCGCGCAAGAACAAAAGGAATTGAAGCTGATATGGCCGCTCTAAGGGCTCAATTTCTACCTCGACCGATCCTAGATGCTCGACCGAGGCAAGACCCAGTCCTAGTTGCCCCGCCCCCGAGATACACCCACCACCTCAGATGCCAGTCCGAGATGTTCTTTTTGCCTGAGTTCCACGAACCCTAGGTCAGAAAATGGACCCCAATCAGCAAGTCAGGCGTCTAGGAGTCAACCTAGGTGATTTAGCTGAGCATGATTATGAACTTAGACTCAAGTTCTAACCATGATTCGACAATGTCAATTTGGAGGTTTGGAGAGAGAGTCTCCGCATAAGCTTTTGCAAAACTATGAGATTCTGATGGAGACTTTGAGACCATCAAGAGTGGAGAACAACAATTACAAGTTGAGGCCTTTCTACTCTTCTTTGAAAGACAAGGCGCTTGCTTGGTATCAATCTCTTCCGGCCGAAAAAATCAACACTTGGGATGAGATGACAACAAAGTTTCTTACTAAATTCTTTCCCCCTTCTAAGACCGCTGAATTGAGGGGCAAGATCAACACTTTTATTATGAAGGACAAAGAAAGCTTGTCCAAGTCATGGGAGAGATTCAAGGATCTTTTGTTAGATTTCCCACATCATGGGATTCCAAAGATCGAGTTGGTGGAAATATACTTCAAAGGTTTGGATGGAGATACTCAATTCAAGCTCCAATTACTTTTCGCCGGCACTTTCATGGATATGCCGATAGATGAAGCTTGGGATTTCATTGAAATGCAAGCTTTCCACATGGAGAAGTACTCCCATCAAAGAGTTGAAGATGGAGCAAGGAGAATTTGCTTTCAAGACACATCATGAAATGGAGCTTAACTCACCTCGCTTAGCAATGAAGTGAAAGCATTGAAGGAGCTTTTAGTAGCTCAAACGAAGGAGTAAGATGGTGGATACCAAGGAAGAAACAACTATCAAGGGCCGTGGAACAACAATTACAACAACAACAGAAACTCCAACAACAACAATTGGAGATCTAATCAACAAAATTCCCGGTAACCCTTATTCTCATGCTTAAAATGCTCTTAATGTCCCCTCCTTTTCTTCTACTCCATTGAGAAGCCAAGAGCCTGCATCAAGTTCGTTCCAGCCACCAAAGAAACCAGATGCTGTGCTGGAGGCAATTTTGATCAAGCTCAACCCTATGGAGACATCGATGAATTCATTTTCGAAGGTACAAAAAGCCTTAGAGCAACAATTTTTCAACAAGGCGAATGAAGCGCCCAAAGATCCAGAGAAGCTTCCAGTAAGGATAGAAAGCAACCCTAAGGGACATTTCATGGCTATTACAACACGCAGTGGATTGAAGGCTGTAGATCCAGTACCTCGGTCGAGCCCCGACCAGATGAGGAACACCTCGGACCAGGATCAGACGAGGAACACCTTGGTCGAGGTGCCAACCGAGATGGAGCCCCAAAAAGCAAAAGATAAATCTGAAGTTTATGTTCCACCTCTTGCTTATAAACCACCACTTTCATTCCCTCAGTCAAGGGCGATGGCACATCTAGACAAGCACTTTGGTAAGTTTCTAGACCTTATGAATAAGCTACATATTAACATCCCTTTCATTGTTTCCATTCTAGGGATGCCCGCCTATGGGAAGTTTCTGAAAGAGATCCTATCAAGAAAGAGGAAGCTGGAGGATTTTGGTGAAGTAAGGATGACATCTAGATCTTCGGAGCTCATTCAAATCATGAAGGAGAAGATGCCACCTAAATTGAGAGATCCCGGTTCATTTTGCATTCCCATTCAAGTTGGGGATGTGACTTATGATGCATTATGTTATCTAGGAGCCATCGTGAGCATCATCCCGCTGGAGTTATGTGAGAAAGCCGGACTTGGAGAGCCCAAGCCGGTGAAGATGACGTAATACAGGGCGGATCGCTCCATTACCCGTCCCGTCGTATTTTGGAGGACGTTCCCTTCAAGTTAGGTAACTTCTACATACCTATAGACTTTGTTGTACTTGATATTCTCGCAGATTATCCCATCCCTATCATTCTTAGGAGACCATTTGTAGCAACTTCGGGTTACAAAGTGGGTTGTAAGAACGCCAAGTTGAAATTCAACATTGGTGGCGATCATGTGGAGTTTCAATTGCTAGCCGCAATGAAGGGAGAGCCGCTGGAGGATGACATCTTCAACATCTATGATGAAGAAGAATCACGAGAATTGGTGAGATCTATTCTTATTAAAGATCCTCTTGAAAAAGTTCTAAGTTTTAGTTTAATGGAGGAAGGTATAGATGTCTCTTGTGATGTAGACGTGCGAAGCTTGAAGGCATTGGAAGCAGATCCAGGAGCTAGATTTGATAAACTGATTCAGGAGAAAAAAATCACGTTAGGTTTCGGTTCCAGTTCTAGTTCCTCAACCGAGGCACTTTCTGGACCAAGCGAGGTGTTCTTATCTGAAGAACATTTCGGCCACTCTCCTCGGATCCCGACTGAGGTATCAAGCGAGATGATGTCAACTGAGACTTCCAAAGGTCTACTTCTTCGATCTAAGTCCACTTCACTGGAAGGAGGAGGCACAGATCCACCTCAGAAAGCACCCCCAGTCCTGGAGCTTAAACCACTTCCGAGTCACTTGAGGTATGCTTTCCTTGGTCCAGATTCTACTTATCCCGTTATCATTAGCGCTTCCCTTTCTGAAACTGAATTATCTAAACTGATGCATGTTCTGAGTAAACATCGAAAGGATGTGGGTTATACTATTGATGATCTTGTTGGTATTAAGCCTTCTTTTTGCATGCATGAGATACTAATGGAAGACGATCATAAGACTTCATGAGATCCTCAAAGACGGTTAAATCCGATCATGAAAGAGGTTGTGAAGAAGGAGATTCTTAAGTTGTTGGATACCGGTATCATATTTCTCATATCGGATAGCAAATGGGTGAGCCCGGTGCATGTAGTTCCCAAGAAGGGAGGGATGACCGTTGTGACAAACAAGAACAACGAGTTGATTCCTACTAGGACCGTTACGGGCTGGAGGATGTGCATTGATTATAGGAAGCTGAACATGGCCACTCAAAAAAACCATTTCCCGCTTCCCTTCATCGACCAAATGCTTGAACGGTTAGTTAGCTCAACACTCCCATTTTTTCTATTTAGATGGTTATAGTGGCTTCTTTCAGATTCCTATCCATCCGGATGATCAAGAGAAGACCACTTTCACTTGTCCATGGGGGACATTCTCTTATCAAAGGATGCCATTAGGATTGTGTAACGCACCTGCTACCTTTTAGCGTTGTATGATGGCTATCTTTTCCGAGTACATTGAGGAGATCATGGAGGAATGCCTTGATTCTTTCTACAAGATAAAGGAAGCGTTGATTACCGCTTCCATCATTCAACCTCCCGATTGGACCTTGCCCTTTGAGATCATGTGTGATGCTAGTGACGTGGCCATAGGAGCGGTACTTGGACAAAAGAAGGATTGCCGGACCAACGCTATTTATTATACTAGCAAGACGGTAGATGAAGCTCAACTGAACTACGCCACCACCGAAAAGGAGCTTTTGGCAGTTGTATATGCTTTTGAGAAGTTTCGCTCTTACTTAGTGGGAGCGAAGGACTGAGAGCTTCATAAGTCCGGTGAGTATTGTTACGTTAAGATTGTGTAGCACAAAAGTCTTAAATTTATAACTCGATATATTTTTCCTAACTCCTAGCGAACCCACAGTGTATGGGTCGTTTTGTAGCAAGGATAGTATTCCGAGGTCGAACACAAAGACTAAGGTGAAATCGAATCAAGTAAGTGACTAAGGATACTGTAAATCTAGTCTAAGAAAAGATAAAGAAATAAAGAAATGAAAATCATGATATTTTTGGGTTGGTTTTGTGGTGATCAAACAAGATCACAATTGATGCAAGATTATAAAACAAACTAACAAATCAAGCTAGCAACACAAATAAACAACACAAACACAAGATATGTGATCAAGGAGAGTAAAGCGGATTCTAGGGGTTAGGAATTCCGGTTATGGCATTGGACTCAAGCTTCTAATCAATCTTGGACTAGCTATGGTATGTTGGGAAAGGGTGTTTCTCAAATAGAATCAATCACCGGGTAGGTCTCATGATCCACTAATCCCGCACCTAAGGTCCTATCGCCGGGTAAGTCTCTAGGAGCCTAAGGTTGGGCAATCTACACAAACCGGATTGCTATCTAGGGATCTAACCTCTCCTTACCGGGTAAGTCTCGGGATGGCAAGTCCTAAACATCAATCCTAGCACACTCAGTCCAATAGCGGCTTATGAGGCTCACTACTACCTAGCGTTCATAATATTTAGTATCTAAGAGCGAGAATTACCGGGTAAGTCTCTTCCCTCACTTAGTTTGCTAGCATTAGGTCGTCCTAGGCTAGATTAAGCTTAACAAACACTAGGATTTCAACAATCTAACATCTTAACATTCAAATTTATCAATACAAGCACAACAGAACAAAACCACGGGTTGATAAGCAGAACCACGGCCGTGGTTATGCTAGAACAGACCGTGATTTGTAACAACAGTTAAGTTCGAGCAAGCAAATCATCCAAAGATACATTTATGTATATTCTATCATAGTCCAAGCCATAACCATCATTCCCTTACCATAGAATCTCAACTATTTAGCCAACAACATCCATTTTAACAATCAAACTCAACAAGCATACATTCATGGCTTCAATAGCAAGAAAATGAAATGAAAGAGAAATGAAACAAGTAGAACACAAAAGTCTTAAATTTATAACTCGAATTATTTTTGCTAACTCCTAGCGAACCCACATTGTATGGGTCGTTTTGTAGTAAGGATAGTATTCCGAGGTCGAACACAAAGACTAAGGTGAAATTGAATCAATAGTGACTAAGGATAGAGTTGATCTAGGCTAAGAAAGGAGAAAGAAATAAAGAAATGAAAATAACAATGTTTTTGGGTTTGGTTTTGTGTGGTGATCAATCAAGGATCACAATGATATAAGGTGGCAAAACAAACTAAGAAATCAAGCTTAAACACAAATAAACAAGGCAAACACGAAATATGTGATCAAAGAGAGAAAAGAGGATTCTAGGGGTCGGGAATTCCGATTATGGCATTGGACTCAAGCTTCTAATCATCCTTGGACAAACTATGGTATATTGGGAAGGAATGTTTCTCAAATAGGGTCAATTACTTGGTAGGTCTCATGATCCACTAATCCTGCACCTAAGGTCCTATCACTGGGTAAGTCTCTAGGAGCCTAAGGTAGGGACATCTACACAAACCGGATGGTTATCTAGGGATCCAGCCTCTCCTTACCGGGTAAGTCTCGGGAAGGCAAGTCCTAAACACCTATCCTAGCACACTCAGTCCAATAGCAGCTTGTGAGGCTCACTACTACCTAGAGTTCATCATCCTCGGTATCTAAGAGTGGAAATCACCGGGTAGGTCTCCTTCCTCACTTAGTTTGCTAACACTAGGTCACCCTAGGAAAGATATAGCTCAACAAACACTAGGATTTCAACAATTTAACAACCTAACACTCAGATTTATCAATACAAGCAAGTTAGACGAAATCACGGGCAGTTCATCAAGAACCACGGCCGTGGAACCTACTAGAACAGGCCGTGACTTACAACAGAGGTTAGGTTCGAGCAAACAATTCATCCAAAGGTACATCTAAGTCCATTCTATCATAGTCCAAGCCATAACCATCTTTCCCTTACCCTAGAATCGCATCTATTTAGCCAACAACATGCATCTTAACAATCAAACACATCAAGCATACAATCAAGGTTTCCATGGCAAGTAAATGAAGTGAAATAGAGATGAACAAGTAGAACAAAGAAATCCAAGCTGAAAATGAGTTTAAGTAAGACTTACAACCCTTCAAAAGAAGGTTCAAATCGTTCCTTACAAACCCTTGAAAACGTTTCCAACAAGTTGCTCCAAAATCTCTCTAAAAACTATGAAAAACTAAGAATGGTGTGTTCTTCTCTTCTTCTCCAATAGAAACCTTTCTTCTCCTCCAAGAATATCTCCAATCCAATCTTCCAATGAGAGAAAATGTGTTGTTGAGAGTGTGGGAGAGAATGGAATGATGGGGTCTGCCCTCAACAGCCTGCAGGACCACCTTTTATACACCATCAAGGGCAAGGGTCGGTTATGGAGATCGTGGGACAGTTGTCGTAGTTGTGCAGGGAGAACCACGGCCTATTTCCACGCCCGTGGAAGTCCCAGTGGCCGTGGTTTTGGTGATTCAAACTTCTATGGATCATCAAGCCACAATTTGGTGCAAGGCATGCACCAACAAGGTCCCATGTGTTCTCCTTTGCTCCTAGCTTGCTTCCCAATGAGTCGGAAGGTGTGTCATCTCGAGGAACGATCCTCGAATGTATTGATTAAGCTCCTAAAGCTCCCAAAATACCTACAAAACATGCAAAAGTCTATGTAGACGTCTATCTCGACAAAATACAAGAATTAAGTGCAAACGCCATGAACTATTGCTAAACTATGCATGAATGAGCGGAAAAACTATCTAAATGAGTGCCTAAACCTAAGTCATAAATTGTGTTATCAAAAATACCCCATACTTAAGGTTTGCTCGTCCCCGAGCAAGTCCCAACTATAGACTAAGAGATGACGTGATTTATGCATGCAGAAAAACAACAAAATCTTTTTGGAATTGTGCTTCTAATATTGGATTACCTTCATAGTCATGTTTCATGGAAAATGGACAAGCAATCATGCATCAAATGAATGAAGGCACGGAAAGACAATTATACTTAACTAGAAAGCATGCATGAAAGGTAAAAATGAAGAAGCCAAGATGATCATGAGTATATCCAATCTAGATCACTAAGTCTTACACACATGCAAATAGGTCACAAGGACTTAGGAAGGAAGAGGCCAAGATACGTTGTGAATAGGTGGGGATTTTTAGGTCATGTGATGCTAATCCGGGAAAGGAACTAACTCCACAATTTCATTTTTGATCAACTTCTCCACAAGTGTATATTTTTCTCCATCTTTTCTTTGTTTTCTTTTCTTTTTCACTTATTTTTGAGACAATGACATTGGTGTACAAAAGCCGAAACCTTGGTGATTAGCGAGCCTCGGGCTTTTTTTTTTTCTTTTTCGAGGTGCTCCACACCGGGCACACATACCAAAGCTCGTGAGGACTATTGGTTTATTTGAATTTGGCAAGACACAAACACCCGATTATGTGAATGGTGCCGAGTTACTCGTCATTTAAACCAACGTCCCCAAACCTATATTTTTTCTACACTTTTCACAACAAATTCAGCACTTCATTCACAACATCTATTCATCAACAACTTCACCCCACACTTGCTTTTCACACACATCAACACACTAGCATGCTCCTATTCCCGGATGGGTCAAAAGAGGTCAAAATTTTCATTAATTGAGGTGCTCAAGCAACATGATCAAGATGAGAAGTAGAGGAAAATGAATTGCCTTAGTCATTCCTAAATGATGTGCAAGAACTAGCATGCAATTTCAACTTTCAATCCTCAATCCAATCAAGACAAGCATCATAATCACAAATCATTCATGGGATTCAAGATAAGTACTTCAAGTCCACATATGCATACATCTATTCAACACACAAGGCCATCCATAGCCAATTCACAAGATAATTTCATCATAAGGGTCATTTCCAAGCTTAGAAGCAAATTTTTTTTTTAAATTTTCTGATTTTTTGGATTTTTCGAAATATGTGTGTACAATGCAAGACATAATCAAACATGTGACTAAAAGAAACTATCCTAGATGCTAATCATACAAGTGATCATGAAAACCCCACCCCATACTTAGAAACACATTGTCCCCAATGTGTACTTTAAGTAAAGAAGAGTGAAAGAGGGTCCTCACAATGTAAAAGTGGTTTGCTTTGGTATTTGGGATCACTCAAATGGAGTGATGGTGGATGATCCTATCAACGATGGTAGAGAGCTCAAGGTGTTCGTTATGGCGTCGGGACCCGCACTAGGCACCGCTAGTCATCCAAGTTCCGCATCCTCTCCACCCACAATTGATGAGGGGCTCATCGTCATCATTCACATGCCATGCAAGGCTTCCATGCTACTTGGATTCTAGCACACCAACTCCAAACACACACAAAAACACAAAAACAGAAAAATGAAAATCAAAAAACTAAAAACAAAAATGAAAAGGGAAAAATGTCTACCAATGGGTTGCCTCCCACCAAGCGCTTCTTTAAGGTCATTAGCTTGACCAAACTCGAGGGTGTCTCACTCAAGGTGAAGTGGGGCAATCATGTCCACCGGAGCTCCCGGGATATACTTCTTCAACCGGTGCCCATTCACCTTAAAGTCTACACAATGCTCCCCTCCTATCTCAACCGCTCCATGGGGAAATATCTTCTTCACCACATAAGGACCCGTCCATCTTGACTTTAGCTTTCCGGGGAAGAGCCGCAACCTTGAGTTGAAGAGAAGGACAAGGTCGCCTTCACTCAACTCCTTTGGGATGAGACGTTTATCATGCCAACGCTTGGTCCTTTCTTTGTAGATCCGGGCGTTTTCATAGGCATCCAACCGGATCTCCTCAAGAGCATTCATGTCAAGCAACCTTTTCTCTCCGGCCTCCTTGAGGTCAAAATTCAGCCATCTAATGGCCCAATACGCTCTATGCTCCATCTCTACCGGAAGGTGGCAAGACTTGCCATAAACTAGCTTGTAGGGAGTGGTGCCAATCGGTGTCTTGAAAGCGGTTCTATAACCCCACAAAGCATCATCAAGCTTCATAGCCCAATCCTTTCTCGTCCTAGAAACCGTCTTCTCAAGTATCCCCTTTATCTCCTGGTTGGAGATCTCAACTTGGCCACTAGTTTGGGGATGGTAAGGTGTTGCCATCTTATGAGTCACCCCATACTTAGCCAAAAGTGCCCCAAAGTTCCTATTAGTGAAGTGCTTTCCTCCATCACTTACGATCACCCTTGGTGTCCCAAACCTAGGGAAGATCACTCGGTTGAAGAACCGCACCACAACCTTGGCATCATTTGTGGGAGAAGCGATTGCTTCTACCCATCTCAACACATAGTCCACCGCCAAGAGGATGTAGAGGTTGCCACATGAAGAGGGGAATGGTCCTATGAAGTCCACACCCCAAACATCAAATATCTCAACTTCTTGTATGTTGTTCAAGGGCATCTCATTCCTCCTTGAGATGTTGCCCGTCCTTTAGCAAGCATCACATGCTACCACAAAATTCTGCACATTATTGAACAAACTTGGCCAATAGAACCCGGATTGCAACACCTTTGTGCATGTCTTGTGTGAGCTAGCATGCCCTCCACAAGGCAAGGAATTACAATGGCGGATCACACTCTCCACCTTATCCTCTGGTATGCATCTCCTAAAGACTGCATCCGGCCCTCTCTTGAACAAAAGCGGTCACTCCAATAGTAATGCCTCACATCTTTGAAGAACTTCTTCCTTTGGGCATATGATAAACCGGGTGGCACCTCCTCACAAACGAGATAGTTTACTATGTCGGCATACCATGGCTCATTACCCCTTGACACTTGAAACAAGCACTCCTCCACCATTTGCAATTGCTCATCCCGGAATGAGTCATCAATCGGGATGTCATCTCTCTCAAGCTCCAATGGTGGGAGCCTACTAAGGTGATCTGCCACAGAATTTTCGGACCCTTTCTTATCCCGGATTTCCAAGTCAAACTCTTGAAGAAGAAGGATCCACCGAATCAACCGAGGCTTGACATCCTTCTTTGTAAGGAGATAACGGATCGCAACATGATCCGTATACACAATGACCTTCGCTCCAACAAGATACGAGCGGAACTTCTCAAATGCGTACACAACCGCTAGCAACTCCTTCTCGGTAGTAGCATAATTGAGTTGGCCATCATCTAGCATCTTGCTAGAATAATAGATGGCATGTGTAAGCCCATCTTTCCTTTGTCCCAAAACAGCCCCAACGGCTACATCACTCGCGTCACACATGATCTCAAATGGTAAACTCCAATCCGGAGGTTGCATGATGGGTGCGGAGATCAAAGCATTCTTCAACCTACAAAAAGCTTCAAGGCAATCCTTGGAGAAAACAAACTCAACATCTTTCATTAGTAGGTTAGTAAGAGGCTTAGAAATCTTAGAGAAATCTTTAATGAATCTCCGGTAAAAACCGTCATGCCCTAGAAAACTCCTTACCCCCTTCACCGAGGTACGTGGTGGTAAATTCTCTATCGTCTCTATCTTAGCTCTATCAACCTCAATGCCACGGTTGGACACCAAGTGTCCCAATACAATGCCTTCACTTACCATGAAGTGGCATTTTTCCTAATTCAAGACTAGATTAGTCTCCTCACATCTTGTAAGCACCAAGGACAAGTTAGCTAAACATTCATCAAATGAAGATCCATAAACAGAGAAATCATCCATAAACACTTCCATGATGTTTTCAATATATTCAGAAAAGATAGCCATCATACACCTTTGAAAGGTGGTGGGTGCATTACACAACCCAAATGGCATTCTCCTATATGCAAATGTACCCCAAGGACATGTGAATGTAGTCTTCTCTTGGTCATCGAGGTGGATAGGGATTTGGAAGAATCCACTATAGACATCTAAGTATAAAAAATGGGAATGTTGAGCTAATCTCTCTAGCATTTGGTCAATAAAGGGAAGAGGGAAGTGATCTTTCCTAGAGGCCACATTTAGTTTCCTATAGTCTATACACATCCTCCATCCTGTAACCGTCCTAGTCGGAATTAGTTCATTATTCTCATTGGTCACTACGGTCATCCCACCCTTCTTAGGAACCACATGCACGGGACTAACCCATTTACTATCCAAAATCGGGAAAATGATTCCCGCATCTAGCAATTTAAGAATCTCTTTCTTTACTACTTCTTTCATGATGGGGTTTAGTCTTCTTTGAGGTTCAATTGAAGGTTTATGATTATCTTCCATTAAGATCTTATGCATGCACAAAGAAGGTTTAATGCCAGCTAAATAATCAATGGTATAGCCAATAGCCTTCCTATGCAATCTCAATTCATGCAATAATCTAGTCAACTCATCATCATTCAAGCATGCATTAACAATCACCGGATATGTGGAATCTTCACCAAGAAAAGCATACTTAAGATGAGAGGGGAGGGGTTTAAGTTCAAGTTTAGGAGGACCTTTATCGGTTGGAGACGCTCCATATAATGTTGGATGAGATGAATCCAAAGCTTTGGAAGACTCCTCAAGGCTCCATGAAGCTTGATCAACAACCAATGCAGTTTCTGGAGAAACCACGGGCAAAATTGTTACGCTAAGATCGTGATGCGCAAATGGGTTTTAAATTTATAACTCGAACTAAATCCTAAACTACCTAGCGAAACCCCGCAGTGTACGGGACGTTTGTAGTAGGGATAGTATTCCGAGGTCGAACACAAAGACTAAGGTGAAATTGATTCGATTTGTGATTGATTTTAGTAAAGACCTAGGTTGAAAGAAAAGAAAGAAATAAAGAAATGAAAATCTCAAATGTTTTTGGTTGGTTTTTCGGTGATCAATCAAAGATCACAATTCATGCAAGGTAAACAATCAACTAAACTATGAATCAACACAAATAAACAAGCTAGACAAGATATAGATCAAAGAAGGAAAAGACGGATTATAGGGGTTGGAAGTTCCGATTATGGCATAGGACTCAAGCTATCTATTCATTCCTTGGATTAACTATGTTAGGGTTAAGTGTTTCTAGATTGGGGTCAATCACCGGGTAGGTCTCATGATCCACTAGTCCATTCCCTAGGCCTAATCACCGGATAAGTCTCTAAGAAACTAAGGGACGGAATTCTACACAAACCGGATTGTTACCTAGAGATCTTAACCTATCCTTACCGGGTAGGTCTTGGAAAGGGAAGTCCTAAACAACTATCCTAGCACACATAATCCAATGGCGGCTTATTAGGCTCACCACTACCTAAGGTTTGTTATCTTTGGAATCTAAGAGTAAGGATTACCGGGTAAGTCTCTCCCAACACTTAGTTGCTAACACTAGGTCACCCTAGGATAGATTTAATTCAACAAACACTTAGGATTTCAACATTCTAACAATCTAGGACAAGATCCATCGAACCAGGGAAAATCACGGTTTGTTCTACCTAAACCACGGCCGTGGTTAGGCAAGAACTACCCATGATTTCTAACAGCAGCTACGTTCATACTCACAAGTCATCCAAAGATAAATATAAGTCCGTCCTATCATAGCCCTAGCCATAACCATCCTTTCCTTACCCTAGAACCACATCTATTTAGCCTACAACGTTCATAATAGAAATCGAAACAAACAAACATAAAATCATGACATCCATTTGCAAGATGATGAAGGAAGAGAGATGAACAAGTGAACTAAAACAAAACCAAGCTGAAAATAGAATTAGAGTAACTCACAATCCTTCCAAAAGAAGGTTCAAAAATATTCATACTACTCTTAGAAATAGAATCCGGAATTCTTCAATACAAAACTATCAAGTGTGGTAATGGTGTGTGTTCTTCTCCTTCCCTTCAATGGAGCTCTTCTTCTTCCTCTTTGACACTTTCCTTCCTAGAAAGACTTCTTGTTGAGAGAATATTTTTGTTAGAGGATAATGGATAATGGAGAGCTGCTCCAAGATGCTCTTCTCAGCCAATGAAGGACCACTTTTATAACAAATTTTGCATGAGCTGGCCATGAGAGTCGTGGCACAGCTGTCACAAGAATATGGCAAAATCCACGGGTGATTCCACGGCCGTGGAGTGTCAGAGAACCGTGATTTGCTCCAGAAACTTCGCTTTGGACCATTAAGCTGTGATTTGGTGCATGGCTTGTGTTGGCAAGGCTCCATGAGTCCTCTTTAGCCTTTAGCTTGTGTCCTAATGAGTCCGAGGGTGTGTCATCTAGATGAACGATCCTCAAACACATCGTTTTAGCTCCTAAATCTCCCGAAATACCTATAAAACACGCACAAGTCCGTGTAGACGTCTATCTCGGCAAAATACATGAATTGAGTGCAAAACGTCGTGAACTAGTGCTAAACCATGCATGAATGAGTGAGAATTCTATCTAAATGATTACCTAAAACTAAGCCATAAATCGTGTTATCAAAATACCCCATACTTAAGGTTTGCTCGTCCCCGAGCAAATTCTCAACTATAGACTAAGAGATGACATGATTTATGTATGCAGAAAAATGGCAAAATCTTTTTGGGTTTGTGCTTCTATTATTGGATCACCTTCAAAGTCATGTTTCATGGTAAAGGACAAGCAATCATGCATTCAAACAAATGAAGACATGGAAAGACAATTGTACTTAACTCAAAAGTATGCATGAAATGTAAAGATGAAGAAGTCAAGAAGATCAAGAGTATATCCAATCTAAATCACTAAGTCTTACAAACATGCAAATAGGTCATAAGGTCTTGTGAAATAAAAGGGCCAAGAAATGTAGTGATTGGGTGGGGATTTCTAGGTTATGTGATGCTAATCCGGGAACGGAACTAACTCCACAATCTTGTCCTTGATCAACTTCCCTCAAGTGTATGTTTTCCTCTATCTTTTCTTTCTTTTCTTTTTCTTTGACTTATTTTTGAGAAAATGGCATTGGTGTACAAAAGCCGAAACCTTGGTGATTAGCCGTCCTCGGGCTTTTTCTTAGTTTTCGAGGTGCATCCACACCGGGCACACATACCAAAGCTCGTTAGGACTATTGGTTCATTTGACTTTGACAAGGCACCAACACCCGATTATGTGAAGTGTACCGAATTACTTGTCATTTAAGCCAATGTCCCCAAGCCTATATTTTTGGCTACACTTTTCACAACAAATTCAGCATTTTATGCATGATATTCTTTTCATCAACAACTTCACTTAACACTTGCTTTTCACACACATCAACACACTAGCATGCTCCTATTCCCGGATGGGTTAAAAGAGGTCAAATTTATCTCAATTGAGGTGCTCAAGCAATCATGATTAAGATGAGAAGTAGAGAAAGATGAATTGCCTCATTCATTCCTAGATGGTATGCAAGAACTATCATGTAATTTCGATCTTCACTACTCAATCCTTTCTAGGCAAACATCATGGTCACAAATCATTTATAGAATTTCAAGAGAAGTACTTCAAGTTCACATATGCGTTCATCAATCCTAACACATGAGGCCATCCATAGCCAATTCACAAGACAAGATTCATCATTAGGATCATATCCAAGCCTAGAAAGCACAAAATTTTTTTAAATTTTTCTGATTTTTATGGTATTTTCGATTTAAGTATGTACAATGCAAGACATGTGAAGATTTTAAACTATCCTAGATGCTCATCATGCAAAGGATCATGCAAACCCCACCCCATACTTAGAAACACATTGTCCCCAATGTGGTATACAAGTAAAGAGAGTGAAAGAAGGTTCTCACAATGTAAAAATGGTTTGCTATGGTATTTGGGATTGCTCAATAGTGAATTGATGTTTGATGATCCTATCAACAATGGTAGAGAGCTCTTAAGCATCCATCTAAGCTTTGAGACCCGCGCTAGGCACCTCTAGCCGTCCAAGTTCCGCGTCCGCTCCATCCATAATTGATGAGGGGTTCATCATCATCATTTCTATGTCAAGCAAGGCTTCCAATGCCACTAATGTTCTAGCATACACACAAAGTAGACAAAACACACACAAAGATAGAAAAATCTAGAACAAAAGCAAATCAAGAAAGGAAAAACGTTACCAATGGGTTGCCTCCCACCAAGCGCTTCTTTAAGGTCATTATCTTGACCAAACTCGGGGGCGTCTATTCAAGGTGAAGTGGGGCAATCATGTCCACCGGGGCTCCCGGAATATACTTCTTCAAGCGGTGCCCATTCACTTTGAAATTTCCACAATGTTCCCCTCCTATCTCAATAGCTCCATGGGGAAAAATCTTCTTCACCTCATATGGCCCGGTCCATCTTGATTTGAGCTTTCCGGGAAAGAGCCTTAGCCTTGAGTTGAAGAGAAGGACAAGATCTCCTTCACTCAACTCCTTGGGGATGATCCTCTTGTCATGCCATCTTTTGGTTCTCTCCTTGTAGATCCGGGCATTCTCATAAGCTTCCAACCGGATCTCCTCAAGGGTGTTTATATCAAGCAACCTCTTCTCTCCCACCTCTTTGAGGTCAAAATTGAGCCACTTAATGTCCCAATAAGCTCTATGCTCCATTTCTACCGGAAGATGGCAAGACTTTCCATAGACCAACTTGTAAGGAGTGGTTCCAATTGGTGTCTTGAAGGCGGTCCTATACGCCCACAATGCGTCATTGAGCTTCATAGCCCAATCCTTTCTAGTCCTAGACACCGTCTTCTCAAGGATGGCCTTGATTTCCCGGTTGGATATCTCCACTTGGCCACTAGTTTGGGGATGGTAAGGTGTTGCCACCTTATGAGTCACCCCATACTTGGCCAAAAGCGCCCCAAAATTCCTATTGGTGAAGTGCTTTCCTCCATCACTAATGATCACCCTTGGTGTTCCAAACCTAGGGAAGATCACCCGGTTGAAGAACCGCACTACCACCTTGGCATCATTTGTAGGAGAGGCGATTGCCTCCACCCATCTTGACACATAGTCCACCGCCAATAGGATGAAGAGATTGCCACATGATGAAGGGAATGGTCCCATGAAGTCCACACCCCACACATCAAATATTTCGACTTCTTGGATGTTGTTCAAGGGCATTTCATTCCTCCTTGAGATGTTGCCCGTCCTTTGGCAAGCATCACATGCCGCTACAAAACCTTGCACATCTCTAAACAAGTTAGGCCAATAAAAACCGGATTGCAATACCTTCGCACACGTTTTGTGTGAGCTAGCATGACCTCCAAATGGTAAGGAGTGACAATGCCGGATCACACTCTCTACTTCATCTTCCGGTATGCATCTTCTAAATATCCCATCTGGCCCTCTCTTGAATAGAAGTGGTTCACTCCAATAGTAGTGCCTCACATCGTTGAAGAACTTCTTTCTTTGTGCATATGTCAATCCGGGAGGCACTTCCTCACACACTAAGTAGTTCACAATGTCGGCATACCATGGTTCATTTCCTCTAGACACTTGGAACAAGCATTCCTCCACCATTTGCAATTGCTCATCCCGGAATGAGTCATCAATTGGGATGTCATCTCTTTCAAGCTCTAATGGAGGCAATCTACTAAGGTGATCCGCCACGGAGTTCTCGGATCCCTTCTTATCCCGTATTTCCAAATCAAAATCTTGAAGAAGAAGGATCCACCGGATCAACCTTGGTTTGGCATCCTTCTTTGTAAGTAGATAACGGATCGCAACATGATCCGTATAAACTATGACCTTCGCTCCAACAAGGTATGAGCGGAACTTCTCAAATGCATACACAACCGCTAGCAACTCCTTCTCGGTGGTAGCATAATTGAGTTGGGCATCATCTAGCGTCTTGCTAGCATAATAAATGGCATGAGTGCGCCCATCTTTCCTTTGCCCCAAAACAGCCCCAACGGCTACATCGCTTGCATCACACATGATCTCAAATGGTAAACTCCAATCCGGAGGTTGCATGATAGGTGCGGAGATCAAGGCGTTCTTCAACCTACAAAAGGCTTCAAGACAATCTTTGGAAAAGACAAAATCAACATCCTTCATTAGTAGGTTAGTGAGAGGCTTAGAAATTTTAGAGAAGTCTTGAATAAACCTCCGGTAAAAACCAGCATGCCCTAAGAAACTCCTTACCATCTTCACCGAGGTAGGTGGTGGAAATTTCTCTATCGTTTCAATTTTTTCCCTATCAACCTCAATGCCACGGTTAGACACCAAGTGTCCTAACACAATGCCTTCACTTACCATGAAGTGGCATTTTTCCCAATTCAAGACAAGATTTGTCTCCTCACATCTTTGCAATACTAATGACAAGTTAGTCAAGCAATTATCAAAGGAAGAACCATAAACAGAGAAATCATCCATAAACACTTCCATGATATTTTCTATGTATTCCGAAAAGATAGCCATCATACACCTTTGGAAGGTGGCGGGTGCATTACAAAACCCAAATGGCATTCTCCTATATGCAAAAGTACCCCATGGACATGTAAAGGTTGTTTTCTCTTGGTCATCGGGGTGGATAGGGATTTGGAAGAATCCACTGTAGCCATCTAGATAACAAAAATGAGAGTGTTGAGCTAACCTTTCTAGCATTTGGTCAATGAAGGGGAGAGAGAAGTGATATTTCCTAGAGGCCATGTTTAATTTCCTATAATCAATGCACATCCTCCACCCTGTAACCGTCCTAGTCGGGATTAGTTCATTGTTCGCATTAGTTACTACGGTCATCCCACCCTTCTTAGGTACTACATGAACGGGACTAACCCACTTACTATCCGAGATAGGGTAGATAATTCCCGCATCTAGCAACTTAATGATTTCCTTTTTGACTACCTCTTTCATTATAGGATTCAATCTCCTTTGATGTTCAATAGAGGGTTTGTGGCTATCTTCCATCATTATCTTATGCATGCACAAAGAAGGCTTAATGCCAACCAAATCATCAATAGTATAGCCAATGGCTTTCCTATGCAATCTTAGTTCATGCAACAACTTAGCAAGTTCATCATCACTCAAGCATGCATTCACAATTACCGGATATGTAGAATCAACACCAAGGAAAGCATACTTTAAATGAGAAGGGAGGGGTTTAAGTTCAAGTTTAGGAGGACCTTTATTGGTTGGAGACGATCCAAATAAGGTTGGATGAGATGAATCCAAAGCAAATGAAGACTCATCATGGCTCCTAAAAGCTTGACCATCATCAAGGACTGGTCCAGGGAAAACCACGGCTGGAACCACGGTTTGCTCAACTTCCACGGCCGTGGTTCTTGCTAAGCTTGCTTCCCGGAGTTGTCCAGAAAGTTTGACGGCCGTGGAACATAAATCTCGACCGTGGAACTTGCAGCTGTTCAACACTTCTTCGTGGCCTTCAAATCCAACTCTTGGCTCCTCTTCCAATGCTTCCAAGGCCTTGATCTCTTCATTGCAAGCCTCCTCAACACCTTCCTCCATCATACTTAAGGTAAGAACCTTCTCCAAGGGATCCTTGATCAAGATCGAGCTCACAACTTCCCTAGATTCTTCTTGCTCGACTATGTTGAAGACATCCTCATCAAGGGTCGGCCCTTTCATCATTGTGGACAATTTGAATTTGATGTTCTCCTCTCCAATGTTGAAGGAGAGAGTTCCATTCTTGCAATCCACTAGGCATCCGGAGGTGGCTAGGAAAGGCCTTCCCAAGATAATGGGAACCGGATAGTCCGCCGGAATGTCCAAGACTACAAAATCGATTGGCACATAGAATCCTCCTAGTTGCACCGGGATGTCTTCTAGGATTCCAACTGGATGAGTGATAGAGCGGTCCGCCATGTAGAGGGTCATCTTGACCGGTTTCGGCTCTCCTAGCCCAACCTTGTTGCAAAGTGCAAGCGGTATGATGCTTACACTCGCTCCAAGATCACAAAGGGCCTCGTACTTCACATCTCCCACTCCAATTGGGACACAAAAAGAGCCTGGATCTCTTAGCTTGGGAGGCATCTCCTCCTTCATTGTTTGGATCAATTCCGAGGATCTCTTGGTCATTCTTATCTCTCCATACTCCTCCAACTTCCTTTTGTTGGAGAGTATTTCTTTCAAAAACTTGCCATATGCCGGCATTCCTAAAATGGCATCCATGAATGGAATGTTAATATGTAATTTGGACATTAGTTCAAGGAACTTACCAAAGTGATTGTCCAAACGAGCTCTTGCTCTTGATTGTGGGAATGGTAGTGGTGGCTTGTATGGAGGCGGTGCCACATAGGTTGGCTCTACATCCTTGCTCTTGCCTCCATCTTCTTGCAACTTTCCCTCTTCTACCACTACTTGCTTTCCCTTAGCATTGTCCTTGGGCAAAGGATCTTTCATACTCAACCCACTCCTCATTGTAATAGCCAACACTTGGCCTCTTGGGTTGTCTTCGGTTCTTCCGGGAAGCTTTCCCGGGTCTCTATGGGTTTCACCCGCCTTTTGGAACACTTGTGCTTCCAAAACTTTTTGAGCTTTAGAGATTGAAGTCACGGTGCTCTCAAGACCACTCAACCTTCCAAGCAATTGCTCAAACATTATTTCGGTTCTATCCTTTGGAGGTTGAGTAAATCCGGGTGGAGGTTCTTGTGAAGCTCTTGGTGGTGGAGTTGTGCTTGTGGAGGAGGAAGGGTTCAAGGCTCCATCCGGGTTAGAGTAAGAAAATCCGGGATGGTTGTGGTTGGGCCGGTAATTGTTGAATTGCCAGTTGTTGTTGAAACTCCTTGGGCCTTGGTAATTGTTGAAGTTGCCCCTTCCCATATAATTCACATCCTCCTCCTTGGAAGACAAGCTGGCTTGTGGAAGCACTTGAGGAGTTGCTTGGTTCTTCAAAGTTGTAGCACACAACTCCCTCAAGGACTTCAACTCATTGTTGATGGCGTCAAGCTTGAAATTGCTCATGGTGACTTCACTCACCTCATAAGCTCCCGCCTTTCTCCCTTCACTCTTCCTATGGGAGTATTTCTCAATCACTAGGGCTTGCTTCTCCACAAACTTCCACGCTTCATCTACATACTTCTCCATAAAAGTCCCACCGGAAAGAGATTGGAGCTTGAATTGGCTATCTTCATCAAGTCCTTTGAAGTAGATCTCCAATAGCTCAATTTTCGGTATGCCATGGTGTGGACAATCACGGAGAAGATCTTTGAACCTCTCCCAAGACTTGAACAAGCTCTCTCTATCCTTCATCACAAAGGCATTGATCTTCCCTCTTAATTCGGTAGTCTTGGAAGTTGGGAAGAACTTAGTCAAAAACTCGGTTGTCATTTCCTCCCAAGTACCAACTCGCCCTTGTAGAATAGATTGATACCAAGCCAAGGCTTTATCCTTAAGAGAGAAGGAAAAATCCCTAAGCTTATGGTTGTTGCTCTCCAATCTTGGCGGTCTAAGAGTCTCCATCAAGATCTCATAGTTCATCAAGTGTTGATGAGAAGACTCTCCTTCCATCCCTCCAAATTGATTATGCCGGATCATTTGTAGAACTTGAGGGCGGAGCTCATAGTTGTGGGTTGCGGGATCTCCTAAGTTCACACCCGGACGGTGTGCTCTTTGTGCCGGATCCATACGTCTCCCTAGGGTTTGTGGCTCTTCAATGCCAATGGGCACAAACCTATCATTAACCGCCGGCTGCGGTTGTGGCGGAGGAGGTGGAGGTTGTCGGCGATTAAGCTCTCCTTGAACAAGGGCTTGCCTAATCTCATCAATCTCCCTCCTAGTTGCCTCTTGCCTCTCATTGGCAAGTCTCCTTTCTTCCTCCAAGAGCTCATCTCTTAGCCTTATTTGCTCTAAGGCTTCATCCAATTCAGCTTGGAGGTCTCTTCCGGCCATCTCCTTTCCCCTTTTAATACTCTTGGATCTAGATCGAAGGGTTTTCTCCGGTTCGGGATCGAATGGAGCTAAATCCTTGCCACGAGATCTTCGCATGCACCTAAAGAGTAAGTGATGTCCTGAAAAGCAAAGACACTCACCAAAGAGAGATCAAAAGCAACAAGAAAGATCTACACTATAAACAATCACAAAATGGACTCAATCTAGACCTAGTCCCCGGCAACGGCGCCAAAAACTTGTTATGCTAAGATCGTGATGCGCAAATGGGTTTTAAATTTATAACTCGAACTAAATCCTAAACTACCTAGCGAAACCCGCAGTGTTCAGGACGTTTGTAGTAGGGATAGTATTCCGAGGTCGAACACAAAGACTAAGGTGAAATTGATTCGATTTGTGATTGAGTTTAGTAAAGACCTAGGTTGAAAGAAAAGAAAGAAATAAAGAAATGAAAATCTCAAATGTTTTTGGTTGGTTTTTCGGTGATCAATCAAAGATCACAATTCATGCAAGGTAAACAATCAACTAAACTATGAATCAACACAAATAAACAAGCTAGACAAGATATAGATCAAAGAAGGAAAAGACGGATTCTAGGGGTTGGAAGTTCCGGTTATGGCATAGGACTCAAGCTATCTATTCATTCCTTGGATTAACTATGTTGGGGTTAAGTGTTTCTAGATTGGGGTCAATCACCGGGTAGGTCTCATGATCCACTAGTCCATTCCCTAGGCCTCATCACCGGGTAAGTCTCTAAGAACCTAAGGGACGGAATTCTACACAAACCGGATTGTTACCTAGAGATCTTAACCTATCCTTACCGGGTAGGTCTTGGAAAGGGAAGTCCTAAACAACTATCCTAGCACACATAATCCAATGGCGGCTTATTAGGCTCACCACTACCTAAGGTTTGTTATCTTTGGAATCTAAGAGTAAGGATTACCGGGTAAGTCTCTCCCAACACTTAGTTGCTAACACTAGGTCACCCTAGGATAGATTTAATTCAACAAACACTTAGGATTTCAACATTCTAACAATCTAGGACAAGATCCATCGAACCAGGGAAAATCACGGTTTGTTCTACCTAAACCACGGCCGTGGTTAGGCAAGAACTACCCATGATTTCTAACAGCAGCTACGTCCATACTCACAAGTCATCCAAAGATAAATATAAGTCCGTCCTATCATAGCCCTAGCCATAACCATCCTTTCGTTACCCTAGAACCACATCTATTTAGCCTACAACGTTCATAATAGAAATCGAAACAAACAAACATAAAATCATGACATCCATTTGCAAGATGATGAAGGAAGAGAGATGAACAAGTGAACTAAAACAAAACCAAGCTGAAAATAGAATTAGAGTAACTCACAATCCTTCCAAAAGAAGGTTCAAAAATATTCATACTACTCTTAGAAATAGAATCCGGAATTCTTCAATACAAAACTATCAAGTGTGGTAATGGTGTGTGTTCTTCTCCTTCCCTTCAATGGAGCTCTTCTTCTTCCTCTTTGACACTTTCCTTCCTAGAAAGACTTCTTGTTGAGAGAATATTTTTGTTAGAGGATAATGGATAATGGAGAGCTGCTCCAAGATGCTCTTCTCAGCCAATGAAGGACCACTTTTATAACAAATTTTGCATGAGCTGGCCATGAGAGTCGTGGCACAGCTGTCACAAGAATATGGCAAAATCCACGGGTGATTCCACAGCCGTGGAGTGTCAGAGAACCGTGATTTGCTCCAAAAACTTCGCTTTGGACCATTAAGCTGTGATTTGGTGCATGGCTTGTGTTGGCAAGGCTCCATGAGTCCTCTTTAGCCTTTAGCTTGTGTCCTAATGAGTCCGAGGGTGTGTCATCTAGATGAACGATCCTCAAACACATCGTTTTAGCTCCTAAATCTCCCGAAATACCTATAAAACACGCACAAGTCTGTGTAGACGTCTATCTCGGCAAAATACATGAATTGAGTGCAAAACGTCGTGAACTAGTGCTAAACCATGCATGAATGAGTGAGAATTCTATCTAAATGATTACCTAAAACTAAGTCATAAATCGTGTTATCAAAAATCACGGGCTCTGGCACAACCACGGCCGTGGAACTTGCAAAGCTAGCCTTTTTGAGCATTCCAAAGAGTTCCACGGGACATTCCACGGGCGTGGTTCTTCCCCCCAGGCTGTGATTTCTACAGGAATTCAGCACACCTTCGTGTGCTTCAAATTCAGCTCTTGTCCTTGCAACTTTCCCTCTTCTACCACTACTTGCTTTCCCTTAGCATTGTCCTTGGGCAAAGGATCTTTCATACTCAACCCACTCCTCATTGTAATAGCCAACACTTGGCCTCTTGGGTTGTCTTCGGTTCTTCCGGGAAGCTTTCCCGGATCTCTATGAGCTTCACCCGCCTTTTGGAACACTTGTGCTTCCAACACCTTTTGAGCTTTAGAAATGGAAGTTATCGTGCTCTCAAGACCACTCAACCTCCCAAGCAATTGCTCAAACATTATCTCGGTTCTATCCTTTGGAGGTTGAGTAAATCCGGGTGGAGGTTCTTGTGAAGCCTTTGGTGGCGGAGCTGCCCTTGTGGAAGCGGGAGGGTTCAAGGCTCCATCCGGGTTAGAATAGGAAAACCCGGGATGGTTATGGTTAGGCCGGTAATTGTTGAATTGCCGGTTGTTGTTGAAGTTCCTTGGGCCTTGATAGTTGTTGTAATTGCCCTTTCCCATATAGTTCACATCTTCCTCCTTGGAAGACAAGTTTGCTTGCACTTGCACTTAAGGGCTTGCTTGATTCTTCAAAGTTGTAGCACACAACTCCCTCAAAGACTTAAGCTCATTGTTGATTGCATCAAGCTTGAAATTACTCATGGTAACTTCACTCACCTCATATGCTCCCGGTTTCCTCCCATCACTCTTCCTATGGGAGTACTTCTCTATCACCAAAGCTTGCTTCTCTACAAACTCCCAAGCTTCATCCACATTCTTTTCCATGAAAGTCCCACCAGAAAGAGATTGAAGCTTAAATTGGCTATCTTCATCAAGTCCTTTGAAGTAGATCTCCAATAGCTCAATTTTCGTATACCATGGTGTGGACAATCTAGGAGAAGGTCTTTAAACCTCTCCCAAGACTTGAATAGGCTTTCTCTATCCTTCATCACGAAGGCATTGATCTTCCCTCTTAGCTCGGTAGTCTTGGAAGATGGGAAGAACTTAGTCAAGAACTCGGTTGTCATTTCCTCCCAAGTACTCACACGCCCTAGTGGAATCGATTGGTACCAAGCCAAGGCTTTATCCTTAAGTGAGAAGGAAAAATCCCTAAGCTTATGGTTGTTGTTCTCCAACCTAGGGGGCCTTAGAGTCTCCATCAATATCTCATAGTTCATCAAGTGTTGATGAGGAGACTCTCCTTCCATCCCTCCAAATTGATTATGCCGGATCATTTGTAGCACTTGAGGGCGGAGCTCATAATCATGGGCTGCGGGATCTCCTAAGTTCACACCTGGACGGTGCACTCTTTGAGTCGGATCCATACGTTGTCCTAACGTTTGTGGCTTCTCAATCATTATCGGCTCAAACCGAATGTTAACCGCCGGCTGCGGTTGTGGTGGTGGTGGAGGAGGTTGTTGACAATTAAGCTCTCTTTGCACAAGAGCTTGTCTAATCTCTTCAATATCCCTCCTAGTTGCTTCTTGCCTCTCATTGGCAAGTTTTCTTTCATTCTCCAAGAGCTCATCTCTCAACCTAATTTGCTCTAAAGCCTTATCCAACTCAGCTTGAAGATTTCTTACGGTCATCTCCTTCTTCTTCTTAATGCTCTTAGATCTAGCTTTAAGGGTTTTCTCTGGTTCGGAATCGAATGGAGCTAAATCCTTGCCACGAGATCTTCGCATACACCTAAAGGGTGAGAGATGTCCTGAAAATGCAAAGACACAAACCAAACAAGATCAAAAGCAACAAGAAAGACCTACACTATAAACAATCACAAAAATGACTCAATCTAGACCTAGTCCCCAGCAACTGTGCCAAAAACTTGTTACGCTAAGAATGTGACACGCAAAAGTCTTAAATTTATAACTCGAATTATTTTTCCTAACTCCTAGCGAACCCATAGTGTATGGGTTGTTTTGTAGTAAGGATAGTATTCCGAGGTCGAACACAAAGACTAAGGTGAAATTGAATAAATTGTGACTAAGGATAGTGTTGATCTAGGCTAAGAAAGGAGAAAGAAATAAAGAAACGAAAATAACAATGTTTTTGGGTTTGGTTTTGTGTGGTGATCAATCAAGGATCACAATGATATAAGGTGGCAAAAGAAACTAAGAAATCAAGCTTAAACACAAATAAACAAGGCAAACACGAAATATGTGATCAAAGAGAGAAAAGAGGATTCTAGGGGTCGGGAATTCCGATTATAGCATTGGACTCAAGCTTCTAATCATCCTTGGACAAACTATGGTATATTGGGAAGGAATGTTTCTCAAATGGGGTCAATTACCGGGTAGGTCTCATGATCCACTAATCCCGCACCTAAGGTCCTATCACCGGGTAAGTCTCTAGGAGCCTAAGGTAGGGACATCTACACAAACCAGATGGTTATCTAGGGATCCAGCCTCTCCTTACCGGGTAATCCTCGGGAAGGAAAGTCCTAAACACCTATCCTAGCACACTCAGTCCAATAGCGGCTTGTGAGGCTCACTACTACCTAGAGTTCATCATCCTCGGTATCTTAGAGCGGAAATCACCGGGTAGGTCTCCTTCCTCACTTAGTTTGCTAACACTAGGTCACCCTAGGATAGATATAGCTCAACAAACACTAGGATTTCAACAATCTAACAACCTAACACTCAGATTTATCAATACAAGCAAGTTAGACTAAATCACGGGCAGTTCATCAAGAACCACGGCCGTGGAACCTACTAGAACAGGCCGTGATTTACAAAAGAGGTTAGGTTCGAGCAAACAATTCATCAAAAGGTACATCTAAGTCCATTCTATCATAGTCCAAGCCATAACCATCTTTCCCTTACCCTAGAATCGCATCTATTTAGCCAACAACATGTATCTTAACAATCAAACACATCAAGCATACAATCAAGGTTTCCATAGCAAGTAAATGAAGTGAAATAGAGATGAACAATTAGAACAAATAAATCTAAGCTGAAAATGAGTTTAAGTAAGACTTACAACCCTTCAAAAGAAGGTTCAAATCGTTCCTTACAAACCCTTGCAAACGTTTCTAACAAGTTGCTCCAAAATATCTCTAAAAACTATGAAAAACTAAGAATGGTGTGTTCTTCTCTTCTTCTCCAATGGAAGCCTTTCTTCTCCTCCAAGAATATCTCCAATCCAATCTTCCAATGAGAGAATATGTGTTGTTGAGAGTGTGGGAGAGAATGGAATGATGGGGTCTTCCCTCAACAGCCTGCAGGACCACCTTTTATACACCATCAAGGGCAAGGGTCGGTTATGGAGATCGTGGGACAGCTGTCGCAACTGTGCAGGGAGAACCACGGCCTATTTCCACGCCCGTGGAAGTCCCAGAGGCCGTGGTTTTGGTGATTCAGACTTTTATGGATCATCAAGCCACGATTTGGTGCAAGGCATGCACTAACAAGGTCCCATGTGCTCTCATTTGCTCCTAGCTTGCTTCCCAATGAGTCTGAAGGTGTGTCATCTCGAGGAACGATCCTCGAATGTATCGATTAAGCTCCTAAAGCTCCCAAAATACCTACAAAATATGCAAAAGTCCGTGCAGACGTCTATCTCGACAAAATACAAGAATTAAGTGCAAACGTCATGAACTATTGCTAAACTATGCATGAATGAGCGGAAAAACTATCTAAATGAGTGCCTAAACCTACGTCATAAATCGTGTTATCAGCTTCAATAGCAAGAAAATGAAATGAAAGAGAAATGAAACAAGTAGAACAAGAAAACCAAGCTGAATAAATGTTAAGAAAGACTTACAACCCTTCAAAAGAAGGTACAAATCGTTCCTTATAAAGTCTTGTAAATGTCTTCAACAAGTTCACTAAAAAATCTCTCAAAAACTATGAATACTCTAAAAATAGTATTCTTCTTCTTCTTCTTCTTCTTCTTCTCCAAATGAGAGTGTTTTTGCTCCCTTCCAAGAGTAGCCTCCAATGGAGTGATGTAGAATGTGAGAGTGTGGGAGAGGATTTTCTAGCATCAGCCTGCAAGACCACTTATATCCTCCATCAAGGGCAAGAGTCGGTTATGGAGATCGTGGGACAACTATCACAACTGTCTAGAGAGAATCACGGTCAAAACCACGGGCGTGGAATTAGCCTCTGGGCCGTGGTTTTGGTGAAACAACTCTCTTTTGATCGTTAAGCCATGAGTTGGTGCAAGGCATGCACCAACAAGGTCCTATGTGATCTTCTTAGCTCCTAGCTTGCTTCTTAATGAGTCCGGAAGTGTGTCATCACAAGGAATGATCCTCGAATGTATCTATTAAGCTCCAAAAGTTCCCCAAAATACCTACAAAACCGACAATAGTTCGTGTAGATGTCTATCTCGATAATATGTATGAATTGAACGTAAACGTCATGAACTAATGCCAAACTATGCATGAATAACGGGAAAAACTATCTAAATGGATGCCTAAACTAACGTCATAAATCGTGTCATTAAAATACCCCATACTTAAGATTTGCTCGTCCCTAAGCAAGATCCATCTATAGACTAAGAGATGACATGATTTATGAATGCAGAAAAACAACAAAATCTTTTTGGAATTGTGCTTCTAACATTGGATCACCTTCATAGTCATGTTTCATGGCAATGGACAAACAATCATGCATCAAACGAATGAAGGCATGGAAAGACAATTGTACTTAACTCGAAAGCATGCATGAAAGGTGAAAATGAAGAAGTCAAGATGATCATGAGTATATCCAATCTAGATCACTAAGTCTTACACACATGCAAATAGGTCACAAGGACTTAGGAAAGAAGAGGCCAAGAAACGTTGTGAATAGTTGGGAATTTTTAGGTCATGTGGTGCGAATCCGGTAAAGGAACTAACTCCAAAATTTCATTTTGATCAACTTCCCCACAAGTGTATATTTTTCTCCATCTTTTCGTTGTTTTCTTTTCTTTTTCACTTTCTTTTTCTTTCACTTATTTTTGAGACAATGGCATTGGTGTACAAAAGCCAAAACCTTGGTGATTAGCGGACCCCGTGATTTTTCCGAGGTGCCTCACAACGGGCACACATACCAAGGCCCGTTAGGACATTCGGTTTATCTGACTTTGGCAAGGCACAAACACCTGATTATGTGAATGGTGCCGAGTTACTCGTCATCAAAACCAAAGTCCCCAAACCTATATTTTTTTCTACACTTTTCACAACAAATTCAGCACTTCATTCACAACAATCATTCATCAACAACTTCACCCTACACTTTCTTTTCACACACTCAACTCACTAGCATGCTCCTATTCCTGGATGGGTCAAAAGAGGTCAAATTTTATATCAATTGAGGTGCTCAAACAACATGATCAAGATGAAAAGTAGAGAAAAATAAATTGCCTTAATCACTCCTAAATAATGTGCAAGAACTAGCATGTAATATCGACTATCAATCCTCAATCCAATGAAGGCAAACATCATGATCACAATCCCTACATAGGATTCAAGATAAGTAATTTAAGTCCATATATGCATACATCCATTCAACACATAAGACCATCCATAGCCAATTCACAAAACAATCTCATCATAAGGGTCATACCCAAACTTAGAAGCACTAAAATTTTTTTAAATTTTCTAATTTTTTGGAGTTTTCGAAATATGTATGTACAATGCAAAAGCTAATGAAACATGTGACAATATTAAACTATCCTAGATGCTAATCATGCATATGATCATGAAAACCCCACCCCATACTTAGAAACACATTGTCCCCAATGTGCAAATCAAGTAAAGAAGAGTGAAAGAGAGTCCTCACAATGTAAAAATGGTGTTGCTTTGGTATTTTGGTTCAGTCATGTGGAGTTATTAGGGATGATCAACCAAAGGTGGTAGAGAGCTCTTGATGTTCATTATAGCGTCGGGACCCGCGCTAAGCACCGTTAGCCGTCCAAGTCCCACGTCCGCTCCACCCACATTTGATACGGGATCATCATCATCATCCTCATGCCTTGCAAGGCTTCCATGCTACTTAGACTCTGGCATACAAACACTAAACACACAAACGCACCAAAACAAAAAGCAAAAACAAAAACAAAAACGAAAAGGGAAAAAGACATGTACCAATGGGTTGCCTCCCATTAAGCGCTTCTTTAAGGTCATTAGCTTCACCAAATTCGGGGGCTTCTCACTCAAGGTGAAGTGGGGCAATGATATCCACCGGAGCTCCCGGGATATACTTCTTCAAGCGGTGCCCATTCACCTTAAAAGCTCCACAATGCTCCCCACCTATCTCAACCGCTCCATGGGGGAAGATCTTCTTCACCACATAAGGACCCGTCCATCTTGACTTTAGCTTTCCGGGGAAGAGCCGCAGCCTTGAGTTGAAGAGAAGGACAAGGTCACCTTCACTCAACTCCTTAGGGATGAGACGTTTGTCATGCCAACGCTTGGTCCTTTCCTTGTAAATCCGGGCGTTTTCATAGGCATCCAACCGGATCTCCTCAAGAGCATTGATGTCTAGTAACCTCTTCTCACCGGATTCCTTGAGGTCAAAATTCAGCCACCTTATGGCCCAATATGCCCTATGCTCCATCTCCACCGGAAGGTGGCAAGACTTGCCATAAACTAGATTGTAGGGAGTGGTGTCAATCGGTGTCTTGAAGGCGGTTCTATAAGCCCACAAAGCGTCATCAAGCTTCATAGCCTAATCCTTTCTTATTCTAGAAACCGTCTTCTCAAGTATCCCCTTTATCTCCCGGTTAGAGATCTCCACTTGGCCACTTGTTTGGGGATGGTAAGGTGTTGCGACCTTATGAGTCACCCCATACTTAGCCAAAAGTGTCCCAAAGTTCCTATTGGTGAAATGCTTTCCTCCATCACTTATGATAACTCTTGGTATTCCAAACCTAGGGAAGATGACTCGGTTGAAGAACAGCACCACAACTTTGGCATCATTTGTGGGAGAGGCGATTTCCTCCACCCATATCGACACATAGTCCACCACCAAGAGGATGTAGAGGTTACCACATGAAGAGGGGAATGGCCCCATGAAGTCCACACCCCACATATCAAACACTTCAACCTCTTGTTTGTTATTCAAGGGCATCTCATTCCTCCTTGAGATGTTGCCCGTCCTTTGGCAAGCATCACATGCCACAACAAAATTCTGCACATCCCTAAACAAGTGAGACCCATAAAAGCCGGATTGCAATACCTTTGCACACATCTTGTGTGAGCTAGCATGGCTTCTACATGGCAAGGAGTGACAATGGCGGATCACACTCTCTACCTCATCCTCCGGGATGCACCTCCTAAAGACTCCATCCGGCCCTCTCTTGAACAATAGAGGCTCGCTCCAATAGTAATGCCTCACATCCTTGAAGAACTTTTTCTTTTGGGCATATGATAGACCGGGTGGCACCTCCTCACACACAAGGTAATTCACTATGTCCGCATACCATGGCTCATTCCCCCTAGACACTTGAAGCAAGCATTCCTCCATCATTTACAATTGCTCATCCCGGAATGAGTCATCAATCGGAATGTCATCTTTCTCAATCTCCAATGGTGGTAGCCTACTAAGATGGTCCGCCACTAAATTTTTGGAACCCTTCTTGTCCCGAATTTCCAAGTCAAACTATTGGAGTAGAAAGATCCACCGAATCAAGCGAGGTTTGACATCCTTCTTTGTGAGGAGATAACGGATCGCAGCATGATCCGTGTACACAATGACCTTGGCTCCCACAAGATATGACTTGAACTTCTCAAAGGCATACACCACCGCTAGCAACTCCTTCTCGGTTGTGGCATAGTTGAGTTGGGCATCATCTAGCGTCTTGCTAGCATAATAGATGGCATGTGTAAGCCCATCTTTCCTTTGTTCCAAAACAGCCCCAACGGCCACATCACTTGCATCACACATTATCTCAAACGGAAGGCTCCAATCCGGAGGTTGCATGATAGGGGCGGAGATCAAGGCATTCTTCAACCTACAAAACGCTTCAAGGCAATCCTTGGATAAAACAAACTCAACATCTTTCATTAGTAGGTTAGTGAGAGGCTTAGAAATTTTAGAGAAATCTTTAATAAACCTCCGGTAAAAACCGGCATGCCCTAAGAAACTCCTTACCCCCCTTCACCGAGGTAGGTGGTGGCAACTTCTCTATCGTTTCTATCTTTATCCTATCAATCTCAATGCCTCGTTGGGAAACCAAATGTCCCAACACAATGCCCTCACTAACCATGAAATGGAATTTCTCCCACTTCAAAGCAAGGTTAGTTTCCTCACATCGCTTTAATACCAAAGACAAGTTAGCCAAGCATACACCTTTGAAAGGTGGCGGGTGCATTACACAACCCAAATGGCATTCTCCTATATGCAAATGTTCCCCAAGGACATGTAAATGTTGTTTTCTCTTGGTCATCAGGGTGAATAGGGATTTGAAAAAACCCACTATAGCCATCTAAGTAACAAAAGTGTGAATGTTGAGCTAATCTCTCTAGCATTTGGTCAATAAAGGGAAGAGGGAAATGATCTTTCTTAGAGGCAACATTAAGCTTCCTATAGTCAATACACATTCTCCACCCCGTAACCGTCCTAGTAGGGATTAGTTCATTGTTCTCATTAGTCACTACGGTCATACCACTCTTCTTAGGAACAACATATACGGAACTAACCCACTTACTATTCGAAATCGGGAAAATGATTCCCGCATCTAGCAATTTAAGGATCTCTTTCTTTACTACCTCTTTCATTATGGGATTCAATCTTCTTTGAGGTTCAATTGAAGGTTTATGATTATCTTCCATCAAAATTTTATGCATGCACAAGGAAGGTTTAATGCGAACTAAGTCATCAATGATATAACCAATAGCTCTCCTATGCAATCTCAACTCATGCAACAATCTAGTAGGCTCATCATCATTCAAAGATGCATTCACAATTACCGGATAAGTAGAATTTTCACCAAGAAAAACATACTTTAAATGAGAGGGAGGGGTTTAAGTTCGAGTTTATGAGGACCTTTATCGGTTGGAGACAATCCATACAACGTACGTAGGTCGAGATGATTCCAAAGCTATGGAAGACTCTGCAAGACTCCTTGAAGCTTGGTCAACCATTAAGGCACTTTCTGGAGAAACTACGGGCAAAACCACGGTCTCTGGCAAAACCACGGTCGTGGAATCTGAGAAGCTGGCACATTTAAGCATTCCAAAGAGTTCCACGGGTAAAATTACAGCCGTGGTTCTCCCTCCCTGGCCGTGATTCCTACAGTGGATCAGCACAACTTCGTGCACTTCAAATTAAGCACTTGTCTTTGTTTCCCATGCATCCAAAGCCTTGATTTCTTCATTGCAATCATGCCTAACTCCTTCCTCCATCAAACTTAGGCTAAGAACCTTCTCCAAGGGGTCCTTGATCAAGATCGAGCTTACAACTTCTCTAGACTCCTCTTGCTCGACAATGTTGAAGACATCTTCACCAAGGGCTGGCCCCTTCATCATTGTGGATAGCTTGAACTTATTATTCTCTTCTCCTATGTTGAAGGAGAGGATTCCATTTTTGCAATCCACTAAGCATCCGGATGTGGCTAAGAATGGCCTTCCCAAAATGATAGGAACCCGGTAGTCCGCCGGGATGTCCAAAACAACAAAGTCAATCGGCACATAGAACTTCCCAAGCTGAACCGGTATGTCTTCTAGGATTCCTACAGGGTGAGTGATTGAACGGTCCGCCATGTAGAGGGTCATCTTGACCGGCTTTGGCTCTCCCAGCCCAACCTTGTTGCAAAGTGCAAGCGGGATAATGCTTACACTTGCTCCAAGATCACATAGGGCTTCATATTGCACTTCTCCAACCCCAATTGGCACATAAAAAGATCCCGGATCTCTTAGTTTAGGAGGCATCTCCTCCCTGATAGTTTGAATCAACTTCGAAGATCTCTTTGTCATTCTCACTTCTCCATACTCCTCTAACTTCCTCTTGTTGGAGAGTATCTCTTTCAAAAATTTTCCATAGGCCGGCATACCTAGAATAGCATCCATGAACGGAATGTTAATATGCAATTTAGACATAAGTTCAAGGAATTTACCGAAATGTTTGTCCAAGCAAGCTCTTGCTCGTGATTGTGGGAATGATAGTGGCGACTTGTATGGAGGTGGTGCCACATATGTTGGCTCATCATCTTTGCTCTTGCTTCCTTCTTCTTGCAATGGCTCTTCTTCCACCACTACTTTCTTTCCGTTGTCATTCCCCTTTGGTAAGGGATCCTTCATGCTCAGCCCACTCCTTGTTGTAATAGCCAACAATTGGCCTCTCGGGTTATCGTCGGTTCTTCCGGGAAGCTTTCCCGGATCCCTTTGTGCTTCACCCGCCTTTTGGAACACTTGTGCTTCTAGCACCTTTTGAGCTTTTGAAATGGAAGTCACCGTTCTCTTAAGTCCACTCAACCTTCCAAGCAATTGTTCAAACATCATCTCGGTTCTATCCTTTGGAGGTTGAGCAAAACTGGGTGGAGGCTCTTGTGAAGCCTTAGGTGGTGGTGCTTCGCTTGTGGAAGCGGGAGGGTTCAAGGCACCATCCGGGTTAGAATAGGAGAACCCGGGATGGTTGTGATTAGGCTGGTAATTGTTGAATTGCCGGCTATTATTGTTGAAGTTCATTGGGCCTTGATAATTGTTGTAATTTCCCCTCCCCATGTAGTTAACATCCTCCTCCTTGGAAGCCAAATTGGCTTGCACTTGAACTTGAGGACTAGCTTGACTCTTCAAGGTTGTAGCACAGAACTCCCTCAAAGACTTTAGCTCATTGTTGATTGCATCGAGCTTGTAGTTGCTCATGGTGACTTCACTCACTTCATAAACTCCCGGTTTCCTCCCATCACTCTTCCTATGGGAGTACTTCTCTATCACCAAGGCTTGCTTCTCTAAAAACTCCCAAGCCTCATCCACATTCTTTTCCATGAATGTTCCACCGGAAAGTGATTGAAGCTTGAATTGATTATCCCTTGAAATAGATCTCCAATAGCTCTATCTTCGGTATACCATGGTGTGGACAATCTAGGAGGAGGTCCTTGAACCTCTCCCAAGATTTGAATAGGCTCTCTCTCTATCTTTCATCACGAAGGCATTGATCTTCCCTCTTAGCTCGGTTGTCTTGGAAGGTGGGAAGAACTTTGTCAAGAACTCGGTTGTCATCTCCTCCCAAGTACTCACACGTCCTAGTGGAATGGATGATACCAAGCCAAGGCCATATCCTTAAGAGAGAAGAAAAAAGCCCTAAGCTTATGGTTGTTGTTCTCCAATCTAGGCGGCCTTAGAGTCTCCATCAAGATCTCATAATTCATCAAGTGTTGATGAGGAGACTCTCCTTCCATCCCTCCAAATTGATTGTGCCGGATCATTTGTGGCACTTGGGGGCGGAGCTCATAATCATGGGCTGCGGGATCTCCTAAATTCACACCCGGACGGTGCACTCTTTGGGCTGGATCCATACGTTGCCCTAACGTTTGTAGCTCCTCAATCATGATCGGCTCAAACCGAACATTGACTGCCGGCTGCGGTGGTGGTGGTGGTGGAGATTGTTGACGATTAAGCTCCCTTTGCACAAGAGCTTGCCTAATCTCTTCAATTTCCCTCCTAGTTGCTTCTTACCTCTCATTGGCAAGCCTCCTCTCATTCTCCAAGAGTTCATACCTTAGCCTAATTTGCTCTAAAGTATCATCCAATTCATCTTGAAGATCTCTTGCGGCCTTCTCCTTCTTCTTCTTAATGCTCTTGGATCTAGTCTTAAGGGTTTTCTCCGGTTCGAGATCGAAATGAACTAAATCCTTGCCACGAGATCTTCGCATGCACCTAAAGAATGAGAGATGTCCTGAAAATTCAAAGACACAAACCAAACAAGATCAAAAGCAACAAGAAAGACCTACACTATAAATAATCACAAACAATGATTCAATCTAAACCTAGTCCCCTGCAACGGCGCCAAAAACTTGTTACGCTAAGATTGTGTAGCACAAAAGTCTTAAATTTATAACTCGATATATTTTTCCTAACTCCTAGCGAACCCACAGTGTATGGTTCGTTTTGTAGCAAGGATAGTATTCCGAGGTCGAACACAAAGACTAAGGTGAAATCGAATCAAATAAGTGACTAAGGATAGTGTAAATCTAGTCTAAGAAAAGAGAAAGAAATAAAGAAATGAAAATCATGATATTTTTGGGTTGGTTTTGTGGTGATCAAACAAGATCACAATTGATGCAAGATTATAAAACAAACTAACAAATCAAGCTAGCAACACAAATAAGCAACACAAACACAAGATATGTTATCAAGGAGAGTAAAGCGGATTCTAGGGGTTAGGAATTCCGGTTATGGCATTGGACTGAAGCTTCTAATCAATCTCGGACTAGCAATGGTATGTTAGGAAAGGGTGTTTCTCAAATGGAATCAATCACCGGGTAGGTCTCATGATCCACTAATCCCGCACCTAAGGTCCTATCACCGGGTAAGTCTCTAGGAGCCTAAGGTTGGGAAATCTATACAAACCGGATTGCTATCTAGGGATCTAACCTCTCCTTACCGGGGAAGTCTCGGGAAGGCAAGTACTAAACATCAATCCTAGCATACTCAGTCCAATAGCGGCTTATGAGGCTCACTACTACCTAGCGTTCATCATCTTTAGTATCTAAGAGCGAGAATTACCGGGTAAGTCTCTTCTCTCACTTAGTTTGCTAGCATTAGGTTACCCTAGGCTAGATTAAGCTTAACAAACACTAGGATTTCAACAATCTAACACCTTAATATTCAGATTTATCAATACAAGCACAACAGAACAAAACCACGGGCTGATAATCAGAACCACGACCGTGGTTATCCTAGAACAGACCGTGATTTGTAACAGCTGTTAAGTTCGAGCAAGCAAATCATCCAAAGATACATTTAAGTTTATTCTATCATAGTCCAAGCCATAACCATCATTCTCTTACCTAGAATCTCAACTATTTAGCCAACAACATCCATTTTAACAATCAAACTCAACAAGCATACATTTATGGCTTCCATAGCAAGAAAATGAAATGAAAGAGAAATGAAACAAGTAGAACAAGAAAACCAAGCTGAATAAATGTTAAGAAAGACTTACAACCCTTCAAAAGAAGGTACAAATCGTTCCTTACAAAGTCTTGCAAATGTCTTCAACAAGTTCACTAAAAAATCTCTCAAAAACTATGAATACTCTAAAACTAGTGTTCTTCTTCTTCTTCTCCAAATGAGAGTGTTTTTTCTCCCTTCCAATAGTAGCCTCCAATGGAGTGATGTAGAATGTGAGAGTGTGGGAGAGGATTTTCTAGCATCAGCCTGCAAGACCACTTATATCCTCCATCAAGGGCAAGAGTCGGTTATGGAGATCGTGGGACAGCTTTCACAACTGTCCAGAGAGAATCACAGTCAAAACCATGGGCGTGGAATTGGCCTCTAGGCCATGGTTTTGGTGAAACAACTCTCTTTTGATCGTTAAGCCATGAGTTGGTACAAAGCATGCACCAACAAGGTCCTATGTGATCTCCTTAGCCCCAAGCTTGCTTCTTAATGAGTCCGGAAGTGTGTCATCACGAGGAATGATCCTCGAATATATCGATTAAGCTCCAAAAGTTCCCCAAAATACCTACAAAACCGACAATAGTTCGTGTATACGTCTATCTCGACAATATGCATGAATTGAACGTAAACGTTATGAACTAATGCCAGACTATGTACGAATAACGGGAAAAACTATCCAAATGGATGCCTAAACTAACGTCATAAATCGTGTTATCATGTATTCTGATTTTAGACTTATATTTGACCCATTGGGACAATGTTTCCCAAGTATGGGGTACTTGTATGGCTTGTATGACTCTTTTCATCTTTGATTATGATCTTATTTGGCTTTATGTGCTTATTTTAGTCATTACATGCATACATACAGGTTTTCCGTTTGAAAAAAACGTCAAAAACTGGTTTGAAAATTTTTTTGTGTATGACCTCGACCGAGACGGTCATGGCCGATCGAGGTTGAACACCTCGGATGACGCCAGAACACCTCGAACGAGATGGTTGTTAACTGAAAAGTTTTCGAAACGTTTTGTGCTTCTTCTCTGGATATGACCTCGATGATGATTTTGTTTGCAGATTGGTTTTGAAATCTTTATATGCTCGAAAGGTTTTATGATATGTTTAAGTTGTAAAATGCTTTGTTTGAAGTTTTAGCATGTTTAATACTTTGTTTGTATCAAAATTATGTTGGATTTGAAGGTTGACACCACATGATAAGTTCTATCACATTCTTCCTGGGGTGACTAAGGCAATTCATTCTCTTCTCTTCTTCTTCTTGACCTTGCTTTAGCCCCTCATATACATATTTGCCTCCCTTTACCTATCCGGAAATTTGGAAGCAAGTGAAGAAAAGCAAGTGAAAGTAAAGTTGAGATGTTGGCTGAAAGTGTTAGAAAGAAACAATTAGGTTTGGGGACGTTGATTTTGATGATGAGTAACTCGGCACCATTCACACAGCCGGGTGTTTGTGTCTTGCCAAAGTCGGATTGATCAATAGTCCTAACGGGTCATGGTATCTGCATCAAGGGTTTGAGGCATCTTGAGAAATTGATGATTGCTGATCTCCTAGGCTTCGGTTATTGTGCACTTATGTCCATGTTCCCAAAAAGTAAAGTAAAATGAAAATAAGCAAAGCTTATTGGTGGAAGATGTTGTGATTCAAAAAAAGTGAAGTAAGATCCTATTCCCGGATTCTAGCACCACATTACCCGATATACATCCCACACTGACACGTTTCTTGACCTCTTTTGGACGCCCTTGAGACCTCGAGTATGTTGATTGACTTTGTGGTTTAAACTGGATTATACATGATTAATTTCGATAAATATGATTTATTATGCATTCTATGATTTTTATGCAAAGATGAACAACTTTCTTATATCTATAAAATGTTTTGATAATCTCTTGATTTCATTTGCCATTAAACATTCTCTTAGGGTGATCTATGAGTGGAGCACACCACCAAAATGTTTTGAAATGTTTTTCATTGATCTTTTGATGACTTATAATCCATTCTATCTTATATCTAAGATTTGGATCTTGCTTGGGGACAAGCAAGGGACAAGTATGGGGTATTTTAATAGCATGTATTATAGTCTATATTTTGGGATTTGTTTAGACGTTTTATCTTCATAAATATGCATGTATGGATATATATTCTTTAATTAGATTGTTGTTTTGTTTACATTTGCAAGAATCAAGGTCTACACCTAGTTTCGTTGTGATTGTAGAGAAAATAGCGCGTTTTAGACCGAAATGGATATAAGGAAGCTAGAGAGTCATTGGAGCTACATTCTGGAGCATTGAGGAGTTATAAGAAGATCTCGTGAAGCATATAAATGATTTAGAAGATTGATTTTGGACCAGATTAGAGAGTTTCACTCTCAGCTGAGACTCACCTCGGTTAGCTACAGTACCACCTCGACCGAGGTGATCTTCAGGAGCGTCTGGACCGAGGCGAAGTGATGACCGGACATAAGATCTTTATTTTTGGCTGAGATCTTCTATTTTTGGAAAGTTAATATCACATACTTTTGGCTGGATTTCGGAAAGGAAGATATCTTTTTGGCTGATATATTTTGGAAGATATGGAGATATATTTTAAGAAAATTGTCTTTTTAAGATATTTTATCTTTGGAAGATAATTCTCCTATATATAGGGTTGGATTTTTTGCAATTCAGCCATACATTGGATAATCTCCGGATCACCCATTCTTTGTAGGAAGTTTAAAGGAAGTTGAAGGAAGTTTTGAAGGTAGAAGTTCAAGGAAGGAAGGAATTAATTTTGAAGTTGCCTTTGAAGGAAGTTTGTAAGATTTTCTTAGTTGGTTTGGCTTTGTTATTTGTTCTGATTTGTGATTGAGGAACGTTGTTTGTTGTTTGTTTGATTTATTCAGTTATTGAGACCTTTGTGTTAAGGTTTTCTTGTTTGAGTATTGATTCCTTTCTTATAAATTTGATTATTGTTATCAAGATAATTATTGGCTAAGTTCTTTATACGATTCTAGGGTGATTGGCTGAAAGACGATGAAAGAATGAGCCTTTATCCCAGTGGACCCTGAAAGCTCGAGCCTTTACATTAACCGACGAACACCTCGGTCAGTCATAAAACATCTCGGCCGGGATGGAATATAACTGAACGAGGTGAGACCTTTTCTAATCCTTATCCGAGTTGAGGTTTCTGTTTGCCAAATCCTATCCTTGTTATACCTTTACTAGTTCAACGCAAGCCTAGGATGAGGCTTACCCGGTGATTCTTTTTTTTGTTTATCCAAGATCATGAGTGTAGGTAATAAAGGTTTATCATTTATTGGGGTTTGAGTGTGCCTTCATCCCATCTTTGTGAGTTAGCATGAGACTTACCCGGTAAAGGTTGATTCTATTCCCTTGGGTGGTGTGTTGGTTTGAGCTTATAGTTCCTTGCCTAAGTACCTTGAGACTTACCCGGTGAGAGGATCTTTAGTTTGGGATAGTGAGTAGTGAGACTTACCCGGTGATCTATTCCCACCTTAGAAACACCTTCCCTTTGCAAACCTTAGCTTCGCCCACGTTATCTTTTGAGATCTTGAGTCGGAACCACAATTGGATGCTTTAATACCTAGAATCCGCATTCCCTTTTACTTGACTTTTACATCATCTGTGATATCTTTGCTTGTTACTTGTGTTTTATTGACAACCTGAATTACCGAGCTTTGTTTCACCATAGTCCCTGTGTTCAACCCTAGAATCTTGCTTTTATTATAATCGATACGTACACTGCGGGTTCGCTTATTTGTAATTATTCTTAGTATAAATATTAAACTTGCACACACCTTTTGGAGCGAACATATATACCCAAACAGCTTAAGGAATGGATAAGAATAATGGTGGAAAATACGGTAAAATAGATTCTATCAATTTCTTACCGAAACGCAACATCATTGGTCTTGAACAAACACAAAAAGAAGTAGACACCATAATTTGCAAAATGTATGTTTTCTAAACTAAGTTCATACAAAATTATATAAAAGGGTATGAAATACATGAATATATCATCTAATATGATGCTTGAATAAATGATTCAACATCGTCAAGGCCTCCCAAGTCCGTAATTGGGCAGCCTATCAAAGAAGTTCAGAGGAGACAAAAGAGACACAATGTTAAGTCCACGAACTCCTCGACAAAGGCAATGTTTGTAAAAGCCTTAACCCATGTGTTCCTCTCATCCTCATACACAATAATGATATCTCTTGGAAGAGGTGTGTCGATTGTCATGCCAATAACAACATCGCTGTAAATTATCATCATCATTTACCTCGTTTAGATGATATGCTTGATAAATTACATGGCACTACTATATTTACTAAAATTGACTAACCTAGTGGTTATCATAAAATCCAGATGCATGAAGGTGGTGAGTGGACAACTTGTTTTAAAATTAAGTATGGACTTTACTAACAAATTGTTATATCTTTTGGCCTTATTAAGGTACCGCGTTATTCGCTTAATAAATCATACACTACGTGAATTTCTATGAAACATTGTAGTTGTTTACTTTGACGATATTCTCATTCATAGTAAGACCACAACTAAACATTTCAATTGTCTTCGGCAACTTCTAAAGGTCCATCGAACCTCACAACTATATGTTAACCCCAAGAAGCTATATTTTTCTTCAATTTTCACCATTTTCCTTGGTTGTTTTGTAAGTAATGATGGCCTTAACGTGAAAAACGTTTAGGTCAAACCTATTCAAAGTTGGCCTACACTAACCACGTAGACACATTACCGCAACTTCTTAGCTTTAGCCGTTGAGGATATCTCCACTATTTATCAATATCTAACCGAGCTTAGATGAAAATAATTTCTTCCTCCAATGGGGTTCGATCGACGATAAGGCTTTTGTTCACCTCAAGTATCGTAATAGGGGGTTAGCTGTGTGGTGAATTCCGATCTTTTGACACCAATTGACTCGTACGATCCTTATTACAAGGAACATATAAATTAGGGATAGATCTTGAATATATGTAAGGGAGGTTCAAATGAGGTTCCGTGGGATTGGTGTATGATCCCGTGGATGAAGTGAATTGGTGATTGATAGATCTATTTGAACCCTAAGAAACGACTTGGAGCACGCTAGGTTGCATATAGCCCTAACACATAGCCAATGAATGATCGTAGAACCCTTCCACTACAGTCATCGTTATTGAAATGACTACCAACCAATCAACGATTGAAGAAGGCTTGTGAATCGAAAGAGAAGATAACAACTTTTAGTCATAAGCAAAATTACTCAAACAAGTCGAAGTTATGGGCGAACGAGACGTCACTCGCTCTCTACTTCACGTTGGAAGCAAAATGGATTGCACAAGCAAAAACCGTGTTTAAATTCTGAATTGGATGATCTACAAGATGCTTGAGTATCCTATATATATATATATATATATGGTAGATGTTCAGGTGCGGTTTATAAATCCGGGTAGGGCCGTGCGGCTGAACGTAGAGCTGATACGTGCCCAAAAAAAAACATTTTTTTTTTGTTTTTTTTCTCAGAAACGATTGAAAATTTTTTTTTCCAGAAACGAATGAAAATTTTTTTAAACTACCATGTTATAAATTCTACACTATTCTCTTATAAACTTTGAATTATTCCCATATAATTCATGGACTATTACTTTTTAATATATTATATCAAATTATTTATAAATTAATCGTTTATATGTTATGACCTATTCAATTATAATTCATGAACTATCATGTTTTAAGTTATGCACTATCCGTTATAAATTTTGCACTATGAACTATTCTATTATAATTCATGAACTATCCTTTTATACGTTATGAACTATCCCTTAATAAGTTTTGAACTATTACTTTCACTCCTTTATAAATTTTGTACTACGAACTATTCCATTATAATTCATGAACTATCCTTTTATAAGTTATGAACTATTCCTTAATAAGTTTTGAACTATTACTTTCACTCGTTTCTGGAAAAAAAAATTTTTAGGACACGTGTCAGCTCTACGTTCAACCGCACGGCCCTACCCTAATTATAGACCATACGTGAATAAGACCCTATATATATATATACACGAGAGGCTCAAGTGATCCACAAGTAAAGGATTCAGACAAAATCTATCTTATCTATAATAAGATACGACCTTCTACTCTAAGATATGACCTTATAAGATTATCAAATAATATCTTGTGAATGATATGATTTTCTCAATCTATCTTTGAGCATCCCTATTAGTAGACAAAATTATTTGCAAATAATTAAATAAACATGGGCTGAAAAATAACAACTAAAATTCCAAAAATAATCCCATAACTAAAGAGGTCTTTATAGGCTGAAAATAATAATATCTTGGACCCAAATTAGCCACTTAGGCCGATTTTACCCATCACATTCGTGCATGGGTCGGTTTGTTTATGTGCGTGGCCAAGCACATCCTTGTTGTTACTTGGTTCACTTCTTTGGAAGTTTGGGTCTCCTTCCGGATGAGTGTGCATTGTTCGCTCAAAAGTGTGTGTGCAAAGAAGCTTTAAATTTATGACCTAAAATAAAACCCTGAACGATATGCGACCGTAGTGTACGGGTCAATCGTAGTAACAACAAATACTCTAGGGTCAATCATAGGGATTTTGTGAAACCGAAAGATCAAAGCAATCTAGCTAAGACAATATGCAAGTATCGATGACCAAAAGAAATAAAAGCAAAGATCTGAGTATATGTAATAATTGGGAAAGCGCAGATTCTAGAGATCAAGGTATTCAATTGTGGTTTTCGGTTCAAGACTTCTAAAGATGTAAAAGACAGAGTTCGGATTGCAAAGGAAAGGTGTTTGAAGGTGTTCGCTCCAAACGGTGTGTGCAAGCTTTAAATTTATAACCCTAGACTTAAGCTTAAAACAAGGATGCGAACCCGCAGTGTACGGGTCAATCGTAGTAAAAGCAAGAAAATTCCAGGGGTCGATCACAGGGACTCGGTGAAACAAAGTCAACACGGTATGCTACGTTAGTTCTAACCACAAGAGCGATTAACACAATCAAAGATGAATAAGGAGTCAATAAAGCAAACATGCAATTCTAGGGATTAAAGCATCTAGTTGTGGTTCCAACTCAAGATCTATAGATAAGCGGACAAAGCTGAGATTTTTGCGTGGGGAAGGTGTTTCTAAAATGGAGTAGATCACCGGGTAAGTCTCACTACACACTAATCCTAAACCGCAACTCCTATTACCGGGTAAGTCTCAAGGAATCAAGATAAAGAACTATAACCTTAAACTAACACACCATCTAAGGGAATAGAATCAACTTTTACCGGGTAAGTCTCAGGCTAACTCACAAAGATGGGATGGAAGCACACTCAAACCCCAATAAAAGATAAACCTTTATTACCTACACTTATGATCGTTGGTACACAAACTAAGGAATTACCGGGTAAGTCTCATCCTAAGCTTACTTTGAACCAGGAAGGTGTAATAAGAATAGGATTTGGCAAACTCTAACACTTAACTCTCAGTTATGGATCAGATAAGTCACCTCGGTCAGAAGAATTCCACCCCGGCCGAGATGTTCATCAACCGAACGAGATGCTTAGGGTTAAGGTTAAAGACTCGAACTTTCAGGATCCTACTGGAATCTAAGATTATTCTATCATTGTTTTTCCCACAACCTTCAGCCAATCACCCTAGAATCACACAAGGAGATTAGCCACTCATCATCATAATGAAAGTATTAAATATAAGGGAAGAAGGTGAATATTTGAACAAAGAAGAACTTAAATAAAAGACTTCAATAACTGAATCAAATATCACAACAAAGCGTTCTTTGGATAATAATCCAACAAGACAAGGCAACAATTGAGGGAATTGAAGACAATCTTACAAAACCCTTCAATAAAGCTATAAAAGCTATGGACTTCAATCTTCCTTCAACCTTCAAAAAGGTTCTTCAACTCTCCCAACTTGGAGTAGGCTGCTGCTGCGTATTTTTCGGTGTAAGCGGGATGCCGGAATTATGGGAAATCCGACCCTTTTTATAGGAAAATAACCCTCCAAAGATAATAAATCTTAGAAAGATATTTTCCCATAAATATAGGTAAAATATATGATTCTGCATATCTCCTTCCTTCCAGGAGCCAAGCCCAAAAATATAAGATCACTTTCCAATTTTAAAAGATCTCTTCCAAGAATAAAATATTCTCGCCGCGTCCTAGGTGTTCGCCTCGGTCGAGTCGGCGTCTCTGGATCACCTCGGTCGAGGTAAATCTGTGGTCAACCGAGGTGACTCACAACTGAATGTGAAATCTCTCAAAACTGGTCCAAAGTAAATCTTTAATCCATGGCTATGCTTCCTGGATGTAGCTCCAAATGACTAATGACTCCTTTTGCTCCTTTTTGATGCAAAACGTACCATATTACCTGCAATTACAACGAAACTAGGTGTAGACCTCGATTCTCGCAAAGGTAGATGAAATGGTAATAGAATCACATATTATACATACAAACATGCAGATTATTGAAGATAAAACGTCTAAACAAACCCCAAAATATAGACTATAATTCATGCTATCAAAATACCCCATACTTAGCCCTTGCTTGTCCCCAAGCAAGTTCCTCATATAGAAGACAAGATAGAATGGATTATAAGTCAATAAAATCAATGAAAAAGTCTTTCTAAAACATTTTATGGTGTGCAACTATCATAGATCACTCTAAGAGAATACTTCCTGGAATTTAGAAACTCAATATGCTCAAAACATTTTATAAATATAGGAAAGTTGTTCATCTTTGCATAAAATCATAGAATGCATAATAAATCATAATTATCAAAATTAATCATGTATAATCCAGTTTAAACCTCTAAGTCAATCAACAAGCTCAAGGTCTCAAGGGCTTCCCAAAAGAAAAGGTCAAGAAACGTGTAGGGTAGGGATGTATGTAAGGTAATGTGGTGCTAGAATCCGGGAAAAGGATGAACTTCACTCTCACTTTGACTTGCAACATCTTCCACCAATAAGCTTTGCTTATTTCACACTTTTTTCTTTTTTTACTTTACTTTTTGGGATGCATGGACAGAGGTGCACAATAACCGAAGCCTAGGAAATCTGCAATCATCAATTTCTCGAGATGCATCAAACCCTTGATGCACATACCATGACCCGTTAGGAATATCGCTCAATCTGACTTTGGCAAGACACAAACACCCGGCTATGTGAATGGTGCCGAGTTACTCATCTTCATGATTGACTTCCCCAAACCTATAATTGCTTTCTAACACTTTCACTTTCAGCCACTTCTCAACTTCACTTGCTTTCACCACTTCGCTTGCTTCCAAATTCCCGGATAGGTAAAGAGAGGCAAAATGTATATGAGGGGCTAAGCATGATCAAGAAGAAGAAGAAGAGAATGAATTGCCTTGGTCTTTCCAAGAAGAAAGTGAGAGAACTTAACCTGCGGTGTCAACCTTCAAATTCAACATAATTTGGATAAAAACAAAGTATTAAACATGCCAATAATTTCAAACAAAGCATTTAGCAACTTAAACATATCATAAAACCTTTCAAACACATAAAGAATTTAAAACCAGTCAGTAAACAAGATCTTCACTGAGATCATATCCAGATAAGTAACACAAAATCGTTTTCGAAAACTCTCAGTTAACCCACCTCGGTCGAGGTGTTCTTGGTTCAACCGAGGTGAAACACCTCGTTCGGCCAGAATCTCCCCGGTCGAGGTAAAAAAATTTTTTTTTTTTTTTTAAAACCATTTTTTTTTTCAGTTTCGACGTTTTTCTCAATCAAATAACCTGTAGGTATGCATGTAATATCAGATAATCATATAAAGGCAATGAAGCATAAATACGAAAATATCCGATAAATATAATACATCAAAGGTGTCAAATACATCACGTAGTCACGTAGTCAAATAACACAAACACCCCATACTTGAGACACACTGTCCCAGTGGGTATAATAAAAGTCTAAACAAGAGAGAACTCACCGGATAAAAGCCGAACTGCATAAAAAATATAATAATAAAATCCTGCAGCTCCTCAGTAGTCTCGATCCGGTGGTGGTGGTGGTATGTAGGGATACTGAGTCGGATCATAAGGATGTCCCATGATATGCTCAAACTGCAGCTGAGCCATCATGTGCTGATGATGCTGCCGCTCCTACATCTCGCGGATATCCAGCGAAAGTGCAGCATATGAGTCGATAACCTGATCCGTCAGGTCATCAATCCGTCGGTGTGCAGCTCTATCCCTCACTCCACGCCTCCTGCGTCTAGCAGGTCTGACTGGAGAAGTCTCAGCTGGTGCTGGCTCAGTGTCCTCCTCGTCATCATCCAAATCAATAATAGGTGGTGTGCTCGTCCCAGCTGTATCTGTACCTGTGTCCATCGGGACGCCACCTCCTCTCTCGTCTACTGTATCATCATCATCGTCGTCCTCATCCTCCTCCTCAGCCTCAGCAGGGGCAGCTGCTCCCTCTCTGTAATCCTCCATAAGTGGACCCCAAGCGGTCTGCCAGAAATGTGGATCAAAGACAGAGAACTGTGCAGACCATCTGATGCCCTGAGGTGCAGTCAGCTCCCATGGCATAGCGACGTAGGGTGTAGTCAGTCCTCGGGGAACCAGAATCCTCCGAGTAATCATCTCCTGTAGTCCGAGCGGCTTGGCAGCCGCCACCATGGTACACCTACTCAGATCCATATCCTGATACCTAGCGATATGGGTCACTATCCCTCCGCAGCATATATCTCCCTTCCCCTTGGCCTTGATCCTGTGCAGATCCTCTGCCAGCATCAATCCAAAGTCAGGGTATCCACCTGTGACCATGCAGTATAAAGCAAAGAGCTCCCCCTGTCGGACCTTCTGGGGCGTCTCAGTACGCGCCAGAAGCGTCTCGCTGAAGATCCTGTGTGTCAATCGAAAGGCTAGATGATAGATAAGCTTCGCCCTGGAATCACCAGGGCGCCACCTATCTGCATGCTCTGTAATGTGGGCGATCTGACCCCAGAACTCTCTAGCTACAGCTCGGGTCGGGAAGTCTACAACAGTGGGGGCAGGGAAGCCAAAAATGTCTCTCCAATGGTCTAGAGGTACTATGTAGTTCCGGTTCATCAACCGGTACTTCACGGCCCTCTCTGTGGGGAGGTAAGTGAAGGAGCTGACAAACTCGAGGGTCGGCTCTAGGTAGGCTGGGGCTCAGATCTCAGTAAACTGATCCAGCCCGACGGTGGTGATCATCCTCCTAAGATCTCCATCAACGTGGAGACAGTCAAAGGCAGAAATGTCCAGAAATCTAGGAGCGATGACTGGACGGCTAGCAATGCGATCATAATCTACCCGGTGTCTCTCGTGGATCACCGGGATAGAAGGTCGGGATGAGGAAGAAGAAGGGGAAGGAGAGGATCTATCTCTAAGGGCTAACAATCTGTCAGAACTCATCTTCAAACAGCACTGTCAGACTACCTCGGTCGACTGACAAACTCCAAGAATCACCTCGACCGAGGTGCAGGTCGACTGGACCGAGGCGAAGACAGTCGCGATTTCAACTCTCTGAATTTTAGTTCTTTTCCCCCAAAAATCACTACCGATGCTTCCTACGGGGTACTTAAGGTTTTCCTCAACAGAATCAAGGGCAACCAAAGCCCAAATTGCAGTAAACGAACGAGTTTAGGGTTTCGATCGTTTTTACCTCGTTCCGGCCGAGTTGCTTGAATTTCTTGCAGATCTGTGGATGCAATCGATTCCTCTATCCTTCAATCTCGGTTTGGAAGCAGAAAACGTCGAAAACGAGCAAGAATCGCGAGTGAGCGAAATGGATCTGTCGCCGCGGTCGAGGTAGGTAAAAAATGTGAAAAGTAATTTTTCCCCTTTTTATACTGTTACTGGATCTGCCGTCACCTCGGTCGAGATGGTCTCGACTGGACCGAGGTGATACGGACCGAGGTGGTTCTGCAGAAACCCTAGTCGCCTCGGTTGCTCAAGAATCAACTCGGTCGAGGTGCTCTGACAGTGACCGAGGTCCTTCTGTCTTCTCAGAATCTCGAACTTCTGTCCTTCCAGTTGTGCTCCTCCTTAGATATTCCCTGTTGTCTGTCCAGAACGCCAAAAACAAAGCAAAGCAAAAAACAAAAACTATCTAAGCTAGACTAGAAAACGGGAAAAGAAAGCAATACCTTGGGTTGCCTCCCAAGAAGCGCTTGATTTAAGGTCGCTAGCTGGACCATACGGCATGGGATTACTCAATGCACTTCGAATGTCGTGGAGTGCTCATCACATCCGTAAAAATCTTCCAAGAAGGTTCCGGTTCCTAACTTCACCGGCAAATGGTAAGATCTCCCACGTACAAGCTTGTACGGTTTGATTCTCACCGGAATTCGTCTAGACTTCCTACACTTCAATGGGACATTCCTCGTGTCCCATCCTTTCCTTGATCGAGAAAACAGTTTCTCGAGAATTATAGCAGCTTCCCCATCTATATCTTGGGGATGGTACAGGGTCCTAAGCATGTGAGGGACCCCATACTTGAACAAGAGACTCTTCATCGCCTTAGCGGTGTAGTGCTTGCCAACTCCACTCCTCATGATCCGAGGAGCTTCTTCTTCCAACAATTTCAAGGAAGACTTCATCTTGATCTTTGGAGGTTCTTTCGGAAGAGACCTCCAACTCTCCGGTGCTTTCTTGAAAAATTCAGAAATTTTAATAGGGATTTCGAATGGAGCAAGAGAACTTACCTTATAAAGTTCTCCAAAGCTCGGATCAGGTTTCATGTTAGGTTGATAACCAACACATGAAATCTCTCTCAACTCAGTTGATCTTTCTTCCACCTTGGTCACAATCTCAGTAATTTGACCAAGGTTCTTTGCATCTTCTGCTTCCAGTTTTGCAGATTCTTCCATCTCGGCCGAGATCTCTTCCACTTCGACCGAGGTCTCAACAGTCAAATCGAGACCTTCCATATCCTCCTCTTCCTCAGAAGTTTCAGGAGAAATTTTGGGTTCGACTGGGGGAATGCTTGGAACGTGCAACACTTCCTTATGCTCCTCTTGCGGCCTAGCATAGGATAGGGTGCTTTCCTTGAGCTCCTCCACCTTCTTCATCAACTTCTCCAATCTTGATTCGAGGGAGTCTTCAAAAGGTTGCTCATAAATGTTTTTAGGGACATTCTTCTCATCCCATATCGCAAGTTCATGCTGAATGGCCTCTTCTCTTTCCCATTCATTGTTGAACCAATAGAAGGAGTACTTCTCTTCCAAGTATTCATAATGGTCCGCCCTAGCACTTTGTCTTGCTATCCAGGCTGGATCAAATGTAGTCATCGGAAATCCTGAAAACTACAAAACTCATAGAAAGAGTAGTTAGTAGCAACAGGGGCAAATGCCCCGAAAGCAAACCGTAACCGGCTCGGTCTAGACCAAGTCCCCGGCAACGGCGCCAAAAACTTGTTCGCTCCAAACGGTGTGTGCAAGCTTTAAATTTATAACCCTAGACTTAAGCTTAAAACAAGGATGCGAACCCGCAGTGTACGGGTCAATCGTAGTAAAAGCAAGAAAATTCCAGGGGTCGATCACAGGGACTCGGTGAAACAAAGTCAACACGGTATGCTACGTTAGTTCTAACCACAAGAGCGATTAACACAATCAAAGATGAATAAGGAGTCAATAAAGCAAACATGCAATTCTAGGGATTAAAGCATCTAGTTGTGGTTCCAACTCAAGATCTATAGATAAGCGGACAAAGCTGAGATTTTTGCGTGGGGAAGGTGTTTCTAAAATGGAGTAGATCACCGGGTAAGTCTCACTACACACTAATCCTAAACCGCAACTCCTATTACCGGGTAAGTCTCAAGGAATCAAGATAAAGAACTATAACCTTAAACTAACACACCATCTAAGGGAATAGAATCAACCTTTACCGGGTAAGTCTCAGGCTAACTCACAAAGATGGGATGGAAGCACACTCAAACCCCAATAAAAGATAAACCTTTATTACCTACACTTATGATCGTTGGTACACAAACTAAGGAATTACCGGGTAAGTCTCATCCTAAGCTTACTTTGAACCAGGAAGGTGTAATAAGAATAGGATTTGGCAAACTCTAACACTTAACTCTCAGTTATGGATCAGATAAGTCACCTCGGTCAGAAGAATTCCACCCCGGCCGAGATGTTCATCAACCGAACGAGATGCTTAGGGTTAAGGTTAAAGACTCGAACTTTCAGGATCCTACTGGAATCTAAGATTATTCTATCATTGTTTTTCCCACAACCTTCAGCCAATCACCCTAGAATCACACAAGGAGATTAGCCACTCATCATCATAATGAAAGTATTAAATATAAGGGAAGAAGGTGAATATTTGAACAAAGAAGAATTTAATGAAAAGACTTCAATAACTGAATCAAATATCACAACAAAGCGTTCTTTGGATAATAATCCAACAAGACAAGGCAACAATTGAGGGAATTGAAGACAATCTTACAAAACCCTTCAATAAAGCTATAAAAGCTATGGACTTCAATCTTCCTTCAACCTTCAAAAAGGTTCTTCAACTCTCCCAACTTGGAGTAGGCTGCTGCTGCGTATTTTTCGGTGTAAGCGGGATGCCGGAATTATGGGAAATCCGACACTTTTTATAGGAAAATAACCCTCCAAAGATAATAAATCTTAGAAAGATATTTTCCCATAAATATAGGTAAAATATATGATTCTGCATATCTCCTTCCTTCCAGGAGCCAAGCCCAAAAATATAAGATCACTTTCCAATTTTAAAAGATCTCTTCCAAGAATAAAATATTCTCGCCGCGTCCTAGGTGTTCGCCTCGGTCGAGTCGGCGTCTCTGGATCACCTCGGTCGACGTAAATCTATGGTCAACCGAGGTGACTCACAACTGAATGTGAAATCTCTCAAAACTTGTCCAAAGTAAATCTTTAATCCATGGCTATGCTTCCTGGATGTAGCTCCAAATGACTAATGACTCCTTTTGCTCCTTTTTGATGCAAAACGTACCATATTACCTGCAATTACAACGAAACTAGGTGTAGACCTCGATTCTCGCAAAGGTAGATGAAATGGTAATAGAATCACATATTATACATACAAACATGCAGATTATTGAAGATAAAACGTCTAAACAAACTCCAAAATATAGACTATAATTCATGCTATCAGAAGGTGGGATCGGTCGCGGGGGAAGTCTCACTTTCCGTTATTCGAAACCAAAGAAACCTATCACCGGATAAGTCTCAAAGCTTCAAAGGAAAGGAATGATAGTCTCAAACCAACCACTCAACCTAAAGGAATATAATTAACCATCACGGGTAAGTCTCAAGTTACTCACAAAGGCAAGAGGAAGGCATACTTAAACCTAATAAAGGATGAACCTTTATTATCCTAAACTCATCATCATTTGCAACCAAGCAAGGAAATCACCGGACAAGTCTCTTCCCCAAGCTTGGATATGGGTTAGGAAGGTTCTAAAAGGCTAGAGTTTGCGAAATCCTTAACCTTGGTTTGAGGATAAAGTATGTAAGGCATGACAGAGGAAACCATGGTCGGATCTTGAAGAAATCTCGGCCGATATTCTCAAGAACAGCCCGTGGAAACGTCTCTACGAAGGTAAAAACACAACTCTCAGGGTTCAATTTGCTTTTAAAGGTCAATCTATCATTATCTAAACCAAAATCATCAACGAATGACCCTAGAATCCCAAGGCTTTTAGCCAACAATCATCATATTCAAATCAAGATATGGATATATAATCAAGAACATAATGCAATCAGTGGAACCGAAAGAAACGCAAGAACTACTAAGCAAGGCATTCTCAAATAACATAAACTGTATCAAAATCAACAACAAGTTCCGTTCTTCTGTTCTAAAGAAAATGAAATAAAAAATTAGAAAAATATCACAAATAATCTCAATGTATCTCTCGATCTCGAATGTTGAAGTAGTACGGGTTGTCAATCCGTTTCCAAGTGCGAATCCAAAGCTTTCTCGCTACAATGTGTCTCTAATCTCCAGTAGTTGTGTGTTTTTCATCCTTCCAGCCCTCTATCTTATATAATGAAGCTAGGGTTTGAAAGATTGCATTTTGGACTGAAATGTCAAAACCACGGCCAAGCCCAAAGAAAATCTCGGCCGTGGAAACATGTCCTTGTCTGAGATTTCTTCTAGGAGACATGTGATCTCTTTGTTCTTCCTTATATCTTCCAAAACCTGACTTCAAACTTATTTTTAAGTCCTTGAATGCTCCCTATGTGGTCCACCTTGATCAATTGTTCATGAATGCTCCATTTCCACACCAAGAGTTCATCCCTTATGAGAAGAATAATCACATTTTGCAAGAAATTCAAAACAAGCGTCATAACTTGAAATATATCAAAATCTATTATGGAAAATCCGATTTAAACCACAGAGTCAAACAACATGCTCAAAGATCTTAAGGGATTTCTAATGAAGGTCAAGAAACATGTTAGGGTAGGATGTATGTAGGATATGTGGTGCAAATCCAGGAAAAGGATATAAACTCCACAACTACAATAAAAACTCAACATCCACCAATAAACATATTTTTTACTTCCTTTTTTTTATTTCTTTTTCTTTTTTACTTTTACTTGAGAACAGGACATATATGCACAATAACCGAAGCCTTGGAGATCAGCTAACCTCAATTTCTCGAAGTGTCTCAAACCATGATGCACATACCATGACTCGTTAGGGCTATCACTCAATCTGACTTTGACAAGACACAAACACCCGGCTATGTGAAATTGTGAATGGCGCCGAGTTACTCATCATCATAACACAACTCATCACTATTAACTTCAACTTTCACAAACTTTCACTAACATGCATCCTAATTCCCGGATGGTAAAAGAAGGTAAATATATATGAGGAGTTTAAAGTGTGATCAAGAAGAAGAAAGATATAAAATCGAAATGCCTTAATTATATCAAAAAGATATGCAAGAACTTATAGCGCGGTTTCAACCTTCAAATCTCAACATGATTTAGAAAAAAACAAATTATCAAACTTGCATGAAATTCCAACAAAGCATTCAAATTCTTTACATGCCATAACTCAATTTAAACACATAAAAATCATAAAATTCATTCCACAAGCAGTTCGAGTTGTCAAAAGTTGACCCGACCCGTGAAACTGACCCGACAAACCCGATAAACCCGAATTGGCCCCGAAAATTTTTTAAAAAATAAAATACCCGGAACCGACCCACTTGATATTGTTTTAACCCGAAATAATAAATAACCCAAACGGTCAAACCCGAAAATGACCCGGACCCGATAAAACCCGAGAAGAATAACCCGATAACGACCCGACAACCCGAAGTAACCCGATCCGAAATGACCCGATAGTCCGAAGTAACCCGATGATAGGTGATGAAATCACTATCAATTAAGATGGTTTTTAGCATCTTTTTATTGTCTTAGAGTCGGTTTGTGTTACTAACATCTTAATCCAGAAGAAGTGCAAATGAAGCAAAAGAAGATGATAACAACACTTGGGAGTTGAACATCATTCACGAAGACAAGCATCTGGTACCATACCACCCCCGCGGAGCATTGTCACCGCCCCTGCGGGTGGCACTGCACTCAGGAACGCAGCCTGCGCCTTTGACAGCGCCCGGAACAAGCCTGCCACCGCCCCTGCGGTGACTCACCCTGAAGAAGCGAAACCGGCGCCCCTACGCCTCAACCTGCGGACCATCCAGCAGAGCTGTAAAGCCGAAGAGCCAGTGTCACCGCCCCTTCCGTGTCATTGGGCCGCCTCTACAGCTGGACATCAGAAACGGCATGAAGATGAAGAGTCAAACGTTTGGAGAGCATTAAATACCCGCCCCTGCGGGATTGCCAGGCCGCCCCTGCAGCCAAGAAGAAGATCAAGCGTTTTGGCCTAAACCGCCCCTGCGGCCCTACAAGCCCGCCCCCGCGGTTTAGCGCGAGAACACTTTACTTCGGCGGTTTGCACCACCTTTATGGCATTAAAGGTGGCTGTTTAGGACGGCCAATTTACTCCCATTTACTATCAATTATAGTATAAATAGAGCTATGGTTGATTGCTAGAATCATCCATCATTTTCCCACAAACGCTCTATTCTCCTTATTTCCAAGTTGTAATGAGTTTCTAAGTTTCCTTGCTACCTTGCGTTGTTTTAAGCTACATTTTTGCTTGGTTGTAAGTCTTTATTAATATAAGTTTATTCATTCATATATGTGTTATCTTCCTTGTGCTTTAACTTATGTTTGCATGTTTTTTATCACTTAGATTGGTCACCTTAAGTGTCTAATTGCATGCAAAGTACTAGGATTAATTGATTCCAGGTTTGGGTCCTTAATCTAGTAGTAACCCTTTAGGTAAAAGCTGGTTGTGATTGCTTAAAGGAAAAGGATTATAACTATAAAGAAAAGTTTAACGGTGTTTATCCATTTCTTTATATCTCTTTGTCTTTGTTGAAATGCTAACTTGTGTTTTGATCTTGTAGGTTTACGGATCATTAAGCTTGTTAAGTTGTCTTGATGCCGGTTGGCTCAACACATAACTAAGATCAAGATGAGAACATTGATAAATAACTTATATAAAGAACCAACCAAGTAGTGTGCATGCCAAGATTCAATCTAGTGTAGCTTCTCATTATTTTATCACCATCCTTTCTTATTATTATTTGTGTTTGTCTTGTTTCAATCCAACCCCCCCCCCCCAATTTGGTTACATTCCGATAATTGAATCTAAATCAACACTTGACAAAGCTCTCTTGGGATCGACCCTTACTTACACTATACAAACCGGTTAGTGTAACGTTAGGTAACTTGTTTGACTTAAGCTAAAAGACAACGACGTTAGGTTTTTAGCCTCTTAAAATTTGGCGCCATTGCCGGGGAGTTCTTGTTTCTGTTTTGATTTACTTCAATTATTGATTATTGGTTTGGACCATTTTCATGTTTCAAACCCGTGCTACTAACTTCGATTTTGCTCCTTTTGATCCAGAAATTGCAAGAACGTACAATCGACAACGTATGCAACAACGAACACGTGAAGAAATGGCACACCGAACCCTCCGTCAACTCACGCAGCCGGATTTGACTCAACACCCTCTTGCGGTCACCATATAGGCAATTGGGCAAGGAGTCAACTTTGAGCTCAAACCGGGGTTGATCCAATTGTTCCCATCCTTCCATGGGTTGAGTGGTGAAGACCCTATCAAACATCTTGGGAAGTTCCATACCGTGTGTATGAGCATGAAGCCATCCAACGTCACAGAAGAACAAATCAAGATGAGTACGTTTGGCTTCACTCTCAAGGATGGGGTGGATGATTGGTACTACCATCTTTAGTCCGGTAGCATCGACACAGGAAGACAAGGCCTTCTTGGAGAAGTACTTCCCCGCTAAGAAGGTAAACATCTTGAAGAAAGCAATAAGCAACATAGAGCAAGAAGCGGACGAAAATCTTTATGACTACTTCGAGCTCTTTGCCAAATTGAGATCAACCTGCCCTTTCCACGGATACTCCATGCAGGACTTAGTGCTCTATTTGTATAACGGTTTGTTGGACAATGAAAGAAGGATAGTGGATGCCACTTGTGGACGAAACATTCTTAACTCAACTCCTGAAGTTGCTATGAAAAATATGCAGGAAATGGCGGAAGGTACACGAAACTTTGGAAGATCCTCTACCAAGAGAGGAGTTCATGCCATTAATCCCAGTTGTCCAGAGATTGTATAAGAAATAGCTGAACTAAAGGAGATGTTTAAGAGGTTGACTTTAATAAGAACTCCACACCAGCTCAAGTCTTGTGGAGTTTGTGCTGATCCGTTCCACCCCATGGACTTGTGTCCACAAGTCCAAGACGATGTTGCAGAGGTGAATGTTGTAGGATATGATCAACAACAGCAGCAGCGTCCAAGGCATGATCCGTATACACAAAACTATATGCCCAATTGGCGTGATCAACAAAACTATCGGTGGAGGTATCAACAAAACCAGCAGCAACAGCAGCCCCGCCAAGGTAAGTCTCAATCCAATGAAGATATGTTGTAGGTTTTAACTAAACATTTTGCTACCCATGCCCAAACTATAGAGTCTAGCATCAAGAACCTCGAAAAACAGGTTGGACAAATGGCGGAGGCAATCACAAGGATCGAAGATCGATCCTCCGGAAACATGCCCTCCCAAACGGTCGTAAACCCGAAGGAGAATGTTAGTGCTCTAACATTGAGGAGTGTGAGGCAAGTCCAGCCAAAGTCAGCAATAGAAGCAAAGGAAAAACCCTCTGACGGTTATGACACCCCCACAGCCGCCCCTGCGGCTGCAACCGCGTCGCCTTCTGTGCAGACGCCGCCTTCGCGGCTGGATGTCACCGCCCCTGCAGTGACAACCCCTGATCCGCCCCTGCACCTGCAAACATCCACCCCTGCTGAAAAGCCGACAGAGGGTTCTACTGAAGAGGATTTTTACATCCGTCCTAGATTTCCAAATTTATATGATGAGAACCATTCGGCTCCCTTTTCGGAAGCACTAAAGGAGCGAAGCGTGATTGAGGATAAGGATCTCTTTGAGACATTTTCCAAATGTGAGGTAAATACCCCCCTTCTAAAACTTGTGAAGAGTATTCCTAAATATGCTCGATTTTTGAAGGAACTTTGCACCATCAAGAGGAACCAGAAGCTGATGGGGAAGCATAAGGTGCAAGTTAATGAGCATGTGTCAGCTGTCTTCCAACGCCGAATGCCCAAAAAGTGTAGTGATACGGGCATGGTAAGCATTTCTTATGTTATTGGGGAAACCCATTTTGATAAAGCAATGCTTGATTTGGGTGCATCATTAATGTGCTTCCTTACTCCATCTACCAATATCTTGGCCTTGGGCCACTTCTTGAAACTCGGATTGCAGTCCAACTTGCTGATAGATTGAATGTTTACCCGAAAGGGATTATTGAGGATGTATTAGTAATGGCTGATAATCTGATTTTTCCTGCTGATTTCTTTGTATTGGACATGGAAAATGATTCACATGTTGCACCTATCTTGTTAGGAAGACCTTTTCTGAAAACCGCTAGGACGAAAATTGATTATGTTAGTGGTAAATTGACTATGCAATTCGAGGGGGGAAGTGGTTGAGTTTAACATTTATGATGCAATGAAACACCCTATTGATGATCATTCTCTTTGTGCTATTGATGTGATTGATTCTCTTATTCAAGATGTTTTTGACACATCCGACATTGATGAATTGAAAAACATAATTGAACATGATATTGACATTCATACTTCGGATTATGCACTAACATCCAACATGCAGAAAGTTCTAGCTCAATTGGATGGGCACAAAAGGCTCCCTATCTCATCTTTTGCCATTGGGCCCACATTGCTAACCCAAACGAAAAGCTTGTTCCATCTATAGTGCAGGCACCGGAGATAGAACTGAAGGACCTTCCACCACATCTCAAATATTCTTTTCTAGGGGAAAACAACACCTTGTCGGTGATCATATCTAGCAAGTTATCCCACCCTCAAGAAGAGAAGTTGGTGAAAAACTTAAAAGAACACAAGACGGCTCTTGGTTAGACCATTGCGGATATCAAGGGGATTAGTCCCTCCACATGTATGCATAGGATCCTCCTTGAGGAAGAGGCAAAACCATCAAGGCAACCCCAACGAAGATTGAATCCGCCCATGATGAATGTGGTCAAAAAGGAGGTATTGAAGCTCCTCCACGTGGACATGATATTCTTGATTTTGGATAGCAAGTGGGTTATTCCAACCCAAGTGGTTCCGAAGAACGGGGGTATCACCATGGTGGAAAATCAATACGGTGAAATGGTTCCAAGCAAGACACAAACCGGATGGAGAGTTTGCATTGACTATCGCAAAGTAAACACGACAACTCGTAAAGACCATATTCCCTTGCCCTTTATTGACCAAATGCTTGAACGCCTTGCAGGTCACCCCTATTACTTTTTCTTGGATGTATATTCGGGCTACTTCCAAATAGTCATCGCTCCGGAGGATCAAGAGAAGACGACCTTCACATGTCCTTTTGGCACTTTTGCATACCACAGAATGCCATTTGGACTTTGCAATGCTCCCGACACCTTCCAACAGTGCATGATAAGTATTTTTTCGGAATATATTGAGAATTTTATTGATGTTTTTATGGATGATTTCACCTTCCATGGGGATAGTTTCAATGCATGCTTAGGACATTTAAAACTTGTTCTTCAAAAATGCGTAGAAACCAATTTAGTTCTTAATTCCGAAAAATGTCATTTCATGGTTGAACTAGGAATTGTTTAGGACATGTAATATCATCAAAAGGGACATATGTAGATAACGCCAAAATCAATGTAATTCAAAGTTTGCCTTACCTTACTAATGTGCGTAAAATTCGTTCTTTCCTAGGTCATGCAGGTTTCTATCGGCGATTCATCAAGGACTTTTCCAAGATCTCATCGCCATTGTGTGAGCTACTCAAGAAGGATGCGACTTTCATTGTTGATGAAGATTGAAAGAAGGCGTTTGACACCCTTAAAGCTTGTCTCACTAGTGCACCCATTATCCGATCTCCAAATTGGGAGAAGCCCTTTGAGATCATGTGCGACGCCAACGACTATGTTGTAGGAGCCGTCCTAGGACAAAAGGACCAAAGAGCATCACATGTCATCCATTATGCATCCATTACGCTTAATGTAGCTCAAAGAAACTACTCCACCACCGAGAAGGAGATGTTTGCGGTGGTGTTTGCGCTAGAGAAGTTCAGACAATATCTCCTTAGTGTGAAGGTAATAGTGTTTACTGACCAAGCAACCCTTCGCTACATCATGACAAAGAAAGAAGCAAATCCCAGGTTGATCCAGTGGGTGCTCCTTCTAAGCAAAGTCAATTTGGAAATACGAAACAAGAAGGGAGCAGAAAACCTTGTGGCCGACCACTTGAGTAGGCTAGTGAAGGAAGAGGAAGATCCAGTAAGAGGAATGGCCATACATGGGAATTTTCCAGACGACACATTCTACACAACTCTCTGTTGTGTAACCGCCCCTGCGCAACCAAAGCCCCGCCCCCGCGCACTACCGCCCCTGCGGCTAGAGACTGGCGCCCCTGCGTGATGCTCCGGCCGCTCCTGCGGATAACACGACATAGGTTCTGTTTAAGCTTCACTCTTTTAAACCTTGGTTTGCTGACATTGTTAATTTTCTTGTTAGAGGTGAGTACCCTCCAGATTGCACCAAAGAACAGAGAGAGAAGGTGAGGGCCGAGGCAAGACACTACGTTTAGGACGATCCATATCTTTGGAAGTATTGTAGTGATCAGGTAATATGCCTTTGCATCCCGGATAATAAGGTACAATATGTTCTCTCCTTCTGTCATTCTGAAGCATGTGGGGGACATTTTGGGGCCAATAAAATAGCTAAGAAAGTCTTAGATGCGGGATTTTTTTGGCCACACATCTTTCGAGACGCTTTTGTATTTTGTAAGGTGTGTGATAGGTGTCAAAGAGTAGGTAATGTATCTAGGTGAAATGAAAGGCCTCAATATTCACTTATATTTTGCAAAATTTTTGATGTTTGAGGGATAGATTTCATGGGTCCTTTTCCTAACTCTTTTGGGCATACTTATATATTACTTGCGGTGGACTATGTTTCCAAGTGGGTGGAAGCAAAGGCCACCACAACTGATGATTCTAAGGTTGTTGCAGTGTTTCTTAAGGATAACATTTTCGCAAGGTTTGGCATCCCCAATGCTTTGATAAGTGATAGGGGAACTCACTTTTGCAACAAGAAAATCACCTCTCTCCTTAAGAAGTATCATGTCCATCAATGTGTGTCAACAACTTACCACCCACAAACAAATGGACAAGCGAAAGTGTCGAACCGGGAGATCAAGACCATCCTTGAGAAGACGGTCTCCCCTTAAAGGAAAGATTGGAGCTTGAGGCTCAATGATGTTTTGTGGGCGTACCGAACAGCGTACACGACTTGTATTGGAATGTCCTCATTCCGACTTGTGTTCGGAAAGGCTTGCCACCTACCGGTGGAGCTAGAACACAAGGCATGGTGGGAGGTGAAGAAATGCAACATGAACGTGGATGAAGTAGGAGAATTCCGGAACCTTCAATTGCAAGAGCTGTAGGAGTTAAGGCTCGATGCATACGACCATGCCACAACATACAAAGAAAAGACAAAAGCATGGCATGACCGGAACATTATCCGAAAGGACTTTAAAGCAGGTAACAAAGTCCTCCTATTTCAATCACGTTTAAAACTTTTTGTAGGAAAACTACGTTCAAGGTGTACAGGTCCATATGTGATAGCTGAGGTCCATCCACTTGGTGTTGTGGATCTTTACGATCCACAAACGCATAAGATATTCAAGGTCAATGGATAAAGACTCAAGCCCTATCTTGAAGGAGTGAAAAATGATCCCATAGACGAGATAGTGTTAGAGGAGGCCCAAGCAGAGAAGTAAGGCCCTTACGTCAAGCCAATGACGTAAAACAAAGACGCTGCTCGGGAGGAAACCCGAGAGAATAAGAAGAGGAGCTATTGTCAAGAAAATTGCCCATGCGGCCCTTGTCACCGCCCCTACGGCGACAACCCATGCCCAGTGCCGCCCCTGGCGCTGTGCCTGCGCCAGCTCAAGACTGTCACCGCCCCCGCCCCTGCGGCGTTTCTCCTTGACAAGCATTCCCAGTGCCGCCCCCGCCGCTGGGTTTGCGTCCCTTCTCTCCTTGTCACCTCCCCCGCGGTGACAAGCCCCCGCCCCTACGGGTTCACCTAGAAAAGAAAAAAAAATAACCGGCAAAAAAGATACTACACCTACCCCACCCACCCCTCTCTCTCCTCCCCACCTACCATTCATCTTTCTCGATCACTCTCTCACAAATAAACAACACCCTCACGCCCCCTACGCCCCAACTCCCCCTCCGTCACGCCACCACTACAAAGCGACCCTCATGCCCTTGCGCCACCACTACAACGCCACCTTCAAGCCGTCAGTAGGACCTTGCGCCACCCCTTTGTCAAGTTGCTACACCAGCCCACCCACCTCTCACTCAACCCTAAACACCACTCCAAACACTATACCACCTCCAACCACCTTCCACCACCTCCGTGAACCACCGGCAACCATTACTACCAGCAAGCAGCACCAGGAAGTCACCACAACTACACCACCAGACGAAGCTGCCCAAAATCGCCTCCAACATCTTCGCCCTTCCCTACGCCCGCAACCTCCCGCCCCTGCGCCTACCCGCCCCTACAGATCGCTCTAGCCGCCTCTGCGGAAAACACAACAGAGGGTTCGGCTCAATTCCTTGTTTTTGTGTTTCTAATTTCTCTACTTACTTCATTGCAAGAATGGAAGCACAAAGGAAATACAAAATGTTTGAGGTTGAGAAGGCCCGTTATGGGATTGTGCAAGACCGAGTTGTGTATGAAACTCGGTTTTTGCATGTTCCGACTTTAGAGAAGTTAGGCATGTTGGAGAGCATGCAATCCTTCCTCAACAATGCTGGGATTGGAGACTTCCTCCATAAGAGTGCTCCTACTTACCCCGAGCTCTCCCGACATTTCATCGCCACCTTCACCATGGAGAAGGAGGATAACGTTGTTGTCGCCGTTACTTTCAAATACAACAAGCGAAAGTATACGGTCAACTTCTCCCAGCTACAGGAAGCTTTTGGGGTCACCACAAACCCTACTGACAAGTGGTGGGAAACTGCTCCAAATCCGGACTTGGTGGAGTTTTGGCAAGCGGCAACCGGCTCCGAGTTTCATGTCGGGGGTGAGTACAACAACAAACTCACTCACCCTTGCTTGAGGACCCTCTCCAAGATCATCATGTGTGTCTTTTGTGAACACAAGGAGGAGAACAAGGTCACTCTCAAGGACGTTCCACTGTTGTACGCCAGCATTCCGGCATATGAGACCGTGCCGGATTGACCTTACCTCTTCCTTACCACTTTGAAGCGGATTAGGAAGAACGAGCCCCGAGATATTGTTGGAGGTGGGGTCATCTCCTTGATTGCTGAGCAGGTCAAGGATTTGACCAAGTTGGAGGATGTGATGGCGATCCCATTCTACAATGAAGTACTTCTCCGGCGGTGCAAGCTGCTCCGAAGAGATGGTGAGAACTTGTTTTAGCTCTCTTTTGCAAATGGGAGCCACATCTCGCACTTACCCCGGCCACTACCATTCGGAGATGAGCTCTCCGAGATTTATATTGTTGCTGATCCTTTTGTCCCGAGGCGGCCTCAGGTGGCCATTGTTGAGAGGCATGCGGCGAGCTCCAACCGGGCCCCTTACGAGGATCACATGCCTATCCCTGAGGATGAGGAGATGCCTACTACAACGGGAGAGGATGGCCCCGCTCTTGAGAGCCTCCAGGCTCAGATGGCTGCTCTTACCATTCAGCATCAGGCTTGACAGACCGACTTCCACAGGGTCATGCTGGAGCAGCAGCAGACGTGGCAATCTAGTTTTCAGGCGAGCATGACCACCCATTTTGACCAGCGCCAAGATGCTTGGCAAGCATCTCAACAACAGCGTTTGGAGTTTCAATATCTGGCTTTGCAAGCCAACTTTGAGACTACCTTTGGAGCCCGGCTGGATGCTGAGCAGACCCGCTTTGATGACATATACCGGCGGCAGGAGCATTTCTTTGGCCACTTCCCATATCCTCCGGAGCACGGTCCAGATGGTCCACCCGGAACATCCCATTAGTGGGTACCCTCGCTTTCCCTTCTCCACATTACTATCTTTGCTTTCATTTTCACTTTGAGGGCAAAGTGTTCTTCAAGTATGGGGGAGGGAATACTATCTTGCATGTACAGTTATTTGAGTTTGTTTTGAGCATTCTAAGTTGTAATTCATGTTTAAATTCAGTAAAAAAAAAAGAAAAGAAAAAAGCTAAAGAAATCGAGAAAAAGGCAAGAAAAAAAAACTTGGATAAACGGAAAACCCGAAAGGGCGGTTTAGGTAAATAGAAGGTAGTCCGACTTACTCTAGGTTGGTGCAAAAATAGACTTGAGGGATGTGAGGATTTGGTAAGATTATTTTGAAAAGAAGAAGAGTGGAAAGGTGGAAACCCTAAAGGGCGCCTTGAAAAAATGAGCGGCACCGAGTGTAGGTTCTCCTTCCGACGTTGGCGGCATAAGAAGGGAAGTCATAAGGAGGTTGTCCGGGTAGGTCACTCTTGGAGCAATAAGGATGGTAGTTTCTTACTTTCTTCTCATTTTCTCTCTTTTCTTTCTTTCTTGGCTTTTCTCTTGATTCCCTTATCTTATCTTCTGCACCATGCTTCCTGAAAGTTTTATTTGCTGAATTGTTGTTATATGTGTTACTCGGGATGAGTAAAACGTCTAAGTATGGGGGAGTTTGATAGGTGATGGAATCACTATCAATTAGGATAGATTTTAGCATCTTTTTAATGTCTTAGAGTTGGTTTGTGTTACTAACATCTTAATCCTGAAGAAGAAGTCCAAATGAAGCAAAAGATGATTATAGAAACACTTGGGAGTTGAAGATCATTCACGAAGACAAGTTTTTGGTGCCACACCGCCCCTGCAGAGCAGTGTCACCGCCCTTGTGGAGCAGTGTCAACGCCCCTGCGGGTGGCACTACACTCTGGAACGCATCCTGCGCCTTCACCAGCGCCCTAAACAAGCCTGTCACCGCCCCTGTGGCCGCCTCTTGCCGCCCCTGCGGTGACTCACCCTGGAGAAGCGAAGTCGGCGCCCCTGCGTGTCTACCTACAGACCATCCTGCGGAGATGTAAAGCCGAGGAGCCAGTGTCACCGCCCCTGCGGTGACATTGGGCCGCCCCTGCGGCACGACATCAGAAACAACATGAAGATGAAGAATCAGAAGTTTGGAGAGCATTAAAGACCCGTCTCTGCGTGATTGTCAGGCCACCCCTACGGCCAAGAAGAAGATCAAGCGTTTTGGCCTAAGCCGCCCCTACGGCCCTACAAGCCCGTCCCCGCGGTTTAGCGCCAAAAGACTTTACTCCGGCTGTTTGCACCACCTTTATGGCATTAAAGGTGGCTGTTTAGGATGGCCAATTTATTCCCATTTACTGTCAATTGTAGTATAAATAGAGCTATGTCTGATTGCTAGAATCATTCATCATTTTCCACAAAAGCTCTATTCTCCTTATTTCCAAGTTGTAATGAGTTTCTAAGTTTCCTTGCTATATTGGATTGTTTTGAAGCTTCATTTCTGCTGAAGTCTTTATTAATATATGTTTATTCAGTTATATATGTGTTATATTCCTTGTGCTTTAACTTATGTTTGCATGTTTCTTATCACTTAGATTGACCACCTTAAGTGTCTAATTGCGTGCAAAGTACTAGGATTAATTGATTCCAGGTTTGGGTCCTTATTCTAGTCGTAACCCTTGAGGTAAAAGCTGGTTGAGATTATTATTTGTGTTCGTCTTGTTTCAATCCAACCGCCCCCCCCCCAATTTGGTTACATTCCGATAATTGAATCTAATTCAACACTTGACAAAGCTCTCTTTTGATCGACCCTTACACTAAACAAACCGGTTAGTGTAACGTTAGGTAACTAGTTTGACTTAAGCTAAAAGACAACGTCCTTAGGTTTTTAGCCTCGCCATCCAACCCGAAATAACCCGATATCCCGAAGTAACCCGACCCGAAATGACTTGATAGCCCGAAGTAACCCGACCCGAAATGACTCGATAGCGTGAAGTGACCCAACCCGAAATGACTTGTTAGCCCAAAGTAACCTGACTTGAAATGACCCGTTATACATATTAAATTCTATAAGTTTATACCGAGTCGTTTTAATTCTTATTTTTATAACTCGGATATCCATTTACAAGAACTTGGATATCCATTTAAATTTACAAATTTATTTTTTTAACTTATGTTTTAGTATAAATATTATATACTATATGTTTATATTGAGTCGTTTTAATTCTTATTCTAATAACTCGAATATCCATTTACAAGAACGCGGATATCCATCTAAATTTTACAAATTTATTTTTTTAACTTATGTTTTATTATACATACTAAATACTATAAGTTTATATCGAGTCGTTTTAATCCTTATTCTTATAACTCGGATATCCATTTACAAGAACTTGGATATCCATTTAAATTTTACAATTTTTTTTTAGTCTTATGTTATATTATACATATTAAATACTATAATTTAATATTGAGTCGTTTTAATTCTTATTCTTATAACTCGAATATCCTTTTACAAGAACGCGGATATCCATCTAAATTTTGCAAAATTTTTTTTATCTTATGTTCTATTTTACGTATTAAATACTATAAAGTTTATATCGAGTCGTTTTAATTCTTATTCTTATAACCCGGATATCCATTTACAAAAACTCGGATATCCATTTAAATTTTACAAATTTATTTTTTCAACTTATGTTTTGTTATACATATTAAATACTATAAGTTTATATTTAGTCGTTTTAATTCTTATTCTTATAGCTTGGATATCCATTTACAACAACGCGGATATCCATCTAAATTTTACAAATTTATCTTTTTAACTTATGTTTTATTATACATATTATTAGAAGTTTATATCGAGTCGTTTTAATTCTTATTCTTATAACTCGGATATCCATTTACAAGAACTCGAATATCCATTTAAACTTTACAAATTTATTATTTAACTTATGTTTTATTATACATATTAAATACTATAAGTATATATTGAGTCGTTTTAATTTTTATTCTTATAACTCGGATATCCATTCGCAAGAATGCGAAAATCCATCTAAATTTTACAAATTTATTTTTTTAACTTATGTTTTATTATACATATTAAATACTATAAGTTTATATCGAGTCGTTTTAATTCTTATACTTATAACTCGGATATCCATTTACTAGAACTCCGATATCCATCTAAATTTTACAATTTTTTTTAACTTATGTTTTATTATACATATTATAAGTTTATATCGAGTCGTTTTAATTCTTATTCTTATAATTAGTTCGTAAGACATGTATAATGTATTGAAGTATGATATGTGATTGAATCAATATCAATTAGGATAGTCTTTAGTGTGTTTTTAGTGTCTTCGAGTCAGTTTGTGTTACTAATATCTTGATCCAAATGAAAAAGTCCAAATGAAGCAAAAGAAGGTATTAGCAATACTTGGGAGTTGAAGAATGTTCACGAAGAAATGATTCTGGCGCCACACCGCCCCCGCAGAGTGTGTCAGTGCCCCTGCGGTGGCATTGCACTCCGGAACGCAGCCTGCGCCTTCACCAGCGCCCGGAACAAGCTTTTCACCGCCCCTGCGGCCGCCTTTGGCCGCCCCTGCGGTGACTCACCCTGAAGAAGCAAAGCCGGCGCCCCTGCGTCTCTGCCTGCGGACCAACCTACGGACCTGTGAAGACGAAGAGCTAGTGTCACCGTCCCTGCGGTGACATTGGGCCGCCCCTGCGGATCGTCATCACAAACGACACGAAGCTGAAGAGTCAGACGTTCAAGGAGCATTAAAGAGCCGCCCCTGCGGGATTGCCAGGCCGCCTCAGCGGCCAAGAAGAAGATCGAGCATTTTGGCCTAAACCGCCCTTGTGGCCCTTAAGCTCCCCCCACAGTGTAGCACCAAAGGACTTTACTCCGGCTGTTTGCACCACCTTTATGGCATTTATGGTGGTTGTATAGACAAACCATTTACTCCCATTTAGTGTCATTTGTAATATAAATAGAGTCTTGACTAATTGTTAGAATCATCCATCATTTTCTCACAAAAGCTTTATTTTCCTTAGTTCCACTTGTAATGTGTTTCTAATTTTCCTTGCTACATTGGGGTGTTTTGAAGCTGCATTGCTACTTGGTTGTAAGTCTTAATTAATATAAGTTTATTCAGTCAACTTGTGTTATATTCCTTGAGCTCTAACTTATGTTTGCATATTTCTTACAACTTAGATTGATCACCTTAAGTGTCTAATGCATGCAAAGTACTATGATTAATCGATTCCGGTTTCGGGTCCTTGATCTAGTAGTAAGCTTTTAGGTAAAATCTTGTCGTAATTACTTAAAAGAAAAGGAATATAACTATAAAGAAAGTCTAACGGTGTTTATTCATTCTTTATATCTCTTTGTCTTTGCTAGAATGTTAACTTGTGTTTTGATCTTGTAGGTTTACGGATCAATAATCTTGTTAAGTTGTGTTGATGCTGGTTGACTCAAAACATATCTAAGACCAAGATGAGACTTTGATGAATAACTTGTAAAAAGAACCAACCAAGTAGTGTGCATGCTAAGATACAATCTAGTGTAGCTTTCCACTCCATATCTATTATCACCATCTTTGCTTAATTTATATTTGCTTTTGTCTTGCCTTTGTTACAATCCAACCCCCCCCATTGGTTACAATTCGGTAATTAAACTTAATCAAACCTCGACTAAAACTCTCTTGGGTTCGACCCTTACTTACACTATACAATCCGGTTAGTTTAACGTTAGGTAATTAACGTTGACTAAAGCTAAAAGACAACGACCATAGGTTTTAGCCTCGTCAAATTTGGCGCCGTTGCCGGGGAGTCTTAGTTTCTGTTTTGATTTATCTTTGATTATTTATTATTGGTTTGGACCATTTTCATGGTTCAAACCCGTGCTACTAACTCCGATTTTGCTCCTTTTTATCTAGAAATTGAAAGAATGCACAATCGACAACGAATGCAACAACGAACCCGTGAAGAGATGGCCAACCGAACTCTCCGCCAACTCACGCAGCCCGATTTGACTCAACACCCCCTTGCGGTCACCATACCAGCCATTGGAGAAGGAGTCAACTTTGAGCTCAAACCGGGATTAATCCACTTGCTCCCATCCTTCCATGGGTTGAGTGGTGAAGACCCCATCAAACATCTTGGGAAGTTCTACACCGTGTGTATGAGTATGAAGCCGGACAACATCACCGAAGAACAAAATAAAATGCGGGCGTTTGGCTTCACTCTCAAAGACGGGATGGATGATTGGTATTACCATCTTCCGTCCTGGAGCATTGACACATGGGAGAACCTTCACAAGGCCTTCTTGTAGAAGTACTTCCCCGCTAAGAAGGCAAAAACTTGAAGAAGGCGATAAGAAACATAGAGCAAGAAGCGGACGGAACTTTTTATGAGTACTTCGAACGTTTCGCAAGATTACGATCCAACTATCCTTTCCATGGGTACTCGACCCAAGATCTAGTCTTGTACTTGTACAATGGCTTGCTCGACAATGAGAGGATGATCGTTGATGCCGCTTGTGGAGGTAATATCTTGAACAGTACTCCTGAACTTGCTTCGGATAAAATGCAAGAATTAGAGGAAGGGACAAGGAACTTTGGTAGGACTTCTACCAAAAGAGGTGTACATGTTGTACATCCTAGCCGTCCTAAAATATCCACCAAAATCGCTGAACTGAAGGAGATGATTAAAAGGTTAACCTTGATGGGAACTCCACAACAACTCAAGTGGAGTTTGTGCCGACCCTTTCCACCCCACGAAACAAGTCCAAGACGATGTTGTAGAGGTGAATGCTATATGATATGGTCAACAACAACAACAACGTCCACCGAATGATCCATATGCGTAGAACTACATGCCTAATTGGAGTGATCAACAAAACACCGGTGGAGGGATCAACAAAACCAGCAGCAACAGCAACCCCACTAAGGTAAGTCTCAATCCACTGAAGATATGCTGCAGGTTTTCAGTAAGCACTTTGCTACCCATGTGCAAACCACAGAGTCTAGCATCAAGAACCTTGAAAAACAGGTTGAACAAAGAGACCATCACAAGGATCGAAGTTCGATCCTCGGGAAACTTGCTTTCCTAGAGGGTCATAAACCCGAAGGACAATGTTAGTGCTCTAACATTGAGGAGCGGGAGACAAGTCCAACCAAAGGCAACCATTGAAGCCAAAGAAAAACCCTCTGACGGTTCTGACGCCCCTAGATCCGCCCCTGCGGCTGCAAATGCGCCACCCTCTACACAGACACCGCCCCCGCAGCTGGATGTCACCACCCCTGCGGTGATAGCCCCTGAGCCGCCCCTGTGCCTGCAAGCTGGTACCCCTGTAGAAAAGTCGACAGAGGGTTCTACTGAAGAGGATTCTTACATCCGTCCAATTTTCCCCCATTATATGTTGAGAAACCTCCGACTACCTTCTCAGAAGCACTAAAGGAGCGAAGGGTTATTGAGGATAAGGATCTCTTTGAGACTTTTTCCAAATGTGAGGTAAATATTCCACTTTTGAAACTTGTGAAGAGTATCCCTAAATATGCACGGTTTTTGAAGGAACTTTGTACGATCAAGAGGAACCAAAAGATGAAAAAAAGTAGATAGCTCAAGTGAGTGAGCACGTGTTAACTGTCTTCCAACGCCGAATGCCCAAGAAATGTAGTGATCCGGGCATGGTAAGCATTCCTTGTGTTATTTGTGAAACCCGCTTTGACAAAGCGATTTGATAGCATGTATTATAGTCTATATTTTGGGATTTGTTTAGACGTTTTATCTCCATAAATCTGCATATATGGATGTATATTCTTTGATTATATTGTTGTTTTATCTATCTTTGCGGGAATCGAGGTCTACACCTAGTTTCGTTGTAATTGTAGGCAAAATGACACGTTTTGGACCGAAATGGAGCTAAGGAAGCTAAGGAGTCATTGGAGCTACATTATGGAGCTTAGAAAAGATCTCAGGAAGCATGGAAATGATTTAGAGGATTGATTTTGGACCAGATTTGAGATGATTCACATTCAGCTGAGATTCACCTCGGTCAGCTACAGTACCACCTCGACCGAGGTGATCTTGAGGAGCGTCCCGACCGAGGCGAACACCCTGCCGCCGGCGAGATCTTTATATTTGTTTGAGATCTTCTATTTTTGGAAGGAGAATATCATATATTTTTGGCTGGATTTCTGAAACAAAGATATTATATTTGGCTGATTTATTTTGAGAGATATTGATATATTTTTTAGGAAATTATCTTTTATAGATGTTTTATCTTTGGAAGATAATTCTCCTATATAAAGGGTTGGATTTTTTACAATTCAGCGATCTTCGGATCATCACATGCTTGGAGCATCCTGGAATTTTCTTAAGTTTTGAAGGAAGTTTGAAGGTTGAAGTTCAAGGAAGGAAGGAATCATAGTTGAAGTTAGCTTTTGAAGCAGTTTGTAAGACTTTCTTAGATTGCTTTTAGTTTTGTTGTCTTTTCTGATTGTGACTTGAGGAACGCTGATTTGTTCTTTGATTCATTCAGTTATTAAGACCTTTGTGTTAAGGTTTTCTTGTTTGAATATTGATTCCTTTCCTATAAATTTGATTATTGTTATCATGATGATTGTTGGCTATATTCTTTATGCGATTCTAGGGTGATTGGCTAAAAGTTGTGGGAAAGACGATGATAGAATCATCTTAATCTCAGCAGGACCTTGAAAGCTCGAGTCTTTACCTTAACCGTAGAACACCTCAGTCAGTCAGTGAAAATCTCGGCCGGGATGGAATATAACTGAACGAGGTGAACCTTTCATGAACCTTATTTGAGTTAAGAGTTTAAGTTTGCCAAATCCTATCCTTGTTATACCTTTCCTGGTTCAACGCAAGCCTAGGATGAGACTTACCCGGTGATTCCTTTGTTTGCTTACCCAAGATCATGAGTGTAGGTAATAAAGGTTTATCCTTTATTGGGGTTTGAGTTTGCCTTCATCCCATCTTTGAGATTTAGCCTGAGACTTACCCGGTAAAGGTTAATTCTATTCCCTTGGGTGGTGTATTGGTTTGAGATTATAGTTCCTTTCCTTAGTACCTTGAGACTTACTCGTAATAGGAGCTTTGGTTTGGGATAGTGAGTAGTGAGACTTACCCGGTGATCTATTCCCATCTTAGAAACACCTTCCCTTTGCAAACCTCAGCTTTTTCCATGTTATCTTTTGAGATCTTGAGTCGGAACCACAACTAGATGCTTTAATCTCTAGAATCCGCATTCCCTTTATCTGACTTTAAATCATGTTTGATTACTTTAATTTGTGGTCATTAGTTATTTGACAACCTGATTTCCGTGCTTTGTTTCACCATAGTCCTTGTGTTCGACCCTTGGAATTCTTGCTTTTATTACAATTGATCCGTACACTGCGGGTTCGCATATTGTTCAAGCATACTTCTTGGGTTATAAATATTAAAGCTTGCACACACCTTTTGGAGCGAACACGATGCTTGATTTATGTGCTTCTATTAATGTGCTTCCTTATTGCATATACCAATCTCTTGGCCTTGGGCCACTTCTTGAAACTCGGGTTGTTGTCCAACTAGCTGATAGGTCAAATGTTTACCCGAAAGGGAGTATTGAGGATGTGCTAGTGATGGTTGATAATCTGATTTTTCCTAATGATTTTTTCGTTTTGGATATGAAAAATGATTCACATGCTGCACCTTTTTTTGGGGGGAAGGCCTTTTCTAAAAACCGCTAGAACTAAGATTGATTATGTGAGTGGTAAATTGACTATGGAATTTGATGGGGGAAGTGGTTGAGTTTAATATTTATGATGTTATGAAACACCCATTGATGACCATTCTCTTTGTGCTATTGACGTGATTGACCTTATTATTCAAGATGTTTTTGACATGTCCGACATTGATGAATTGAAAAGTATAATTGAAAATAATATTGACATTCATAATTCGGATTATGCACTAACATCAAACATGCAGGAAGTTCTAGCTCACTTGGATGGGCACAAAAGGCTCCCTATCTCATCTTTGGCCATTGAGCCCACATTGCTAACTCCAAGCGAAAAGCTTGTTCCTTCTATAGTGCAGGCTCCAGTGATAGAATTTAAAGAGCTTTTCCAACATCTCAAATACGCTTTTCTAGGGGAAAATGACACTTTGCCGGTAATCATTTCTAGCAAATTGTCCCCTATTCAAGAAGGGAAGTTGGTGAAAATCTTAAAGGAGCACAAGAAGGCTCTTGGTTTGACCATTGCGGACATTAAGGGGATTAGTCCCTCTACATGTATACACAAGATCCTCCTCGAGGAAGAGGAAAATAATCAAGGCAACCACAAAGAAGATTAAATCCGCCCATGATGGATGTGGTCAAGAAGGAAGTATTTAAGCTCCTCCAAGCGGATATGATATTCCCAATCTCGGATAGCAAGTAGGTTAGTCCAACCCAAGTGGTTCCGAAAAAAGGAGGTATCGCCATGGTGGAAAATCAATACGGTCAGATGGTGCCATGCAAAACTCAAACCGGACGGAGAGTTTGCATTGACTACAGTAAACTAAACACGGTAACTCGGAAAGACCACTTCCCCTTGCCTTTTATTGACCAAATGTTTGAACGTCTTGCAGGTCATCCCTGTTATTGTTTCTTGGATGGATACTTGTTTTATCCGAATGGTGTATGCAAGCTTTATTATTTATACCAAGAATAATTGCAATAAAGAGAACTCGTAGTGTACGGATCGATTGTAATAAAAGCAAGAATTCCAGGGTCGAGCATAGGGATTTTGTGAAATCAAAATCAGAATAGAAAATCCAACAAGGAAAGATGCAACTATTGTTTTAAAAGACAAAAGACTTTGTGCAATAATTTGGGAAAACGGATTCTAAGGATCAAGGAATCTGACTGTGGTTTTCAATTCAAGACTTCTAAAGATTTTGTGGACAGAGCTGGGGTTGCTAAGGTATGTGTTCGAAAGCGGTATGTTGTACGGAGAAGTCTCCACCACCCATGTCCAAACCCAAAGTGTAACAGTCAAAAATCGAAGATGACCTAATCGAGAATTTGAAGGAATTAAATCCGTTATAACACGAGATACCTCTCGAGGTAACCTGCTCCTAGATGATATTACACCCCAGTGTTATTTGGAGCATTTGGGAGCTTCAAATAATGAAAATACAGTTGAGAGAAATGATCAGGACATCGGACATGTCCTAGATATGAAAAAACATGGAAAGGCAAAACGGCCAAAAGAGTCGCTATTTCGTTTCTTAGCGGATAAAAAATACGGCTTAAGAATATGCGTTTTTTGAGACAATTGCAGAATAATTATCCATACAATATTCCAGATTTATTATTCCAATTTCGAGAAGTTTGGAGAAAGGGGCTTAAACCGCTTTCGGATCGGTGAAAGGATAATTATCGACTCCGCTAAAGGATAATTATGTCTTCGCTATAAATAGCGGAAATAACGTTATTAATTCATTTCCTTTCACGTTTCCTCGTAAAAGCTTTGATTTCTCTCAACCTTCAAACTCAGATCTACTCTTCGTTTCTAATCCGATTTCAAATCCGTTTGAGTTTTTGGATTACTCTCTTCATTCTCTTCATTTTGGTACCGAGTTTCTACATTTCCGAGCAAGGGAAGGTCTGGTCGAGCATATATGATACTAGGGAGGTTCCGTCGCTCAGATTCCAGTGAATTTGATGGTGTCCGAGCGTAGTCCGTGTCTTTGTGATTCTGAATCTTTTTTCGGATCGTCAATCGGGTTAGTAACGAATAAGTTATGAATTTATTCGTTTTTCGTATTGCGATTTGGCCTAAATTGACCTTATTCTTGTCAAAATGGATAATTGGAAATTCCATTATGCTCGTTACATTATCCTGGTGATTATGGGCTGTTTGTTTGTTGAGATTTGATGACAGGTGGGTTCAGAAATTGCCTGCGGGTAAAACGTTATTCTGGCAAAATTTAATTAATTAATTGAAGGTTAATTAATTAAATTGGTATTATAGAGGAGGATATAAGTTAAATAAATTCAAAGGAATGAATTTAATTGGTGTTTGAATCGAGAAGTTTAATACGAGGAATATGATATTCTCCGCAGGTGTTGTTGAAGGTTTTGGTTAACTATAGCTTAGTTCTTTGTGAGCGTATTCAAGCACGATAAAGGAGGATAGTCCGAGTGGGAAACGGACTCAATAGTTGGTTTGCGAGGTTTTATTGTTCTTACCTGCGAGGTAAGTGTATATGAATTACACTTACTTAATATATATTATGTATTTATCATGCCATGATTTTATGCATGCTTATATATATATATATATATATATATATATATATATATATATATATATATATATATATATATATATTAGTGAAATGATGATGATGACTTGGCATGATTTATGAATGCATGCATGAGGTACATGAGATGATAATGGAAATAATACGGTGAAAGAATATGATGAAAGCATGAAATTGAGTTATGATATGAAAGTGATAATATAGGATGGTAATTGATTAATTAGCCCAACTGGGTCCCGCACGGGTTTCCGGGGGACGAGGTCACTACCTGATCTACAGGGGGCCTCAGAGGTCGCTACCTGATCTACAGGGGGCCTCAGAGGTCGCTACCTGATCTACAGGGGGCCTCAAGATGAGAAAAATAGTCCAAGATCGCAACCTGATCTACAGGGGGTCTTAGGACAAGATGACCGAGGTCGCAACCTGATCTACAGGGGGCCTAGGATGCTATCGGGTTGGCCAACCAAAAGAAAAAAAGAAAGAAAGAAAGAAAAGAAATACGAAAGCACATGAGAAAATATATCGTACGATCAGTTGGGGCTAGTTAGTTAATTATCACCAATGCATCGATGCGATCGAGTCTATCATGCTATATGTTATGTTATGATTATTTATATGTGATGGTATAATATGAGATATTTATATGAGATTATATGTTTATACGTGGTGTGATAATATGCTTGATTGTTTATATGCTATGTGTTATCGATGGTTGTGGATGTAATGTGAATGTGGACTTGTATGTGTGTGCTTTAGAATGTGAGAAATGGGTATAGCGTGTCCTTTGGGGACGGGACATTAGATACTTATATATATTGGGGAGTGTGATTTGTATACCCTTATTGAGCATGTGGCTCATTGTTGTTATATCCACATTTTATTTCAGCTACTCAGACTCGGCCTGACCAAGGCAAGGACCGTGTTATAGATGTGTGTGGCATTGCATGTATGAGATGTTGATGTGTGGTTGTGCTATTACCTTCATGCTTTTCATTACTGTAGCTAACAGTTTCATACCGTGTTATAGATGATCTGCAGGTTAGGAAGATTGCAGGGTGAGACAGATGGTGTGGCCAGCCGAGGACTTCTGTACATTAGGATGCGCGGGATATGGGATCTTCTGTATTAGATGATTTGGTTTGATGTTTTGTACTCGGCTTTGAGTTTGTAAACTCTTTTGATGTATCATATACAACATTTATGTATTTGGTTTTAATCTACCTGTGTCTTGTTGTAAGATCCAATCAACTTGTTGTCAGGCTAGGGTCAGGATCCATTGTGAGATCCTAACCCAATGTGACACTCCAAGTCCCGTGGATTTGGGGTGTTACAGCTAGCAAGCCTAGAGGCGAGGATGATACCTTCCTTGTGTAACATAGTTTCATTAATCTATACATATATACGATTTGAGTGAATGACTATTATATAAAGATAATAAATGGATAAATGTGTGATAGCATGCTGATGTGTTTATCTTTCATGATTGTGCTTGTGCTTATGCATTACCTTATATATGTATGGTTATCTAATGATTTCATACCATGTTGTAGATGCCCTGTAGGATAGACGTGTTGCTGAGTGATCTGGCTGGGTGGCAGGCCGAGGACCTCTCGTACATAGGATGGTTATGGCTTTTGGGGTTGTTCATGTTTCCCTCCTACGTGAGGATGATGTTTTGTTTACCTCTTGTGTGAGGATGTTGTTTTATACTCGGCTTTGATCTTGTGTACCCTTTTGGTTGTACAGTTTTATACAGCTTTGTGTATTTGTTTTATATCTGTCAGTGTCATGTTGTAAGGTCGAGTGAACTTGTTGTCAGGCTAGGGTCAGGATCCACTGTTAGATTCTAGGGTCAAGACCTAGCAAGGCCGAGGACCTCTCGTGTATATTATATATATATAGCCCTATAAGTTAGGTGTGCATACCCCACAGATGGCTCAATCGAGAGCTGCTTCTGTTGTAGGCCGAGGTAGAGGTAGACCACCTCTTTCTCCGGGCATGATAGGACAGGGACCAGTTCCCGATGCTGATCCACCAGTGGTGGAGGAGGTTAATGAGGAGATTGCTGAGAGTGTCATCTTAGAGACAAGGAGTGGTGGATCTAGGAGACAGCATTCACATCGAGTCTAATTAGATGACTCGGATCGTATCTCCATGAGGGGGCCAGAGTTTCGAGAGTACATCAGACGTGTTGAGGAGACTGCTAGAGCTGGCAGACGGGCCCCAAATCTACCAGTGCATGAGGGATCTTTGAGATGTCTTTGGGAGCCACACAGGTGCCAGTTATGCCGGTACGTGCTGCTGAGACTGTTCGAGTTTCAGAGAAGACTAGAGGGCCTCAACCAGATACCTGGTTGAAGGCATTCCATCAGCTAGGTGTACCACATTTCTTTGGAAAGGTGGGTGACAAGACTCTAATCTAAAGGTCGTTTTATCGTATCAAAATATAATCCCAACTTAGCACTAAAATAATTATAGTGGTTAAGTAAGGGTCGAACCCAAGAGAGTTTGGTATTTCTATTAAATGTGATTATTGATGCACACAAAACTTATGAAAACAAATAAACAACAAGCAAGACAGTGATGGGTGGATCTACACTACGTTGATTCTAAACATGCGATTGCTACTTTGGTGAGTTCCTTTTACAAGTTTTCAAGTAATCTCCCGTCTCAATCATATATATGTGTTGAGCCAACCGGCATCAATACAACTTAACAGGTTAGTGTTCCGTAAACCTACAAGAACAATTAACAAGTTAGGTTTCAAACAAAGACTAAGGGATATAAAGAAAAGATTAAAACCGTTAAACTTATCTTTATATTTGTGTTCCTTTTCTTTAAGAAATTACAACCCGTTATTACTTAAAGTTTACTACTAGATCAAAGACCCGAACCCGGAATCTATTAATCCTAGTTCTTTGCATGCACTTTAGGACCTAAGGTGATCAATCTCAAGTAATAGTAAAACATGCAATTAGACAATGGAGATCAAGGAAACACAAAGAATTACTGAATGAACACTTATATTAGAAATAACTTTCAACCAAGGTAACAATGCAGCTTCAAATCAACCCAATGTAGCAAGTGAGTTAGCAACTCATTACAAAGGTAGCAAGAAAGTTTTAATGGAAAAGTGAATTCTAAAATTCGATAGTAAGTCTATCAAACCTAAGTCTATTTGTACTACAATTGGCACTAAATAAGAGTAAATGGCCGGCCCAAAACAGCCACCTTTAATGCCATAAAGGTGGTGTAAACAGCCGGAGTAAAACTTCAGTCGTTGAACCGCAGGGGCGGCCTTCAGCTCCGCAGGGGCGATGGAGGCAAAAACGCTTGATCTTCTTCATGGCCGCAGGGGTGGCTAGGCAATTCCGCAGGGGCGGATCTTTAATGCTCTTCAAACTTCTGACTCTTCAACTTCCTGTCGTTTCTGATGTCAAGTCGCCGGGGCGTCCCAGTGTCAACACAGGGGTGGTGACACAGACTTTTCATCTTCCAGCTCCCAGGTTGAGGCGCATGCAGAGGCGCAGGGGAAGGCGCAGGGGCGCTGGTCTTTGCTTCTTCAGGGCAAGTCACCGCAGGGGCACCAAGGTTTAACGCAGGTGCGGTGACAGTCTTTGTGGTTGGCGCTGGTGAAGGCGCAGGTGGCGCTCGGAGTGTGGTGTCACCCGCAGGGGCGGTGACAAGGCTCCGCGGTGGCGGTGAAGCAACAGAAGCTTTGCTTCGTGAACGAACTTCACTCCTAAGTGCTTATAACTCCTTCTTTATCTTCTTTTAGTCTTCTTCTTCTGGACCAAGGAGTTAGTAGCATAAACTAACACTAATGCAATAAAAAGACTCTAAAAACTATCCTAAATGATAGTGATTCCATCACCTATCAAACTCCCCCATACTTAGATCTTTTACTCGTCCCGAGGTAAACATATGACAACAACTAGGACTCAAAGGTCTCAGGAAGCATGGGCAAGCAAAAAAGACAATGAAAACAAAAGAAAAGCCAAGAAAGAAAGAAGGAAAAGAGAGAAAAAGGTGAGAAACTACCATCCTTATTGCTCCAAGAGTGACCTACCCGGACAACCTCCTTATGACTCCCCTCCTTATGTTGCCAAACGCCGAAAAGGGAACCTACACTCGGTGCTGCTCAATTTGCCAAGGTGCCCTTTCGGCTTTTCACCTTACCGCTCTTCTTCTTTTCTTTGATGATCTCACTTTGAACTCACATCCCTCAAGTCCAATTTTGCACCAACCTAAGGTTGGTCGGACTACCTTCTTTTTGCCTAAACCGCCCTTTCGGGTTTTCGGTTTTTCCAACGATTTTTCATGCCTTTTTTCATTTTCTTTGGCTTTTTCTTCTTCTTTTTTTTGAATTTCAAACTGAATTTCAAACTACAAAAGACTTAATGCAAAACAACTCAAAACAAAACAAAACAACTATACATGCAATGATATGTCCCTCCCCCATACTTGAAGTACACTTTGCTCTCAAAGTGGATTTGAAGCAAAGATAAATGTGGGAAAGGGAAAGAGAATGATACCACTAGTGGGATGGTCCTGTTGGACCATCTGTACCCTCCTCTAGTGGGTACGGGAAGTGGCTGAAGAAGTGCTCTTTCCGGCGGTAGAGCGTGTCTATATGATCCTCCTGAGCGTCCATCCTCTGTCTATATGAAGTCTCAGAGCTGGCTTGCCAAGCCAGCTGCTGAGCCTCTAACTGCTGCTGGTGAGCCGCCAGCCAAGCATCCTGTCGGCAATCAAAATGGGTGGTCATAGAGGAAGCGAAACTGGACTGTCACGCCTGTTGCTACTCAAGCATGGACCGCTGGTACTCGGCCTACCATGCCTGATGTTGTATAGTCAAGGATGCCATCTAAGCGTGAAGGCTCTCCATGGCCGGACTATCGTCCGATACTGCAGTAGGCATCTCCTCATCAGCAACAAGAGCCTGGCTGGAGCCTACAACAAATCTCTCAGCAATGCCTCCCGGAGGCCGTCTCGGAACGGAGGGGTCAGCTAGTATGTATAGCTCGGAGAGCTCCTCTCCAAGTGGAAGTGGCCGGGGGAGGTATGTGATGTGACTCCCATCTGCCAATGAGAGCCGAAAGAGGTTCTCCCCGTCTCTTTTCAGGAGCATGTACCTCCTCAGCATCCCTTCCGTGTATAGTGGGGCCTCTAAACCTTGCTCCAAGTCAGGGAAGTCCATCACCTGTGCAGCCAACAAGGAGATCACCCCACCTCCCACAATGTCTCGTGGCTCATTCTTCCTAATCCGCTTCAAAGCGGTAAGGAATAGGTATGGCCAATCTGGTACCCAGTCGTTCGTGGGGAGGCAGACGTAAAATAGTGAAAGGTTCTTGAGGGCGACCTTGTTCTCCTCCTTGCGTTCACAGAAGACACTCATGAAAATCTTGGAGATGAGCCTCAAACAGGGGTGAGTGAATTTGTTGGAATACTCACCCTTGCATGAAACTCGGATCTGGTGGTGCCCTGCCAAAACTCGCATAATTCGGGTGTCGGGATGGGTTCCCACCAGTCTTCGGAGGTACAAATAGGCACCCCTAATGCCTCCTGCAGTTGGGTGTAGTCCAATGTATACTTTCTCTTGTTGAACTTGAATGAAAGTCCAACACACATGTGGTCCACCGTTTCCATGGTGAATGTGGCAATGAATTGGCGGTTGACCTCAAGGTATGTTGGAGCATTCATTTCCACAAAATCGCCGAGCCCAGCATTGTTGAGGAATGCCTGCATGCTCTCCAACATGCCCAATTTTTCCAAAGTATGAACGTGCAGAAATCGAGTTGCATATACATCCCGACCTTGCACAATCCTATACCGCTCCTTCTCAGCTTCCGACAACTTGTATTTCTTCTGTTTTTCCATTTCTTGTAGTTGAACAAGCAAAGGAATTAGAATGTTCTGAAATTAGAGTAAGAGACGAACCTTCTGTTGCTATTTCCGTAGGGGCGGCTGAAGGATGAGCAGGGGCGGTAGGGCGTAGGGGCGGAAGTCTTGTAGGAGCAGGGGCGGGAGAAGTGCAGAGGGCAATTTCTGACAGCTGCGAAGGTGGCGGTGCTGAGGGGCGTTTTGGCGGCTTCTTGTTGGTGGGGATGTCGCCGACGGTGTTGAGCGGTGGAGGGAAGAGTGTGAGGGGCGAGGATGTTGGAGAGTGAGAGGTTTGAGAGGATGAGGTGTATGTGGTGGTGGTGGTGAGGGCCGGTGTCGCAGGGGGCGGTTGTGGCTAAGTCGCCGGAGGTGGCGCGGGAGCGTTGCACAAGGCGGTATATGAGAGTTTGCGGAGGGCGTAGGGGCGTGAGAGGCGAGGAGGTGTAGGGTTCGAAGAGTGAGTGGAGAGGGGGGAGAGGGGGGCGGTAATTGTAGGTTATTTTTGGAAAGTGTATTTTTTCTTTCCTAAATAAGACCGCAGGGATGGGTGCTTGCTGCCGCAGGGGCGGTGACAAGGAAGATGAGGCACGCAGACTCAGCGCTGGGAGCGACACTGAGGATGTGTGTCAATGATGGCCGCCGTAGGGGCGTGGGGTCACCGCGGGGGCGTGGGCACTGAGCCGCAGGGGCGGTTTTCTTGACAGAGGCTCCTCTTCTTATTCCTTCGGGTTGCCTCCCGAGCAGCGCCTTTGTTTTACGTCATTGGCTCGACGTAAGGACTCTACCTTTATGATTGAGCCTCCTCCAGCATCACCTTGGGGTTTATAACCGTCTGTGAAGGTAATCCTCCGGAGGACCTAGTTTCAATCCTTGTAATGGCTTCCGCCATTTGACCAACCTGTTTTACAAGGTTCTTGATGCTGGATTTTGTTGTTTGGACATGAGTAGCAAAGTGTTTAGTAAAAACCTGCAACACATCTTCAGTTGTTTAATACTTACCTTGTCGGGGTTGTTGTTGTTGGTTTTAATGATCCGTCTAACGAAAGTTTTGTTGATCACGCCAATTTGGCATGAAATTCTGTGAATAGGGATCGTTCCTAGGCATGTGCTATTGTGGTTGTCCATACCCCATTGCATTCACCTCAGCATCATCATCCTGGACTTGGGGACACATGTCCGTTGGATGGTATGGGTCAGCACACACTCCACATGCCTTCAGCTGCTGTGGGGTTCCCATAAGTGTTAGTCTCTTCACCATTTCCTTCAGCTCCGCGAGCTCACGGGAGATCTCACTCTTCCCGGAATTTACAACATGAACACCTCTCTTGGAAGGAGTCCTTCCAAAATTCCGGGTTCCTTTAGCTAGTTCCTGTATTTTTTCAAAAGCAAGGTCAGGGGTAGAGTTAAGAATGTTACCTCCACAAGCCGCATCGACGATCCTCCTTTCATTGTCTAGCAAGCCATTGTACAAGTACAAGACTAGATCTTGAGTCGAATATCCGTGGAAAGGACAGTTGGATCGGAGGCGTGCGAATCTTTCGAAGTACTCGTAGAGAGTTTCGTCCGCCTCTTGCTCGATGTTGCTTATAGCTTTCTTCAAGCTATTCGCCTTCTTGGCTGGGAAGTATTTCTCCAAAAACGCCTTGTGGAGGTTCTCCCAAGTGTCGATACTCCCGGATGGAAGGTGGTAATACCAATCATCCGCTGAATCTTTGAGTGTGAAGCCGAATGCCCTCATCTTGATTTGCTCTTCGGTAATATTGGCCGGCTTCATGCTCATACACACGGTATGGAACTTCCCAAGGTGTTTGTTGGGGTCTTCACCACTTACCCCATGGAAAGATGGAAGCAAGTGAATGAGACCCGGCTTGAGCTCAAAGTTGATTCCTTCCCCTAATACCGGTATGGTAACCGCAAGAGGGTTTTGAGCCAAAGTGCGCTGAGTAAGTTGACGAAGAGTACGATCAACCATTTTTTGTTGGAGTTGTTGTTGTCTTCGTTGTTGGATGTGCGTCCTCTCAATTTCTGGATCAAAAGAAGCAAAGCCGGAGTTAGTAGCACGGGTTTGAACCATAAAAATGGTTCAAACCAATAATCAATAATAACAATAAATTAAAAACACTAAACTCCCCGGCAACGGCGCCAAAATTTGACAAGACTCTAATCTAGAGGTCGTTTTATCTTATCAAAATATAACCCCAACTTAGCACTAAAATGAGTATAGTGGTAAAGTAAGGATTGAACCCAAGAGAGTTTGGTATTTCTATTAAATGTGATTATTGATTTTAGAAACAAGTGACAAAGGGGGGGTTTTGGTTGAATTGATGCACACAAAACTTATGAAAACAAATAAACAACAATCAAGACAGTGATGGGTGGATCTACACTAGGTTGATTCTAAGCATGCGATTGCTACTTTGGTGAGTTCCTTTTACAAGTTTTCAAGTAATCTCCCGTCTCGATCATTTATATGTGTTGAGCCAACCGGCATCAATACAACTTAACAGGTTAGTGTTCCGTAAACCTATAAGAACAATTAACAAGTTAGGTTTCAAACAAAGACTAAGGGATATAAAGAAAAGATTAAAACTGTTAAACTTATCTTTGTATTTGTGTTCCTTTTCTTTAAGCAATTACAACCCGTTATTACTTAAAGTTTACTACTAGATCAAAGACCCGAACCCGGAATCTATTAATCCTAGTTCTTTGCATGCACTTTAGGACCTAAGGTGATCAATCTCAAGTAATAGTAAAACATGCAATTAGACAATGGAGATCAAGGAAACACAAAGAATTACTGAATGAAAACTTATATTAGAAAGAACTTACAACTAAGGTAACAATGCAGCTTCAAATCAACCCAATGTAGCAAGGGAGTTAGCAACTCATTACAAAGGTAGCAAGAAAGTTTTAATGGAAAAGTGAATTCTAAAATTCGATAATAAGTCTATCAAACCTAAGTGTATTTATACTACAATTGGCACTAAATAGGAGTAAATGGCCGGCCCAAAACAGCCACCTTTAATGCCATAAAGGTGGTGTAAACAGCCGGAGTAAAACTTCTGTCGTTGAACCGCAGGGGCGGCCTTCAGCTCCGCAGGGGCGATGGAGGCAAAAACGCTTGATCTTCTTCATGGCCGCAGGGACGGCTAGGCAATTCCGTGGGGGCGGATCTTTAATGCTCTTCAAACTTCTGACTCTTCAACTTCCTTTTGTTTCTGATGTCAAGCCGCCGGGGCGTCCCAGTGTCGACACAGGGGCGGTGACACAGACTCTTCATCTTCCAGCTCCCAGGTTGAGGCGCAGGAAAAGGCGCAGGGCCGCTGGTCTTCGTTTCTTCAGGGCAAGTCACCGCAGGGGCGCCAGGGTTTGACACAGGTGCGGTGACAGTCTTCGTGGTTGGCACTGGCGAAGGCGCAGGAGGGCGCTCTAGAGTGTGGTGTCACCCGCAGGGGCGGTGACAAGGCTCCTGTTCGCCCCTAAAGGTGTGTGCAAATAAGCTTTAAATTTATAAAACTAGAATCAAGCAGCGAACCCGCAGTGTACGGATCGACGTAGCTAAGCAAGAATTCCAGAGTATCGAACACAGGGATTTGGGTGGGAACAAATTCGATTGCAGATTATCAAGCGAGTAAAAATGAGAGTTTTGCAAATATTGGGAAAACAACAATCCTAAAGATCCAAGTATCCAGTTGTGGCAATCGATTCAAGATATACTTAATGATATAAAGACAAAGTTAAGATATGCAAAGGTATACTAATGTAAGGTAATCGTACGGTGAAGTTCCAAAAACCTTATATAACTCACCTACAAGACACTCTCTATACAGGTTGTTGAGGCTTCAATATAGAAAGGTTCTAAAGGTAAGAATTAATGTCAAATACCCAAACTTGTAATCCAAGGAACAAGACTTAACTAAACCGATTGAGGTTGTGACACTCACAATCGAGGTAGAGGTTGTTGAGGCTTCACTACCACCTAGAAAAGACAAGTCTAAACTAAGTTAAAGCAAATCTTTAACTTTGGATTAAAGTAAAAGCAGGCTCGTAAACTTAAGGGAAATTACGGTTGGATCTTGAGGTTCCACGGCCGTGGACTCAAGAACAGGCCGTAATTTATGGTTTGTCGGCGATTCTCTCTAACTCTCAGGGTCTAATCTGTTTGCGATCGATCTATCATTATCTAAGCCACAACTATCAACCCTTCACCTTAGAATTGTTAAGGGTTTTTAGCCAATAACAGTCATGTTGATATCAATTCAAGAATTAAAAGATAAAAAGATGAAAACTTTCAAGAACTTTCAATAATCTTCAAACCAATCTCAAAGTCACTATCAAGAACGAGTGTTGTCAAAAGATTCAGAATAAAGAAAACAATCACAACTTTAGGAAAGAAGGGGAAACGGGATGTCAATCCGTTTTCCAAATCAAACCTAAAAAAGAAAAGAGATCTTCTTGCAAAATCTTCCAAAAGCTTCGATCTTCCGCCAATCCGAAGATCTCAACAGCAATCTCCACCAAAAGTGCGAGATTAGGGCCATTCCCCGATACGAACTTCGATCTCCAATGAGATGATCAATACTTCCAAGTGACGGTGTAAGATGAGGTAGCGGGGGTAAACGATCCTAAGCGTCGATGAAGCGTGGATTGCCAAAATCCCCTTCTAAGCCAAGATGGCGGGTGTAAGCGGCCATGATGAAATCTTGCTTCGTCCGTCTTTTTATAGGGCAAGATAAAATATCGGCCCGGCCCAATCTTCAAAAGATCGTGGCTTCAAAGTGTGGCGAAAAGATTCGCCAAGATCACGGTCGTGGAAGTTTCCACGACCGTAATTTAGGGCGTGGATTAGGTCACGGTTTGTACCATATATTCCACGGCCGTAATAGTTACTGGAATGCATCACGCCTCTCTTGCAAGGTTCCACGGCCGTGGAACTGAACGTGGTTTGTAGTACGGCCGTATTTTAGAGCGTGGTTTAGGGCAAGAACGTGATTCTTCCCTAGCCTCGTGCATTCCTCAAGCTAAACTTCAATTTGCTTCCAAAGAATGTCCTCAATCTATGGACATATCAAATCAACTCTCCTTTGCTCGATTCCGTTCGGAAATAGCTCCAAATCACCTATAATCAACATAGAACTAGTGTAGACATCCATATCGACAATATAGGTAATACTAGCTCACATATGCACAAAGTTCAATCAAAGACTATCAATATGAATCAAATACGTTTAGAAAACGTGCCTAAAATATCACAATATTTCATGCTAACAAATAACCCCATACTTAACACTTGCTTGTCCCTAAGCAAGGTCTTGCAAAAAGCTTTAAACAAGAGTTAGGATGAAATATGTGTACCTTATTTTTGGGTGAATGTGACTTCTAAAGAATAGATCATTCTCAAACCTTGCTTCAATCGTTTATCAAACTCTCACACACCCACTCAAAGAGTAAAAAGCAAAGAAAATTCATGAACCAATTTAACTTCTAACAAGCATTATAACCTTCAAACATTATCAAAATCAACCATAAGAAACTTCGATTTAGATCACCAAGTCATATAACATTCTTTTGATCTTAAGGACTTTCAAAGAAAAGGTCTAGAATGTGGAAGGGAAGGGAAAACTTTAAGGGAAAGTGATGCATAAATCCGGGAAAGTGGACAACTACCTTATTCTTCTTCTTATGCGGTTCCCGCAACACTTCAACTTAGAGCTTCGCTCTCTTCTTTTCATTTTTCGACTTTACTTTTGGAGTTATGGACAGAGGTGCACAAAAACCGAAGCCTAGGAGATCGGCGTTTCTCAATTTTTCAAGAGATGCCTCAAACCCTTAGCGCACATACCATAATCCGGTAGGAATATCGCTCAATCCGACTTTGGCAAGACACAAACACCCGGCTATGTGAATGGTGCCGAGTTACTCATCGTCATGATTGACTTCCCCAAACCTATAACTTCTTTCTATTCATTTGATTGCAAATAATTGCTCTCATGGCCCTCCCACATCAAACATGCCTTTTTCTCATTCACTTCTCCAAATTCCCGGATAGGTAAAGGAGGCTAATATTTCAATGAGGAGCTAGATGATCAAAGAAAGAAGAAAGAAAGTATCGAATTGCCTTAATCATTTCAACAAGAAGTATAGGAACTTATAACGTGATTTCAACTTCAATTTCCTAGCATGATTTAGGTAACATTTTCACATTATAAAACTTGCAAAAGAGGTAAAATTCATTCATTCAAATTCTTTTCAATTCACAATCCTTTTAAGCATGCAATTGTCATCAAACTCAATTCACAAGTAGTGATTATCATGGAAATCATCTCAATTCATTAGAAGCTCAAAATTTTCAAAATTTTTCAATTTTTATGGGTTTTTCAAGTTATTTTTCATGCAATGCAATAAGGAAACGTGCAACACATAATGAACATGCAACGATAATCTCAAATGAAAGCGAACATAGTAAGTAGAGTTATTACAAACTTTTTAGTACATCCCACCCCATACTTAGGACGAACATCGTCCCTAATGTTCAGAAGAAAGAAAGAAAAGAAAGAAAAGAAAAAAGAAACTCACAAAGTGGTGGCGGGAATGTCTAAAACGAACGGTCATGCATCAAATCACTGCGGCGCCGGCGGAGGCGGGAATGGGGAGAAGCTGGAGTCGTAGGGCCGCCCAAACTGCTGGCGGTAGACGTCCCTCATCATGTGGTCGAGGTCGTCGAGGCGTCCGTCTCTAGCGTCGGCTCGGATCTCCAACGCTCCAACTCTCTCTGAAAGTCCGGTAGCCCAATCCGGCATCTGCTCGTACCATCCCGGGGCGTGACTGTACCATGCTGGGGCGTCGGATGGTGCTGGTGCTGGTGGTGGTGCTGCTGGCTGCTCTGTGGACCAAGGAGGGGGAACGCCATACCATGTGGGAGGTGTGGTCATCCACGTGGGCCTCTCACTCACGCTAGCGCGGCGAGATGACGAGCCTGAGGCTCTAGCTGGATGTGGAGAGCGTCTAGGTACATCTGGGGCCGCCTCCGGCTGGTCCAGAAACGTGCCAAACTCCTGCTCCGCTCCTCCTCCACTCTCAAACTGATCTCTCATATCCTCCTCCTCGACAACCGGTGGTGGGACGTAAGGGGGAGCTACTATCATGTTTGCATGCATCGCAGCGAACGTCTCCTTCCAATTATGGCGTCCCGCCATAATGGAATACTCTAGCAGCCACTCTATACCCCTGCCTGTCCTAGTCTCCCAAGGCATGCCCGCATAAGGCGGACCTCCATGTGTGGGGAAAATGAGACCCCTAACCATGAATACATGTAGCCCTAAAGGAACGGCCGGTATGCGGGTGCAAGCAGAAAAATCTACACCAAAACTCCTAGCAATGTGGGTAACTATCCCACCATATCCAATGTTTCCCTTCGACTTGTTCTTGAGCTTGCTCATCGTAGCAGCCAAGAGAGTAGCACAATCTGCACGGCGTCCATAAAGCATGCAATAGAGCAAGAATAGCTCATCCGTCTTGATCTTTTGGGGCGTCTCCGTCCTAGGAAAGAGACACTCCGAAAGAACACGGTGAGCTATCTTCAAGGCTAAATGGTACATCAATCTAGCCTTGGTATCAGCGGGTTGCCAACGGTCCTCGTCGGCGTAAATCATTGCAACTTCCTCCCAAAAATCCTTGGGGTAAACACCACTCGGAAATCGACCATTGAAGGTCTCATGAAACCCAAAAATAGTCCCAAACTCAACGATACTCAAATGGTAGTCTTTTTCCATGAGACGGAAAGAGACGGTCCTATCTACGTGGCTGTGCTCGAAAGACGTCACAACCTCCCGGGTGATCTCCTCATAGGCGTCTTCTCGGATAGCCGAGAAGATAACTAATTCGGCTCTATCCAAGAGCCAAGTAAGATCATCAACTATGTTGAGAGGATGTAGATCCTCCAACAACAAATATCTAGGGCCAATCACTGGCCTCTTCGTGATCTTCTCAAAAGCAGCAAGATGGTTCTCATGTATGATCGGAATTCTAGGGTGAGGAGGTGAGGATGGAGGTGAAGGTGAAGATGGAGGTGAAGGAAATGAGGGTGGTGGTGCCCTAGAGGATGAGAAGGTGGAGGGATTGCCTTTCCTTTTCTTATTCTGCTCACCCTTCTTCTCTTTTATCCTTCCCGACACTCTCCTTACAAAATCCATTCTGCAGAAAAATTACGGTCTGGTCTTCAAGAATTACGGCCGTGGTTTACCCAGAGGCCGTGGTTCGTCCCAGAATTTCACGAATCTCAGCAAATTCACAAGCAATCACCACAACAAGCAGTCCTAGTCTAATTCCTTCCAGTCTCTATCAGTTCTTCCTAAAAATCTATAGCAAAAACGAACCAAATTGGCGAGAATCAAGAAGAAAGAATAAACCTCTTTTTCGGATTGAAAAATCCAAAATGCGCGTTTGTTGATGAATTTCCGTTCGATTCGTCGCTTGGATATTGTTTGTGGTTGAATTTGCTGCAGTTTAGGAAGAAGAATCGTTAGAAACGATTAAGAAACGAGGATTTTGAGGAGGTCGTGGAATTCCGGCAATTAGGTCGTGGAAAGAGGGGTTTTTGGGATGAGTTTGTGAAGAACGTGGCTTATATAGTTGCAGGCAAAATTTTGAAAATCACGGTCTGTCGGGGTGTTCCACGGCCGTGGAAGTGTACGGAACCGTGGTTTTGGTGATTTTTCAAAGGCTTTTGGAAATTACGGCCACTGTAGCTATGACGACCGTAATTTAGACCGTGGAACCTCCTGTAAAGCTCCAAAGTCCGAATTTCGTCGCTTTTCTTCAACATTACTCTCCTCTTTTCCTTTTCCATCGATCATCCAACCAAAAACACGAACATACCGGAAGAAATCGAGGCAAAAACAAAGAAAAAAAACGTCTATTCTAAGCTAAACTATTAATCGAAAATAAAAACGAAAATGCAATACCTTGGGTTGCCTCCCAAGAAGCGCTTTGTTTAAGGTCCGTAGCTAGACCAATCTCGCACTTATTCGAGTGCGGTAGGCGCAAACTCCTCAGCTTGGAGTTCCGGCGTATACTTCTTGAGTCGTTGGCCGTTTACCTTAAAACTTCCGCTAGCTTCACCCCATACTTCAACTGCACCATGGGGGAAAATACGTTTAATTAGAAAAGGTCCGGTCCAACAGGATTTAAGCTTACCTGGAAAGAGGCGAAGTCTTGAATTGAAGAGGAGAACTTGATCTCCTTCTTTGAAGTCCTTTGGAATGATATGCTTATCATACCAACGCTTTGCTCTTTCCTTGTAGATCTTGGCGTTTTCATAGGCGTTCAAGCGAAGTTCATCCAGCTTATTGATATCTAGGAGACGCTTCTCTCCCGCTTCCTTCATGCCGAAATTCAGCCACTTGATAGCCCAAAACGCTTTGTGCTCCAGCTTCACCGCCAAGTGACAAGACTTCCCATACACAAGGTTGTATGGTGTGGTTCCTATGGGAGTCTTGTACGCAGTCCGGTACGCCCATAATGCATCATCTAGCTTCAAGGACCAATCCTTCCTAGTCCTTGAAACCGTCTTTTCTAGAATTCCTTTGATCTCCCTATTTGAGATCTCAACTTGTCCACTAGTTTGTGGATGATAAGGGGTAGCAATCTTGTGAGTAACCCCATACTTAGCTAGAAGAGCTTCAAAGTGACGGGCTATGAAGTGAGAACCTCCATTACTAATGATCGTCCTTGGTGTTCCAAATCGCGGAAAGATGGTCTTGTTGAAGAACTTAACCACCACCATGGCATCATTTGTGGGAGAGGCAATTGCTTCCACCCATCTAGAAACGTAGTCTACCGCCAATAGTATATATTGGTTTCCACAAGAAGATGGGAATGGTCCCATGAAATCAACTCCCCAAACGTCGAAAATCTCCACCTCTTGGATGTTGTTGAGGGGCATCTCGTTCCTTCTAGAAATATTGTCTGTTCTTTGACAAGCATCGCAGCAAGAAACAAAGGATTGCACATCTCTAAATAAAGTAGGCCAATAGAATCCAGATTGCAATACCTTTGCGCTAGTCTTGTTCGAACTAGCATGTCCTCCACAAGGTAGTGAATGACAATGGCGGATGACACTTTGCATCTCATCTTCCGGCACACATCGCCGGATGATGCCATCCGGACCTCTCTTAAAGAGGAGAGGCTCGTTCCAATAGTATTCCCGGACGTCCTTAAAGAACTTCTTCCTCTGTGCGTAGGATAGTCCGGGCGGTATCTCCTGGCAAACCAAATAGTTAACAAAATCAGCAAACCACGGTTCGTTACCTTTGGAGATCACGTTGATGCACTCCTCTATGATGTGTAAGTGTTCGTCTGGAAAGGAGTCATCAATGGGTAGATGGTCGTCCCCTAGATGTGTTAGACGACTCAAATGATCCGCAACAGAATTTTCTGAACCTTTCTTGTCGCGGATCTCAAGATCGAATTCTTGTAGGAGAAGAATCCATCTAATTAGCCTTGGCTTCGCATCTTTCTTCGCAAGGAGGTACCGGATCGCAGCATAATCCGTGTAGACAATCACCTTTGCACCTACAAAATAAGAGCGAAACTTGTCAATAGCATAGACAATGGCTAGAAATTCTTTCTCGGTAGTGGCGTAGTTGAGCTGCGCTTCATCTAGCATCTTGCTAGCATAGTATATGGCATGGGTTCGCCCTTCCTTTCGTTGTCCAAGAACAGCTCCAATAGCTACGTCACTAGCATCGCACATAATCTCAAAGGGGAGAGTCCAATCCGGAGGTTGGATAATAGGTGCTGAAATTAGAGCTTGCCGAATGGTGTTAAACGCATCCAAACATTCCTGCGAAAACTCAAAAACCGCATCCTTCATCAATAGATTAGTGAGAGGTTTTGATATCTTAGAAAAGTCCTTAATAAAACGTCTATAAAATCCAGCATGTCCTAGGAAACTTCTTATCCCTTTCACCGAAATTGGGGGGGAAGTTTCTCTATGGTCTCTATCTTAGCCTTGTCTACCTCTATCCCTCTACTAGAGACTAAGTGACCTAACACAATTCCTTCCTTAACCATGAATTGACACTTCTCCCAATTAAGAACTAGGTTAGTGTCTTCACACCTTTGTAAAACAAGAGAAAGGTTAGAAAGGCAATCGTTAAAAGAGGAACCGTATACGGAGAAGTCGTCCATGAAGACTTCCATGATTTCCTCTACGTATTCGGAGAAGATGGCCATCATGCACCGTTAAAAGGTGGCTGGGGCGTTGCAAAGCCCGAACGGCATTCTCCTATAGGCGAACGTACCCCAAGGGCATGTGAATGTGGTCTTTTCTGGATCATCCGGATGTATCGGAATCTGAAAGAAACCACTATAACCGTCAAGGTAGCAAAAATGTGAATGTTGTGCTAACCTTTCAAGCATTTGATCGATGAATGGCAATGGAAAGTGATCCTTCCACGTTGCGTTGTTGAGCTTGCGGTAGTCTATGCACATCCGCCATCCAGTCACGGTTCGGGTAGGAATGAGTTCGTTGTTCTTGTTGGTGATGACCGTCATTCCTCCCTTCTTCGGAACTACTTGAACTGGACTCACCCACTTGCTATCGGAGATAGGATAGATGATACATGCATCAAGAAGTTTAAGAATTTCCTTCTTGACAACCTCCTTCATGGTCGGATTCAACCGCCTTTGAGGTTGTCTTGAAGTTCTAAAGTCCTCCTCCATTAGTATCTTATGCATGTATAGGGAGGGTTTAATTCCTACTAAGTCCTCAATAGTATAGCCTATGGCTTTTCTATGTTTCCTATGGACAATCATGAGCTGTCCATGTTCATCTATGCTTAATTCGGAGCTAACAATAACCGGAAAGGTAGAATTAGATCCAAGAAAAGCGTACCTTAGATGAGTAGGAAGCGGTTTGAGTTCCATCACTTTCGGAGCTTCCAATGATCCTTGAGGAGCATCCGACGTTTCCTTAGAAGTTTCTAAGGATGTTGAGTGGGTTGGAGGAGAATCAAAAGAAGTTGAAGAAGTATGCCGATCACCCTCTTCCACGGTCAGAATTACGGGCTCTCCATATGTTCCACGGCCGTGTAATCCACTGGAATGGAGGTCGATTTTGGTTGTGAAATCCACGGTCGTGGAATATAGGGTATGACCGTGGATTCTAACATTCTCAGCCTCATCGTGGAGTTTCTCAAACTCCACTTCATGCATCTCTTCTTGTGCTTCTAAGGCTTCAATTTCCTCTTTGCACTCTCCTTCTTCCCCTACATCTGTTAGACTCATGGTAATGACTTTTTGTAAAGGATCGTTAAAGAGAATCGCACTTACCTCTTCCCTAGATAAACCTTCTTCATCTTGGACATCGTAAATATCCTCGTCGAAGATCGGCTCCTTCACTAGAGTGGAAAGAACGAATTCTACTTTCTCTTCTCCAATATCAAAAGAGAGTCTACCATTTTTGCAATCGACCATGCAGCCGGAAGTTGCAAGAAACGGTCTTCCGAGTATGATCGGGACCGGACTATCTGCAGGAATGTCAAGCACGACAAAATCAATGGGGACAAAGAATTTACCTAGCTTGACCGGGACGTCTTCTACAATACCGACGGGGCGAGTGATGGATCGATCCGCCATGTACAACGTCATTTTCACCGGTTTAGGGTCGCCTAAACCGATCTTCCTACACAATGCAAGTGGTATGATGCTCACACTTGCTCCTAAGTCACATAAAGCGTCATATGTGACATCTCTCACTCCAATGGGAATGCAAAATGACCCCGGATCCTTCAACTTTGGGGGCATTTTCTCCTTCATGGTCTTGATGAGATCCGAAGAATCCGAACTCATCTTGACCTCACCAAAATCTTCTAGCTTCCTCTTGTTGGAGAGGAGCTCCTTCAAGAACTTGCCATAAGCCGGCATACCTACAATAGCATCAATGAAGGGTATATTAATATGCAGCTTACTCATGAGTTCTATGAACTTACCGAATTGTTTGTCTAGGCGCGCTCGCGCTCTAGATTGAGGGAATGGTAGGGGAGGTTTGTAAGCTGGAGGAGGAACATAGACATCTTCCTTCTCCTTCCCCTTTTCTTTGTCCTTCTCTACGGGGACTTCAACGAACGTAGGTTGCGGATCGGTAGTAGTCACTCCGCTCCTAGTTGTAATCGCCATCACCCTTCCCTTAGGGTTGTCCTCCGTCTTTCCTGGAAGTTTCCCTTGATTCCTAGGAACTTCCTGCGCGTGGTTGAACATTTGGTTCTCTAAAACCTTTTGAGCATTGTCAACCTTAGAGACTTGATCATCAACTTTGATGAGGCGGTTCTCCAACCCTTGAAGCTTTCCCAAGATCGTTTCCAACATGGGATCGGGCTTCTCCTTCCCCGAAGTGTTTCCTCCACTAGATGATTGCCCCTGGCTTTTCAAAGGAGTAGAGGAAGAGGAAGGTGGAGTTAGTGAATTTGAATTGGAAGGATAAGAGTTACCGGAATTTTGTTGATTTGAGCGCCAATTGTTGTTGTTTGAACCCCTATTGTTGTTCCAATCGTTGTTCCGGTTGTTGTTGTTTCCATTCCAGTTATTATTCCGGTTATTGTTGTTGCTGCCATTGTTGTTGCCCAAATAACCAACATCCTTCCCTTGTTGCTTTGGGAAGTTGGTCTTGATAGCCTCCTTCAATTCTTTGATCTCATTGTTGAGGAAGAAAATCTGATTTTGAGCTTCATGTGTGAGCTTAGCTCCTTGCTCCACACGATTTCCCTCCACTTTTCGGTGGGAATACTTCTCTATGACTCTTGCTTGCTTCTCGATGAAGTCCCAAGCGTCATCTTCTCTCATGTCCATGAACGTTCCACATGAGAGGGATTGGAGGTTGAATTGCGTTCCCGCATCCAGCCCCTTGTAATAGATCTCTAGCAAGGCAAGCTTGGATATGCCATGATGAGGGCAATCCAAGAGCAAATCCTGAAACCTTTCCCAAGATTGAAACAAACTTTCGTTAGGTCTCATGGAAAAAGCATTAATCTTACCTCTAAGTTCCACCGTTTTGGAGGGCGGAAAGAATTTGGTGAGGAACTCCGCGGAAAGGTCTTCCCACGTATCTAGTTTCCCATTAGGAAGAGCTTGGTACCAAGACAAAGCTTTCCCCTTCAAAGAGAAAAAGAAGGGTTTGAGCTTGTAGCTGTTGGTGGTAGTGCTCTTCGGTCTCATCGTCTCCATCATACACTCAAAGTTTTGCAAGTGTTGGTGTGGAGATTCAGTGCTTGTCCCGCCAAATTGATTTTGGCGAACAAGAGTAATAACTTGAGGGTTAAAGCTAAACCCTTGCACATCTTCAGCATCAAAATTCACGCCCAAGTGGCGTGGTTGTTGTGTTGGATCCATACGCTGGCCAAGAGTTCTTGGCTCATTATCCACACGTTCGACCCTCACATTCCTAGGTGGAATGCGGCGATTAGCAGCTCCTTGTGGATGGAAAGGATTCATATTGATCGTGGGATCAATCTCCTCTAACGGTGGCATGGAAGAGTCACTATCATCAGCGGACGAGTGGCTTCTTCTTCTAGTTCTTGATCTCCTCCTTGAGGATTTCTTGCTTCCTTTATTCTTAAGGTCGCTTAACTCCATCCTCATTTGGAACATCGCATCCTGCAGTTTGCTAACTTCATATTGATGACGATCCATTTCATCCCGGCGGAGGTTCTCATTCCATTGGAGTTGAGCTTCCTTTTCCGCCAACTCTGTTTGAAGATCATGTTCGTGTTCTTCAGCCATCTTCTTTTCCTTGCTCTTTTGCCTTAAAGTTTTCTCTAGCTCTTGATCAAGAGGTAAGAGATCTTCGGTGTTCCTAGACCTGCGCATGCACTCAAAGAAATATCAAATAACGAGAGCAAGCTCCCAAGCTTGACAACCGGTAACCGGATTCGGCCGAAACCAAATCCCCGGCAACGGCGCCAAAAACATGTTCGCCCCTTTAGGTGTGTGCAAATAAGCTTTAAATTTATAAAACTAGAATCAAGCAGCGAACCCGCAGTGTACGGATCGACGTAGCTAAGCAAGAATTCCAGAGTATCGAACACAGGGATTTGGGTGGGAACAAATTCGATTGCAGATTATCAAGCGAGTAAATATGAGAGTTTTGCAAATATTGGGAAAACAACAATCCTAAAGATCCAAGTATCCAGCTGTGGCAATCGATTCAAGATATACTTAATGATATAAAGACAAAGTTAAGATATGCAAAGGTATACTAATGTAAGGTAATCGTACGGTGAAGTTCCAAAAACCTTATATAACTCACCTACAAGACACTCTCTATACAGGTTGTTGAGGCTTCAATATAGAAAGGTTCTAAAGGTAAGAATTAATGTCAAATACCCAAACTTGTAATCCAAGGAACAAGACTTAACTAAACCGATTGAGGTTGTGACACTCACAATCGAGGTAGAGGTTGTTGAGGCTTCACTACCACCTAGAAAAGACAAGTCTAAACTAAGTTAAAGCAAATCTTTAACTTTGGATTAAAGTAAAAGCAGGCTCGTAAACTTAAGGGAAATTACGGTTGGATCTTGAGGTTCCACGGCCGTGGACTCAAGAACAGGCCGTAATTTATGGTTTGTCGGCGATTCTCTCTAACTCTCAGGGTCTAATCTGTTTGTGATCGATCTATCATTATCTAAGCCACAACTATCAACCCTTCACCTTAGAATTGTTAAGGGTTTTTAGCCGATAACAGTCATGTTGATATCAATTCAAGAATTAAAAGATAAAAAGATGAAAACTTTCAAGAACTTTCAATAATCTTCAAACCAAACTCAAAGTCACTATCAAGAACGAGTGTTGTCAAAAGATTCAGAATAAAGCAAACAATCACAACTTTAGGAAAGAAGGGGAAACGGGATGTCAATCCGTTTTCCAAATCAAACCTAAACAAGAAAAGAGATCTTCTTGCAAAATCTTCCAAAAGCTTCGATCTTCCGCCAATCCGAAGATCTCAACAGCAATCTCCATCAAAAGTGCGAGATTAGGGAAATTCCCCGATGCGAACTTCGATCTCCAATGAGATGATCAATACTTCCAAGTGACGGTGTAAGATGAGGTAGCGGGGGTAAACGATCCTAAGCGTCGATGAAGCGTGGATTGCCAAAATCCCCTTCTAAGCCAAGATGGCGGGTGTAAGCGGCCATGATGGAATCTTGCTTCGTCCGTCTTTTTAAAGGACCAGATAAAATATCGGCCCGGCCCAATCTTCAAAAGATCGTGGCTTTAAAGTGTGGCGAAAAGATTCGCCAAGATCACGGTCGTGGAAGTTTCCACGACCGTAATTTAGGGCGTGGATTAGGTCACGGTTTGTACCATATATTCCACGGCCGTAATAGTTACTGGAATGCATCACGCCTCTCTTGCAAGGTTCCACGGCCATGGAACTGAACGTGGTTTGTAGTACGGCCGTATTTTAGAGCGTGGTTTAGGGCAAGAACGTGATTCTTCCCTAGCCTCGTGCATTCCTCAAGCTAAACTTCAATTTGCTTCCAAAGAATGTCCTCAATCTATGGACATATCAAATCAACTCTCTTTTGCTCGATTCCGTTCGGAAATAGCTCCAAATCACCTATAATCAACATAGAACTAGTGTAGACATCCATATCGACAATATAGGTAATACTAGCTCACATATGCACAAAGTTCAATCAAAGACTATCAATATGAATCAAATACGTTTAGAAAACGTGCCTAAAATATCACAATATTTCATGCTAACAGCTCCGCGGGGCGGTGAAGCAACATAAGCTTTGCTTCGTGAACGAACTTCACTCCTAAGTGCTTATAACTCCTTCTTTATCTTCTTTTAGTCTTCTTCTTCTGGACCAAGGAGTTAGTAGCATAAACCGACACTAATGCAATAAAAAGACTCTAAAAACTATCCTAAATGATAGTGATTCCATCACCTATCAGTGGGTTTGGAGACTGAGGTCTGGATAGGACATGTGGACTCAGCTTTAGAGTCTATCATATGCCCTAAGGACGGACGGATAGAGCTAGTTCAGTCTCTATTCCGTGACCTTGCTCATCAGTGGTGGAGGACCGTACGAGCCCGAGCCACCAGCTATGATCGCATGAGGAGTATGATCAGATAGTAGTTTTGCCATGCCTCACTAAGGAGGGAGAAGCTATAGGATTTTGTGGAAGCTGGCTTTGAGGATGTGCCGATTGCAAACGCCATCAGCCGCTTCCAGACTGAGTTAGACTTGCTGGGTCTAGTTGCACCATTTGAGGACCAGCATGTGTACCTGTTCTTCCGTCGGTTAAGGGAGAGTATACGCTCATACATGGCGGGATTCTATTGCGAGTCCTTGGCTGATTATCAAGACTGGGTTTCTACTTGTGAGAGAGAGAGAACCAGTCAGAGGAGGGCTTCTTAGACGGAACGGTTTGAGAAGAGGCAGCGCACTGGGCAGACCAGTGGTGTTGGAGGAGCATTTGGTACCGGACGGAGTCAGAGACGTCAGAGTTACCCCTCATCTGCATTGACTGCAGATAAGGGACGACGGTGTTACAACTGTGGTGATCTTGGACATTTGAGGCCAGAGTGTACCAGGCCAGTTGTGACTTGCTTCACAGGCCATAGAGCTGCCTTCTGTAGGCAGGGTGGAGTTGCATCTTAGCAGGGTTCTTCCCCTACTAGTGTGACAGGAGGTGGTCAGAGTACACCTTAGCAGCAAACACAGGGACAGCAGAGAGTCCCATATCGTCCTTCTACTCAGGGATTTGCTCCCAGGCCGAGTAGAGGTAGAGGTCATGGTGGGAGTACCACGGACACCAAAGGAGCTCAGGTTAGAGTCTTTGACCTCAGGAGTGCAGAGGAGCCGCCTGTACCGGCTGCTACAGATACCATTCTGCTTCATGGTTTACCTGTTCGAGTTTTATTTTATACGGGTGCTACGCATTCCTTTATTTCTGATGTATGTGTTGAGCGTCTAAGTTTAGCTACTATAGAGGGGATACCCTTTACTATAAGGTTACCTGATGGTAGTAGGGTCAAAGGTACCCGTGAGATACGTAGTTGTCCCCTTCGCTTAGGGACTCGTGTGTTGCTTGTTGACTTCTTAGCCATGCCATTGATGCATGAAGAGGTCATATTAGGTATGGATTGGATGCGTAGACACCGTGCGATATTAGATGTTGGTAGGAGGATTGTTATAGTCTCTACCGAGGTAGGTCAAATAGAGGTCTTCCGAGGTTGGGACCTTGGGAAGATGGGTTCTCTCATCAGTATCGTACGATGAGCTAGGCTTATAGCACATGGATGTGATGCCTTCTGGTGCTATGTAATGAAGGATGAAGAAAGTCAAGTATTGGAGGACATAAAAGTGGTTTGCGAGTTTGCTGACATATTTGCTGAGCCGTCTAGCTTGCCACCTCAAAGGAGTGTGAACTTCAATATCGAGTTGGAGCCTGGTACGAGACCCATCTCGAAGGCCCCATATCGTATGGCGCCTGTCGAGATGTTGGAGCTGAAGAAGCAACTCAAGGAGTTGGCTGAGAAAGGCTTCATCCACCCTAGCGTATCCCCATGGGGAGCACTTGTCCTCTTCGTACGGAAGAAGGACGGATCATTGAGACTGTGTATTGATTACAAAGATCTGAACAAGGTGACCATCAAGAACAAGTATCCACTGTCTCATATTGATGATCTACTTGATCAGCTTCAGAGAGTGACAGTATTCTCCCGGATTGATTTACGCTCAGGATATCAACAGTTGAGGGTGAGAGAGCAAGATGTACACACGACGGCATTTTGTACCCGTTATGGACACTACGAGTTTGTAGTGATGTCATTTGGACTGACGAATGCCCCAGCAGTCTTTATGGAGTTGATGAATAGTATCTTCATTAACTTCCTTGATCAGTTTGTGGTAGTCTTCATTGATGATATTTTGGTATACTCTCGTAGCAGAGAGGAGCATGCCGTCATTTGAGGACAGTTTTGCAGATTTTGAGGGATAGAGAGTTGTATGTCAAGCTCTCTAAGTGTGAGTTCTGGATGCTAGAGGTAGCCTTTTTAGGCCATATTGTCTCCACTAGTGGGATCATGGTTGATCCGACGAAGATCGAGTCTGTTGTTAGATGGACGACACCGACGAACGTCAAGGAAGTGCGTAGCTTTCTTGGCCTAGCTGGATATTACTGACGCTTCATGGAGGGATTTTCTGTGATTGCCCGTCCATTGACGAGTCTACTGAGGAAGGATACCAGATTTATATGGTCTGATCAGTGTGCCTAGAGTTTTGAGGAGTTGAAGAGGCGTTTGAATCCTACTCTTGTCTTGGCACGGCTAGAGGGTTCTAAGGATTTTGTGGTTTACAGTGATGGATCCAAGCTAGGCTTGGGATGTGTATTGATGCAGAGGGGCAGAGTGATTGCATAAGCATCTCGACAATTAAAGACGTATGAGGAGAACTACCGGACTCATGATCTGGAGTTAGCAGCGGTAGTTCATGCTTTGAAGATTTGGAGACATTACCTGTATGGTGCCACGTGTCAGATCTTCATAGACCATAAGAGTCTGAAGTATATTTTTACACAACGGGAGTTGAATAACCGCCAGCGTCGATGGCTTGAGTTGATCAAGGACTTTGACATTGAGATTCTATATCATCCAGAGAAGGCGCATGTTGTAGCTGACGCCCTGAGCAGGAAGATGCCTCGAGAGAAGGCAATTGCGTTACCGATAGTTCAGCCTCAGCTTTAGAGGGATCTAGCTTGGCTAGAGATGGACATCCAGTTTCCTGATGAGGATGCCCAATTGTATGCTTTAGAGGTTCTACCTGGTCTGTTGGATGAGATCCAGCAGAAGCAGGGGACCTACCCGACCTTGATGAGGATTAGAGGGAAGATGTCTCGTGGAGAGGCACCACATTTCTCCATTGGAGCAAATGGAGTGATAAGGAGCCATGACCGTGTCTGTGTACCTGCTGAGACAGATGATCTTACAGGAGGCTCATTGTACACCTTACTCAGTACATCCAGGTACGAGTAAGATGTACCATGATGTGAGACGCTGATATTGGTGGGGAGGGCTGAAGCCCGATGTAGGCAGATTTTTGGCACAGTGTGCGACCTGTCAGCTAGTCAAGATAGAGCATTGCAGACCTGGAGGTAAGCTCCATCCACTTCCAGTACCGCAGTGGAAGTGGGAGTACGTCTCCATGGATTTTGTGTCCGGATTGAGGCCTAGTAGGAGTTTTGATGCTATATATGTTGTTGTTGACAGACTGACAAAGACGGCACATTTCATTCCTATCAGAGAGACGTGGCCAGTGAGCATATTGGCTGAGGAGTATACTAGACAGATAGTGAGACTCCATGGTGTACCGAGGACGATCGTCTCTGATCGAGATGGACGGCTTACCTCGAGGTTTTGGTAGCAGATTCAGACTGCTTTGGGGACGAGTCTACACTTCACGATTGTGTTTCAGCTCCAGACAGATGGTCAATCAAAGAGGACCATCCAGACCCTGGAGGATATGTTGCGAGCTTGTGTATTGGATTGGGGACAGGGATGGTCTGATTACCTCCCACTAGTTGAGTTCTCATACAACAACAGTTGGCATGCATCTATAGGGATGGCTCTATATGAGGCACTATATGGACGTAGGTGCCGTACACCTTTATGCTGGGATGAGCCTAGCAGTATTAGTGGGATAGCGTCAGAGCAGACTTGGGATGATATGGCCCGAGTAGCACTGATTAGAGAGAGGATGATTGTTCGCCCCTAAAGGTGTGTGCAAATAAATTTTAAATTTATAAAACTAGAATCAAGCAGCGAACCCGCAGTGATGGATCGATATAGTTAAGCAAGGATTCCAGAGTATCGAACACAGGGATTTGGGTGGGAACGAACTCGATTGCAGGTTATCAAGCAAGTAAATATGGGAGCTTTGCAACTATTGGGAAAACAACAATCCTAAAGATCCAGGTATCCAGCTGTGGCAATCGATTCAAGATATACTTAATGATATAAAGACAGAGTTAAGATATGCAAAGGTATACTAATGTAAGGTAATCGTACGGTGAAGTTCCAAAAACCTTATATAACTCACCTACAAGGCACTCTCTATACAGGTTGTTGAGGCTCAATATAGAAAGATCCTAAAGACGAGAATTAGTGTCAAATACCCAAACTTATAACCCAAGGATTAAGACTAACTTAACCGATTGAGGTTGTGACACTCACAATCGAGGTAGAGGTTGTTGAGGCTTCACTACCACCTAGAAAAGACAAGTCTAAACTAAGCTAAAGCAAATCTTTAACTTTGGATTAAAGTAAAAGCAAGTTCGTGGACTTAAAGGAAATCACGGTTAGTTCTTGAGGTTCCACGGCCGTGGACTCAAGAACAGGCCGTAATTTAGGGTTGTCGGCTATTCTCTCTAACTCTCAGGGTCTAATCTGTTTGCGATCGATCTATCATCATCTAAGCCACAACTATCAACCCTTCACCTTAGAATTGTTAAGGGTTTTTAGCCAATAACAGTCATGTTGATATCAATTCAAGAATTTAAAAGATAAAAAGATGAGAACTTTCAAGAACTTTCAATAATCTTCAAATCAATCTCAAAGTCACAAAGAGAACAAGTATTGTCAAAAGATTCAAAGTAAAACAAACAATCACAACCTTAGGAAAGAAGGGAAAACGGGATGTCAATCCGTTTTCCAAATCAAACCTAAACAAGAAGAGAGATCTTCTTGCAAAATCTTCCGAAAACTTCGATCTTCCGCCAATCCGGAGATCTCAACAGCAATCTCCACCAAAAGTGCGAGATTAGGGCAATTGCTAAATACGAACTTCAATCTCCAACGAGATGTCAATGCTTCCAAGCAAGGGCTAAACAATACTTTCCGTGGAAAGGTGTAAGCGTGTCTAAGCGGTGAAGAGCGATGTGTGAAAGCGAGCCTCTATGCGATCCTCCCGGATTCTTGCTTCGTCCGTCTTTTTATAGTGCAGGGCAAAATGTCGGCCCGGCCCAATCTTTAAAAGATCGTGGCTTCAAAGTATGGCGAAAAGATTCGCCAAGATCACGGTCGTGGAAGTGTTCCACGACCGTAATTTAGAGCGTGGAAACAAATACGGTTTGCACCATATGTTCCACGGCCGTAATATCCTCTGGAATGAACATCAATTTCTGACTCTAAATCCACGATCGTGGAATTGAACGTGGAACGTGATACGGTCGTATTTTAGAGCGTGGTTTAGAGCAAGAACGTGATTCTTCCCTAAACTCGTGCATTCCTCAAGCTAAAACTCCAAATTTGCTTCCAAAGAGTGTCCTCAATCCATGGACATATCAACTCAACTCTCCTTTTGCTCGATTCCGTTCGGAAATAGCTCCAAATCACCTATAATCAACATAGAACTAGTGTAGACATCCATATCGAAAATATAGGTAATACTAGCTCACATATGCACAAAGTTCAATCAAAGACTATCGATATGAATCAAATACGTTTAGAAAACGTGCCTAAAATATCACAATATTTCATGTTAACAAATAACCCCATACTTAACACTTGCTTGTCCCTAAGCAAGGTCTTTCAAAAAGCTTTAAACAAGAGTTAGGATGAAATATGTGTACCTTCTTTTGGGTGAATGTGACTTCTAAAGAATAGATCATTCTCAAACCTTGCTTCAATCGTTTATTAAACTTTCACACACTTAATTAAAGAGTAAAAAGCAAAGAAAATTCATGAATCAATTTAACTTCAAAACAAGCATTATAACCTTCAAACATTATCAAAATCAATCACAAGAAACTTCAATTTAGATCACCAAGTCATATAACATTCTTTTGATCTTAAGGACTTTCAAAGAAAAGGTCTAGAATATGGAAGGGAAGGGAAAACTTTAAGGAAAAGTGGTGCATAAATCCGGGAAAGTGGACAACTACCTTCTTCTTCTTATGCGGTTCCCGCAACACTTCAATTTAGAGCTTCGCTCTCTTCTTTTCATTTTTCGACTTTACTTTTGGAGTTATGGACAGAGGTGCACAAAAACCGAAGCCTAGGAGATCGGCGTTTCTCAATTTTTCAAGAGATGCCTTAAACCCTTAGCGCACATACCATAATCCGCTAGGAATATCGCTCAATCCGACTTTGGCAAGACACAAACACCCGGCTATGTGAATGGTGCCGAGTTACTCATCGTCATGATTGACTTCCCCAAACCTATAATTTCTTTCTATTCAATTGATTGCAAATAATTGCTCTCATGGCCCTCCCACATCAAACATGCCTTTTTCTCATTCACTTCTCCAAATTCCCGGATAGGTAAAGGAGGCTAATATTTCAATGAGGAGCTAGATGATCAAAGAAAGAAGAAAGAAAGTATCGAATTGCCTTAATCATTTCAACAAGAAGTATAGGAACTTATAACGTGATTTCAACTTCAATTTCCTAGCATGATTTAGGTAACATTTTTACATTATAAAACTTGCAAAAGAGGTAAAATTCATTCATTCAAGTTCTTTTCAATTCACAATCCTTTTAAGCATGCAATTGTCATCAAACTCAATTCACAAGTAGTGATTATCATGGAAATCATCTCAATTCATTAGAAGTTCAAAATTTTCAAAATTTTTCAATTTTTATGGGTTTTTCAAGTCATTTTTCATGCAATGCAATAAGGAAACGTGCAACACATAATGAACATGCAACGATAGTCTCAAATGAAAGCGAACATAGTAAGTAGAGTTATTACAAACTTTTTAGTACATCCCACCCCATACTTAGGACGAACATTGTCCCTAATGTTCAAAAGAAATAAAGAAAAGAAGAAAAGAAAAAGAAACTCACAAAGTGGTGGCGGGTATGTCTAAAACAACGATCATGCATCAATCACTGTGGCGCCGGTGGAGGTGGGAATGGAGAGAAACTCGGATCATAAAACCGCCCAAACTGCTGGCGGTAGACGTCCCTCATCATGTGGTCAAGGTCGTCTAAACGTCCATCTCTAGCGTCCGCCCGGATCTCCAATGCTCCAACTCTCTCTCTGAAAGTCCGGTAGCCCAATCCGGCATCTGCTCGTACCATCCCAGGGCGTGACTGTACCATGATGGGGCGTCGGATGGTGCTGGTGGTGGTGGTGGTGGTGCTGCTGCTGCTGCTGGCTGCGCCGTGGACCAAGGAGGGGGGGTGTCATACCAAGTGGGAGGTGTAGTCATCCACGTGGGCCTCTCACTCACGCTAGCGCGGCGAGATGACGAGCCTGAGGCTCTAGCTGGGCGTGGAGAGCGTCTAGGTACATCTGGGGCCGCCTCCGGCTGGTCCGGAAACGTGCCAAACTCCTGCTCCGCTCCTCCACCACTCTCGTACTGATCTCCCATGTCCTCCTCCTCCACAACCGGTGGTGGAACGTAAGGGGGAGCTACTAGCCTGTTCGCATGCATCGCAGTGAACGTCTCCTTCCAATTGTGGCGTCCCGCCACAATGGAATACTCCGGCAGCCACTCAATACCCCTGCCTGTCCTGCTCTCCCAAGGCATGCCCGCATAAGGCGGACCTCTGTGTGTGGGGAAAATGAGACCCCTAACCATGAAAGCATGTAGCTCTAAGGGGACGGCCGGTATGCGGGTGCAAGCAGAAAAATCTACACCAAATGTCCTAGCAATGTGGGTAACTATCCCACCATATCCAATGTTCCCCTTCTTCTTGTTCTTGAGTTTGCTCATCGTAGCCGCCAAAAGAGTAGCACAATCTGCACGGCGTCCATAGAGCATGCAATAGAGCAAGAATAGCTCATCCGTCTTGATCTTTTGGGGCGTCTCCGTCCTAGGAAAGAGACACTCCGAAAGAACGCGGTGAGCTATCTTCAAGGCTAGATGGTACATCAATCTAGCCTTGGTATTGGCGGGTTGCCAACGGTCCTCGTCGGCGTATATCATCGCAACTTCCTCCCAAAAGTTCTTGGGGTAAACTCCGCTCGGAAATCGACCGTTATAGGTCTCATGGAACCCGAAAATGGTCCCAAACTCGACAATGCTCAAATGATAGTCTTTTTCCATGAGGCGGAAAGAGACGGTCCTATCGACGTGGCTGTGCTCGAAAGATGTCACAACCTCCCGGGTGATCTCCTCATAGGCGTCTTCACGAATGTTCGTGAAGACAAGCAATCCAGCTCTATCCAAGAGCCATGTAAGATCATCAACTATGTTGAGAGGATGTAGATCCTCCAACAACAAATACCTAGGACCAATCACTGTCCTCTCCATGATCCTCTCAAATGCAGCAAGGTGGTTCTCATGTATGGTCGGGATGCTAGGGTGAGGAGGTGAGGATAGAGGTGAAGGTGAAGATGGGGGTGAAGGAGATGAGGGTGGTGGTGCCCTAGAGGTGGAGGGATTGCCCTTTCTTTTCTTATTCTGCTCTCCCTTCTTCTCTTTTATCCTTCACGACACTCTTCTTACGAAATCCATTTTTCGCCAAAAATTACGGTCTGTTCTTGGGAAATTACGGCCGTGGTTTACCCAGAGACCGTGATTCGTCTCAGAATTTCACGAATCTCAGCAAATTCACCAACAATCACCACAACAAGCAGTCCTAATCTAATTCCTTCCAGTCTTTGTCAGTTCTTCCTAAAAATCTATAGCAAAAACGAACCAAATCCGCGAAAATCAAGAAGAAAGAATAAACCTCTTTTTCGGATTGAAAAATCCGAAATGCGCGTTTGTTGATGGATTTCCGCTTGGTTTGTCGCTTGGATCTTGTTCGTGGTTGGATTTGCTGCAGTTTAGGATGAAGAATCGTTGAAAACGATTAGAAAACGAAGAATTGGAGGAGGTCGTGGGGTTTCGGCGTTTAGGTCGTGGAAAGGGAATTTTTGGGGCAAATTTGTGAAGAATGTGGCTTATATAGTCGCAGGCAAAATTTTGAAAATCACGGTCTATCGGGGTGTTCCACGGCCGTGGAAGTGTACGGAACCGTGGTTTTGGTGATTTTTCAAAGGCTTTTGAGAATTACGGCCACTGTAGCTATGACGACCGTGATTTAGACCGTGGAACCTTCTGTAAAGCTTCAAAGTCCAAATTTCGTCACTCTTCTTCGTCATTAATCTCCCTTTTTCCTTTTCCATTGATCCTACAACCAAAAACACGAACATACCGGAACAAATCGAGGCAAAATAAAGCGAAAACGTCTATTCTAGGCTAAACTATGAATCGAAAACAAAAACGAAAATGCAATACCTTGGGTTGCCTCCCAAGAAGCGCTTTGTTTAAGGTCCGTAGCTAGACCAATCTCGCACTTATTCGAGTGCGGTAGGCGCAAACTCCTTAGCTTGGAGTTCCGGCGTATACTTCTTGAGTCGTTGGCCGTTCACCTTAAAACTTCCGCTAGCTTCACCCCATACTTCAACTGCACCATGGGGGAAAATACGCTTAATTAGAAAAGGTCCGGTCCAACGGGATTTAAGCTTACCTGGAAAGAGGCGAAGTCTTGAATTGAAGAGGAGAACTTGATCTCCTTCTTTGAAGTCCTTTGGAATGATGTGCTTATCATGCCAACGATTTGCCCTTTCCTTGTAGATCTTAGCGTTTTCATAGGCGTTCAAGCGAAGTTCATCCAGCTTGTTGATGTCTAGGAGACGCTTCTCTCCCGCTTCCTTCATGCCAAAATTCAGCCACTTGATAGCCCAGAACGCTTTGTGCTCCAGCTCCACCGGCAAGTGACAAGACTTCCCATACACAAGGTTGTATGGTGTGGTTCCTATGGGAGTCTTGTACGCAGTCCGGTACGCCCATAACGCATCATCTAGCTTCAAGGACCAATCCTTCCTAGTCCTTGAAACCATTTTCTCTAGAATTCCTTTGATCTCCCTATTTGAGATCTCAACTTGTCCACTTGTTTGTGGATGGTAAGGGGTAGCAATCTTGTGAGTAACCCCATACTTAACTAGAAGAGCTTCAAAGCGACGGGCTATGAAGTGAGAACCTCCATCACTAATGATCGTCCTTGGTGTTCCAAATCGCGGAAAGATGGTCTTCTTGAAGAACTTAACCACCACCATGGCATCATTTGTGGGAGAGGTAATTGCTTCCACCCATCTAGAAACGTAGTCTACCGCCAATAGTATGTATTGGTTTCCACAAGAAGATGGGAATGGTCCCATGAAATCAACTCCCCAAACGTCGAAAATCTCCACCTCTTGGATGTTGTTGAGGGGCATCTCGTTCCTTCTAGAAATATTGCCTGTTCTTTGACAAGCATCGCAGCAAGAAACAAAGGATTGCACATCTCTAAATAAAGTCGGCCAATAGAATCCAGATTGCAATACCTTTGCGCTAGTCTTGTTCGAACTAGCGTGTCCTCCACAAGGTAGTGAATGACAATGGCGGATGACACTTTGCATCTCATCTTCCGGCACACATCGCCGAATGATGCCATCCGGACCTCTCTTGAAGAGGAGAGGCTCGTTCCAATAGTATTCCCGGACGTCCTTAAAGAACTTCTTCCTTTGTGCGTAGGATAGTCCGGGCGGTATCTCCTGGCAAACCAAATAGTTAACATAATCAGCAAACCATGGTTCGTTACCTTTGGAGAACACGTTGATGCACTCCTCTATGATGTGTAGGTGTTCGTCCGGAAAGGAGTCATCAATGGGTAGGTGGTCGTCCTCTAGATGTGTTAGACGACTCAAATGATCCGCAACAGAATTTTCTGAACCTTTCTTGTCGCGGATCTCAAGATCGAATTCTTGTAGGAGAAGAATCCATCTAATCAGCCTTGGTTTCGCGTCTTTCTTCGCAAGGAGGTACCGGATCGCAGCATGATCCGTGTAGACAATTACCTTTGCACCTACAAGATAAGATTGAAACTTGTCAATAGCATAGACAATGGCTAAAAACTCTTTCTCGGTAGTGGCGTAGTTGAGCTGTGCTTCGTCTAGCGTCTTGCTAGCGTAGTATATGGCATGGGTTCACCCTTCCTTTCGTTGTCCAAGAACAACTCCAATAGCTACGTCACTAGCATCACACATAATCTCGAAAGGGAGAGTCCAATCCGGAGGTTGGATAATAGGTGCTGAAATTAGAGCTTGCCGAATGGTATTAAACACATCCAAACATTCCTGCGAAAACTCAAAAACCGCATCCTTCATCAATAGATTAGTGAGAGGTTTTGATATCTTAGAAAAGTCCTTAATGAAACGTCTATAAAATCCAGCATGTCCTAGGAAACTTCTTATCCCTTTCACCGAAATTGGGGGAGGAAGTTTCTCTACGGTCTCTATCTTAGCCTTGTCTACCTCTATCCCTCTACTAGAGACTAAGTGACCTAATACGATTCCTTCTTTAACCATGAATTGACACTTCTCCCAATTAAGAACTAGGTTAGAGTCTTCACAACGTTGTAAAACAAGAGAAAGGTTAGAAAGGCAATCGTTAAAAGAGGAACCGTATACGGAGAAGTCGTCCATGAAGACTTCCATGATTTCCTCTACGTACTCGGAGAAGATGGCTATCATGCACCGTTGAAAGGTGGCTGGGGCGTTGCAAAGCCCGAACGGCATTCTCCTATAGGCGAACGTACCCCAAGGGCACGTGAATGTGGTCTTCTCCTGATCGTCCGGATGTATCGGGATCTGAAAGAAACCACTATAACCGTCAAGGTAGCAAAAATGTGAATGTTGTGCTAACCTTTCAAGCATTTGATCGATGAATGGCAAGGGAAAGTGATCCTTCCGCGTTGCGTTGTTGAGCTTGCGGTAGTCTATGCACATTCGCCATCCAGTCACGGTTCGGGTAGGAATGAGTTCGTTGTTCTTGTTGGTGATGACCGTCATTCCTCCCTTCTTTGGAACTACTTGAACTGGACTCACCCACTTGCTATCGGAGATAGGATAGATGATACCTGCATCAAGAAGTTTAAGAATCTCCTTCTTGACAACCTCCTTCATGGTCGGATTCAACCGCCTTTGAGGTTGTCTTGAAGTTCTAAAGTCCTCCTCCATTAGTATCTTATGCATGCATAGGGAGGGTTTAATTCCTACTAAGTCCTCGATAGTGTAGCCTATGGCTTTTCTATGTTTCCTAAGGACAATCATGAGCTGTTCATGTTCATCTATGCTTAGATCGGAGCTAACAATAACCGGAAAGGTAGAATTAGATCCAAGGAAAGCGTACCTTAGATGAGTAGGAAGTGGTTTGAGTTCCATCACTTTCGGAGCTTCCAATGGTCCTTGGGGAGCATCCGACGTTTCCTTAGAAGTTTCTAAGGGTGTTGAGTGAGTTGGAGAAGAATCAGGAGAAGTTGAAGAAGTATGCCGATCGCCCTCTTCCACGGTCAGAATTACGGCCTCTCCATGTGTTCCACGGCCGTGTAATCCCCTGGAATGGAGGTCGATTTTGGTTGTGGAATCCACGGTCGTGGAATACAGGGTATGACCGTGGATTCTTACATTCTCAGCCTCATCGTGGAGTTTCTCAAACTCCAATTCATACATCTCTTCTTGTGCTTCTAAGGCTTCAATTTCCTCTTTGCACTCTTCTTCTTCCCCTACATTGGTTAGACTCATAGTGATAACCTTTTGTAAAGGATCGTTAAAGAGAATCGCGCTTACCTCCTCCCTAGACAAACCTTCCTTGTCTTGGATATCGTAAATATCCTCGTCAAAGATTGGCTCCTTCATTAGAGTGGAAAGAACGAACTCTACTTTCTCCTCTCCAATATCAAAAGCGAGTCTTCCATTCTTGCAATCGACCATGCAGCCGGAAGTTGCAAGAAACGGTCTTCCGAGTATGATCGGGACCGGACTATCTGCAGGAATATCAAGCACGACAAAATCAATGGGAACAAAGAATTTACCTAGCTTGATCGGGACGTCTTCTACAATACCGACGGGGCGAGTGATGGATCGATCCGCCATGTATAACGTCATCTTTACCGGTTTAGGATCGCCTAAACCGATCTTCCTACATAATGCAAGTGGTATGATGCTCACACTTGCTCCCAAGTCACATAAAGCGTCATATGTGACATCTCCCACTCCAATGGGAATGCAAAATGACCCCGGATCCTTCAACTTTGGGGGCATTTTCTCCTTCATAGTCTTGATGAGATCCGAAGAATCCGAACTCATCTTGACCTCTCCGAAATCTTCTAGCTTCCTCTTGTTAGAGAGAAGCTCTTTCAAGAACTTGCCATAAGCCGGCATACCTACAATAGCATCAATGAAGGGTATATTAATATGCAGCTTGCTCATGAGTTCTATGAACTTACCGAATTGTTTGTCTAGGCGCGCTCGCGCTCTAGATTGAGGGAATGGTAGGGGAGGTTTGTAAGCTGGAGGAGGAACATAGACATCTTCCTTCTCCTTTCCCTTTCCTTTGTCCTTCTCTACGGGGACTTCAACGAACGTAGGCTGCGGATCGGTGGTGGTCACTCCGCTCCTAGTTGTAATCGCCATCACCCTTCCCTTAGGGTTGTCCTCCGTCTTTCCTGGAAGTTTCCCTTGATTTCTAGGAACTTCCTCCGCGTGGTTGAACAATTGGTTTTCCAAAACTTTTTGAGCTTTGTCAACCTTAGAAACTTGATCATCAACCTTGATGAGGCGGTTCTCCAACCCTTGAAGCTTTCCCAAGATCGTTTCCAGCATGGGATCGGGCTTCTCCTTTCCCGTATTGTTTCCTCCATTAGATGATTGCTCTTGGCTTTTCAAAGGAGTAGAGGAAGAGGAAGGTGGAGTTAGTGAATAAGAATTGGAAGGATAAGAGTTACCGGAATTTTGTTGATTGGAGCGCCAATTGTTGTTGTTTGAACCCCTATTGTTGTTCCAATTGTTGTTCCGGTTGTTGTTGTTTCCATTCCAATTGTTATTCCGGTTGTTGTTCCGGTTATTGTTGTTGCGGTTGGTGTTATCACCGCCATTGTTGTTGCCCAAATAGCCAACATCCTTCTCTTGTTGCTTTGGGAAGTTGGTCTTGATAGTCTCCTTCAACTCTTTGATCTCATTGTTGAGGGAGAAAATTTGATTTTGAGCTTCATGTGTGAGCTTCGCTCCTTGCTCCACACGATTTCCCTCCACTTTCCGGTGGGAATACTTCTCTATGACTCTTGCTTGCTTCTCAATGAAGTCCCAAGCGTCATCTTCTCTCATGTCCATGAACGTTCCGCATGAGAGGGATTGGAGGTTGAATTGCGTTCCTGCATCCAGCCCCTTGTAGTAGATCTCCAGCAAGGCAAGTTTGGATATGCCATGATGAGGGCAATCCAAGAGCAAATCCTGAAACCTTTCCCAAGATTGAAACAAACTTTCGTTAGGTCTCATGGAAAAAGCATTAATCTTACCTCTAAGTTCCGCCGTTTTGGAAGGCGGAAAGAATTTGGTGAGAAACTCCGCGGAAAGGTCTTCCCACGTGTCTAGTTTCCCATTGGGAAGAGCTTGGTACCAAGATAACGCTTTCCCTTTCAAAGAGAAAAAGAAAGGTTTGAGCTTATAGCTGTTGGTAGTAGCGTTCTTCGGTCTCATCGTCTCCATCATACACTCAAAGTTTTGCAAATGTTGGTGTGGAGATTCAGCGCTTGTACCGCCAAATTGGCTTTGGCGAACAAGAGTGATAACTTGAGGGTTAAAGCTAAACCCTTGCACATCTTCAGCATCAAATTTCACACCCAAGCGGCGTGGTTGTTGTGTTGGATCCATGCGCTGGCCAAGAGTTCTTGGCTCATTATCCACGCGTTCGACTCTCACATTCCTAGGTGGAATGCGGCGATTAGCAGCTCCTTGTGGATGGAAAGGATTCATATTGATCGTGGGATCAATCTCTTCTAACGGTGGCATGGAAGAGTCACTATCATCGGCGGATGAATGACTTTTCCTTCTAGACCTTGATCTCCTTCTTGAGGATTTCTTGCTTCCCTTATTCTTAAGGTCGCTCATCTCTATCCTCATTTGGAAGATCATGTCTTGTAGACCGTTAACTTGAGATTGATGACGATCCATCTCATCCTGGCGGAGAGTCTCATTCCATCGGAGTTGAGCTTCCTTCTCCGCCAACTCCGTTTGAAGATCACGTTCGTGTTCTTCAGCCATCTTCTTTTCCTTGCGCTTTTGCCTCAAGGTTTTCTCTAGCTCTTGATCAAGAGGTAAGAGATCTTCGGGGTTCCTAGACCTGCGCATGCACTCAAAGAGATATCAAACAACGAGAGCAAGCTCCCAAGCTCACAATCGAGGTAGAGGTTGTTGAGGCTTCACTACCACCTAGAAAAGACAAGTCTAAGCTAAGCTAAAGCAAATCTTTAACTTTGGATTAAAGTAAAAGCAAGTTCGTGGACTTAAAGGAAATCACGGTTAGTTCTTGAGGTTCCACGGCCGTGGACTCAAGAACAGGCCGTAATTTAGGGTTGTCGGCTATTCTCTCTAACTCTCAGGGTCTAATCTGTTTGCGATCGATCTATCATCATCTAAGCCACAACTATCAACCCTTCACCTTAGAATTGTTAAGGGTTTTTAGCCAATAACAGTCATGTTGATATCAATTCAAGAATTTAAAAGATAAAAAGATGAGAACTTTCAAGAACTTTCAATAATCTTCAAATCAATCTCAAAGTCACAAAGAGAACAAGTATTGTCAAAAGATTCAAAGTAAAACAAACAATCACAACCTTAGGAAAGAAGGGAAAACGGGATGTCAATCTGTTTTCCAAATCAAACCTAAACAAGAAGAGAGATCTTCTTGCAAAATCTTCCGAAAACTTCGATCTTCCGCCAATCCGGAGATCTCAAAAGCAATCTCCACCAAAAGTGCGAGATTAGGGCAATTGCTAAATACGAACTTCAATCTCCAACGAGATGTCAATACTTCCAAGCAAGGGCTAAACAATACTTTCCGTGGAAAGGTGTAAGCGTGTCTAAGCGGTGAAGAGCGATGTGTGAAAGCGAGCCTCTATGCGATCCTCCCGGATTCTTGCTTCGTCCGTCTTTTTATAGTGCAGGGCAAAATGTCGGCCCGGCCCAATCTTTAAAAGATCGTGGCTTCAAAGTATGGCGAAAAGATTCGCCAAGATCACGGTCGTGGAAGTGTTCCACGACCGTAATTTAGAGCGTGGAAACAAATACGGTTTGCACCATATGTTCCACGGCCGTAATATCCTCTAGAATGAACATCAATTTCTGACTCTAAATCCACGGTCGTGGAATTGAACGTGGAACGTGATACGGTCGTATTTTAGAGCGTTGTTTAGAGCAAGAACGTGATTCTTCCCTAAACTCGTGCATTCCTCAAGCTAAAACTCCAAATTTGCTTCCAAAGAGTGTCCTCAATCCATGGACATATCAACTCAACTCTCCTTTTGCTCGATTCCGTTCGGAAATAGCTCCAAATCACCTATAATCAACATAGAACTAGTGTAGACATCCATATCGAAAATATAGGTAATACTAGCTCACATATGCACAAAGTTCAATCAAAGACTATCGATATGAATCAAATACGTTTAGAAAACATGCCTAAAATATCACAATATTTCATGCTAACAATGATGGCTGCACAGAGTCGCCATAAGTCATATGCAGATAGGAGGCGTCGACCTCTAGAGTTCAGAGTGGGAGCTCATGTCTGGCTAAGAGTATCTCCGATGCGAGGCGTCGGACGTTTTGGCATAAAGGGGAAGTCGAGTCCCCGATATGTCGGTCCTTTTGAGATATTGGATAGAGTCGGGAGGGCACCCTACAGATTAGCTTTGCCTCCGAGGTTAGAGGGTGTTCACCCTGTGTTCCATGTGTCTCAGTTGAGGGAGTATATACTAGATCCGAGACACATTGTGAGTTATAATGACTTGGTGGTTGAGCCGGACCACACCTTTGCTGAGCATCCTATTGTAGTCCTAAAGTGAGGTGTGAGACGCCTGCGTTCGAAGGACATTCCCATGTTGAGTATACTGTTGTCGATATGAGGACTTGAGGAGGCTACATGGGAGACTGAGGATAGTATCCAGAGGAACTATCCAAAGTTTTATGCTGAGATAGATGCACCTAGGGTCGATGAGTAGATCTTAGTGCTATCATGGTGAGTATGTGATTATGTGCTTATGTGCTTACATGCCTTGATGTGTCTATTACATGCTAGTTATGATGTGATTTATGATCTTATTAGACCTTTGTGTGCTAGCGTGATGTATGATTATAGCTGGAGATGGTTCTTTCCTCTATGCTATTTGAGTGCGATTAGGATGCAGCTAGAGATGGTTCTTTCCTCCAAGCTACCTTGACGGACATAGTTTCATTGGAGATGTTATTCCTCCATGCGTTGTATGTGAGTATGATTTGGCTAGAGATGTATTTCCTCTATGCCCTGTGATGTGAGTATGGCGAGATATGTGATTCCTCTACGCCTTTGGGTAGCGTTATGGCCCTGTTTTCTAGAGTTGATGATTCCTCCATATGTTGATGTTTTGAGGTTATAGATTGATATAGGTTATGACCTGTTGAACGGAGATGTGATACCTCCGATAGAAAGAGTTATACCTCGGCTTATGGATCCGAGAGGATTTATGATTTTACAAGTTTCGGGACAAAACTTGTTTTTAGGGGGGTGAGATGTAAGAGCCTTAGTTGTTGAGTTGCTGAGATGAGTGTTGAGGGCACAGATTGTGCCTGGACCTCCCCTGCGTGACCCAGAGGCCGCCCCTGCGGTTCTCGATCATGATCCGCCCCTGCGGCCATCTGATCCGCCCCTGCGGATTTAGGTGGGTTGGAGCCGGTTTTGTTGACCTTTTGACCCATGCTTTACTCTTTCCTTCCTCTATATGTTCTTCTCTCTCCTTCCTGATGAGGGTTCCTCACTTATTGCTTCATATCCTTCCTCACATTCATCTTCTCCTTCCTTCTCCCTTGGATCTCTTCTTGATCTTTGTTTGAGTTTGTGTGAGTTTGAGAGCTTATGAGCTTGGCTTTGTTGTTGATTGATGATGGTTGATGTTGTTGTGCCTTGTTGAGCGAGCTTGGAGGACATGGTGAGAGGTTTTGCCTCTGTATAGGTTCATCTTGGGTTCCACAAGTTTGATCTTGTGGCAGCCTTGATTGGCTTTAATTGATGTATATATGTATGTATATGTATGTGTATGGAGGCTGGATAAAGGAGTGAAGAAGATCGAGTGAAGAAGCAAAGGATAGCCGGAAGTGCACCTTTTGCACACCAGCCGCCCCTGCGCCCCTTTGGACCGCCCCGGCGTCGGCTGTGTGCCGCCCTTGCGCTACCTCCTAGCCGCCCCTGCGGCCACCTGCACCAGTCTTGCCTTGCTCTTGGTTCTGCAGGTGTGTCTTGCTTCTAGGCTTGCCTATGGTTGGCATTGCCTCTTCCTTTCCTAGTATGAGAGTGTAGTACCATGCTAGGTATAGATGAGGGTGTTTGGATGATGTATGATCATGTTATGCGATATACGGCATTTGAGGATTATTAGGTTGTGAGGCTTAGGTTGAGGATGATCCTATGGATTCCTTGGGTCTAGGTGTGACCCCTTTGATTGATAGAAGATTTATTTATCTCTATGCCTTGTTATTGGGCAGTGTACCTCTCAGGATTGGAGGTTGATCGAGGTTGAGTGTTATACGAGGTTGAGGTAAGTCCGTAGGACTTACTTAGCTACCATCCTTATATTGGGTGTTTGTATGAGTGGTGTGTGTGATATATGTTTGCTATGATAGCATAAGATGTCGTTTACTACCGACCTATGTTTTATTTATTGCCCCATATGCGTGGTTGTGATAACCTTTCCCTTTCATCCCGTCGTGAAGTCTGGAAGCTTCTCTAGTGTCAGGCCACCTGGTATACAAGAAGGGCTCAATCCACTTCCAAAGGGTACACGGGTTGCGTGACCGACACTACTTCCAAATGGCTAGCAGACCTAGAGGGGCGGATGAACGTGTCACATAGTTTCATATATATATATATATATATATATATATACGATTTGAGTGAATGTCTATTATATAAAGATAATAAATGGATAAATGTGTGATAGCATGCTGATGTGTTTATCTTTCATGATTGTGCTTGTGCTTATGCATTACCTTATATATGTATGGTTAGCTAATGGTTGTATACCATGTTGTAGATGCCCTGTAGGATAGATGTGTTGCTGAGTGATATGGCAGGGTGGTAGGCCGAGGACCTCTCGTACATAGGATGGTTATGGCTTTTGGGGTTGTTCATGTTTCCCTCCTGCGTGAGGATGGTGTTTTGTTTACCTCCTATGTGAGGATGTTGTTTTATACTCTGCTTTGATCTTGTGTACCCTTTTGGTTGTACAGTTTTATACAGCTTTGTGTATTTGTTTTATATCTGTCAGTGTCATGTTGTAAGGTCTAGTGAACTTATTGTCAAGTTAGGGTCGGGATCTACTATGAGATCCTAGCCCAATGTGGCATCCCGAGTCCCGCGAATTTGGGTGTTATAATATGTGCTATCAAGGTGCATCTATCCCATCATTGGAGGGATATATCTGATAACTCGAAGGCTATGGCACGAGTCCTTGGAATCCATCTTACCTAGTGCTTTTGTTGCTTGTTTTATTTGATTCTACTTTTTGTCTCTTTTCCTTTAGTTCTGAACTTTAGATCTCTCCCTCTTCATATCCTTTTCTCCTTTTATACAAGTAACTTTTCAAAAAAAAAAAAAGTTTGGGTTCTACCTTATAACCGTCACATGTACCCTTATATCCTTGTATCGACTTCTCTCTTCCACCGATTTCTTTGTTTTGGGCATTTATAAAGGATAAGTTGTCTACTTTAGTCAAAAAATGTGAGAAACTCTTTCTTTGTGTTGGGTTAGGACATACTTGTCTTGAAAAGCTGGGTATAACGAGACTTAAGTTTTTCTTTGAAGGTGACAGCGAAGATCCTATCTAAAAGACGGGAGCAAGAGTTAAGGGTTCATGGTTCACATGAAAAGGTCTTTAACATCTCCATCGTGATGTTCCACCGATCATCACTTTTAGGGAGGTACCGGATTCATGGCAGCCTTATGATGAGCCATGTAAGAAGGAGGTCCTACAATAGAAGAGGGTTGTTCCAGTAGAAACGTTAGCCACCCTACCTTGCATTCGAGAATTTCGAAGAGCTGAAGATGTAGTGATTGCCCGTGCCCTACCTTGAGAGTTTGAACAGACCCGTTAAAGTCACTGTGATGAAGCAACTGGATACACCGTGGCTTGGTTTCTAGCAGTCTGTACACACGTGCTTGACGCTTCTTCAGCATCAGTTCGGTCAGAACCCAAAAAGGTAAGGTTTAACGTTCTGGCTTGAGGGTTTGCACCAAATTATTAAATTAAAACTGCTCATCTTTATTTAGAAGGTTAAAGTTAGTTGTAATTTACTGTAACAATAATGAAATTGGAAAAAGAAAAGAAGAGAGAAGTAGGGCAGTTGAATGAATTGATGGAATGAAGCGATGGACGTGGGAGTTGAAGGCCCATTGCCCCGTCACGAGGCTCTCGTAGGGGGCGACGTCATCCCTGGGTCCTGTCTTACGTGGCTTAATCTCCCGCCGCAAATTCACTCCTTCGTAATATACATATACTATTCTTTTTATTAAATTTAAAATGAATGTATTTATAGTGTATAAATTTGTATACGATGAAATGCTCCTGTAGAACTCACTTTCTGATAAAGAAAACTCATACGGAAGTACTTGGTACTAGTTATAGCCAATAGCAATTACTCCATCAATATAAAATGTATTTTTTCCAACTTCCGTTGATGAGTTGCTGATATTTACATTTTACATCTTTTACGGTTATTCAGTAATTTTTTGTGTAGTTAATAATTTAAGAAAGAAATAAAGGTGGGCTTCCTATTAAAGTGAGGAAGTGCAGTAGTCTCTGGTACACACTCTTTCTCTCTTCTCCTCTTTTATCTCTTCTCTTCCACCCCTTCCATTTCATTTCATTTGTGTGAGGGAGTGAGAGTTGCTGAAGAAGAAGAAGGAGAAGAAGATCGATCCCAATAATGGGGAGAGCTCCATGCTGTGAGAAAGTAGGGTTGAAGAAGGGGAGGTGGACCAAGGAGGAAGACGAGATCCTCAAGAAGTACATTGAAACCCACGGGGAGGGCTCCTGGAGATCTCTCCCCAAAAACGCAGGTACGTTCATCGCTATATTGACTAGGTTCATTGCCATTATATTTCTGTTTCCGGAGTTACAATCAAACGGGAGCTAAGTCTATTGATTAATGTGTATTAATATATATATGGAGTAGGATTGCTAAGGTGCGGGAAAAGTTGCCGATTAAGATGGATAAATTACCTGAGAATGGATCTGAAGAGAGGCAACATAACACCCCAAGAGGAAGATATCATGGTCAACCTTCACTCTGCTCTCGGTAACAGGTTATCTTCTTTCACTATCCACTTATAACTTCTTTCTTCTAACAAAAAAATAATTTTTTTTTTTTTAAAATTTTCCCCCATTTGTTTTTAAAATGATCAATCATATTTCGACAAATTTAGTCTCATATATTGATCACAAGTTAAATAATACACATGCTTCCATTCAATAAATATATTTTACAAAATTTCAAAGGCTGATTCAATTCTAAGGTAAATGTATTATATATATATATAGAACGTTGTTTTATCAAGAAAATTATAAGTTGAATAAACATATTTTTGGAGGCGTAAAGAAAAAGTAAAAAGTTTTATATCTGTGTTGCTTTCGCTGTATGTCGTTTTTGGTACATTTAATTTATCGTCCCCATTTTCACGTACAGCTTTTAATATTCCAGAGTTTTCCGTATAAAAAAAAAGAAGAAGTTGTAAAGCTTTTAATTCTACAGAGCACGTATATGATGGAAGGATAGCCAAGAAGAAGCTCTAAGAAGAATATATAAATAATTCAATATTGTCAGCAGAATTTGCACCGGTCGATTATTTTCTATCACTCATAAACAAAAACTCAAATTTGTCTAACTAGATTATATATAGCAATAAATGAAAGAGTCCCTAGCCTACCTCTTTCAATTGCTCTATTTTATTTTTTGCTACCATACTCATTAATTTATTTTTGTAGGGAAATAAAAAAATATAGGTACATCGCTTGATTTATTCAACATGCCACTTGGCTATTAAATAACAAAATATAACTTCGTTTTTATGTTTTAAATCTTTGACAATGAAAAGATATTCGGAAATTTTAATTGATATAGCTATACTTTTGTTTTTTGGAATTATGTCCAACGATTTTTCAATTTTTTTATGATGTCCTTGAATTTTAGACTTTTCGGATTATATTTTTGTAACACCGATAAATTATTATTTTAACAGAAAAAATATTTTTTATTTATTTAAAAAAGTATTTATACATTTATAAAAAAAATATTGACAAAAAGTAGCAAATAATTATTTTTTTCTCCTTAAAATATTAAATTTTTTAAAACTAATAGGTATATTTGAGAAAATGAAAAAACTTTAGAACATCATCCAAAAATAATTAAAAAAACTTTAGATATTTTCTTGTTTAATAACAATGTACGTGAGCGTGCCTGCAATAAAAAAAAAAAAGTGATTCAACTACTTACATGTTTATTTTTCTATAAGAAACAAAAACAATATTCTTTTTTGTCTTTCATAAAAAACTAAAATATAAATGGGCCATAATTTAGAGTATAAATAATAATTTTAATGATTTACTGAAAAAAAAATTAATGACACTAATTGTTACTTTTTTATTCAAGCCATTTACAGTGTCATTTTTTTCTTATAAATAGAGTAATGTATTTATTTCACAACAAATCTGATTGAGATGCATTTCTAGTATTTCGGGATACCTTTTGATCATCTGTATAATGCATTTTAATATTTGATGTAGTTTTAAGAAGGTATTAAGAAATATATGTTTATCAATATTTCTCTGTAAAAAAAAAGATAATTTTCATCATTCAAAATATCAAAAAATACAAAACACTCTGTTGTTGACAGTTGAAAAGCTTAAGAAAATGATATTCCGATATGTTTGCGTTGTTGTTGTACAGATGGTCTTTAATTGCAGCGGAGTTGCCGGGAAGAACAGACAATGAAATAAAAAATTACTGGAACTCTCATTTGAGCAGAAAGATTCATTACTTCAGAAAAGGCGTTAACGGTTACACAGGCAACAACAACAACAAGAGCCAAGTGATAGTCGAATCAAGCGGGGCATTGGCGGCGGCGAGTGTGCAGCCATCGTCTAAACGACGAGGCGGGGGCAGGACCAGTAGAGCGGCGATGAAAAAGAATGTGAAGACTCAACCCTACAACAGCGGCAGCAGAATTGAGAAAGACAGCGGCTACGAGGTGGGTGGCGCAACCACAATAAATACTGTAGAAATGAATGAAATGATGGCGGTGGCTAATGACGATGAGAATAGAGGAAGTTCGGTGGCATTGGTTGATGAAATGATGCAGATGGAGCCACATCTTGGGGGTTCCAACGAGGGAGATAGCAGCTGCACAGGTCAGCATCAGCAAATGATCTCATCTGATCACTTTGATTGGGGATGGGACCCACATGAGATTATGTTGGATAATGATGATCTGCTGTGGCTGTGGGACACTACTACTGATGATCACACCATTGTCAAGCCTGGTTTTGACTCTCAGGAAGCCATGCTTGCCTGGCTTCTCTCCTGATCAACCCTAAATTAATTTACAAAGGAAATCAGTTATTTGTGTTGTAAGTTGTACTGAATCTACTACCAGACATTCAATGTTGGTTCAAATGAATTAAACTTTGGATGAAAAATATTACATAGTAGAAAAGGACGCTCTAACTAACTTCTCTCAATTACAGTAATTGTTTGTGTCGACTAATGTTTTATGATTCATCTTTAGTTATACACTATGAATCAATTAGCTTTTTCGTTCGTCTCATCTTATAATTAGAGCCGTCAAAACTTGAACCGGCGTGTGAAACCAATATGGAACCTTTTTGAAAAATTTATTTTTTTGGAACCGACAAGCTTCAAACCGATTTAACCTAAAATAATAAATAACACAAATTCGAAAATGACTCGGGTCCGATTAAACCCAAATAGGATAATCTGTTAGGGACCCGAGGACTGAAATGTGCCGATCTAAAATGATCTGATAGCTCGAAGTAACCCGACCCAATAGCCATAAATACTCCGAACAAAAATAACACGAAATAAACTGGCCTGAAATAAGGTTTGGACCCGCTGATTAAATGATATGTTAATAATTTAGAATTAGCAAATAAGTATGTGGTTAATTAAATATTACAAAATATATGTTATACTTGATAGAAGATTGTTTAAGAATATTTCTAAAACAATGAATATATGAGTTATAAGCTCAACTTTATAGTTTAGTGTGAGAATTATAGCAAATGATATTTCAAATTAATTGAAGTGTCTTTTTCATTTAACATTGGGCAAAATACATAGGAACTTTGACTTCTTGAGTTTCGACAAAAATAATTATTTAATTCGGATAAAACATAAAATAAATACAAAATTATATTATATAAAATTTTTTTCATGTATACGTTTTTTACATTTATTTAGATTATGTTACGTGAATTTGATTTTTTTATTATACATTTTATAATAAAGAAAGTAGGAAAAGATATCCGGATCTAGTACTAGTTTTCAATCAAACAGATCGGTTAGAATTGGCTAAACTCATTCGAATCGCCCATCATATTCACAGATAATCATCGGATATGGCTAAAATCATCTTTGGATACCATGTTTAGAATCCGGATCAAATGGATAATTAGCCAAATATACAATTAGATCCTATTGTAATCGAATTGTGGTTTCTTATATAATTGACTTCGGATATCTGGATTAGATTAACATATTTGCATAAATTTTAATGAAAAAAATGTTTATCTAAGAGTTAACCGATCCAACTAGGTATCCCGAATTCAACCGACAATTTATTTAAACCAAAACCAACCCAAATCAAGATGTTAGGCAATCAGTTCGGTTTTGACATAATCCAACATCAACCCAAACATAAATTGATCCGACTTCTAACCTGATTAACACGCCCCAATTGTCACCGCTACTTGAATCCATTAAAAACCTTAAATAAACCGGCCCGAAATGACTAGACGGAAAACGAGTTCCTGGTTGTGGGTTGTGCATTGCCTTCGACAAATTGCGTACATATTTAGTAGGATCAAAGGTCAATGTTCACACCAACCATGCGGCACTCTGCTATCTTATGGCCAAAAAGGATGTCAAACCAAGATTTCTACGTTGGATACTCCTACTCCAAGATTTCAATATGGAAGTCTGAGAGAAATTGGGAATTGAAAATACCACTGTCAATCATCTCTCATGACCACCCTCAGATGTCATTGGCATCATGTATATATCTCAACCAATCAATGACTCTCTTCATGACAATGCATTGATCAATTGCATATCACCGTCAAATTAGACAAGCTGAGTCCAACTAAAAGAATTAAAAGAAGTGTTAATAGGGAGACAACCCTAGACTAATTTGTGAGTACCCCTTTTGATGCGCCCTTGGATGCCCCTTTTACGTTGACCATAGACGAAGAGGACGAGGCTCTTAGAGTTCGTTCAGATGGACCGATCACCCGATCCCGAGCTAAGGCCATTGCTCGAGCCACCGGCTCCATCATCACCCGCATTACTTCTTCACTTGGTCCCACTACCGGCATGCCATGTCTCTACACCACCATGGCATAGGCTACCGGTTCCGTTAGCGGCATGTCCCATCTTTCCGACTCCATGGCATGAAGCTAGCTTATTTTCGGACTATATTTTCATGTTTTCCTTTTTATGTAATAAAGGGATATTCCGTATAAGAATATTCCCTTTTGACCTTATCCTTTTAGGGTTTGCTCTTATCCTTTTAGGTTTTACCTTCTGGGCTTTTCTTCATGTATTTTGTTTGGCCCGTTGGCCATAGGTAGGCAAGTCTCTCTATATAAGAGATATCTTGCCTCACTTATTTTCCATGTTCAATATTACTAAGTTTTGAGAAGAATTTCCTCCACTTAGCTTGGGCATCAAAACCTCTCTTCTATCTCTCAAATTTCTTCCTTGGATCTCGTCTTTGATCCCAGAAATCCATATTCGAGGATTCTTCTTAAGAATCAACCTTCGATCCACACAAAAAGATTTATTCGATCTCTCTAGATCGAAGTGACCCTTGTTTCTTCATCGCTTCCGCCCCTTTGGATCCGAAACGATACAACGTTGCACAAAGAATCAAGGAGTAGTTGGAGTTTTGCTTGATCTAGATCCGGAGTTATCCTTGGTTATCTCCAAGGACGCATCACCTTTTCATTTATCTTATTATTTTACACAAAGGGCAATGCATGATTTATGTATAGGGTGCGTACAAAATAGTTTTCACAAATTTTTATGCTTTAAAATTTTCCCCATCTTTTTCAAAATTTTGCGTCTATTTTGAAAGATTTCCCTCTGATTTAGCCTCGACTTATTGAGTTGATAACAAAAAAAAATCTTGCATCCACAAATACATTTATGTATCATTCTCTCCTATTTGCAAAAGGGAAAGTCGATCGATTGACCCCTATTCAGTTAGCATGCATCTTCCTTTTTTTAAGTTATATGATTCCTTGAAAATTTAATATTACTCTATTTAATGTTAGTTGACTATGCTTGAGATCTCACTCTTCTACCATTGTATATACGGTTGAGTTTTAGGTACAATGATGAGTGATTACGTTTCATTGCATGACCTTGTGAGGTTACTTTTAGCCTTACACACATATTGTTTGTGTTCTATTCAATTAATGATCTCCTATATGTTGTGATTATCTACAACTTATGATTGACTCTCTTTCGAGAGTGCATGCTTGTTACTGCTTTTACACTTATGAAAATGATTGATGCATGTCTTTGTTAAGCTTACTTTTTTTTTTTGGTAAAAGTTAAGCTTACTATTCCTTTACTCCCTAGATCATGATTTCCATCTTGTTATCCCCATCTGGCTTTTATTGAATTTTCTTTGTAGCTCCACAAGAACTTCCGTTGCCATGTTTTGCCTCATTTGATCGATCCGGGAACTAAGAGGTAACACCACGCATTGGAAGAAAACAACAAGAAACAAGTATGGGGTCATGTGTAGTAATGTACCATCATTGTAATTTAATTCCTTGTAGTATGACCTATATATAAAGAAATAAAATTATATCGTAAACACATTTATACAGGTCTTTAACCTAGGTGAAGAAAAAAGGGTAGATGGTTTGACAAAACACAAAATTGCATAAACCTAAAATGTGACGGATGTTTTGAGTGAAGAGTGAAGAAATAACGCTATTGTAAAAAGATGATTTGATCGACTGTATGCGGAAATCAAGTCAACTGTGAACTTCAAGACGTCTTAGTTTCTAGAGCTTTTTGCACCACAAAGCCAAAATATAAAATCATAGATTCCCACAATAAGATAGATCTAAGACATAATAAGATAGATCTCATATGTATAAGTAAGAAAATGATCAATCTTAAGCTTTCATAAACACTTATCAAGTCTTTAATTAACAATGATTAGCACATATACTCAAATCTTCAAAGAGAATGAAAAATCAATGAACATCATCATGGTTTAATAATCAAACTCTAGATAAGATGTAAACCAAATCGATATTCATCATAATGAAAAGTCAATGAACATCCTCATGGTGTAATAATCAAACTCTAGATATGTAAACCAAATCAACATTTGATGAATATCTCATACTCATAATCTCAATCAAAAACTTAGAAACTCAAATGGAATATCTCAATTTTCTCAATAATCATGAAAATCCAAGAATTCTACGCATACCTCAAATTTCTCAATCATATCTCTTAATTGAGTAAAATAAGAAAAGTTAGAGGAATTTATATCTTGGGTGAAGCAATTTGATAATCCAAGTAAAATATTTGAAAAACTTTCAAGCTCCAACAATGGTGAAAATGGAGTTTGTAGATGAAAGTAAGCTTTTGGCATAAAAATGGAAGAAAGTGAATGGGTGATGTTAAAGGGTGAAGTTTTATGAAGGATTATGAAGGTTGGAGGTATGGAAGCTCACTACGCCAGATTGCAACTCGGGCGACGAGGCGTTTTTGTTCCATCACCTTAAGAAATTTAGGCGGCGGAAATTTAGTTCCGTCACCCCAACACAATCAGGCGACGGAACGCTTTCTTTCCGTCGCTTCAAGATATAGGTGACGGACTTAATTGCGTCACCTAAAAGGTCCGTCACCACAAATTGTTGAAGTTGCAAGGGTTGTTGTCTTAGGCGAGGGAGGTAATACGTTCGTCACCTGAATTCAATAAGGCGAGGGAAATGTTAATTCCGCCGCCTAAATGTAAAGCTGTCACATTTAATTCGTTAGTTGAGCACGTACCAGATCTGTACAATAAGCCGGATTAACCCTTTCTTCAACCTCAGTCGTGTGTTTTCACTTCTTCTTCCCTTTCTTCCTTTCTTCCACCCCTTAATTTTTTTTTTCAAATTGGAAGAATATAATACAATCTACTTGGTTATCAAAGCTCCTATACTCCATTGTTTTAGGTATGTAAGTATTTAGTATTTGGTTTTGTGTTAAATTTTTTTTCTCTTCATGTTGGAATTTTTTGTTGGTGATTTGTTATTACTTTGATGAGTATTGGAATTTTGAGCTATGTGTGTTGGTGATTTGTGTTATGTGTGTTAATTATTGATTTGTTTGAATAGTGTTGAAGCTTTTGTATTGTTAGCATATGGAATGACCTTTAATAGAAAATGAATTTTTTGGTTAGAATATGAACTAAAGTAGAAATTGAGTTGTTTGTTGTGTTATGGAATTAGCTAGAAAATTGGATTGAATGGTTTATTTGGATATGAAATGAAATAGAAAATGTGTTGTTTATTAGAAAATGTGTTGAATGGTTTATCTCATTTGCTATTTAGGAAAATGGATAAGAGTTGGATGCAATGTGGTCTTACTTATCGAAGATACCTTCAGGGGACTTTTGAATTTGTGAACTGGGTTAGAGAAATGTCGCCTCAGAAGACACATTTTTTGTGTCCTTGCAAGAAATGTCGAAATAGTGGGCTTCTAGTTGACATCCACACCATGTATTCTCACTTTTCTAGTAAAGGCATGTGGCCTCTATATACGGTGTGGGACAAACATGGTGAAGTTTCACATAAATCGAGAATTGATGAACTCAGAAATCAGTTGCTCGATAAAATGACATCTTCCAATAGTGGTACTAGTTCTTCTATGGGTCCTGTTATGAACATTGTGCATGATCGTTTCCCTTATCATGATGGATATGATGCTGGTTTAGGTCAAGACAATAGTGATAGTGATGATCCTACTTTTGATGATGCTGTTGATGAAGATTATCAGAAATATGACAGACTTTTATTAGAGGCTCAAACCCCGTTATATCCTGGGAGTACAGAAACTGTTTTTGGTGCTGTGTTGAAAGCATTGAAAATGAAAGTGGAAAATGGATGGTCTGATAAGAGTATTCACGATCTTTGCAATTACATTAGTGATTTGCTTCCTCTTGGACACAATTATCCCATTGATTTTGGAAGAATGAAAAAGCTTTGCAGGGATATTGGTTTGGGTTATGAGTTTATTGACGCTTGCGAGTATAACTGCGTATTGTTTTACAAAGGGTATGCCCAGTGTAATGAGTGTCCCATCTGTCACACTTCGAGATGGAGAGAGGATGACAGTAGCGTTGCTAGGAAAGTACTCCGCTACTTTCCCTTGACTCCTAGACTAAAACGCTTGTACATGTCTCCGTACACTTCAAAGCAAATGAGATGGCATGGAGAGAGGATGTCAGATCATGATTGGTTAAAGCACCCTGCAGATGGAGAGGCATGGAGAGATTTTGACAGAAACTTTCCTCATTTTTCTAATGATATCAGAAATGTGCGTCTTGGGCTAGCAACAGATGGTTTCAATCCTTATGGAACAATGGGAAGTCTTCACAGCACTTGGCCTGTTGTTTTGATGCCGTATAACTTACCTCCATCAATGTGTATGAAGAAGGAATTTAACATGCTAACTTTGTTGATCTCAGGTCTAAAGTCTCCCGGAAAGTGTCTTAGTGTATTCCTAGAGCCGTTGATTGACGAACTTATGAAACTGTGGGAAACTGGAGTTTGTACTCTTGACCGCTACGCACAATCTACTTTTACCATGAGAGCAGCTGTGTTATGGACCATTAGTGACTTTCCAGGTTTGGGTATGTTGGCAAGCTCAACTACTAGTGGTTATAAGGCGTGTCCAATCTGTTTGGATGATGTGGAGGCAAAACATGAATGTGGAAGGATGGTATACGAGCAGCCTGTTTAGCCTCCTCCTCCTCGAGTAGCCGACGCCTCCGAGCAGCCTGCTTAGCCTCCTCCTCCTCGAGTAGTCGACGCCTCCGACGCCTCCTGTAGCCGACGCCTCGGACACCTCCTGTAGCCGACGCCTCCGACGCCTCCGAGCACGATTGTCACGTAACAACCCCTGGTGCGAACCTTTGGTACGGCTGGCGGACTAGTGTTCGGCGACCACGACGCCTCCTGTAGCCGGCGCCTCCGAGTAGCCTCGAGCATCCTCTGGTACGTTTCTACTTCAACTCAGCCCCTTTTCTATTGTTACCAATTTGTATGTGTGGGTTCTATTGCTGTTGTTTCTACTTCAATATTAACATTCTAGAGGCTGTAATTGCATCATAATAATTGTTTGAGTTCCCATTTTGAGGTTTTGTTAATCAGGGAGCGCAAGCGTTGATTATTGCCATTCTATGAATATAGGCCCTTCAAAATCTAGGACTTAGCTGCTCTGTTTCTACTTCAATATTGACATTCTATGTATTGCCATTCTAGAGGCTGTAATTGCTCCATCATGCTTTACCATCACCCATCTGTGAAATGCTTAGTGATTCTGCACCTTAGTTGCTCTGTTTTATTCTTACCATTCTATGAATACAGGGCCCTTCAAAATCTAGGACTTGCTCATTTAGACTGTCTTGGTGCTCTGTGCACTTGTCTTTTTGTTAATATTTCTTTCACTTCTTGTTATTGCTTCAACAACATTCTATTTCACATGTTTATATGAGAGATGTGCTTCTTAACTACCCAATTAAGCCCTTTGCTGGCTGTTTAAATTATATATACATTCACCACCAACTCAGCCCCTTTTCGTTTCAATATTCCCATAATTATCCTAAATCTGATGTATAATGCCTTTGCTATAACATACTGACTATTTTCCTTTCTACAATTTCATAATTCAGTATTGCAAGATTAATCAGGGGACGCCTTTGTTTGCTTGGTTTTGGCTTGTGTTGGGTCACTCCAAAGTTGCTACAAAGTTGTCTTCAAAAGAAGTGTAGGTGTTTCATGACTTCTAGTTTTCCTTCCAAAGCTACAACTTCCATCTCTAACTTGTGCTCTTGTTCCAACTGCTTTGTTAGTACAAACATGATGTGTATTTGAACCTATAAATATATGGAATCTAAGTAGAAATATTTTTGTTAGCTACAACTGTTTTGTTAGCTACAACTTCCATCTCTAGTTTGGCCTCTTGTTCCAATTGTTTTGTTAGCTACATCTTCCATGCCCTTGATTTGGATGTATACTTGTTAAAAATACACCAATTGATAAACTAATAAGCAATCTGAACTGGACCTTCAATATATTAACTAACGATGTCTCTTGCTTCATTTCTTAGTAGTATATGAACTTAGTAGTTATGTGATGTTTGCAACTCTCAGTATATACTTGTACTATCTGAACTGAATTTCGTTTTGCACAACATGATAATGGACTTATGCAATCTGATTTTTTTTATAATATCTGAACTGGACTTGGACTTATGCAATGTGATAAATTGATCTTAATCCAGTTCTGACCGTCACGATGGCTCCGACCAAGTCCAAGCGCTTGCAGCGTGCACCCTCTCCTTCTCCCTCCCCCTCTCCTTCTCCTTCTGCTACCCCTTCTTCTTCTTCTTTTCGTTCTCCTTCTCCTTCTGTTTCTTCTTTGCGTTCTCCTCTTAACCCTAATCGGCCACCGCTAGCTCCGTCCTCCCTAAACACCAACGCTCCTCCACCGCCTCCTCCTCCTCCTCTCAGAAACCGATCTAGTTCCTCCCCTTCTCCACTGCCTCTCAAAAACCGATCTAGTTCCTCTCCTTCTCCCTGTTCTCCAACCCTAAACACCAACAACCCTTCTCCACCGCTTCCTCCTCCTCCTCCTCTAAGAAAGCACATAATTACCTCACCTTCTCCTCGTCCTCTACCTGCTCCCCTATCATGTAATACTTCCATTGTCCAATCCCTCTTTTCTCCACCTCCAGAACTCTCTGAACCGGTAAATAGCCCCACAAGAGCCGACGACCAAGACGGGAACCCTCTTCATGCTGCGCCATTGAGCATTCGGTGTAAGAATGCTAAGGATGGTGAGGAAAACGCTGCACTAAATCACTGCACTTAATCACTTCTTATGCTGAATTATTTTTACTATTTTGTGCAGGTTTTACAAAACCTAAATTTTGAGTGGTTAGAAGCAATAAAACTTCTCAAATTATGAAAGCCACGGGAGGAAAGATCACACTAGTGTGGTCTGATTTTCATAGTGGACCTCACACGAAAGAGAATTGTAGCTTGCTGTCACACGATATCGGGGCAGCTGTAAGATCAAGTGTTCCTATGCTTGCATCTTCTTTTCGTGTCTTACCCGAGCATTACAGGAATGCTGTTAAACATTACCTGTTGGTGAGTCTTTTTTTTGTTTCTTTTTATAGTTTTTTTATTTGTCTCTTTTTTGTTATATTAAAAATATGGCACTTATACTTATATTTTCTTTTATGGTTTGCATTCTGCAGGATTACTATATTATTCCTGAAGCGGAGGTAAACATGTGGAAATACATCAAAGAGAAGTCTCAAAAAAGATACTCTGATTGGAAACACAAGTGCCACAAGCACTTTCTGAAGTACGGGGATCCACTTCCACTTGAGTTTCTTGACCGCCCTGAGCAATGGGAATATTTGGTTAATCAAGAGTTTAAAGATGAAGTGAAACAAGTAAGCATATTACTATTTCAAATTCTATTTTTTCTTTGATAATTACTATGTGAATTGCTTCTAACTGTAACTTTTGTTGTTGTTTTTCGAGGCTATGTGGAAGCAAAACCAAATAAATCGGACAAAAAATCCCTCTCCAATCAACCATAACGCGGGTTCAAGAGCCCTAACTTACACGGTGGAGGAGTTCGCGAAGAAAGGGCATCCGGCACCTTACTATGCAGCTGCTATAGAAGCATATCGTAACAACAAGTACGGGAGTGAAAAAGCGGTGAGGTTTCCAACTTTCTCTTTACTTTTTTTTAATGATTTAGAGCATCCCTCACTCTGATTTTTTATAAGTTGCTGCAGAGAGTTATTTTTTCCTTATAAACTATGAAAATCATAAAATGAAATTTTTAAGAAATAAACGGAGTCTATGTTTTCTATGGTAGTAGTCATCCCTCACTCTGATTTTTTTTATTGTCTTCCAGAGAGTCATTTGTTATCTTTATTGACTTTATCTATGTAGTGAATTTTGAGGAAAAAAGAGAATTTAGGAGTTCCATGTATTTATTTTCTGCCATTTGGCAATGAATATCTTGCTTGAGTGCGTATGGTTTAGCTGCTAGTGTTCCTTTTTCCTCTTAGAATTTTAGGAAGTCTTCCATGTACTGTAGTGACTATTTACGAATGTTTGTCTCTCCAGTCTCCACATCTAGGTGGGATAACCTCTTGAAGACATTTTTATTGTGCACTTAACTAATAGTCTGTTACATTACAGCTCTTGTTCACTATTGCTGCATTTATTCACTGTATTGATGTAGAAAATTCAGCTTGTACCTAAGTTGCTGCATTTATTTACTATTTTTGTTCATTTTGTTTTTATGCAATCTTATAAATGGGTTGATGTTTCTGAACTGGCTGGGTTGATGTTGCTGCATTATATTTATTCATTGTATTGATATGAGAATATAGTGATTGTTATAAGCTGAACTGGTTGGGCTGATATTTGTGAACTGTTTCTAAACTGGTTGGGCTGATATTTCTGAACTGTTTCTAAACTGGTTGGGCTGATGTTGCTGCATTATATTTATTCACTGTATTGATATGAGAATTTAGTGACTGTTATAAGCTAAACAATCTGGGCTGATGTTGCTGCATTATATTTACTCATTGTATTGGTTTTCAGGATAAGTTGAAGAGGAAAGTAGAAGAAATAATTCAAGAACGAAGAGAAGAGGACCCGGATAATGTAGCCTCCCTTTCCTTTGATGATCAACATGAACTGGTTGTATACGGTTTTGGAGAACGGAAAGGCACTGAAATTAGAGGTAAGATTGCTGCTGTGATTTTTATGGGTTATTATTTCACTGTTTTTATTTTAGCTTCCGTTTGAAATAGTTAATAATATATCTTCCATTCACTGTTTTTGTTGTAGCAAAGAAAGTCATCTCTTAGTTTTATTATTTTACTGTTTTTGTTTTAGCTTCTATTTACCGATTTTTATAAAAATATATCTTCCATTCACTGTTTTATTTTAGCTTCCGTCTGAACTGTTTTTGTTTTACTGTTTATGTTTACTGTTTTTCATAACTTGTTTGATATCATTTTAAGAGTGTCGGTTCATATTGCAGGATTTGAAGGACAGTTGAGGCGGCCTTCAAAGATACGTGGAAAAGCCGGTCTTTCTCAACAAAATGAAGAGAGGTTTCGAAATGCCGAAGAGAGAGCTGAAAAGGCCGAGGCGACAGCCGCTGAAGCCACAGAAAAAGCCAAGAAACTAGAGGAGGATGACAAGAAATTAGAGGAGGAGGTTCAAGCATTGCGGGCCATGTTTCAAAGATATACCGCCGATCAACAACAAGCTCAAACTTCAGGTAGTATGTAGTGGATGCCAAGCAATTATTATGCGTAGTTGGTTGTGTGGAATTAGTTGGTTGTGTGGAATTTTGTGCGGGTTTTGAATTGGTTGGTTGTGTGGAATTTTGTGGATGCAAAGCAAATATGTGTAGTTTTGCGGTATTGACAGATTTTTTTGGATTGTGTGGTTTGAGTTTTGACAAATTTGATGGTTGTCTGATTTCAGGAACGGGTTTTAATAGGTTTAGTGCACATTTCAATTATTTTTTTCATGCCCAATCAAAATAAGGCGAGGGAAAATTGTACTTCCGTCACCTAAATGAATTGTACTTCCCTCGCGTAATTATTGGGGCAACGACAATCAAAGCTGTCACGTAAACGAAATATCCGTCGCCTAAACAAAGTCCGTCGCCTAATAATTAGGCGACAAAGCTAGAAAACCGCCGCCTAAATGACTTCCGTCACTCCAATTCTTAGACGACGACTCATCATTTTCGTCGCTATAGAGTGGATTAGGTGAAGGAAAATTGTACTTCCGTCACCTGAATAACAGGGGGACGGTTGTGTTGCGACGGCATTCAGGCGACGGAAAGTCCGTCGCCTGACTGTTTAGGCGACGAAAAAGGTATTGTAGCGACGGTTTTTCCGTCACCCGAGTGTAAAACTAGCGTAGTGGCTATGAAGATGGAGATTTCAAAGTTTTGAAAATTTTTAAAACTTTTGGGTGAAATGGAAGAGTTGGAGAAGAAGAAGTGTAGATTTGGGATTCTTCGAAAAAATCGGTTAAATCTTTGATTGTTCTTGATTGATTTTGAGTTTGGATTAAGCAATGCAGCAAGGAGGGGCAAGCGGGATGCTTGGGTCGAGTACGTGAAGAAGAAGAGTGGAAGAGGAGAATTTAAACCTTGGTCGGGTTTATGGTTATTGGAGAGCATTTTTGCCTTTAACTATTAAAAACCCGGGGTAGAGGAAAATCATACTTACATCAAGTTTTCAGAAACCCGATCGAGTGACTTATATAAGGAAAAATCCGGGGTATAAATCCGACGTGCATTTAGGTAAGAACACCTCAACCCGATGTAAGGCAACACTTTTCTTACTTAGCTCCTTTGTTACCTTCTTGCTTCCTTGGACATCTTTCTCCACTTCTCTTTATCTCCTTTTTATGGCCTATCTTAAGCACCAAGACATACATTCCGAACACAATGTTTCAAATAAAAATCAAAATCAAAACGAAAAGAAAACTCATGAATGAGTTGCCTTCCATTAAGCGCCCTTGTTTAAGATCCTACACTAGACCAAACTTCTTCTCATTCCGGATCTAGGTTTGATGATGCGTCACCTTGCCTTGATATTTTGGCATTTTCTTCTTAGTGGTCCATTTCTTCAAATCCTTATATAGCATGATTTTTGACAATCTATGCATCTTCTATTTAGCTTTCTTTGGAATAGGTTATTCTTGTAACATCTCCACTTTTACTACCTTCAGCTCTTCATAGAGCACTTCATTACTTAAGTCTTGAAACTCATATTCATTCTGTAAGATCTTCACACTTTAATTTGGAGGTTTGGGTGCTTTCAAATATTTGTACACCACTTTCTCTTCTCGAATGTTGAATATTAGCATCCTATTCTTCACATCTATTTGAGTTCTAGCGGTTGCAAAGAATTCTCTTCTCAAGATGATTGGCACTCTTTCATCTTCCTTCACATCAAGAACCACAAAGTCAATTGGTAGGATGAACTTATCACTCTTGATTAGTACATCCTCCAATATTCCTTCGGTTATCTTGGATGGCATGTCCGCCATTTGAAGTACCATTTTGACTGGTTTGAGTTCTCCTAGGTTCAACCTTTAACAAAGGGAAAGTGGGATAATGCTAACACTTGCTCTAAGGTCACATAAAACTTCAATCCTATACTCTCCAAGAAAAAAAATACACTAAACATTCCCAGATTTTCTTCCTTCTTATTCACCATCTTTGGTGATTGATGTGGTATGTTGTCTCCCTTTTTATCTTAACTTTTTCAATTCCAAAACCTTAAAGGCGTTTTAAAATAAAATAAATAGTTTATATTAAATAATCAGGTTTGGAAAATTAATCTAATATCAATAAAAAAAATGAAATTAGAAACTTACCTACAAAATTTATAGTTTATTTTTAATACTTTTCAATTTCAATTTAAAAGTATAATATACATTTTATAACACAATGATAATTTTTGACTGATCAACTTTCTAGCAATCGATCCAACTTTTAAGGCGTTAAAAGCTTGACTTTTTAACATTAACAGATGATTTTTTAGAAGATTTTTGTCAGATTTCATAGCAAATGGGTGTCACCACATTACATAAGGTGTCACTACAAGTTTAAGGTCTCATTACAAACTTAAAGAATAAGGTGTTGCCACAAGTTTAAGGTATGACTGCAAACTTAAGGTGTAAACTGTTATCACTAGTTTAAGTCTTTAAGATGCCATCACAAGTTTAAAGTGTAAGGTGTTATAACGAGCTTAAGGTTTAAGGTGTAATATACTGCAAAAAGGTTAAAGTGTAAGGTATTATAACAATATAAGGTATCACTATAAACTTAAGGTGTCATCACCAATTTATTATGGAAGATAATAAGTTATCACATATAAAGTGAGAGACATTTCGAGTCTATTATATAAGGTCGGTGGACCACTATTATTGTCAATTGGTTTTAGGATGAAATATCGATTGATTTATGTGTTGGGTGTTGATATTCCTAGAATGTCAAACTTTAGATTCAGTCAGGGGGCGAAGTTTTTGGGCTGCCTGTCATTTGTTTGAGGCTTCGGTCCAATCTTATACTTGACGACCAAGTTTTATCTAGGGTTCTCCTATTGTCATTAATGTTAGGTTTAAACCCGCTGAACTTATGTATTGGGCTTGGACGTTACACGAATATACGTTCGTATGCACACGACCCCGTTCTATATTTCGCCTATATCGGACTTTGACACTTATGATGTGAGGTGTCACTATAAAAAAATTTATGTTTTCTTTTGATAATTGTTAAAAAATTTAAGTCGGGTTCGAAATTTAAATAAAACTTAATCATGATGTTTATTTAATTTTAGGGTCCGTTTGGTTTAAACTCCGGAAACAAAAACGGGATGAAAACGAATATAGTCCATACGTATATTCTTGTTCATGAAAATTTTTGGAATCATTCGTTCTAGTTTGAACTAATTGGATTAAAATTTGATTACTTTTGATACCCGAAACAAAATAGGTGAAACAAATATATTTTGGATGAGACAACAAAAAATGATTCTAAAATAATTCATGAATATGATACGCATATGGACTAGATTCATTTACATTCTGTTTTCGTTTCGGGAACTACAACCTAATGTTTAAGTTGATGTTGTGCAAATCGAGGATAATTATTGAAATTAAAAGATCATATATGATTGAGTGTTTTTAATTTTTCCGTACGGTTTTAGAATATTGATTTTAGCCGCTGTGTTTTTTTTTTATAAAGAAAATGAATCGACGGCTGCATATATATATATATGATCGACCACCATGCCCAGTTGGCCATTTGACGCATTGTTGTTCGGTTCTCCGCCTTACGTACTAGACAGACGCCTCTTTGTAATCCCACACACATGCATTGTCCGCAAATCCTTGAAGCGTATAAATATAGCTTACATGGCCAGCCTGGCCTTACTAGCTACCGCTAGCTACCTTCAAACATCAATAAATGAAAAATCCTTGCTTTCACTTCATACAAGATCATCAAACCCGCCGCAGTTGCGCGGCCCGTCAAGATTGTAGAGGTCCCAAATTTGAAAATCTCTATGAGTTTAAAGTACGAGATCTTTACCTTTGTTCTCTAAATATTTTAATTTGTATGTCGAATATCTCCAATAACCTCATTTAGCTACGTCTCTTTGACTTTAATTATCCTGCACTTGTCTCATGTTTTTCGTGCTTCGCTACTTGCTTCAAGCTCTTATAATTTACCCTTTTTTTCTCTATCTGTCTTAGCATCTAGTCCGTCAACCTTTTACGATATTTCGAGTCACCAGACTTGTCTAGCACTCCGTTATAAGAAACATACTACACACCAATCTCAAAATTTTAAGCCTATCTTTGTTTGTTAGTTTTATTTGGTTATGTTGGAAAATACTTTTTATAAACGATAGATATTATTTTTGATCATACCAGTTTTACAAAGTTTTTGTACAATTTATTTTTGTAATGTTAGTGCTAAAAGGATTGTTAATCTCTTATTTACTTCCTATATATTTTGTGCTTTGTACGTAAAATGTCCTTACTCATTTTTTTTTTATTAAGTTGAGGGATAATAGTGTCATTTTCAAATTACATAGAAACACCCTTAAGTTATATATTCTTGTTAAAAACTACCCATATTCCAGTAGTTATCATATTTTAATAGTTGTTTTATTATGAATTTGCTTCACTATTATATAATTACAATACTTCATTTTATCAGATAAAGTTTACATAAAAAAAGAATGATAGTTTATCGTAATATTAATCATATTTCAGTAGTTGTTTAATTATCACAGAAATGATCAAGACATTTATTATTTTAATTTTAACAAATAAAATTTACATAGAAGAATAAATATGACATTTTAACACATTTTTATTATATTTATTTTTTAAATTGAACATCAACTGGATGTACATTTATAGTCTTAAAATCATATTGTAGATCTATACAAAGATTAAAAAATATGAGTCATTTTTCGCTTGAAATTTAATCAAACATATAAATTATTTTACATTTTAAATGGTTATTTATGATGATCCAAAGAAGTATCACTTTTCCTACTTGGAGAACAAATTTTGGGAGCTATGTATGATATAAGATTATAGTGTCGATCCCTTGATGGCTTGATGTATTTCATTGGTCAAGTTCAGGTAATCCCTTCATGAACATTATTGCAGATATATATGATCGAGGACTTGAGCTGCAAATCTCCAAAGCAGGGATGGAGTAAATTAGTAGATGTTGTACGTACATGTGAAGAATTAAGATTACAGTGGAGTCTACATCTGGGAGCGATAATATTAAGTCGAGGGCACAGCGATGAATCATGAATGTAGAAACCTTTGTTCATAAATGCATGCAATTTACAAAGCTACAGCCCCCTCACAGTTTTCATGAGAGCGATATGATGGAAGGCGGGGACAGAAGGAATGTTGATGATTGCCATTGGATATTGCCTTTTATTGTTGCATGGCTCTCACGAGGAACCCATTAATGACCTACTTATGTTTCTTTTCCCCTTACACACAATTTCTAGGTGTTCCACCGATCCTTGGTTGGATTATTTAGTTTTATTTTATGGGTCTATATAGGTTGGCATCATGCATAATCGTGACAAATCACAAAGGGAGAAATTCGATGACACTGATTTCGGGTTTTTTAAAAATGTATATCAAGGGTTATCGGTTGGTAAGATAAATATTCGTACAACTTCTGAAAAGAAAAACCGTCAAATGTGAAGGACGGTAAGTGGAAGTTGATAGATAGAAAATCAATGAATTTGATTCATTTGTTGTTGTTCAGAAATATTGCACACCACACAATGAATTAAAAAACGACGATAATGTTGGAAACCCTAACTACCATGTATGAGAAACATTATGCGGTAAACATGATTAACATGAAGTTGAGATTGTTTAACCTATGGATTACAAAAATGTAATGGTGTCCAATCACTTAAATGAGTTCAATATGACAATCACACGGTTGATCTCTATATATCGATAAACTTTGAAGATAAAAATAAACACCCTAGTTTTGCTGTTCTTTGTTCCAAAGAGTTTAAGCGGAACAATTACACTTGTGAATTTTTCAACGAGACAAAAAAAATGCAAGCCTGATAAAGTAAAAAACCTTATTGTCAGTGAAATGTTTGTAGGAAAGAGTTTGACTCTACTTTAGGATCAACCTCGAACATATGATATGCTCTTTCAAACTTGCATAAAGAAACCCACAAGTGCACGATATATCATTGTAACATATTGACAAACCAAGGTTGTATCCACAAAGATTCAAGAAAAGCTTATTGGTTTATCAATCTCAAGAGTTTAGGCTTAAAAGAGAAACAAAAGATGTGATCAAAGATCAAAGGTCAAAGATATCAAGTGTCAAGTAACAAGGTACTAGATCAAATAAGATATGGAAATACTAGGCTTAGAGATTAATCCTCCCAAACCAATGCTTCCTTATTATGTTCATTCAATAAAAGAAAGGATTCAACATGCAAGAAATGTTCATCAAATGACCTATTTCTCTTTAGGAGATCATAGGATGGTTCAAATCAACAAAATTATGCAATGATTATATGCCACAATTCAATCAAAATAAATCTAAACACAAGTAAGAACAAACATTACAATATATAACATCTTACGGTCGCAATATTTTCCATACATCATCAAGCAAGTCCTATCATGAATGAATTCACACAAATAGAGATAGATCATACATTCACTCTTAATCATCTTTAATCATACATCTTAGGGGTCTAAACAATGCATAAATAACTTCGTAACACCCCACGGTTTCAACTTAAAAGATTAATCTACAAAAAAGTACTTAATCATGGATCAATTCAATGCTTTAACAAGTAGATCAAGATTAGGAAACCTAAACAACCAACATATGAAGGAAATCCACCATGGAGAATATTCCTAGTAATCGAAATAACCAAGATGTAACTAAGCATGGTTTATTTTCCCTTCATATCGCGAATCAACACCCAAATGAACTAGAAAAATATGATTTGAGGCTTTCACCCCAAACCTAAAATAGAGATTCATCCCATACGGAATTCTAATCTAATCATGGTATTCAACATATTGAAAGGTGGATAATAGATAGATAAAGAGAAATTTTTTAAAAAGAATAAAAGGAAAAGGAATTACCAATTAGAAGTTAGAAGATTTTAACTTGAATGCTTAAGAACACTTGGAGAACTTGAAAAGCAAGCTAAAGTCCCTCTAATTTGTTTCAAATTCTGATGTAAATTATGCTGGAAAATATTTTTCGATAGTACAAATGTATCCCATTATCTAATATATGAGGTTTAGAAAGTGGTCCTCCCTCTCTATAAGACAAAAGACGTTACAAATGTGAATCTAGTAGAAACAAGGTTGATAGCATGTTTTCATGCTATGATTTTAGATGTGTTTTTGTGTGATTTTACCTTTATTTTGCATGGTTTGGACATTCATATCTCACTTAAAGCTTAAAAATGCGAAAAGAATATCCCCTCCCTTTCTTTTGTGTCATTGTAAGTACTTTGGCCTAAACTAGAGAAAAAATGAAGATATTTAATAACTCAATCATTCCATGTATCATTCATCAACTCATCATCAACCTCATGGAGCAAAGGAAGGAATAAAGACAAGATAGGACACATACATGGAGCCAATGGAGCTAAGGAAATCCCAAGTTTGGAGCATTGAGTGAAGCCAAACTCGGGCAAAGAGAAAGGCTAAACTCGAGTAAAGAAGCATTATGAGTGAAGTTGTGAACTAAGCTCTAGTTCACCTCATCACTCGAGAAAAAAAGACATAATACTCGACCCAGGAAGACACTTCACTCGATCAAAGAACACATGAGCTGCAAAAGTTTCAATGTTGGGTGAGTGGTACCCCGAGTAACACTTCACTCGAGCAAAGAGTACACATCCACTCGAACAAAGAAGCCCAGATTCCACATTTGTCAATGTGTCTCGGTTTTACATCATCAATCAAGCAAAGAAGACACAAAAACTCAAGAGAAGAAGACAAGCACTCGAGCAAAGAGTAAGTCAGTGGAACAACTCAAGGCTCAAGAAAGCCACCCGATCAAGGAATACAACCCACTCAAGGTAGCCCTGTATCGAGATCAACTCCTTCTAGGATCTTCCTTTAACTAACTTTGCAACTTGATCAACTTGCACCCAAAAGGGGACCACAATTTTAGAGCCTATATAAGAGACATTTGTTGAATGTAAATGGAGGAAGTCTTCAATCACCCCTCAAAATACTCTCTTAGTTAGTAGATTAGAAACAATATTTTGAAATGAATTGGCCGAATTTTGGAATCAATCAAAGAGAAGCATTGCTGTTCTTCATTCTTGTTCTTGCTAGATCTTTATCCCAACTTGTTTTGCTCATAACTTTGGATTGGTAAGTCCAAATTCATCCATTCTTCTTCCTACATTCCTTATTTCTTGTCTAATTTGTAACCATGAAATGTTTTCTATTGTTACCACGTCCACATTTTCGATGAGTGAGTAATTCCCTTGCTAGGTTTTTGGGTGAAAAATCCTCAAATCATGCTAGACTAGTTTTGCTCTTGTGTTGTGTTTATGATTTGAAGGAAAACTAAGCATGTTGGTAGCATATAAGAGGGATAAAATCCGAATTGTTATTCATTCATGTTGGAATTATCTAAAAGTTAGATGTTAGACTATCACTAGTTTAAATTGTTCCCTTAGAGCATTGCATTCTTTCATGCATGATGTGTAGATTAATCATCCAAGTTGAGACTTATTAATAATATGAGGATGATTGTGAAATATTGAGATGCTTATCATGCTAGAGTAGGGAGATTTGGGCCGAAAGGATGATTGACCTACTTGTGATGTTTTTGTTTAAACTATGATTATATTGGATAATGTAAGCAAACAACAAACTCCTTGTGATGCTTATGTTACTTAGTTTGATCATAGTTGTTAACAAGCTTAATCAACTAGTATAAAAATTATAAACACTATGTGATGCATATTAGTTTACATAAAGTCATATGTTGTGATAAAGCTCACCTAAATATAATACAAATTCGTATTCCCTTCATTGACTGCACATAAATTGCTTGAGCATACTACTAGAAATGGTTTGGTAGTAATAACCCCAAACATAGTGTTTTCTCCATATATTTGATACTTGCTTCCTACTTGTTACTCAAACCCCCAAATATTTGATCACCCCTTAGTCATTTCTTTTTACACACTTAGACCTTGCTCTTGAACTTGATACTTTCAAGCTATATACAATCTCTCTTGGGACTTCAATCTTGATGAAAACATCATGTACTTACATTAACAACGACCTTATACTTGCGGGAATATGCATGTGATTTTTGAGGTGTCTCTCACTTCATATCAAAGGTCAAAACCTCGGTTTAGGGTAAAATAAAAAAGAAGATCGAGCTGCATAAAACCTCGGTCAAGGTATTGCTCTAGGGAAAAACTCGCCTCTACATTCTTAACCTCAGTTTGGCTCTCTTCCACCTTGGTTTCTAGGCAAATGGACCTCGGTCTAAGAGACTTAGTGACATTTCTTGGCTTCTTCTTGTCCGGTTCTTTCTTGGTTGATCCTCGGGATCTGTGCTAAACTCATAAAGAAGGTATACTTGACCTTAAGATGCGAGAAATCTATAAGAATGAGAAATGATGATAGATTTGAAAGCTTGTTGAAAATGTTCGATCTTTGATGAAGGTGGTTGAAGAAAACCAAGGTGAGTCTCTTCTATGGATAAAAATGTTGAAATTAACATTAAATGTAAATATTACAAGGGACTCGGATACAAGATTGAGGATTATGATGCGTTCAAAGAGCATATGGAACGTCATGATGCCATAGAGCAAGTTAACTACACGGGAAATAGGAGGAAGTACACCTACAACAATAACAATCAAGGTAGTAACTACAACGAATCTTCCCTTTCTACCAACAACAACAAAACTTCCATCCACAATAGCCATATCAACCACAAGGACACTTTTCTCCATTCCAACCTGCTCCTAACCGCCCAAGAGTACACAAGATCAACTGTTAGAGTATATTGTAAAATCTCAACAAGCTGTGAGTAATTCCATTGGCAAGATGAGGAGTTAGCATAATACTTAGGTGGAAAGTCTTACTAGATTGGAGACCACTATTGATATTTTGGGCAAGGGACATAATATGTTAACAACCAAGTTGCACAAATATCTCAAAAATTAGAGAAGGCTCAAGGAAAACTCCTACAATAATTGAAAACAATCCTAGCGGAGTTTTTTCTATTACTTTGAGGAGCGAAAAGGAAACTTCCAATCCCTTAGTTGTTGAATTTCCTGTAAAAGTGATAGAGAAGGTTATAGAGAAACAAGATGAGGTAATCGGCTCCTAAAAAGGTACATATTATTCGTCCTTCTATTTATAAACCTTCTTTCCCCTTTCCTCAGGCTCGTAACATGAAAAAGCATGTTGAGAGCTTTCCCAAGTCCTTTGACATGATGAAAATTTCTATGTGGGGATCCCTCTTGTGGATGCATTAAAGCAATTGCCAAGGTTTTCGAAGTTCAAGAAGGACATAATGTCCAACAAGATAATTCTCAACAATGAAGGATTTGTAGAACGGACCAATTAGTGTAGTGAAATATAAAAGAATAAGAGGCCTCCTAAAAGAGATGATCTAGAAAGTTTATGTATTCCTTTGAGTTTTGGTGGTTAAAGGCATACTGGCCTTTGTAACTATTACGCTAGAAATTTACGACACAAATCCAAGGCAAGAGTACCAAGAACTTGTTCGTCCAAAATATGCACACACTAAGTCTTACAATTTATAACTCGATATAATTTCCTAACTCCTAGCGAACCCACAGTGTATGAGTCGTTTTGTAGCAAGGATAGTATTCCGAGGTCGAACACGAAGACTAAGGTGAAATCAAATCAAACATGTGATCATGGATAGTGCAAATATAGTCTAAGAAAAGAGAAGGAAATAAAGAAATGAAAATCATGATATTTTTGGGTTTGGTTTTTGTGGTGATCAAGCAAGATCGCAAATCATGCAATGTTATAAATCAAACTATCAACTCAAGCTAGCAATTCAATAAACAACACAAACACAAGAATTGTGATCAAAGAGAGAGAAGCGGATTCTAGGGGTTAGGACTTCCGGTTATGGAATTGGACTCAAGCTTCTAATCAACCTTGGATATGCTACGGTATGTTGGGAAAGGGTGTTTTTCAAGTGGGATCAATCACCGGGTAGGTCTCATGGTCCACTATCCTTCACCTAAGGTCCTATTACCGGGTAAGTCTCTAGGAGCCTAAGATTGGGAATTCTACACAAACCGGATTGCTATCTAGGGGTTAAACCTCTCCTTATTGGGTAAGTCTCGGGAAGGCAAGTCCTAAACATCAATCCTAGCACACTCAGTCCAATAGCGGCTTGTGAGGCTCACTACTACCTAGAGTTCATCATCCTTATTGTCTAAGATCAAGAATTACCGGGTAGGTCTCTTCCCTCACTTAGTTTACTATAATTAGGTCACCCTAGGATAGATTTTGCTTAACAAACACTAGGATTTCAACAATCTAATATCCTAACATTCAGATTTATCAATACAAGCACAACAGAGAAAATCACGGGTGGATCATAGAGAACCACGGCCGTGGAAGGGTATGAATAGACCGTGGTTTTAAATAGAGGTTAGGTTTGAGCAAGCAATTCATCCAAAGGTACATTCAAGTCTATTCTATCATAGTCCAATCCATAACCATCATTCCGTTACCCTAGAATCACAACTATTTAGCCAACAACATGCATTTTAAGATTCAAACTCAACAAGCAACCATTCATGGCTTCCATAGCAAGAAAATGAAATGGAAGAGAAATGAAACAAGTAGAAACAAGAAAACTCAGCTGAATATAATTTTAAGCAAGACTTACAACCCTTCAAAAGAAGGTCCAAAACGTTCCTTACAATCCTTGCAAATGTTCTCAACCAAGGTTACTCAAAAATCACTCAAAAGCTCCAAAAACTCTAGGATTAATGTTGTTCTTCTCCTTCCCAAAATGAGAGTGCTTTTCTTCCTCTCCAAGAGTAGCCTCCAATGGAGAGATGTGTTGTGAGAGAGTGTGGGAGAGAATCCTCCAGCAATAGCCCGCAGGACCACTTATATTCTCCACCAAGAGCAAGAGTCGGGCATGGAGATCGTGGGACAATTGTCACAGCTATCCAGAGAAAACCACGGCCAAAATTACGGGCGTGGTTCTGGCTCTGGGCCGTGGTTTTGCATAAACAGCTCCCTTTGGATCATTAAGCTATGAGTTGGTGCAAGGCATGCACCAACAAGGTCCTATGTGTTCTCCTTTCCTCCTAGCTCGCTCCTTAACGAGTCCGGAAGCGTTCCATCACGAGGAATGATCCTCGAATATATCGATTAAGCTCCAAAAGCTCCCCAAAGTACCTACAAAACCGACAAAAGCCCGTGTAGACGTCTATCTCGACAATATGCATGAATTAAGCGTAAATGTCATGAACTAATGTCAAACCATGCATGAATAACGGGAAAAACTATCTAAATGAATGCCTAAACTAACGTCATAAATCACGTCATCAGTGACCTTTGTGCTAGTGATAGTGTTATTCCGTTGAGTGTGTGTAGGGAGCTAGATTTAGGTGAGATCAAGCCGGTTAACTTCATTTTGACCTTAGTTGACAAATCTACTATAAGACTTGCAGAGATAATTGAGAATGTGATAGTGAAGATAAACATATACGAGATGGTTGTTGACTTTGTGGTAGTTGATGTTGCTGAGAGTACTCAAAGTACCTATCATTCTCGGACGACCTTTCCATACTAAAGTTGGAGCTCTTATAAATGCGAGGAATGACTTTATCTTTAAATTTGGTGAAAAATCAGCGAAGTTTATTCTTTCTAAGGCTTTTAAATATATTGTTGTTGATGTTTGATCAGTAATATCGAATTTAATGATGAATGTATAATTATTGAGAAATTATTATGTTGATGATGACATGCATGCACCCTTAAAACTGTCAAGGATGAAGCTTTATATTGGAGATTCTCATCATTGTTGCATTGGTGGGTGGTCGATTCATCAGGTCTAGACCCGAATGCACCACCTAGGGAACTTTGCATTGGAACATCTTAATCATTGAGGGAGCTTAGTGGGTGGAAAGTTTGTGAGGCAACTAAGGGGGATGACAAAATACTTGACAATTCTAGACACTAAACATTCCATGCATATAATTCCTCATGACTTCTAGGCCACTCTCCCTAGATACTTTACCAACATGTATGGTATATGAGGGATGGTGTCATGAAAAACATACCACATAATATGTGAAGTTCATCCGAGGTAGGGGTAGCTACACTATCCACTCGGCTAAAGAGACTCTAACTTAAGATTCTAAAAAAAAGGAGTAAGGTAGGATGGTAAATGGATGAGATCCTAGTTTTCCCGGCCACAAAATATTTAGCTCCTGTACTTTTCCAGAATCGATAATCAACATTGGAATAATATTCCGCAAAAAGGGCATTCCTAAGATCTCTTGAATGTTATATATGGTTAGGATTCGGTTCTTGTTTCCAGGCCGGAAGGAGATGATAAGATTCATAGGCTTTCTATGAGGATAAGAGGTCTCGAAAGAACTAAGGAACTCAAGAGTCAGATCCTTATAGGTTTCTTCATCCCAATCTAATAAGGATCTCACGTTTTTCCTCACTCACATCCTCTCTTTCTGTAATTGGCCTTTTTCCTTTATGTTTCGTAAAGGGAGAATTTGCACACACTTTCATTCTGGGCATGATTTTTAACCAAGGAATGTTGCATGATATAGAGTGGTTTTTCTTAAAGTGATTGGTACCTAAATCATGAACAAAAGTTGAAGATGATATCAAATTCCAAGAATACAATGTATAATCATGAAAGCGCATGAAAAATGAACAATTAGTCAACCAACTATTGAACAAGAATGTTGGAAAAGTAGAAGGCATCATCAAGTGTAGTTCAAGCTCAAACAATGATAAACATTTCAATTCAATAAATAAGCTATCTCATGCTTCTATTATCAACACTTTTTTAATGTAGAACTAGATTTGTTGAATCCAAATCAGTCTTCATAGGAAAGATAGACATAAGACATGATAAGATTGTATATCATAAGCACAAATGACATGAATAATCAATGAAAGCTCATATAAAGACTTGCCAATGTCTAATTCAACGATGAATCTCTTAAATATTCCAAATAATCACCAATAAAAATGAAATATCAAAGAATATCACCATGGTTCATTTAAATTAAATTATAGAAAATATATAAACCAAGTAAATTTCCAATGAGTTTCTCATATTCACATTTATAATCAAACATTCAATTATTCAAATTGAATTCCCAATTGCATATCAATATTAAAAATTCAAGAAATCAACTCATATCTCAAGTTCCTCAATCATAACTCTTAATTGAGTAAAATAAGATAAGTGAGAGGAATTCATACATTAAGATTATGCAAATTGAATATTCTAATAGAAATTTGAAAAACCTTCGAGCTCCAACAATGGTGATTTTGAAGAGAGAGAAAATTGGGGTTGGAGATGAAAAGGAATTTTTGATAGTAAGAATGGTAGAAAAGGATTGTTGAAGGTTGGGGATGAAGTTTTATAAAGTTTATTGAAGGTTTGAGGTATTGAAGCTATGGAGAGATTTCAGATTTTGGAGAATTTAAAATTTTTGGGAAGGAATGGAATATGAATAAGAAGTGTAGATTTGGAGTTTTTGGATGAAAAGGGATTTGAATCTTGATTGTTTTTTGTTTATTATTTTGGATCATAGATTAACAATGGAGTAGAAAAGGTGAAAGGGAACAAGTAGAGCCGAGTGAAGAAGAAGAAGAAGAAGAATGAAGATGATGTTAGGTTGAGTCGAGTTTATGATCGTTCGAGGCAAAATTTGTCTTTTACTGTTAGTCACTCAAGGTAGGATAAAATTACACTTACCTCGAGTTTTGCTTCCACTCGATAAAGTAACCACTGTAGAACAAAATTATTGGTAGCCACTCGACATTCACTCGATGTAAGGCAAGCTTTCAGTCGACCCAAGGCCCTTGTTTTCTTCTCTTAATCTTTTCTTCACTTCTTCTTTCCTTGAATGTTTTTCTTCACTTCCCTTCATAACCTTTTCATTCCCTATCTAAAGCATTGGGAAACCCATTCCACACACATTATTTCAAAGAAAAGGGCAAAGAAACAAGATATGAATCTTACTTCCTCAAGTGTTGCTCAACTCACTACTCTAAAGAATGAAGTCAAAGCTTTGAAGGAGCTTGTAACACCCCAAGTTCTGGGAACTCGAAGCGTTACGGTCTAGGACCTCACAATGGGTCCCGAACCTCAAAGTAGCAACGACACTACGGATCTTACAACAAGACACAAATAAATGAAAACCAAAACTTATAATAAAACCAAAGGTTTAACAAAGGAAAGAGTAAAAGACTCACTACCGAGTCCAAAACAAAAGGAAAACAACAACTGAAATATAAACCCGATCGCGTCCTATAATGTACAGGAACCCCGGATGACCACACCATCCGGATCACTCAGCAACACCTATATCCTGCAAGACATCTACAACATCGGTATAAACCGTTAGCTATCATTCTAGATATCAGAGAGACAGTAAAGGCACAAACACACATAATGTAAAGTAAAAACATAACATGCTCACACTCAGCTGGTTATTATCTTTCATTAAGGTCAATCCCTTTACTAATTCAACTTAAGGTTGTTACACGAAAGTTGTTGCGATCTCGCCTATGTCCTCTTTCACCAACATGAAAAGAACGTATAAATCCTTCTGTCACTTGCTGGATTGGTCGCCAGAGCACCTCCCAATTTCCCCATTCTGAACTGGACATGCGGTAACAACCCGGTGATAATAAACTTGGGCCAATTACGGTTATAAAGGTCAATCCTAGTTCCGGTTATCAGTTATAATAAACAACACAAACAAGCCAAAACAATTAAACCGATATACGGAATGCCACTAAGTAAGTCCAAGGGAGTTACCTTACTCGAAGGTAACTCGTAGATCAAACAACAACTCAATTTCTTGCAGGAAAGGGGGAAGGAATGCCTATCCACACAAGGCATCACGAATCAGGAACCGAAACGACTGCTAGAAGTCTATTACTTTTAGTCTCGATGATCTCTAACATATCTCCACAAGCTAAGGTCTCAACCTTAGTCTTACAGATCATGAAGGGTCAACAACATCAACAACAAACCAAGGAAAGGAACGAGGGAAGCAAGGGAAGGACGTAGCTCTATAAAGACGGGAAGACGGGAAGACTGCAAGAGTAACCGCAAGGGCGGCTGCATGAACCGCGAGGGCGGCGCTGTGTAGATACGCTGGCGCAGCTCTATGCAGGTGCGGCTCTATGCAGGCGCGGGGGTGGTTTAGGATCAGAAGGTGGCTTCGGGTTTCCTTCTGACATCAACTCACAACCAAGGTGCCAAGGCTCGATTCTTTGATCCAAACACGTCAAGGCTCCACCAAGGGAGCCTGAGAACAACAACGGAACGATCCACAAGAATCAAGACTCAAACTTTATCCTTGGAGAAGAAGAAAAGAGAAGAACGAAGAAGAAAACGAAATAGAGGAGAAAAGCATGCAGCAACTCATGAACGTGATGAAGAACTCAAAGAAGGAGACTTACACGTTCAACAAGGGAAGAAAGGAAGCAAGGCTGTAACTTTAGGGTTGAAGAATGATGTATACAAGAAACGGGAAAAAGAAGAGAAAATGGGGTTTTATAGGAAAGGGGTGAAAAGATAGAAGGAAAGACGTTCTAGGGTTGAGAATAACATAGGAATGCCGGTCCATAAGATAGAAGATCGGATCTTCTATGTATGGAAGGAAGATAAAACGAACGAAAAACAGATCAACGCGATCTGTGGTGAATCCGCAGGGGCGGTTCGTCCTGCCGCAGGGGCGGCCACTATAATCGCGGGGGCGGTGACAGACACCGGCTTGCCGCAGGTGCGGCCATTGTCAACGCGGGGGCGGTGACAACCAAAAACTGAATGTTACATTAGATTCCCCTAAAAAGAAGTTTCATCCTAAAACTTGCAATAACCCGAAAGATCACACAACAACAACAACACGGAAACGCTGAACTAAACTCATATATTGCCACATGGGGCACATAACTCAAAACGTCACAAAAGCGTATACAACTCCACAAAATAAAAACCGAAACATAACAACTACGCTAAAGGCGCATCCAACTCAGCGTAAAACTCCGGATAGTTCCTCTGGGTACTATCCTCTGTCTCCCAAGTTGCCTCATGTGCTTCTCGCATCAAGCACTGAATCTTTATCATTGGTATGTCCTTCGAACGCAAGTGTCTCGTACTATGCTCTAAGACAGCTATCGGATGCTCGACGAACGTATGGTCTGGCTCGACCACTAGATCCTCATGAATGAGGATATGCCTTGAGTATGGTATGTACTCCCGTAATTGAGATACATGAAAAACGGGGTGAACACCCTCTAGTCTTGGTGGCAAAGAAAGTGTGTATGCTGCCTCTCCAACTTGCTCGACATATCTAGGACTCAACTTCCGCTTGATGCCGAAACGTCTAACACCTCGTCGGGGATACTCTCAACCAAACCTGAGCTCCAACTCTGAATTTTAGAGGTCTACGCCTCTTATTTACATAAGACTTCTGACGATTCTGTGCTGCTAACATCCGCTCTCGGATCACCACTACTCGAGCCATGTCACCTTGAATATGCTGAAGTGCTACTCCGCTAGCACTACTCGGCTCATCCCAACATAACGGTGTACGACATCTCTGTCCGTATAAAGCCTCGTAAGGAGCCATCCTGATCTGTGCATACCAACTGTTATTATACGAGAACTCCACTAAGGGAAGGTGATCTGGCCACACCTGTCCCCAGCCCAACACGCAGGCTCTAAACATATCCTCCAAAGTCTTGATGGTCTGCTCGGACTAACCATCGGTCTGAGGAAGATAAGCAGTCGTGAACTGCGGACTCGTACCTAGGGTTGCATGCACTTGCTGCCAGAACTTCGAAGTGAACCGTCCATCTCTATCAGAGACTATAGTCCTAGGTACTCCATGAAGTCTTACTATTTGTCTAGTGAACTTCTTTGCTAATCGACTTACCAACCACATCTCCTTGTTAGGAATGAAACATGCGGTCTTCGTCGGTCGATCTACTATAACCCAGATAACATCAAAACCTCGACTCGGTCTCAAACCGGTAACGAAATCCATTGAGATATCCTCCACTTCCATTGAGGCACAGGAAGTGGGTGTAGCTCTTCTCTTGGTCGATGATGCTCAATCTTGACCTGCTGACAGGTCGCACACTGAGCTACATATCTCGTCACATCTAGCTTCAGACCTTCCCACTAGAAAGAGCGTCTGATATCCTGATACATCTTACACGCACCGGGGTGCACTGAGTAAGGTAAAGAGTGAGCCTCATGTAGGATCCTCTATCTCAACTCTCGATCTGAGGGCACACTTACACGCTCCTGGCATCTCCCGATACCATTGGCACCAACTGTAAACTGTGGCGTCTCTCTTCGAGACATCCGGTCTCGGATCTGTGTCAAAGTTGGGCAACTATCCTACTTCTGTCGGATCTCCACCAACAGATCAGGTAATATCTCCAAGGTGGATAGGTGGCTATCGGAATCCGGAAAGTGGATATCTAGCTCTAGCCATGCAAGGTCTCGTTGTAACTGTGGCTGAGGTGTCAGCCTAGCGATCGCCATCTCCCGGAGAGTCTTCCTACTAAAGGTACTAACTCCCACATTCGCCTTCCCCGGATGGTATAAGATTACCCGATCAAAATCCTAAATCAACTCCAACCATCGCCTCTGGTGGTTATGTAACTTCCATTGAGTGAATATATACTTCAGACTCTTATGATGTGTGATTATCTAGACACGTAGCTCCATACATATAATGCCTCCAAATCTTCAAAGCGTGAACAACAAAAGCCAACTCAAGATCATGGGTAGGGTAATTTTCTTCGTACGTCTTGAACTACCTCGACGCGTAAGCAATCACCTTACCCCTCTGTATCAGAACGCGTCCCAAGACAAGCATGGATGCGTCACTATAAACCACAAAGTCCTCGATGCCCTCTAGCTGAACTAAGATAGGAGCAGAGGTCAACCTCTTCTTTAGCTCCTCGAAGCTCTGTAGGCACGACTCCGACCATACAAATCTCGTAGACTTCCTCAGCAATGAAGTGAGAGGTCGGACAATAACTGAAAAGCCCTCCACAAAACCCCGGTAGTAGCCCACCAATTCTAAGAAGTTGCGTACCTCCTTGACATTCTTAGGAGGCGGCCATGACGATACTGACTCGATCTTCACCAGATCTACCTTGATCCCTTCAGCTGAAACGATGTGACCAAGGAATGCTACCTCGGACATTCAAAACTCACACTTAGATCTTGGCGTACAGCTCTCTATCTTGCAGGACTTGGAGTATGATCCTTAAGTGTCATGCATGCTCCTCTCTACCGCGAGATTATACCAGAATGTCATCCTTGAAGACAACTACAAACTGGTCTAGGAAGTCGATGAAGATGTTGTTCATCAACTCTATGTAAACTGCGGGCGCATTCGTGAGGCCGAATGGCATCACTACAAACTCGTAGTGGCCATACCTGGTCCGAAATGTCGTCTTGGTTATGTCCTCCTTCCTCACCCTCAGCTAGTGATATCCGGATCTCATATCGATCCGTGAAAAAACTAAAGCTCCATGCAGCTGATCCAAAATATCGTCGATACGGGGCAATGTATACTTATTCTTGATAGTCACCTTGTTAAGCTCTCGGTAGTCGATACATAACCTCATTGACCTGTCCTTCTTCCTGACAAAGAGTGTTGGTGCGCCCAAGGAGATACACTAAGGAGGATGAAGCCCTTCTCAGCTAACTCCTCGAGCTGCTTCTTAAGATCAAGCATCTCGATAGGCGCCATACGGTAAGGAGCCTTAGAGATCGGTCTCATCCCGGTTCTAGATCAATGCTAAAGTCTACACTCCTCTATGGAGGTAAACCTAATGGCTCTCCAAAGATGTTGGTAAACTCATTAGCTACTAAAATTTCCTCTAACGCTGGGCTCGTACTATCCTTCATGGCATAACACCAGGAAGCCTCGCAACCCTAACCGATAAGTCTCGCAGCTCGGACTACACTGATGACTATACCGGTCTTTCCGAGATCCCAACCTCGGAAAATCTCTACATGGCATGACTCTGTAGTTATCGTCAATGTCTTCTTGCCGATGTCTAAAACAACATGATGTCGATCCATCCAATTCATGCCCAGAATAGCTTCTTCATGTACTAAGCACATGACGAAGAAGTTAACTGGCTAGTCGCGACCTCCCTATCTAATAGGGCAATTGCGAACCTCTCACGTACCTCTAATCTTACCCCCATCGGGTAATTCTATAAAGAAGGGTTTCCCCTATCGGGTAACTAAGACCAATCTATCTACACATGCATCATATATAAAAGAATGTGTAGCACCGGTATCGAAAATGACTCTATCAGGAAAACCATTAATATGAATGGTACCTATGGTCGCTGAAGCAATCGGCTCCACTGCACTCCTCAGCTCATAAATTCTTGCTGAGACACCTTTGGTGTCAGATGTACCACCTCCTCTCCTCTGCCTTGTCTTGAGCGGAACCCTGAGGAGCGGTAGGACCAGGAGCTCTCTACTACTGCTGCAGTTGGTATTGAGGTCTTTGTCCACCTCCGACAATGTTGGCAGGTGAAGAACCCTATTGTGATAGCGCTTTGCCCTGACGGCAAAATGTTGCTTTATGCTCGGGCTTGCAACAAGAATAGCAAGTCACTGCAGTCTTCTTACAATCAGCTCTCAAGTGTTCGACACCTCCGCAGTTGCAACACTGCCGTCTTCTGTCGGAACTCTGTACAAAATGTTGGAAACCAGAACGTCCTAACGTCTTACTACGCCTTAAACCAGAAGCTCCAGCTCCATCACTGGCAGATTCAGTCCTTTGCCTCTTCTCAAGACCTCTTGTATGAGAAGCTCTCCTCTGACCCGGTCAGTCTCGCTCATAAGTAGATACTCTATCCTGATAGTCCGTCAAGGAGTCACAACAGAACCCAACAAGATAAGAGCGGGTAAACTCTCTCAACCTCCGAGAGAAAAGGTAAACATGCTAATCCTCAGGTGGTGCAAACGGACATAGAAAAGGCAGTTCCTCTTGAAACTTGTTGATGATCACAACAATAGGAAGATCCTGAAAACCAGCCTCGAGAAATCGTGAAGATGATCTCTCCTCATAGCTACAGGACAATAGCGATCCCTCATCACCATCTTCATCTGCTCAAAACTAGTGACTTTACTTCGAGCGGTCCTCCACCAAGAATGAGCCTGATCCTTCAACAACGTCTATGCTATGTCGACTGGACGTCCCTCTGGGAAACCGATCGCCTCCATAGCAGAATCCAATCATCCTAGCCACAACTCCACCTCTAATCCAGTCTTTCCATGAAAGAAGGGACCATCATCTGATTGAAAGCCTTCAACCATAAGTCGGGTCTCGGCTCTCTCTTCTCAGCTGGTGCTCTAACAACCTCAACAGCTCTAGCAGGCGGGGCAACAACCCATGTAACTCTCTGTGAAACCTCAGCTGATCTCGCGGGAACTGGCGGTGTTGGTGCTGGTCCTCCGGTCCTGATAGCCTCCTCAACTCTCTGCACGTAGTCGCGATATTCATAAGCTTCAATGGATACTCGACCGGACTTGGTCGACTCTGCTTGCTATGCTCCGGACCTAGCGGTGGTCCCATTTCCAGCCTCAAGAACAACGCTCTCAACAAATTTCTCAACAAACGCCTCAGGAACAACGCTCTCAGCAAACGCCTCCGCGGAGGTAGTGGTGGTCGCCCGTACATCTATCCCAGACCGACAAGTTTAAAACAAAACCCCCTTCTGAAAACGTAGACCCCTTGCGCGTTCGGTTTATTTATCTATTTGACATTTAGAAGATTTTGAGTGCCATTGTTGCCAACCTAGAGCTCTGATACCATATTGTAACACCCCAAGTTTTGGGAACTTGAAGCGTTACGGGTTAGGAACTCATAATGGGTCCCGACCCTCAGAGTAGCAACGACACAACGGATCTTACAACAAGGAAAAAATAAATGAAAACCAAAACTTATAATAAAACCAAAGTTTTAACAAAGGAAAGCATAAAAGACTCGCAGTCGAGTTGAAAATAAAAGGAAAACAACAACTGAAATATAAACCCGATCCCGTCCTATAATGTACGGGAACCCCGGCTGACCACACCATCCGGATCACTCAGCAACACCTATATCCTACAAGGCATCTACAATATCGGTATAAACTGTTAGCTAACATTCTAGATATCAGAAAGACAATAAAGGCACAAACACACATAAGGTAAAGTAAACACATATCATGCTCACACTCAACCGGTTATTATATTTCATTAAGGTCAATCCCTTTACTAATTCAACTTAAGGTTGTTACACGAGAGTCGTTGCGATCTCGCCTCTGTCCCCTTTCATCAAAAGGAATAGAACGTATGCATCCTTTTGTCACCTATTGGACTGGTAGCAAGAGCACCTCCCAGTTTCCCCATTCTGAACTGGACAAGTGGTAACCACCCAGTTGTAATACACTTGGGTCAATTACGGTTATAAAGGTCAATCATAGTTCCGGTTATTAGTTATACCAATAAACAATGCAAACAAGCCAAAACAATAAAACTAATATACGGAATGCCGCTAAGTAAGTCCAAGGGAGTTACCTCACTCAAAGGTAACTCGCAGATCAAACAACAACTCAGTTTCCCGCAGGAAAGGGAGGAGGAATGTCTATTCACACAAGGTATGACGAATCAAGAACCGAAACGATTACTAGAAGTCTATTACTTTTAGTCTCGATGATCTCTAAGAGATCTCCACAAGCTAAGGTCTCAACATTAGTCTTAAGGATCAGGAAGGGTCAACAACATCAACAACAAACCAAAGAAAGGAACGAGGGAAGCAAGGGAAGGAAGTAGCTCTATAAAGACGGGAAGACTACAAGAGTAACCGTAGGGGCGGCTGGATGAACCGCGGGGGCGGCGCTGGGCAGATACGCTGGGGCTGCTCTAAGCAAGCGCGGGGGCGGTTTAGGGTTAGAAGGTGACGTCGGGCTTCCTTCTGATAACAACTGACAACCAAGGTACCAAGGCTCGATTCCTTGATCCAAACACGTCAAGACTCAACCAAGGGAGCCTGATAACAAGAACGAATCAACGACGGAACGATGCACAAGAATCAAGACTCAAACTTGATCCTGAATCAAGACTCAAACTTGATCCTTGGAGAAGAAGAAAAGAGAAGAATGAAGAAGAAAATGAAACAGAGGAGAAAGGCATGCAACGACTCATGAACGTGATGAAGAACTCAAAGAAGGAGACTTACACGTTCAACAAGGGAAGAAGGGAAGCAAGGTTGCATCTTCACGGTTGAAGAATGACATAAGCAAGAAACGGGAAAAAGAAGAGAAGACAATGTTTTATAGGAAAGGGGCGAAAAGATAGAAGGAAAGACGTTCTAGGGCTAGGAATAAGATAGGTAAGCCAGCCCATAAGATAGAAGATCGGATCTTCTATCTATGGAAGGAAGATGAAACGAACGAAAAACAGATCAGCGCGATCTGTGGCGAATCCGCAGGGGCGGTTCGTCTTGCCGCAGCTGCGGCCACTATCACCGCGGGGGCGGTGAAAACCAAAAACTGAATGTTATAGAGCCTTTGAAGTCACAAACACAAGCACCAAGGGAGCAAGATGCTGGCTGTGTGGGAAGATGAAATTATCAAGGGCAAAGTTACAACAATTACAACAACAACAACAACAACAACAACCGGAACTACAACAATTGGGGATCCAATCAAAATAATTCCGGTAACCCTTATTCCCATTTTGAAAAGGCTCTAAATCCACCTTCTTCTTCTACTTCTATTCCATTGAAGAGTCAAGTACCATCTTCAAGTTCAAGTCATCCACCCAAAGATAAGTTGGAAGAAATGATTGAAACCATGATGGGAAAGCTGAATGGGTTGGAGAATTCGGTTACTTCTATTTCTAAGGCACAAAAAGCCTTGGAAGATCAAGTGTTTATCAAGGCCGGAGAAGTTCCAAGAGATCAAGGGAAACTTCCCGAAAGAACGGAGAACAATCGAAAAGAACAAATAAATGTTATCACCACAAGAAGCGGAATACAAACCATTAATCCAATACCGAAGAATGTGGATAAAGGAAAGAAACCAATTATCGAAGAACCGGAACCAAGCAACAAGAAAAAAAAACCTGTCTATGTCCCTCCTCAAGCCTACAAACCACCTCTACCTTTTCCGAAATCTCGTGCTAGAGAACACATCGACAAACATTTCGGTAAGTTCGTTGATCTCATGAGAAAACTTCATATTAATATTCCTTTTATGGATGTCATTGTAGGAATGCCGGAATACGGAAAGTTCTTGAAGCAAATCCTTTCCAACAAGAGGACGTTAGAAGACATTGGAGAAGTATGGATGACCAAAAGGTCTTCCGAACTCATCCAAACAATGAAAGAAGAGATGCCACCAAAGCTAAGGGATCCCGGATCTTTCTGCGTCCCCATTGGCATTGGAAGAGTAACATACGAAGCTCTATGTGATCTTGGAGCAAGTGTGAGCATAATTCCTCTAGCTTTGTGCGAGAAAGCTGGACTTGGAACGGCAAAACCCGTCAATATGACTCTATATATGGTGGATAGGCCCATCACACATCCCTTGGGGATCCTAGAAGACAGTCCCGTCTTGCTAGGTAATTTTTACATTCCCATTGATTTTGTTGTTCTAAACATTCCTGCAGATCATCATGTTCTACTCATACTTGGAAGACCTTTCATTGAAACTTTGGATTGCATGGTGGATTACAAGAACGGAATACTCTCCTTCAATCTTGGAGAAGAGCATGTGAGGTTTCATCTTGCCTCAATGATCAAAGGACTAGCCATGGGGGAAGACATATTCAACACTTATGATGATAAAGAGGAATCAAGGGAAGAGGTAAGTTCTATCCTACTCAAATATCCACTTGAAAAGGTTGTTAGTTTATGCATTGTAGATGAAGGAGAGGAGGAGGATTGCAACATTGAAATCTGAGCATTAAGAACCTTGGAGGAAGATCCCAAAGCGGAGTTTGAATACTAGAAGAAGCTACGGAAAAAGTTGAAAAAATCAACTCACTACAGGAAAATTGACCGATTTTCTTGGATAAAAAATATTAATTCAACCGATTTTTCTAATGTCGATTGTAAAATCAAATAAAAAATCGACCCACTTGAAAAATTAGCCGATTTTCCTGATACTTCTACAACTTCTCCGGAATCAATTGCAAGCGTTCTTGGATGCAACAACACACCTCCTTCGACTTTAGAGCTTCCCCAATCACCTTTCCAGGTCAGAACTCATCTACTAAGGATCCTTCAACCTTGGAATTGAAACCTCTCACTTCACATTTAAGGTATGCATTCCTAGGACCAAACTCTACATATCCGGTTATTGTAAGTGCCAATTTAACGTAAGATGAACTTAATAGATTGATGCATGAATTAAGACTACAAAAGAAAGTTGTAGGTAACACTATTGATGTTCTTGTTGGCATTAAACCTTCTTTATGTATGCAAAATATTTTGATGGAAGATAACCACAAGACTTCACGAGAGCCTAAAGACGGTTGAATCCGATCATGAAAGAGGTTGTGAAGAAGGAAATTCTTAAGCTTCTTGATGGAGGAATTATCTTCCAAATTTATGATAGCAAGTGGGTGATCCCCTTTGATATAGTTCCGAAGAAGGGATGAATGACCGTTGTAACTAACAAAAACAACGAACTCATTCCTACAAGAACAATGGCGGGATAGAGGATGTGCATTGATTATCGAAAGCTGAACGTTGCAACGAGAAAGGATCACTTCCCTCTTCCTTTCGTCGATCAAATGATTGAAAGGTTAGCACAACACTCTCACTTTTTCTATTTAGATGGATATAGTGGTTTCTTTCAAATTCCCATTCATCCCGATGATCAAGAGAAGACTACATTCACATGCCCTTAGGGTACGTTTGCCTATAGAAGGATACCATTCGGACTTTGCAATGCACCAACCACCTTCCTAATATGCATGATCTCCATCTTCTCCGAATACATTGAGAATATCATGGAGGTTTTTATGGATGATATTTCAGTTTATGGTTCTTCTTTTGATGATTTTCTAGCTAATCTTTCTCTAGTTCTTTAAATATATGAAGACACTAACCTTGTCTTGAATTGGGAGAAGTGTCACTTTATGGTTAGCGAAGGCAATGTTTTAGGACACATGGTTTGTAGCCGCGGAATTGAAGTGGATAGAGCTAAGATCGAGACCATTGAGAGACTACCTCCGCCAACTTCGGTGAAAGGAGTAAGAAGTTTCTTTGTTCACGCAGGTTTCTATAGGAGATTTATTAAAGACTTTTCTAAGATTTCGAAACCATTGACTAACCTACTAATGAAAGATATGGTTTTTGAGGTTTCGAAGGATTGTCTAGATGCTTTCTACAGGATTAAAGAAGCCTTAATCTCCGCTCCTATAATTCAGCCACCGGATCGGAACCTTCCCTTTGAGATCATGTGCAATGCTAGTGATGTAGCCGTAGGAGCGGTACGTGGGGAAAAGAAGGATGGACGCACTTATGCCATCTATTACACTAGCAAGACGCTAGATGAAGCTCAATTAAACTACGCTACAACGGAAAATGAGCTATTTTTCGAGAAGTTTCGTTCTTACCTTGTGCGATCGAAAGTGATCGTTTACACCAACCACGTAGCAGTCCGCTACTTGCTCACAAAAAAAGATGCGAAACCACGGATTATTAGATGGATCCTCCTTCTACAATAGTTTGACTTAGAGTTCCGTGACAATAAAGGATCCGAGAACTCGGTGGCGGACCATCTAAGCCAACATCCACATCTAACAAGCAAGGAAAAGGATATACCTATAGATGAATCCTTTCCGGATGAGCAACTCCATGAAATCAAGGAATGCTTTCAAAAAATCTCAAGAGCTAACAAACCTTGGTATGCTGATTTCGTTAATTATTTGGTTTGCCAAGAAATACCTCCAAACTTATCATATGCACAACAGGAAACGTTCTTCAAGGATGTCAAGCAATACTATTGGAATGAACCTCTCCTCTTTAAGAGAGGTCTGGCCGGAATGATTAGAAGATGCATTCCGGAAGATGAAGTGAAAAGCGTTATCTGACATTGTCATTCACTACCTTGTGGTGGACATGCTAGTTCACACAAAGCTAGCGTTAAGGTACTGCAATTCGGTTTCTTGTGGCCTACTCTATTTATAGATGTGCAAAAATTTGGTGTTGCTTGCGATGCTTGTCAAGGAACAGGGAAAAAATCAAGGAGGAACGAAACGCCTCTTAACAACATTCAAGAGGTTGAGATCTTCGACAAATGGGGAGTGGATTTCATGGGACCATTCCCATCTTCTTGCAGTAATCGATACATACTTCTAGTTGTGGATTAAATTTCAAGATGGGTTGAAGCGATCGCTTCTCCCACTAATGATGCTATGGTGGTAGTGAAGTTCTTTAATAGAACGATCTTCCCAAGATTTGGGACGCCCCGAACCATCATTAGTGACAGAGGAACGTACTTTACTGCCCGTGAGTTTGAAACTCTATTGTCTAAGTATGGGTTTACCAACAAGATCGCCACTCCTTACCATCCTCAAACAAGTGGGCAAGTAAAGATCTCTAATAGAGAAATCAAGAGTATTTTGGAGAAAACCGTCTCTAGAACAAGGAAGGATTGGTCACGTAAGCTGGATGATGCGCTTTGGGCGTATAGGAACGCTTTCAAGACTCCCATAGGTACTACACCTTACAACCTTGTATATGGGAAATCTTGTCATCTTCCGGTGGAGTTAGAGCACAAGGCATATTTGGCAATCAAATGACGTACCTTCGACTTAAAAGAGGCTAGAGAGAAGCGCCTATTAGACATCAATGAGCTAGAAGAGATCTGTCTAAATGCCTATGAGAATGCACGGATCTACAAAGAAAGAACGAAGAGGTGGCACGATAAGCACATCATTCCGAAAGAGTTGAAAGAAGGAGATCTCATCCTTTTCCTCAACTCTAGACTCCGGCTATTTCCAGGTAAAATTAAATCTCGTTGGTCTGGACCTTTCGTAATCAAACAAGTCTTTTCCCATGGTGTAGTTGAAGTATGGAGTGAGAAAACCGGAAGTTTCAAGGTCAACGGTCATCATTTGAAGAAATATGCACCGGAAATGCCGGTTGAGGACATTGCTACCGTCCTTCTTAAGTAATCATGGAGGGAGATAGATTCATCTAGCGACCTTAAATCAACCGGTTCTTGGGAGGCAGCCCAAGGTATTTCTATGTCTTTTCTCTTTTCTTTTAGTTTAGATTAGATTAGTTTTGTTTCTTTTTCGTTGGTGCGCTCCGGTTTTTCTTGTGTCATCAATGATAGAAACTAGGAACTATCTCAAGGAGCAACGTAAGATCGAGATCTTAATAGAAAAGGATTAAAGAAGTGGCAGTGAGAAAGAATTAAGAGAGAAAAAGAACAAAAATCGGATCATGAAGGAAGATCAATCAATTTATTAAAGATAATTCAATTTATTGAACCGATTTGAGCCATGTCGTAGCTGAAATCGGATGAAAATCGGTTCATTGAGAAAAATCGGTCAATGTTGCCTTATTGGTGATGGATTTGAAGAAAATCAGGCCAATAAAAAAATCGACCCAGAAAATCAACCGATTTTCTTCACAAAACTCAGAACGTATAAAGAGCCCATGTCGTCTTCTTCTTCACATCTTCAACACTTCTTCTCTTCTATTCCATGACAAAGCAAGGGCGACTACTACCCTCACACCTCGATTCTTCATTTCCTAATCATTTTCGCTCCGTCTTGAGCCAAAACCGAAGTTCTCAAAGAGATAAAGAAAATTCAAGCAACGAAAAGCTCGGAAAATCAACGAATCATCCGGATTTCAGGTTTTTTTTATCCGAACCCTAACTAAATCACCTTGATTAGATTTGTGCATTTGGAGTGTTGGATTGTTGAAATTGTTGTGCTTAGTAGCCTAGGAATTGTCTGAGGAGGCTATTTAAGGTGTTTGTTTGAACAGAACTTTACAAAATCGATCAATTCAACATCACAATCCAAAAATCGGACCATCCTAGAGAAATTGGTCGATTTACAGTGAAGAACAACCCGATTTTTGCCTTCTAAGATGGATAATTTGCGTAGATCAACTCGTACCTTGCTGTCTCAAAGGGGATCTTCTTCCCAATCCTCTCAACCTTCTCCACAACCACAACCAAGGGTTCCAATCATCCAAGAAAACTTCAAGCATCGGTATGATCGTCTTCTCACTTGATCTATCATCCCGCCTCGTTTTTTAATGCTTGATGAATTAGTTGAACTACATATTAGAGATGATATAGATTGGATGATTGAGTTAACTGGTTTGTCGGAGTTTGATAGGATTGGAGAGGATGCTTATGAAGATATTACCCTAGCATTCCTAAGTTCTTTCAAGCATGATCCTGTGGAGTGGAATGTGACCTTTAGATTATCAAACAAAAACTATTCCTTCTCTATTGCTATGTTTGGGAACTTGTTTGGATTCCCGGCCTCTTCCACAGGTACATTCCCTCACATAGTGAGTGCAAGTACTTTTTTGGAGAGCATCTCGATTGGAGAGGAGGAAAAGGATCATTGGAGGCCAGGAAACTCAAAGGAAAAGAGCATATATAACCTCTCATTCAAACTCGCTCACCGGATCCTTAGTGAGTCGATATTCGCAAGAACTGAGACTCCGCAAAAGGTAAAGGCGGACGAGCTATATATACTCTATTGTATGACCAAGGGGACAATTCCCGACTACGCCATCATGCTATCCGACAACTTAGGAAAGATTGCCAACAAATCTGAAAGACATGTTTGTGATGGAGGTCTTGTGACCTATGTGGCTAAGGCATTGGGAGTTGATTATTCGGCTTGTACTTTAGCAGTAGAAGCACAACCCTTAGGCCTTCAACGACTTATTTCTAGAGGGGTCATTGTCCCTAGAGGGCAAGGCACCCTCCATGTAGTCATGCCATGGGATAGAACTCCGAAGGATATTGTTTGGAAGAGTGCTTATACCATTAGGAGCCAATACTATTAGAAGGAGGGTTTTGAGTACTTTAGTAATGAGGAGGATACTGAGGAGGATGCTGAGACCGTTGAGGGTTATCCTATTGATGAGCATGTCCCGGCTGGGGGTATGCTAGAATTAGAGAGCGGTAGAGACACGGACGTTATGGACACCGATACTCATGGCGCATGACCTAGTAGAGCTCCAACGAGTTCATAGCTGGAGGAGCTCTTGGACAGCACAAGGTGCTGTTGAGACCACCCCAACGGTCGGTTTCACATGCATCTCGGCACGGGAGCTGGTGCAGAGGAGACTACTCTAATTTCTATGCAGAGCTGAGAGCATTGAGGATGAGCGTTAAGGGACTTCGTATTGAGTTTCAAGAGTTCCGCTCCGAGGTGCGAGCCCCACACTCTTCATGTGAGGGAACAGTGGAGTGACCTCTACCACCATACCTTTGGAGGGTGGGTTCTATGATCCTTCAGCTCCGAGATTTCAATATCTACCACCACTGCAGGATTGAGCTACTCGTCATTTTACATTGTAAGTATTATTCTCCATCTTGTGCTTGAGTTTTCACATTGGGGAAAATGTGAGATTTAAGTATGGTGTTGGGGCTCTTGCAATCTTTTCATATGTCACACGTTTATTTATGTTGCATTGCACTTTCGATTTTGGGTTTGTAGTAACTCTTGCCACACGTTTCCTTTTAGACATTACATTGCATTTCATTTATTTTTGAAAACCCAAATAAATTGAAAATTTTTAAAAAAATTTATGTGCTTGTAAAAACAGATATGATCTCAATGATGATAATTTTGTATGTAAATTGGGAAAATAAGACTTGTATGTTGAGATTTAATTATGGCATATGTAGACTTAAATACCATATTTGAAATTATATATGATTTCTATGCTATTAGATGTCTTGATAAAATTGACAAATAATGGTCGAAACCGTTTAATAAGTTCTTATACATCATATTGGAATGATTGAGGCGCTTCGATTTTCATTTCTTTCTTTTTCTTATCCACGTTGAACACCTCAAATGTATTATTTGTCTTCCCTTTACCTTTTTTGGGAATTAGGAAGCATGCTATTGTGAAGCGTTGTGAAGTTCCTGTGAAAAGTGAAGTGTGTTAAAGTATAGAAAGTAGGTTTGGGGAAGTCAATCATGATGATGAGTAAATTGGCACCATTCACATAGCCGGGTGTTTATGTCTTGTCAAAGTCAGATTGAGCGATAATCCTAACGAGTCATGGTATGTGCATCACAGTTTGAGGCACCTCGAGAAATTGAGGCTTGCTGATCTCCAAGGCTTCGGTTATTGTGCACTTCTACCCATGTTCTCAAAGTGAAACTAAATTGAAAGAATAAAAAGTGAAGTTTCTTATTTTCGGTGGTTGTGAAGAAGTTCAAATTATGGAGTTTATTTCCTTATTTCCGTATTTATCACCCCATATGCTATACATTCCCACCCCTGTGATACATTTCTTTGGCCTTTACAATGAAAGACCTTGAGACCTTTATGCACATGTTTAAGGCTTTAATGGTTTAGATTTGTTTTCTTATGATTATCTCTACATCCTTTACCATAAATTTCATGTATATTTTTGGACACAGTTGTTCTTGTCTTTTCATGCTATGATTCTATTAATACATACATTATCTCCCTTTACCTTAAAACATCACGCTGAGTGTGATCCATGATTAAGAAGCACATTACAAAAAAGAGTTTTTGTTTTTAAGCATTATATAATTCACATCATCTTATATGCTAGATTTGAACCTTGCTTGGGGACAAGCAAGAGGCAAGTATGGGGTATTTTGAAGACATGAATAATATGCTATCATATTCATGCATATTACGAGTATATCACCTCAGTTTCACATACATTTGATGACAATTGCGTGTCTTTAAGTTCATATTCACATACATTTCGAGAATAGAGGTCTACATGCGTTATTTATGTAATTGTAGGTAAAACGGTGGAATTTTGGTGCGGAAATGGATCAATATCAAGCATGACATCATAAAGGATCATGAGGAAGCCTTAAAGATAGGAAAATATATGATAATTTATCACACAAGAAGATAGAAGACGGAATTAAAAGTTAACACACTCAAAGGAAGAAAACCGGGTCAATATTTATAAGAGATCAACCGATTTTCTCACAAATGTCCCGAGTTCTATCTTTAGATCGACCAATCCAGAGTAGGATTATACACAAGATCAAGATGTGAAACCCTAGTTCTCTCCTATAAATAGAGGACGTCTCACCACATCTAAAATCATCCAATCTCATTCAATTACAAGTGAAGAAGCATCAAGGAAACCCTAGGAGGATTGAAGTCCAAGATCGAAGCAAGAAAGTCGTTCTTGAAGTTTTATTAGTTTTTCTTATTATTTTGTCATTGTGAACACAAGATTGGAGTTTGTTTTGAGTCTTTAGTTTGTTTTTGAGAGTTTAAACCATTGTTCAAGGATTATTTCATTTTATTTCAAGATTTCAAGATTTCTTTATTTTCTTGATTCAGTCCCTTTCTTGATTTTCATAATGTGTGTTATTGGCTAAAACCCTTGTGATTCTAGGGTTATTGGTTAAAATTTATGGTTAAGATGATGATAGAATTAACCTCACGTCGAGGTTGGACCTTGAGAGTTGGGTTTTGGCAGAAGCAAAAAATCGCCCTGTTCTTGGTAGAAAATCGACCGATATTCATTCAAGAACAACCCGATTTTCTCTTTTGTCTTACCTATCATGCTTTATCCTCAAACTAAAGTTATAGGTTGCTTAAACGCTAGCCTTGTTTAACCTTTCTAACCTATATCCGAGTGTGGACAGAGAACTACCCGGTGATTCCTTTTCTTGGTTGCCAACGATTACAAGATCTAGGTAATAGAGGATTCAAAACCCTCTATTATGGTTGAGTGTGCCATAGCCTTTACCTTTGTGAGTTAACGTGATTCCCTTGGGTTTAGTGTTTGGTTTGAGAGTATAATCCTTCCTTTAGAACCTCTATCTTATCGAGACTAATCATCCTTTATTTAGAGTCTTGGGGTTGAGATAAGTGGGTGATGGAGACTTAACCGTACATTATCCTATTTTAGAACATATTTCCTTTGCAATCCCATCTCTGTCCATATAATGTTTAGAAATCTTGAATCGAAAATCACAATCGGATACCTTGATCTCTAGAATCCTTTTTCCCAATTATTACACATATCTTTTCTTTTGTCTTTTATATTTGCATTAATTTACTTTGCTAGATTGCCTTTAACGATTCTGATTTCTCCAAATCCTTGTGATCGACCCTGGAGTATTTGTCGTTGCTACGATTGATCCGTACTCTACGAGTTTGCATATCGTTAAGGTTTATATTTTAGGTTATTAATTTTAAGACTTTTTTGCACACACATTTTGGAGCGAACAACATCCCATCCGGGCCTCTCTTGAACAAAAGAGGCTCGTTTTAATAGTAGTTCCATACTTCCTTGAAGAACTTTTTCCTTTGAGTGTAGGACAAACCGGGCGGGAGCTCTTCAGACACCAAGTAATACACTATGTTGGCAAACTATGGCTCGTTCACCCTCGAGACTTGGAGTAGGCACTCCTCTATCACATGTAGTTGCTCATCCGAAAAGGAGTTATCAATTCGGATATCACTATTCTCAATAACAACGGGGGACAACCGGCTAAGGTGATCCGCTCCCGAGTTCTCGGTTCCCTTCTTGTCACGGATTTCGAAGTCAAACTCTTGAAGAAAAAGTATCCACCTAATGAGATGAGGTTTTGCATCCTTCTTTGTGATGAGATATCGGATTGCCGCATGGTCCGTGTAAACAATCACTTTTGCACCACAAGGTAGGAACGAAATTTCTCAAAAGCATAGACCACCGCCAGCAACTCCTTTTCAGTTGTACCATAGTTGAGTTGGGCCTCATCTAGCATCTTGATAGTGTAATAGAAGGCATGAGCAATCTCATCCTTATTTTGTCCAAGCACGGCCCCAACCGCTACATCGCTTACATCATACATCACCTAAATGGTATGCTCCAATCCAGATGATGAATGATAGGCGCGGAGATCAAAACTTCCTTTAACATACAAAAGGCATCAAGACATTCCTTCGAGAAAACAAATTCAACATTCTTCATTAGTAGGTTAGTAAGAGGCTTAGAAATCTTAGAGAAATCTATAATGAATCTCCGGTAGAAACCGGCATGACCTAAAACTCTTCTTACCCCCTTTACCGAAGTAGGTGGAGGCAACTTCTCAATTGTCAATCTGGGCCCTATCAACCTCAATACCTAGGTTGGAGACCAAGTGTCCCAAAACTATCCCTTCACTAACCATGAAGTGGCGCTTCTCCCAATTTAAAACATGGTTTGTGTCCTCAGATCTTTGCAAAACTAAAGACAAATTAGCTAAGCAATCATCAAAAAAGGAATCATAAACAGAGAAATCATCCATAAACACTTCCATGATGTTTTTACTATACTCGGAATAATATGGCCATCATCTATCTTTGAAAAGTATCGGATGCATTACACAACCCAAATGGAATTCTCCTATATGCAAAAGTACCTTAAGGACAAGTAAATGTAGTTTTCTCTTGGTCATCGGGGTGGACTTGGATTAGGAAAAACCCACTATAACCATCTAAGTAGCAAAAGTGTGAATGTTGAGCTAATCTCTCTATCATTTGGTCGATGAAAGGAAGAGGGAAGTGATCCTTCCTAGTAGCTACATTCAACTTCCTATAATATATGCACATCCTCCAACCCGTAACCGTCCTAGTAGGGATTAACTCATTGTTCTTATTGGTCACTACGGTCATACTAGTCTTATTACGAACAACATGCACGGGACTAACCCACCTACTATCCGAAATCGTGAATATGATTCCCGCATCTAGCAACTTAAGAACCTCTTTCTTCATTACCTCTTTCATGATTGGGCTTAGTCTTCTTTGAGGTTCAATTGAGGGTTGATAGTCATCTTCCATCAAAATTTTATGCATGCACAAAAAAGGTTTAATTCCAATAATATCATCAATGGTATAACTAAGAGCTTTTCTATGCAATTTCAATTCAGTCAACAATCTATCAAGCTCAATATCATTCAAATTAGCATTCACAATCACAAGATAAGTGGAATTTGATCCAAGGAAAGCATATTTCAAATGAGAAGGAAGAGGTTTCAATTCAAGTTTCGAAAGACCTTTTTCAAGTGCGTGTGATCCTTCCAAATATAGCTTGAGGTGATTCCACGGGCATTAAAGACTCATCATTACACATTGATTCTCTCTCACAGATTATTGGATGAGTTTCTTGAGGTCCAGAAACTTCGGGCCGCTCTGGAAAATCTCGACCACGGAAATGACCACGGATGCTTTCGACTTCAAAAACCTCGGTGGAATTAATTAAATTAATTAAAACCTCGTCCGCGGTTTCTTCAGTTTGACTGAGATCAATAACAACTTTTGTCCTTTCTTCGAGCACTTCAAACTCATCCCTTCTTTCTTCCTATGCCTCTAGACTTCGGACTTTGGCATTGCAACTTTCTTCAATCCCTTCTTCCATGATGCTCATACTTGGAATCTTCTCAAGAGGATCCTTGATCAAGATTGAGCTTATATTAGCATGTATTATAGTCTATATTTTGGGATTGGTTTAGACATTTTATCTTCATAAATCTGCATGTATGGATGTATATTCTTTCATTATATTGTTGTTTTTTCTACCTTTACGGGAATCGAGGTCTACACGTAGTTTCGCTGTAATTGTAGGGAAAATGGCACGTTTTTTACCAAAATGGAGCCAAGGAAGCTAAGGAGTCATGTGAGCTACATTCTGGAGCATTGAGGAGTCACAGGAAAATCTCAGGAAGCATGGAAATGATTTAGAGGATTGATTTTGGACCAGATTCAAGATGATTTACATTCAGCTGAGACTCACCTCGGTCAGTTACAGTACCACCTCGGCCGAGGTGATCTTGAGGAGCGTCCCGACCGAGGCGAACACCCTGCCGCCGGCGAGATCTTTTTTTTTTGCTGAGATCTTCTATTTTTGGAAGGAGAATATCATATATTTTTGGCTGGAATTCTGGAAAGAAGATATTATATTTGGCTGATTTATTTTGAGACATATGGATATATTTTATAGGAAATTATCTTTTTAAGATATTATTATCTTTGGAAGATAATTCTCCTATATATATAGGCTGATTTTCTACAATTCAGTCATCTTCGGATCAAGGATTTTCTGGAGGATTTTCAGAAGAGTTTGAAGGAAGAGTTGAAGGAAGTTTGAAGGTTGAATTTCAAGGAAGGAAGGAATCATAGTTCAAGTTGTCTTTTGAAGGAGTTTGTAAGATATTCTTAGATTGCTTTTGGTTTTGTTGTCTTTTGTGATTGTGAATTGAGGAACGCTGATTTGTTGTTTGTTTGATTCAGTTATTGAGACCTTTACCTTAAGGTTTTCTTGTTTGAATATTGATTCCTTTCTAATATATTTGATTATTGTTATCATGATGATTGTTGGCTAAGTTTCTTATGCAATTCTAGGGTGATTGGCTGAAAGTTGTGGGAAAGACGATGATAGAATGATCTTAATCCCAGCAGGACCCTGAAAGCTGGGGTCTTTACCTTAACCGTAGAACACCTCGGTCAGTCATTGAACATCTCAGCCGGGATGGAATTTAACTGAATGAGGTGAACCTTTCTTGGATCTTATCCGAGTTTAAGGTTTCTGTTTGCCAAATCCTATCCTTGTTATACCTTTCCTGGTTGAACGCAAGCCTAGGATGAGATTTACCTGGTGATTTCTTTGTTTGTCTACCCAAGATCATGAGTGATAGGTAATAAAGGTTTATCCTTTATTGGGGTTTGAGTGTGCCTTCATCCCATCTTTATGAGTTAGCTGAGACTTACCCGGTAAAAGTTGATTCTATCCCCTTAAATCTCAGTTTTTAATCGTTTTCCACGATTCTTGGCTCGATTACAACGGAGGAAGCAAGAGGATCAGTTTCCAAGCATCAAACAGCAAGGAAAATGCTCCAAATCTGCAACAGTTGGGTATTTCGTTCCAAAACCCTAACCTCTTCTTCTTTTACTAATTTCGCACAGATTTGGCTTTGGTTACTGTTGTTTGTTGTTGAAAAAGATATAAGTAACCCTTAGGAAGCTTTTGGTAGTGATTTGGGGGAAAAGAACTTACAACTTCAGATAGTGCATAAGAACAGCGCTTCGCCTCGGTCCAGTCGGTTGTGTCTCGGCCGAGGTGTTCTCATGTCAACCGAGGTGTTCTTTATCCAGAAAAATGAGTAATAGATATGATCGCTAGTTGTTCTTGAGAGAAAAACCTAGTAGTTCCCACCAGCCTTCTCCTTCTTCTGCTTCATAGTATGCTATTCCGGTGATCCACGAGCGACACCAGACGGACTATGATCGTATTTGCGGGTGTCCGATCGTTGCCCCGCGTTTTCTTGATATTTCTGCCTTCTAGTGCCTTGATGTGGCGGAGAACTCGAGGAAGATGATCTCCATGGTAGGGCTGGAGGAGTTCATGGATGTTAGAGCGCCGGCTTATCTGGAGTCGACTATGGAGTTTGTGTGCTCGGTGACATACGTGCCGGAGCGCAATGGGATCAAGTACCGGTTGCTGAACTGGGATTATGTGGTGCCCATGGATCAGTTTAGGGAGATTTTCAGCTTCCCTACTCCGACAGTTATTGATTTTCCTTCCCGAGCTGTAGCTCGAGATTTCTGGGGCGAGATAGCCCACGTGACTGATTACAGTGATAGGTGGAGACCCGAAGATTCCCGGGAGCGCATCATATTCCATCTTGCTTTCCGTCTTGCTCACAGAATTTTTAGTGAGACTCTTTTGGTGTGTACTGAGACGCCCTAGAAGGTCCGACAAGGGGAGTTGTTGAGCTTGTTTTGTATGGTCACAGGAGGAGTTCCTCATTTTGCTGGTATGCTAGCTGAGGACTTGCACATGATCAAGGGCAAGTCGAAGGGAGATATCTGTTGTGGTGGGTTGGTGACCCACATCGCTACTACTATGGGTCTAGATCTTTCAACATGTATACTGGTTGCAGCTGCGAAGCTTCTGGGATTGCAGGATATGATCACGAGACGTATTCTCGTCCCTCGTGGCCTTGGCACGCCTTACGTTGCCATGCCTTGGGAGACGATTGCACCACAGGGCATTTTGTGGTCATCTCAATTCTCTATCTTTGACCGTCACTACTGGCATGTTGCCTAGTTTCCTTACATGCAGGATGCAAGAGGCGTTGCTGTTGATTATGATAATGAGGGTTATGATGGAGGAGGTCCATGAAGACCGGTACTGATATCGGCGGCCCTAGTGTTCCCGTTGTCGATCTAGACGATGAGGCGACGGAGGAGGAGACAACAGCACCACCACCACCACCACCTCAGCGCAGATCCCGTCGCAGATTCAGATATCCCGAGGCTCACTAGAGGATTGATGATCTCACGGACCAGATGATTGACGCCTACGCAGCCTTGACAGTCGACATGTCCGAGCGCTTTGCTGACCAGCGCCGAGATATTGAGGGTTGGACGCATAAGATGTTGGAGAACCAGCATTATTAGCGTCGGATGATGGAGATCCAGCATCAGCAAATTATGGGCTATCCATTTGACCCATCCCAGCACCCTTACATTCCACATCCACCACCGCCAGCTAACGAGGACTAGAGTTTTATGGATTTCTTATCTTTATTTATGCAGTTCAGCTAGGTCTGGTGAGTATCCTGTTCTTTAGACTTATATTTGACCCATTGGGACAATGTGTCCCAAGTATGGGGTATTTGGATGTATTACTTGACTTATGTGATTGGGTTGTATGAATCTTATGGATATTATTGTCTTATTTGGCTCTATGTGTTTATTTGTCATTACATGCATACATACAGGTTATTGCTTGAGAAAAAACGTCAAAAACTGGTTTGAAAAATGTTTTTATGACCTCGACTGGGAAGTTCATGGCCGATCGAGGATGAACACCTCGGATGACGCCAGAACACCTCGACCGAGGTGGGTTTTTAACTGAGAGTTTTCGAAACGTTTTGTGCTTCTTCTATGGATATGACCTCAATGATGATATTGTTTGCATATTGTTTTTTAAATCTTTATATGCTCGAAAGGTTTTATAATATGTTTAAGTTGCAAAAAGCTTTGTTTGAAGTTTTAGCATGTTTAATACTTTGTTTTTATCAAAATTATGTTGGATTTGAAGGTTGATACCACATGATGAGTTCTATCACATTCTTCCTGGGATGATTAAGGCAATTTATTCTCTTCTCTTCTTCTTCTTGATCATGTTTAGCCCCTCATATACATATTTGCCTCCCTTTACCTATCCGGGAGTTTGGAAGCTAGCAAAGAAAAGCAAGTGAAAGTGAAGTTGAGATGTTGGCTGAAAGTGTTAGAAAGAAACAACTAGGTTAGGGGAAGTCAATCATGATGATGAGTAACTCGGCACCATTCACATAGTCGGGTGTTTGTGTCTTGCCAAAGTCGGATTGAGCGATATTCCTAATGGGTCATGGTATGCGCATCAAGGGTTTGAGGTATCTCGAGAAATTGATGATTGTTGATCTCCTAGGCTTCGGTTATTGTGCACCTCTATCCATGCATCCCAAAAAGTAAAGTAAAATAAGCAAAGCTTATTGGTGGAAGATGTTGTGATTCAAAGAAAGTGAAGTAAGATCCTATTCCCGGATTCTAGCACCACATACCCTATATACATCCCACCTTGACACATTTCTTGACCTCTTTTGGAAGCCCTTGAGACCTCGAGCTTGTTGATTGACTTTGTGGTTTAAACTGGATTATACATGATTGATTTCGATGATTATGATTTATTATGCATTCTATGATTTTATGCAAAGAAGAACAACTTTCTTATATCTATAAAATGTTTTGATCATATCTTGATTTTATTTGCCATGAAGCATTCTCTTAGGGTGATCTATAAGTGAAGCATGCCACAAAAGGTTTTGAAATGTGTTTCATTGATCTTTCTAACTTATAATCCATTCTATCTTGTATCTAAGATTTGGAACTTGCTTGGGGACAAGCAAGGGACAAGTATGAGGTATTTTGATAGCATGTATTATAGTCTATATTTTGGGATTGGTTTAAACGTTTTATCTTCATAAATCTGCATGTATGGATGTATATTCTTTGATTATGTTGTTGTTTTGTCTACCTTTGTGGGAATCGAGGTCTACACCTTGTTTCGTTGTAATTGTAAGGAAAATGGCACGTTTTGGACAAAAATGGAGCCAAGGAAGCTAAAGAGTCATGTGAGCTACATTCTGGAGCATTGAGGAGTCACAGGAAGATCTCAGGAAGTATGGAAATGATTTAGAGGATTGATTTTGGACCAGATTCAAGATGATTTACATTCAACTGAGACTCGCCTCGGTCAGTTACAATACCACCTCGGCCGAGGTGATCTTGAGGAGCGTCCCGACCGAGGCGAACACCCTGCCGCCGACGAGATCTTTATTTTTGGTTGAGATCTTCTATTTTTGGAAGGAGAATATCATATATTTTTGGCTGGATTTCTAGAAGGAATATATTATATTTGGCTGATTTATTTTGAAAGATATAGATATATTTTCTAGGAAATTATCTTTTGAAGATATTATTATCTTTGGAAGATAATTCTCCTATATATATGGGCTGATTTTCTACAATTTAGCCATCTTCGGATCAAGGATTTTCTGAAGAGTGTGAAGGAAGAGTTGAAGGAAGTTTGAAGGTTGAAGTTCATGGAAGGAAGGAATCATAGTTGAAGTTGTCTTTTGAAGGAATTTGTAAAATCTTCTTAGATTGCTTTTGGTTTTGTTGTCTTTTCTGATTGTGAATTGAGGAACGCTGATTTGTTGTTTGTTTGATTCAGTTATTGAGACATTTACCTTAAGGTTTTCTTGTTTGAATATTGATTCCTTTCTAATATACTTGATTATTGTTATCATGATGATTGTTGGCTAAGTTTCTTATGCGATTCTAGGGTGATTGGTTGAAAGTTGTGGGAAAGACGATGATAGAATGATCTTAATCCCAACAGGACCCTGAAAGCTCGGGTCTTTACCTTAACCGTAAAACACCTCGGTCAGTCATTGAACATCTCGGCCGGGATGGAATTTAACTGAATGAGGTGAACCTTTCTTGGATCTTATCTGAGTTTAAGGTTTCTGTTTGTCAAATCCTATCCTTGTTATACCTTTCCTGGTTGAACGCAAGTCTAGGATGAGATTTACCTGGTGATTTCTTTGTTTGTCTAACCAAGATCATGAGTGATAGGTAATAAAGGTTTATCCTTTATTGGGGTTTGAGTGTCCCTTCATCCCATCTTTATGAGTTAGCTGAGACTCACCCGGTAAAAGTTAATTCTATCCCCTTGGGTGTTGTGTTGGTTTGAGATTATAGTTCATTTCCTTAGTACCTTGAGACTTACCCGGTAATATGAGCTTTGGTTTGGGATAGTGAGTAGTAAGACTTACCCGGTGATCTATTCCCACCTTAGAAACACCTTCCCTTTGCAAACCTCAACTTTGTCCTTGTTATCTTTTGAGATCTTGGGTCGGAACCACAACTAGATGCTTTAATCTCTAGAATCCACATTCCCTTTATATGACTTTTATTTCATCTTTGATTGCTTTAATTTGTGGTTATTAGTTATTTGAAAATCTGATTTCCGATCTTTGTTTCACCATAGTCCCTGTGTTCCACCCTTGAAAGTTTTGCTTTTATTACAATTGATCCGTACATTGCGGGTTCGCATATTGTTCAAGCATACTTCTTGGGTTATAAATATTAAAGCTTGCACACACCTTTTGGAGCGAACAAGTTTTTGGCGCCGTTGCCGGGGACTTGGTCCAGACCAAGTTTGGTTTCGATTGTCTTTCGTGGCTATTGACCTTGTTGCTTTTGATCACTTTACTTGAGTGTTTTCGCAGGATCTTTCCTTAGGTTTATGCGAAGAACTCGTGTTGGAAAGGAAATCGTACCCTACGATCCCGAACCAGAAAAGACCAACAAGAGAAGATTAAAAGAAGCTAAGATGGCCAATCAAGACAATCACGATCTTGAAACCGAATTGAAGGAGGCATTGGAACAGCTACGCCTCAGTAAGGAAGAACTGCAGCGAGAGAAAGACGAGACTCGCGCGAGAACAGAAGATATTGAAGCAGATATGGCCGCTCTAAGGGCCCGGTTTCTGCCTCGACCGATCCTAGATCCTCGACCGAGGTAAGACCCAGGTCATATTGCCCCGGCCCAAATACACCCACCACCTCGGATGCCTATCCGATATGTTCTTTTTGCTGGAGTTTCACAAACCCTAGGGCAGAGGATGGACCCCAATCAGCAAGTCAAGCGTCCAAGAGTCAACCTAGGTGATCCAGTTGAGCATGATTATGAACTTCGACTGCAAGTTCTAACCATGATTCGACAATGTCAATTTGGAGGTTTGAAGAGAGAGTCTCCACATCAGCATTTGCAAAACTATGAGATTCTGATGGAGACTTTGAGACCTTCAAGAGTGGAAAATAACAATCACAAGTTAAGGCCTTTCAATTTCTCCTTGAAAGACAAGGCGCTTGCTTGGTATCAATCTCTTTCGGCCGGAAAAATCAACACTTGGGAAGAGATGACGACGGAGTTTTTTACTAAGTTCTTTCCTCCCTCTAAGACCGCTGAATTGAGGGGAAAGATCAATACTTTTATTGTGAAGGGCAAGGAGAGTTTGTCCAAGTCATGGGAGAGATTCAAGGATCTTCTATTGGATTGCCCACATCATGGGATTCCAAAGATCAAGTTGCTGGAAATTTACTTCAAGGGTTTGGATGGAGATACTCAATTCAAACTCCAACTACTTTCCACCGGCACATTCATGGATATGCGAATAGATGAAGCTTGGGATTTCATTGAAAAGAAAGCTTTACACATGGAGAAGTACTCCCATCAAGGAACTGAAAATGGAGCAAGGAGAGTTAGCTTCCAAGACACATCATCAAATGGAGCTCAACTCACCTCGCTTAGCAATGAGGTAAAAGCGTTGAAGGAGCTCTTAGTAGCTCAAACGAAGAAGGAGCAAGATGGAGGATATCAAGGAAGAAACAACTATCAAGGGGCACGGAACAACAATTACAACAACAATAGAAACTCCAACAACAACAATTGGAGATCGAATCAACAAAATTCCGGTAACCCTTATTCTCATGCTAATAATGCTCTTAACGCCCCCTCTTCTTCTTCTACTCCATTGAGAAGCCAGGAGCCTGCATCAAGTTCGTCTCAGCCAGAAAAGAAAGATGGTGTGCTGGAGGCAATTATGATCAAGCTTAACGCTATGGAGACATCAATGAATTCATTTTCGAAGGCACAAAAAACCTTAGGACAACAATTTTTCAACAAGGCAAATGAAGCGCCAAGAGATCCAGGGTAGCTCCCAACAAGGACATAGAGCAACCCTAAAGGACAGATCATGGCTATTACATCACGCGGTGGATTAAAGACTGCAGATCCAATACCTCGGTCGAGCCACGACCAGACGAACACTTCAGTCGAGGTGCCAACCGAGATGGAGCCCCAAAAAGCGAAAGATAAATCTGAAGTTTATGTTCCACCTCCTGAATATAAACCACCACTTCCATCTCTCAGTCAAGGGAGAGGGCACATCTAGACAAACATTTTGGTAAGTTTCTAGATCTAATGAATAAACTACATATTAACATCCCTTTCCTTGGTGCCATTCTAGGGATGTCGGCCTATGGGAAATTTCTGAAAGAGATTCTATCAAGGAAGAGGAAGCTGGAAGATTTTAGGGAAGTAAGGAAGACATCTAAATCTTCGGAGCTCATTCAAATCATGAAGGATAATATTCCCCCCTAAATTGAGAGATCCCGGTTCATTTTGCATTTCCATTCAAGTTGGGGATGTAACTTATGATGCATTGTATGATTTAGGAGCCAGCGTGAGCATCATTCCGCTGGAGCTATGTGAGAAGGTCGGCCTTGGAGAGCCCAAGCCGGTTAAGATAACACTATACATGGCGGATCGCTCCATTACCCGTCCCGTGGGTATTTTGGAAGACGTTCCATCAAGTTAGGTAATTTCTACATACCTATAGACTTTGTTGTACTTGACATTCTCGCAGATTATCCCATTCCTATCATTCTCAGGAGACCATTTCTAGCAACTTTAGGTTGTAATGTGGATTGTAAGAACGCCAAGTTGAAATTCAACATTGGCGGCGATCATGTGGAGTTTGCATTGCTTGCTGCAATGAAGGGAGAGCCGCTGGAGGATGACATCTTCAACATCTATGATGTAGAAGAATCAAGAGAATTAGTGACCTCTATCCTTATTAACGATCCTCTTGAAAAAGTTCTTAGTTTTAGTCTAATGGAGGAAGGTATAGAGGTCTCTTGTGATGCAGATATACGGAGCTTAAAAGCATTGGAAGCAGTTTAGGTTTCGGTCCTAGTTCCAGTACCTCGACCGAGGCACTTTCTGGATCAAGCAAGGTGTTCTTATCTGAAGAACATTTTGGTCACCCACCTCAGACACTAACCGAGACAACAAGCGAGATGTTGTCAACTGAGGACAACTAACTTCCTGACTCGTTTTCTGAGAGTCACTTAGAGTTGGTGGAGGAGTGGCTCCGCCAAGTTTATGATGGTAAAGAGCCTTGGTATGTTGGTATTGTCAATTACCTCGTTTGTCAAGAAATACCGCCCGGACTGACGTACGCTCAAAGGAAGAAGTTCTTCAAGGATGTACGTCATTACCAGTGGAATGAACCTCTACTGTTCAAGAGAGGTCCGGATTGGATGCTTCGACGATGCATTCCGGAGGATGAAGTTGCAAGTGTCATACGGCATTTCCACTCGCTTCCTTGTGGACATGCTAGCGTTCATAAAATGTGCGCTGAGGTATTACGTTCTGGTTTCTTTTGGCCTACATTATTTAAGGATGTGCAAACGTTTGTTGTTTCTTGTGATGAATGCCAAAGAACAGGGAATTTGTCAAGAAGGAAGGAGATGCCACTCAACAATATTCAGGATGTTGAGATTTTTCATGTATAGGAGTTGATTTCATGGGACCTTTCCAATCATCCGCGGTGAACCTCTACATCCTCTTAGCTGTTGATTACGTTTCTAGATGGGTGGAAGTCATTGCCTTCCCCACTAATGACGCCATGGTGGTTGTGAAGTTCTTCAATCGGACTATCTTTCCATATTTTGGGACATCACGCATCATCATCAGCGATGGAGGGACACACTTCATCAACCGGAAGTTCAAAGCACTTCTATCGAAGTATGGGGTAACCGACAAGGTAGCAACACCTTATTACCCTCAAACTAGTGGGCAGGTTGAGATCTCGAATAGAGAAATCAAGGTAATTCTGGAAAAGACCGTCTCTAGGACGAGGAAGGATTGGTCCATGAAGTTGGACGATGCTCTTTGGGATTATAGGACCGCATTCAAGACTCCCATTGGTACCACCCCTTAGAATTTTGTATATGGAAAGTCTTGTCATCTACCCGTTGGGTTGGAGCACAAGGCATATTGGGCAATCAAGTGGTTGAATTTCGACATCAAGGAAGTCAGAGAGAAGAGACTATTAGACATCAATGAGCTGGAGGAGTTGCGCTTAAACGCCTACGAGAATGCCAAGATCTACAAGGAAATAACGAAGAGATGGCATGACAAGCATATCATTCCTAAGGAGCTCAAAGAAGGAGATCTTGTTCTACTCACCAATTCCCGCCTCCGCCTCTTTCCACGTAAGTTGAAATCTACATGGATAGGACCTTACGCTGTGAAAATTGTTTTTCCCTATGGTGCGGTTGAGATTTAGGGTGAAACAAGCGGAAGTTTTAAGGTCAATGGACATAGACTGAAGAAGTACCGACCGGAAGTCCCGACTGAGGAGATTGCACCACTATATCTTGTTTGAAGATAATGCACGGTCCAACTAGCGACCTTAAACCAAGCGCTTCTTGGGAGGCAACCCAAGGTATTGCTTTCTTTTCCCTTTTTTAGCTTAGTTTTAGATAGTTTGCTTCACTTTGTTTTTGCGTCCTCTAGACAGGAACCAGATACTTTCTAAGGAAGGATTACAGCTCAGGAGCTACACTGGAAGGACAGAAGTTCAAGAAATTGAAAAGACGGAACTTGACTGAGACACATCTCGGTTGCTGTCACATCACCTCGACCGAGATGTTCTTGGGCAACCGAGGCAACTAGGTCTGGCATCTAGTCAAACACCTCGGTCCGGTCGGGACCACCTCGACCGAGGTGAAATCAAAATCAGTGAGGGGTATAAAAAGCAAGACGGTTTTCTCTCTCTTCATTTTTCCCTTTCAAGCGAAGACCTCGACCGCGGCGGTTCCTATCCCTCAAATCTCAGTTTTTGCTCGTTATCCACGATTCTTGGCTCGATTACAACGGAGGAAGCAAGAGGATCAGTTTCCAAGCATCAAACAGCAAGGAAAATGCTCCAAATCTGCAAAATCTGGGTATTTCGTTCCAAAACCCTAACCTCTTCTTCTTTTACTAATTTCGCACAGATCTGGCTTTGGTTACTGCTGTTTGTTATTGAAAAAGATATAAGTAACCCTTAGGAAGCTTTTGGTAGTGATTTGGAGGAAAAGAACTTACAACTTCAGAGAGTGCATAAGAACAGCGCTTCGCCTCGGTCCAGTCGGTTGTGTCTCGGCCGAGGTGTTCTCAGGTTAACCGAGGTGTTCTTCATCCAGAAACATGAGTAATAGATATGATCGCCAGTTGTTCTTGAGAGACAAACCTAGTAGTTCCCACCAGTCTTCTCCTTCTTCTGCTTCATAGTATGCTATTCCGGTGATCCACGAGCGACACCAGACGGACTATGATCGTATTTGCGGGTATCCGATCGTTGCCCCGTCTTTTCTTGATATTTCTGCCTTCTAGTGTCTCCATGTGGCGGAGAACTTGAGGAAGATGATCTCCATGGTAGGGCTGGAGGAGTTCATGGATGTTAGAGCGCCGGCTTATCTGGAGCCGACTATGGAGTTTGTGTGCTCGGTGACATACGTGCCGGAGCGCAATGGGATCAAGTACCGGTTGCTGAACTGGGATTATGTGGTGCCCATGGATCAGTTTAGGGAGATTTTCAGCTTCCCTACTCTGACAGTTATTGATTTTCCTTCCCGAGCTGTAGCTCGAGATTTCTGGGGCGAGATAGCCCACGTGACTTATTACAGTTACAGGTGGAGATCCGGAGATTTCCGGGAGCGCATCATATTCCATCTTGCTTTCCGCCTTGCTCACAGGATTTTTAGTGAGACTCTTTTGGTGTGTACTGAGACGCCCCAGAAGGTCTGACAGGGGGAGTTGTTGATCTTGTTTTGTATGTTCACAGGAGGAGTTCCTCATTTTGCTGGTATGCTAGCTGAGGACTTGCACATGATCAAGGGCAAGTCGAAGGAAGATATCTGTTGTGATGGGTTGGTGACCCACATCGCTACTGCTATGGGTCTAGATCTTTCAGTATGTACACTGGTTGCAGATGCGAAGCTTCTGGGACTGCAGGATATGATCACGAGACGTATTCTCGTCCCTCGTGGCCTTGGCACGCCTTACGTTGCCATGCCTTGGGAGACGACTGCACCACAGGGCATTTTGTGGTCATCTCAATTCTCTATCTTTGACCGTCACTACTGGCCTGTTGCCTGGTTTCCTTACATGCAGGATGCAAGAGGCGCTGCTGTTGATGATGATAATGAGGGTTATGATGGAGGAGCTGCATGGAGACCGGTACTGATATCGGCGGCGCTAGTGTTCCCGTTGTCGATCTAGACGATGAGGCGACGGAGGAGAAGACAACAACACCACCACCACCACCTCAGCGCAGATCCCATCGCAGATTCAGAGATCCCGAGGCTCACTAGAGGATTGATGATCTCACCGACCAAATGATTGACGCCTACGCAGCCTTGACAGTCGACATGTCCGAGCGCTTTGCTGACCAGCGCCGAGATATTGAGGGTTGGACGCATCAGATGTTGGAGAACCAGCATTATTAGCGTCGGATGATGGAGATCCAGCATCAGCAAATTATGGGCTATCCATTTGACCCATCCCAGCACCCTTACATTCCACATCCACCACCGCCAGCTGACGAGGACTAGAGCTTTATGGATTTCTTATCTTTATTTATGCAGTTCAGCTAGGTCTAGTGAGTATCCTGTTCTTTAGACTTATATTTGACCCATTGGGACAATGTGTCCCAAGTATGGGGTATTTGGATGTATTACTTGACTTATGTGATTGGGTTGTATGAATCTTATGGATATTATTGTCTTATTTGGCTCTATGTGTTTATTTGTCATTACATGCATACATACAGGTTATTACTTGAGAAAAAACGTCAAAAACTGGTTTGAAAAATGTTTTTATGACCTCGACTGGGAAGTTCATGGCCGATCGAGGATGAACACCTCGGATGACGCCAGAACACCTCGACCGAGGTGGGTTTTTAACTGAGAGTTTTCGAAACGTTTTGTGCTTCTTCAATGGATATGACCTCAATGATGATATTGTTTGCATATTGTTTTTTAAATCTTTATATGCTCGAAAGGTTTTATAATATGTTTAAGTTGCAAAAAGCTTTGTTTGAAGTTTTAGCATGTTTAATACTTTGTTTTTATCAAAATTATGTTGGATTTGAAGGTTAACACCACATGATGAGTTCTATCACATTCTTCCTGGGATGATTAAGGCAATTCATTCTCTTCTCTTCTTCTTCTTGATCATGTTTAGCCCCTCATATACATATTTGCCTCCCTTTACCTATCCGGGAGTTTGGAAGCTAGCAAAGAAAAGCAAGTGAAAGTGAAGTTGAGATGTTGGCTGAAAGTGTTAGAAAGAAACAACTAGGTTTGGGGAAGTCAATCATGATGATGAGTAACTCGGCACCATTCACATAGTCGGGTGTTTGTGTCTTGCCAAAGTCGGATTGAGCGATATTCCTAACGGGTCATGGTATGCGCATCAAGGTTTTGAGGTATCTCGAGAAATTGATGATTGTTGATCTCCTAGGCTTCGGTTATTGTGCACCTCTGTCCATGCATCCCAAAAAGTAAAGTAAAATAAGCAAAGCTTATTGGTGGAAGATGTTGTGATTCAAAGAAAGTGAAGTAAGATCCTATTCCCGGATTCTAGCACCACATACCCTATATACATCCCACCTTGACACATTTCTTGACCTCTTTTGGAAGCCCTTGAGACCTCGAGCTTGTTGATTGACTTTGTGGTTTAAATTGGATTATACATGATTGATTTCGATGATTATGATTTATTATGCATTCTATGATTTTATGCAAAGAAGAACAACTTTCTTATATCTATATAATGTTTTGATCATATCTTGATTTTATTTGCCATGAAGCATTCTCTTAGGGTGATCTATAAGTGAAGCATGCCACAAAAGGTTTTGAAATGTGTTTCATTGATCTTTTTAACTTATAATCCATTCTATCTTTTATCTAAGATTTGGAACTTGCTTGGGGACAAGCAAGGGACAAGTATGAGGTATTTTGATAGCATGTATTATAGTCTATATTTTGGGATTGGTTTAAACGTTTTATCTTCATAAATCTGCATGTATGGATGTATATTCTTTGATTATGTTGTTGTTTTGTCTACCTTTGTGGGAATCGAGGTCTACACCTTGTTTCGTTGTAATTGTAAAGAAAATGGCACTTTTTGGACAAAAATGGAGCCAAGGAAGCTAAGGAGTCATGTGAGCTACATTTTGGAGCATTGAGGAGTCACAGGAAGATCTCAGGAAGTATGGAAATGATTTAGAGGATTAATTTTGGACCAGATTCGAGATGATTTACATTCAGCTGAGACTCGCCTCGGTCAGTTACAGTACCACCTCGGCCGAGGTGATCTTGAGGAGCGTTCCGACCGAGGCGAACACCCTGCCACCGGCGAGATCTTTATTTTTGGCTGAGATCTTATATTTTTGGAAGGAGAATATCATATATTTTTGGCTGGATTTCTGGAAGGAATATATTATATTTGGCTGATTTATTTTGAAAGATATGGATATATTTTCTAGGAAATTATCTTTTGAAGATATTATTATCTTTGGAAGATAATTCTCCTATATATATGGGCTGATTTTCTACAATTCAGCCATCTTCGGATCAAGGATTTTTTGGAGGATTTTCTGAAGAGTTTGAAGGAAGAGTTGAAGGAAGTTTGAAGGTTGAAGTTCAAGGAAGGAAGGAATCATAGTTGAAGTTATCTTTTGAAGGAGTTTGTAAAATCTTCTTAGATTGCTTTTGGTTTTGTTGTCTTTTTTGATTGTGAATTGAGGAACGCTGATTTGTTGTTTGTTTGATTCAATTATTGAGACCTTTACCTTAAGGTTTTCTTGTTTGAATATTGATTCCTCTCAAATATATTTGATTATTGTTATCATGATGATTGTTGGCTAAGTTTCTTATGCAATTCTAGGGTGATTGGCTGAAAGTTGTGGGAAAGACGATGATAGAATGATCTTAATCCCAGCAGGACCCTGAAAGCTCGGGTCTTTACCTTAACCGTAGAACACCTCGGTCAGTCATTGAACATCTCGGCCGGGATGGAATTTAACTGAATGAGGTGAACCTTTCCTGAATCTTACCTGAGTTCAAGGTTTCTATTTGCCAAATCCTATCCTTGTTATACCTTTCTTGGTTCAACGCAAGCCTAGGATGAGACTTACCTGGTGATTCCTTTGTTTGTCTACCCAAGATCATGAGTGATAGGTAATAAAGGTTTATACTTTATTAGGGTTTGAGTGTGCCTTCATCCCATCTTTGAGAGTTAGCCTGAAAATTATCCGGTAAAAGTTGATTCGATCCCCTTGGGTGGTGTGTTGGTTTGAGATTATAGTTCCTTTCCTTTGTACCTTGAGACTTACCCGGTAATAGGAGCTTTAGTTTGGGATAGTGAGTAGTGAGACTTACCCGGTGATCTATTCCCACCTTAGAAACACCTTCCCTTTGCAAACCTCAGCTTTGTCCTTGTTATCTTTTGAGATCTTAAGTCGGAACCACAACTAGATGCTTTAATCCCTAGAATCCGCATTCCCTTTATCTGAATTTTATATCATCTTTGATTGCTTTAATTTGTGTTATTAGTTATTTGACAACCTGATTTCCGATCTTTGTTTCACCATTGTCCTTGTGTTCGACCCTTGGAATTCTTGCTTTTATTACAATTGATCTGTACGCTGCGGGTTCGCATATTGTTCAAGCATACTTCTTGGGTTATAAATATTAAAACTTGCACACACCTTTTGGAGCGAACAACTTACCTTCTCCCTTGATTCTTCTTCATCATGGACATTGAACATATCTTCTTAAAAAGTTGGCCCCTTCACCATTGTGGAAAGCTTGAACGTGATGTTCTCTTCTCCTATGTTGAAGGAGAGAGTTGCATTCTTGCAATCTACCGAGCGTCCCGAAGTAGCAAGGAAAGGTCTTCCCAAAATGGTAGAAATCGGGTAGTCCGTCGGGATATCCAATACCTCGAAGGCAATCGATTTCTCCCCTATATAAGCATGCGTCAGTCTTAAGGTTAGAAATGTTGATTCCTCTTGAATTCAGTAGTCTTCTAATTCCTCCTTATCTAGCTATCAAGATAGTTGTAAGTTTTCTTTGAAGGTTTGCATTGCTAGAACAAAACAATTGTGAGTTTTTGTCTTTCATGATTCATTATATTGTTTTTGCTCTATATTCACTACTAGAAAAACGGGTCATTAACTACGCTTTGGCCTCGACATTTACCTATTGTGTCGGATGATATTTTAGCGCGGTACCTAATTAATCTTTATACTCGTTTTAGTATTAAGTTCGGAATTTGCTTTGCTAAGATATATCGACCATTGGAAAATAATCTTGTCACAATGCACATGCTGATTTGGGTTATTTTCTTAAGCATTGTGTGTTCGGGGATTCTAGGAATAGGTGTCACTTATTTGGGGAGTTCTTTAATAAATTTGACAATGTGAGCATACCTAGTTGATATTGCAAGTGTTTCATTAAGGAGAAGACCTCTATGGTTGATAAAGGTCACTACCTCTTTCATGAGTAGGTTTAGTATTCTTTGAGGTTCAATTGAGGGTTAATGGTCATCTTCCAACAAAATTTTATTCATGCACAAAGAAGGTTTAATTCCAATAAGATCATCAATGGTATAACCAAGAGCTTTTCTATGCAATTTCAATTGAGTCAACAATCTATCAAGCTCAATATCATTCAAATTAGCATTCACAATCACAAGATAACTAGAATTTGATCCAAGGAAAGCGTATTTCAAATGAGAAGGAAGAGGTTTCAATTTAAGTTTAGAAGGACCTTTAGTGGATGTGATCCTTCCAATATAGCTTGAGGTGATTCCACGGCCATAGAAGACTCATCATTACACATTGATTCTCTCTCAATGATTATTGGATGAGTTTCTTGAGGTCCAGAAACCTCGGGCCGCTTTGAAAAATCTCGCCCGCGAAAATGACTACGGGTTCTCTTGACTTCAAAACCTCGGTAGAATTAATTAAATTAATTAAAACCTCGTCTGCAGTTTCTTTAGTTTGACCGAGATCAATAACAACTTTTGTCTTTTCTTCGAGCACTTCAAACTCATCCCTTCATTCTTCCTATGCCTCTAGACTTCGGACTTAGAAGCTTCTCAAGAGGATCCTTGATGAAGATTGAGCTTCCCATCTCCCTTGATTCTTCTTCATCATGGACATTGAACATATCTTCTTCAAAAGCCGGCCCCTTCACCATTGTGGAAACGTTGAACGTGATGTTCTCTTCTCCTATGTTGAAGGAGAGAGTTGCATTCTTGCAATCTACTAAGCATCCCGAAGTAGCTAGGAAAGGTTTTCCAAAAATGGTAGAAACCGAGTAGTCCGCCGGGATATCCAATACGACGAAGTCAATCGGCACATACAACTTCCCAAGTAGCATGGGAATGTCCTCTAGAATCCTTACTGGGTGTGTGATTGATCTATCCTCCATATAGAAGGTCACCTTGACCGGCTTTGGCTCTCTAAGTCCAACCTTTTTGCATAGAGCAAGGCGATATGATGCTTACACTAGCTCAAAGGGCACACAAAGCTTCATAAGTCACCTCGTCAACCCCAATGGGAAAACAAAATAACCCCGGATCTCTTAGCTTGGGGGCATCTCTTCTTTCATGATTTGGATAAGCTTGGAGGATCTCTTAGTCATCCTCACTTCGCCATACTCCTCCAATTTCCTCTTGTTAGAGAGGATCTCCTTTAAAAACTTTTCATAGGCCGGCATACCTAAAATAATATTCATGAACGGAATGTTAATATGCAATTCACTCATTAGTTCAAGGAACTTACCAAAGTGCTTATCCAAGTGTGCTTGTAACAGTCAAAAATCGAAGATGACCTAATCGAGAATTTTAAGGAATTAAATCCGTTATAACACGAGATACCTCTCGAGGTAACCTTCTCCTAGATGATATTACACCCCGATGTTATTTGGAGCATTTGGGAGCTTCAATTAATAAAAATGCAGTTGAGAGAAATGATCAGGACATCGGACATGTCTTAGATATGAAAAAACATAGAAAGGCAAAACGGCCAAAAGAGTCGCTATTTCGTTTCTTAGCGGCTAAGAAAGACGGCTTAGGAATACGCGATTTTCGAGACAATTGCGGAATAATTATCCATACAATATTCCAGATTTATTATTCCAATTTTGAGAAGTTTGGAGAAGGGGGCTTAAACCGCTTTCGGATCGGTGAAAGGATAATTATCGACTCCGCTAAAGGATAATTATCGTCTTCGCTATAAATAGCGGAAATAACATTTATTAATTCATTTCCTTTCACGTTTTCTCGTAAAAGCTCTGATTTCTCTCAACTTCAAACTCATATCTACTCTTCGTTTCTAATCTGATTTCAAATCCGTTTGAGTTTTTGGATTCCTCTCTTCATTCTCTTCATTTTGGTACCGAGTTTCTACATTTCCGAGCAAGGGAAGGGCTGGTCGAGCATATGTGATACTATGGATGTTCCTTCGCTCAGATTCCGGTGAATTTGATAATGTCCGAGTGTAGCCTGCGTCGTTGTGATTCCGAATCTTCTTTCGGATTGTCAATCGGGTTAGTAACGAATAAGTTATGAATTTATTCGTTTTCCGTATTGCGATTTGGCCTAAATTGACCTTAGGCTTGTCAAAATGGACAACTGGAAATTCCATTATGCTCGTTACATTATTCTGGTGATTATGAGTTGTTTGTTTGTTGAGATTTGATGACAAATGGGTTCAGAAATTGCCTGCGGGCAAAACGTTGTTCTGGCGAAATTTAATTAATTAATTGAAGGTTAATTAATTAAATTGGAATTATAGAAAATGCTATAAGCTAATTAAATTCAAAGGAATGAATTTAACTGGTGTTTGAAGCGAGAAGTTTAATACAAGGAATATGATATTCTCAACAGGTGTTGTTGAAGGTTTTGGTTTAACTATAGCTTAGTTGCTTTGTGAGCGTATCCAAGCACGATAAAGGACGATAGTCCAAGTGGGAAACGGACTCAATAGTTGGTTTGCGAGGTTTTATTGTTTTTACTTGCGAGGTAAGTGTATATGAATTACACTTGCTTAATATATGTTTGGTCATGATTATTTATATGTGATGAGATGATATGAGATGTTTATATGAGATGATATGTTTATATGTGATGTGTGATAACATGATTGATTGTTTATATGTTATGTGTTATGGATGGTTGTGGATGTAATGTGAATGTGGACATGTATGTGTGTGCTTTGGAATGTGAGAAAAGGGTATAGGGTGTCCTTTGGGGACGGGATATTAGATACTTATATATTGGGGAGTGTGATTTGTATACCCTTACTGAGCTTGTAGCTCATTGTTGTTATATCCATATTTTTCAGCTACTAGACTCAACCTGATCAAGGCAAGGACGTTGGACCCAACACTTGGATTTGAGATCATATCAGGTGGGCTGTTATGGGATGCTACCGTCTAGGATGTTTTGTGTGGTCTTAAACAATTGTGTTTTGTTAAATAGAGTTTTATGACATATGTTAGTGTGTATATATGTTGTGAATATGGTTGTAAGATAAAGTTTTAAAATTTTACGTTTTCCGCTTTTCCGCTTTTTGCTTTAAACAGGGTTAATTAACTGGTAATAAACTAGAAATGAAATAGGTGTCACAGTGCTCTAGCACGAGATTGTGGAAACGGAAGTGGTGGCTTGAATGGTGGTGGAGGCATATATGTTGGCTCCTTTTCCTTGCTCTTGCACTCCGCATCTAGCTTTGGATCTTCTTTAACCATCACTTGTTTTCCTTTGTCAACTTCCTTAGGCACAGACTCATTGGTCTTCAATTACTTCTTGTTGTGATAGCCAAGACTTTCCCTTAGCCTTATTTTCTCCAAGGCATCATCGAATTCTGCTTGTAGATTTCTTCCGGCCATATCCTTTTTCTTCTTGGTGACCTTGGATATCGTTCTAAGGGTTTTCTCCGGTTCGGGATCAAATGGAGCTAATTCCTTGCCACAAGAACTTTACATATACCTAAAGGATGGGAGAATTCCTGAAAAATCAAAAACACAAACCAAACAAGATCAAAAGAAAAAGAAAGATCTACACTATTAACAATCACAAACAAATGATTCAATCTAGACCTAGTCCCCGAAAACGGCGTCAAAACCTTGTTCGCTAATTTTGGAATACGCAAAAACTCATTTTCTTCCTAGAATGTAGCACACAAAGTCTTAATTTTATGACTTGCAATAATCATATAAATCTACCTAGCGAATTCATAGTGTATGGGTCGTTTTGTAGCACGACAATAATTCCAAGATCGAACACAAAGACTAAGGTGAAATAAAACCATACGAGTGATCATAAATAGTACAAACCTAGACTAAGAAAATAGAGAGGAATAAAAAGATAAAAATCAAGATGTTTTGTTGGGTTTTTGGTTATGATCTATCAAAGATAGGTTTTGCAATTATCAAACAAACAAACAACACAAGGCAATGTATGCGAATAATATGAGAAAAGCGGACTCTAGAGTTCAAGATCTCGATTATGACATTGGATTCAAGATTACTATAATGTAAGGACAAGCTACGGGTTGCTAGATGAATGAGCGTTTCTTCAATGCGGAAAATTACGGGGGAGGTCTCATGTACTACTATCCCGCACCAAACTTCCTATTACCGGGTAAGTCTCAAGGAACTAAGGCTAAGAAATTATACACAAACCAGTTCACTACCTAAGGCTCAAACTAATCCTTACCGGGTAATCTCGGATAAGGCTCGACTTATGCAAGAAATCTAGCACACACAATCCATTAGAGGTTTTCATACCTCTACTAACTATAATTCTTCATATTCTATACCTAATGGAGGAAATCAACAGGTAACTCTCTTTGCACTTAGTTTGCTAACTTAGGTCAAGTCCTAGCTAAATTCAGTTCAATAAACACTAGGGTTTATGCAATCAAACATCCTAACATAAAGATTTATCAAATCCGGAACAATAGAGGAAACCTCGGGTAGATCATATAAATCTCGGCCAAGATTCATGAAGAACATGCCAAGATTCCTAAGAGTTAGAATTTTGGGCAGCAAAATCGTCCTAAACTAACATGCAAGTTCATTATGTCATTATCTCAGTCATAACCATTGATCTATCACCCTAGAATTACAAATGTTTAGCCTACAACATACATCATGAGATCAACATTCATATTTATCTTCAACACACAAACCATGGTGGAAAAGAGAAAGAAAGAGATAGATATCTTAGTTAGAAGTAGTTCAATAACAAAGTCTTACAATACTCCAATACTTGTTCAAAGTCGGATCTTACAAACAGCTTCAAACTTTCCACTCAAACTCACTCTAAAATCTAACTAAAATTGTTCTAAGGAAGGAGTCTCCAAGAAGAGAGAGAGTAGAGCTCCACCAAGTCTGAATGAGAACCAAAGGATAGCCTCCAATCCCAAGGGTGTACTCCATCCAAGCAAAGCAAGGGTCGGAACTGAATTTCGCGACAAGTGTCGAAAAGCAGCCCAAAAGAGAAACCGCAACCCAATATTAGAGAACCGCAACAGCGGTATATAGGAAGACTTTGCGACCGAGATTTCGGATTCTTCACGTGAGTCCTCCTCGAAGAAAACCTCGGGTGGTTCAAGACTCAGGAACCTCGGACGAGATCAATCATGCACCAACCCGAAATCATACTTGACTTCTTCTTTGCTCCGTGACATACTTCCTTCTGGTCCCAAGTTTGAACCGACATGAGGCTAGATCCTCAAATTTGTCGATAATGTCCAAAATATCACTGAAATGCCTGAAAAACCGACAAAAGCTCGTGTAGACATCTTTTCTAACAATATGACTCGATCAAGCGTAAATGTCATGAACTAATGTCAATGCATGCTATAATAAAGGGAAAATCTACCTAAATGCAAGCCTAAACTAAGTTCATAAGTCATGTCATCACTAACTTCCTATATTTCCATCAATTTCAATTTATATTATCACCTTCTTATTTATCCATTATCATTTCATCAACTGACGTTCTTTTTTATTCGAGTTTTACAAATCTCTGTATATCCTTACACATCTCGCCTGAGATTCTAACCGAGATTTTCCACAGTTATTTGTTTTGTAAAATTCTAATTTAGATCGGGAACAACGGCTTCAACCCCGCATCATCAATACAGAACACCGTAATAGAAACACACAACAACAAATACGCCTCCAGAAAAACCAGACAAAACAAAAGAGAAAGAAGATAGAACAAACAATAGTATCATAGACAACGTAATTTTGAACAAAGCACCTGATCCAAAGAGAAACTGGAAGCCGAAGCAAGTGTTTTGGATAGGACGGAAGATTTGTGTGGGAATCCAACAACAATTATACGGGTGTAAATGATCATAAATGAAGATAATGGTTGGGGAATAGTAGAAACCCTAGAATGTCGATCCCAGAAGAGACGAACACACATCTAACGACACTAGGTGGCAGGAAATGAAGCCGACAACATAAGCCACCGATTTGGACGTCCTTATGGGTCATCCTCTTCTAGTTGATGTAACAAGCAATCAAATTGGGCCTAATTAAGGGCCACCTTATTTTTAACGCATCAACATAATTGAATCTACAAAGCAGCATCGGTGAGATCCCACCAAAGAAAAGCTAAAGGATATAAAAAAAAAGGAAATAAAAAGCAAAACAATGGAAAGGATAGAAATGTAATAATGAGTGGCATGTGAGGGTAAATATGTTGGAACACTATTCATTGGGTCAAGTCCCACTTTTAAACTTTTTAAAGTATTAAGGATGTGTATTAAAACAAAAACATATATATATATATATATATATATATATATATATATATATATATATATATATATATATGATTTGGCTCATATATGAAGGGATTTTACGGTCAAAAGTGAGAAGAAACAACCATTAGATCAAAAAAATTAAGAGTTTTGATTTATCCAAATTAATTAACACTTGTCGTATATTTGAACAAATATTTAGTTGAACAATTGAATATATAAATTAACATTTAAACAAATAGTTATGTAGTTGAACAATTTCGAATATAGTTGAACGATTTTGGATGAGTTGGCTAAGTAGGCACTTTTTGTCTATTGTAGTATAAAGTAGGCCCTTTTTGTATCTAGGTCCCTCTCATTTATTAATAAAGATTAATTAAAAGGGTTAATTAGTCATTTTAATTTAACTGAGTCCAAGCCCAATTTCAATTGAAGATCAGTAGGCCCAATCCGAGTTACATAAGCCCGTGTCCAATCCGAGTTACATAAGCCCGTGTCCAATCCGAGTTACATAAGCCCGTGTCCAAAATATTAATGTTGTTGCTAGTGAGTATCGAACTCTAGACGACTGCCCTCCCACCCTTATACCAGCTGGACTAATTGAACTTCGTGTATTCTCTTGTTCATACACGGTATTAGTACATAATGCTTAATACACAAGTTCAATTACACAATGTTAATACATAATTTTCATTTACACAAGTTCGTCGTTTACACAAGCCCGTCTTTGTTTCAAGCCCATTCGAGTTACACAAGCCCAGTTATATATATATATAAAATATGTAGTCAATATCCCGTATTTATAAAATATGTAGTCAATATCCCGTATTTATAAAATATGCAAATTTCAAAAATTTGGATAAAAAATGTAATACAAAATTTGGGGTGGTTTTTGAAAATTAACAAAAAAATATAAAATATGTAAATTTCAAAAATTTGGGTAAAAAATGTAATATAAAATTTGGGGTGATTTTTGTAAATTAACAAAAAATTGTAAAAACCTAATGTTTTCATTCCCGCAGCCGTATTGCAAAGCCGTATTCACAAACTGCAACAATGGCCGTATTCACAAACTGCAACAATGGAGGACTGGGGAGGTCTGAGGCGGGGCGGGGCTGGGCTCGGTGGCGCCGACTCGTCAAAGGCGGATTTGGATGGCACTTCGTTGGAGGCGGCGCTAGCGCGAGGCGAGAGGACATCCTTCGCAACCTTCGACAATGAAGGTCCACGCAGGCGGTTGCAACAATGGCGGTGAGGAAGGTGGGCAACAATGGCGGTCTGGGGCGGGGCTGGGCTCGGTGGCGCCGACATCGCTAGAGGCGGAGGTGGATGGCACTTCGTGAAGGTTTGTTCCGCAACCGCGATTCGCGCAGGTTTGTGTATGCAACTGCGGGCGACTACGGTGGAGTGACGATTTCCTCCACCAACTCCATTAGCGTCGGAAAGGTTGCAGTAAAAGCCGAGTCTCCATTAGGGCCGGGAAGGTTGCAGGCGGTTATGGAGTACGGCTAGGGTTTCTAGATCGATTAGGGTTTCATCTACCCAAATATGACAATTTATATAAATTTTTTTAACCTTTTCGTAAGTTCCCTTTTTACCCCTTTATTAATTCAATTTGGAATAATTTTGTTTAGATAATTAGAGGGGCCTAGTTAGTCTGCAATAAACAAAAAGTGCCCTATTTTACCAATCTTCTCAACAATTTTTAATTGAACAAATACATTTTATATTTGAATAGATACATGTTATATTTGAACAATTGTTATTTGATTCAATGGCAATGAATTCTTCATATTATTGATCTTAAGACTCCTTTCTTTATGAACTTAATCATATTATATATCTAGGGCATGCTTGGTTTTAACTCCAAAAACGAAAACGGAATAGAAATCAATCTAGTCCATATGTTTAAACTTGTCGTGAAATTTTTTGGAATTATTGTTTGTGGTTTGAAGTAATTGTAGTGTAATTTGATTAGTTTCGATACCATATAGGGAAACAAATCAGAAAATCAAACTACAAGGAATGATTTCAAAAAAATTTATAAACAATGTACACATGTGGACTAGATTCAATTTCATTCCGTTTCCGTTTCCGGAGTTTTAACCAAACCGAAGCATAGTGTGGATTTTGAGGTGGCCTTCCGGTGAAATAAGTTGATAACGTTGTTTGGGTGGTTGTGTGATTAAATTGGATGAAGGTCATAACTCATAAACCAGAATTGCAAGTTGGCTACCAACAATTGCTGCATCTACCTCGTTCAGTTTGTTCACTAGAGCAAGCTAATTAATCATCATCTCATCCTATGGGATAATTAATTAGCACACACAAAGCGCAAACCTAAGAGCTCCAGCTTCCACCCACTCTATGGACTCTAATTCAATACATTTCACAACAATCAACATTTATTCCCACCCGTAAAACTAGGAAGCATTGCAAAAGTAGTTAACCACTATCAACGAAGCAAATTCTATAATTAAAAACTTTAAAACAATAGAATTATATCAATACATGTACGTTTGCCAAGTGGAAGCTTAAATTCCTTGCATGGAAACCACTTGCAATTCAACTTCCGTATTGTAACGAAAACAAATACGAAAAGATCGAACAAGGTTTGTTTTACGAACGAAAAAAATAAACGCGTTTAGATTACGCTCAACTAAAAACATAAATAGGGTTTTCGGTATCATGGGTCGGCAGCCAAACAACTATAAAAAAAAGCGGCAACATATCGGGAAAAATAGGGTTCTGGCGCCGGCGTCCAAATAAAAATAATAATAAATAAATAAAAATAAAAGTGGGCGCCGGCGCCATATGTCAGTGCCCAAAGTTTTTAAAAAAAAAACACGTTAAGTGTCAACAAAAAACATTCATATTTGGTACCAACTAAATTTAAAATTGTGTATATATTACGCCCCAAAAAATATTTAGACGATGTTAGATCAGTTTGACTCTTCCGGCCTCTTTGTTTTGTTTTTCTAGGATCCCGGTTGGGTTTGAACCAAATCTTTTTATTATCAAAAACCAACCCTTAAATTTACCTCTCTTTTTTTTTTTTTTATCAAAATTCTTGTTACGTGGGCCAATCATAGCCTTAAGATTGGGGTTAGGCTAACAAAGGGGCTAGAAGATTCAAATTGGTGAGATTTATTGGATACAAATAAACTCATTATGCGAGTTTGCGGAAAATTATCAAGGTAAAATTGTGTCAGCGTAGGTTTTTTGGGGTCGCACATAATTTTACATCAAGTATTTGGTTGATTTTGTTCGGGTTTAGAAATGGTTTTGTGCGCCTCCAATTACATAACTCTTTTTGCAGCAGGCTCCTGTTACACTAAGCCATTTGATACTAATAGGATTAGATATGCATTTGTCTCTCTACCACCTTTCTTTTGACCCAATTGGAATATAATAAGCAAATTAGATCATTTTTCTAAAGAGTCTAGTGTCACTTTACCACTACACTAACTGAGTATCTACTTATACTAAAACGAGCGACATAATGTTGATGTGGAGGGCTCACAATTTTTCTCGTAATTTATTTTTCTTACTAACTTCGTAAGTCATCAAATCTTTTTACTAAACCATAATTATTTTAATAAGATTGTATTCCTCTCTTAACTTCATATATAACGCTGAATCTCAATTTTGGATATTTAACACACAAGATTTGCTTGAAATTTTACTTTTACTAATAAATAATAAATCTTTTTTCTCAAAATTTTAAAAATCTTTTGTTATCCACAATTTTTTAAATTCAGTTATACATTTTCAAATCATATTAATATTTGGTATGTGGGTTGTTGACCTACCTGTATGTAGGTCATTGACCTACCAATATTTGTAAGTTATATTTATCAATATAACAAATATACAAAAAACAAAATTTTTTTTTAACTATTATTAACAAATTCTCGTGCACAGCACGGGGGATAAAGTAGTTGGTAGTAAATTAGATCATTTTATCACCTTTTTTATTCAATTTATTAGACAAAATTGTTGACCTTTGTTTGGTTATAACTACAAAAATGGAAATTGAAGAAAAATGAATTTAGTTCATAGATATTCTTTTTTAAGGAAAATACTTCGAATCATTTCTTTTTGATTCAATATATTAGACAAAATTCTCGGTCATTAGAATCATACCTTGTTGTTTGAATCAATTGGAGTAGAAAATGAGTAAGTTGATATCTAGTGGGAAACAAAATGTGAAAAGGAAACACATTTCGTATTGGAAATGAGAAATATATCACCCTTACAATAATTTTACTAATGAAGAGTGACACATAAGTGGACTAGATTCGTTTTAATTTTGTTTCAAGAGTTGAAACCATACAACTCCGTAATGGTATCTCAATAAGTAATCGGTTTAACTAAATGAATTTAGAATATATTGCACTGAAAAAGAAATATCAGTCATCTTATATGTCAATTTATGAATGAAGTATGACATGTAAATGGACTAGATTTGTTTCGATGTATTTACAAACTTGAAAACAAACGATTCTCAATGGTATATCAACAAGTAGTCGGTTCAATAAATGTGTTTACAATATTTGTTTAAATATCATTGTAATATGACAAGATTGGATATTATCCTATAATTTAGTAACAATTATTATAGAGATTTGTGAACTGAAGACTTGTTGATTTCATTGATCAAATATTGTTTATATAGGAAATTTCAAAGGGATAAAACGATAAACTAACAAACAAAGGATAAACCCAACATACGACCCAATATAATAGGCATAATCTCTAACACTCCCCCACAAGGTGGGGGTGGAGAAGAAATAACTTCAAGTTTGCAAATCAAGAAGTTAAATTTGGTGGGGCCAAGTGCCTTAGTCATAATATCAACAAGTTGATTGGTGCTAGGAACATGCTGAGTATGATACCTCGATGAATCTATGCTCTGGTGGTATGACAATCAATCTCAATGTGCTTGGTACGTTCATGGAAGACTGGATTGTAGGCGATATGAATAACAGACTGATTACCGCAAAAGGGGCATGGGAGCCTTGTGCGAAAAGCCAAGTGACTTAAGGAGATAGTGAAGCCAGAGGAGCTCACATATAGTAGTTGACATTGCTCTATATTCAGCCTCGATAAAATATCTAGAAATGGTAGCATGTTCTTGGTTTTTCAAGAAATGGGTGAAGTACTGAGTAAAATGAAGTAGCCTATGGTGGAGCGTCTAGTGATAGGAGTCGTAAAAAGAACGAGCAAATATCACTAGAATAATATAAGAAAATACCTTGAGCAGGTGATGACTTTAGGTAACGAAGAACCTTCAAGACAACATCCCATTGTCCAAGGCACAAAGCAACCATCAACTAGCAAAGTATATGAACCGAGTATGTAGGTTCAGGACAAGTGATGGACAAGTAGATAAGACTTCCAACCAAACGACGATATTTCCCAAGATCATCAAGCAGAGCGGAAGAATCCAATTGAAGGCCGTGGTCAACAGACATCGGGAAATTTGTAGGTTAACATCCAAGTATACTGGAATCAACCAAAATGTCAAGGGTGTATTTCTGTTGGTTAAGCCATAAACTAGTCGGAGTACGAACAATTTCAATTCCTAATAAAAACCGAAGGGATCCAAGGTCTTTCGTGTGAAAGAAAGTATGAAGATAATCCTTAAATATTTTCATGGTAGTAGGATTGTTGTTAGTAATGACCAGATCATCTACATAAATCGGAATATGAAGGGTAATGTCTGTAGGTGAAAAGGGAGTAATCAACTAGGCACTAACATAGCCTGTATTTCAAAAGGGCAATGTGAACTTGTGAAACCAATTCCAAGGAGCTTGATGAAAGACCGTACAAAGATTTCTTGAGGCGATGCACTTTAGAAGATGTTCGAAATCAAGGAGGTGGGAGCATATAAACTTCCTCATTCAGATCACCATGAAGAAAGGTATTGTGAACATATATAGATCTGATGAAGTTCCTAGTTATAAATAGATGCAATGCCTAAAAGTAGTTTGATTGTGACTAATTTAGTAACAAGAGCAAATGTTTCACTGAACGTAATGCTTTCTTTTTGACGGCTGTCAAGGATAACCAAAAGCGCCTTATTGCTCTCAATTTGACCATCAGAGTTATATTTGACGTGAAAAATCTATTTAGAGCGAATAAATCTACGATCAACAGGGAGATCAACATATTCTCATGTCTTGTTGCGTTGTAGGCCAGAAAATTCATCTTGCATAGCTTTCTGTCATTTCGGGTTTGTAATTGTTTCCCTAAAGGGGGCCGGTTCTTGTTCCTGATAGATAGAGTTAAGAGTGGCAACACAAACAAGATAAAGGTGTTCATATGATAAAGAATCCTCAATGGAATACCGGGTAGCTAATTTCAGTAACGGACAAGGTTAACCCGATCGGAGATTGAAGTGAGTTGCCTTTTAACAAACATAATCTCGTAAAAGGGTTGAGGGTTTGGTGATTTGGGAGTTGCGGCGGGGTGGTGGATGTTCGCTCCAAACGGTGTGTGCAAGCTTTAAATTTATAACCCTAGATGTAAGCTTAAAACAAGGATGCGAACCCGCAGTGTACGGGTCAATCGTAGTAAAAGCAAGGAATTCCAGGGGTCGATCACAAGGACTTAGTGAAACAAAGCAGGAATAGGTAAGCTATGTAATTACTAACCACGAAGCAATTAAAACAATCAAGGATGATAAAAAGTCAATTAAGGAAATATGCAATTCTAGGGATTAAAGCATCCAGCTGTGGTTCCAACTCAAGATCTAAAGATAAGCGGACAAAGCTGAGATATTTGTATAGGGAAGGTGTTACTAAAGTGGAATAGATCACCGGGTAAGTCTCACTACTCGCTAATCCCAAACCGTAATTCCTATTACCGGGTAAGTCTCAAGGAATCAAGGTAAATAACTATAACCTCAAACCAACACACCACCTAAGGGAATAGAATCAACCTTTACCGGGTAAGTCTCAGGCTAACTCACAAAGATGAGATGAAGGCACACTCGAACCCCAGTAAAGGATAAACCTTTATCACCTATTGCTTATGATCTTTGGTAAACAAACAAGGGAATCACCGGGTAAGTCTCATCCTAGGCTTGCATTGAACCAGGAAAGGTATAATAAGAATAGGTTTTGGCAAACTCTAACACTTAACTCTCAGTTTCGGATCAGGAAAAGTCACCTCGGTAGGACGAATTCCACCTCGGCCGGGGTGTTCATCGGCTGAGCGAGATGTTCTAGGGTTAAGGTAAACACTCGAGCTTTTAGGGTCCTACTGTGATTTAAGATCGTTCTATCATTGTTTTTCCCACAACCTTCAGCCAATCACCCTAGAATCACACAAGAAAATTAGCCACTCATCATCATGAAAGTAATAATCAAATATATGAGAAGATGAATAATTGAACAAAAAAATCTTAAGAGAAAGGCTTCAATAACTGAATCAATTATCAAACAAACAAGCGTTCCTTGGATCACAAATCCAACAAGACAATCAACAAGAAGGGAATCTAAGAAAGTCTTACAAAACCCTTCACACAAGCTATAAAAGCTATCAACTTCCTTCTTCAACCTTCAAAAAGGTTCTTCAAATCTCCCAACTGGAGTGTATGCGGGGTGTTGCTGCCGTAAGCGCTCTTTCCAGCCCTAAGCGTCTCCGGGGTGATAGCGGGTCTAGCGGATGTTGGATTTGTGGAAAATCCAACCCTTTTTATAGGAAAATTACCCTCCAAAGATAAGATATCTTAGAAAGATCTTTTCCCATAAAAATAAGTAAAATATATGTGCTGAATTATCTTCTTCCTTCCAGGAACCCAGCCTAAAAATATAAGATCCTCTTTCCATAACTGAAAGATCTCAGCCAAGAATAAAATATCTTGCCGGCGCCCAAGGTGTTCGCCTCGGTCGAGCAGCTCCTTTGGATCACCTCCGTCGAGGTGGTACTGTAGCTGACCGAGGTGACTCTAACTGAATGTGAAATCTCTCAAATCTGGTCCAAAATGAATCTTCAATGCATTTCCATGATTCCTGGATTCTTCCTTAAGCTCTTGAATGTAGCTCCAATAACTCATTTGCTCCTTTTGCTCCATTTTAGTCCAAAATGTGCCATTTTACCTACGATTACAACGAAACTTGGTGTAGACCTCGATTCCCGCAAAGGTAGATGAAACGACAATATAATCACATAATATACATTCAAACATGCAGATTATTGAAGATAAAACGTCTAAACAAGTCCCAAAATATAGACAATAATTCATGCTATCAAAATACCCTATACTTAGCCCTTGCTTGTCCCCAAGCAAGTTCCGAATATAAAATACAAGATAGAATGGATTATAAGTCATGAAGATCAATGAAAAAGTCTTTTAAAACATTTTAATGGTGTGCTACAATCATAGATCACTCTAAGAGAATACTTCATGGAATTTAAAATCAAGACATGATCAAAATATTTTATAAATATAAGAAAGTTGTTCATCTTTGCATAAAATCATAGAATGCATAATAAATCATAATCATCGAAATTAATCATGTATAATCCAGTTTAAACCACTAAGTCAATCAACAAGCTCGAGGTCTCAAGGGCTTTCAAAAGAAAGGTCAAAGAAACGTGTGAGGGTGGGATGTATATAGGGAATGTGGTGCTAGAATCCGGGAAAAGGATCTTCACTTTACTTTGCTTTCAACATCTTCCACCAATAAGCTTTGCTTATTTACTTTCCCCTTTTTTTTTACTTTACTTTTTGGGATGCATGGACAGAGGTGCACAATAACCGAAGCCTAGGAAATCAGCAATCTTCAATTTCTCGAGATGCCTCAAACCCTTGATGCACATACCATGACCCGTTAGGAATATCGCTCAATCCGACTTTGGCAAGACACAAACACCCAGCTACGTGAATGGTGCCGAGTTACTCATCATCATGATTGACTTCCCCAAACCTATTTGTTTCTTTCTAACTTCCAGCCAACTTCTCAACTTTTACTTCACTTGCTTCACCACTTTCTTACTTCCAAATTCCTGTATAGGTAAAGGAAGGCAAAATGTATATGAGGGGCTAAGCATGATCAAGAAGAAGAAGAGAAGAGAATGAATTGCCTTGGTCTTCCCAAGAAGAAAGTGAGAGAACTCATCATGTGGTGTCAACCTTCAAATTCAACATAATTTGGATAAAAACAAAGTATTAAACATGCCACAAATTTTAAACAAAGCATTTAGCAACATAAACATATTATAAAACCTTTCAAGCATATAAAGATTTCAAAACCATTCAGCAAACAAAATCTTCACTGAGATCATATCCAGATAAGAAGCACAAAAATCGTTTCAAAAACCGTTCCAGTAAAAACGCCTCGGTCAAGATGTTCTAAGTCAACCGAGGTAAAGTACCTCGTTTGGCCAAAATCACTTCGGTCGAGGTCCAAAAAAGTTTTTTATTTAAACCAGTTTTTCTCAATCAATTAACATGTATGCATGCATGCAGTCTCACATAAGCACATAGAGCAGAATAAAATACATATATCTGATAGAGTCAAGTCATACATCATAAAAGTCGAATAGTACATCAATACCCCATACTTGGGACACATTGTCCCAATGGGTCAAAATAAGTCTAGAGGAATAAAGTACTCACCAGACATAGCTGAGCTGCATAATAAATAAAGAAAGAAAATTCAACAGCCCTCAATAATCCCGATCCGGTGGTGGTGGTGGTACATATGGGTACTGGGATGGGTCGAAAGGATAGCCCATGACATGCTGAAACTGAATCTCAACCATCACGTGTTGGTAGTGTAGTCTCTCCTGCATCCCTCTGATCTCCACGGACATAGCAGCGTAGGAATCTATCATCTTATCTGTCAGATCATCGATCCGACGGTGAGCATTTAGATCCCTCTACCTGCGCACCCTGCGCCTAGCAGGGCGTACTAGTGATGCAGCCGGCTCCTCCTCAGTCTCGTCATCGTCTAAATCAATGACCGGCACACTAGTCTCAGCTGTATCTGTGCCCGTGTCCATAGGAACACCACCATCCTCATCATCATCAGCCTCCTCAGCCTCATCCTCCTCAGCTGGCCCCTGAGCTGCTGCAGCTGCCGCCTCTCTAGCATCCTCCATAAATGGGATCCACGCAGTCTGCCAGTAATGTGGATCAAACACGGAGAACTGAGCTGACCATCTGATCCCCTGCGGTGCAGTCGGCTCCCATGACATCGCCACATATGGCGTAGTGATTCCTCGGGGAACTAGTATCCTCCGAGTGATCATCTCCTGAAGTCCAAGCGGCTTGGCAGCCGCCACCATGGTACAAGCACTGAGGTCCAAATCCATGTAACTCGCTATATGAGTCACAATCCCTCCGCAACAGATGTCCCCCTTCGCCTTCGTCTTGATCCTGTGCAAATCCTCCGCCAGCATCAATCCAAAATCTGGGACTCTTCCAGTCACCATGCAGTATAGACTCAGAAGCTCACCCTGCCTGACCTTCTGGGGCGTCTCAGTACGCGCCAGAAGAGTCTCACTGAAGATCCTGTGAGCTAGTCTAAAAGCCATATGGAATATGATCCTCTCCCTGGAATCTCCAGGTCTCCATCTATCAGCATGCTCAACCACGTGAGCTATCTGTCCCCAAAACTCCCTAGCTACAGCTCGGGAGGGAAAATCAGCAACAGTCGGGACCCGGAAGCTAAAGATGTCCTGCCAGTGGTCCAAGGGAACTATGTAGTTCCGGTTCATCAACCGGTACTTCACGGCCCGCTCGGTGGGCAAGTAAGTGAAGGAGCTGACAAACTCCAGGGTCGGCTCCAAGTAGTCCGGGGCTCTAATCTCTGTGAACTGCTCCAGCCCCACGGCAGAAATTATACGCCTCAAATCATCATCGACATAGAGGTAGTCAAAAGCTGAAATGTCCAGGAAGCGGGGTGCAATCACTGGACGGGCCGTTATGCGGTCATAATCGACCTGGTGTCCCTCGTGGATCACCGGTCTAGTACGGCGGGAGGAAGAAGAAGGGGAAGGAGAAGATCTGTCCCTTAGGACCAACTGTCTCTCAGAACTCATCTTTCTGTAATCTGTCAGGTCACCTCGGTTGCTTTGACAACTTTGTAGAACACCTCGGTCGAGGCACAGGCCGACTGGACCGAGGCGAAGAGTTGTTCGATCGATTCCCTCAAAAATCCAATTCTTTTCCCCCAAAATCACTACCACAAGTTCCTATGGGGTACTTAATCTGTTCCTCAGCAAATGTAGGGGCAACCAAAGCCCAGAACGAGAGAAATCAGTAGAGAAAGACGAAGTTAGGGTTTTTTTGATTTTTACCCCGATTTGGTCGATTCGGCTCGTTCTTTCTGCAGATTAGTGCTTGCAATACGATCCTCTACGCTTTCCTCTCAATTTAGAAGCAAGAATCGTCGAAAACGAGCGAAGAACGGAGGAGCGAGGTGAGATATGCGCCGCGGTCGAGAAGAGGGTAAAGAGAGGAGAAAGAAATCTTCAGCCCCTTTTATACCCTTTTCTGGAACTGCTATCACCTCGGTCGAGATGGTCTCGACTGGACCGAGGTGTACGGACCGAGGTGGATCTTCAAAAACCCTAATCGCCTCAGTTGCTCAAGAATCATCTCGGTCGAGGTGCTGTGACAGCAACCGAGATGTGTCTCAGTCAACTTCGTCTTCTCAATTTCTCGAACTTCTGTCCTTCCAGTTATGCTCATGGGTTGTATTCCTTCCTTAGATGTCACCTATTGTCTGTCCAGGACGCCAAAAACAAAACAAAGCAAAAGCAAACTATCTAAAACTAGACTAGAAAAAGGAAAAAGGAAAGCAATACCTTGGGTTGCCTCCCAAGCAGCGCTTGATTTAAGGTCGCTAGCTGGACCGTACAATGTCTCTAAACAAGGTGGGAGGTATCCTCACCCCATACTTCACCTTCATCATGGGGTGAGGTAAGGAAATCTATCAAACGCTCCAACAAGTGCAAGTGCTCATCGGGGAATGAATCGTCTATGGGTGGGTCGTCCTTCTCGCGTGAAGAGGGAGGTAGCTGACTGAGGTGGTCCGCAACAGAATTTTCGGACGCTTCTTATCGTAGATCTCTAGGTCAAATTCTTGAAGTAAGAGAATCCATCGGATAAGGCGTGGCTTTGCATCCTTCTTAACAAGTAAGTAACGTATGGCTGCATGGTCGGTGTAGACAATGACCTTCGCCCCTACTAGGTAAGAACGAAACTTCTTGAAAGCATATACAACCGCCAATAGCTCCTTCTCGGTGGTGGTGTAGTTACACTGGGCCTCATCTAGCGTCTTGCTAGCGTAGTAGATGGCGGTGGTCCGCCCATCCTTCTTTTGTCCAAGCACCGCTCCTACCGCCACATCACTCGCATCGCACATGATCTCAAAGGGCAAGGTCCAATCCAGAGGCTGGATAATGGGAACGGAGATCAATGCTTCCTTAATCCTGTAAAATGCATCAAGACATTCCTGCGAAAACTCAAAAATGTAACACCCCGAATCCTAGAGGACTCGAAATGCTACGAGCTGGGACCTCACAATGGGCCCCGGCTCTTAGCCTGTCAACAACTTCATCGGACCTTACAACACGGCACAAATAAAAAGGCAAAACAAAGAGTTTTATAACATGAGCGAAATAAAAAGAATCCAAATTCTGAAAACAATACAGCCAAGTCTCAAAAACTAGAAATACCAACATCAGTCTCAATAGTCATAAAATAAAATATAACAGTCCCGTCCTATAATGCACGGAACCCCGGCTGCTCACTACCGCCGGATCACTCGATCGCCTCCCTAACCTGCAAGGCATCTACAAGCGGTATAAAACCGTTAGCTAACATTCTACGCATAAGTATAACGGTAAAAGCACAAACACACAACATACGCAATCAGCATGTAACACTCATTCCTTTTTATTATCTTTAATTAAGTGATACGTCATTACTAATGATACTTATTTTGTGAGACGAGGGATTCCCAAACCTCGCCCCTATCCCCGTTTACCAACGCGGAATGGTACTAATGCATGTGACCGTCTACCGGACTAGGCTGGTCGCAAGGAACCTCCTAGACTCTCGCAAGAGCTAGGCAGATGATGTCACGACCCGTTATCATACACTTGGGTCAATTATACAATATACTACAGTCGGCCTATTCCGTTTTTGTTATTTATCTTAACTATCACACACATGCAAGAAGCTAGCTAAGTAAGTCAGTGGACTCACCGAATTAAATCTCATCTCTCTTAACAACACTAAATCAGTAGCTGCAAGAACTCAGTTGCTTGTCAAAGGAGGCACGTGGGTCAACATTTTTCCTTGGATACTTAGAAGTCTAAAACTCCTAAGATGTACGATTCTATGTGCAGAAGTTATTACAGTGTTTATTTAAGGTAAATTGACAATTTTACCCTTGGTTGCGAGACTTCCAAAAACCCGTAAAAAGTACTTAAATTCTTACTTGAGGCTAACTAATCATATTCTACTCCCTATGATGATTTTAGGTGACAACTATAAAAACTACCCATTTTCTATTTCCCGAAAAGTCACTAAAGTCCAACTACAGCTTTAAATATGAAATTAAAATAAACTTATAAAAATTCTAAAATGAATTTCTAACTTATCTATGATCTCTAATCTACTCATAGGAGAAACAATTTCTTAAAACTGTTCAATCGTTATTCCTACAAAAATCTTTAAAGTTGGCTACAACACTACAAATGTTCCCATACTTAGTCAAATTTTTCTGTTGGAAAAACAGCTCAACTACTTCACTTTGAGACCCTATAACTTTCAATCCGACCGTTCATTTGTTCCCAAATTTTAACACGGTAAACTATGTATATCTATCTATGATGTATTAAAAATTCAACGGTGGATCTTCAACCAATCGTTTTAACATTGATTCACAACCGTGACCCTTTTTACTTTCAAAACTGAGGTTTCTAAGGGGAGTTTCTCACTTCCATTTATATAATAATCTGATCTACTTCACTAGGTTATCTAATGGTCAGAAATTGGACACTCTAGGAGGCTACAACAACTCGCTTACTACTCGTCACTTCTCTAGTTCGATCTCTCCTCATCACCACACTAAAACATTTTAAAACCTAAGTACACACATGTCTATTTCATCTATAGTTTAAAGATTGAAATGCAGCCAAGATAAAGGGAGAATGATTGATCCTTTACCCAAGGTTTTGATGACTGTAGAAGCTAAGTTGTTGCACTAGTGTGGGAGGGTCCGATTCCAAGGTGGCCGTCTTTTCTTCTGTCACCGTAGGGCACGAACGAAACAACCCTCCAAAATGGTTATCTTCTGGGAAGGAGTGTGTACTGAGAGTTAGATTTAGAGAGGAACTGAGTGTAGAAGGGCTGAATGAAATCACTTACACTACTCCGGCTTCTGGCGAGGCTTCTGCAACGAGCAGCCCCAGAAATAGATAGACGAGCAGCTCCAGAAATAGATAGACGAGCAACTGTTGTAGTTCTCTCCTCTGCTAGCTCTTTTCCTTGCAATTTCCTGTGGTTGGAACGTTGTTGAATGTGTGCAGAATCCAGGCAAGTGCAGCGTGAATGAGATTAGGAAGAGGCGATGCAAAGGACTGTTCTGAGCGTGACAGAAGATAGAAGAAAATCAAAAGCGCTGCTGTAGGAGTAAAGGAGTGTCGATGCTGCGTTAAAGCCGGCTGTTACAGAAGGCTCTTCAGCAGCCGTTAAATGAAGGAGAGAAGGAAGGAGAAGGGCCGGCTGTTCACACGTAGATCACTGGCTGGAGAGGGCTGAACGCTGGGCTGGAGGGAGCTGAACGTGTTGGGCTGGAGGGGCTGTCAATGGGCTCGTAACCAGCCTCTTCTGGACTGCTGCAGGCTGGGCTCGAAGTCACACTGCTGGGCTGTTGTGGGTAAGAAAACTGGCTGAGCTTAAGGTAGGAGTAGTGGGCTGAAACATGCTAGAAAAATGGGCTGAATTGCTTGTCAAAAATCTGTCAAAACTCGTCATGGCCTTGTCAGGCCCATGAATGAGTTTGTCATAGATTTGTCGGGCTTTGTCAAGGCCTCATCTCAGCTTAGTCATGGTCTCGTCACAACTTGTCATGATCTCGTCTAAAGTCCTCGATAAGAATGAATTATAACAACTAGGGTTTGATATAAATCTATCATTTTATGTGAATAAAATTCTACATAAAATAATAGATAATTATAAGAATTAGAGCTTGATATAATTTTATCATTTTATGTGAATTAAATTCTACATAAAATAATGAAGTTTGTGAAGGACGAGATACTAGATCAACGGCGGAATTAGACGGAATAAAAATTCCGGATATTACAAAAAATAAAATCTTTATTCAAGAGGTTAGTTAGTGGTTTAGAAATCTTCGAGAAGTCCTTGATGAATCTCCTGTAAAAACCTGCATGCCCGAGAAAACTCCACACCTTTAACAGAACAAGGGGAGGGAGTTTCTCAATGGTCTCGATCTTAGCGCGATCGACCTCAATGCCTTGATTAGAAACGAGGTGTCCTAGCACAATGCCTTCATTAACCATAAAGTGACACTTCTCCCAATTTAAGACGAGATTAGTGTCTTCACATCTTTGTAGCACTAGAGAAAGGTTAGACAGACAATCATCAAAAGAGGAACCATATACTGAAAAATCATCCATAAATACCTCCATGATCTCCTCTATATACTCGGAAAAGATAGCCATCATGCATCGCTGGAAGGTAGCGGGTGCATTGCATAATCCAAATGGCATCCTCCTATAAGCGAATGTCCCCCATGGACAAGTGAAAGTGGTCTTCTCCTGGTCATCCGGATGGATAGGAATCTAGAAGAAACCACTATAGCCGTCTAAATAGCAGAAGTGTGAATGCTGGGCCAACCGTTCGAGCATTTGATCAATGAAGGGAAGTGGAAAATGGTCCTTCCGAGTGGCCGTGTTCAGCTTCCTATAATCAATGCAAACCCTCCAGCCCGTGACGGTCCTAGTCGGGATTAACTCGTTGTTCTTATTTGTCACAACGGCCATCCCTCCTTTCTTCGGAACTACATGTACTGGGCTAACCCACTTGCTGTCCGAGATAGGATATATGATACCTGCATCCAACAACTTAAGAATTTCTTTCATCACAACCTCTTTCATGATCGGATTTAACCGTCTTTGAGGTTCCCGTGAAGTCTTATGATCGTCCTCCATTAGTATTCTATGCATGCAGAAAGAAGGCTTAATGCCAATAAGATCATCAATGGTATAACCCAAAGCCTTTTGATGCTTCCTCAGGACATGCATTAGTTTAGATAATTCAGATTCGGAGAGGGAAGCACTAACAATAACGGGATAGGTAGAATCCGGTCCAAGAAAGACATACCTCAAATGACTTGGGAGTTGTTTAAGCTCCACAACAGGGGGTGCTTTCTGAGGAGGATCCTTGCTTCCTTCTTCCAGTGGGGAAAATTGAGGAACTGGACCTTCAGAAGTCTCAGTTGACATCATCTCGCTTTCGACCTCGGTTGAGGTCCAGAGAGGTTGACCGAGATGTTCTTCAGCCGCCTCGCTTGGCCCAGAAAGTGCCTCGGTCGAGGTACTGCAATTGGAACCAAAACTGGAGATCTTCTTCTCCTGGATTAGTCTTTCAGTTTTAGCTCCTGGATCTTCTTCCAGTGTCTTTAAGCTCCGTATATCTGCATCACAAGAAGCATCTATACCTTCCTCCATTAAGCTAAAGCTAATAACTTTTTCAAGTGGATCTTTAATAAGGATAGAGCTCACCAATTCTCTTGATTCTTCTTCATCATAGATGTTGAAGATATCATCTCCTAGCTGCTCTCCCTTCATAGCAGCAAGTAATGCAAACTCCACTTCATCTCCGCCAATGTTGAATTTCAACTTGGCATTCTTACAATCCACATTGCAACCCGAAGTTGCTAGAAATGGCCTCCCGAGAATGATAGGAAAGGGATAATCTGCGGGAATGTCAAGCACAACAAAGTCTATAGGTAAATAGAAGTTACCTAACTTGACCGGAACGTCTTCCAAGATGCCCACGGGATGGGTAATGGAGCGGTCCTGATAGCATGGATTATAGTCTATATTTTGGGGTTTGTTTGGACGTTTTATCTTTCATAATCTACATGTTTGTATGTATATTATGTGATTATATTACCATTTCATCTACCTTTGCGGGAATCGAGGTCTACACCTAGTTTTGTTGTAATCGTAGGTAAAATGGCACGTTTTGCATCAGAAAGGAGCAAAAGGAGCTATGGAGTCATTGGAGCTACATTGAGGAACATACGGAACCATCCAGGAAGCATAACCATGGATTAAGGATTCACTTTGGACCAGATTTGAGAGATTTCACATTCAGTTGTGACTCACCTCGGTTGACCACAGATTCACCTCGACCGAGGTGATCCAGAGAAGCCGACTCGACCGAGGCGAATACCTAGGACGCGGCGATAATATTTTATTCTTGGCTGAGATCTTTTATATTTGGAAAGTGATCTTATATTTTTGGGCTTGGCTCCTGGAAGGAAGAAGATATGCTAGATCATATATTTTACCTATATTTATGGGCAAAGATCTCGTCTAAGATATCTTATCTTTGGAGGGTTATTTTCCTATAAAAAGGGTTGGATTTCCACAAATCCAGGAGGCTGCATACATCTCGCATACCACATCCCGCTTACACCGAAAAATCCGCATTCAGTTGGGAATCACGCAGCAGCCATACTCCAGTTGGGAGATTTGAAGAACCTTTTTGAAGGTTGAAGGAAGATTGAAGATTGTAGCTTTTATAGCTTTTGGAAGGTTTTCTTGTAAGATTACCTTAGATTCTCTTCCTTGTTGTCTTGCTTGTTGGATTTATATCCAAGGAACGCTTTTGTTGTGATATTTGATTCAATTATTGAAGTCTTTTCATTAAATTCTTCTTGTTCAAATATTCACCTTCTTCCCATATATTTGATTAATACTTTCATGATGATGATGAGTGGCTAATTTCCTTGTGTGATTCTAGGGTGATTGGCTGAAGGTTGTGGGAAAAACAATGATAGAATAATCTTAGATTCCAATAGGACCCTGAAAGTTCGAGTCTCTAACCTTAACCCCAAGCATCTCGCTCAGTCGATGAACATCTCGGCCGGGGTGGAATTTGGCTGACCGAGGTGACTTATCTGATCCGAAACTGAGAGTTAAGTGTTAGAGTTTGCCAAATCCTATTCTTATTACACCTTTCCTGGTTCAATGCAAGCTTAAGATGAGACTTACCCGGTAATTCCTTAGTTTGTGTACTTAAGATCATAAGTGTAGGTAATAAAGGTTTATCCTTTATTGGGGTTTGAGTGTGCTTTCATCCCATCTTTGTGAGTTAGCCTGAGACTTACCCGGTAAAGGTTGATTCTATTCCCTTAGATGGTGTGTGAGTTTGAGGATATAGTTCTTTATCTTGATTCCTTGAGACTTACCCGGTAATAGGAGTTACGGTTTAGGATTAGTGAGTAGTGAGACTTACCCGGTGATCTATTCTATTTTAGTAACACCTTCCCTATGCAAAAACCTCAGCTTTGTCCGCTTATCTTTAGATCTTGAGTTGGAACCACAACTAGATGTTTTAATCCCTAGAATTGCATGTTTGCTTTATTGACTTCTTATTCATCTTTGATTGTTTTAATTGCTCTTGTGGTTAGTATTTACATAAGCATACCGTAACTGGACTTTGTTTCACTAAGTCCCTGTGATCGACCCCTAGAATTCCTTGCTTTTACTACGATTGACCCGTACACTGCGGGTTTGCGTCCTTGTTTTAAACTTAAGTCTAGGGTTATAAATTTAAAGCTTGCACACACCGTTTGGAGCGAACAAGTTTTTGGCGCCGTTGCCGGGGACTTGGTCTAGACCGAGCCGGTACGGTTTGCATCTTGGGGCACTTGCCCCCGTGTCTACTGACCACTCTACTTGAGTGACTTTTGCAGGTTCTTTCTTAGGTATATGCGAAGAACCCGCACTAGGAAGGAAATCGTTCCTTACGATCCCGAACCAGAAAAGACATACAAGCGACGCTTAAGAGAAGCAAAGATGGCCCAACAAGACAACCGCGATCTTGAGGCCGAGTTGAAAGAGGCGTTAGAGCTGCTACGCCTCAGCAGGGAAGAGCTAAGGCGAGAGAAGCAAGAAACTCTCACCAGGACTGAAGCAATCGAAGCAGATATGGCAGCTATACGAGACCAAATTCTACTTCGACCGAGGGAAGATCCAGTTGCTGATCCTCGACCGATGCAGGATCCAGTCGCTGACCCTCGACCGAGGCAGGTTCCAGTACCTGACGCCCCGGCCGATATACTTCCACCTCGGATGCCAGTCCGAAACGTTCTTCTTGCAGGAGTCCTACAAACCCTAGGTCAAAGGATGGACCCTAATCAACAACTGAGGCGTCCAAGAGTTAATCTAGGAGATCCAGCGGACCATGACTATGAACTTCGACCGCAAGTTCTATCCATGATTCGCCAATGCCAGTTCGGAGGGCTAGAGAAGGAATCACCACATCAACATCTTCAAAACTATGAGATCTTGATGGAGACCTTGAGACCTCCGAGGATTGAAAATAACAACTACAAGCTAAGACCTTTTTACTTTTCTTTAAAAGATAGAGCTCTTACTTGGTATCAATCTCTTCCTCCAGGAAAAATTAGCACATGGGAGGAAATGTCTACGGAGTTCTTGACCAAATTCTTTATAGAGCTCTTACTTGGTATCAATCTCTTCCTCCAGGAAAAATTAGCACATGGGAGGAAATGTCTACGGAGTTCTTGACCAAATTCTTTCCCCCCTCAAAGACAGCTGAAATGAGAGCGAAGATCAACGCTTTCATTATGAAGGACAAGGAGAGCTTGTCCAAGTCATGGGAACGGTTCAAGGGCATTCTTTTGGATTGCCCACATCATGGGATTCCAAAGTTAGAGTTATTGGAGATATACTTCAAAGGACTGGACGGAAGCACCCAGTTCAATCTCCAACTACTCTCCGCCGGTACCTTCATGGACATGGCGATTGACGAGGCTTGGGACTTCATCGAGAAGCAAGCCTTACACATGGAGAAATACACCCACCAAGGAGCTGAAGGTGGAGTTAAAAGAGTTAATTTCCAAGAAACTTAGCCCAACAACAATCAACTCACGTCTTTGAAGAATGACGTGAAGCAATTGAAGGAACTCTTGGTCGCTCAAACCAAGAAGGAAGAGCAAGGGCAAAGGAACAACAACAACGGATACCGTAACAACAACAACGGTTCCCGGAACAACAATTACAACAACAACAACAACAATAGAGGATCCAATAGCAATAATTGGAGGGCGAACAACCAAAATAACGGTAACAATCATTCAAACTCCAACTCTAACGATTCCTCTAATCCTTTCCTCTCTTCCCCTTCTTCTTCTTCTTCTACTCCATTAAAAAGCCAGGGGCAAGGATCAAGTTCGTCTCAGCCGGAAAAGAAAGACGCAGTTCTGGAGGCTATCTTGATCAAGCTCAATGCTATGGAGACTTCTATGACTTCATTTTCGAAGGCCCAAAAAGCCTTTGAACAACAACTTGCAAATAGGGCGAATGAAGCGCCAAGAGATCCAGGGAAGCTTCCAGCAAGGACGGAAAGCAACCCTAAGGGCCAGATCATGGCCATAACTACGAGGAGTGGACTGAAAACTGCAGATCCAGTGCCTCGGTCGGTGCCAGTACCGACGAAGACCACCTCGGTCCAGATGCAGTCGAAGAACACTTCGGCCGAGATACCGACCGAGGTGGAGCCACAGAAAGGTGAGGGGAAAACTCAAATTTATGCTCCACCTCCTGCATACAAACCACCACTTCCATTCCCCCAGTCAAGGGCCAGAGCACATCTAGACAAGCACTTTGGTAAGTTCCTTGACTTGATGAATAAGCTGCATATTAATATTCCTTTCCTTGATGCCATTCTAGGAATGCCCGCCTATGGAAAGTTCTTGAAGGAGATCCTATCAAGGAAAAGGAAATTGGAAGACTTTGGTGAAGTTAGGATGACATCTAAATCCTCGGAGCTCATACAAATCATGAAGGAGAAGATGCCACCTAAATTGAGAGATCCCGGCTCATATTGCATTCCCATTCAAGTTGGGGATGTCACTTGTGAAGCCCTTTGTGATCTAGGAGCCAGCGTGAGCATCATCCCGCTGGAGCTATGTGTGAAGATCGGACTTGGAGAGCCTAAGCCGGTCAAGATTCGACTTTATATGGCGGATCGCTCCATCACCCATCCCGTGGGCATCTTGGAGGACGTTCCGGTCAAGTTAGGTAACTTCTATCTACCTATAGATTTTGTTGTACTTGACATTCCCGCAGATTATCCTGTTCCTGTTATTCTCGGGAGGCCATTTCTAGCAACTTCGGGTTGCAACGTGGATTGCAAGAACGCCAAGTTGAAATTCAACGTTGGCGGCGACGAGGTGGAGTTCGCATTGCTTGCAGCCATGAAAGGGGAGCAACTAACTGATGATATCTTCAACATCTATGATGAAGAAGAATCAAGAGAATTGGTGAGCTCTATCCTTACTAACGATCCACTCGAAAGAGTTATTAGCTTCAGTTTAATGGAGGAAGGTATAGATGCTTCTTGTGATGCAGATATACGGAGCTTAAAGGCACTGGAAGAGGATCCAGGAGCTAAAACTGAGAAGCTAATCCAGGAGACGAAGATCTCCAGTTTCGGTTCCAGTTGCAGTACCTCGACCGAGGCACTTCCTGGACTGAGCGAGGCGACTGAAGAACATTTCGGTCAACGCCTCTGCGCCTCGACCGAGGTCGATGGCGAGACGATTTCAACTGAGACTTCCGAAAGTCCAGTTTCTGAATCCATTCCACTGGAAGGAGGAAGCAAGGATCCCCCTCAGAAAGCACCCCCAGTTGTGGAGCTTAAACAACTCCCTAGTCACTTGAGGTATGTCTTTCTTGGACCGGATTCCACTTATCCCGTTATTGTTAGTGCTTCCCTTTCCGAAACTGAATTGTCTAAGTTAATGCATGTCCTGAGAAAGCATCAAAAGGCTATAGGTTATACCACGGATGATCTTATTGGCATTAAGCCTTCTTTCTGCATGCATAGAATTCTAATGGAGGACAATCATAAGACTTCACGGGAACCTCAAAGACGGTTAAATCCGATCATGAAAGAGGTTGTGAAGAAGGAAATTCTTAAGTTGTTGGATGCAGGTATCATTTATCCTATCTCGGACAGCAAGTGGGTTAGCCCGGTGCATGTAGTTCCGAAGAAAGAAGGGATGACCGTTGTGACGAATAAGAACAACGAGTTGATCCCAACTAGAACCGTTACGGGCTGAAGGGTTTGCATCGATTATAGGAAGCTGAACACGGCCACACGGAAAGACCATTTTCCACTTCCCTTCATTGATCAAATGCTCGAGCGGTTGGCCCAACATTCACAATTTTGCTACTTAGACGGTTATAGTGGATTCTTCCAGATTCCTATCCATCCGGATGATCAGGAGAAGACCACTTTCACTTGTCCATGGGGGACATTTGCTTATAGGAGGATGCCATTTGGATTGTGCAATGCACCCGCTACCTTCCAGCGATGCATGATGGCTATCTTTTCCAAGTACATAGAGGAGATCATGGAGGCATTTATGGATGATTTTTCTGTATATGGTTCCTCTTTTGATGATTGCCTATCTAACCTTTCTTTAATACTTAAAATATGTGAAGACACTAATCTTGTTTTGAATTGGGAGAAGTGTCATTTTATGGTTAATGAAGGCATTGTGCTAGGATACCTCGTTTCTAATCGAGGCATCGAGGTCGATCGCGCTAAGATCGAGACTTTTGAGAAACTCCCTCCCCCTTGTTCTGTTAAAGGTGTGAGGAGTTTTCTTGGGCATGCAGGTTTCTACAGGAGATTCATCAAGGACTTCTCTAAGATTTCTAAACCTCTAACTAACCTCTTGAATAAAGATGTTGTTTTTGAGTTTTCGCAGGAGTGTCTTGATGCTTTTTACAGGATTAAGGAAGCGTTGATCTCCGCTCCTATTATCCAACCTCCGGATTGGACCTTGCCCTTTGAGATCATGTGCGATGCTAGTGATGTAGCCGTAGGAGCGGTGCTTGGATAGAAGAAGGATGGACGGACCACCGCCATTTACTATGCTAGCAAGACGCTAGATGTAGCACAACGCAACTACACTACCACCGAGAAGGAGTTATTGGCGGTTGTATATGCTTTCGAGAAGTTTCGTTCCTATTTAGTAGGGGCGAAAGTCATTGTCTACACCGACCATGCAGCCATTCGTTACTTGTTGGCTAAGAAAGATGCCAAGACACGCCTTATTCGATGGATTCTCTTGCTTCAAGAGTTTGACCTAGAGATCCGCGATAAGAAGGGATCCGAGAATTCTGTTGCGGATCACCTCAGCCGGCTACCTGCATTTTCACGTGAGAAGGACGACCCGCCCATAGACGACTCATTCCCCGATGAGCACTTACACTTGTTGGAGCGTTTGATAGATTTACTTACTTCACCCCATGATGGAGGTGAAGTATGGGGTGAGGGCATCTCCCATCACGTTTGAGAGACGCATTCTGGTCCAGCTAGCGACCTTAAACCAAGTGCTTCTTGGGAGGCAACCCAAAGTATTACTTTCTTTTCCCGTTTTCTAGTCTAGCTTAGATAGTTTTTGCTTTTGCTTTTGCTTTGCTTTGTTTTATTTTGGCGTTCTAGACAGATAACAGGAGACATCTAAGGAAGGAGCATAACTGGAAGGACAGAGGTTCGAGAATTTGAGAAGACGGAGTTTGACTGAGGCATCTCAGTTGCTATCAGAGCACCTCGACCGAGATGATTCTTGAGCAACCAAGGCGACTAGGGCTTTCTGAAGAACCACCTCAGTCCGTACCACCTCGGTCCAGTCGAGACCATCTCGACCGAGGTGACAGCAGTTCCAGAAAAGGGTATAAAAGGGGGATTTATTTTCTCTCTCTTCACTTTCACCCTTCCTCGACCGCGGCGACAGTTCACATCGCTCCCTTCAATTCTTGCTCGTTTTCGACAATTTCTGTCTCCAAACTACGATTGAAGGATAGAGGATCGTGTTGCAAGTACTGATCTGCAGAAAATCGAACCGATTCGGCCGGAACGAGGTAAAAAGAACCGAAACCCTAACCTCTCCGTTTCGCTTCGATTTGGGCTTTGGTTGCCCCTGCATTTGTTGAGAAAAGGCTTAAGTACCCCATAGGAAGCAATTGTAGTGATTTTTGGGGGAAAAGAACTGAATTTCCAGAAGTAATTAGAACCCAGTTTTCCGCCTAGGTCTAGTCGAGATGTGCCTCGGCCGAGGTGATTCTTGAGTATCGTTAGTTGACCGAGGTGACCTGACAGTTTGATTTTCTAAAAATGAGTTCTGACCGCCGTCTTGCCCTCAGGGATAGATCCTCACCTTCCCCTTCTTCCTCTTCTTCCCGACCATATCGACCGGTGATCCATGAGCGACACCAGGTTGATTACGACCGCATTTCTGGCCGTCCAGTGATTGCACCACGTTTCCTGGACGTGTCTGCTTTTGATTGCCTCCAGGTAGACGGAGACCTTAGGAGGATGATTTCTACAGTTGGGCTGGATCAGTTTACTGAGATCCGAGCCCCAACCTACTTGGAGCCGACCCTAGAGTTCGTTAGCTCCTTCACCTACCTTCCCACAGAGCAGTCTGTGAAGTACATGTTGATGAACCGGAACTTCTTAGTGCCACTTGAGTCCTGGAGAGATATCTTTGGCTTTCCGAAGCCCACCGCTGTTGACTTCCCGTCCCGATCAGTAGCTAGGGAGTTTTGGGGGCAGATTGCCCATATTGTTGAGCACGCAGATAGATGGCGCCCTGGAGATTCCAGAGAGAAGGTCATCTTCCACCTAGCCTTTAGGTTAGCCCACCGGATCTTCAGTGAGATGCTTCTGGCGCGTACTGAGACGCCCCAGAAGATCCGACAGGGAGAGCTTTTCAGTTTGTACTGCATGGTCACTGGGGGTATCCCGGACTTTGGCTTGATGCTGGCAGAGGATCTGCACAAGATCAAGGCCAAGGCGAAGGGAGACATCTGCTGCGGAGGGATTGTCACCCACATAGCTAGCTATCAGGACATAGATCTCAGTGCGTGCACGATGGTGGCGGCTGCCAAGCCGCTTGGATTGCAGGAGATGATCACTCGGCGGATCCTAGTTCCCCGAGGTCTGACTACTCCGTACGTGGCTATGCCGTGGGAGCTGACTGCGCCACAGGGGATCAGGTGGTCTGCCCAGTTCACTGTTTATGACCCACACTATTGGCAGACCGCTTGGGCTCCACTGATGGAGGATTACAGAGAGGCAGCAGCTGCCCCAGCTCAGGAGGAGGAGGCTGATGATGAGGAGACAGTTGATGAGAGAGAGGGTGGAGTCCCGATGGATACAGGGACAGATACTGCAGGGACGAGCGCACCACCAGTTATAGATCTGGATGATGAGGATACTAAGCCTGCACCTGCTGCATCACCTGTATGAGAGATTTGCTGCCCAGCACCGACATATTGACAGCTGGACTCACCAGATGCTCGAGGGACAGCACTATCAGCGCAGGATGATGGAGATACAGTTCCAGCAGGCTATGGGTTATCCATTCGACCCGTCTCAGTATCCGTACATACCACCACCACCACCGGATCAGGATTCTTGAGAGCTGCAGGGTTTTCTTTATTATTTTATGCAGTTCAGCTATTTATCCGGTGAGTACTTTTATCCTTTAGACTTATTTTGACCCACTGGGACAGTGTGTCCCAAGTATGGGGTATTTGATGTATTATTTGACTTTGGTGTATGACTCTATTGACCGGATATTTATATTTATTCTTCACTTCTGCATTTATATGTTTATCTGAGATTGCATGCATACATATAGGATATTTGATTGAGAAAAACGTCGAAACTGAAAAAAACTGGATTTAAAAAAAAAAAAAATTTTGACCTCGACCGGTGGAGTTCTGGCCGAACGAGGTGTTTCACCTCGGTTGACCTACGAACATCTCGACCGAGGTGGGTTAACTGAGAGTTTTCGAAAACGATTTTTGTGTTACTTATCTGGATATGATCTCAGTGAAAATCTTGCTTACTGACTGGTTTTAAATTCTTTATGTGTTTGAAAGGTTTTATAATATGTTTAAGTTGCTAAATGCTTTGTTTGAAATTATTGGCATGCTTAATACTTTGTTTTTATCTAAATTATGTTGAATTTGAAGGTTGACACCACATTATGAGTTCTCTCACTTTCTTCCTGGAAAGACCAAGGCAATTCATTCTTCTCTCTTCTTCTTCTTAATCATGCTTAGCCCCTCATATACATTTTGCCTCCCTTTACCTATCCGGGAATTTAGAAGCAAGCGAAGTGGTGAAAGCAAGTGAAGTTAAAGTTGAGAAGTTGGCTGGAAGTGAAAGTGTTAGAAAGTAATCTTAGGTTTGGGGAAGTCAATCATGAAGATGAGTAACTCGGCACCATTCACATAGCCGGGTGTTTGTGTCTTGCCAAAGTCGGATTGAGCGATATTCCTAACGGGTCATGGTATGTGCATCAAGGGTTTGATGCATCTCAAGAAATTGATGATTGCTGATTTCCTAGGCTTCGGTTTTTGTGCACCTCTGTCCATGCATCCCAAAAAGTAAAGTAAAAGAAAAAAAATGTGTGAAATAAGCAAAGCTTATTGGTGGAAGATGTTGCAAGTCAAAGTGAAGTGAAGTTCATCCTTTTCCCGGATTCTAGCACCACATTACCTTACATACATCCCTACCCTACACGTTTCTTGACCTTTCTTTTGGGAAGCCCTTGAGACCTTGAGTTTGTTGATTGACTTAGTGATTTAAACTGGATTATACATGATTAATTTTGATAATTATGACTTATTATGCATTCTATGATTTTATGCAAAGATGAACAACTTTCCTATATTTATAAAATGTTTTGAACATGTTTTGATTTTAAATTCCATGAAGTATTCTCTTAGAGTGATCTATGATAGTTGCACACCATAAAATGTTTTGAAAGACTTTTTCATGGATTTTCTTGACTTATAATCCATTCTATCCTGCCTTTTATATGCGGAACTTGCTTGGGGACAAGCAAGAGCTAAGTATGGGGTATTTTGATAGCATGGATTATAGTCTATATTTTGGGGTTTGTTTGGACGTTTTATCTTTCATAATCTACATGTTTGTATGTATATTATGTGATTATATTACCATTTCATCTACCTTTGCGATAATCGAGGTCTACACCTAGTTTTGTTGTAATCGTAGGTAAAATGACACGTTTTGCATCAGAAAGGAGCAAAAGGAGCTATGGAGTCATTGGAGCTACATTGAGGAACATACGGAACCATCCAGGAAGCATAACCATGGATTAAGGATTCACTTTGGACCAGATTTGAGAGATTTCACATTCAGTTGTGACTCACCTCGGTTGACCACAGATTCACCTCGACCGAGGTGATCCAGAGAAGCCGACTCGACCGAGGCGAATACCTAGGACGCGGCGAGAATATTTTATTCTTGGCTGAGATCTTTTATATTTGGAAAGTGATCTTATATTTTTGGGCTTGGCTCCTGGAAGGAAGAAGATATGCTAGATCATATATTTTACCTATATTTATGGGCAAAGATCTCGTCTAAGATATCTTATCTTTGGAGGGTTATTTTCCTATAAAAAGGGTTGGATTTCCACAAATCCAAGAGGCTGCATACATCTCGCATACCACATCCCGCTTACACCAAAAAATCCGCATTCAGTTGGGAATCACGCAACAGCCATACTCCAGTTGGGAGATTTGAAGAACCTTTTTGAAGGTTGAAGGAAGATTGAAGATTGTAGCTTTTATAGCTTTTGGAAGGTTTTCTTGTAAGATTACCTTAGATTCTCTTCCTTGTTGTCTTGCTTGTTGGATTTATATCCAAGGAACGCTTTTGTTGTGATATTTGATTCAATTATTGAAGTCTTTTCATTAAATTCTTCTTGTTCAAATATTCACCTTCTTCCCATATATTTGATTAATACTTTCATGATGATGATGAGTGGCTAATTTCCTTGTGTGATTCTAGGGTGATTGGCTGAAGGTTGTGGGAAAAACAATGATAGAATAATCTTAGATTCCAATAGGACCCTGAAAGTTCGAGTCTCTAACCTTAACCCCAAGCATCTCGCTCAGTCGATGAACATCTCGGCCGGGGTGGAATTTGGCTGACCGAGGTGACTTATCTGATCCGAAACTGAGAGTTAAGTGTTAAGAGTTTGCCAAATCCTATTCTTATTACACCTTTCCTGGTTCAATGCAAGCTTAGGATAAGACTTACCCGGTAATTCCTTAGTTTGTGTACTTAAGATCATAAGTGTAGGTAATAAAGGTTTATCCTTTATTGGGGTTTGAGTGTGCTTTCATCCCATCTTTGTGAGTTAGCCTGAGACTTACCCGGTAAAGGTTGATTCTATTCCCTTAGATGGTGTGTGAGTTTGAGGATATAGTTCTTTATCTTGATTCCTTGAGACTTACCCGGTAATAGGAGTTACGGTTTAGGATTAGTGAGTAGTGAGACTTACCCGGTGATCTATTCTACTTTAGTAACACCTTCCCTATGCAAAAACCTCAGCTTTGTCCGCTTATCTTTAGATCTTGAGTTGGAACCACAACTAGATGCTTTAATCCCTAGAATTGCATGTTTGCTTTATTGACTTCTTATTCATCTTTGATTGTTTTAATTGCTCTTGTGGTTAGTATTTACATAAGAATACCGTAACTGGACTTTGTTTCACTAAGTCCCTGTGATCGACCCCTGGAATTCCTTGCTTTTACTACGATTGACCCGTACACTACGGGTTCGCGTCCTTGTTTTAAGCTTAAGTCTAGGGTTATAAATTTAAAGCTTGCACACACCGTTTGGAGCGAACAGGTCCGCCGTGTATAATCGTATCTTCACCGGCTTGGGCTCTCCAAGACTGATTTTAACACATAGCTCCAGCGGAATGATGCTCACGCTGGCTCCTAGATCACATAAGGCTTCACAAGTGACATCCCCAACTTGAATGGGAATGCAAAATGAGCCGGGATCTCTCAATTTGGGTGGCATGTTCTCCTTCATGATTTGAATGAGCTTCGAGGATTTAGATGTCATCCTTACTTCACCAAAGTCTTCCAACTTCCTCTTCCTTGACAGAATCTCTTTCAAGAATTTCCCATAGGTGGGCATCCCTAGAATAGCATCAAGGAAAGGGATATTAATGTGTAGTTTATTCATCAAGTCAAGGAACTTACCAAAATGCTTGTCTAGATGTGCTCTGGCCCTTGATTGGGGGAATGGAAGTGGTGGTTTATATGCAGGAGGTGGAATATAAACTTCAGTTTCTCCTCCGCTTTCTGTGGCTCCACCTCGGTTGGCATCTCGGCTGAAGTGTTCTTCGTCTGCACCTGAACCGAGGTGGTCTTCGTCTGTACTGGCACCGACCGAGGCACTGGATCTGCAGTCTTCAGTCCACTCCTCGTCGTTATGGCCATGATCTGGCCCTTAGGGTTGCTTTTCGTCTTTACTGGAAGCTTCCCTGGATCTCTTGGAGTTTCGTTCGCCCTACTAGCAAGTTTTTGTTCAAAGGCTTTTTGTGCCTTCGAAAATGACGTCATAGATGTCTCCATAGCGCTAAGCTTGATCAAGATGGCCTCCAGCACTGCGTCTTTCTTTTCCGACTGGGACGAACTTGATCCTTGCTCTTGACTCTTCAATGGAGTAGATGAAGAAGGAGAAGAGAGGAAAGGATTAGAGGAATCATTCGAATTGGAGTAAGAGTAAGGGTTACCCGAATTTTGGTTGTTTGTCCTCCAATTATTGTTGTTGGATCCTCTATTGTTGTTATAGTTGTTGTTCCGGGAACCGTTGTTGTTGTTACGGTATCCATTATTGTTCCTTGATCCTTGATCTTCCTTCTTGGTTTGAGCAACTAAGAGTTCCTTCAATTGTTTCACGTCATTCTTCAGAGAGATGAGTTGATTAGTGTTTGATGGCTCCTCTTGAAAGTTGACTTTTTTAACTCCACCTTCAGCTCCTTGGTGGGAATATTTCTCCATGTGTAAAGCTTGCTTCTCTATGAACTCCCAAGCTTCGTAAATCGCCATGTCCATTAATGTACCGGCGGATAGTAGTTGAAGGTTGAACTGGGTGTTGCCGTCCAGTCCCTTGAAGTATATCTCCAGCAATTCTATCTTTGGAATCCCATGATGTGGGCAATCCAAAAGAATGTCTTTAAATCTCTCCCATGACTTGGACAAGCTCTCCTTGTCTTTCATGATGAATGCATTGATCTTCCCTCTCATTTCAGCAGTTTTAGAGGGGGGGGAAAGAACTTAGTTAAGAATTCCGTCGTCATTTCTTCCCAAGTGCTGATCTTTCCGGGAGGAAGAGATTGATACCAAGTAAGCGCCTTATCTTTCAAGGAGAAGTAGAAAGGCCTTAGCTTGTAGTTGTTGTTTTCTATTCTTGAAGGTCTCAAGGTCTCCATCAAGATCTCATAGTTTTGTACATGTTGATGCGGGGATTCCTTCTCAAGCCCTCCAAACTGACATTGGCGAATCATGGAAAGAACTTGCGGTCGAAGTTCGTAATCATGGTCCGCTGGATCTCCTAGGTTAACTCCTGGACGCCTCAGTTGTTGATTGGGGTCCATCCTTTGACCTAGGGTCTATGGAATACCTGCTAACAGAACGTTTTGGATCGGCATCCGAGGTGGAAGTATCTTGGCCGGGGCGAGAGGTGTTGGATTCTGCCCCGGTCGAGGATCTGGAATAGGATCTTGCCTCGGTCGAGGATCTGGGTTCGGTCGATGTAGATACTGTTCTTGTAGGGCTGCTATATCTACTTCGATCGCCTCAGTCCTTGTGCGAGTTTCTTCCTTTTCCAGCCTCAGTTCTTCCCTGCTGAGGCTTAGCTGTTCTAACGCCTCCTTCAATTCGGCCTCAAGATCGCGATTGTCTTGGTTGGCCATCTTCGCTTCTTTCAAGCGTCTTTTGTATGTCTTTTCTGGTTCGGGATCGTAGGGAACGATTTCCTTCCCAGCGCGGTTCTTCGCATAAACCTGAGAAAAAGAACCTGCGAAAGTCACTCAAGTAGAGTGGTTAGTAAAAACAGGGGGCAAGTGCCCCAAAAGCGTACCGCAACCGGCTCGGTCTAGACCAAGTCCCCGGCAACGGCGCCAAAAACTTGTTCGCTCCAAACGGTGTGTGCAAGCTTTAAATTTATAACCCTAGATGTAAGCTTAAAACAAGGATACGAACCCGCAGTGTACGGGTCAATCGTAGTAAAAGCAAGGAATTCAAGGGGTCGATCACAGGGACTTAGTGAAACAAAGAAGGAATAGGTAAGCTATGTAATTACTAACCACGAAGCAATTAAAACAATCAAGGATGATAAAAAGTCAATTAAGGAAATATGCAGTTCTAGGGATTAAAGCATCTAGTTGTGGTTCCAACTCAAGAATAAGCGGACAAAGCTGAGATATTTGCATAGGGAAGGTGTTACTAAAGTGGAATATATCACCGGGTAAGTCTCACTACTCGCTAATCCCAAACCGTAATTCCTATTACCGGGTAAGTCTGAAGGAATCAAGGTAAAGAACTATAACCTCAAACTAACACACCACCTAAGGGAATAGAATCAACCTTTACCGGGTAAGTCTCAGGCTAACTCACAAAGATGGGATGAAGGCACACTCGAACCCCAATAAAGGATAAACCTTCATTACCTATTGCTTATTATCTTTGGTAAACAAACAAGGGAATCACCGGGTAAGTCTCATCCTAGGCTTGCATTGAACCAGGAAAGGTATAATAAGAATAGGTTTTGGCAAACTCTAACACTTAACTCTCAGTTTCGGATCAGGAAAAGTCACCTCGGTCAGACGAATTCCACCTCGGCCGGGGTGTTCATCGGCTGAGCGAGATGTTCTAGGGTTAAGGTAAAGACTCGAGCTTCCAGGGTCCTACTGTGATTTAAGATCGTTCTATCATTGTTTTTCCCACAACCTTCAGCCAATCACCCTAGAATCACACAAGGAAATTAGCCACTCATCATCATGAAAGTAATAATCAAATATATGGGAAGATGAATAATTGAACAAAAAAACCTTAAGAGAAAGGCTTCAATAACTGAATCAATTATCAAACAAACAAGCGTTCCTTGGATCACAAATCCAACAAGACAATCAACAAGAAGGGAATCTAAGAAAGTCTTACAAAACCCTTCACACAAGCTATAAAAGCTATCAACTTCCTTCTTCAACCTTCAAAAAGGTTCTTCAAATCTCCCAACTGGAGTGTATACGGGGTGTTGCTGCCGTAAGCGCTCTTTCCAGCCCTAAGCGTCTCCGGGGTGATAGCGGGTCTAGCGGATGTTGGATTTGTGGAAAATCCAACCCTTTTTATAGGAAAATTACCCTCCAAAGATAAGATATCTTAGAAAGATCTTGTCCCATAAAAATAGGTAAAATATATGTGCTGAATTATCTTCTTCCTTCCAGGAACCCATCCTAAAAATATAAGATCCTCTTTCCATAACTGAAAGATCTCAGCCAAGAATAAAATATTTTGTCGGCGCCCAAGGTGTTCGCCTCGGTCGAGCAGCTCCTCTGGATCACCTCGGTCGAGGTGGTACTGTAGCTGACCAAGGTGACTCTAACTGAATGTGAAATCTCTCAAATCTGGTCCAAAGTGAATCTTCAATGCATTTCCATGATTCCTGGATTTTTTTCTTAAGCTCCTGAATGTAGCTCCAATGACTCCTTCGCTCCTTTTGCTTCATTTAAGTCCAAAATGTGCCATTTTACCTACGATTACAACGAAACTTGGTGTATACCTCGATTCCCGCAAAGGTAGATTAAACGACAATATAATCACATAATATACATTCAAACATGCAGATTATTGAAGATAAAACGTCTAAACAAGTCCCAAAATATAGACAATAATTCATGCTATCAGTGGATCTGTTGGGGTGGTGGTGACCGGTAGAGTTATTGAGGTGACTATGGGGGTCGACATGAGTTGTAGTAAGGGGTGCATGTTTGTATGGGGTAGTGGGTAGGGTGTCAATGGGTAGGCGATATTGGGTGAGGACTAAGACAGTGTCCGTCGGGGGTAATGCGGGGAGTGGGTCTATAGAAAAAGGAGAGGGGTGGGGTCCGTTGTTGTTTCCGTTGAGGGTGAAGCGTTGGGAGGGTCATCAACGTTAAGGGAGTAAAGAAATTGGCTTTAGGGGAAATAAATTTTTTTTCGGAGTTAGGAGGATGTGAATCCGTTTTGGAGAACGAAAAACTAGTCTCATAAAAACGCGCATCACATGTGACAAAAATATCCCAATTATCTAGATCTAACATTTTCCACCATTTTTGAGAAGGAGAATAGCCTATGAAGACATACTTTCTACCCCGAGGTCTAAATTTGTCAAAAGATCAAGGAAGAATCAAACAATAAGCAAGACAACTTAAAAGCCGAAGATGGTCAAGGGAAGGAGGGGAGCCATGAAGAAGCTCGTAAAGAGTTTTCTGATGAAGTACATGTGTAGGTGCGCAGTTGATAAAGTAGCAAGGAGTAAGGAGACATTCTCTCAAAGTGATAAAGGTAATTTCCCGTGGAACATAAGAATTCTAGCAACATTAAGGATGTGACGTTGTTCCGTTCTACCCTCCCATTTTGTTGTGGTGCATAAGTACTTGAAGTTTTTAGGCAAATACTCTTTCCCTAAAGAAAAGATGAAAGACAAAGAAATTCCTTGGCATTATCACTACGAAAGGTTTTGACACTTGTATGGATATGAGTCTCAATCAAGACGCAAAAACTTCGAATTAATTAGGGAGCTTCAACTTCTCCATTTATTAAATAAAAACAGCTGCAATGTGAGTAATCATCCAAAATCGTAACAAATTAGGAACAACCGGAAGTAGAAAGGGTGCGATAGGGACCCGAAATATCTAAGTTAACTAATTCAAATAAAGACAAAGCATGAGAACTGCTAATAGGAAAAGATGATCTAGGTAGTTTATCCCGAAGATAAATGTCACAAGAATAGGCGGTTTCGGTGTTGGACGGATGATCAAGGCAATTATTGTGGGTGGAGGTATCGAAAGTGGTAAGGTGTGAAAGGGGAGGAGAAACGTTTGTCCTCCAATGAAGCAAGTAGATTCAATCACGAGCTTCACCCACTTCAATCACTGCCCTAGAAGTACGATCCTGTATAACACAAAGTTTATTAGTTATCATAAAAACACAATTCAAATCCGTAGTTAACTGATTCAAGGAAAAGAGATGGCAATCAAGTCCCGAAATAAATAATACTCAAGGCAAGTAAAGGGAGTTATTAAGGTGCAAGTTCCCTGCGTGTCTAGCTGAGACTAGAGCTCCGTTAGGGAGTTTTATCTGACATGTGGTTACCGTTGTGAGCGAGGAAAGTAGAGAACAATCCCTTGTCATATGAAAAGAGGCCCCTGAATCAAGGATCCAAGGGAGCGAAATAATATTCAAAGTGGTATCGTGAGTTATAGGGGTGAGCATATGTCTTAAATCGAACCGAACTGCAATAAACTAAACTTAAAGCCGATTTTCCTAAAACCATGGACCAAACACCGAACCTATGAAAGTAGGCTCGGTTTTGGTTTGGACCTAAAACCAAAAATATGAAATGTTAGAACCTAAAGCCAAACCTAATAGGGTCGGTTTCGGTCCGGTTTAGGTTTTGGACCAAAACTGAACTAAAAAGTAATTGCTAATATGATTATATGAACCGACCCTTATTTTTAACATTAATTTGATTATTTTAGTTTGCTTGTCAGTTTTGCGGTTTTTAACCAAAACCGAACCGAAATCTAAGTCTTAAAAACCTAGTAAGTTGAATGATAACGGTAGGAGTTGAAAGTAGATAAGATGGTGTTCCAATGAGTATCATCAGTTGTCGGGTCAATGTCTTTAGGGTCCTGAGATTTTAAGGGACTGGGCGATCCAGAGTTAGCTTGTCACGCCGCCCCAATAACTGTGGTGATCATGATACCAATCAAAGTCATTTTTGACCGGTGACTAAAGTCATTTCTTATACCGACGGCAAAAGTCGTTTCTCATACAGGTGGACAAATTTTTGTCTAATAACGGCGGACAAAGCCGTGTCTGATAGCGGGGGGAAAAGCCATTCTGATACCGGCGGACAAAGTCTTTTGAGACCGGCGGCCAAAGTCGTTTCTGATACCACAACGGTTGCATAAGGGTTATTTTTAGGGTTAGGGTTTTATTTTATGGCGGAAGCGAGATTTGAGTAAAATGATCTGATACCATGTAAAGATTTGTGAACTGAAGGTGTGCTTATTTGATTGATAAAATTTTGTTTCAACTTGCAAGCTTATAATTCTATCAGATTGCCAAAAAGAAAACTTGTTACACTAATAAGGTTCCAATTACATAAATTAAAAAGAGCTTGCAAATTTTATTTTTTTTAGCGCAAATTTAATGCGTTCTTATAAGCAAATCAAATAAAAGCCTTGTAGATTTTCTTTTTTAGCGTAGATTTATTGAGGGTGTGTTTATCATAAGTTATAATCTAATATAAAATATGGATCGAAGATACGTGAATTATGAAAGTTATATCATCAAAAGCATATTTGTGTACATTAGTGAGACCCTAACCATTCTTATTAAGCCTTTCACTTAAGAACATATGTATACAAAAGTATAAAAATATGGATGTAAGATAGGAGAATTGTAATAGGTAGGATTTCCGAATTCTAATTAATGTTGATTAACTTAATCAGTGATAACAATTGACATAAAACTCGCGAAGATTGTGTAAGTGTTGAGTATAAGTCCCACCGTTATGTTCCTGGCGTAATTTTGGGCTTATGGTGAAATTTTCACTTTTTTCCCCGGGTAATTATTTTTACCCTCCGGTATTATTTGGAGCATTTTGGAGCTCCAATTAATAAAAATGCAGTTGAGAGAAATGATCAGGACATCGGACATGTCCTAGATATGAAATAACATGGAAAGGCAAAACGGCCAAAAGAGTCGCTATTTCGTTTCTTAATGGCTAAGAAAGACGGCTTATGAATACACGTTTTCCGAGGCAATTGTGAAATAATTATCCCTACAATATTCAAGATTTATTGTTCCAATTTCGAGAAGTTTGGAGAAGGGGATTCAACCCGCCATTGGATCGGTTAAAGGATAATTATCGACTTCGGTAAAGGATAATTATCGACTTCGCTATAAATAGCGGAAAATCGTTTATTAATTCATTTCCTTCCATGTTTCCTCGTAAAAGCTCTGATTTCTCTCAAACTTTAAACTCAGATCTACTCTCCGTTTCTAATCCGATTTCAATTCCGTTTGAGTTTCTGGATTCCTCTCTTCATTCTCTTCATATCGGTACCGAGTTTCAGCAGTTCCGAGCAGATGAAGACCTGGTCGAGCATATATGTCACCAGGACATTTCCGTCGCTCAGATTCCGGTGAATTTGATGTTGTACATGCATAGCCTGCGTCGTTGTGATTCCGAATCTTCTTTCAGATCGTCAATCGGGTAAGTAACGAATAAGTTATGAATTTATTCGTTTTCTGTACTGCGATTTGACCTAAATTGACCTTAGACTTTTCAAAATGGATAATTAGAAATTTCATTATGATCATTATATTATTCTAGTGTTTATGGGTTGTTTGTTTGATGAAATCTAATGACAGGTGAGTTTAGAAATGGCATGCGGGCGAAACGTTATTTTGGTGAAATTTAATTAATTAATTAAAGGTTAATTAATTAAATTAGGATTAAAATTTGAGATTGAGGAATACTGATTAGATGCGTGTTAGGTGTGAGAATGAGTTGAGGATCATGATGATGTTATGGATATCGGTTATGGCTTTAAGGTTTAGTATGTGTACGAGTATGATGAGATGTTATGTTGAGGATATGCCTTAGGCATTTATGAATGTGTTGAGGATCTGAGGTTTAGATTTGAGATATAGGTTAGTTGTGGTTAGTGAGACGAGTCTCCTAACCTTTGCAGTATGTGATTGTGTGTGCCTTGCTATTGCAGGCGTTGATTACTTCCCCAAGGGGAAGCTGTGACGTGGTACAGGTTACGAGTATATTAGGTAAGTCCATAGGACTTACTTAGCGTGCAGTTGTGGATTGTATGATTGTGATGGTTGTGTGTGTTCATATGATTGTGCATTTATAACCTAAACCGGACTAGGATGACCATTTATTACATTTATTTGGCCCAAGTGTATTATAACGGGCGGAAACCACCGGTCTCCGCCTGCTGGTTAGGAGGAGGTGCCTGGAAGCCAGTAACACAGGGGGGACGAGTGACGATCACCCCCAATGCAAACCCATGTGTTAACGAGGAAAGGGACGAGGTTCTTTAGGTTCCTCGTGTTACAAAAGAAGTTGAATTAGTAATGGAATAATGTAATGAAAGATAATAAATGAATGTGTTTGACATTGCATGTATGAGATGTTGATGTGTGGTTGTGCTATTACCTTCATTCTTTTCATTGCTGTAGCTAACGGTTTCATACCGTGTTGTAGATGATCTGCAGGTTAGGAAGACTGCAGGGTGAGACTGATGGTGTGGCCAACCGAGGACTTTTGTACATTAGGATGTGCGGGATATGGTATCTTTTGTATCAGAAGTTGTGGTTTGATGTTTTGTACTCGGCTATGAGTTTGTAAACTCTTTTGATGTATCATATACAACTTTTATGTATTTGGTTTTAATCTACCTGTGCCTTGTTGTAAGATCTAGTGAACTTGTTGTCACGCTAGGGTTAGGATCCATTGTGAGATCCTAACCCAATGTGACACTCCAAGTCCCGTGGATTTGGGGTGTTACAGAGTTAGTATCAGAGCCTTAGGTTGACAACAATGGCACTTGCTATCTGCAATAAAGGTAGAGTAGATAAATAAATAGAAACCGCATGGGGTCTGACTTTTTTAAGGATTTTGGTTTTAAAGCGAGTACAAATGTTTTGGGATAGTATGTACAGAAGTCGTCACCCATCTGAGGATCTCGACAGTGTGTATATATATATATATATAGATAGATAGATATCTTTTATGTGCTGATGTGTATGCATGTAATAATGAGTATTATATATATATATATATATATATATATATATATATATATATATATATATATATATATATATATATATATATATATATATATATATATATATATATATATATATCGATACATATGGCATATATATAGCTCTATAAGTTTAGGTGCGTATATTCTACAAATGGCTCAAACTAGAGCAGTATCTGTAGTGGGACGAGATAGGGGTACACCCCCTCTTCCTCCACTAGCGTCAAGTCAGGGACCAGTGTCCGCTGTTGTGTTGCATATGACAAAGAACGAGTTTGAAGAGGTTGATCGTGTCTCCATGAGTAGATTCGAGTTTCAAGAGTATATGCAGCAAGTATATGAGGTGGTGATAGCGGGTAGATCTACACCGGATTTACCAACATCTGTGAGATCGACTAAAGCTTCTGGATTAGAGAATAAACAATGGGTTGAATCAGTGAAAGACGAGGTTGGATATCTGGGTTGCAAACCGAGCCCGACTTGTGGACGTTTGAGTACTTCTCGTTTCACACGGACTTCTAGTGAAATGAGGACTTGTTACAATTTTGGGGGAAGCCTGGACACGTACGACCACGGTGTCTAAGATCGCCAATGACTTGCTTTACCTGTGGTAGACAAGGTCATAGAGTTGTTTTTTTGTAAGCAAACTGGAGTGGCATCACGAAAGGGTTTTATTTCTACTAGTGTGTCGGAGGTGGTCATAAGACACCTCAGCAGCAAACACGGGGGGCAGTAGAGAGTCCTAGATCATTCGCCTACTCAGGAATCCGTTCCCAGGCTGAATAGAGGTAAGGGTCGTGGTAGGAGTACCACGGATACTAGAAGAGCTCAAGGTAAAGCCTTTGAGCTGGGCGGTGCAGAGGAGCCACCCGTACTAGTGGCATGGAAGAGACGTATATGTCTCAATTGTGGTTATCCAGATCATGTGCGCTCTGAGTGCCTCATGGCACCGATAGCTTGCTTCACCTGTGGTGAACTAGGCCCTCTGGCCCCTTTCTGTCAGCAAGGTAGTGTTTCTTCTCATCAAGACCTTCCTCTTTCCGATGCAGAAAGAGTGGAAGTGGAGGCTATGGTGATGAACTCAGTGATACCTGAGGAGCATAGGTTTGAGGTTGAGTAATGATATGCAGTAGAGCTTCGGGCGTTAGTTGTTACAGGTACCATTCTTGTTAATGGTTTACCTAGTGGAGTTTTGTTTGTTGTGAGTGTTATGCACCTCTTGTCTTTCGATGCATGTCTTAATAGTTAACTGTGAATACAGTAGAAGATAGATCTTCCTTTATAAGATTACGAGTTACGGGTCTTAGGTACCCGCGAGATATGTGGTTGTTCCCTTTGTTCAAGGACTTGTGTATGGCTTGAAGACTTCTTTGTCATGCCTTAGGTGCATGAGAAGGTCTTTATGTGTGTGGTGGACGAATAGATATCATGTTGGTTTAGATAGCAGTAGGACGACTATTATAGTCTCTATTGAGATCGACTAAGTAGAGGTTTTCCGAGGTTTTGACCTTTGAAGAGGTGAGTTGTCTTTAGTGTCGTATGAGCAGTGAGGTTGATAACACCAGAGGGTGATGTTTTTTTAATGTTGTGCCATGAAGGAAAGAGATAGTTCCACGCTGAAGAGTATTCCAGTGGTATATGATCTTATAGACGTGTTACGGAACCGTCTAATCTATCGCTTCAGCGGAATGAGGACTTTGATATTGCGTTGAAGTATGGTACGAGACTGGTTGGGAGAAGGACTATGAGGTATATGGCTTGTTGAGTTGTTAGAAATTGAAGAAGCAATTTGAAGAGTGGTTTGAGACGGGCTCCGTTCGCCCTAACACGTTCATTGTTACGTATGGACGACTTGTTGGATCAACTAAGAGAAGCAGTTGTGTTTTTAAGATTTCTGTATGCTTAGGATATCATTAGCTAAGGATAAGAGACCAGTGTAGGCATAGGACAGCATTCCATACCTGTTATGGACACTACGAGTTGTAGTGTTGTCATATGAGTTGAGGAACGTCCTAGTAGTCGTTATAGGAGTTGATGACCAGTGTCTTCATCTACTTACTTGATCAGTTGGTGGTAGACCTTATTGATGACATTTGGTGTACTCTCACAACGGAGAGGAACGTACCGGTTATTTGAGGACGGTTTTGCAAAATCCGTGGGATAGAAGCCAATGTGCTATGCTCCTTAAATGTGAATTGAGATGCCAGAAGTAACCTTCAAGGTCATGTTGTTCCGCCAGTAGGATCATGATTGATGTGACGAGGAGTAAGTATGAAGTCTTATGGATAATACTGATGAACATTAAGGGAATGCGTAGTTCTCGACCCAGCCGATTGCTACCAACGCTTTGAGGAAGGATTCTATGTGATTGTGCATCCATTTACGAGTCTTCTGAGGAAGACCACCATAATTGTGTGCTTGAAGTAGTATGTCGAAGCTCTGAAGAGTAGAGGAAGCATTTGACCTTTGCATCTATTCGGTGATAATCAGAAGATTTTGGGAATCACGTGACTACGGTGCTGAGAACGTATGAGGAGAATTGCCCAACTCATGATTTCGAGTTAGTGGTGGTAGTTCAAGTTCCAAGATTTGAAGACAATACCTGTGTGACATTTCGTGTCAGAGTTTCACAGATCATAGGAGGTTGAAGCATATATTTATGCAATAAAGGTTGAATAATTGCCAGCGTCGATGGTTTGAGTTGATCAAGGACGTTGACCTTGAGATTTGTACTATTCTGGCAAGGAGAATGTGGTCACTAATGCCTCGAATAAGAAGACGCCTCGAGAGAAGGCGATTGTTGGAATTGCTGTACAGTCTCGGTTTCAAAATGATCTAGCTTGGTTAGAGTTGGACCTACAAAACTGCTGATAAGGATGTTAGTTCCATGTTTAGGAATTTTACCTGGTTTGTTGGATGAGGTCCAACAAAAACAGGGGACTTGCCTGACCCTGAGGGAACTTGATGGAAGGATGCCTCATGGCGAGGCACCACAGTTCTTTAATGGAACAGAAGGAGTATAAGGCGCCGCAACTGCGTCAGTATAACCGCTTATGTGGAGTCGAGTGGAGAAGATTACAGTACACTCATAGTACACCTTCTTTAGTACATCCATGTACGAATAAGAGGTACCACGAAGTAGTAAATCAGGTTAAAGTGATACTGACCTGGAGATGAGCTCATCCACTACCAGTGTTGTAGTGCAAGTGAGAGTACTTTTCTGAGGACTTGTGATGGGATTGAGACCCAGTAAGAGTTTTGGTGTTATCCAGATTATTAGTAACAGATTTACGAAGTCGACACGTTCCATCTCTACAAAGAGACGTGACTAGTGAATGAAGTAACAAAGGAGTACACTAGACAAATGGTGAGACTCCATAAGTGTACCGAGGACGATCGACTATGATTGTAGTAGATGGATTACTTTGAGTTTTGATAGCAGATTCAGACTGCTTGGGGAACGCGTCCACATATCATGATTGAGTTTTACCTCAGACAGACGGTTAGACTGAGAGAACCCTCCAGACCACATAGGACATGTTGTGAGCTTGTGGGATGGATTGGGAACACGGACGATCTGTTTATCTCCCTCTCGTTGAGTTCTTATACCACGACCGTTGGTATGCATCTATAGGGATGGTCCCTATGAGGCGTTGTGTAGACATAGGTGTCATACACCTTTATGTTGGGAAGAGCCTAGCAGTACCAGTGGGATAGCGCCAGAACATATTCAAGATGATATGGCTCGAGTAACGCTGATCAGATAGAGGATGTGTTCGCTCCAAACGGTGTGTGCAAGCTTTAAATTTATAACCCTAGACGTAAGCTTAAAACAAGGATGCGAACCCGCAGTGTACGGGTCAATCGTAGTAAAAAGCAAGGAATTCTAGGGGTCGATCACAGGGACTTAGTGAAACAAAGTCCAATCACGGTAAGCTTCAGTAATTACTAACCACAAAAGCAATTAAAACAATCAAAGATGATAAACAGTCAATAAAAGAAACATGCAATTCTAGGGATTAAGCATCTAGTTGTGGTTCCAACTCAAGATCTAAAGATAAGCGGACAAAGCTGAGATTTTGCATAGGGAAGGTGTTTCTAAGTGGAATAGATCACCGGGTAAGTCTCACTACTCACTAATCCTAAACCGTAACTCCTATTACCGGGTAAGTCTCAAGGAATTAAGATAAAGAACTATAACCTCAAACTAACACACCATCTAAGGGAATAGAATCAACGTTTACCGGGTAAGTCTCAGGCTAACTCACAAAGATGGGATGAAAACACACTCAAACCCCAATAAAGGATAAACCTTTATTACCTACACTTATGATCTTCGGTACACAAACTAAGGAATTACCGGGTAAGTGTCATCCTAAGCTTGTATTGAATCAGGAAAGGTGTAATAAGAATAGGATTTGGCAAACTCTAACACTTAACTCTCAGTTTCGGATCAGATAAGTCACCTCGGTCAGAAGAATTCCACCCCGGCCGAGATGTTCATCGACTGAGCGAGATGCTTAGGGTTAAGGTTAAAGACTCGAACTTTCAGGGTCCTACTAGAATCTAAGATTATTCTATCATTGTTTTTCCCACAACCTTCAGCCAATCACCCTAGAATCACACAAGGAAATTAGCCACTCATCATCATGAAAGTATTAATCAAATATATGGGAAGAAGGAGAATATTTGAACAAGAAGAATTTAATGAAAAGACTTCAATAACTGAATCAAATATCACAACAAAAGCGTTCCTTGGATATAAATCCAACAAGGCAAACAACAAGGAAGGGAATATAACATAATCTTACAAAAACCCTTCAAAAGCTATAAAAGCTATAGACTTCAATCTTCCTTCAACCTTCAAAAAAGGTTCTTCGAATCTCCCAACTGGAGTATGGCCGCAGTGATGTAGTAGGTGTAAAGCAAGGTGATAGCGGATGTAGGATTTGCGGGAAATCCGACCCTTTTTATAGGAAAATTACTCTCCAAAGATAAGATATCTTAGAAAGATCTCTTCCCATAAAAATAGGTAAAATATATGATCTAGTATATCTTCTTCCTTCCAGGAGCCAAGCTCAAAAATATAAGATCTATTTCCAAAGATAAAAAATCTCAGCCAAGAATAAAATATTCTCGCCGCGTCCCAGGTGTTCGCCTCGGTCGAGTCCACTTCTCTGGATCACCTCGGTCGAGGTGAATCTGTGGTCAACCGAGGTGAGTCACAACTGAATGTGAAATCTCTCAAATCTGGTCCAAAGTGAATCTCTAATCCATGGCTATGCTTCCAGGATGGTTCCTTATGTTCCTGAATGTAATTCCAACGACTCCATAGCTCTTTTTGCTCCTTTTTGATGCAAAACGTGCCATTTTACCTACGATTACAACAAAACTAGGTGTAGACCTCGATTCCCGCAAAGGTAGATGAAATGGTAATATAATCACATATTATACATACAAACATGCAGATTATTGAAGATAAAACGTCCAAACAAACCCCAAAATATAGACTATAATTCATGCTATCAAAATACCCCATACTTAGCCCTTGCTTGTCCCCAAGCAAGTTCCGCATATAAAGGACAAGATAGAATGGATTATAGGTCAAGAAAATCAATGAAAAGTCTTTTAAAACATTTTTATGGTGTGCAACAATCATAGATCACTCTAAGAGAATACTTCATGGAATTTAAAATCAAAATATGATCAAAACATTTTATAAACATAAGAAAGTTGTTCATCTTTGCATAAAATCATAGAATGCATAATAAGTCATAATTATCGAAATTAATCATGCATAATCCAGTTTAAACCACTAAGTCAATCAACAAGCTCGAGGTCTCAAGGGCTTCCCAAAAGAAAGGTCAAGAAACGTGTAGGGTAGGGATGTATATAAGGTAATGTGGTGCTAGAATCCGGGAAAAGGATATACTTCACTTTCACTTTGACTTTCAACATCTTCCACCAATAAGCTTTGCTTATTTCACACTTTTTCTTTTTACTTTACTTTTTAGGATGCATGGACAGAGGTGCACAATAACCGAAGCCTAGGAAATCAGCAATCATCAATTTCTTGAGATGCATCAAACCCTTGATGCACATACCATGACCCGTTAGGAATATCGCTCAATCCGACTTTGGCAAGACACAAACACCCGGCTATGTGAATGGTGCCGAGTTACTCATCATCATGATTGACTTCCCCAAACCTATTGTTACTTTCTAACACTTTCACTTCCAGCCAACTTCTCAACTTTAACTTCACTTGCTTTCGCCACTTCGCTTGCTTCCAAATTCCCGGATAGGTAAAGGGAGGCAAAATGTATATGAGGGGCTAAGCATGATCAAGAAGAAGAAGAGAGAAGAATGAATTGCCTTGGTCTTTCCAGGAAGAAAGTGAGAGAACTTATCTTGCGGTGTCAACCTTCAAATTCAACATAATTTAGATAAAAACAAAGTATTAAACATGCCAATAATTTCAAACAAAGCATTTAGCAACTTAAACATATTATAAAACCTATCAAACTCATAAAGATTTCAAAACCAGTCAGTAAGCAAAGTCTTCACTAAGATCACATCCAGATAAGAAGCACAAAAATCGTTTCGAAAACTCTCAGTTAACTCACCTCGGTCGAGGTGTTCTTAGGTCAACCGAGGTGAAACACCTCGTTCGGCCAGAACTGCACCGGTCGAGGTCAAAAAAAAAAAATTTTAAAAACCAGTTTTCTTTCAGTTTCGACGTTTTTCTCAATCAAATAACCTGTATGTATGCATGCAATCTCAGATAAACATATAAAAGCAAACTGAAGCATAAATATGAATAAATATCCGGTCAAATAGAGTCATACATCACATAAGTCAAATACATAAATAAACACCCCATACTTAGGACACACTGTCCCAGTGGGTCAAAATAAGTCTGAGGAATAAAATACTCACCGGATAATAAGCTGAACTGCATAAAAATAAGAAAGAAAATCCTGCAGCTCTCAGTAGTCACGATCCGGTGGTGGTGGTGGCACATATGGATACCGAGACGGGTCGAATGGATAGCCCATGATGCGCTCAAACTGGATCTGAGCCATCATGTGCTGGTAGTGCTGCCTCTCCTACATCTCGCGGATATCCAGTGACAAAGCGGCATATGAATCAATAACCTGATCCGTCAGATCGTCGATCCGACGGTGAGCCTCTGGATCTCTGTGTCGGCGTGTCCTACGCCTAGCAGGTCTCACTGGAGAAGTAGCAGGTGCCGGATCAATATCATCATCATCATCCAGATCAATAACCGGCGCACTAGTCCCGGCAGTATCTGTCCCTGTATCCATCGGGACTCCATCATCCTTGTCATCAGCAGTCTCCTCATCATCTACCTCCTCCTCAGCTGGGGCAGTTGCTGCCTCTCTATAATCCTCCATCAGTGGGGCCTAAGCGGTCTGCCAATAATGAGGGTCATAAATTGTAAACTGGGCAGACCACCTGATCCCCTGTGGTGCAGTCAGCTCCCACGGCATAGCCACGTACGGTGTAGTCAATCCTCGGGGAACCAGAATCCGCCGAGTGATCATCTCCTACAGCCCAAGCGGCTTGGCAGCCGCCACCATAGTGCAAGCGCTGAGATCCATGTCCTGGTAGCTGGCGATGTGGGTGACAAGTCCTCCGCAGCAGATGTCCCCCTTCGCCTTGGCCTTGATCTTGTGCAGATCCTCTGCCAACATCAAGCCAAAGTCGGGGATCCCTCCTGTCACCATGCAGTATAGGCTGAACAACTCCCCTTGTCGGACCTTCTGGGACGTTTCAATACGCGCCAGAAGTGTCTCACTGAAGATACGGTGGGCTAACCTAAAAGCTAAGTGAAAGATGACCTTCTCCCAGGAATCTCCAGGGCGCCATCTGTCTGCGTGCTCAGCAATATGGGCAATCTGTCCCCAAAACTCCCTAGCTACAGATCGGGACGGGAAGTCAACAGCTATGGGGGCAGGAAAACCAAATATCTCCCTCCAATACTCTAGTGGCACTAAGAAGTTCCGGTTCATCAACCGGTACTTCACAAATCGCTCTGTGGGGAGGTAGGTAAAGGAGCTAACAAACTCTAAGGTGGGCTCCAAATAGGCAGGGGCTCGGATCTCAGTGAACTGATCTAGCCCTACAGTAGATATCATCCGCCTAAGGTCTCCGTCCACCTGGAGACAGTCAAAAGCAGACACGTCCAGGAAGCGAGGTGCAATCACTAGACGGCCGGAAATACGCTCATAATCGACCCGGTGTCGCTCGTGGATCACCGGACGATAGGGTCGGGAAGAAGAGGAAGAAGGGGAAGGGGAGGATCTATCCCTAAGGTCAAGGCGTCTGTTAGAACTCATTTTCGGAAATCACACTGTCAGGTCACCTCGGTCGGTCTGACAACACTCATGAACACCTCGGCCGAGGCACAGCACGTCTGGACCGAGGCGAAAAACTGCGATCTAATTCCTTCAGAAATTCCAGTTCTTTTCCCCCAAAATCACTACAACTGGTTCCTATGGGGTACTTAATCCTTTTCTCAGCAAATGCAGGGCAATCCAAGCCCAAATCGAAGCGAAATCAGCGAGTTAGGGTTTCGGTTTTGTTTTACCTCGTTCGGCCGATTCGGTTCGATTTCTTCGCAGATCGACGATGCACTGGGATCCTCTACGATTTAATTGCAGTTTGGGAGCAAAAATCTTCGAAAATGGGCGAGAATCGAAGAAGCGAGGTGAAGAAAAGCGCCGCGGTCGAGGGAGGGTAAAAGTGAGGAAAGAGAAATTTTTCCCCTTTTTATACCCTCGCTGGAACTGCTGTCACCTCGGTCGAGGTGGTCTCGACTGGACCGAGGTGGTTCTTCAGAAACCCTAGTTGCCTCGGTTGCTCAAGAATCATCTCGGTCGAGGTGCTCTGACAGCAACCGAGATGCCTCAGTCAAACTTCGTCTTCTCAAATTCTCGATCTTCTGTCCTTCCAGTTATGCTCCTGGTTTGTACTCCTTCCTTAGATGTCTCCTGTTATCTGTCTAGGACGCCAAAAACAAACAGAGCAAAGCAAAAGCAAAACTATCTAAGCTAGACTAGAAAAAAGGAAAAGAAAGTAATACCTTGGGTTGCCTCCCAAGAAGCGCTTGGTTTAAGGTCGCTAGCTGGACCATGATGCGTCTCAAACGAGGTATATTGGTGCAACCTACTCAACCGGAACTTCCGGTTTGTACTTCTTGAGTCTATGACCGTTGACCTTGAAGCTTCCGCTCATTTCGCCCCATATCTCAACTGCACCATGAGGAAAAACATGTTTCACAATGTAAGGTCCGGTCCATCTAGATTTTAACTTATCTGGAAAGAGGCGGAGGCGGGAGTTGAAGAGTAGAACTAAGTCTCCTTCGTTAAGCTCCTTTGGGATGATACGCTTGTCATGCCATCTCTTCGTCCTCTCCTTATAGATTTTGGCATTCTCATAAGCGTTCAAACGCAGCTCCTCCAGCTCGTTGATTTCCAATAGCCGCTTCTCGCCGGCCTCCTTAATGTCGAAGTTCAACCATTTGATCACCCAATATGCTTTGTGTTCTAACTCAACGGGCAAATGGCAAGACTTCCCATATACCAAATTATAAGGGGTGGTACCTATAGGAGTCTTAAATGCGGTCCTGTAGGCCCAAAGAGCATCGTCCAATTTTATGGACCAATCCTTCCTCGTCCTAGAGATGGTCTTCTCCAAAATTGCCTTGATTTCTGTTAGCATGAAATATTGTGATATTTTAGGCACGTTTTCTAAACGTATTCGATTCATATTGATAGTCTTTGATTGAACTTTGTGCATATGTGAGCTAGTATTACCTATATTGTCGATATGGATGTCTACACAAGTTCTATGTTGATTATAGGTGATTTGGAGCTATTTCCGAACGGAATCGAACAAAGGAGAGTTGAGTTGATATGTCCATGGATTAGGAACGTTCTTTGGAAGCAAATTGGAGTCTTAGCTTGAGGAATGCACGAGTTTAGGGAAGAATCACGTTCTTGCCCTAAACCACGCCCTAAAATACGGCCGTATCACGTTCCACGTTCAATTCCACGACCGTGGATTTGGAGTCAGAAATTCATGTTCATTCCAGGGGATTACACGGCCGTGGAACATATGTTGCAAACCGTATTTGTTTCCACGCTCTAAATTACGGTCGTGGAACACTTCCACGACCGTGATCTTGGCAAATCTTTTCGCCACACTTTGAAGCCACGATCTTTTAAAGATTGGGCCGGGCCGACATTTTGCCCTGCACTATAAAAAGACGGACGAAGCAAGAATCCGTCACCTTCGCTTACCCCCCTTTGACCCTCATTCATCACCACTTAGACACGTTTACACTTCGCTTAGCTTGCTTGGAAGCATTGAGATCTCTTTGGGAGATTGAAGTTCGTGTTTGGAAATTCCTCTAATCTCGCACTTTTGGTGGAGATTGCTGTTGAGATCTCCGGATTGGCGGAAGATCGAAGTTCTTGGAAGATTTTACAAGAAGATCTCTCTTCTTGTTTAGGTTTGATTTGGAAAACGGATTGACATCCCGTTTTCTCTTCTTTCCTAAGGTGGTGATTGTTTGTTTTACTTTGAATCTTTTGACATTACTCGTTCTCTTTGTGACTTTGAGATTGAATTGAAGATTATTGAAAGTTCTTGAAAGTTTTCATCTTTTTATCTTTTAATTCTTGAATTGATATCAATATGATTGTTATTGGCTAAAAACCCTTAACAATTCTAAGGTGAAGGGTTGATAGTTGTGGCTTAGATGATGATAGATCGATCGCAAACAGATTAGACCCTGAGAGTTAGAGAGAATCGCCGACAACCCTAATTTACGGTCTGTTCTTGAGTCCACGGTCGTGGAACCTCAAGAACTAACCGTGATTTCCCTTAAGTCTACGAACCTGCTTTTACTTTAATCTAAAGTTAAAGATTTGCTTTAGCTTAGTTTAGACTTGTCTTTTCTAGGTGGTAGTGAAGCCTCAACAACCTCTACCTCGATTGTGAGTATCACAACCTCAATCGGTTAAGTTAGTCTTGATCCTTGGATTACAAGTTTGGGTATTTGACACTAATTCTCATCTTTAAAATCTTTCTATATTGAGCCTCAACAACCTGTATAGAGAGTGCCTTGTAGGTGAGTTATATAAGGTTTTTGGAACTTCACCGTACGATTACCTTACATTAGTATACCTTTGGATATCTCAACTCTGTCTTTACATCATTAAGTATATCTTGAATCGATTGCCACAGCTGGATACCTGGATCTTTAGGATTGATGTTTTCCCAATATTTGCAAAACTCCTATATTTACTTGCTTGATAATCTGCAATCGAGTTCGTTCCCCCCAAATCCCTGTGTTCGATACTCTGGAGTTCTTGCTTAACTACGTCGATCCGTACACTGCGGGTTCGCTGCTTGATTCTAGTTTTATAAATTTAAAACTTATTTGCACACACCTCTAGGGGCGAACAATTTCTCTATTCGAGATCTCGACCTGTCCACTAGTTTGAGGATGATAAGGGGTTGATACCTTGTGGGTTACCCCATACTTCGATAGAAGTGCCTTGAACTTCCGGTTGATGAAATGCGTTCCTCCATCGCTGATGATGATGCTTGGAGTTCCAAAATGTGGAAAGATAGTCCTATTTAAGAACTTCACAACCACTTTGGCGTCATTAGTGGGAGAAGCAATGGCTTCAACCCATCGAGAAACGTAATCAACTACAAGAAGAATATAGAGGTTTCCTCCGGAGGATGGGAAAGGTCCCATGAAGTTAATCCCCCATACATCAAAGATTTCCACCTCTTGAATGTTATTAAGTGGCATCTCGTTCCTCCTTGATAAATTTCCTGTTCTTTGGCATGCATCACAAGAGACAACAAACGATTGCACATCCTTAAATAATGTAGGCCAAAAGAAACCAGAACGTAATACCTTAGCGCATGTTTTACCGGTGCTGGCATGTCCTCCACAAGGAAGTGAATGACAATGCCGTATGACGCTATTAACTTCATCTTCCGGAATGCATCTTCGAACATCCCATCCGGCCCGCGCTTGAACAGCAGCGGTTTATCCCAGTAGTAATGGCGTACTTCCTTGAAGAATCTCTTCTTTTGAGAGTACGTCAATCCGGACAGTACTTCCTGGCAAACAAGATAATTCACAATATCAGCATACCAAGGTCCTTTATTATCAGAAAGTTGGTGGATGGAATGTTCCACCAACTGAGGATGAATGTCAGAGAAGGGAGTAAGAAGTTTGTTATTCTCAGAAGTCTCAGTTGACATCATCTCGCCATCGACCTCGGTCGAGGCGTAGAGGCGTTGACCGAGATGTTCTTCAGTCGCCTCGCTCAGTCCAGAAAGTGCCTCGGTCGAGGTACTGCAACTGGGACCGAAACTGGAGATCTTTGTCTCCTGGATTAGCTTCTCAGTTTTAGCTCCTGGATCTTCTTCCAGTGCTTTTAAGCTCCGTATATCTGCATCACAAGAAGCATCTATACCTTCCTCCATTAAACTGAAACTAATTACTCTTTCGAGTGGATCGTTAATAAGGATAGAGCTCACCAATTCTCTTGATTCTTCTTCATCGTAGATGTTGAAGATATCATCGCTTAGTTGCTCCCCTTTCATGGATGCAAGTAATGCGAACACCACCTCATCGCCACCAATGTTGAATTTCAACTTGGCGTTCTTGCAATCCACGTTGCAACCCGAAGTTGCTAAAAATGGCCTCCCGAGAATAATAGGAACAGGATAATCTGCGGGAATGTCAAGTACAACAAAATCTATAGGTAAATAGAAGTTACCTAACTTGACCGGAACATCCTCCAAAATTCCCACGGGATGGGTGATGGAGCGATCCGCCATGTATAGTCGAATCTTGACCGGCTTGGGCTCTCCAAGTCCGATCTTCACACATAGCTCCAGCGGAATGATGCTCACGCTGGCTCCTAGATCACAAAGGGCTTCACAAATGACATCCCCAACTTGAATGGGAATGCAAAATGAGCCGGGATCTCTCAACTTAGGTGGCATCTTCTCCTTCATGATTTGAATAAGCTCCGAGGATTTAGATGTCATCCTAACTTCACCAAAATCTTCCAGTTTCCTCTTCCTTGATAGGATCTCCTTCAAGAACTTCCCATAGGCGGGCATTCCTAGAATAGCATCAAGGAAAGGAATGTTAATATGTAGTTTATTCATCAAGTCAAGGAACTTACCAAAGTGCTTGTCTAGATGTGCTCTGGTCCTTGACTGGGGGAATGGAAGTGGTGGTTTGTATGCAGGAGGTGGAACATAAACTTCAGTTTTCCCCTCCGCTTTTTGTGGCTCCACCTCGGTTGGCATCTCGGTCGAAGTGTTCTTTGACTGCACCTGGACCGAGGTGGTCTTCGTCGGTACTAGCACCGACCGAGGCACTGGATCTGCAGTTTTCAGTCCACTCCTCGTAGTTATGGCCATGATCTGGCCCTTAGGGTTGCTCTCTGTCCTTGCTGGAAGCTTCCCTGGATTTCTTGGCGCTTCATTCGCCCTACTTGCAAGTTGTTGTTCAAAGGCTTTTTGAGCCTTCGAAAATAAAGTCATAGAAGTCTCCATAGCACTAAGCTTGATCAAGATAGCCTCCAGCACTGCGTCTTTCTTTTCCGGCTGAGATGAACTTGATCCTTGCCCCTAGCTCTTTAATGGAGTAGAAGAAGGGGAAGAAAGGAAAGGATTAGAGGAATCGTTAGAGTTGGAGTTTGAATGATTGTTACCAGAATTTTGGTTGTTCGCCGTCCAATTGTTGCTATTGGATCCTCTATTATTGTTGTTGTAGTTGTTGTTCCGGGAACCGTTGTTGTTGTTACGGTATCCATTGTTGTTGTTCCTTTGTCCTTGCTCTTCCTTCTTGGTTTGAGCAACCAAGAGTTCCTTCAATTGCTTCACATCATTCTTCAAAGACGTGAGTTGATTGTTGTTGGGCTGAGTTTCTTGGAAGTTAACTCGTTTAACTCCACCTTCAGCTCCTTGATGGGTGTACTTCTCCATATGCAAAGCTTGCTTCTCGATGAAGTCCCAAGCTTCGTCAATCGCCATGTCCATAAAGGTACCGGCGGAGAGTAGTTGGAGGTTGAACTGGGTGCTTCCGTCCAGTCCCTTGAAGTATATCTCCAATAATTCTATCTTTGGAATCCCATGATGTGGGCAATCCAATAGAATGTCCTTGAACCGCTCTCATGACTTGGACAAGATCTCCTTGTCCTTCATAATGAAAGCATTGATCTTCCCTCTCATTTCAGCGGTCTTTGAGGGGGGAAAGAATTTGGTCAAGAATTCCATTGTCATCTCCTCCCATGTGCTAATTTTTCCTGGAGGAAGAGATTGATACCAAGTAAGAGCTCTATCTTTTAAAGTAAAGTAGAAAGGTCTTAGCTTGTAGTTGTTGTTTTCAATTCTTGAGGGTCTCAAGGTCTCCATCAAGATCTCATAGTTTTGAAGATGTTGATGTGGTGATTCCTTCTCTAGCCCTCCGAATTGGCATTGGCGAATCATGGATAGAACTTGCGGTCGAAGTTCGTAGTCATAGTCCGCTGGATCTCCTAGGTTAACTCCTGGACGCCTCAGTTGTTGATTGGGGTCCATCCTTTGACCTAGGGTTTGTGGGATTCCTGCAAGAAGAACGCCTTGGACTAGCATCCGAGGTGGAAGTATCTCGGCCGGGGCGTCAGGTACTTGAACCTGCCTCGGTCGAGGGTCAGCAACTGGATCCTGCATCGGTCGAGGATCTGGGACTGGATCTTCCCTCGGTCGAAGTAGATATTGGTCTCGTAAGGCTGTCATATGTGCTTCGATCGCCTCAGTCCTGGCGCGAGTTTCTTCTTTCTCTTGCCTTAGCTCTTCCCTACTGAGGTGTAGCACCTCTAGCGCCTCTTTCAACTCGGCCTCAAGATCGCGATTGTCTTGGTGGGCCATCTTCGCTTCTCGTAAGCGACGTTTGTATGTCTTTTCTGGTTCAGGATCGTAAGGAACAATTTTCTTCCCAGTGCGGGTTCTTCGCATAAACCTAAGAAAGAACCTGCAAAAGTCACTCAAGTAGAGGGGTTAGTAGACACGGGGGCAATTGCCCCAAGAGCAAACCGTAACCGGCTCGGTCTAGACCAAGTCCCCGGCAACGGCGCCAAAAACTTGTTCGCTCCAAACGGTGTGTGCAAGCTTTAAATTTATAACCCTAGACGTAAGCTTAAAACAAGGATGCGAACCCGCAGTGTACGGGTCAATCGTAGTAAAAAGCAAGGAATTTCAGGGGTCGATCACAGGGACTTAGTGAAACAAAGTCCAATCACGGTAAGCTTCAGTAATTATTAACCACAAAAGCAACTAAAACAATCAAAGATGATAAACAATCAATAAAAGAAACATGCAATTCTAGGGATTAAGCATCTAGTTATGGTTCCAACTCAAGATCTAAAGATAAGCGGACAAAGCTGAGATTTTGCATAGGGAAGGTGTTTCTAAGTGGAATAGATCACCGGGTAAGTCTCACTACTCACTAATCCTAAACCGTAACTCCTATTACCGGGTAAGTCTCAAGGAATTAAGATAAAGAACTATAACCTCAAACTAACACACCATCTAAGGGAATAGAATCAACCTTTACCGGGTAAGTCTCAGGCTAACTCACAAAGATGGGATGAAAACACACTCAAACCCCAATAAAGGATAAACCTTTATTACCTACACTTATGATCTCAGGTACACAAACTAAGGAATTACCGGGTAAGTCTCATCCTAAGCTTGTATTGAATCAGGAAAGGTGTAATAAGAATAGGATTTGGCAAACTCTAACACTTAACTCTCAGTTTCGGATCAGATAAGTCACCTCGGTCAAAAGAATTCCACCCCGGCCGAGATGTTCATTGACTGAGCGAGATGCTTAGGGTTAAGGTTAAAGACTCGAACTTTCAGGGTCCTACTGGAATCTAAGATTATTCTATCATTGTTTTTCCCACAACCTTCAGCCAATCACCCTAGAATCACACAAGGAAATTAGCCACTCATCATCATGAAAGTATTAATCAAATATATGGGAAGAAGGTGAATATTTGAACAAGAAGAATTTAATGAAAAGATTTCAATAACTGAATCAAATATCACAACAAAAGCGTTCCTTGGATATAAATCCAACAAGGCAAACAACAAGGAAGGGAATCTAAGATAATCTTACAAAAACCCTTCAAAAGCTATAAAAGCTATAGACTTCAATCTTCCTTCAACCTTCAAAAAAGGTTCTTCGAATCTCCCAACTGGAGTATGGCCGCAGCGATGTAGTAGGTGTAAAGCAAGGTGATAGCGGATGTCGGATTTGTGGGAAATCCGACCCTTTTTATAGGAAAATTACTCTCCAAAGATAAGATATCTTAGAAAGATCTCTTCCCATAAAAATAGGTAAAATATATGATCTAGTATATCTTCTTCCTTCCAGGAGCCAAGCCCAAAAATATAAGATCTCTTTCCAAAGATAAAAAATCTCAGCCAAGAATAAAATATTCTCGCCGCGTCCCAGGTGTTCGCCTCGGTCGAATCGACTTCTCTGGATCACCTCGGTCGAGGTGAATCTGTGGTCAACCGAGGTGAGTCACAACTGAATGTGAAATCTCTCAAATCTGGTCCAAAGTGAATCTCTAATCCATGGCTATGCTTCCTGGATGGTTCCTTATGTTCCTGAATGTAGCTCCAATGACTCCATAGCTCCTTTTGCTCCTTTTTTATGCAAAATGTGCCATTTTACCTACGATTACAACAAAACTAGGTGTAGACCTCGATTCCCGCAAAGGTAGATGAAATGGTAATATAATCACATATTATACATACAAACATGCAGATTATTGAAGATAAAACGTCCAAACAAACCCCAAAATATAGACTATAATTCATGCTATCAGGATGCTGGTTGCACAGAGTCACTAGAAGTTGTATGCAAATAGGAGGCATCGACCTCTAGAGTTCAGGGTAGGAGCTCATGTCTAGTTGAGAGTAACTATGACGCGAGGCGTCAGACGTTATGGCATAAAGGGGAAGCTGAGTCTCCAATATGTCAGTGCTTTCGAGATACTGGATAGAGTTGGGAGAGCAGTGCACAAATTGGCTTTGTCACCGAAGTTAGAGGGTGTTCACCCTATGTTTCATGTGTCTCAGCCGAGGGAGTGCATACCAGACCTGAGAACATTATGAGTTATGATGATCTAGTGGGTTGAGCCGGACCACACTCTTGCAGAACAACCTTTTGCAGTTCTAGAAAGAGAGGTGTGAGACGCCTGCATTCGAAGGATATTCCTATGATGAGGATATAGTGGTCGAGACGAGGACCGGATGAGGCTACCTGGGAGACAGGGGATAGTATCCAGAGGAACTATCCAGAGTTCTATGCGGAGTTAGAGGCACCTGTAGGATCCACGAGTAGATCTTAGTGCCTTTTTGGTGAGTGCTTGTATGCTATGTGTTTATGTGATATGATGTGTTTTCGTGCTAGCTTTGATATGTGCATCTGATCTGTTAGATCTTGTTTGCTAGCACGATATAGATATAGCTGGAGATGGTTCTTTCCTCCATGCTATTGTAATATGTTTAGGATTAGCTGGAGATGGTTCTTTCCTCCATGCTATTATTGATGGACATAGTGTGAGTGGAGACGGTTTTCATCCACATAGTTGTGTTACGAGTACGATTGGCTGGAGACGGCTTTCCTCCATGCCTTGTGACGTGGTTAGTAGTTGGCTTGAGATGATTTTTTCCTCTATGCCTTTGGATAGCGTTATGATCTTGTTGCTGGAGATGGTGATTCCTCCATGTTGTGATTTGAGGTTATAGAGTGTTATAGGTTGATACGTTTGAACGAAGATGTGATACCTCCAATAGAGAGAGTGTCTATACCTCGGGGTATGGGTCCGAGAGGATTTGGGAATTGTTAAAGTTTCGGGACGAAACTTTTTCTTAACGGGCTTGTGATGTAATAGTTAGGATTTCCGAATTCTAATTAATGTTGATTAACTTAATCAGTGATAGTAATTAACATATAACTCGCGAAGATTGCGTAAGTGTTGAGTATAAGTCTCACCGTTATGTTCATGGCGTAATTTTGGGCTTATGGTGAAATTTTCACTTTTTCCCCCGGGTAATTATTTTTACCCTCCAGTATTATTTGGAGCATTTGGGAGCTCCAATTAAAAAAATGCAGTTGAGAGAAATGATCAGGACATCGGACATGTCCTAGATATGAAATAACATGGAAAGACAAAACGGCCAAAAGAGTCGTTATTTCGTTTCTTAATGGCTAAGAAAGACGGCTTAGGAATACACGTTTTCCGAGGCAATTGTGGAATAATTATCCGAACAATATTTAAGATTTATTGTTCCCATTTCGAGAAGTTTGGAAAAGGGGGTTCAACCAGCCATTGGATCGGTTAAAGGATAATTATCGACTTCGTTAAAGAATAATTATCGACTTCGCTAAAGGATAATTATCGACTTCGCTATAAATAGCGGAAAATCGTTTATGTAATTTAAACAAGTTCTTCCACTGACAGGACACATTCTTTCCACATTCGTAGTTCCAGAGGCTTGATCCTTTTAGGTATTTTTCTTCTACAATTTTTACCCAAATGTTATCTGGTTCAGCCATGATTTTCCACAAAAGTTTCATTTGTAATGCTTTGTTCATGTCTTCCGCTTTTCTTATCCCCGTTCCTCTTAGGGATCGAGGTTTACAAATCTTATACCAACTGATCAAAGGATGGTGATTATGTCCCTCATTCCAAAAGAAAATTCTATTAATTTTGTCCAGTTCATTGTGTATGCTTCCCGGCAACATGAAAGCCTGCATTAAATAACTTGGTTTTGCATTAAGGTTAGCTTTTATTAACGTTATTCTACCTTCTTGAGACAAGGAGGAAGCTTTCTATTTAGTAAGTTGTTGTTTAGTCTTAATGATAACGGAATTAAAAATATCTTTATTGACATATTCGTTGATAATTGGACATCCTAAGTATTGTTCTAAATTGGTAGAAAAGTTGATTCCAAGATGACCTTGGATTCTTCTCCTATTACTTTGATCGACATTGGTGGTAGTTTGAAACACGGATTTATGGTAATTAATAATCTGCCCAGATATGTCACAATAATCCTTTAGTACCGAAAGTACCATATCACTAGCTTGTGTGGAGGTTTTGGAAAAGATAATAATATCATCCGCAAAGGCTAAGAACGGAATTCTAGTCCCATTTTTCGAAATAGGAAAGCCAATAGATTTGGGGTTATCATTTGAAATTTTTTGTAGGTTTCTAGCTAACACTTCCGCACACAAGTTAAAGAGAAGAGGGGAAAGTGGGTCACCTTGCCTGAGTCCCCGTTGCGGAGTGAATAAATTAGTGGGAGAATCATTGATTAATATAGAATAGGAAACCGTTGATATATTTCTTGAATCCAATTTCGGAATTTTTCCCCAAAACTGAATTTGACCATCACCGCTTTAAGGAATTCCCACTCAACTTTATCATAAGCTTTTTCCATGTCCAATTTAATAGCCATATATCCTTCCTTTCCATTTTTTGATTTGAAACCATGAAAGATTTCATGTGCAATGAGCACATTGTCATGGATTGCTCTATTTTTGACGAATGCGCTTTGTAACGGGTAAATAAGTATTGGAAGGATAAAACTCAGTCTTTTTGCTAATATCTTCGAGATAATTTTATAGACCGTTGAAACTAAACTGATAGGTCTGTAATGTGATGTTGTTTTTGGGTTATCAATCTTTGGTAGGAGTGCTATGAAAGTATGATTGAGTTGTCTAAGTATTTTACCGGTTCTGTAAAAACTTTTGACCGCATTAATAACTGTTGGGCCGACTATATGCCAATATTTCCGATAAAAACCTGCTGGCATTCCATCCGGGCCTGGCGATTTGTCTGATCCTATATTGAACAGTGCTTCCTTAATTTCATTTGTGAAAAAAGGCATTTCCAATTTCAAGTTGTCAGTAATGGTAATTTCTGGGAGGATAATCTGTAATTGGTTTTATAATTTATTCCTGTCAATTGACGTGGATTTGAAATGAGTCTTGTAATCATTAACAAATTCTTCATTGATATCAGAATCTTTTGCCAGTACTCACCATTAATTTTTGTGATCGTCATAATTATCTTTTTATTTCTTCGTCCCGTTGCTTTCCTATGAAAATATTTGGTGTTCTTATCTCCAAATTGTAGATTTCTTGATTTAGCTCGCTGCATCCAATACTTATGTTGGTATTCTACTGGACACTCTCTTTTCTTACTCAGTCTATTAATCTTATTATTAATATCTTGGTCAAAGTGTGAAAAACTAACTTTTTGTAATCTTTCTAATTCTTCATCCACCTTTAGTAGTTGTTTGTTTATGTTGCCAAACTTTTCTCGACTCCATTGTTTTAGTTTTTGTTTGAGCAAGCTAGTCTTCTTTATTAGGTTAAACATATTTGTACCTTGGTATTGAGTCCTCCATACTTATTTCACAACGTTTTCACAGTCTTGTCTTAGCATCCACATTGTTTTTTATGTGTGTCTGGTTATTTTGTAAATTGACGGAGATCATGCAGTGATCAGAGTTTGTGAAAGCATGGTTCCTGGTGCGTAAGCTGGGGTATTCTTGAATGATTTCCAAGGAGGTCATCACTCTATCCAATTTTTCATACGTGTTATTATCATCTTCTTTCTTTTTCTTCCAAGTAAAGTCATTTCCTTTGGTTGGTAAATCTCTTAAATTAAATTGGTTAGACAATTACAAAAGTCTATCGAACCTGTTATTCCCGCTGGTAGCACCTCCTTTTTTATCAGATGGTTCCATCAAATCATTATAACCTCCCACTAGAATCATCGGAGATTTGATACTCACCATTTCACTTTTTAATTCTATCCAAAACTTATTTTTCAGTTGCTCATTTGGTGGTGCATATATGAAAAAGATCATTGATTCAAAATGTGTATTAGAATTAGTATGTTTCAATAAAATGAATCTTTCTGAGACTTTAATAATTTCAACTTTTTTACCATTGATTTGGTATTCTTTCCACATGAGACATAGACCCCCGCAAAACCCCTGGATGGGATAAAGAATATTTTATCAAAACCTGCGCTCTTCCAAGCACTTTCATTAGGCTCGTCTTTCGTTTTGGTCTTTGCTAACATAATCATTTGAATATTTTCGTTTTTACATGTCAGATTCAAATTGGTCCAAAATTTCTTTTTCTTCATACCCCGACAATTCCAGAAGGCGATCTTCATTTAAAACACACTATTAGTATTTGGGTGTTCAATTCCCTTGTTCCGAACAAAATTTTCGGTTTATAGTTTTTTTCCACCATTACCATTAAGATTCTCCATGTACTCATTTTTACATGTAATCAGTTTATAGCTTATTAATCTCCACATTTCGCCCATGGATTGACTTACTCTCATTTTTGTTGCAACATATTGATGAAGCCACATGGTTAACTTATGATGCATTATCATACCACCTTTTTCCTTCCTAGTAGTGATAGAACATATTGGTTCCCTTTTCTTATGAGAAAATAAACAACTTTTGGTATTGCCATGAAGTTCATTTGATCTAAAATCCGTATCAATTTTAACCAGATCCATTGATTCACCTCCCTCAGCGGTCTTTTTATTAATGCATGAGATACAAATCAAGTAACATTCCATGAAAATCCTTGCGTGGTTCATAATCTTAGTACATAGTTTATTCCACTTCTTGTTTTTAGAAGGTCCCTCAAACCATCCATCAATAAAAGCATTGTAATACAGATAGTTACACTGTGAAGTCGTTACATATTCATTCAATTGGGTATAACATACCCAACCGTCCAGTGCAGATTTTTTCTCAACATTGGTCAGCTCCTGAAGTAAGTTTATCCTTGCTGATTTGTTACTTAATTTCTCCAATTTGCACTTTGAATCCATCAGTTTCTCATACAAAGAATACTCACTTGTTTTTATTCCTGCAAACCATACAGTTTGCCAGGTATATTGAATTGTATAAAAATAGAGCTTCAACTCTAACTTCCAAAAGTTCAATGTATATTCAAAGATACAGTTTGTCGCATCATAGGATAGAAAAGCATGAGCATTGCTAGATTGACATAGGAGAATAACAAGTTTATTACTGTGATTTCTAGGAATTTCTAGTTTATGGCCAAAAGAAAATTGTTGTTTAGGCTTAGCCTCAAGGCTTGTTTGTTCAAATAGCCGAAACAAATTCGGCTTGATTGGTTTCCACCATTTGTTCAGTTTTTTTCTAGGATGAATATTGTTTCCAGTGCTTTCTTCTTGGTTGTTGGATTGGTATAAATGTTGGCTACTCCTATCCTCTCTTCTCCTGGAAGGGATAAGTCTCGAGTTGTTGTCGTTATTTGTCCTTGTATTAATAGCTGTTAATGTGGCTCTTGTTTCCCCAATTCTGTACTTATTTACCTGCAAACAAACCATCAAAGAGATCACCAAGGAGATTATTTGCATAAAAATAGTTAGATAAATAAAACTCATGAGAATGTATCCACAGGCTGACAAATAATTCTCTTTATTGGTGGAGAGATTGTTGTTTTGAGGAGTAAAAGAGTTGTTCATGTTGTTGGATTTACTTCCAACGTAAGAGAAAACAAATTGCTCTTCACAGTGTGGAAGATAAGTTGGGATAACCAAGCTTCCACCAATCATACATGTTGCACTAATAGTAATAATATATTTTTTGGGATCACCTAGTTCATCTATAACATGCAAAACTAAACACATGTATACCAACATAGGAGTTTGTGGAAAATAGTAAAAATGAAGTACATCATTTTTGTGAAAATTGAAGCACATATTACTCAGCTTTAGTTGTTCCAAGATTTGATCATTGTAGCAGTGACAAAAGTAGTCAAACAAAGCATACAGAAATGCCACCAACATAGATTCAAGATTTGATTCTTTAGAGCTAGCAGGGAGTAACTCCAGTTTACAAACCAACCTCTTGTAAGAATGCTTAGAAGAAGATAACAAAGAGGAAATCTCAAACATCCAAGCAAATCTATTATACTAGTGTAATCATATGACTTAGTCAAATAACCATACCAATCTTCATATCATACTTGAAAATGATGATGAAATTTGTCAAGTTAAAATAATCAGCTAAGATAGTCTTTATCGCATTTAGCATATGTGCTCTATAACAGATTGAATAAAATGCCAGTAGGACATAGTCTCAGTAAGATGTAAACCAACAATATTGTTGCGAATTGCAACATACAATAAGGAGGTGTTCGTGAGTTCACTTTGCTCAACATTCTCAAAGTACGTTAGACAAATACGCGGGAGGATAAAATGAAATTGAGGTGAAGTCATGGGTTCCAAATCGATTGGCATATCCTTAACTTTAGACAGCAGTCTACATATAAGAATTAGTGGGGGGAGATCATACCTGAGAAGAGGTATAAATTCCTTTGTTCGATTGTGGATAAGTTTATGAAGTTCTTTACTTAAGCAATTTCTTACCAGACATTTGTTCATCCATGATACCCATATCAAACACCATGATAGCCATAGAAGAATGGAGCGCCACCCGTTTGAGAGAAAAATCAACGCTTCAGAGCGAGGATGAAACGGCGCTTGGAGACTCCGCACTGTAAGAGGAAAATCAGACCAGCAGATGCCTTTTCCAGAGCCTAATCTTGTTGTGTACGATAGTGGATTCTTTGAATCCTGTCTTCCAGGAGGCCTGATTGAGCGCTAGGAAGCGTCGACGAAGAAAAGAAAGCGCCAGTCCCTCCCTGCCGCTGAGCACGCGAAGGCCAAACTAAATCCTTTTAGTTTCTTCCTTTTTTCCTTCGTTTTGTTGAAGTACCGGAAACCAACGCCGGGCGGCATGAGCTTGTAGTGGAAAATGGCATCTATACTCTTAATTTTAGACGGGAGGGTGCATCTCCCTGGTCGGAAAGACCATGAACGAGAGTTTTGAGATCTAAGGTTAGATGTTGAATGTGACCGCACAGGCAAGAGAGTTACCGGCGCGTAAAGCGCGTTCTTTTGCTGGGATAAGGGTTTTGAGGGGTTCATTTTTTATTTCATCTTTCTTGTCATTGAATTGTATATGTGAAAAGATATTACATTTATGGTCTCCACTGAATAATTTATATATAAGTTTATATTTTTGAAATTAGTAAAACATATTTTAAATTTTGTTTTGAATGACACGTAATGCCGTAGCTTATAACAAAAGCTTGAAGGTGTTATTTATGTTGTCCGAACGAGAACGTTCCATTTGGGGTTAACCAGAAGTAAAAATATCGGTTGCCGAAGGGGCAAAACCGTCAAAAGAGATCCGTTTTTTCTACAATTTGTTCCTCCAATTTTGTTTCTTCGATCCCACAACAACCCAGAAGAAAAGGTGATGAAAAATTGGTAAAAAAATCAGGAGGAAGAAGTTGATTCAACAGGGAGTCGGTTAGCTGTTTCCCTCTGTCCTTATTCATATTGTAAATAAGTTCTTCCTTCTCTAAGAACGCAAAGATTGTGGTCTCACCAATTCGAATTCCCTCCTTTTAAACAGCAAAAGCTAACCCCAAAACAAAACGCAACAAAATATCAGAATCTGAAACCAAAAATCAAATTATACGTACAAAAGGTTGAAGAAGAAGAAGAAGAAGAAGGATCAAACAAGGGAAAATGGACAGCCTCTGTTTCAGAACAGGGCTTCACGGGATCACCCCGGTCATCTCCGGCAGGAGGAATTCTCCTCCGGTCGGAGCTGACAGGACGTCGCCGGCGAGGTTCCCGTTCAATTACCCGACCAGATCTCAGTTTTCTGGGGCAAAGAATAGGGTTGGGACAAAAGATGTTGCGCTAGACGACGCCGTTTTGATGGATTGCAAGGAATGCAAGCAAGGAAATGGCAACTGGATAGAGGAGGAAGAAGAAGAGAAGAGTATGGGTGATTCTGAGCAATCTGATGGGCAAAATGGGAACTGGGTGTTTAAGATTTTGCATGTGAACTCCCTTTGGTCAGATCAAAAGAATGAGGAAGAAAGGGAGGTGGGTGATCAGGAAAATGGGTTTTCTTCTTCATCATCTCCTTGTTCAAGTTCTGATGCTTGTGATTGTGAATATGACGACGATGATGAGAATGAGATTGCCTTTGATAGAGATTCATTCTCCAAGTTGCTCAAGAGAGTCTCTCTGTCCGATGCTAAATTGTATGCTCAATTGTCTTATTTGGGGAACTTGGCTTATGCAATTCCCAACATCAAGGTATGCAAAACCCAGAAAAATAAACATCTTTTACTGGTATTATTTATCTGAATTGTTTTTTTTTTAAAATTATTTTGAATAGACTTTAATGGTTTGATGAGATAGTTGTTTAATCACTGTGGAGCTAGGAAAGGAAAGATGGAGACATGTTAGTTTAGGCTTTAGGAGATGTGAGGTATAAATGTATTCATGTTAGTTGGCTGTAAGATGCTAGGAGCCCACATGAGAAAGTGTACATGTCTTAAATCCACTTGAGCTATTTGTTACTGTTCTGACCTGGATCGCATGTGCACTGTTTGATCTTTTGCCATTAGCGAGGTTTGGTTTGAAACGATGATTGACTTTGTTATATAGCCTAGGAATCTTCTAAAACGGCATGGCCTGCAATATGTCATCTCTTCTATCGAAAAGAGAGAGCAGTTGGAGAATGCTGAGGAGATTCATCCATCAGCCGGAGACGGAGCACAAGTAATCGGTCCATCGGAAAAAGTGGAATGCGATGATCCTCGGATAAGTGCTGGTGCTGCATTTAAGATAGCAGCCTCGGCTGCTTCTTACCTTAATACTCGCACCAGGGACATATTTAGTTCATCGAGCGATGAAGTTAATGAAGGTGTACTTGAAGAAGGTGGCAGCGAAGGCGGGGAGAGTTCCCGCGCTAACTCTGAGATGCCTTCCGTCAAGGCTACGACAGACTCGGTGACTTCAGTTGTATCTGCAAAAGAGGAAGCAAAGCTGGCCGTTGCAGATGATTTGAATTCCACTAGTTCATGGCCTTGTGAATGGTACATTTGTGATGATCAACATAACGCCACTCGATTCTTCATCATTCAGGGATCTGAGACAGTAGCTTCATGGCAGGCGAATCTACTCTTTGAGCCCATTCAGTTTGAGGTAAACTAAATGTGCAATCTCAAGGTCAAATTTGCTTTGTGGACTCATCTATATGAGCAGCGTTGATGTCGTTGTGACCTTTTCAGGAGCTGGATGTATTTGTGCACAGAGGTATATATGAGGCCGCAAAGGGAATGTACCAGCAGATGTTGCCGGAGATCCATGCTCATGTGAAAGCTCACGGAGCCCGTGCCAAGCTCCGCTTTACCGGACATTCTCTTGGGGGAAGCTTGTCGCTTCTGATCAATCTCATGCTTTTGGTAAGGGCTGATGTTCCGGTTTGTTCCCTGCTTCCCGTTGTTACGTTCGGGTCCCCTAGCATCATGTGTGGAGGGGACAAGCTGCTTAACCAACTGGGATTACCTAAAAGCCATCTTCAGGGTATCACAATACACAGGGATATCGTTCCACGCGCCTTCTCTTGTAGTTACCCTAGCCATATGGTCGATCTACTCAAGGCGGTCAATGGTAACTTCCGGAGTCATCCTTGCCTAAATAGCCAGGTAACATACGTTCAATCTTACACGAATAAGGATATTTTTATCGGTGAATTTTCATAACATTGAGAAGAAATAGTTGAAATGTCAGAGGAGCTGATAAATTATTGACTAAACTCGTTACAGAAGCACTTATATGCTCCCATGGGAGAGATGCTAATACTACAACCGGATTCAAAATACTCTCCAGAGCACGAGCTCCTCCCCTCGGGTAGCGGCTTCTACCTCCTTACGAGTTCACTCTCAGAAGCCAATGAGGCAGAAAAGTACCTCCGAGCAGCCAAATTCGCGTTCCTAAACTCCCCTCATCCTCTAGAGATCCTGAGCAACCGGTCAGCCTATGGAAACGGAGGAGCGGTTCAGCGCGATCATGACATGAATTCCTACCTTAAGTGCATTCGCTCGTTAATACGCCACGAGCTCAACCAAATTAGGAAGGGCAAGAGGGAAGAGAGGCGAAAGGATTGGTGGGCTCTAGTGTCGCCGCGTGTTAAGAGTGGAGGCGGGGTCGCTATAGGTGGGTCCCGAGTTAGCCCGAGGCCGAGTGGGCAACTCGAGTTCTTGGGAATTGTAAGGAGCGGGAACGAGTCGTTGAAGAGGTTCAGTAGGCTTGTTGCTTCCCAGCATATGCATTGGGTGGTTGTGTTGATGCTTCCTGCCCGGTTTCTGTTGACGGGCGTCTACACAGTTTAAGTTGGTAATTTGATTTGTTAGAAGAAAATATGTATATCATGTTGTTGTACATGTTTGTTCTTTTGTTTCTGAATGCCGGTCATCTGAGCCGAAAGAAGCTCGTTCTCATGGCTAAGCAAGTCGAGTAGAGAAATATGTAAATAAAAGAAGAAAGAACATTGTAGAAGGCAAATTTGGTGTATGTACGTTAGTGTGTCGTGTCATTCATTCACTCAAGTTTGGAGTTTGTGTGTAAAGTTTGTTTGCGTGCCCATTACAACTCATTTCTTACGTGTTGAATAGCAAACACATAAATGATCCTCACTTGAGAATTCTAGATCCATCCATTTTGCTCCTCGCAACTCGGAATTTATCAAAAGCACTCTTGCCGATAAAGATCCCGACGTCATTAGACTTGTGTAATTCCGAATCATGTTAACCAAGGAATTGACCATGTCTATAAATAGGAAGGTCACAAAACTCTTGGTAAGAAAACTTGTGCAACAAAACCGACTAGTTAAGACATAGATAGCTATTTGACAAAGAATAAACGAGCCGTGTCACTTGCAAAGAGTTTTGGTTGTACCAAATGAATGATTCGGATGTGGGCATCTTGTTTGTCCATTTGCTTTAGTTTTTGCCGTATAAGGCATTGTTTTCATCAAACAAAGTCGCAGCTAAGCAGCTTTCATTGACATATAACTATGTTGGGATACTTAATTCAAGAAAGAAATTACAAGTCGCTGGAATTTACTAAAGATGAGATACTTTAGTAGATTTTTAGTAATTAGTTACTCTAAGTGACATGTAATAGAATTAGGTAGAAATATGTGTCTTGGATGCGGAAAGGTCGGTTGATCTAGCTTCATCATTACATTGTAATGAAGAGAGTGATCAATCAGACGCTTATTAGTGAGGTTTTTCAGAGCGTATTTCTATAATCTTACTTTTGTCTTCGGTTGAAGCAAGTATTTTAGTAAAGATTTTGTCATTTTTTTTACACTGGAATAAAATGGACTATCAGATGATTTGGATCGACATCAGGCCGCTTCCATACTTGACAGGGGTAGGGTTCTAACCGTAGCATGATGATGCATGTAGAGCTGTCAAAATCTGACCCGACCCGTGAAACTCGCCCGATCCGCCCGACCCAAACCCGACCGACACCCGTTAAAAGGAAAAAATTACGCATATGAGACCGACCCGCTGTTAACCGATTGAACCCGAAACCAAAAATAGCTCAAACCCGAAAGTGACCGTAACCCGATTATACCCGAATGAACCAGCCCGGCAACGCCCGAAACCGAAAGCACCCGACCCGAAATGATCCGATTCCCGAAATAACCCGACCCAAAATGCCCGAAACCCGAAAGCCGTTGACCCGACATGACTTGTGAACCCGTAATGACCCGACCCAAAATAACTAACCCGAATTATTCCAAGAACTAGTAGTAAGTTGGCTCCAAGCAGAATGACGTATATGATAACCAAGACCTCGAATTTAGAGGGACCTTCGTTCAATTTTTCATTATATAATATATTTTTACTTTTAAAAATTGTAAACATAAAACCCGAGTAGCTCAATGGTTGAATGTGCATGTGAACATTGTATTTCATCTAGGTTGTGTTCGAAACCTAGCGTTAATTTTCTATAGTTTTATTTTTAAAACTAAATTAGTGGGACCTCTATCCTCACCTTTTATTTACTTTTTTTAAATTTTTATTTAATTACTTTAATTTCGGGATATTAATGTTATCTGATAAATAAATAAAGTTTTTAATGAGAAATTTGATAAAATAAAATAGTTTTAAAAATACAAAATAATGTGAATCAATAATATTCATATAAATAAAAAAATACAATCGATTTTTTGTTACTATTTATTATTAAATAAAAAATTATAAATTATAAAAGTAGAATATATGGAAAAATAAAATGATAAAATTATAATCAACATAGTTCACACGTGGCATTTAGATCTTTTGCTTTAATACAAACTAATACATGAGTTATGCACATATGCGATTTAATTGAAATTTAACTTAAAAATAGATAAGAAAATTATAATTTTGTACAAATATGTATATGTAATAATCTTAGAATTTTATTTATAATGCTAACAACAATAAAAATTTATAAAAAAAAATGAATGATTTAGTGATTATATACTATTATATGTATCTAATTACTCTCTCCGTTCACAAATAATTGTCGTTTTACCATTTTGCACACTTATTAAAAATATACCAATTTACCACTAATCATTCATTACTTTTTATTTTTTTTTAAATTGCAACTAACAAACTACTAATGATTAAAAGGGTAAATGTGTAAAGTAAATGTCAAAATAGCTAAAATGACAATTATTCTTTAACAAAAGTGTAGGGGTAAAACAACAATTGTTTGTGAACGGAGGGAGTATAAAATAAATTTATATATTATAAATATAAAGTGTGTTAGATGAAAATTTAAGGGCTAATTTGGTTAATAGGCTTTTTGAGTTTTACTTTTAGTAACTAGGCCATGTAGTTTTTTAATTGGGTAAATATACTCCAACCTTTTGTATTTTCTCTCAAACTATATACACTATTCTCTCAAGGGGTACATTTACTAAAACTAAAACTCAAAAAAGCCTAGTAAACCAAATTGTTTCAAAATTTAATTAGGAAAATAAAAGATAATAGAATAGTTTGTTAAAATGTATATAGAATGTATTTAGAAAAAGATAGGTAGTTCACATATTTTTAATTAAAAGTTGTAAAAATAAGAATGCGTATAAAAATAACACGTGGTGAAATGAATAAAAAGTTGACACATTGTGTTATTCTTAACTATTAAGAGTTTTTGCTTTAATATTATGCATTAGCATATAGGTATATAGATATTAATTAATAGTTAGTGGTTGAGTCATATATAAGACTATGTATCAATTTTGTTATGGTTTATGTTTTTTTTAATTGTAGTTAAATTGAGTGTAAAATATATATTAAAATTAATACGACTTAAAGTTATTTAAAATAATATAATGAGTCATACATACAAGTCGAGTATAGCTTACTGCAAGTAACATAGTACAAATTTTTCTTTAAAAAATTTGTTGTTGAGTTCAATGTAAGTTAGTATTGTAATATTATATTAGTATGATGCATAATTTATTTTAATGAAGTATTAGTTAAATTGTTTATAATTTTATGCATGAAAAAGCATAAGAAATTAATAATCATACACTTTGATTGAAAATTTATAATATAGTTGTGAATTGATTGAGTTTTTATATACTTACAAAATAACTATGATGATGTTAGCCATATTTGACTTTGTATGTACATACAAACTATAGTACTATCATGTTATTGTTCATAATTCAAATTCTCATATTTTAAATTTCCGTTATTTCATAATATAATACAATTGCTAGCGAATGAACAAAGATGAAAAAAAGTTGTTAGTGATCATATACGATTTTACCTAAGACATATCATATTATTACACAAATCACAATATATACATCAAACATTTATTTAAAATTATATTTATAATTTTTATCAATTACCTTTTAAACTTATTTTCTTAATTTTATAAATTAATTTTCTTAATTATATCTTTACAATTAACAAAAAATATAAGCATACTAATTTTTTTTATCGGGATTTTAAGCATACTAATTACTTATAAGTTACTACCAATAAAGTGCTTTTGTAAAATATCATCGCCTTTGTCAAATAAATTTATCGAAATACCGAATTGTGAAAGACCGGTCAACTAATTATGGAGGTATTGTTTAAATTAATTATTAATTTTAAATATTAATTTAGAATTATAATTATAAAATTAAATAAAAATTATTAATTACATCAAATTGAGAAGGCCCTTTTTTGAAAAAAAAAATAGCCTCAAGAACATGAAATTAACTTGTAAAATCACTTTAAATTATAAATACATCAAAGCACCATAATAATTGTATTTTTTTTTAATTGAAGTTATAACTAAGTCGTAATTGTGATTTTTTCCATAATAATTAAAAAACAAAAACTATTTCTTAGCTTCGGATTTGGAGGGAACCCGCAATTTGAAACTACGGCTTTGTTGGAAATTAAAAAATATAAAAATTATATTTATAATTTTTATCAATTACCTTTTAGACTTACTTTCTTAATTTTATGAATTAGTTTTCTTAATTATATCTTTATAATATTTCTTAGGTTCGGATTTGGAGGAAATCCGCAATTTGAAACTGCGGCTTTGTTGGAAATTAAAAAATATAAATATAAGTTTGGTCTAGGGACAACTCTAAGAATCGAACTCCAGACCTCTTGCAACCAAAGAGACTACCATACCACTAAGCTAAACAATTTTCTTATTAATTTTTTGCTAACTTTGATAAACAATAATTAATGTTGAAAATTTAAAATACAAAGAATACCTTTAGTACCAATTGCTAAAACATATAAAAGAGTACTAAGATTCGAACTCAAGACCTCTTACACCAAAAGTGAAATTCGAACCACTAGACCAACAACACCTTGTTTGTTTTATTTTTAATCACGTGTTTATTTTCACATGCTCAGAATCGGACCTACATTTTTAACTCTGTTGGTAAAAATTTATAGGTTAATCGACCCAACTATTGTGATTTTTTTTATTTGAAATATGAATACGTCAAATTGGCTTAACAAAGGAGACCAACACACACACACACACATATATATATATATATATATATATATATATATATATATGAAGAAAAAACATAATAAATTTGAACTTGTTGGAATCGGTTTGTCACAAAAAATTAGTCCAACTTAAAAACAATCAAATCCAAAAATTGTCGACCTGAAAACAATCGAACCTGATTATACACAAAGTAATTCAACCAGGATTTACCCAATACATTAACTAGACTGACCCGAAATAACCCGACAATTGAAGCGACCCGACCCGAAATAGACCGTGAACCCGAATTTCAATTGTACAAATGATCCCGACCCGATATGAGCCCGACCCAAATTAGCCCGATAACCGATTAAAGCAACCCAAGATTGCCCGAGAACCCGATTATTAGCTGTGCAAGGGCACCCGACTTAACCCGACCCGATCCGAATAAACCCGACATGACATTATAGACAATTTTGACCCGACTCAAAGTGACCCGAAACAAAATTGACCCGACCCGAACTCGGCCGACCCGCCCGTTTGACACCTCTAGATGCATGCACCAAACTATGGATTCTTAATAATGAATCTAAAGTAGATAAATGAGTTGGATTCGAACTCTGGACGAGTTGATCATCCCTCCCACCCTTATACTAGTTGGACTAATTAAACTTTGTGTATTTTTTTTTTATGCAACACAATATTAATACACAATTTCAATTACACAATATTTATACATAATTTCAAATATACAATATTAATAAATAAAAGACTTGTGTAACCAAAACCTTGGGTACGAAATACCTTTCACTTGAATTTTTTTCCTGAATAATATGTAGGTACATTATGTATGCTCGAGTCATTATATATTGCTCGAGTATTTCGTACACAAGGTTTTTGGTTACACAAGTCTTTTATTTATTAACATTGTGTATTTGAAATTATGTATTACTATTTGTGTAATTGAAAGTGTGTATTAATATTGTGTATCATCAAAAGAATACATAAAGTTTAACTAGTCTAACTAATATAAGAGTGGGAGGGAGTGTCAACTCGTCCAGAGTTCGAATCTTATAAGAAGAGATTCTAGGAAATTTTTAATAACTATTTCCTATTTTAACGTATCAGCTGGATCCGTTTACATCATTAATTAGGAAAACATTTTATTTAATATAGGAGAGAGAATATCTCAAAATTAGGTAATATCTATTATTTTTTTCTAATTAATCTTTTTCTATATAATTTTAAGTGTCTATTTTGTATGCACATTACAAAACATACCTACCATGTACACAAAAATACGTTATGTACCTACTTAAAAAATATTCTTAAATTTGAGATGAATTTTATTTAGCTATCATATATTTTTTTACTTGATTTTTGTCATAAAGATACGTAAAATATCTATTAATGATTTTATTCAATATAATTTTGAAAATATAAACATAATTATAGTAATTTGATTTTTTTCATTATTGTTTAAGTTGGGATATAAATAATAAAGATTCAAAATTTTCAATAAATTATAATGAAGGTTGTGAAGTAATTTTGTTCTCCATAAGCTTGCTTCATCTCCATAATCTTCTTTGGAGTAGATGTTTTCAAAAAATTTTATCATCTCCATCATCTAGGCTCCCAAACACCCACTTTTCTACTTTTTCACCTTAAGAAGAGAATATAGCTTAAGGAAGAAGGGGCTCGGTTTGTATCTTTGAGCAATGCATATCAACTTTAGCCTTAAGTAGAGTGGAAACTGAATTTTAGTTTTTATTTACTTTTGCTTGATCAAACATCAAATTGATTTTCATAAAATTTGACTTTGGACTCAACTTCCTGATAATATTCATTTTAGCGTAATTTTTCAACCATCATTCTTATCTATCATTTTAGCATATAGTGTAGATTTGCATCATAATATGATATATTTTCTTCTCTTTTATTTTTTGGAGATCTACTCTTGCGTTCAAGACACTATTACTGGAAGAATGTCCACAACACACTCAAATTCTCCCTATGATCAAGGAAGTCGAGGTGAAGACTGAATTGATTAAATTCCAAGAGCGAAGAGATGACGATCGCTCGAGACAAGATATCGATCGGTCCAGCGTACACTACTAGTCGACCGATCCATCCCACATTTCCAAGCATTGGACCTCATCTTCCAAGACGATAATTTTGCTACATATCAAGACCATGTACTCTAGCAAGTCGGCCGGTTTGTCCTACATTGTAGGCCGATCGGTCCCACTAAGAGCACATGTGTTGGATGTATAGCTTTTAAGTCCCTTAATCCTATCTTTTATTAGAAGTAATGTTAGTTAGAAGATATGATTCATTTATATTATTTTATTTCTTGAAGATAGGGTTTTGTCTGATTAGCCTCAAACCGAAGAAGGATCATGTTAGATATCCTCCTTATAAATAAGATTTTTAAGTCATTAGTTTATTTATCCAATTTTTATTCTAGGGTTTGAAGAGTCTAACTTTCCATAATACTCTATGAGGTTGATATTGATGTATGTCCGTCTATATATACGTGTTTGTGTCTTAATTCATGTTTTATTGTAGCTTAGGGTTTTTTTATGCAAGATGCGAGAATTGTGTATAACTTTAGTTTTAAACCTATTTGTGCTTCAAAGTGTTAAATCAAGATGCAAGAGTTACGTTATTTTCAAGTTGAAAGAGGTCTTAGGGTCAAAAGTAGGAAAGACCCACAACAATTGGATCAAGTAACAATTGTTCAAGTATAACATGTATTTGTTCAATTAAAATTGTTCAACTAGATTCGTAATTGTTCAAGTATGTCAATTGTTCAAAATTGTTCAACTACATTTGAAATTGTTCAATAATTGTTCAAATGTTGATTTATATGTTCAATTGTTCAACTAAACTTTTGTTTAAGTATATGACAAGTGATAGCTTATGTAAATATAGATCTAGTTTTGTAATTATTCACCTTTGTATTTCCTGTATATATGGCATATAATCCTATGGAAACCCTAAAAGAGAATTTATCCAACCTCTCTCATTCTCACATGGTATCAGTTTGTTACGATCTGTAACCTCTCTCTCTCTCTCTCTCTCTCTTTCTCTCTCTCTCTCTCTCTCTCTCTCTCTATCTATCTCTCTCTCTCCGCCTCGGCCGCCGGCGCCTTCCTCTTGTTGCCGCTACGTGCCCTAGTTTCCCTTCATTTCACCGTCTTCCTCCCATGTCTACTGAGAAGAAACAAACATTTCATTCCGCTCTTCGGATATTCAACATCAAGAACAACATCACCCTCGTTCTCGATCATGAAACACCTTATGCCTCTTGGGTCACTCTTTTTCGCATCACCACTAATGCACAAAATGTCTTGGATCATATTGACGACACAGTTCCCCGCCCAGTAGACATTGAAGATGATTTATGGAACCAGGTTGATGCTACGATTTTCCAATGGATCTACAGTACGGTCTCTAAGGACATCCTGCTTCAAATTCTCGACCCTAACGACAATGCTCTCAAAGCATGGGGTCAAATTAAGGATATTTCAGGAAAATAAAAACATGCACAGTGTATTTGGAACACGAATTTTTCAACTGCAAAATGACGTCTTTTGCTTCCATGTCCAATTACTACCAACACATGAAAGCTTTGTCCGACCAACTTAAGGACGTCGATTCACCCATGACACACTATCGATCGTTTCTCCAAATCTTGTCTAGTCTACTTGTTGAATACAATGCCACTTTGAGTTACATACAACAATCGGATCCGTTGCTGACGTATCAAAAGACACGCTTGCAACTCATCCAGGAAGAGACTCGTATGGCCAAGCAATAGCCGAATGGTAAGGACACCACCGCTCTTCAAACCTCCACTAGTGGCGCACTGAAACAACCTCCTACGGACCAACACGACGCTTGATGTTCAAAACGCTTTCCTCCATGGACAAGTGAACGAGACTATACACATGTTTCAACCCCCGGGTTTTTATCGATTTTGCTCATTCGTCCCATGTTTGCTTGTTACGGAGATCTCTATATGGCCTAAAACAGGCACCCGGACTTGGTATCAGCGTTTTGCAGGCTACTTACTCAACATCGGGTTTCGCGGCAATAACAGTGATTCTTCTCTTTTTATTTATCGACATGGAACTCATCTCGCTTACTTGTTACTCGATGTTGGTGATATTATTTTAACGTCATCCTTTAATGATCTCCGTACTTGTCTCACTGCCTTACTCAGTAAGGAGTTTGTTATGTCTGATTTGGGACCATTATCATATTTTTTTGGGTATTTATTTCCACCGCTCCAGCTCTAGTCTCTTCTTGTCTCAAGACAAGTATGCTCACGAGATTGTCGCAGGAGCTAAAATGACTATCTGCAAGCCTCTGGTGACCCTTGTTGAGACTGCCATCAAGCTCAGCGCTTCCTTTGGCCCTCCTGTCAGTCATCTGACATTGTATCACAGCTTAGTAGGGGCGCTTTAGTATCCACTTTCACTCGACCTGATATCACTTCTAATGTCCAACAGATTTGTTTATTCACGCATGATCCTCGAGCGCCTCACTTTGTTGCGCTCAAGCACAACATCCGATACATCTCTGGCATGTCATCATTAGGTATCACCATCTCCCCTTCTCCTAATTCTGACCTCATTGCGTATACAGATGCCGACTAGGCAGGATGCCCCGACACACGCAGATCAACTTTAGGTTATTGTGTCTTCTTTGATGACACGTTCATTTGATGTCTGTCAAACGGCAGTCCGTAGTATCACGGTCTAGTGTAGAGGCCGAATATAGAGGATGGGCTATTGTTGTCTCTGAGTGTTCTTGGCTACGTAACTTGTTACTTAAGCTTCACTACCCGTTTACAAAAGCGTCTATTGTCTACACCGACAACATATCCGCTACTTATCTTGCTAGCGATCCGGTTCAACACCCATGAACCAAACACATTGAGTTCGACATCCACTTCGTCCATGATAAGGTCGCTCTTGTACACATTCGAGTCCTTAATGCTCCTTCGGCGTTTCAATATGCAGACATCTTTATGAAGGGATTATCGAGACAATTATTTCTAGATTTTAGATCTAGTCTCATTGTATAGTCTCCTCCAGTTTTGATTGTGGGGGTATGATAGTTTATGTAAATATAGGTCTAGTGTTGTAATTTTTCACCTTTGTATTTCCTATATATATGGCATATAACCCTATGGAAACCCTAAAAGGGAATTTATCCAATCTCTCTCATTCTCACAACAAGTGTGAGTTAATTTGGACAAATTTCAACCCATGATTAGTTTGATTCTAGTGTTATAAGTTCTTTCCACTTTTGACCCTAGAATATATATATATATATAGAGAGAGAGAAGATTATATGAGAATCTTTCTAACAATAAGGAGTATGAACATTTTATAAACGCACGATTTGGTAATATGAACGATAAAGATTAAGTTCGTTATACCATCAAGTAATAATTTTAGATGAAAATATTAACCTTCCACGAATAACATTGAATTTATTAATATAAGATAAAAAAAATATCAATACAATTCATGTCGGTCATTACTATGAGAATTCACGGAAAAAATTAATGATCATCAAAGTAACGATGGTTACTTGTTTTTTTATTAATAAACGTTCAACAAAAAACAATTGATGCTAAAGATTGTTAGCTACATACATGATCATTAGATAATGGAAAAAACAATTGTAACGAGTGTGCATGTATATGCACGATTCTTACTTAACGTAAAAAAAATAGCTAACAATTGTTAGCATATAAAAAACCAAGATGACGATCGTTAGCTACATACACCGCTGAAGAGAATGAAAAAGGTTTTACGTTTAACTTTTTCTTACACATTAGCTTATGATCGTTAGCATGTAGATAACGTTCGTTAGCTTGTTCTTTTTTTATCTAATGATCGTTAACTGAATGTTAGCTTGTTTTTTTTGCTCATTTTTTCATAGATTAAGGCATTGGAAATAAAATGTAGGATATAGTTAACTATCGTGATTTGTATTTTGTTGAACGAATATATGTAAGGATTGTTTCTAATGTATAAAGAATGTCAAAAAATTAATCGATTGAAAATATCCATAATTAGATTATTTTTGTCTTAATTTACTAATATACTTTTTTAATAGTGAATCTTCTTATTTCGATCTAATGTTTTTCCGCTGTGTGAATGCTTTTGGTGGTCATTTAATCTAGAGTATTAATTCATTAATTTTTTTACCCAATAGCTAACGATCATTAGCTTGTTCTGTTTTATCTAATGATTGTTAGCTAATTGTTAGCTTCCTTTTTTTATTCTTTCTTTCATAGATTAAGGCATTTGAAATAAAATATAGGATGTAGTTAACTATCATGATTTGTGTTTTGTTGAACGAATGTATCTTAGGATTGTTTTTAATGTATAAAGAATATCAGCATGCAAACTCCACCTTCCCAACTAATCTTTCAAGAAAACACAAACATAAATAGAAGTTCATATCATATGATCAAAAGAATCATCGAGGAAGACAAAAATAATTTGAATATGCCCAATCTTAACACGATCATCGTTCATGTACATCTGAAATCGATGTCTGAAATGTTCATAAATCCCCACGACCCCAATTGATTGATGTACATGATGTTCCATGGAGAACAGAAGCACAAACCAAACAAAGGAAAGACTAGATACCTTCGGCTGAAACAAATGAAAAGAATATCCATGGAATCAACAAGGAAAGAAAAATCAAACATTTGAGAAGAAGATACGGGAAGGCAAGGAGAGAAACCCAAAGCGATTGCTCTCAAAACGCATCTTCTGGCATGATTCCTTTTTGAGTTTGAGGGTAAACAGAAGCATGATCCGGATGTTGGACTTGTTCGATTCGGCGACAAAATCCACTTGAGCTTTGTTTCTGGAGTTTCTGGCTATTGAGGAGTGTTCAATTCGGATTCACCGTTCAATTGGAGCTTATCTTGGGCTACGAAGCACTGAGAGAAGGGGAAGAGGAGTGTTCGATTTTGACATTGAAGGCTAAGCTTCGAAGCTCGATTGTTTACACTCACCTGAGGCATCGTCTGATAGATGGCAAAAGAAAAGGGGAAAGAGAAGAAGCGATTGAGAGAAGCGTATGAATTGATGGTGAACGGAAAGGTAAGTAGTAATAAAATTTTGGGGTATATTTACTAAATAGAAAACTAGAAAAAGCCTAGTTAGCATACAATAAATATAAAAACCTACTTACTAAATTAGCCAAAAAATAATCGATTGAAAATATCCATAATTATATTTAATTTACTAATATATTTGTTAATAGTAAATCTTCTTATTTTGATGTATTGTTTCTCCCCTGTGAATTCTTTTGGTGTTCATTTAATCAAGAGTATTCATTCATTAATTTTTTTAGCCATTAGCTAATGATCGTTAGCATGTAGCTAACGATCGTTAGCTTGTTCTTTTTTATCTAATGACCGTTAGCTTATTGTTAGCTTGTTTTGTTTTTCTTTTTTTTTCATAGATTAAGACATTGATAATAAAATGTAGGATGTAGTTAACTATAGTGATTTGTGTTTTGTTGAACGAATGTATCTAAGGATTATTTCTAATGTGTAAAGAATGTCAAAAAATTAATCGATTGAAAATATCCATAATTATGTTTTTTTTGTTCCTAATTTACTAATATATTCGTTAATAATGAATCTTCTTGTTTTGATCTAATGTTTCTCCCGTGTGAATGATCTTGGTGTTCATTTAATATAGAGTATTCATTCATTAATTTTTTTACCCGTTCGCTAACGATCGTTAGCATGTAGCTAACAATCTTTAGCTTCTTCTTTTTTATGTACTGATTGTTACGTGATTGTTAGCTTGTTTTTTTGTTCTTTTTTTCATAGATTAAGGCATTGGAAATAAAATGTAGGATGTAGTTAACCATCGTGATTTGTTCTTTGTTGAACGAATGTATCTAAGGATTGTTTCTAATTTATAAAGAATGTCAAAAAATTAATCGATTGAAAATATCCATAATTATATTTTTTTTCCTAATTTACTAATATAGTTAGTGAATCTTCTTATTTTGAACTAATGTTTCTCCTCTTTGAGTGCTTTTGGTGGTCATTTAATCTTAGAGTATTCATTCATTAATTTTTTTACTCATTAGCTAACGATTGTTAGCATGTAGCTAATGATCGTTAACTTGATCTTTTATACCTAATGGTCGTTAGTTGATTATGAGCTTGTTTTTTTGTTTTTTTCATAGATTAAGGCATTGGAAATAAATTTAGGATGTAGTTAACTATCGTGATTTGTGTTTTGTTGAACGAATGTATCTAATGTATAAAGAATGTCAAAAATTAATCGATTGAAAATATTAATAATTATATTTTTTTCCCTAATTTACTAATATGTTTGTTAATAGTGAATCTTCTTATTTTGATCTAATGTTTCTCCCCTGTGAATCCTTTTGGTGGTCATTTAATTTAGAGTATTTATTCATTAATTCAACGACACATAGAGGTTTATATTCTCTACTGTAAGAGTGGTTTCCACTTGATCCTAATCCTATATATTGTTTTATATATATTGGTTCCGGTGAGGAGACTCGTTATAGAAAGAAGTGAGGAGAATTTTTGTTCATTTTTTATTCTATATGTTCATTTATTATGTTAGATGTTCAATTATTTTAGTATCACTGTTCATTTTTTTTATATTATTATTAAAAAATGCGTCCATTTTTTTAGGATAAGCGTTCATTTTTGAAAAAAATTTAAAAAAAAAGGAATAGTTAGAGATTAAAAACTAAACTCGGTAGTACAAAAAAGCGAGCCAAATTTTCTTCTCACCTCCTCTCTACAAGGAGTCTTTGATGAGTACCAAATGTAACATCATTTAGGCCTTAGAATCATGCATTTCATACCTCTATTGATCTCTTATACATTACGATTTGTATAGAAAGTGTTTACTTTTCATATCTTGGTATCTACCTTGACCTTTTTCTGTTTTAGTCATTTGCGGCATCAATTGTGCCATAAATACATCCTCCTCGAAGTCATAGATGAAGAAAAGAGCTTACATGATTGAGGAACTACAACACGAAGTCGCCTGAATATATCATGATGTGAAGATCAACGATTTGAAGCAACAACAAATGTGAAATGGGAAGCGAAAAGGCCTAGATGCAGTCTTGAAGCCGTTTGGATCACATCATCACTGCAAAGCGACTTTGTTAAAACCCATGTCAGAGCACAACCCAAACATAGTGAAATGACTTAATCAAACGGGGTGGAAACGGCTTGTATGCCATTTGGTTACTGTTTGGTGGCCGTTTATATGCCATTTCAGCTACGTGGTAAAAGAAAATAAAATCTTTCGATTTTAACTTTGGAAATAAGATATTTTGTGTAACCCTAGACTTTGAGATTTTTCCTTATATATTCATGTATTAGCCTTAGGGTTACATATCGGATATCATTTCGAATATCGCATCCGCCTCGGAGTCTCTCTTACCTTGATTCCATAGCCGTCAAGTAGTTAGATTATAGGTTTGGCTTACTAGAACCAAACACTTGTGATGTCTTTTCTGATTTTATGTCTTGTCTTTTCTTCATATTTGATCAAGTTTGGTTAATCTATCTCCTGATCTAAGGATTGGATGATCCTTATAATGATTTAACTTATTGTTACATACATGTTCGTAAATTGAAATAGTGATATTGCTTCTTTCCAAAGCACTTCATTCCTACCTTTTATTTACCTTCGAAAGAAGTGGTGTTTATAACTAGTTTAGATAAAATAACCAAAAGACCAAAAAACAAAGGGCGTTTTATTGGATTTATTGAAAAACACTTGGTTTTGAGAGTACTAGTTTATCATGCCTCGAGGATTTTTAACTATCGTAGAAAGTTCCGGTCGTTTTACTTTTTAAATTGAAGGGCCACAAGTAATGATTATTTTCTTGGTCTTTTCCGGATTTATAAGTTTTCAATGGGTTTTTCTATACTTTCTGAACCACTTGATTGAGAGCTAACCAAGTTGGAAAGCACAATCTTTCTCTGTCTATGACAAAGACTATTTAGATGGTTACATGCAATATTCTTCTATCAATTTTCACGAGTCATATATATGAAATTATACTTTAATTGATAATAGTGGTATTCTATTTCATTAGATCGCTTCAATCATATATTTGTATATAGTTATCATTGGTTTCACTTGCTACCATTTTTGCCTTATTGCTTTCTTTTTACTTAGAATAATTAATTATTAAAATATATCAAATTAGATGTGATCCTTGTAAATTCGATACCAGAATATGCTACACCCGATTCCGTATCCTTGCGGGGAGGTTGTTAATAACTATTTGATTAAAACTTCCACGATCAAGTTTTTGGCGCCGTTGTCGGGGATCAATAATAGAATTGGTTGATACCTAATTCTTAGTTATTCTAAGTTTCTTACGTTGCTGTTTATTTTTATTTTTGATTCACATGCTAGATTGATGAATGCAAAGAGTCCACGGCCCAAAAAACCTTGTTCCTCTAGACAACGAGATTGATCACATTCTCCGGAAATAAAAACTTGTCAAGAAAACTACTGTAAATCAAGCAAATGGACGACCAAAACACTCAACTTCTTATTGTTTATCCACAAGCTTAGATTGCTAGGCTTAATTCCGGACTTGTTGTTGAAAGGGTTCGTCACCCTCAAACGCTGAACGTTGGACGCTACCATTCAAGGATGGTGTGAGCCACGAATCCTTTAAGCCCGACGACACGACTTGACACCGGTGATGGAATGCAAGTTGCCTTGTTTCTTGCTTATTCCTTTTTTCTTATCTATTTCTCATAACCCGAATAACGTGCCACACGAGGTGTCCTTGTTGTTGTCCAAATTTTAGGATATATTAACCGATGAACCACCACCCGGTTTGCCACCAATCCGAGAAGTTAGGCACCAAATCGACTTGGTTCCCGGCACGTCTTCACCCAACTGTGCCGCTTACCGTGCAAGTACGGAAGAGACAAAGGAGCTACAACGCCAAGTCAAAGAGCTTCTAGACCAGGGTCCTGTCCGTGAGTCCTTATCACCATGTGTCATACCGGTCATACTAGTGCCTATAAGACCCCAGTTTTCGCCTTCACCGCCCCTGCGGTAAAGAAGGCCGCCCCAGCGGCAAGTTATCACCGTCCCCGCAGTAACAAGTGGCCGCCCCTGCGACTGACCGCCTCTGCGGCACGGGCAATCCTCCCCTGCGGATTCGCTACAGATCACGTCCGATCTGTTTTTGTCCGTTTTATCTTCCTTCCATAGATAGAATATCCGATCTTCTATCTTATGGGTCGGCTTCCTATCTTCTTCCAAACCGTAGAACGCCTTTCCTTCTATCTTTCCAGCCCTTTTCTATATATTCCCGTCTTTTCTTCTTTTTCCCGTTTCTTGCTTACACTTTCTTCAACCCTCGAGTGTTACAGTCTTGCTTCCTATGATCTTGTTGTACGTGTAAGTTCTTCCTCCCTTGTTCTTCATCATGTTCAGATGTTGTTGCATCTTGATTTCTCCTGTTTTGTTTTCTTCTTTGTTCTTCCTTTTCTTCTCCTCCAAAAATCAAATTTGAACCTTGATTCTTGTTAGCATCCCTGTTGTTGATGTGTTGTTGTTATCAGGCTCTTTAGGTTGAGCCTGACGAGGTTAGATCAAAGGTTGGAGCTTTGAGTCCCTTGTTGAGGGGTTGCTATCATTGAGAGGCAGACAACGGCTTTTGTCAGTGCACCGCCTCCGCGCCTGCACATCCCCGCCCCCGCGGCAAGGCGCCCCTGCGCCTTGCTCCGCTGCCCTTGTGATTTCTTTTGCAGTAACTCCCATTCTTATGAGTTGCTTCCTTCCTTGCTTTCCTCGTTCCTTTCCTAGATTCTTATGAATGTTCTTTGCCCCCTGAGTTTTTTGTAAGACTAAGGTTGAGCCCTTAGCTTGTGGATATCTCTTAGAGATCATTGAGACTAGAAGTTATAGACTTCTAGCAACCGTTTCGTTCATGTTCGTGATGCCTTGTTGAGCAGGCTTCCCTTTGATCCTTTTCTAAGGATACCTGAGTGTTTGCTGAGCGTTTAGATTACCTTCGAGTGAGGAAAGTCCCTTGGACATACTTAGCTTCATTCCGTATATTGGTTTGAGTGTTTTGGCTTGTTTGTCTTACTTATCATGTTATAACGGATAACCGGAATAGGATTCACCCTTTTTATACCTTATTTCGCCCAAGTGTATCATAACTGGGCGGTGACTACTTGTCTGGTTCTATAGGAGACTAGAATGTGCTCTTGCAACCTAGGCCCGCAGGTAACAGATAGTACTGATCTATTCTTGTTCGTAGACGGAAGCGGAGGCGAGTTTCGGGAAATTCTCGTGTGACAAAAGAAGTTGAATTAGTAATGGATCACTTCATGAAAGATAATAATCGGTTGAGTGTAAGCATGCTATATGTTTATATTACCTTACGTGTGTTTGTGCCCTTATATTCTTTCTGATATCTAGAATTTTAGCTAATGGTTTATACCAATGTTGTAGATGTTCCACAGGTTCAGGGTGTTGCTGAGTGATCCGAATGGTATGGTTAGTCGGGGTTTCATTACATTACAGGAAGGGATCTGGTTTATGTTTATGTTGTTGCTTTCCCTTTTGTTTGAACTCCGCTGCGATTCTTTTACGCTTTCCTTTTTTAAACCTTTGGTTTTATATTGAGTTTTGGTTTTTATTTGTATGTGCCTTGTTGTAAGATCCGTTGTGTTGTTGCTACTTTGAGGGTCGGGACCCATTGTGAGGTCCTAGCCCGTAACGCTTCGAGTTCCCAAAACTTGGGGTGCTACAATATGGTATTAGAGCTCTAGGTTGGCAACAATGGCACTCGAAATCATTTAAAGGTCAGATAGATAAATAAATAGAACCCACATGGGGCCTACGTTTTCAAAAGGGGGTTTTGTTTTAAACTTGTCGGTCTAGGATAGATGTACGGGTGACCATAACTACCTCCGCGGATCTCAACAGTATAGTTTCTTTTATGTTGGCCTTTATGTGCTTTTCCTATATTTCTTTTTAGCTGTAGCGTGGCCTTATATATAGTCTTATACATCTATATCTCTATCGCAGATGACGCGTACTAGAGCTACATCTGCAATGGGGCGAGGAAGGGGTTGATCACCTTTTCCACCTGCCGTCCGTGGACGAGGACATCCAAGGAGACCTCCACTAGCAAGAGGACGGGGCCATACCCCAGTTTTTGACCCTAAGGAAGTTGCTGAGAGTATTGTTCCTGAGGTTGAGAACAAGACCGCTGCTAGGTCCGGAGCATAGAGAACGCCTTCGACGGAGTCCAAACGAGTATCTATCGGAGCTTCTGCATACCGCAATTACGTGCAGAGAGTTGAGGAGGCTATTAGGACTGGAGGACATGCACCAGCGCCGCCAATTCCTGCGAGATCAGCTAAGGTTTCGCAAAGAGTAACGCAGGTTGTTGTTGCACCTGCTAGAGTAGCTGAGGCTGCTAGAGTTCCGGGTGAGGCGAGAGAGCTAAAGTCCGACAGTTGGTTGAGGGCTTTCGACCAGTTGAAGGTTCCATGTTTCATGGGAAAGACAAGATTGTAAGTGGAGTTATGGCTGGGACAGTTGGATTCTGCTATGGAGGCGATCGGTTGTCCAGAGGGACGTCGAGTCAACATAGCACAGACGTTGCTGAAAGATCATGCTCATTCATGGGGGAGGGCAGCTCGCAGTAAGGCTACCAGTTATGAGCAGATGAAGACGGTGATCAGGGATCGCTATTGCCTTGCATCCATGAGGAGGGATCGTCTTCAGGATTTCCTTAAGGCTAGTTTCGAGGATCTTCCTATTGCTGAGATCATCAACAAGTTTCGGGATGAGTTGTCTTTGTTGGATCCGTCTGCACCACCTGAGGATCAGCATGTGTATCTATTATCCCGAAGGCTGAGGGAGTCTACACGCTCTTATCTTGCTAGTTCACTGTGATTCTTTGACGGACTATCAGGATAGAGCTTCTGGTTATAAGAGAGATTGACCGGGTCAGAGGAGAGCTTCTTAGACAGGAGGTTCTGAGAAGAGACAGAGGACTGGATCATCCAGTGTTGGAGTTGGAACAGCTGTGTTTGGGCGTAGTCAAACGCCGGGACGTTCTGGTTTCCAGCAGAGTTTTGACAGAGGACGGCAGTGTCATAACTGCAGAGGAGCTGGTCACATCCGAGATAATTGCAAGAAGCCTACAGTGACGTGATTTTCCTGTGGCAAGCCTAGACACAGAGCTGCGTTTTGCCGTCAGGGCAAGGCGCTATCACAGTAGGGTTCTTCACCTGCTAGTGTTGTAGGAGGTGGACAGAGATCTCAATATCAGCAGCAATAGCAGAGAGTTCCTGGTTCTACCGCTCCTCAGGGTTCCACTCCGGAACAGGGGAGAGGTAGGGGACGAGTTGGTGGTTTGGAAGACACTAGAGATGCATCAACTAGAGTTTATTAGTTGAGGAGTGTTGTAGAGCCGACAATGTCAGGACTAGGGGTGGGCATAAATCCCGCTTTAATCCCGTCCCATCCCGGTCCCGTCCCAATCCCGTCCCGATCCCGACGGGATTTGAGAAAAAAAGAGTGTATCCCGTCCCGTGAAAAATTTGCGGGACGGGACGCGGGACGGAGACTTCCCATCCCGGTTAATCCCGTCCCGTCCCGCATATATATATATAAATAATATTTTTATAAATCTTATATAGATAAATAATATACATACATTATAATTTTTAAAAATATTATTTTTAAAAATATTTTTATATTTTCAAAATTATTAGATCGATAATTTTTCATCAAACATTCACTCATTCTTTATGACTCATTTGGTTGGATCTAAAATACTAGAGTTTATGCTCTCCCTTGATTTAGTCCATTCGCCGCCTTGCTTTGGTCCGTTACATTGACACCCTTGCTCTAGTCCGTTCCATCGCCTTTGTATTTGTGGATTCCCACAATTGTAATCGATAGTTAAATAAATGTAAATTATCTGTTGTTATTTTTTGAATGTGAATCGGTAAGACACTTTGATGTAACTTGAATTTGTTTTCAATGTATTAACTACTAATGTAGGCGTCATGAATCGATAATTAGGTATCGAGTTTTTTTTCCGATCATTTGTGTCTTTAAACATGAGAGAAAACAAGTATACATAATGAATATAATCGGCGCATAATTTTTGCGGGATTCGTCCCGTCCCGTCCTGTCCCACAAGGGACAAGGCCCACACGGGACGAAGAAAAAAGTCATGAATCCCGTCTCGTCCCGTCCCGTCCCGTAAATAACTTGCGGGACGGGATGCGGGAGGACCCCTATCCCGTCCCGTCCCATGCCCACCCCTATCAGCGACCACAAGTACCATTCACGTTAATGGTTTTCTTGTCAGAGTTCTTTTTGATACCGGTGCTACGCATTCTTTTATATTTGATGCATGTGTATATAGATTGGCCTTAGTTACCGTAGAAGGTAGACCCTTCTTTATAGGATTACCCAATGGGGGTAAGATTAGAGGTACACGAGAGGTTCGTTATCGCCCTATTAGATTGGGAGCAATTCTGGACATCGGCAAGAGGATAGCGACGGTAACTACAGATGCAGGCCATGTTGAGATCTTCAAAGGAAAGATCTAGGGAAGACCGGTACAGTCATCAGTGCAGTTCGAGCTACGAGACTTATCGGCCAGGGTTGTGAGGCTTTTTGGTGCTATGTCATGAAGGATAGTACGAGTCCAGCTTTGGAGGAGATTCTAGTAGCTTGCGAGTTTTCCGACTTTTCGGAGAGCCATCAGGTTTAACTCCATAGAGAAGTGTAGACTTTGGCATTGATCTAGAGCCCGGTACGAGACCGATCTCTAAGGCTCCTTACCGTATGATGCCTATCGAGATGTTTGATTTTAAGAAGCAACTCGAGGAGTTAGCAGAGAAGGGCTTCATCCGCGCTAGTGTATCTCCTTGGAGCGTACCAGTAATCTTTGTCAGGAAGAAGGACGGGTCAATGAGGTTATGTATCAACTACCGAGAGCTTAACAAGGTAATGATCAAGAACAAATACACATTGTCCCGTATCGGCGATATTTTTTTAATCAATTGCATGGAGCTTCAGTGTGATCACGGATCAATTTGAGATTCGGATATCACCAGCTGAGGGTGAGAGAGCAGGACGTAGCCAAGACGGCATTTCGGACCAGATACGGCCACTACGAGTTAGAAGTGATGCCATTCGGGCTCACGAACACGCCAACATTTTTCATGGAGTTGATAAACAACATCTTCATCGACTTCCTAAACCAGTTTGTATTTGTCTTCATAGACGACATTCGGGTGTACTCTCGCATTAGAAAGGATCATGCAGGACATTTGAGGATCGTTCTTCAGGTCCTACATAATAGAGAGCTTTACGCCAAGCTCTCTAAGTGCGAGTTTTGGATGCCCGAGGTAGCATTCCTTGGTCACATCATTTCAACTGAAGGATCAAGGTAGATCCGGAAAAGATCGAGTCACTAGCATCATGGCTGCCTCCTAAGAACGTCAAGGAAGTACGCAACTTTTTAGGATTGGCGGGCTACTACCGGCGTTTTGTGGAGGGCTTTTCAGGTATTGCTCGACCTCTCACTTCCTTGCTGAAGAAGTCTATTATAACACCCCGAATCCGCGGGACTTGTAGTGTCACCTTGGACTAGGATATCACAATGGATCCTGACCCTAGCCAGACAACAAGTTCACTGGACCTTACAACATAGCACTGACAGATATAAAACAAATGCATAAAATTGTATAAACTGTACAACCAAAAGGTAAAACAACATAGCCGAGTATAAACAACAACGTCCTCACACACGAGGTAACAAAAGATCATCCTCACGGAGGAGGGAAAAGTAAACAACCCCAAAAGACCACAACCATCCCATGTACGAGAGGTCCTCGGCCTGCCACTCTACTAGATCACCCAGTAGCACGCCTATCCTGTAGGGCATCTACAACATGGTAATAAACCATAGCTAACCATACATATATAGAGTAATGCACAAGCATATACACAAACATAGAAAGATAAACACATCAGCATGCTATCACACATTTACCAATTTTATCGTCTTTATATAATAGTCATTCACTCAAATTGTATGTGTATATATATGTATATAGATAAATGAAAGTATGTGACACGAGGACCGACACATCCTCGCCTCTGAGCCTGATAGCCAGTTGTACGAGTATCGGTCACACAATCCGTGTACCTTATGGGAGTGGATTGCGCCCTTCCTGTAAACCAGTCTGTCCTGACATCATAGAACCTCCCAGACTCCACGGCGGGATGAAAGGGAAAGGTTATCACAGCCACGCAACGGGGCAGTCAATAAAACATAGGTCGGTATTAACGACAACTCATGCTATCATAGCAAACATATAAAGCACACACCACTCATGCAAACACCTAATATAAGGATGGTAGCTAAGTAAGTCCTACGGACTTACCTCAACCTCGTATACAGCTCAACCAAAATCAACCTTCACTCCTGAGAGAGGGGCACTGCCTAACAACAAGGCATAGAAAGATATCAACCTCTATTCATCAAAGGGGTCACACCTAGACCCAAGGGATCCATAGGATCATCCTCAACCTAACCTCACAACCTCAACCAATATCAACCTAAGTCCTTAAAGTCGTACAAGACATATATCGATCATAACCTCATCCAAACACATCCTCACACATCTAGCATCATCCTATACACTCACACTAGGAAAGGAGGGAACAAAAGACATCCTAAAGCAAGCCTAGAAGCAACACACACCTGCAGAACCAAGTGCAGGGCCTTGTTGATGCAGGTGGCCGCAGAGGCGGATCCTAGGTGGCGCAGGGGCGGCTCTAGCCAGTGTTGGGGCGGCTGTAAGGTGGCGTAGGGGCAGCTGGGCAGCTGAAGGCACCACTTCAGCCCTTTCTTCACTTCTTCCTTCGATCTTTTCACTCCTTCTTCACTCCAACATCAACATACATACAGATCATACATATATATACATCAACACAAGCCAATCATGGCTGAAGCAAAATCCAAACCTAAGGAATCTAAGCTAGCCTAAGGAAAGAAGATGAAAGAATGTAGAAAGAAAGGATGGAAGCCATGAAAGCTTACCAAGCTGAACCTCCAGAAGATTAACACATCACCACCACAACCTCAAGCTGGCTTACAAGGCTCAGCAACAACAATTAGCAGCAAACCAAGCATAAGGGCTCTCAAACTTACACAAAACTTCCAAAGAAGATCAAAGATGATCCAAGGAGAGATAAGAGGAGAAGAAGAACGTAGGGAGAGAGATGGAGCTATGGAGAGTAATAACCTTCATTATAAGGAAGAAGAAGCTTATAAAGGGATGAAAAGGTAAAGCACGGGTCAAAGGGTCAAATAAGACGGTTGCAGCCACACAGAGCCACACGGGCGGACTCTGTGAGCCGCAGGTGCGGCCTAGGCAAACCGTAGGGGCGGCCACTGGGTCACGTAGGGGCGGTCCAGGCTGAATCTAGGTCCTCAGCTCACACACTCAGCAACTCAGCAACTAGGCTCTTACATCTCACCCCCCTAAAAACAAGTTTCGTCCCGAAACTTGCAAAATCCCAAATCCTCTCAGACCCATAAGCCAAGGTATAACTCTCTCTCTCTCTCTCTCTATCGGAGGTATCACATCTTCGCTCAGAAGGTCATAACCTATATTAATCGATTACCTCAAACATGAACATGGAGGAATCATCAACTCCATAAAGCAAGGCCATAACGTTACCCAAAGGCGTAGAGTAATCACATCTCTCGCCATACCACATCACAAGGCATAAAGGAAGCACATCTCTAGCCAAACCATAAACGTATACAAGGCATGGAGGAATAACATCTCCACTGAAACTATGTCCATGAAAGTAGCATGGAGGAAAGAACCATCTCCAGCTGAATCCTAATCACACTCAAATATCATGGAGGAAAGAACCATCTCCAGCTATAATCATATGTCACGCTAGCATATCAAGATCTAATAAGATCGTAAAACACATCATAGCTAGCATGGAATAAGCACAACAAAGCATATAAGCACATAAACACATGATCACATACTCACCAAGATAGCACTAAGATCTACTCATCGACCCTAGGTGCCTCTATCTCAGAATAAAACTCTAGATAGTTCCTCTGGATACTATCCTCAGTCTTCTATGTAACCTCCTCAGGTCCACGTCTAGACCATTGTATCCTCATCATGGGAATGTCCTTCGAACGCAAGCGTCTCACACCTCGTTCTAAGACTGCAATCGGATGCTCAGCAAAGGTGTGGTCTAACTCCACCACCAAATCATCATAACTCACAATGTGCCTCGGATCTGGTATGTACTCCCTCAGTTGAGACACATGGAACACATGGTGAACACCCTCTAATCTCGGAGGCAAAGCTATTATGTAGGTTGCCCTCCCAACTCTATCCATTATCTCGAAAGGACCGACATATCGGGGACTCAGCTTCCCCTTTATGCCAAAACATCTGACACCACGCGTCAGAGATAATCTCAACCAGACGTGAGCTCCTACCCTGAAATCTAGAGGTTGACACCTTCTGTCTGCATATGACTTCTGGCGACTCTAGGCAGCCACCATCCTCTCTCTAATCAGCGCTACTCGAACCATATCATCCTAAATCTGCTTTGGCGCTATCCCACTGATATTGCTAGGCTCATCCCAGGATAAAGGTGTACGGCATCTACGCCCATACAGTGCCTTATAAGGAGCCATCCCAATAGATGCATGCCAGCTGTTGTTGTATGAGAACTCAACAAGTGGGAGGTAATCAGACCATCCTTGTCCCCAATCCAACACACAAGCTCGTAGCATATCCTCCAGGGTCTGGATGGTCCTCTCAGACTGACCATTTGTCTAGGGGTGAAACGCAGTCGTGAAGTGTAGACTCGTCCCCAAAGCAGTCTGAATCTACTGTCAAAACCTCGAGGTAAACCGTCCATCTCGATCAGATATGATCATCCTCGGTACACCATGGAGTCTCACTATTTGTCTAGTGTACTCCTTAGCTAATCTGCTCACTAGCCATGTCTCTCTGATAGGAATAAAATGTGTCGTCTTCGTCAATCTGTCAACAACAACCCAGATAGCATCAAAACTCCTACTGGGCCTCAAATTGGTTACAAAATCCATAGAGACGTCCTTCCACTTCCACTACAGTACTAGAAGTGGATGGAGTTCACCTCCAGGTGTGCAATGCTCTATCTTGACCTACTGACAGGTCGCACACTGGGCCACAAATCTGGCTACATCGGGCTTCAGCCCTCCCCACCAATATGAGCGTCTCACATCATAGTACATCTTACTCGTACTTGGATGTACAGAGTAAGGTGTACAGTGAGCCTCCTGTAAGATCCTTTGTCTCAACTCTACATCAGCAGGTACACAGATATGGTCATGTCGCCTCATCACTCCATCTTCTTCAATGGATAACTGTGGTGCTTCTCCACGAGACATCCTCTCTTTGATCCTCCTCAAGATCGGGCAGGTCCCTTGCTTCCGCTGGATCTCATCCAACAGACCAGGTAAAACCTCTAAAGCATACAACTGGACATCCTCATCAGGAAACTGGATGTCCAACTTTAGCCAAGCTAGATCCCTATGAAGCTAAGGCTGAACTAACAGTCTCGCAATCGCCTTCTCTCGAGACGTCTTCCTGCTCAAGGCGTCAGCTACAACATTCGTCTTTCCAGGATGATAAAAAATCTAAAGGTTAAAATCCTTGATCAACTCTAACCATCGACGTTGGCGGTTTTTCAACTCCCGCTGCGTGAAAATATACTTCAGACTCTTATGGTATGTGACGATCTGACATGTGGAACCATACAGGTAATGTCTCCAAATCTTCAAAGCATGAACTACCGCTGCCAACTCCATATCGTGAGTCGAGTAGTTCTCCTCATACGTCTTCAACTATCTAGACGCATAAGCAATCACTCTGCCTCTCTGCATCAATACACATCCCAAGCCTAGCTTGAATGCATCACTATATACCACAAAATCATCAGAACCCTCTAGATGTGCCAAGATAGGAGCAGAAGTCAAACGCCACTTCAACTCCTCAAAACTCTGGGCAAATTGGTCGGTCCATAAAAATCTGGTAGTCTTCCTTAGAAGACTCGTCAATGGACGGGAAATCACAGAAAATCCCTCCACAAAGCGTCTGTAATAACCGGCTAAGCCAAGAAAGCTACGCACTTCCTTGACGTTCGTCGGTGTCGTCCAAGCTGCAACAGACTCAATCTTCGCCGGGTCAACCATAATCCCATCGGAGAAGACGATATGTCCAAGGAAAGCAACCTCAGACATTCAGAACTCGCACTTAGAGAGCTTAGCATACAGCTCTCTATCCCTCAAAATCTGCAAAACTGTCCTCAAATGACCGGCATGCTCCTCTCGGCTACGAGAGTATACCAAAATGTCATCAATGAAGACCACCAAAACTGATCAAGGAAGTCGATGAAGATTTTGTTCATCAACTCCATGAAGACTGTTGGGGCATTCGTCAGCCCGAATGGCATCACTACAAACTGGTAGTGTCCATAACGAGTACGAAATGCCGTCATGTGCACATCCTGCTCTCTCACCCTCAGCTGGTGATACCCTGAGCGTACATCAATCCGGGAGAAAACTTTCGCTCCCTAAAGCTGATCAAGTAGATCATCAATACGAGGCAGTGGATACCTGTTCTTGATGATCACCTTGTTCAGCTCTTTGTAATCAATGCACAGTCTCAACGATCCGTCCTTCTTCCGTACGAAGAGGACAAATGCACCCCATGGTGAAACACTAGGGCGTATGAAGCCCTTCTCAGCCAACTCCTCGAGTTGCTTCTTCAGCTCCAACATCTCGACAGGAGCCATACAATATGGGACCTTCGAGATGGGTCTCGTACCAAGCTCTAACTCAATATTGAAATCCACACTCCTCTGAGGCGGCAAGCTCAACGGCTCAGCAAACACGTCTGCAAACTCGCAGACCACTGGAATGTCCTCTAAAGCTGGACTCTCTCCATCATTCATGGCATAGCACCAGAAGGCATCACATCCCTGTGCAATCAATCTAGCTGCTCGTACGGCACTGATAACAGAACCCGTCTTCCTAAGGTCCCAACCTTGCTAGAGACTGTAACAGTCCGTCTACCAACATCCAAAACTACACGGTGTCTACGCATCCAATCCATACCTAATATGACTTCTTCATGCATCAATGGCATGACTAAGAAGTCAACAAGAAAAACACGAGTCCCTAAACGAAGGGGATAACTACGTATCTCACGGGTACCTCTGACCTTGCTACCATCAGGTAACCCTATAGTAAAGGGTATCCCCTCTATAGTAACTAAGCTCAGATGCTCAACACATGTATTGGAAATAAAGGAATGCGTAGCACCAGTATCAAATAAAGCAGAATGGTACCTGTAGCAGCTGGTGCAGGTGGATCCTCTGCACTCCTCAACTCAAAAGCTCTACCCTGAGCTCCTCTGACGTCAGTGGCACTCCCACCACGACCTCTTCCTCTACTCGGCCCGGGAGTAGATCCTTGGGTAGAAGGAAGGTCAGGGACTCTCTGTTGTCCTTGTGTCAGCTGCTGAGGTGTCCTCTGACCACCTCTTGCTACACTGGAAGGGGAAGAACCCTGTGAGATGCAACTCCACGCTGCCTACAGAAGGCAGCTCGATGTCCCTGTCGGCCACAGGTAAAACAAGTCACAACTGACCTAGGACATTTTGACTTCAAATGGGCAAGATCCCAACAGTTGTAACACTGACGTCCCTTATCTACAGTCAGTGTAGACGAGGGGTAACTATGATGTCTCTGTCTCATCTAAACCCAGATGCTTCTCCAACTCCACTGGTCTGCCCAGTGCGCTGCCTCTTCTCAGGCCGTCATGTCTGAGAAGCTCTCCTCTGACTGGCTCGCTCCCTCTCATAAGCAGAAGCCCGGTCCTGATAATCAGCTAGGGACTCGCAATGGAATCCCGCCGTGTATGAGCGTGTGCTCTCTTTCAGACTACGAGATACACATGCAGGTCTTCAGATGGTGTAGCTGGAACCAACAAAGCTAACTCAGTCAGGAAGTGGCGGATGGCGTCTGCAATAGGTACATCCTCAAAACCGGCCTCCACAAAAACCTGCAGTTTCTCCCTCCTCAATGAAGCAGGACATAACTGCTCTTGGATCATACTCCTCATGTGGTCATAGTTGGTGGCTTTGGATCGTACAGTCCTCCACCACTAATGTACAAGGTCAAGGAATAGAGATTGTACTAGCTCTATCCGTTTGTCCTCAGGACATCTGATAGACTCTAAAGTTGAGTCTACATGTCCTATCCATACCTCGGTCTCTAAACCAATCTGCCCTGAGAAGGGTGGTACTCCCTGCTGATGGAATGCCTTCAACTAGGTATCTGGTCGAGGACCTCTAGTATCCTCTATAGCCCGAGTAGTCTCAGTTGCACATGTTGGCATAGTTGGCACCTGTGTGGCTCCCTGAGACATCTCAGATGATCCCTCATGCCCTGGTAGATCTGAGGCCCGTCTGCCAGCTATGACAGCCTCCTCAAAACGTCTGAGGTACTCTCTAAACTCTGGCCCTCTCATGGAGACACGATCTGAGTCATCAGACTGGACTCGATGCGAATGATGTCTCCTCGATCCACCACTCCTCGTCTTTGGGACGACACTCTCAACGACCTCCTCATGTACCTCCTCCACCACTAGTGGATCAGCAGCGGGAACAGGTCCCTTACCTACCACACCCGGAGGAAGGGGTGGTATACCTCTACCTCGGCCCACAGCAGCAATAGCTATAGTCCGAGCCATCTGTGGGGTATGCACACCTAACTTATAAGGCTCTATATAGGCCATATGTAGATATATATATATATACTTAACACACATACAAACATAATCCATAATACACATATACATATCTATATTGTAGAGATCCATAGCAGAGGTGGCGACTCCACGTACATTCTTACCCAGAACCATACTTCAAACCAAAAATCCTTTTGAAAACGTCATACCCCTTTCGGGTGTTGTTTATCTTACCTACCAAACCTCATTACAGGTAGCAAGTGCCATTGTTGTCAACCTAAGGCTCTGATACCAACTCTATAACACTCCGAATCCGCGAGACTTGGAGTGTCACATTGGGCTAGGATCTCACAATGGATCCTAACCCTAGCCTGACAATAAGTTCACTAGACCTTACAACATGGCACTGACAGATATAAAACAAATGCACAAAATTGTATAAATTGTACAACCAAAAGGTAAAACAACATAGCCGATTATAAACGACAACATCCTCACACAAGATAGGTGGATGGGTGGATGGATAGATAGATAGGTGGATGGATAGATGGATAGATGGATGGATAGATGGATGGATGGATGGATGGATGGATGGATGGATGGATGGATGGATGGATGGATGGATGGATGGATGGATGGATGGATGGATGGATGGATGGATGGATGGATGGATGGATGGATGGATGGATGGATGGATCGATGGATGGATGGATCAATAGATGGATCGATGGATGGATGGATGGAAAGATGGATGGATGGATGGATCAATGGATCGATGGATCAATGGATGGATGGATTGATGGATGGATGGATAGATGGATCGATGGATCGATAGATCGATGGATCGATAGATAGATGGATAGATGGATCGATAGATGGATGGATAGATGGATCGATAGATGGATGGATGGATGGATGGATGGATGGATGGATGGATGGATCGATGGATGGATGGATCGATCGATAGATGGATCGATGGATGGATGGATGGATCGATAGATGGATCGATGGATGGATGGATGGATCGATAGATGGATCGATGGATAGATGGATCGATGGATGGATGGATGGATCGATGGATCGATGGATGGATAGATGGATAGATGGATAGATATATGGATCGATGGATTGATAGATGGATAGATATATGGATGGATGGATAGATAGGTGGATGGATGGATGGATGGATGGATGGATGGATGGATGGATGGATGGATGGATGGATGGATGGATGGATGGATGGATGGATGGATGGATGGATGGATCGATGGATGGATCGATGGATGGATAGATAGATAGATGGATAGATAGATGGATAGATGGATAGATGGATAGATGGATAGATGGATAGATGGATAGATGGATAGATGGATGGATAGATGGATAGATTGATAGATAGATGGATAGATAGATGGATACTACTACAACTGGTTGTTAGGCTCAGAGGCGAGAATGTATCGGTCCTCGTGTCACACAGTTTTATCTATCTATATATATATGATTTGAGTAAATGACTATTATATAAAGATGATAAAATGGGTAAATGTGTCATAGCATAGTTTCATCAATCTATATATCTAGGTCCTCAGCTCACACACTCATCAACTCAGCAACTAGGCTCTTACATCTACAAGATTTATATGGTCCGAACCGTGCGTGTAGAGCTTTGAGAAGATGAAGAAGAGGTTGACCTCTACTCCTATCCTAGCTCAGCTAGAGGCATTGAGTTTAAGAGCTTATGCTTGGCTTTGCTTGTTGATTGTTGATTGTAGTTGTTGCTGAGCTTTGTATGAGCCAGCTTAAGGTGTTGTGGTGTTGTGTTTGATCTCCTAGAGAGCTCAGCTTGGTAAGCTTTCATGGCTTCCTTCTTATCTTTCTTCTTTCCTTCATCTTTTCTTCTCTTCCCTTAGTCTAGATTGGATTCCCTTAGGATTGATCTTTCTCCAGCCATGATTGGCTTATGTTGATGTATATATATGTATGTTTCTGTATGTATGTGTGTTGATCGAAGAAAGAGTGAAGGAATCAAAGGAAGGAGGCAAAAAGGGGCTGAATTGGGGTCTTCTGCTGTCCAGTCGCCCCTGCGCCAACTTGCATCCACCCCAACGCCGGCAGTGAGCCGCCCTTGTGACACCTGTGAGTCGCCCCTGTGGCCACCTGCACCAGCTGGTGTTTCCACTTGGTTCTGCAGGTGTGTTTTGCTTCTAGGCTTGCTTTAGGATGCCTTTGTTCCCTCCCTTCCTAGTGTGAGTGTATAGGATCATGCTAGATATGTGAGGATGTGTTTTGATGAGGTTATGATCGGTATATGCCTTGTATGGCCTTTGAGGTTTATTAGGTTGTGAGGTTAGGTTGAGGAAGATCCTATGGATCCCTTGGGTCTAGGTGTGACCCCCTTTGATGAATAGATGTTGATATCTTTCTATGCCTTGTTATTAGGCAGTGCCCCTCTCTCAAGAGTGGAGGTTGATTTTGGTTGAGCTTTGTACGAGGTTGAGGTAAGTCCGTAAGACTTACTTAGCTACCATCCCTATATTGGGTATTTGCATGAATGGTGTGTGCATTATATGTTTGCTATGATAGCATGAGATGTCGTTTATACCGACCTATGTTTTATTGATTGCTCCATTGCGTGGATGTGATAACCTTTCCCTTTCATCTCGTCGTGGAGTCTGGGAGGTTCTTTGATGTCAGGCCAGACTGTCTTTACAAGAAGGGCGCAATCCACTCCCATAGGGTACACGGATTGTGTGACCGATACTCGTACAGCTGGCTATCAGGCTCAGAGACGGGGATTTATCAGTCCTCGTGTCACATACTTTCATCTATCTATATATATACGATTTGAGTGAATGACTATTATTTAAAGATGATAAATGTGTGATAGCATGCTGATGTGTTTATCTTTCATGATTTGTGTTTGTGCTTATGCATTACCTTATATATGTATGGTTAGCTAATGGTTTATTACCATGTTGTAGATACCAGGGAGGATAGGCGTGCTGCTGAATGATCTAGCAGAGTGGCAGGCCGATAACCTCTCGTACATAGGATGGATGTGGTCTTTTGGGGTTGTTTACTTTTCCATCCTGCAAGAGGATGATCTTTTGTTACCTCCTGTGTGAGGATGTTGTTGTTCATACTCGGCTATGTTGTTGTTACCTTTTGGTTGTACAGTTTATAAAGTTTTATGCATTTGTTTTATATCTGTTAGTGTCATGTTGTAAGGTCCAGTGAACTTGTTGTCAGGCTAGGGTCAGGATCCATTGTGAGATCCTAGCCCAATGTGGCACTCCGAGTCCTGCGGATTCGGGGTGTTACAGCGAATGTGGTAGCTGATGCCCTTAGTAGGAAGACTCCCCGGGAGATGGCGATCGCTAGGCTGACATCTCAGCCACAGTTACAGTGAAATATTGCATGGCTAGAGATGGATATCCACTTTCCGGATTCCGACAGCCAATTATCCACCTTGGAGATAGTACCTGATATGTTGGTTTAGATCCGACAAAAGTAGGAGAGTTGCCCAGATTAGACACAGATGCAAGACAGGATGTCTCGAGGAGAGGCACCACAATTTGTAGTTGATGTTGATGGGATCTTGAGACGCCAGGAGCGTGTATGTGTGTCGTCAGATCGAGAGTTAAGATAGAGGATCCTACAGGAGGCTCATTATTCAGCTTACTCAGTGCACCCCGGTGTGGGTAAGATGTATCAAGATATCAGACGCTCAATCTGGTAAGGAGGTCTGAAGTTAGACGTGACGAGATATGTAGCTCAATGTGTGACCTATCAGCAAGTCATGATCGAGCATCATCGACCAGGAGGAGAGCTACACCCACTTTCCGTTCTTCAGTGGAAGGGGGAAGACATCTATATGGATTTTGTCACCGGTTTGAGACCGAATCGAGGTTTTGATGCTATCTGAATTATAGTAGATCGACTGACGAAGACCGCACGTTTCATTCTGATCAAGGAAATGAGGCCGGTTAGTCGATTGGCAGAGGAGTTTACTAGGCAAATAGTGAGACTTCATGGAGTACCTAGGACTATAGTCTCTGACAAAGATGGACAGTTCACTTCGAGGTTCTGGCAGCAAGTGCATGCCGCCCTAGGTATGAGTTTGCATTTCACGACTGCTTATCATCCTCAGACCGATGGCCAGTCTGAGCGGACCATCCAGACTCTAGAGGACATGTTGGGAGCCTACGTGTTAGACTGGGGACAAGTATGGCTAGATCACCTTCCCTTAGTCGAGTTTTTGTATAACAAAAGTTGGCACGCATCGATTAGGATGGCTCCTTATGAGGCTTTATACGGACAGAGATGTCGTCCACCGTTGTGTTGGGATGAGCCGAGTAGTGCTAGCGGAGTAGCAGCTGAGTAGATTCAGGATGACATGGCTCGAGTAGCGGTGATCCGTGAGTGGATGTTGGCAGCACAAAGTCGACAGAAGTCTTATGCGGATAAGAGGCGCGAACCTTTGGAGTTCAGAGTTGTAGCTCAGGTTTGGTTGAGAGTATCCCCGACACAAGGTGTCAGACGTTTCGGCATCAAGGAGAAGTTGAGTCCTAGATACATCGGACCTTTCGAGATCCTTGAGCGAGTTGGAGATGCAGCATACAGACTTGCTTTGCTACCGAGGCTTGAGGTTGTTCACCCCATCTTCCATGTGTCTCAGTTACGGGAGTACATACCCGACCCGAGACACATCTTCAGTCATGAGGGTCTAGTGGTTGAAGCCAGACCATACGTTTGTTGAGCATCCGGTAGTTGTCTTAGAGCGTAGTACGAGATGCTTGCGTTCGAAGGACATACCGATGATGAAGATTCAGTGGTCGATGCAAGGAGTTGATGAGGCGACTTGGGAGACTAAGGATAGTATCCAGAGGAACTATCCGGAGTTTTACGGTGAACTTGATGCACCTTTAGCGTAGCTGTTGTGTTTTGGTTTTTCTTTTGTTGAGTTGCATACACTTTTGTGATGTTGTGAGTTACGTGCCCCGAGTAGGAATATATGATTTATGTTCCGCGTTTCCGTGTCATCATTATGTGTTCTTTCGGGTTGTTGCAAGTTTCGGGACGAAACTTCTCTTTTTAGGGGGATCGGATGTAACACCCCAATTTTCGCCTTCACCGCCCCTACGGTGAAGAAGGCCGCCTCAACGGCAAGCTATGGTTGACACCGCCCCCGTGGTGACAAAGGTTCGCCCCTGCGGCGCGGGCGATCCGCCCCTACGGATTCGCTGTGGATCACGCCCGATCTGTTTTCGTCCGTTTTATCTTCCTTCCATAAATAGAATATTCAATCTTCTATCTTATGGGTCGGCTTCCTTATCTTCTTCCATACCCTATAACGTCTTTCCTTCTATCTTTTCAGCCCTTTTCTATATATTCTCGTATTTTCTTCTTTTTCCCGTTTCTTGCTTACGCTTTCTTCAAACCTCAAGTGTTGCAGCCTTGCTTCTTGTGATCTTGTTGAACGTGTAAGTTCTTCCTCCCTTGTTATTCATCACGTTCAGGTGTTTTTTCACCTTGCTTCCTTCTGTTTCATTTTCTTCTTTGTTCTTCCTTTTCTTCTCCTCCAAGAATCAAGTTTGAACCTTGATTATTATTAGCATCCCTGTTGTTGATGTGTTGCTATTCTAAGGCTCTTTAGGTTGAGTCTTGACGAGGTTGGATCAAAGGTTCTAGCTTTGAGTCCCTTGTTGAGGTGTTGTTGTCATCGAGAGGCCGACAACGGCTTCTGTCAGTGCACCGCCCCCGCACATGCACATCCCCCCCACCCCCCCCCCCCACGGCAACCCGCCCCTGCGCCTTGCTCCGCCGCCCTTGCGGTTTCTTTTGCAGTAACTCCCGTTCTTGTGAGTTGCTTCCTTCCTTGCTTTCCTCTTTCCTTTCCTTGATTCTTATGGATGTTCTTTGCCCCCTGAGTGTTCTATAAGACTAAGGATGAGCCCTTAGCTTGTGGAGATCTCTTAGAGATTATTGAGACTAGAAATTATAGACTTCTAGCAATCATTTCGTTCCTGATTCATGATGCCTTATTGAGCAGGCTTCCCTTTGCTCATTTCCTGAGGATGCCTAAGTGTTTGTTGAGCGTTTAGATTACCTTCGAGTGAGCTAAGTCCCTTGGACTTACTTAGCTTCATTCCGTATATTGGTTTGAATGTTTTGGCTTGTTTGTGTTGCTTATCATGTTATAACGGATAACCAGAATAGGATTCACCCTTTTATACCTTAATTGGACCAAGTGTATGATAACCGGGCGGTGGCCACTTGTCTAGTTCTACAGGAGACTAGAATATGCTCTTGCAACCCAGGCCCGTAAGTAACAGATAGTACTGATCTATTCATGTTGGTAGATGGAAGCGGAGACGAGTTTCGGAAGATTTTCGTGTAACAATAGAAGTTGAATTAATAATGGATAACTTAATGAAAGATAATAACCGGTTGAGTGTAAGCATGCTATATGTTTATATTACCTTATGTGTGTTTGCGCCCTTACGTTATTTCTGATATCTAGAATGTTAGCTAACGGTTTATACCGATGTTGTAGATGTTCCACAGGTTCAGGGTTCTGTTGAGTGATCCGGATGGTGTTGTCAGTCGGGGTTCTTGTACATTATTGGATGGGATCGGGTTTTTGTTTATGTTGTTACTTTCCCTTTTGTTTGAACTAGGTTGCGAGTCTTTTACGCTTCCCATTGTTTAAACCTTTGGTTTTATATTTAGTTTTGGTTTTCATTTGTCTATGTCTTATTGTAAGATCCGTTGTGTTGTTCCTACTTTGAGGGTCGGGACCCATTGTGAGGTCCTAGCCCGTAATGCTTTGAGTTCCCAAAACTTGGGGCGTTACAGTGCCCAAGAAGGACGTCTCTTGGCGAATGTGCGTAGATTACCGAGCCATCAACCAAACAACCGTCAAGTACCATCATCCAATTCCGCGCATCGATGACATGTTGGACGAGCTCCATGACGTCACCATCTTCTCAAAGATTGACCTCTGGAGTGGGTACCATCAAATCCGCATGGCCGAAGGTGACGAATGGAAGACAACTTTCAAGATGAAGCATGGCCTCTACGAGTGGATTGTCATGCCATTTGGCCTCTCCAACACCCGTCCACGTTCATGCGTCTCATGAACCATGTCTTGTGTCGATTTTTGCTTATTTTTGTAGTTGTTTATTTCGATGATATCCTTATTTTTAGCAAGTCTTTAGATGAACACATCGAGCACCTTCGCCAAGTGTTCGAGTGCCTTAGACAAGAGCAATTGTATGTAAATTTTGAGAAATGTGTGTTTTGCTCGGACACCACATCTTTTCTTAGCTATGTTGTGTCTAAGGACGGACTACGAGTGAACGAATCAAAAGTTCGCGTCATTCTGGAGTGGCCTACTCCTACTACAGCCACCATAGTTCGAGCCTTTCTTGGATTAACGGGCTTCTATCGACGCTTTGCCAAGGACTTTAGCTCGATAGCAGCATTGTTACATGAGCATACTAATAAAGGTGTCACGTTTGAGTGGCGTGACACCCATGCTCGAGCGTTTGATTCGCTCAAAGACCGTCTTTGTAATGCACCACTACTCCAACTCCCAAAATTTTTTAAAACCTTCGAGGTGGAGTGGAACCCATCTAATGTGGTCAATGGGGGGGGGGGGTTCTCCTACAAGAGAATCTACCCATTGCTTTCTTTAGCGAAAAACTTTCCGGTCCTTCACTCAACTATCCAACTTATGACAAGGAACTATATGCTTTAGTTCGTTGTCTAAAAACATGGCAACATTACTTGTGGCCGAAGGAGTTCGTGATTCATTCGGATCATGCGGCTCTTTCGTATCTCAAGGGTAAAATTACTTTAAGTCGGCACCACACAAGTTGGGTAGAATTTCTTGAGACCTTTCCTTATGTCATTCGACATAAGAAAGGTAAAGAGAATGTGGTAGTTGATGCCCTTTCTCGATGATATATCCTTCTTGACTTCAAGGATATATTCGCTTAATGCCTTGACCTCCGAGAGCATGAGTCTTTCTTTATTAACGATGACTACTTATTCCGTGCAGGCAAGCTTTGTATCCCGCGCTCATCTATACATCATTTGTTTATAAAATGAGGCTCATGAGGGTCGTGGTCACTTTGGTGCTACCAAGACTCTCGCCGCTCTGCAAGAGCACTTATTTTGGTCACGAATGCGCAAGCATGTGACACGGTTTTGCACAAATTGCATCACATGTCACCATGCAAATCATGCCAAGGTCCGGATGGATTGTATTCTCCTTTGTCTATACCAATGGGATCTTGGAAGGATCTTTCTATGGACTTTGTGGTTGACCTACCCATGTCTAAACGAGGCAAAGACTCCATTTTTGTGGTAGTTGACCGTTTTTCAAAAATGGCTCATTTTATCGCATGTAAGAGCAGACAAAATGCTAGCGAAGTCGCTACACTTTTCTTTGACAACGTTGTGCGCTTACATGGGATACCACGTTCCATCCTTAGTGATCGGGACGTAAAGTTTGTGAGTCATTTTTGGCGAACGTTGGGGAAAACTTGGAACCAACTTGTTGTGTTCAAGTAGTTATCACCCCCAAACCGATGGTCAAACGGAGGTGACCAATCGGACTCTCGGCGCTCTACTTAGAGGGACCCTTAGGAATAACCCATGTAGGTGAGAGGACTTACTTTATATCGTGGAGTTTTCTTATAACGGGTCTAGGAACTCGGCAACAAAGCTCTTACCTTTTGAAGTTGTTTACGGCCTTAATCCACATACCCCGATGGATTCAAATCCACGCCCACCCAAAGACGGAGAACACATGACCGCCGCAAATCGTGCCGCTCACATCATCGAGCTTCATGAGCGGATTAGGACACAACTCCAACGGCGTATCGATCAACTTGCCTCACAACGCAACAAACGCCATTGTAACATCTCATTCGAGCCCGGTGATCTTGTTTGGCTCAACTTAAGGAAGAAGCGTTTTCCATATCGCCGCAAAGGAAAGCTTTCGGACCGCGGTGATGGACCATTCTATATCTTATCCCGCCATGCCCCGAATGCATACAAGTTGGAGCTTCCTAACACCTATGGCGTGCACCTAATGTTCAATGTCAATGACCTTTCAACTTATGTTGAGCCCCTATTTGACGAATGTGAAACGGGGACATTTCACATCCAAGATGGGGGGACTGATGCGCCCTTGATCACCATGTCCCAAGATGAGGAAGACGAGGCACTACGGATTCACTCCGATGGACCGCTCACACGTTCCCGTGCTAAGGCCATCCCCCGAGTTACCGGATCCATCATGCCTGTATTGTTCCTTGTCACGGGCCCATTAGTAGCAAACCGTGTCTCTACACCACCATGGAAAGAAGATTTGCCAAGCTGGAACATTTTTCGTATTTAGCGTTTTCATTTTCGGAATATTACTTTTCCGACTCTTGGTTTGGCCACATCAACATATAAGGCATGCTTGGATTATTTGTAAATCATGTTCAATTTAATTAAGTATTTGAGAAGTATTTTTCTCCTATTTACTTGAGCATCAATCCCTCTTCCATCCTCTCATATTTCTTCTTTTGGATCTTCGATCCAAACTCAACCACATTCGTGAATTCATCAAGAATCAACTTGACTTTGTGAACCTGCAAAACAAAGTTAATCACAATAAAGCAAATAAAGTGCGGAATATAAAAGATCGACATGAGGATATGTTTACGAAATTCGGATCTAAATAGTCTACTCTCCGTCCTAGGGTATAGCCGTAGGATCTAACAATCTATTATCAGCTTCAAAGAGTCCTAGATACAAACTAGAAGAAATCCCCTTCTTCTCTCACTACAGCCAACGCTACGATCTAGCTTCAACTCTTCACCTTGCTATAATAGCCTAGTTACTTCGCAGAGTATCATACACTCTAGTATAACACTCTTTGGATTTTTACAATGGAGCTCTCGAGTTTTATCTCTCTCTACGGGATAAAGCTTTTTGTAAAAGAGAGAAAGAAAAATTTGTTTGATCGAATGAAGATGTTTTGTATCACTTGAAGACTTTGAATATTTCCGTGTAAGCTTGTGTATTTTCTTCTTCAATCGACATCTTCATTTATAGTCTTTATTGGAGAGGTCTTCTTGTCGTTGGGAAGATGACCATTGAAGATGGTTCTTCTTCTCCATGGAAAACGTTTTTTGGTTGAGATGAGATAGCCGATGTAGATCTTCTATCGTCTTCATCTCCTAAAAGCTCATCGATCCTTCTTTTCCGTAATCTTCTCATACTTGTTGTGAAGATATCCAAAATCCGTTGAGGAGGGATCTTTGCCCTTTTGGTTGAGGATCGTTGCGAGATCATGTTTGAATCAAATCCACTTGGTCGGTTAACATCTTCTTTGAGCATATCTTCTTGTTGAGCATATCTTCTTGGAATATCTTCTCTTGATGCTTGATAGATTCGGTTGTTAGAGTTTTGAATTCCTTCCAGTCGCTTTGTCCTTTGAAACTGACTTCAAGGCTTTGGCTTTTGATCCCTTGAAATGGATTTCAAGGCCCCCGTGTTAAATCTCTTTAAACTCTTCATCTATCCCTTGTATCCGTTGTCAAGGCCTTCTTCTGTCCCTTGAAATGTTTTTCAAGGCCTGCATACTTTCTAGACAAAAACAAAAAATAAGTCAAGCAACTAGAAATACAATCGATATTTTGTTTGTATAAAAACCACTTTTATTTGTGTTAAGTCTTCCATCATCACCTATACAAATATATAATTAAGGTGGAGTTTTCAATCTCCCCTTTGATAGAAGACAACACAAATATCGTACCTGCATTGTAAAGTTAGCGAAGCATATATGAATATCAAAACCAACTTAAAATGCAGAAATATCGAAATGTCGGATCATTAAATTTCTCCCCCTTTTTCTTTCAACAAGGGAGAAAATTAGTTAAAGCACGGAAGTTTTAAACATTTACAACCCCAGAAAAAGTATTTCAAAAACCAACACAAGTTTTTAACACAACAATCTCACAATCATGATAAGCTCAGCCATAATCTTCCTCATAAAACTGTCTTTTTCCCTTAGAAGAAGCAGTTATGTGACTCCTATCAGCCTTCTCAGATGTTAAGCGTCGTCTCTTTTCTTCAGCTCGTCGTTCCTTGACCATCTCATATTCGAGCACTGGCAGAATAGTTGGCTCAACATGGGTAGGATGAAGAATAAAATTGTTCTGAACTCGACGTTTGGAGTTCATCAGAACATTTTCAACTTTTTCTTGAGTGTGTTGAGCTGCATCTTCAGTCATAGGTAGAATCCTTCCATGGTGGTAAGAGTAAGAGCATTCATCAGATACATTTCATTTTCAACTTTTTCTCTTAGTTCATGATTTATTGAGTAGGAGGAGAAGATGTTGGAGCTGCTTGGGATGAAGATTGAATAGCTCCTTTGCCCTTCAATGTCCATGCTCCTACAAGAGTCTCTTCAATTCCTAGCCTTTCCAAGCAGGATTCATCAAGTTTGCCAGGAGTTACATGTCTATCTTCAGAGGATGTATCAATTGAAAAATATTCGAAGATCTTGGACAAAAGGTTTCCATAAGGCAGAGGAATGACTCGCTTAGAGTTGACTAAATGGACCATATGGTTAAGGATGAGATTAGGTACATCAATGTCTAATCCATACATAATCAAATGAATTAATTTCAAAGATTGATCTATCAAAAGCTCTCTTGAATTTTCTCGAGGAATAACACACCGAACCAGAATTGTAAAAACAATTTTAGCATCTAAGGTCAGGGAGGTGTGAGTGAGTTGGCGTGAGGTTGAGTTTGGAACCAAAAATTTCTCTTTAGCAACTCGAACACTTTCTGATCGGGATGGATGTGTAAAAGAGATATTTGTAGGAATTTTTAAAATCTCACCCAAAATCTCCAGGGTGTAAGATTTTGGGTGAGATTTTATGACGAGGTTTACATAGAACAGTCTTGTGAGCCTTGGAAAGGCAAAATCTCCAAGGTGTAAGATTTCCCGTAGCTTAAAAATTGATGAACCAGGATGTTAGGAGACATGTTGTCTGAGAAATTTCAATTCTTCAGGAAGTTTCTCTCCTTCTGTGGCGGAGGAAATCTGAGTTGATTCCTTCTTAAAAGATGAAGCCGGAAGATGAGCAGATTTCTTGCTTCTAGGAGCCATAAATGATTTTGGGAGAGAAAACAAGGGTTTTGAAAGGGTTTCTGTAAAGACGGGAAATGAAAAAGAGAGAAGTTTCTTTCCTTTAAAAAGAGAAGAAATTTAAGATTGAAACAAGATCTTGAGAAAATCATTCCCAAAAACATTTTTAATTAAATCTCAACAACTCATTTTCAGAACTTTGATCCCGAAAATAAAGATTTTGAAATCATTAAAAACAATTTCGGAATTAAAATATCTAAAAGATATTAATCCCTAAATAGATCTGCAATATTCAATTTTACCCTTGAAATTCGTTTCAAGGCCCTTGAATTGCATTCCAAGGCCTTTGAAAACGAAAAGTGGGTTGCATACGAAGGAGAAAATAAAACGATTTACTCCCCCTACGTTAATGTTTGCTTGTTTAACATACCAAGCTCTAAACAAATAAAATTTAATTGATCTTCGGGTAGAGGCTTAGTAAAGATATCTGCAAGCAGCAAGTCAATAGATATAAAAGAAATCGAAACATCACATTTCTCAACATGATCACGTATGAAGTGATGCCTTAGATCGATATGCTTAGTCCTTGAATGCTGCACAAGATTTTTAGAAATCAAAATAGCACTAGTATTATCACATTTTATCGGGATACCTTTCAAATCAAGGCCAAGATCACGAAGTTGTTGAGCTATCCATAGAATTTGTGCACAATAGGCTCCCGCAGCTATATATTCGGCTTCAGCTATGGATAGGGCGACAAATTTTTGCTTCTTGGAGTGCCAACTAATTAGGGATGCCCCTAAGAATTGGCAACATCCAGAAGTACTTTTTCAATCGACCTTATAACCTGCAAAGTCTGCTTTTGAATAGCCAATGAGATGAAACGAGCTTTGATGTGGGTACAATAACCCTAAATCCTTAGTACCATAACCCTAAATCCTTAGTGCCATTTAGGATCAGCTTGAAATCTTGCACACATGCACACGCTAAACATAATGTCAAGTCGACTGGCGGTTAGATATAACAAAGAACCGATCATACCTCGATACTCCTTTTGTACAACACTTTTTCCATCTTTGTCATGGTCAAACGAAAGTGTAGAACTCATAGGAGTCTTTGCGACCTTGGATTGATCCATCTTATATTTCTTAAGTAAGTTCTTGGTATACTTGCTTTGATTGAAAAAAATTCCTTTCTCTGGTTGTGTAACTTGAAGTCCAAGAAAGAAATTTAGCTCACCCATTAGGCTCATTTCGAATTCCCTGCACATAATATCTGAAAATTTCTTGCATAGGGAATCATTAGTAGCACCGAATAATATATCATCGACATATATTTGTACTACTAGAATATCGTTGCCTCTAGTTTTGATGAATAAAGTTTTGTCAATCAAACCTCTTTTGAAATTGTTTTCAAGGAGATACTTGGACAATCTTTCATACCAAACTCGAGGAGCTTGCTTAAGACCATAAAGAGCTTTGTCCAATTTAAACACATGATCAGGAAAATCATCATTTGTAAAACCAGGTGGTTGAACAGCGTAGACTTCTTCTTCTAAGAAATCATTTAGAAAAGCACATTTTACATCCATTTGAAATAACTTTATGCTCATGAAAGATGCAAATGCAAGTAGCATACGAATGGCTTCTAACCTGGCAACCGGAGCAAAAGTCTCCTCATAATCAATACCTTCCTCTTGGTTATAGCCTTGATCTACAAGTCGTGCTTTATTTCGAATGACTTTACCGTTTTCATCCAACTTGTTTCGAAAAACCCACTTCGTGCCAATGACGGATTGATGTTTTGGTCTTGTAGTAAGAGTTCAACCCTTGTTTCTCTCAAACACATTTAGTTCATTTTGCATGGCAATGATCCAGTCGGGTTCTTGAAGAGCTTGAACATAATTCATCGGCTCAATAAGAGACACGAACGCAGAGAACGCCCATAGGTTGTTCACTTTTGATCGAGTTTGAACTCCTGCGTTTGGATCTGAGATCATATTCTCTTGTGGATGATATGAAGAATATTGAAACTTCCTTCGTTTGTAAGATGGAACAGATCGTGACGATTGAGGCTCATATGCTTGACTAGATTCAAGTACCATTGGAGTGTTGCCCTTGGATCCTATATCAAGACCTTGAATTTGGATTTCAAGGCCTTGAAACGGAGTTCTGACATCGTAGTTTTCTGTTTTAAGGTCTTGAAGATGTGTTTCAAGGTCTAGAGAGTTTTCTCCGGTATCTTGAATCTTCTCTTGCATATTCTTTTCTTGATCCTTAGGATCTTCTTCTTCATCAGAATTGTGATCTTCTCATTGATTCAGATTAAGATCTGCAAAACTTTCACTCAAAGTACCATCATTGCTTTCATCAAATATGACATGAATACATTCCTCAACAATTTTGGTACGCTTATTATAAATCCGATAAGCTTTGCTATTTGAAGCATATCCAATGAATATTGCTTCGTCACTACGTGCATCAAATTTACCAAGGTTATCATTTCCATTGTTATGAACAAAGCATGTACATCCAAAGGGTTTAAAATAGGAAATATTAGGTTTTCTACCCTTACAGAGTTCATAAGGAGTTTTTTTCAAAATAGGGCGAATTAAACATCTATTCAAAATGTAATTTGCAATGTTTACTGCTTCTGCCCAAAAACTTTTTGGCAACTATTTTCTAAAAGCATAGTCCTAGACATATCCTCTAGGGTGCGGTTTTACGTTCCACAACCCCATTCTGTTGAGGAGTTCTAGAAGCTGAAAAGTTGTGTGAAATACCATATTTTGCACAAAACAAATCAAACTTTAGTTGATAAAATTCTCTACCATGGTCGCTTCTTATAGAAACGATTGGTTGATTTTTCAAAGTTTGCAACTCCTTACATGATAACACGATTTATGACTTAGGTTTAGGTAATCATTTAGATAGATTTCTCACTCATTCATGCACGTTTTGGTATTGGTTCATGACGTCTTCGCTCAATTCATGCATATTTCTAGAAAAGACGTCTACACGACCTTTTATCGGTTTTGTAGGTAATTCGGGGATCTATTGGACGTTAATCGATACATTTGAGGGTCAAGCCTCATGGTGGTACACATCCAAAGCTTTGAAGGAGCATAATTGGAGCAACAAAGGACACAAAGACCACTATTGGTGCAAGCAATGGAGCAACTCATGGCTAGACGATCATAGCATGCTTCTGCTGAAGAAAATCGGACCAACTGCCAAGAAAATCGGCCGATTTATTCCTCTGGGTCGATTTGCCTGCCTTTGACAGCTTAAGCCACGTGTCCCAAGATCTTTTGATCCGGCCTTGCTCTTGGTGGAGAATATAAGTGGTCCTGCAAGCTGTTGCTGACCATCTCTCCTCTCCCACATTCTCATTCACAGCTCATTGGATTGGAGGCAAGATTAGGAGGAGAAGAAAAACTCTCAAGGATAAAAGGAAGAAGAAGAACACCATCCTAGGGTGATAGTGAGGTTTTGAGTGATTTTGAGTTGTTTTTGTAGTATTGGATTGAAGAACTATTGCAAGGATTGTTAAGAACGTTTTGGATCTTCATTTAAGAGTTTGTAAGTCTTGCTACAACTTAGATCAAGCTAAGATTTATTGATTTTACTTGCTTATCTTTCATTATTCATCTATGAGAACCATGTATGCTTGTATGATGATTTTGGATCTTGATATGCATACTATTGGCTAGTTTATTGTGATTCTAGAGTGATGGATTAATGGTTATGGCTTGGGTGATGATAGGATGGACTAATATGTTAGTTTAGGATGATTTGTATGCACGAAACCCAAACCAGTCAGAAAAATCGCCCTGTTCATCATGCTAAATCGGCCGATTTTCATAAGATCCACCCGATTTTTCATCAACATCTTCACCCCACACTTGCTTTTCACACACATCAACACACTATCATGCTCCTATTCCCGGATGGGTCAAAAGAGGTCAAATTTATATCAATTGAGGTGCTCAAACAATCATGATCAAGATGAGATTTAGAGGAAGATGAATTGCCTCATTCATTCCTAGATGGTGTGCAAGAACTAGCATGTAATTTTGACCTTCAATGCTCAATCCATTCTAGGCAAACATCATGATCACAATTCATTCATGGGATTCAAGAGAAGTACTTCAAGTCCACATATGCATTCATTAATTTAACACATAAGGCCATCCATAGCCAATCCACAAGACAAGGTTCATCAATAGGGTCATATCCAAGCCTAGAAAGCACAAAATTTTTAAATTTTTCTGATTTTTTTTTTGAATTTTTCGAAATATGTATGTACAATGCAAGACATAATGAAACATGTGACAAAATTAAACTATCTTAGATGCTAATCATGCAAGTGATCATGAAAACCCCACCCCATACTTAGAAACACATTGTCCCTAATGTGTAAACTAAATAAAGAAGTGAAAGAGAGTCCTCACAATGTAAACTTGGTGATGCTTTGGTATTTCGGTTCACATTGGATGATGATGGTGGATGATTGATCAAGGATGGTAGAGAGCTCTTGATGTTCATTAAGGTGTCGGAACCCGCGCTTGGCACCGCAAGCCGTCCAAGTTCCACGTCCGCTCCACCCATGCTCGATTGGAGAACATCACTTTCCTTTACAGAGGAAAAATCGCCCCAACTGTCTAGGAAAATCGGCCGATCTGCTGAAGAACAGGCCGGTTTTTCTGGGTGATTTCCCCCTCGTCCATGTGCTTGGATCTTGTACCTTTAACAGTTCCATGAGGCCTTCACATGACCTCCAACATCTCGTCACACACGACAATCAACAAGATCTAGCACCCAAAGACACAAAAGAAAAACAAAGCACACCAAGAGTGAGATCAAACAAAAGCAAGAAAAAGAAAGGGAAAAATATGTACAAATGGGTTGCCTCTCATTAAGCGCTTCTTTAAGGTCATTAGCTTGACCAAATTCAGGAGCGTTTCAATCAAGGTGAAGCGGGGCAATCACTTCCACCGGGGCTTCCGGGATGTACTTCTTCAAACGGTGCCCATTCACCTTGAAGTTACCACAATGATCTCCTCCTATCTCTACCGCTCCATGAGGAAAGATCTTCTTCACCACATATGGCCCGGTCCATCTTGATTTGAGCTTTCCGGGGAAGAGCCGCAGCCTCGAGTTGAAGAGAAGGACAAGGTCGCCTTCACTCAACTCCTTTGGGATGAGGCGCTTGTCATGCCAACGCTTGGTCCGCTCCTTGTAGATCCGGGCATTCTCATAAGCATCCAACCGGATCTCCTCAAGGGCGTTCATGTCTAGCAACCGCTTCTCTCCCGCCTTCTTGAGGTCAAAATTTAGCCATTTAATGGCCCAATAAGCTCTATGCTCCATCTCTACCGGAAGGTGGCAAGACTTGCCATAGACTAATTTGTAGGGAGTAGTGCCAATGGGTGTTTTGAAGGCGGTTCTATATGCCCATAAGGCATCATCGAGCTTCATAGCCCAATCCTTTCTCGTCCTTGAGACCGTCTTCTCGAGAATCCCCTTGATCTCCCGGTTGGAGATTTCCACTTGGCCACTAGTTTGGGGATGGTAAGGTATTGCTACCTTATGAGTCACCCCATACTTAGCCAAAAGTGCCCCAAAGTTCCTATTGGTGAAGGGCTTCCCTCCATCGCTTATGATCACCCTTGGTGTTCCAAACCTAGGAAAGATCACTCGGTTGAAGAACCGCACCACAACCTTGGCGTCATTTGTAGGAGATGCGATTGTCTCCACCCATCTCGAAACATAGTCAACCGCCAATAGGATGTAGAGGTTGCCACATGAAGAAGGGAATGGTCCCATGAAGTCCACACCCCACACATCAAATATTTCCACTTCTTGTATGTTGTTCAAGGGCATCTCATTCCTCCTTGAGATGTTGCCCGTCCTTTGGCAAGCATCACAAGCTACCACAAAGCTTTGCACGTCCTTGAACAAACTTGGCCAAAAGAAGCCCGATTGCAACACTTTAGCACATGTCTTGTGTGAGCTAGCATGCCCTCCACATGGCAAGGAATGACAATGGCGGATCACACTCTCCACCTCATCCTCCGGTATGCATCTTCTAAACATTCCATGCGGCCCTCTCTTGAACAAAAGTGGCTCGCTCCAATAGTAATGCCTCACATCTTTGAAGAACTTCTTCCTTTGGGCATATGTCAAACCGGGAGGAACTTCTTCACACACTAAGTAGTTCACAATGTCGGCAAACCATGGCTCGCTTCCTCTAGACACTTGGAACAAGCATTCCTCCACCATTTGCAATTGCTCATCCCGGAATGAGTCATCAATCGGGATGTCATCTTTTTCAAGCTCCAATGGTGGGAGTCTACTAAGGTGATCCGCCACTGAGTTCTCGGATCCCTTCTTGTCCCGGATTTCCAAATCAAACTCTTGAAGAAGAAGGATCCACCGAATCAACCTAGGCTTTGCATCCTTCTTGGTAAGGAGATAACGGATCGCAGCATGATCCGTATACACTATGACTTTTGCTCCAACAAGATATGAGCGGAACTTCTCAAAAGCATACACCACCGCTAGCAACTCTTTCTCGGTGGTAGCATAATTGAGTTGGGCATCATCTAGCGTCTTGCTAGCATAATAAATGGCGTGAGTGCGCCCATCTTTCCTTTGCCCCAAAACAGCCCCAACGGCTACATCGCTTGCATCACACATGATCTCAAACGGTAGGCTCCAATCCGGAGGTTGCATGATAGGTGCGGAGATCAAGGCGTTCTTCAACCTACAAAATGCTTCAAGACAATCTTTGGAGAAAACAAATTCAACATCCTTTATTAGTAGGTTAGTAAGAGGCTTAGAAATTTTAGAGAAGTCTTGAATAAACCTCCGGTAAAAACCGGCATGCCCTAAGAAACTCCTTACCCCTTTCACCGAGGTAGGTGGCGGCAACTTCTCTATCGTTTCAATCTTGGCCCTATCAACCTCAATGCCACGGTTAGACACCAAGTGTCCTAACACAATACCTTCACTTACCATGAAGTGGCATTTTTCCCAATTCAAGACAAGATTTGTCTCCTCACATCTTTGCAATACTAATGACAAGTTAGCCAAGCAATTATCAAAGGAAGAACCATAAACAGAGAAATCATCCATGAACACTTCCATGATATTTTCAATGTATTCCGAAAAGATAGCCATCATACACCTTTGGAAGGTGGCGGGTGCATTACACAACCCAAATGGTATTCTCCTATATGCAAAAGTTCCTCATGGACATGTAAAGGTGGTTTTCTCTTGGTCATCGGGGTGGATAGGGATTTGGAAGAATCCACTATAGCCATCTAAATAGCAAAAATGAGAATGTTGAGCTAACCTCTCTAGCATTTGGTCAATGAAAGGGAGAGGGAAGTGATCTTTCCTAGAGGCCATGTTAAGCTTCCTATAATCAATGCACATCCTCCATCCCGTAACCGTCCTAGTGGGGATTAGTTCATTGTTCTCATTAGTTACTACGGTCATCCCACCCTTCTTAGGAACTACATGAACGGGACTAACCCACTTACTATCCGAGATAGGATAGATAATTCCCGCATCTAGCAACTTTATGATCTCCTTCTTAACTACCTCTTTCATTATAGGATCCAATCTTCTTTGATGTTCAATAGAGGGTTTATGGTTATCTTCCATCATTATCTTATGCATGCACAAAGAGGGCTTAATGCCAACAAGGTCATCAATGGTGTATCCTATTGCCTTTCTATGCAGTTTCAATTCATTCAACAATCTATTAAGTTCATCATCATTCAAAGATGCATTCACAATCACCGGATAAGTAGAATTTGAACCAAGGAAATCATACTTTAAATGAGAAGGAAGAGGTTTAAGATCAAGTTGAGGAGGACCTTTTTCGGTTGGAGACGATCCATACAATGTAGGTTGAGATGATTGCAAAGCCATGGAAGTCTCCTTGAAGTCCCTTGATGATTGCTCACATTCAAGTGGTTGGTGCTGAAAAGACTCAGAAAAATCGACCTAGGAGGAAAAATCGGCCGATTTTCCTGAGGGTGGGTCGATCTGAGTTTCTGTTTTTGCAGAACTGGATGAAATTTCAGCACAAGGCCAAAAATCGGCCGATTTTTCTGCCAGTTTCTCTCTTCTTCTAGCACTTCAAATCCAACACTTGGTAGCTCGTCCAATCCACTCAAGGCCTTGATTACTTCATTGCTACTCTCCTCAACTCCTTCCTCCATCAAGCTTGAGCTAAGAACCCTCTCAAGTGGATCTTTGAGCAAGATTGAGCTCACAACCTCTCTAGACTCTTCTTCTTCAACTATGTTGAATACATCTTCATCAAGGGTTGGCCCTTTCATCATTGTGGACAGTTTGAACTTGATGTTTTCTTCTCCAATGTTGAAGGAGAGAGTCCCATTCTTGCAATCTACTAGACATCCGGAAGTAGCTAGGAAAGGTCTCCCCAAGATGATAGGAACCGGATAGTCCGCCGGGATGTCCAAAACAACGAAGTCTATGGGCACATAGAACTTCCCTAGTTGCACCGAAATATCTTCCAAGATTCCAACCGGATGAGTAATTGAGCGGTCCGCCATGTAAAGAGTCATCTTGACCGGCTTTGGCTCTCCTAGCCCAACCTTGTTGCAAAGTGCAAGCGGGATGATGCTTACACTTGCCCCAAGATCACATAGGGCGTCATACTTCACTTCTCCTACTCCGATTGGCACACAAAAGGATCCCGGATCCCTTAGCTTAGGAGGCATCTCCTCCTTCATTGTTTGAATCAACTCCGAGGATCTCTTTGTCATTCTTATCTCCCCATACTCCTCCAACTTTCTTTTGTTGGAGAGTATTTCTTTCAAGAACTTCCCATATGCCGGCATACCTAAGATAGCATCCATGAACGGAATATTAATATGCAATTTAGACATAAGTTCAAGGAATTTACCGAAGTGATTGTCCAAGCGAGCTCTTGCTCGTGATTGTGGGAACGGTAGTGGTGGTTTGTATGGAGGCGGTGCCACATATGTTGGCTCAACATCCTTGCTCTTGCCTCCATCTTCTTGCAATGGCTCTCCTTCATTCACTACTTGCTTCCCTGTAGCATTCTCATTGGGCAAAGGATCCTTCATACTCAACCCACTCCTTGTTGTAATAGCCAACACTTGGCCTCTTGGGTTGTCTTCGGTTCTTCCGGGAAGCTTTCCCGGATCTCTATGTACTTCACCCGCCTTTTGGAACACTTGTGCTTCCAAAACTTTTTGAACTTTAGAAATTGAAGTCACCGTGCTCTCAAGACCACTCAACCTTCCAAGCAATTGCTCAAACATCATTTCGGTTCTATCCTTTGGAGGTTGAGTAAATCTGGGTGGAGGTTCTTGTGAAGCTTTTGGTGGTGGAGTTGTGCTTGTGGAAGTGGGAGGGTTCAAGGCTCCATCCGGGTTAGAATAGGAAAACCCGGGATGGTTGTGGTTGGGCCGGTAATTGTTGAATTGCCGGTTGTTGTTGAAGTTCCTTGGGCCTTGATAGTTGTTGTAATTTCCCCTTCCCATGTAATTCACATCCTCCTCCTTGGAAGATAAGTTAGCTTGTGGAAGCACTTGAGGAGTTGCTTGGTTCTTCAAAGTTGTAGCACACAACTCCCTCAAGGACTTTAGCTCGTTGTTGATGGCGTCAAGCTTGAAATTGCTCATGGTGACTTCACTCACCTCATATGCTCCCGCCTTTCTCCCTTCACTCTTCCTATGGGAGTATTTCTCAATCACTAGAGCTTGCTTCTCCACAAACTCCCAAGCATCATCCACATGCTTCTCCATGAAAGTCCCACCGGAAAGAGATTGGAGCTTGAATTGGCTATCTTCATCAAGTCCTTTGAAGTAGATCTCCAATAGCTCAATTTTCGGTATGCCATAGTGTGGACAATCTAGGAGAAGATCTTTGAACCTCTCCCAAGACTTGAACAAGCTTTCTCTATCCTTCATCACGAAGGCATTGATCTTCCCTCTTAACTCGGTAGCCATGGAAGGTGGGAAGAACTTAGTCAAAAACTCGGTTGTCATCTCCTCCCAAGTACCAACTCGCCCTTGTGGTATAGATTGATACCAAGCCAAGGCTTTGTCCTTAAGAGAGAAGGAGAAAGCCCGAAGCTTATGGTTGTTGCTCTCCAATCTTGGCGGTCTAAGAGTCTCCATCAAAATCTCATAGTTCATCAAGTGTTGATGAGGAGACTCTCCTTCCATCCCTCCAAATTGATTATGCCGGATCATTTGTAGAACTTGAGGGCGGAGCTCGTAGTTGTGGGCTGCGGGATCTCCTAAATTCACACCCGGACGGTGTGCTCTTTGTGCCGGATCCATACGTCTCCCCAAAGTTTGTGGCTCTTCAATAGCAATGGGTACAACCCTAACATTCGCCGCCGACTGCGGTTGTGGTGGTGGAGGTGGAGGTTGTTGGCGATTAAGCTCTCCTTGAACAAGGGCATGCCTAATCTCATCAATCTCCCTCCTAGTTGCCTCTTGCCTCTCATTGGCAAGTCTCCTTTCTTCCTCCAAGAGCTCATCTCTTAGCCTTATTTGCTCTAAGGCTTCATCCAATTCAGCTTGGAGATCTCTTCCGGCCATCTCTTTTCCCTTTTTAATACTCTTGGATCTAGATCTAAGGGTTTTCTCCGGTTCAGGATCGAATGGAGCTAAATCCTTGCCACGAGATCTTCGCATACACCCAAAGAGTAAGAGATGTCCTGAAAAGCAAAGACACAAACCAAAGAGAGATCAAAAGCAACAAGAAAGATCTACACTATAAACAATCACAAAATAGACTCAATCTAGACCTAGTCCCCGGCAACGGCGCCAAAAACTTGTTACGCTCAGGATGTGGGTGTGAATCGCAATAAGCTTTAAATTTATACCCGTTATATTTATCCTAACTCCTAGCGAACCCGCAGTGTACGGGACGTTTGTAGTAGGGATAGTATTCCGAGGTCGAACACAAAGACTAAGGTGAAATCGAGTCAAACAATGGTCATAGATAGTGTGGATCTAGTCTAAGAAAGGAGAAAGGAATAAAGAAATGAAAATCATAATGTTTTTTGGTTGGTTTTTGTGGTGATCAAGCAAAGATCACAAATCAAGCAAGATAATAAAACAATCTAACAACTCAAGCTAATAAGGTAAACAAGTAATCAAAACACAAGTATGTGATCAAGAGAGAAAAGTGGATTCTAGAGGTCAAGATTTCCGGTTATGGCATCGGATTCAAGGTTCTAAGGATTCTAAGGACAAGCTGCGGTGTTGGGAAAGAGTGTTAAACTAATGGAAGCAATTACCGGGTAGGTCTCTCACTTCACTAGTCCCGCATCAAACTCCTATTACCGGGTAGGTCTCAAGGGGTTAAAGTAGGGAATTCTACACAAACAGGATACTACTTAAGGGGTAACCCTCTCCTTACCGGGTAAGTCTCGGAATAGTGTTAAACTAATGGAAGTAATTACCGGGTAGGTCTCTCACTTCACTAGTCCCGCATCAAACTCCTATTACCGGGTAGGTCTCAAGGGGTTAAAGTAGAGAATTCTACACAAACAGGATACTACTTAAGGGGTAACCCTCTCCTTACCAGGTAAGTCTCGGAATAGGGAAGTCTCAAGCAATAATTCTAGCACACTCGATCCAATAGCGGCTTATGAGGCTCACTACTACCTAGCATTCATCATTCTAGGTATCTAAGATCGGAAATCATCGGGTAGATCTCTTTCCTCACTTAGGTTGATAGCATTAGGTGATCCTAAGCTAAATTAAGCTTAATAAACCCTAGGATTTCAACAACCTAACACCCTAACATACAGATTCATCAATTAAAGATCAACAGAGAAGAAAATCGGGTGGATCTTATGAAAATCGCCCTGTTCATCATGATAAATCGGCCGATTTTCATAAGATCCACCCGATTTTCTTCTCTGTTGATCTTTAATTGATGAATCTGTATGTTAGGGTGTTAGGTTGTTGAAATCCTAGGGTTTATTAAGCTTAATTTAGCTTAGGATCACCTAATGCTATCAACCTAAGTGAGGAAAGAGATCTACCCGATGATTTCCGATCTTAGATACCTAGAATGATGAATGCTAGGTAGTAGTGAGCCTCATAAGCCGCTATTGGATCGAGTGTGCTAGGATTATTGCTTGAGACTTCCCTATTCCGAGACTTACCCGGTAAGGAGAGGGTTACCCCTTAAGTAGTATCCGGTTTGTGTAGAATTCCCTACTTTAACCCCTTGAGACCTACCCGGTAATAGGAGTTTGATGCGGGACTAGTGAAGTGAGAGACCTACCCGGTAATTGCTTCCATTAGTTTAACACTCTTTCCCAACACCGCAGCTTGTCCTTAGAATCCTTAGAACCTTGAATCCGATGCCATAACCGGAAATCTTGACCTCTAGAATCCACTTTTCTCTCTTGATCACATACTTGTGTTTTGAGTTACTTGTTTACCTTATTAGCTTGAGTTGTTAGATTGTTTTATTATCTTGCTTGATTTGTGATCTTTGCTTGATCACCACAAAAACCAACCAAAAAACATTATGATTTTCATTTCTTTATTCCTTTCTCCTTTCTTAGACTAGATCCACACTATCTATGACCATTGTTTGACTCGATTTCACCTTAGTCTTTGTGTTCGACCTCGGAATACTATCCCTACTACAAACGTCCCGTACACTGCGGGTTCGCTAGGAGTTAGGATAAATATAACGAGTATAAATTTAAAGCTTATTGCGATTCACACCCACATCCTGAGCGTAACATTACACAAATTTGAAAACTCAAACAATGCTTCAGATATTTCCCGTAAAAATGATATCCATGTAAAACGATAAAAATCATCCATAATGACAAGGATGTATTGCTTACCTTTGGGAGATTTGACACGCATAGGACCACAAAGATCCATATGTAAAAGTTCAATGGGTCGAGAAGAACTTACAACCTTCTTTGGTTTGAATGAACCTCTTGTTTGTTTACCTTGTGTACAAGCTTTACATAGTTCATCTACCTTGAAGTTTAGGTTTGGCAATCCACGTACCAAATCCTTTGAAAGTAACTTCTGCATTGTATGCATGCTTACGTGACCAAGTCTTCTATGCCAAAGCATTGGATCATCAGTCAAGGCCTTGAGATACTTTAGCTTAGTTCCTGAAACTTGGTTAGTACTCATAGAACAAACATTGTTACATCTAGGAGCAGTAAGCACAATGTCACCCGTCGTCTTGTCTTGAACTTCACATTTTTCTGAATCAAACATTACCTTGTTACCTTTATCACATATTTGAGAGATGTTAAGCAAGTTATACTTCAAATCGTCAACAAGGTATACATCATCAATAAAGTTAGATGAATTATAACATATTTTACCAATGCCAATAATCTCACACTTTCCTTTATCACCAAGCATAATGGTTCCAAATGATTGCTTCTTTAAATTTGAGAATAGTGAGATTTTTCCACTCATGTGTCTTGAGCAACCACTATCTAATATCCATTTATGCTCCTTTACCTTGGTGATATCTTGCAAAACAGCAAACATCAACCTTTTCGGGTCGACCAAATGGCATATTTTGGTCCATATTCAGGCCCGATCATGTTTGGTGGTCTAGTACCTTTAGGAACCCATATTTGCTTGACCTATTTCCTTTAACATAGAGGATAAGTGTTTCTAATGATGTAAGGATCATTTCTTCTATATGGACATGTAGATTTTACATGACCCTTTTTACAATAGTAGAAACATGTGGGCATATGAATACTTCATTTAGCCTTGACAAAAGTGGTAGTCGGTTTTCTAGAAAAACTCCTAAGATAACCTATACCATTTTTGTTAAGTAAGGATTGTTGTTCACCCATCATTCTTTCAATATTGGCTTTTGAACGAGTGAATTTGACAAGTGCAGTCTTCTGGTCTTGACACGTCAAAGTTAGATCAACTTTCTCTTTCTCTAGATCGATATAGTTTCGATGAAGAGAAGAGAGGTTGTCCTTAAGAATCGCATTTTCCAATTCCAAGGCCTTGATATTGTCATCAAGGTCTACCTTTTCCGTGTTAAGATATTCATTCTCTAGAGACATCTCACTTAGTCGTTTCTCTTGTTCAAGAAGCTTTTCTTTTAAGGAATTTATCCTTATCATATGTTCTTTGTCACATATGATAATGTCTTTAAGGAATTGTGTGAGATCAAATTCAGGTTGGGACATGATAGTACTTACCACATTATCAACGTATAGATTTGAGTCTTCTTCATGGTCGGTCATAAGACAAAGGTTTGCTTGTGCTTTTTTATCTTCCGATTCATTTGAGGAATCTGAATCCCTCCATGAAGCTACCATATCTTTCTTCTTTCGATCATTCTTCTTAAAGTTGGTCCTCTTATTTTGTGGACAGTCCTTAACGAGATGATCTGTTTCACCACATTCAAAACAAGTCAGAACTTTAGTTTTCTTGTTAGAGTTAGAAAACTTACCTCGAGGTCTTGATGTTCGCCGATATTCTCTATTGTTTGTAGACTGTTTCTTCGTATGTAACAACGAGTTTGTTTCATATTTCTTATGCACTCTTGCATGATGAGATACGGTTGAATTCATTAGCATATAATCCACAATAAAGCAAGTTCATAACCTTGTAGTTCTTTGACACACTATCCAAGTCGGCTTGTGTGAAGTCAGCTTCCTTCTTTGGGGACTTGGACACCTTCAACTGTAGTAGTTGGAACTTTGGGGTCATTCTGAATAATGCTCCACAATTCCATGTCCTGATCAATAATGAACATGCGCATGAGTGCTCTCCAATGGGAAAAGTTGTTGCCATAGAAGAGTGGTGGTCGAGATGAGGATCTTTCTTGAGCAAATCCTCCATCACCTACAGGATTCATGATTAGTATCACTAATGGTTAAAATAATATACATGAGTCCTGCTCTGATACCAATTGAAGAACCTTTAGGTGAATGTAAAGGATAAATATATTCTAGAAGGGGGGTTGAATGGAGTATGTGAACTTTTCGCAAAAAACTATCTCAAGATTTTGAAACTGATTTCAAAGGCCTTGATGTCGATTTGAGCTCTTTGTGACACACTTTGATTTCAAGGGCTTTAAAACTAATTTTTAAGGGCCTTGACTTTGTGAACCTGCAAAACAAAGTTAATCACAATAAAGCAAATAAAGTGCGGAAAGTAAAAGATTGACACGATGATATGTTTACGAAGCTTGGCTCTAATAGCCTACTCTCCGTCCCAAGGTATAGCCGTAGGATCTAACTATCTATTATCATCTTCAAAGAGATACAAACTAGAAGAAATCCCCTTCTTCTCTCACTGTAGCCAACGCTACAATCTAGCTCCCAACTCTTCACCTTGCTATAATAGCCTAGTTACTTCCCAGAGTAACATACACTCTAGTATAATACTCTTTAGATATTCCAATGGAGTTCTCGAGTTTTATCTCTCTCTAGGGGATAAAGCTTTTTGTAAAAGAGAGAAAGAAAAACTTGTTTGATCGAATGAGGATGTTTTGGATCACTTGAAGACTTTGAATATTTCCGTGTAAGCTGGTGTATTTTCTTCTTCAATCGACATCTTCATTTATAGTCTTCAATGGGGAGGTCTTATTGCCGTTGGGAAGATGACCGTTGAAGATGGTTCTTCTTCTCCATGGAAAACGTTTCTTGGTTGAGATGAGGTAGCCGTTGTAGATCATATATCGTCTTCATCTCCTAAAAGCTCGTTGATCCTTCTTGTCCTTAATATTCTCACACTTGTTGTGAAGATATCCGAAATCCGTTGAGAATGGATCTTTGCGCTTTTGGTTGAGGATCTTTGCGAGATCCTGTTTGAATTAAATCCACTTGGTCGGTTAAGATCTTCTTTGAGCATATCTTCTTGTTGAGCATATATTCTTGGAATATCTTCTCTTGATGCTTGATAGATTCGGTTGTTAGAGTTTTGAATTCCTTCCAGTCGCTTTGTCCTTTGAAACTGACTTCAAGGCTTTGGCTTCTGATCCCTTGAAATGACTTTCAAGGCCTCCGTGTTAAATCTCTTTAAACTCTTCATCTGTCTCTTGTATATGTTGTCAAGGCCTTCTTTTATCCCTTGAAATGTTTTCCAAGGTCTGCATACTTTCTAGACAAACTACAAAAACAAACGAAGCAACTAGAAATACAATCGATATTTTGTTAGTATAAAAACCACTTTTATTTGTGTTAAGTCTTTCATCGTCACCTATACAAATATATAATCAAGATGGAGTTGTCACAACTCAACCGATCCCTTCAAGGCTTGATCGATCAATCTAGATCGAATCAATCCCTCAACTTCCGCCTCCATCTCTAAGCTTTCGCAACCCGTATTCAAATCTTTGAACGCATCCGCACTTCAACTAAGGAGTAGTTGATGCTTCAGCTTGATTTAGATCCGGAAATATTCCTAGATGTTTCCAAGGACGCATCATTCTGGCGTGGAGGATGTCAACCCTAAATTCGTCGTTGCTCAAACTCTCAAATCTGCAAATTTGTACGACTTTTAATGGTGAAGAAGAACCCGTAGTCGTCGAAATATGCTCTCTCAGTCAGTGCTTCTCTCCCTCCGCTCGCTCCACCGTCGTTCTAGTACCGCAGTGCCGAAGCTTCTTCGATGAGAATCCACACTTGCTTCTCTCATTGTCGAAGTCAGATTCCATATCATCCTTTCTTTTATGGCGACTTCTCCCACTTTTTTCAATTATTTTTTTAAAATTAATTAGGTTAAATAATTATAAAAAAAAGTAGGTTAATGGTGAGGGGTCTATTTGTTGGTGATACAAAAAGTCCTATTACACAAATTGATGTTTTATTCACCTTGTGAATTTGTGATAAATGATTATGTCAATAATATATCAAATTATACTAAAAATATATTAGATCACATAATTTATAATAAATACTGAACTTCATAAAAAAAATTGTGATTATATATCAGTGGCAGCAACAGGATTTTTCAAGGGGGGTCGAAAAAGTATTAACGAAGATAATATTATAATTTTTTTTACTAGCAATAAAAGTTTCACTGCTGCAACAATAATCAATATTACAATAAAACAACGTTAAAAGTTAACCATTTCAAATTAGCGTTCAATGCTACAAGATAACTCAAGTGGACGCCAAAGGAGGTAAACCCATCTTGCGGTTTGACATATTTTGATAATATTGAAAAAATATCTTCATCATCAACGCTTTTGAAACTCTCTTTCTCAATGTAGCACACTAAAGAATCAGTGAGATTTTCATCCGACATCTTGTTACGCAATTGAGACTTCACAATTTTCATTGCAGAGAATGCTCTTTCAACAGTAGCAGTCGCAACTGGCAATACCAAAACCAACTCCAAAAGGCGATATACTAAAGGAAAAACAATGTGAATACCTCTCTCAACCATCTTGCATGCCACCTCTTCTATATTTTTTAACGAAGAACTCCTGTTATCTTCCTTTATGTCATAAATCTATATTGCCAATTCATCTTCAAGCACACTCAAATCATAACCAGAAAAGTCTTGTGGATAATGCTGGGCAAGTCGAACTAGCTGAGACTTATTGAAATTGGAGAAGGAATTCTTTGGATGAAAACATCCCATACAAGCGAGTATTTCAGAGTTTGACTCACCGAAGCGACTTTCCATTTCTCGATCAAGTTGATCAATGACCTACAAATGAACATAATGTAAAATATAATAGTAATATTCATTAAATAAAATAGTTATGAATTTATAAGGAAATGATAAATTACTTGACAAAATATTTCAACTCGAAAGTGGTGAAAGTTTGTGATAACACTTCCAACACGTCTTGCACTAAATCGACCCGGGACATTTTCATCCATTTTCAGAACGACAACATTATTCTTTTCACAAAAAACGTTGACAGATTCTAAAAGTTCATTCCACCCATCATTCCTCAAATCTTTAAATTGTCTCCTACAGGTTCGTACCAGATTAACGGCTTCTAAAATATCTTGATCTTTTTTCTGCAAAACTTGTGACAAATAGTTTGTTATGCTCAAAATTTGTTTCATCAAGTGGGCAATGAAAACAAACCGGTAACTCTCCATCTTCTCAACAAGGCCTTGAGCCATTCCCCGATTGGAATCTGGACCTCCATCTACATGAATATTCTCAAGCACTTTGATGGTTGAGGACCACAAATGTAGAACACGGACAATGGTCGTGTAGTGTGAACCCCAACGTGTAACTCCCGGCCGAGCCAAAGAAAGTTCTTGATGCTTTCCTCTCCCAATTGAGATTTCTCCCGTTTCCAACATCTCCACCATCTTGTCATGTTGAGCTTGTCGGAACTCATCTTTTCTCTTACAAGAAGCTCCAACCATGTGTGTGATTTGTGATAAGTACCCAAAGAACTCTTGTATTGGTTGAATATCATTTGAAATGGCAACAACAACCAACTGAATTTGATGAGCAAAACAATAAATATACCTTGCAGAGGGATTTTCATCTAATATTAGAGTCTTCAAGCCATTAAATTCACCTCGCATATTAGAAGTTCCATCATATCCTTGACCTCCTAGTTTAGAGATACATAATCCGTGCTCAGCAAAAAAGACATCAATCCCTTTTTTCAAATAACGAGCTTTTGTGTCACCAACATGAACGACTCCAAGAAACCTCTCTATGATTGCGCCCTTGTTGTTCAAATATCTGATAACAATAGCCATTTGTTCCTTGATCGAACTATCACGAGCCTCATCAATCAATAACGAAAACACTTTGTCTCCAAGATCACTGATTATGGCTTTCCTTGTCATTCCCCCACACGCAATTTGAGATCATCTTGAATGCGATGACTAGTGAGTTGAGCATTCTTAGATGCATTCTCATTCACCACGTTTTCAACTTCAACAATCCGTTTACTAGACCAATTGTGCATCTCCTTAAAATTCCCCATGTTGTCGGAGTCCATTGACTCTCTATGACCCCGAAATGGCAAACCCTGTAGAAGAAGAAATCTAACAATGTGCAGAGAAAATGTCAAACGAATACGATATTGAGCACCTTGAGTTGCATTTGCACCAGATACACATCTTGTCAGACTTTGTCTTTGATCTTTGAAATTAGCAAATAAGATTCGAGCTTCATGGTGAGGACTTCCGACTAATCCCACATGTTCTCTAAACTTCTCATAAGCCTTCTTCCAATTAGAAAATCCTATTTTCACAAATGCATCATTCAAGTTTTTGTGTTTTGTCTCCCCTCTAAAGAAAAAACACCAAAAACAAAATGACGTATCTTTAGAAACACTATATTCTAACCACTCGAAATCCTCAAACCACTTTGGCAAAAAACACCTCGACGTCTTCCCAAAGTTCTTCCGTGGAAATTCATGTGAGAGGGGTTGACAAGGAGCTCTAAACACATACTCTCTCCTCACATCATCTCTAAGTGAAGGATCATACTCTTCCAAAGCTTTGCGCAATCCCGGATCACTAATAACTTCACTACTCATGTTTTCCATTCGAGGTTTTTTTCTCCCCTATCAACGCTAGTGAAACCACCTTCACCATCAACATTATCATCCTCAACATTATCATCATCAACTACATTTCTAGCAAGACCCTCACTAATATCATCATCTCTAGCATTAGCAATATCATCAATGGTAACATCATCACTAGCAACACCATTCACATTTTGAGGGTTTGGGGGATTGGAAGACGATCCAATACTCAACAAGGGTCGTTTCTTTGTTCGAATAACAAATTTGTCCATTTCCTAAACAAATAATCAATTATCAAACCAATCATCAAATTTGTACAAGCCACTATTACTAACAATTACAAAGCCAAATAACCAATATCTCAACAATTGCAAAGTCAAATAATCAAAATACCAAAAACCCCTAAATTGAAAAATCTAACTAATGTACTGTTATTAGGGTTAGGAATACATTCAATAAAAAGCTGAAAAAGCCAAAGAGTGAGACACTTACAGTTAACTCCGGCAGTTCCGTGGTCACCGGAGGCGGGTCGAGGTTGTCGAATCGCCGCAAAATCGCAAATCGCAGAGGAGCAGGCGTCGTCGGTCGTCGGTCGACGGAGGCGGAGCAGTGGCGGTTGGCCACCAGTGGTGAGCGCCGGTCGGAGAGGATAAGTGGCGGAGCTTTTTCGCTTGACTCTCTTCTGCGCGCAAGGGCTTTTTGTTTAACCTGTTGCAGTGCTGCGTTTTCTTCTGTTTTTCGTTTTTCACAAATAATTTTTTTTTTTTAAAGGGGGTCGATCGACCCTGCACGCCCCCATGCGGCCGCCCCTGTTATATATCATTGAAAACATAATTTACAAAATTAATCATATATCAATAATTTGAAAATAAAAATTAAAAAATTTCCAAAATGATATCACAAAAATCTGCTTAAAGACCCGTTAATTCCACCTTCTTTTACAGTCGTCTTTACTTTGTAGGTGCAACTCACCAACCCAATTTCAATTCTCATTTCTCATAATCTCCGCCTCTAATTCCAAACCCTCACAACTATATAGTTGCGACTTGCGACTGCGAGTCAACAATCACCAACCCAATCTCGATTCTCCTTACCTCCAAACCCTAACATTCTATCAGACATAGAAGAGATCCAATGGGTTGGCTAAGCCGATTCGTAGTGGCCGTGGCTTTCCTAGCCATCGGAGTAATCTTCTCGCCGGAATCCTTTGGCTCTAGCTCTGGCGTCGGTTCCTCCCCTTACTTGAAGCTCGTCCACCTCCTATGTTTCTCCACCGCTTTCGGCGCTGCCCTCTGGGTCACCTTCATCGGTGGAATCATCATGTTTAAGTATATCCTCTTATCTGCTTCATCGAATTCTTTGATCTCACTTTCGTTCATTTGGCATGCATGTGTAATCTGCCAATCTGGGATCTGTATTTTCGGAATTGTCTACAGGAATCTGCCGAGGCACCAATTTGGGAATCTGCAGAGCAAGATGTTCCCGGCGTACTTCACACTAGTTGGGGTTTGTTGCGCAGCAGCGGTTGCGGCTTTCGGTTACCTTCATCCATGGAAGTCGTGCTCTCAGACCGAGAAGTATCAATTAGGGTTCCTGGCTGGTTCCTTCCTCTTTAACCTTTCCAATCTGTTCATTTTCACCCCCATGACCATCCAGGTATCCACTTGCCCTCTCCTTGGAAATATCAGCAAATGTATGTGCGTTATTTATTCTCTGATCTATCACACATTCGCGCGCGCACACACGCCACCGTTTGTCCGGGTTACGCTAGATCTGCATACTAATGAATTTACCTTGTCCCTGCAAATCAGTCCTAAGCGATCAGTAAAACGATTCTATGTTACCTTAATTTTCATACTTGTACAGTGAGTTCTAGCCTTCTAGGTAGAGTACCGATTTGAGATTGAACGTGTTTATAATTGCAAGTGTTTTCCATTTGGTCAGATGATCCATGGAGTTGTTTCTCAAATCGGTTTCTGTGATTTAGAAATGGAAGGATGATTCATTTGGTCAGATGATCAGTCAAACCATTCTAGGGTTTGGTTTGACGATCCCTTCTTAGATGGATGGTGTTTGGTCTGCTGAGGGATTTTTAATGATTGATGATAGCTCCCCTTTGTGCTGTAAATTGTTATAAACAGATGATGAAGAAGAGGCACAAGGTGGAGCGGGAACAGAACATTGGAGAAGAAGTAGGGTGGTCGAAGAACAGAGAAGCAGCTAAGGTGAACCCAGAGCTTGCAGGCATGAACAAGAAGTTCGGAATGATCCATGGTTTGTCTTCTCTGGCTAACATACTCTCCTTTGGTTGTCTTGCCATGCACTCCTGGTACTTGGCCGGTAAGCTCGACCTATGATGAGCTCCATCATACCTCTAGATGATTGTTACTCAATAATGCTGAATCAAACGTTCATAGCACTCTGTTATGTATAATTAATTATATACCCAAAGATGATCTGTCAGTTTGCATAGCCTCAGTTTATGTTTATGTAACCTGTCTTCCACCGTGTTGAGCAACAACAAGCTCCTGCAAGTTGTGGAGTAGACATCAAGGCAGCTTCAGGTGCGAAGAGCTTGATACATATAAGGGGGTCATCAACTACTCTGAGTCTGACTCATCCGTGTTGCCTTTTGCTCTAGGCGATCAAAGTGCTTCGGATGACAATGTGCTTTTGTACGCAGTCCATCTACGGACAACCCCTTCTTATCATTCACCTACAGATCCCTCCTATTCTTCGATTTCCAATTGTCTTCTTCATGCTAGCTTTGATACAATGAATTATATAACCTTTAGTGTTTGCAAACATATGTCGCATCAAATACATAATTTTTAAATCTGAACCATGTTCATATGGGGCAATCTGAAAACTAATGCAATAGTTAGTAATTTATATATAAGATTATTATCATATGAGGGATTTAGTGTTAAAAGTGGGAGGGGTTTCACAACTCTTTGATCCACATTTAAATGATGATCGAAGTTTATTTGATTCTACGTGATGTTTAATGCCTAGTACTAGATCTAGTGATAGTTAACTATATTGTTCTGATTTTCGACGAGTTAATCAATGAATAGAGTTAATCAGTGAATAGAGAAAAGACAAAACGTTTGTGGTTTTACTGTACAAACCTTGCAGCTAGGGTTTTCAATATACTTTCGACGAGTTAACTATATGCTGCGCAAACCTCGCTCGCTCGCTATTATTCATGGGCCGAAGAGCTCGTCTCGCTCGGTCTTTGGCCCCATCGTATCAGTATACCTAGATTCATTTAACAAGAGTAATTAGGCAGTGATATCTCCAAGTTTGGCTTTGTTTTGTTTGTCAAAATCCCAATTGAACCATAATCCATATAGGGAAATAAGGTAAAAGGTTTTCTAAGATGTATAGAGCGATGAAGATGAATCGGGCAAAGCTTGCAAGGCCGGCGGGGTGAACGAGGGCAAGACAAGATGAAAGACTAAAAATTGTTTAAAAGTAGGAAAAGTCATGTTCGTTGCTTTAGCATCTTCGTGTTAAGTTAAATTTGATGTCAAAGTTGCATATTCCTTGAACTTAACACGGAGGAAATGCCAAAAGGATTTTTGTATGGATAATGGTTTTCATAAAGTAATTAGCATTTGACATTTTGCTTAAAGAAACAAAAGAGTTTTACAAATTGACGTTTTACTTGAACAAATTGACTTCTAGTTGAATAACTCAACTAAAATTGACTTTTATACAATGTATTTGCTCTTCCTCTTCGAGAATGAAGGAAAAAAATTGTCGATAGCTTCTTCCTTCTCGACATTTGATCTTTTTTGGTCAAAATATTTCGTTGATTGCAATTACGTTATGGTGAATTCGTAATTTAGAGCGTTTTCGAAATCTTTTTTTTTTTTTGGGGGGGGGGGGTGTTGTGAAATATGTTGCAAACACGTATTGGGACAATCGTGTTTCAGATTCATAATATGTGTTTTATCGATTGTAACGGAAAGATTTGTGGATTGAAGTTTCACTCGATACAACCCTTAATTTTGCTTCGAATTTTTTTCTTCGACTTGTTTTCCTTCTTCTTTTCTGGCGGTGTCAAGTAACCATTAATCCATTATATCTCAATCAAAATAAGCTGCTCAATCGCAAGCCTACGTTCACTTGAACTCGGCCATAAACCCCTTTTTCACTTGAACTCGACCCCACCTATATAATGGATGAACAACAAGAAATTATATATTAAACCAAACGGTGGTAGAAAAAACCTATGAACAAAAGATAAATCCGGGTTAATGGATGAACAATAAGGAATTATATATTCATGGTCTTTCATGATCATTTACAAATTAAATATTTCACACACACACACATATATATATATATATATATATATATATATATATATATATATATATATATATATATATATTAGGCAGTGATATTTAATTTCTCCAGGTTTGGCTTTGTTTTGTTTGTCAAAATCCCAATTGAACCATAATTCATATAGGCAAATAAGGTAAAAGGTTTTCTAAGATGTATATAGCAATGAAGATGAATCGGGCAAAGCTTGCAAGGCCGGCGTCATGTTCGTTGCTTTAGCATCTTCGTGTTAAGTTAAATTTGATGTCAAAGTTGCATATTCCTTGAACTTAACACGGAGGAAATGCCAAAAGGATTTTTGTATGGATAATGGTTTTCATAAAGTAATTAGCATTTGACATTTTGCTTAAAGAAACAAAAGAGTTTTACAAATTGACGTTTTAGTTGAACAAATTGACTTCTAGTTGAATAACTCAACTAAAATTGACTTTTATACATGTATTTGCTCTTCTTCTTCGAGAATGAAGGAAAAAAATTGTCGATAGCTTCTTCCTTCTCGACATTTGATCTTTTTTGGTCAAAATATTTCATTGATTGCAATTACGCTATGGTGAATTCGTAATTAAGAGCGTTTTCGAAATCTTTTTCTTTTTTTTGGGGGGGGGGTGTTGTGAAATATGTTGCAGACACGTATTGGGACAATCGTGCTTCGGATTCATAATATGTGTTTTATTGATTGTAACGGAAAGATTTGTGGATTGAAGTTTCACTCGATACAACCCTTAATTTTGCTTCGAATTTTTTTCTTCGACTTGTTTTCCTTCTTCTTTTCTGGCGGTTTCAAGTAACCATTAATCCATTATATCTCAATCAAAATAAGATGCCCAATCACAAGCCTACGTTCACTTGAACTCGGCCATAACCCCCTTTTTCACTTGAACTCGACCCCCGCCTATATAATGGATGAACAACAAGGAATTATATATTAAACCGAACGGTGGTAGAAAAAAACCTATGAACAAAAGATAAATCCGGGTTAATGGATGAACAATAAGGAATTATATATTGAGATTTAGAGAAGATTAAGGTAGTGGGGTAACTTTTTTTTCTAAAAAACAAACTAGCCCCTACCATTTGAGAATTAAAAAAAAAGATAAATTGAGGGAATAAATGGATATTAAATTGGCAATTAATACAACAGTTTAGGATACTTAATAAATTAGAATATATTTAAATTACAAAAACAAAAAGGAAATTGTTTATTAAAAATGGGTAACAAAATATATTATATATGAGATTTGCAAAGATTGAGTTGAGTATCTTTCCAACTTCTGCTTAATTTACGGAACCAACCTAGCGCATTATTCTATAATAGAGAAGCATGAGAAGACTCACCATTTTAGAGTTCTTCGTCTCGATTTGTCGTCTTCAACGCCCATCTTTATCTTCTACCTTTCTTCAAACCGACAATCGTCGTCCATAAATATATTCAGTTACGTATTGCATCTTTATCTTCTACACTTCTTCAACACTTCTTCAAGCATGAGAAGACTCGCCATTTTCGGTTTTTGGTTTGTCTAAAATCAATCGAAAAATCCAGGTATACTTTATCTGTCAATTTCATTCGAACCTTTGAAGAAGACGAGGTCTTTCACACACATCTTCGTAGTTGCATTCTTAATCTTCAATCTACATAAAGGCGTATTAAAATATGTACAAATAGGATATGTACAGTTATAATATCTACATAAAGGCGTACTAAAATATGTACAGTTAGAATATGTGTAGTTTTTGATGATACACAAACATATTTTGTGTGTATATATAATATGATGTCGATTAGAATATGTACAGTTAGAATATGTACTGTTTTTGTATTGCATGTACATATGTTTGCAGTCTCTAGTGATTATGTACATATTTTGCTGCGGGAATGTTACTAACTAACTTTATATGTACATATATTTGCAGTCTTTGAGATTATGTACATATGTTGCTGCGGAAATCAAGATTGATTCAATATCGTCGCCATGGATGAATGCAAGTTGGAAAGGACGAACATTCCCAAAAATATGTTGAACTCCTTAATAAAAGGAGATATTTTGATTCCCTTAATAAATGGAGAGAGAAATATATTTACTTTTTATTTTTGTAATAATTAGTTGCTTAATTAATGGAGAGAGAAAGATATTCTCATTTCCTTAATATCCTCTTTTTATTTTAATAAATATTTTTTATATAAATTAGAGGGGCCTATTTTGTATCTTATCTTATATGTATTAAAGGAAAGACCTTCTTTGCCACGTGTCACAACCACGTTTATTTCAGCCCAAAAATTATTTTCCAAAAGCAATTAATTAATTGGTTTTTAAATGTTAAAATTAGTTCAAATCTTTTACCAATAATTTAAAAACTAATTAGTTATCAAATCTTGACTAATAAGTTTTGAGTAAATAAAAACTTAAATTTACATATATTTTTAAAATAATTTGTTGCAAAATAGGGATATAATCTCCTTAGAATTTTTATGCCACGTAGTATAAATCCAAAAGAAAAGATTGTTTAAGTATATTTTTTTAAAATCGAAGATTTAAAAGTATTTATTGAAATAAATGTTTTTAAACAAATTTTTTTATCAGTTTTTATAATGTGATATTTTTTTGACAATTTTAATTATTTATACCAATTTTAATCCTTAGTTTTATATTTTCAACTCTATCTACTTTGTTATATCTACATTTTATTGTTACTTTTATTTTTTATTAATAAAATCCAAATTTCAAAATACCGTAAATAATCGAAAAATTAGTCTCCTTTAAAAGTTCAATAATCTTCAAATATGACGTTACTCGCGTTCTTATCGCAATCTTTTTATGTTATCTAGACGATTTATTTATTTCAATATCACTAACTTGGTAATTTTAATTAGAAGAATAAAGATTAAAACGTTTCATATAGTATTTACAAGGTTAGTACATTAAAAAGTAAGGTATTGCGTTTGAAATTAACTAAAAAATTATAAAAATTATTCTATAATAAAATCAAACGGTTCTTCTCGACTAATATTGATCAAAAGACATCACTACTAATTTTCTTTCAAGTCACACTATTTTAAAGGAAAGTATTAAAACCAAATCTATAAAATTTAAATCACAATTCCGCACAAATGTGCGGGTAATACACTAGTTCTTTATTAACTTGGGGCCCTTTATATGCTCATAGTTACAAAACATACATACTCCCCCATTTTACCCTTATATATTCATGGTCTTTCATGATCATTTACAAATTAAATATTTCACACACACACACACATGATCATTTGAGAAGCTCTATTATGTAATTTCTAAGGATTGATGGATCGAAACAAATCAAAGATGAAAATTTTGTTTTGTGGCGCGCAAGTAATACACAATCGTGTGCTTGTACCAATTCACAAATTCTTCATATGTTCACGCTATACATTTTTTGAGATTTGAACTCAGATGGAAAGGTCCTCCCTCATATCCGATTCATATTTGGTTCTCATTATTCTTTTAGAATAATTAGAATTAATGTGAAATATTTAATTTGTAAATGATCATGAAAGACGATGAATATATAATTCCTTGTTGTTCATCCATTAACCTAGATTAATCTATTGTTCATAGGGTTTTTTTCTACCACCGTTTGGTTTAATATATGTGTGTGTATTTGTTGATTTAATGTGTTCATAGAGTTTGCTTTAAAGGTTCTTCAGTTTCATTTATATATAACTACTTATAACATTTCACCTACGGTTTATCCATCGTTCATAGTGTGTTGTTTCAAAATTCTTCGATTTCATAAATATATATTACTAGCAAGGTTTTCCACTGTCTCTTTTACGTCACATCATGTTAATATCTTGTTCAATTCTCAAAAAAATATCAAGTTTTTATTAAGCATTACATACCCAGAGAGAAGCCCCATACAAGCAAAATACATCCACACATCCGGCCCGTCCTATTACTTACCCTACTCTTGCTCCACAACCAACTCTTATGCCTAGTACTACGGTACCCGTGAAACTCCACCTCAAACTGTTCAATGTTATACCCGTCGAAAAAGAGCATGTTGCTAGAGATTATAGGAGCAAAAGGGTCCTCTTTGTTATTGAGGACTATAATGACGTTCATGATCAAGACTATCCAAGGAGACGATACATGTTGACACCTTCGAGAAAGTCCTCACGGTTCCTCCATATAATGGGGAATACTTTCTCATACTTTACAAGTTGGACCTACCTATGGTCAACGAATTGTCATGCTCGCTTGCAATCATCTCTACCTAGACCAATGGTAACATCCATTTTAATCTCTTTTTCTACCCTCATTCTTATCCACTACTTAAGCTTTTTGGGTATAATTGTATTGCTTATTGGTAGATTAATTTCCTCCCCTTTTATGTTTTGGAGATCTAGCAAGCTCGCTTGCAATCATCTTTACCTAGACCGATGGTAACATAGATTTTGACGTCTTTTTCTACCATCATTCTAATCCACCCCTTAAGCTTTTTGAGTGCAATTGCATTCCTTATTGGTAAATTCATTTCCTACCCTTCTGTGTTTTAGAGATCTACTTTTGCGCTAATGACATTGTAGGCATTCTAAACATTGTCGAACCTAAAATGAAGTTATTTATGGAAGAAGGACCTCTACACATTAAGGTTATACCCGAGGTTAAGGAAGTCGAGGTCTGGACAAAAATGTTTGATATTCGAGAGTGAAATACAAAGCTTTGGAGGTGGTAACATATTGTTTGAGCACGTGACCATTTCTTCAAAGCAAGTTAACCTTGTTCACTTTTGAGTAATCGGTCAACTTGGCCCCACCGTTCGGCCGACTAGTCCCACACCGATCTACTTTTGGACGTTTATTTTATATCATTAATCTTTTTAGGTTATTTTTTAGCATGTCCACATGAACGCTTTTATCCTTTTACTATAAGACAGAGTTTGATAGAGTTAGATAAGAAAATCCTAAAATGATGAGGTTAGAATCCCTCCTACAAATAAGGTGTTTCTGCCACTAGTATTGTAAAAGATATACTTCAATTTACAGAGCGATGAAAATGAATCAGGCAAAACTTGCAAGGCCGTCAAGGCGAACAAGGGAAGAAAAGATGAATGGAAGAAAATTGTTTAAATGTAGGAAAAGTCATGTTCTTTGTTTTAGCATCTTCGTGTTAAGTTAAATTTTATGTCAAAGTTGCATGTTAACAGGATTTTTGCATCGATATTGTTTTTCATAAAGTAATTCCATACACAGAGATCGTTGGTTAACATTTGACATTTTGTTGAACGAAACAAAACAGTTTTATAAATTAAAACAAATTGACGTTTTAGTTGGACAAATTGGACCTATGGTTGAACAATTTGACATTTTTGTTGAATAAATTAACTTTTATACAATGTATTTGCTCTTCTTCTTCGAGAATGAAAATAAAAGTCGATCGCTTCTTCCTTCTCGATGTTTGATCGTCTGTGGTCAAAATAATGTGTTGATTGTAATTAGGTTATAGTGGATTCGTAATTTAGAGCGTTTTTGAAATTTAAGGGGTTTTTTGTAAAATATGTTTCAAGAACGTATTGTGACAATTGTGCTTCGATTTCGCAATATTTTTTATCGATTGTAATGGAAAGATCAGTAGATTGAAGTTTCACTCCATACAACCCTTGATTTTGCTTCGACTTTTTTCTTCTTCGATTTTTTTTTCGTTTTAGGCGGTGTTAAGTAACCATTAACCCATTAAATCTCAATTAAAAGAAGCGGCTCAATCACTAGCCATCATTCACTTGAACAATTGAACTCGACCCTAAACCCCTTTCTACTAGAAATCGAACAACTCCCCCCTATATATGGAAATGATCGTTTGAGAAGATATATTCCAGTAATCTCTGAGAGTTGTTGGATCGAAACAAATCAAAGATGCAAATTTTGTTTTGTGGCGTGCACGTAATACATAATCATGCACTTGCACCAATTCACAAATTCTTCATATGTTCACCCAATGCAATTTTGGAGATTCGAACCCAGGTGGAAAGGTCCTCCCTCCCATCCGATTAATAGTTGGTTCTAATTATTCTTGTAGAATAATTATAATTAATGTAAAATATTTAATTTATAAATGATTATGAAAGAATGAATATATAATTCCGTGTTGTTCATCCATTTACCCGGATTTATCATTGTTGATAGGTTTTTCTTCCACCGTTTGGTTTCATATATATGCACGTGTGTGTATACGTATTTGTTCATTTAACGTGTTCATAGGTTTTGCTTTGAAGGTTCTTCGGTTTCATAAATTATATAACGCTAGTAAGGTTTTCTATTATCTCTTCTATGTTACATCATGTTAATGTCTTGTTCAATTCTTTGTAAAATATCAAACTCCTTATTAAGCATTGCATGCCGGGAGGAATAAGCCCCTTACAAGCAAAATGCATCCATACATCCAGCCCGTGCTACTACCGACCCTACTCTCGCACCACGACCACCTCTTATGCCTTGTACTCTAGTACCCGTGAAACTCCACCTCAAACTGTTCGATGTTATAACTGTCAAAAAGATCAAGTTGATAGAGATTATGAAAATAAGAAAATGTATCCAAAACAAAAACAAAAATAACACCCAAAATAAAATATACATACAACAACCAAAATTGCATGTAAAATACGATCCAAAAAATAAATATCCATAAACCTAAACAACCTAATGCACACAACATGAAAATTTGACCAAAAATCCAAACTGTAACTTACCATGAAACTAAAACAAAAGTGAATTACATTCAAAACATAAACTGAACTTGAAGAAATTGAATACAAAAACAAAAATACTAGTTAGCCGAAGATAGAAATAAAACGAAGCCACCACATCCAACCTAAACTACATCAAAAGATAACATAGACAAAAACCGAATCCAAACTAAAACTACAAACAGAAAAATAAACAAAAAACAAAACCACCAAATCCAAACTAAAACAACATATATAGCATAAACAAAAAACGAAGCCTATCTTCTTTATTAGAAATGTAATCAAATTTATCGGGCTTAATCAACTAAAACTCGAACTTGAACAGAATATATTAAGAAAATGAGATAAAAAGAACAAGACAACACATGCTAATACTAGCAATACAAATCTGAACCGAATAGAATCAAACAATATGGAATAACTAAAACTCGAATTGGAACTGAATAAATTCAAAAACAACAAAAAAGCAACAAATGCTCGTACCATCAATTCAAATCTGAACCGAATAGAATATGAGCAAAAAAAGCAGTTACTCTATTTGAAGCACACTCGAACTATCAAATTTGTTTTGACTAAAAACATGATTTCAAACATTTTTAGATTTGAGCACAACATATAACAACAAGAAATTAGTGTTTTCGGTTTCACTTGATTGCCGAGCAAAGAAGTGAGACAACAACTATAAAACCTAAATTCGAATGCCACAAAAAGTTACACAAATTGATTCGAGTAAAAGAACCTAAACTTCTTTCTAGTTTGTTTGAACGATTAGCGAAGAAGATAAACTTCTCTTCAAAGCAAGTATCACATATTTTCTTTAATTTTCTTTCGATTTTTTTTTAATAATAAACTAACGAAAATGTCAAAATTAACGACAACCTAAAATAAAACATGTTAGTCACCCACCAATAAACATAAAAGTTTGAGGGCATCAAACAAAATTTCTAATAGGCGTCGATGAAAATTACTAATCCTTAGGAAAAAACATTTCCGTCTCCCGCCAGTGGCTCGAAATTAAAAAGGTTGAAATGAGTCTTCCCTCCTCCTCCTCCTCCCTCATCCGCATGTCAAAACTTCCTCTGCACACCTCTCACAGTTCCTCCTCTCTCCCCTAAAACGCCCTTGCAAGATTTTACATTTGCTTTCTCCGTTTTGATTCCCTTCAAATTCATCTCTCTATTTCTCTATCACGTTGTATACATCCATGTTATCCGTGAAGCAGGAAATTCAATCTAGCACCGCCTTCCGTGGCGTCCGATTTTCCCTGTTTGGGTTCGATCCCACTGAAGAAGACGAGGTTTGATCATTAACTGGCGATTATACTTCATGTCATTTTGTTTTTCGTGTAATTTGATGTGGATTGTTTAATTTGAGCAGATTCGCTCCAAGTTAGTCGGCGGCGGTGGGACATATGTCAGCCTGTACGGGCCCAAGTGCACCCATGTTATCGTCGACAATATCCTCTATGTAATTCCTCCTCCTCCTCTGTCGACACATTAAACTTCCTCAGTTGGTTGATTTGGGTCGTTTATTCAATTCGTTAGGGTTTTTCCTTTCTTTCCCAATTTCTCTACTTCTATACGCTGCATTCATTCTTGGCTCCCTATCGAGTACCATTATGATTATAAAGGTTGGGGACTCTACAGTGTAACAAAGTCGAGCTTTGAATTGGTGAATTGACTGACGGATTTTGTGCATTTGTGTTGGTTAATTTTTGCTGTGTATGTTTTGTTTGTAGGATGATCCTCTCTGTGTTGCTGCTAGACATGATGGGAAGATTCTGGTCACTAGGGTGTGGGTTCGCCACAGTATTGATGTTGGAATGCCAGTTGATACCTCCCCAGTAAGTTTTTCTATTTTCTCACCTTGCTTTTAATGCTCAAACTGCCTAACTAGTTGACTATGTTTACTTAGTACAAAAAAAGTGAGTATCCGATGGTTCCCTAGATCTCTTCCTAAACCTGTAAATGGCACTGAACCAATTTTGGAGTGTATGGTAGAGTTTGCATGTTGATACTTAATTTGTTCTTGTTTCTTTGTAGGTCATGTACAGACCTGTGAAAGACTTGAATGGAATTTTAGCTGCAAAGGATTTTGTAATGTGCTTGACAGGTTACCAGCGCCAAGATCGAGAAGATATCATGGTACGTACGCTTGGTTCTTGTTATTGTTCTGAGATATACCTTATACTCAACATCTTGGTGCTATTGATGCCTAAGTTTATGAGTTTTGCTTTATACTTTTCTCACTTTCTTGTAGACCATGGTAAGCTTGATGGGAGCAAAGTTTTCAAAGCCACTGGTCGCCAACCGAGTTACTCATCTTATATGCTACAAGTTTGAGGGTTAGTAATACCCCTTCTCTGTTGCATTGTTATTTCTTCTAAGAACATAATGCTGTTCAAAGAATTGAATTAAGTCATTCATGGTACTTGATGTTTGGTATGATAGTGGAATGAAATATTCTTGAAGCATGTTTTTTGATTTTATATGAGTTATGAAATGAGATATCATATCATATATGTATCATATTTGATGATATTGTGTGTATGTTTATAGGTAAATATATGTTATTTTTTAATCTACATTTAAGAAAAATGTAGACCAACTAATTACATAAAATATAAACATGAACCAATCGTCAACCTATTAAATTGGTACATAATTTCTACAAAATAATCGAAATATAGTTTCAATTAAATAAGGGGCGATTATTTTTATAAAAATTATTATTTTTTTATATTGTAAAATTAAATAAGTGAAGAATATTTGTATGATGAAAATATATAAATATGGTTTTGAACTTGAAATGGGTAATATTTTAGAATGGATCATGGATGATACCCACCTTTAATTTATGGAATGAAGTTCTTCTTTAGACTTGAAATGAGTCATTCCATGAAATCAATTATATTTTGATTTCAAGTCTTACCAAACACGGGTATGCGTATGACTCATTTCGATTCCTACTTCCATGGGAATCGTATCAAATGAGCCCTTAATATTGACAGTGTCTGGAATTCGCTTATGAGGGAGAGGGATAGAAGGTGAAGCTAGCAAAGAGAAAGGAAAAAGAAGGGAATCATTTTATCTATCATTTTTTGCGGCATGAATTCCTAATTCGGCTTCAGTGTCCCTTGCTGCATGCCCAGAATTATGAAATACTTGTTGTGGAATGAAAGTATCTATTGCCAATTGGGGTCAGTGGTCCAATATTAGTAATTTATGATGCAGAGCTTAGTGAACAACAAGAAATCATACCAACTACTGATTTTTTTTTGTGTGCGTATCAATTGAATTTCATTCAACTTTCTGTGGAGTCGTACCAGACCGTTATTTTCTTGATGCATGCAATAATAGTTGATAGTTCTTGAAAAATCATTGATGTATTTTTTTTAGCAGTTATCTTATATTTTGTTTGTATCATCTTGATAATATAGTTATTGTAATTATTCACAGGCGAAAAATATGAACTGGCAAAGAGAATCAAGAAAATAAAACTTGTCAACCATAGATGGTTGGAAGAATGGTACGTGTGAAAAATCTCCGCAGGCTTGGATATCAGTATTTCTATTAATCTTGTAATACCAACTTGAACAAAAATCCGTTGCATCCCATATCTTTTGATATTGTAACACTTTCCTTGTTTTTGCAGTTTGAAGGCCTGGGAAATTCTTCCAGAAGAAGATTACAGTAAAAGGTAAGTGATATTTTTTTCCTTTATTTTGTTAAAAGGAGGTAAACAATGTAATCTTGGAAACACTGTTTCACTTTCTTCCCCTCCAAAAAATGGCCTGGAATTTCTTCCAGAAGAAGATTACAGTAAACGACCTGGGAAATTCTGTATGTGAACAGCACTTCACTGTGCTTGAAATTTGATTACCATTAAGTTAGCAGTTCCTTTCTTTATTGTCACGTGCTGTAACTTGTAACAACCAGTTTTCACTTTCTCCCCCCTTCCCCCCCAAAAAAGCTTCTCACCTTTTGAAGGAGTCACACTGCCCTGCACTGCATGTTTAACGAATAAGGCTTTACTGTTAAGAAATGCCGTGTTCCTGGTTTTCCTTCCTATAATGATTCATTAAATCTTAAATACTTGGTTTATAGTGGATATGAGTTGGAGATGATGGAGGCTGAAGCAGCTAAGGATTCTGAAGATGAAGCAGAAGACAATGTGAAACATATTCCCCAAAGAAACGTCAGTACCAGTCCTCTTGTGTTGCAGAATAAGGTGCTTGGAACCCATGGATCTCCTATGCTTGGACGGAGAGCATCTGGTACGAACAAAACCGAGGGTTTGTCCACTTCTGATCATCCAAATAACGTGGTCATAGGCACTGAAGAGTATAGGCCTGAGCATGCCTCAAACTCCACCCATATCACTCAGGTGGATCATCATCCATCAATACTTCAGGATAATGAAGGTAAAAGGGGTGCTGAATCCTGGGGTCTGGATCCTCAAAATGCAGTTTCACCACCAAAGAAGGACCTCTTATCTTCCTTTTCAGCCAGTAAAACATCAGCCAATTCTAATGGCTCTAAGTATGGAAGCCTATGTTACTCTAGGAAATCCCCCCCAAAATCTGGCGTGCACCCTGCAGAAGTTGGAAGTGTAAATAAAGGGAAACATTCAGACAGTGTTACTGCCCATATTACTCCTTCCAAAGAACAGAATATGGCGGAGAGTTCTATCGGCAGTAAAACTCCTATAGCACTGGCAAGCTTACACACTCAAGGGTCAAATGGCTTGATGTGCTATAAGAGGAAGACGGATGATCATTCTGATATTTCTCGTAGTAGTTCCAAATCTCAAAAACTGGACTCATCTCCTACAAAGATAATGAATGATACAGATATTCAGACCCCAATCAAGGCTTCCAAGGGGACTGACAAATCTGCTTCCATTGGAAATCTTAGCAACCATTTGAATAAGTTTTCAATCCCAAAACCGGTGTTGGAAACTTCCACTGAGAAGTCCTGTTCTGGAAAGAAGCTGCAAGAAAGCAACTGTGACATTTCAACAAATTTGACCAGGAATTCAATTCCAAAACCGATGTTGGAAGCTTCCACCGAGAAGTCCTGTTCTGGAAAGAAGCTGCAAGAAAGCAACTGTGAAGTTTCAACAAATTTGACTTCAGTGACACTGGATGGAAGCATATCTAATAATAGGCAAGCTCAAGCATCTGCCGGAAAGTTGGGAACATCCAATAGAGGGACCACTCCAGACACTAGTCTAATGAGCCATGCTGAGAAAGAAACTCAACAAAACCAGCAGCAAAGTGTTAATACCGCATCTGCTGAAAACAATGTATCCAAGGTCTTAAAGTCTGGGAGTTCAAATCTGGGCCTAGCCTTTGCTGCTGAGAAGACAAGTTCAAAATCACCGAAGAAGAAATCTATTGTTCAGAAGACTTTGGGTTCTAGATCAAGGTTAAAGAAGGGTTCTTCTGCTAATAAAAAAGGTCCTGTATGTACGAGTGGAAGTTCTCCTGCAGTTGATACTTTAGTGAATGAGGGGAATGAGATTCCAGCTGATCCTGTCAAAGCTTCTGATGTGGAAGAGGTTGAGATGTATGCTGTAGTTGATAAATCTCTTAATCAGCAGGATGGCAACATGTTGCAGTTTGAAAAGAACACCAGTAATGTTGATAAGCCCCTGGATGATGAAACTGAGGCTCCACCTGAGCTGGAAATGGTTGAAAATGATAATAAGAAGTCTAGAGAAGATGCACTCTCTCATGGAAAAACAGCAGAAGAAGCTCAGGGGATTGTAGATACAGTGGATCAAATGGCATCTGCAAAGACAGCATCCAAAAACATAAATGAGCAGGGTAGTTCAGCATGTGCAGCAGAAATTACAAATATGAAATTGAACAAACGGAAGAAGTCGGTTGGAGCTAAAATCAGGAAGAAGCCTGATCCTAAGTCATTGGAAGCTTTGAAACCAAAGCAGGTGGGCAATGCTGAAAAGGATAAAAGCAAACAGAGCAACGAGAAGAGCAAGAGAGTTTTAAGTTCCTCAGGCAACTCCAGGGATGACGTTTCATCTAAGAACAAGGCCTATCCCTCAGTGGAAATGGAAAAAGAGAATCAACCAGTTCATACTGATGGAAATATGGCCAATTCTAGTGAAAACATTGGCAAGTCGGTCGCCAAATCAGCTAAAACGATAAAGAACACTAAACTGAAGAAGACTGACAATTTGGTGCAGAATAGTGATGCACCTGTCTGGTTTATACTCAGTGGACATAAGCTGCAGAGGAAGGAGTTCCAAAAGATCATTAGGCGTTTAAGAGGAAAACTTTGCAGAGATTCTCACCACTGGGCATATCAAGCAACACATTTTATCGTTCCAGATCCTGTTCGCAGAACTGAGAAGTTCTTTGCTGCTGCTGCATCCGGAAGGTTAAGCTTCTTAACTGAAATTAATTTTCTTAAATGAGATAAACAATTGCAGTTAGATGCTTTTTTGCTACATATAAATACTTGTGCATTTTTACTATGGTTTTTGCTGTTCAAGTTTTAGAAAAAATGACTTAAATAATACACTCCATCAGTTTAAACAAAAATTATCCCAAGTTTTGTAAAATTCCAAAATATATTGTCAGCTAATGTGAAAACTAAGGACTGAAAGTCCAACCTAAAAGTTCCTACTAGAGATAAAGAAAAAAAATGTCACTTCATCAGAATTTCAACTGCAAAAAGTACTTTGTGTGTTTTTTATTCCATATACTAGTTTGTCTATCTGGGAGTTGCTAAAAGTGGGATTGCTTTTGGTCTATCTCTAAATATGTACTATTTTTAGTCAGTTTATTAAGTAATATTTTCCATCTAAAATACACCACCGTAGTGACAGCATTCATTCTGTAGTCTGTCGTGGTCACCCTCAGAATGTTGTTTGTAACTGAATTGTTTCATCCTCGTACACAGTTGGATTCTGAAAACTGATTATCTAAGTGCAAGCGACCAAGCTGGAAAGCTCTTAGCAGAAGAGCCTTATGAATGGCACAAGAGTGGCCTTAGTGAAGACGGAGCCATTAATTTGGAGGCGCCAAGGAAATGGCGCCTACTTAGGGAGAGAACAGGCCACGGTGCCCTTTATGGAATGCGGATTGTCATCTATGGAGAGTGCATTGCTCCTCCATTGGTAAATTTCTTCATCTCACCCTTCTCTTAAACTTGAAGCCTTTCATGAAAACGTTTGTACTCTTGTTTCAGGATACGCTGAAGCGTGCTGTGAAGGCTGGAGATGGTACAATCCTGGCAACATCCCCACCGTACACACGGTTCCTGAATTCTGGGGTGGATTTCGCGATAGTTAGCCATGGAATGCCACGTGTAGACATGTGGGTCCAAGAGTTTCTGAAACACAATATTCCATGCGTGTTAGCGGATTACATAGTGGAGTACGTATGCAAGCCCGGGTTCCCTCTGGAGAAGCACGTACAGTACAACACCCAAGAATGGGCAGCCAAGTCATTTGCGAATCTAGTGAGGCTCTCTGAGGAGGTTGTGGTGCAAGAGAATGAAGCTTCAGAGGACGATGGTGTTAGCTGTCAGGTATGTGGATCTCCCGGAAGAGGGGATGTTATGTTGATTTGTGGGACTGATGACGGCTCTGCTGGGTGTGGGGTTGGGACTCACATTGATTGCTGTGATCCTCCACTGGAGGAAATACCAGAGGAAAATTGGTTCTGCCCAGTTTGCGCCCAGAAGAGGGCAGATAACAACGCATCTGAGAAGAAGAAAAAATCTTCAAAGTCAAGAAAGAGATGAGTTATGTTGCACAATTATGTATATCTATATATCAATTGCTCGCTCTTTTCTTCTCTTAGGACTTGTACAATTCTTGACGTAGGTGTCAACAGCATGCTGACAGGCAAACTCTAGTTTGTATAATGAATTTACCGTTGGTTGCATTTCTGGCTTGGGCCTGGATTTCATATGGGCTTTGTTTGGCCCATGTAATGTGGGCCGTCAGGGCCTCGGTGCTTGTCACAAGTCACAATATATGGTGTGAGTAACATGGACATGACATGACGTCTTCTCTACTCATTCAATTCATTACATTTCTATTGACAACATGAACATAATCAATCATTCCATACTATCACAGGAATATACAATCATTAAGTTTAGATGACCCATCATTTTAACTGTTGATTCTAGATTTTTTTTTTAATTATCGGACTTCTTGTTGATCCTAAAAATCAGGTTGTTCATAAATCGGTTTAAACCCCAAGTCTTAGACCATTTAACCTAATCCATTCGGAATCCTAAAACTCAACCTATATATCCATGTATCCATAAATAAATGTTTGTTTATTAACACGACAATATGATACGCTATAACAAAATTTGCTATTTCTAACTTTAGATAATATTTTAATTCGGTCTAAATTATATGTTCTTATATTTTTTTTTTTTTACCTTTTGACTATACTTTTTTTTTTTATGGGCTAATTAGGTAAGTAGGCTTTTTTAGGTTTTGGGTAGAGTAACTGGGCTTTTTTTATAATCCTTTGAGTAAGTAGACCCCTTTTTTTTTTTTACTGTTGAAAGCCCACATTCACCGTAACCCTAACTTCTTTCTTCCCTAGTTACCAGCAGACCACAACAGCAGCACAAAGCTATCTTCTTCTTCCCTTGGAGCTGAGCAGCAACGTCTTCAGAAGCAGCTCATCTTCTTCCTTTCTTCATATGGGTTTTGAAAATGGTCTTGTAAATTGCAGACTATGTTCATATGCCTTCTTCTCCCGTTTTTGTCGAAGATGTGGGAGATTCCGTTTTTGCAGCTTCCATCCTACTTGAGAGACGGAACTGTGTGCCGTCTGCGCTGGTTTCTGGTTTGACTGATATATTCAGGCAGTTGCGATGACGCCCCCTTGTTGCCTTTGTTATTCATCCTAGTCAACATGTGTTTCAACGTTTCATTGCTTCATCTCCTCAAGGTGTCGTCTGCGCTTGTTTCGTGATTGCATCTACGTTTTCAGGTACCAAAACCTTTGCTACAACTCTCCACTGGTTTTGTGATTGCATCTACGTTTTCAGGTACCAAAACCTTTGCTACAACTCTCCAAATATACACAATCTAGATCTAGATCTACATTGTGACTGCGCTGGTTTCAACGTTTTCAGGTGAAGACGAGATGTAGATCTAGATCTACATCTAGATCACAAAAAGGTGATACCGATTGTTGTTGCATATGTGGCTTCATTGCTGATTTTAATCGTTTCTGGTGTTATTATATGGAGTCGCCGATTTCGAAGCAGCCCATCAAGGGAAGAAAGTAAGTCAAACCTCTAAACCAGCCTACTCTCCAAAAGGATGGATCAACATTTCTCTTATTGATAAAACTAAGAGTATCAGCTAATAGTTTACCTGAAGATCATATCAGTATCTAATACAGTGGTCATGAAAACCAGTTTAACATTACTTTTGTGCTATACTATTTGTGCAGTTCTGAGAGAGCTTGATTTGCGAACGGGTTCTTTTACTTTAAGACAAATAAAAGTTGCCACGGATAAGTTTAACAAAGCAAATCTGATTGGGAAAGGTGGATTTGGACCTGTCTACAAGGTATTTTCACACCTTTCTAACAGACAAGAATGATATCATCATGAATGTCATTTTCTAATTGTTATATTTTAACACAGGGTACGTTGTTGAATGGTACCAATATCGCTGTGAAGTAGCTTTCTTCCAAATCATCACAAGGGCATAAGGAATTTGTGACTGAAATAGGCATGCTCTCTGGTTTGCACCATCCAAATCTCGTAAAGCTGTACGGATGTTGTGTTCATGGCAGCGAATTATTCTTGGTTTACGAATACTTAACGAGTCTGGCACGTGCATTGTTTGTCTTGCAATTTACCGGGCGTACTCGTACGAATGTGTATAGCTCATTGCTTGTTTTGGTTATTTTTGAAAAGCTCGTATGGGAGTAAAATTCTGGTACTGAAATTTGCTTGTGCTTTCTCATGATAATCTACTAATTTCTGGTATGAAATTCATACCAGAAAATTCTATGAATTTTCTGGTATGTAAAATTCTTACCACAAAATTTTCTGGTACGAGTTTTTAGGTATGAATTTCATACCAGAATTTCTAGTATGAATTTCTAGTATGAAATTCATACCAAAAAACTCATACCAGAATTTTCTGGTATGTAAAAATCTTACCAGAAAATTTTGTTATGAGGTTTTTGGTATGAAAAATTTCTGGTATGAGAGATTCTGGTAGATTATTCTGGTAGAAAATCATAAAATTTTGGAATGAATTTGACCAAAATTCTGGTAGAAAATTATGGTATGTACTTCTGATATGAAAGAAATTTGGTATGAAAATAATTTTGGTATGACAAAATTCTGGTATGAAAAAATTTGACCAAAATTTTGGTATGAAAAAAAATCTGGTATGACAATTTCTGGTATGACAATTTCTGGTATGACAAGTTCTGGTATGAGAAATTCTGGTATGACAAAATTCTGGTATGAAAATAATTTCTGGTATGAGAAATTCTGGTATGAAAATTTCTGGTATGAGAAATTCCGGTATGAGAAATTCATTCCAGAAAATAAAAAATAAATAAAAAAAAGGCAAGAAAAATAATAAAAGAAAATAAATTCAGTAATTAAAATTGAAAACTTATACTTATATAACAAATAACAAACATCATTTATTACTTCTTTCTAAATAGAAGGGTTAATAATTTTTACCTACTATTAAATAAAAGTGGTAAAAAATTTAGGGTACACTTTCTTAAACAAAAACTCAAAAAAGCCTAATATATCAAATTCTCCCTTTTTTTTTATTATCAATGAAAACTTTACAGCTAACCAACTAAAAGCACATTTCGATGTTAAAAACTTCAGATATATGAATATTCGATACAATTTTTAATACACATTAAATTTTAAAAAAAAACTTCAGTATTTTTTCATTGATTTTACAATCAATCAAAATAAGGTATAAAGTCAACAACAATATGATAAAACTCTCATAACTCACCTTCTAGAAAATATAGAAACGTGATCAAAATTTAAAAGAAAAATGTCATATATTTTAGACCGGAAGGAGTATTATCTCGGGTGCTGTTCAGGTAAGACTGTTAATTGCGGTAAGGCTGTGCGGTCGTCTAAGAGGTTGACACGTGTCCAATTATTTTTTTTTTAAGAAAATATATTATATTATAATTTATGAACTATCCTTTTATAAGTTATGCATTATCACTCCATAAGTTTTGCACCATCATTTTCATTCATTTCTAAAGCCATCTTCCTAACCTGCCTTACCGGAAGAAAGGGTCTTACCTGAACAACTCTTATATTATCTCAGAACGATTATAATGGGAGCAATAATTAATTTTGTTTCTTTTATAAAAAAAGATGAGTATTATCTATAACATGAACATACGTCACCTAAATCTAGTAAACCAACCAAGAAAACAAAAATAAAGCATTAAACAAGTAGAGTGAGAGGTCCAAAACTGTCCATGTTACAACAAAACAATAATTGCTAAGTTCAAAAATTGTCCACACTTGATTTCCACTTACTCTTCCTACAAATTTGAGGGTCGAAAGTCCAATAAAAGATGCTGAAATTACAAAGTATATATGGCGGTGTCGTGAGAGAGAGAAAGGGCATCTCGATCTTCATTGGTGTTGAAGTTTGTGCAGCAAGAAACCAAAGAAAATGCTTTCGAAAACCAATAAAGAATAATGCTCAACTTGATTGGGTTGGGGCATGTGCTGCGCTGCAATCGCCAATCATAAACTCACTAAACTTGAGATCAACCAATTCAAAACATAATTTCCCTTTTTGGATTTCATACTTTAATGCATTTTCATCAAATTTTAATTTATTATTAGAAAAATAATACATTTTCCACTTCTTCATCATCATTCTGTGGCTCCAATGGAAAAGCACATCTCACATTTTTCCAGCTAATGGACTTTCATGAATATATACGACCCATGTGCACCCAATTAATAAGGCATCATCAATCCATAAATATATATATTTGCAAGAATGTATGATATGAATTACAACTGTGGTTCATTGGATATAAAATATTCTATTTTGAAAATGAATGAACTATTGGATTTGGAGGCGTAGCATGAAATCAAAGCTCTTGAACTATCTTTCACTCAAAACATGCATATCATGGAAATAGGGTCTTCACTTCAAATCAAACCCATTACAATATTTGGAAGATTACTATATTACTTTCAAGTAAAGCAAAGGGCTGCCATTAATCTTTCTACAACAAAATTGACCAATTAACAACACCTAATAAACTCCATAGGACCACTTTATACCTTAAGTAATCATTACTTTGAGTAATTATTTGAGTTAAACAAAAAAGAAAGTCACAACACCCTAAACATTGTAAATCGCATAATAACTTTTATCGAAATTACGATATAAGAGTTGAAAATTTCATTTCTATTTTTCTCTACTTACTCACTCGTATCTCCCTTTGATCTCGATTATTCTCTAACAAATTTGAAATTGAATTTAAAGACTTAAGTCTCTTAGACTACGGAATGAATATTGTAAAAGTCCCCATGCATGGGACTCGCCACATAACTCGTGTATATATATACACACACACAAAGGGCTGCCATTAATCGTCAATTATACAAATATTAACACATTATTTATTATATCACTAACACCCCATACGGAGTTGAGCGAAGTCAAAGACTGGATTGAAAATCCGTAAACAGAGGAGTGTCGAGGCCCTTGGTTGTCAACATATTGATGAGCGGAGGAAACGTATAAGACAAGAATCTATCCCAACACAAACTTTTCTCCTACAAAGTGAATGTTGAGTTCGATGTGTTTGGTCTATTGATGCTGAATAGGGTTGGAGGACAAGTAAATTGTCGAAACGTCATCACAATATACCAAGGTGGCGGTTTGGATCTAGTGACGCAACTCTAAAAGTAGGCCACAGAGGCCACACATTTTGGACACAACATTGGCAACTCCTCGATAATTTAACCTCAACATTGGAAAGAGAGACAATGGTCTGGCATTTAGAAGACCAATACACGATGTTGTCACCAAGGTACACACAATAACCAAAGGTCAAACGCCGAGTGTCTGGGCAGACTGCTCAATCTACATCCGAATAGGCAATGAAAGATGTGAAGTTAGATTGACGGATGGTGAGGCCAATGTCAAGTGTCCCACGAACGTAGCACATAATACATTTCAGTGCCTGAAGATGGTGATCTCGAGGGTCATGCATGAACATCCATACATGTTGTACTGCATAGGCGATATCGGGGCCAGTGAAAGTGAGGTACTACAAGACACCTACAAGACTCCGATAGGTTGTAGGGTCCGACATAGGGGAAGAAGACGTAGCAAATAATTTTCCCATGGTATCAACTGGTGTGTGTTCGGTTTGCAACAATCATTCCAACCTTATCAAAGATTTCAATCGCATAACTTCACTATTGAAGGAACGTGCATGTGTGACGGTGAACGGGTCACAATGATGCCGAGGATTTAATGAAGAACCCCTAGGTCAGCCATATCAAACTCCGAATTAAGAGCCATCATGATTGAGCGTAGCAGAACATTTGAAGAGGCAATCAGAATAATATCGTCGACTTACAACAAGTTCTTCTAGAGGGACCATGGTGGACAAATAAAGACTGATCAAAACACAACCCTTGGAAGTGGATGCTATGCAGATAAGTAGCAAACCGTTGATGATACCAGACCCGTGGTGCCTGCTTCAGGCCATACATCACGGGGTCGATGTGGGTCACGAAAGCCGGGTGATTGATGCATGTAGATAGTTTCCTGTAAGGTTCCATGGAGAAAAGCATTGGGGATGTCTAGTTGGTGTGTAGGCTAACCTCTATAGATGGCTATATTGGGAATTGTGCGGATGGTTGCATGCTTGACAATTGGGCTGAAAGTTTTGTCTTAGTCGATGCAAGTTGTTGAGTTTTTCCATTTACCACTAGGCGAGGTTTATAGCATTCCAGGGAGCCGTATGACATGTACATAAGCTTAAATAACCACATACATGGAATGACCTTATAATCACAAGACTTCGGGATAAGCTCTTAAGTTCCATTTTTAGTTAATGCTCTAAATTCTTCCTTCATTATAGAAAGACAATTCGGATCCTACAAAGATTGTGTTAGAGATTTGGGAATGGCTGAAACGTCTTGGGTATGTAAGGCATATTTTGGGTTCGGTTATACAATATCCGATCGTAATCAGGTTTGCATTCTAGGTGGGTTAGGCACAAGTTCATTCGGTGAAGGAAGTTGGGATGTGGGTGGAGAAGTTGTAGTAGAAGGAAGGGAATGAGCTGGGGAAATGTGGGCCGGAGAATGAAGTTGTTCGGCTTGTTGTGTTGGGAAAGCGGGTAGAGAAGCTACATGTGAGGGAAGTTAGTGGGTTGGCGACTTGTGGGTCGGAGAATGGGACTACTTGGCCTAGGTAGGTATAACTATATGAGAGGAAGACAAAGGGTAAGGCAGTGCATGTTCGATGTGGGAGCAGGCCAAAAAGACATCCTACATAAAGAAGGTGAATGTTCATCCGGTTGGGCAATTCATTCTTTGTAGATCAATGCTTAAAAGGGAAACTAGTCCCATCAAACGTAATATGTCGGGACAAGACGGTTTTTTAATCATCTAGACGTAAACAACGGTACCCTCTATGAGTTGGAGAATAGCCAATGAAGACACAAGGGTAGAACGAGGAGAAAATTTGTGAGGAGATTTAGCGCTTAAGTTCGGAAAACATAAGTGACCAAAATTCCAAAAGTGATCATAAGTGGTAATCTATTATAGAGCGGGAATGTTGATATAAGATTGAAGATAGATTTAGACGGAATAATGTTGTGGACATAGCAAGATAAATTATGAGCTTCTACTCAATAAGCCGGAGGCATGTGCACATAAAATAAGAGACTTCTAGTTTTTATCGTTTATAGTACAAGGATGCATTTGGCTTTTTCATTTTGTTGAGAAGTTTGTGGGCATGAAAAACGGATTACTAGACTTTGACTTGGAAAAGTCATGGACATTTTGATTTTCAAATTGATGCGGGGTGAAAGTCGTAGTTTCCGATCTAGATTGAAAGTCCTTCGACAAACACAAATCTCGGATGGATAGAAGAAATCTCATGCGAGATTTCGTGAAGAACGGTCCAAGAGTTTAAGAAACTCAAAATACGGATTAATGGATGATATGTAAAGATAAGAAGATGGATATTGAATGATAAATGATAAGTATAGGAAGATACAAACCAAGATATTCCTGTAAAGAACCTTGACCAATGATGTGTCAAAACCCCTTAACGAAGAGCTTACCTTAACCCTCACTTCTTTCTGAAGGTTGGTGCTAATGGTCAACACTAGTCCCTCCTTGTGCTTGTCTTACTTAGAAGACTTGTGTAAGGTTAAGATTATCACACACAAGCACAATCTAGCAAAGACTTCACAACGATTCAATCAAGGTCTCTCTCTTTGATTGAATGGGAATGATTAAAATACAAACTTCATAAACGAAGCTGCAAGTTTACACAATATGTGGAAATGTATCAAATCTAATTTATCTAAAAATCTCCCCCACTAATGCTATTTATAAGGGAGATCAATTATGAAAACTAAGAAAGATATCTTCTTAAAGATAATCTTAGGAAAGATATCTTTAATAGATATAAAATAATAATCCTACAAAAAACAACAACCAAAAATTACCTTAAGAATGTTTGAGAGATTTAAGGTAATAACATATAAAATATAGTTGCCAAAAATAAGATCGTTGGCCGAATCTTCAAGCGCGTGTCAGAGGTCAAATCTCGGGCGGAAATCTCGGCCGAGATTCCTGGAGGTGGACCGAGATTTCTTCTCCGAGACTCTTTTTCCGTCTTAGCCTTCTTCTATGCTTGATGGATCTTCTTGGTCGTGGCTTGGATCTTTAATTACAGTTGGTAATATCACTAAAGGTTTCCTGAGAGTGAGTAAGGTCTCCTTGAGTGTACATGTTGTGAGTATGCGCGGAAATTCATCTTTAATAGCCTTTTCTCTTGACCTCGTGATCGCTCCTTCTATGATAGGATCTGAAGAAGGTGTAGCTGGCTTGTCCTTCAATGCTTTAGTTTGTGATCTAGTAATGACGTGTTGGAGATAGTCCCAAATCAGACTCCCCTTCTTGAAAAAGATTCGTCCTCGAATCATCAACATTCTCGGGGTAAACGGTAAACTTGAAGAAAGAATACCCGCGTAAGGCCCCGGACAAGCCCGGGGCCCAAGTGCCAAAAGAGGCACCGGCGATTGGGAACCATATTACAAACCCTATCTTCCTACCATGACTCCACAATGACAAAATAATCAGCCCCTAATACATCATCATCTAAGTCTACTATAGCATATTACAAATAAAGCTCAACTACAAAGAGTCCTATTACATATGATGAAATTCAAATCTTGGTCCACTAGATGCATACTTTAATCTTGGCCTCCAAGATGAATGTGCTACTGCTCTTCATTGGCCCCCACCTTCGAAGGCTTCAGTGGCCATTTTCGAGTCAAAACTAGAAGGCATATAACGACTTGTTCCTTCGATTTATCCACCTCCTTCCGTTCATCAGGAGAAACAAACTTGCTTCTAATCTTTTTGCCTGAAGCACCCGGCTTTGACTTCTTCTTGTGTGATTGTTGAATATTCGACGTATGCATGTTGCCATGCAAATTGATGACATGAATTATGACCTATATTTAGACATGTATTTATATAGATTTTCCCTTTATTTTGCATGCATAGACATACATTCATGGTATTTATGGTTATATTCACCTACTTTGCGAGATAGAGGTCTACACAGAGTTTTATTGCATTTGTAGGTAATTTGGCGAATTTTGGAGCAAAATGACATATTTAAGGATCAAGCCTTGAAACGGGACTAAAATGAGCATAAAAGGAAGCTAGGACGCGCCAAAGTATCTTGTGATACCGTTTGACGCGCCAAAATATCTTCTGATACCATCTGACGCGCCAAAGTATTCTCTGATACCGTCTGACGCGGCCCAGAGTATTTTCTGATACCAGCGGACTCGACTTCTTTTCAGCCCAAAATATTTAGGATTTTCACTTTAAACCCTATATTTATCTCTATAAATGTTCGATAGCCTTCAACATTGAAAAGTGGACTTGGACCCCCACCGACGAGAAGAACGGTTGCATACGCTACATGCATCCCATACGGAGTGTATTTTGGAACATTGCTTAAGAAGATTCCACTGCGTACAGGGAAGATCCCGAGAAGGACGCATTTCGAGATTGCGTACTCAGAGAAGATCTTAGGGTTTACATTTGAAGGCGGATTGACATCCCGTTCTTCATTATTCCTAGAGATTGCTGTGAGGATTTCTGCTCCCTATTCTGATTACATTGAACACATATACTTGTTGTTTGTTTTCGAGATTGACTATTTGGTTATTATTGAGTTTTCGAGATTTTACCCTTTTTTTCTTTTAAACTTGATTATTGATTCAATGACAATGATTGTTGGCTAAAACCCTGTAGCAATTATAAGGTGAAGGGTTGATAGTTGTGACTTAGATAATGATAGATTGAACTTAAACAGATTGGACCCTGAGAGTTGCGAGAAACCTCGTCGTCGAGGATTTCCACGGTTTGTTCTTGGTTTCCACGGCCGTGGTTCCTCAAGATCTAGCCGTGGTTTTCCTCTGTCGTCGTACTTTTCTTTTGCTTTGATCCAAAGTTAAAAATCTGCTTTAACCTAGCCTTGACTTGCCTTTCCTAGGTAGTATTGTGACTCAACATCCTCTATTTTGGTTTCGAGTGTCACAACCTTAACCTTAACCGTTTTGGCTTGTCTTTGATTGCTTGAAAATTTGCGAACTGAATTTGTTCCCCCCAAATCCCTGAGTTCGATACTCTGGAATTCTTGCTTTACTACGCCGATCCGTACACTGCGGGTTCACTTTTGCTTAATTTCGGTTTTATAAATTTTAAGACTTTGTGACGCACACTTTCGAGCGAACACAAATCACCATGATCCTCAGTTGTAACTTTCGTCTCCTTTGGTGTCTTGACCGCCTTGGGCTGTTCCTTGCACGTTTGGTTGGAAACCAACGTCTGCATGGTAGCATGCAGTCCACTAACATCTTCAGTCATCGTTGCCTCAAGATTAGAGTTGTTAGTGGCCTTAATCACGTCTTCTTGTGCTTGACTTGCTCCAGCTTTATGCCCCACTTTGATTTCCTTCATGGGTTGAACGTTATCCTGTAACATTGAAATTGTATCAGTAATATTGGTGATCTCATCCTTTGTTGGTAAAGTGGTGTCATGTGTCGCTATCTCTTCAACGATGTCTTTGTAAGGGCTCAAATCTATACTTGTAAGGGCTCAAAAATCTCCCACATTGAAGATAGGACTGACACCATACTCAGCTGGAAGCTCCAAGACATAGGCATTATCACCAACTTTACGCCTCACTTTAAATGGTCCATCTCCTCTTGGAGACAACTTAGACTTCCTCTTTTCCGAAAATCGCTCTTTCCTTCGATGCAACCATACTAAATCTCCGGTTTTGAACAATATCTCCTTACGATTCCGATGTGCCTTTTAAGCGACGGTCTTCCCATTTTGCTCCAACCTTAGGCGCGTTTTCTCATGTAATTCCTTAATGAACTCCACCTGTTGTCCTGCAATGAAATCTATTCTAGAGACAATGGTAGAAGATCAAAAGGAGTCAAAGGATTCACTCCATAGACACACTCAAAAGGCGTTTGATTAGTAGATGATTGCAAGGTACGATTATACGCAAACTCCACATGTGGTAAAACATCTTCCCAAGCAAAGGTAGTAGTCAAAGTCCTATTGGTACCTCCGTTTGACCATTCGTTTGAGGATGACTAGAAGTTAAAAACAACAACTTGGTACCTAATTTTCCCCAAAGCGTCTTCCAAAAGTAGATAAGGAACTTGACATCTCGATCACTTACAATGGTCCGTGGCACTCCATGCAACCTAACAACTTCCCTAAAGAACAAGTTAGCCATATTATATGCATCATCAATTTTATGGCAAGCAATAAAGTGTGCCAATTTAGAAAAGCGATCAACAACCACAAAGATGGAGTATCTCCCCTTCTTATTCCTTGTTAACCCTACAACAAAATTCATACTAATGTCAAGTAAAGGTGAAGTAGAAATAGGTAAAGGAGTATAAAAACCGTGTGACTTCAGTTTTGACTTCGCTTTCAAGCATATAATGCACCTCTTAAGCAGATGTTCTACATCCTTAAGCATGTGAGACCAAAAAAAATGTGAATGAAGCATATGATAAGTCTTATCTCTTCCAAAGTGTCCTATCAATCCTCTCATATGAGCCTCCTCAACTAATAATACTCTCAGAGAACATCGAGGAAGATAAACTTGATCTTCAAGAAACAAAAATCCTTCAAAAATAAAATACTTACCTCGCGACAGTGGCAAATCTCGGTCGAAATCTCAGTCAAGATTCCTGGAAGTTGGCCAAGATTTACAGTGAATGTAAATATCGCCAAAATCAGTTTCATCCTCGTATAGTTCCTTGATGTAATGGAATCCTAGGACCTTGGAATCCATGGTAGTGATCAAAGTATACCTTTTAGAAAGGGCATCTGCTGCAACATTATCCTTTCCCTTCTTGTATTTGATAATATAAGGAAAGGTCTCAATGAACTCCATCCATCGTCCGTGTCTCCTGTCCAACTTATCTTGACTTAAAAAATGCTTCAAATAATCATGATAAGTTCTAAGGATGAATTCTAAGGATGAATTCATTAGGCCAAAGGTAATGCTGCCATGTCTTGAAAACTCGAAATAAAGCATATAATTGCTTGTCATAGGTTGAATAATTCAAGCATGGACCCTTTAACTTTACACTAAAGTAGGCTAAAGGCTTACTTTCTTGCATAAGTACTCCTCCAATATCAATACCTGAAGCATCACATTCTACTTCGCATGGCTTGGTGAAATCCGAAAGTGCAAGAAGAGGTGCGTTTGATAGTTACCTTTTTAGCTCTATAAATGCTTTCTCTTGCACTTCTCCCCACTCAAATTGTACTTGCTTCTTCGTGAGATGTGTGAGAGGGGATGTGATGGTGCTAAAATCCTTCACAAAACGCCTATAGAATGTTGCCAATTGATGACATGAGTTATGTGCTATCATATACATGCATATTGCGAGTATTTCACTTCACTTTTACATACATCTGACTGGATTTAGTAGCCTTTAAGTCCATATTCATATATATATTTCAAGAATAGAGGCCTACACGAGTTCTTGATGTAATTGCAGGCAAAATGGTTGGATGCGAAAATGGATCAATACTGGACTAAGCGGCATGATGGATCATTAAGGAGTCTAAAAGATAGGAAAATATATGACAAGAAACCATAAAGAAAGATAGAAGACAAAGCTAAAAGATAACATGCTGCAAAAGAGAGAAATAAGATCGTCACACAAAGGAAATCGACCGATTTTTGCATAAATCACCCAATTTCTATCTAAATCACTTGATCTTTTATAGAAAGTCTTCAAAAGATAAGATCTGTAACCCTAGCTTTCTTCTATATATAAGGGATGTCTTGCAACTTCTAAGAGCATCCAGATTCACATCAAGAAACCCTAGGAAGCAGCAAGGAAGGAGAGGAGAAACACATTCGAGATTCAAGATCCAAGATTGAAGACATTAAGTGAAGTTCTTTGCGTTTTCTTTAGTTTTTGAATTCTTTCGCTTTTGAACACAAGATTTGGAGTTTTTCTATTGCTTTTTACTTAGTTTTCAGAGATTGAGAACCTTTGTTAAGGATTGTTTGATTTTATTTCAAGATTCATCGTTTCTTTACTTTCTTGATTCATATACCATTCTTGATTTAATCATGTGTGTTGTTGGCTAAAACCCATGCGATTCTAGGGTGATTGGTTGAAGATTGTGGTAAGATAATGATAGAATGAACCTCACGTTAAGATTGGATCCCTAGAGTTGTTTTTACCCTCTGCAGAGAAGAAAATCGCCCTGTTCTTGGTAGAAAATCGGCTGATTTTCATTCATGAACAACCCGATTTTCCTTTTGTCGTGCCTTTCATGCTTTATCCTTGAACCTAGGTTTAAGATTGCTTAAACCGTAGTCTTGTTGAACCTTCCTAACCTATATCCAAGCTTCGGAAGAGACTTACCCGGTGATTCCCTTTCTTGGTTACCAACGATGATGAGTTCTAGGTAATAGAGGACTCAACACCCTCTATTAGGTTTGCGTGTGCCTTCCCCTTGCCTTGTGAGTTAACCTGAGACTTACCCGGTGATGGTTAGTTCTGTTTTCTTATGTTGTGTGGTTGGTTTGAGTTTACAGTTCCTTTCCTTAGATCTCTATTCAATAGAGGACTCAACACTTTTTATTTGGAGCCTTTGGTTTGGGATAGTGGATAGTGAGACCTCCCCCGTGATTTATCCCACCTTAGAAACACCTTTTCTTTGCAATCACAAATCTGTCCATATATCTTTATAATTGATAGTAATTGACACATAACTCGCGAAGATTGCGCAAGTGATGAGTATGAGTCCCACCGTTATGTTCCTAGCGTAATTTTGGACGTATGGGAAAATTTTCACTTTTTCCCCGGGTAATTATTTTTACCCTCCGGTGATATTTGGAGCAATTGGGAGCTCCAATTGATAAAAATACAGTTGAGAGAAATGATTAGGACATCGGAAATGTCCTAGATATGAAATAACATGGAGAGGCAAAACGGCCAAAAGAGTCGCTATTTCGTTTCTTAACGGCTAAGAAAGACGGCTTAGGAATACACGTTTTCCGAGAGAGTTGTGGAATAATTATCCCTACAATATTCCAGATTTATTATTCCAATTTCGAGAAGTTTGGAGAAGGGGGTTCAACCCGCCTTTGGATCGGTTAAAGGATAATTATCGACTTCGCTAAAGGATAATTATCGTCTTCACTATAAATAACGGAAAATCCTTTATTAATTCATTTCCTTTCACGTTTCCTCGTAAAAACTATAATTTCTCTCAACCTTCAAACTCTGATCTACTCTCCGTTTCTAATCCGATTTCAATTCCCTTTGAGTTTTTGAATTCCTCTCTTCATTCTCTTCGTATCGGTACCGAGATTCTGCATTTCCGAGTATATAGAGATCTGGTCGAGCATTTATGTCACTAGGACGGTTCCATCGCTCAGATTCCGGTGAATTTAATGCTGTCCATGCGTAGCCTGCGTCGTTGTGATTCCGAATCTTCTTTCAGATCGTCAATCGGGTTAGTAACGAATAAGTTATGAATTTATCCGTTTTTCGTATTGCGGGTTAGTATAAATTGACCTTAAGTTGGTTAAAATGGATAATTGGAATTTCCATTATGCTCGTTACATTATTCTGGTAATTATGGGCTTTTAGTTTGATGATGATATCATGAGTTGGATATATGCCCTGATGTAGCTTTAAGGTTTAGCATGTTATTTGAGGCTTATAGGATGATTATGATCCTTCTTGATCCCTTGGTTCTAGGTGCGACCCCTTTGATTGATAGGAGATTGATATATCCATATGCCTTGTTATTTGGTAGTGTCCCTCTCAGGATTGGAGGTTGATCGTGATTGAGGTTGTACGAGGTTGAGGTAAGTCCGTAGGACTTACTTAGCTACCATCCTTATATTGGGTGTTTGCATGAGTGGTATGTGAGTTATATGCTTGATATGATAACATGCGATGTCGATTATTACCGACCTATGTTTTATTGATAGTCCATTGCGTGGCAGTGACAACCCTTCTCTCCATCTTGTAAGGGGTTGGGAGGTTCTCTGACGTCAGACCACCTGGTATACAAGAAGGGCGCAATCCGCTCCCATAGGGTACACGGGTTGGGTGACCGACACTACTTCCAAATGAATAACAGGCCCAGAGACGAGGATGATACAATCCTCGTGTCACATAGGTTCATATACCTATATATATATACACACGTTTTGAGTGAATGACTATTATATGAAGATAATAAAATGGGTAAATGTGTGACAACATGATTATGTGTTTATCTTTCATGGCCTGTGTTTGTGCTTATGCATTACCTTATATATGTATGGATAGCTAACGGTTTCATACCGTGTTGTAGATGCCTTGCAGGATAAGAGAGCTACAAAGTGATCTGGCAGGGTGACAGGCCGAGGACTCTCGTACATTAGGTGATTATGGTTTTGGGGATATTTTATATACCTCCTGCGTGAGGATGATGTTTTGTATACCTCCTGTGTGAGGACGATGTTTTATACTCGGCTATTATCTTCTATACCTTTTGATGTACAATTTTATGTATTTGTTTTATATCTGTCAGTGCCATGTTATAAGGTCTAATGAACTTGTTGTTAGGCTAGGGTCAGGATCCACTGTGAGACCTAATGTGACATCACGAGTTCCGTGGATTCGGGGTGTTACAGAGTGGGTATCAGAGCCTTAGGTTGACAACAATGGCACTTGCTACCTACAATGAGGTCGGATGTATAAAATAAACAGAACCGAAAGGGGTACGACGGTTTCAAAATATTTTGGTTTTAAAAGTTGTTGTTTTGGGATAGAATGTACGAGAAGTCGTCACCTCTGATGTAGATCTCAGTAGTATAGATATGTATATATATGTATTATGGATTATGTGTATGTGTTATATATATATACATATGTTATATATATAGCCTTATAAGATTAGGTATGTATACCCTGCATATGACTCAGACTAGAGTGACATCTATAGTGGGACGAGGTAGGGGTACACCCTCTCCCTTCAGTAGTGATAGGTTAGGGACAAGTTTCCACCGTCGATCTGTCTACAGCAGAGATTGGACCAGAGGAGACAAACTATGTCATGATTAGTAGATCCGAGTTTCGAGAATATATATGTCTACGGGAGGAAGCTGCAAGAGCAGGGCGACATACCTTGGGTTTACTAGCATTTGTGGGACCTACTGAAGCTTCCGGATCAAAGAAGAAACCACGGATTTCTGGTGGGATGAGATCTTGTTTCAACTGTGGGGATCCTGGACACCTACGACCGGAATGTAAGAGATCTCTAGTGACGTGCTTTACCTGTGGTAAGTTAGGACATCGAGCGATTTTCTATCGACAAAATAAAATGCCGCATCAAAAAATTTCTTCCCATGCTAAGGTTACTAAAGGCGAACGAAGAAGATCGAGTTACCCTTCAGCCACATAGATTGCGAAGAAGGGACGATCGTGTTTCAACTGTGGTGATCCAAGCCATTTGCGCTCTGAGTGTTCCTTGGCACCGATAGCTTGCTTCACATGTGGTGAACTAGACCATTTGGCTCCCTTTTGTCAGAAAGGTAGTATTTCTTCCTAATGAGGCTCTCCTCTTGCCGGTGCAAAAGGAGTAGAGGCAAAGACTATGACAATGACCTCAGTGATACCTGAGGAGCACATGCCCGAGTTTTGAGTGATGATATGCAGTGGAGATTCTGGCGTTAGCTGCTACATGTACCAATTTCGTTAATAGATTGAGCTTATATACGGTAGAGAGTAGACCTTCTTTGATGGGGTTACCTGATGATAGTAGGGTCAAAAGTACCCATGAGATACATGATTGTCCCATTTGTTTAGGGACTTGTGGGTTTCTTGTAGACTCCTTTGCCATGTCATTGGTGCATGAGAAAGTTATTTTAGGTATGAATTGGATGCGTAGACACCATGCGGTATTAGATGTAGGTAGAGGACTGTGACAGTCTCTACCAAGATAGGTCAGATAGAAGCCTTCCGAAGTTGGGACCTTGGAAAGACAGGTTCTGTCATTAGTGTTGTACGAGCAACGAAGTTGATAGCTCAAGGATGTGATGCCTTCTGATGTTATGCCATGAAGGATGGAGAGAGCCCAGCATTGGAGGATATGCCAGTGGTCTGTGAGGTTACCGACGTGTTTGTTAAGTGTCTAGTTTGCCGCCTCAGAGGACTGTGGACTTCCGCATCGAGTTGGAGCCTGGTACGAGACCGATCTCGAAGGCTCCATATCACATGGCGCTTGTCGAGATGTTGGAGCTGAAGAAGCAACTCGAGGAGTTGGCTGAGAAGGGCTTCATCCGCCCTAGCATATCCCCTTGGGGAGCACCTGTCCTCTTCGTGCGGAAGAAAGACGGATTGTTGAGATTGTGCATTGACTACAGAGAGCTGAATAAGGTAACCATCAAGAACAAGTATCCATTGCCTCATAATGACGATCTGCTTGATCAACTTCACGGAGCGACAATATTCTCCCAGATCAACTTACGTTCAGGATATCACCAGTTGAAGGTGAGGGAGCAGGATGTGCACAGGACGGTATTTCGGACCCAATATGGACACTACGAGTTTGTAATGATGCCATTTGGGCTTATGAATGCCAGCGGTTTTCATGGGTAAATGTGTGACAACATGATTATGTGTTTATCTTTCATGAGCTGTGTTTGTGCTTATGCATTACCTTATATATGTATGGATAACTAACGGTTTCATACCGTATTGTAGATGCCTTGCAGGATAGGAGAGCTGCAGAGTGATATGGCAGGGTGACAGACCGAGAACTCTCATATATTAGGTGGTTATGATTTTGGGGATATTTTATATACCTCCTGCGTGAGGATGATGTTTTGTATACCTCCTGTGTGAGGACGATGTTTTATACTCGGCTATGATCTTCTATACCTTTTGATGTACAGTTTTATGTATTTGTTTTATATCTTTCAATGCCATGTTGTAAGGTCCTACGAACTTGTTGTCAGGCTAGGGTCAGGATTCACTGTGAGATCCTAGCCCAATGTGGCATCCCGAGTCCCGTGGATTCGGGGTGTTACAAAATCCACAATTGGATACCTTGATCTCTAGAATCTCCGCTTTCCTTATACTTACACAAAATCTTGTTATTTGTCTTTTATTTGCAATTTGTTAAGCTAGATTTCTTTATCGCTTGATTTCACCATAGTCCTTGTGAACGACCTTGTAATTCTTGCTTTATTGCGATTGATCCGTACACTGCGGGTCCTCTTATTTGTTTTATTCTCGGTATAAATTTAAAACTATTTTCCTTCATACACACACACCTTTTGAAGCAAACAAGTTTTTGGCGCCGTTGCCGGGGACTTGGTCTAGACCAAGCGATATTTTGGTAGTCTAGCTTAAGCTTTTTGCTTTTTCTACTGACCTTTTACTTTGAGTAGTTTTGCTTTGCAGGAATTCTCTTTTCCTTTAGGTCTATGTGAAGAACTCATTCCTTTCGATCATGAACCCGAAAGAACCATCCGAAGGAGGTTCAGAGAGGCTAGTCAAAGAAGAATGGCTGAAGTAAACGTCCAAGCTGCGTTGGAACAAGCCTTGGAACAAGTGAGGCTTGCAAATCAATGAGTACATGATGCGGACGAAAGTTCACGTCAAAGAGAGGAAGCAACTCGTGAAAGGGAAGCAAAACTTGAAGCACAATTGGACGAGATAAACAACAACAACAATGTGAGAAACCAACTCCTTCAAAGGGGATGAAACGTCCGCGTGGAGATTCCGCCTCCTAATGTGGCTCACCCTCATCCACAAGCTGCGGTACCTCACCCTCCGGTGAGGAACGTTAGAGTTGATTCAATCGTGGAAGAACCACAACTTGGACAAAGAATGAATCCAACACAATGTACACTCACTATCGAAATAGATTTTGGAAACCCAGCTGACCATGATTATGAGTTCCGTACTCAAGTTAATACTATGATCCGCCAAAGTCAATTTGGAGGATCCGAAGGGGAGTCTCCTCATTTACATTTACAAAACTATGAAATTCTTATAGAAACATTGAGGCCCCCTAGGTTGGAAACTAACAATCATAAACTGCGAGGTTTTTCTTTTTCTTTGAAAGATAGGGTGCAACCATGACTTCAATCTTTACCGGAAGGAAGGGTAAACACATGGGAGGATATGACCTCCGAATTTCTTATAAAATTCTTTCCACCATAAAAAACCGCTGAATTTAGAGGTAAAATTAATGCTTTTACTATGAAAGACAAGGAAAGCTTATTCAAGTCTTGGGAGAGATTCAAGGACCTTCTACTTGATTTTCCTCCATATGGAATCTCGAGGATCGAGCTTCTTGAGATATACTACAAGATCTTGGATGAGGATACACAATTCCGACTTCAATCCCTCTCCGGAGGTATTTTAATGGATAAGCACGTATACGATGCATGGGAGTTCATTTAAAAGCAAGCTTTAGTGCAAGAGAAGTACTCCCAAAGAAGAAGTGATGATAGACTCCATCGACCCGGAGTCCATGAGGTAAGTATTACTACCAACTTATCTGCTGAAGTTGATACTCTTAAACATCAAATGAAAGAAATGCAGAAATCTCGAGCACCAACACAAGCAAGTTTACCTCCTAGGGAGCAAGACGTGAACTACACGGGTCGAGGAAGTTATCAAGGACCCCGGAACAACAATTATCACAGCAGAAATTCTCAAAGAGGGGGAGGTTGGCGCCCCGATCATAGTCATCCCGGATGGTGCACTTAATCCGCCTGCATCCTCGAGCAAAGCTCGACCCCTGAAAACTCAAAATCCCCCACCGGGATTTAAGCAACCTCCTAAGGATGCGACGCAGACGCTGCTGGAAAATCTATTAGGAGAGATAAAAAGTGTGAGAGCCTTAGTTTTATAGGGACACCGCCCCCGCGGTTTTGATTCATCGCACGTGAGGTGCCTCCCCTGCGGTTTTGCAGGGTGGGCGCCGGTTTTGTTGACCGTCTTGCTTTCCCTTGGCTTCCATATTAAGTTTCCTTTCTTTCTTTCTTTCTTTCTTTCTTTCTTTCTTCTTCTTCTTCTTCTTCTTTTACCTTGTGAATCTCCTTTGATCTTGATTCAAGAGTGAAGTTTGGTTGTGTTTGTGATGAGATGATGTTGCTAAGGTCTTATGGTTGTGTTGGTGCTTTGGTTAGCTAGTTGTGGAGACGTTCTTCCCTTCCATTAGTTGTTGTGGTAAGTCTTCTTCTTCTTCTTCTTCTTCTTCTTCTTCTTCTTCTTCTTCTTCTTCTTCTTCGATTAGGAAATCCCATAAGCTATGCTTGTGTTTGATCTTTTAGGACATTTGTTGATGATGGTTATGTATGCATGTATGTTGATTGCCTTTGGGGCAATGAAGAAGTGAAGAGGATCGAGAGAAGAAGCAAAGAGAAGCAGAGAATCGCCCCTCTGCCGTGCAGCCGCCCCCGCGCCTTGACAGCGCCACCCCTGCGGCAAAGCTATGTTGCCGCCCCTGCGGCTGAGTGTCGTACCGCCCTGCGGTGTGTCGCCGCTCTTGCGCTTTCTTGCTTCCGCATATGCGTTGTCCCGGACATACCAAGATTGGTACGTGTCTTTCCTTTTCCTTTTGGCTTAGCTTGAGAGTGAGGCTAGACTAGTACTGTGTATGATGAGTTGGTTGATGATTATGTTGAGGTTATACCTTAGGTATTCATGATATATGTTGAGTTCTTGAGGAGTGTGTACGAGTTATGGTTCGGATATGATTATGGGGTGTACGAGGTGGATCTCCTAACCTTGGCAGTGTTTGATATTGTGTGACTTGCTGATGCAGGCACTGATCGTTTCCTCGAGGGGAAACTGTGACGTGGATCAAGTTTACGTTTGTATTAATTAAAATCATTGGACTTACTTAGCGAGTAGTTGTGGATTTGAGTGATTGAGATAGTGGTGCATGTGCATATGAATGTTGCATTTATAACCTAAATCGGACTAGGACGACCATATATATACTTAAAAGGCCCAAGTGTATTATAACGGGTCATGACCACCTGTGAAAGCTCGATGATGAGTGGAGAAGGTGCTCTGAAACCGGTACTCCATGGGAGAGGTAGATCCCCATGCAAAACCTGTGTGAAAGGGGACAGAGGCGGGGTTCTAAGGTTCCTCGTGCCGCAAAAGAAGTTGAATTAGTAATGTTATAACGTCATTAAAGATAATAAACGTTTATGATGTGTGACATTGCATATTGTGATGTGTTGGTGTGTTTGTATGTGCTATTATGATTATTATTATTATTCATAAAATGTTAGGTAACGGTTTTATACCGTGTTGTAGATATTATGTAGGATAGGAAGATTGTAGAGTGAACTAGATGGGTGATCAACCGAGGGCTACACTAGGTTGTGCGAGGGTTTTGGGATGTTTTGTACATGTATGGTTACGTGATTGCCGTTTTGTACTCGGCTGTGTTTTGTAAACCTTTTGGATGTATATATTTATATACAGTCTTATGTATTTGGTTTTACATCTATCGGTGGCTTGTTGTAAGATCCAGTGAACTTGTTGTCAAGCTAGGGCTAGGATCCACTGTGAGATCCAAGCCTAGTAGCACCCCAAGTCCTGCGGATTTGGGATGTTACAAAAAGAATTAAAAGACGGAATGAATTCTCTTTCTAAGGCTCAAAAAGCCTTGGAAAATCAGGTCTTTAGCAAGGCCGGAGAAGTTCTTAGAGATCAAGGAAGACTTTCCAGAAAAACTGAAAATAATCCAAAAGGGCAAGTGATGACTATCACCACTAGAAGCAAAATAAAGATCAATGAACTATTGCCCAAGAGCGTTGATAAAGGGAAGCAACCCATGATCGAGGAGAATCCAGAGCAAAGCAACAAGGAGAAGGAGAAAGAGCCGGTTTACGTACCTCCTCCAGCATACAAACCACAACTTTCTTTCCCACAATCCCGCGCTAGAGCGCGCCTCGACAAACACTTTGGTAAGTTCCTTGAAATCATGACTAAATTACATATTAATATTCCGTTCATGAATGTCATTGTAGGTATGCCCGCATATGGGAAGTTCTTAAAAGAAATTCTCTCCAACAAAAGGAAACTTGAAGATGTTGGGGAAGTAAGGATGACCAAAAGGTCATCCGAACTAATCTAAATGATGAGAGAGGAGATTCCACCTAAGCTAAGGGATCCCGGATCTTTTTGCATTCCCATTGGCATTGGAAAGGTGAATTACGAAGCCTTATGTGATCGTGGAGCAAGCGTAAGCATAATACCTCTAGCATTGTGCGAGAAAGTTGGGTTTGGAGTGCCGAGACCCGTCAAGATGACACTCTACATGGCGGATAGGTCCATAACGCATCCCATGGGAATTTCCGAAGACATTCCTGTATTGCTAGGTAAGTTTTACATTTCCATTGATTTTTTTGTTCTAGATTTTGTTGTTCTAGACATTCCTGTAGAACATCCCGTTCCAATCATACTTGGAAGACATTTCCTTGCAAATTCGGGTTGCATGGTGGATTGCAAGAATGCCACTCTCTTTCAACATTGGCGAGGAGAATATAGAGTTCCATCTAGCTGCAATGATTAGAGGGCCATCCATTGGAGAGGATATTTTCAACACTTATGATGAAGAAGAATCAAGGGAAGAGGTAAGCTCTATCTTACTCAAAGATCCGCTTGAAAAAGTGATAAGCTTGAGCATTGTTGGAGAAGGAGTAGAAGAGGATTGTAACATTGAAATCCGAGCGCTAAGGACGTTGGAGGAAGACCCCAAGGCGAAGTTTGAAGTGCTAGAGGAAGCTACGGAAAAAGCTGAAATAATCGCCCCCCACAGGAAAATCGGCCGATTTTCTCCATTAATTTAATTAAATCACCCGACTTTTTTCATGCCGATTGTGAAATCGACCAATATTTACCCAACAGGGTCGATTTCCTGATACTTTGCAAACTTCTTCGAAATCAAATGCAAGCGTTCTTGGATGCAATGACATACCTCCCTCAACTTCAGAAGCACCTCCAATCACTTTGTTTGGTCAAAGCTCATCAACCAAAGAGCCTCCTACCTTGGAGTATAAACCTTTTCCTTCAGACTTAAGGTACGCATTTGTAGGACCAAACTCTACATATCAGGTCATAGTTAGTGCAAATTTAACTGAAGACGAACTTAATTGGTTAATGCATGAATTAAGACTGCATAGAAAAGCTTTATGATACAAAATAGATGATCTTGTTGGTTAAGCCTTCTTTACGCATGCATAAGATTTGATGGAAGATAATCACAAGCCTTCACGAGAACCTCAAAAACGGTTAAATCCGATCATGAAAGAGGTTGTGAAGAAGGAAAAATATTAAGTTACTTGATGTAGGCATTATCTTTCCGATTTCTGATAGAAAATGGGTGAGCTCCGTCCATGTAGTTCCAAAGAAGGGAGGAATGGCCATTGTAACTAACAAAAATAACGAGCTCATTCCTACAAGAATAGTAACGGGATGGAGGATGTGCATCGACTATAGAAAGTTGAACGTTGCAACGAGGAAGGATCACTTCCCTCTTCCTTTCATCGATCAAATGCTTGAAAGATTGGCGCAACACTCACCTTTTGCTATTTGGATGTGTATAGCGGTTTCTTTTAAATCCTCATCCATCCCGATGATCAAGAGAAGACTACATTCAAGTTCCCTTGGTGTACGTTTGCTTATAGGAGGATGCCTTTCGGACTTTGCAATGCACCGGCCACCTTTCAAATTAAGGTTCATGATGGCCATCTTCTCCGAATACATAAAGAACATCATGGAGATTTTTATGGATAACTTTTCAGTTTCATGGGTCTTCTTTTGCTGATTGTCTAGCTAACCTTTCTCTAGTTTTACAAATATGTGAAGACATTAACCTTGTCTTAAATTGAGAGAAGTGTCACTTTATGGTTAGCGAAGGTATTGTTTTAGGTCACATGATATCCAACCGCGGCATCAAAGTACATAGAGCGAAGATTGAGACCATTGAGAGGCTACCTCCACCATCTTCGGTAAAGGGGGTAAGAAGCTTTTTAGGTAATGCAGGTTTCAATAGGAGATTCATTAAAGACTTTTCTAAGATTTCTAAACCATTGACTAACCTACTACTGAAAGACGTGGTTTTTGAGTTTTCAAAGGATTATCTAGATGCATTTTACAGGATTAAGGAAGCCTTGATATCCACTACTGCCATTCAGCTGCCGGATTGGAATCTCCCTTTTGAGATCATGTGCGATGCAAGCGATGTAGCCGTATGAGTTGTGCTTGGACAAAAGAAGGATGGATGCACTTATGCCATCTATTATGATAGAAAGATGCTAGATGATGCCCAACTAAACTACACTACAACGGAAAAGGAGTTATTAGCGGTGGTCTACGCCTTCGAGAAGTTCCGATCTTACCTTGTGGGAGCAAAAGTAATTGTCTACACCAATCACGCAACAATCCGCTATGTTCGCTCTCAAACGTGTGTATGGTGAACGATATAGCTTTAAAATTTTAACCTAAAATATAAGCGTAAAACAATATACGAACCCGCAGTGTACGGATCAATTGTAATAATGGCAAATACTCTAGGGTCGAACACAGGGACTATGGTGAAACAAAGATCGGTAATTCAGGTTGTCAATCATAAACAAGCAACAAAACAAAGATATCAAAGATGATGTAATAACCAGGTAAATAAAATGCGGATTCTAGAGATTAAAGCATCCAGTTGTGGTTCCGACTCAAGATCTCAAAGGATAACGTGGACAAAGTTGAGGTTTGCAAAGGGAAGGTGTTTCTAAGGTGGGAATAGATCATCGGGTAAGTCTCACTACTCACTATCCCAAACCAAAGATCCTCTCACCGGGAAAGTCTCAAGGTACTAAGGAAAGGAACTATAATCTCAAACCAACATACCACCCAAGGGGATAGAATCAACCTTTACAGGGTAAGTTTCAAGCTAACTCTCAAAGATGGGATGAAGGCACACTCAAACCCCAATAAAGGATAAACCTTTATTACCTACACTCATGATCTTGGGTATACAAACAAAAGAATCACCGGGTAAGTCTCATCCTAGGCTTGCGTTGAACCAGGAAAGGTATAACAAGGATATGATTTGGCAAACTGAAACCTCAACCCAGATAAGGATCAGGAAAGGTCTCGCCTCGCTCATTTCATGTTCCATCTCGGTCGAGATGTTCCACGACTGACCGAAGTGTTCGTCGGTTAAGGTAAAGGCTCGAGCTTTCAGGGTCCACTGGGGTAAATGCTCATTCTTTCATCGTCTTTCCCACAAACCTTCAGCCAATCACCCTAGAATCGCTAAAGAACTTAGCCAACAATCATCATGATAACAATAATCAAATATATAAGAAAGGAATCAATATTCAAACAAGAAAACCTTAACACAAAGGTCTCAATAATTCAATCAAATAATCAAACAAACAATCAAACAACGTTCTTTAATCACAATCAGAATGACAACAAATCAATCCAAACTAAGAAAATCTTACAACTTCCTTCAAAGCCTTCAACCTTCCTTCAAAACTAAATTCCTTCAACTTCCTTCAACCTTCCAAACTTTCTTCTACTTGCCTTCTGATCTGGAGATACACAGCTCCGAGATATCTAATCTCCAAAAAATACACCTCTTTATATAGGAGAATCCTTCCTAAGATAATATATCTTTAAAAGCAATTTTCTTCCTTAGAATATCTTCCAATCTTCCAAATAAATCAGCCAAAAAGATATGCTTCCATCCAGAAAATCCATCCTAAAATATAGGAAATTCATTTGCCAAAAATAGAAGATCTCAGCCAAAAATAAAGATCTCGTTGCCGGTGGATTATTCGCCTCGGTCCAGCCCATCCCGAAGATCACCTCGGTCGAGGTGATACTATGGCCACCCGAGGTGAATCTCATTTACGTGTAAATATCTCTAATCTGATCCAAAATCAATGTTCCATCCAACTTCCATGCTTCCTGAGCCTTTCTCGTAGCTCCTCAATGCTCCATAATGTAGCTCTAATGACCCCTTAGCTTCCTTAGCTCCATATCGTTCCAAAACGTGCTATTTTCCCTACAATCACAATGAAACTAGGTGTAGACCTCGATTCTTGCAAAGGTAAACAAAACAACATATCGATCAAAGAATATGCATCTATACATGTAGATTTATGAAGATAAAACATCCAAACCAATCCCAAAACATCGACTATAATACACGCTATCACGCTACTTGCTCACAAAGAAAGATGCGAAACCACGGCTTATTAGATGGATCCTCCTTCAATAGGAGTTCGACTTAGAGATCCGTGTTAAGAAAGGATCCGAGAACTCGGTGGCGGACCATCTAAGCCGACTTCCTCCTATATCAAGCAAGAACGAGGATATGCCCATAGATGATTCCTTCCCGGACGAACAACTTGTTCGCCACTTAGCGTGCGTGCAAATAAGCTTTAATTATAAAACTAGAAATCAATCAAGCAAACCCGCAGTGTACGGATCGATATAGTTAAGCAAGAATTCTAGAGTATCGAACACAGGGATTTGGGGGGTTAAATCCAGTTAATAATCGTCAAGCAAGTAAATGTATGAGCTTTTGTAAATATTGGGAAAACAACAATCCTAAAGATCCAGGAATCCAGCTGTGGCTATCGATTCAAGATACACTAAAAATATAAGGACAGAGTTAAGGTATGCAAAGGTATACGAATGTAAGGCAATGTACGGTGAAGTTCCAAGACCTTATATGATTCACCTAAAGGCACTCTCTATAAAGGTTGTTGAGGCTTCAGTATAGAAAGATTCTAAAGGTAAATATTAACGTCAAATACCCAAACTTGTAATCCAAGGATCAAGACTAACTAAACCGATTAAGGTTGTGACACTCGAAATCGGGGTAGAGGTTGTTGAGGCTTCACTACCACCTAGAAAAGGCAAGCCAAGACTAAGTTAAAGCAAATCTTTAACTTTGGATTAAATAAAAGCAAAGTTCGTAACTGACACAAAATTACGGGCAGTTCTTGAGTTCCACGGCCGTGGAAGCTCAAGAACAGACCGTGGATTAGGTTCGTCGGCGATTCTCTCTAACTCTCAGGGTCCAATCTGTTTACGATCGATCTATCATCATCTAAGCCACAACTATCAACCCTTCACCTTAGAATTGCTAAAGGGTTTTAGCCAACAACAGTCATATTGATATCAAATTTAAGGTTTAAAAGAATGAAAGATGAAAACTTCCGAAAACCTTCAATAACCTTCAAACCAATCTCAAATACACCAATATCAATGATAATGCAACTCAGATTTGGGATAAACACAAACAAGTAACTAATCTAGATAAGAACGAAGAACGGGATGTCAATCCGTCTTCTAATCAAACCTAAAAATAAAGTATGAAATATCCTTACGAACAATCTCCCAAATCTTCACTCTTTCTCCAACTTTTTGTCGCGGAATAGCAATCTCCACACGTCCCACTTGAAACCCTAGGCACGTGCAATAAGCGTAGGCAAAGTCTAAGCGAAGGTGTCGGAATCTCTCTTCTTCCGTCCTTTTATAGGGTAAGATAAAATATGAGCCCGGCCCATTGCGTAAAAGATCATGGCTTCAAAGTGTGCGTTAAAAGATCGTCAGAATCACAGTTATCCAAGATTCCACGTCCGTGGTTTAGAGCGTGGTTTAGAGCGTGGAAACTCATCACGGTTTGTCACAACTCTCCACGTCCGTGTAAGTTGCTGGAATGATCCACGCTTGTCTTGCCAAAGTTCCACGGCCGTGGAATAGAACGTGGAACCTAGTACGGCCGTATTTTAGAGCGTGGAATAAATGTAGCTCGTAATTCTCCTTAGTCTCGTGCTATTCTTCAAGTTAGCACCTTCCTTAGCTCCTAGTGATGTCCTCAATCCTTGGACATGCTCAATCTAACTCCATTCTCCCTTGATTCGTTCGGTTTTAGCTCTTAATTGCCTATAATCAACACAAAGCTTATGTAGACCTCTATATCGACAAAATAGATAAACTAACTCACAAATGCTTCAATGCTTTATCAATGAATACCAATATAGATGAAATACACTTAGAAAGCGTGCCTAAAATATCACAATATTTCATGCTAACAAATAACCCCATACTTGCCACTTGCTTGTCCCTAAGCAAGGTCTTTCAAAAGCTTTAAAACTCAAGTTAGGATGAAATATGTGTACCTTCTCAAAGTAAAACTTATTTTAGATGAATGTGCTTTATAATCAATAGATCATTCTCAAATCTTGCTTCATTCGCTTATGAGACTTTCATACACATAATCAAAGAGTAAAGAGTAAAGAAAGCTCATGAATTGATCAAACTTCCATGTAAACACCATAACCTTCAAACATTATCAAAATCAATCATAAGAAACTTCAATTTAGATCACCAAGTCATATAACATTCTTTTGATCTTAAGGACTTTCAAACAAGGTCTAGAATGCGGAAAGGGAAGGAAAACTTTAAGGAATGTGGTGCATGAATCCGGGAAAGTGGATAACTACTCTTTTCTTTTTCTCTTGCGGTTTCCGTAACACTTTCAACTTAGAGCTTCACTCTCTTCTTTTCATTTTTCGACTTTACTTTTGGAGTTATGGATAGAGGTGCACAAAAACCGAAGCCTAGGAGATTGGCGTTTCTTATTTTTACGAGATGCCTCAAACCCTTAGCGCACATACCATAATCCGCTAGGAATATCGCTCAATCCGACTTTGGCAAGACACAAACACCCGGCTATGTGAATGGTGCCGAGTTACTCATCATCATGATTGACTTCCCCAAACCTATAATTTCTTTCTATTCTTTTGAATGCAAAATATTGCTTTCATGGCCCTCCCACATCAAACATGCCTTTTTCATTCAACTCCTCCAAATTCCCGGATAGGTAAAGGAGGTCATTATTTCAATGAGGGGCTAAATGATCAAAGAAAGAAGAAAGAAAATCGAATTGCCTTAATCATCTCAAAAGAAGCATAAGAACTTTTCATGTGATTTCAACCTTGGTTTCTCAACATGATTTAAGTAACATTCATCACATTATGAAATTTGCAAAAGAGGAATAATCAACTCTTTCAATTTCTTTTCAATTCACTATTTGTTTAAGCATGCGATTGTCATCAAAACTCAATTCACAAGTGGTGATTATCATAGAAATCATCTCTATCTTTAGAAGCACAAAATTTTCAAAATTTTTCAATTTTTATGGGTTTTTCAAAAGCTTTTTCATGCAATGCAAAAATGAAACGTGTAGCAATAGAATGAAACATGCAAGATAGTCTCGATAAAGCATACAAAGTGAGTAAGAGTTATTACAACTATTAGTCACACCCCACCCCATACTTGGAACAAACATTATCCCTAATGTTCAAAAAGAAAAAGAAGAAAAGAAAGAAAGAAAAAGAACTCACAAAATGGTGGTGGAGCGGCTAAACTGTCGATCATCAATCATCTCACTGCGGTGGAGGCGGTGGTGGAAACGGAGAGAAGCTGGGATCATAGTATCGCCCGAACTGCTGGCGGTAAACGTCTTTCATCATGTGGTCCAAATCATCAGCTCGTGCATCTCTAGCATCAGCACGAATCTCCAAAGCTCCAACCCTGTCGGAAAGGTCGGTAGCCCACTGTGGCAGCTGCTCGTACTAATCAGGCGGCTGGCTGTACCACGCCGGTGCATCTGAAGGTGCTGGTGCTGGTGGTGGCTGTGCATGCCAAGGTGGTGGAGCTCCCATCCAATCCGGCTGCGTCCTATACCAAGCAGGAGGATCTGCCATCCAAGTCGGCTTCTCGCTCACACTAGCACGGTGAGAGGAAGAGCCAGATGCTCTAGCTGGGCGGGGAGAACGTCTAGGCATGTCGGGAACTGCATCCGGCTGATCCGGGAATGTACTAAAGTCCTGATCAGCTCCTCCTCCTCCCTCATAATCATCTCCTCCTCTCATCTCCTCCTCCTCTATAACTGGTGGTGGTGGAACGTAAGGAGGGGCTACCAATCTGTTCGCATGCATGGCAACGAACGTCGCCTTCCAGTTATGGCGTCCAACCATAATGGAATACTCGGGGAGCCACTCTATACCTCTTCCGGTCCTACTCTCCCATGACATAGCAGCATATGGTGGACCTCTATGGGTGGGGAAGATGAGGCCTCTAGTCATAAGGGCCTGAAGTCCTAGGGGTCTAGCAGCAATACGTGTACAAGCCGAGAAATCAACCCCTAACTGTCTAGCTAGGTGGGTCACCATCCCACCATATCCAATGTTGCCAGCCCTCTTATTCTTTAGCTTGCTCATGGTAGCAGCTAAGAGGGTGGCGCAGTCAGCTGGCCTGCCAAACATGCTGTAGAGCAGGATTAACTCATCCGTCTTGATCTTCTGAGGTGTCTCCGTCCTAGGGAAGAGACACTCAGAAAGCACTCTATGAGCTATCTTCAAGGCTAGATGGTAGATCAATCTAGCCTTGGTATCAACAGGCTGCCAGCGGTCCTCGCTGGCATAGATCATAGCGATCTCCTCCCAGAAATCCTTGGCGTACACGCCACTGGGGAAACGACCATTGAAGGTCTCCTGGAACCCAAAGAAGGCTCCGAACTCTCTAATCGAAAAATCATAGTTTCTTTCCATCAGCCAGAAAGAAACTGTCCTGTCAACATGGCTATGCTTAAAGGAAACTACAAACTCCCTCGTAATCTCCTCATAAGCATCTTCCCGAATAGCGGAGAAGATGACTAAGCCGGCTCTATCTAAAAGCCATGTAAGGTCTCCTATCACATGCAAAGGTGCTAGCTCCTTAAGCAGCAAGTATCACGGTCCTATGACCGTCCTCTCCTCTATCCTCTCTAAGGCGTCTAAATGATCCTCATGAATAGTAGGGATCCTAGGGGGAGGTGGTGATGGTGATGAAGGAGGTGAAGAAGATGAAGGGGCTGGTGCTCTAGAAGAGGAAGAGGGGTTGCCCTTCCTCTTTTTGTTCTTATCAATGTCCTTGTTCTTATCCTTGTTCCTACCGGACACTCTCCTTACAAAATCCATACTCTGTCAGAAACCACGGTTTGTTCTTGGATTTCCACGGCCGTGGAACGTACAATGACCGTGGTTTCTCTCGCAAATTCTCAAAACTCAGCAACAATTCACCAAACTCATCAGCAATCAGTCCTAGACTAATTTCCTTCCAATTTCAATCAGTTCTCCTAAAAATTCTATAAAAAACAAAGCCGAATCGACAAAGAGAGAGAAAGAACCAAAAACCTAGGTTTTCGGATTTTGTAATCCGAATTGTGGCTTCTCCGGTGATTTGCCGCTTGAATTGTTGCTTGGATCTTGTAGGTGATTGGATTTGCTTCAGTTTTGGTCAAAGAATCGTCGAAAACGATTAACGTATGAGGATTTGAGAGGAGGGGCGTGGAATCGGCGTTCTTGGCGTGGTTTTGGGTGTTTGTATTGTGTTTTGTGAAGAAACGTGGTTTATATAGTGGCCGTAAAAATTTTTGAAAATCAAGGTCTATCGGGGGGTTCCACGGCCGTGAAATTGTACGGAACCGTGGTTTTGGTGATTTTTCTCAGGCTTTTGAAAATTACGGTCACTGTAGCTGTCACGGCCGTGGTTTAGGCCGTGGAACTCTCTGTAATGCTCCAAAGTCCAAGTTTCGTCAATTTTGTTCAAACTTTCTCTTCCCCTTTCCTTTTTCACTGTTCCTACATCTAAAAACACGAACATACCGGAAGGTATCGAGGGCAAAACAAAGTAAAACGTCTAAACTAAACTAATCTATGAATCAAAGACAAAAACGTAAGTGCAATACCTTGGGTTGCCTCCCAAGAAGCGCTTTGTTTAAGGTCCGTAGCTAGACCAAATTCGCACTTATTCGAGTGCGGTGGGCGCGAACTCTTCAGCTTGGAGTTCCGGTGTATACTTCTTGAGTCGTTGACCGTTCACCTTAAAGCTTCTGCCCGTTTCACCCCATACTTTAACTGCACCATGGGAAAAAATACGTTTGATTAGAAAAGGTCCGGTCCAACGAGATTTAAGCTTACCTGGAAAGAGACGAAGCCTTGAATTGAAGAGGAGAACTTGATCTCCTTCTTTGAAGTCCTTTGGAATGATATGCTTATCATGCCAACACTTTGCTCTTTCTTTGTAAATCTTGGCGTTTTCGTAAGCGTTCAAGCGAAGTTCCTCAAGCTCATTTAGGTCCAAGAGATGCTTCTCTCCCGCTTCCTTTATGCTGAAGTTCAACCACTTGATTGCCTAAAACGCCTTGTGCTCCAACTCTACTGGTAAGTGACAAGACTTCCCATACACAAGGTTGTATGGTGTAGTTCCGATGGGAGTCTTATATGCAGTCCGGTACGCCCACAATGCATCATCTAGCTTCAAGGACCAATCCTTCCTTGTCCTTGAAACCGTCTTCTCTAGGATTCCTTTGATCTCCTGGTTTGAGATCTCAACTTGTCCACTAGTTTGTGGATGATAAGGGGTGGCGATCTTGTGAGTCACCCCATACTTAGCTAAGAGAGCTTCAAAGCGCCGGGCAATGAAGTGAGAGCCTCCATCACTAATGATGGTCCGTGGTGTCCCAAATCGTGGGAAGATGGTCTTGTTAAAGAACTTAACCACTACCATGACATCATTGGTGGGAGAGGCAATCGCTTCAACCCATCTTGAAACATAATCAACCGCTAAAAGTATGTATTGGTTACCACAAGATGATGGGAACGGTTCCATGAAGTCTACTCCCCAAACGTCAAAGATCTCCACCTCTTGGATGTTGTTGAGAGGCATCTCATTCCTTCTAGAGATATTTCCTGTTCTTTGACAAGTATCGCAGCAGGAAACAAAGGTTTGCACATCTTTAAATAGAGTAGGCCAAAAGAATCCAGATTGCAATACCTTAGCGCTAGTCTTGTTCGAACTAGCGTGTCCTCCACAAGGTAGTGAATGACAATGGCGGATGACACTTTGCATCTCATCTTCCTGCATACATCGCCGAATAATGCCATCCGGACCTCTCTTAAAGAGGAGAGGTTCATTCCAAAAATATTCCCGAACATCCTTAAAGAACTTCTTTCTTTGTGCGTAGGATAGTCCGGGCGGTATTTCCTGACAAACCAAATAGTTAACAAAATCAGCAAACCATGGTTCGTTACCTTTGGAGATTACATCGATGCACTCCTCTATAATGTGTAAATGCTCGTCCGGGAAGGAGTCATCTATAGCTAAGTGGTCGTCCTCTAGATGTGTTAGGCGACTCAAATGATCTGCAACAAAATTTTCCGAACCCTTCTTGTCGCGGATCTCTAGATCGAATTCTTGTAGGAGAAGAATCCATCTAATTAGCCTTGACTTCGCATCCTTCTTTGCAAGGAGGTACCGGATCGCAGCATGATCCGTGTATACAATCACCTTTGCACCTACAAGATAAGAGCGAAATTTGTCAATTGCATAAACAATGGCTAAAAATTCCTTTTCCGTAGTGGCGTAGTTGAGCTGCGCTTCATCTAGCGTCTTGCTAGCGTAGTATATGGCATGGGTTCGCCCTTCCTTTCTTTGTCCAAGAACAGCTCCTATAGCTACGTCACTTGCGTCACACATAACCTCAAAGGGAAGATTCCAATCTGGAGGTTGGATAATAGGGGCTGAAATTAGAGCTTCCCGAATCATGTTAAACGCATCTAAGCATTCCTGCGAAAAATCAAAAACTGCATCCTTCATCAATAGATTAGTTAGCGGCTTTGATATTCTAGAGAAATCCTTTATGAAACGCCTATAAAATCCAGCATGTCCTAGAAAACTTCTTATCCCTTTCACCGAAGTTGGGGGAGGAAGCTTTTCTATTGTCTCTATTTTAGCTTTATCCACCTCAATCCCTCTACTAGAGATTAAGTGTCCTAATACAATGCCTTCCTTCACCATGAATTGACACTTCTCCCAATTAAGAACTAGGTTAGTGTCTTCACACCTTTGTAACACAAGAGCAAGGTTAGAAAGACAATTGTCAAAAGAGGAACCATAAACGGAGAAGTCATCCATAAAAACCTCCATGATTTCCTCTATGTATTCTGAGAAGATGGCCATCATGCACCGTTGAAAGGTGGCTGGGGCATTGCAAAGCCCAAACGGCATCCTCCTATAGGCAAACGTACCCCACGGGCACGTGATGTGGTCTTCTCTTGATCATCCGGGTGTATCGGAATCTGAAAGAAACCACTATAACCGTCAAGATAGCAAAAGTGCGAATATTGTGCTAACCTTTCAAGCAATTGATCGATGAAGGGTAGTGGGAAGTGATCCTTCCTCGTCGCGTTGTTTAGCTTGTGGTAGTTTATGCACATCCGCCATCCTGTTACGGTTCGGGTAGGAATGAGTTCGTTATTCTTGTTGGTGATGACCGTCATTCCTCCCTTCTTCGGAACTACTTGTACGGGACTCACCCACTTGCTATCGGAGATAGGATAGATGATACCTGCATCAAGCAATTTAAGAATTTCCTTCTTGACAACCTCCTTCATGGTCGGATTTAACCGCCTTTGAGGTTGTCGCGAAGTCCTAAAGTCCTCTTCCATTAAGATTTTATGCATGCATAGGGAAGGTTTGATTCCTACTAAGTCCTCTATAGTATATCCTAAAGCTTTCCTATGTTTCCTAAGGACAACCATGAGCTTACTATGTTCATCTATGCTTAAATCGGAACTAACAATTACTGGAAGGGTAGAATTAGGTCCAAGAAATGCGTACCTTAGATGAGTAGGAAGTGGTTTCAATTCCATGACCATCGGAGTCTCCAATGGTTCTTGAGGAGCTTCCGATGCCTCCTTAGAAGTATCTTCGGAATCACCCAAAATTACGGCCTCTCTGCATCCTCCACGGCCGTGATTTTGGGCGTGGAAAATGTTTACGGTTGTTCTGTTCTCTCCACGACCGTGTAACCCTCTGGAGTGCTCCACGCTTTTGTTGGTGAAATCTACGGCCGTGGAATATAGTGTATGACCGTGGATCCGTACGTTCTCTGCCTCGTCGTGGAGTTTCTCAAACTCCTCTTCACACACTTCTTCTTGTGCTTCTAAGGCTTCAATTGCCTCATTGCACTCCTCTTCTTCCCCTATATCCATTAGACTCATAGTAATAACCTTTTGCAAAGGATCTTTGAAGAGAATAGCACTTACCTCCTCTCTAGACAACCCTTCTTCATCTTGAATATTGAATATATCCTCATCAAAGATGGTTCCTTCACCAAGGTGGAAAGAACGAACTCTAATTTCTCTTCTCCTATGTCAAAGGCAAGTCTAGCATTCTTGCAATCGACTATGCAGCCGGATGTTGCAAGAAACGGTCTTCCGAGAATGATCGGGACCGGACTATCTGCAGGAATGTCAAGCACAACAAAATCTATAGGAACATAGAATTTACTTAGCTTGACCGGGACGTCTTCAACAATACCGACGGGACGAGTTATGGAACAGTCCGCCATGTACAACGTCATCTTCACCGGTTTGGGATCACCTAAACCGATCTTCCTACATAATGCAAGTGGGATGATCCTCACACTTGCTCCCAAGTCACATAATGCATCGTATGTGACATCTTCCACTCCTATGGGAATACAAAATGACCCCGGATCCTTTAGCTTTGGGGGCATCTTCTCTTTCATGGTTTTGTTGAGATCCGAAGAATCCGAACTCAGCTTAACCTCTCCAAAATCCTCTAGCTTTCTCTTGTTGGAGAGGATTTCCTTTAAGAACTTACCATAAGCCGGCATACCTACAATAGCATCAATGAAAGGTATATTAATATGCAGTTTGCTCATGAGTTCTATAAACTTACCGAATTGCTTGTCTAGACGCGCTCTTGCTCTAGATTGCGGGAACGGTAGGGGAGGTTTGTAAGCTGGAGGAGGAACGTAGACATCTTCATTCTCCTTTCCCTTTTCTTTCTCTTTCTCAACGGGGACTTCTACAAACTTAGGCTGCGGGTCGGTAGTTGTTACCCCGCTCCTAGTTGTGATTGCCATCACCCTTCCTTTGGGGTTGTCCTCCGTCTTTCCTGGAAGTTTCCCTTGATTCCTAGGAACTTCCTCCGCATGGCTGAACATTTGGTTTTCTAAAACCTTTTGGGCTTTATCAACCTTAGTAATGTGATCATCAACCTTGATGATGCGAGTTCCAACCCTTGAAGCTTGCCCAAAATTGTTTCCAACATGGGATCGGGCTTCTCTTTCCCCGAAGTGCTTCCACCATTAGACGTTTGCCCCTGGCTTTTAAAAGGAGTGGAAGAGGAGGAAGGTGGAGTTAGTGAATTTCCTGAATTAGAAGGATAAGAATTACCGGAATTTTGTTGATTGGAGCGCCAATTGTTGTTGTTTGAACCCCTATTGTTGTTCCAATTGTTGTTCCGGTTGTTGTTCCAATTATTCCGGTTGTTGTTCCGATTGTTGCGATTGGTATTCTCATTACTGTTGTGGTTATTGTTGTTTCCTAAATAACCCACATCTTGCTCCCTATGCTTCAAAAAATTGGTTTTGATGGCTTCCTTCAACTCTTTAATCTCCGTATTGAGAGAAAAGATTTGAGTTTGAGCTGCTTGTGATAGCTTTGCTCCTTGATCTACATGATTCGCCTCCGCTTTCCGATGAGAATACTTCTCTATAACTCGCGCTTGCTTCTCAATGAAGTCCCAACCGTCATCTTCCCTCATGTCCATGAAAGTACCACATGAAAGGGATTGGAGCTTGAATTGTGTCTCCACATCCAGCCCCTTATAATATATCTCCAATAGTGCAAGTTTGAATATGCCATGATGAGGGCAATCCAATAGCAAGTCTTGAAATCTTTCCCAAGATTGAAACAAACTTTCGTTAGATCTCATAGAAAATGCATTAATCTTACCTCTTAGCTCCGCCGTTTTGGATGGCGGAAAGAACTTAGTGAGGAATTCCGAAGAAAGATCCTCCCATTTATCAAGCTTCCCACTTGGAAGAGCTTGATACCAAGACAATGCTTTCCCCTTCAAGGAGAAGAAGAAAGGCTTGAGTTTGTAGCTGTTGGTAGTTGCGTTCTTCGGCTTCATTGTCTCCATCATAATCTCAAAGTTTTGTAGATGTTGGTGTGGAGATTCATCACTTGTTCCACCAAATTGATTTTGGCGAACAATGGTAATAACTTGAGGGTTGAAGCTAAACCCTTGTGCATCGTCAACATCAAAGTTCACACCTAAACGGCGTGGTTGCTGCATTGGATCCATCCTTTCGCCAAGAGTTCTTGGCTCCTCTTCTACACGTTCGACCCTCGCATTCCTAGGTGGAACACGGCGATTTGCAGCTGGCCGTGGATAGAATGGATTCACATTGATCGTTGGATCAATTTCCTCTAGTGGTGGCATGAAGGAGTTGCTATCCTCATTGGATGAGTTAGCTCTAACCGATCTTCCCGGTCTCCTCCTTTTCTTTTTCTCTTTGAGGTTGTTTATTTCCAGCCTCATTTGGAACATCATGTCCTTTAGATCATCAACCTTCATTTGATGACGATCCGTTTCTTCCCTACGAGTCTTCTCACTCCATTGGAGTTGAGCTTCCTTTTCCGCTAACTCCGATTGGAGATCACGTTCTCTTTCTTCAGCCATTTTTCTTTCCTTACGCTTTCTCCCCAAAGTCCTCTCAAGCTCTTGATCAAGAGGTAAGAGGTCTTCGTTATTCCTAGACCTGCGCATACACTTGAAAAGATATCAAATAACAAGGGAGAAGCTCCCAAGCTTGACAACCGATAACCGAATTCGGCCTAGACCAAATCCCCGGCAACGGCGCCAAAAACTTGTTCGCCACTTAGCGTGCGTGCAAATAAGCTTTAATTATAAAACTAGAAATCAAGCAAGCGAACCCGCAGTGTACGGATCGATATAGTTAAGCAAGAATTTCAGAGTATCGAACACAGGGATTTGGGGTGTAATAGCTAGGATTTCCGAATTCTAATTAATGTTGATTAACTTAATCGTTGATAGTAATTGACATATAACTCGCGAAGATTTCGCAAGTGATGAGTAAGAGTCCCACCGTTATGTTCCTGGTGTAATTTTGAACGTTTGGGGAAATTTTTACTTTTTTCCCCGGGTAATTATTTTTACCCGCCGGTGTTATTTGGAGCATTTGGGAGCTCCAATTAATAATAATGCAGTTGAGAGAAATGATCAGGACATCGGATATGTCCTAGATATGAAATAACATGGAGAGGCAAAACGGCCAAAAGAGTCGCTATTTCGTTTCTTAACGGCTAAGAAAGACGGCTTAGGAATACACGTTTTCCGAGGCAGTTGTCGAATAATTATCCCTACAATATTCCAGATTTAATGTTCCAATCTCGAGAAGTTTGGAGAAAGAGGTTCGACCCGCCTTTGGATCGGTTAAAGGATAATTATCGACTTTACTAAAGGATAATTATCGACTTTACTAAAGGATAATTATCGTCTTCACTATAAATAGCGGAAAATCCTTTATTAATTCGTTTCCTTTCACGTTTCCTCGTAAAAGCTCTGATTTCTCTCAACCTTCAAACTCAGATCTACTCTCCGTTTCTAATCCGATTTCAATTCCGGTTGAGTTTCTGGATTCCTCTCTTCATTCTCTTCATATCGGTACCGAGTTTTTGCATTTCCGAGTATATGGAGGGCTGGTCGAGCATATATGTCACCAGGACGGTTCCGTCGCTCAGATTCCAGTGAATTTGATGTTGTCCATGCGTAGCCTGTGTCGCTGTGTTTCCGAATCTTCTTTCAGATTGTCAATCGGGTTAGTAACGAATAAGTTATGAATTTATTCGTTTTCCGTACTGCGATTTGGCCTAAATTGAATTTAGGCTTGTCAAAATGGATAATTAGAAATTCCATTATGGTCGTTATATTATTCTGGTAATTATGGATAGTTTGTTTGATGAAATCTGATGACAGGTGGGTTTAGAAATTGCTTGCGGGCAAAACGTTATTCTGGCGAAATCTAATTAATTAATTTAAGGTTAATTAATTAAATTAGGATTAGAATTGAGATTGAGGAATGTTGATTAGATACTACCTTGAGATTTGAGGAATTGTGATTTATGTTGAGATATTGAGGTTTAGTTGGTTGTGAGGCTCATAGATTGAGTATGATCCTTATGGATCCCTTTGGGTCTAGGTGTGACCCCTTTGATGCATAGAGGTTGATATATCTTTTTATGCCTTGTTATTAGGCAGTGTCCCTCTCAGGATTGGAGGTTGATCGTGGTTGTGATTGTACGAGGTTGAGGTAAGTCCGTAGGACTTACTTAGCTACCATCCCTATATTGGGTGTTTGCATGAGTGGTGTGTGCTTTATATGTTTGCTATGATAGCATGAGTTGTCGTTTTTATCGACCTATGTTCTATTGACTGCCCCACTGCGTGGCTGTGATAACCTTTCCCTTTCATCCCGCCGTGGAGTCTGGGAGGTTCTCTGATGTCGGGCCAGACTGGTTTACAGGAAGGGCGCAATCCACTCCCATAGGGTACACGGATTGTGTGACCGATACTCGTACAGCTGGACATTGTACTCAGAGGCGGGGATGTATCGGTCCTCGTGTCACATACTTTCATCTATCTATATATATATATACGGTTTTTAAGTGAATGGTTATTATATAAAGATAATAAATGGGTAAATGTGTGATAGCATGCTGATGTGTTTATCTTTCATGATTGTGCATGTGCTTATGCATTACCTCATATATGTATGGTTAGCTAACGGTTTCATACCGTGTTGTAGATGTTTACAGGTTAGGCGCTACTGGGTGATCTGCCAGGGTGACAGGCCGAGGACTCTCGTACATTAGGTGGTTGGTTTTGGGGTTGGTTATGTTTTCCCTCCTGCGTGAGGATGATGTCTTGTTTTCCCCCCTGTGTGAGGATGTCGTTTCATACTCGGCTATGTTATTGTTTACCTTTGGTTATACGATTTATACGGTTTTATGTATTTGTTTTTATATCTGTCAGTGCCATGTTGTAAGGTCCAGTGAACTTGTTGTTAGGCTAGGGTCAGGATCCATTGTGAGATCCTAACCCTATGTGACATCCCGAGTCCCGCGGAATCGGGGTGTTACAGAGTTGGTATCAGAGCCCAGGTTGACAACAACGGCACTTGCTACCTGCAATGAGGTTTGATAGGTAAAATAAATAAAGCCCACACGGGATCTGACGTTTTCGAAGGTTTTGGTTTTAAGTGTGGTTTTGGGATAGAATGTACGAGAAGTCGTCACCTCTGTCATGGATCTCTGCAGCGTAGATATGTATATATATCTGTGTGTACTATGGATTATATGGATGTATTATATACATATCGATACCTATGGCATATATATAGCCTTATAAGATTAGGTGCGTATATCCTACAGATGACTCAGACTAGAGTAGTATCTGTAGTGGGATGAGGTAGGGGTACACCCCCTCTTCCTCCAGTAGTGATAGGTCAGGGACCAGTTTCCGCTGTTGTATCGCCTATGGAAGAGAACGAGTTTGAAGAGGCTGATCGTGTCTCCACGAGTAGATCCGAGTTTCAAGAATATATGTAACAAGTATATGAAGCGGTGATAGCGGGTAGATCGACACCGGATTTACCAACAATTGTGAGATCAACTGAAGTTTCTGGATTAAAGAAGATGCAACGGATTGAATCAGTTAGTGGAGAAGCAAAGATGATGAATGGTGAACCAAGTCAGATACCAGGACAACCAAGTGGTCCCTTGGCCATGAAGACGACTGGCACGGAACTATAGTGTTTTAATTACGGGAAGTTTGGACACCGGCGAGTTGTGGGCCCAAAGGCGCCCATAGTATGCTTTACGTGTGGTTAAGTAGGGCATAGAGCGAAGTTTTGTCAACAGGGCAAGGCGTTGCCTTTACAAGTTCCCTTCAAGAGTGAGATCATTCTAGGTGGACGATGAAGGTCGAGTTACCCTTCAATTGCACAGGTTGCAAGAATGAGACAATTATGTTACAATTGTGGCTATTCAGATCATTTGCGTTCTGAGTGCCCTTTGGCACCGATAGCTTGTTTCATCTGTGGTGAACTAGGCCATCTGACCCCTTTCTGTCAACAAGGTAGTGTTTCTTCCCAGCAAGACCTTCCTCTTTCCGGTGTTGAAAGAGTGGAAGTGGAGGCTATAGTGAGGACCTCAGTGATACTTGAGGAGCATAGATCCGAGATCGAGTAATGATATGTAGTGGAGCTACGGGAGTTAGCTGTTACAGGTACCATTCTCGTTAATGGTTTACCTAGTGGAGTTTTGTTTGTTATGAGTGCTATGCACTTCTTGTCTTCCGGTGCATGCGTTAATGGTTGATCTTTGATATATAGTAGAAGGTGGACTTTCCTTTACAGGATTACCAGCTAGGGGTCTGAGGTACCCGCGAGATATGTGGTTGTTCTCTTATTCCGGGACTTGTGTATGGCTTGTAGACTTCTTTGTCATGCCGTAGGTGCATGAGGAAGTTATTATGTGTATGGATTGGATGAATAGATATCATGCGATGTTAGATATTAATAGTAAGGCTATTATAGTCTTTACTGAGATGGTAAAATAATAGAGGTCTTCTAAGGTTAAGACCTTTGAAGAAACTGGTTTGTCATCAGGACTGTACGAGCAGCGAACTGATAGAAGAGGGATATGTCGCCTTCTAGTGTTATACCATGAAGGAGTGAGATAGTCCAACAATGGAAGGTATTCCAGTTGTTTATGAGTTTATAGACGTGTTATTGAACCGTCTAGTTGCCACCTCAACGGAGTGTGGACATTGTTATCGAGTTGAAGTATCATACAAGATTGAATGGGAAAGCCACACTATATGGTGCTTGTTGAGATATTGTACTGATAACTTGAAAAGTTGACTGAAACGGGCTTCTTTTACCCTAGTGGGTTCCATGTTCCGTATTAACGACCTGATGAGTTAGCTTCAAGAAGCAATTGTGTTTCCAAGATTCCTTTGTGCTCAAGATATCCCTAGTCATGGATGAGAGAGCAACATGTGTATGAGATAACATCCCATACCCGTTATGGACACTACGAGTTTGTAGTGATGTCATTTGGGTTGACGAATGTTTTAGTAGTTTTTATGGAGTTGATGAACAGTATCTTCATCGACTTTCTTGATTAGTTGGTGGTGGACTTCATTGATGACATGTCAGCATACTCTCATAGCAGAGAATAGTAGACCGATCGTTTGAGGACCGTTCTGTAGATTTCGAGAGATAGAGGGTTGTATGCTACGCTCTCTAAGTGTAAGTTGAGATGCCAGTGGTAGCCTTTTTAGCCCATGTTGTCTCTACTAGTGGGATCATGGTTGACCTGGCGAGAATTAAGTATGTTTTAACATGGGAGATACTGATGAACATTAAGGAATACGTTGTTTTTTCGGCTCAGCCAATTGCTACCAATGCTTTGACGAAGGATTTTATATGATTACGTATTCATTTGCGAGTCTTTTGAGAAGACCACCATAACTACGTGATGAAAGCAGTGTGTCTATGTTCTGAAGAGTTGAGGAGGCATTTGACCGCTGCTTCCATTCTGTTGTAGTTAGAAGATTTTTGGGATCCCGTGATTTACGGTGATACATCCCAGCTAAGTCTGAGATGTGTATTACTACAGAGGAGTAGGGTTATTGATATGTGTGTTTACAGCTGAGAACATATGATGAGAACTACCCGACTCATGATTTAGAGTTAGTAGTGGTAGTTCAAGCCTGTAAGTTTTGAAGACCTTACCGGTGTGATCTTCATGTCAGATTTCTATAGATCATAGAAATCTGAAGTATATTTTATACAACAGGGGTTGAATAACCGCCAATGTTAAGAGCTTAAGTTGATCAAGCTTTGACTTGAAGATTCCATATCATTAAGAGAAGTTGAACGTTTTCGCCGATAACTTGAATGGAAAGACGCTCCAAGAGAAGATGATTGTGAGACTGATAGTTCAGCCTCAGCTTCATAGAGATCTAGCTTGGCTAGAGTTGGACAATCAGTTCCTTGATGAGGATACCCAGTTATACCTCAGAGGTTCTAACTGGTCCGTTGGATGAGGTCCAATAGAAGCAGGAGACTTGCCCGGTCTTGACAAGGTTTAGAGCAAGGATGTCTCGTACTGAGGAACCATAGTTCTCCATGGGAGTAGATGGATTGATGAAGAGTCATGACCGCTTTTGTGTATCTGCTGATGTAGATGGAGACAGAGAATATTACGGTATACCCATTGTACGCCTTATTCAGTACATTCAGGTACGAGTAAGATGTACCACGAGATGAGAAGATTATATTATATGAAGCCGATATAACCAGATTTGTGATATAGTGTGTGACATGTCAGCAGGTTCAGATAGAGTATTTCCGATCTAGAGATAAGCCCCACCCACTACCAGTGCAGTATTAGAATTTGGGAGGACATCTCTATGGACTTTATTATGGGATTGTGACCCAGTAGAAGATTGATGTTATTTGGATTGTTGGTAACAGATTAATGAAACCGGCACGTTTCATTTCTATCAGAAGGACATGGCAAGTGAATGAATTGGCTGAGGAGTACACTAGACAGATAGTGAGACTCCATGGTATACCGAGAATGATCATTTCTGATCGAGATGGATGTTTTTACTTTGAGATTTTAGTCAGCAGATTCAGACTGCTTTGGGGACGAGTCTGTACCTCATGACTACACTTCACCCCCTGACAGATGGTCAGTTAGAGAGGATCATCTAGATCTTAAAGATCTATTATAAGTTGTAAGTCGAATGGGAAACGTGGATGGTTATATTACCTTCCATTAATGAGTTTATTATATAACAATGAAGGACGTGCATCTTTCTGGGATGGCCCTATGAGGCAATATATATAGACATAGATGTCGTATATCCTTATGCTAGAAGTGATCTAGCAGTAGTAGTAGAAATAACACATGACCAGACTCAGGATTTTATAGTTCAAGTAACGATGATTAAAGGAAGAGTGTTGGCTCTACATAGTCGCCAGATTGTGTGTGTAGACAAGAGGTGTTAACCTCTAAAGTTCAAGTGAGAGTTCATGTCCGGCTGGAGGTATCTCAGCTGTGAGACGTTTGTTGTGTATTATGGAAAGGGGAGCTGAGTTTCCAATATGTCGGTTACTTGAGATCTTGATCAGTTTTGTGAAGGCAACATGATGTTTAGATTTCACTCTGAAGTTGGTGGATGTTCACCCAGTGTTCATGTGTCTCAACTGAGGAAGTATATACCAGGTTGGAAACACGTTGTGAGTTATAATGATCTAGTGGTTAAGTTGAACCACATCGTTGTTAAGCATCTGATTACATTCTTGGAATGAGATATGAAATGCTTGCATTTGAAAGACATTCCCATATTGAGGATATGATGGTCAAGATGAAGACCTGAAGAGGCTATGTGAGAGACTGAGGATAGTGTCCTGAGGAACTATTCAGAGTATATGTTGGGAACTTGGGACAGACCCATTTGTGGGAGCACGAGTAGATCTTAGTGCTATCTTGATGAATGTTGTGCTTATGTGCTTATATGCCTTGATGTGTTATTTCATGCTAGTTGTGATGTATTTATGATTTTAGTAGATCTTGATGTGCTAGCATGATGTATCCTATAGCTGGAGATGATTACTTCCTCCACGTTATGATTATATTTATAGCTGGAGATGGTTCTTTCCTCCATGTTATTTGAGTGGGATTAGGATTCAGCTGGAGATGGTTCTTTCCTCCATGCTACCTTGATGGACATAGTTCAGTGGAGATGTGATTCCTCCATGCGATATATATGTTTATGGGTTGGCTAGAGATGTATTTCTTCTATGCCTGTGATATGTTTTGACTAGAGATGTGCTTCCTCTATGCCTGTGATATGTTTTGACTAGAGATGTGCTTCCTCTATGCCTTGTGATATGGTATGGCGAGAGACGTGATTCATCTACGCCTTTGGGTAGCGTTATGGCCCTGTTTCTTGGAGATGATGATTCCTCCATGTTTATACTTGAGGTTATAGATTTTTATAGGTTGTGATCTTTTGAACGGAGATGTGATACCTCCGATAGAAAGAGTGAGAATTATACCTCGGCGTATAGGTCCGAGAGGAATTGGGAATTGTTCAAGTTTCGAGACGAAACTTTTTTTTAAGGGGTGTGTGATGTAATAGCTAGGATTTCCGAATTCTAATTAATGTTGATTAACTTAATCGTTGATAGTAATTGACATATAACTCGCGAAGATTTCGCAAGTGATGAGTAAGAGTTCCACCGTTATGTTCCTGGTGTAATTTTGAACGTTTGGGGAAATTTTTACTTTTTTCCCCGGGTAATTATTTTTACCCTCCGGTGTTATTTGGAGCATTTGGGAGCTCAATTAATAATAATGCAGTTGAGAGAAATGATTAGGACATCGGATATGTCCTAGATATGAAATAACATGGAGAGGTAAAACGGCCAAAAGAGTCGCTATTTTGTTTCTTAACGGCTAAGAAAGACGGCTTAGGAATACACGTTTTCCGAGGCAGTTGTCGAATAATTATCCCTACAATATTCCAGATTTAATGTTCCAATCTCGAGAAGTTTGGAGAAAGAGGTTCGACCCGCCTTTGGATCGGTTAAAGGATAATTATCGACTTTACTAAAGGATAATTATCGACTTTACTAAAGGATAATTATCGTCTTCACTATAAATAGCGGAAAATCCTTTATTAATTCGTTTCCTTTCACGTTTCCTCGTAAAAGCTCTGATTTCTCTCAACCTTCAAACTCAGATCTACTCTCCGTTTCTAATCCGATTTCAATTCCGTTTGAGTTTCTGGATTCCTCTCTTCATTCTCTTCATATCGGTACCGAGTTTTTGCATTTCCGAGTATATGGAGGGCTGGTCGAGCATATATGTCACCAGCACGGTTCCGTCGCTCAGATTCCGGTGAATTTGATGTTGTCCATGCGTAGCCTGCGTCGATGTGTTTCCGAATCTTCTTTCAGATCGTCAATCGGGTTAGTAACGAATAAGTTATGAATTTATTCGTTTTCCGTACTGCGATTTGGCCTAAATTGAATTTAGGCTTGTCAAAATGGATAATTAGAAATTCCATTATGGTCGTTATATTATTCTGGTAATTATGGATAGTTTGTTTGATGAAATCTGATGACAGGTGGGTTTAGAAATTGCCTGCGGGCAAAACGTTATTCTGGCGAAATCTAATTAATTAATTTAAGGTTAATTAATTAAATTAGGATTAGAATTGAGATTGAGGAATGTTGATTAGATACTACCTTGAGATTTGAGGAATTCTGAGTTATGTTGAGATATTGAGGTTTAGTTGGTTGTGAGGCTCATAGATTGAGTATGATCCTTATGGATCCCTTTGGGTCTAGGTGTGACCCCTTTGATGAATAGAGGTTGATATATCTCTTTATGCCTTGTTATTAGGCAGTGTCCCTCTCAGGATTGGAGGTTGATCGTGGTTGTGATTGTACGAGGTTGAGGTAAGTCCGTAGGACTTACTTAGCTACCATCCCTATATTGGGTGTTTGCATGAGTGGTGTGTGCTTTATATGTTTGCTATGATAGCATGAGTTGTCGTTTTTATCGACCTATGTTCTATTGACTGCCCCACTGCGTGACTGTGATAACCTTTCCCTTTCATCCCGCCGTGGAGTCTGGGAGGTTCTCTGATGTCGGGCCAGACTGGTTTACAGGAAGGGCGCAATCCACTCCCATAGGGTACACGGATTGTGTGACCGATACTCGTACAGCTGGACATTGTACTCAGAGGCGGGGATGTATCGGTCCTCGTGTCACATACTTTCATCTATCTATATATATATATATACGGTTTTTGAGTGAATGGTTATTATATAAAAATAATAAATGGGTAAATGTGTGATAGCATGCTGATGTGTTTATCTTTCATGATTGTGCTTGTGCTTATGCATTACCTCATATATGTATGTGTTCGCCCCTAAAGGTGTGTGCAAATAAGTTTTAAATTTATAAAACTAGAATCAAGCAGCGAACCCGCAGTGTACGGATCGACGTAGCTAAGCAAGAATTCCAGAGTATCGAACACAGGGATTTGGGTGGGAACAAATTCGATTGCAGATTATCAAGCGAGTAAATATGAGAGTTTTGCAAATATTGGGAAAACAACAATCCTAAAGATCCAAGTATCCAGCTGTGGCAATCGATTCAAGATATACTTAATGATATAAAGACAGAGTTGAGATATGCAAAGGTATACTAATGTAAGATAATCGTACGGTGAAGTTCCAAAAACCTTATGTAACTCACCTACAAGGCACTCTCTATACAGGTTGTTGAGGCTCAATATATATAGAAAGATTCTAAAGATGAGAATTTATGTCAAATACCCAAACTTGTAACCCAAAGATCAAGACTAACTTAACCGATTGAGGTTGTGACACTCACAATCGAGGTAGAGGTTGTTGAGGCTTCACTACCACCTAGAAAAGACAAGTTTAAACTAAGTTAAAGCAAATCTTTAACTTTGGATTGAAGTAAAAGCAAGTTCGTAGACTTAAGGGAAATCACGGTTAGTTCTTGAGGTTCCACGGCCGTGGACTCAAGAACAGGCCGTAATTTAGGGTTTGTCGGCGATTCTCTCTAACTCTCAGGGTCTAATCTGTTTGCGATCGATCTATCATCATCTAAGCCACAACTACCAACCCTTCACCTTAGAATCGTTAAGGGTTTTTAGCCAATAACAATCATGTTGATATCAATTCAAGAATTAAAAGATAAAAAGATGAAAACTTTCAAGAACTTTCAATAATCTTCAAACCAATCTCAAAGTCACAATCAAGAACGAGTGTTGTCAAAAGATTCACAATAAAGTAAACAATCACAACCTTAGGAAAGAAGAGAAAACGGGATGTCAATCCGTTTCCCAAATTAAACCTAAACAAGAAGAGAGATCTTCTTGCAAAATCTTCCAAAAGCTTCGATCTTCTGCCAATCCGAAGATCTCAACAGCAATCTCCACCAAAAGTGCGAGATTAGGGCAATTCCCAGATGCGAACTTCAATCTCCAATGAGATAATCAATGCTTCCAAGCGAAGGCCAAACGGCGTTGAAATTCTCTAAGCGGAGATGAACGATCCTAAGCGTTGATTGCCAAAATTCCCTTCTAAGCCAAGGTGGCGGGTGTAAGCGGCGATGACGGAATCTTGCTTCGTCCGTCTTTTTATAGGGCAAGATAAAATATCAGCCCGGCCCAATCTTCAAAAGATCGTGGCTTCAAAGTGTGGCGAAAAGATTCGCCAAGATCACGATCGTGGAAGTTTCCACGACCGTAATTTAGGGCGTGGATTAGGTCACGGTTTGTACCATATATTCCACGGCCGTAATAGTTACTGGAATGCATCACGCCTCTCTTGCAAGGTTCCACGGCCGTGGAACTAAACGTGGTTTGTAGTACGGCCGTATTTTAGAGCGTGGTTTAGGGCAAGAACGTGATTCTTCCCTAGCCTCGTGCATTCCTCAAGCTAAAACTCCAATTTGCTTCCTAAGAATGTCCTCAATCCATGGACATATCAAATCAACTCTCCTTTGCTCGATTCCGTTCGGAAATAGCTCCAAATCACCTATAATCAACATAGAACTAGTGTAGACATCCATATCGACAATATAGGTAATACTAGCTCACATATGCACAAAGTTCAATCAAAGACTATCAATATGAATCAAATACGTTTAGAAAACGTGTCTAAAATATCACAATATTTCATGCTAACAAATAACCCCATACTTAACACTTGCTTGTCCCTAAGCAAGGTCTTTCAAAAAGCTTTAAACAAGAGTTAGGATGAAATATGTGTACCTTCTTTTTGGGTGAATGTGACTTCTAAAGAATAGATCATTCTCAAACCTTGCTTCAATCGTTCATCAAACTTTCACACACTCAATTAAAGAGTAAAAAGCAAAGAAAATTCATGAACCAATTTAACTTCTAAACAAGCATTATAACCTTCAAACATTATCAAAATCAATCACAAGAAACTTCAATTTAGATCACCAAGTCATATAACATTCTTTTGATCTTAAGGACTTTCAAAGAAAAGGTCTAGAATACGGAAGGGAAGGGAAAACTTTAAGGGAAAGTGGTGCATAAATCCGGGAAAGTGGACAACTACCTTCTTCTTCTTATGCGGTTCCCGCAACACTTCACTTAGAGCTTCGCTCTCTTCTTTTCATTTTTCGACTTTACTTTTGGAGTTATGGATAGAGGTGCACAAAAACCGAAGCCTAGGAGATTGGCGTTTCTCAATTTTTCAAGAGATGCCTCAAACCCTTAGCGCACATACCATAATCCGCTAGGAATATCGCTCAATCCGACTTTGGCAAGACACAAACACCCGGCTATGTGAATGGTGCCGAGTTACTCATCGTCATGATTGACTTCCCTAAACCTACAATTTCTTTCTATTCATTTGATTGCAAATAATTGCTCTCATGGCCCTCCCACATCAAACATGCCTTTTTCATTCACTTCTCCAAATTCCCGGATAGGTAAAGGAGGCTAATATTTCAATGAGGAGCTACATGATCAAAGAAAGAAGAAAGAAAGTATCGAATTGCCTTAATCATTTCAACAAGAAGTATAGGAACTTATAGCGTGATTTCAACTTCAATTTCCTAGCATGATTTAGGTAACATAATCACATTATGAAACTTGCAAAAGAGGTATAATTCATTCATTCAAATTCTTTTCAATTCACAATCCTTTTAAGCATGCGATTGTCATCAAACTCAATTCACAAGTAGTGATTATCATGGAAATCATCTCAATTCATTAGAAGCTCAAAATTTTCAAAATTTTTCAATTTTTATGGGTTTTTCAAGTTATTTTTCATGCAATGCAATAAGGAAACGTGCAACACATAATGAACATGCAATGATAGTCTCAAATGAAAGCGAACATAGTAAGTAGAGTTATTACAAACTTTTTAGTACATCCCACCCCATACTTAGGACGAACATTGTCCCTAATGTTCAGAAGAAAGAAAGAAAAGAAAGAAAAGAAAAAGAAACTCACAAAGTGGTGGCGGGAATGTCTAAAACGAACGGTCATGCATCGAATCACTGCGGCGCCGGCGGAGGCGGGAATGGGGAGAAGCTGGAGTCGTAGTGCCGCCCAAACTGCTGGCGGTAGACGTCCCTCATCATGTGGTCGAGGTCGTCGAGGCGTCCGTCTCTAGCGTCGGCCCGGATCTCCAACGCTCCAACTCTCTCTGAAAGTCCGGTAGCCCAATCCGGCATCTGCTCGTACCATCCCGGGGCGTGACTGTACCATGCTGGGGCGTCGGATGGTGCTGGTGCTGGTGGTGGTGCTACTGGCTGCTCCGTGGACCAAGGAGGGGGAACGCCATACCATGTGGGAGGTGTGGTCATCCACGTGGGCCTCTCACTCACGCTAGCGCGGCGAGATGACGAGCCTGAGGCTCTAGCTGGACGTGGAGAGCGTCTAGGTACATCTGGGGCCGCCTCTGGCTGGTCCGGAAACGTGCCAAACTCCTGCTCCGCTCCTCCTCCACTCTCAAACTGATCTCCCATATCCTCCTCCTCGACAACCGTTGGTGGGACGTAAGGGGGAGCTACTATCCTGTTCGCATGCATCGCAGCGAACGTCTCCTTCCAATTATGGCGTCCCGCCATAATGGAATACTCCGGCAGCCACTCTATACCCCTGCCTGTCCTAGTCTGATTCCTTCCAGTCTCTTTCAGTTCTTCCTAAAAATCTATAGCAAAAACGAACCAAATTGGCGAGAATCAAGAAGAAAGAATAAACCTCTTTTTCGGATTGAAAAATCCGAAATGCGTGTTTGTTGATGGATTTCCGTTCGATTCGTCGCTTGGATATTGTTTGTGGTTGAATTTGCTGCAGTTTAGGAAGAAGAATCGTTAGAAACGATTAAGAAACGAGGATTTTGAGGAGGTCGTGGATTTTCGGCAATTAGGTCGTGGAAAGAGGGATTTTTGGGATGAGTTTGTGAAGAACGTGGCTTATATAGTTGCAGGCAAAATTTTTGAAAATCACGGTCTGTCGGGGTGTTCCACGGCCGTGGAAGTGTACGGAACCGTGGTTTTGGTGATTTTTCAAAGGCTTTTGGAAATTACGGCCACTGTAGCTATGACGACCGTGATTTAGACCGTGGAACTTTCTGTAAAGCTTCAAAGTCCAAGTTTCGTCACTCCTCTTCAACATTATCTCCTCTTTTCCTTTTCCATTGATCCTACAACCAAAAACACGAACATACCGGAAGAAATCGAGGCAAAAACAAAGCAAAAACGTTTATTCTAAGCTAAACTATGAATCGAAAACAAAAACAAAAATGCAATACCTTGGGTTGCCTCCCAAGAAGCGCTTTGTTTAAGGTCCGTAGCTAGACCAATCTCGCACTTATTCGAGTGCGGTAGGCGCAAACTCCTCAGCTTGGAGTTCCGGCGTATACTTCTTGAGTCGTTGGCCGTTCACCTTAAAACTTCCGCTCGCTTCACCCCATACTTCAACTGCACCATGGGGGAAAATACGCTTAATTAGAAAAGGTCCAATCCAACGGGATTTAAGCTTACCTGGAAAGAGGCGAAGTCTTGAATTGAAGAGGAGAACTTGATCTCCTTCTTTGAAGTCCTTTGGAATGATATGCTTATCATGCCAACGCTTTGCTCTTTCCTTGTAGATCTTGGCGTTTTCATAGGCGTTCAAGCGAAGTTCATCCAGCTTATTGATGTCTAGGAGACGCTTCTCTCCCGCTTCCTTCATGCCGAAATTCAGCCACTTGATAGCCCAAAACGCTTTGTGCTCCAGCTCCACCGGCAAGTGACAAGACTTCCCATACACAAGGTTGTATGGTGTGGTTCCTATGAGAGTCTTGTACGCAGTCCGGTACGCCCATAATGCATCATCTAGCTTCAAGGACCAATCCTTCCTAGTCCTTGAAACCGTCTTCTCTAGAATTCCTTTGATCTCCCTATTTGAGATCTCAACTTGTCCACTAGTTTGTGGATGATAAGGGGTAGCGATCTTGTGAGTAACCCCATACTTAGCTAGAAGAGCTTCAAAGCGACGGGCTATGAAGTGAGAACCTCCATCACTAATGATCGTCCTTGGTGTTCCAAATCGCGGAAAGATGGTCTTGTTGAAGAACTTAACCACCACCATGGCATCATTTGTGGGAGAGGCAATTGCTTCCACCCATCTAGAAACATAGTCTACCGCCAATAGTATGTATTGGTTTCCACAAGAAGATGGGAATGGTCCCATGAAATCAACTCCCCAAACGTCGAAAATCTCCACCTCTTGGATGTTGTTGAGGGGCATCTCGTTCCTTCTAGAAATATTGCCTGTTCTTTGACAAGCATCGCAGCAAGAAACAAAGGATTGCACATCTCTAAATAAAGTAGGCCAATAGAATCCAGATTGCAATACCTTTGCGCTAGTCTTGTTCGAACTAGCGTGTCCTCCACAAGGTAGTGAATGACAATGGCGGATGACACTTTGCATCTCATCTTCCGGCACACATCGCCGGATGATGCCATCCGGACCTCTCTTAAAGAGGAGAGGCTCGTTCCAATAGTATTCCCGGACGTCCTTAAAGAACTTCTTCCTTTGTGCGTAGGATAGTCCGGATGGTATCTCCTGGCAAACCAAATAGTTAACAAAATCAGCAAACCACGGTTCGTTACCTTTGGAGATCACGTTGATGCACTCCTCTATGATGTGTAAGTGTTCGTCTGGAAAGGAGTAATCAATGGGTAGATGGTCGTCCCCTAGATGTGTTAGACGACTCAAATGATCCGCAACAGAATTTTCTGAACCTTTCTTGTCGCGGATCTCAAGATCGAATTCTTGTAGGAGAAGAATCCATCTAATTAGCCTTGGCTTCGCATCTTTCTTCGCAAGGAGGTACCGGATCGCAGCATGATCCGTGTAGACAATCACCTTTGCACCTACAAGATAAGAGCGAAACTTGTCAATAGCGTAGACAATGGCTAGAAACTCTTTCTCTGTAGTGGCGTAGTTGAGCTGCGCTTCGTCTAGCGTCTTGCTAGCATAGTATATGGCATGGGTTCGCCCTTCCTTTCGTTGTCCAAGAACAGCTCCAATTGCTACGTCACTAGCATCGCACATAATCTCGAAGGGGAGAGTCCAATCCGGAGGTTGGATAATAGGTGCTGAAATTAGAGCTTGGCGAATGGTGTTAAACGCATCCAAACATTCCTGCGAAAACTCAAAAACCGCATCCTTCATCAATAGATTAGTGAGAGGTTTTGATATCTTAGAAAAGTCCTTAATGAAACGTCTATAAAATCCAGCATGTCCTAGGAAACTTCTTATCCCTTTCACCGAAATTGGGGGAGGAAGTTTCTCTATGGTCTCTATCTTAGCCTTGTCTACCTCTATCCCTCTACTAGAGACTAAGTGACCTAATACGATTCCTTCCTTAACCATGAATTGACACTTCTCCCAATTAAGAACTAGGTTAGTGTCTTCACATCTTTGCAAAACAAGAGAAAGGTTAGAAAGGCAATCGTTAAAAGAGGAACCGTATACAGAGAAGTCGTCCATGAAGACTTCCATGATTTCCTCTACGTATTCGGAGAAGATGGCCATCATGCACCGTTGAAAGGTGGCTGGGGCGTTGCAAAGCCCGAACGGCATTCTCCTATAGGCGAACGTACCCCAAGGGCACGTGAATGTGGTCTTCTCTTGATCATCCGGATGTATCGGAATCTGAAAGAAACCACTATAACCGTCAAGGTAGCAAAAATGTGAATGTTGTGCTAACTTTTCAAGCATTTGATCGATGAATGGCAATGGAAAGTGATCCTTCCGCGTTGCATTGTTGAGCTTGCGGTAGTCTATGCATATTCGCCATCCAGTCACGGTTCGGGTAGGAATGAGTTCGTTGTTCTTGTTGGTGATGACCGTCATTCCTCCCTTCTTCGGAACTACTTGAACTGGACTCACCCACTTGCTATCGGAGATAAGATAGATGATACCTGCATCAAGAAGTTTAAGAATTTCCTTCTTGATAACCTCCTTCATGGTCGGATTCAACCTCCTTTGAGGTTGTCTTGAAGTTCTAAAGTCCTCCTCCATTAGTATCTTATGCATACATAGGGAGGGTTTTATTCCTACTAAGTCCTCAATAGTATAGCCTATGGCTTTTCTATGTTTCCTAAGGACAATCATGAGCTGCTCATGTTCATCTATGCTCAGTTCGGAACTAACGATAACCGGAAAGGTAGAATTAGATCCTAGAAAAGCGTACCTTAGATGAGTAGGAAGCGGTTTGAGTTCCATCACTTTCGGAGCTTCCAATGATCCTTGAGGAGCATCCGACGTTTCCTTAGAAGTTTCTAAGGGTGTTGAGTGAGTTGGAGAAGAATCAAAAGAAGTTGAAGAAGTATGCCGATCACCTTCTTCCACGGTCAGAATTATGGCCTCTTCATATGTTCCACGGCCGTGTAATCCCCTGGAATGGAGGTCGATTTTTGTTGTGAAATCCACGGTCGTGGAATACAGGGTATGACCGTGGATTCTAACATTCTCAGCCTCATCGTGGAGTTTCTCAAACTCCCCTTCATGCATCTCTTCTTGTGCTTCTAAGGCTTCAATTTCCTCTTTGCACTCTCCTTCTTCCCCTACATATGTTAGACTCATGGTAATGACTTTTTGTAAAGGATCGTTAAAGAGAATCGCACTTACGTCTTCCCTAGATAAACCCTCTTCATCTTGGACATCGTAAATATCCTCGTCGAAGATCGGCTCCTTCACTAGAGTGGAAAGAACGAATTCTACTTTCTCTTCTCCAATATCAAAAGCGAGTCTACCATTCTTGCAATCGACCATGCAGCCGGAAGTTGCAAGAAACGGTCTTCCGAGTATGATCGGGACCGGACTATCTGCAGGAATGTCAAGCACGACAAAATCAATGGGAACAAAGAATTTACCTAGCTTGACCGGGACGTCTTCTACAATACCGACGGGGCGAGTGATGGATCGATCCGCCATGTACAACGTCATCTTCACCGGTTTAGGGTCGCCTAAACCGATCTTCCTGCACAATGCAAGTGGTATGATGCTCACACTTGCTCCTAAGTCACATAAAGCGTCATATGTGACATCTCCCACTCCAATGGGAATGCAAAATGACCCCGGATCCTTCAACTTTGGGGGCATTTTCTCTTTCATGGTCTTGATGAGATCCGAAGAATCCGAACTCATCTTGACCTCACCAAAATCTTCTAGCTTCCTCTTGTTGGAGAGGAGCTCCTTCAAGAACTTGCCATAAGCCGGCATACTTACAATAGCATCAATGAAGGGTATATTAATATGCAGCTTACTCATGAGTTCTATGAACTTACCGAATTGTTTGTCTAGGCGCGCTCGCGCTCTAGATTGAGGAAATGGTAGGGGAGGTTTGTAAGCTGGAGGAGGAACATAGACATCTTCCTTCTCCTTCCCCTTTTCTTTTTCCTTCTCTACGGGGACTTCAACGAACGTAGGCTGCGGATCGGTAGTAGTCACTCTGCTCCTAGTTGTAATCGCCATCACCCTTCCCTTAGGGTTGTCCTCCGTCTTTCCTGGAAGTTTCCCTTGATTTCTAGGAACTTCCTCCGCGTGGTTGAACATTTGGTTTTCCAAAACTTTTTGAGCTTTGTCAACCTTAGAAACTTGATCATCAACCTTGATGAGGCGGTTCTCCAACCCTTGAAGCTTTCCCAAAATTGTTTCCAACATGGGATCGGGCTTCTCCTTTCCCGTATTGTTTCCTCCATTAGATGATTGCCCCTGGCTTTTCAAAGGAGTAGAGGTAGAGGAAGGTGGGGTTAGTGAATTAGAATTGGAAGGATAAGAGTTACCGGAATTTTGTTGATTGGAGCGCCAATTGTTGTTGTTTGAACCCCTATTGTTGTTCCAATTGTTGTTCCGGTTGTTGTTGTTTCCATTCCAATTGTTATTCCGGTTGTTGTTCCGGTTATTGTTGTTGTTGTTGTTGCGGTTGGTGTTATCACCGCCATTGTTGTTGCCCAAATAGCCAACATCCTTCTCTTGTTGCTTTGGGAAGTTGGTCTTGATAGCCTCCTTCAACTCCTTGATCTCATTGTTGAGGGAGAAAATCTAATTTTGAGCTTCATGTGTGAGCTTTGCTCCTTGCTCCACACGATTTCCCTCCACTTTCCGGTGGGAATACTTCTCTATGACTCTTGCTTGCTTCTCGATGAAGTCCCAAGCGTCATCTTCTCTCATGTCCATGAACGTTCCACATGAGAGGGATTGGAGGTTGAATTGCGTTCCCGCATCTAGCCCCTTGTAATAAATCTCTAGCAAGGCAAGCTTGGATATGCCATGATGAGGGCAATCCAAGAGCAAATCCTGAAACCTTTCCCAAGATTGAAACAAACTTTCGTTAGGTCTCATGGAAAAAGCATTAATCTTACCTCTAAGTTCCGCCGTTTTGGAGGGCGGGAAGAATTTGGTGAGAAACTCCGCGGAAAGGTCTTCCCACGTGTCTAGTTTCCCATTAGGAAGAGCTTGGTACCAAGACAACGCTTTCCCTTTCAAAGAGAAGAAGAAGGGTTTAAGCTTGTAGCTGTTGGTGGTAGCATTCTTCGGTTTCATCGTCTCCATCATACACTCGAAGTTTTGCAAGTGTTGGTGTGGAGATTCAGCGCTTGTACCACCAAATTGGTTTTGGCGAACAAGAGTAATAACTTGAGGGTTAAAGCTAAACCCTTGCACATCTTCAGCATCAAAATTCACGCCCAAGCGGCGTGGTTGTTGTGTTGGATCCATCCGCTGGCCAAGAGTTCTTGGCTTATTATCCACACGTTCGACCCTCACATTCTTAGGTGGAATGCGGCGATTAGCAGCTCCTTGTGGATGGAAAGGATTCATATTGATCGTGGGATGAATCTCCTCTAACGGTGGCATGGAAGAGTCACTATCATCAGCGGACGAGTGACTTCTTCTTCTAGTTCTTGATCCCCTCCTTGAGGATTTCTTGCTTCCTTTATTCTTAAGGTCGCTTAACTCTATCCTCATTTGGAACATCGCATCCTGCAGTTTGCTAACTTCAGATTGATGACGATCCATTTCATCCCGGCGGAGGTTCTCGTTCCATTGGAGTTGAGCTTCCTTCTCCGCCAACTCCGTTTGAAGATCACGTTCGTGTTCTTCGGCCATCTTCTTTTCCTTGCGCTTTTGCCTCAAGGTTTTCTCTAGCTCTTGATCAAGAGGTAAGAGATCTTCGGTGTTCCTAGACCTGCGCATGCACTCAAAGTAATATCAAATAACGAGAGCAAGCTCCCAAGCTTGACAACTGGCAACCGGATTCGGCCGAAACCAAATCCCCGGCAACGGCGCCAAAAACTTGTTCGCCCCTAAAAGTGTGTGCAAATAAGCTTTAAATTTATAAAACTAGAATCAAGCAGCGAACCCGCAGTGTACGGATCGACGTAGCTAAGCAAGAATTCCAGAGTATCGAACACAGGGATTTGGGTGGGAACAAATTCGATTGCAGATTATCAAGCGAGTAAATATGAGAGTTTTGCAAATATTGGGAAAACAACAATCCTAAAGATCCAAGTATCCAGCTGTGGCAATCGATTCAAGATATACTTAATGATATAAAGACAGAGTTGAGATATGCAAAGGTATACTAATGTAAGATAATCGTACGGTGAAGTTCCAAAAACCTTATGTAACTCACCTACAAGGCACTCTCTATACAGGTTGTTGAGGCTCAATATAGAAAGATTCTAAAGATGAGAATTTATGTCAAATACCCAAACTTGTAACCCAAAGATCAAGACTAACTTAACCGATTGAGGTTGTGACACTCACAATCGAGGTAGAGGTTGTTGAGACTTCACTACCACCTAGAAAAGACAAGTTTAAACTAAGTTAAAGCAAATCTTTAACTTTCGATTGAAGTAAAAGCAAGTTCGTAGACTTAAGGGAAATTACGGTTAGTTCTTGAGGTTCCACGGCCGTGGACTCAAGAACAGGCCGTAATTTAGGGTTTGTCGGCGATTCTCTCTAACTCTCAGGGTCTAATCTGTTTGCGATCGATCTATCATCATCTAAGCCACAACTACCAACCCTTCACCTTAGAATCGTTAAGGGTTTTTAGCCAATAACAATCATGTTGATATCAATTCAAGAATTAAAAGATAAAAAGATGAAAACTTTCAAGAACTTTCAATAATCTTCAAACCAATCTCAAAGTCACAATCAAGAACGAGTATTGTCAAAAGATTCACAATAAAGTAAACAATCACAACCTTAGGAAAGAAGAGAAAACGGGATGTCAATCCGTTTCCCAAATTAAACATAAACAAGAAGAGAGATCTTCTTGCAAAATCTTCCAAAAGCTTCGATCTTCCGCCAATCCGAAGATCTCAACAGCAATCTCCACCAAAAGTGCGAGATTAGGGCAATTCCCAGATGTGAACTTCAATCTCCAATGAGATAATCAATGCTTCCAAGCGAAGGCCAAACGGCGTTGAAATTCTCTAAGCGGAGATGAACGATCCTAAGCGTTGATTGCCAAAATTCCCTTCTAAGCCAAGGTGGTGGGTGTAAGCGGCGATGACGGAATCTTGCTTCGTCCGTCTTTTTATAGGGCAAGATAAAATATCAGCCCGGCCCAATCTTCAAAAGATCGTGGCTTCAAAGTGTGGCGAAAAGATTCGCCAAGATCACGATCGTGGAAGTTTCCACGACCGTAATTTAGGGCGTGGATTAGGTCACGGTTTGTACCATATATTCCACGGCCGTAATAGTTACTGGAATGCATCACGCCTCTCTTGCAAGGTTCCACGGCCGTGGAACTGAACGTGGTTTGTAGTACGGCCGTATTTTAGAGCGTGGTTTAGGGCAAGAACGTGATTCTTCCTTAGCCTCGTGCATTCCTCAAGCTAAAACTCCAATTTGCTTCCTAAGAATGTCCTCAATCCATGGACATATTAAATCAACTCTCCTTTGCTCGATTCCGTTCGGAAATAGCTCCAAATCACCTATAATCAACATAGAACTAGTGTAGACATCCATATCGACAATATAGGTAATACTAGCTCACATATGCACAAAGTTCAATCAAAGACTATCAATATGAATCAAATATGTTTAGAAAACGTGTCTAAAATATCACAATATTTCATGCTAACAGTATGGTTAGCTAACGGTTTCATACTGTGTTATAGATGTTTATAGGTTAGGCGCTACTGGGTGATCTGGCAGGGTGACAGGCCAAGGACTATCGTACATTAGGTGGTTAGTTTTGGGGTTGGTTATGTTTTCCCTACTGCGTGAGGATGATGTCTTGTTTTCCCCCCTGTGTGAGGATGTCGTTTCATACTCGGCTATGTTATTGTTTACCTTTGGATACGATTTATACGGTTTTATGTATTTGTTTTTATATCTGTCAGTGCCATGTTGTAAGGTCCAGTGAACTTGTTGTTAGGCTAGGGTCAGGATCCATTGTGAGATCCTAACCCTATGTGACATCCCGAGTCCCGCGGAATCGGGGTGTTACATGGGGGGTTAAATCCAGTTAATTATCGTCAAGCAAGTAAATATATGAGCTTTTGTAAATATTCGGAAAACAACAATCCTAAAGATCCAGGAATCCAGCTGTGGCTATCGATTCAAGATATACTAAAAATATAAGGACATAGTTGAGGTATGCAAAGGTATACGAATGTAAGGCAATGTACGGTGAAGTTCCAAGACCTTATATGATTCACCTAAAGGCATTCTCTATAAAGGTTGTTGAGGCTTCAGTATAGAAAGATTCTAAAGGTAAATATTAACGTCAAATACCCAAACTTGTAATCCAATGATCAAGACTAACTAAACCGATTAAGGTTGTGACACTCGAAATCGGGGTAGAGGTTGTTGAGGCTTCACTACCACCTAGAAAAGGCAAGCCAAGAGTAAGTTAAAGCAAATCTTTAACTTTGGATTAAAGTAAAAGCAAGGTTCGTTACTGACACAAAATTACGGGCAGTTCTTGAGTTCCACGGCCGTGGAAGCTCAAGAACAGACCGTGGATTAGGTTCGTCGGCGATTCTCTCTAACTCTCAGGGTCCAATCTGTTTACGATCAATCTATCATCATCTAAGCCACAACTATCAACCCTTCACCTTAGAATTGCTAAAGGGTTTTAGCCAACAACAGTCATATTGATATCAAATTCAAGGTTTAAAAGAATGAAAGATGAAAACTTCCGAAAACCTTCAATAACCTTCAACCCAATCTCAAATACACCAATATCAATGATAATGCAACTCAGATTTGGGATAAACACAAACAAGTAAATAATCTAGATAAGAACGAAGAACGGGATGTCAATCCGTCTTCTAATCAAACCTAGAAATAAAGTATGAAATCTCCTTACGAACAATCTCCCAAATCTTCACTCTTTCTCCAACTTTCTGTCGCGGAATAGCAATCTCCACACGTCCCACTTGAAACCCTAGGCACGTGCAATAAGCGTAGGCAAAGTCTAAGCGAAGGTGACGGAATCTCTCTTCTTCCGTCCTTTTATAGGGTAAGATAAAATATGAGCCCGGCCCATTGCGTAAAAGATCATGGCTTCAAAGTGTGCGTTAAAAGATCGTCAAAATCACGATTATCCAAGATTCAACGCCCGTGGTTTAGAGCGTGGAAACTCATCACGGTTTGTCACAACTCTCCACGGCCGTGTAAGTTGCTGGAATGATCCACGCTAGTCTTGCCAAAGTTCCACGGCCGTGGAATAGAACGTGGAACCTAGTACGGCCGTATTTTAGAGCGTGAAATAGATGTAGCTCGTAATTCTCCTTAGTCTCGTGCTATTCTTCAAGTTAGCACCTTCCTTAGCTCCTCGTGATGTCCTCAATCCTTGGACATGCTCAATCTAACTCCATTCTCCCTTGATTCGTTCGGTTTTAGCTCTTAATTGCCTATAATCAACACAAAGCTTATGTAGACCTCTATATCGACAAAATAGATAAACTAACTCACAAATGCTTCAATGCTTTATCAATGAATACCAATATAGATGAAATACACTTAGAAAACGTGCCTAAAATATCACAATATTTCATACTAACACAACTGCATGAGATCGAGGAATTCCTTCATCAAATCTATAGAGGTAATGAACCTTGGTACCTGATTTTGTTAATTACTTGATTTGTCAAGAAATACCTCCAAGATTGTCATATGAACAATGGAAGAAGTTCTTCAAAGACATGCAACATTACTAATGGAATGAACCTCTTCGATCCAAAAGATGTCCGGACAGGATGATTAGAAGATGCATTCCGGATAATGAAGTGAAAGCATCGTCCACCATTTCCATTTATTACCTTGTGGTGGACATGCTAGTTCCCACAAGACACGCACTAAGGTACTCTAATCCGGTTTCTTTTGGCCTACTCTATTTAAAGTGTGCAAAAATTTGTTGTCTCTTGCGATGCTTTCCAAAGAACAGGAAACATATTCAGAAGGAACGAAATGTCTCTTAACCACCTCCAAGAAGTTGAGATCTTTGACGTATGGGGAGTGGGCTTAATGGGACCCTTTCCATCTTCATGCGGAAACCTATACATACTCCTGGTTGTAGACTATGTTTCTAGATGGGTTGAAGTTATTGCTTCTCCTACTAATGATGCAACAATGGTAGTGAAGTTCTTTAATATAACGATATTCCCAAGATTTGGGACGCCCCAAATCATCATTAGTGACGGAGGAACACACTTCACAACCCGTAAGTTTGAAACTCTATTGTCAAAGTATAGGGTAACCCGCAGGATTGCTACTCCTTACCATCCTCAAACAAGCGGGCAAGTGGATATCTCAAATCGAGAAATCAAGAGCATTCTAGAAAAAACTATCTCTAGAACAAAGAAGGATTGGTGAATGAAACTAGATGATGCGCTTTGGGCATATAGGACCACTTTCAAGACTCCCATAGGCAAAACACCTTATAATCTCGTCTATAGGAAGTCTTGTCATCTTCTGGTGGAGTTAGAGCACAAGTCTTATTGGGCAATTCAAATGGCTCAACTTCGATATGAAGGATGCTGGAGAGAAACGCCTCTTGGACATCAACGAGCTAGAGGAGATCCGCTTAAACGCCTATGAGAACGCACGGATCTATAAAGAAAGAACAAAGAGGTGGCACGACAAAGCACATCATCCCCAAGGAGTTGAAAGAAGGAGATCTTGTCCTTCTCTTCAACTCTAGACTTCGGCTATTTCCAGGTAAGCTTAAATCCCGTTGGACAAAACCTTATACTATAAAACATGTATTTTCCCATGGTGCAATTGAAGTATGGGGTGAACATTACGGAAGTTTCAAGGTTAAGGGCCATAGATTGAAGAAATACACGCCGGAAGTTCTGGTTGAGGGCATTGCTCCTATTCTTATTAAATGATCATCGAGGGAGACAAGTCCAACTAGCGACCTTAAACCAAACGCTTATTGGGAGGCAACCCAAGGTACTTCTATGTCCTTTCCCCTTTTTCTTAGTTAACTTAGATTAATTTTTGTTTTTTTGTTGGTACGCTCCGGATTTTTCTTGTGTCGTTCATGACAGAAACTAGGTACCTTCTCAAAGAAGAACAATAATGGACATAAGATCGAGATTTTGATGAAGGAGGTATGAAGGAATGCACGTAGGAAGGAATGAAGGATAAAAGACACAGAAATTGACCCTCTCCAAATAAATCGGTCGATCCATACGAATTAAATTATTTAATTCAACCAATTTTTCCTATTTCGCAAGCAAGATCGACCAAAAAATCGACCCCATGGAAAAAATCGGTCGATTTTTAGTGTCTGTGGATGAAAAGGAAGAAAAATCGGGCCGATGAAAAAATCTACCCAATAAATCGGCCGATTTTCTTCAGCTTTTCGGGAGGGTATAAAATCCTCATTTCTTCATCTTCAACCTACACACTCTTCTCTCTCACACGACAAGGACAGCCGCCAGACACCGAAATCCTCAAAATCTCCGTATCTTAATCATTTTCACTCATTCTTGAGTCTAAACTGAAGCTCTCGACACGACATAGAAGATTCAAGGCACGAACAGTGCGACAAACCGCCGAATCGTCCGATTTTCAAGTTTTTCACCCTAACGAGAATTTTTTTTCCCTTAGATTCGAGAATTTGTGTGTTGTTTGGTTCAGTTTGTTGTGTTGAATATAATAGAAACAGTGTAAGGAACTTTTGGAAGCAATTGTGGACTAAGCCTTTACGGAATCGATCGATTCGTCACTGTAGTGAAAAATTCAAACTACCCCAGAAAAATCGGCCGATTTATTGTGAAGACCAACCCAATTTTCTTCAACTGAAATGGAATCTCTACGTCGATATGCACGGTCTTTGATCCCAAGGAGGGGTTCTTCCTCCCAGCCTTCCCAACCTACTCCACCACCTCCTTCTAGGCTTCCGGTAATTCAAGAAAAGCACAAGAAAAGGTACGATCGTCTCCTGATTCGCCCAATCATTCCTCCACGATATGTTGTGATAGATGAACTTGATATACTAAATGTTAGAGAGGATATAGATTGGATGATTGAAAGAACGGGATTAACTGATTTTGTTCGAATAGAGAGGATGCGTTAATGGAAATTACCTTGGAATTCTCGAGTTTATTCAAACATGACCCTAGGGAGAGAAATGTGAAATTCAGATTGCTGAACAAAAACTATGAGTATCCGATTGTTGTGTTTGGGAACATGTTTGGGTTCCTAGTTTCGTCTGCAGGTACCTTCCCTAGAGGTGTTAGTCCTAGTGGATTTTGGGAGAGTATATCCGTTGGACAAGGAGGGAATGATAGGTAGAGAGCTGGTAATTTGAAGGAGAAGATTCTCTCCTTCAAGTTGGCACACCGCATCCTTAGCGAGATAATATTCGCAAGAACAAAGACTCTGCAAAATGTTAAGGCGGATGAGTTGTATATCCTATGATGCATGACAACAGGTACCGTTCCGGATACAGCCACCATGCTAGCGGACTGTTTAGAGAAGATTAACAATAAGACATGTGGAGATATTTGTGCAAGAGGACTTGTGACCCATATTGCCAAGGCTTTGAGTTTGGATTTCTCCGCATGTACCCTAGCCGTTGAGGCTCGTCCCTTAGGACTTCAGCAATTTATTTCTCGCAGGGCTCTAGATCCGAGAGGGCGTGGCGCTCCTTATGTGGCCATTCCTTGGCTTAGGAAACCGAGAGAAATAGTGTGGAAGGGAAAGTATACCATTAGGAACCAACACTACTAGAAGGAAGGGTTTGAGTACTCCGATGATTCAAATGAGGATGTTGAGGATTATACTACAGTTGACGATGAGTTTGTAGCGACAGGTGCTACAGTTGCGGTCGAGAGTGATGTGTATGGTGTTCATGATACTAATGCCATGGACACCGATGCACCTGTGGCAGGTACAAGCAGAGTTCCGGTAGATGATGATGAGGCAACTGAGGAGGACGAGCGGCTAGTTGGGAGGAGCGAAAGGGTTTCTGGACGGCAAGGGACGCCGATGAGACCACCGAGACATTCGGTGTCACATGCACCTCGGCGCGGGAATCGGTGTAGAGTTGACTATTATGAGTTCTCCGAGCAGTTAGCCACGTTGACCAGCAGAGTTGACCAGCTAGAGGCTAGACATTCCGTATCAGAGGGGATACGGAATAACTTGTATTATCATACTTTTGGGGACTTCTATAATCCACAGGCTCCGAGATATCCACGACATCCGGCACCATCACCACCGGAGGAGTGACTGATTTGAGAGACTCGCCATTTTAACATTGTAAGTATTTTTGTCCATCTTGTACTTGATTCTTCACAATGGGGACAATGTGAGTTTTAAGTATGAGGTGAGGGTACTTGCAATAATAGTTATTACATATGTCACACGTTTCCTTTATTTGCATTGCACTTTGATTTTCGGTTTGTAATAACACTTGTCACACATTTGATTATTGCATTGCATTGCATCTATTTCAAAAAATCCAAAAAAAATTGAATAATTTTGAAAACTTTGTGCTTCTAAAACAGATATGATCTCAATGATGATAGTTGTGTATGTGAATTGACAAAAAGATGACTTGTATGTTGAGATTGAATTATGGCATATATATGTCAGTGGCCCATTGTAGGACCTTAGGGAAATGTAGCTATTGTAATAAGTTTTTTTTTTCTTTTATAAATCAATGAAACTGCACGAAGAGATAGTTACCGACTCAACTGATTATGTATGTTTACAAGTTCCTCTTGGTCGTATCGAGAGCTGTTTGAAATAAACGGGGGGAGCACTTACCTCTACTTTGCGAAAATTTAGCCTTCTCTGGTTGCCGTAATCCTATTGCCTTCAAGGTACTCACTCAATGACTTCTATCTTAAATTGTTCTTATGATTTTTGGCAGATAATCGACGACATACAAAGTTGTTATCAAGATATATGTTGTACTAACATGTGAATGTTAAGCATCTTGTTGTTGGCAGATAATTGCAACATTACAGATTTTGGAGACTAGTTGCTAATTTTAATATTTTGTTTGGATGAACATCTTTTGATGTAAACTACTTAATGATCTATTCAACTTAATATCATATTTCATATATAATGTTTGTTTGATTTAAGTAGATATGTTTGTACATACAATGTGTATCGTAAATTCATGTTTTTGTAATGAATTTTTGTACCAGAGTGTTTATAATGGGGCATAAAAGTGCTAATAATGTTTAGCGTTATTCCCTATGTAGGATTGAAGCTAAACATTAATTACTCACAGTTAATCTGTCGATGTTTTTTTCGTGTACATAACTACTAAAAAATAATGGACGAGAAATATTATCGACACTTGATAGTGTCGATAAATCCAAATAAATATTAGCGGGAACTTGATGGACACAAATATCGACGCTTTTTAGTGTTGGTAAATGCAAATAAATATTGGCATGAACTTGGCGGCACAATTCTCGACGCTTTGCAGCGTCCACTATTTTTGAATTCTTCTTGAATGTTCGAAAAAACAAGCGTCGAGACTGTGAAACCAACAACAATAAATGTCGAAAAGATCGACAACTAAAAGTATAGGTCATTCTTGTCGGTGCGAATAATTACCTACACTTTTACAAAGCGTCAAAAACTTTTTTCTTGGCGTTAGGTCAATAAAAGCTAAAAATTGCGGTTAATGATCCATTTTTCTAACAGTGATTTGTGAAGTGAAATCCATCTAATTTCTTCTGCTAAATGGTGTCCTTAGGGATGCACAAAGGTGAAGTTAAAAGTGTGGATCCGGATGGAGAGAAGACTCCACCCACCATGTTTCTTACTTGAAAGAATCCAATGGTAAAGCCAAAAAAGCATATAGATAGATAGATAGCTATGCATTGGCCCCTCACACACCAGCTGGCTTGCACAGATCACCATGCACGTACTTATTATCCACACACAATCCACATGCCAACACTACGCCATTTTGCACTGTACCAGTTCCATATCAACATTACAAAACCAAACAAAATCTTCTCTCTCCTCCGGGCATATATAGATAGCTTGTTGATCCAGCTTTTAAATTCAATAGATATTGGGAATTGAGCTGGGTTACCAAGTGTAGCAGGAAGTTGCAGAATTAATTCAAACACGTTTCCGTTTAATGTTTTCATTCAATTCAACATTCAACACCGCAATCATCGTTTTAAAATAAAATCTGTACATCTAATGGTACCAAAATTTCCCAACCCAAAATAATCACAATTGTTTTCCCTTTCAACAACTCAAGCCCTCGTACTTAACCGAAAGTGGGCGGTTAAACCCAACTTGCGAAAGCAAGTTCCCCACCACCGCCAAGTCCCTGCAGAACACTCCTTGGTACACTCTGTTATTCGAACCGCCTCCATGCTCCTGCTCCTTCTGCCTCTTCCGATGCCCCTCCGCCTGCTGTTGGGCTTCCTGAACGGCCACAACCACCTTCGCCCGCTCCTCCTCCGCCTTCGCAACTGCCGTATACCCTTTCTGAACAAGCCTATATAGCAGAACCGCTGCCATCCGAGACCGGTCTCGGGCCTCATCCCGTTCCGTCTCGCTCGAAAATTCGCACCGGTCTATAAACCCCAGAGCCCGGTCTGGTTTGTGTCTCAAAACCAGCAACAGATGTGCCCGGTCAAGCTCTGATCGGGAACACCCTCGCCGGACTCCAATCAGAGCATGGTAGTCCACAGTCCCCGTCTCTCCGCTCGCGATCCGTGCCTTGAGTCGCTGGATCTTAGCAGACACCTGGCAGAGTCGACCGGGTATTTCCCTATATGGAACTCCCGCCACGGCGGAGAAAGTCGTGGTCTTCCAAGCCGGTACGCCGGGAGTTTTTCGGTCACGGAGAATCGAGTTCAGAAGAAGCTTCGCGTGCTCCAGATCATGGACTGAATCAGTGAGGCATCCGATGAGCTCGAATAAGGAGGCGCGTGCGATCAGTGCTGATACAGACGAAGGCTCCATAGCTAGGGTTTTGTTAGCGTCTGCGATTGATTCAGCGATACGGCCAGCGGATCTGCAAGCGGCAGAGCGCTGGAGGTAGCATTCGGCGAGGAAGGCTTGGGGAGCGGGGCGGCGACCATCGAGGATCTTGGAGAAGTGACGAATGGATTCTGAGTAGAGGCCGGCATCAAAGGCGGCGATTGCGGATGTTCGGCGACGTAGAAGGTGTTTGATCTGAGCGATCATTCGGTTGATGGACTCAGATTCGGTGACTGGAGGTGGTTGCAAGTGATCCTCGGCGGTGTTGGAGGCTGTGGACAGGAGGGGGAGGTGAGAGGAGAAGCTGTCGTCTGACTGATGGTTGCTCTGACGGCGGAAGGCGGCGGAGGCAAGGCGTTTTCCGGTTTGGAGGAGAGCCAATGCGTCTTCCATAAGGCCCAGATGACCACATGCTTGACCGAGAACAATGTACCTGGGTGAATCAAGAAACGACCTATAAGATGAACTGACGAAAACACCCCTACGAATTGTTTAAATTACATCGGGCTTTGTGATGCGATGCCCATAAAGACTTTATAGAGAACAACGAAGCATAGGAAAAAGAGTGACGGTGGCGTGCTCCACAAGAACATGTTCCATTTCTCTTTCCCCAAATTCAAAAATTAAATTAAAAAATTGTTCGAAGTACCTCCATTGGCCTTCCTTGTCGCAGTTCTTAGATAATCCAGCAAGCACCTTCTTCTTCAAATCGGAAACAGAAAAGCACTTGAAACGCATGGAGTCGGCGCCGGAGTCAGAAACGGACCTGTGCAAAAGCTTAACTCGCTCCCTGAGAAGTTGCGAGGAGTTTTCCGAGGAACCGGAGGAGGAGGAATCATCCGAATCTGAAGATAAACTCATCTTGTAGCTAGGAATGTAATCCTGGAGCATATCTGCAACATCCTTGAATCTGCGGAGATAGAGGAGAGAACGAGCTTTGAGCTGGAGAGCGAGTTCGTAGCGTGGCGAGAGAGCGAGTGCTGAGTCAAGTAGGATTAGAGCAGAGTTGATGTCCTCCGGATCGCGAGTCGAGATGAGGACTTTAGCTTCTTTCACATACTTGTCGACAATCTGAAATGAAAACAATAGAATGAGATGAATGTGAAATTGAAGAGCTACATATGAAGCATAAGAGAAAGAGAGGAGGTAGAAACCTTTTTGGTAGTGAGCCACCAGGGCTTCTTCTCGGAGGAAGAAGGGAATAATGGAGAAGTTGGCATGGTTGATAATGAACCAGCAACTTTCTCTCTTTTATTCGATGGAGGGAGAGAGAGAGAGAGGAGGTGAATAGGAGGAGAGAAGTGTGAGAATAAAAGAGGTTCAAGTATGGAATTTATTTAGCTTTAAAATTTGAAATAATGGTGGGGGTGATGGACAGCTTTGACTCAGAGAAAGCTTCGATCCTTCAATATCATAGCTGGCAATCTTCAGATTCTTCTCTGCTTTCTCTCTCTAGGCCACTCTCTGTTTTTTTTACCTCTCTTTTTTATATTTACTCCTTGAAGATGTTGACCGGTTCACTTGCTAAACCCGGTTCTTCCTTTATGAAAATTTTAGCTCTAACTAAGGTCTAAATTTGGTTACCATCATTTACAATCAGTGTCACCACCGCTATAGATTCATTATTTGATTGTTAGTTATGCTATGGTATTCAATTAAGATTGGTTAGTAAGCAATTCCATAAGTAGGAAGACAAGTTAAATATATGAGATGATGTGTAACTCCCTTACTATACCATGTAGGTCAAACTTTGGGTTTGCTTTTTGTTTCACCCAAATTGATTTAATGAAGCCACATGATCATATGGGTAGCTTCGTTAGCGAAGAAGCAAGGATGGGTTTTTTTCCCTTAAAGTCTCCTCATCCTCCTTTGATAGGGCCCAAGCCAATGGAAAAGCTAGAGTGAGACGACGTCATACAGTATAGCAATAATTCCATGTCACGTTTGAGCCCCTTTGTGCCACATCACCTGCATGTACAGCTTGGAGACACGTGTCATCGGGCCCACAGGTGAGGGCAAGTGGCCCTGGCCCATTTGCAGCTGGGTTCATCAATTCCTCACACAACACAAACTATATATGTTTTTTGTTGACATTTTCACTATTTTGTTTTCCATCTTCTTGTTTTCATACGGATGGACAACAATCGGGTCTACTTCACTACTCCTCACTTGCTCTACATATATACACACACACACGTACTTGGTACTAGTTGATTTTTATAAATGTGGTCGGTCAGAACTCAGATTTAGTACGTGATTTTTAAATGACGGCCATCTCTATATATCTTCAAGTTTTGACTTTGAGATTGAATTGCGTACTCGTACGTGTATGAACAATGCAATGGAATTTCAAAGTCACAACCCCAAGGATGTAGTACTTAGCAGTGATGAGTTGATTTGTAAAAGTGAATCAAGTACGCACATGGAATGATGCATGCCCATCCCCAAAGTAGAGCTTTAATTGGGACTGCAGATTGGACCCCATCCATGCAACTAGACTTTGCTACATTTCCATAAACGGCATCTTCCATCCGTATTCATACAACAATAATACAATCTAGCAACAACTAATCAGACCCTCCTATCTATACTAACTATACATGTAACCCTTCCTTTGGATACCAAATGGCGGAGATATGGATGACATGTTCATTGGTAAAGCGTGAATCGTTAGTTACTAGAATATAAATTTTTATAAATTAATCGTTAGTGCATAAAATATAAATTAAGATGGTATTCTAATAAAAAAAAAACTTTTATCACTTTTATTGGACATAATATATTCTTGTGTATACTACTTCCTTTTATTACTTATATTCAGCATTATACTCTCCTCTAATTTAGTCAATCTATTTCTCTCTATATGTATATATGTTGTACCTTTCCTTCATGATAAAACATACTTTCACATTTCAAAGACCATCTAATTCTACATGGTATCAAGAGCAAAACTTTTAAAACTCTAAAATCCAAAATTTTTTATTCAGCCTCTACTTTTGGCCCCTATCTTCATTGTCTGAATTATCTCTTCTACTGATGCTCTATATCCAACTTCCGGTTTCTACCTTCATCCCTCAGACAACCCTGGCCAAAATATTTGTCAGCTACTTCTCAAAGGGGATGATAACTTTTCGGAATGGAAAACTGCATTGATGAATGTGTTTTCTGCCAAACGCTTAGACGGATCTATCAAAAAGCCTGCTGCTGATTCCTCTAAACTAAAATATTGGAATAGTGTAAACTCTATGCTTGTAAGTTGGATTTTTAATGCTATTGAGCCTACTCTTCGTTCTTCTATTCCTCGCAAATCTACAATCAAAGAAGTATGGGATGACATCAAACAACGGTTTGCCGTTGGTAATGGTCCCCGTCTCCTTCATCTTCGCGCATCCCTGGCTCGTTGTACTCAGAATGGAGATTCTGTTATGGTGTATATTGGACGTTTGTAGAAGATCTGGGAAGACCTCGACTCTCAATTGTCTGGACAATCTTGCATGTGTGCCTGCTCTTATGGACACGCCCTTACCAACAAGAATAATGAACGAGTTCATCAATTCCTAATCGGTCTTGATGATGCCTCGTTCACAACTCTACGATCTACCATCATCGCTCGAGATCCGTTGCCTTCATTGAACAAGATATACTCCTTAACTATTCAAGAAGAACAAGTTAAATTGATCTCTCAAGAAAAAATTCCCAAGTCCGATTCATTTGATCTTGCTGCCTACCGTGGTCTCGCTATAGACCAAAAACAAATCTGATGTGCACTCACTGTGATCGTCCTGGACATGACATTTCGATATGTTTCAAAATTGTTGGGTACCCCGATTGGTAGAACAATGGTCGCGGTGTCAGTGATCGAGTCACTAGTGCACCACCTATCGACAAAACTGTTCAAATTCCGGCTGGGCGAGGACGCGACACTACTTCAAATCTCAGACAAGGAACTGATGCATATGGAAGAGGACACAGCCAACCGGTCTCAAACGCCATTGTTGCTCACACTGCCTCAACTGCTCAATCTCTTGTCTCAAATTCCAATTGTTTGGTGCTAGGTCCAGCCATCTCTAATGATCAATAGACATCTCTATATAAGATGTTCCAAGCATATCCCAACACTTCTTCTGCTGAAACGAGTGCAGGTAAAATCTCTTCCCCTTGTATTCTCGATAGTGGAGCCTCGTTCCATATGACGGGATCCAAGGCTTTTTTTTTCATATTCATTCGGTTTCTCCTTGCCATATTAAATTACCAAATAGATCTATCTCTATTGCAAATCAAGCAGGATCTATTCAACTTCTATCAAATTTTATTCTTAACAATGTCCTCTATGTTCCCGGCTAACATTGTAATTTAATTTATATTTAATGTTTTGCTAGTGATTTCTCTTGTAGTGTCATATTTACTAAAAATTTGTGTATACTTCAGGATCACACTACGAGGATGTTGATTGGATGGGGTAATACTTGAGATGGTGTTTATTGGCTCCGATGGGTTCATCCCCAATCCACGGCTTCTTGTTTCTCTCCTATTATTGATCCTGTCCATTTATGGAATAATCGCCTCGGACATCCATCTTTTTAATATTCTTAAACATTTTTCGGATGTTTCGTCTACTAGTATTTATGTTTTAAAAATAAAACCATGTGATACATGTCACAGGGCTAAGCAAACTCGTTTTGTTTTTCCGTCTAGTCAATCTCTTGCTTGTCATATTTTTGATCTTATACATTGTGATATTTGGGGTCCTTACAGGATTTCATCCTCATGTGGTGCATCTTATTTCCTAACTAGTGTGGATGATTACTCACGGTCAACTTGGGTTTATTTAATGAAACATAAATCTGAAGTTCGCAAATTAATTCCACAGTTTTGTACTATGGCACAAACTCAATTTTCAAAACAAGTCAAAAGTCTTCGTAGCGACAACGGTACATAATTTATTGCTCTAAAACCTTATTTTCCAAATTCTGGAATTTTATTTGAAACTTCATGTGTTGCTACACTGCAACAAAATGGCCGTGTCGAACAAAAACATAGACATATTTTAAACGTAGCTAGACCTCTTTTTTTTCAAGCACATTTGCTTATTCATTTTTGGGGTGAATCTATTTTAACAACTTGTTTTCTCATTAAACGCACTCCGTCAAATTTATTAGAGGAAAAACTCCTTTACATCTTTTATTTAATAAACCACCAAATAACTCTTCTCTATGTACATTTGGTTGTTTATGTTATGCTTCTATTATTCCAAAACCTTCAAATAAATTTTCACCAAAAAGTAGAAAATGTGTATTCTTGGTTACCCTATTGGTCAAAAAGGATGAAAGGTTTATGATCTCTTAACTAAAAAATTATTTATTTCTCGTGATATTGTTTTTTTATGAAAATTTATTTCCTTATCAAAATATATTTGATTTTCGAGCAGAGGAAGGAAACCCCGTGAATGATAAATTGGTGTTGCTCTCACAAGGATCAAGATCTTCTGTCAAGATCGGGTCGAAGATCACAAATCTAGATCTTCTGTCAACGAAAAGAGACTAGTGGATGACGACAGAGGAAGGAAACTCCGTGAATGATAAATTGGTGTTGCTCTCACAAGGAAAAGGGAAGAAGAAGAAGAAGAAGAAGAAGAAGAAGAAGAAGAAGAAGAAGAAGAAGAAGAAGAAGAAAAGGTGGAAAGCACAAGAGAAGATGAGCGGTCAACAAGAATGGTGCCCGATGGAGAAAGACGAGAAGCTCGGGTCGAAGATCACAAATCTATACGGGTGTTTTCGAGCATTTCTCCTCTGGGTGGCCTCCAAGAGATCTCCAACGTCTATTACGTTGGTGCCTGAAGTACCAAGGAGAAATCCCGTTTGTCCTAGACAGATCCAACCTTTGAACAAGATGGGGCTTCATTGTCAGCTTTGAAGCCGAAAAGAACATTTATTGATGATTTCGATTCGACGATTAATTCCGATAGAGTGAGGAAACTGTATGAGTTCCTGAGATCTCTGGAGACTAATCGACCCCTAAAAACGAATAAGGAAAAATCCCTCTACTGCCCTAAGAACAAAGAACGGGTTTTGAGAGTAAATGGTTCTTCCATAGGAGCACGGTAGCAGACAGTAATCGAATTACAGAAACAACATGCTCAAATCAGATTTGAGATAGATGGAAGGCAATTTCTATGGGTAGAGAAGGCCAACAAAGTGAATACAAGCACACAACTCCATCCAAGGTGTAAGGAAAATGCTCAGGACTTCATAACTAATAGAACAAAAATGGTACTCCTAATACTGAATAATGACCAGAATGAAAGAACAATGTTGTTTTGGTTTGTAAAGGATACAAAATCCTGAGTGTAAGGGTATATTTGAAGATAGACTCCCGACTCAGTTTCTTAGAACAAGTTGTATGATTTGAATGTTATAGGAACAAACAAAAGAAGATGGTTTTTGAAATCCAGATTTCATCCTTCCAAAAATTTTGGGAGGACTTTCCTTTTTGAAGATGTTTCTCGAGGGTGACCTAAACGATTGTCTTGGAAGATGCCGTAGTCACATGCCCCTGTTGATCGTGTTGATTGTGATCGTGGTTTTGTTCGAGGTCTCCGAAGATCCTCCATCTAGGTGGGGGCAACGTCGTGGGATCCACATTTCCGCAGGAGGCATGACATCCCCTAAAATAGGTTTCTACCATCCTGCTTCCCGGCGGCGAGACACCGCGCCAGTTCATCTAGCCCGTGCCCTCTCCATGTTTTGCCAGCCTCGAGTGTTCCGCGTCTTCCAAAGGTGTAGTTGTTCCGATTTTTGGATCGTTCTCACATTTTCGGTCCTTGCCTGTGATGATTGTATTGTTTTCTTTTTGGTTTGTCTATTTGCATGACGGTTTGCCCGTTTGCCGATTGTCGGCCTCTCGATACACCAATTATCTTTGGTGTAATCGAGCCTCTTACCTTCTTGATCAAAAAAAATATATATGTATTTGATTTATCTCCAAATTTAAATACCAATACTCCAACTTCTTCCATTATTATTTTTAGATGATATAGAAAATATATCCCCAATTAATCCTACATCGCAGCTGTCCATTCCGCCTCTATCATCACAACCCTCCAATTCTATCTTATCCTCTCCTCCTCTATCTACAGACCCCTCTAACCCTAATTCCCCTAATTCTTCCGATTCTTCATCCACATTTCCAACTCCCTCTCCTATTCCTTTCCACATCCCTACAATCACATATACTGAAACTTCTTCACACGATTCTTCTGATCCCTCTTCTTCTTCTTCTTCTTCTTCTTCTTCTTCTTCTTGCCTCAACCACTAATACAACTTTCGCCGGCGATCTCCCTCCACTTTTTCCAACCTCACCGTCTACATCTCCTACCCCTCTCGATCTCTCATCTTCATCTCCCACTTCATCGTCTTCTCTCTCCCCGTCTTCCTCTTCCGCTGCTTCTATTCAAACCCCGTCTTCTCCTCTCCCACGTCGAAGCTCTCGATAACATCAACTCCCTCTTCATCTGAAAGATTATCACTATGACGCCATCCTCGTCTCGATCGCCCCTCTCCTTCAACACTCTCGTCCCTAGGTATTCTTTATCCCATTTATAATTTTGTTTCCTATTCTAATGTTTCTTCTGGTCATCTTAAGTATATTCATGCAATCCAGTCTTCTACAGAACCACGTTATGTATTTGAGGCACTCTCTGATCCTAGATGGCGTTTGGCTATGCAAGAGGAGCTTGATGCTTTTACGAGAAATCACACATGGGACATCACTGATCTTCCACCAAACAAAACATCAATTGGTTGTAAGTGGGTATTTCGTATTAATCACAAGTCCTATGGCTCTATCGAGCGCTTTAAAGCCCGATTAGTTGCTCTTGAAAATTGTCAAATTGAAGGTATATATTACTATGATACTTTTTCTCCAGTTGCTAAGCTTGTTTCTGTCAAGTTGTTCTTAGCAGTTGCATCTATAAAGAAGTGGACACTTCACCAAATGGATGTCCACAATGCCTTTCTTCACGGAGATCACCATGAAGAGGTTTATATGTCTCCTCCTCCGGGGTTTGCTCCGCCTGGTACACACAAGGTCTGTCGGCTACGCAAATCCTTGTACGGCTTTCGACAGGCCCCTCGTAACTGGTTTGCTAAACTCACTCTTGCTTTAAAATATTTTGGTTTTACTCAATCGTATGCAGATTACTCTCCGTTTTCTTTTATTCGTCGTGATCTTACACTTCATGTTCTTGTATACGTTGATGATCTTATTATTGCGGGCAACAATGGTGAGCTCATATCCCGGTTTAAACGCTGCATACACAGCTGTTTTCATATGAAAGATCTCGGTGTTCTTAAATATTTTTTGGGCCTTGAAATTACTCGCACTACTGATGGTCTTTACTTGTCTCAACGCCAATATTGTCTGTATTTACTCTCTGAGACAGGAAATCTTGCTACAAAACCAGCCGGTTTTTCTTTAGAGCAAAACCACCGGCTTTTCGACGACTCTAGCCCTCTTTACGATCAACCAGAACGATATCGTCGTCTTGTAGGTAAGTTGATCTATCTTACTATTACTCGCCCTGATCTCAGTTTCTCTATTCACCTTCTCTCGCAGTTTGTCAATGCTCATACTGTAGACCACTAGCTTGCTGTTCAACGTGTTCTGCACTACCCGAAGACATCTCCAAGTCAAGGCCTCCTCTTGTCTAGCTCCAGCAGACTTCAACTCAATGCATTCTGTGATGTAGAGTACGCCACATGTCCCATCACCCGTCGCTCCATTACTAGCTTCTTCATCATGTTGGGTCAATCTCCGGTCCCTTAGAAAACAAAGAAGCAAAACATTGTCTCCCGGTCCTCTGCAGAATCTGAATACCGCGCCATGGCCACCACCTCCTGTGAACTTATTTGGCTCACTGCTCTTTTACGTTCCCTTGGCGTCAACCTTTCCGGACCTAGCAACTTATGGTGTGACAACCAGATTGCTCTTCATATTGCCTCCAACCTTGTGTTCCATGAACGGACAAAACACATTGAAGTGGATTGTCACCTTGTACGCGATCTCGTTCAATCCGGTCAACTCTGTACACATCATATTTGATCCTCATCTCAGCTCGCTGATTTATTCACCAAAGCATTCGGACATCGTCAATTCCATCATCTACTTTCCACGTTGGGCGTTCATAATCTACACACTACAACTTGAGGTGGAATATTGAATAGAATATATTAATATGTATACTACTTACTTGTATTAGTTATATTCAGCATTATACTCTCCTCTAATTTAGTCAATCTATTTCTCTCTATATGTATATATTGTACCTTTCCTTCATAATAAAACAGACTTCACATTTCAAAGCGTATCTAATTCTACAACTTTTCATAATACTATTTTTGAATATTTTTTTTTCCAGAAAACAACAGTATAATTTTTACAATTTTAGTTTAGTTTTTTATACTACCAATTCAAAATTTTTGTACATTTATTTAACATATATTACACTATCAATTCATATTTTTTGTACTACTATCCAAAAACGTATATGGAACAAAATTTTTATTACAATTTTTATTATAATATTTGTTAGTTCAAAAATTTATGTTATTAGTTAATATAAAGTGTTATACAAGTTTAAACATTTTAGATTATTAGTTCATACTTTATTGTTTTTTAGTAGTTATGTTTTTTTTTCAATTTATAATATTATGTATTTTTAACTTTTATAATAAAATTTGTATATTATTAGTTCAAAACATTGGTTCCATTGGTTGAAACATCTATTGTCAACTAAATGTTTTTCATTGATTCGGTTTAAATGTTTCTTAATAATTACAAAAAATTATTAAATTCCATTTAACAAAAGTTTATTAAAAAAATATGATATTTAAATCTATATATTTATATATAATTTAGGCATTTTGAAATAGTAATGATATATTGTTATTCACGCACACACATATACATATATATATATATATATATATATATATATATATATATATATATATATATATATATATATATATATATATATATATAAATAATCACAAAATGACATTTAATTACAGAATTTTTTATCAACAATTTCTTTATATATACATCTATATATAATTAGATGAATAAACAAGTAATAACATAATTTTAGTAACAGATTTTTACTTAAATAAAATATGTAGTTTTATTTTATTGTTCTTTAGTTAACAAATTCAAATATGTATCACCTAAGAGATCGAATACCACGCCTCAAGGATCTGAGTCCGTAAGCCTGAACGTGCACCATATGGTCAAAGTTCCACAAGATCAAGGCGAAAATATTGGTTTAAAACGCGAGTCTCTACAAGAAAGTGATGGACATATCCACTAGAAAGAGCAGCCCACCACCACTTCCGACATTACTTCCAAACCACTTAAACCCCTCGGCCTCCCCTGCGCACTCTTGATAGAGACCCTCTATGTTTGAAACATCCGTGCAAGGGGATGGTAGACTATATGCTCCTAATGTAAATATCAATGCTAATCTTTGTATATTGTAAGGCGTTAGGGAAGATGAGGTTGAGCTAGGAGAGGAATGGGAACGACCATCCATTCTCTCCAACATAGAAAGATATCCCTGACAAATCCAAGAGCAGATTATGATAATTTTTCCAAGGTAAAGGTTAAGATCCCACCATTTGAAGGGAAGTGTGATGTTGATATGTACCTCACATAGGAGACTAAGGTATGCCAAATATGGAGTTGTCACAACATCTTGGAGATTAAAAGGTATAATACATAACCCTTTAATTTATTGAATTTGCTTTAATTTGGTCGAGGTCAAGGCCTAGATTGATTGAGCACTGAGAGTGAAAATACGAAGATGGCTCGAGGTTGAAGCTGAGATTAGTCAACCATCTCCAACAAATTGGCCAAAAATTCACATTAATTTCCAAAATTATGACTACTTCTCCAAAACGATGCATTTTGATACAGATCGGCCAACACCTCTTACAGATCGGCCGATCATCCTCATTGGCTTCCATTTTTTGACGATCTTTCCGTTTTACCCTTTTTATTTATTTATTTATTTTGTACTATCTTTTATTCCATCTGATTGAATAATTTTTTTACTTTTTCTTAGAGATAGGGCAATATAGGATTTAGCCACAAACCTAGGAGGACGATGTTAACAATCCTTCCTATAAGTAAGGTGTTTTTACAACTAGTTTAATTATCCAGTTTTCAATCGAGAATTTCATAGACAATTTTTAGTGCACAACTTGGCCGACCATCAAGCCCTAATCAGACGATCTTTGTATTTTCCATCGATTAATAATTTTGAGATTATGTAAGTATTTCTTGTTAATTTTTCTTGTTCAAGTGTTTGAAGAGCTCGACTTAAATGAATAATCTATAATGTTGAGAATGATGTTTATCCTTATGAATATATGTATTAATTCATATATTATGGTAGTTTGGATTTATTTTATGCAAGATGGAGAGTCGGGTATATAGCTTCTTTAATCCTATTTGTTCTTTGAGGTGTTAATCGCAAGGTGAGAGAGCTACGTGATTGCTATCTTTAATATTCTGCAAGATGCGAGAATTTACACATAATTTTCCACTTCAAAGCATGAGATATATGAAAATTCGATTGGATTATTATCAATTGAAATGTTATATGTTTGGTGGTGTTGATTTAAATTCTAGAACTCTTTTTATTATCTTTAATAATATAATTTGGTTATTTTCGATATCCCTTATTTTTTTTTATCAAGTAGTGAAAAATCCTTTATTTCTCCTTTATTGCTGCGTTTTTGTGTTTGTTACTTTTCTATGACAAATCAGCCGGTTCGGCCAATATATGTGCATTTTTCTCCCTTCATGATTTATGTTATTTATCTTTGGTAATCTTCCATATTCTGCTCTAGTCGACCAGCCTCATTTTCTAATTGGCCAATCTTTTCCTTTTATTTCTAATGGTTTCCATGTGATTGTTACGTTTTTAATTATAATTAATCCGTCAAATCTTAACTTTGTTTTCCCCCAACCATTTACTACAATCGGGTCTTGTATATTTGCGAGATATGAGGCTCAAGTTTCAATCCTCAATAGTATGATCCATAGGCTCGCTTGTGGGCATCCGAGACGTGCGAGAGAGCAAACGGTTAGGATTTCTATTACCTTAGGTGTGTATGATAACATCCATTTTAGCGTCTTTTTTCATCATCATTCTTTTTACTCTTTTGGGCATAATTGCATGGTCTATCGTCTTATTTCCATCCTTTTGTGTTTTGGAGATCTACTAGTTATTTTATACATTATATACATTCCAGCGTTTGTAGAGCTTAAATGGAGCTATTTGCGATTGAATGACCTCATTCACTAAGGGTCTCCTTGCGGTCAAGGAAGTCGAAGTCAAGGTTGAGTTGATTGAGATCCAAGAGTGAAGACGAAGAATTTCTCGGGAAATATGTTGGCTGATCGACTAGCCCTACCTAATCTACCTTGAGCCTTGATCATTTGACACATGACTCGCACATGAACACTATTCAAGAGCAAGCATTTCATGAAGATTCTTCGAACATACTAATCGATTGGGCCCCACCAAGCCGATCGAATGGGCCCGCAACCTTGATTTTGATGTCTATCTTCGACTTCCTTATTCTCTTTTACTTTGGGTCTGTGTTGCATGGAAATGAGTACGGAAAACGGACACGGCGAGAAACGGGAAAGCGACAATCCTAATCATTGGAACGGAACACGACTAGAAAATGTAAATAATATATATCATTTTGAAGCTCTTGTGAAGACGAATTTATATATAATAATATTAAGAGACACATATATGATATAACCAATGGCACATGAATGTTTCATTATTTGTAGAAGAATTGATAAATAAGTAGATTGATAGTGTTAAGTGATATTGAGGTAGTAACCATAATTGTCTTGTTCATGTTGAATTCCAAAAGATAAAACAAAATGTAACAACCATGAATGTCGTGTTCATCTCTTTTGTTTCTCTCCTTGAGCCCGCATTGAGCTGCCATCCGTGAATGTGGTTTGGTTGTGTCAGACCCATTTCTGTTGTTGGAAAAGTGTCTTGACCGTGTCCTCACTATTTTGACCATGTCCGAGAAGTTTTTGGAAGCTTCCAAGTTTCCGACACGGGAGGACATGAGATACGACACTACCTAGACGTTTTCGTGCTTCATAGCTTTGGGTTATCTTTTAACACATCCATTTGGACCTTTTTACTTTGTAGTTATCCACTATGGAAAACTTTTATCTTCTTAGAACATAAGATTTGGTAGATATAATAGATCTTAGAAAGGAGGATTAGACTAGATATCATCTCTTTAAATCGGGCTTTTAGCATTAGGGTTTTTCATTCAGATTTATTCGAGAATTTCATATAACGAAGTAAGCATTGTTCACGGAGGCCGGTCATTTGAGGGTATCTTCGATTATGAGATTTATGGTAGTCTTAGGATTATCTTGCTAAATTCAATTTGTTCGAGAGTCTAGCACAAAATTCTTCGATTAATAAAGTTTTAATTTTTTTCAAGGTATGTCTTGCTAAATTCAATTTGTTCTAGAGTCTAGAGAGTCCGACTCCATTGATTTATCATGTTGATAACTATCCATAAATTGCTTGAATGTTCATCTATGAGATTTATGGTAGTCTTAGGATTGTTCTTTGCAAAATACGAGAGTTAAGTTTGGAACCTTTCATTGTATATGTGCTTCAAGGTGTTGATGGCAAAATGCGAGTTCCGAGTCACTCAAGTCCAGAAGAATTCGTTCAATGTGTGGTAAGCGACAATCTTATGTATGTGACAAATAGGGGAACCAACAATCTCGTTCGATGTATGACAAACAATGTCCTTATACACGTGACAATCAAGCAGAGTTGCCCCCACATGACATGATTTATATTATATTTTGGATTTATCAGTTGAGATCTATATATGTATGTTGTGGTGATCTTTGTCCGAAAACTCTTTATTAATTTTTGCTTTACTTTTGTTGTCGTGTTATTCTCGAAATCCTTGAATTTGAATCAAGTAACACACACGCACACACACGTACACACTTTATCTCTCCCACACTGCTACTATTTTTACGTACCTTTTGTAACCAACCGATCGAATGAAGGCCTCTTGGCCGATCGAGTAGCCTTTTGTTGTTCTCTACAGTTGCTTCTATTTCGTATTTTAATAACTTGGTGTGTTTAGTGCCTACAATCAATAGATTATGACATCGGTTGATTGGAATTTATTTTCATTTCAGTTATTTATTTATGTTTTTGTAAATAATCTGGTTTATTTGTTTTGTTGTTTCTTTATTAAAATGTCAAATCAAAGAATTGTCTTCCCTTAGTTCGATCCCGGCTCCTTTGATACAATCAAGTCTTGTGATTATTTGCGAGACCCGAGGCTTACATTTCAGCCATCGTCAGTATACTAGGGCTTCTTGTTCCATTCCTTACTTTGGCTTGTGGTGCTTCAATTTTAAAATGTTCAAAAACCAGAACATTCTACGATGATTAGAAATTCTCGAAGCTTTAATAGCTAGTACTCTCAAAATCAAATTCTTTTTAATAAATTCTATAAAACAAACTTTGTTATTTACCCTTTACTTGTTTTATCTAAACCAATAAATACACCACTTATTTCGAACGTTTTCAAAAGGTAGGAATAAAGCGCTTTGAAAAGAAACAATATAAAAATCTCAATTTATAAAGATATATGCATTAAATATATTAAAACATTATAGGGATTATTCAATCCTTAGATCAAGTAGAACGTTAGCCAATCATGATAAAATATAAAGCAAAGACCATATACTGAATCAAGAAGGACAAAACTTGCAAGAGTTTGGTTCCTTCAAGGCAACCTTCAAGCAAAACTAACAAATATTTGACGGCTCGAATAAGGAGAGAATAGAAGACTACTAAATTCATGAGGAATCCGCGTATCTAACCCTAAGGGTGAGAGGTGTTTATATAGGGGAGAAATCGGATTCCAGGGTTTACACAAAATATACACTTTACAAAGATATAATCGGAGATTGGGAAGTTTCTCGCTACGACGCCAAAACGGCCAGCCAAACGGCAGGTATACGACCACCATACGGTAGTATGACCATCGTTTAGAGGGAGTTTCACTCCTTTGTCAAAGCTTGTTTGGGTAGGGATTTATCATGGGCTTTGTCGTCAAAGTCTCGATCCAAACGGCCAGCCAAACCACATTGCAACAACCACCCGACGGCCCACTAGCCGTTTGGTGTACATTTTGCCAGTTGTTTCTTCTAATCACAAATCTTTCTCTTCAGGGCTAATCTTGCGGTCTTGTTGTGGTTCCTCAATCATATTAATCTTCTCTTCTACTTTGACCTCAGGGAGGATGCAATCTTGGAACTTTTGATGCATTAAATGTGTAAAACACATAAAAACCAAGGTAGATACTAAAATACATAAAGTGGATGATTTCTGTATAAAAACAAGGTGTAAAATACATAAAGTAGATACTAAAATACATAAAGTAGATACTAAAATACATAAAAGCCAAGGCATATATGCGATGGAAAAGAGGGTATGATGTGCATGAAAACAAGGTGTAAAAAGTGTTACATATTGACACTCATCAAAATACCCCATACTTAAACCTTGATCATTCTCGAGTAAGATCATATCGTACGCAACCTATGTGTAAGAACCAATAAGTGTCTCACCTAAGAGGAAAATATACAACTGAAACCATGCCAACATATTAATCATAGTAAGAGAGATGAGTAAAGAATTATAGCCATCCAAACCGCTAAGGGATAGTGTGTTTTCTCTCAATCTCACAAGATGTGTTTGGGGGTAAGCTCTCAAACTCAACAGTCGTGAATAGTTCTTACCATAGGCTTGTTAAGGTGTTCTCTAACCCACCACCTATCAAATAAAACTAATATGCAAGTTAAATATCACGAGGTCTTTATTAATGATATAACGGGGATATGAGACATGAAAAAGTGATTTTGGTAGGCCAAAAGAGTAGGTCAAAATGGGCAAATTGTACTCGAGGCATCAAATCTTTGTAACTCAAAACTTCCTTAAAGACATTGTCACTTCACACTTTTCTTCATAATTTGTACTTCTTCATGAACCATAACACTTGAATTTGTAGCGCTTATTTTCTCTTTTACGGATAAGCTTTTTGCTTTACTTTAGAACCAATTTACTATTTATTTGTTGCATCACATTTGACGGAAACTTTTTGTCCTTTCCACCAAATATGGAATTATCTTCAATAATGTAAATATGCATCCAAACTTGCTCTTTAACTTCTTGAGTTCTCTTTCATACTTCAGGGATACCCCATACTTTATTTCTTCGTTCTCTTATTCCATCACAACCCCGTATAAGGTCAAATGATGCTAAACATGGATGTGAGGTTTTTTTAAGGGGAACCAAAGAAGAAATATTTAAATGCAAGAAGTTTCTAAAGAAGGGAAACATGTATAAACCTAGGAAATGTAACATAGGCTTATCAAAGAGGGCATCAATCATTTAAATATCAATGCAAATAAAATCAAATGAACGTGTTGTTTTGAAAGAGATTCAATCACAAGTTCTAGAATAACTAAACATATTGGAGATCACTCATATAATAAAAAAGAAAGAACATATGAGAATGCATGTTCAAAGGCTAGAGCGCTCACACGGATTATGTTTGGGCAAGCTAATCATCAATAATCATTCAAAAACTCCTGTACATAAACAATAGCAAGATGAAGAAATACAAAGTATTGTTGACAAATCAAGAGTAATAGCATGACATATTCCAATTTCTGGAAGTAACAATGATGAGAGTCGACTCAATCTACGCTAAATGCAATATTTTTTTGTTTGTGGATGCATGCGGAAAGGGAAAAGCCTCAATAACAAGGAAAAATTCAAAATATGAAATGTGTAACGTGAAAGGGAAATATGATATACGAATGTGAGTAAATCACCCCATATCTAAACTACACATTGTCCTCGATGAGAAAAAGAAGTGAATAGAATAAGGTACTCACAAAGCAATGCAATGCATATGGTGGAAGGGTAGAAAGGTGGAATAATGTGAGGGCTTCATGAAGTCCGCGTTTTGTATCCTTAGAATCTTTAAACATCCTAGATAGAAGATAACCAACAACCGTCATCTAAAAAAAAGGAAAAATAGCATGAGCAAATGACAAACAAGGGAGGAAAAAAAGTTTAAACCCATGAGCTGCCTCTCATCTAACGCTTGGTTTGGTCATTAGCTCGACCATATGTCTTAAACCGGAGGGAATACTTCACCTCCACAAATGGAGGTGTAGGTCAAGCGTGCATCGGTAGAGCACGGGAAGAAGGCGGGGACGAACGAGCGTCTCTTGTATCGCCAAGGGCGGGTAGAATGATAAACTAGGGGTGTGAATGAGATGGGTCAAATATGGGATGGGGATGATGGGGTGTGTAGGGTGGTAGATGAGGGTGGTATGGTAGAAGGAGGTGGGGTGGCGGGTGAAAAGTTGGGTTTAAAGGTTATAAAGGGTGTGGGTGAGGGATGATGACATGATGTAATGGAGGGTGATGAGGGTGTGGTGGTCAATAGTTTAGTGGTGGAGGTGTAGAGGGGATTGTAGGGGTCGAAATGTGAAGAAGGCAAAAGTGAGGATGAGGCAGGGAGTAGGGATCTTACTATCATGACTAGATGGTGTAATTAATGATGAACGAAGTTTTTATTGTAGGATTTTTAGGGCATGAAAGGGGCATTGAGACGGGCGGTCTATGGTCATTAAACGGGCATCTTGATTGTGGGGTGGCCATTTGGTGGCCTTCTGACTCAAAACTTTTGGAGTCACCGCTTTATGCACTTGATGAAACGGTTAGCTTGGCCGTCTAGGTGACCGTTTGTGGTTGTGGAGTGGTCGTCTGCTGTGGATCCGTGGCTGCGACCTTCTGTTTTTATTTTATTTAATTCTCTGGGAGGAAACGTAATGGGCATATGACGGTCGTCGGGTGGGTGTTTGATGGACGTCTCTTAGCCGTTTGAGTTCTTTGCCTTGTGTTTATACTTCCTCCGATGTTTTTGAAGGTACTCCAAACTCAACTCCATCGCCTTCAAAGACAGGGGTTTCCAACGTTGCTTGAATATCTTCTAGCATTATGTTGAAGGAATGAATATGAGTAATAAGCTCGTAACATTCGGATACCAAAGAGTCGACTTGATTTTCCATGAGTTCATGGGTATTACGGAGAACATCGAGTTCTTCATCCAGCTTTGAGTTGTTCTTGACAAGATTCTTCATAGATGCATTAAGTTGATGGACAGTGGTTGGTATCTCTATTTGGTGTCGGAAGACTTCTCTCAAGAGTGGATTGGAGGATTCATTTGTTGTAGTGTCATGTAAAGCAAATATATCTAAAGAAGGAGCATCTTCAATGATCATGCAATTATCATTAGTGATAGAATCATGCATGACACAAATATCATCATCAATCAAAGAACATTTAGGGAGGTGAGCAAGAGTGAACTTCGTAGTGTCGTCATCAAATAAACAAATGATGAATCCATCCCGGATATAAATGAGGGCACCTGCGGTGGCAAGAAATGGTCTTCCAACGATGACAGGAACATTGGTTCACACATCAACATCTATGGCCACGAAGTGAAACAAGTATCTCATGCTTGTCAATCCTTACAACAATATCTTCAAGCATTCTTGCAGGCTTGCTTATGGACTTATCAACTAGTGTTAATGTGAACTTCATCGGGGAAAGTTCTCCAAGTGCCTAGTTGTTACATAACTTGAGTGAAATCACACTCACACTAGCACCAAGGTCACAAAGGGATTGAATGTTTCTTTCCATCGAAGGTTAATTATATGCAAAAGCTTCTTGGGTCTACCTTCTTCGGTGGCATCGTTGTGCTGAGCATATTATTTCATTTCTTGGCTACATTAATGGAGCCTTCAAAATTCCTCATCTTCTTGTTGGAGAGGAGCTTCTTCATGAACTTTGAGTACTTACGCATTTGTTTCAATGCCTATAATAATAAGATCTTTAGGTAGATCTTGTTCATTTTCTGCAAGAACTTGCCGAAATCTTCCCCAAGCCTTTTTCCATTGTGAGCTTGAGGGAAAGGAAGAGAAGGAAGGTAAAGTTTAGGAGGTGTGGTAACCCTTACCTCTTCGGGAGCAGCCTTTTTTTTTCAACATTCTTCTTGGTGGGAGGCACAGGGTGTACGGGATCAACAAGTTTCTTCTCACTCCTCAGGGTAATAGCACAAACTCTGCGTGGATTGGTCTTTGTTATGGCCGAGAGTTTACCTTGAGCCTTTTCAAATTGTTAACTTAGTTGGACAACCATACGGCCGTGTGGTCACTGTTTTGTGGGAAGTTCACTCCCTTGTTGAAGGTTGTTAAGGATGGTCTCTTGCCATCAATGTCTCGATCCGAACGGCCAACCAAACAACATTGCAACGACCATCCTACGTCCGTACACTGGTCGTTTGGTGGGCGTTTTGCCAGTTGTTGCTTCTAATCTCAAATATTTCTCTTTAAGTCTAATATTGCAGACTTTGTGTTGTAGTTCCTCAATCATATTGATCTTCTCTTCTGCTATGACCTCAGGGGGGATGCAATCTTGACACTTTTTATGCCTTAAATGCCTGAAACACATAAAGCCAAGGTAGATACCGAAATACAAAAATTTGATGATCTCCCCTTCTGAGATTCCGCATAGTAGATCTTTAGATCGAATTGCGTAAACAAGTTTCTGGTTTTTTTTGTGTTCTTGAGTTTATCAATATGGTAATCCGGTGTATCATACAAAACCAATTATGACAAATCATTAATAATTACAAGATGAACGTTTTGATATGACATTGGAGGAGTTTTAGACTAGAAATACAAAATTTGGTATGATTTTAATGTCTCTAGAAATCCTACTTGTTGCTAAGATTACGGGTGCGTTCGGTAGCACAAGGTTATCAGAAATTATTTGGCGAGGTTATTTTGGAAATTATTTTGGGAGGTTATTTTGATTCTTTTTATAATGCAATTATACTTGAATTATCGAGATTATTGTGGATTATATAATCTTCAGAATAATCCCGCCTCCTACCAAACGTATCCTACGTGTCTTCGGAATCTCATTTTTTTCAAATTTTGTAAAATTTTGACTATAACGGGAAAATAGTAACACTAGATTCTGAATAAATAAATAATTTACATGGATAAGTGATGTGTTGATAATTGTAGAGATTAATGTGAGTTAATTAAGATATATAAAATTGTATGATCCAGTACATAGGATCTGATGATCATTAATGCATGAAGTGTGTAAGTGGATAATGGATGAATTGAATATTTGAAATAAAATAAAATATATTATTTTTCAAATATTGCACTTCACTGCATCATTCTTAGCTCTAACTCTATTTTCTACCACTTTGTTCTGCGTTTCAATTTTTTATGTTGTAGAGAATTGGACAACATTCATTTAAATAATTGTACAAGGCATTAAAAAGAGGAGTCTACAACATACACCAAACTCCAGCCCAACTGCACAATTTGGGTTTAAATAAAGAAGATGTTGGTCACATGGAATCGGCATCCAACGAGATTATCTCCATTTCTTGATTCTCTCCGTTAAGATTTAGATAAAATACCTAAGAAAGTCCAACACAATAGAGTAAGATCAATCTAAGAATAATAATCAAGAAACACTCAACATAGAAAAAAAATCTCCAAAATCAAGTTGAAAACCTAGGTTCAATATTCTAGAGATTGGCTCAAATCAAATCATACATTTGAAAATCACATACACATATCATAGCCATTAACCATTGATTTGAGATTTTACCCTAAAACTAGATTAGAAAGTTCACTAGAAATGGAATAGAAAAGAAGAATATTCACAATCAACAAATAGTAGAGAAAATGGAATGGAAATCTTGAATCAAACTTCAACCATCGTCTTAACCATCTTAGGAATATCTCTCAAATTCTCTTTTAACTCTATTCTAGAATTGAAAATTAGGAGGAGAGTTCTTTTGTTTTTTTTTAATTTAATTTCAAACATCAATTTCTAGTCCAAGTAAAAAATAAGATAGAAAATTCAAAAAATGTGTCCTCAATAAAAAGAACGGGAAATTATATAATAGTAACGGAATGTGATACGAGAACGGGAGAAGGGTGACCGAATATTTTGTTGAGTTTAGATTTTTTATTGGTTTCTATGCCTAAAGTAGTACGACTCACGCAACTCCTTAAGTAAAAATGTTGAGGCCTCGATAATAGATAAACACGCATATCCAATAATCAAAGTTTGTTTTTCCACCAAAAAAAAAAAAACCCAAAGTTTGTTTATCAATGAGCCTTAATTTATAGAGGTTACAAATAGATAGTGATAAACCATACAAAAATAATCTAAACTACCTCAGAATAAAATAAGCTAACAATGTTAAGTAAATAAGCTAACAATAATCAACTTACTTTGTAAAATTATGGATGAGACCATTCAAGATAGACAATGAGTAGTGCATTGCATTGGAAGTAAAATAATGGATACTGAAAGTATATGACTACAATAACAATTTTGTAAACGAGAAAAACTTAAGGATTTGCTGTTGTCAATTTGTGTAGAACCGTCAATAGTGTTATAAGATTCAAATATATTTTATGAGTTCTCCAAAAATTTGGATAATCAAATGGTAGTTCATTAAATGTGTGGATTAATTTGTACTTTGTAAATATTTTATAAATACAAATGTTAATACATAATTTATCTTATTCTTAAAAGGGAAAATTGCAGTGTATATGCAATCAAATTTATATAAGCCCTTGCTTTTGGGCGGAACATTCAATCGATAAAAGAACGAGCACATGAGTACATAAAAAGAGAAGATTATACTCGAGAAAAAGAAATTATTTCGGAGATGATTAACTGTTTAGAACTTATTGTAAGTGTAATTTGAGTTTGTGTTGACAAATTTTTTGAATTGTACAATGTAGTATATATATATTATTTTGACAATATAGTTTAAACATAATGCTTTCATTTAAATATAATGTGTGTGGACATGAACCTAAACATCCCATTTCATATTATTTAGAGTTTTGCTGACAACAGAATAAACACAATTGTAAGTTGACACCAAATTAAACATTTAATTTCATAATATTTAAAATGTTGTTGACAACTCTTTATAAATCCAAATTTACAGTGTTCAGTGTGTTGTTGGTGGGGGTGAGCACTTACGGATATTCGATCCATTAGTTTTATAAAAGTCTGATCCGAATATGTTCCGAGAGTATTCGGATATCCGACACTTTTATCCGATTAAATATCCGACCCGAGTATTAATTAATAGATTAGTCAAATATATCCAATCCAACTTTTTTCTCAAAATCTCGATCCGTATCGATCGGACCCGAATCACCAATTACCGGATATTTTCGGATTCGAATTTTTCTTGATCGGTTCTTCGGATTATAAACGGATCGGATTAGGTGGATCACATATTTTTGCTCATCCTAGTTGTTGACATTACTTTAAAATTAATATTTGTAGTGTGTAAAGTTTTGTTGACAATAAGGTGTCGACAACATCAATAACATACCACTTTATATTTTTATAATTTTTTTGATGACATGGACAATATTCATCCACGCCTAGAAATTCAAGGTTTCTCGACGATTATAGTAAACATGCTTACCAACGGGTTTTTGGTTTCCATGGAAATGATGACAATGTAGGATCCGTTGACATATTGAAGGTAAGTAATGCGGAGGGACAATGTTGTCAAAATAATGTTTATGCTAGTTGGTAAAAACAATATTAAAGGACGTGGTTATCGGTTTTATACTTATGTAAGTAATTGTATAATCATTTAAGATTATTTATGAAAGATAATTGAAAAAAATACTTTCCAATTGATGAAAATAAGTTATTAATTGGCATTATTATTATTATTATTATCATTATTATTACTATTACTATTGTTATAATGAGGATATATAATATCGAAGGGAAACACCTTACACGACGTTGGATGGGAGCCAACTAACAAGTTGGGCTCCGCACCCTTTTTGAATGGTAAACGCAACCTTAGTCAAAATAAAGCAAGTACTCCTACTATATCCGGGTAGCTCTTTAGCAACCGAGTCCAATCTTTTAAGAAGTTTCACCGCATCATCACCCAAATCGCCAAACGTGGAAAAGGAAAAGAAAAGAAAATGATATCCCTTGGATCTACAAACGTCCGCATACTTCTTTCTCTTGTTTTCAGCAACGACCCTCACAACTTTACCTGGGATGAAGCTAGAAAGGCCAGGTGAAGAGAAAGGAGATGTACCAGTGATGTCGACAAATGTTTCTTTGCCGTGAAACCAATTAAAGAAAAGGATGTTAACGAGTCGTAGCTCCCCACCATCACCATCAACCATACCAATAGGGACCTCCTTCCGAATAGAAATCCCAATCTTAAGACACTCATAAAAAATGACATCATGGACCATGTTATGTCGGCGCTTAATGCCAACCTGCGCAACACAAGCGAGAGCATGGTCACCCCAAGCGTCCTGAATGCCTTTCTCACAAGCAAGACACTTGGAACACTCTATAAACATCTCAATACCAAGGTGATACTTAATGACAACCCGAAAGGTGGCCGGGTTCATAACCTGACCCAGACCAGAAACCGGGACCGCTTAAAGCCATTGTTGAGCTAGGGGTAATCTCAGGTTTTCAACTAAGGCCTTCTATCTAATCTAAAGGTTAAAGTCCCTCAGAAAACACTTATTCACGATATTGTAATAACATCCAGCCAATTTCTTCATTAAATAGGGGGTTGGGCGAATCATACTCATGTCCAAGTCGTAGTCTTTACAGAAGTTGACCCAACTAGCAACAACCGTCTCAAAAGTCACACCATCGCCTGAAACACCAGAAAGTCTCAAGATCTGATCCTACAAGCCACGGGTCTGAGACCTCGATGCTAGGAAGGTAAAATGCAACATATCAGCGCAAGAAAGAATGCCAAGCCCTCCGTCACTAAATGACAAAGTATAAAGACGCCACTGTAGACAGGGACGGATGCAGGATTAGAATCCTGGGTAGGCTAAATTTACCTTAGATACTAATCGAAACTAATTAAAAAAAAACTCTTATACGGACGTTCACTTGTTTTATGTGTATTTATATTTGTACTAAGATTAGATTAATCATTATATATATATATATATATATATATATATATACTAATTATTATATATTATATGATATTACCATTAAAAAAAGACAATAATATCTATGTTATAACTTTTTATAAATACCTTTTAGATGTATATATACATAAAGCTTTCAAATAAAATAAATTTACAAGCATAAAAACACCGTATATATAAAATTATAATTCTAAAATTCAAATACACTATTAATTTTCTTTCAAATTTTTTTTATTAATTTATAATTCCACAAAAGTCAGAAAACAATAAGTAAATACATATGGTGCAAAAAATTCAAATTAAAAAACATATTTGCTTCTACATTTAATAAAATATTGCTAAGTTATAAGTAAACTAAAAATTATACATAACAACGAAAACATTCTTTTGATGGTAGGAATCGAACACTAAACCTTTGAGGTCTTCACCCTCACAAACTACCACTAGGATAGCAAAGCTTTCATGCTCTTTTTGCATACTTACTATAAATATTCGTTATTTTGGGGGTGGGCTGGAGCAAACCCAAGCCCACCCCTAGATCCGTCCCTGACTGTAGAGGGCCAAATCCAGCCCTTCCGACGGTAACTATCTGCTCGACCGAATAACGCAAGACTTGATCAAAGACTCTCATAGCCTCGGAAAAATGAGAGGGGGGAGGGGGCAGTCCGCATCGGGAAGTAAAGACGAGACACACCAGAACAGGCCCGAAGAAGCAATAACTCGCACTAGGGTCCCCCAATCTCATAATGGCCTCCATCAAGGACTTGGTTTCCGTAGTCCTCATCAACGCCATCTGAGAACAAAAGGCCGGGTCATTGCTAATAACACCAGCCAACAACGTGACACCATCAAGCGGCCTAGCAATATGCTCAGGGAAAACACCAAACCCACTACTACGCAGATCAACCTTCGACTAGAAGATCAATTCCATAACATAAGTGAATTGACATACATAATAAGTCATCACAAGTCTTATAAAAAATGACAAGTATATCTTATAACATAATAATCGGACAATCTCTAAAACTTATTTTTTTGGTGGAAGGAAAGACAATTCTTTCCGTGCTTCGGAAGCGCTTTATTTGCTATAGGGAAAAAACAAAATTACAAACGTGTTATACGGGGGGAACACACACCCCACAAATCTTCTAACAGGATGTTCCTAGAAGTTGGGGATTGAATCTAACACATGTAAACCAACATGAAATGAGAAAGCAACATAAGCTAGCGAGTCCGCCACCCTGTTACCTTCTCGATCACCCAATCTCGGATAAGAAAGCCTTTGGCAACGGAGAACCAGGCTATAAAGCGGGTGTACGATGTCCACCCCTTTATTAATAAAGTCAAGAACTACTCAAGAATCGATCTCCATGTGAACATGACGGAACCCCCTGTCCCATGCTAAATCCAGTCCATGTATTACGCCCCACAATTCTGCAACCAGAGTAGTTGCAATCCCAAAATTAGCAACATAACCCACAATCCAATTCCCGTCATCTCCCATAGCACACCACCAGCACTCGCCAAACTCTGGTTCCCTCTAGAAGCACCGTTTAAATTTAACTTCACTCACCCCGCTTGCGGTTTGATCCAGGAGAATAGTCGCTCGGATTTCGGGTGTCCGACCAAACTTCTATACTGTCGACTTGCAGCCTTCTTGGAAACGAGCATGAAGAAAATAAAGGTTATTCCCGGTTGCATCCCCTCCACGAAAAACTCTATGATTCCTCCACTTCCACATCCACCTACACGTTATGGCAAACACAAAATTCCACCGTAAATCCACATAGCTAACCGCACATGATCGGATGCAAGAGACAAACCGGTCAGCCAAATCCATGGAAAAGAAAGCAAGCTGGTTGGCAGTTCGGACAAGGCTCGCTGATAGCATGAAATATGACGTTATTTTAGGCACTTGTTTTGGTAATTTTTCACCTTCTTTTGTGTACATGGATATGAGTTTGAAGCATTTATGAGCACATTCACCTATTATGTTGGTATAGAGATCTACACAAGCTTTGTTGTGTTTTTAGGTGAATAAAGGCTTGGATTGGAGCATAAATGGAGTATGTAGGAGTGATTGATCATGCTAGACATCAAGGAGATGCATTGGAGTAGCTAAGGAAGGAGTATAAGTAGAAATCTTTGGGAAACAAAGGCTTGTACGCACGTTTTAGGGATTCTACGGCCAAGTACACGGAACCACGGCCGAGGTTTTCGTATTTAATTTAATTAAGGCCGTGGAGGAACATGTCATAGGCTCCCACGGTGATTTCCACGGCCGTGGAAATTTACTCTTGGCCGTGATTCTGCTAACGACCGTCACGTGTCATATTTGCCACGTCAGCAGCGGTTACAGGCCTTTCGTAACCCTATTTTCTCCTATAAGAAGGCTGAAGAAAGAGAGAAACGGGATCCCTGGCTACACTTCGCTACACCACGATAGAGGCATGATCATTTTGGAAGATTTCACATTGGAAAGGATATTTGAAGGAGATTTGGAGAAGTACGCACTTTGATATTGCAAAGTTGGAAGATCTTAGGGTTTCACTTTGAAGGCGGTTTGACTTCCCGTTCTTCTTGTTCTTTAAGATTGTGAGAGATTTCTAACTCTATTCTATATTCATTGAGCACAAGTACGGAGTTTGAGTTTGATTGAGATTGGTTTTGCATTCATTATTGAGTTTTCAAGGTTTTATCTTTTCTTTCTTTTAAATTTGATAGTTTATTTCATTATGATGATTGTTATTGGCTAAGCACCCTTGCGATTCTAGGGTGAAGGGTTGATAGTTGTGGCATAGATGATGATAGATTGAACCAAAATAGATTGGACCTTGAGAGTTGCGAGAAACCTCGCCGTCGTCTCTTTCCACGGCCTGTTCTTGAGTTCCACGGTCGTGGTTCCTCAAGATTTGACCCTGGTTTTCCCCTGTTTGATGTGTTTTGCTTTTGCTTTGATCCAAAGTTAAAGATTGGCCCTAACCTATCCTTGGCTTACCTTTTTTAGGTAGTAGTGACACTCAACACCCTCTACTTAGGTTAAGAGTGTCATAACCTTAACCTGTTTAGCTTATCTTTGATTCCCTTGGGTTTGGGTTTGAGCATGAGTATTTGAGAGTTTAATCTTGTCCTTAGATCATCTTTATAACGAGACTCAACATCCTTTATTGAGAGAGCCTTTGGGTGAGACTTATGGGTTTGGAACTTCACCGTACAACACCCTACCTTAGATCTATGCCTTTGCAATCCTAACTCTGTCCTTTTCATCTTTAGAACATCTTGAATCGATTGCCACAATTGGATACCTGAATCTTTAGAATCGTTGTTTTCCCATTAGTCTTTACAAAAGCTTCATTATTTTGCTGGACGATTTTACGAACTGAATTTGATCCCCCAAATCACTGAGTTCGACTCTGGAATTCTTGCTTTACTATACCGATCCGTACACTACAGGTTCGCTTTGCTTGATTTTAGATTTTATAAATTTAAGACTTTGCACGCACAGTCGCACACTTTCCAACAAACAAGTTTTTGGCGCCGTTGGCGGGGGTTTGGTTTAGGCCAAATTCGGTTTTCGGTTGTCTAGCTTGGGAGCTTTTGCTCTTGTTATTTGATCTATCTACCTTAGTGATTTTGCAAATTTCTCTTTAGGTATATGTGAAGGTCTCAATCTGAGAAAGATTTCGTTCCTTTTGATCCTGAACCGGAGAAGACTCTCAAGAAAAGGTTAAGGGAGAAAAAGATGGCTGAGCACAATAAAAAGAACATCCAAGCTGAGTTGGATGAAACTCGAGCTCTCCTTAATGAAAGTGAAAGATGACTTCTTGAAGAGAAAGCTATAGGTCGTGCTGATAGGGAGCGAATGCAAATTCAAATGGATGAAATCCGGGTGATGGTATTACAATCAAATTTGGAGAAAGGCGCCAAGGATAAGAGAGATGAATCATCCGATGATGATATGCCTGAACTGGAAGATATACCACCTAATCCACCACTTAATTCTCGTGTCCATGTCGATACTCGTGTTCATGTTAGAGATACGAGAGCTGCTAATGCCATGGCTGAGCCGTGAACTCTTGGACAACGAATTAATCCGAATCAGCAGCCGCGCCGTTTAGGCTTGAATCTTGGAGATCCAGACGAGCATGACTATGGGTTTTTCCCTCAAGTCATTACTATGATCCGCTAAAGTCAGTTTGGTGGAATGGAAACAGAATCTCCGCATCAACATTTGCAAAATTATGAGATTCTTATGGAGACTTTGAAGCCTCCAAGAGCAATCAACAATAGCTATAAGTTTAGACCGTTCTTCTTCTCTTTGAAGGATGTTCGCTCTAAACGGTGTGTGCAAGCTTTAAATTTATAACCCTAGATGTAAGCTTAAAACAAGGATGCGAACCCGCAGTGTACGGGTCAATCGTAGTAAAAAGCAAGAAATTCCGGGGTGTCGATCTCAAGGACTTGGTGAAACAAAGCAGGTGTAGGATGTCTATGTAATTACTAACCACAAAAGCGATTAAAGCAATCAAAGATGATAAAAAGTCAATTAAAGAAATATGCAATTCTAGGGATTAAAACATCTAGTTGTGGTTCCAACTCAAGATCTAAAGATAAGCGGACAAAGCTGAGATTTTGCAAGGGAAGGTGTTTCTAAAGTGGAATAGATCACCGGGTAAGTCTCACTACTCACTAATCCCAAACCGTAACTCCTATTACCGGGTAAGTCTCAAGGAATTAAGAAAAAGAACTATAACCTCGAACCAACACACCACCTAAGGGAATAGAATCAACCTTTACCGGGTAAGTCTTAGGCTAACTCACAAAGATGGAATGAAAGCACACTCAAACCCCAATAAAGGATAAACCTTTATTACCTACACTTATGATCTTGGGTAAACAAACAAAGGAATTACCGGGTAAGTCTCATCCTAAGCTTGCATTGAACCAGGAAAGGTATAATAAGAATAGGATTTGGCAAACTCTAACACTTAACTCTCAGTTTCGGATAAAAAAAGTCACCTCGGTCAGTCAAATTCCACCCCGGCCGAGATATTCATCGATTGAGCGAGGTGTTCTAGGGTTAAGGGTAAAGACTCGAGCTTTCAGGGTCCTACTGGAATTTAAGATTATTCTATCATTGTTTTTCCCACAACCTTCAGCCAATCACCCTAGAATCACACAAAGAAATTAGCCCGTTATCATCATAAAAGCAATAATCAAATATAAGGGAAGAAAGTGAATAATTGAACACAAAAACCTTAAGAGAAAGACTTCAATAACTGAATCAAATATCACACAAATAAGCGTTCCTTGGATCACAATCCAACAAGACAATCAACAAGAAGGGAATCTAAGAGAATCTTACAAAACCCTTCACAAAAACTATAAAAGCTATCAACTTTCTTCCTTCAATCTTCCAAAAATCCTTCCCAATTGCTGGATGTTGCCTCTTGCTGTTAGCGGATGTTTTCCAGCCGTAAGCACCTCTCTGATTTGTGGAAAATCCAACCCTTTTTATAGGAAAATTACCTCCCAAAGATAAAAGATCTTAGAAAGATATTTTCCCATAAAATAGGTAAAATATATCAGCTGAATTATCATCTTCCTTCCAGAAATCCAGCCTAAAAATATAAGATCCTCTTTCCAAAAATAAAAGATCTCAGCCAAGAATAAAATATATCTCTCGCCTCGTCCAAGGTATTCGCCTCGGTCGGGACGCTCCTTTGGATCACCTCGGTCGAGATGGTACTGTAGCTGACCGAGGTGGCTCTAAGCTGAATGTGAAATCTCTCAAATCTGGTCCAAAGTGAATCTTTAATCCATTTCCATGCTTCCTGGATTCTTCCTTAAGCTCTAGAATGTAGCTCCAATGACTCCTTTGCTCCTTTAGCTCCATTTTGATGCAAAACGTGCCATTTTACCTACGATTACAACGAAACTTGGTGTAGACCCCGATTCCCACAAAGGTAGATGAAACGACAATATAATCACATAATATACATCCAAACATGCAGATTATTGAAGATAAAACGTCTAAACAAGTCCCAAAATATAGACTATAATTGATGCTATCAAAGGACAAAGCCTTAGCTTGGTATTAAGCTCTTCCAGTTGGAAGAGTTAATACATGGGAGGAGATGACTTCGAAATTCCTCACCAAGTTCTTTCCGCTCTCCAAATCGGCGGATTTGAGAGGTAAAATCAATGCCTTTGCTATGAAACCTAATGAAAGTTTGTTTAAATCTTGGGAAAGGTTTCAAGACCTTCTATTGGATTGCCCTCACCATGGCATTTCAAAGCTGGAATTGTTGGAGATTTACTACAAGGGATTGAATGTAGAAACACAATTCAAACTTCAATCCCTTTCTTGCGGAAATTTTATGGAAATGAGAGAAGCTGATGCTTGGGATTTTATTGAGAAGCAAGCTCTAGTGATTGAGAAGTATTCCCATAGGAAGATTGAGAGTGGGAATCGAGATTCCGAAGAACCGGGAGCAAGGTTAAATCTAGCAGCCCAAGCTCAAATTTTCTCCCTTAACAATGAGATTAAGGAGGTGAAATAATTTTTGAAGTCCAACATTCAATCGAAAAAGGAGCTGAACATTGGCTATCTAGGAAGGGAGAACAATCAAGGGAATATGAATAACAACCGGAACAACCATTGGAACAATAACAACAGCAACAGGAACTTCAACGACAATTGGAGATCAAACCAACATAATCCCGGTAATCCTTATTCTTATGGTGAAAATTCACTAACACCTCCTTCTTCTTCTTCTTCTTCTACACCTTTGAAAAGTCAGGGACAAGCTTCATCTAATTCAAACCAGCCGGAGAAGGACAAATTTGATGCGATGATGGAAACAATCTTGGGGAAGATGCAAGGAGTGGAGAATTCCATTACTTCGATTTCTAAAGCACAAAAAGCTTTGGAAAATCAAGTGTTTAGCAAAGCCGGAGAAGTCCCTAGAGATCAAAAGAAGCTTCCCGGAAAAACGGAGGACAATCCGATGGGGAGAGTAATGACAATTACTACAAGAAGTGGTGTAACAACCACCGACCCGCAGCCCACATTCGTTGAGGTTCTCGTTGAGAAGGAGAAAGAAAAGGAGAAGTAAGATGTCTATATTCCTCCTCCAGCTTATAAACCTCCTTTGCCATTCCCGCAATCTAGAGCGAGAGCGCGTCTAGACAAGTATTTCGGTAAGTTTGTTGATCTCATGAGTAAACTGCACATTAACATACCTTTTCTTGATGTGATTTTAGGTATGCCCGCTTATGAGAAGTTCTTGAAGGAGATCCTATCTAAAAAGAGGAAGCTTGAAGATTTTGGTGAAGTTAAGATGAGTTCGGAGTCTTCGGAACTTATTAAAACAATGACGGAAAAGATGCCCCCAAAGTTGCGAGATCCGGGGTCATTTTCCATACCAATAGGAGTGGGAGAAGTCACATATGATGTACTTTGTGACTTGAGAGCAAGTGTGAGCATCATTCCACTTGCTTTATGTGAGAAAGTCGGTTTAGGCGAACCTAAACCGGTGAAGATGACGTTGTATGTGGCGGATCGATCCATTACTCGACCCGTTGGCATCATCGAAGACGTCCCAGTTAAGCTTGGTAAATTCTATATTCCTATAGACTTTGTTGTGCTTGACATTCCTGCAGATTGTCCGGTCCCAATCATACTTGGGAGACCTTTTCTTGCAACTTCCAGCTGTATGGTGGATTGCAAGAACGCTAGATTGACCTTTGACATTGGAGAAGAGAAAGTTGAATTTGTTCTCTCAGCTTTGACAAAAGAACCAACACTTGGAGAGGATATGTTCAACATATATGATGAAGAGGATTCTAGAGAGGAAGTAAGTTCAATCTTGTTCAAAGATCCGTTACAAAAGGTTATAACCATGAGCATCATGGAAAAAGGAGCGGAAGATGACTGTAACGTTGAGGCCTTGGAAGAGTTAGAAGAGGTGCACATTGAAGAATTTGAAGAATTGCACGATAGTTCGGAAAACACAAGAAACCACGAGTCATCGGTGTTTTCAACGGGTGTGGTTTCACTAATTCCACCCGTGGAAATATATGTCGAGAGCAACTACTCGAATGACACAAAGAACCACGGACAAAGTACAACTTTCCACAGCCGTGGAAGTAACAGTGGTGCCGTTGAACTTGAAAATTCTGAGGAAGGTTCCGTTCTTTCTACAAACATTCTAGCTTCTTCTTCTACCACTTCCACACCCTTGGAGACATCCAAGAAGACTTCGGAAGGCCCTCACAACACACCAAAGGCATCTACAACCTTGGAATTGAAGCCTCTTCCCACACATCTAAGGTACGCTTTTCTTGGATCTAACTCTACGTTTCCCGTTATAGTTAGTTCTAGCTTAAGTGAAGATGAACATGATAGGCTTATTATTGTTATAAAGAAACATAGGAAAGATTTAGGCTACACCATAGAAGATCTTGTAGGTATTAAACCATCATTATGTATGCACAAGATACTAATGAATGAGGATTATAGGCTTCACGTCAACCTCAACGACGGTTAAATCTGATCATGAAAGAGGTCGTGAAGAAGGAAATCCTTAAATTACTTGATGCAGGTATCATATTTCCGATATCGTATAACAAGTGAGTGAGTCCAGTACAAGTAGTTCCAAAGAAGGGAGGAATGACCGTTGTAGCTAACAAGAACAATGAACTCATTCCAATTTCTGATAGCAAGTGGGTGAGTCCAGTCCAAGTTGTCCCAAAGAAGGGAAGGATGACCGTTGTGGCCAATAAGAACGAACTCATTCCAACAAGAACGGTGACGGGATGGAGGATGTGTATAGACTATCGCAAGCTGAATAATGCGACGAGGAAGGATCACTTCCCGCTGCTCTTCATTAATCAAATGCTTGAGAGGTTAGCGCAACATTCTTATTTTTGCTATCTTGATGGTTATAGTGGTTTCTTTAAAATTCCGATTCATCCGGACGATCAAGAAAAGACCACATTCACGTGCCCATGGGGTACGTTTGCTTATAGGAGGATGCCATTCGGATTGTGCAACGCTCCAACCACCTTTCAAAGGTGTATGATAGCCATCTTCTCGGAGTGCATCGAGGAAATCGTGGAGGTTTTTATGGATGATTTTTCTGTTTATGGTTCCTCATTTGATAATTGTCTTGCTAAACTATCTCTTGTTTTACAAAGATGTGAAGACACTAACCTAGTTCTAAATTGGGAGAAGTGTCATTTTATGGTTAGGGAAGGCATTATTCTAGGACACTTGATCTCTAATAGAGGGATCGAAGTTGACAAGGCTAAGATTGAAACAATAGAAAAGCTTCCTCCTCAATCTTCGGTGAAAGGGATTAGGAGATTTCTAGGATATGTTGGATTCTATAGGAGATTCATTAAAGGTTTTTTGAAAATCTCTAAACCGCTAACTAATCTATTGATGAAGGATGCTGTTTTTGAATTTTCAAAAGAGTGTTTAGATCCTTTCTACAGGATTCGAGAAACTTTAATCTCAACCCCAATAGTTCAGCCTCCGGATTGGAGTCTTCCATTTGAGGTCACGTGCGATGCAAGTGACGTAGCGGTGGGAGCGGTCCTTGGACAAAAGAAAGATGGACGCACTCATTCCATCTATTACGCTAGTAAAACACTAGATGAAGCTCAACTCAACTATGCCACAACGGAAAAGGAATTTCTTGCTATTGTATATGCATTTGAAAAGTTTCGTTCTTATCTTGTAGGAGCGAAGGTGATTGTATACACGGATTATTCAGCCATTCGGTATTTGCTTGCCAAGAAAGATGCAAAACCAAGGCTGATTTGATGGATTCTTCTCCTTCAAGAGTTCGATCTTGAGATTCATGACAAGAAAGGATCCGAAAATTCTGTTGCGGATCACTTAAGCCGTCTACCATATGTTACCAATGATGAACCTCCTATTGATGACTCTTTCCCGGAAGAACAATTGCATCTAATGGGAGAGTGCATTGATCATATTTATAGAGGTAAAGAGCCTTGGTTTGCTGATTTTGTGAATTATTTGGTTTGTCATGAAATACCTCCCGGACTATCTGCGCTCAAAGAAAAAAGTTCTTTAAGTATGTCCGCCAATAGTATTGGAATGAGCCTCTACTCTTCAAGAGAGGTCCAGATGGCATCATTAGAAGATGTGTGCTTGAAGACGAAATGCAAACTGCCATTCGTCATTGCCATTCTCTTTCTTGTGGAGGACACGCTAGTTCTCACAAGACTAGTGCTAAGGTATTGCAATCCGGATTCTTTTGTCCTATATTATTTAAAGATGTGCAAACCTTTGTTGCTTGTTGCGATGCTTGTCAAAGAACATGGAACATATATAGGAGGAATGAAATGCCTCTCAACAACATCCAAGAAGTGGAGATCTTTGAAATTTGGTGAGTTAACTTCATGGGACCATTCCCATCATCTTGTGGTAACCAATACATACTTCTAGCTGTAGATTATTTTTTTAAGATGGGTTGAAGCTATTGCTTCTCGAACTAATGATGCGATGGTGGTTGTTAAGTTCTTTAATCGAACTATTTTTCCAAGGTTTGGGACACCCCAAACCATCATTAGTGACGGAAGATCACACTTCATTGCCCGTCGATTGGAGGCTCTACTAGCTAAGTATGGGGTGACTCACAAGATCGCAACACCTTACCATCCGCAAACAAGTGGGCTAACAGAGATTTCTAATAGAGAGATCAAAGTAATTCTGGAGAAAACGGTGTCTAGGACAAGGAAGGATTGGGCATTAAAGCTTGATGACGCACTATGGACATATAAAATGGCATACAAGACTCCCATAGACACAACACCGTACCATCTTGTGTATGGGAAGTCTTGTCATCTTCCGGTGGAGCTGGAACACAAGGCGTATTAGGCAGTCAAGTGGCTGAACTTTGGCATGAAGGAAGCGGGAGAGAAACATCTCTTAGATCTCAATGAGCTAGAAAACTCCGCTTAAACACATATGAAAACGCCAAGATTTACAAAGAGAGAGCGGAGTATTGGCATGATAAGCACATCATTCCGAAAGACTTCAAAGATGGAGATCTTGTTCTTCTCTTCAATTCTAGACTTCGACTCTTTCCCGGTAAGCTTAAATCTCGTTGGACATGACCTTATGTTATTAAACACGTTTTTCCCCATGGTGCAGTTGAAGTATGGGGTGAGAAGTGCGGAAGTTTCAAAGTGAATGGCCAACGACTCAAGAAGTACTCGCCGGAACTCCAAACTGAGGAAGTCGCACCGATTCTCCTCACTCAAGCACAAAGGATTGGTCTAGCTACGGACCTAAAACAAAGTGCTACTTGGGAGGCAACCCAGGGTAATACATTCTTGTTTTTCTTTTTCGTTTTTTTCTTAGATTAGATTAGTGTAGGTTGTTTATGTTTGTTTTTCGTTGGTATATTTCCGGTATGTCTTGTGTCTTTGGATGTGAGGCTTGAAGAACAACCAAAAAGAAGTGAAGAAAGCCAAAGGATCGACGAATTTGGATTTTTGGCAAAAATAGGGATTTACACGGGTTTAATTGCAAAACCACGGCCGTGTTTTTTTTTTAATCAAACCCGTGGAGAACAAGGTCGAGAGTAATATGTCATTCAACGCCCAAAACCACGGCCATGGAAGTAACAGGGGGGCCGTGGTTTTTGAAATTTTGACGGGGCTATATAAGTTCTTCTTCTTCTTCACAAACCACAAGCTTTTACCCTCTTCTCCACGCCTCTCTTCCACGCCCAAATCGCTCAAACGTCAATTCTTCGTTCGGTGATCGTTTTGCCCGATTCTTTGCTCCAAATTGAAGCAAACAACACAAACATTCAGCAATCGGGCGAGATTTTGGATTTCTTCAAATCCAAAACCTAGGTTTTCTCTCAACTCTATCCTTGGTTGATTTCCTTCATTTTCTTCAAAGATTTTTAGGAGAACTGAACGGAATTGAACTTAGAAATAGTTTAGGACTGCTGTTGTTGAGATTGTTGTGGAATTTCTACATTTTTGAGCAAGATCATGATTTTTCACGGGCTGATGTACAAAACCACGGGTGTGGTTTCACCAAGAACATGCCGTGGTTTCTGAAAAATGTTTCGAACTCGCAAATCCAGCCAAAACAAAAAGAAAGGAGGTGAAAGCTCCTCTTCCCAACCCCCTCCCGCTCCTCAACCAACCCCACCCTAGGATCCCTACAATGTATGCAGACCACAAGAAAGTTTATGATAAAATCCAAAAACGCATCGTTATTGCCCCTAGGTACATTGTGCTTGAAGAGTTTGAGGATTTGGATGTGGTGAATGATCTTAGATGGGTGCTTGATAGGGCTGGACTTACTACATTTGTGGGCATTAGGGAAGATGCTTTTGAGGAGATTACAATGGAGTTTTTGAGTTCTTTTGACCATAGTGCCGTGAATCGAACGGTTTCCTTCCGTTTTATGAACCGCACTCACCACCTTTCCATTGCTCAGTTTGGATCTTTGTTTGGTTTTGTGGACACTTATAATGAGGAACTCCCTAGGATCTCTCGAGCTCATGAGTTTTGGGAGGAGATTGCTATGGTAGTAGGTTCCGATGACCGTTGGCAACCTGCAGACTCGAAAGCCAAGATAATTTATAACCTATCCTTCAAGATTGCCCGTAGGATCATCTCCAAGTGCCTTTTCTCTATAACTGAGACTCCCCAAAAGCTCAAGGTTGATGAGCTTTTTATCATCTAATGTATGGCGGCCGGTGTCACTCCGGATTACGCCACCATGCTTGCTGCTACTCTTAGCAAGATCAAGAACAAAGCTAAGGGGAATATCGGTTATGGTGAGATGGTTACACGCATAGCAAAGCAGTTGGGACTTGACTATTCGGCTTGTGAGTTGGCAGCTTTTGCGAGTCCTCTAGGGCTTATGGGTTTCATGACTCGAGGGCTCTTGATTCCTTGCCACCGAGGTCCACCATTTGTCTCCATGCCTTGGGAAGACAAGGGAGGACGAGGCATTCTATGGAGCGTTGATAACTATATCCGGGATCGACAAAACTAGAAAGCAACTTTTATCCCGATGCATGCGAACCTCCTTGGAGCTCCTGCCTATTACCCCGAGGATGAGCCTACTGCTGTTGATGAGGATGGTGATGAGGAGATGGGTGGCGATGAGTTCCAGGATGCTAAAGGTGCTGAGCAGGCTTTTGGAGATTTTCCGGGTCAGCCGGCGGATTTCCAAGAACCGCCTAGGAGATCTACCTACCAGCAGCGGCGTTCCGCTTCTTCTTGTACCCGGCGTGCCAGCGTGAGTGAGAGGCCAACTTGGATGGATGCACCACCGACTTGGATGGATGCTCCACCAGCTTGGATGGGAGCGCCACCGGAGTGGATGGCGCAGAGGCCAGCATGGATGGACGAGCAGCCGGCATGGGTCACCGGCTTACACAGAGGATGGATGCACTTGAGACCCACTTTGATGCAGATGAGGTTGAGCGCCGTGACAACGCAAGTATCCTCCGAGATGTTTTCCGACAGCAGTTTGAGCATCCATATGATCCAAACTTCTTCCCGTTTCCACCACCTCCACCGCCTATGTGATGACTTGTTCGGTTCGGTTGCTTCGTGACTTTGTGAGTTTCTTTGTTCTTTTTCTTTTTCCTTTTTCGCACATTAGGAACAATGTGTATCTTAAGTATGGGGTGGAGTATTATTCTCATGTGATGTAATAACTTGACATATTGCTTCGTTCTTATCCATGAACACTTGCACCTTTTATTTTCATGTCACACGTTTCCTTTTTGTCTTGCATTTTAAGCTTTGAAAAACCCATAAAAATTTGAAAAATTTTGAAAAATATTGTGCTTCTAGGATTGGAAAAGACGTCAATGATGAATTTTCTTGTGGATTGAATTTTTGATGACATTTATGTGCTTAAGATGAGTTGTGAATTGTGGAGAAATTGAGTATATTGTTTGATCTCCTTGCAAGTTTCATAATGTTAAAATTTTTGTCTAAATCATGTTGAGGAATGAAAGTTGAAATCGCATTACAAGTTCTTGCACTTTTTTTTTGAAATGATTAAGGCGCTTCGATTTTTCTTACTTCTTCTTTATTCATTTAGCTCCTTAATAAAATTTTTGCCTTCTTTACCTATCCGGGAATTAGGAAGTGTGTGATGTGTTGCATGATTGATGTGGGAGGGCAATGAAAGAAAAAAAATGTGCATTCAAAGTATAGAAAATAGGTTTGGAGACGTTGAACATGAAGATGAGTAACTCGGCATCATTCACATAGCCGAGTGTTTGAGGCATCTCGAAAATTGAGAATCGCCGATCTCCTAGGCTTCGGTTTTTGTGCACCGCTGTCCATACTTAAAAAAAAGTAAAGTAAAAGAAAAGTTCGCATGAAAAGCATGTTTGGGAAGCAATGTTCTTCAAGCTCGTGTTGTGTAGTTCCTTTTTCCTGGATATCGCACCACATTACCTTATAAAAATCCTACCCATTCACGTTTCTTGACCTTTGCTTGAAAGTCCTTAAGATCTTTTGATTGTTGTTTGGCTTAGTGATATAAATTGGATTTCCACATGATTGATTTTGACATTACTTTGGGTTATGATGTTTGTCTTGGAGCTTTTGCAATGTATGATGTTTCTTTTTCATGACACGATTCGTTTTGTGTATATAAAAGTTTTCAAGGAAACATGAAGCAAGACTGGAGAGCGATCTATTGAATAGAAGCACAATACCAACAAGATTTGTTTTCCCTTGTTTTGCATTCATATTTCATCCTACCTTATATTCTAGCTTTTGAAAACCTTGCTTGGGGACAAGCAAGAGACAAGTATGGGGTATTTTGATAGCATGAAATATGACGTTATTTTAGGCACTTGTTTTGTTAATTTTTCCCCTTCTTTTGTGTACATGGATATGAGTTTGAAGAATTTATGAGCACATTCACCTATTATGTTGGTATAGAGTTCTACACAAGCTTTGTTGTGTTTTTAGGTGAATAAAGGCTTGGATTGGAGCATAAATGGAGTATGTAGGAGTGATTCATCATGCTAGACATCAAGGAGATGCATTGGAGTAGCTAAGGAAGGAGTATGAGTAGAAAGCTTTGGGAAACAATGGCTTGTACGCCGTTTTAGGGATTCCACGGCCAAGTACAAGGAACCACGGCCGTGGTTTTGGTATTTAATTTAATTAAGGCCGTGGAGGAACATGTCGTAGGCTCCCACGGTGATTTCCACGGCCGTGGAAATTTACTCTTGGCCGTGATTATACTAATGAACGCCACGTGTCATATTTGCCACATCAGCAGCGGTTACGGGCCTTTTGTAACCGTATTTTCTCCTATAAGAAGGCTGAAGAAAGAGAGAAATGGGATCCCTGGCTACACTTCGCTACACCATGTTAGAGGCAAGATCATTTTGGAAGATTTCACATTGAAAAGGAGATTTGAATAAGATTCGGAGAAGTACGCACTTTTATATTGCGAAGTTGGAAGATCTTAGGATTTCACTTTGAAGGTGGTTTGACATCCCGTTCTTCTTGTTCTATAAGATTGTGAGAGTTTCTGACTCCATTCTATATTTATTGAACACAAGTACGGAATTTGAGTTTGATTGAGATTGGTTTTGTATTCAATATTGAATTTTCAAGGTTTTATCTTTTCTTTCTTTTGAATTTGATAATTGATTTCATTATGATGATTGTTATTGGCTAATCACCCTTGCGATTCTAGGGTGAAGGGTTGATAGTTGTGGCATAGATGATGATAGATTGAACCAAAACAGATTGGACCCTGAGAGTTGCGAGAAACCTCACCGTCGTGCCTTTCCACGGTCTGTTCTTAAGTTCCACGGCCGTGGTTCCTCAAGATCTGACCGTGGTTTTCCCTTGTTTGACGTGTTTGTTTTTGCTTTGATCCTAAGTTAAAGATTGGCCCTAACCTAGTCTTGGCTTACCTTTTCTAGGTTGTAGTGAGACTCAACACCCTCTACTTAGGTTATGAGTGTCACAACCTTAACCTGTTTGGCTTATCTTTGATTTCATTGGGTTTGGGCTTGGGTATTTGAGAGTTTAATCTTCTCCTTAGATCATCTTTATAACGAGACTCAACTTCCTTTATTGAGAGAGTCTTTGGGTGAGACTTATGGGTTTGGAACTTCACTGTACAACACCCTACCTTAGATCTATGCCTTTGCAATCCTAACTCTGTCCTTTTCATCTTTAGAACATCTTGAATCGATTGCCACAATTGGATATCTGAATCTTTAGAATCGGTATTTCCCATTAATCTTTACAAAAGCTTCATTATTTTGCTGGATGATTTTACGAACTGAATTTGATCCCCCAAATCCCTGAGTTTGACTATGGAATTCTTGCTTTACCATACCGATCCGTACACTACGGGTTTGCTTTGCTTGATTTCAGATTTTATAAATTTAAGACTTTGCACGCACACTCTCGAGCGAACACTCGCCATACCTGATTCACATGCGTGAAACCTTTGAAGAGATGAATGAGGGATTCTTCCTCACCCTCCTATATTGAACACGTAGAATCTGTAGCAAGGTGGTGACGAACATGCTCGGTATTGGAAAGAATAACCCTCCGCTTGACAAGCCACATGGAGTAGTGAGTATGCTCAGGGACTTGGAAATGCCATATAAACTCAAAGTTGGGATCCGAAGCCAGAGTATCTCCATCTTGTTGGCACATGATATCATGTGCCGAGGTGGTATTGAATCTCCCAAAAGAAGACCCAAGCCAGCAGATGTGGTCTGATCTTAGCCTAGAGTTCACGAGCGTAGTTGAGGCGAGTCGGAGGAAGTAGGTTGTGGATACCTTCCCATGTAAGTAGTTCCAGTCCTACCCAGTATTTTGTACCCAAACAACTTGAACCGACAAATCTAAATCAACAGAGAAAATACCAAACAAGAGATAGTTAGTCCAAGGCTCCTTAAACAACCATTTGTCCCTTCATAATAAGACAGAATGCCCATCAACAACACTCCATCCGATATTTGGTGCAACAATAACATTATATGACCGCAGAATGCCTCACCTCACATTAGTTACTCGTCCACTTTGAATAGGAATCACATTCGGCCAAGTCGATAATACAAAACGGTATTAAGAAGCAACACCTTGCCTAGAGTTTGTCACGACATTGAAAGAAACGCCAACCAAGCTTGCTCACCAAAGCTGTAACACCCCGAATCCGTGGGACTCAAAATGCTACATTGGGCTAGGATCTCACAATGGATCCTGACCCTAGCCTGACAACAAGTTCATTGGATCTTACAACAAGGCACAAGTAGAGTAAAAACAAATACGTAAAAGCTGTATGATACAACAAAAGAGTTTACAAAATCAAAACCGAGTACAAAACCATAACTACAACAACATCTGATACAAAAGATCCCAACCCACGTATCCTAATGTATAGAAGTCCTCGGCTGGTCACACCATCTGGCTCACTCTGCAGTCTTCCTAACCTGCAAATCATCTACAACACGGTATACACCATTAGCTACAGCAATAGATAAGCATGAAGTAATAACACAAACACATATCAGCATCTCATACATGCAATGTCCCCTCTTGTGAGATCATCTTCAGGGCACCTCCTCCTAACCAGCAGGCGGAGACTGGTGGTTACCGCCCGTTATAATATACTTGGTCCATATAAATGTAATAAAAGGTTATCCTAGTCCGGTTTAGGTTATAAATGCACAACTATATGAACACACACAACCATTACAATCATACAATCCACAACCGTACGCTAAGTAAGTCCTATGGACTTACCTGATACACTCGTATCCTCTACCACGCCACAACTTCCCCTTGGGGAAGAAACCAACGTCTGCAAGAGTAAGGCACACAACATCACAACCTGAAAGGGTTAGGAGACTCGTCTCCATAACCCAAACCAACCTACAACCTCAAGATCATAACAAGATCACATATGCCTATAGCATACTCCCAACATTAACACAAGTGCCTAAGGCACATCTTTATCATACAACTCATCCTAACCATCCTAACCTAGCTATCAACTAAGCCAAAGCTAAAGGAAAGGAAAGAAGGAAGACATACCAACAAGGTATGCACCAACAGAAGCAAGAACACACGGCTAGTCCAGTGAGGCGCAGGGGCGGCTCACCAAAGGCGTAGGAGCGGCTCCACACCAGGCGCAGGTGCGGCTCAGGACAGGCGCAAGGGTGGCCAACTGTGCAGAGAGTTGGTCCTGACTTCTCTTCGACCCCTTTCTCGATTCTCTTTACGTCTTCAATACACCACAACAATACATATGCATATATACACATATATGATTATCAAAATGTCCAGAAAAGATCCAACAGAAGTTCAAACTTGAGATTCCTAAGCTAAAGAGAAAGAAGAAGAAAGAAGCAAGAAGTAGGAAAGAAGAGAGAAGAAGAGAAAGAGCTTACCACACCAACCCTAGGCTGCAACTATGGAGCATCCACACCTCTCACCACTTCAGCACATCAACACCAACATACAAAAACATCATCAAAGTCATCCAAGGCCAAAGCCATACTCAAACTTTCAAGAACTCTCTCACAAGATCAAGAAGAAGCAAAGATGAGAAGAGGAAGGAGAGGAAGAACGTAAAGGTGATGAAGGAGCTAGAATGAAGTGAAGAAACCCTTCATCAAAAGGTTGGGAGGCTTATAAACGAAGTTTCCCCAAAAGCAAGGTCAAGAGGTCAACAAAGGTGGCTGCAGCCGCACAAAACCGCAGGGGCGGACCGACTAAGGTGCAGGGGCGGCTCACCTGTGGCGCAAGGGTGGCCCATGTGGTGCGCATGTGCGGCTGACAGGGTCCAACAAGGCTCATCCAAGGCTCTTACATCTCATCCCCCTAAAAACAAGTTTCGTCCCGAAACTTGCAGAATCCCAAGCCTCTCGGACCTGTAAGCCGAGGTAAAACACTCTCCTCAAGAACGTTAGGTCATAACCTATAACATTCTATATCCTCAACACAACATGGAGGAATCACAACTCCAGCATAACAATTCTACATAAGGCCTAGAGGAAGATCATCTCTAGCCAAACACTAACCACATCACACTAGCATGGAGGAAAACCGTCTCCAGCCACAACGTACACATAACACTACTATGTGGAGGAAACCATCTCCACTCACACTATGTCCATCAAAGGTAGCATGGAGGAAAGAACCATCTCCAGCTAGTCCTAACACACACCAAAGCATGGAGGAAAGAACCATCTCCAACTATACCTATCTCATACTAGCAACCAGATCTAATAGATCATATGCACATATCACAACTAGCACGGAAGCACAGTATATCACATAAGCATATAACATGCACTCACCAAGAAGGCACTAACTCAGATCTACTCGTGGATCCTACTGGGGCCTCTAACTCAGTATAGAACTCCGGATAGTTCCTCTGGATACTATCCTCTGTCTCCCAAGTAGTCTCATCTGGTCCTCGTCTAGACCACTGTATCCTCAACATAGGAATGTCCTTCGAACGCAGGCGTCTCACACCTCGCTCTAGGACTGCAATAGGGTGCTCTAGAAACGTGTGGTCTGGCTCAACCACCAGATCATCATAACTCACGATGTGCCTCGGATCTAGTATGTACTCCCGCAGCTGAGACACATGAGATACGGGGTGAACACCCTCTAGCCTCGGAGGCAAAGCTAATTTGTAAGCTGCTCGCCCAACTCTATCTAGTATCTCAAAAGGACCAACATATCGGGGACTCAACTTCCCTTTTATGCCAAAACGTCTAATGCCTCGCGTCGGAGATACTCTCAACTAGACATGAGCTCCTACTCAGAACTCTAGAGGTCGACGCCTCTTGTCTACATACGACTTCTGGCAACTCTGTGCAGCCAACATCCTCTCTCTGATCAACGCTACTCGAGCCATATCATCCTGAATCTGCTCTGACGCAATCCTACTGATAGTACTAGGCTCATCCCAGCATAAAGGCGTACGACATCTACGTCCATACAGTTCCTCATAGGGAGTCATCCCTATAGATGCATGCCACCTGTTGTTGTATGATAACTCAACGAGTGGGAGGTAATCAGACCATCCCTGTACCCAATCCAACACACAGGCTCGCAGCAAGTCCTCTAAGGTTTGGATGGTCCTCTCTGACTGACCATCTGTCTGGGGTGAAACGCAGTCGTGAAGTGTAGACTCATCCCAAAGCAGTCTGAATCTGCTGCTAGAATCTCGATGTAAATCGTCCATCACGATCAGAAACAATCGTCTTCGGTACCTCATGGAGTCTCACTATCTGTCTAGTGTACTCCTCAGCCAGTCTGCTTACGGGCCACATCTCTCTGATGGGAATGAAACGTGCCGTCTTTGTCAATCTATCAACGATCACCCGAATGGCATGAAAGCTCCTACTGGTCCTCAATCCAGTCACAAAATCCATGGAGACGTCCTCCTACTTCCACTACGGCACTAGCAGTGGATAGAGCTCACCTCTAGGCCTGAAATGCTCTATCTTGACCTGCTAACAGGTCGCACACTGAGCCACAAATCTGGCTACATCGAGCTTCAGCCCTCCCCACCAAAATGAACGTCTCACATCATGGTACATCTTACTCGTACCAGGGTGTATTGAGTAAGGTGTATAGTGAGCCTCCTGTAATATCCGCTATCTCAGCGCTGCATCAGCAGGTACACAAATGCGATCATGATGCCTCATAACTCCATCTGCCCCAATAGTGAACTGGGGTGCCTCTCAATGGAACATCCTATCTCTAATCCTCGCCAAGGTCGGGTAGGTCCCCTACTTTTGTTGGATCTCGTCCAACAGACCAGGTAGAACCTCTAAAGTAAACAACTGGGCATCCTCATCAGGAAACTAGATGTCCATCTCTAGCCAAGCGATATCCCTCTGAAGCTGAGGCTGTACAGTAAGTCTGGCAATCACCATCTCTCGAGGTGTCTTCCTGCTCAAGGCGTCAGCTACCACATTTGCCTTGCCAAGATGATACAAAATCTCAAGGTCAAAGTCCTTGATCAACTCAAGCCATCGACGCTGGCGGTTATACAATTCGCACTGCGTGAAAATATACTTCAGACTCTTATGGTCTGTGAAGATCTGGCATGTAGCACCATACAGGTAATGTCTCCATATCTTCAAAGCATGAACTACCGCTGCCAACTCCAGATCATGAGTCGGGTAGTTCTCTTCATACGTCTCCAGCTGTCGAGATGCATATGCAATCACTCTGCCCCTCTGCATCAGCACACATCCCAAGCCTAGCTTGGATGCATCACTGTAGACTACAAAATCGTCAAAACCCTCTGGCTGTGCCAAGACAGGAGCAGAAGTCAAACGCCTCTTCAATTCCATAAAACTCTGAGCATACTGGTCGGTCCATACAAATCTGGTAGTCTTCCTCAGAAGACTCGTCAGTGGACGGGAAATCACAGAAAATCCCTCCACAAAGCGTATGTAATAACCGGCTAAGCAAAGAAAGCTACGCACTTCCTTGACGTACATCGGTGTTGTCCATGTAGCAACAAACTCGATCTTCGCCGGATCTACCATAATCCCGTTGGCTGAGATGATGTGCCCGAGAAATGCAACCTCGGACATCCAAAACTCACACTTAGAGAGCTTGTCGTACAACTGTCGATCTCTCAAAATCTGCAAAACCGTCCTCAAGTGTCCCACATGCTCCTCTCTGCTACGAGAGTATACCAAAATGTCATCAATGAAGACTACCACAAACTGGTCCAGAAAGTCGATGAAGATGCTGTTTATCAACTCCATGAATACTGTTGGGGCATTCGTCAGCCCAAATGGTGTCACTACAAACTCGTAGTGTCCATAACGGGTACGAAATGCCATCCTGTGCACATCCTCCTATCTCACCCTTAGCTGGTGATATCCTGAACACATGTCGATCCTTGAGAAGACTGTCGCTCCCTGCAGCTGATCAAGTAGATCATCAATAAGAGGTAGTGGATACATGTTCTTGATGGTCACCTTGTTCAGCTCTCTGTAATCTATGCACAGTCTCAACGATCCGTCTTTCTTCCGCACGAAGAGGACCAGTGCACCCCATGGTGAAACACTAGGGCGTATAAAGCCCTTCTCAGCCAACTCCTCGAGTTGCTTCTTCAGCTCTAACATCTCGACAGGTGCCATACGGCATGGGGCCTTCGAGATGAGTCTCGTGCCAGGCTCTAAGTCAATGCCAAAATCTACGCTCCTCTAAGGTGGCAAGCTAGATGGCTCTGCAAATACGTCTGTGAACTCACAGACCACCGGTATGTCTTCTAAAGCTAGACTCTCTCCATCCTTCATGGCATAACACCAAAAGGCATCACATCCCTGTGCAATCAATCTAGCTGCTCGTACAACACTGATGACGGATCTTGTCTTTCCAAGGTCCCAACCCCGGAAGACCTCTATTGGACCTAAGTCGGTAGAGACTATAACAGTTCTCTTACCCACATCTAACACCGCACGGTGTCTACGCATCCAATCCATACATAATATGACTTCTTCATGCATCAAAGGCATGACTAAGAAGTCAACAAGTAGTACACGAGTCCCTAAGCGTAGGGGACAACTACGTATCTCCTGGGTACCTCTGACCCTACTACCATCATGTAACCCTATAGTAAAGGGTTCCTCCTCTATGGTAGACAATCTCAAACGCTCAACACAAGAAGCAGAAATAAATGAATGCGTAGCACCCGTATCAAACAAAACTCTAACAAGTAAACCATGTAATAAAATGCTACCTGTAGCAGCTGGTGCTGGCGGCTCCTCAGCACTCCTCAACTCAAAAGCACGGCCTCGAACTCCTCGGGCATCACTAGTGCTAGCCTCTCTACCTCTACCCCTACTCAGTCCAGGAGCTGAACCCTGAGTAGCAGGTGTCCCTGGAACCCTCTGTTGTACTTGATGTTGAGGCGGTCTCTGCCCACCTCCTGCTGCACCTACAGGGGAAAAACCCTGTTGTGATGGCGCCTTGCCCTGACGGCAAAACATAGCTATATGTCCTGGCTTCCCGCACGAGAAGCAAGTCAGCGGTGCTCTAGGGCAATCAGCCCTCATATGCCCATAGGCCCCGCAGTTGTAATACTACCGGCCTCTATCAGTAGTGTGTTAGAATACTCGAGCGGCCTTGAGTCTGACCTCACCCGAATCCAGATGCTCCTGCACCAGTCGGTGCTGTACGCTGTCTCTTCTCAGACCGTCCGGTCTGAGAAGTCCTACTCTGGCTAGCTCCCTCTCTCTCTCTCTCATAAGCAAAGGCCCGATCTTGGTAGTCTGCCAAAGAGTTACAATGAAATCCCGCCATGTATGAACGAGTGGTCTCCCTTAGACGTCGGGAGAATAGGTACACGTGCTGGTCCTCAGAAGGTGCAACTGGACCTAGCAAAGCTAACTCAGTCCGGAAGCGGCGAATGGCATCGGTAATAGGTACATCCTCAAAGCCTGCTTCCACAAAATCATGTAGCTTCTCCCTCCTCAATGAGGCAGGGCAGAATTGCTCTCTCAATAGAGTCCTCATCTTCTCATAGTTGTTAACTCGTGATCTAACTATCCTCCACCACTGATGTGCCAGGTTACGAAATAGAGACTGTACTAACTCTATCCGTTTGTCCTCTGGGCAATAAATAAACTCTAAGGCTGAGTCTTCATGCCCAATCCACACCTCAGTCTCTAGGCCGATCTCCCCAGAGAAGTGTGGTACTCCCTGCTGGTGGAATGTGATAACACGATTTATAACTTAGGTTTAGGCACTCATTTAGATAGATTTTCCGCTCATTCGTGCATGGTTTAGCAATAGTTCATGACGTTTGCACTCAATTCATGTATTTTGTCGAGATAGACGTCTACACGGACTTTTGCATGCTTTGTAGGTATTTTGGGAGATTTAGGAGCTTAATCGATACACTCGAGGATCGTTCCTCGAGATGACACACCTTCGGACTCATTGGAATGCAAGCTAGGGGCTAAGGAGGACTCATGGGACCTTGTTGGTGCATGCCATGCACCAAATCGTGACTTATACATCCAAAACAAGCTGAGGCACCAAAACCACGGCCACTGGGACTTCCACGGGCGTGGTTTTGGCCGTGGTTTTTGCCAGACGGTTGTGACAGCTGTCCCACGATCTTCATGGCCGACTCTTACAAATTTGTAGGATAAATAGGTGGTTCTGCAAGGCTGTTAGGGGATCCACATCCACATCCACATCCACATCCACACTCACTACCATTCTCTCCTACACTCTCAACAAAAAAAGGATTCTCTCATTGGGAAGATTGGGTTGGAGCTACTCTTGGAGGAGAAGAAAAGTTCCATTGGAGAAGAAAAGAAGAACACACCATTATTAGTCTTTGATAGATTTTAGAGTGAAGATTATCGGAATCGTTTTCTAGGGTTGTAAGAATCGATTGAACCTTCTTTTGAAGGGTTGTAAGTCTTTCTTAAACTCATATTCAACTTGGTTTTCTTTGTTCAACTTGTTTATCTCTTTCTCTTCATTATCTTGCAAATGGAAGCCATGATTTTATGCTTGATGACTTTGATTTTGATGATGTATGATGTTGGCTAAATAGATGCGATTCTAGGGTAAGGAAAGGATGGTTATGGCTTGGACTATGATAGAATAGACTTAAATGTATGCTCGGATGATTCGCTTGATTGAACCTAGTCACTGTTAGAAACCACGGTTTGTTCTAGACAAACCACGGCCGTGGTTCTTGATGAACACCCCGTGATTTTGATTAACTTGCTTGAAAAGATAAATCCAAGTGTTAGGTTGTTAGATTGTTGAAATCCTAAGTGTTTGTTGAGCTAAATCTATCCTAGGGTGACCTAGTGTTAGCAACTAAGTGTTAGAAGAGACCTACCCGATGATTCTTGCTCTTAGATACCGAAGATGACGAACTCTAGGTAGTAGTGAGCCTCATAAGCCGCTATTGGACTGAGTGTGCTAGGGTAGTTTCCTAGGACTTGCCTTCCCGAGACTTACCCGGTAAGGAGAGGTTAGATCCCTAGATAACCATCCGGTTTGTGTAGAATTCCTATCCTTAGGCTCTTTGAGACTTACCCGGTGATGAGACCTTAGGAACGGACTAGTGGACCATGAGACCTACCCGGTGATTGATCCCAATCTAGGAACACTCACTCCAAACATACCATAGTTAATCCAAGGAATGATTAGATAGCTTGAGTCCTATGCCATAACCGGAATTTCCAACCCCTAGAATCCGCTCTTCTCTCTTTGATCTCATATCTCGTTTTTAGCTTGTTTGTTTGTGTTGATTTGCTAGATTGTTAGTTTATTTTGCATTCTTATATCGTTGTGATTCTTGATTGATCACCACACAAAACCAAACCAAAAATATTGAGATTTTCATTTATTTGTTTCTTTCTCTTTCTTAGCCTAGATCAACACTATCCTTAGTCACTAATCGATTCAATCTCACCTCAGTCTTTGTGTTCGACCTCGGAATACTATCCCTACTACAAAACGTCCCGTACACTGCGGGTTCACTAGGAGTTAGGAGAAATATAAAGAGTATAAATTTAAGACTTTTGCATGCATACATCCTAAGCGTAACAGAATGCCTTCAACCAGGTATTTGGTCGAGGCCCTCTAGTCTCCTCCATAACTCAAGCAACCCCATCAGCATGTGCTAGCATAGCTGGCACCTGAGTAGCTCCATGGCATTCCTCAAATAATCCCTCTTGCTCTGGTAGGTCTGGGGCTCGTCGACCCGTTCTAATGGCCTCCTCAAACTGCCTGAGATACTCTCTAAACTCAGGTCCTCCCATAGAAACACGATCTGAATCATCTGACTGGCCTGGGTGGGTCTGTTGTCTCCTGGACCCACCACTCCTCGTAGTTGGAACTACGCTCTCAGCAACTTCTTCATGAACCTCCTCCACCACTGGTGGATCTGCAGCGGGAACTGGTCCCTGTCTCCTTCCTCTTGGAGGAAGAGGTGGTCTACCTCTACCTTTGCCTGCAGCAGTAGCTCTAGTCCGAGCCATCTGCGGGGTATGCACACCTAACGTATAAGGCTCTATATAGGCCGTATATATATATATGTATATATATATATAATACTTAATAATACATGCATACATATCATCACCTAAGAAGTATCTATATATATATATATATATATACTGTCGAGATCCTCAGATGGGTGACGACTTTAGTAAACACTATCCCAAAAACATCTGTACTCGCTTTAAAACCAAAACCTTTTTAAAAGTCAGACCCCATGTGGGTTCTGTTTATTTATCCACTCTATCTTTATTGCAGATAGCAAGTGCCATTGTTGTCAACCTAAGGCTCTGATACCAACTTTGTAACACCCCGAATCCGTGGGACTCAGAATGCTACATTGGGCTAGGATCTCACAATGGATCCTGACCCTAGCTTGACAACAAGTTCACTGGATCTTACAACAAGGCACAAGTAGAGTAAAAACAAATACATAAAAGTTTTATGATACAACAAAAGAGTTTACAAACTCAAAGCCGAGTACAAAACCATACCAACAACAACATCTGATACAAAAGATCCCAACCCATGTATCCTAATGTACAGAAGTCCTCGGATGGTCACACCATCTGGCTTACTCTGCAGTCTTCCTAACCTGCAGATCATCTATAACACGGTACACACCGTTAGCTACAACAGTAGATAAGCATGAAGTAATAGCACAAACATATATCAGCATCTCATACATGTAATGTCACACACATTCATTTATTATCTTTAATTACGTTATTCCATTACTAATTCAACTTCTTTTGTAACACGAGGAGCCTCAAGAACCCCGTCCCATCCAACGTAACACAGGAGTTTTGCATGGGGGTGACCTTCACTCGTCCCCTCCTGTGAGATCATCTTCAGGGCATCTCCTCTTAACCAGCAGGCGGAGACCGGTGGTTACCGCTCGTTATAATACACTTGGGCCATATAAATGTAATAAAAGGTCATCCTAGTCCGGTTTAGGTTATAAATGCACAACCGTATGAACACACACAACCATTACAATCATACAATCCACAACCGTACGCTAAGTAAGTCCTATGGACTTACCTGATACACTAGTATCCTCTACCACGTCACAGCTTCCCTTGGGGAAGAAACCAACGCCTACAAGAGCAAGGCACACAACATCACAACCTGAAAGGGTTAGGAGACTTGTCTCCATAACCAGAACCAACCTACAACCTCAAGATCATAACAAGATCACATATGCCTATAGCATACTCCCAAGATTAACACAAGTGCCTAAGGCACATCTCTATCATACAACTCATCCTAACCTAGCTATCAACTAAGCCAAAGCTATAGGAAAGGAAGGAAGGAAGACATACCAACAAGGTATGCACCAACATAAGCAAGAATACACGGATGGTCTAGTGAGGCTCAGGGGCGGCTCAACACCAGGCGCAGGTGCGGCTCAGGACAGGCGCAGGGGCGGCCAACTGTGCAGAGATTTGGTCCCGACTTCTCTTCGACCCCTTTCTCGATTCTCTTTACGTTTTCAACATACCACAACAACACATATGCATATATACACATATATGATCATCAAAACGTCCAGAAAAGATCGAACACAAGTCCAAACTTGTGATTCCTAAGCTAAAGAGAAAGAAGAAGAAAGAAGCAAGAAGAAGGAAAGAAGAGAGAAGAAGAGAAAGAGCTTACCACACCAACCCTAGGCTGCAACTATAGAGCATCCACACCTCTCACCACTTCAGCACATCAACAACAACATACAACAACATCATCAAAGTCATCCAAGGCCAAAGCCACACTCAAACTCTCAAGAACTCTCTCACAAGATCAAGAAGAAGCAAAGATGAGAAGAGGAAGGAGAGGAAGAACGTAAAGGTGATGAAGGAGCTGGAATGAAGTGAAGAAACCCTTCATCAGAAGGTTGGGAGGCTTATAAACGAAGCTTCCCCAAAAGCAAGGTCAAGAGGTCAACAAAGGTGGCTGCAACCGCACAAAACCGCAGGGGCATACCGACTAAGGCGCAGGGGCGGCTCACCTGTGGCGCAGGAGCGGCACATGTGGTGCGCAGGTGCGGCTGACAGGGTCCAACAAGGCTCAATCAAGGCTCAACAAGGACTCCTAGGCTCCAAGGACTAAGGCTCTTACAAAATCCAAGTTAGCATCTCTAGCCATGCGAAGACCAAGCCCGCCACAAGCTTTCGGTCGACACATCTCTTTCCACTTGACTAGGTGCATCCCTCATTCCCCAGTCTTAGAGCCTCATAGAAAATTCTAGCATAGTTTATCCAACTTCTCACAAACAGTAGGAAGAAAGACCACCAATTGCATGATGTACATTGGTATAGATGCAAGAACCGTCTTCACCAAAGTAAGCCTACTAGCAACACTCAGAGCTTTCCATCCTACAAGCTTACTCGCTATCTTTTCGAGGAGAGGATTAACAGTATCATTCGTCACTCGATCATGGAAAATTGGAATACCAAGATACTTCCCCAAGTGATGCATAGAGGTAATATGACTGATATTAATAAGTATGCCATAAAGTTCCCCTAATATTATGCAAGACAAATATCTTCGATTTAGCAAGGCTGACACGTTGTATAGATGCTGAGTAAAATTGATCCAAACATTCCTTAACAACCAACAACTTTTAAACCAAAGCTTCCGCAAACAAAATAATATAATCAACGAAAAAAAGACGGGATAACTTGGGTCGTCTCTAGAGAATTGAACCGGTCTCCAAGGTCCATTCGAGACCGCCCTATCAATAAGATAGCCAAGTCTTTCCAGACAACGAAGAATTATATAAGGGGAGATCGGGTTTTCCAACCATCGAATCCACTCTAACAGCAAACTCAAATCTCGAAGGGTATCAACCACAAACTCCCATCTAAGACGATCATAAGCTTTCTCCAAGTCATGCTTAAGAACCATGATACCCTTCCGTCTGGTCTTTGATTTCATTGTATGAACTACTTTCTGTACTAACATGATTTTATTTGAAATCATGCGCCCTGGAATGAAGCTACTATGTGTTGGAATGACTATATAGCTCATCATAGGTTTGAGGAGGTTAACTAACAATTTAGTTATAGCTTTATAGAACACATTGAAAAGGCAAATCGAACGGAATTGGATAATGCCCTCCGATTTGGATACCTTACCTATAAGAACAATGAGAGTCTCATTGGATGAGGCAAGAAGAATAGCATCAATAACAAAGTCTTGTACAAGAGCGACCATAGAAGGGCCAACTGATTCCAAAATTTCTAGTAAAAAATGGGCTGAAACCCATCTACTTCACGGGCCTTGAGAGAACCCATATCATGGATGGCCTGGAGAATTTCAGCCTCCACAACCGGTCGTCTTAACAACGCAAATTGATTCCGAGACAACTTTAGAAATCGTCTTATAGGGATACGTGAGAGGGCAGGAAGGTCAACGGACCTTAGATATTGCGAAAGTAATCCACAACATGCGCCTCAAGTAACTTCGGATCATTATACCAAGTCCCATCCTTCATTTTCAATGAATGAATGCGATTATATTGCCTGCGTATAAGGGTGGATACGTGAAAAAAATTTGTGTTACAGTCAACACATGTGAGCCATTGTTGACAAGACGTTTGAAACCATAGAATTTACTCTTGCTCGAGGACTCGATTGAGTTGTGTTGTAGCTTCTACTTCAACAGTAATCAAATTCGCAGTCACATTCATGGCCAGATCCAGCTGGATACTGTCAAGGTTGGAAATAAGAGCCTCTTTACACTTGCGGATACTACCAAAGACTTTCTTATTCTATTTACAAAAGAGCACTTGGTGCTTGCCAAGAGCATTCGTGAGAAAAGAAAACTCATCCCAAGATGACGCAATCAGGTCTCGAAATTAAACTCAGGGTGTTCGAACCAAACCACCTAGAAACGAAACGGATGACATGACGGGATCCATGCCCCTCAACCAAGGAGAGACAACAAAAGGGGATTGTGAGCCGACGAGAGGCGAGGAAGGTGAGACACCGTAGCCTCATGCCACCATAAAAAACTAGCAATTGACATCAGTACTCGGTCAAAGCATTTTGAGACCCTTGTGCCAATGCTATTACCGCGGTACCACGTATACGGTGTCACATGGTACCCTACATATCGATCAAGCGGGAATGTTCCATCCGTTGTCGAAAGTCAACAACACGCCTAGGAATTCTAGCAGAGCATTCTTCTAAGCTCACAAACTCGTTCCAATCCCCACCTAGGATAATATGGTCCGAGATATTACTCAACTCTTCAGATAGGGTGTCCCATATATTACCTCTTCAACTTGGGTCCGGGCAAATTTAAATAGCGAAGAGATGGTAGTGTAGTACCATGGTGTATAGCCGCATGCACATGCTTCTTGTTCTTACTGAGGATAACTAAGTTACAAGTTGAGAATTCCACAATAGCCAAATGCCCCCACTCTGACTTTCCGCCTACATTCGCTCAACATAATCGAACGACATCTTACTACAAATCTCATCCGCATGGATACCTGCACTGTGCGTTTTGAAGAGTGCCTTGATATTAGGGCAAACTTGCGGAGAAAGTAACGCATTGATCTTCGGAAACCGGACTTAACGGTTCCGAAGTAGTTCCAAAAAAAACCTATCGATAATGATAGAATATATAATTAGCGTAAATAAAGGGTTGCCTAATATAATTATGTAAAGTCAGATTGTTATTAATATGAGCCGTCTGTTGACGGAAACCCTAAGGGAATTTATCCAATCTCTCTAATTCTCACATGGTATCAGAGGGCTCAGATTCATAATTCTTTATTCACCTTTTCCACTCTTCTGCCGCCCCCTCTAAGCCATCGGCGCCGCCCCCCATTTTGTGGCCGTTGCCTGCTCTTGTTTCTTTTCCTCACCCGTACAATATCGACAGAGAAGAAACAGACGTTTCATTCTACAATTGCGATCTCCAACATCAAGAACTACATCGCTCTTGTTCTAGATCATGACACACCATATGCGTCATGGGTAACTCTCTTTCCCGTCACCGCCAAGGCTCATAATGTCTTGGATCACATTGACACCAAAGTTCCTCGCCTAGCAGACATTGATGATGCTCTTTGGAACTAAGTTGATGCAACAGTTCTTCAATGGATCTACAGTACGGTCTCTAAGGACATTCTTCTTCAAATTCTCGATCCTAACGACACCGCTCTCGAAGTATGGGGTCGTATTCAAGATATATTTCAGGATAATAAGCACACGTGCAGTCTATCTGGAACATGAATTTTCCAACTGTAAATTGGCATCTTTTGCTTCTGTATCCGCCTACTGTCAACACAAGAAAGCCTTGTCTAATCAACTCCAGGGTGTTGACTCACCAATCTCCGATAATCGGTTAGTCCTTCAATTGTTGTCAGGTTTGCCTGCTGAGTATAATGCCACTACTAGTTACATTCAATAATCGGATCCATTGCCAACATGCACAACTAATCCTTGAAGAAACTAGAATGGCTAAACAACAAGTAGCCGACAAGGGCTCGACAACCTACATCCGTTGATCAAGCTTTTGCATCGATGACGTTAAATCCCACACACAATTTATGGTACATGAAAACCAGTGCTACTTCCCACATGACGAATAATTCAAGTAACCTCTTGTCCATCTCGTATAATGGTTCATTAAATTCGATAATTGTTGGAAATGGCATGCGGATACCATCTACAGGTCTTGGTGATGCTAACATCACTACTCCTACCAAAACCCTTCATTTATCCCAAGTCTACATAGCACCTAGAGTTAGTCAAAAACCTTGTCTCTATTTGTCGATTCACAACCGATAACCAAGCCAATATTGAGTTTGACCCGTTTGGTTTTTCTATGAAGGATTTACACAGGGGAAATCCGTATGAGATGTAATAGCTCTGGGGATCTTTATCCCGTTACCAAAGGTTCTGCGTCAGCTCATGCTCTTTCTACTCAGTCATCGAGTCTTTGGCATGCTCGACTAGGTCATCTTGGCACGCCGGTTCTAGATGTTCTTAGGAAGTTTTCTTTTCTTAAGGAGCGCGTCTCCTCTCTTTGTCATGCTTTTCAACTTGGCAAAACACCATAGGCTCCCGTTTGAACGTACTATCAATACAACTTTTGCATCTTTTGACATAATTCACAGTGATCTTTGGACCTCTCCGGATCCTAGTCAGGAAGGTTTCAAATACTACTTGCTTTTTCTTGATGATTTTTCACATTTTCTTTGAGTTTTTCCAATGAAATATAAATCTCCAGTCTTCGATCTTTTTGTGCAATTTCATAAACTCATTCAAACACAATTCAATGCGCCTATTAAAAAATCCAATGTGACATGGGTCACGAGTTTAATAACTATCAATTTCACTCGTTTTTTGCCCTCCATGGCATTGATTTTCGGTTTTCATGTCCTCACACCTCCCCACAAAATGGAAAAGCCGAACGTGTCATCCGGACCATTAATAACATGATGCGATCCCTTCTTTTTCATGCTTCCTTACCCATCACGTTTTGATCTCCTGCCCGTGACATGTCATGTTTTCTTCTTAACATTCTCCCATCCACCACAATCCAAAATAGATCCCCCACCCAAGTGTTGTACCTTTCAACACCTTCTTTTCATCATCTCCGCGTTTTTGGGTGCCTTTGCTACCCAAATCAAAGTGCAACAATTCCCCACAATTAACTCATCGGATGACTCCTTGTGTCTTTTTTGGCTATCCTAATCATCACCGCGGATATAATTTTTGGATTTGCTTCTACGGTGCAACAAAATGACCCCAAATGCTCGATTTACCATCAGGCCCAATAGAATGACTATCAGGCCCAATACACCCTTGTTGTTGTCGTTCCCTTTTCCCTAGCCCGACCCACACCTGTCGATGATTTCCCATCCACACCCAGCGTGTCCCCCGGCCCACGTCTTCCCAGGTCTTCTCCCCTACCCGGCCCAACCTTTCCTCATGCCCACTTTCCTCACATCTCCCAGCTGGCCCGTCTCTGGCCTCTACCATGACTGATTTCCACCTGGCCCAGCTCCCTCCCACATTCTCTGTTATAGATCCTTCGCCATAGCTCTCCCCATGTATTAACCCTCCTAACTGGCCTAATACTCGTTCCTCAAGCGGTATTTTCAAACCCCGTCAAATCTTCGACCTCCATACCACCACCACATCCGACTTATCTCCTATATCCACCTCCCATAAATTAGCTCTCCAGGATCCAAAATGGTCTGCTGCCATGCTCGACGAATATTGAGCCCTTATACGGAATGGTACTTGGGTTCTTGTTCCTCGTCCTAAGCAGACTAATATTGTGCGGTGTATGTGGATGTTTTGTCATAAGTTCAGATATGATGTTTGCTTTGAGCGGTATAAGGCGCGCCTAGTAGCTAACGGATGTTCCAGCAAATTGGAATTGATTGCGACGAGACTTTCAGCCCAATTGTTAAACCGGCTATCATCAGGACAGTTCTCAGTCTAGCTGTATCTCACTCTTGGCCTATTCACCAACTTGACGTTAAGAATACCTTTCTCCATGGGCATCTCAATGAGACTGTTTACATGTTTCAACCCCATGGCTTCGCTGACTCTACTCGCCCATCACGTGTATGGTTATTAAAGAAATCTCTATATGGGCTAAAGTAGGCACCTTGGGCTTGGTATCACGATTTGCAGGCTATTTGCTTAACATTGGTTTTATAGGCAGTAAGAGCGACTCTTCTCTGTTTATCTATCGGCATGGGAATCATCTTGCTTATTTGTTATTATATATTGATGATATTATTCTCACTACTTCATCCGATGCCCTCCGTAACACTCTCACTACTTCACTCAGTAGGGAATTTGCTATGTCTGATCTCGACCCCCTTTCCTATTTTTTGGGTATTTTGGTTCAGCGCTCCTCTTCTGGTCTATTTTTTTCCCAAGACAAATATGGTCGGGAAATTATTGCACGGGCAAAGATGATAGCCTGTAAGCCTGCAGTCACACATATTGAACCCTCCGTTAAGCTAAACACTTCTTCTTGACCACCTGTCAATGATCCAACATTATATTAGAGTTTAGCAGGGGCACTTCAGTATCTCACTTTCACTAGACCTGACATTAGTTTCGTAGTCCAGTAGATTTGCTTATTCATTCATGACCCGCGTGAGCCACACTTCGGTGCTCTCAAGTGCATCATCCGCTACATCTCTGGCACATATTCATTAGGTATCACCATTTCCCCTTCACCAAAATTGGATCTCATTACCCATACAGATGCCTATTGGGCCGGATGTCCGGATACACGACGGTCAACATCAGGTTACTATGTCTTATTCAATGACACTCTGATATCATGGTCTGCCAAAAGGCAATCTGTTGTTTCCAGGTCAAGTGTAGAAGTAGAATACAAAGGAGTTGCCAACGTTGTCTTCTAATGTTCATGGCTAAGCAATCGGTTACTTGAACTTCATTGCCTGCTTACCAAGGCGTCCATCGTCTACACTGACAACATCTTTGCTACTTATCTTGCCAGCAACCCAGTTCAACACCAATGGACTAAACATATTGAGATTGACATCCATTTCATCCGAGATAAGGTTGCTCGAGGTCACGTTCGAGTTCTTCATACATTCCTTCGGCTTTCTAGTACACATATATTTTTACAAAAGGCCTCACAAGACAACTGTTTCTTGATTTTAGATCCAGTCTAACTGTTATTCCTCCTCCAGTTTTGATTGTGGGGGTATGATAGAATATGTAATTAGCGTAAATAGAGGGTAGCCTAATGTAATTATGTAAAGTCAGATTGTTATTAAATGATCCGTCTATTGATGGAAACCCTAAGGGGAGTTTATCCAATCTCTCTAATTCTCACAGATAAAATAAATGACAAGAAAGGGAACAGACGGCCGAGATCACGTACGGGTCTTCCGCACCACCTCGAGTGCCAAAGTTTGGTTATCGACAGAGTCATCCTCCATGTCTGTAGGGGTAGACTGGCTTTTAGCCACCAACTCTAAAGGCAGGGCGATCGGTTCAATATAGAAGGTCATGGCCCTTGGGGAATGCCTAATCGACCCCTTTGATGGGTTTCTTTGGAAATACCCTTGTATAAAAACTTGGGTTGTCTTGGCAGTAACGTCGGGGGCCTGGATTGAGATACACGTTTCACCTGGGTTGTCTCTAAAACCTAATTAGAATACACATAGAATACAAAGCTAATTCGCACAAAAAAAAAGAAGAAGAAAGAATACAAAGCTAGTCCTAAATTGCAGTAAAGATGCCACTTCACCATCAGTAACGATAAGCGGGAGACGGGACAATTGAGGGAGCCAGATAAATTATCGTTCATATCATATGTTAAAGTACTACTAGGCCAAAATGACGTATTCTCTTCACGACCTTGAATGAGATAATTTACGAACTACTGCAAACTAAACAGTATAAATATGAAGAATGACTAACATAGTTTATTTGTATAAGCAAAATACGGAGGGATTGCACTTCATTTGTCTACAAACAAAAGCATCACTAGTATGTATAATGAAGACAAAATAAAGAATTAGCTATTTGGATAAATCGAAAACAAAGATTCCATACATCCCTTTTGACCCAAACTCTAGCATCCTGATGCTTTCACTTATTTATGTATTCATCAGTCGCCTTTATATTGTATTTCATGGCTTCCAACACCTCTTCCTCCACTACCTTCTTACGCTCCGACCCACCAATCACCCTTCAACGAGATACCTTTGAGAAGCATAAAAACGATGGAATTACCGAAGAGATCGAGATTGGTTATTTATTTATACCAAATCTTCTATTTATTTTTCAAAAATAGTTTAACTTTTATCCACCCCGTTAAAAAGATAAATTGCCCAAACCAATGGATACCAACATCGGAGAGAAATTTGTCGACCATCCCAAAGGAATTACTCCTCACCACATAACTGACCTTCTTAGCCGGCGGGCTCAATCCATCGGAGATTGTCAAATTTCTAGTAGTGATCTACGGTGTTGTTGATAGTAATAGAAACTTTTTTTTATAGCGTTTACAAAGTCGTTGACAACAAAGAGAAAACTTATTTACGGTGTTGTTAATAACAAAGAGAATACATATTTAGGGTGTTGTTGAAGGTAAATTAAAAGATTTTTATTTCAAGTGTTTACAATGTTGTTGATAACGCAATAAACAAAACTAATTTATGTTCATTAGGTGGTTGTTGATACTGTTCGCTCCAAACGGTGTGTGCAAGCTTTAAATTTATAACCCTAGATGTAAGCTTAAAACAAGGATGCGAACTCGCAGTGTACGGGTCAATCGTAGTAAAAGCAAGGAATTCCAGGGGTCGATCATAGGGACTTAGTGAAACAAAGTCCAATTACGGTATGCTTATGTAAATACTAACCACAAAAGGTGATCAAAACAATCAAAGATGATATAGAAGTCAATAAAGGAAACATGCAATTCTAGGGATTAAAGCATCTAGTTGTGGTTCCAACTCAAGATCTAAAGATAAGCGGACAAAGCTGAGATATTTGCATAGGGAAGGTATTACTAAAGTTGGAATAGATCACCGGGTAAGTCTCACTACTCACTAATCCTAAACCGTAACTCCTATTACCGGGTAAGTCTCAAGGAATCAAGATAAAGAACTATATCCTCAAACTAATACACCATCTAAGGGAATAGAATCAACCTTTACCGGGTAAGTCTCAGGCTAACTCACAAAGATGGGATGGAAGCACACTCAAACCCCAATAAAGGATAAACCTTTATTACCTACACTTACGATCTTAGGTAAACAAACAAAGGAATTACCGGGTAAGTCTCATCCTAAGCTTGCATTGAACCAGGAAAAGTGTAATAAGAATAGGAGTTGGCAAATTCTAACACTTAACTCTCAGTTTCGGATCAGATAAGTCACCTCGGTCAGAAGAATTCCACCCCGGCCGAGATGTTCATCGACTGAGCGAGATGCTTGGGGTTAAGGTTAAAGACTCGAACTTTCAGGGTCCTACTGGAATCTAAGATTATTCTATCATTGTTTTTCCCACAACCTTCAGCCAATCACCCTAGAATCACACAAGGAAATTAGCCACTCATCATCATGAAAGTAATAATCAAATATATGGAAAGAAGGTGAATATTTGAACAAGAAGAATTTAATGAAAAGACTTCAATAACTGAATCAAATATCACAACAAAGCGTTCTTCGGATATAAATCCAACAAGCAAGACAACAAGGAAGAGAATCTAAGGTAATCTTACAAGAAAACATTCCAAAAGCTATGAAAGCTACAATCTTCAATCTTCCTTCAACCTTCAAAAAGGTTCTTCAAATCTCCCAACTGGAGTATGGCTGCTGCGTACAATAGGTGTAAGCGAGATTTCCAGCTGTATGCGGATGATAGCGGGTGTTAGATTTGTGGGAAATCCGACCCTTTTTATAGGAAAATAACCCTCCAAAGATAAGATATCTTAGAAAGATTTCTTCCCATAAAAATAGGTAAAATATATGATCTATAATATCTTCTTCCTTCCAGGAGCCAAGCCCAAAAATATAAGATCACTTTCCAAAGATAAAAGATCTCAGTCAAGGATAAAATATTCTCGCCGCGTCCTAGGTATTCGCCTCGGTCGAGTCGACTTCCCTGGATCACCTCGGTCGAGATGAATCTGTGGTCAACCGAGGTGAGTCACAACTGAATGTGAAATCTCTCAAAACTGGTCCAAAGTGAATCTTTAATCCATGGCTATGCTTCCTGGATGGTTCCTTATGTTCCTCAATGTAGCTCCAATGACTCCATAGCTCCTTTTGCTCCTTTTTGATGCAAAACGCGCCATTTTACCTACGATTACAACAAAACTAGGTGTAGACCTCGATTCTCGCAAAGGTAGATGAAATAGTAATATAATCACATAATATACATACAAACATGCAGATTATGAAAGATAAAACGTCTAAACAAAACCCCAAAATATAGACTATAATTCATGCTATCAAAATACCCCATACTTAGCCCTTGCTTGTCCCCAAGCAAGTTCCGCATATAAGAGACATGATAGAATGGATTATAAGTCAAGAAAATCAATGAAAAGTCTTTCAAAAACATTTTTATGGTGTGCAACTATCATAGATCACTCTAAGAGAATACTTCATGGAATTTAAAATCCAAATATGATCAAAACATTTTATAAATATAGGAAAGTTGTTCATCTTTGCATAAAATCATAGAATGCATAATAATTCATAATTATCAAAATTAATCATGTATAATCCAGTTTAAACCACCTAGTCAATCAACAAGCTCAAGGTCTCAAGGGCTTCCCAAAAGAAAGGTCAAGAAACGTGTAGGGTAGGGATGTATGTAAGGTAATGTGGTGCTAGAATCCGGGAAAAGGATGAACTTCACTTTCACTTTAACTTGCAACATCTTTCACCAATAAGCTTTGCTTATTTCACACTTTTTTCTTTTTACTTTACTTTTTGGGATGCATGGACAGAGGTGCACAATAACCGAAGCCTAGGAAATCAGCAATCATCAATTTCTTGAGATGCATCAAACTCTTGATGCACAAACCATGACCCGTTAGGAATGTCGCTCAATCCGACTTTGGCAAGACACAAACACCCGGCTATGTGAATGGTGCCGAGTTACTCATCTTCGTGATTGACTTCCCCAAACCTATTATTACTTTCTAACACTTTCACTTCCAGCCAACTTCTCAACTTTAACTTCACTTGCTTTCACCACTTCGCTTGCTTCCAAATTCCCGGATAGGTAAAGGGAGGCAAAATGTATATGAGGGGCTAAGCATGATCAAGAAGAAGAAGAGAGAAGAATGAATTGCCTTGGTCTTTCCAGGAAGAAAGTGAGAGAACTTATCTTGCGGTGTCAACCTTCAAATTCAAAATAATTTAGATAAAAAAACAAAGTATTAAACATGCCAATAATTTCAAACAAAGCATTTAGCAACTTAAACATATTATAAAACCTTTCACACATATAAAGATTTCAAAACCAGTCAGCAACAAAATCTTCACTGAGATCATATCCAGATAAGAAGCACACAAATCGTTTTCGAAAACTCTTAGTTAACCCACCTCGGTCGAGGTGTTCTTAGGTCAACCGAGGTGAAACACCTCGTTCGGTCAGAACTGCCCCGGTCGAGGTCCAAAATTTTTTTTTTAAAAACCAGTTTTCTTTCGGTTTCGACGTTTTTCTCAATCAAATAACCTGTAAGTATGCATGCAATCTCAGATAAACATATAGAAGCAACTGAAGCATAAAATATCAATATCTGATCAAGTAGAGTCATACATAAGTGTCAAATAATACATCAAATACCCCATACTTGGGACACACTGTCCCAATGGGTCAAAATAAGTCTAAAGGATAAAAGTACTCACCGGATAATAAGCTGAACTGCATAAAAATAAGAAAGAGAATCCTGCAGCTCTCAAGAATTCTGATCCGGTGGTGGTGGTGGCGGCACGTACGGATACTTAGACGGGTCGAATGGATAACCCATAGCCTGCTGGAACTGTATCTCCATCATCCTGCGCTGATAGTGCTGCCCCTCTAACATCTGATGAGTCCAGCTGTCAATCTGTCAGTGCTGGGCAGCAAATCTCTCATGCATGTCCACAGTAAGGGCAGCATAAGAGTCTATCATCTGATCCATCAGATCATCGATCCGACGATGAGCCTCTGAATCTCTATGATGGCGTGTCCTACGCCTAGCAGGTCTAGCAGGTGATGCAGCAGGTGCGGGCTCAGTATCCTCATCATCCAGATCTATAACTGGTGCGCTCGGCCCTGCAGTATCCGTCCCTGTATCCATCGGGACTCCACCCTCTCTCTCATCAACTGTCTCCTCATCATCAGCCTCCTCCTCCTCAGCTGGGGCAGCTGGTGCCTCTCTATAATCCTCCATCAGTGGAGACCAAGCTGTCTGCCAATAGTGAGGGTCATAAACAGAAAACTGGGCAGACCACCTAATCTCCTGGGCGCAGTTAGCTCCCATGGCATAGCCACGTACGGAGTAGTCAGACCTCGGGGAACTAGAATCTGCCGAGTGATCATCTCCTGCAATCCAAGCGGCTTGGCAGCCGCCACCATCGTGCAAGCACTGAGATCCATGTCGTGATAGCTAGCTATATGGGTGACAAGACCTCCGCAGCAGATGTCTCCCTTCGCCTTGGCCTTGATCCTGTGCAGATCCTCTGCCAGCATCAAGCCAAAGTCCGGGATACCCCTAGTAACCATGCAATATAAACTGAAAAGCTCTCTCTGTCGGATCTTCTGGGGCATCTCAGTACGCGCCAGAAGCATCTCACTGAAGATCCGGTGGGCTAACCTAAAGGCTAGGTGGAAAATGACCCTCTCCCTGGAATCTCCAGGACGCCATCTATCTGCGTGCTCAACAATATGGGCAATCTGCCCCCAAAACTCCCTAGCTACTGATCGGGACGGGAAGTCAACAGCGGTGGGCTTCGGAAAGCCAAAAATATCTCTCCAGTACTCAAGTGGCACTAAGAAGTTCCGGTTCATCAACCGGTACTTCACAAACTGCTCTGTGGGAAGGTAGGTGAAGGAGCTAACGAACTCTAGGGTCGGCTCCAAGTAAGCTGGGGCTCGGATCTCAGTAAACTGATCCAGCCCAACTGTAGAAATCATCCTCCTAAGGTCTCCATCTACCTGGAGGCAATCAAAAGCGGACACGTCCAGGAAGCGAGGTGCAATCACTGGACGGCCAGAAATACGGTCATAATTGACCTGGTGTCTCTCATGGATCACCGGTCGATAGGGTCGGGAATAAGAGGAAGAAGGGAAAGGTGAGGATCTATCCCTAAGGACAAGGCGTCAGTCAGAACTCATTTTTAATTCAGTTACTGTCAGGTCACCTCGGTCAACTGACAACACTCAAGAATCACTTCGGCCGAGGCACAGCTCGACTGGACCGAGGCGGAAAACTGGATTCTAATTCCTTCTGAAAATTCAGTTCTTTTCCCCCAAAATCACTACAACTGCTTCCTATGGGGTACTTAAGCCTTTCCTCAACAAATGCAAGGGCAACCAAAGCCCAAATCGAAGCGAAAAAGCGAGGTAGGGTTTCGGTTTCGTTTTTACCTTGTTCGGCCGAATCGGTTCGATTCTCTTGCAGTTCGATGTTGCACTGGGATCCTCTCAGTCTTAATCGCAGTTTGGAGACAGAAATCGTCGAAAACGAGCAAGAAATCGGAGAAGCGAGGTGAATTGTCGCCGCGGTCGAGGGGAAAGAGTAAAGTGAGGAGAGAGAAATCTTCCGCCTTTTATACCCTTTTCTGGACTGCTGTCACCTCGGTCGAGATGGTCTCGACTGGACCGAGGTGGTATGGACCGAGGTGGTTCTTCAGAAAACCCTAGTCGCCTCGGTTGCTCAAGAATCATCTCGGTCGAGGTGCTCTGATAGCAACCGAGATGCCTCAGTCAAACTCCGTCTTCTCAAATTTTCGAACTTCTGTCCTTCCAGTTATGCTCCTTCCTTAGATGTCTCCTGTTATCTGTCTAGAACGCCAAAACAAAACAAAGCAAAGCAAAAGCAAAAACTATCTAAGCTAGACTAGAAAAAAGGGAAAAGAAAGCAATACCTTGGGTTGCCTCCCAAGAAGCGCTTGGTTTAAGGTCACTAGCTGGACCATAATGCGTCTCAAATGAGGTATATTGGTGCAACCTCCTCAACCCGAGTTTCCGGTTGGTACTTCTTAAGTCTATGACCGTTGACCTTGAAGCTTCCGCTAGTTTCGCCCCATATCTCAACTCCACCATGAGGAAAAACATGTTTCACAACATAAGGTCCGGTCCATCTTGATTTTAACTTACCTGGAAAAAGGCGGAGGCGGGAGTTGAAGAGTAGAAATAGGTCTCCTTCGTTAAGCTCCTTTGGGACGATACGCTTGTCATGCCATCTCTTCGTCCTTTCCTTATAGATTTTGGCATTCTCATAAGCGTTCAAACGCAGCTCATCCAGCTCATTGAGTTCCAATAGTCGCTTCTCGCCGGCCTCCTTAATGTCGAAGTTCAACCATTTGATTGCCCAATATGCTTTGTGTTCCAATTCAACGGGCAAATGGCAAGACTTCCCATATACCAAATTATAAGGGGTGGTACCTATGAGAGTCTTAAATGCGGTCCTGTACGCCCAAAGAGCATCGTCCAATTTCATGGACCAATCCTTCCTCGTCCTAGAGACGGTCTTCTCCAAAATTGCTTTTATTTCTCTATTCGAGATCTCGACCTGTCTACTAGTTTGAGGGTGATAAGGGGTTGATACCTTGTGGGTTACCCCATACTTCGATAGAAGTGCCTTGAACTTCCGGTTGATGAAATGCGTTCCTCCATCGTTGATGATGATGCGTGGAGTTCCAAACCGTGGGAAGATGGTTCTATTTAAGAACTTCACAACCACCTTGGCGTCGTTAGTGGGAGAAGCAATGGCTTCAACCCATCTAGAGACGTAATCAACCGCAAGAAGAATATAGAGGTTTCCTCCGGAGGATGGGAAAGGTCCCATGAAGTCAATCCCCCATACATCAAAGATTTCTACCTCTTGGATGTTGTTAAGTGGCATCTCGTTCCTCTTCGATAAATTTCCTGTTCTTTGGCATGCATCACAAGAGATAACAAAAGATTGTACATCCTTAAATAATGTAGGCCAAAAGAAACCGGAACGCAATACCTTAGCGCATGTTTTATCGGTGCTAGCAAGTCCTCCACAAGGAAGTGAATGGCAGTGCCGTATAACGCTATTAACTTCATCTTCCGGAATGCATCTTCGAAGCATCCCATCCGGCCCGCGCTTGAATAGCAACGGCTCGTCCCAGTAGTAATGTCGTACTTCTTTGAAGAATCTCTTCTTTTGAGAGTACGTCAATCCGGGCGGTATTTCCTGGCAAACAAGATAATTCACAATATCAGCATACCAAGGTCCGTTATTATCAAAAAACTGGTGGATAGAATGTTCCACCAACTGAGGATGAATGTCAGAGAAGGGAGTAAGAAGTTTATTATTCTCAATAGTCTCAGTTGAAATCGTCTCGCCATCGACCTCGGTCGAGGCGCAGAGGCGTTGACCGAGATGTTCTTCAGTCGCCTCGCTCAGTCCAGAAAGTGCCTCGGTCGAGGTACTGCAATTGGAACCGAAACTGGAGATCTTCGTCTCCTGGATTAGCTTCTCAATTTTAGCTCCTGGATCCTCTTCCAGTGCCTTTAAGCTCCGTATATCTGCATCACAAGAAGCATCTATACCTTTCTCCATTAAACTGAAGCTAATAACTCTTTCGAGTGGATCGTTAGTAAGGATAGAGCTCACCAATTCTCTTGATTCTTCTTCATCATAGATGTTGAAGATATCATCGCTTAGTTGCTCCCTTTTCATGGCTGCAAGTAGTGCGAACTTCACTTCATCGCCGCTAACGTTGAATTTCAACTTGGCGTTCTTGCAATCCACGTTGCAACCCGAAGTTGCTAGAAATGGCCTCCCGAGAATAATAGGAACAGGATAATCTGCGGGAATGTCAAGTACAACAAAATCTATAGGTAGATAGAAGTTACCTAGCTTGACCGGAACGTCTTCCAAGATGCCCACAGGATGGGTAATGGAGCGATCCGCCATATAAAGTCGAATCTTGACCGGCTTGGGCTCTCCAAGTCCGATCTTCACACATAGTTCCAGCGGGATGATGCTCACGCTGGCTCCTAGATCACAAAGGGCTTCACAAGTGACATCCTCAACTTGAATGGGAATGCAAAATGAGCCGGGATCTCTCAATTTAGGAGGCATCTTCTCCTTCATGATTTGTATGAGTTCCGAGGATTTAGATGTCATCCTAACTTCACCAAAGTCTTCCAGTTTCCTTTTCCTTGATAGGATCTCCTTCAAGAACTTCCCGTAGGCGGGCATTCCTAGAATAGCATCAAGGAAAGGAATGTTAATATGCAGCTTATTCATCAAGTCAAGGAACTTACCAAAGTGCTTGTCTAGATGTGCTTTGGCCCTTGACTGGGGGAATGGAAGTGGTGGTTTGTATGCAGGAGGTGGAACATAAACTTCAGTTTTCCCCTCCGCTTTCTGTGGCTCCACTTCGGTTGGCATCTCGGCCGAGGTGTTCTTCGACTGTACCTGGACCGAGGTGGTCTTCGTCGGTACTAGCACCGACCGAGGCACTGGATCTGCAGTTTTCAGTCCACTCCTCGTAGGTATGGCCATGATCTGGCCCTTAGGGTTGCTTTCCGTCCTTGCTAGGAGCTTCCCTGGATCTCTCGGCGCTTCATTCGCCCTACTTGCAAGTTGTTGTTCAAAGGCTTTTTGGGCCTTCGAAAATGAAGTCATAGAAGTCTCCATAGCGTTGAGCTTAATCAAGATAGCCTCCAGAACTGCGTCTTTCTTTTCTGGCTGAGACGAACTTGATCCTTGCCCCTGGCTTTTTAATGGAGTAGAAGAAGAAGAAGGGGAAGAGAGGAAAGGGTTAGAGGAATCGTTTGAGTTGGAGTTTGAATGATTGTTACCAGAATTTTGGTTGTTCGCCCTCCAGTTGTTGCTATTGGATCCTCTATTGTTGTTGTTGTAGTTGTTGTTCCGGGAACCGTTGTTGTTGTTACGGTATCCGTTGTTGTTGTTCCTTTGCCCATGCTCTTCCTTCTTGGTTTGTGCAACCAAGAGTTCCTTCAATTGCTTCACGTCATTCTTTAAAGACGTGAGTTGATTGTTGTTGGGCTGAGTTTCTTGGAAATTAACTCTTTTAACTCCACCTTCAGCTCCTTGGTGGGTGTACTTCTCCATATGCAAGGCTTGCTTCTCGATGAAGTCCCAAGCCTCGTCAATCGCCATGTCCATGAAGGTACCGGCGGAGAGTAGTTGGAGATTGAACTGGGTGCTTCCGTCCAGTCCTTTGAAGTATATCTCCAATAGCTCTAACTTTGGAATCCCATGATGTGGGCAATCCAAAAGAATGTCCTTGAACCGCTCTCATGACTTGGACAAGCTCTCCTTGTCCTTCATAATGAAAGCGTTGATCTTCCCTCTCATTTCAGCTGTCTTTGAGGGGGGGAAGAATTTGGTCAAGAATTCCGTTGTCATCTCCTCCCATGTGCTAATTTTCCTGGAGGAAGAGATTGATACCAAGTAAGAGCTCTATCTTTTAAAGAAAAGTAAAAAGGTCTTAGCTTGTAGTTGTTACTTTCAATCCTTGAAGGTCTCAAGGTTTCCATCAAGATCTCATAGTTTTGAAGATGTTGATGTGGTGATTCCTTCTCCATCCCTCCGAATTGGCATTGGCAAATCATGGATAGAACTTGCGGTCGAAGTTTCTAGTCATGGTCCGCTGGATCTCCTAGGTTAACTCCTGGACGCCTCAGTTGTTGATTAGGGTCCATCCTTTGACCTAGGGTTCGTGGGATTCTTGCAAGAAGAACATCTCGGACTGGCATCCGAGGTGGAAGTACCTCGGCCGGGGCGTTAGGTACTGGAACCTGCCTCGGTCGAGGGTCTGCAACTGGGACCTGCCTCGGTCCAGCATCGGGAACTGGGTCTTCCCTTGGTCGAAGTAGAATCTGGTCTCGTATGACGGCCATCTCTGCTTCGATTGCTTAAGTTTTGGTGCGAGTTTCTTCCTTTTCTCGCCTTAGTTCTTCCCTACTGAGGCGTAGCAGCTCCAACGCCTCTTTCAACTCGGCCTCAAGATCGCGGTTGTCTTGTTGGGCCATCTTTGCTTCTCTTAAGCGTCGTTTGTATGTCTTCTCTGGTTCGGGATCGTAAGGAACGATTTCCTTCCCAGTGCGGGTTCTTCGCATAAACCTAAGAAAGAACCTGCAAAATTCACTCAAGTACAGTGGTTAGTAGACACGGGGGCAAGTGCCCCAAGAGCAAACCGTAACCGGCTCGGTCTAGACCAAGTCCCCGGCAACGGCGCCAAAAACTTGTTCGCTCCAAACGGTGTGTGCAAGCTTTAAATTTATAACCCTAGATGTAAGCTTAAAACAAGGATGCGAACCCGCAGTGTACGGGTCAATCGTAGTAAAAGCAAGGAATTCCAGGGGTCGATCACAAGGACTTAGTGAAACAAAGTCCAATTACGGTATGCTTATGTAAATACTAACCACAAAAGGTGATCAAAACAATCAAAGATGATATAGAAGTCAATAAAGGAAACATGCAATTCTAGGGATTAAAGCATCTAGTTGTGGTTCCAACTCAAGATCTAAAGATAAGCGGACAAAGCTGAGATATTTGCATAGGGAAGGTGTTACTAAAGTTGGAATAGATCACCGGGTAAGTCTCACTACTCACTAATCCTAAACCGTAACTCCTATTACCGGGTAGGTCTCAAGGAATCAAGATAAAGAACTATATCCTCAAACTAACACAACATCTAAGGGAATAGAATCAACCTTTACCGGGTAAGTCTCAGGCTAACTCAGAAAGATGGGATGGAAGCACACTCAAACCCCAATAAAGGATAAACCTTTATTACCTACACTTACGATCTTAGGTAAACAAACAAAGGAATTACCGGGTAAGTCTCATCCTAAGCTTGCATTGAACCAGGAAAAGTGTAATAAGAATAGGATTTGGCAAATTCTAACACTTAACTCTCAGTTTCGGATCAGATAAGTCACCTCGGTCAGAAGAATTCCACCCCGGCCGAGATGTTCATCGACTGAGCGAGATGCTTGGGGTTAAGGTTAAAGACTTGAATTTTCAGGGTCCTACTGGAATCTAAGATTATTCTATCATTGTTTTTCCCACAACCTTCAGCCAATCACCCTAGAATCACACAAGGAAATTAGCCACTCATCATCATGAAAGTAATAATCAAATATATGGAAAGAAGGTGAATATTTGAATAAGAAGAATTTAATGAAAAGACTTCAATAACTGAATCAAATATCACAACAAAGCGTTCTTCGGATATAAATCCAACAAGCAAGACAACAAGGAAGAGAATCTAAGGTAATCTTACAAGAAAACCTTCCAAAAGCTATGAAAGCTACAATCTTCAATCTTCCTTCAACCTTCAAAAAGGTTCTTCAAATCTCCCAACTGGAGTATGGCTGCTGCGTACAATAGGTGTAAGCGAGATTTCCAGGTTTATGCGGATGATAGCGGGTGTTAGATTTGTGGGAAATCCGACCCTTTTTATAGGAAAATAACCCTCAAAAGATAAGATATCTTAGAAAGATTTCTTCCCATAAAATTAGGTAAAATATATGATCTATAATATCTTCTTCCTTCCAGGAGCCAAGCCCAAAAATATAAGATCACTTTCCAAAGATAAAAGATCTCAGCCAAGGATAAAATATTCTCGCCGCGTCCTAGGTATTCGCCTCGGTCGAGTCGACTTCCCTGGATCACCTCGGTCGAGATGAATCTGTGGTCAACCGAGGTGAGTCACAACTGAATGTGAAATCTCTCAAAACTGGTCCAAAGTGAATCTTTAATCCATGGCTATGCTTCCTGGATGGTTCCTTATGTTCCTCAATGTAGCTCCAATGACTCCATAGCTCCTTTTGCTCCTTTTTGATGCAAAACGTGCCATTTTACCTACGATTGCAACAAAACTAGGTGTAGACCTCGATTCTCGCAAAGGTAGATGAAATAGTAATATAATCACATAATATACATACAAACATGCAGATTATGAAAGATAAAACGTCTAAACAAACCCCAAAATATAGACTATAATTCATGCTATCAGATACCATAGAGAATACTGATTTATGTTGTGGTTGACTAATCGTGGAAGTTTTTACCAAATTGTTAACAACAACCTCCCCCACAAGGATATGAGATCGGATGTAGCATATTCGAGTATCGAATTCACAAGGACCACTGATAACACGATTTATGACGTAGGTTTAGGTAATCATTTAGATAGATTCATCACTCATTCATGCATGGTTTAGCACAAATTCGCGACGTTTGCACTCAAATCACGTATTTTGTCGAGGTAGACGTCTGCACGGACTTGTGCGTTGCTTTGTAGGTATTTTGGGGGTCTTTTTGACATTAGCTGATACATTAGAGGGTCAAGCCTCATGATGGTACACATCCAAAGCTTTGGAGGAGCATAATTGGAGCAACAAAGGACACAAAGACCACTATTGGTGCAAGCAATGGAGGAACTCATGGCTAGACGATAATAGCATGATTCTGCTGAAGAAAATTGGACCAACTAGCAGCTAAATCGGCCGATTTAATTCACTAGGTCGATTTTTGGGCCTTTGACAGCTTAAGCCACGTGTCCCACGATCTCTTGTCCGGCCTTGCTCTTGGTGGAGAATATAAGTGGTCCTGCAGGTTGTTGCTGAGCATCTCTCCTCTCCCACACTCTCATTCACAACTCATCAATTTGGGGGAAAGATTGGAGGAGAAGAAAAACTCTCAAGGATTGAAGGAAGAAGAAGAACACCATTCTAAGAGTGATAGTGAGATTTTGAGTGATTTTGAGTTACTTTCGTAGTCTTGGATTGAAGAACTATTGCAAGGATTGTTAGGAACGTTTTGGATCTTCATTTAAGGGTTTGTAAGTCTTGCTACAACTTAGATTTAGTTGAGATTTATTGATTTGCTTGCTTATCTTTCATTATCCATCTATGAACACCATGTATGCTTGTTTGATGATTTTGGATCTTGGTATGCATATTGTTGGCTAGTTTATTGTGATTCTGGAGTGATGGATTGATGGTTATGGCTTGGGTGATGATAGGATGGGCTTATATGTTAGTTTAGGATGATTTGTATGCACGAAACTCACAACAGAAGGGAAAATCGGCCTGTTCATCAGGTAAATCGGCCGATTTCCCCCATGATCCACCCGATTTCCTCCTCTGTTGCTCTTTAAATGATGAATCTGTATGATTGGGGTGTTAGGTTGTTAAATCCTAGTGTTTATTAAGCCTAATTTAGCTTAGGATCACCTAATGCTATCAACCTAAGTGAGGGAAGAGATCTACCCGATGATTTCCGATCTTAGATACTTTAGAAGATGAATTCTAGGTAGTAGTGAGCCTCATAAGCCGCTATTGGATCGAGTGTGCTAGGACTATTGCTTGAGATTTCCCTATTCCGAGACTTACCCGGTAAGGAGAGGGTTACCCCTTAAGTAGTGTCCGGTTTGTGTAGAATTCCCAACTTTACCTCCTTGAGACCTACCCGGTAATAGGAGTTTGATATGGGATTAGTGAAGTGAGAGACCTACCCGGTAATTGCTTCCATTAGTGAAACATTCTTTCCCCAACACCGCAGCTTGTCCTTAGAATCCTTAGAACCTTGAGTCCAATGCGATAACCGGAAATCTTGACCTCTAGAATCTACTTTTCTCTCTTGATCATATACTTGTGCTTTGTGTTACTTGTTCGTTTGCTAGCTTGAGTTGTTAGTTGTTTTATTATCTTGCTTGACTTGTGATCTTTGTTTGTTCACCACAAAAACCAACAAAAACATTGTGTTTTTCCATTTTCTTTGTTTCTCATCTTATCTTAGTCTAGATTCACACTATCTTTGATCATTGTTTGACTCGATTTCACCTTAGTCTTTGTGTTCGATCTCGGAATACTATCCCTACTACAAACGTCCCGTACACTGCGGGTTCGCTAGGAGTTAGGATAAATATAACGAGTATAAATTTAAAGCTTATTGCGTACACACATCACACGATCTTAGCGTAACAAGTTTTTGGCGCCGTTGCCGGGAACTAGGTCTAGATTGAGTCATTTTGTGATTGTTTATAGTGTAGATCTTTCTTGTTGCTTTTGATCTCTCTTTGGTTTGTGTCTTCGCTTTTCAGGACATCTCTTACTCTTTAGGTGTATGCGAAGATCTCGTGGAAAGGATTTAGCTCCATTCGATCCCGAACCGGAGAAAACCCTTAGATCTAGATCCAAGAGCATCAAAAAGGGGAAAGAGATGGCCGGAAGAGACCTCCAAGCTGAATTAGATGAAGCCTTAGAGCAAATAAGGCTAAGAGATGAGCTCTTGGAGGAAGAAAGGAGACTTGCCAATGAGAGGCAAGAAGCAACTGGGAGGGAGATTGATGAGATTAGGCAAGCCCTTGTACAAGGAGAGCTTAATCGTCAACAACCTCCACCTCCACCACCACAACCGCAACCGGCGGCAAATGTTAGGGTTGTACCCATTGCTATTGAAGAGCCACAAACTTTGGGGAGACGTATGGATCCGGCACAAAGAGCACACCGTCCGGGTGTGAACTTAGGAGATCCCGCAGCCCACAACTACGAGCTCCGCCCTCAAGTTCTACAAATGATCCGGCATAATCAATTTGGAGGGATGGAAGGAGAGTCCCCTCATCAACACTTGATGAACTATGAGATTTTGATGGAGACTCTTAGACCGCCAAGATTGGAGAGCAACAACCATAAGCTTAGGGCTTTTTCCTTCTCTCTTAAGGACAAAGCCTTAGCTTGGTATCAATCTATTCCACAAGGGCGAGTTGGTACTTGGGAGGAGATGACAACCGAGTTTTTGACTAAGTTCTTCCCACCTTCCAAGACTACCGAATTAAGAGGGAAGATCAATGCCTTCGTGATGAAGGATAGAGAGAGTTTGTTCAAGTCTTGGGAGAGATTCAAAGACCTTCTCCTAGATTGTCCACACCATGGCATACCGAAAATTGAGCTATTGGAGATCTACTTCAAGGGACTTGATGAAGATAGCCAATTCAAGCTTCAATCTCTTTCCGGTGGGACTTTCATGGAGAAGCATGTGGATGATGCTTGGGAGTTTGTAGAGAAACAAGCTCTAGTGATTGAGAAATACTCCCATAGGAAGAGTGAAGGGAGAAAGGCGGGAGCATATGAGGTGAGTGAGGTCACCATGAGCAATTTCAAGCTTGACGCCATCAACAATGAGTTGAAGTCCTTGAGGGAGTTGTGTGCTACAACTTTGAAGAATCAAGCAACTCCTCAAGTGCTTCCACAAGCTAACTTATCTTCCAAGGAGGAGTATGTGAACTATATGGGAAGGGGCAACTACAACAACTACCAAGGCCCAAGGAACTTCAACAACAACCGGCAATTCAACAATTACCGGCCCAACCACAACCATCCCGGGTTTTCCTACTCTAACCCGGATGGAGCCTTGAACTCTCCCGCTTCCACAAGCACAACTCCACCACCAAAAGATTCACAAGAACCTCCACCCGGATTTACTCAACCTCCAAAAGATAGAACCGAAATAATGTTTGAGCAATTGCTTGGAAGGTTGAGTGGTCTTGAGAGCACCGTGATTTCAATTTCCAAGGCTCAAAAGGTTTTGGAAGCACAAGTGTTCCAAAAGGCGGGTGAAGCACATAGAGATCCGGGAACGCTTCCCGGAAGAACCGAAGAAAACCCAAGAGGCCAAGTGTTGGCTATTACAACAAGAAGTGGGTTAAGCATGAAGGATCCTTTGCCCAAGGAGAATGCTAAAGGGAAGCAAGTGGTGAATGAAGAAGAGACCTTGCAAGGAGATGGAGGCAAGAGCAAGGATGTAGAGCCAACCTATGTGGCACCGCCTCCATACAAGCCACCACTACCGTTCCCTCAATCACGAGCAAGAGCTCGCTTGGACAATCACTTTGGTAAATTCCTTGAACTTATGTCTAAATTACATATTAACATTCCGTTCATGGATGCTATTTTAGGAATGCCGGCATATGGCAAGTTCTTGAAGGAAATACTCTCCAACAAAAGGAAGTTGGAGGAGTATGGGGAGATAAGGATGACTAAGAGATCCTCGGAGTTGATTCAAACGATGAAGGAGGAGATGCCTCCTAAGCTAAGGGATCCGGGATCCTTTTGTGTGCCAATCGGAGTAGGAGAAGTGAAGTATGACGCCTTATGTGATCTTGGGGCAAGTGTAAGCATCATCCCGCTTGCACTTTGCAACAAGGTTGGGCTAGGAGAGCCAAAACCGGTCAAGATGACCCTTTACATGGCGGACCGCTCAATCACTCATCCGGTTGGAATCTTGGAAGACATTCCGGTGCAACTAGGGAAGTTCTATGTGCCCATAGACTTCGTTGTTTTGGACATCCCGGCGGACTACCCAGTTCCTATCATCTTGGGGAGACCCTTCCTAGCTACTTCCGGATGTCTAGTAGATTGCAAGAATGGGACTCTCTCCTTCAACATTGGAGAAGAGAACATCAAGTTCAAGCTGTCCACAATGATGAAAGGGCCAACCCTTGATGAGGATGTATTCAACATAGTTGAAGAAGAGGAGTCTAGAGAGGTTGTGAGCTCAATCTTGCTCAAGGATCCACTTGAGAAGGTTCTTAGCTCAAGCTTGATGGAAGAAGGAGTTGAGGAGAGTAGCAATGAAGTAATCAAGGCCTTGAATGCATTGGACGAGCTACCAAGTGTTGGATTTGAAGTGCTAGAAGAAGGGAGAAACTGGCAGAAAAATCAGACTGGAGGGTCCAGATCGGCCGATTTTTGGCCTTGTGCTGAAATTTCAACCAGTTCAGCAAAAACAGAAACTCGGATCGACCCACTGCAAGAAAAATCGGCCGATTTTTCCTCCTGGGCCGATTTTCCTGAGTCTTTTCAGCATCAACCACTTGAATGTGAGCAATCATCAAGGGACTTCAAGGAGGCTTCCATGGCTTTGCAATCATCTCAACCTACATTGTATGGATCGTCTCCAACCGAAAAAGGTCCTCCTCAACTTGATCTTAAACCTCTTCCTTCTCATTTAAAGTATGCTTTCATTGGTTCAAATTCTACTTATCCGGTGATTGTGAATGCATCTTTGAATGATGATGAGCTTAATAGACTGTTGAATGAATTGAAACTGCATAGAAAGGCAATAGGATACACCATTGATGATCTTGTTGGCATCAAACCTTCTTTGTGCATGCATAGGATAAGGATGGAAGATAATCATAAACCCTCTATTGAACATCAAAGAAGATTGAATCCCATAATGAAAGAGGTAGTCAAAAAGGAAATCATTAAGTTGCTAGATGCGGGAATTATCTACCCTATCTCAGATAGTAAGTGGGTTAGTCCCGTCCATGTAGTACCTAAGAAGGGTGGGATGACCGTAGTGACTAATGAGAACAATGAACTAATCCCCACTAGAACGGTTACGGGATGGAGGATGTGTATTGATTATAGAAAGCTTAACATGGCCTCTAGGAAAGATCACTTCCCTCTTCCTTTCATTGACCAAATGCTTGAAAGGTTAGCTCAACATTCTCATTTGTGCAACCTAGATGGCTATAGTGGATTCTTCCAAATCCCTATCCACCCCGATGACCGAGAGAAAACAACCTTTACATGTCCATGGGGTACTTTTGCATATAGGAGAATGCCATTTGGGTTGTGTAACGCACCCGCCACCTTCCAAAGGTGTATGATGGCCATCTTTTCGGAATACATTGAAAATATCATGGAAGTGTTCATGGATGATTTCTCTGTTTATGGTTCTTCCTTTGATGATTGCTTGGCTAACTTGTCATTAGTATTGCAAAGATGTGAGGAAACAAATCTTGTCTTAAATTGGGAAAAATGCCACTTCATGGTAAGTGAAGGTATTGTTTTAGGACACTTGGTGTCTAACCGTGGCATTGAGGTTGATAGGGCCAAGATTGAGACGATAGAGAAGTTGCCACCACCTACCTCGGTGAAAGGGGTAAGGAGTTTCTTTGGGCAAGCCGGTTTTTACCGGAGGTTTATTCAAGACTTCTCTAAAATTTCTAAGCCCCTTACTAACCTACTAATGAAGGATGTTGAATTTGTTTTCTCCAAATATTGCCTTGAAGCTTTCTGTAGGTTGAAGAACGCTTTGATCTCCGCACCTAAAATGCAACCTCCGGATTGGAGTTTACCGTTTGAGATCATGTGTGATGCAAGCGATGTAGCCGTTGGGGCTGTTTTGGGGCAAAGGAAAGAAGGGCGAACTCATGCCATTTATTATGCTAGCAAGACGCTAGATGATGCCCAACTCAATTATGCTACCACCGAGAAGGAGTTGCTAGCGGTTGTGTATGCATTTGAGAAGTTCCGCTCATATCTTGTTGGAGCGAAGGTCATAGTCTACACGGATCATGCTGCGATCCGTTATCTACTTACCAAGAAGGATGCCAAGCCTAGGTTGATTCGGTGGATCCTTCTTCTTCAAGAGTTTGACTTGGAAATCCGGGACAAGAAGGGATCCGAGAACTCCGTGGCGGATCACCTTAGTAGACTCCCACCATTGGAGCTTGAAAGAGAGGACATCCCGATTGATGACTCGTTCCGGGATGAGCAATTGCAAATGGTGGAGGAGTGCTTGTTCCAAGTATCTAGAGGAAGTGAGCCTTGGTTTGCCGACATTGTGAACTACCTAGTATGTGAGGAAGTGCCTCCTGGATTGACATATGCCCAAAGAAAGAAGTTCTTCAAGGATGTGAGGCACTACTATTGGAGTGAACCACTTTTGTTCAAGAGAGGGCCGGATGGAATGTTTAGAAGATGCATACCGGAGGATGAGGTAGAGAGTGTGATCCGCCATTGTCATTCCTTGCCATGTGGAGGGCATGCTAGCTCACACAAGACATGTGCTAAAGTGTTGCAATCGGGCTTCTTTTGGCCAAGTTTGTTCAAGGATGTGCAAAGCTTTGTGGTAGCTTGTGATGCTTGCCAAAGGACGGGCAACATCTCAAGGAGGAATGAGATGCCCTTGAACAACATACAAGAGGTAGAGATATTTGATGTGTGGGATGTGGACTTCATGGGACCATTCCCTTCTTCATGTGGCAACCTCTACATCCTATTGGCGGTTGACTATGTTTCGAGATGGGTGGAGGCAATCGCCTCTCCTACAAATGATGCCAAGGTGGTGGTGCGATTCTTCAACCGAGTGATCTTCCCTAGGTTTGGAACACCAAGGGTGATCATAAGTGATCTTCCCTAGGTTTGGAACACCAAGGCAATCGCCTCTCCTACAAATGATGCCAAGGTGGTGGTGCGGTTCTCGAGAAGACGGTCTCAAGGACGAGAAAGGATTGGGCTATGAAGCTCGATGATGCCTTGTGGGCATATAGGACCGCCTTCAAAACGCCAATTGGCACCACTCCTTACAAGTTGGTCTATGGCAAATCTTGCCACCTTCCGGTAGAGATGGAGCATAGAGCTTATTGGGCCATTAAGTGGCTAAATTTTGACCTCAAGGAGGCGGGACAAAAGAGGTTGCTTGACATAAACGCTCTTGAAGAGATTCGGTTGGATGCTTATGAGAATGCCCGGATCTACAAGGAGAGGACCAAAAGGTGGCATGACAAGCGCCTCATCCCGAAGGAGTTAAGTGAAGGCGACTTGGTGCTTCTCTTCAACTCGAGGCTGCGGCTTTTCCCCGGAAAGCTCAAATTAAGATGGACCGGGCCATATGTGGTGAAGAAGATTTTTCCTCATGGAGCGGTGGAGATAGGCGGAGATCATTGTGGTGACTTCAAGGTGAATGGGCACCGTTTGAAGAAGTACATCCCGGAAGCCCCGGTGGAAGTGATTGCCTCGCTTCACCTTGATTAAAACGCTCCTGAATTTGGTCAAGCTAATGACCTTAAAGAAGCGCTTAATGGGAGGCAACCCATTGGTAGATATTTTTCCCTTTCTTTTTCTTGCTTTTGTTTGATCTCACTCTTGGTGTGCTTTGTTTATCTTTTGTGTTTTTGGGTGCTAGATCTTGTTGATTGTCGTGTGTGACGAGATGTTGGAGGGCATGTGAAGGCCTCATGACCAGTTGAAGGTACAAGATCCAAGCACATGGACGAGGAGGAAATCACCCAGAAAAATCGGCCCGTTCTTCAGACAAATCGGCCGATTTTCCTAGGCTATGGGGCGATTTTTCCTCTGTATAAAGGAAAGTGATGATCTCCATCGAGCATGGGTGGAGCGGACGTCGAACTTGGACGGCTTGCGGTGCCAAGCGCGGGTTCCGACATCATAACGAACATCAAGAGCTCTCTACCATAATTGATCGATCATCTACCATCATCATCCAATGAGAACCGAAATACCAAAGCATCACCAATTTTACATTGTGAGGACTCTCTTTCACTTCTTTATTTAGTTTACACATTAGGGACAATGTGTTTCTAAGTATGGGGTGGGGTTTCATGATCACTTGCATGATTAGCATCTAGGATAGTTTAATATTGTCACATATTTCATTATGTCTTGCATTGTATATACATATTTCGAAAAATCCAAAAAAAAAATCAGAAAATTTTAAAAAATTTTTAGTGCTTCTAAAGCTTGGGAATGACCCTTATGATGAAATTGTCTTGTGAATTGGCTATGGATAGCCTCATGTGTTGAATAGATGATGCATATGTGGACTTGAAATACTTATCTTGAATTCCATGAATGACTTGTGATTATGATGCTTGCCTTGATTTAATTGAGGATTGAAAGTCGAAATTGCATGCTAGTTCTTGCACATCAATTAGGAGTGATTAAGGCAATTCATTTTTCTCTACTTCTCATCTTGATCATATTGTTTGAGCACCTCAATTGATGAAAAACTTGACCTCTTTTGACCCATCCGGGAATAGGAGCATGATAGTGTGTTGATGTGTGTGAAAAGCAAGTGTGGGGTGAAGTTGTTAATGAAAGAATGATGTGAATGAAGTGCTGAAATTGTTGCGAAAGTGTAGCCAAAAACATAGGTTTGGGGACGTTAGTTTAAATGACAAGTAACTCGGTACACTTCACATAATCGGGTGTTGGTGCCTTGCCAAAGTCAAATAAACCGATAGTCCTAACGAGCTTTGGTATGTGTGCCCGGTGTGGATGCACCTCGAAAAAATAGAAAAAGCACGAGGATGGCTAATCACCAAGGTTTCGGCTTTTGTACACCAATGCCATCTTTTCAAAAATAAAAGAAAGAAAGAAAAGAAAATGAAGAAAAATATACACTTGAGGGAAGTGGAAAAGAAATGTGAAGTTGTGGTTGTTTAGTTCCTTTCCCGGATTAGCATCACATAGCCTAGAAAATTCCCGCCTAATCACAACGTTTCTTGGCCTTCTATTTCACAAGTCCTTATGACCTACTTGCATGTGTGTAAGACTAAGTGATTTAGTTTGGATATGCTCATGATCATCTTGAGTTCTTCATCTTTACACTTCATTGCATGCTATCAAGTTAAGTGTAATTGTCTTTTCATGTTTTCATTTATTTGATACATGATTGCTTGTCCATTGCCATGAAACATGACTATGAAGGTGATCCAATATTAGAAGCACAACTCCAGAAAGATTTTTCCATTTTTCTACATACATAAATCATGTCATCTCTTAGTCTATAGTTGGGAATTTGCTCGGGGACGAGCAAACCTTAAGTATGGGGTATTTTTGATAACACGATTTATGACTTAGGTTTAGGTAATCATTTAGATAGATTCATCACTCATTCATGCATGGTTTAGCACAAATTCGCGACGTTTGCACTCAAATCACGTATTTTGTCGAGGTAGACGTCTACACGGACTTGTGCGTTGCTTTGTAGGTATTTTGGGGGTCTTTTGGACATTAACCGATACATTAGAGGGCCAAGCCTCATGATGGTACACATCCAAAGCTTTGGAGGAGCATAATTGGAGCAACAAAGGACACAAAGACCACTATTGGTGCAAGCAATGGAGCAACTCATGGCTAGACGATCATAGCATGATTCTGCTGAAGAAAATCGGACCAACTAGCAGCTAAATCGGCCGATTTAATTCACTAGGTCGATTTTTGGGCCTTTGACAGCTTAAGCCACGTGTCCCACGATCTCTTGTCCGGCCTTGCTCTTGGTAGAGAATATAAGTGGTCCTGCAGGTTGTTGCTGAGCATCTCTCCTCTCCCACACTCTCATTCACAGCTCATCAATTTGGGGGAAAGATTGGAGGAGAAGAAAAACTCTCAAGGATTGAAGGAAGAAGAAGAACACCATTCTAAGAGTGATAGTGAGATTTTGAGTGATTTTGAGTTACTTTCGTAGTCTTGGATTGAAGAACTATTGCAAGGATTGTTAGGAACGTTTTGGATCTTCATTTAAGGGTTTGTAAGTCTTGCTACAACTTAGATTTAGTTGAGATTTATTGATTTGCTTGCTTATCTTTCATTATCAATCTATGAACACCATGTATTCTTGTTTGATGATTTTGGATCTTGATATGCATATTGTTGGCTAGTTTATTGTGATTCTGGAGTGATGGATTGATGGTTATGGCTTGGGTGATGATAGGATGGGCTTATATGTTAGTTTAGGATGATTTGTATGCACGAAACTCACAACAGAAGGGAAAATTGGCCTGTTCATCAGGTAAATCGACCGATTTCCCCCATGATCCACCCGATTTCCTACTCTGTTGCTCTTTAAATGATGAATCTGTATGATTGGGGTGTTAGGTTGTTAAATCCTAGTGTTTATTAAGCCTAATTTAGCTTAGGATCACCTAATGCTATCAACCTAAGTGAGGGAAGAGATCTACCCGATGATTTCCGATCTTAGATACTTTAGAAGATGAATTCTAGGTAGTAGTGAGCCTCATAAGCCGCTATTGGATCGAGTGTGCTAGGACTATTGCTTGAGATTTCCCTATTCCGAGACTTAACCGGTAAGGAGAGGGTTACCCCTTAAGTAGTGTCCGGTTTGTGTAGAATTCCCAACTTTACCTCCTTGAGACCTACCCGGTAATAGGAGTTTGATGAGGGATTAGTGAAGTGAGAGACCTACCCGGTAATTGCTTCCATTAGTGAAACATTCTTTCCCCAACACCGCAGCTTGTCCATAGAATCCTTAGAACCTTGAGTCCAATGCCATAACCGGAAATCTTGACCTCTAGAATCTACTTTTCTCTCTTGATCATATACTTGTGCTTTGTGTTACTTGTTCGTTTGCTAGCTTGAGTTGTTAGTTGTTTTATTATCTTGCTTGACTTGTGATCTTTGTTTGTTCACCACAAAAACCAACAAAAACATTGTGTTTTTTCCATTTTCTTTGTTTCTCATCTTATCTTAGTCTAGATTCACACTATCTTTGATCATTGTTTGACTCGATTTCACCTTAGTCTTTGTGTTCGACCTCGGAATACTATCCCTACTACAAACGTCCCGTACACTGCGGGTTCGCTAGGAGTTAGGATAAATATAACGAGTATAAATTTAAAGCTTATTGCGTACACACATCACACGATCTTAGCGTAACAACCACGTCTAATTTGATGAATACCGATAATTAAATATTCTAAGAAGAAAAAAACAACTATAGCAAGGGAATGCAATAGTGATTTGTAGGCAACAATGGATTAAGACAATCAAAGGAAATAAAAATCTCCACTATAATGAATTAAAGTATTATTCCATATATGAGACTTATGAACATTGATATATTAATATTGTAAGTAACCATCTAAAAACAATATTTGACAAAGACAAGCAAATATCGTGCTTTTCAACTCGCGTAACCCACAACCCGGAGGTTCGTCAAATATAGGAAAACCCAAAGAACTTAGAAACTCGGAAAAGACCAAGAGAAAGCTTCATTTATGGCCCTTCAGTTAGAAAAAGGTACAAAGACCGAAACTTAATACAATAGTTGGAAATCCTCGAGGCAGTGATAAACTAGTACACTCAAAAAACCAAGTGTTTTCAATAAATCTAACAAAACACCCTTTCGCTTTTGGCGCTTCGAGTGTTCTATGTAAACCAATTATAAACACCGCTTCTTTCGAAGGTAAATAAAATGTATGAATGAAGTACTTTGAAAAAAAGCAATATCACAATCTAATTTCACAACCATATATGCGACAATAAACCAAACCATTATAGGGGTCATTCAATCCTTAAATCATGAGGGAGATTAGCCAGACATGATCAAATATAATGCAAATACAATATATAAGATCATAAAGGACATAAATTCACAAGTGTTTGGTTCCAACAACGTAAACTATATTCTAACAGCTACTTGACGGCTATGAAATCAAAGTAACAGAGAATCCGAGGTGGATCTAGGATATCTAACCCTATGGTTGATAAATGTTTATTTAGATGTTGTCTCATCCCCGTCTGGCCAAGTCTTCTCGCTGAGTCTGGGATGGGCTCTGATTTGGGCATTGATAGAGTCTTCCATAGTGATGATGTGTTCAAAACGGCTTCGAGATGGCATAAAAGCCATCTCAAATGCCAATTGGCATGTATTGTTGCTCAAATTATGGATCTTGACTTCATGATATCTTCACAGGACTTCGTGTTGTAGTTCCTCGGTCATGTAAGGTCTTCTCTTCAGCTCTTGACTTGAGGGAGGATGTATTTCCGGCACAATTGATGTTTAAAATGACTGAAACACAAAAGGGTCAAGGTAGATACTAATGTATGGAAAGTTGATACTTTCTATACAAATAGTGATGTATAATAGAGCAATAAACGTATGTAATGCATGATTTTAAGGCATATATGAAGTTACATTCGACACTCATCATTGACAACATGGATAACATACCCTTTGGTTGACAACATCAAAACCAATTCTTTGATGTTTAGAATGTCGTTGTTAACAAAATCAATGCCAATACTTTTGTATTAATAGTGTTGTTGACAACAAACAAAATATTCTTTATTATTGTGTTGGTGACAGAAAAAGAATAAATGTGTTAGCATTTGTAGTGTTGTTGATTGTACATTACAACAATATATTTTATTGTGTTTAAAGTATTGTTGAGAGAAAACTAAATAAATATTTTCTGATGTTTGTGGTCTTGTTGACACTATCAAGCACACGACCTATTGTTGACACTAAAATATATTGTTACCCACAAAACAAGATTGTTAACAATAAAAAATAACAAGTGCCTAATATAAAACTCATCAATATACCTAAGAAAATAGGACAAATTTGATAACTAGGCTATTTTGAAGTTTTTGTTTAGTAACTAGCCCTTTTCTATTTTCTTATTAGCAAATTTACCCCTAATTATATTTACCGTTCAATCACTCTACCTTTCTCTCCTCTCCTCTGTTGAGCAGCACACCTCAATGAAAACCCTTACTCATCTCTGTCTTCCGCTTCTCTCACTTCTCCGTCATCTGCTACTCCTTCTCCCTCCTTAGATCCAATGTCATCTTCGGCCTCACCATTGCTAGCCTTGTCATCCCTCACTCGGATCGGGTTTGCCCTTTTTGCTTAGTTTTGCCAACAATCTAGGGTTTCTAATTCTGCCCCCTTTTCTTTCTTGATTGAAACAAGTTGCAATCAGAGCTCATCCCTCACTCCGTACTCACAAAGGCGCTGATGATCGCAGCTTCAAGTATTTAATTCTAACTAATATAGCAGATTACAAATACGATCTTATGAAATCAAAACCATTACAAGATTCTAGGCGATATTTTGAGCTTAAATATGGACGGAATGGGTTGCAGTGCCGGAATCATCATATTAGACCTCGCAAAAGACATGCTTCAAGCAAACCCTAACAATTTTGCCGTTGTGGTAAGTACTGAGATGCTCGGTTACAATTGGTATCCCGGAAGTAACTGATCGATGCTCGTTCCTAATTTCTTTTTCCGTATGGGCTGCTTTGTTGTTCTTCTATCAAATCGCCTTCGCGATTATCCTCGCGCGAAGTACCGTCTCGAGCATATTGTTCGTACTCACAAAGGCACCGATGATTGCAGTTTCAGGTATATATTTCTCCCTTGTCATTATTGCCTAATGTATACATAAGATCTAACTGGAACCGTGTTTCATATTTTTTTACAAGTTATCTGATTTCTTCCAAAGTTCAATGGTGAATCGATGCTACATCATCCACAACAGGATATGGCTAATCCAATTAAGAAAGTTCAAATTAGTTCATTATCTGGTAAGAAGGTGGTGATTGTAGAGGATGATAAAATGTCGATGCTTGTGGCTTCTAAAACTGTGATGAAGATGGGTGCAACCGTGGAAAAGTGTTGTAACGGCCAAGAAGCCATAAACCTAATCTGTAAAAGCTCATACCAGAAAACTTGTTTATGATGGTGACTATTTTAATGCCCATTTTTGTTTGATTTCAAATTGTATCTGCTTATAATACCTCATTGTTCCTTTTGACAATCCTGGGAAGGTTAGCCAGGCCGAATGGCAAAGGTGAAGCTAACATAAGACGACTTCAAAGGGGAAACTTGTTTATAATGTCAATTATCTTTGTCAATTTTCTTGATAAATTTCAATTTGCCTCTTTTGGTATGTTAAGATTGGGCAGACATGAAACATGGGAATGGAATAGAATGAGGTATGTGGATAACGTAGTCTTTTGTGACTTAACCGGGAGTTTCTTGTGAGTATGTGAATTCCAGGCTTAAAATGTGTGTGCTTTCTTCACATGTGTGCTTTCTTCCAGATTCCAATTTAGTTTCACACCTAAACCTAGTTCAGGTATAGACTTGAGCATAATGCACACCTCCAAGGCCGCCTTGTTTCTCTTCCTTGCCCTACTCTTTGTCCCTACAATCAACTACACGCAAGCGCAACTAGCTCATGTAAGTTTTTACTTCGTTTAATCTTTCCTGGTGAATTTTGGGTTCTTGATTCAATTGGCTATTTTTCTTGTTAATTGCTTAGAATCCAAACGAGTGTTCAAATAACAAGACAACAATTGATGGGTTTGAAATGTTTCCGCTAATTGATGAAAAGAAAATGGAGATGATGATGTTGATGAATGAAACAAGGAGGAAGCTTGGAAGCTTCCATATTTGTGCGCCTTGCACTTGTTGTGGTGGGTCAGGGGCTATTGCTTGCCTTCCCCTTGTTGTTATGCTATCAACTGCAACATCCCAAATAGACCCTTTGGATTATGCTCTTTCACTCCCAGGACTTGCCATTGCTTTGGCTTCTATATCTAGCTCTATCTCTTTCTAAAAAATTTGCACTTTCAAGTAAGTGTGAATTGGGAAGTGATTATATTGTTTTTTGAGTGATTTGTCAGTACATACATATATGTTAATCTAGATGGAACTATTGTCTGCTAAATTTGTGGTATTTAGTTGTTAATGTAGCAAAACGATTGGATTGGATTGGATTATTAGTATTTTCTGGTATGAATTTCCGTACCAGAAAACTCATACCAGTATTTTTTAGTATGAATTTTTCATACTAGAAAATTCTGGTATGAGTTTTCTGATATGAATTTTCTTACGAGAAAACTCATACCAGAATTTTTTTCATACTAGAAAACTCATACCAGAATTTTCTGGTAGGAAAAAAATTCTAGTATGTTCATTACAGAAAATAAAAAAAAAAGGAAAAAGGAAAAAAATAATAAAAAAACAATAAAAAAAATCAGTAATTAAGAATTAAAACTTACACTTACATAATACTAACAAACATCTATTATTTTTTTTTATTAAAATAGAGGGGTTAATTATTTTTACCTATCATTAAATGAAAGTGGTAAAAAATTATGGGGTACACTTACTAAACACAAAACTAAAAAAGGCCTAGTAGGCCAAAATCATTGAAGAAAATATTTACAATCCACAACAACCAAATTCTACATAATATGAACTTGTACAAGCACAAAAATTTTTAAAAATAGAAATTAGGTAGCTGATTAATTGGATCAAGTCTTCTTGTTATGTACTCTCATTCCACAATTGCCACACTTACTACTCATCTTTGAAAACTCCAAGACATAAATATTCCACTTAAAGTTATTGACAAAAATTGTAAATCAATTAATATAATCTACAAACTAGAAAGAATAATAAAACAATGTTAAATAAAGGTGATATCATACAAAAGAAACATTAACAATGTTAAATAAAAGTCAATCATGTATGTTGGCAGCAAAAAAGAATGAAAAAATTTGGTCAAATATGCGTTTTTTATTTCCTTTGGTTTTAGGTACCCCTTTAATTTTTACCACTTTCATTATTGTTAGGTAAAAGTAATTAACCTCCTTTGTAAAAAAAACAAGAAACAACACAAGAGAATTTGGCCAAATATGGAATTTTTATTATTTACGTTTTTATTTTTCTAACTTTATTGAAAGAATTCTGGTTGAGTTTCTAGTATGGTTTCTAGTTGATTTTCTCGTATAGTTTCTAGTTGAGTTTCTGACATGATTTTCTAATATGAATTTCTGTTGAGTTTTTGGTATGGTTACTAGTTGAGTTTTGTAACACCCCAAGTTCTAGGAACTCGAAGCGTTACGGGCTAGGATCTCACAATGGGTCCCGACCCTCATAGTAACAACAATAACACCGGATCTTACAACAAGGCACAAATAAATGAAAACCAAAACTATATAAAAACCAAAGGTTTAACAAAAGGGAAAAGCAAATGACTCGCAGCCGAGTTCAACAATAAACTGAAAAGACAACAACAAAAATATAAACCCGATCCCGTCGTATAATGTGCGGGAACTCCGGCTGACCACTCCATCCGTGATCTCGCCTCTATCCCCTTTACTAATTCAACTTATGTTGTCACACGAGAATCACCTTGATCTCGCCTCCATCCCCTTTCACCAATTAGAATAGAGACGATGCATCCCTCCGTTACCTGTTGGACTGGTCGTAAGAGCACCTCCAAGTTTCCTAGTCCGGTTTATGTTATAACGATAAAGCAACAAACGCCACTAATACGGTCAAACCAATATACGGAACACATCAAAGTATGTCCAAGGGACTTACCTTACTCGAAGGTAACACAAGGGTCAACTAACTACTTAGTTTCCCGAAGGAAAGAATTTCTGCCTGTTGAAACAAGGCATCACGAATCAAAAACAAACCGAAAGCTAGAAGTCTACAACTTCTAGTCTCAATGATCTCTAAAAGATCTCCAACAAGCTAGGGACATGATTCCTAGTCTCACAGGTTCCTCAAGGAACAACATCCACAACAAAACTCAAGGAAAGGAATGAGGAAGCAAGGAAGGAAGCAATTCACCAAAAACGGGAGTTACTATAGAGGAAACCGCAGGGGCGGTTGATAGGAGGCGCAGCGGCGGCACTGGCTTGCAGGTGCAGGGGCGGGTCATCCAAGGCATAGGGGCAGATCAACGACTAAAGAAATTGTCGGGTTTCTTTCAACAACAACGGCACAACAGGGAGATTAAAGCTTGAATCTTCAATCCATACACGACACAACTCAACCAAAGGAGCCTGGAAACACATACACATCAACAACGAAGGACAAACAAAAATAAAGACTCTATCTTGATTCATGTGAAGGAGAAGAAAGAAACGAAGAAAAAAAGAAGGAGAGGAAGAAGAAGAAAGAAATATGCAGCAACTATACATGAACGTCAGAAGGATCAAGATGAAGAACTTAAACGGTTCTGCAAAGGTTCGCAAGAGAAGGTTGCAACTTTGCTCGAGGTTGAAGGAGAACGTAAGCAAGAAGAAGAAAACAGAAGAAAAGGTGGGAATATAAAGAGAACGGTTGGAAAAGAACAAGAAAGGTCAGATTTAGGGTTAGAAGTTAGAAGGAAAGATGACCCAAAAGAAAGAAGATCGGATCTTCTAAGAAAGGAAGAAAGAAAGGACGAAAAAAAAAACAAATCTTGCGATCTAGGGTTAGCCGCACAGGCGGGCTGACCCGGCCGCGACTGCGGCCACTGTCACCGCAGGGGCGGTGACGGCCAAAATTGGGAGTTACAAGTTTCTGGTATGATTTTTTAGTGTGGTTTCTGGTTGAGTTTCCGGTTTGGTTTCTACTTGAGTTTTTTGTATGAGTTTCTAGTATGATTACTAGTTGAGTTTTTGGTATGATTTCTGATTAAGTTTCTGTTATAATTTTCTAGTATGAATTTATGGTATGGTTTCTAATAGAGTTTCTGGTAAGGTTTCCGGTTGAGCTTTTGGTATGATTTTCTGGTATGGATTCTCGTTTAGTTTCTAGTATGGTTTTTGGTTGAGTTTTTGGTATGATTTTTGATATGGTTTTTGGTTGAGTTTCTAGTTGACGAAAAGACTTTCACTTTCTGATATCCCACTTCATTTGACAAAAAGACTAAAATAGTCAGCAAGAGCAACATACAAATGCTCAAAGAAGAAGACAACAATATGCAGAATGTCTATGAGAAAGGTCTATCAAAACTCAATCCTGGTAAATGTTCGATGGTAAATTTTTTGCCATCAGGCTTATACCCATCTAAGTCTAACTCACTACTGATTTCTTGCAACTTTGCATGAATTTCATTTGCATGAGGATGTGATTCATTTTCGACACGAAACTCGTGAATCATTCCATCAACCTCTATCCAGCTACATTCCGGGTCTTTATGTATGTCCTTCACCTTCATCAAAATCCTTACCCGAGCAACTCCTTCTCAATCCCCTGATGAAGCATACATGTTGGAGAGAGCTACATAAGATCCTTTGTGGCACATAACCATCTCCATTAAATGCTTGGCTACTCTATTTCCCATTTCAATGTTCACGTGCATCTTACAAGCACCAAGCAAGGCTTTCCACACAATGTCATCTGATTCCATTGGCATGCTTAAGATAAATTCTTCTGCTTCAGTTAAAAATCCGCTACGACCAAGGAGGTCAACCATGCAACCATAGTGTTTAATCCTAGGTTTCAGACCAAGCACTCTAACCATGTAATCAAACAACTTTTTACCTTTAGGCGTCATTCTAGAATGATTGCAAATAGTTGAGACGGTCATAAATGTAACATCAGTGGGCCTTACATCACATTTTTCCATTCTAGATAGATAGTCAATTGCCTCAATTGCACAACCATGGACAATCATTCCAGCAATAGTATTGTTCCATGTAATCTTTTAGGCAAACCATCGAACACTTGGAGTGCCCCCTGAATGCTCCCACACTTGGCATACATATCAACTAAAGATGAGCCAAGCACATCATCAATGTCAATCCTTTTTAGTTCAAAATCTCAAGAATATTGATGAACAATAGGAGAATATTGAATCATCTAAAACGAAGGATTTGCTAACTTTGTTATTTTATTCTTTAAAACCCTAGCTTTGAACATTAAAAAAAAATTAGCGGTATATTTACTAAATGTGTTTATGCTATGGGCCTATTTAGTAGAGCAAAATCTCAAAAACGTATATGATATCATTTATTATAGTCTATATTTTGGGATTGGTTTGGATGTTTTATCTTCATAAATCTGCATGTATGGATGTATATTCTTTGATTATATTGTTGTTTTGTCTACCTTTGCGGGAATTGGGGTCTACACCTAGTTTCGTTGCAATTGTAGGGAAAATGGCATATTTTTGACCAAAATGGAGTTAAGAAAGCTAAGGAGTCATTGGAGCTACATTCTGGAGCATTGAGGAGTTATAAGAAGAGCTCAGGAAGCATGGAAATGATTTGGAAGACTGATTTTGGACCAGATTAGAGAGTTTCATTCTCATATGAGACTCACCTCGGTCAGCTACAATATCACCTCGACCGAGGTGATCTTCAGCAGCGTCTGGACCGAGGTGAAGTGATGACGGGACATATGATCTTTATCTTTGGCTGAGATCTTCTATTTTTGGAAATTGAATATCACATATTTTTGGATGGATTTCTGGAAGGAAGCATATCTTATTGACTGATATATTTTGGAAGATGTGGATATATTTTAGAAGGAAATTATCTTTTTAGGATATTTTATCTTTGGAAGATAATTCTCCTATATAAAGGGGCTAATTTTCTGGAATTTAGCCATCTTCCGATCACCAATTCTTTGATTCAGAAGTTAAAGGATTTTGAAGGAATTTTTGAAGGAAGTTTGGAAGATTGAAGTTCAAGGAAGAAAGGAATCAAGTTTGAAGCAAGTTTGAAGAAGTTTGATAGTACGATTTATGACTAGGTTTAGGTAATCATTTAGATAGATTTCTCGCTCATTCATGCATGGTTTAGCACTAGTTAACGACGTTTGCACTCAATTCACGTATTATGTCGAGATAGACGTCTACACGGACTTGTGCATTGCTTTGTAGGTATATTGGGAGATTTAGGAGCTAAAACGATACATTTGAGGATCGTTCATCAAGGTGACACACCCTCGGACTCATTAGGATGCAAGCTAAAGGCTAGGGAGGACTCATGGAACCTTGCCAACACAAGCCATGCACCAAATCGAAGCTTAATGATCAAAGGCAAAGCTGAAGCACAAAATCACGGTTCACTGACACTCCACGCCCGTGGAAATTCCCGTGGATTTTGCCAGGTTTTCGTGACAGCTGTGCCACGATCTCTTGGCCAGCTCTTGCAAAGTTGTAGTATAAAAGTGGTCCTGCATTGGCTGAGAAGGGCATCTTGGAGCAGCTCTCCATTATCCACTATCATCCAATCAAAATATTCTCTCAACAAGAAGATTCTTGGAAGAAGGAAGTAGAAGGAAGCTACCATTGGAGGAAGAGCTTGATTGGAGAAGAGGAAGAGCACACCATTGATAGATTTTGATAGCTTTGTAGTGAAGGATTTCGGAATCGATTTCTAGAGATTGTATGAACCATTTGAACCTTCTTTAAGAAGGGTTGTGAGTCATTCTAACTCCATATTTCAGCTTAGTTTTGTTTACCTATCTTGTTCATCTCTTTCTCTTCATTATCTTGCAAATGGAAGCCATGATTTTATGTTTGATGATCTTGATTGTTATGATGCATGTTGTAGGCTAAATAGATGTGATTCTAGGGTAAGGAAAGGATGGTTGTGGTTAGGACTATGATAGGATGGACTTAGATTAGCCTTTGGATGACTCTCTTGCTTGGACATAGCTTCTGTTGGAGTCCACGGTTTGTTCTTGCCTTTCCACGGCCGTGGAAGGTGTAGAACAACCCGTGATTCCCCCCTGTTTGATAGATCTAGCTTTAGACTGTTAGAATGTTGAAATCCTAAGTGTTTGTTGAGTTAAATCTACCCTAGGGTGACCTAGCGTTAGCAATTAAGTGTTAGAAGAGACTTACCCGGTGATTCTTACTCTTAGATTCAAAAGATGACAAACCCTAGGTAGTGGTGTGCTTCGCAAGCCGCCATTGGACTAAGTGTGCTAGGATAGTTGTTTAGGACTAGCCTTTTCGATACTTACCCGGTGAGGATAGGTTAGATTCCTAGGCGACAATTCGGTTCGGGTAGAATTCCATCCCTTAGGTTCTTAGAGACTCACCAGGTGATGAGGCCTTAGGGACGGATTATTGGACCATGAGACCTACCCGGTAATTGATCCCAATCTAGAAACACTAAATCCCAACAAATCATAGTTAATCCAAGGAATGATTAGGTAGCTTGAGTCCTATGCCATAACCGGAACTTCCAACCCCTAGAATCCGCTTTTCTCTTTTGATTCGTATCTCGTGTTTAGCTTGTTTGTTTGTGTTGATTCGCTAGCTTAGTTGATTGTTTACTTTGCACGATTTGTGATCCTTGTTTGATCACCAAAAAACCCAACCAAAAAACAATTGAGATTGTCATTTCTTTATTTCTTTCTTTCTTAAACTAGATCTTCACTAAACTTAATCATAAATTGAATCAATCTCACCTTAGTCTTTGTGTTCGACCTCGGAATACTATCCCTACTACAAACGACCCATACACTGCGGGTTCGCTAGGAGTTAGGATAAATATAACGAGAATATAAATTTAAAACCAATTGCGTATCACATCCTGAGCGTAAAAAGTTTTTGGCGCCGTTGCCGGGGACTAGGTCTAGATTGAGTCTATTTTGTGATTGTTTATAGTGTAGATCTTTCTTGTTGCTTTTGATCTCTTTTTGGTTTGTGTCTTTGCTTTTCAGGACATCTCACTCTTTAGGTGTATGCGAAGACCTCGTGGGAAGGATTTAGCTCCATTCGATCCCGAACCGGAAAAAACCCTTAGATCTAGATCCAAGAGCATTAAAAAGGGAAAAGAGATGGCCGGAAGAGATCTCCAAGCCGAGTTGGATGAGGCTTTAGAGCAAATTAGGATAAGAGATGAAGCTTTGGAGAATGAAAGAAGACTTGCCAATGAGAGGCATGAGGCAACTAGGAGGGAGATTGAGAAGATTAGGCAAGCTCTTGTGCAAAGAGAGCTTAACCGTCAACAACCTCCTCCACCTCCACCACAACCGCAGCCGGCGGCGGTGAATATTAGGGTTGTGCCCATTGCTATGGAAGAGCCACAAACGTTGGGGCAACGTATGGATCCAGCACAAAGAGCACACCGTCCTGGTGTGAACTTAGGAGATCCCGCAACCCATGATTACGAACTCCGCCCTCAAGTTCTACAAATGATCCGGCATAATCAATTTGGAGGGATGGAAGGAGAGTCTCCTCATCAACACATGATGAACTATGAGATTTTGATGGAGACTCTTAGACCGCCAAGATTGGAGAGCAACAACCATAAGCTTAGGGCTTTTTCCTTCTCTCTTAAGGACAAAGCTTTGGCTTGGTATCAATCTATTCCACAAGGGCGAGTTGGTACTTGGGAGGAGATGACAACCGAGTTTTTGACCAAATTCTTCCAACCTTCCAAGACCACCGAGTTAAGAGGGAAGATCAATGCCTTCGTGATGAAGGATAGAGAGAGTTTATTCAAGTCTTGGGAGAGATTCAAGGATCTTCTCCTAGATTGTCCACACCATGGCATACCGAAAATTGAGCTATTGGAGATCTACTTCAAAGGACTTGATGAAGATAGCCAATTCAAGCTCCAATCTCTTTCCGGTGGGACTTTCATGGAGAAGCATGTAGATGAAGCTTGGGAGTTTGTGGAGAAGCAAGCTCTAGTGATTGAGAAATACTCCCATAGGAAGAGTGAAGGGAGAAAGGCGGGAGCATATGAGGTGAGTGAGGTCACCATGAGCAATTTCAAGCTTGACGCCATCAACAACGAGCTAAAGTCCTTGAGGGAGTTGTGTGCTACAACTTTGAAGAACCAAGCAACTCCTCAAGTGCTTCCACAAGCTAACTTATCTTCCAAGGAGGAGGATGTGAATTACATGGGAAGAAGCAATTACAACAATTATCAAGGCCCAAGGAACTTCAACAACAACCGGCAATTCAACAATTACCGGCCTAACCACAACCATCCCGGGTTTTCCTACTCTAACCCGGATGGAGCCTTGAACCCTCCCGCATCCACAAGCACAACTCCACCACCAAAAGCTTCACAAGAGCCTCCACCCGGATTTACTCAACCTCCAAAGGATAGGACCGAAATGATGTTTGAGCAATTGCTTGGAAGGTTGAGTGGTCTTGAGAGCACCGTGACTTCCATTTCTAAGGCTCAAAAGGTGTTGGAAGCACAAGTGTTCAAAAAGGCGGGTGAAGCCCATAGAGATCCGGGAAAGCTTCCCGGAAGGACCGAAGACAACCCAAGAGGCCAAGTGTTGGCCATCACAACGAGGAGTGGGTTGAGCATGAAAGATCCTTTGCCCAAGGAGAATGCTAAAGGGAAACAAGTGGTGATAGAGGAAGAGACTTTGCAAAGAGATGGAGGCAAGAGCAAGGATGTAGAGCCAACTTATGTGGCACCACCTCCATACAAGCTACCACTACCGTTCCCACAATCACGAGCAAGAGCTCGCTTGGACAATCACTTTGGTAAATTCCTTGAACTAATGTCTAAATTGCATATTAACATTCCGTTCATGGATGCTATTTTAGGAATGCCGGCATATGGTAAGTTCTTGAAGGAGATACTCTCCAACAAAAGGAAGTTGGAGGAGTATGGGGAGATAAGAATGACCAAGAGATCCTCGGAATTAATCCAAATAATGAAGGAGGAGATGCCTCCCAAGCTAAGAGATCCGGGTTCCTTTTGTGTCCCAATTGGAGTGGAAGATGTGAAGTATGAGGCCCTTTGTGATCTTGGGGCAAGTGTAAGCATCATACCGCTTGCACTTTGCAACAAGGTTGGGCTAGGAGAGCCGAAACCGGTCAAGATGACCCTCTATATGGCGGACCGATCTATCACTTATCCGGTTGGGATCTTAGAAGACATTCCGGTGCAGCTAGGAGGATTCTATGTGCCAATTGATTTTGTTGTCTTGGATATTCCGGCGGACTATCCGGTTCCCATCATCTTAGGAAGGCCTTTCCTAGCCACCTCCGGATGCCTAGTGGATTGCAAGAATGGGACTCTCTCCTTCAACATTGGAGAAGAGAACATCAAGTTCAAGTTATCCACAATGATGAAAGGGCCAACCCTTGATGAGGATGTCTTCAACATAGTCGAACAAGAGGAATCTAGAGAAGTTGTGAGCTCGATCTTGATCAAGGATCCCTTGGAGAAGGTTCTTACCTTAAGTATGATGGAGGAAGGTGTTGAGGAGGCTTGCAATGAAGAGATCAAGGCCTTGGAAGCACTAGAAAAGGAGACAAGAGTTGAAGATGAAGACCACGAAGAGGTACTGAACAACTGCATGTTCCACGGGCGTGGAAGTGGTTCCACGGCCGTAGAACTCTCTGTAAAGTCTCAATAGACAAGCCATGCAAGGTCCACGGCCGTGGAAGTGGCTCCAACCGTGATTCCAACCGTGGTTTTCCCTGAATCAGACCTCATTGATGATCAAGCTTCAAGGAGCCTTGGACGGTCTTCATTTGCTTTGGATTCATCTCATCCAACGTTATTTGGATCGTCTCCGCTCGACAAAGGTCCTCCTAGACTTGAACTTAAACCCCTCCCCTCTCATTTGAAGTATGCTTTTCTTGGTGATAATTCAACATATCCGGTGATTGTTAATGCATGCTTGAGTGATGATGAACTTGCTAAGTTGTTGCATGAACTAAGATTGCATAGGAAAGCCGTTGGCTATACTATTGATGATTTGGTTGGCATAAAACCTTCTTTGTGCATGCATAAGATATTGATGGAAGATAATCATAAACCCTCTATTGAGCATCAAAGGAGATTGAATCCCATAATGAAAGAGGTAGTCAAAAAGGAGATCATTAAGTTGCTAGATGCGGGAATTATCTACCCTATCTCGGATAGTAAGTGGGTTAGTCCCGTTCATGTAGTACCTAAGAAGGGTGGAATGACCGTGGTGACCAATGAGAACAATGAACTAATCCCAACTAGGACGGTTACGGGGTGGAGAATGTGCATTGACTATAGGAAGTTGAACATGGCCTCTAGGAAAGATCACTTCCCTCTCCCCTTCATTGACCAAATGCTAGAAAGGTTAGCTCAACATTCTCATTTTTGCTACTTAGATGGCTATAGTGGATTCTTCCAAATCCTATCCACCCCGATGACCAAGAGAAAACAACATTTACATGTCCATGGGGTACTTCTGCTTATAGGAGAATGCCATTTGGGTTGTGTAATGCACCCGCCACCTTCCCAAGGTGTATGATGGCTATCTTTTCGGAATACATTGAAAATATCATGGAAGTGTTCATGGATGATTTCTCTGTTTATGGTTCTTCCTTTGATAATTGCTTGGCTAACTTGTCATTAGTATTGCAAAGATGTGAGGAGACAAATCTTGTCTTGAATTGGGAAAAATGCCACTTCATGGTGAGTGAAGGCATTGTGTTAGGACACTTGGTGTCTAACCGTGGCATAGAGGTTGATAGGGCCAAGATTGAGACGATATAGAAGTTGCCACCACCTACCTCGGTGAAGGGGGTAAGGAGTTTCTTAGGGCATGCCGGTTTTTACCGGATGTTTATTCAAGACTTCTCTAAAATTTCTAAGCCTCTTACTAACCTACTAATGAAGGATGTTGAATTTGTTTTCTCCAAAGATTGCCTTGAGGCTTTTTGTAGGTTGAAGAACGCCTTGATCTCCGCACCTATCATGCAACCTCCGGATTGGAGTCTACCGTTTGAGATCATGTGTGATGCAAGTGATGTAGCCGTTGGGGCTTTTTTGGGGCAAAGGAAAGATGGGCGTACTCATGTCATTTATTATGCTAGCAAGACGCTAGACGATGCCCAACTCAATTATGCTACCACCGAGAAGGAGTTGCTAGCGGTTGTGTATGCATTTGAGAAGTTCCGCTCATATCTTGTTGGAGCAAAGGTCATAGTTTATACGGATCATGCTGCGATCCGTTATCTACTTACCAAGAAGGATGCCAAACCTAGGTTGATTCGGTGGATCCTTCTTCTACAAGAGTTTGATTTGGAAATCCGAGACAAGAAGGGATCCGAGAACTCGGTGACGGATCACCTTAGTAGACTCCCACCATTGGAGCTTGAAAGAGATGACATCCCGATTGATGACTCATTCCGGGATGAGCAATTGCAAATGGTGGAGGAATACTTGTTCCAAGTATCTAGAGGAAGCGAGCCATGGTTCGCCGACATTGTGAATTACTTAGTATGTGAGGAGGTGCCTCCCGGTTTGACATATGCCCAAAGGAAGAAGTTCTTCAAGGATGTGAGGCACTACTATTGGAGTGAACCGCTTTTATTCAAGAGAGGGCCGAATGGAATGTTTAGAAGATGCATACCGGAGGATGAGGTGGAGAGTGTGATCCGCCATTGTCATTCCTTGCCATGTGGAGGGCATGCTAGCTCCCACAAGACATGTGCGAAAGTGTTGCAATCGGGCTTCTTTTGGTCAAGTTTGTTCAAGGATGTGCAAGGCTTTGTGGAAGCTGGTGATGCTTGCCAAAGGACGGGCAACATCTCAAGGAGGAATGAGATGCCCTTGAACAACATACAAGAAGTGGAAATATTTGATGTGTGGGGTGTGGACTTCATGGGACCATTTCCCTCTTCTTGTGGCAACCTCTACATCCTATTGGCGGTTGACTGTGTTTCAAGATGGGTGGAGGCAATCGCTTCTCCTACAAATGACGCCAAGGTTGTAGTGCGGTTCTTCAACCGAGTGATCTTTCCTAGGTTTGGAACACCAAGGGTGATCATAAGTGATGGAGGGAAGCACTTCACCAATAGGAACTTTGGGGCACTTTTGGCTAAGTATGGGGTGACCCTAATGATGAATCTTGTCTCTTGGATTGGCTATGGATGGCCTTATGTGTTAGATTGATGAATGCATATGTGGACTTGAAATACTTCTCTTGAATCCCATGAATGATTTGTGATCATGATGTTTGCCTAGAATGGATTGAGTATTGAAAGTCGAAATTACATGATAGTTCTTGCACACCATCTAGGAATGAATGAGGCAATTCATCTTCCTCTAATTCTCATCTTGATCATGATTATTTGAGCACCTCAATTGATATAAATTTGACCTCTTTTGACCCATCTGGGAATAGGAGCATGATAGTGTGTTGATGTGTGTGAAAAGCAAGTGTGGGGTGAAGATGTTGATGAAAGAATATCATGCATAAAATGCTGAATTTGTTGTGAAAGTGTAGACAAAAACATAGGTTTGGGGACGTTGGCTTAAATGACAAGTAACTCGGTACACTTCACATAATCGGGTGTTGGTGCCTTGCCAAAGTCAAATAAACCAATAGTCCTAATGAGCTTTGGTATGTGTGCCCGGTGTGGATGCACCTCGAAAAATAGAAAAAGCACGAGGATGGCTAATCACCAAGGTTTCGGCTTTTGTACACCAATGCCATTGCCTCAAAAATAAGTCAAAGTAAAAGAAAAGAAAGAAAAGATAGAGAAAATATACACTTGAGGGAAGTTGATCGAGGACAAGGTTGTGGAGTTAGTTCCATTCCCGGATTAGCATCACATAGCCTAGAAAAATCCCACCTAATCACAACGTTTCTTGGCCTTTTATTTCACAAGCCCTTATGACCTATTTGCATGTTTGTAAGACTTAGTAATCTAGATTGGATATGCTCTTGATCATCTTGACTTCTTCATCTTTACATTTCATTGCATGCTATCAAGTTAAGTACAATTGTCTTTCCATGCTTTCAATTATTTGATGCATAATCGCTTGTCCGTTGCCATAAAACATGACTATGAAGGTGATCCAATAGTAGAAGCACAAACCCAAAAAGATTTTGCCGTTTTTCTTCATACATAAATCATGTCATCTCTTAGTCTATAGTTGGGAATTTGCTCGGGGACGAGCAAACCTTAAGTATGGGGTATTTTTGATAGTACGATTTATGACTAGGTTTAGGTAATCATTTAGATAGATTTCTCGCTCATTCATGCATGGTTTAGCACTAGTTAATGACGTTTGCACTCAATTCACGTATTATGTCGAGATAGACGTCTACACGGACTTGTGCATTGCTTTGTAGGTATATTAGGAGATTTAAGAGCTAAAACAATACGTTTGAGGATCGTTCATCAAGGTGACACACCCTCGGACTCATTAGGATGCAAGCTAAAGGCTAGGGAGGACTCATGGAACCTTGCCAACACAAGCCATGCACCAAATCGAAGCTTAATGATCAAAGGCAAAGCTGAAGCACAAAATCACGGTTCACTGACACTCCACGCCCGTGGAAATTCCCGTGGATTTTGCCAGGTTTTCGTGACAGCTGTGCCACGATCTCTTGGCCAGCTCTTGCAAAGTTGTAGTATAAAAGTGGTCCTGCATTGGATGAGAAGGGCATCTTGGAGCAGCTCTCCATTATCCACTATCATCCAATCAAAATATTCTCTCAACAAGAAGATTCTTGGAAGAAGGAAGTAGAAGGAAGCTACCATTGGAGGAAGAGCTTGATTGGAGACGAGGAAGAGCACACCATTGATAGATTTTGATAGCTTTGTAGTGAAGGATTTCGGAATCGATTTCTAGAGATTGTATGAACCATTTGAACCATCTTTAAGAAGGGTTGTGAGTCATTCTAATTCCATATTTCAGCTTAGTTTTGTTTACCTATCTTGTTCATCTCTTTCTCTTCATTATCTTGCAAATGGAAGCCATAATTTTATGTTTGATGATCTTGATTGTTATGATGCATGTTGTAGGCTAAATAGATGTGATTCTAGAGTAAGGAAAGGATGGTTGTGGCTAGGACTATGATAGGATGGACTTAGATTAGCCTTTGGATGACTCTCTTGCTTGGACATAGCTTCTGTTGGAGTCCACGGTTTGTTCTTGCCTTTCCACGGCCGTGGAAGGTGTAGAACAGCCCGTGATTCCCCCCTGTTTGATGGATCTAGCTTTAGACTGTTAGAATGTTGAAATCCTAAGTGTTTGTTGAGTTAAATCTACCCTAGGGTGACCTAGTGTTAGCAATTAAGTGTTAGAAGAGACTTACCCGGTGATTCTTTCAAAAGATGACAAACCCTAGGTAGTGGTGAGCCTCGCAAGCCGCCATTGGACTAAGTGTGCTAGGATAGTTGTTTAGGACTAGCCTTTTCGAGACTTACCCGGTGAGGATAGGTTAGATTCCTAGGCGACAATTCGGTTCGTGTAGAATTCCATCCCTTAGGTTCTTAGAGACTCACCCGGTGATGAGGCCTTAGGGACGGATTAGTGGACCATGAGACCTACCCGGTAATTGATCCCAATCTAGAAACACTAAATCCCAACAAATCATAGTTAATCCAAGGAATGATTAGGTAGCTTGAGTCCTATGCCATAACCGGAACTTCCAACCCCTAGAATTCGCTTTTCTCTTTTGATTCGTATCTCGTGTTTAGCTTGTTTGTTTGTGTTGATTCACTAGCTTAGTTGATTGTTTACTTTGCACGATTTGTGATCCTTGTTTGATAACCAAAAAACCCAACCAAAAAACAATTGAGATTGTCATTTCTTTATTTCTTTCTTTCTTAAACTAGATTTTCACTAAACTTAATCATAAATTGAATCAATCTCACCTTAGTCTTTGTGTTCGACCTCGGAATACTATCCCTACTACAAACGACCCGTACACTGCAGGTTCGCTAGGAGTTAGAATAAATATAACGAGAATATAAATTTAAAACCAATTGCGTATCACATCCTGAGCGTAACAAAGTTTGTAAGATTTTCTTAGTTGGTTTGGTTTTGTTGTCTTTTTTGATTTGTGATTGAGGAACGCAACTTATTTGCTTGTTTGCTTGATTCAATTATTGAAGCATTTGTGCTATGGTTTTCTTGTTTGAATATTGATTCCTTTCTCATATATTTGATTATTGTTATCATGATGATTGTTGGCTAAGTTTTTTATTCGACTCTAGGGTAATTGGCTGAAAGTTTTGGGGAAGACGATGAAAGAATGAGCCTTTATCCCAGTGGACCCTGAAAGCTCAAGTCTTTACCTTAAATGACGAACACCTCGGTCAGTCGTAGAACATCTCGACCGAGATGGGATACTAACTGAACGAGGCGAACCCTTTTGTGATCCTTATCTGAGTTGAGGTTTTAGTTTGCCGAATCCTATTCTTGTTATACCTTTCCTGGTTCAACGCAAGCTTAGGATGAGACTTACCCGGTGATTCCTTTGTTTGAATACCCAAGATCATGAGTGTTAGGTAATAAAGGTTTATCCTTTATTGGGGTTTGAGTGTGCCTTCATCCCATCTTTGAGAGTTAGCTTGAGACTTACCCGGTAGATTCTATCCCCTTGGGTGGTGTGTTGGTTTGAGATTATAGTTCCTTTCCTTAGTACCTTGAGACTTACCCGGTGAAAGGATCTATGGTCTGGGATAGTGAGTAGTGAGTAGTGAGACTTACCCGGTGATCTATTCCAACCTTAGAAACACCTTCCATTTGCAAACCTCAGCTTTGTCCATGTTATCCTTTGAGATCTTGAGTCGGAACCACAACTGGATGCTTTAATCTCTAGAATCCGCATTCTCTTTATTTGAATTTTATATCATCTTTGATAGCTTTGCTTGTTGCGTATTTGTTAATTGACAACCTGAATTACCGATCTATATTTCACCATAGTCCTTGTGTTCGACCCTGAAATTCTTGCTTTTATTACAATCGATCCGTACATTGTGGGTTCACTATTTGCAATTATTCTTGGTATAAATATTTGTGTTTGCACACACCTCTTGGAGCGAACAAGTATTTGACGCCGTTGCCGGAGACTTGGTCAAGACCAAGTTCGGTTTTGGTTGTCTTTCGGGGCTATTTCCCTTGTTGCTATTAAAAACTTTAGTTGAGTGATTTCGCAGGATCTTTCCTTAGGTTTATGCGAAGAACTCGTGCTGGAAAGGAAATCGTTCCTTACGATCCCGAACCAGAAAAGACCTACAAAAGAAGATTGAAAGAAGCTAAGATGGCTGTAACACCCCGAATCCGCGGGACTCGGGGCGCTACGGGTTGGGACCTCACAATGGGTCCCGACCCTTAGCTTGACAACAGTTTTACCGGATCTTGCAACAAGGCACAAATAAAGGCCAAAACCGAAATACATTTTTTTATACAATGAAAAGAAAATCCTGAAAGAATACAAGAAAGAACTTCAGCCGAAAATACAATTCCAAAGATTAACGCCATACAACATACAAAACACAATAAATGAAGATTAAAACACAACCTGAGTGCAACGAAAACCCCTCCTAAAATGTACGGAACCCCGGCTGCCCACTCTTCCGGATCTCTCGGCCGCATTCCTAACCTGCAAGGCAATGTACAACATTCGGTATAAAACCGTTAGCTCATATTCGAAGCATTAGAAACAATGGGAAAGGCACAAACACAAGTAAATCATCATAAACACACAACATACTCAAAAGCACACCAATCCGGTTTATTATCTTTATTATTATTAAGTCATATCCCGTTCTAATTCAACTTTTTTTGTGACACGAGAATCTCCCAAAACTCGCCTCCGTCCCCATTTCCGGCATGGAATGGTACGGATGCCTCCGACTGTCTAACCAGCACGGCTAGTCGCCAAGAACCTCCTATCTCTACGCAAGAGCTAGGCAGTGATGTCACCGCCCGTTATCATACACTTGGGCCAAATAATATAAGGGTCAGTGATCCTATTTCCAGTTTAGTTGTTATAAATAATAAAGAATAAACACACACCACCAAACACACATCAATGCTAATATAAGGAATACGAGCTAAGTAAGTCCGGAGACTAACCTCGTCCCAAAGATAATCCCGCTATATCCCGCTCTCCGCTTCCCACAGGAAGACACTCAACGCCTATAATAAGGCACACGATCAACATCTCTCTCACATGCTAGAATTCCTTAGACTTCTAGTCTCAATGATCTCGCAAGATCATAAACCATAACCATGAGAGGATAACAACTCCTAATCCTCACGATCTCACAAGGTCATAACCATCACTCACATGCTAGGATACTCTCGTCCTAGTCCACAACCTCACCAATCATACAACCTCAACCCTTAAATTCTCACAAGCTCAACATACAACTTAAAGCCATAAACAACCTCGCAAGATAATATTAACTCCTCAAGTCTTACAACATTTCACAATTCACAAAACTCACCTAAAGTCCATAACCACTACTTGGCATTAACTCTAATTTATGCTAGATCCAATCTATAATCTCGAGGATCATCCAAAGATCGTAAAGAAGGTAACAAGTCCATATCCAATCACTAATACCTATGGTTCATGGCCACTACATGGCATTTGCTCTACGTTATGTTAAGTTCATCTAGCATGTTATAGTACCATTACCGAACTAACGAAGGAGAAGTACTCACACGAGATTCAAGGTGAAGCACAGTCTACGGAGTCAAGAACGAGCTCGATGGCCTTTATCGGGCGCTTCCGGACCTAAGGAAAAAACTAAGAAAAATTATTTTAAACGCTAATTTTGGAAGGAGGGTTTAGCGCATAAAGATTTTCCAATGAAAATTCCGTTTTCCAAAACCGAGGTTAAGCTCGTTAAAACCAATTCCGACTGTCTAACCAGCATGGAATGGTACGGATGCCTCCGACTGTTTAACCAGCACGGCTAGTCGCCAAGAACCTCCTAGCTCTACACAAGAGCTAGGAAGTGATGTCGCCGCCCGTTATCATACACTTGGGCCAATTAATATAAGGGTCGGTGATCCTATTTCCAGTTTAGTTGTTATAAGTAATAAAGAATAAACACACACCACCAAACACACATCAATGCTAATACAAGGAATACGAGCTAAGTAAGTCCGGAGACTTACCTCGTCCCAAAGATAATCCCGCTATATCCCGCTCTCCGCTTCCCACAGGAAGACACTCAACGCCTGTAATAAGGCACACCGTCAACATCTCTCTCACATGCTAGAATTCCTTAGACTTCTAGTCTCAATGATCTCGCAAGATCATAAACCATAACCATGAGAGGATAACAACTCCTAATCCTCACGATCTCACAAGGTCATAACCATCACTCACATGCTAGGATACTCTCGTCCTAGTCCACAACCTCACCAATCATACAACCTCAACCCTTAAATTCTCACAAGCTCAACATACAACTTAAATCCATAAACAACCTCGGAAGATAATATCCCAAATTTATGCTAGATCCAATGTATAATCTAATTTATGCTAGATCCAATGTATAATATCACAAACTCACCTAAGGTCCATAACCACTACTTGGCATTAACTCTAATTTATGCTAGATCCAATGTATAATCTCGAGGATCATCCAAAGATCGTAAAGAAGGTAACAAGTCCATATCCAATCACTAATACCTATGGTTCATGGTCACTACATGGCATTTTCTCTACGTTATGTTAAGTTCATCTAACATGTTATAGTACCATTATTGAACTAACGAAGGAGAAGTACTCACACAAGATTCAAGGTGAAGCACAGTCTACGGAGTCAAGAACGAGCTTGATGGCCTTTATCGGGCGCTTCCGGACCTAAGGACAAAACTAAGCAAAATTATTTTAAACGCTAATTTTGGAAGGAGGGTTTAGCGCATAAAGATTTTCCAATGAAAACTCCGTTTTCCAAAACCGAGGTTAAACTCGTTAAAACCAATTCCGGGCAAAATATCCCAAATGGAAAGTTGATTGAAAAACCGAATATCAAATTATCCACCCATCCGCTTTAAACCATCAAAGACACCAAATTAATTTGTAAAGGAGTTGGGTCACAAACAGGGTGTTACAATGGCCAATCAAGACAATCGCGATGTTGAAGCCAAATTGAAGGAGGCATTGGAACAACTGCACTTGAGTAAAGAAGAACTACAACGAGAGAGAGACAAGACTCGCGCAAGAATAGAAGGAATTGAATCTGACATGGCCGCTCTAAGTGCTCAGTTTCGACCTCGACCGATCCCAAATGCTCGACCGAGGCAAGACCCATTCCTAGTTGCCCCGGCCGAGATGCACCCACCACCACGAATGCCTATCCGAGATGTTCTTTTTGCTGGAGTTCCACGAACCCTAGGACAGAGGATGGACCCTAATCAGCAAGTCAGGTGTCCAGGAGTCAACCTAGGAGATCTTGATGAGTATGATTATGAACTTAGACCTCAAGTTCTAACCATGATTCAGCAATGTCAATTTGGAGGTTTGGAGAGAGAGTCTCTACATCAACATTTGCAAAATTACGAGATTCTGATGGAGACTTTGAGACCTTCAAGAGTGGAGAATAACAACTACAAGTTGAGGCCTTTCTACTTCTCTCTGAAAGACAAGGCGCTTGCTTGGTATCAATCTCTTCCGGCTGGAAAAATCAACACTTGGGAAGAGATGACGACGGAGTTTCTTACTAAGTTCTTTCCCCCTTCAAAGACCGTTGAATTGAGGGAAAAGATCAATGCTTTTATTATGAAGGACAATGAAAGTTTGTCCAAGTCATGGGAGAGATTCAAAGACCTTTTATTGGATTACCCACATCATGGGATTCCAAAGATCGAGTTGCTTAAGATATACTTCAAGGGTTTGGATGGAGATACTCAATTCAAACTCCAATTACTTTCCGCCGGCACTTTCATGGATATGCCGATAGATTAAGCTTGGGATTTTATTGAAAAATAAGCTTTACACATGGAGAAATACTCCCATCAATGAGTTGAAGATGAAGCAAGGAGAGTTAGCTTCCAAGACACATCATCAAATGGAGCTCAACTCACCTCGCTTAGCAATGAAGTAAAAGCATTGAAGGAGCTTTTAGTAGCTCAAACGAAGAAGGAGCAAGATGGTGGATACCAAGGAAGAAACAACTATCAAGGGCCGCAGAACAACAATTACAACAACAACAACAACAACAACATTAACTCCAACAACAATAATTGGAGATCAAATCAACAAAATTCCGGTAACACTTATTCTCGTGCTGAAAATACTCTTAACACGCCCTCTTCTTCTTCTACTCCATTGAGAAGCCAGGTGCCTGCATCAAGCTCATCCCAGCCACCGAAGAAACCGGATGTTGTGTTGGAAGCAATATTGATCAAGCTCAACGCTATGGAGACATCGATGAATTCATTTTCGAAGCACAAAAAGCCTTAGAGCAACAGTTTTTAAACAAGGCGAATGAAGCGCGAAGAGATCCTGGGAAGCTCCCAGCAAGGACAGACAGCAACCCAAAAGGACAAATCATGGCTATTACAACACGCAGTGGATTGAGGATTGCATATCCAGTACCTCGGTTGAGCCACGACCAGATGGGAACACCTCGGACCAAGATCAGACGAGGAACACCTCGGTGGAGGTGCCAACCGAGATGGAGCCCCAGAAAGCGAAAGAAAATTATGAAGTTTATGTTCCACCTCCTGCTTATAAACCACCACTCCCGTTCCCTCAGTCAAGGGCGTGGGCACATCTAGACAAGCACTTTGGTAAGTTTCTATACCTTATGAATAAGCTACATATTAACATCCCTTTCATTGATGCCATTCTAGGGATGCCCGCCTATGGGAAGTTTCTGAAAGAGATCTTATCAAGGAAGAGAAAGCTGGAGGATTTTGGTAAAGTGAGGATGACCTCTAGATATTTGGAGCTCATTCAAATCATGAACGAGAAAATGCCACCTAAATTGAGAGATCCCGCTTCGTTTTGCATTCCTATTCAAGTTGGGGATGTGACTTATGATGCGCTTTGTGATCTAGGAGCCAGCGTGAGCATCATTCCGCTGGAGCTATGTGAGAAAGTCGGACTTGGAGAGCCCAAACCCGTGAAGATGACGTTATACATGGCGGATCGCTCCATTACCCGTCCCATCAGTATTTTGAAAGGCGTTCCCATCAAGTTAGGTATTTTCTACATACCTATAGACTTTGTTGTGCTTGATATTCTCGCAGATTATCCCATCCCTATCATTCTCGGGAGACCATTTCTAGCAACTTCGGGTTGCAACGTTGATTGTAAGAATGCCAAGTTGAAGTTCAACATTGGTGGCGATCATGTAGAGTTTGCATTGTTGGCTGCAATGAAGGGAGAGTCGCTGGAGGATGACATCTTCAACATCTATGATGAAGAAGATTCGCGAGAATTGGTAAGCTCCATCCTTATTAAAGATCCTCTTGAGAAAGTTCTAAGTTTTAGTTTAATGGAGGAAGGTATAGATGTCTCTTGTGATGCAAATGTGCGAAGCTCGGAAACATTGAAAGCAGATCCAGGAGCTAAATTTGATAAACTTATTCAGGAGAAGAAAAGCACGTTAGGTTTCGGTTCCAGTTCCAGTTTCTCGACCGCGGCACTTTCTGGACCAAGAGAGGTGTTCTTATCTGAAGAACATCTCGGTCACCCACCTAAGATCTCGACCGAGATAACAAGCGAGATGATGTCAACTGAGACTTCTGAAAGTCCAGTTCTTCGATCTATGTCCACTTCATTGGAAGGAGAAGGCACAGATCCACCTCAGAAAGCACCCCCAGTCCTGGAGCTTAAACCACTTCTGAGTCACTTGAGGTATGCTTTCCTTGGTCTGGATTTTACTTATCCCGTTATTGTTAGTGCCTCTCTTTCTAAAATTAAATTGTCTAAACTGATGCATGTTCTGAAGAAACATAGAAAGGCTTTGGGTTATACTATTGATGATCTTTTTGGTATTAAGCCTTCTTTTTGCATTCATAAGATACTAATGGACGACGATCATAAGACTTCACGGGAACCTCAAAGGCGGTTAAATCCAATCATGAAAGAGGTTGTGAAGTAGGAAATTCTTAAGTTGTTGGATCCATGTATCATATTTCCCATATCGAATAGCAAGTGGGTGAATCTGGTACATGTAGTTCCCAAGAAAGGAGGGATGAACGTTGTGACAAACAAGAACAACGAGTTGATTCCTACTAGGACCATTACAGGCTGGAGGATGTACATTGATTATAGGAAGTTGAATGTGGTCACTCGAAAGGACCATTCCCGCTTCCTTTCATCGACCAAATGCTTGACGGTTAGCTCAACACTCACAGTTTTTCTATTTAGATGGTTATAGTGGCTTCTTTAAGATTCTTATCCATCTAGATGATCAAGATAAGACCACTTTCACTTGTCCATGGGGAACATTCGCTTATCGGAGGTTGCCATTCGGATTGTGTAACACACCTGCTACATTTCAGCGTTGTATGATGGCTATCTTTTCCGAGTATATTGAGGAGATCATGGAGGTATTCATGGATGACTTTTCGGTATATGGTTCCTTTTTTGATAACTGTTTGGCTAACCTTTTTCCAGTGCTACAACATTGTGAAGACACTAACCTTGTTTTGAATTGGAAGAAGTGTCACTTTATGGTTAGTGAAGGAATTGTTCTATGACACCTTGTTTCCAACCGAGGTATTGAGGTTGACCGAGCTAAGATCGAGACTATCGAGAAACTTCCTCCCCCTTGTTCTGTTAAGGATGTGCGGAGTTTTCTCGGGCATGCAGGTTTGTACAAGAGGTTCATCAAGGATTTCTCTAAAATCTCTTAACCACTCACTAATCTTTTGAATAGGGATGTTGTTTTTGAGTTTTCACAGGAATGCCTTGATGCTTTTTACAAGATAAAGGAAGTGTTGATTACCACGCCCATCATTCAACCTCCCCATTGGACCTTGCCCTTTGAGATCATGTGTGATGCTAGTGACGTGGCCGTAGGAGCGGTACTTGGACAAAAGAAGGATGGCCGGACCAACACCATTTACTATGATAGTAAGACGCTAGATAAAGCTCAACTGAACTATGCGACCACCGAAAAGGCGCTTTTGGCAGTTGTTTATGCCTTTGAGAAATTTCGCTCTTACTTAGTGGGAGCGAAAGTTATTGTCTACACTGACCATGCAATTATTTGTTACTTGCTTGCTAAGATAGATGCAAAGCCGCGCCTTATTCGTTGGATTCTCTTTCTTCAAGATTTTGACCTAGAGATTCGCGATAAGAAAGGATCCCAAAAGTCTGTTGCGGATCACCTCAGCCGACTACCTCCTACCTCGCTCGAGAAGGATGACCTACCCATTGATGATTCGTTTCCCGATGAGCACTTGCATTTGTTGGAACGTTGGATATAATCCTTTATTTCACACACATGATGAAGATGAAGTATGGGGTGACGACACATTACACCTTGTTTGATGATGGCGTACGGTCTAGCTAGCGACCTTAAACCAAGCGCTTCTTGGGAGGCAACCCAAGGTATTGCTTTCTTTCCCTTTTCTATCATAGTTTTAGATAGTTTTCTTCGTTTTGTTTTTGCATCCTCCTAGACAGGAACCAGGTACTCTCTAAGAAGGAATTAAAACTCAGGAGCTACACTGGAAGGACAGAGTTCGAGAAATTGAGAAGACGGAGTTTGACTAAGACACATCTCGGGTGTAGTCACAAGACCTCGACCGAGATGTTCTTTGTCAATCGAGGTGATTAGGTCTGACAATCCACTCTGACACCTCGGTCCGCTCAGGAACATCTCGAACGAGGTGTAATCAATATCAGCGAGGGGTATAAAAGGCGAGACGGTTTCTCATTCTTCCCACCTTTTCCCTCTCTACGACCGACCTCAACCGCGGCGGCCTTCACTCCTAAATTCTCGATTCTTGCTCGTATTCCACGGTTCTTGGCTCGAAATCACCGGAGGAAGCAAGAGATTCAGTTTCCAAGCGACAAACAACAAGGAAACACTTCAATCTGCAGAATATGGGGTATTTCGTTCCAAACCCTAACTCCTTTCTTCTTTTGTCGATTTTGAGTAGATTTGGCTTTGGTCGCAATTAATTGTTCTTGAAAAATATATAAGTACCCCATTGGAAGCTTTTGGTAGTGATTTTGGGGGAAAAAGCTTACAGATTCAGAGAGTGCATTTGACTAGCAGTTTGCCTCGATCTAGTCAACTGTGTCTCGACCGAGGTATTCTTGGGCGACCGAGGTGTTCATCGAGAAATGAGTAACATATCTGATCGACAGTTGGGCTTGAGAGAAAGGCCTAGCAGTTCACACCATTCTTGTCCTTCCTCACCTTCTCATTTTTCTATTCCGGTGAACACGAGCGACACCAGAAGGATAATGACCGAATTTCCGGGCGCCCCATCGTTGCCCCGCGGTTTCTTCATGTTGATGCCTTTGAGTGCCTTCATGTGGTAGAGGACTTGAAGAATATGATCTCCATGGTTGGTTTGAAGGACTTCATGACTATCAGAGTGCCGGCTTATTTGGAGCCGACATTGGAGTTTGTGAGTTCAGTGACTTACGTGCCAGAGCATCATGGAATCAAGTACCGGCTACTGAACAGGAACTACGCAGTTCCTATGGATCAGTTTAATGAGGTTTTCGGTTTCCCTACACCTACTATTACTGATTTTCCTTTCCAAGCGATGAGTCGGAGTTTCTAGGGCGAGATTACCCACATGACAGATCACATAGATAGATGGCAACCCAGCGATTCCCGGGAGCATATCATTTTATACCTTGCCTTCCGCATTGCCCATCGGATTTTAAGCGAGACTCTTCTGGCGCGTACTGAGACGCCCCAGAAGGTCCGACAGGGGCAGCTGCTGAGGTTATTTTGCATGGTGACAGGAGGAGTGCCATACTTTTGTAACACCCCGAATCCGCGGGACTCGGAATGCTACATTGGGCTAGAATCTCACAATGGATTCTGACCCTAGCCTGACAACAAGTTCACTGGATCTTACAACAAGGCACAAGTAGAGTAAAAACAAATACATAAAAGTTGTATGATACACAAAAGATTTTACAAACTCAAAGCCTAGTACAAAACCATAACAACAACAACATCTGATACAAAAGATCCCAACCCACGTATCCTAATGTACAGAAGTCCTCGGCTGGTCACACCATCTGGCTCACTCTGCAGTCTTCCTAACCTGTAGAACATCTACAACACGGTATACACTGTTAGCTACAGCAGTAGATAAGCATGAAGCAATAGCACAAACACACCACAACATCTCATACATGCAATGTCACACACATTCATTTATTATCTTTAATTACGTCATTCCATTACTAATTCAACTTCTTTTGTAACACGAGGAACCTCAAGAACCCCGTCCCATCCAACGTAACACAGGAGTTTTGCGTGGGGGTGACCTTCACTCGTCCTCTCCTGTGAGATCATCTTCAGGGCACCTCCTCCTAACCCAGCAGGCGGAGACCGGTGGTTACCGCCCGTTATAATACACTTGGGCCATATAAATATAATGAATGGTCATCCTAGTCCGGTTTAGGTTATAAATGCACAATCATATGAACACACACAACCATCACAATCATACAATCCATAACTATACGCTAAGTAAGTCCTATGGACTTACCTGATACACTCGTATCCTCTACCACGTAACAGCTTCCCCTCGGGGAAGAAACCAACGCCTGCAAGAGCAAGGCACACAACATCATAACCTGGAAGGGTTAGGAAACTCGTCTCCATAACCAGAACCAGCCTTCAACCTAAAGATCATAACAAGATCACATATGCCTATAGCATACTCTCAACATCAACACAACTTCCTAAGGCATAGCTCTACCATACAGCTCATCCTAGCCATCCTTACCTAGCTATCAACTAAGCCAAGGCTAAAGGAAAGGAAGGAAGGAAGACATACCAATAAGGTATGCACCAACAGAAGCAAGAACACACCAGCCAGTCCAGTGAGGCGCAGGGGCGTCTCACCAAAGACGCAGGGGCACCTCCACACTAGGCGCAGGTGCGGCTCAAGATAGGCGCAGGGGCGGCCAACTGTGCAGAGGGTTGGTCCTGACTTCTCTTCGACTCCTTTCTCGATTCTCTTCACGTCTTCAATGTACCACAACAACATATATGCACACATATACATATATGATCATCAAAACATCCAGGAAAGATCCAACACAAGTCCAAACTTGTGATTCCTAAGCTAAAGAGAAGGATAAGAAGCAAAGGAGAAGGAAGAAAGAAAGATGGAGAGAAAAGCTTACCACACAAGCCCTAGGCTGTACTAAGGAGCATCAACACCTCTCTCAGCCTCAACACAACAGCAACAACTCTCAGCAACAACTTAAAGATCATCCAAGGCCAAAGAACACTTCAAACTCTCAAAAACTCACTCACAAGATCAAGAAGAAGCAAAGATGAGAAGAGGAAGGAGAAGAAGAACGTAAAGGTGGAGAAGGAGCTGCAATAGAGTGAAGAAACCCTTCATCAGAGGATTGGGGAGGCTTATATACGAAGTTTCCCTAAAAGCAAGATCAAAAGTCAACAAATGTGGCCGCAGCCGCACAAAACCGCAGGGGCGGACCGACTAAGGCGTAGGGGCGGCTCCTCTGTGGCGCAGGGGCGGCCCTTGTGGTGTGTAGGGGCGGCTGACAGGTCAAGGCTAAGCACACACTAGCTCATCTAGGCTCCAAGGACTAAGGCTCTTACATCTCACCCTCCTAAAAACAAGTTTCGTCCCGAAACTTGCAGGATCCCAAAACCTCTCGGACCTGTAAGTCGAGGTAACACACTCTCCTCAAGAACGTCATATCATAACCTATAACATTCTATATCCTTAACACATCATGGAGGTATCACAACTCCAGCATCACAACTCCACATAAGGCCTAGAGGAAGATCATTTCTAGCCAAACACTAACCACAACACACTGGCATGGAGGAAAACCGTCTCCAGCCACCACGTACACATAACACTACTATGTGGAGGAAAACCATCTCCACTCACACTATGTCCATCAAAGGTAACAAGGAGGAAAGAACCATCTCCTGATAATCCTAACAAATACACCATAGCATGGAGGAAAGAACCATCCCCAGCTATACCTATCTCGTGCTAGCAAATAGGATCTAACAGATCATATGCACACACAGCTAGCACGGAAACACAACATATCACATAAGCACATAACATACAAGCACTCACCGAGAAGGCACTAACTCAGATCTACTCGTGGATCCTACTGGGGCCTCTAACTCAGTATAGAACTCCGGATAGTTCCTCTGGATACTATCCTCTGTCTCCCAAATAGTCTCATCTGGTCCTCGTCTAGACCACTGTATCCTCAACATAGGAATGTCCTTCGAACGCAAGCGTCTCACACCTCGCTCTAGGACTGCAATAGGGTGCTCTGCAAACGTGTGGTCTGGCTCGACCACCAGATCATCATAACTCACGATGTGCCTCGGATATGGTATGTACTCCCTCAGCTGGGACACATGAAACACGGGGTGAACACCCTCTAACCTCGGAGGCAAAGCTAATTTGTAAGCTGCTCGCCCAACTCTATCCAGTATCTCAAAAGGGCCGACATATCGGGGACTCAACTTCCCTTTTATGCCAAAACGTCTGACGCCTCGCGTCGGAGATACTTTCAACCAGACATGAGCTCCTACCTTGAACTTTAGAGGTCGACGCCTTTTGTCTGCATACGACTTCTAGCGACTCTGTGCAGCCAGCATCCTCTCTCTGATCAGCGCTACTCGAGCCATATCATCCTGAATCTGCTCTAGCGTTATCCCACTGGTACTGTTAGGTTCGTCCCAACATAATGGTGTACGGCATCTACGTCCATACAGTGCCTCATAAGGAGCCATCCTTATAGATGGATGCCAGCTGATGTTGTATGAGAACTCAACGGGTGGGAGGTAATCAGACCATCCCTATCCCCAATCCAACACACAAGCTCACAACATATCCTCTAAGGTCTGGATGGTCCTCTCGGACTGAGAATCTGTCTGGGGGTGAAACGCAGTTGTTAAGTGTAGACTCGTCCACAAAGCAGTCTGAATCTGCTGCCAAAATCTCGATGTAAATCGTCCGTCACGATCTGAAACGATCCTCCTCGGTGCTCCATGGAGTCTCACTATCTGTCTAGTGTACTCCTCAGCTAGTCTGCTCACAGGTCACGTCTCTCTAATGGGAATGAAACGTGCCGTCTTTGTCAATCTATCAACGATCACCCAGATGGCATGAAAGCTCCTACTGGTCTTCAATCCAGTCACAAAATCCATGGAGACGTCCTCCCACTTCCACTACGGTACTGACAGTGGATGGAGTTCACCTCCACGTCTGAAATGCTCTATTTTGACCTGCTGACAGGTCGCACACTAAGCCACAAATCTGGCTACATCGGGCTTCAGCCCTCCCACCAATATGAGTGTCTTACATCATGGTACATCTTACTCGTACCAGGGTGCACTGAGTAAGTTGTACAGTGAGCCTCATGTAATATCCGCTGTCTCAGCTCTGTATCTGCAGGAACACAAATATGATCATGTCGCCTCATAACTCCATCTTCCCCAATAGTGAACTCGGGTGCCTCTCCACGAGACATCCTATCTCTGATCCTCGCCAAGGTCGGGCAGGTCCCCTGCTTCTGTTGGATCTCATCCAACAGACCAGGTAAAGCCTCCAAAGTATACAACTGGGCATCCTCATCAGGAAACTAGATGTCCATCTCTAGCCAAGCTAGATCCCTCTGAAGCTGAGGTTGTACGGTAAGTCTGGCAATCGTTTTCTCTCGAGGCGTCTTCCTGCTCAAGGCGTCAGCTACCACATTCGCCTTGCCAGGATGATACAAAATCTCAAGGTCAAAATCCTTGATCAACTCAAGCCATCGACGCTGGCAGTTATTCAATTCCCGCTGCGTGAAAATATACTTCAGACTCTTATGGTTTGTGAAGAACTGGCATGTAGCACTGTACAGGTAATGTCTCTAGATCTTCAAAGCATGAACAACCGCTGCCAACTCCAGATCGTGAGTAGGGTAGTTCTCCTCATACGTCTTCAGTTGTCGAGACGCATATGCAATCACTCTGCCTCTCTACATCAGCACACATCCCAAGCCCAGCTTGGATGCATCACTGTAAACCATAAAATCCTCATAACCCTCTAGCTGTGCTAAAACAGGAGCAAAAGTCAAACGCCTCTTCAACTCCTCAAAACTCTGAGCACACTGGTCGGTCCATACAAATCTGGTAGTCTTCCTCAGAAGACTCGTCAGTGGACGGGCAATCACAGAAAATCCCTTCACAAAGCGTCTATAATAACCGGCTAAGCCAAGAAAGCTACGCACTTCCTTGACGTTCGTCGGTGTCGTCCAAGCAGCAACAAACTCGATCTTCGCCGGATCAACCATGATCCCATCGGCGGAGAAGATATGCCCGAGAAATTCAACCTCGGACATCCAGAACTCACACTTAGAGAGCTTGGCGTACAACTCTCTATCTCTCAAAATCTGCAACACCGTCCTCAAGTGTCCCGCATGCTCCTCTCTACAACGAGAGTATACCAAAATATCATCAATGAAGACCACAACAAACTGGTCCAGGAAGTCGATACAGATATTGTTCATCAACTCCATGAATACTGTCGGGGCATTCGTCAGCCCAAATGGCATCACTACAAACTCGTAGTGTCCATAACGGGTACGAAATGCCGTCCTATGCACATCCTCCTCTCTCACCCTCAGCTGGTGATATCCTGAACGCAAGTCAATCCTGGAGAAGACTGTCGCTCCCTGCAGCTGATCAAGTAGATCATCAATACGAGGCAATGGATACCTATTCTTGATGGTCACCTTGTTCAATTCTCTGTAATCTATGCATAGTCTCAACGATCCGTCCTTCTTCTGCACGAAGAGGACAGGTGCACCCCAAGGTGAAACGCTAGGGCGTATAAAGCCCTTCTCAGAACTTCTCGAGTTGCTTCTTTAGCTCCAACATCTTGATAGGTGCCATACGGTATGGGGCCTTCGAGATGGGTCTCGTGCCAGGCTCTAAGTCAATGCCAAAATCTACCCTCCTCTGAGGTGGCAAGCTAGATGGCTCTGCAAATACGTCTGTAAACTCACAGACCACGGGTATGTCCTCCAAAGATAGGCTCTCTCCATCATTCATGGCGTAGCACCAGAAGGCATCACAACCCTGTGCAATCCGTCTAGGTGCTCGTACAACACTAATGATAGATCATGTCTTCCCAAGGTCCCAACCCCGGAAGACCTCTATCGGACCTAAGTCGGTAGAGACTGTAACAGTTCTCTTACCCACATCTAACACCGTATGGTGTCTACGCATCCAATCCATACCTAATATGACTTCTTTATGCATCAAAGGCATGACTAAGAAGTCAACAAGTAGTACACGAGTCCCTAAACGTAGGGGACAACTACGTTTCTCCTAGGTACCTCTGACCCTACTACCATCAGGTAACCCTATAGTAAAGGGTGCCCCCTCTATGGTAGACAAACTCAAACGCTCAACATAAGTAGCAGAAATAAATGAATACGTAGCACCAGTATCAAATAAAACTCTAACAGGTAAACCATATAACAGAATGGTACCTATAGCAGCTAGTACTGGCGGCTCCTCAGCACTCCTCAACTCAAAAGCACGGCCTCGAACTCCTCGGGCATCACTAGTGCTAGCCTCTCTACCTCTACCCCTACTCGGTCCAGGAGCTGAACCCTGAGTAGCAGGTGTCCTTGGGACCCTCTGCTATCCCTGATGCTGAGGCGCTCTCTGCCCACCTCCTACTGCACCTGGAGGGGAAGAACCCTGCTGTGATGACGTCTTTCCCTGACGGAAAAACGTAGTTATAGGTTGTGGCTTCCCGCACGAGAAGCAAGTCGGTGGTGCTCTAGGGCAATCAGCCCTCATATGCCCATAGGCCCCACAGTTGTAACACTGCCGGCCTCTATCAATAGTTTGTGCAGACATTGGAATACTCGAACGGCCTTGAGTCTGACCTCGCCCGAATCCAGATGCTCCTGCACCAGTCGGTGTCGTACGCTGTCTCTTCTCAGACCGCCCAGTCTGAGAAGTCCTCCTCTGGCTGGCCCTCTCTCTCTCATAAGCAAAGGCCTGATCCTGGTAGTCTGCCAAAGAGTCACAATAAAATCCCGCCATGTTGGAACGTGTGCTCTCCCTCAGACGTCGGGAAAATAGATACACGTGCTGGTCCTCAGAAGGTGCAGCTGGACCCAACAAAGCTAACTCAGTCCGGAAGTGGCGAATGGCATCTGTAATGGGTACATCCTCAAAGCCCGCTTCCACAAAATCCTGCAGCTTCTCCCTCCTCAGTGAGGCAGGGAAGAACTGCTCCCTTAGCAATGTCCTCATCTGCTCATAGGTGGTGACTCGTGCTCTAACTGTCCTCCACCACTGATGTGCCAGGTCACTTAATAGAGATTGTACTAGCTCTATCCGTCTGTCCTCTAGGCAACAAATAGACTCTAAGGCTGAGTCTACATGCCCGATCCACACCTCAGTCTCTAGGCCGATCTCCCTAGAGAAGTGTGGTACTCCCTGCTGATGGAATGCCTTCAACCAAGTATCTGGTCGAGGCCCTCTAGTTTCCTCCACAGCTCGAACAACCTCAGCAGCATGTGCCGGCCTAACTGGCACCTGAGCAGCTCCATGGGATTCCTCAGATAATCCCTCTTGCCCTGGTAGGTCAGGGGCTCGTCGACCCGCTCTGATGGCCTCCTCAAACTGCCTGAGATACTCTCTAAACTCAGGTCCTCCCATAGAAACACGATCTGAACCATCTGACTGGGTTCGATGTGACTGATGTCTCCTGGATCCATCACTCCTCGTTGCTGGAACAAAGCTCTCAACAACCTCCTCATGAGCCTCCTCCACCACTGGTGGATCTGCAGCGGGAGCTGGTCCCTGTCTCCTCTCTCCTGGAGAAAGAGGTGGTCTACCTCTACCTCTGCCATCGGAAGTAGCTCTAGTCCAAGCCATCTGCGGGGTATGCACACCTAACGTATAAGGCTCTATATAGGCCATATGTATAGATATATATATAATACTTAATAATACATGCACGCATATCATCACATTAAATATATATATATATATATATATATATATATATATATATATATATATATATATATATATATATATATTGTCGAGATCCTCATATGGGTGACAACTTCTGTACACACTATCCCAAAACATCTATACTCGCTTTAAAACCAATAATTTTTTTTAAAGTCAGACCCCGTGTGGGTTCTGTTTATTTATCCACTCTACCTTTATTGCAGGTAGCAAGTGCCATTGTTGTCAACCTAAGGCTCTAATACCAACTCTGTAACACCCCGAATCCGCGGGACTCGAAATGCTACATTGGGCTAGGATCTCACAATGGATCCTGACCCTAGCCTGACAACAAGTTCACTGGATCTTACAACAAGGCACGAGTAGAGTAAAAACAAATACATAAAAGTCGTATGATACACAAAAGAGTTTACAAACTCAAAGCCGAGTACAAAACCATAACAACAACAACAACATCTAAAACAAAAGATCCCAACCCACGTATCCTAATGTATAGAAGTCCTCGGCTGGTCACACCATATGGCTCACTCTGCAGTCTTCCTAACCTGCAGAACGTCTACAACACGGTATACACCGTTAGCTACAGCAGTAGATAAGCATGAAGTAATAGCACAAACACACCAAACCATCTCATACATGCAATGCCACACACATTCATTTATTTTCTTTAATTACGTTATTCCATTACTAATTCAACTTCTTTTGTAACAAGAGGAACCTCAAGAACCCCGTCCCATCCAACGTAACACAGGAGTTTTGCGTGGGGATGACCTTCACTCGTCCCCTCCTGTGAGATCATCTTCAGGGCACCTCCTCCTAACCCAGCAGACGGAGACCGGTGGTTACCGCCCGTTATAATACACTTGGGACATATAAATGTAATGAATGGTCATCCTAGTCCGGTTTAGGTTATAAATGCACAATCATATGAACACACACAACCATCACAATCATACAATCCATAACTGCACGCTAAGTCCTATGGACTTACCTGATACACTCGTATCCTCTACCACGTCACAGCTTCCCCTCGGGGAAGAAACCAACGCCTGCAAGAGGAAAGCATACAACAACACAACCTGGAAGGGTTAGGAGACTCGTCTCCATAACTTGAACCAACCTTCAAGCTAAAGATCATAACAAGATCACATATGCCTATAGCATACTCTCAACACAACACAAGTGCCTAAGGCACATCTCTACCATACAACTCATCCTAACCATCCTAACCTAGCTATCAACTAAGCCAAGGCTAAAGGAAAGGAAGGAAGGAAGACATACCTGTTAGCATGAAATATTGTGATATTTTAGGCACGTTTTCTAAACGTATTTGATTCATATTTATAGTCTTTGATTGAACTTTGTGCATATGTGAGCTAGTATTACCTATATTGTCGATATGGATGTCTACACTAGTTCTATGTTGATTATAGGTGATTTGGAGCTATTTCCGAACGGAATCGAGCAAAGGAGAGTTGATTTGATATGTCCATAGATTGAGGACATTCTTTGGAAGCAAATTGGAGTTTTAGCTTGAGGAATGCACGAGGCTAGGGAAGAATCACGTTCTTACCCTAAACCACGCTCTAAAATACGGCCGTACTACGAACCACGTTCAGTTCCACGGCCGTGGAACCTTGCAAGAGAGGCGTGATGCATTCCAGTAACTATTACGGCCGTGGGATATATGGTACAAACCGTGACCTAATCCACGCCCTAAATTACGGTCGTGAGAACTTCCACGACCGTGATTTTGGCGAATCTTTTCGCCACACTTTGAAGCCACGATCTTTTGAAGATTGGGCCGGGCCGATATTTTATCTTGCCCTATAAAAAGACGGACGAAGCAAGATTCCGTCAGACCCGCTTACACCCGCCATCTTCGCTTAGCGGCATTTATCGACGCTTAGGATCGTTCATCTCCGTTTAGGGAATCTCAACGTCGTTTGGCCTTCGCTTGGAAGCATTGATCATCTCATTGGAGATTGAAGTTCGCATCTGGGAATTACCCTAATCTCGCACTCTTGGTGGAGATTGCTGTTGAGATCTTCGGATTGGTGGAAGATCGAAGCTTTTGGAAGATTTTGCAAGGAGATCTCTCTTCTTGTTTAGGTTTGATTTGGAAAACGGATTGACATCCCGTTTTCCCTTCTTTCCTAAGGTTGTGATTGTTTGTTTTATTCTGAATCCTTTGACAATACTTGTTCTCTTTGTGACTTTGAGATTGGTTTGAAGATTATTGAAAGTTCTTGAAAGTTTTCATCTTTCTATCTTTTAATTCTTGAATTGATATCAACATGACTGTTATTGGCTAAAAACCCTTAACAATTCTAACGTGAAGGGTTGATAGTTGTGGCTTAGATGATGATAGATCGATCGCAAACAGATTAGACCCTGAGAGTTAGAGAGAATCGCCGACGGACCCTAAATTACGGCCTGTTCTTGAGTCCACGGCCGTGGAACCTCAAGAACTAACCGTGATTTCCCTTAAGTCTACGAACTTGCTTTTACTTTAATCCAAAGTTAAAGATTTGCTTTAACTTAGTTTAGACTTGTCTTTTCTAGGTGGTAGTGAAGCCTCAACAACCTCTACCTCGATTGTGAGTGTCACAACCTCAATCGGTTTAGTTAGTCTTGATCCTTGGGTTACAAGTTTGGGTATTTGACATAAATTCTCATCTTTAGAATCTTTCTATATTGAGCCTCAACAACCTGTATAGAGAGTGCCTTGTAGGTGAGTTACATAAGGTTTTTGGAACTTCACCGTACGATTACCTTACATTAGTATACCTTTGCATATCTCAACTCTGTCTTTATATCATTAAGTATATCTTGAATCGATTGCCACAGCTGGATACTTGGATCTTTAGGATTGTTGTTTTCCCAATATTTGCAAAACTCTCATATTTACTCGCTTGATAATCTGCAATCGAATTTGTTCCCACCCAAATCCCTGTGTTCGATACTCTGGAATTCTTGCTTAGCTACGTCGATCCGTACACTGCGGGTTCGCTGCTTGATTCTAGTTTTATAAATTTAAAGCTTATTTGCACACACCTTTAGGGGGGAACAAGTTTTTGGCTCCGTTGCCGGGGATTTGGTTTCGGCCGAATCCGGTTGCCGGTTGTCAAGCTTGGGAGCTTGCTCTCGTTATTTGATATTTATTTGAGTGCATGCGCAGGTCTAGGAACACCGAAGATCTCTTACCTCTTGATCAAGAGCTAGAGAAAACCTTGAGGCAAAAGCGCAAGGAAAAGAAGATGGCTGAAGAACACGAACGTGATCTTCAGACGGAATTGGCGGAGAAGGAAGCTCAACTCCGATGGAACGAGACTCTCCGCCAGGATGAGATGGATCGTCATCAATCTCAAGTTAACAGTCTACAAGACATGATCTTCCAGATGAGGGTAGAGATGAGAGACCTTAAGAATAAGGGAAGCAAGAAATCCTCAAGGAAAGCATCAAGGTCTAGAAGAAAAAGTCACTCATCCGCTGATGATAGTGATTCTTTCATGCCACCGCTGGAGGAGATTGATCCCACGATCAATGTAAACCCTTTCCATCCACAAGGAGCTGCTAATCGCCGCATTCCGCCTAGGAATGTGAGGATCGAACGTGTGGATAATGAGCCAAGAACTCTTGGCCAGCGGATGGATCCAACACAACAACCACGCCGCTTGGGCGTGAATTTTGATGCTGAAGATGTGCAAGGGTTTAGCTTTAACCCTCAAGTTATTACTCTTGTTCGCCAAAATCAATTTGGCGGGACAAGCGCTGAATCTCCACACCAACACTTGCAAAACTTTGAGTGTATGATGGAGACGATGAGACCGAAGAGTGCTACCACCAACAGCTACAAGCTCAAGCCTTTCTTCTTCTCCTTGAAGGGGAAAGCGTTATCTTGGTATCAAGCTCTTCCTAGTGGGAAACTAGATACGTGGGAAGACCTTTCCGCGGAGTTCCTCACCAAATTCTTTCCGCCCTCCAAAACGGCGGAACTTAGAGGTAAGATTAATGCTTTTTCCATGAGACCTAACGAAAGTTTGTTCCAATCTTGGGAAAGGTTTCAGGACTTGCTCTTGGATTGCCCTCATCATGGCATATCCAAGCTTGCCTTGCTAGAGATCTATTACAAGGGGCTGGATGCGGGAACGCAATTCAACCTCCAATCCCTCTCATGTGGAACGTTCATGGACATGAGAGAAGATGACGCTTGGGATTTCATCGAGAAGCAAGCAAGAGTCATAGAGAAGTATTCCCACCGGAAAGTGGAGGGAAATCGTGTGGAGCAAGGAGCGAAGCTCACACATGAAGCTCAAAATCAGATTTTCTCCCTCAACAATGAGATCAAGGAGTTGAAGGAGGCTATCAAGACCAACTTTCCAAAGCAACAAGAGAAGGATGTTGGCTATTTGGGCAACAACAATGGCGGTGATAACACCAACCGCAACAACAACAACAACAATAACCGGAACAACAACCGGAATAACAATTGGAATGGAAACAACAACAACCGGAACAACAATTGGAACAACAATAGGGGTTCAAACAACAACAATTGGCACTCCAATCAACAAAATTCCGGTAACTCTTATCCTTCCAACTCTAATTCACTAACTCCACCTTCCTCTTCCTCTACTCCTTTGAAAAGCCAGGGGCAATCATCTAATGGAGGAAACAATACGGGAAAGGAGAAGCCCGATCCCATGTTGGAAAGAATTTTGGGAAAGCTTCAAGGGTTGGAGAACCGCCTCATCAAGGTTGATGATCAAGTTTCTAAGGTTGACAAAGCTCAAAAAGTTTTGGAAAACCAAATGTTCAACCACGCGGAGGAAGTTCCTAGAAATCAAGGGAAACTTCCAGGAAAGACGGAGGACAACCCTAAGGGAAGGGTGATGGCGATTACAACTAGGAGCTGAGTAACTACTACCGATCCGCAGCCTACGTTCGTTGAAGTCCCCGTAGAGAAGGACAAAGAAAAGGGGAAGGAGAAGGAAGATGTCTATGTTCCTCCTCCAGCTTACAAACCTCCCCTACCATTTCCTCAATCTAGAGCGCGAGCGCGCCTAGACAAACAATTCGGTAAGTTCATAGAACTCATGAGTAAGCTGCATATTAATATACCCTTCATTGATGCTATTGTAGGTATGCCGGCTTATGGCAAGTTCTTGAAGGAGCTCCTCTCCAACAAGAGGAAGCTAGAAGATTTTGGTGAGGTCAAGATGAGTTCGGACTCTTCGGATCTCATCAAGACCATGAAGGAGAAAATGCCCCCAAAGTTGAAGGATCCGGGGTCATTTTGCATTCCCATTGGAGTAGGAGATGTCACATATGACGCTTTATGTGACTTAGGAGCAAGTGTTAGCATCATACCACTTGCATTGTGCAGGAAGATCGGTTTAGGCGACCCTAAACCGGTGAAGATGACGTTGTACATGGCGGATCGATCCATCACTCGCCCCGTCGGTATTGTAGAAGACGTCCCGGTCAAGCTAGGTAAATTCTTTGTTCCCATTGATTTTGTCGTGCTTGACATTCCTGCAGATAGTCCGGTCCCGATCATACTCGGAAGACCGTTTCTTGCAACTTCCGGCTGCATGGTCGATTGCAAGAATGGTAGACTCGCTTTTGATATTGGAGAAGAGAAAGTAGAATTCGTTCTTTCCACTCTAGTGAAGGAGCCGATCTTCGACGAGGATATTTACGATGTCCAAGATGAAGAGGGTTTATCTAGGGAAGAGGTAAGTGCGATTCTCTTTAATGACCCTTTACAAAAAGTCATTACCATGAGTCTAGCAGATGTAGGGGAAGAAGGAGAGTGCAAAGAGGAAATTGAAGCCTTATAAGCACAAGAAGAGATGCATGAAGTGGAGTTTGAGAAACTCCACGATGAGGCTGAGAATGTTAGAATCCACGGTCATACCCTGTATTCCACGACCGTGGATTTCACAACCAAAATCGACCTCCATTCCAGTGGATTACACGGCCGTGGAACATATGGAGAGCCCGTAATTCTGACCGTGGAAGGGGGTAATCGGCATACTTCTTCAACTTCTTTTGATTCCTCTCCAACTCACTCAACACCCTTAGAAACTTCTAAGGAAACGTCGGATGCCCCTCAAGGATCATTGGAAGCCCCGAAAGTGATGGAACTCAAACCGCTTCCTACTCATCTAAGGTACGCTTTTCTTGGATCTAATTCTACCTTTCTGGTTATTGTTAGCTCCGAATTAAGCATAGATGAACATGAACAGCTCATGATTGTCCTTACAAAACATATGAAAGCCATAGGCTATACTATTGAGGACTTAGTAGGAATTAAACCCTCCCTATGCATGCATAAGATACTAATGGAGGAGGACTTTAGAACTTCAAGACAACCTCAAAGGCGGTTGAATCCGACCATGAAGGAGGTTGTCAAGAAGGAAATTCTTAAACTTCTTGATGCAGGTATCATCTATCCTATCTCCGATAGCAAGTGGGTGAGCCCGGTTCAAGAAGTTCCGAAGAAGGGAGGGATGACGGTCATCACCAACAAGAACAACGAACTCATTCCCACCCGAACCGTGACTGGATAGCGGATGTGCATAGACTACCGCAAGCTCAACAACGCAACGCGGAAGGATCACTTTCCATTGCCATTCATCGATCAAATTCTTGACAGGTTAGCACAACATTCACATTTTTGCTACCTTGACGGTTATAGCGCTTTCTTCCAGATTCCGATACATCCGGATGATCAAGAGAAGACCACATTCACGTGCCCTTGGGGTACGTTCGCCTATAGGAGAATGCCGTTCGGGCTTTGCAATGCCCCAGCCACCTTTCAACGGTGCATGATGGCCATCTTCTCCGAATACGTAGAGGAAATCATGGAAGTCTTCATGGACGAATTCTCCGTATACGGTTCCTCTTTTAACGATTGCCTTTCTAACCTTTCTCTTGTTTTGCAAAGATGTGAAGACACTAACCTAGTTCTTAATTGGGAGAAGTGTCAATTCATGGTTAAGGAAGGAATTGTGTTAGGTCACTTAGTCTCTAGTAGAGGGATAGAGGTAGACAAGGCTAAGATAGAGACCATAGAGAAACTTCCTCCCCCAATTTCGGTGAAAGGGATAAGAAGTTTCCTAGGACATGCTGGATTTAATAGACGTTTCATTAAGGACTTTTCTAAGATATCAAAACCTCTCACTAATCTATTGATGAAGGATGCGGTTTTTGAGTTTTCGCATGAATGTTTGGATGCGTTTAACACCATTCGGCAAGCTCTAATTTCAGCACCTATTATCCAACCTCCAGATTGGACTCTCCCCTTTGAGATTATGTGTGATGCTAGTGACGTAGCTATTGGAGCTGTTCTTGGACAACGAAAGGAAGGGCGAACCCATGCCATATACTATGCTAGCAAGACGCTAGATGAAGCGCAGCTCAACTACGCCACTACCGAGAAAGAATTTCTAGCCATTGTCTACGCTATTGACAAGTTTCACTCTTATCTTGAAGGTGCAAAGGTGATTGTCTACACGGATCATGCTGCGATCCGGTACCTCCTTGCGAAGAAAGATGCGAAGCCAAGGCTAATTAGATGGATTCTTCTCCTACAAGAATTCGATCTTGAGATCCGCGACAAGAAAGGTTCAGAAAATTCTGTTGCGGATCATTTGAGTCGTCTAACACATCTAGGGGACGACCATCTACCCATTGATGACTCCTTTCCAGACGAACACTTACACATCATAGAGGAGTGCATCAACGTGATCTCCAAAGGTAACGAACCGTGGTTTGCTGATTTTGTTAACTATTTGGTTTGCCAGGAGACACCGCCCGGACTATCCTACGCACAAAGGAAGAAGTTCTTTAAGGACGTCCGGGAATACTATTGGAACGAGCCTCTCCTCTTTAAGAGAGGTCCGGATGGCATCATCCGGCGATGTGTGCCGGAAGATGAGATGCAAAGTGTCATCCGCCATTGTCATTCACTACCTTGTGGAGGACACGCTAGTTCGAACAAGACTAGCGCAAAGGTATTGCAATCCGGATTCTATTGGCCTACTTTATTTAGAGATGTGCAATCCTTTGTTTCTTGCTGCGATGCTTGTCAAAGAACAAGCAATATTTCTAGAAGGAACGAGATGCCCCTCAACAACATCCAAGAGGTGGAGATTTTCGACGTTTGGGGAGTTGATTTCATGGGACCATTCCCATCTTCTTGTGGAAACCAATACATACTATTGGCGGTAGACTACGTTTCTAGATGGGTGGAAGCAATTACCTCTCCCACAAATGATGCCATGGTGGTGGTTAAGTTCTTCAACAAGACCATCTCTCCGCGATTCGGAACACCAAGGACGATCATTAGTGATGGAGGTTCTCACTTCATAGCCCGTCGCTTTGAAGCTCTTCTAGCTAAGTATGGGGTTACTCACAAGATCGCTACCCCTTATCATCCACAAACTAGTGGACAAGTTGAGATCTCAAATAGGGAGATCAAAGGAATTCTAGAAAAGACGGTTTCAAGGACTAGGAAGGATTGGTCCTTGAAGCTAGATGATGCATTATGGGCATACCGGACTGCGTACAAGACTCCCATAGGAACCACATCATACAACCTTGTATATGGGAAGTCTTGTCACTTACCGGTGGAGCTGGAGCACAAAGCGTTTTGGGCTATCAAGTGGCTGAACTTCGGCATGAAGGAAGCGGGAGAGAAGCGTCTCCTAGACATCAATAAGCTGGATGAACTTCGCTTGAACGCCTATGAAAACGCCAAGATCTACAAGGAAAGGGCAAAGCGTTGGCATGATAAGCATATCATTCCAAAGGACTTCAAAGAAGGAGATCAAGTTCTCCTCTTCAATTCAAGACTTCGCCTCTTTCCAGGTAAGCTTAAATCCCGTTGGACCGGACCCTTTCTAATTAAGCGTATTTTCCCCATGGTGCAGTTGAAGTATGGGGTGAATCGAGCGGAAGCTTTAAGGTGAACGGCCAACGACTCAAGAAGTATACGCCGGAACTCCAAGCTGAGGAGTTTGCGCCTACCGCACTCGAATAAGTGCGAGAATCGTCTAGCTACGGACCTTAAACAAAGCGCTTCTTGGGAGGCAACCCAAGGTATTGCATTTTCGTTTTTGTTTTCGATTCATAGTTTAGCTTAGAATAGACGTTCTTTTTTCTTTGTTTTTGCCTCGATTTCTTCCGGTATGTTCGTGTTTTTGGTTGTAGGATCGATGGAAAAGGAAAAGAGAAGAGTAATGTTGAAGAAAAGTGACGAAATTCGGACTTTGGAGCTTTACAAGAGGTTCCACGGTCTAAATTACGGTCGTCATAGCTACAGTGGCCGTAATTTCCAAAAGCCTTTGAAAAATCACCAAAACCACGGTTCCGTACACTTCCACGGCCGTGGAACACCCCGACAGACCGTGATTTTCAAAATTTTGCCTGCAACTATATAAGCCACGTTCTTCACAAAACTCATCCCAAAAACCCCTCTTTCCACGACCTAATTGCCGGAATTCCACGACCTCCTCAAAGTCTTCGTTTCTTAATCGTTTCTAACGATTCTTCTTCCCAAACTGCAGCAAATTCAACCACAAACAACATCCAAGCGACGAATCGAACGGAAATTCATCAACAAACTCGCATTTCGGATTTTTCAATCCGAAAAAGAGGTTTATTCTTTCTTCTTGATTCTCGCCAATTTGGTTCGTTTTTGCTATAGATTTTTAGGAAGAACTGATAGAGACTGGAAGGAATTAGACTAGGACTGCTTGTTGTGGTGATTGCTTGTGAATTTGTTGAGATTCGTGAAATTCTGGAACGAATCACGGCCTCTGGGTAAACCACGGCCGTAATTCTTGAAGAACAGACCGTAATTTTTCTGCAGAATGGATTTTGTAAGGAGAATGTCGGGAAGGATAAAAGAGAAGAAGGGTGAGCAGAATAAGAAAAGGAAAGGCAATCCCTCCACCTCCTCATCCTCTAGGGCACCACCACCCTCATCTCCTTCACTACCATCTTCACCTTCACCTCCATCCTCACCTCCTCACCCTAGAATTCCGACCATACATGAGAACCATCTTGCTGCTTTTGAGAAGATCACGAAGAGGCCAGTGATTGGCCCTAGATATTTGTTGTTGGAGGATCTATATCCTCTCAACATAGTTGATGATCTTACTCAGCTCTTGGATAGAGCCGGATTAGTTATCTTCTCGGCTATCCGAGAAGACGCCTATGAGGAGATCACCCGGGAGGTTGTGACGTCTTTCAAGCACAGCCACGTAGATAGGACCGTCTCCTTCCGTCTCATGTAAAGAGACTACCATTTGAGTATTGTTGAGTTTGGGACTATTTTTGGGTTTCATGAGACCTATAATGGTCGATTTCCGAGTGGTGTTTACCCCAAGGATTTTTGGGAGGAAGTTGCAATGATTTACGCCGACGAGGACCGTTGGCAACCCGCTGATACCAAGGCTAGATTGATGTACCATCTAGCCTTGAAGATAGCTCCCCGTGTTCTTTCGGAGTGTCTCTTTCCTAGGACGGAGACGCCCCAAAAGATCAAGACGGATGAGCTATTCTTGCTCTATTGCATGCTTTATGGACGCCGTGCAGATTGTGCTACTCTCTTGGCTGCTACGATGAGCAAGCTCAAGAACAAGTCGAAGGAAAACATCGGATATGGTGGGATAGTTACCCACATTGCTAGGAGTTTTGGTGTAGATTTTTCTGCTTGCACCCGCATACCGGCCGTTCCTTTAGGGCTACATGCATTCATGGTTAGGGGTCTCATTTTCCCCACACATGGAGGTCCGCCTTATGCGGGCATGCCTTGGGAGACTAGGACGGGTAGGGGTATAGAGTGGCTGCCAGAGTATTCCATTATGGCGGGACGCCATAATTGGAAGGAGACGTTCGCTGCGATGCATGCGAACAGGATAGTAGCTCCCCCTTACGTCCCACCACCGGTTGTCGAGGAGGAGGATATGGGATATCAGTTTGAGAGTGGAGGAGGAGCGGAGCAGGAGTTTGGCACATTTCCGGACCAGCCGGAGGCGGCCCCAGATGTACCTAGACGCTCTCCACGTCCAGCTAGAGCCTCAGGCTCGTCATCTCGCCGCGCTAGCGTGAGTGAGAGGCCCACGTGGATGACCACACCTCCCACATGGTATGGCATTCCCCCTCCTTGATCCACGGAGCAGCCAGCAGCACTACCACCAGCACCAGCACCATCCGATGCCCCAGCATGGTACAGTCACGCCCCGGGATGGTACGAGCAGATGCCAGATTGGGCTACCGGACTTTCAGAGAGAGTTGGAGCATTGGAGATCCGGGCCGACGCTAGAGACGGACGCCTCGACGACCTCGACCACATGATGAGGGACGTCTACCGCCAGCAGTTTGGTCGGCACTACGACTCCAGCTTCTCCCCATTCCCGCCTCCGCCGGCGCCGCAGTGATTCGATGCATGACCGTTCGTTTTAGACATTCCCGCCACCACTTTGTGAGTCTCTTTTTCTTTTCTTTCTTTTCCTTCTTTCTTTTGAACATTAGGGACAATGTTCGTCCTAAGTATGGGGTGGGATGTACTAAAAAGTTTGTAATAACTCTACTTACTATGTTCGCTTTCATTTGAGACTATCGTTGCATGTTCATTATGAGTTGCACGTTTCCTTATTGTATTGCATGAAAAGTGACTTGAAAAACCCATAAAAATTGAAAAATTTTGAAAATTTTGAGCTTCTAATGAATTGAGATGATTTCCATGATAATCACTACTTGTGAATTGAGTTTGATGACAATTGCATGCTTAAAAGGATTGTGAATTGAAAAGAATTTGAATGAATGAATTTTGCCTCTTTTGCAAGCTTTATAATGTGAAAATGTTACCTAAATCATGCTAGGAAATTGAAGTTGAAATCACATTATAAGTTCCTATACTTCTTGTTGAAATGATTAAGGCAATTCGATACTTTCTTTCTTCTTTCTTTGATCATCTAGCTCCTCATTGAAATATTAGCCTCCTTTACCTATCCGGGAATTTGGAGAAGTGAATGAGAAAAAGGCATGTTTGATGTGGGAGGGCCATGAGAGCAATTATTTGCAATCAAATAAATAGAAAGAAATTGTAGGTTTGGGGAAGTCAATCATGACGATGAGTAACTCGGCACCATTCACATAGCCGGGTGTTTGTGTCTTGCCAAAGTCGAATTGAGCGATATTCCTAGCGGATTATGGTATGTGCACTAAGGGTTTGAGGTATCTCTTGGAAAATTGAGAAACGCCGATCTCCTAGGCTTCGGTTTTTGTGCACCTCTATCCATAACTCCAAAAGTAAAGTCGAAAAATGAAAAGGAGAGAGCAAAGCTCTAAGTCGAAGTGTTGCGGGAACCGCATAAGAAGAAGAAGGTAGTTGTCCACTTTCCCGGATTTATGCACCACTTTCCCTTAAAATTTTCCCTTCCCTTCCATATTCTAGACCTTTTCTTTGAAAGTCCTTAAGATCAAAAGAATGTTATATGACTTGGTGATCTAAATTGAAGTTTCTTGTGATTGATTTTGATAATGTTTGAAAGTTATAATGCTTGTTTAGAAGTCAAATTGGTTCATGAATTTTCTTTGCTTTTTACTCTTTAATTGAGTGTGTGAAAGTTTGGCAAACAATTGAAGCAAGGTTTGAGAATGATCTATTCTTTAGAAGTCACATTCACCCAAAAAGAAGGTACACATATTTCATCCTAACTCTTGTTTAAAACTTTTTGAAAGACCTTGCTTAGGGACAAGCAAGTGTTAAGTATGGGGTTATTTGTTAGCATGAAATATTGTGATATTTTAGGCACGTTTTCTAAACGTATTTTATTCATATTTATAGTCTTTGATTGAACTTTGTGCATATGTGAGCTAGTATTACCTATATTGTCGATATGGATGTCTACACTAGTTCTATGTTGATTATAGGTGATTTGGAGCTATTTCCGAACGGAATCGAGCAAAGGAGAGTTGATTTGATATGTCCATAGATTGAGGACATTCTTTGGAAGCAAATTGGAGTTTTAGCTTGAGGAATGCACGAGGCTAGGGAAGAATCACGTTCTTGCCCTAAACCACGCTCTAAAATACGGCCGTACTACGAACCACGTTCAGTTCCACGGCCGTGGAACCTTGCAAGAGAGGCGTGATGCATTCCAGTAACTATTACGGCCGTGGGATATATGGTACAAACCGTGACCTAATCCACGCCCTAAATTACGGTCGTGAGAACTTCCACGACCGTGATTTTGGCGAATCTTTTCGCCACACTTTGAAGCCACGATCTTTTGAAGATTGGGCCGGGCCGATATTTTATCTTGCCCTATAAAAAGACGGACGAAGCAAGATTCCGTCAGACCCGCTTACACCCGCCATCTTCGCTTAGCGGCATTTATCGACGCTTAGGATCGTTCATCTCCGTTTAGGGAATCTCAACGTCGTTTGGCCTTCGCTTGGAAGCATTGATCATCTCATTGGAGATTGAAGTTCGCATCTGGGAATTACCCTAATCTCGCACTCTTGGTGGAGATTGCTGTTGAGATCTTCGGATTGGTGGAAGATCGAAGCTTTTGGAAGATTTTGCAAGGAGATCTCTCTTCTTGTTTAGGTTTGATTTGGAAAACGGATTGACATCCCGTTTTCCCTTCTTTCCTAAGGTTGTGATTGTTTGTTTTATTCTGAATCCTTTGACAATACTTGTTCTCTTTGTGACTTTGAGATTGGTTTGAAGATTATTGAAAGTTCTTGAAAGTTTTCATCTTTCTATCTTTTAATTCTTGAATTGATATCAACATGTCTGTTATTGGCTAAAAACCCTTAACAATTCTAAGGTGAAGGGTTGATAGTTGTGGCTTAGATGATGATAGATCGATCGCAAACAGATTAGACCCTGAGAGTTAGAGAGAATCGCCGACGGACCCTAAATTACGGCCTGTTCTTGAGTCCACGGCCGTGGAACCTCAAGAACTAACCGTGATTTCCCTTAAGTCTACGAACTTGCTTTTACTTTAATCCAAAGTTAAAGATTTGCTTTAACTTAGTTTAGACTTGTCTTTTCTAGGTGGTAGTGAAGCCTCAACAACCTCTACCTCGATTGTGAGTGTCACAACCTCAATCGGTTTAGTTAGTCTTGATCCTTGGGTTACAAGTTTGGGTATTTGACATAAATTCTCATCTTTAGAATCTTTCTATATTGAGCCTCAACAACCTGTATAGAGAGTGCCTTGTAGGTGAGTTATATAAGGTTTTTGGAACTTCACCGTACGATTACCTTACATTAGTATACCTTTGCATATCTCAACTCTGTCTTTATATCATTAAGTATATCTTGAATCGATTGCCACAGCTGGATACTTGGATCTTTAGGATTGTTGTTTTCCCAATATTTGCAAAACTCTCATATTTACTCGCTTGATAATCTGCAATCGAATTTGTTCCCACCCAAATCCCTGTGTTCGATACTCTGGAATTCTTGCTTAGCTACGTCGATCCGTACACTGCGGGTTCGCTGCTTGATTCTAATTTTATAAATTTAAAGCTTATTTGCACACACCTTTAGGGGCGAACAATACCAACAAGGTATGCACCAACACAAGTAAGAACACACCAGCCAGTCCAGTGAGGCGCAGGGGCGGCTCACCAAAGGCGCAGGAGCGGCTCCATACCAGGTGCAGGTGCGGCTCAGGACAGGCGCAGGGGCGGTCAACTGTGCAGAGGGTTGGTCCCGACTTCTCTTCGACTCCTTTCTCGATTCTCTTCACGTCTTCAACGTACCACAACAACATATATGCAAACATATACATATATGATCATCAAAACATCCAGAAAAGATCCAACACAAGTCCAAACTTGTGATTCCTAAGCTAAAGAGAAGGATAAGAAGCAAAGGAGAAGGAAGAAAGAAAGATGGAGAGGAAAGCTTACCACACAAGCCCTAGGCTGTACTAAGGAGCATCAACACCTCTCTCAGCCTCAACACAACAGCAACAACTCTCAGTAATAACTTCAAGATCATCCAAGGCCAAAGAACACTTCAAACTCTCAAGAACTCACTCACAGGATCAAGAAGAAGCAAAGATGAGAAGAGGAAGGAGAAGAAGAACGTAAAGATGATGAAGGAGCTGCAATGGAGTGAAGAAACCCTTCATCAGAGGATTGGGGAGGCTTATATACGAAGTTTCCCCAAAAGCAAGATCAAAAGTCAACAAAGGTGGCTGCAGCCGCACAAAACTGCAGGGGCGGACCGACTAAGGCGCAGGGACGGCTCCTCTGTGGCGCAGGGACGGCCCATGTGGTGCACAGGGGCGGGTGACAGGTCAAGTCTAAGCACACACTAACTCATCTAGGCTCCAAGGACTAAGGCTCTTACAACTTTGCCATGCTGGCAGATGATTTACATAAGATTAAGGGGAAGTGGAAGGGCGATATTTGTTGTGGTGGGTTGGTGACCCACATCGCTACTTCCAAGGGTTTGGATCTGTCTAGTTTTACACTTGTTGCGACTCCGAAGCCGTTGGGATTTCAGGAGATGATCACCCGACACATTCTAGTTCCTCGTGGCCTTGGCACGCCCTACGTTGTCATGCCATGGGAGATGACATCTCCATAGGGGATTATGGGGTCATCTCAGTTTTCTATTTTTGATCATCAATATTGGTCGGCTACTTGGTTCCCTTACATGCAGGATGCTAGAGATGCAGTTGATGATGATGATGATGATGATGATGATGATGGTGATGATGATAAGGGGTATGGCGGTGCAGCCATGGAGACCGGTACTGATACCGGCGGACCTAGTATTCCCACCGTTGATCTCGATGACGAGGTGACGGAGGATGAGAGAGCAGCACCACCACCACCGCCACCTCAATGCAGATCCCGCCGCCGTAGAGATCCCGAGGCACACCGGAGGATTGATGAGCTTACAGAGCAGATGATTGACTCCTACGCGGCCATGACAGTTGACATTTCCCAGCGCTTCGATGATGAGCGCAGACACACTGATGGATGGATGCATCATATAGAGGAGAGCCAACATTATTAGCGTCAAATGATGGAGATCTAGTTTCAGCAGATGATGGGCTATCCATTCGATATGACCCAGCATCCCTACATTCTACATCCACCACCGCCAGTTGACGAGGACTAGAGCTTCGTGAATTTTCTTTATTTATTATGCAGTTCAGCTAGGTCTGCTGAGTATTCTGTTTCTTAGACTTATATTTGACCCATTGGGACAATGTGTCCCAAGTATGGGGTATTTGGATGTATTATGTTACTTATGTGCTACTATGGCTTGTATGACTCTTTCGGATATTATTGCTTATTTGGCTTTATATGCTTATCTGTCATTACATGCTTATCTGTCATTACATGCATACCTACAGGTTTTTGTTTGAAAAAACGTCAAAAAATAGTTTGAAAAAAAAAATTTATGGCTCGACCGAGACGTTCAGGACCGATCGAGGTTGAACACCTCGGATGACGTCAAAGCACCTCGACCGAGATGGGCTTTTAACTGAAAGATTTTTCGAAACGTTTTGTGCTTCTTCTCTGGATATGACCTCGATGATGATTTTGTTTGCATATTGGTTTTGAAATCTTTATATGCTAGAAAGATTTTATGATATGTTTAAGCTGCAAAATGCTTTGTTTGAAATTCTAACATGTTTAATACTTTGTTTTTATCAAAATTATGTTGGATTTGAAAGTTGACACCACAATATGAGTTCTCTCACATTTCTTCCTGGGATGACGAAGGCAATTCATTCTCTTCTCTTCTTCTTCTTGACCATACTTTAGCCCCTCATATACATATTTTCGTCCCTTTACCTATCCGGGAATTTGGATGCAAGTGACAAAAGCAAGTGAAAGTGAAGTTGAGATGTTGGCTGAAGGTGTTCGAAAGAAACAATTAGGTTTGGGGACGTTGATCTTGATGATGAGTAACTCGGCACCATTCACATAGACGGGTGTTTGTGTCTTGCCAAAGTCGGATTAATCGATAGTCCTAACGGGTTATGGTATGTGCATCATGGGTTTGAGGCATCTTGAGAAATTGATGATTGCTGATATCCTAGGCTTCGGTTATTGTGCACCTTTGTCCATGCATCCCAAAAAGTAAAGTAAAAATAAGCAAAGCTTATTGGTGGAAGATGTTGTGATTCAAAGAAAGTGAAGAAAATATCCTGTTCCCGGATTCTAGCACCACATTACCCTATATATATCCCACCCATACACGTTTCATGACCTTTTTTGGAAGCCCTTGAGACCTCGAGTATGTTGATTGACTTGGTGGTTTAAACTGGATTATACATGATTAATTTCGATAAATATGATTTATTATGCATTCTATGATTTTATGCAAAGATGAATAACTTTCTTATATTTATAAAATGTTTTGATCATGTTTTGATTTTATTTGCCATGAAGCATTCTCTTAGGATGATCTATGAGTGGAGCACACCACCAAAATGTTTTGAAATGTTTTTCATTGATCTTTTTAATGACTTATAATCCATTCTATCTTGTATCTAAGATTTGGATCTTGCTTGGGGACAAGCAAGGGACAAGTATGGGGTATTTTGATAGCATGTATTATAGTCTATATTTTTTGATTGGTTTGGACGTTTTATCTTCATAAATCTACACGTATGAATGTATATTCTTTGATTATATTGTTGTTTTGTCTACCTTTGCGGGAATCGAGGTCTACATCTAGTTTCGTTGTAATTGTAGGGAAATGGCACGTTTTGGACCAAAATAGAGCTAAGGAAGTTAAGGAGTCATTGGAGCTACATTATGGAGCATTGAGGAGTTATAAATAAGAGCTCAGGAAGCATGGAAATGATTTGGAAGACTGATTTTGGACCAGATTAGAGAGTTTCATTCTCATCTGAGACTCACTTCGGTCAGCTACAGTATCACCTCGACCGAGGTGATCTTCAGCAGCGTTTGGACCGAGGCGAAGTGATGACGGGACATATGATCTTTATCTTTGGCTAAGATCTTCTATTTTTGGAACAAGGACAATAGCTCTTGAATATCACCTCGGTCGAGGTGATACAGTATCACCTCGACCGAGGTGATATTCAGGAGCGTCAGGACCGAGGCGAAGTGATGACGGGACAGAAGATCTTTATCTTTGGCTAAGATCTTCTATTTTTGGAAAGCTAATATCACATATTTTAGGATGGATTTCTAGAAGGAAGCATATCTTATTGGCTGATATATTTTGGAAGATATGGATACATTTTAGAAGAAAATTATCTTTGTAAGATATTTTATCTTTCGAAGATAATTCTCCTATAAAAGGGGCTGATTTTCTAGAATTCAGCCATCTTCGGATCACCAAATCTCTAATTCAGAAGTTAAAGGATTTTGAAGGAAGTTTGGAAGATTGAAGTTCAAGGAAGGAAGGAATCAAGTTTGAAGAAGTTTGTAAGATTTTCTTAGTTGGTTTGGTTTTGTTGTCTTTTTTGATTTGTGATTAAGGAACGCAACTTGTTTACTTGTTTGTTTGATTTAGTTATTAAAACCTTTGTGTTAAGGTTTTCTTGTTTGAATATGGATTAATTTCTCATATATTTGATTATTTTTACCATGATGATTGTTGGCTAAGTTCTTTATGCGATTCTAGGGTAATTGGCTGAAAGTTGTGGGGAAGACGATGAAAGAATGAGCCTTTATCCCATTGGACCTTGAAAGCTCGAGCCTTTACCTTAACCGATGAACACCTCGATCAGTCGTAGAACATCTCGACCGAGATGGGATACTAACTGAATGAGGCGAGCCCTTTTCTGATCCTTATTTGAGTTGAGGTTTCAGTTTGATAAATCCTATTCTTGTTATACCTTTCCTGGTTCAACGCAAGATTAGGATGAGATTTACCTAGTGATTCCTTTGTTTTTATACCCAAGATCATGAGTGTTAGGTAATAAAGGTTTATCCTTTATTGGGGTTTGAGTGTGCCTTCATCCCATCTTTGAGAGTTAGCCTGAGACTTACCCGGTAAAGGTTGATTCTATCCCTTGGGTGGTGTGTTGGTTTGAGATTATAGTTCCTTTCCTTAGTACCTTGAGACTTACCCGGTGAAAGGATCTTTGGTTTGGGATAGTGAGTAGTGAGACTTACCCGGTGACCTATTCCCACCTTAGAAACACCTTCCCTTTGCATGCAAGCCTCAGCTTTGTCCACATTATCCTTTGAGATCTTGAGTGAGAAACACAACTGGATGCTTTAATCTCTAGAATCCGCATTCTCTTTATGTGACTTTTATATCATCTTTGATAGCTTTGCTTGTTGCGTGTTTATTAATTGACAACCTGAATTACCGATCTTTGTTTCACCATAGTCCCTGTGTTCGACCCTGGAATTCTTGCTTTTATTACAATCTATCCGTACACTGCGGGTTCGCTATTTGCAATTATTCTTGGTATAAATATTAAAGCTTGCACACACCTCTTGGAGCGAATAGTATACTTAGCAATTTTGGCCTAAAAGAATTCCTATTATAGTTTGACAATACTAAAAATACTTGATATGCTTCAAGGATCTAGAAAGACTCGGTGAAAGATGATTTCTCGATTGAGGATGAATGAAGATGAATCCGGCGTGATGAGACCTTGATAATTTTGTGAAAATGGATATGATGTAGGTTGGATAAATGCTTTCTTTTTATGGATATTACACACCAAAGGCCTAAGAAGAAGATTGAAGACTCATAAGATGCAACACGCTAGAGAAGCTTCAAAGCCCTTAATATAGCACACAAGCAATGAAAGAAACAAGCGTACATTTTATTCAAGGTGAAAGCTGAAATTATAATGAATTTATGTGAGATTGAGTGTTTGTCTAACTAAAATTAATCCCTTTTTATAGTCTAATTATCATAGGAAAAAAATTGATAATAGTACAAAGTAGTGGGCCATCCACTACTCCTTCTACTTGGATGTCAAGATTGGCAATAATTAAAAAAAAAGACATAAATTATTACCCACTACTCCTACTTAGAAGTCAAGAAACTTCTACTTGGATGTCAAGCTTAACTATTTTTTACAATAATTAAAAAAACATAATTTATTATTTTAATAATGTCATTAAAAAAATAAATACGATATTATGCATTTGGATGAGTCTTGAGAAGAGTGAGTAGCTCAAAGGAGTTTGGACTAGAATTTCCAAGGCATATAAGTCCCTTCTTAAGCTCTAGTTGAAGCTCCTTGGCTCGAGATCTTGTGATTGTTCTGAGTGGAAGTTGATCACATTGATCTTGTTCTTGGACAATGTTTGGACCATCTATCTCCGTATGCTCAGCTTGAACATCCATCTTCTCGTTATCTAACTGAATTGGGACATCGAGTATATCTTAGTTCTTGATGGGGCTTGGGCACATCATCCTCCATCTTTTGAAAGGGATTTGACCTCGAATTCAGCTTGTCACGATTATCACTTTTCTGCACACAAAAGGGAACTAAGTCAACGACATTAGATACACTATGTACACCATAAGAAGGAGGTAAATAAATTTTGTAAGCATTGTCATTCATTTTATCTACCACTTTAAATGTAACATCTCTTCTTGGTTTTAGCTTAGAGTTACGAAGTGTTGGGAAACTTTATTTTTTCAAGTACACCCAAACCAAATCTCCTGGTTTAAAGAGAAATTCCGTGCGACCCTTGTTAGTTTGCCTCTTGCATTGTCATGTCTTCTTCTCTAGATAGGGCCGCGTTTCTTCATGAAAATTCTGAATTTTTAAGGCTTGATCAACACCTTCTTTACTTACGTGGTCTATGACGGCAAATGGCAAGAGCTCAAGTGGTGTCTTTGGGTTGATTTCATAGACTACTTCGAAGGGTGTCTTCTTTATGGTCGTATGATTGTAAGAAAACTCAATGAAGGAGAGACAATCTTCCAACCTACGCATATTAGTTTGCATTAAATATCTAAGCAAACTCAGTGTACGATTTTACCTTAGTTTTTCCATCTGTTTGGGGATGGCAAGTAGTTGAAAGCAGTAGCTTCGTACCAAGCTTAACCCATAGTGTCTTCCAAAAGAAACATAGGAATTTCACATCCCTATCCGGTACAATGGGCCTAAGAACTCTATATAGTCTCACAACTTAATCAAAGAAATATTAGCAAAGTTATTACAAACACCATTTGAACTAGCTTGAACAACTTCCTTTGACTTAGCTAGAAGCATATGATTAAAAGCACCACATTACTTTCAATGGCCAATTTTCGATTCTTACATTGCTCTTTGATTTGAAGACATTTATTTGTTCCCTAGCCACATGATCGGCCATGATTTCATGTGGAGTCAAAGGGTGTAGGGCCATTCTTTTGTCATTCATCGTGAAATAAAACTCATTAGACAGTTTCTGATGAATAACACCCCTATCAAATTGACAACGTCTTCCTAGAAGGATATGACATACGGTTATGGGAAGTATATCGCCCACAACCTTATCCTTATATCCCCCAATGGAAAATTGAATTGTGGCTTGGTCATTGACCTTAAGAGTGTCGGAGTTCAACCAACATAAGGTATAGGGTTGAGAATGGGGAGTGGTAGATAGATTACGGGCCCGTTTGGTTTCAACTCCGGAAACGGAAACGGAATGGAAACGAATTTAGTCCATATGTATATCCTTATTCATGAAATTTTGTGGAATCATTCCTTGTGGATTAATGTAAAATGCACTTGCTTCCCCACATGTTGTTAACCTATAGGGTATTAAAAGTAATCAAACTCTACTCCAATTCCTCAAACCACAAGGAATGATTCCACAAACTTTTATGAACAATGGTATACATATGGACTAGATTCGTTTCCATTCCGTTTCCGATTCCGGAGTTAAAACCAAACGGGCCCTAAATCTACTTACTTCTTCTTTTTCAATGATGTTACAGCATTACCCTCCATCCACAATGACAATACACACCTTCCCATTCGTTCTCATTAGTGGTGCACCTTGTGTGAAATATGGTTTCACGTTAATTAGGCACACTAGGACTTTCCAATGCAATCAATGTCTTGGCTTTTAGAGGGACAATCCTTAGCAAAATGCCCTCTTTCAAGACATATAATGTACTTAAGATCTCTAGCTCGGTTCTCCCCCTCTTGTATTTGAGGTTGAGCTTGAGTTAGAGCATATTTCTTAGGCTCTATGCATCTTTGTGTGGCTTGTGAACCACTAGGATTCAAGTTTGACCACAAGTTTTTCACTTGGGGGAACCTTTGAGGGAGATTCTTGTATACATTGTTAGTGTACTGAAGAACCTCTTCAATAGGCATCTCTCTCAATAGATGTTGCATATTTACTATGGCCGGTCAAAATTCAAACTATTAATAAACTTTAAAATGATATAAACCACAGGGAACCTAAGTCCCGATCTAAAGACTAAATTCCTTAACTCTTTATAAAATTCATATGGGGTCTTATTTCCTTGTCTTAGTTGTTCTAACCTAGCACGAACTCCTTTGGTATAGTCATTTGGCACAAACATATTCCTCATTGAAGTTTTTAGTTCATTCCAAACACCAATTTGTGGATAACCTCTAAAGTCTATTTACTCTTTATCATCAAGCCACCAATGATAAGTTAAGTCTATGAATTTATTAGAAGTTATAGTTACATGTTGTGCATTAGTGTAGTTGTAAAACTAAAAAATATGCTTTTTTTGTTCCCAATCTATATAAGTTTCTACATCACACGTACCTTCAAAAGGTTGCACTTCAAGCTTAATGACATGGTGTTGTGGTCTACCTTGGGCTTCTCCATACTCATCATCATAGACTCATCGTTGTGGTAAATAAGGAAATCTTGGTACTTGTTGGTTGCCACATCCAAGAACTCTTCCGGGCATGGTTCTCTTTGGCATATCTGGATTGTCACAGTTCCTTAGAGGCATGTGATCGTCATGTCCTTGGAAGGGTCCTACTACTCCCAAGCATGCATGATTAATAGAAAAGGAAGGCAAATTAGCAACTCTAGAAGAAACTATAGGAGTTTCTAAATTAGATTTTATACCATTATCTTCTTTAAGTGGTGCTATAAGAGGCGCTTGTGAAGATGTAGTTTCATGGTCGGAAATTTGGGCTAGTTCTTGAGAGAAGGCACCCAAAGCTCTTTCTTCAACTTGATAGGGATGAAGTGAACCTCCTATCTCTAGAGCATTGCTAATCCTTATACCACTTTAGAATTGTTCCCATTTAGATTCCATGTTCTTCACGAATAAAGCTTGTTCATCCCTTAAGGTTTTGAGTTATGACAGGTACTCTCATCCGTAGCTTCCTTGGTGGTTTTGAGGGCTTGAAGAAGGGTCTCTAAGGTGAGGGGGTGGTGGATGCATGGGCTTATTTGGCCACACCTTTGCTTTTATCTTGGCTTTACACGTGGATAAACTTCACCATAAACTCGACAAACAACAACCAAACAGGTAGCCTTGAAAGATAACAAGAACAATCAATGGAACCTACACTTAGTAAGGACCTAAATCCTTGATTTAAGAGTCAATAATCTCATTCAAGCAAGAACTAGGTAGCTGGGGGTATTAAAGACTCAAAAACACTCTCAAAGATAAGAAACAAATCACAATTAGATTTGGAGTACTTGTGCAAAGACTAATTAGGCAATACTAAAAGAAGCTAATAAGTTCACCTATAAATCTCTCTAATTGCTAACGGATAAGTAAATCATATCTAAAGTAGCTAGTTAAGATTTCTAAAAGAAAAGCTAGAGGAATAAATAGACACAACTATGAAGGAACGTGAGTTTGTTTGTTGGTTTATTTTTCCCTTCAGTTTTTGGACGCAAAAATGAAAGCTTGTAAATTTGAGAATTTCAAGACCTTAAACAAGTGTTTAGAGCAAATACCTTAATAGGCTCTAATATCACGTGATACGCTTCAAGGATCTAGGAAGACTCGGTGCAAGATGATTGTTCAATTGAGGATGAATGAAAGATGATTCCGGCGTGATAAGACCTTGAAAATGGCGTGGAGATGGAGATGATGTAGGTTGGATAGATGTTATCCTTTCTATGGATATGACACACCAAAGCCGGAAGATGAAGATTGAAAACTCTCGAGATGCAACACACTACAAAAGTTTCAAAGCATTTTATACAACACACAAACAATCAAAGAAACTGTAATACCCGAAAATTTATTTCCGTTATTTTCCGAGTCGATCGGTTTACAACCAACTTGGTCTATTAAATCATGATTTTTAGTATCATAATTTGATCAAATTTTATTATTTTATGTGAATATTTTAATTACATAAAATATAAAATCATCACCACTTTTCCTACTTTACAAATCATGAGAATTTAAGCCTTTTTCATTAAATGCTTGGTGACGGGCCCAATTAGTTGGTTTCTAAACAGGCCCAACTCCTTCCTTTCATCTAAACGGCCTGAAGGAATCAAAAATGGGCTCAAAAATAGTCTTCTTTGAGCTGGACTAGCGGGTCCCACTCGCCATAACCTCTTCCTCTTCAACATAAGAAATGTAACAGCTGGCGAAAATCACACCTACAGGCTTGCACCCGTTTTCATCATCGACTGATCACAAACGAAAAGGAGGAACCTAACTGCTCTCTCTCCTAAACCACTCCAGCCTCGATTCCCAGTCCGACCTTACGCAGACTCTAGCAGCTCCGTCTCTCCCATACTGCTCAAGTGAGTTCGATCATCTCTCCAGCCTGGGTAGCAACAGAGGACGCCGGATTTGACCTCCTTCCAACACCCAGTGGCGGATCTTCATCGGCAACCAGCGACTGAGAGGAAGCAAGCAAACAGGGGCTCCGTTTGTACCGCGCACAATAGTCCATATCCCATCCCTCGCTCCCTCCAATCCAGACGTAGAAATCATGGTCCCGGCGCGAGGCTCACGAACGACAACGGCCCAGACTTATCAGCAAGTCGGCGGGGTCTTGTTTCGTTGCCACAGACGACGGCCAGAAACCGGCGCCAGGGGACCCTCATTGAACTACTCCTGCACCGTTGGGACCACTCCATCGTGCCGGCCGAAAGCCACTCCTTGTACGCAGAAACCTAGAAGGCCGCTTACTGCACGTCTCCCTCCGGTGGACCCAAGGACTCCCAGCACCGATCTAATGAGCGTTGAAACCGGACCGGACTGCAGGCGAGTCTGTTGCCCTTCCTCCGACATCGACACCCAGCAAGGACGACACCCTCACCGTCAACAATTGTAAACCTCCAGGTGAGCAGTTTTTGTCCCTCTCATTCGTTGCACGTTGGGGGAGAAGGGTAGAGGCATACTCGTGTCTCCTACGAAACTAAAACTTGTGACCCTTAGACGTTTAGACTAGAATAGTGAGTTTTGCTGCTCAAGGGAGTCAAACCTAAGATGTGTGGGTGAAAGGAAAATTTAGGAAATGTTGTCAGTAGGTTTCGAACTATAGACGTTATGTTTACCCTTATATCGTTTGACAGATTTTATCTCTCGAACGGCTGACTTTGAGGATTTATTTCGATGCTTTAGGATGATCATCCACCGTTGAATTTTTTATATGTTTTAGAAGGATATATCTAACTTAAGGTATTAAAATTTGGGAACGATCCAACGGTCGGATTTAGAGTTATGATATTCTGAAGTAGGATAGTAACTCAATTTGGTATATAGCTAGAATTTTGGCTAAATTTGGGATGCGAGGTCCTTAAGACAACTTGGGATTTGTGTATAGAATTTGCGGTTGGTTATTTTTTGGATTATTATTGCCCTAGGTTAGAGTGGACATATCATAGTGTGTATAGTTATTATTCTCGGAATTTTTAGGGCTTTATAAGAGCGATTTAAGTTAAGTCAAAGTATGACCCTAGTGAGTTTGGGGTTCAGTTTTGAACGTTGGGAATCTTTCAAAATCGATAGATCTTTCTTGTTAGAGTGTGTTCTTATGTCTTCGAGATTTGAGTGAAAGTTTTTGAGTCTTCGTATACTATTTAGGGTTTTCTGGATCTAGGGGTAAAATGGTCATTTTACTCTAATAAGGCTAGATTGGCTTATGTCCTTTAAACGATCCTTGTTAACTTTAAAGTTGGAAACTTGTAAGACGTCAGAATATGTATTGATCCTTTGTTCGTTTTATAACTAGATGTTTGAGACCTGACTCTTGTGGAATCGAGTATAAGCTTGAACGAGATTCGTGACTCGGTTCAGGAAAACCCTTTGGGCTTACTTAGCTAACTTCCATATATGAGTGTGAATAATGATAGTGGTGGATGAATGATGTGTTTATAGTTAGTAGTAATTCTCTACCGACCTATACATTGGCCTAAGAGTAACAGGCGGTGGCATTCTGCTCAGTTAGCCTGAGGGCGCTAGGGGTTTCTTTAGAGACTAGTCCACACTCGGTTTATAGTGATGCTACCGGCGGAGGTAAGCTAGACCTACACCTAGTGGGATAAGGAACGGAGGCGAGAACTCTTAAGATTTCTCGTGCCACAACTGTAAAACGGAATAAGGTGAATCACGAAATTACTAGATAATAACCGGTTTGTGTGCCAGCATGATGATTGTTTTATGTTATCTTGGTTGTGTTTGTGCTATCTTTATTTTACTTATATTTAGATTGTTAGCTAACGGTTTATCCGTGTTGTAGATTTTGTAGAGATAGACAGTTGCAGAGAGATTCGGGACGGATGGTCAGCCGGGCCCACATACTCATTAGATGGGGACGGGGGAGTCTTCCATTCAGCGTGCATGTTATATATATATATATATATATATATATATATATATATATATATGTTTTGTAAGGATGTCATGTGTTGTTCATTCATGCAAATACTGTTTGTGATTTTTAAAATAATTATAATACAGTTGTGCCTTGTTGTAAGATCCTAGTAAAGTTGTTGTCAAACTAAGGTCGAGACCCATTGTGAGGTCCTAACTAGTAGCTCCCGAGTTCTGAGAATTTGGGGTGTTACAACATGGTATCCGAGCTCTAGGTTGGCAACAATGACACTTGGAATCTTATGAAAGACCAAATATAGAAAATAATTAGAACCCGAAAGGGGTCTAAGAATGTCAAAATGAATTTGTGGTTTTACACATGCGCATAGTCGGGTTGTTGGGTTAGTAGTACGTCGGACCATCATCGTTCTTCGTGGATCTCTGCAACCTCGGATGATAGGTGGGTTAGTATATAGACTTAGTTTTGATATGTTTTAAGGTATGACTATATATATGTATATGTGTAGCATGTTAGTGACCTAAAGGGTATTTTATATCCTTTAGTTGTGATATCATGAAGCAACATGATAAATCGGTACAAGACTTGAAGAGTTTTCAATACGAGACAATTGACTCAGACCTTGGATTGGGTATAATACTATTGTGGGCGTCCTGGTGACCCTTATAAATCATCTGAAGAACGAGCGGCAAAGAAGTAAATATGTTGAGCTAATGTTCACCACAAAGACAATCAAATGGGAAAGAATTCCTGAGTCAACTCAGATAGAAGGAAAAGAAAGTTATACAAGGGGCTTGACTGTAAAAAGCCGAGAGATGAGATAGAAGAACCATGCCAAAGATGACAAGATCTCGGATCAAAGAGAGTAATATCGGAACAAGCACCAAGTATGGGCATGAGAGATTAGAGGAGATAGGGTGTCAACTCGGATATGAGGATCTAAGGTGCATGGAATGAAGACCTACAATTGAGTGTAAAAGCAAAAAGGTAGACCCCACAAATGTGGAAAAGTTTTGATCTCCTCGGAGATAAAAGAAGTGAAATAAATCGCGGCGCCAGTATCAAAAGAGTGGAAGCCCGGTAGCAGGGTCAACGGAGTTTTATGAATGCAATATAGCCACCAAAACCAGCGAAAGAATGTGTATGTGAGAACGGCTTGGGTGGACTTGAGAGTCCAGGGTAACCCCAATTATCACGGAACCTAAGTCATCAACACTGATAGCCCATGCAAGAGGAACTATGGTGGATGATAATTAAGGTCATCGGAACTGCCAAGACGCTTACAAGTTATCGTAGAAGATTTGAAACGACTATTGAAGTCAGATAAATGACACAGTGGGATTCGAGAGGGAGAGTCATCCCTAAGAAAATAGAGCATGGAAGATAGAACGAACTTAAGAGGGAAAAAAAAGGATTAACCGAGTAGGTGATGCTCACGAAGAAATTGAGGCCAGTGGATGTATAAGAAGAGTAAGTCCGGGATACTGAGATAAGTCAACTATAGACTGATCGACGTCAATTGAAGACGTGCAGGTGTTGTTTGGTATTGACAAGTTATGTACCGTTAAGAAGACATTTTTGTGACTGTGGATTTTATGAGGTAGCTTTACCGACGCCTTGGAGGATTTTTTTCAAGTAGGCAACGACAACCTTCTTGGATGACCTAAAGGTATTGAGAGAATCGAGTCAAGGGTTGTTTCCTGGCTAATTAAGATCAAAATCCGGTCAAGTCAGGGAGTTCGGATCCGTGTTAGAAGGACTAAGAGCATAAAAGGAAGAGGTTGTTTCCATCGTTATCTTACTTCAATAAGACAAGGAAGGAGAGTACTTGGTACTCCTTACAGATAGACCTGAGGATGTGTTATAATGAAAGAGTTTTGAGTTTAATCATTTTGGACTCACATAAGATATCTTTATGATTAAGGGGTGTTACACTCGAGGAGATAACTCTTTACCAGTTATATTAACATCCAAAGATATAGAAGAAAGGTATGTCTATGACCTTGTAGAAGGTGAGCTACAAACTAACTAGTAGAAGGCATACACGTGTTGGTTGACTAGTGACAAGTTGTTGACATATAAGAAGAGTAGTTGTGATTGTAGATTGATAAAGGAAGTTTAGCAACACCTTGGAGGATGTCCTCAAGTGATCATCGACGATAATTGGAAGGTTATAATAGTGCAAGTACAAGTGTCTTTTTATAGTATCATTGAATGAGTTTGAGCAAGTACCTCTAAGCAGTCATTCAAGAGAAGATTTGACGACCGGAGGTGACCCTCTTATATTGTTTAACTATATAAAGATAATTGATGTTAGAAGTTGCTTACCTGCTAATCTAGGAAGGACACCAATTGGAGTTAGAACGGGTTGGTCCGTGTAATAAGAACTAGAAGAGTAAGAGGAAGAAGATAATTTTTATTATGTCTTACATCAATAAAGACTAGTAAAAAGGGGTGCATAGAATTCAGCACCAATGAGACTAATGGTACTTTCATGAGCGTGAGTTGGGTCAATCTTTCAAACCCACAGAGGAAGTCTTTGTGACTAAAGATGTGACACAAAATAATTGAAATTATAGAGGCACCACAAACATAGAGAGTATGACTTAATGACTTGGTGAAATGTCGAATCGAATTGCGAGGTATTCCTGGATATATAGAATCTACACCTTTACAGAAACAGACATGAGAAAAAGTAAAGTTGTATGACTGAAGGTTGTTATACGAAACATGTGTCACCCCAATAAGATGATTACCGAAAAGTGTTCATCTAGGAGTTAATAAGGAATGATGGTACTCCAAGGAAAATTCAAGCATATCCTAATAACCAATAACGTGAAGTTGGATGAGTAGTTATGAAACCGCATACATGAGGTGTGCCCTGAAATCCCTTCCCGAGTAATGAAAACAAATTTATTGATGGTAATAAATCCAATCAACGTACTTTGTAAAAAAAAATTAAAATAAATAAAAATAAATAATAAACCGGACGAGAAAACTCAAAGGGATGTCACTATCATACAAAGTATAAAGACTTAAAGAAGATTAAGCGACATGAAAATAAGGATAACCTAGTAAGAGATGAGTCAAGAGATCGGATCCTTGAGGAAATCACATCCCTCTAATATTCCTAGAAAAATGATACCAAGAGAGGCAACAAAAGTCAGGTATCAAAAGGCGAGTCTTGCTAAAGGTAAACGAAGTGTGGAGATGATGACACCTTTATGGAATCTATGTAAGAGTACAACGTAACTGAGACTCCAACGCGGAAGGGGTAGTGATGACCCATTGATAGTTAGAGAGCGAGTTGGAGAAGGAAAATGTTATAAGATGAGTTACCTAGTAAAAGGGTTCACATGACCACCATGAGAGGCTATCCTGTAGTTGTTATTATTGTGTCTGTGTAGACTCATTAGCACACCTAGAGAATTTGGAGTTAAATAGAAAACTTCATGTCAAGATTGTAAATAGATCAAGTAAGTATTTGTAGGTCAACGTGATGTGCCTTACGTTGGAGGTCAAAAGGATTTTGAAAGGATAGCCACATTGGGTAGTCATGACTAGTAGTAAGTACACTTCTGATGAGACCTAAGTGAATTCCGGAAAATTTTAAGACCACACGCTCCAATACCTTCAATAAGGCGTGACCGATGAGTTATTTTATTGAGGAGTTCTTAGTCCAATTGTGAAGCTCCATGGGGGTCAAGGATCATAGTTTCGACAAATACGGAAAGTTTATCTCAAGGTTTGGACAGCCAATACAAACGGCTTAGAGTATGAGCTCTCACCATACTTTAGTGAATCATCCTTAGAATGGCAGTCAGTTTAGGAGGACCTTGCCTTTATTAGAAAGGAAATTTTAGGCGTGAGTTGGTAAGTCATCCTAACTAACGGAGGACGCTATTATGATTAATGGGTAGCGACAAAGTGATCAGAGTAGCGCAGCGGAAGCATGGTGGGCCCATGTAACTCAATGTTATGTCAACTGTGACCTAAGTTAAGGAACTATGGATCGATATGGACATCTCTACTTGGAGTGTGAGTTTTGGGTTATAACAAATTGAAAGCCTGACCAAAGAGAGGCGATAATTCATCAATGGAGAGACGGTCCGACTGAGTCATATTATGGAGACAAAAACAAGGGAGTGGTCTTACAAAGAACGTTAGGTACTTAGTAAAGTGTCGGATATGACTAAGATCATTGCTTCAGATTGAATAGTAGGGTTTTTCCCGAAAGGTCAGAGGCAAGTGGATTCAATAGAAGGAATAAAGATTAGAGTTATTTCGGTATAGTCGACAAGAGAGTTAGAAGTCAGTTTAGCAAAGCAACTGTAGATAGATTAAAGAGGATTGAGGAGTTTTATCCTCTAATACTCCTGACCGTACTAGAGGGCGTGCACCCACTACTCCCGTGTAAGAGTAAAGGGAATACCTACTAGATCCGGGACATGACATCATCAATGAGGATCTGGTAGTGGCGTTGGATCATACTTTTGTGGAGTTTCTAGTGGTCTATGTGAAGAGCCGATAGGGCAACTTGATAGAAGGAGAATGCCTTAGGGGTAGTTAGCCTGAGTTCTTTGCGGAGTCCGCCGTAAACCTTGTACTGATGAGTTGGTACTCGGACACTGATAGGTATGATTTGCTTGACTATGTGATTACTTCCGTGTTTGAGTGTAATATTATGTATTTCAACTCTACGATAATTCAGTGATACTCCTATGTTAAAGAGATCAAATGAAGATTATGTAAGAGAAAAGTAGATACTCAGTTCAATTTATAGAAAGTTATCGGAGTGATGTTCCCCATTCTAAGTTTTGGGACGAAACTTATTTTAAGGGGTACTGATGTAATACCCGAAAATTTATTTCCGTTATTTTCCGAGTCGATCGGTTTACAACCAACTTGATCTATTAAAACATGATTTTTAGTATCACAATTTGATCAAATTTTATCATTCTATGTGAATATTTTAATTACATAAAATATAAAATCATCACCACTTTACAAATCATGAGAATTTAAGCCTTTTCCCTTAAATGCTTGGTGACGGGCCCAATTAGTTGGTTTCAAAACAGGCCCAACTCCTTCATTTCATCTAAACGGCCTGAAGGAATCAAAAATGGGCTCAAAAATAGTCTTATTTGTGCTGGACTAGCGGGTCCCACTTGCCCTAACCTCTTCCTCTAGCGTAAGAAATGTAACAGCTGGCGGAAATCACACCTACAGGCTTGCATCCGTTTTCATCATCGACTCATCACAAACGAAAAGGAGGAACCTAACTGCTCTCTCTCCTAAACCACACCAGCCTCGATTCTCAGCCGACCTTAGACAGCCTCTAGCAGCTCCGCCTCTCCCATACTTCTCAAGTGAGTTCGATCATCTCTCCAGCCTGGGTAGCAACAGCGGACGCCAAATTTGACCTCCTTCACCAACACCCAATGGCGGATCTTCATCGACAACCGGCGACTGAGAGGAAGCAAGCAAACAGGGGCTCCGTTTGTACCACGCACAACAGTCCATATCCCATCCCTCGCACCCTCCAACCCAAACGTAGTAATCATGGTCCCGGCACACGGCTCACGAACGACAACGGCACAGACTTATCAGCAAGTCGGCGGGGTCTTGTTTCGTTGCCACAGACGACGGCTAGAAACCGGCGCCAGGGGACCCTCGTTGAACCACTCCTGCACCGTTGGGACTACTCCATCGTGCCGGCCGAAAGCCACTCCTTCTACGCAGAAACCTAGAAGGCCGCTTACTGCACATCTCCTTCCGGTGGACTGTTCGCCCCTAAACGTGCGTGCAAATAAGTTTTAATTATAAAACTAGAATCAAGCAAGCGAACCCGCAGTGTACGGATCTATATAGTTAAGCAAGGATTCCAGAGTATCGAACACAGGGATTTGGGTGGGAACAAATTCAATTACAGATTATCAAGCGAGTAAATATGAGAGTTTTTGCAAATATTGGGAAAACAACAATCCTAAAGATCCAAGTATCCAGCTGTGGCAATCGATTCAAGATATTCTTAATGATATAAAGACAGATTTGAGATATGCAAAGGTATGCTAATGTAAGGTAATCGTACGGTGAAGTTCCAAAAACCTTATATGACTCACCTACAAGAAACTCTCTATACAGGTTGTTGAGGCTTCAATATAGAAAGGTTCTAAAGGTAAGAAGTAATGTCAAATACCCAAACTTGTAATCCAAGGATCAAGACTAACTTAACCGATTACGGTTGTGACACTCACAATCGAGGTAGAGGTTGTTGAGGCTTCACTACCACCTAGAAAAGGCAAGCCTAGACTAAGTTAAAGCAAATCTTTAACTTTGGATTAAAGTAAAAGCAGGGTCGTAACTTAAGGGAAATTACGGGCAGATCTTGAGACTCCACGGCCGTGGAACTCAAGAACAAACCGTGATTTAGGGTTCGTCGACGATTCTTTCAAACTCTCAGGGTTCAATCTGTTTACGATCGATCTATCATCATCTAAGCCACAACTATCAATCCTTCACCCTAAAATTGTTAAGGGTTTTTAGCCAATAACAGTCATGTTGATATCAAATTCAAAGATTAAAAGATTGAAAGATGAAAACTTTCGAAAACTTTCAATAAACTTCAAACCAATCTCAAAGTCACAATCAAGAACGAATATTGTCAATAGATTCAGAATAATGCAAACAAATACAATCTTAGGAAAGAAGGAAGAACGGGATGTCAATCCGTCTTCCAAATCAAACCTAAACAAGAAGAGAGTTCTTCTTGCAACAATCTTCCAAAAACTTCGATCTTCCGCCAATCCGGAAATCTCAACAACAATCTCCACCAAAAGTGCGAGATTAGGGCAAATCCAAGCACGAACCTCGATCTCCCACGAGATGTAAATGCTTCTAAGCGAGGGTAATCGAGCGTAAGCGGGAATAAACGTGGTTAAGTGCCGCTAAGCGAAGGTGTAAGCCAAGGTCTAAAGCGAGGTGACGGAATTTCTCTTCGTCCGTCTTTTTATAGGGCAAGATAAAATATCGGCCCGGCCCAATCTTCAAAAGATCGTGGCTTCAAAATGTGGAGAAAAAGATCGCCAAGATCACGGTCGTGGAAGGTTCCACGACCGTAATTTAGAGCGTGGAAATCAACACGGTTTGAACCATGGATTCCACGACCGTAATAGTTACTGGAATGCATCACGCCTCTCTTGCAAGGTTTCACGGCCGTGGAACTGAACATGGTTTGTAGTACGGCCGTATTTTAGAGCGTGGTTTAGGGCAAGAACGTAATTCTTCCCTAGCCTCGTGCACTCCTCAAGTTGAACTCCATTTTGCCCCTAAGAATGCCCTCAATTCATGGACATACTCAATCAACTCTTCTTTGCTAAATTCCGTTCGGAAATGACTCTCAATCACCTATAATCAACATAAAGCTAGTGTAGACATCCATATCGACAATATAGGCAAACTAGCTCACAAATGCAACAATGCTAAATCAAAGACTATCAATATGAATCAAATACACTTAGAAAATGTGCCTAAAATATCACCATATTTCATGCTAACAAATAACCCAATACTTAACACTTGCTTGTCCCTAAGCATTGTCTTTCAAAAAGCTTTAAACAAAAGTTAGGATGAAATATGTGTACCTTCTCAAAGCAATACTTCTTTTGGAGGAATGTGCCTTCTAAAGAATAGATCATTCTCAAATCTTGCTTCAATCGTTTATAAGACTTTCATACACTTAATCAAAGAGTAAAAAGTAAAGAAAATTCATGAATTAATCAAACTTCTAAAAAAGCATCATAACCTTCAAACATTATCAAAATTAATCATAAGAAACTTCAATTTAGATCACCAAGTCATATAACATTCTTTTGATCTTAAGGACTTTCAAAGAAAAGGTCTAGAATGTGGAAAGGAAAGGAAACTTTTAAGGAATGTGGTGCATGAATCCGGGAAAGTGGACAACTAACCTTCTTCTTCTTTTGCGGTTTCCGCAACACTTCAACTTAGAGCTTCGCTCTTCTTCCTTTCATTTTTCGACTTTACTTTTGGAGTTATGGATAGAGGTGCATAAAAACCGAAGCCTAGGAAATTGGCGTTTTTCAATTTTTTATGAGATGCCTCAAACCCTTAGCGCACATACCATAATCCGCTAGGAATATCGCTCAATCCGACTTTGGCAAGACACAAACACCCGGCTATGTGAATGGTGCCGAGTTACTCATCATCATGATTGACTTCCCCAAACCTAGAATTCCTTTCTATTCTTTTGATTGCAAATAATTGCTCTCATGGCCCTCCCACATCAAACATGCCTTTTTCATTCACTTCTCCAAATTTCCGGATAGGTAAAGGAGGTCAATATTTCAATGAGGAGCTAAAATGATCAAAGAAAGAAGAAAGAAAAATCGAATTGCCTTAATCATCTCAACAAGAAGTATAAGAACTTATAGTGTGATTTCAACTTCAATTTCTCAACATGATTTAGGTAACATTCTTCACATTATGAAACTTGCAAAAGAGGTAAAATTCATTCATTCAAATTCTTTTCAATTCACTAATCTTTTAAGCATGCAATTGTCATCAAACTCAATTCACAAGTAGTGATTATCATAGAAATCATCTCAATTTATTAGAAGCACAAAATTTTCAAAATTTTTCAATTTTTATGGGTTTTTCAAGTTCTTTTTCATGCAATACAATAATGAAACGTGCAACAATATAATGAACATGCAATGATAGTCTCGAATAAAAGCAAACATAGTGAGTAGAAGTTATTACAAACTTTTAGTACATCCCACCCCATACTTAGGACGAACATTGTTCCTAATGTTCAAAAGAAAGAAAGAAAAGAAGAAAAGAAAAAGAAACTCACAAAGTGGTGGTGGAATGTCTAAGGCGAACGGTCAATCATCAAATCCTCATCACTGTGGCGCTGGTGGAGGCGGGAATGGAGAGAAGCTAGGATCATAAAACCGCCCAAACTGCTGGCGGTAGACATCCCTCATCATGTGGTCGAGGTCGTCTAAGCATCAGTCTCTAGCATCGGCTCGGATCTCCAATGCTCCTACTCTCTCTGAAAGTCCGGTAGCCCAATCCGGCATCTGCTCGTACCATCCCGGAGCCTGACTGTACCATGCTGGAGCGTCGGATGGTGCTGGTGGTGGTGCTGGTGCTGCTGTCTGCTCTGTAGACCAAGGAGATGGAGCTCCGTACCATGCAGGAGGTGTGGTCATCCAGGTAGGTCTCTCACTCACGCTAGCGCGGCGAGAAGACGAGCCTGAAGCTCTAGCTGGACGTGGAGTACGTCTAGGTGCATCGGGGGCCGCCTCCGGCTGATCCGGAAACGTGCCAAAATCCTGCTCGGCTCCTCCTCCACCCTCAAACTGATCTCCCATCTCCTCCTCCTCAACAACTGGTGGTGGGACATATGGGGGAGCTGTTATCCTGTTCGCATGCATAGCAGCGAACGTCTCCTTCCAATTATGGCGTCCCGCCATAATGGAGTACTCCGGTAGCCACTCTATACCCCTACTCGTCCTGCTCTCCCAAGGCATACCCGCATAAGGCGGACCTCTATGTGTGGGGAAAATGAGACCCCTAGTCATGAAAGCATGTAGCCCTAAAGGTACGGCCGGTATACGGGTGCAAGCAGAAAAATCAACACCTAAGCTCTTGGCAATGTGGGTAACTATCCCACCATATTCGATGTTGCCCTTCTTCTTGTTCTTGAGCTTGCTCATAGTAGCAGCCAAGAGAGTAGCACAATCAGCACGGCGTCCATACAACATGGAGTAGAGTAAAAAGAGCTCATCCATCTTGATCTTTTGGGGCGTCTCCGTCCTAGGAAAGAGACACTCCGAAAGAACACGATGAGCAATCTTCAAGGCTAGGTGGTACATCAACCTAGCCTTGGTGTCAGCGGGCTGCCAGCGGTCCTCGCTAGCGTAAATCATCGCCACCTCCTCCCAAAAATCCTTGGCGTAAACGCCACTAGGAAAGCGACCGTTAAAGGTCTTCTGAAACCCGAAAATGGTCCCAAACTCACGGATGCTAAAATGATAGTCTTTTTCCATGAGACGGTCTTGTCTACATGGATGTGCTCAAAAGATGTCACAACCTCCCGTGTAATCTCCTCATAAGCGTCTTCTCGGATAGCCGAGAAGACAATAAGTCCGGCTCTATCCAAGAGCCAAGTGAGGTCATCAACTATGTTGAGAGGAGCTAGATCCTCCAACAACAAGTACCTAGGACCAATCACAACCCTCTCCTTGATCCTCTCGAGTGCATCGAGGTGATCATCATGTATGGTCGGGACTCTAGGGCTAGGGGGTGAGGGTTAGGAAGGTGATGATGGAGGTGAAGGGGAAGAGGGTGGTGGTGCCCTATAGGATGAGGAAGAGGAGGGATTACCCTTCCTCTTCTTGTTCTAGTTATCCTTCTTCTCTTTGATCCTCCCCGAAACTCTCCTTACAAAGTCCATTCTGTTCAAAATTACGGGCTGTTCTATAGAAACCACGGCCGTAATTCCTCCAGAGACCGTGATTCGTCTCAGAAAGTGGCAAATCTCAGCAAATCAGCAATCAATCTCCACAAACAGGCAGTCCTAATCTAATTTCTTCCAATCTCAATCAGTTCTTCCTAAAATCTCTAACAAAAACGAACCAAATCGACAAAGATCAAGAAGAGTGGAAAAACCTATTTTTCGGATTGAAAAATCCGAATTGCGAGTTCGTTGGTGAATTTCCGCTCAATTCGTCGCTTGGATCTTGTTTGTGGTCGAATTTGCTTCAGTTTAGGAAGAAGAATCGTTGAAAACGATTAGGAAACGAGGAATTGAGAGAGGAGGCGTGGATTCGGCTTTTAGGTCGTGGAAGAGGGGTTTTGTGGTGGTTTTTGTGAAGAACGTGGTTTATATAGTCACAGGCAAAATTTTTGAAAATCACGGTCTGTCGGGGTGTTCCACGGCCGTGGAAATGTACGGAACCGTGGTTTTGGTGATTTTTCAAAGGCTTTTGGAAATTACGGTCACTGTAGCTGTCACGACCGTGGTTTAGGCCGTGGAACTCTCTGTAAAGCTCCAAAGTCCAAATTTCGTCACTTTTCTTCAACATTATCCTTCCCTTTCCCTTTTCCATCGTTCCTACATCCAAAAACATGAACATACCGGGAGGAATCGAAGGCAAAAACAAAGTAAAAACATCTATTCTAAGCTAAGCTATGAATCAAAAACAAAAACGAAAATGCAATACCTTGGGTTGCCTCCCAAGAAGCGCTTTGTTTAAGGTCCGTAGCTAGACCAATCTCGCACTTATTCGAGTGCGGTAGGCGTGAACTCCTCAGCTTGGAGTTCCGGCGTATACTTCTTGAGTCGTTGGCCGTTCACCTTAAAGCTTCCGCCCGTTTCACCCCATACTTCAACTGCACCATGGGGGAAAATACGCTTAATTAGAAAAGGTCCGGTCCAACGAGATTTAAGCTTACCTGGAAAGAGACGAAGCCTTGAATTGAAGAGGAAAAGTTGATCTCCTTCTTTGAAGCCCTTTGGAATGATATGCTTATCATGCCAACATTTCGCCCTCTCCTTATAGATCTTAGCGTTTTCATAAGCATTCAAGCGGAGTTCATCCAGCTCATTGATGTCTAGGAGACGCTTCTCTCCCGCTTCCTTCATGCTGAAGTTCAACCACTTGATAGCCCAAAACGCTTTGTGCTCCAACTCTACCGGCAAATGACAAGACTTCCCATACACAAGGTTGTATGGTGTGGTTCCAATGGGAGTCTTGTATGTAGTCCGGTATGCCCATAATGCATCGTCAAGCTTCAAGGACCAATCCTTCCTAGTCCTTGAAACCGTCTTCTCTAAGATTCCTTTGATCTCCCTATTTGAGATCTCAACTTGTCCACTTGTTTGTGGATGGTAAGGGGTGGCGATCTTGTGAGTAACCCCATACTTAGCTAGAAGGGCTTCAAAGCGCCGGGCAATGAAGTGAGAACCTCCATCACTAATGATCGTCCTTGGCGTCCCAAATCGCGGGAAAATGGTCTTGTTGAAGAACTTAACCACCACCATGGCATCATTGGTGGGAGAGGCAATTGCTTCCACCCATCTAGAAACATAATCCACCGCCAATAGTATGTATTGGTTTCCACAAGAGGATGGGAATGGTCCCATGAAATCAACTCCCCAAACGTCGAAAATCTCCACCTCTTGGATGTTGTTGAGGGGCATCTCATTCCTCCTAGAGATATTGCCTGTTCTTTGACAAGCATCGCAGCAAGAAACAAAGGATTGCACATCTTTAAACAAAGTAGGCCAAAAGAATCCAGATTGCAATACCTTTGCGCTAGTCTTGTTCGAACTAGCGTGTCCTCCACAAGGTAGTGAATGACAATGGCGGATGACACTTTGCATCTCATCTTCCAGCACACATCGCCGAATGATGCCATCCGGACCTCTCTTAAAGAGGAGAGGCTCATTCCAATAGTATTCCCGGACATCCTTAAAGAACTTCTTCCTTTGTGCGTAGGATAATCCGGGTGGTATCTCCTGACAAACCAAATAGTTAACAAAATCAGCAAACCATGGTTCGTTACCTTTGGAGATCACATCGATGCACTCCTCAATAAGGTGTAGGTGTTCGTCCGGGAAGGAGTCGTCGATGGGTAAATGGTCGTCCTCTAGATGTGTTAGGCGACTCCAATGATCCGCAACAGAATTTTCTGAACCTTTCTTGTCGCGGATCTCAAGATCGAATTCTTGTAGGAGAAGAATCCATCTAATTAGCCTTGGCTTCGCATCTTTCTTCGCAAGGAGGTACCGGATCGCAGCATGATCCGTGTAGACAATAACCTTTGCACCTACAAGATAAGAGAGGAACTTGTCAATAGCATAGACAATGGCTAAAAACTCTTTTTCGGTAGTGGCGTAGTTGAGCTGCGCTTCATCTAGCGTCTTGCTAGCATAGTATATGGCATGGGTTCGCCCTTCCTTTCGTTGTCCAAGAATAGCTCCAATAGCTACGTCACTAGCATCGCACATAATCTCAAAGGGAAGAGTCCAATCCGGGGGTTGGATAATAGGTGCTGAAATTAGAGCTTGCCGAATGGTGTTAAACGCATCCAAACATTCCTGCGAAAACTCAAAAACCGCATCCTTCATCAATAGATTAGTGAGAGGTTTTGATATCTTAGAAAAGTCCTTAATGAAACGTCTATAAAATCCGGCATGTCCTAGGAAACTTCTTATCCCTTTCACCGAAATTGGGGGAGGAAGCTTCTCTATGGTCTCTATCTTAGCCTTGTCTACTTCTATCCCTCTATTAGAGACTAACTGGCCTAATACAATTCCTTCCTTAACCATGAATTGACACTTCTCCCAATTAAGAACTAGGTTAGTGTCTTCACACCTTTGCAAAACAAGAGAAAGGTTAGAAAGGCAATCGTTAAAAGAGGAACCGTATACGGAGAAGTCATCCATGAAGACTTCCATGATTTCCTCTACGTATTCGGAGAAGATGGCCATCATGCACCGTTGGAAGGTGGCTGGGGCGTTGCAAAGCCCGAACGGCATTCTCCTATAAGCAAACGTACCCCATGGGCATGTGAATGTCTTCTCTTGATCATCCGGGTGTATCGGAATCTGAAAGAAACCACTATAACCGTCAAGGTAGCAAAAATGTGAATGTTGTGCTAACCTTTCAAGCATTTGATCAATGAATGGCAATGGAAAATGATCCTTCCGCGTTGCATTGTTGAGCTTGCGGTAGTCTATGCACATCCGCCATCCCGTCACAGTTCGGGTAGGAATGAGTTCGTTGTTTTTGTTGGTGATGACCGTCATTCCTCCCTTCTTCGGAACTACTTGAACTGGACTCACCCACTTACTATCGGAGATAGGGTAGATGATACCTGCATCAAGAAGCTTAAGAATTTCCTTCTTGACAACCTCCTTCATGGTCGGATTCAACCGCCTTTGAGGTTGTCTTGAAGTTCTAAAATCTTCCTCCATTAGTATCTTATGCATGCATAGGGAGGGTTTAATTCCTACTAAGTCCTCAATAGTATAGCCTAGAGCTTTCCTATGTTTCCTAAGGACAATCATGAGCTGATTATGTTCATCTATGCTTAGATCGGAACTAACAATAACCGGAAAGGTAGAATTAGATCCTAGAAAAGTGTACCTTAGATGAGTAGGAAGTGGTTTGAGTTCCATTGCTTTCGGAGCTTCCAATGATCCTTGAGAAGCATCCGATGTCTCCTTAGAAGTTTCTAAGGGTGATGAGTGTGTAGGAGAAGAATCAGAAGAAGTTGAAGAAGTGTCTCGATCACTCCTTTCCACGCCCAAAATTACGGGTTCCTCATGGCCTCCACGGCCGTGGTTTAGGGCGTGGAAGGGAAATACGGTTGTCACATCTTCTCCACGACCGTATAACTCCCAGGAGTGAGACACGGTTTTGGTTGTGAAATCCATGGCCGTGGAATACAGAGTATGACCGTGGATTCTCACGTTTTCTGCCTCATCGTGGAGTTTTTCAAACTCCACTTCACCCATCTCTTCCTGTGCTTCTAAGGCTTCAATTGCCTCATTGCACTCTTCTTCTTCCCCTACATTGGTTAGACTCATAGTGATAACCTTTTGTAAAGGATCGTTAAAGAGAATCGCACTTACCTCCTCCCTAGACAAACCCTCTTCATCTTGGATATCGAAAATATCCTCATCAAAGAGTGGCTCCTTCACTAGAGTGGAAAGAACAAACTCTACTTTCTCTTCTCCTATATCAAAAGCGAGTCTACCATTCTTGCAATCGACTATGCAGCCGGAAGTTGCAAGAAACGGTCTTCCGAGTATGATCGGGACCGGACTATCTGCAGGAATATCAAGCACGACAAAATCAATGGGAACAAAGAATTTATCTAGCTTGACCGGGACGTCTTCTACAATACCGACGGGGCGAGTGATGGATCGATCCGCCATGTACAACGTCATCTTCACCGGTTTAGGGTCGCCTAAACTGATCTTCCTACACAATTCAAGTGGTATGATGCTCACACTTGCTCCTAAGTCACATAACGCATCGTATGTGACATCTCCCACTCCTATGGGAATGCAAAATGACCCCGGATCCTTTAGCTTTGGGGGCATTTTCTCCTTCATGGTCTTGATGAGATCCGAAGAATCCGAACTCATCTTAACCTCTCCGAAGTCTTCTAGCTTCCTCTTGTTAGAGAGGAGCTCCTTCAAGAACTTGCCATAAGCCGGCATACCTACAATAGCATCAAAAAATGGTATATTAATATGCAGCTTGCTCATGAGTTCTATGAACTTACCAAACTGTTTATCTAGGCGCGCTCTCGCCCTAGATTGAGGGAATGGTAGGGGAGGTTTATAAGCTGGAGGAGGAACGTAGACATCTTCCTTCTCCTTCCCCTTCTCTTTCTCCTTGTCCTTTTCTACGGAGACTTCAACAAACTTTGGCTGCGGATCGGTGGTAGTCACTCCGCTCCTAGTTGTGATTGCCATAACCCTTCCCTTAGGGTTGTCCTCCGTCTTTCCTGGAAGCATCCCTTGATTCCTAGGAACTTCCTCCGCATGGTTGAACATTTGGTTTTCCAAAACCTTTTGAGCTTTGTCAACCTTAGAAATTTGATCATCAACCTTAATGATGCGGTTCTCCAACCCTTGTAGCTTTCCCAAAATCGTTTCCAACATGGGATCGGGCTTCTCCTTCCCCGAAGTGTTTCCTCCATTAGATGATTGCCCCTGGCTTTTCAAAGGAGTAGAGGAAGAGGAAGGTGGAGTTAGTGAATTAGAATTGGAAGGATAAGAGTTACCAGAATTTTGTTGATTGGAGCGTCAATTGTTGTTGTTTGAACCCCTATTGTTGTTCCAATTATTGTTCCGGTTGTTGTTGTTTCCATTCCAATTGTTATTCCGGTTGTTGTTCCGGTTATTGTTGTTGTTGTTACGGTTGGTGTTATCACCGCCATTGTTGTTGCCCAAATAGCCAACATCCTTCTCTTGTTGCTTTCGGAAGTTGGTCTTGATAGCCTCCTTCAACTCTTTGATCTCATTGTTGAGGGAGAAAATCTTATTTTGAGCTTCATGTGTGAGCTTTGTTCCTTGCTCCACACGATTTCCCTCCACTTTCCGGTGGGAATATTTCTCTATGACCCTTGCTTGCTTCTCAATAAAGTCCCAAGCGTCATCTTCTCTCATGTCCATGAATGTTCCACATGAGAGGGATTGGAGGTTGAATTGCGTCCCCGCATCTAACCCCTTGTAGTAGATCTCTAGCAATGCAAGCTTGGATATGCCATGATGAGGGCAATCCAATAACAAGTCCTGAAACCTTTCCCATGATTGAAACAAACTTTCGTTATACCTCATGGAAAATGCATTGATCTTACCTCTAAGTTCCGCCGTTTTGGATGGCGGAAAGAATTTGGTGAGGAACTCCGCGGAAAGGTCTTCTCACGTGTCTAGTTTCCCCCTAGGAAGAGCTTGGTACCAAGACAACGCTTTCCCCTTCAAAGAGAAGAAGAAAGGCTTGAGCTTATAGTTGTTGGTAGTAGCGCTCTTTGGTCTCATTGTCTCCATCATACACTCAAAGTTCTGCAAGTGTTGGTGTGGAGATTCAGCGCTTGTCCCGCCAAATTGGTTTTGGCGAACAAGAGTAATGACTTGAGGGTTGAAGCTAAACCCTTGTACATCTTCAGCATCAAAGTTCACGCCCAAACGGCGCGGTTGTTGTGTTGGATCCATCCGCTGGCCAAGAGTTCTTGGCTCTTCATCTACACGTTCGATCCTCGCATTCCTAGGTGGAACACGACGATTAGCAGCTCCTCGTGGATGGAAAGGATTCACATTGATCGTGGGATCAATCTCCTCTAACGGTGGCATGGAAGAATCACTATCATCAGCGGATGAGTGACCTTTTCTTCTAGACCTTGATGCCCTCCTTGAGGATTTCTTGCTTCCCTTATTTTTAAGGTCGCTTAGTTCTATCCTCATTTGGAAGATCATGTCTTGTAGATTGTTAACTTGAGATTGATGACGATCCATTTCATCCTGGCGGAGGGTCTCATTCCATTGGAGTTGAGCTTCCTTCTCCGCCAACTCCGCATGAAGATCACGTTCGTGTCCTTCAGCCATCTTCTTTTCCTTGCGCTTTTGCCTTAAAGTTTTCTCTAGCTCTTGATCAAGAGGTAAGAGATCTTCGGTGTTCCTAGACCTGCGCATGCACTCAAAGTAATATCAAATAACGAGAGCAAGCTCCCAAGCTTGACAACCGGCTACCGAATTCGGCCGAAACCAAATCCCCGGCAACGGCGCCAAAAACTTGTTCGCCCCTAAACGTGCGTGCAAATAAGTTTTAATTATAAAACTAGAATCAAGCAAGCGAACCCGCAGTGTACGGATCGATATAGTTAAGCAAGGATTCCAGAGTATCGAACACAGGGATTTGGGTGGGAACAAATTCAATTGCAGATTATCAAACGAGTAAATATGAGAGTTTTTGCAAATATTGGGAAAACAACAATCCTAAAGATCCAAGTATCCAGCTGTGGCAATCGATTCAAGATATTCTTAATGATATAAAGACAGAGTTGAGATATGCAAAGGTATGCTAATGTAAGGTAATCGTACGGTGAAGTTCCAAAAACCTTATATGACTCACCTACAAGAAACTCTCTATACAGGTTGTTGAGGCTTCAATATAGAAAGGTTCTAAAGGTAAGAATTAATGTCAAATACCCAAACTTGTAATCCAAGGATCAAGACTAACTTAACCAATTACGGTTGTGATACTCACAATCGAGGTAGAGGTTGTTGAGGCTTCACTACCACCTAGAAAAGGCAAGCCTAGACTAAGTTAAAGCAAATATTTAACTTTGGATTAAATTAAAAGCAGGGTCGTAACTTAAGGGAAATTACGGGAAGATCTTGAGACTCCACGGCCGTGGAACTCAAGAACAAACCGTGATTTAGGGTTCGTCGACGATTCTCTCAAACTCTCAGGGTCTAATCTGTTTACGATCGATCTATCATCATCTAAGCCACAACTATCAACCCTTCACCCTAGAATTGTTAAGGGTTTTTAGCCAATAACAGTCATGTTGATATCAAATTCAAAGATTAAAAGATTGAAAGATGAAAACTTCCGAAAACTTTCAATAAACTTCAAACCAATCTCAAAGTCACAATCAAGAACGAATATTGTCAATAGATTCAGAATAAGGCAAACAAACACAATCTTAGGAAAGAAGGAAGAACGGGATGTCAATCCGTCTTCCAAATCAAACCTAAACAAGAAGAGAGTTCTTCTTGCAACAATCTTCCAAAAACTTCGATCTTCCGCAATCCGGAAATCTCAACAGCAATCTCCACCAAAAGTGCGAGATTAGGGCAAATCCAAGCACGAACCTCGATCTTCCACGAGATGTAAATGCTTCTAAGCGAGGGTAATCGAGCGTAAGCGGGAATAAACGTGGATAAGTGCCGCTAAGCGAAGGTGTAAGCCAAGGTCTAAAGCGAGGTGACGGAATTTTTCTTCGTCCGTCTTTTTATAGGGCAAGATAAAATATCGGCCCGGCCCAATCTTCAAAAGATCGTGGCTTCAAAATGTGGCGAAAAAGATCGCCAAGATCACGGTCGTAGAAGGTTCCACGACCGTAATTTAGAGCGTGGAAATCAACACGGTTTGAACCATGGATTCCACGACCGTAATAGTTACTGGAATGCATCACGCCTCTCTTGCAAGGTTCCACGGCCGTGGAACTGAACGTGGTTTGTAGTACGGCCGTATTTTAGAGCGTGGTTTAGGGCAAGAACGTAATTCTTCCCTAGCCTCGTGCACTCCTCAAGTTGAACTCCATTTTGCTCCTAAGAATGCCCTCAATTCATGGACATACTCAATCAACTCTTCTTTGCTAAATTCCGTTCGGAAATGACTCTCAATCACCTATAATCAACATAAAGCTAGTGTAGACATCCATATCGACAATATAGGCAAACTAGCTCACAAATGCAACAATGCTAAATCAAAGACTATCAATATGAATCAAATACACTTAGAAAACGTGCCTAAAATATCACCATATTTCATGCTAACATGGACCCAAGGACTCCCATCACCGATCTAATGAGCGTTGAAACCGGACAGGACTGCAGGCGAGTCTGTTGCCCTTCCTCCAACGTCGACACCCAGAAAGGACGCCATCCTCACCGTCAACAATTGTAAACCTCCAGGTTTGCAGTTTTTGCCCCTCTCATTCATTGCACGTTGGGGGAAGGGTGGAGGCATACTCGTGTCTCCTACGAACCTAAAACTTGTGACCCTTAGATATTTAGACTAGAATAGTGAGTTTTGTTGCTCAAGGGATTTGAACCTGAGATGTGTGGGTGAAAGTAAAATTTAGGAAATGTTGGCAGCAGGCTTCGAACTATAGACCTTATGTTTACCCTTATATCTTTTGGCATATTTTATCTCTCAAATTGTTGAATTTGAGGATTTATTTCGATGCTTTAGGATAATCATCCACCGTTGAATTTTTTATATGTTTTAGAAGGATATATCTAATTTAAGGTGTTAAAATTTAGGAACGATCCAACGGTCGGATTTGGAGTTATGATGTTCCGAAGTTGGACAGTAATGCAATTTGGTATATAGCTAGAATTTTGGCTAAATTTGAGATGGTAGGTCCTTAAGACAACTTGGGATTTGTGTATAGAATTTGCGGTTGGTTATTTTTTGGATTATTATTCCCCTAGGTTATAGTGGACATATCATAGTGTGTATAGATATTATTCTCGGGATTTTTAGGGCTTTATTAGAGCGTTTTAAGTTAACTCAAAGTATGACCCTAGTGAGTTTGGGGTTCAGTTTTGAACGTTGGAAATCTTTCAAACTTGATAGATCTTTCTTGTTAGAGTTTGTTCTTATGTCTTCGAGATTTGAGTGAAAGTTTCTGAGTCTTCATATACTATTTATGGTTTTACGGATCTAGGGGTAAAATGGTCATTTTACTCTAATAAGGCTAGATTGGCTTATGTCCTTTAGACAATCCTTGTTAACTTTAAAGTTGGAAACTTGTAAGACGTCAGAATATGTATTGATCCTTTGTTCCTTTTATAACCCGGCGTTTGAGACCTGACTCTTGTGGAATCGAGTATAAGCTTGAACGAGATTCGTGATTCGGTTCAAGTAAGCCCTTTGGGCTTACTTAGCTAACTTCCAGATATGAGTGTAAATAATGATAGTGGTGGATGAATGATGTGTTTATAGTTAGTAGTAATTATCTACTGACCTATACATTGGCCTAAGAGTAATGGGCGGTGGCATTCTGCTCAGTTAGCCTGAGGGCGCTAGGGGTTTCTTTAGGGACTAGTCCACACTCGGTTGATAGTGATGCTACTGGCGGAGGTAAGCTAGACCTACACCCAGTGGGATAAGGAACGGATGCGAGAACCCTTAAGATTTCACGTGCCACAACTATAAAATGGAATAAGGTGAATCACGAAATTACTAAATAATAATCGGTTTATGTGCCAGCATGATGATTGTTTTATGTTATCTTGGTTGTGTTTGTGTTATCTTTATTTTACTTATATTTAGATTGTTAGCTAACGGTTTATCCGTGCTGTAGATTTTGTAGAGATAGACAGTTGTAGAGAGATCTGGGATGGATGGTCAGTCGGGCCCTCGTACTCATTAGATGGGGACGGGGGAGTCTTCCATTCAGCGTGCATGTGTTATATATATATATATATATGTTTTGTAAGGTTGTCATGGGTTGTTCATTCATATAAATATTGTTTGTGATTTTTAGAGAAATTATAATACATTTGTGCCTTGTTGTAAGATCCTAGTAAAGTTGCTATCAAACTAAGGTCGGGACCCATTGTGAGATCCTAACCAGTATGTAATACCCGGAAATTTAATTTCCGGTAAATCCCGAGTCAACTAAAATCTTGTTATTTTATGTGAAGAGTTAATCACATAAAAATATTCTTTTCCCAACTTCTATGATTTTATGTGAAACTTAATCATATAAAATCATTCCTAAAACACTCTTGCAAGCCTTATAGTATTTGACCCATTTGACAAACCCATGACAAGTTATGACAAAGCCATCCGGGCCCATTTTTGACAAGATCACTTCAGCCCAAAGACAAGGCAAACCCTAACAGCCTTCCACCTTCACGTACACAATAGGTTGCTGCGGCCAACCCTCGCAACCCTAGCAGTTCTGCAGCGACAGATTGTCTTCCTCGTACACGCAGGCAGTACGGGTGAGCCGTTTCTCCCCTCCGTCCTCCACACAGCCACCAACTCTCCTACAGTCGACCGTCGCCGGCAAAGCCCTCTCTCCCCTCGGCGATCTCCCAACAGGCGCAAGACTCTTCTCTTCGTTCTCCAAGCGGACTCTATCTTTGTCTCAACCCAGCGGACGAATGGCGCCGGGGCAACAGGTCGCCGCCCTCGTCCTTCTGCAAGCATCTGCAACCACAGCAACACCAGCGTGTCCATGGCTGCGAGCTGGTATTCGACTCCCTTCTCCTCGAGCGTGCGAGTCAAAACCATCAGTAGCGGCACCTCAGGACTTACCACTTCCCTTCGAGCCAGCAACAAGTGTAGACGCTCCTGTTTCTATCTAGACATCGATTTTTCTCAGCCTTGCGAACAACAACAGCAGCTGGTGCTACATCCTTCACCCTTCGAGCCATGGAATCGAGTAAGATCCTTATCCGTCCTTCCTTAGTCCTTCTCTTTGATCAATCCTTAACATATATATGCTGATTTTAGCACCCTTTGTGTCTTCAGTCCGTCCCTAACAGCCTCGAAAGATAGCTTGAAGAGCTGAGGCGTTTTCTGAGTTTTCAGAAGGGAAGAGCAGTCAAATTCGGCCCCAGTTTTGGGTAGGTTAGACTCCACCTTTACTGCTGATTTTCGGATATGTTTTAGTTGATATTGTATAGTATAACATACTAAAATTTGAGTGGAATCCGAGCTACGGTTTGAGAGTTATTGTGTTCCAAAGTTGACGCCTCATGCAGTTTTTATAAATGTGCTGAGCGTTGGGAAAAACAGTAGGTGATGCTGTTTTGTGAGATGGTTTTGAATAGGATTTTGACCTTCTTTGCTGCTGAATTTTGGATATATTATAGATAAGATTTTATAGTAGAATATATCAAAATTTGGGATCAATCCAGCGAGTGGTTTAGGATTTATGAATTTTCAAAGATTGGGTCGTAAACAGTTTTTTTTTCTGTTGTGCTGAAATTTCTTAAGTGTTGGAAAAACTACTAGTTTTGTGATCCAGATTTGGGAAGTTAGACGACTCCTTTATTGCTGATTTTTGGATATGCTATAGTTGGTATTTCATAGTAGAACATACTGAAATTTGAGAGGAATCTGAGTTGCAGTTTAAGAGTTATGGCGTCCCAAAGTAGAGACCTTGAGTAGTTTATAGGTTATGCTGAATGTTGTCTAAAACTGCTTGTGATCCAGTTTTGTGATATAGATTTGATTGAGTTATATTTCTCATTTAGACTTGAATTTTGGATATGTCATAGTTAAGACTTCATAGTAGAATATATGAAAATTTGAGAGGATTCCATCGAGAGGTTTAGGAATTGTGATTTTTCAAAGTCAAGGTTGTAAGTAGTGTTCTGGATAGTTGCTGAAATATTCGAAGTGTTAGAAAAACTGTTTGTGATGCAGTTTTGTGAGGTAGATTTGGAGGGGTTATTGACCTCAGTTGGACTTGAGTTTGGATATGTTGTTGATGGATATGTATAGGAGCATGTAGTCAAAGTGGAGAGCGGTCCGTTAGGTTAATCCAGATTTAGGATATTCCGAAGTTGGGTATAAGTATAGTTTCATTTAGAAGAGTTGTGTTAGGCTTTATCTTATGCGTTTATGTTCTTGTGAGGATGTTGAGCCTAGAAGTCTAAGGACTTCTAGTTTACTAGAGCGTTGTTTGATTCGGTTGCCTTGTCTTGAACAGGCGTTGTGCGTTTCCCGATGGGAACTTGAGGGTGTGCTAATCGGTTGCTCTTGGAGACTGGTAAGTCCACGGACTTACTTAGCTGGCTTCTTGTATGAGTGTGATGTGTATGAGTGGTGTTTGTTAGTTAAGATAAATAACGAAACCGGAATAGGCCGACTTTAATATATTGTATAATTGACCCAAGTGTATGATAACGGGTCGTGACATCATCTGCCTAGCTCTTGCGAGAGTCTAGGAGGTTCCCTACGACCAGCCCAGTCCGGTAGACGGTCAAATGCATTAGTACCATTCCGCGTTGGTAAACGGGGACAGGGGCGAGGTTTGGGAATCCCTCGTGTCACAAAATAAGTATCATTATCGTTAAATTGTGTATGTTGTGTGTTTGTGTTTTTACCTTTATACTTATGCATAGAATGTTAGCTAACGGTTTTATACCGCTTGTAGATGCCTTGCAGGTTAAGACTGTTGTAGAGAGATCCGGAGGGAATGGTCAGTCGGGTCCACGTACATATTTAGTTGGGGACGGGATGTCTTCTGTTCTTCTTATGTGTCGTTTTGGTACCTTTGCTTTGTAAGGCTGATACACATTCTTCATATATATATTGTTTAAAGTTTTCAAATGTTTTAAATACTTTTGTGTCTTGTTGTAAGATCCAAGTTAAATTGTTGTCAAACTAAGGTCGGGACCCATTGTGAGGTCCTAACTAATAGCTCCCCGAATTCTCAAAATTTGGGGTGTTACACAGTAGCTCCCGAGTTCTGAGAATTTGGGGTGTTACAGAAACAAGCGTCCGTTTCATTCAAGAGAAAAGCTATAAATACAATGGATTTATGTGAAAGTGTCTTTCTAACTAAAACTAATCCCTATTTATAGTTTAATTATCTCATGAAAAAATGCTTAAAATACTAAGTAGTGGGGCATCCACAACTCCTACTTGGATGTCAAGCTTGACAATAATTAAAAAAATATAAATTATTATTCACTCTTCTTCTACTTAGAAGTCAAGGAACTTCTACTTGGATGTCAAGCTTGACTATTTCTTACAATAATTAAAAAACATAAATTGTTGTTCTAATAATGTCATTAAAACAATAACTATGATATTATGCACTTGGATGAGTCTCGAGAAGAGTGAGTAGCTCAAAGGAGGTTGTACTAGAATAATCAAGGCATATAAGTCCCCTCTTAAGCTCTAGTTGAAGCTCCTTAGCTCGAGATCTTGTGATTATTCCGAGTGAAAGTTGATCACATTGCTCTTGTTTTTGTGCAATGGTTGGACGATCTATTTATGTATGCTCAGCTTGAACATCCATGTTCTCACGATCTAACTCAATTGGATTGAGTATATCTTGATTCTCTTGATGGGATTTGGATACATCAATACTATTATAGGGTTTAGTTGACAACACAAAAACTCAGTAATTAAATATTTGGAATATTGTTGACGATAAAATTAACATTGTTTTGGTGTTTGAAGTGTTGTTGACAACACAAATAACTATAATTCTATTTTGATGTTTAGGGTGTCATTAACATCACTAAAATAACAATTTTAATTGGGTTCTTGTTGACAACATAAAACTCCATGATTAAATATTTGGAATGTTGTTGGCTATAAAAAAAAAGACAAAAAAAATCTTAAGTTTCAATGTTTGAAGTGTTATTAACAACACAAATAACTTTGTTTTAGTAGTTGGGTGTTGTTGAGAGCACTAATATTATTGATTTGATATTTAAGCTTCGTTGACAACATAAAACTCAATAATTTAATGTTTGGAATGTTGTTAACAACAAAATACCTCTTTTTTGGTTATAACATGGTGTTGAGAGCACTAATATTATTGATTTAATATATTATTGACATCACAAATAACTCTGTTTTAATAGTTCGGGTGTTGTTGACAACACTAAAACAATTGTGTATTGATAGTTTGGGTCTTGTTGACAACACAAAATTCAATTATTACATATTTTGAATGATGTTGACAATAAATAACTCTTATTTGGTTATAACATAGTGTTCACGGTAAAAAAAAAAAAAAACTCTATTTTGGTGTTTAATGTGTTGTTGACAACACAACTAAATGTGTTTTTAAGCTGATGTGTTGTTGATAAGTTATCAAAACAATTTTTTTTTGATGATTTTGTTTGTTCAGAACACAAAACTCAATGATTAAATGTTTGGGATGGTGTTGACAATAAAAATACCTCCTATTTGGTAATAACATAGTGTTGACGATTGAAAGATCTCTATTTCAATGTTTATTGTGTTATGGACAACACACAAACAACTTTGTATTGATAGTTGAGTGTTATTGACACCAAGAAAACAATTGTTTTGATTTTTGGGTCGTGTTGATAACACACCTTAATGATTAAATGTTTGAAATGATGTTGATGGTAAAAATCATTTCTAATTTTGGTGTTTAACATAGTGTTGATAGTATGAAACAAACTGTTATAATAAGACAATAAATTCAGGTATACTGATACGATGGGTCAAGGACTGAGTGAGGCCCCTGAAAAATAGCGAGCGAGCGAGGTCGGGTTCTATCTATTTCGTTATAAATAGATAGGTTTAGGGTTGTATTCTTTTATCCAAGAAAGTATATTGAAAACCCTAGGTGCAAGGTTTGTGACGCAAAACCACAAACGTTTTGTCTTCTCTCTCTATTCACTGATTAACTTGTCGAAATCACAACACAAACTATTTGGTTATGTTAACAATAAAATCAACTATGGTATTGTGTATAACATTAGGTTGACAACAATATAACCCCAACTTTTTTTGTATAATGTGTTGTTGATGATAGAAAAAACACATCTAGGTGTTGATAACAACAACAAAACACATGTTTTGGTGTTTAAAATGGTGTTATAATATCGGAAAAAAATTGTTGTGGGTAAATATTGTTGACAACAAAAAAACGTAGTTGAGATTAGGAATGGAAATGGGTCGGTTTATGGGTGGAAGTTTCACTTCCACCAACCGCCCACCTTACTTCAACTCTCACCCACCCCGTCCACCACCCGCCTAACACTTCACCCATCACCCACCCATCACCCACCGGGTGGTCGGGTAGTTCGGGTAAAATAATCGGGTGTGTATTGTGTAGTATATCTTTCAATTTTAAATATTCATATGTATAAAGTAAATTTATATTTTAAAGTAACACAAATATAAATCTACTAAATTACGGAACATTATCTAACATTACAAACCAACATGGAAAATGATTTCTAATTAGTACAAAGCTATGCAAATAAACGCAATATTCTTGCATACAACAAACGTAAATCAACATATACTACAATCAAACTCCTTTAGAGCTCGATGTAGCGATCCTGCAATCTTCCGCAAACAACATGGTAAAGTTTCAGCTAGTATTGACCATCAACATGTCTACTCTCATATTCTAAAAGGTCCGAAAATTTTAGACTGGTATCATATAGGGAGACAATACGCACAAGCTCCCACAAAATGTAATGACACCCATGATTAACTAATAGAACAACTTGCAAAGAACTTGCCTTAATCCAAAATTGTCAAACTAAAACAGTAATCCAAACACATGGTAAGAACTAAGAAGATGTATGAATCATATAACTAACTAAACGCCTAAAGTGAGTGTTGTGTTGAAGAGAGTTTGTGGCTCCAAAATCGAATATAGATATGAGGAGAGGATAGAGAGAAGACACTAGTGAAGATTAATTACCTGTTGAGAGAATCAAGCGAGCAATGCGCATAAGTGAATGACCGAAAGGAGAAGGGAGCTGTGTGGCTCGGTGGTTGTAAACTGAGATAGTCAGTATGATAATTTGGCGAAGGACCGAAGGTTTTAGCGAGACTAGCGACTAGCGAATTAGCGATCGATATTAAAAATTCAGATTGGGGAAGGGGTAAGGTGAATGATGATGCGGTTGCACTCTTGTCTCTTGATAATTTAGGATTTTTTATATTTTTAATAATTTATATGGTAGACTTTAGGGCTTTTTATTTTATTTTTTAAATACATTATACGGGTGATGCGGGGCGGGTGGGACGGGTGGTGGATGGTTCGGGTGGTGGGTGGTTGTACCAATACCCATAACTACCCCACCACCCGTCAATTTCACCCGTCAACCGTCCACCATCCGAAATTCTTCGGGTTTACACCCACGAATTCGGGTCGGTTCATCGGCTGGATCGGGTGGTTATGCACCAATTTCCATCCCTAGTTGAGATGTGGTTGACAATGCAAAATATCACCAATAATGGAGAATAAGGAGGATGAGGGGGAGAAGAAAAAGATCGAATATATATACATCATAGAATCATAGAATAAAGCACACAAACAACATAGATCAAATCAAAATTAATCAATAAAAATAAGAAATCTACCAGCAAAACAATTCGTTACGATACCTTAGATTGATAAAAATAAAAAACAAAGCAATTCAAGTAGTTGATTCGAAGAAGATATACATACCCTAGGTCAAATTTAAAAATCAAACTTCTTAGTAATTGATGAATGGAACTAGAAGCATGTAACTGAACAAGATGAAATTCAATAGATCATGATAGTGTGGTGGCGAAAGAGAGGAAAACAGAGGAAATCCTATATATTAGAGTTCACTTTGTGAACAATTACGGGCTTTAAGCTCCTCCCGTAGTCCACTCAGCTTCTTGACCTAGTTATATTCGTGATTTGGGCTACTTATATTAGTGATTAGGACGACCTATTTATCGCGCCCCTTTCTGCAGCATATTTCTTTTCTTATTTTGGGCCACATTTTTTGCCTTATATCCAGCCTTATCCCCTAAGTCTTCTACGTCCACCTTTTCGTCTTCCACCGTTTCTACAGTCTGCAACCTCGTGAGGATTCGACATCGTTTCACCATTCGTCATGGTGTGGTGTCTTTTCTTCTTTCCCCCAAATGTAGGTTGGGAATCCTCCCGCATCTTCCACATCTTTAAATGGGAAGAATAGACATCGATTCAAACCGTAGATTTTATTTGAGTTTCTAGTTTCTGATATTTGATAATTGTTTTCCGTTGGCAGGATATGAAGGATGATTACGGACATGGATAGCGCAACTCAAGAAGGGGATTTTTCATTACGGATTCCAAGCTAACCATGGTGATCTATCTTTGTTGTCTTCTTTCGTCATCACATATCTATCTTCATACACAAAGATTTAGATACGGTACTAATCTTTGGATTTGTTTATTTCAGGTTGTTCAAGTAACCGGATTTATCGAAGGTTCGTCCTCGTCTCTGCCGATTCCGGCATCTCGTGTAATATCTTCAATCTCCTCTCTCCTTTGTTTTGTTGGAGTTGAAGATGATAGATCGATTAAAATGGCGTTGGCTTCCAACTTCGGAAACCCTAAATTGTTGTGTTCAATCTTTTTCCTTCCATCGCGAAGGAGGTTACACTTACTTGCTTATAGATTTCTCCTCTTTCTCATGTTGTCGGTTTTATGGTATTGATCAGATATGGATGGCTTCTTGTCTTTCTTTTGATTGTCTTGTATTTCCATTTGATTGATAGGTTATGTCGTCGAGCTTTCAATTTTAATTATGTTGTTCGAGATTTGAGGTTTCCATGTCGTTTTGGTTGATATTAGGGTTTCGTTGTCCGCGTCCCGGATTAATTAATGAAGGTTTAATTCCAATGGCTAAAAAGCTAAATTGTACAAGGTAGAAACATTATTAAAATTAGTTTTGTAATCTTACTCGTCAAACTGAATAATAGATACGATGATAATTAATGACACACCACAAAAAGAAAATTTATCCGCCGCCTCATCCTCCGCCTACTCAGTGCTTTAGTGTTGTTGTTACTTTTATGCTACAAGCTTGATTATTAGCGGAGGGTTTGGAGTCATACCTAGTGTTGCGGTTGGAAACGGTTAGTTGTCGAGCTCTTTGACTAACGAAAGGCTTGGAAATATCGGAGGGATCGGAGGAGGAAGATCGAATAGAAGAGCGGTAGAGGAGCTTGTGATGATAAAGGCAACGCAACATAAGTAGAGTGTAACAACCCAAATTCTCATAACTCGGGGCGCTACGGGTTAGGACCTCACAATGGGTCCTAACCATAGGGTTAACAACAACTTCACCGGATCTTACAACAAGACACAAATATAAAAGGTAAAAATCAAATAAATAATATGCAATGCCATGACAAAGTAAAGGAGTCTCAGCTGAGTGCTACATCAATGTGATAATCTGAGCTACTAATGTCAAAATAAAAGTGCAGTATTAAATAATCGCAAACCCATCTTATGATGTACGGGAAACCACTTCGTCCGGATCACTCGGCAATTACCCTATCCTTCAAAGCATCTACAACATCGGATAAACCGTTAGCTAACAACCTACATATTAGAAGAGTTACAAAAGCGCACACACAACCATGCGGAAATGAAACACAAAGCATGCTTACATAGAAACTCATGTATTATCTTTATTAGGTTATTCACTTCTAATTCAACTTATGCTTGTGGCACGAGAAATCCCTTGACTCTCGCCTTCGTCCCCGTATGCCAACATGAGTGGTTCGATACATCTCCCTGCATACCATGTCTGGGCTAGTTGCGAAGAACCTCTCAGTCTCACACCGCCCGTCATACATACGCTTGGGCCCACTATTAATTAGGTTGTCCTATTCAGGTTATCATTATAAAATATGCAATGCAGACACCACTAATTAGGGATGTCAATGGGTCGGATATGGGTTGGAGAGTACCTTATTCATCCCCATACCCGTTTAATATAATGGCCCCCGTCCCCATCTCCATCCTTGTTCGGGTATTGAGAATTGTCCCCATCCCCGTACCCGTCGGATATTCGTCCCCATCAGGGAATCCCCGTCCCCGTTTAATTTCTCCATTTTAAAACTTTATGGGTTTTTCCCGTAAAAATCTCCATCCCCGTTTAACTTTTAGGAGTTTGACAAAAAAATATTGATTTGGATAATAAATGTGAAATTAGACCATAAAATACAAAATTATTATTTTGTTTAACTATATAAATAACAAAAAAAAAACACGAGTAAAAAACAAAAAGAAGAAAATTTTATTTTTTTAAAAAAAAATACAAATTTGGCAAAGTAAAGTTATACCATCTATATATAAGGTTTCGTTCGTTCAAGTAGGATCGAGACCCGTAGTACAAACTTGTGTAAACTAAATTAATTATATGTTACTAACATTTAGATTACGATCTTAAGAAAAAGTGTTGTATTATTTTATCAATTTAATTTTACGGTTTAGGATTTAGATTGCACATCAAAACATGTATCTAAAAGTTTAAGACACATAAAAAAAACACAACATGTAGTGGGATGTGCATTTGATCATCATGATTTGACGTTCACGACGTATTCAAAATTTCACGAGGTGTTATCCTCATATGATCGAAAACCAAATTAATATAGGTCATTAGTATAATTTATACATATAATTATCAAATAAATATTTAACGTTAAAATGCATTTTGTGTAAGTAGGAATGAGTAATCTTAAAGTACAAAAGTTTATATAGCTTGAAATTATAGTAATCATCGACAATTTTTGAATTAAATATGAAACTGCAACGAAATTGTAATATAAATACAATTTTTTTATATATGTATCCCCGACATATTCTCCGTCGGAGATCCCCGTCGGGTTACCCGTCGGAGATCCCCAACGGGTTCGGGTTCGAATCGGGGAGCGGGACGGATACCACTATCTTCATCCCTGTCCCCATCCCCAAGCGGGAATCGAAGTTTTCCTCATCCCGTCGCCGTTTAAAATCCCCATCTCCGTCCCATGACGGGTAATACTCGCGAATTTTGGGTAATCCCCACCCCATTTACACCCCTACCACTAATGTAATCCACTCAGTACACAAATTGCAGCTAAATAAGCAAAAGGACTTACCTATAACTGAATAAGTCCAGCTAATCACATGGTCCGTAATTGAACTCTCAACAACATGATATATTCAAAGGCACGAACGTCAACAATCTATCATCCATATGAAGATCCGAAAACTGCATCCTAGTAGTTTTCCTACTCTTAACTTATCATCATCGTCATACTAAAGCCTTATCCTCTCACGATTCTAACTTCTAACCCACTACTTGGGATTCACTCTAGTTCTGCTAGGTTCCAACCTTGCATGCTACCAACAACCTATCAAACTTAAAAGGCACAAAAAGATCAATGTACCGAAGCTCGGTACTTTTTGGAGAGATTCTGCGACCGCGGAAGAATAGGGTTGTGACTGTGGTGACAAGGCGCGACTGCAGCGAAGAGAAGGCGCGACTGGGAAAAGGCTATCGTAGAGCGTGATCGCGGTGACTCAAGTCACCAACTGGAATAAAAAAATTCACGGTTGTTACACAAAGAAGGATGATCAAGAATAGAGAGTCGGCTGCTCGATCTAGAGAGCGACAACAGGTCTGATCACCGAAAATTAAAGATGAATTAGTCATGAATTTCTCTTGTTTCTTCTTTCCGTTTGTTGTGGGTGATCATTAAAATTCGTAAATCTTATTATATATTTATCGGCTTTTGGTTTACACAGTGGAATTGGAATCAATGGTGGCACATCTGGAACTAGGGAATGCAAATTGGAGGCAAGAGAAATAGGCGTTGTGGAGGTTCTGATTCCTCTTAGTTGCGTTTTATCTGTGAAGTCTAATTTGTCCGTGTGATGATTAGCTTTCACAGTTGAGGCTTGAATTGTATTTGTAGACATTAGGGAGACATTTCACATTCGTAATCTTTTTACAGCTTTACAACTATGCTTCCATGCCTGAATACATTCAAATTAGTATAATTGTTCTTTATCCGGTATAATATGTTTGTTGCTGCATAGACTCTTTTTTGGAGGGTTCCCCTTATATGATTGTTTGGTTGTGATCATGGTCTTGATCCTCATTTTCTATTACATGTCATGCTCTGGGCATACCCATTTGGTTGTCTATGTTGGAATATGCTCCTTCATGGTTCTCTTATGGTCTCGTTACCCTTCTTGAATATGAATAATTGCCTTATAACATAGAAATCTTGAAATCTCATTTGCAGATGCATTCTTCTTACAGATTATGAGTGTAAAGGTGGGAAGTATTGGCATAAAACTCTCATTTGGAGGATCAAATCAGTTTATCTACTTCCGTACTTGGTTCTTTACCGTTGTAATCCACATTTTAAGTTACATAAATAGAGATTGACAGAGTTTAATATAATGATCCAAATGGGGTTTACAAGAAGTTGGTCAAATCAAACATAATGTAACTTAATCTTGATTTGTCCAATTGGATAATTAATGAATATTATTGGAGATTTGGATTTAGGAGTTAGTTTACTCGCTTCTTTCATTAACTTTTAGTATCGCCTTCTAAACGTAACAGAACGTGCACATTTAAATTTATTTATAAATCGATACAAATGTTTGAACGTTCTTTCTCGATGTTGTAGTGTTCCCTACTCGATTACAACTTGCATATATAATTGACTCGAGCCGAGCATGCGCGGTTTGTCTAGTAGAGGTAAAAGGGGAGAAGAAAAATAAATTATAAATTAAAATTTTAATAAGGATTATTTTACCAGTCTTGGAAAATTGATGCTTAAAATTTTCATTTTTATATATTAAAATTGTTATCTCACCATTTTCAATATTACTTTCCTAAAAGCCCCAATTCGATAAGAAACTTAGAAATCAATCTCACAATTTGGAGAGTCGTATCAATTATTTGGCCAAATTCTTGTTGTACGTATCTTGTAATACCATGTGGGAGTAAAACCCCTCAATTAAATTCATAGAAAGCTTAGCTAAACTCAAAATTTGAATCTAGGGTTTGTTTTCTTCGTCAAAGTGGGATCGACCGGTCCTAGGTCGATGATCTCCTTCAATACGAACGGAAAATGAAATTCCTCCTCTAATTATGCACGAAACTCATCAAATGCTCGTATCCCTTACTCAATTTGACTTACATCGCCTATCTTAAACGCGGATCAAAATTGAGCTCAACGAAGAACGTCTTGATTTGATTTCTATCTTTGGTGTAGGCAAGGAACGTTTGACCAAAAATCAAATTACTTTCACGTGCTCAGTGTTAGAGCCATGATGAATCGATCCCAATGCACAACACCCAGTGTAAGGACAAATTTCCTAACAGGGTAATCGAGTTGTAACTTGTAAGCCTAAAAACGATACAGATCCCGCAAGCCTACGACAATAATGATCATAATCTGGATTGAGTAACTATATAAATAGAAAGATAATACCAAATTGAGTAACAATTTAAATTACAAATGAGATTGTAGAGACTCCATAATCTGAATTAAAATGGGAAGAAGGTAATTGCACTTTCTGGTCTTAGACAGTGAAATTATATTTGCAATTTCAAATATATGAGAATTCATTTCCAATTTGATATAGTCCTAAAATTATGATTTTAATGGAGTGGAAGGCCATGCACAAAAAGAGAGTGCTTAAGAGCCCCAATGTGAATGCGATGCTCTCCCAAGGGAATCCTCCTAATCCCATTTCTATCGACGACGCTCAAGTGTTTGCACACATGTATACCCACCTTAACCCTCTTCGTCCCCCCTATGTGGACCGAGACCTTCTCAAATGCCACCAGCTGGCGATGTGGGCCCCATCCTCTGGTTGCCGACTCAGGTGGAGTCGAGAACGCCATGAGGGTGTGAGTCCCATCCCGCCTCCCGGTGTTCTTCACTTCCACGTAGACCTTGATCGATAGTTGCCCGCACTTGGCATGGGTAACCCTAATGGCTTTTATGTCCGTCAAAGGGGTGCTCGCAGTTGTGTTGGTAACTCTGTATCTTCGACCTTCCAAGGGCACTGAAATGGCCGTCGGCGCCTCAACGATTGAATTTTGGAATACGGTATAGCTGAGGCCGTGGCCAAAGGGATAAACGACTGGACCCTTGTAGAATCTATATGTTCTACCAGGGTACCCTTTTGATGGGCGCATGGCCATGGCCGTCATCGGAAGGTTGTTCAAGTATTCTTGTGGGTACCATGTCATTGGTAGCTTCCCTCCTGGATTGGTGGCGGCAAAGAGGACATCTGCTATAGCCATACCACCGGCTTGGCCTGGGTAGCCAGCCCATAATATGGCTCCAATCTTGGGATCATTCTTTGCAAATGTGATATCAATGGGTCCGCCACTCATGAGGACCAGCACAACGGGCCCCTTAGAAGCCGAGGCTACTTGGGTAATCAACTCTTGCTGGTGACCTGGCAGGAGCAGTCCGGCACGGTCCAGGAACTCTGCCTCAATAGACTGGTCCAGGCCCATTATGAGCACCGTTGCGTCAGCTTGACGAGCTGCGTCAACTGCTGGCCCGAACATTTGATCTGTGTTGCAGCGCACGTCTGGGCAGCCTTGCTGGTGGATGGTTTTAGCGTACTTTGATATTCCTTCAAGTGGGGATGTGTATCCACATGCAATTCCTGAATACAAATTGAAAATTTAATTTGGGACCAATGACTAAACAATTTAATTTGAAGAGCTAACCAGCGTAGTTCCCGATCATGGTGAGTGTGGCATCGGAGTTGGGCCCAATGACGGCAACGCTTCTGTGACGGATGTGAGACAATGGCAAAGTGGGGCCACGGTTCGTAAGGAGAACAATAGATTGCCTGGCAGCTTCGAGGGCCAGGTGTCGGTGTGCCGGGCTGCAAACAATGTGTGGGCCGAGGTGTCCGTAAGGATGGGACTTGGGGCTGCCATCAAACATCCCTAATCTCATTTGGACAGTAAGTGTATTTGTAAGAGCGTTATTGACGTCAGCCTCTGTCAAGAGTCCCTTTGTAATGGCATCCTCTGTATGATCCCCCAAGAAGGGCCCACAATCCAAATCCAAGCCAGCTTTGATAGCGTCTGCTGCGGCTTCTTCTGGAGTGGATGTATAATGTTGGTTGCTATAGAACACACCAACCGAATCGCAATCTGAAACAATGTAGCCGTTGAGACGCCAATTCCGGCGAATAGTGTTGCGGAGGAGTTTGGGATCGGCGCAGGTGGGGATGCCATTGACTTGGTTATAGGAGCACATAACACTTGCGACCTTCCCTTCCCTGACACATGCCTTAAAGGGCACGTCGAATGTATCCTCTATGTCCTGTTTGCTCACCTGGGCGTTGAAGTGAAAGCGATCAACGCCGCTCCAGTTATCGAGGTCGTAGGCAGTGTAGTGCTTGCAAGAAGCGGCCACTTTCAGTGGTTCTCCTACGCCTTGTTGGTTTCCCTGTAGGCCTCGGACGTAGCTGACGGCGTACTTGGCGGCTACCATTGGATCCTCGCCGGGAGTCTCCTGGCCCCGGCCCCACCGTGGGTCCCGGAATATGTTGACGTTGGGGCTCCAATATGTCAGCCCAGCCGTCCCTCCGTTGTACATTGCCCTTGCCTCATCCGAAACAACCTGTTATTTGTGTGCGAATGAGCAACACACCATGAGTTATTTCATACGATGAACCGGTTTGTTATTAACCCAATTTGATGGTTGGGGATATTTTGGTAAGTGGGTAGGGAAGACAAGACATGTTATTGGACAGAGAGTATGGGAGTATTTTATCCTTATCACTTCTGCTATTCAGTTGCAACTTGTTATGTATGTCACCATATCCTCACTCAACCATATTCTCTACTCTACTAACACTACATACATATTTACAAATAAATTCCAAATATTATTATTTATTTATTTTGTCATGCATCATCCATATAGTTAAACTAAGATTTATAAAACTGACCCGTCCGATCTCTTCCCACAAGGAAGCATTGAAGGAAGCAACGGTGGAGATTACTTGAGGGAAGCTAGTGGCCCCTGGGTATTTCCCGCCAAATTTAGTACCTGGACCCACATTGGAAACACCATGAAGAGCCTCCGACCACCACTCGTACGACTTTATCCCCAGCCTGGGCACCGCCGCCGCACCGTTCACCAGCAGCTTTACTTTCTCCGGAAGTGTGAGCCGTCCTATGAGGTCGGCCACCCTATGCGCCGCCGGAAGCTCCGCCCGGCAGAACGTGAAGCCGGCCGTCTCCGGGTGTTTTGGGTCGCACGCGAATGGGGGCCGTGCATTTGCGTATCCCGGGAAAATGAAGAGGGCGGCCACCAGAAGGTAGGTGGCTGTGTGACGGAGCATCTGGTGGCAACTTAATGGAGAAATGGGTATTGGTGGGTGGAGTTGTGGTAAAATGAAAGGGTGAGCTGCTCTTTATATTAGAAGAAAGAAAAAAAATGCTGAATTTCAGTTTGTAGTAGAGATAAATGTAGGGGTAGCTTAGTAATATATGAAATATAAGGGGTAGCCGGTAAGAAGCGATAAATGTATGAATTGATTTTGGGTGGTAGTTGTGCATGCCTAAATGCTTTGGGAGGAAACAAAGTCCCTTACTGTGACTTTTACAAAGATAACTACTCACATAATAACGTATACATCAAGATCCGGAAAAATCATAATGAAGGAGACTATAATTAGAACAAAGGGGCGTAAATACCCATTTACAAAAATAATTAACAAATGATTCTCAAATTAATGGAGGAGAAAAGCATTGAGAATCGATTTACCGATGAAAGACGGTACTAGAACAAGAAAATCTGACCAGATCTAGAACAATTTGCTTGTTTGGGCTCAAGGTTTTGGTCATGGAGCACGAGAACCATTTTGCTTTTCGACCAAAAAGTCTTTTCTGGATTCTGAAGTTGTAAATTATAGTCTAATTTGCTTTGAATTTCTTGGTCTTTTTCTCTCAAAAATATTTGTTTTTTTTTCTTCTTTCACCGTGAGTGAACAAAAAAGTCCTTCAAAAAAAGTTGTTTGTAAGATCGTTCAGCCTTCCACTCAAATCAAGGATCGAATGAAAAATAATGAACAACAGGAAAATATGAAGTATGAACGAATGTGAATCCAAGAACAAAGTCCTTCAAAGAAGATATGAACAACTGTTATGATTGAGGACAATGATCCATCTACACACAAAATTACCCAACATTAATGTTATGAATAAGCAAGAAAAAGTTACTTTTAAAATAAATAAATAAATTATTCTAAACTTTTGAAATACAGATTTCATCCAGCCAAAAATTATGAGTTGACTTTCCTTTTTGAAGATGTTTCTCGAGTGTGGCGTAAACAATTGTCTTGGATCATGTCGTAGTCATATGCCCCTGTTGATCGTGTTGATTGTGATCGTGGTTGTGTTTGAGGTCTCCGAAGATCCTCCATCTAGGTGTGGGCAACGTCGTGGGATCCACATTTCCGCAGGAGGTATGACATCCCCTAAAAAAGGTGTCTACCATCCTGCTTCCCGGCGGCGAGACACCGCACCAGTTCATATAGCCCGTGCCCTTTCCATGTTTTGCCAACCTCGAGTGTTCCGCGTCTTCTCCAAATGTGTAATTGTTCTGATTTTTGGATCTTTCTCGCTTTTCGGTCTTTGCTTGTGATGATTGTATTTTTGGTTTTTCTATTTGCATGACGGTTTGTCCGTTTGCCGGTTGTCGGCCTCTCGGTACACCAATTATCTTTGGTGTAATCTTACCTTATTGATCCAAAAAAATGCTTTGGGAGGACCTAAAGTAGTAAATCTATTTTAATTAACACAAAAAAATCAATCTAAATTATTGGGCGTGATATCTTTGGGATTTGTAGTAATTAGTGAAGTGATGTTGCAAGTAGCTATAAATGCAATTATAAAGGTTGTAGTTTTACAATATTTTAGGGCGGGAGGTGAGGAAATAGTTGACCAATTGGCACATATATTCCTGTATCATGCTTAAGGCTTCCGCAACCTCCAGGCACTATATCTATTTATAAAAAATAATTAACTTTTTGGTGGATATTCAAGATTTAAAGGAGGTGGCTATTTCATCAAAGAAAAAGGGGTTGGCTATTGGATAATTGGTATGGCGCTTACAGTTACAGCATCCCATTCCGCGGTATTCACAAAGCAAGCAAGCAAACAAAAAACTCAGAATTTATTTGCATATGGAAGCTTATCCATGCAGTATTGCAGCCTTTCCAAAGGAATTTACTCGAATCATTATAACAATGTCTTTACTTGGAAGCAACCCTATCCCAATCTATTATCTTTGTTCAAAAATTTATCCTTATCACATTATTAACGACATCACAATAATTTGCGATTTGAAACAAAAAGAAGCAAGTTTACATGAGCATGTACGGCCATTGACAAGTTAGTTAGCCGGTCACCATAATTTGAAGAAATCCTTAAAAAGCACTTGAACATCATCATCAAATGCCCATAATCATATATGATTCATGATTACAGCTCATTTTGTTAATGGAATTCATGGCCCCCACTCACATTCGGGCATCCATACTTACAAGTTACGAATGCAGATATGGTCATTTATGGTTCGTTTCTGCAGCTCATACACAAACTAGTAACTGCAACTTATGAGAATAGGATTCTTTGCTTGGTGTCACCAGAAATACACAATCAATGAGCTCTATCTAGAGGAAGAATAGTCATGTCTTTACAGTGAACAAAATTAGTAGCATTTGGATTATTCATCACAGGGTTCTGAGATTACATCAAAACAGAAACACAAATATGAGTTCAGCGTTTCCCCTTTACATGAGCAGCATGGGGCCTCCTTTTCCTCGTCAACGCAAATTCTCCAAATTTATGGCCAACCTTTCCTTCAGTGATCTTGCACCGAATGAAATTCTTGCCATTATAGATCTGTACCACTTTGTTCACAAACTCAGGTAGTATGGTGGATCCCCTTGAGCAGATCTTCTTGCCCTGAGGCATCGTACCCTTCTCCTTCATCTTCATCAAGAAGGCGTCCACAAAAGCCCCCTTCCATACTGACCTTCTCGGCATCACCTCTTCAAACAATAACAACCTTTCATGTTCATAATCTCATATACAACACACAAAAACTGCAGCTAACTCCAAAATGAAAAACATATTTTTATTGGAAAACTGGATGCAACCACCACCACTACCATTGGCACTCTATAATACAATCGTGCCAGTTTTAACTGCAGCTTCTCCTCTCATTCTTGTGATACTAGGAATTTATGAGAAATATTATACACTAATAAAAACTGATGAAAAAAATCAAATTGCAGTGCGAAATTCATTAAAGCAAGGCATTCGGAAATTCCTTTTTTCTGTATGAAAGGTTACACAGTTCGATCAAGGCAAATACAACCTCACAATACATAAGCAGCCGTCAGAATAATAATAAGAAAATCACACAAATCAGGCACATTGGGTTTTTGCTGCGGAGAAGGTTAAGGAAGGGCTCGACAGCCCCAAATCCGTCATAACAAAAGGGAAGCCATCCGGCAAGAGACTCAAAAGCCCTAAATACAAAGACAAATCGCAAATCTAAATCCCCAACCAGGATTCCACTGTCTCTAGGCAATTCTCAGATCCCATAAAAATTAATCGAATGATATGATCAGATGAGACACCCAAGCAAACCCGGTTCAATTGAAATAATCAGATGAATAACGAGGCGAGATTTGAGTTGAGTTAAACTCATTGAAACAAAACTCACCTCGGGGTGTCGATGCAGACGAATAAACGAGGAAGCAGAGAAAGAAGTCCGGCGACCTGGAGTTGAATGTGAGACGTATCCGACAATGCAGTAGGGCTTAGGGAGAGATTTCATTTTCCGCTCGGAAGGGAATACCTTCGGCCCAACCACATTTCTTTTTATTATGGGCCCAGCCCGTAAATTGGATATGTGATGATTTTGGAAAGATTTGTGTTTTTGTGGATTAAAAATATATTTTTAAGAATTTTTGTTCATTAGTTTCAGATGAGTTTTTAGTTTTTTCAATACGTTTTAATTACTTTGGTCGAATATATTCCTCCAAAGTTTTTAAAAAAATCTCATATATTTTTATGTATTTGTTTGTTTTGAACCTATCCCTTTTCATAATTTTACTATGAAACTAGATAGTCAAACTCATGCTGTACACAGACTTTCAGATTTTATGTCCTCATTTTTGTTTAATAGTTGCGTTTGAATATATTCTAATTTGTTCTATAATTCATAAATTAATATTGTATTCAATCGTATTGATTTTACAAAGTTTTTATACAAATGTCTTTTTTTTTTATAATATAGGATTTATTATTTTTGGAAGATATTAAAGGATAAGACTTTAAGCCATTTATTGGTTACTTTTGATGAGTATAAAAATATATTTTTAATGATGTCTAATGTATAATTATATTTATTTGAAAGGTTGATTCAGATGGAATTTTATTCATTCAGGTTTTATTGAAATTTATTATTTTTTGGTGAACTATGTAAATTAAGAGTTTGCGCATACATCTTGATCCTTATATAAATTGATAATACGCTAATTATCTTTTTGATGTTACTATTGTATATATCAATCAGGTATATTTGTGTAGGTGATTTGTTGATACTGTATAGTAAATGAAGTTATTTTATGCAAAGAAAAGGAACGTATTTTCTTCTTCCAATTTTTAGGAAATCTTGTTTATTTTTGTAAGAACTGATCATTGAAAGGTTGAAATTGATCTTACTTGGAGAATTTCAAGAACTCGTATGCAATTTTTGAAATCAACGATAATCTTTCAACTGAAACATATAAAATGCAACACCTTCAATTGAGGAATATGTTACATATTCAAACTTCTACATATACTTTCCTGCCTAACCTGCATTTTAGAATAATGCTATCTTTATATTTTCAGAGCTCACTGAGACCATGCGCAATAGGTAGTCCCGGGGTTACTAAATTTTTTACGTCAGCAACATTCTTACCACGTCAGCTTAGTAGGCCCATTTTAACTTTTCACTTATTTTCACCCCCAACAGTTAGCCCCGGGCTACTAATTTTTCACATTTTACTTTCTTATTTATTTTCAATAAATTAATGAATTGTATATTTATATATCATTTATTATTAAATTATATTTTTAATATTATTATAAATAAACATTAGCCATAAAATTTAAAATGTAAATATATTTTAAAACTAATAAAATAAAATTTAAATAAGAAATAAATTAATAAAAAACGTAATTTAAATAACAAACAACATATAAAATATTTATAAATAACAAACAACTTAATAAAAAAGAAACACAATTTGAATAACAAGCAACATAACAAAAAATGCATATTGATATAAAAAAACAAGAACGGAAAAACGTAATTCAAACAACGAACAAATTATTAAAAAAACAACTACAAATATTTAGTGATCATCACCGGAGTTGCCAAAGTTTTGCCATATATGCTCAACTTTATCCGCTTTTAGTTGGTGATGCATACTCGTGTCGCGGAGTGCACTCCTATTTTGTATAAACTAGGTCATTTCAAATGGAAGATCTGAGGCGATTGACTCATTTACAACAACTTGATCGAATTGGGATGGATCATAGTATAGTTCATAGGTATCACGCTCATCTTCAACGATCATATTGTGCAAAATAAAGCATGTCTTCATTATTTTTCCGAGCAAATTAATGTCCCAAGCATGTGCAGGATGGCGAATAATAGCAAAACGAGCTTGCAAGACATCGAAAGCTCGCTCCACGTCTTTACAACATGACTCTGTGCCGATGGAAAAACAATGTATCTTTTGCACCAAATGGGTGTTGAGTTGACGGGACAAATGCATCCCATGTGGGATAAATGCCATCGGCGAGGTAATACATCATGTTGTAATGATTACCATTTACAACAAAATCTGTTGTGGGTGCTCGACCATGCAACATCATCAAACACAAGAGAATGGTCAAGAACGTTAATATCATTGCACGTACCTGAGGTTCCGAAAAATGCATGTCATATCCACAAATCGTAAGATGCAACATCTTCTAGCACGACAATTGACTTTTTTATCACCCCTAGCATATTGACCTTGCCAAGCAGTCGGGCAGTTTTTCCATTTCCAGTGCATGCAATCTAACTACCGATCAATCTAGGCCAACCTCGTTGCTCTTCTACGTATAGTAGGCGTTGCATGTCTATGGCATTTGACCTGCGTACGTACTCGTCCCCAAACAAGTTTATAATTCCTACAAAAAAGTGGGCTAAACAAGATCTTGTCGTGGACGCTCCAATGCGAACATAGTCATCAACGACATCGGCGCCCACTCCATACACTAGCATTCGTATGACGGAGGTGCATTTTTGCAACGGGCTTAGGCCTAGCCTACCAGTTGCATCCGTAAGTTGGCGAAAAATGGAAAAGATTGGGACAAAGCATTGACAACATGAAGAAATACGTGTCGTCTCATTCGGAATCTTCTTCGAAACAACTTATCATTGTAGGTCGGTGTCAAAGAGAAATAATCTTCGAAATATCGAGCATGCCTGCCTTCACGGTCTCTCTCTATGTATGTCCGGCTTCGACGTTGTCGTGAACTTCCAACAATTTCATCCTAAGCCCGTCAGTTTTTTCATTGATTAGTATAACACTCCGTATCCGCTGGACTCGGGATGCTACGGGCGAGACCTCACAATAGGTCCCGACCCTTAGCTTGACAACAATTTCAACGGACCTTTCCAACAAGGCAAAAATAAAGACCAAAAACAAAAATCAATTTAATGCAATGATATGATTTCCGAATACATCAAGAAAGGAAAGACATCATCCATCTATACAACAACGCCAACCATACACAATATACAACAACAAAACACGGACTCAATTCCCCAAACTCAACCTATGATGTACGGAACCCCGGCTGCCCACTCATCCGGATCACTCGGGCACACCTAACCTACACATCAACTACACCAATCGGTATAAAACCGTTAGCTCACATTCTAGGCATTATAAAGATAGCAAGGGCACAAACACACACATAAGTACACATAACACACATCATGCTCATATACATATATATCCGGTTCTTATCCTCTTTTTAAGTTATTCCATTACTAGTTTAATTCGTTTTAAGTGTGACACGAGAGTCTTATAACTCTCGCCTCTGTCCCCGTGTAACCAACAGGAGTGATGCATAGCTCAAACCGTATACCATGTAGAGTGGCGAAGAAGCCCATCCGTATATCATGTATGGCATGGTCGTTGAGAACCTCCCAGTCTCCATCGAGAGCTGGGCAGTGATGTCACCACCCGATAATAATAAACAACGGGCCAGCAATATATATAACCAAGTTGTACTAATCCGATTTCATTATCATAAGCAATTAAGCACGCACCAGCATCACATATCCAAATAATGCATAGAAGCGGCTAAGTATGTCCGAGGACTTACCTCGTCCCAACGATCAACCGAATCACATTTCCCATAGGAATATAACCAAGCCTATTCAAGACAAGGCACGATAGTGAATAACTACTCACAAGCTAGAAGTCCATAGACTTCTAGTCCTAACGCTCTCGCAAGATCAAAAACCGAAGCACAAGATGGATACCCTCGTCTTAATCTCCACCACCTCAACCGATGTGTAACCCCAACCATCAAATCCTCACAAGCTTCATGAGTCTCACAAGGACAACCATACACTCACCACATGATAAACAACTTAAGCCCTAACACTCAACAAGTCTAAGAACATCGATAACCTTAAACACTCATCTAAGATCCAAGGTCACTTCATTGCATTCCACTAGGTTATCTAAGCCATCCTAGCATTCTTCTAACATTTGTACACTCTAGTTAAGCTAAGAACACATGCTCAAGGGAGGATACTCACTAGGGCAAAGACACGGAACGGAAGGAAGGAAGCACAACCACAAAGAGGAGAAGAAGGCCGAACGGGGTAGCTGGCTGAGCAAGTGGCCGTCCTTACGGCTCATTGGGACGCCCCTGATACGGCTCAGGTGCATTGGCCGCCCCCGTGGCGCTGTCCAGCCGCGGGTGCGGTCGAACTCCAAAAAGGCGATTCTGAGCTCTTCTTCGACTGGTTCTTTAAAGTTTGGAGGATTCCTAGCTCCCTTGCTCCACCATTGATTTCCCACATGCAACATCATCATCCAACACTATCCATACTCGATCCACACATATGGAAGCCAAAGAAGGAAGATCTTGAATGAAATCAATGGCTTCCACCATTGAAGCTCAAGGAAGAAGAAGGAAGAAAATGAAGGAAGAAGAAGAAGATTACCTACAACAGCTTAGCTTGGATCCTTTGTCTCCACCTCGTATTCAATAGGAGTAGCTTACATAACAAAGGTGGAAGAGCCATGGGAGATCAATGAAGAAGGTAAAGAAAAAGAGAGGAGAGGAGCAAGGAGGAGCAAAACTCACGTGAAAGAGGAAATGGGGAAGGGGGGGGGAGAGAGAGAGAGAGAGAGAGAGAGAGAGGGCTGCATCCCTAGGGGAAAAGAAAAATCAATCAGCCCCATCCCTAAGATAACGAGGGGTCGAATGCCCAAAACGAAGGGTCACTCACCCAAATGAAGAGTCGGAACGGAAACGAGACAACAACCCGTCACTCAAGACATCGTGTCTGCGGGACAACTGAGCCGCGCCTGCGGGAAGGTCGATAAACCGCTCAACAACCGGAATAAAAATTCCGGATGTTACAACTAATCCCCCTAAAAACAAGTTTCGTCCCGAAACTTTGATAACGCAGTACTCTCGGGAAAACTACCTCGATAACCACTCAAAAGCCGTAAACGTGCCAACTCTCTACTCGATAACCACAACACACTCGTATAACCACGTCAATACCTCACAAGGCCGACATACATATTCACATGAACCGCATAACGTGTACCAAGTTACAATCGAACCGATCACACAACACATTTCCACCCGGGGCACAAAACACATAAACTCGCGCTTGCACATAAAATCTAACCAGTTGGCCATATCAATGCCACTAGCTCGTCGTAACCTCAACCAAAGATATTATCCCATGTCCTTCCGGTAGCCTCATCGGCTCTTCGACTACCACTAGATCAACACGACTAATATCATAACTCGAGTTATCCATGTACTCTCTTGATTGTCATAAGAAACATCGGGTAAATACCTTCCACTCTTGGTGGCAACACCGATTTGTGAATCACATACTACTAGTCCTCAGTTCTCAGAAGGGTCCAAAAACAGAAACTAAACTTCCTCAAAAGCCTAACATTTGGCGTCTCGCGCCCGTAAAATTCTCGACTCGACCGGACCTACTCCATAGCCGAACTCTAAAGGTTTGCGCCTCTCATCATTATACACGCCTTCCGGCGACTCATCCCGGCTAGCATCCGCCTTTGGGCCACCGCTACTCGAGCGAGGTCATCCCGTATCTGTTCAGGGCTATCCCTATATACACTATCTAAATTCCGCCACCATGGTGTACTATACCCCTGTCCATAAAATGCCTCCCAAAGGGCCATCACAAACAACTCATCTCAACTATCATAATACGAAAGTTCGATCAAAGGAAAGTGTTCGGATTACACTTGTTCTCAGTTTAGCACAGAGGCTCCCAACACATACTTTAAGGCTTGAAAAGCCCACTCTAACCGACCATATGTCTAAGAATAAAAGTTGTCATGAAGAAAACTAGGCCCCTAAGCGGCACTATTCCGCTGCCTAACAATCTTGAGATGAATCGTTCATCCCAATCCGAACGATGGTACTTGGTACCCCATGTAATCTCACTATGGCTTAGCATATCCCACAACTAGCCGACTCATCGGCCCTGTTTCCCAATAGGGTGTAAAAAGCGTTATCTCCACCGGTCGGTTCATAATGACCCAAACACCTCACAACCGTCACGTAGTCTCAACCCGGTAATAACCTCTATGGAGGTATACTCCCACTCCCACAGCGTAGCTTGCGGTGGATGAAGTCCTCTCTCCCATCTTATAATGGTCAATCTTGACTTGATGACAGGTCACATAATGACTATGTACTTAGCCACCTTAGCCCTAAGGCCGTCTCGCCAATATGAACATCGCCAATCCGGATACCTCTTACCAGCACCAGGGTGAAATAGTAAGGGTAGTGCAAGCATCTTGGAGGCTCTAACTTAGCTCTCCGCTATAAGCACACGTAAACACTCATGGTGCCTTAACAAAACCGTCATCCCATAAAGGTAACTATGGGGTCTCTTCTCGAGACCTTCAATGCCGGATCTTTCTCAAAGCCCTTTTTTAAATCTTGCGACTCTGTTTGATCTCTTCACAGACCATCTTCATTAACAACTTGAGGTTGAACCGTCAGTTAAGTTTTTGCTTCTTGTCAAAGCGTCCACTAAATAAGGGTTTTGGTGATCACATACACCTACCCCGGAAGATATCAAAATAATAAGGCCGCAGTCCTGAACCATCTTTATCCATCACCTTTGGTGGGTATCCAACCCTTGTAGAGCAAATATATACACATATCATACTCTTACCGTCCATACACAATTAATGTGTCGCTCCTCACACAATTATCGTCATCATCTTAAGTATGCGAATTAAAGTGCCTAACTCTTGACCCTTCCTCGGTCATTCTCCTTATATGCCCACAATTGTCTGACATACATGCCAAAACTTCTCTCGTTATTTCACACGTATCCCAAGCTCCGCTTGGACGTATCCAAAATTCCATACAGTCCCCATGACACGATGTTTGTGTCAGAGAAAACGGAATGGAGGTCACTCACCTCTTTTGCTTCTAATAACGCTCCATAGACGCATCTCGGTCCCACAATCTAATCGACTTCCTTAGAAAGATGGAAGTGTCAAAACCATCCCGCAACTCGGCGGTTATGGTCCACCAACTTATAGGTTGCATAGCTGCTCTACATACCTTGGAGGTATGACTAAAACTATCACCTCGTCCTCATTGGATCAACTTGATACTATCACAATCACTGCGTTCCTTAGGGAGTCACCTCGGACGTCCTATCTTGATTAGACAACTCTGCTTATCCTCTTACCCTGCATAACTCTTATCACCGTCTTCTCGAGTCATGCTTGTTCCTCTTAATTCCAAGAGTATAACAAGCCGTTCTCAACAAATGATAACTCGAAGAACCACTCGTACACCTCGCACATCAATAGTTGTCATGAACCGTTAGGTCACAGTCCACCTCATATCACAACTCTTGTTGGTCTGCAACACTAGCATAAAACCACAAAACGAATGTCGCCACTGCAATCCGCTTCAGAAACTTGATAAATGTACATCATTATCAACTCAAACTCACCAACCGCACTCGTGAGTAAAAAAGGCTTCACTACAACCTGTAGTGACCAGATCGGCCCAAAACGCCGTCTTTCGATGGTCCTTTCTATACTCCACCCAAATCTGGTGGCATCTCGACTTCAACTCGATCTTATAAAACATAGCAATCATACGGAAGTAGTCTTAACGATCCCCCTACTACGGAGAAGATACATCTACTTGTCATTAACCATACACATCTCTTGATAATCGAAGTACCATATTTTTGCCTCGTTATTTTCCTCAAAAACCGTACCAACATGCCCTGTGGGGAAAAACCCAAAGAAATTCCCCATTCGAAACTACCGCAACTCCCAACTCATAAATTCTCAAGTACCACCATCTTAAGCTTAAAGCTTATAACGCCACTATAATCTCGGTCCTTAAATACAAACCATAGCCACATGGCTCCCTCGGGTGAGTCAAGAAACTTTGACTCATCTCTTGTTCGGGACAAGGCATCAACTGTTTCATAAGGAGAGAATATCATGCACCTTCTTGCTATACATTCTCATTTGCGTAAGGCAACAAAGGAAAACCTCACCTTCCTCTTAATCATGCTCAAACCTTGAAGGTCCATATCCACGCCGTTCCTTCACATGTCAATCCCATGACCGCAAAAGGCCATGTAAGGTTGTTACAATCCCTCCCTAGGAGGTTGGTTATGGTTACTTGCTTTATCCTCTTCACATTATATGACCAAGACACAAGCGCCTTAATTGATACACCTACTTACCATTGGCATAGAACCGCCGAGCATACACCAACTCACAACACCGATCCGCTATATTCCATAATCTTGTTAACTCTTCCCTTCTGTACTCGTCATTAGGCAATCCCGCACACGTGCGTTCTTGATTGCCACCGGTCAGATTATAGCTGGCCTCCTCGAGGTCATCAACTTAACTTTCTTCTATACTCTTCATGTTACTATTAGCCCGAAGGCTACCCTCCTCAGGGTACTCTTACTTTAACTCCGTTAAATCAGTCTATACTCTTAGACTCTTCTCTTTCATAGATAACTATATCCTTCTCGACCTTGTTGGGTCATATAACTCCCTTCCATAGGCTTAACCGCTCTATTATGATGTCCTTCAAGTGCACCCTTTTCAAACATCTCCAATGTTAGATAGCGGCCGATTATGGTTCTCTTTGGGTTGGTAACTGAAGTCCTTTCATAACAGAAAACTTCCTATTGCGTGTCTCATCCTCTCGGGATCAACGTCTACTTACACTTATTTCCTCTTGTCATTTCTTAGCCTTGTCATCATGACGGACATCGGTACACTCCACTAACGGGATTTCACCAAGGAAATTCTATTATGTGAATCCTCACCTCACCATTCTTCTCGTAGATCTCGTAAGTCAGAAGAAGTCCATCCGCCGGTATCCTAGGAAACTTGATACTTGATCCTTTGGTACCCCCCGTAAGTTTAACTTATGGGTCTCTTAATCCTTTCGTCATTTGTGGGACATACTTCTCACCTCGGCTCCCGTGCTTAGGAGTGACTAGGGAAAACTTGCCTTAAATGGAATCGCCACCTTGCAATCCTACACTTAATCCACTTCTTCCGTTTATCGCCACGCTTTTTGGACTTCACCACAAGTTAGTTGTCTTTAGTTGCTTTCATTTCCGTTCAATAATTGTTTCTTCAAAACCGCTTCACATCTCCATGTTATTTTCTTGTTGGTATCTATTCCATCTCGATTTCTCTTAAGTTATTTCGAGCTTTCCTCTTACTTGTTCGTCCTTGCGGCTATACCTTACATACTATTCAAAGTGTTCGCCAACACGTGATGCTCAACTCGATACATGAGTCGACTTGTCCTCGCTGACATACTATTCTAAGCCCAACGGGGTTGTCCAAGGCGACGATATCAACTATCATCTTAACTATAAGGTCCCATATCACCATAAACTACTATATATATATAATAAGCATATATATAAGACTAGATAAGTCTTGTGTCCATATTACTACCAACATATAAACTCCAAGAAGTCCAATATCATGCTGCATGTATAAACTCCTATCAATATAAAGGCAAGGCCTCCACTATAACACAACAAGTCCATCATACATAACTACAATCCACATACACAACAATAGTCCAAAACATCCTAAGTCCACATATACATACATACATATACATATATATATATATATATATATATATATATATATATATATATATATATATACATACATACATACATACATAACAATAATCCAAGAAACTACGTCGCCGAGGTCCGCGGAAGGAGTGGTGGTCCCGTACATACTACCCCAACTGACTATGCTCGTGATTTAAAAACGAAATTCATTTTGCAATTCAGAACCCTTGCGGTTTCTGTTTATTGGTCTATTCGGCCTTTTAGAAGATTGCGAGTGCCATTGTTGTCAACCTAGGGCTCTGATACCACTTTGTAACACCCCGAATCAGCTGGACTCGGGATGCTACAGGCGAGACCTCACAATGGGTCCCGACCCTTAGCCTGACAACAATTTCACCGGACCTTTCTAACAAGGCACATATAAAGGCCAAAACCATAAATCAATTTAATGCAATGATATGATTCCCGAATACATCAAGAAAGGAAATACATCAACCGTCTATACAACAACACCAACAATACACAATATACAACAACAATACACGGACCCAATTCCCCCAACTCGACCTATGATGTACGGAACCTCGGCTGTCCACTCCTCCGGATCACTCGACAACACCTAACCTACACATCAACTACAACAATCGGTATAAAACTGTTAGCTCACATTCTAGGAATTATAAAGATAGCAAGGGCACAAACACACACATAAGTACACATAACACACATCATGCTCATATACACACATATCCGGTTCTTATCTTCTTTTTAAGTTATTACATTACTAGTTTCATTCCTTTTAAGTGTGACACGAGAGTCTTATAACTCTCGCCTCTGTCCCGTGTAACCAACATTAGTGATGCGGAGCTCAACACGTATACCATGTGGAGTGGCGAAGAAGCGCCGTATACCATGTATGGCCTGGTCGCAAAGAACCTCTCAGTCTCCCTCAAGAGCTGGGCATTGATGTCACCACCCGATAATAATAAACAATGGGCCAACAATATATATATATATATATATATATATATATATATATATATATATATATATATATATATATATATATATATATATATATATAACCAAGTTGTCCTAATCCGATTTCATGATCATAAGAAATTAAACACACACTACCATCACATATCCAAATAATGCATAGAAGCGGCTAAGTAAGTCCGAGGACTTACCTCGTCCCAACGATCAACCGAATCACATTTTCCGTAGGATTATAATCAAGCATATTCAAGACAAGGCACGATAGTCAACAAATACTCACAAGCTAGAAGTCCATAGACTTCTAGTCCTAACGCTCTCGCAAGATCAAAAACCGAAGCACAAGATGGATACGCTCGTCCTAATCTCCACCACCTCAACCGATGTGTAACCCCAACCATCAAATCCTCACAAGCTTCATGAGTCTCACAAGGATAGCCATACACTCACCACATGATAAACAACTCAAGCCCCAACACTCAACAAGTCTAAGAACATCGATAACCTCAAACACTCATCTAAGATCCAAGGCCACTACATGGTATTTCACAAGGTTATCTAAGCCATCATATCATTCTTCTAACATGTGTACACTCTAGGAGAACCTAAGAACACATGTTCAAGAGAGGATACTCTCTGGGCAAAAACCCGGAACATAAGGAAGTAAGCACAACCGCGAAGAGGAGAAGAAGGCCGCACGGGGTGGATGGTTGAGCAAATGGCCGCCCCTGCGGCTCACTAGGACACCCCTGTGGCTCAGGAGGGCCGCCCCTGCAGCACTATCCCGCCGCGGGTGCGGTCGAACTCCAGAAAGGGGATTCTGAGCTCTTCTTCGACTAGTTCTTCAAAGTGTGGAGGATTCCTAGCTCCCTTGATCCACCATGGATGTCCCTCATGTAACATCATCATCCAACACTGTCAATACTCGATCCACACATATGCAAGCCAAAGAAGGAAGATCTTGAATGAAATCAATGACTTCCACCATTGAAGCTCAAGGAAGAAGGAAGAAGATGAAGGAGGAAGAAGAAGATTACCTACAATATCTTAGCTTGGATCCTTTGTCTCTATCTCATATCCAATAGGAGTAGCTCACACAACAAAGGTGGAAGAGCCATGGGAGATCAATGAAGAAGGTGAAGTAAAAGAGAGGAGATGAGCAAGGAGGAGCAAAACTCACGTGAAAGAGGAAATGGGGAAGGAGAGAGAGAGAGGGTTGCATCCCAGGGAAAAATCAAAATCAATCAGCCCTATCCCTATGAGAGAGAGGGGTCAAACACCTAAAACGAAGGGTTACTCACCCAAACGAAGTGTCGGAACGGAAACAAGACAACAACATGTCACTCAACACATCGTGCTTGCGGGAAAACTGAGCCGCGCCTGCGGGAAGGTTGATAAACCGCTCAACAACCAGAATAAAAATTCCGGATGTTACAATTAGTTTATCGATGTTCATATTGCGTTCGGAATTTTGAGGAGATACAGGTTAAAGGACGAGGTATGTCGATGATCAATGAGAAGAGTTGGATGAAGAAGGAGAATTGGAATTCAAAGGTGTTTGAGACATTGTGAAGTTAGAAAAATGAAAGTGGATAAGAGTTGTAGATATGTGAAGCTCACGTAGGTTATTATAAAAATTTAGTATGCTATCACTTATTGTGTATAATAAATATGTGACTGAGTTGTCATTTCACACTCGATTATTGTGTTTTTGAGATTCGAAATTCAAATTCAATGTCAGATGCAATTTATTGTGTATAATAAATCTTTGATTGAGTTGTAATTTCACACTCGATTATTGTGTTTTTGAGATTCGAAAATCAAATTCAAAGTCAGATGTCATTTATTGTGCATAATAATTCCGTGACTGAGTTGTCATTTCACACTCGATTATTGTGTTTTTGAGATTCAAAATTCAAATTTAATGTTAGATGCAATTTATTGTGTATAATAAATCCGTGACTGAGTTGTCATTTCACACTCGCTTATTGTGTATAAAGAGACCCGTGATTGAGTTGTCAATTCATGGCTCCGTTATTGTGTAAATAAGACATATAACTCATTTATACCTTTTATAAAAGGGTTTAAAGAGCAAAAGGCTATCACACGAACACTTCATCTTCTATTCTCGCCTCATTCAACTAACAAAACTTCTCTCCTTCTCTATTATTCACTTACAATGGATGAAAACGGAAATTCCCTTCCAAACCCTTTGTTTTTCCATCCAAACTTTAGCCAAGGTTTAGGAACACAAGAACCGAATCAAACTCAAAATCCACAATACATGAATTATCCATATACCCTCAAACTTAAACCTACAATTCATGAATTCGCATCGCCCCAAACACAAAACCCACAATTCATGAGTTATATGCCATACCCCCAAACTCAAAACCCACAATTTATGAGTTATATGCAATACCCCAAACTCAAAACCCATTTAAAGGCTTGATCCCAACGTCTCCACCTATTATCATCCCGCCTTTTAGGACTCATGAACCGGTAGTTGATCTAGACAATGACGATCAAAAAGAAGTTCAAGTGACAACCAGTAAGTTGCTAGAAGGTTGCATTGGGGGAGTCGAAGACGCTTTGCTCATTAGTGGATCAATGAACACGACCAAAGATGTTGTCCAAGGAACCAAGCAATGTAGCAACACCTTTTGGAATCGAGTTTCGCGCTATTACAATGAAAGGAGGTGAGATTTAGCATCTCACTCATGGAAACAATGTAAGAACCGCTACCAAAAGCTTAATGCACTTACTTCTAAATTTACAAGTGTTTATTCTATATCAGAAAATGGGAGAGTAAGTGGGGAATCTACTAACGATATCCTTGCAAGAGCTCATGTTTTGTATCAAGAAGAATATAAATCAAAGTACAATCATGAGAACATTTGACGCATGTTTAAGAGTCTCCCAAAATGGCAAAGTAGTATTCAACCAACATCATCAAAACAAGGGGATGACTCCAAGAGGACAAAGGTAAATGATTCTGGAGCATACACATCAAGCCCCAATGTTGGAACTCCATCAAGTAAAGGCGGAACCCTAGATAGCTCATTTATCCGTCCTTTATGACGAACTAGTTTGAAGAGGGCAGGAAAGAGACCGGTAAGTACAACAAAATCTTTTGATTATTCAGAATCACTTAACATTTTGGAAAATTTGAAGAGTAGAGAGCTTGAGGTCCGCCTCCAAGAGTTGGCAGTAAAGAAGGAAATTTTAAAGTCACATGCCATTTTCGAAGCTAGGAAGGACAAACAAGTGGAAATCCAAGAGAGGAAGGTCAAAGAGTTGGAGAACAAAAGGAAGTTAACCATTCTTAAAAGTTTGATGGAGATGAAAGATTCCCGGACTCCCGACCAAGAGAAGGTGATGGATGATTTTCTCAATACACTTAGTATTTGAGTTCATATTTAAGTTTGGGGTCCCTTTAGAGTTGATATTGTATGTTTAGATTTATCATTCATGTTTTATTTCAATCTTATGTTATAAGCTAAGTGTATGTTGAAGTTAATGTATAACTAGTTATTGTTTTTATGACATTGGAATTTTATTTGTAAGTTAATGTCTCAATCATTTTACGTCTAAGATCTATTTTAAATTGTGTGTTTTTGATTATAAAAAATTCAAATACATATAGAAATCAAATAAATATCATATTAGATTGATATAAGCAAAGTCTTATGCAAAAAATAAATTTCAAAACGTTAAATGCTCACTACGTAAAACTCTATATACGTTACAAGAAGTCAATTTTTTTTATCGAAACATATGCAAAATGGGTGTCATTAGATAGATAAAAATAAATCCTATTCAAAAATAATTTTTTTTATTTATACGGAAAAAGGGGTTTTAAAATAAATTAAAACCCCCTGCCATATGTCGCGCTGTCACCGGCCGAATTTCAACCAGTGAGAGCGCACCATGTGGCGTGCCTGATCCCTTCATTAAGCTAAAAGACGTCATTTTGACCCAGTTAGGCCAAAACGACATCGTTTTGAAGATAAAAAAGAAAATTTTGAAAACGGATTAGAGTCGACGCCTATTTAGGCGTCGACCTCCGGGGATACTAAGCCCTTCTCACCACCGGGTCATCATTTTAATGACAAGAAAGGGGCTTAGTAACCCCACGACACTCCATTGTGGAGGGTCTAATGTTCCTCCATCCCATTCGTGATATCGGAAATGTAACCCAATTATAGTTCTCACTTATAAAATGACCAATAACCACATGGGATTCAGTTGAATCCTGTTTATACATATCAAACAATAGCCCCTTCAATCTTTTAGGAGAAAAACTTAAAAAGAAATTTAGAAGCATCTAAAAAACATCAATGGGCATTACATACCTTAGGATCCCATTCAACTCGGAAAGTCGTTAGATATCTATTGAAATCATGATTGTGAACAATTTCTCGACTTGGGGCATCTAAATTTCCATCGATTGAATAACACAAATACGGTTGTCAAGGGATCTGGTGAGAATTTTGCTTCCGGTCAGATGAGAAAAGTAGGTAGAGGTCACAACACAGTGATGTTGAAGGGATGACAGAGAACCTCCAGGTTGCAACCTACGTATGTCCCACAGTCGAGCCTGATAGGGAGAAATCACATTTAGTAGAAGATCGTGATGGTAAAGAATCCTGACGCTGTATTTCTAATCCCATTGCAGTTTCGTCAAAAACTAAAATAAAACGTAATAGAAAATCTGTGAATTTAAATTTTAACATAGATTACCTCCAGGTGAGTAGATCTACTAGTTTTATTAGTCTGTCAAGCAAGGGGTATCTTCTTGGAGACATACTTGTCAAAAGATTCAAATGACACTTATGAGATGAGAAATAGAAAATAGGAATTTCCCATTACAAATGAAAACATATGCTAATTTGACTTTACTAATGGAGAAATGGAGACTTACTTCTTATTTTCGACTCTATGCCTAACCAAAAGTGTTGAACTAAATGCACCTTTTCCGATCTGCTTGAGGACTTCGTAGTCATCCATTGCAATAAAATACGATGTTTTTAAGAAGTACCACCTCACGTAATATTCTCAGTTCTAACAAACACATACACAGAAAATATACGAATCATTAGCACGTCAAACATATGTATAACTGCAGAACGAGCACACACTAACAACAAATGCAATACTAACAATCATTTGCAAAATCGATAAGTAAAATAGGGATAAATTAAAAGGTGGCATTGAACTTTTGAGCGTTTTGATCCGAACTTGTACCTAGAGAGATAACCAGCAATTTTCTATGGGGCGGAGTTGAGTCCGATTTGTTATGAATCTTTTGACCGATATTTTCCTTTGTCACTTCCCGGATAGCAAGCACAATCTCCTAAAAAAACCGCTTCCGGTAAGTCTCATATAAAAGTTGGTGTATATATATATATATATATATATATATATATATATATATAAATATAGGGAGCGGTTCCCATGAGAACAGACTTATCATGTAATCATGAAAACAATCTTAGACCATTGGATGGTGAGTATTAAGGGTCGAGATTTAGGGTAGATATCATAATTAATAATAACTACGAATAATACATTAAACGATATGGCACATTCGTAACAAAACTAATAATAATTACGAATAATATATTAAACAATAAGGCTTGTTCTCATGATTACACGATAACCCTGTTCTCATATGATCTATACTCTCTTATAAGTTTGAGTTGAGGGTGTAACAACCCAAATCCGCGGGACTCGGATGCCACATTGGGCTAGGATCTCACAGTGCATCCCGACCATAGCTTAACAACAAGTTCACTGGACCTTACAAAATGACATTGACAGATATAAAACAAATACATAAAACTGTAGGAAACTGTACATCTAAAACTATACAAGATCATAGCCGAGTATAAAACATCATCCTCACGCAGGAGGGAAACATAAACATCCCCAAAACAATAACACCTAATGTACAAGAGCCCTCGGCCTGTCACCCTGCCAGATCACATAACAACTCTCCTATTCCTCAAGACATCTACAACATGGTATGAAATCATTAGCTAAACATACGTATATAAGGTAATGCATAAGCGCACACACAAATCATGAAAGATAAACACATAGTCATGCTGTCACCTATTTACCCATTTTATCATCTTATATAATAGTCATTCACTCAAATCGTATATATACAGATAGATGAACCTATGTGACACGAGGAAAGTATCATCTTAGCCTCCGGGCCTGCTAGCCAGCTGTAGTAGTATTAGTCACACAACCCGTGTACCCTATGGGAGTGCATTACGCCCTTTTTGTATAGCCAGTCTGGCCTGACGTCAGAGAACCTCCCAGACTCCACGGCGAGATGAAAGGGAAATGTTATCACAGCCACACATACGGGGCAATCAATAAAATATAGGTTGGTAATAATCGACATCACATGCTATCATATCAAGCATCTAATACACACACCACTCATGCAAACACCCAATATAAGGATGATAGCTAAGTAAGTCCTACGTACTTACGTCAACCTCGTACAATCACAACCACAATCAACCTCCAATCCTGAGAGGGACACTGCCTAATAACAAGGCATAAAGAGATATCAATACTCCTATCAATCAAAAAGGTCACACCTAGACCCAAGGGATCCATAAGGATCATACTCAATCTATAAGCCTCACATCGAACTAAACCTCAATATCTCAACATAACTCACAATTCCTCAAATCCAAGGTAGTATCTAATCAACATTCCTCAATCTCAATTCTAATCCTAATTTAATTAATTAACCTTTAATTAATTAATTAAAAATTTTCAGAATAACGTTTTGCCCGCAAACAATTTCTAAACCCACCTGTCATCAAATTTCATCAAACAAACAACCCATCATCACCAAAATAATATAACGACCATAATGGAATTTATAATTATCCATTTTGACAAGTCTAAAGTCAATTTAGGCCAAATCGCAGTACGGAAAATGAATAAATTGATAACTTATTCGTTACTAACCCGATTTTACGATCTGAAAGAAGATTCGGAATCACAACGACGCAGGCTACGCCTGGACAACATCAAATTCACCAGAATTTGAGCGACAGAACCATCCTGGTGACATATATGCTCGACCAGATCTCTATATAGTCGGAAATGCAGAAACTCGGTACCGATATGAAGAGAATGAAGAGAGGAATCCAGAAACTCAAACGAATTTGAAATCGGATTAGAAACGGAGAGTAGATCTGATTTTGAAGGAGGAGAGAAATCAGAGCTTTTACGAGGAAACGTGAAAGGTAATGAATTAATAAAGGATTTTCCGCTATTTATAGTGAAGACGATAATTATCCTTTAGCAAAGTCGATAATTATCCTTTAATCGATCCAAAGGCGGGTCGAACCCCCTTCTCCAAAATTCTCGAGATTGGAATAATAAATCTGGAATATTGTATGGATAATTATTCCACAATTGCCTCGGAAAGCGTGTATTCCTAAGCCGTCTTTTTTAGCCGTTTTGCCACTCCATGTTATTTCATATCTAGGACATATCCGATGTCCTGGTCATATCTCTCAACTGCATTTTTATTAATTGGATCTCCCAAATGCTCCCAATAACACCAGAGGGTAAAAATAATTACCCGAGGGAAAAGTGAAAATTTTCCCAAACGTCCAAAATTACGCCAGGAACATAACGGTGGGACTCATACTCATCACTTGCGAAACCTTCGCGAGTTATATGTCAATTACTATAAACGATTAATTTAATCAACATTAATTAGAATTCGGAAATCCTAGCTATTACATCACACACCCCTTAAAAAAAGTTTCATCCCGAAACTTGAACAATTCCCAAATCCTCTCGGACCCATACGCTGAGGTATAAACACTGTCTCTATCGGAGGTATCACATCTCCGTTCAATGGTATCAACCTATAACATTCTATAACCTCAAAAAATAGCATGGAGGAATCACCAACTCCAACAACAAGATCATAACGCTATCCCTAAACATAGAGGTATAACATCTCCAACAGTCTAATCCTATCCCAAAGGTATAGAGGTAAAACATCTCTGGCAACTATATCCTTAATCACACCGTGGAGGAAAAATATCTCCAAAAACTATTATCACTATAACAGTATGAAGGAAATACACATCCAACTGGCTCACATCACAAGGGCATGGAGGAAAAACATCTCTAGCTACCAACTCATCATCAAGAAGGAAACACATCTCCAAAACACAAATGACCGTATGGAGGACTCCAATAATATCTATACCTAAATCCCAAACATGGAGGTAATATCATCTCCAACTAACCTAATCTCATTCTACAACATGAAGGTAGAACCATCTCCAGCTGACCTATATACGATGTATGGAGGTAGAACTTCTCTAATGGTAAAATCATCGCTCAAGGGTTTGGAGGTAAAACTTCTCCAGCCATAACATAATTCGCCCTAACATAACAAGATCCACTAGGATCACAAATAATCTAGCACGGAAGAGAACATCACATATCACATAATCACATCATCATATATCTCATTATATACAACCATGGCTTGCTAAACAAGTCTACGGTCCAGCCTTCTCTGCATAAACTCGGATTAGTTCCTATGGATACTTTCCTCAATCACCCATGTGGCCTCGTCTTGGCCACTATACTCTCATCATCAGAATGTTCTTCAAGTATAAATGTCTTATACCTCATTCTAAGACTGCAATAGGATATTCAGCAAACATGTGGTCTGCCTCGACCACTAAATCAGCATGACTCACAGTGCGTCTCGGGTCTGGTATATACTCCCTTAGCTGAGACACGTGAACAACAAGGTTAATACCCTCTAACCTTGGAGGCAAAACTACTATGTATGCTGCCCTCCCAACTCTGTCCAGTATCTAGAAAGGACCAACATATCGGGGACTCAACTTTCCCCCTTATGCCAAAATGTCTGACGCCTCGCGTCAGAGATACCCTCAGCCAGACATGATCTCCTATTCTGAACTCTAGAGAGCAGGCGCCTCTTGTCTACATACGACTTTTGGCGACTTTGTGCCGCTAGCATCCTCTTCCTAAACAGTGCTACACGAGCCATATCATCCTAAATCTTCTCTGGTGCTATCCCACTGGTACTGCTAGGCTCATCCCAACATAAAAGGTGTACGACATCTACGCCCATACAGTGCCTCATAAGGGGCCATCCCAATAGATGCATGCTAGCTGTTGTTGTATGAGAACTCAACCAATGGGAGGTAATCTGACCATCCTTGTCCCCAATCCAACACCAACTCGCAACATATCCTCAAGGGTTTGGATGGTCCTCTTTGACTGACTATGGGTATGGGGTTGAAACGCAGTCGTGAAGTGTAGACTTGTCCCCAAAGCAGTCTGAATCTGCTGCCAAAATCACGAGGTAAATCGCCCGTCTCGATCAAAGACAATCGTCCTCGGTATACCATGGAGTCTCACTATTTGTCTAGTGTACTCCTCAGCTAATCTTCTCACTGGCCACGTCTCTCGGATTGGAATAAAATGTGCAGTCTTCATCAGTTTATTAACAACAACCCAGATAGCATCAACACTCCTACTGGACCTCAATCTGGTCACAAAATCCATGGAGACATCCTCATAAGGGTCGGGTAGGTCCCCAACCTTTGTTAGATCTCGCCCAACAAATCTGGTAGAACCTCTAGAGTGTATAGCTGGGCATCCTCATCAGGAAACTGGATGTCCAACCCTAGCCAAGCTGGATCCCTCTGAAGCTAAGGCCGAACTATCAGTCTCGCAATCGCCTTCTCTCGAGGCGTCTTTCTACTCAAGGCGTCGGCATCAATGCTCGCCTTCCCTGGATGATACAGAATCTCAAGGTCAACATCCTAGGTTAGCTCAAACCATCTATGCTGGTAGTTATTCAATTCTCGCTGCGGAAAACTATACTTCAGACTGTTATGGTCTGTGAAGATCTGGGATATAACGCAATACATGTAATGTCTCTAGATCTTCAAAACATGAACTACCGCTGCTAACTCTAGATCAAGAGTCGGGTAGTTCTCCTCATATGTTTTCAACTGTCGAGACGCATATGCAATAACTTTGCTCCTCTACATCAACACACAACCAAGATTGAAATATCATCATACTACATGAAACCACCAGTGCCCTATGGCTGTGCTAACATAGGAGTAAAAGTCCATCTTCCTTCCATTCCTCAATCGATGAGAACACGGCTCGGACTATACAAATCAAATAGTCTTCTCAACATATTGATACATGCTCGGGCTATCATATAAACTCCTCCACAGACATCGATAATATATGGTTACTCCGAAAAGGCTACTTCAGAAAGTTACGAACTTCATCGACATTCGTCGGTATTGTTCCAACTACAACAATTATAATCCTTCTTGAATTAATCTAGATTCCTTCAACAGGTCACACGATCTCAAAAGGTCAGGTCACATATTCAAACTCTTACTTACCATACAAATCTTAATCTTACAAGACTCATAAAATATTCTCCGATGTTCTGCGTGTCCCTCTCAACTCTGAGAGTACGCTAGGGTATCACCTACAAAAACTCACTACAGCGGATCCATTAAGTCAATAAAACTTCGTTCCTCACCATATATGTAGCGGCATTTTCGTGAGCCCGAATGACATCACTACAACTCGTAGTGGCCATACCGAGTCCGAAATGCCGTTTTGGGCACATCATATTCGTTCATTCTCATCTGGTGATATCCAGGTCTCCACTCTTATTTGGAAAACTCAGAAGTTCCTTGCAATAAATCTATCAATTCATCCATGTGGGGTAATGAACACTCTTTCTTAATAATCATCTTACTTACTCTCGAAAATTCGCGCACATCCACAACATTCCTTCTTCCATTCGAAAATATGGATATGTTCAAAATCATTCAGATGATCCAGCTCTAACTTGATGCCGGAATCCACAAGTCCTCGTATTACCAAGACTTTCGTATTCCTCATTACATACATCATAAGGCCTCATAGGCTCACACAATCAGCCTCGTTGCTGATAACAATACACATCTTTCAAGATCTCTATCACAAGAAAGGTCACAATCTAATCCATCATAACAACGGTCAATATGATCCATCTATCATAGTTTAAACTACACATATAACGATCTACTTGATCCACTACTTCCTCGCGTTCAAAGACATAACAAAGAAGTCTACAAGAGAAAATCACAACTCCCGTTATAACTAGGCTAACACACATCTCGTGGGTACCTTTGACCCAAAAACAACTGAGTAACCCTAAGTAAAGGGTACTTCCTATATCACATCTAAACCCATGTTCAACACATACATAAAAAGAGGGTATAACACCAGCACCAAAAGAACTCAAAAAGGTAAACCATTACCAAGAATGGTACCAGAAAACAACTAACGTTAACAACTCCACTACACCTCACCGCTCATAACTCGTGTCTACGCTCTTCCGGTATCACTGATGTCATCTTCATGAACTATGCCTCTACTCCATCTACACCGGAAAGAGAAGAGTCCAACTGAGAAGGAACACTACCTTGCTGACAAAAGGGAGCCAAATGACCTAGTTCACCACAGTTGAAATATGGTCGTCCCGTCTTCACAACCTTTGGGGCTAAAGGGAAACTCGATCTTCTTCGTTCAGCCTTAGTAACCTTAGCATAGGAGGAAACTTGCTGATGCGGTATCTTGTTTTCTCTACAGAAAATCGATCGATGTCCGATCTTACCACAGGGAAAACACGTCACTAAAGGTCTCTTACACTTCGGTCGTAGGTGTCCAGTCTCCCCACAGTTGAAACAAGATCTCATCCCACTAGAAGTCCATGTGGACAAGGGATCACTCGAACGTCCATGTGAAAGAATCTGTCTAACACTTGAACGATCTGCTTCATCACTTACTAGTTCAGTTCGTTGTTCCTTCTTTGATCCGGAAGTTTCAGTAGATCCCACTGATGTTGGTAAACCCAAGATAGGTCTATCTGCTCTTGCAGCTTCTTGCACTTGGCGTGTATATTCTCGAAACTAGGGTCCACTCATCGAGATGTAATCAGTCTCCTCAGGCTCATTCTCTGCTATAGGCGAAACAACAACGGAAACTGGTCCCTGACCTATCACTACTGGAGGAAGAGGTGATCTACCTCTACCCCGTCCTTATACGAATGTTACTCTAGTCTGAGCCATCTAAGGGGTATACACACCTAACTTATAAGGCTACATATATGCCATATGTATATATATATATAACACATCCACATAGAATCCATAATACATATATATATACATATCTATACTGCTGAAATCCACGACAATGGTGGGGACTTCTCGTACAGTCTATCCCAAAACAACAACTTTTAAAACCAAAATCTTTTGAAAACGTCAGACCCCTTTCGGGTTCTGTTTACTTTATCCATCCGACCTCATTGCAAGTAGAAAGTGTCATTGTTGTCAACCTAAGGCTCTGATACCAACTCTGTAACACCCCAAATCCGCGGGACTCTGGATGCCACATTAGGCTAGGATCTAATAGTGGATCATGACTCTAGCCTGACAACAAGTTCACTGGTCCTTACAACATGACACTAACAAATATAAAATAAATACATAAAACTATAGAAAATTGTACATCCAAAAGTATACAATATCATATCCGAGAATAAAACATCATCCTCACGTAGGAGGGAAACATAAACATCCCCAAAACCATAACCACCTAATGTACGAGAGCCCTCGGCCTATCACCCTGCCAGATCACTCAGCAACTCTCCTATACTGCAAGGCATCTGCAACATCGTATGAAACCATTAGCTAACCATACGTATATAAGGTAATGCATAAGCACACACACAAGTCATGAAAGACAAACCATAGTCATTATGTCACACATTAATTCATTTTATCATCTTATATAATAGTCATTCACTCAAATCGAATATATATAGATAAATGAAACTATGTGACACGAGGAACGTATCATTCTCGCCTCTGGGCCTGCTAGCCAGTTGTAGTAGTATTGGTCACACAACCCGTGTACCCTATGGGAGTGGATTGCGCCCTTCTTGTAAAGTCAGTCTAGCCTGACATCAAAGAACCTCCCAGAGTCCACGGCGGGATGAAAGAGAAAGGTTATCACAGCCACACATACGGGGCGATAAATAAAACATATGTCGGTGATAATCGACATCACATGCTATCATATCAAGCATATAACACACACCCACCACACATACAATCACCTAATATAAGGATGGTAGCTAAGTAAGTCATACGGACTTACCTCAACCTCGTACAATCACAACCACGATCAACTTCCAATCCTGAGAGGGACACTGCCTAATAACAAGGCATAAAGTGATATCAATACTCCTATCAATCAAAAATGTCACACCTAGACCCAAGGGATCCATAAGGATCATACTCAATCTGTAAGTCTCACAACTAACTAAACCTCAATATCTCAACATAACTCACAATTCCTCAAATCTCAAGGTAGTATCTAATCAACATTTCTCAATCTCAATTCTAATCCTAATTTAATTAATTAACCTTTAATTAATTAATTAAATTTCGCTAGAATAACGTTTTGCCCGCAAACAATTTCTAAACCCACTTGTCATCAGATTTCATCAAACAAACAACCTATAATCACCGAAATAATATAACGACCATAATGAAATATCTATTATCCATTTTGACAAGCCTAAAGTCAATTAGGCCAAATCGCAGAACGGAAAACGAATAAATTGATAACTTATTCGTTACTAACCCGATTGATGATCTGAAAGAAGAGTCGGAATCACAACGACGCAAGCTACAGATGGACAACATCAAATTCACCGGAATCTGAGCGACGGAACCATCCTGGTGACATATATGCTCGACCAGCTCTCTATATATTTGGAAATACAGAAAATCGGTACCGATATGAAGATAATGAAGAGAGGAATCCAGAAACTCAAACGGAATTGAAATCGGATTAGAAACGGAGAGTAGATCTGAGTTTGAAGATTGAGAGAAATTAGAGCTTTTACGAGGAAACGTGAAAGGAAATGAATTGATAAAGGATTTTCCGCTATTTATAGTGAAGACGATAATTATCCTTTAGCGAAGTCGATAATTATCCTTTAACCGTTCCAAAGGCGGGTTGGACCCCCTTCTCCAAACTTCTTGAGATTGGAATAATAAAGATGGAATATTGTAGGGATAATTATTCCACAATTGCCTCGGAAAGCGTGTATTCTTAAGCCGTCTTTCTTAGCCGTTAAGAAACGAAATAACGACTATTTTGTCCGTTTTTCCACTCCATGGTATTTCATACCTAGGACATATTCGATGTCCTGATCATTTCTCTCAACTGCATTTTTATAAATTGGAGCTCCCAAATGCTCCAAATAACACCAGAGGCTAAAAATAATTACCTGGGGAAAAAGTGAAAATTTCCCTAAACGTCCAAAATTACGCTAGGGACATAACTGTGGGACTCATACTCATCACTTGCGAAATCTTTGCGAGTTATATGTCTATTACTATCAACGATTAAGTTAATCCACATTATTAGAATTCGGAAATCCTAGCTATTACAATGTGTTGGAACAGTGATGGGCTTCCAACAATTTTCTGTCCAATGAGCTGTTTCAGCTGCTTCACATCTTTTATTGGACCCGGGCTGTTTTTTACACTTTCTTGGTACATTCCACAAGGAAACGTGTTGTCATCTTCTGCAAGGAGCCTGCTGTCATCTTCTACTCTTCTTTGCTGCTTTCACGTGTTCCTCTCTGTATCTCCAGTTTCACGTGTCACTCTCTCTGTATCTCCGGGTTACCGCTTTTATGATGGTCATATTTGGCTTCTCCGTCTCTCCCGTCCCGAGATTGCTATTCGTACCACATACTTCATGTTATTCATACCACTACTACGCGTAAGAGATGCGTAAGCGTAGGAATAATGATAATTCTGGTTTATAAGATAATCTTTGACCTTATAAAATTCGACTTATTATTTATATTATTCTATTTCTATCTAGTTTAAAAAAAGATTTAAGTTATGAAATCAACGACGTGTATGCAACACGTAGTCGTGGAGCTTCAAAAGCAAAAAACAACTACGACTACGAGTCCCGTACGCGTAGTTTTTAAAATTTGAACTTTTCTTAATAGTTACGCAGAAACAGACTATGGCTTCGCAAAGTGTAAGCGTAGTACTTTTCCGTACGAGAAAAATCAACTACGCGTACGCAAATGTGTAGCCGTAGCAAGCTTTGTCTACCAAAGGCGTATGCGCAATGCTCTTCCTCACTACGCAACCAAAATCCGTTTTCCCTCTTGCCGGTGACGACGACGATTCTTGCACTCATCGAAGACAGGTCACCACCAGACGACCACAACAACACAACCAACGACGATTGTTAGTATCCGAGGGAGAGATGGTGGTTTAGTCCGGTCGAGTAGCTACTCCGGCAACAACGGAAGGGATTCCTCCGACAACGTCTCCGGTGAAACGGAGGATGAGCGATTTCCGATCTTGACGGAGGGCGAGGACGAGGTGCACGTGGAGGGCGCTTAGGTGGAGGCGTATTCCGAGGATGTGCGACATCTCGCGCTTTCTCTGATGTCGGGGTACGAGTTTATATTATTTATTGTATTTTAAAATATTTTTGTAAAACTAGTAAATTATTATTTGATAAGTAGGGAATGAGTCGATAATCTGTTGATAATTATAAAATTAGTGGAAAATAATGAAAGTAGTCGATAACTATTGAATTAGTAAATAATTAGTCGATAAGTAATGAAATTAGTCGATAATTAGTGAATTAGTAGATAAGTATCCGATAATTAGTCGATAAATAATGTATTGGTTGATAACTAGTTGATAATTATTGAATTAGTAGATAATTAGTCGAAAATTAATGAAATTAGTTAAGTAATTAGTGAATTAGTCGATAATTAGTCGTTAATTAGTGTATTAGTAGATAATAAATTGGTAACTAGTCAAAAATTAATGAAATTAATAGATAATTAATGAATTTAGTAGATAATTAGTCAATAATTAGCCGATAATCAATGATATTACTCGACAATTAATGAAATTAGTCGACAATTAGTCGATATTTAATGAAATTAGTCGATAATTAGTGATAATTAATGAAATTACTCGATAATTAATGAATGAGCGATTTTATTCGGTCAGTCAAAAAAATACAAACGAGTCAAGGGAATCGAATTTCGAGTACGAGGCGCATCCAGAGTATGCCTCTGGGGCACATCCAGAGTGTGCCTCCGGGGCACATCCAGAATCCGCCCCAGAGGCACACTCTGGATGCGCCCCAGAGGCGTATTCTGGATGCGCCCCAGAGGGACATCCATAATACACCCGTGTTGCCTCTCGTGTCTAATCGAATAACAACCCCGTTATAAGTTATATTAAAATGAGATAATGTAAAACTTCGACTAACCTCTACAAAGTGTGTTGTCTAAGACAAAGTTATCGTACGGATCACCGTAGGCGGGCCTTGATTAGGTGTGCTAGCTATCATAGGAAGGAATGTTGACGCACTATTATCAATGATAACTAGGGCTATCTTATAGTATGTGTCTGCAGCACACCCAATCAAAGGCAACTCCATCCAATATCTACTTGGGCACGGAGCATTTTTAGTCTAGTTAACATTCTTAAGCTCGTTTATAAATGTGGTGAATACGGTGCACTGCATAGATTCACATGTATAATCATGTTATATATATGTTATCATAATTTTATTAAATTTTATAAAATTAAATACTCACCTTTGAATATATTGTTCTTCTCAAATTCAACTCCATAAGTATATTTTTCCTTATTACTAAGAAATCTTCATTTGGAAAGCCCTAAACCAAAGCAATAGATTTGTATCTGCAATTATCTTCACCTAACACATTCATGGCTCTATTCACATATGGTTCCATGAATTTTCGGAATTCCCCTTCTTTCCAAGGATATTTTCCATCATCATGTGTAACCTCAGGTGTAGCATCTACATCAGTTGGTTCCTTTCCTTTACGACGTAGCTGACTAGATGGAGCGGAGAAAAAATTCAAGAAAATCGAGATAAAAGATAAAGAACACGGTAAACAATAGAATGAATAATGAGCTAATAGGGATAAATATGTAATGCATAAAAACAAGAGTAAAGAAAACTAACTCTCCAGGTGTAGCCTCTGTATTCTTTACTTTTTTTCCCCTTTGAACCTCGGGGACAGCCAGGGCTACGTCTAGGTGTAGCCTCTCCGTCATCCGGATCCACCACTCTCTCGGAACGGGGACGTCCAAGACCACGCCTTGTCGAATGCTCAAACGAACTTTACTCTCTTCTTTTTCATCTTCTCCATCTCATCAGGGGTGAGTGTGTTAGAGTCCATTCTTTCTTTGAATCTATTCAACGACACTAGGCTCGGATTGATGGGATCACCACCACCACCACCACCACCACCATCATCATCATCATCATCATCCATGTCACCATTGAGAAATATAATTGGAATCCAATAAACTTGCTTCCAAAATAGGTGGATCTAATTCAATATTATAGCTCTCCTTGCCCGGATTGCTATGGTAAAGTCATGCACACATGGCACTTCATGAGCTTTCCTCCAATAACTATCTCGACATACAATATCATCTCTTGTCCTCCTATATTTGGTGAAGTTATCCCACAAGAGCGTGAAACACTCATTTGTGACATAGTCTTGAAGCAAGTCAAACATTGGTATAGGCACCTTCCGAGGAATCCTCACCCGTGACATCTCTAACGAAACTTGTTTGAGTAATTTGAGTAATTTCTTTTGCCATACATTCATCTCCCCTCTTTTCTTCTTTGAATCTGTACTTTTGAATTTGGAACCCAGTTATCCTTCACCCCGTGAGTCTCTTCTTCTTAATCGTCTATCTTATGTGATTATACTCCTCGCTTGATTTTTTTATTGTAGAGATTGTTGTAACTTGGTATGTACACCAATTGTTTGATAAAATGCCAAGTTGATTCATTATTTTTTTTGTTGTTGTGTTAATTCATAGTTCATCCAAGAAATAATAGCAGATGAAGTTGTGAGTGAAGATTGTGGACTTCATTAACTGAATGCCCGGGAATTCAGATGAATTAGTTCTCGGGATGTTGCTTGGTGCATGCCATAAAAGTTGTTGTTGGAGATTGCACATTCAGACTCTCAAAACTTACATTGTTTGATCGAAGGTGTTTGTCAAAATGAAGGTTGAGATGATGTTGTATAATTGAGAATGTTACTGAAGCAAAAGGGATAGTTAAGATGCCGGGTTGTAGTTGGATAAAATTGAGAATCAACTCTATGAATTTCATGTTGGTGATGACTTGAATCTTTAGTTATTCAGAACTATGTAGCCTATTTAGTTTGTGAAGCAAAGAGTTGATGGAGGAGTACATACCAGATGACAATAGATTATAACATATATAGCATGTTCCATTGTTGCCGGTTTTGTGATTTTGAGTATCAAGGATTATATTTGTATAGTTTGAAGGTGATAAAAGACTAAAAGAGTTTGTAATTACTTTAGTTTTTTTTCTTCTTCTGTTTTCTTGCTGAATTATCTTGCTAAACTTTTAACGGTCTCAATTATTTTGCACGGTCTCAATTATTTTGTTAAACTCTTGTTGAATTAATGTCCAACTTTTAACGGACTCAATTTGAGATGATGTTAAGATATTAATGTCCATTTTTTATTGAGACGTTAACTTTATTTTGGATTTCACGTAAAATATATAGAGTCGCAACGGGTTAGGTTAAACTCGACGCTCGGCCCTTTTATCGGGCGCAAAGAAAATCTTTCAACTGGGCGCAGCCAGAGTGTGCTTCTGGGGCACATCCTGAATCCGCCCCAGAGGCGCATTCTGGATGCGCCCCAGATGCATACTCTGGCTGCGCCCCAGAGGCGCACTATGGAGGCGCCCCAAATGCAGAATTCGCCCGTGTTGTCTTCTTTGTCTGATCGAATAGCAACCCCGTTAATGAAATTACTCGATAATTAATAAAATTAGTAGATAATTAGACAATAATTAGCCTATAACTAATGAAATTACTCGACAATTGGTCGATAATTAATGAAACTTGTTGATGATTAGTAAATAATTATCGAAATTATGCAAATTATATAGGTTGTCGGGACTAGTACACGAGGATGGGCCGCTACAGTTTTGAACCCTAAGCTTCAGCAGATAAAGATGGAATTAGCGCATCCCGAGGACGTGGAGGAGGAGGACATTGGGTGAGACGCCGAGGGGGGTGGAGGGCAGAGCCTCAAGAGAAGGAGGGAAGACGGGAGGTTGAGGAGCATGCAGATGAGCGCATAGACATGCTGTTTGGTTCATTAGATATTTCTGGCAGGTAGATCCTACCGGAGGCGGACGTCGATGCTTATGTGATGGAGCTGCATGATTCTATAGACCGTCGTTCTCCTGCCCCCGCTCACTACGAGAGCTTTGCCTCCGGGACTAGGAGAGTCGTCGGTCAGTCTACACAAGGGGGTGGACCGCCTCCTTCCCCGCCTCCACCTACGCCTCCGCATCAGGCTGTAGATGATGACGATGGGTATCCTAGAGGTCCCGCTATACGGGACTTACTCGTTAGTTACGAGACCCACATCACTCATGACATATGGTCGGTTAGGTACAGATTTATATTTTAATTGGTATGTTATTTTTCGTTAAATTCGAATGCGTTACTGACGTTTAAATGATATTTTCATAATAGGAGAGATTTGTCTTGCGAGTCTATCGCCTACGAGTGATAGTCACTAGCTTGCATAGCCTTCCTGATCGATTTGTAGGCTCGCAGTGGATGACACTTGTCCGAGAGAGTGGATTGCACGGCCTCCTAGACATGTAGTGGGGGGGGGGGGGGTGGACCATGCTCTCGCATCTGCCTTTGCGGAGTGGTGGTATCTAGAGACCTCCGGATTTCACTTCCCATGGTGACATATCTCGATCACCCTCCATGAAGTCTATGACATTTCAGGACTTCGCATCGACGAGGATGAGGTCGTGGGCATCCAAGATGACACACTCTTCACCTCCATGTTCGGCTTCCCGTCGTTGGAGGTGAAGGCCGCCGTGAAGGCGGGTGGGTGGCCGACATCGCATCTCTTCTCTACGTTAAGGACTATTGCAGAGTCCGTAGAGGCGAGGCAGAAGGACATCGCCACCGGATTCTTGGCTGTTCTTGTTGGCTCCACCCTGTTCATTGACAAGACCACGAACTAGGTGAAGTCTCATCTACTGAGAATTTGTCGTGACCCCACCACGATGGTGTCTTGTGCTTGAGGGACAACGACATTGGCATATCTCTACCGACATCTTTGCGAGTCCTCCAGGAGGGAGGTTCATACCTTAGCTGGCTGTTCCCTTCTTTTGAAGGTATGCAATCAATTACACTTTCTTTGTTTTCAATCTTTTAATGAATGAATTAATATGAAATCTTTATTTTGTTGTGTAGTCATGGATTCACGCTTATTTCCCCCACTTTACACCTAGAGGGAATCATGACCCTCTTAGACAGAGAGATGCGCGACATGCATCGAGGTCGGAGAGGGCTCCTACAAGGCAACAGGAGAGATCGGCCTATTTGGGATTTAGGGCCCAACTGTCGATGTGTAGGATGGATGAAGCACTAATAACGCATGTTTAAACTTTTAATTACTTTTGTTTAATGATAAACAACGACATTTGCTTGTGAAATGACTTTGTAAGTTTGTCGTTGGTCACGTGGATGCCGTGAGGTTCTCTAGACGGCTTCTAGACTGGACAGATGCGCCTATCCCGCTACTTGAGGTGATATGCTTCTATTGGTAGGATGAGCCATATCACCCCCAGTTTCAGCTACGCTAGTTTGGGCGTGTCGAGGTCGTCCCTCCATAGCTTCATACAATTCCTCCAAGATGGATCATCCCCCCTTCGTGATGAATAGGCCGGTGAGGATAGGGAAGTATGAGGTATTGTTTACTCCAGAGGTGTGGCATCTAGGGGCGACGCGAGACCAACATATATACGACATATATAGTCATCCAACGGTGGTCGACCCATGGCAGATGGATGAGTACTTTCTAGACTGGTTCTTACCGCATACTCATCTATACCTGCGCCCACCTCTACATGGTCCAGATGCACCTGCACCTGTCGTACTTCTAAAATGGGTATGACCTTCACTATTGTAATACATTTGTTACTTTTAAGTTGTTATTTAGGAATAAGTTGAGTAATTAAAGCTTTTTTGTTCTACAGCGTGCACAAATAGTATTAGGTATCGCACGAGAGGCTCTGACTCGTGGTCCTCCGTTCGATGCCGATGTTCTTCACCGTCTTGTTGATGTCCTAGGAGGTGACGAGGAACTAGAGGCGCCACCTCCTGTTAGGGCATCTCAGCGACAAGATTAGATAGTTATTTATGTTTTATGATTATGTATGAACATGTTTTATGATTATGTATGAACATTATGTTTCTTATAATTTCAAATCCTTATTTCATAACCACAATCCTCATTTCATTAAAAAAAACAAGTAATTACACTTTCATGACCACAATTCTCATTACATAAAAAAAATAATTGCACGTTCAAACATGATAGACATCAAACTAATGACGAGTCTTCCCTCTGAAGCAACCTTTTGTATCTCGCGATTCTTTGGTCTTTGTTCGCTCCAAAAGGTGTGTGCAAGCTTTAGTATTTATAACCTAAAAGTATGCTTGAACAATATGCGAACCCGCAATGTACATATCAATTGTAATAAAAGCAAGAATTTCAGGGGTCGATCACACGGACTATGATGAAACAAAGATCGGTAATCAGGTTGTCAAATAACCACAAATAACAAATTAAAGCAATCAAAGATGATATAAAAGTCAAATAAAGGGAATGCGGATTCTAGAGATTAAAGAATCCAGTTGTGGTTCCGAATCAAGATCTCAAAGATAACATGAAAAAAGCTGAGGTTTGCAAAGGGAAGGTGTTTCTAAGGTGGGAATAGATTACCGGGTTGTAACACCCCAAATCCACGGGACTTGGAGTGTCACATTGGGCTAGGATCTCACAATGGATGCTAACCCTAGTCTGACAACAAGTTCACTGGAGCTTACAACAAGGCACATGTAGATTAAAACCAAATACATAAAAGTTGTATATGATACATCAAAAGAGTTTACAAACTCAGAGCCGAGTACAAAACATCAAACCACAACATCTGATACAAAAGATACCATATCCCGCGCATCCTAATTTACAAAAGTCCTCGGCTGGCCACACCATCTGTCTCACCCTGCAGTCTTCTTAACCTGCAAATCATCTACAACACGGTATGAAACCATTAGCCACATCAATGAAAATCATGAAGGTAATAGCACAACCACACATCAACATCTCATACATGCAATGCCACACACATTCATTTATTATCTTTCATTGCGTTATTCCATTACTAATTCAACTTCTTTTGTAACACGAGGAACCTAAAGAACCTCGTCCCTTTCCCCGTTAACACAGAGGTTTGTATTGGGGGTGATCGTCACTCGTCCACCCCTGTGTTACTAGCTTCCAGGCACCTCCTCCTAACCAGCAGGCGGAGACCGGTGGTTACCGCCCGTTATAATACACTTGGGCCAAATAAATGTAATAAATGGTCATCCTAGTCCGGTTTAGGTTATAAATGCACAATCATATGAACACACACAACCATCACAATCATACAATCCACAATTGTACGCAAAGTAAGTCCTATGGACTTACCTGATATACTCGTAACCTGTACCACATCACAACTAACTCGATTGACGATTTGAAAGAAGATTCGGAATCACAACGACGCAGGCTACGCATGTACAACATCAAATTCACCGAAATTTGAGCGACGGAATTGTCCTGGTGACATATATGCTCGACCAGGTCTTCATCTGCTCGGAAATGCAGAAACTTGGTACCGATATGAAGAGAATGAAGAGAGGAATCCAGAAACTCAAACGGAATTGAAATCGGATTAGAAATGGAGAGTTGATAGGTGATGGAATCACTATCATTTAGGATAGTTTTTAGAGTCTTTTTATTGCATTTGTGTTGGTTTATGCTACTAACTCCTTGGTCTAGAAGAAGAAGACTAAAAGAAGCTAAGGAAGGAGTTATAAGCACTTAGGAGTGAAGATCGTTCACGAAGCAAAGCTTCTGTTGCCTCACAGCCCCAGCGGAGCCTCGTCACCGCCCCTGCGGGTGACTCTTTACACCGGAGCGGCCCCTGCGCCTTCGCCAGCGCCAGCCATGAAGTGTGTCACCGCCCCTGCGCCACTCCTTGGCGCCCCTGCGGTGACCTACCCTGAAGAGACGAAGACCAGCTCCCCTGCGCCTCCCACTGCGCCCCTGCTTGCGCCTCAACCTGGGGCTGGAAGGCGAAGAGGCTGTGTCACCGCCCCTTCATCGACATAGGGACGCCTTGTTCGCTCCCGAGTGTGTGTGCAAATAAGCTTTAAATTTATAAAACTAGAATCAAGCAAGCGAACCCGCAGTGTACGGATCGATATAGTTAAGCAAGAATTCCAGAGTATCGAACACAGGGATTTGGGGGGAACAAATTCAATTGCAGGTTATCAAGCAAATAAATGTAAGAGCTTTGCTAATTATTGGGAAAACAACAATCCTAAAGATCCAAGTATCCAGCTGTGGCAATCGATTCAAGATATACTAATGATATAAGGACAGAGTTTAGGTATGCAAAGGTATGCTAATGTAAGGTAATCGTACGGTGAAGTTCCAAAAACCTTATATAACTCACCAACAAGAAACTCTCTATACAGGTTGTTGAGGCTTCAATATAGAAAGGTTCTAAAGGTAAGGATTAATGTCAAATACCCAAACTTGTAATCCAAGGATCAAGACTAACTAAACCGATTACGGTTGTAACACTCACAATCGAGGTAGAGGTTGTTGAGGCTTCACTACCACCTAGAAAAGGCAAGCCTAAACTAAGTTAAAGCAAATCTTTAACTTTGGATTAAAGTAAAAGCAGGTTTGTAAACTTAAAGGAAATTACGGGTAGTTCTTGAGAATCCACGGCCGTGGACTTCAAGAACAGGCCGTAATTTAGGGTTCGTCGGCGATTCTCTCTAACTCTCAGGGTCCAATCTGTTTACGATCGATCTATCATCATCTAAGCCACAACTATCAACCCTTCACCTTAGAATTGTTAAGGGTTTTTAGCCAACAATCATCATTATGATATCAAATTCAAAGATTAAAAGATTGAAAGGTGAAAACTTTCGGAAACTTCCAATAAACTTCAAACTAATCTCAATGTCACAATCAATGACGAATATCGTCAATAGATTCAGAATAGAACGAACAAACACAATCTTAGGAAAGAAGGAAGAACGGGATGTCAATCCGTCTTCTAAATCAAACCTAAACAAGAAGAGAAATCTTCTTGCGAATAACCTTCCGAATCTTCGATCTTCCGTCAGTCCGGAAATCTCAATCACAATCTCCTCCAAAGTGCGAGATTAGGGCAACTCCAAGAATGAGCGCAAAAATACCTCCTTTGCAAAATCCCCAAGATCTCTAAGTCGCCGCTGCTAAGCAATGCGTAAGCGTAAGCCTAAAGCGAGGTGACGGAATCTCTCTTTGTCCGTCCTTTTATAGTGTTTGCTGAAGTAGCGGCCCGGCCCAATCTTTTAAAAGATCGTGGCTTGAAGTGTGGCGAAAAAGATTGCCAAGATCACGGTTGTGGAGGAGGTTCCACGGTCGTAATTTAGAGCGTGGGAATAAATACGGTTTGAACATATGATTCCACGACCGTAGAAGCCTCTGGAATGAATCACGCTTCCTTGGCCATGGTTCCACGGCCGTGGAACTGAACGTGGAAGGTAATACGGCCGTATTTTAGAGCGTGGTTTAGGGCAAGAACGTGATTCTTCCCTAGCCTCGTGCATTCCTCAAGTTAGCTCTCTTTTGGCTCCTAAGAATGCCCTCAACCCATGGACATGTCAAGCAATTCCATCCTTTCTCGATTCCGATCGAAAATTGGCTCTCAATCACCTATAATCAACATAAAGCTTGTGTAGACATCCATATCGATAATATAAGCAAACTAGCTCAAAAATGCAACAATGCTCAATCAAAGACTATCAATATGGATCAAATGCACTTAGAAAACGTTCCTAAAATATCACAATATTTCATGCTAACAAATAACCCCATACTTAACACTTGCTTGTCCCTAAGCAAGGTCTTTCAAAAGCTTTAAAACAAGAGTTAGGATGAAATATGTGTATCTTCTCAAAGCAATACTTCTTTTGGAGGAATGTGCCTTCTAGTTAATAGATCATTCTCAAATCTTGCTTCAATCGTTTATAAGACTTTCATACACTTAATCAAAGAGTAAAAAGTAAAGAAAACTCATGAATCAATCGAACTTCCCTACAAGCATCATAACCCTTAGACATTATCAAAATCAATCATAAGAAACTTCAATTTAGATCACCAAGCCATATAACATTCTTTTGATCTTAAGGACTTTCAAAGAAAAGGTCTAGAATGTGGAAAGGGAAGGAGACTTTAAGGAATGTGGTGCATGAATCCGGGAAAGTGAACAACTACTCCTTCTTCTTCTTTTGCGGTTTCCACAACGCCTTCAACTTAGAGCTTTGCTCTCTTCCTTTCATTTTTCGACTTTACTTTTGGAGTTATAGATAGAGGTGCACAAAAACCGAAGCCTAGGAGATTGGCGTTTCTCAATTTTTATGAGATGCCGCAAACCCTTAGCGCACATACCATAATCCACTAGGAATATCGCTCAATCCGACTTTGGCAAGACACAAACACCCGGCTATGTGAATGGTGCCGAGTTACTCATCATCATGATTGACTTCCCCAAACCTACAATTTCTTTCTATTCTCTTGATTGCAAATAATTGCTCTCATGGCCCTCCCACATCAAACATGCCTTTTTCATTCACTTCTCCAAATTCCCGGATAGGTAAAGGAGGTCAATATTTCAATGAGGAGTTAAATGATCAAAGAAAGAAGAAAGAAAGAATCGAATTGCCTTAATCATCTCAACAAGAAGCATAAGAACTTATAGTGTGATTTCAACATCAATTTCTCAACATGATTTAGGTAACATCCATCACATTATAAAACTTGCAAAAGAAGCATAATCAACTCATTCAAATTCTTTTCAATTCGCTATTCTCTTAAGCATAGAAATCATCTCAATTCCATAGAAGCACAAAATTTTTCAAAATTTTTCAATTTTTATGGGTTTTTCAAGTTCTTTTTCATGCAATGCAATAATGAAACATGCAACAATATAATGAACATGCAATGATAGTCTCGATAGAAGCAAACATAGTGAGTAAGAGTTATTACAAACTTTTAGTCACACCCCACCCCATACTTAGGACGAACATTGTCCCTAATGTTCAAAAGAAAGAAAGAAAAGAAAGAAAAGAAAAAGAAACTCACAAAGTGGCGGTGGAGCGGCTAAAGCAACGGTCATCAAAGCAATCACTGCGGCGGTGGTGGAGGTGAAGATGGAGGTGAAGGGGAAGATGGAGGCGAAGGGGAAGAGGGTGGTGGTGCCCTAGAGGATGAAGAAGAAGAGGGATTACCCTTCCTCTTCTTGTTCTGCTCATTCTTCTTCTCTTTGATCCTTCCCGAAACTCTCCTCACAAAGTCCATTTCTGTCAGAAATTACGGGCTGTTCTATAGGTTCCACGGCCGTGGTTCTTCCAGGAACCGTGGTTTGTCTCAGTTTCTTGCAAATCTCAGAATTCAGCACTCAATCTCAACAATCAATCAGCCTTAGTCTAATTTCTTCCAATTTCAATCAGTTCTTCCTAAAAATCTCTAACAAAAACGAACCAAATCGACAAAGATCAAGAAGAGTGGAAAAACCTATTTTTCGGATTTAAAAATCCGAATTGTGCGTTCCTTGGTGAATTTCCGCTCGATTCGTCGCTTGGATCTTGTTGGTGGTCAAATTTGCTTCAGTTTGGGAAGAAGAATCGTTAAAAACGATTAAGAAACGAGGATTTGAGAGAGGAGGCGTGAATTCGGCGTTTAGGTCGTGGAAGAGGGGTTTTGTGAGTGGTTTTTGTGAAGAACGTGGCTTATATAGTCACAGGCAAAATTTTGAAAATCACGGTCTGTCGGGGGGTTCCACGGCCGTGGTTTTGTACGGAACCGTGGTTTTGGTGATTTTTCAAAGGCTTTTGGAAATTACGGTCACTGTAGCTGTCACGGCCGTGGTTTAGGCCGTGGAACTCTCTGTAAAGCTCCAAAGTCCAAATTTCGTCACTTTTCTTCAACATTATCCTTCCTTTCCCTTTTTCCATCGTTCCTACATCCAAAAACACGAACATACCGGAAGAAATCGAGGCAAAATAAAGTGAAAACGTCTAAACTAAGATAAACTATGAATCGAAAACAAAAACAAGAATGCAATACCTTGGGTTGCCTCCCAAGAAGCGCTTTGTTTAAGGTCCGTAGCTAGACCAGTCTCGCACTTATTCGAGTGCGGTAGGCGCGAACTCTTCAACTTGGAGTTCCGGCGTATACTTCTTGAGTCGTTGGCCGTTCACCTTAAAGCTTCCGCCCGCTTCACCCCATACTTCAACTGCACCATGGGGGAAAATATGCTTAATTAGAAAAGGTCCGGTCCAACGAGACTTAAGCTTACCTGGAAAGAGACGAAGCCTTGAATTGAAGAGGAGAACTTGATCTCCTTCTTTGAAGTCCTTTGGAATGATATGCTCATCATGCCAACGCTTTGCTCTCTCCTTGTAGATCTTAGCATTTTCATAAGCATTCAAGCGGAGTTCATCCAGCTCATTAAGGTCTAGGAGACGCTTCTCTCCCGCTTCCTTCATGCTGAAGTTCAACCACTTGATAGCCCAAAACGCTTTGTGCTCCAACTCTACCGGCAAGTGACAAGACTTCCCATACACAAGGTTGTATGGTGTGGTTCCTATGGGAGTCTTGTATGCGGTCCGGTATGCCCACAATGCATCGTCAAGCTTCAAGGACCACTCCTTCCTAGTCCTTGAAACCGTCTTCTCTAAGATTCCTTTGATCTCCCTATTTGAGATCTCAACTTGTCCACTAGTTTGTGGATGATAGGGGGTAGCGATCTTGTGAGTAACCCCATACTTAGCTAGAAGAGCTTCAAAGCGCCGGGCGATGAAGTGAGAACCTCCATCACTAATGATAGTCCTTGGCGTCCCAAATCGAGGAAAGATGGTCTTGTTGAAGAACTTAACCACCACCACGGCATCATTGGTGGGAGAGGCAATTGCTTCCACCCATCTAGAAACGTAGTCTACCGCCAATAGTATGTATTGGTTTCCACAAGAAGATGGGAATGGTCCCATAAAATCTATTCCCCAAACATCGAAAATCTCCACCTCTTGGATGTTGTTGAGGGGCATCTCATTCCTCCTAGAGATATTACCTGTTCTTTGACAAGCATCGCAGCAAGAAACAAAGGATTGCACATCTCTAAATAAAGTAGGCCAAAAAAAACCGGATTGCAATACCTTTGCGCTAGTCTTGTTCGAACTAGCGTGTCCTCCACAAGGTAGTGAGTGACAATGATGGATGACACTTTGCATCTCATCTTCCGGCACACATCGCCGAATGATGCCATCCGGACCTCTCTTAAAGAGTAGAGGCTCGTTCCAATAGTATTTCCGGACATCCTTAAAGAACTTCTTCCTTTGTGCGTAGGATAATCCGGGTGGTATCTCCTGACAAACCAAATAGTTAACAAAATCAGCAAACCATGGTTCATTACCTTTGGAGATCGTATCGATGCACTCCTCTATGATGTGTAGGTGTTCGTCCGGGAAGGAGTCATCGATGGGTAAATGGTCGTCCTCTAGATGTGTTAGACGACTCAAATGATCCGCAACAGAGTTTTCTGAACCTTTCTTGTCGCGGATCTCTAGATCGAATTCTTGTAGGAGAAGAATCCATCTAATTAGCCTGGGCTTCGCATCTTTCTTCGCAAGAAGGTACCGGATCGCAGCATGATCCGTGTAGACAATCACCTTCGCACCTACAAGATAAGAGCGAAACTTGTCAATAGCATAGACAATGGCTAAAAATTCTTTTTCGGTAGTGGCGTAGTTGAGCTGCGCTTCATCTAGCGTCTTGCTAGCATAGTATATGGCATGGGTTCGTCCTTCCTTTCGTTGTCCAAGAACAGCTCCAATAGCTACGTCACTAGCATCGCACATAATCTCAAAAGGTAGAGTCCAATCCGGAGGTTGGATAATAGGTGCTGAAATTAGAGCTTGCCGAATGGTGTTAAACGCATCCAAACATTCATGCGAAAACTCAAAAACCGCATCCTTCATCAATAGATTAGTGAGAGATTTTGATATCTTAGAAAAGTCTTTAATGAAGCGTCTATAGAATCCAGTATGTCCTAGAAAACTTCTTATCCCTTTCACCGAAGTTGGAGGAGGAAGTTTCTCTATGGTCTCTATCTTAGCTTTATCTACCTCTATCCCTCTACTAGAGATTAGGCGTCCTAGCACAATTCCTTCCTTGACCATAAATTGACACTTTTCCCAATTAAGAACTAGGTTAGTGTCTTCACACCGCTGTAAAACAAGAGCAAGGTTAGAAAGACAATTGTGAAAAGAGGAACCGTATACGGAGAAGTCATCCATGAAGACCTCCATGATTTCCTCTATGTATTCGGAGAAGATGGCCATCATGCACCTTTGGAAGGTGTCTGGAGCGTTGCAAAGCCCGAACGGCATTCTCCTAAAAGCGAACGTACCCCATGGGCACGTGAATGTGGTCTTCTCCTGATCGTCCGGGTGTATCGGAATCTGAAAGAAACCACTATAACCGTCAAGATAGCAAAAGTATGAATGTTGTGCTAACCTTTCAAGCATTTGATCGATGAAGGGCAATGGGAAGTGATCCTTCCTCGTTGCATTGTTAAGCTTGCGGTAGTCAATGCACATCCGCCATCCTGTCACGGTCCGGGTAGGAATGAGTTCGTTGTTTTTGTTGGTGATGACCGTCATTCCTCCCTTCTTCAGAACTACTTGAACCGGACTCACCCACTTACTATCGGAGATAGGATAGATGATACCTGCGTCAAGAAGTTTAAGAATTTCCTTCTTGACAACCTCTTTCATGGTCGGATTCAACCGCCTTTGAGGTTGTCTTGAAGTCCTAAAGTCTTCCTCCATTAGTATCTTATGCATGAATAGGGAGGGTTTAATTCCTACTAAGTCCTCAATAGTGTAGCCTAAAGCTTTCCTATGTTTCCTAAGGACAATCATGAGTTCATTATGTTCATCTATGCTTAAATCGGAACTAACAATAACCGGAAAGGTAGAATTAGGTCCTAAGAAAGCGTACCTTAGATGAGTAGGAAGTGGTTTGAGCTCCAATGCCTTCGGAGCTTCCAATGATCCTTGAGAAGCATCCGATGTCTCCTTAGAAGTTTCTAAGGGTGTTGAATGTGTGGGAGAAGAATCGGAAGAAGTTGAAGAAGTGTCTTGATCACTCCTTTCCACGCCCAAAATTACGGGTTCTCCATGTTCTCCACGGCCGTGGTTTAGGGCGTGGAAGGTGGTTACGGTTGCATGATCTCCTCCACGACCGTGTAACCCCCTGGAGTGAGCCACGCTTTTGGTTGTGAGATCCACGGCCGTGGAATACAGTGTATAGCCGTGGATTCTCACGTTTTCTGCCTCATCGTGGAGTTTTTCAAACTCCTCTTCACCTATCTCTTCTTGTGCTTCTAAGGCTTCAATTGCCTCATTGCATTCTTCTTCTTCCCCTACATTTGTTAGACTCATAGTAATAACCTTTTGTAGAGGATCGTTAAAGAGAATCGCACTTACCTCCTCCCTAGATAACCCTTCTTCATCTTGGATATCGAATATATCCTCATCGAAGATTGGCTCCTTTAGTAGAGTGGAGAGAACGAACTCTACTTTCTCTTCTCCTATATCAAAAGCGAGTCTACCATTCTTGCAATCGACTATGCAGCCGAAAGTTGCAAGAAACGGTCTTCCGAGTATGATCGGGACCGGACTATCTGCAACAATGTCAAGCACGACAAAATCAATGGGAACAAAGAATTTACCTAGCTTGACCGGGTTGTCTTCTACAATACCGACGGGGCGAGTGATGGATCGATCCGCCATGTACAACGTCATCTTCACCGGTTTAGGGTCGCCTAAACCGATCTTCTTGCACAATGCAAGTGGTATGATGCTCACACTTGCTCCTAAATCACATAACGCATCGTATGTGACATCTCCCACTCCTATGGGAATGCAAAATGACCCCGGATCTTTTAGCTTTGGGGGCATTTTCTCCTTCATGGTCTTGATGAGATCCGAAGAATCCGAACTCATCTTAACCTCTCCGAAGTCTTCTAGCTTCCTCTTGTTGGAGAGGAGCTCCTTCAAGAACTTGCCATAAGCCGGCATACCTACAATGGTATCGATAAAGGGTATATTAATATGCAGCTTGCTCATGAGTTCTATAAACTTACCAAATTGTTTATCTAGGCGCGCTCTCGCTCTAGATTGAGGGAATGGTAGGGGGGTTTGTAAGCCGGAGGAGGAACGTAGACATCTTCCTTCTCCTTCCCCTTCTCTTTGTCTTTCTCTACGGGGACTTCAACGAACTTAGGCTGCGGATCGGTGGTAGTCACTCCGCTCCTAGTTGTGATTGCCATTACCCTTCCCTTAGGGTTGTCCTCCGTCTTTCCTGGAAGTTTCCCTTGATTCCTAGGAACTTCCTCCGCATGGCTGAACATTTGGTTTTCTAAAACCTTTTGGGCTTTATCAACCTTGGAAATTTGATCGTCAACCTTAATGATGCAGTTCTCCAATCCTTGAAGTTTTCCCAAAATCGTTTCCAACATGGGATCGGGCTTCTCCTTCCCCGAAGTGTTTCCTCCATTAGATGATTGCTCCTGGCTTTTCAAAGGAGTAGAGGAAGAGGAAGGTGGAGTTAGTGAATTCGAATTGGAAGGATAAGAGTTACCGGAATTTTGTTGAATGGAGCACCAATTGTTGTTGTTTGAACCCCGATTGTTGTTCCAATTGTTGTTGTTCCGGTTATTATTGTTGCCATTCCAATTGTTCCGGTTGTTATTCCGGTTGTTGTTGTTGTTGTGGCGGTTTGTGTTCTCATCGCCATTGTTGTTGCCCAAATAGCCAACATCCTTGCCTTGTTGCTTTGGAAAGTTGGTCTTGATAGCCTCCTTCAACTCTTTGATCTCATTGTTGAGGGAGAAAATCTGATTTTGAGCTTCATGTGTGAGCTTTGCTCCTTACTCCACACGATTTCCCTCCACTTTCCGGTGGGAATACTTCTATATGACTCTTGCTTGCTTCTCAATGAAGTCCCAAGCGTCATCTTCTCTCATGTCCATGAATGTGCCACATGAGAGGGATTGGAGGTTGAATTGCGTTCCCGTATCTAACCCCTTATAGTAAATCTCCAGCAATGCAAGCTTGTATATGCCATGATGAGGGCAATCCAATAACAAGTCCTGAAATCTTTCCCATGATTGAAACAAACTTTCGTTAGACCTCATGGAAAATGCATTGATCTTACCTCTAAGTTCCTCCGTTTTGGATGGCGGAAAGAATTTGGTGAGGAACTCCGCGGAAAGGTCTTCCCACGTGTCTAGTTTCCCACTAGGAAGAGCTTGGTACCAAGACAACGCTTTCCCTTTCAAGGAGAAGAAGAAAGGCTTGAGCTTATAGTTGTTGGTAGTAGCGTTCTTTGGTCTCATTGTCTCCATCATACACTCAAAGTTTTGCAAGTGTTGGTGTGGAGATTCAGCGCTTATCCCGCCAAATTGATTTTGGCGAACAAGAGTAATAACTTGAGGGTTGAAGCTAAACCCTTGCACATCGTCAACATCAAAGTTCACGCCCAAACGGCGCGGTTGTTGTGTTGAATCCATCCTTTGACCAAGAGTTCTTGGCTCATTATCTACACGTTCGATCCTTGCATTCCTAGGTGGAACACGACGATTAGCAGCTCCCCGTGGATGGAAAGGATTCACATTGATCGTGGGATCAATTTCCTCTAGCGGTGGCATCGAAGAATCACTATCATCAGCGGATGAATGGCCTCTTCTTCTTGATCTTGATCCCCTCCTTGAGGATTTCTTGCTCCCTTTATTCTTAAGGTCGCTTAGCTCTATCCTCATCTGGAACATCATGTCCTTTAGATCGTTAACTTCAGTTTGATGACGATCCATCTCATCCCGGCGGAGGTTCTCATTCCATTGGAGTTGAGCTTCCTTCTCTGCCAACTCCGCCTGAAGATCACGTTCGTGTTCTTCAGCCATCTTCTTTTCCTTGCGCTTCTGCCTTAAAGTTCTCTCAAGCTCTTGATCAAGAGGTAAGAGATCTTCGGTGTTCCTAGACCTGCGCATGCACTCAAAAAGATATCAAATAACAAGGGAGAAGCTCCCAAGCTTGACAACCGGCTACCGAATTCGGCCTAGACCAAATCCCCGGCAACGGCGCCAAAAACTTGTTCGCTCCCGAGTGTGTGTGCAAATAAGCTTTAAATTTATAAAACTAGAATCAAGCAAGCGAACCCGCAGTGTACGGATCGATATAGTTAAGCAAGAATTCCAGAGTATCGAACACAGGGATTTGGGGGGAACAAATTCAATTGTAGGTTATCAAGCAAATAAATGTAAGAGCTTTGCTAATTATTGGGAAAACAACAATCCTAAAGATCCAAGTATCTAGTTGTGGCAATCGATTCAAGATATACTAATGATATAAGGACAAAGTTGAGGTATGCAAAGGTATGCTAATGTAAGGTAATCATACGGTGAAGTTCCAAAAACCTTATATAACTCACCAACAAGAAACTCTCTATACAGGTTGTTGAGGCTTCAATATAGAAAGGTTCTAAAGGTAAGGATTAATGTCAAATACCCAAACTTGTAATCCAAGGATCAAGACTAACTAAACTGATTACGGTTGTAACACTCACAATCGAGGTAGAGGTTGTTGAGGCTTCACTACCACCTAGAAAAGGCAAGCCTAAACTAAGTTAAAGCAAATCTTTAACTTTGGATTAAAGTAAAAGCAAGTTCGTAAACTTAAAGGAAATTACGGGTAGTTCTTGAGAATCCACGGCCTTGGACTTCAAGAACAGGCCGTAATTTAGGGTTCGTCGGCGATTCTCTCTAACTCTCAGGGTCCAATCTGTTTACGATCGATCTATCATCATCTAAGCCACAACTATCAACCCTTCACCTTAGAATTGTTAAGGGTTTTTAGCCAACAATCATCATTATGATATCAAATTCAAAGATTAATAGATTGAAAGGTGAAAACTTTCGGAAACTTCCAATAAACTTCAAACTAATCTCAATGTCACAATCAATGACGAATATCGTCAATAGATTCAGAATAGAACGAACAAACACAATCTTAGGAAAGAAGGAAGAACGGGATGTCAATCCGTCTTCTAAATCAAACCTAAACAAGAAGAGAAATCTTCTTGCGAATAACCTTCCGAATCTTCGATCTTCCGTCAGTCCGGAAATCTCAATCACAATCTCCACCAAAGTGCGAGATTAGGGCAACTCCAAGAATGAGCGCAAAAATACCTCCTTTGCAAAATCCCCAAGATCTCTAAGTCGCCGCCGCTAAGCAATGCGTAAGCGTAAGCCTAAAGCGAGGTGACGGAATCTCTCTTCGTCCGTCCTTTTATAGTGTTTGCTGAAGTAGCGGCCCGGCCCAATCTTTTAAAAGATCGTGGCTTGAAGTGTGGCGAAAAAGATCGCCAAGATCACGGTCGTGGAGGAGGTTCCACGGCCGTAATTTAGAGCGTGGGAATAAATACGGTTTGAACATATGATTCCACAACCGTAGAAGCCTCTGGAATGAATCACGCTTCCTTGGCCATGGTTCCACGGCCGTGGAACTGAACGTGGAAGGTAATACGGCCGTATTTTAGAGCGTGGTTTAGGGCAAGAATGTGATTCTTCCCTAGCCTCGTGCATTCCTCCAGTTAGCTCTCTTTTGGCTCCTAAGAATGCCCTCAACCCATGGACATGTCAAGCAATTCCATCCTTGCTCGATTCCGATCGAAAATTGGCTCTCAATCACCTATAATCAACATAAAGCTTGTGTAGACATCCATATCGATAATATAGGCAAACTAGCTCACAAATGCAATAATGCTCAATCAAAGACTATCAATATGGATCAAATGCACTTAGAAAACGTGCCTAAAATATCACAATATTTCATGCTAACACGCCTCGGCGGCTTGGTATCAGAAACGTCAGGAAGTCGAAGGGGTCAGACGTTTGAAGAGCATTGAAGATCCGCCCCAGCGGAATTGCCTAGCCGCCCCTGCGGCCATGAGAAGATCAAGCGTTTTTGCCTTCACCGCCCCTCCGGAGCTGAAGGCCGCCCCTGCGGCTTAATGTCAGAAGCTTTACTCCAGCTGTTTACACCACCTTTATGGCATTAAAGGTGGCTGTTTTGGGCCGGCCATTTACTCCTATTTAGTGTCTTTTGTAGTATAAATAGTCTTTGGTTGATTGCTAGAGGGCCATCTTATCATCTTGTTAGCCAACAAATTATCCACTTAGATTGTCTTGCTACCTTTGTAATGAGTTGCTAACTCCCTTGCTACATTGGGTTGGTTTGAAGCTGCATTGTTACTTTGGTTGTAAGTTCTTTATAATACAAGTTTTCATTCAGTAATACTTTGTGTTTCCTTGATCTCCTTTGTCTAATTGCATGTTTACTATTGCTTGAGATTGATCACCTTAGGTTCTAAAGTGCATGCAAACAACTAGGATTAATAGGTTCCGGGTTCAGGTGTTTAATCTAGTAGCAATTTTAAGTAATAACGGGTTGTGATTACTTAAAAAAAAGGAACACAAATATAAAGATAAGTTTAACGGTTTTAATCTTCTCTTTATATCCCTTAGTCTTTGTTTGAAAGCTAACTTGTTATTTGTTCTTGTAGGTTTACGGAACACTAACTTGTTAAGTTGTGTTGATGCCGATTGGCTCAACACATATATACGATCGAGACAGGAGATTACTTGAAAATTTGTAAAAGGAACTCACCAAAGTAGCAATTGCATGCTTAGAATCAACCTAATGTAGATTCATCCATTATTGTCTTACTTGTCGCATTAATCGTTTTCATAAGTTTTTGTGTGCATCAATTCAACAACCCCCCCCCCCTTTTGTTACTTGTCACTATAATCGATGATCGCATCTAAAACACCTTAACTCTTGGGTTCGACCCTTACTTAATCACTATACTTGTTCTTAGTGCTAAGTTGGGATTTACTTTTTATTGGGTATAGACGACCATAAAATACCTTCGGTCAAGAGTAGATCTGAGTTTGAAGTTTGAGAGAAATCAGAGCTTTTACGAGGAAACGTGAAAGGAAATGAATTAATAAAAGATTTTCCGCTATTTATAGTGAAGTCGATAATTATCCATTAGCGAGGTCGATAATTATCCTTTAACCGATCCAATGGCGGGTTGAACCCCCTTCTCCAAACGTCTCGAAATTGGAACAATAAATCTTGAATATTGTAGGAATAATTATCCCACAATTGCATCGGAAAACGTGTATTCCTAAGCCGTCTTTCTTAGCCGTTAAGAAACAAAATAGCGACTCTTTTGGCCGTTTTGCCTTTCCATTTTATTTTATATCTAGGAGATGTCCGATGTCTTGATCATTTCTCTCAACTGCATTTTTATTAATTAGAGCTCCCAAATGCTCCAAATAATACCGGAGTGTAAAAATATTTACCCGGGGGAAAAAGTGAAAATTTCACCATAAACCCAAAATTATGTCAAGAACATAACGGTGGGAATTATACTCAACACTTACGCAATCTTCGCGAGTTATATGTCAATTACTATTACTAATTAAGTCAATCAACATTAATTAGAATTCGGAAATCCTAACTATTACATCACACACCCCTTAAGAAAAAGTTTCGTCCCGAAACTTGAACAATTCCCAAATCCTCTCGGACCCATACGCCGAGGTATAGACACTCTCTCTATCGGAGGTATCACATCTCCATTCAAACGTATCAACCTAAAATACTCTATAACCTCAAAACATAGCATGTAGGAATCACCAACTCCAGCAACAAGATCATAACGCTATCCAAAGGCATAGAGGAAAAATTATCTCTAACCAACTAGTAACCACGTCACAAGGCATGGAGGAAAGCCGTCTCCAACCAATCGTACTCGTAACACAACTATGTGGTGGAAAACCGTCTCCACTCACACCATGTCCATCAATAATAGCATGGAGGAAAGAACCATCTCCAACTAATCCTAAACATATTACAATAGCATGGAGGAAAGAACCATCTCCAACTATACCTATATCGTGCTAGCAAACAAGATCTAACAGATCAGATGCACATATTAAAACTAGCACGAAAACACATCATATCACATAAGCACATAGCATACAAGCACTCACCAAAAAGGCACTAAGATCTACTCGTGGATCCTACGGGTGCCTCTAACTCCGCATAGAACTCTGGATAGTTCCTCTGGATACTATCCTCTGTTTCCCAGGTAGCCTCATCCGGTCCTCGTCTCGACCACTGTATCCTCATCATAGGAATATCCTTCGAATGAAGGTGTCTCACACCTCTCTTTCTAGAACTGCAAAAGGTTGTTCTGCAAAAGTGTGGTCCGGCTCAACCACTAGATCATCATAACTCACAATGTGCCTCAGGTCTAGTATGTACTCCCTCAGCTGAGACACATGAAACATAAGGTGAACACCCTCTAACTTCGGTGGCAAAGCCAATCTGTGCACTGCTCTCCCAACTCTATCTAGTATCTCGAAAGGACTGACATATCAGAGACTCAGCTTCCCCTTTATGCCATAACGTCTGACGCCTCGCGTCAGAGTTACTCTCAACCAGACATGAGCTCCTACCCTGAACTCTAGAGGTCGACGCCTCCTATCTGCATACAACTTCTGGCGACTCTGTGCAGCCAACATCCTCTCTCTGATCAGCGTTACTCGAGTCATATCATCCTAAATCTGTTTTGGCACTATCCCACTGGTACTGCTAGGCTCCTCCCAGCATAAAGATGTATGACACCTATGTCTACACAACGCCTCATAGGGGACATCCCTATAGATGCATACCAACGGTGGTGGTATAAGAATTCAACGAGTGAGAGATAAACAGATCGTCCTTGTTCCCAATCCATCCCACAAGCTCACAACATGTCCTCTACGGTCTGGAGGGTTCTCTCAGGCTGTCCTCAACTCCCAAGCAGTCTGAATCTACTATCAAAACCTCAAAGTAAACCGTCTACTACAATCATAGTCGATCGTCATCGGTACAATTATGGAGTCCTACCATCTGTCTAGTGTACTCCTTTGTTACTTCATTCACTGACCACGTCTCTCTGTAGAGATGGAACGTGTCGCCTTTGTAAATCTATTACTAATAATCTAGATAACACCAAAACTCTTACTGGGTCTCAATCCCATCACAAGTCCATAGAAAAGTCCTCTCACTTTCACTACAACACTGGTAGTGGATGAGCTCATCTCCAGGTCAGTAACACTTTAACTTGATTTACTACTTTGTCGTACCTCTTATACGTACATGGATGTACTGAAGAAGGTGTACTATGAGTGTACTGTAATCTTCTCCACTCGACTCCGCATAAGCGGTTATACTGACGCAGTTGCGGCGCCTCATACTCCTTCTATTCCATTAAAGAACTATGATGCCTCGCCATGAGGCATCCTTCCATCAAGTTCCCTCAGGGTCAAGCAAGTCCCTTGTTTTTGTTGGACCTCATCCAACAAATGAGGTAAAATCCCTAAACATGAAACTAACGTCCTTATTAGCAGTTGTAGGTCCAACTCTAACCAAGCTAGATTATTTTGAAACCGAGACTGTACAACAATTCCAACAATTGCCTTTTTTCGAGGCGTCTTCTTATTCAAGGCATCAGTGACCACATTCTCCTTGCCAGAATGGTACAAATCTCAAGGTCAACGTACTTGATCAACTCAAACCATCGACGTTGGCAGTTATTCAACCTTTATTGCATAAAAATATGCTTCAACCTCCTATGATCTGTGAAACTCTGACAGGAAATGTCACACATGTATTGTCTTCAAATCTTGGAACTTGAACTACCACCACTAACTCGAAATCATGAGACGGGCAATTCTCCTCATACGTTCCGGCACCGTAGTCACGTGATTCCCAGAATCTTCTGATTATCACCGAATAGAAGAAGATGTCAAATGCTTCCTCTACTCTTCAGAGCTTCGACATACTACATCAACCACATAATTCTGGTGGTCTTCCTCAGAAGACTCGTAAATGGATGCCCAATCACATAAAATCCTTCCTCAAGGCGTTGGTAGCAATTGGCTGGGCCCGAGAACTACGCATTCCTTTAACGTTTATCAGTATCATCCGTAAGACTTCATACTTCTTGTCACATCAATCATGATCCTACTGGCGGAACAACATGACCTTGAAGGTTACTTCTGGCATCTCAATTCACATTTAGAGAGCATAGCACACTGGCTTCTATCCCTCGGATTCTGCAAAACCGTCCTCAAATAACCGGTACGTTCCTCTCCGTTGTAAGAGTACACCAAAACGTCATCAATAAGGTCTACCACCAACTGATCAAGGAAGTAGATGATGACACTGTTCATCGACTTCTATAACGACTACTAGGACGTTTCTCAACTCAAATGACACCACTACAACTAGTAGTGTCCATAACGGGTATGGAATGATGTCCTATGCCCACACTGCTCTCTCATCCTTAGCTGATGATATCCTAAGCATACGGAAATCTTAAAAACACAATTGCTTCTCTTAGTTGATCCAACAAGTCGTCCATACGTAGCAATGAACGTGCTAGGGCAAACGGAGCCCGTCTCAAACCACTCTTCAATTTGTTTCTTCAATTTCTAACAACTCAACAAGACATATACCTCATAGGCCTTCTCCCAACCAGTCTCGTACCATACTTCAACACAATATCAAAGTCCTCATTCCGCTGAGGCGATAGATTAGACGGTTCAGTAACACGTCTATAAGATCATATACCACTGGAATACTCTTCAGTGTGGAACTATATCTTTCCTTCATGGCACAACCTTAATAAAAACATCACCCTCTAGTGTTATCAACCTCGCTGCTCATACGGCACTAAAGATAACTCACCTCCTCAAAGGTCATAACCTCGGACAACCTCTACTTAGTCGATCTCAGTAGAGACTATAATAGTCCTCCTACTGCTATCTAAACCAACATGATATCTATTCGTCAACCACACACACAAAGACCTTCTCATGCACCTAAGGGATGATAAAGAAGTCTTCAAGCCATACACAAGTCCCTGAACAAAGGGAACAACCACATATCTCACGGGTACCTAAGACCCGTAACTCGTAATCCTATAAAGGAAGATCTATCTTCTACTGTATCCACAATTAACTATTAAAACATGCATCGAAAGACAAGAGGTGCATAGCACTCACAACAAACAAAACTCCACTAGGGGTAAACCATTAACAAGAATGGTACCTGTAACAGCTAACGCCCGAAGCTCTACAACATATCATTACTCAATCTCAGACCTATGCTCTTCAAGTATCACTGAGGTCATCGCCATAGCCTCCACTTCCACTCTTTCTGCATCGGAAATAGGAAGGTCTTGATGAGAAGAAACACTACCTTGCTGACAGAAAGGGGCCAGATTGCCTAGTTCACCACAGGTGAAGCAAGCTATCGGTGCTATGGGGCACTCAAAGCGCACATGATCTGGATAACCACAATTGAGACATATACGTCTCATCCCTGCCACTAGTACGGGTGGCTCCTCTGCACTGCCCAGCTCAAAGGCTCTACCTTGAGCTCTTCTAGTATCCGTGGTACTCCTACCACGACCCTTACCTCTACTCAGCCTGGGAACGGATTCCTGAGTTGGCGAATGATCAAGGACTCTCTGCTACCCCTGCGTCTGCTGCTGAGGTGTCTTTGACCACCTCCTATCACACTAGTAGAAATAAAACCCTGTCGTGATGCCACTCCAGTTTGCTTACAAAAAACAGCTCTATGACCCTGTCTACCAAAGGTAAAGCAAGTCATTGGCGATCTTGGACACTATGGTCGTACGTCCAGGCTTCCCACAATTGTAACAAGTCCTCGTTTCACCAAAAGTCTATGTGAACGAGAAGTACTCAAACGTCCACAAGTCGGGCTCGGTTTGCAACCCGGATATCCAACCTCATCTTTCACTGATTCAACCCATTGTTTCTTCTCTAATCTAGAAGCTTCAGTCGATCTCACAGATGTTGGTAAATCCGGTTTAGATCTACCCGCTATCACCACCTCATATACTTGCTACATATACTCTTGAAACTCGAATCTACTCATGGAGACACGATCAGCCTCTTCAAACTCGTTCTCTGCCATAGGCAACACAACATCGGATACTGGTCCCTGACTTGACGCTATTGGAGGAAGAGGGGGTGTACCCCTATCTCGTCCCACTATAGATACTGCTCTAGTATGAGCCATCTGTAGAATATATGCTCCTAACTTATAAGGCTATATATATATATCTACACTGTCGAGATCCTCAGATGGGTGACGACTTCTGTACATACTACCCCAAAACATCTGTACTCGCTTTAAAACCAAAATCCTTTAAAAAGTCAAACCCCATGTCGGTTCAGTTTATTTATCCACTCTACCTTTATTGCAGATAGCAAGTAACATTGTTGTCAACCTAAAGCTCTGATACCAACTCTGTAACACCCCAAATCCATGGGACTTGGAGTGTCACATTGGGGTAGGATCTCACAATTGATCCTGACCCTATCCTGACAACAAGTTCACTGGATCATACAACAAGGCACAGGTAGATTAAAACCAAATACATAAAAGCTGTATATGATACATCAAAAGAGTTTACAAACTCAAAGCCGAGTATAAAACATCAAACCACAACATTTGATAAAAAAGATCCCATATCCCGCGCATCCTTATGTACAGAAGTCCTCGGCTGACCACACCATCTGTCTCACCCTGCAGTCTTCCTAACCTGCAGATCATCTACAACACGGTATGAAACCGTTATCTACATCAATGAAAAGCATGAAGGTAATAGCACAAACACACATCAACATCTCATACATGCAATGCCACACACATTCATTTATTATCTTTCATTGCGTTATTCCATTACTAATTCAACTTCTTTTGTAACACGAGGAACCTAAAGAACCTCGTCCCTTTCCCCGTTATCACAAGGGTTTGTATTGGGGGTGATCGTCACTCGTCCACCCCTGTGTTACTGGCTTCCAGACACCTCCTCCTAACCAGCAGGCGGAAACCGGTGGTTACCGCCCGTTATAATACACTTGGGCCAAATAAATGTAATAAATGGTCATCCTAGTCCGGTTTAGGTTATAAATGTACAATCATATGAACACACACAACCATCACAATCATACAATCCACAACTGCACGCTAAGTAAGTCCTATGGACTTACCTGATATACTCGTAACCTGTACCACGTCACAACTTCCCCTTGGGGAAGTAATCAACGCCTCCAATAGCAAGGCACACACAATCACATACTACAAAGGTTAGGAGACTCGTCTCACTAACCACAACCATCCTATATCTCAAATCTAAACCTCGGATCCTCAACACATTCATAAATGCCTAAGGCATATCCTCAACATAACATCTCATCATACTCGTACCCATACTCAACCTTAAAGCCATAACCGATATCCATAACATCATCATGATCCTCAACTCATTCTGACACCTAACATGCATCTAATCAGTATTCCTCAATCTCAAATTTAATCCTAATTTAATTAATTAACCTTTAATTAATTAATTTAATTTCACCAGAATAACGTTTTGCCCGCACGCCATTTCTAAACCCATTTATCATCAGATTTCATCAAACAAACAACCCATAAACACCAGAATAATATAATGATTATAATGGAATTTCTAATTATACATTTTGAAAAGCCTAAGCTCAATTTAGGCCAAATCGCAGTACGGAAAACGAATAAATTCATAACTTATTCGTTACTAACCCGATTGACGATTTGAAAGAAGATTCGGAATCACAACGATGCAGGCTACGCATGTACAATATCAAATTCACCGGAATCTGAGCGGCGGAACTGTCCTAATGACATATATGCTCGACCAGGTCTTCATCTGCTCGGAAATGCAGAAACTTGGTACCGATATGAAGAAAATGAAGAGAGGAATCCAGAAACTCAAACGGAATTGAATTCGGATTAGAAACGGAGAGTAGATCTGAGTTTGAAGTTTGAGAGAAATCAGAGCTTTTACGAGGAAACGTGAAAGGAAATGAATTAATAAACAATTTTCCGCTATTTACAGTGAAGTCGATAATTATCCTTTAGCGAAGTCGATAATTATCCTTTAACCGATCTAATGGCGGGTTGAACCCCCTTCTCCAAACTTCTCGAAATTGGAACAATAAATCTTGAATATTGTAGTGATAATTATCCCACAATTGCCTCGGAAAACGTGTATTCCTAAGCCGTCTTTGTTAGCCGTTAAGAAACGAAATAGCGACTCTTTTGGCCGTTTTGCCTTTCCATGTTATTTCATATCTAGGACATGTCCAATGTCCTGATCATTTCTCTCAACTGCATTTTTATTAATTGGAGCTCCCAAATGCTTCACATAATACCGGAGGATAAATATAATTACCCGGGGGAAAAAGTGAAACTTTCACCATAAGCCCAAAATTATGCCAGGAACATAACGGTGGGACTTATACTCAACACTTACGCAATCTTTGCGAGTTATATGTCAATTACTATCACTGATTAAGTTAATCAACATTAATTGGAATTCGGAAATCCTAGCTATTACACAGGTAAGTCTCACTACTCACTATCCCAAACCAAAGCTCCTTTTACTGGGTAAGTCTCAAGGTACTAAGGAAAAGAACTATAATCTCAAACCAACACACCACCCAAGGGAATAGAATCAACCTTTATCGGGTAAGTCTCAAGCTAACTCTCAAAGATGGGATGAAGGCACACTCAAACCCCAATAAAGGATAAACCTTTATTACCTACACTCATGATCTTGGGTATACAAACAAAGGAATCACCGGGTAAGTCTCGTCCTAGGCTTGCGTTGAACCAGGAAAGGTATAACAAGGATAGGATTTGCAAACAGAAACTCTTAACTCAGATAAGGATCAGGAAAGGTTCACCTCATTCAGATATATTCCATCCCGGCCGAGATATTCAATGACTGACCGAGGTGTTCTACGGTTAAGGTAAAGGCTCGAGCTTTCAGGGTCCTGCTGGAATTAAGATCATTCTATCATCGTCTTTCCCACAACTTTCAGCCAATCACCCTAGAATCGCATAAAGAACTTAGCCAACAATTATCATGATAACAATAATCAAATTTATAAGAAAGTAATCAATATTCAAAAAAGAAAATCTTAACACAAAGGTCTCAATAACTGAATCAAACAAACAAACAATCAGCGTTCCTCAATCACAAATCAGAAAAGACAACAAAACCAAAAGCCAAACTAAGAAAGTCTTACAAACTTCCTTCAAAGCCAATCTTCAACTTGATTCCTTCTTTCCTTGAACTTCAACCTTCAAAACTTTCTTCAAACTCTTCAGAAAATCCTCCAGAAAATCCTTGATCCGAAGATGGCTGAATTGTAGAAAGTCTAACCCTTTATATAGGAGAATTATCTTCCTAAGATAAAATATCTTAAAAGATAATTTCTTAGAAAATATATTCATATCTTCCAAAATATATCAACCAAAAATATTATCTTCCTTCTAGAAATCCAGCCAAAAATATGTGATTTTCACTTACCAAAATTAGAAGATCTCAGCCAAAAATAAAGATCTCGTGTCCGTCATTAGTTCGCCTCGGTCTATACGCTCCTCTAGATCACCTCGGTCGAGGTGGTAATGTAGCTGACCGAGGTGAGTCTCAGCTGAATGTAAGTCATCTCGAATCTGGTCCAAAATCAATCCTCTAAATCATTTCCATGCTTCTTGAGATCTTCTTATAGCTCTTCAATGCTCCATAATGTAGCTCCAATGACTCCTTAGCTTCCTTAGCTCCATTTCGGTAAAAAACGTGCCATTTTCCCTACAATTACAATGAAACTAGGTGTAGAACTCGATTCCCGCAAAGGTAGACAAAACAACAATATAATCAAAGAATATACATCCATAGATGCAGATTTATGAAGATAAAACGTCTAAACCAATCCCAAAATATAGACTATAATACATGTTATCAGTCTTATAAGTGGATGAATCCATCAACTGAAGCATTGTGACCAAACATCCAATCATGAGAAATCGGGGGCAAAGGAGCGTTTTGATGCAACCAAACCTGTTTCATAATCAAATGGAGTTAGCCAAACAACTTTTCCATTTTAAAACTTATTAATAAATTCTTCATAATCAAATGGAGTTACCGGAACATAGCGATGATCATTGAGTATGACAATTGCTTGAACTTCTGTTGGAGGATGTTGTTCTTCTTCAGAATCCGCAATCAAGGGCAAGCAAGTGTATGAGTCCAACCTAAAGAGAACCACAAGTGTCACTCGATATAAAGTGGCGTATGCGAGAGCAGTGGTAGGAACCTCCATCCAAAACTGTGTTGCGCAAGGTGCGGGGTTAAGGTAGTTGATGTTGTCAATCAATTCTTCAATCTCATCATCGCCATGTATTCCGGAATCTACTCAACTCCCAAGTGAGCTCTCTCCAGACACGAATGTATTCATCTTGCTCGTAACCCAACAGCGCACCAAGTGATTGATATCCGCAATGTCCATCGCCCGGAACATCTATCACACGATCGACGTAAGATACCATAAAAGTTGGGATGTTCCGATAACCCCAGTTGAATCCTCAGACCACTAGTTCAGATGACTGAGCTAGAATAGTCGTTTGAGACTCCGGTGCAACGTCCAAGATGGTATTAGCTTCACCTGTGGTGTCAAGTCCCTCGACCACGTCCTCGACCTCTTCCTTTAGAACTTCTTGACGACTTCCTCATCTGTGATTCCTTATCAGCTCGAGCATGCTCAAATCCAGATGGTACACGACTCTGCTTGTTCCCTTTGTTAGACGAATGTGAAATTCTCGGCTCCCGAGCAACTGATTCCGTCGGATTCAACACGGTTGGCACATAAGCCCCAAACTTGGCCACAATTTCCTGACTCAACTTACCCTCCCGGTGCATGGTCATAAAGGATGTCAAAGTAATATCCCCCATCAACAGAGGGATAGGATGGGGTTCTTCCACTTCGTCGGTGACTTTGTGCCATACTACCTGCCTCCAAAAGGGATGTACTACAGTAAAAAAAAATAGGCTTGTTCTCCCAAAGGGCCGTTGCAAACTCATGCACATAAAGGATCCCGTACGATTGCCTCCAATACCAGTCGTCACATGTAGCTTCAAATGCCCCTTGGCATGCCAATTTGCAATTCTCGATCAAGTACTTCATGCAGTTATTGGACACCTTTGGGATAAGAAATGTAAATAGTGGGTCTTCTTGGATGCTTACGATAGTATGAGTACGCGACTTCTCTATGCTACCATGAATCTCGTCAATATGGTCTCCGATCATTCTATGGATGCTCTTGATGAGAGTATCAAATCCACAACGAGTTGACTTGTCTTCAACACCGAATGAGCACCCTCGGCCCTAAGATTAGAACATCATTTAAGCTTATAGAATAGATAATTAATGGTAAACATAACAATAAAAGATGTAACCACTAATTGTCCAACCTTCATGTCGTCCTTGACGCGAGATGGAGGTAGTGATCTGTCCAACAACGGACAATAGCTTCCTTGTATTTTTCAAACCATTTCTTCTCGAGGTACTCCATCAAATGATATTTTTCCCTCCAACTATCCCTCATATGCACGAGCCTCGCCTCATAAGCTGCAATAGTAGTCGATTTAAACAACTCATGACAATCCCTCATGAATTTTGCTTGGATAGATGGCAAATGAGACTTCCACTAACTATTTGATTCGATGTTTCTGAACACGTGCCCCTCACACGGAATATGCTTGGCATCTACGAAGACTCTAGGCATTGCTTTTATGAGGCTTAATTCACGGTCCATCACTATCACTTCTGACTTCTTTCCATTGAATATCATGACAATGCGCTCCAAAGCCCACTAGTAATGAGCCGCCGTCTCCCGTTTCATGAACATGAATGCAACTAGGAAAATAAATGTATTAAATAGTAATTTGTTTGTCTTGTATGTGGCATCCTTGATAACAACGTATGGAAACATGGTAATCCAACAATTCGATTCAGGGTGCACTTGGAATAAGTCGTTCACTTCTTCTCCTCCTTCGATGGTTTCCATCCTAATATCCTACGAGTAATCCTTCTCTTTCAATAATTTTAACGCTTCTTGAATTACCGTTCGATCTCCCATCGCTTCCAACCTAAATTTATTCCGAGCGTTGGAAACTTGTTTCCTAGAAGTGACCATCTTATCGGGGTCTTCAAAATCACTCTTTAGCAAGCAAACAATTTTCCTCGGAGGCATTCCCGCCTCTGTGTAGATGGCGACCCGTTTCATTTGTGCCTTCGTCAACCGTCCATCAAACGCATGACCTACCAACTTCTGCGGGAGAGGATGGTTGTGAATTCTGTGGACATGCCTCACACCTCAAACACCCCTTTGCACTTCTTCAACGTGTAAGTGAAACTTACAATTGGACTTCTTCGTCTTGCATAGTTTCCTCAAGCCCTTCGCCTCACTCTTGCTGATTCCGTAATTCTCGCTCACAAATATCACATTTCCAAAACGATGATCTTCCGACTTGTAGGACTTTAGTTTGATGAGAATCATATTTTTACTTCCGGATTTCTAAAGAACCCACAAAATTAATGAGTCCAAATCCGTGCATATATGATAGTCCACAAACAAACTAATATAGTCATAATCATCGGGAATAACGGGAGCCTACAATAATTATTCGGAAAACTTCATTTAGTACGATTGTATCATATGTTCTAATATTGTTCAAATTACTTCATTAACACTAAACTATCACAACTAACTTCTAATAACTAAAACATATAGCATAACACTAACTAAAACATATCATAACATTGTTCAAATTACTTCACGAATTGGGAAAACTGACCTCAACAACAGAATTCGGATCGTAGTTTCTAAACATCGCGTCATGAAAAAACGCTCATCACCCTCCACATTTTCTTCACCACCACCGAGATAAACATCGTCATCTCCATCGTCGGTGCGGAACTCCTCTTCTCCATCACCGGAATGATACTCCTTCTCCATCGTCGAAATTCATCTTCGAATGAGATTTTCTTACGAATCAACGAATGACGGTGAGTTTTTATGGATTGATTATGTCGGAGCTCGGTCGAATGCATAGTATATATACTAGTGTTTGGGCTACATAACCGTTGGACAACGGCTAGTTGTCAACACTACGCGTACGGAATGCGTAGCCGTAAACATGCAACGGCTACTTTGGGCAAGGATAAGGCAACGTGTTGCGCATGCGTAGCAAGATTTAACTACGACTACGTATCTCATAGCCGTAGTAGTTCATTCCTTCAATTGTGCTATGTGGACTACTACGGCTACGGGATGCGTAGTCGTAGTTCAGTTTCTTTTATTTTGGCGAACGAAAATAGCTTTCCTACTACGGCTCCGTCAAGCGTAGGCATGGTTGTGGTATGTTTAGAATGTTTTGTGTGGTATGAATATCACGAACCCTCCCGTCGCTAGGTATGTCTTCAACCTTCCCTTTGGTTTCCTTCCATGCACTCGCCTCTTTCTTCTTTTGTCGTTTAATTTTCTATTTCTTGTGTAGGACTTCGGTGCAGAGCTTTCATTTCCTCCGCCGGATGATACTCACCGTCGCCATGGTATCTTCATCTTCGCATCAAGTTCGTGTTTCTTTCTTCGTTTTTGTTTTTGGAGGCAAATTTTATTGAACTGGATTATCCGCTTGAACGTATCTCCTTGTCTATAAAGGACATCACGGTACTAGAAGATTTTATAAAAAAAACATGTCTTTTATAGAATTTGTAGTAGATTTGTATTAATATGTCGTTTTTTCACAAACTACAATAGCCATATCCAACGAGTGAAGCCTTGGAATGTGTAGTTGGAGATTCCAACAAATTAACTAACAGATTTGAATCTTCACAAACAGATGTTGAGGTTTCACCCTTCTCTTTACCCCATATTGATGTTTTGAACTTGCTCGACCATGACTACATTGGAAATATTGATTATTGACTGAACTGAATTACTATTGAGTGAATAACTATCTTATTGGAAATTGTTCTCATCGAAAGGTCTACAATATAATTGCTTCTTCCTCGATACAACGAAGAGGCCATGGAAAGTTTAGAGCATCTACCAGGATATGGCTGTTAGTGGTATTGCTCCAAGATGGAGGACTTATGTTGCTCTTTTGAGAGCCTTTTTTAGGGCATGTTATGGTGAAGATACTCTCAAGGTTTATAGGGAGATGAAGGAGAAAAGGATTGAGTTTAATATCAATCTACACAACTATGTGTTGGCTACGTGTGTTGATGTTGGTTATAAGGATGAAGTTGCTGAAATCTTTCAAGATATGATGAAAGTAATGATTGGAATCTAAAAATTCGGGGCAAGTCATGTCTTAGTTTCTTTCAGATTAAAAAAGCAATTTTGTTAATCTCGGTTGTGGTCTTGAGAAATGGTCTGTATTTCTCTTTGCCTTGTTTTTATTGTTTTATGCAATCTCTTGTTAGCAATAACAAGACAACGCTTTGCTTTTGAAAACGATTAAAGAAGTCATATTGTAATCGAACAATGGTTGATTATGTACTCTTTCGAGTATAGACTTATCCAAGTATTTTCTTTCATAAAATCAGTAGATTTTGTTATTTATGTTGCTTGACTGGATTCTTACCTTCACTAAAATGTAATGTTTGTTTATGATGTTCAAGTGTGCTTGAAAAACATTTTTGTTTTTTTAGTTTCTTCTCTATAGTTATCATATGTGATTGGACTGATAAAAAAATAATTTTCAAGGAGGAATTTGGATCACTGAATGGGATGATTTGAGAGGCTTGGAGATATACAAATTCATACGCTGCAAGATGGATTAAGTGATTAGAGATGGAAATAGTTTGAATTTAAAAAGTGCAAGGATTAATGTTATTTGACATTTAGAAGTGAAGCATGTGGGTTTGTTCAATTTTATAAGTTCATGACATCACCGCACCCTTACATCAGTCAAGTGCTTTAATTCAACTCACATGCAACATTCATCTAATTTTATTTGTCAAGTAATCAGGAAGGTGATGAAAATGGATGCAGCTGAACCTTTGAATGTTCGAATTAATCCTATTGAATTGGAAATACCTGTTAGTATTATGGAGTCTTTCATACAATATCACTTTACTAGAACCATAACAACATGATTTATTCATATAGGATATTTGAACATGATATAATATTGAAGAGAGATTGATTCGTATGTTTGTACATTACCCGTGAGTATTTGGCAGTTATCAAAAATCTTTTACTTCTACTTAATAATTGATGTTTGCTATTGACTTGTATAGTTGTATGTCTGTAGTCCAGTACATTACCCATCTACTAAGTGTTGAAATTGAAATGTTTCTGTGGCTTTTGTTTTTAGACATTATTAAGTACATTTATATTTTTGGTGCCTAGAAGAAGCAATCTGGTAGCAGGAGATTCGTTTATCTGAAAGGCCACTACGGTTGGAAGAGCTAATGTGGCAACTTAAAACCTGTGTTGTCTCTATCACTCCAAAGTAAGTTTTAAAAGTTACAAGTAACCTGGTCTTCATTCCATTTAACAAACCTGTGAGCAATTTGGATAGCTGCATTTGAGCATCGTAGGCAATTTTATGGGTATGTATTGCTAATATTATTTAGCAAAAACGTGTAGTGAATGGTGTCTTTTCGAATAAATTTTCTTCCACTAATTTCCAAATAATAAAAGGAGTTCATCTTGCTGTGAGCATATTGCTCGACAAGTTGTTGTATTAGTAAAACCTTCACCGTATGATTGTTTATCATTGAAGCTATTTTTGTATGCGCATTTGTTTTGTTTGTTGTCACCTTGCTACCAGAGCCTATATGCATGCATGCCCAGGCCGATATTGACGTAACTTGGAGATACCTACTTATCTAAACAGAAGGGAAAAAAAGTTGAGCCGGCTTTCTTATACCTTACAGATTGGAAGAAAGTTTCTCTGTGAATTTTTGAATAATGGTTGAAGAATCGGTAGGTGAAATAAATAAGTTAAAAGATACTCGAGAAGGGGGGTTGAATAGATTATGAGAACTTTTCGCAAACCAAATCTCAAGGCCTTGAAACTCCTTTCAAGGACCTTGATGTCGATCTGTGCTCTTTGTGAAACTTTGACTTCAAGGGCTTTGAAACAACTTTCAAGTACCTTGACTTCGTGCTCCTGCAAAACAAAGTTAGTCACAATAGCGAGATATAGTGCGGAATGTAAAAGATTGACACGAGGATATGTTTACGAAGTTCGGCTCTAAATAGCCTACTCTCCGTCCCAGGGTATAACCTTAGGATCTAACTATCTATTATGAGCTTCAAAGAGTCCTAGATACATACTAGAAGAAATCCCCTTCTTTTGTCACTGTAGCCAACGCTACGATATAGCTCTAACTCTTAACCTAGCTATAATAGCCTAGTTACTTCGCAGAGTAATACACACTCTAGTATAACACTATTTAGATCTTCCAATGGAGCTCTTGTGTTTTATCTCTCTCTAAGGGGATAAGGCTTTTACGTAAATGAGAGAAAGAAAAACAACGAATCAAATGAAGATGTTTAAGTTGCTTGAAGACGTAAATATGTTTTTTGTGTATGCTTGTGTGTCCTTTCTTCTTTGACCATCATCTTCATTTATACTCCTCTATGGAGAGGTCTTCTAGCCGTTAGAGAGATGACTGTTTGAAGATGAATCTTCTTCTCCTGAAGATCGCTTCATGTTTTGAGATAAGGTAGACGTTGCAAATCGTCAACTCCTGAGAACACGTCGAATCCTTAACTCCTTGATCTTCTCGTTTTCTGTTGAGAGATAAATTTGTTCTTTGAGAGATAAATTTGTTCCCCTTTGTGCAGATTTTTTGTCATATTTCTTGACCACTCTAAACTCTTCGATAGTCAGAATGTCCGGATCTTCTGACGAAGGTTGACGAATGGATTTATCTTTGATAATCTTATGACACTAGGTCATAACCTTTTCAGCATCTTTTGTGGTCGCTTGTCCATCATCTTCTGAGATAGGCTTGATACTGCTAGCAGCTGTAAGAGACAGAGCAATAACATGAAACATCTGATTAATTTTCTAGTTAATAATACCCAGTAAATCTTGTGTTTCATCCATCTTGTCGGTCACTGAAGCTCTGAAAAAGATAAGATCGGATCTTAGTGAGTCCAATGCCCTCTCTACAGCTTCCAGACGCTGTTTTGTGGTGAAATATCATTTTGGCTATTCCTTCAAGATCCATACTGTACTGAAATCCACATGAGTCTTTTGAATTCCTATGGTCTCAGAGAAAGCTTCATCCAATCCTCCATTAACAATTTGCAACTCCTCACCAAAATAATCAACAGAAAAATGCCTAAAGATTATGGGAACCAGATTCCAATATGGCAAGTGACTAGTGCTTGGAAAATATATGACATTTACCATATGAGACAGGATAATTTCAGGCAGATTTACTTACAACCCATTCATCACATGATAGACTAAAGCTAGTAAAGTGTTGGTTACCACATCCTTGTTAGCAAACCTTGGTACTACACATCTGTCTAAAATAGCATAAATAATTCGGGCTTCAAGGGTTAAGCAAGTAATAATGGGTTGTGGTAAAGCATTGGGAAGAAGAAACTGTTCTCTAGCTAATTTGATAGTTCTAGCAGGGTTAGAATGATCCGATACATTATATCGAGGAAAACCAAAAATATAAGCAATAATCTCAGTGGAGCTGGTAATTTCTTACCTTTGATAACTAAGTCCATAATCCATTCTCCCCTTTCTCATCTTGCAGTTAAGTTTGAGTAGAACAGCCTGGTCAAACGTGGATAAGAGGTTTCACCTGGGTTTGGGATGATCCAGATTGAGCTTTCCTGAAGCACTTCCAGTCCCGGTAATGAGAAGTAAGTAAACAGTTCACTGTTAGCATGAAATATTGTGATATTTTAGGCACGTTTTCTAAGTGTATTTGATTCATATTGATAGTCATTGATGAAGCATTGATGCATTTGTGAGCTAGTTTGTCTATAATGTCGATATAGAGATCTACACAAGCTTTATGTTGATTATAGGTAATTGAGAGCTATTTCCGAACGGAATTGAGCAAGGATGGAGTTGATCGAGCAATGTCCATGGAATGAGGGCATTCCTAGGAACTAAGAGAGTGCCAACTTGAAGGATGCACGAGGCTAAGGAAGAATCACGTTCTTGCCCTAACCCACGCTCTAAAATACGGCCGTACTGATTTCCACGTTCAAGTCCACGGCCGTGGAACCATGGCCAGGGAAGCGTGGTTCATTCCAGCAGCTTCTACGGCCGTGGAGAAGTTGGTTCAAACCGTGTTGATTCCCACGCTCTAAATTACGGCCGTGGAACCCTTCCACGACCGTGATCTTGGCGATCTTTTTTGCCATACTTTAAGCCACGATCTCCTACGCAATTGAGTTGGGCCGATATTTTATCTTACACTATAAAAGGACGGACGAAGAGAGATTCCGTCACCTCGCTTTAGACCTCGCTTTAGACCTCGCTTTACACCTTCGCTTACGCATAGACGCATCTTACGCTTGCGCTTGGAATTGCCCTAATTTCGCATTTGGCGGAGATTGTGTTTGGGAGATTTTTGCGTTTTGCCATTGGGATTTCCGGATTGACGGAAGATCGAAGATTCGGAAGATTGTTCACAAGGAGATTTCGCTTCTTGCTTAGGTTTGATTCAGGAGACGGATTGACATCCCGTTCTTCCTTCTTATCTAAGATTTGTGTTTGTTTTTGTTATTCTGAATCTAGTGACGATTATTGTTCTTGATTGTGACTTTGAGATTGATTTGAAAGTTATTGAAGGTTTTCGGAAGTTTTCATCTTTCAATCTCTTAACCCTTGAATTTGATATCAATATGACTGTTATTGGCTAAAAACCCTTAACAATTCTAAGGTGAAGGGTTGATAGTTGTGGCTTAGATGATGATAGATCGATCGTAAATAGATTGGACCCTGAGAGTTAGAGAGAATCGACGACGACCCTAATCCACAGTCTGTTCTTGAGCTTCCACGGCCGTGGAACATCAAGAACTAGCCGTAATTTTGTGTTAAGTTACGAACTTGCTTTTACTTTAATCCAAAGTTAAAGATTTGCTTTAACTTAGTCTTGGCTTGCCTTTTCTAGGTGGTAGTGAAGCCTCAACAACCTCTACCTTGATTGTGAGTGTTACAACCTTAATCGGTTTAGTTAGTCTTGATCCTTGGATTACAAGTTTGGGTATTTGACGTTAATTCTTACCTTTAGAACCTTTCTATAATGAAGCCTCAACAACCTTTATAGAGAGTGTCTTGTAGGTGAGTCATATAAGGTTTTTGGAACTTCACCGTACGATTACCTTACATTAGTATACCTTTGCATATCTCAACTCTGTCCTTATATCATTAGTATATCTTGAATCGATTGCCACAACTGGATTCCTGGATCTTTAGGATTGTTGTTTTCCCAATAATTCGAAAAGCTCTTACATTTACTCGCTTGATAACCTACAATTGAATTTGTTCCCCCAAATCCCTGTGTTCGATACTCTGGAATTGTTGCTTAACTATATCGATCCGTACATTGCGGGTTCGCTTGCTTGATTCTAGTTTTATAAATTTAAAGCTTATTTGCACGCACGCTAAGTGGCGAACAAGTTTTTGGCGCCGTTGCCGGGGATTTGGTTTAGGCCGAATTCGTTTTTCGGTTGTCAAGCTTGGGAGGTTCTCCCTTGTTATTTGATATATCTTTGAGTGCATGCGCAGGTCTAGGAACACCGAGGATCTCTTACCTCTTGATCTAGAGCTTGAGAGAACTTTAAGGCAAAAGCGAAAGGAAAAGAAAATGGCTGAAGAACACGAACGTGATCTTCAATCGAAGCTGGCGGAGAAAGAAGCTCAACTCCAATGGAATGAGAAGATTCGCCGAGATGAAATGGATCGTCATCAATCTCAAGTTGACGATCTAAAAGATATGATGTTCCAGATGAGGATAGAACTAAGCAACCTTAAGAATAAGGGGAGCAAGAAATCCTCAAGGAGATCCTTACGGTCGAATAGGGGTCATTCATCCGCTGATGATAGCGACTCCTCCATGCCACCGCTAGAGGAAATTGATCCCACGATCAATGTGAATCCATTCCGTCCACGGGCAGCTGCTAATCGCCGTGTTCCACCTAGGAATGCAAGGATCGAACGTGTGGATGAGGAGCCAAGAACTCTTGGCCAAAGGATGGATCCAACGCAGCAACCACGCCGTTTAGGTGTGAACTTTGATGCTGATGATGTACAAGGGTTTGGCTTCAACCCTCAAGTCATTACTCTTGTTCGCCAAAACCAATTTGGAGGGACAAGCGCTGAATCTCCACACCAACTTGCAAAACTTTGAGTGTATGATGGAGACAATGAGGCCGAAGAACGCTACTACCAACAACTATAAGCTCAAGCCTTTCTTCTTCTCCTTGAAGGGGAAAGCATTGTCTTGGTATCAAGCTCTTCCTAGTGGGAAACTAGACACATGGGAAGACCTTTCCGCGGAGTTCCTCACTAAGTTCTTTCCGCCATCCAAAACGGCGGAACTTAGAGGTAAGATTAATGCATTTTCCATGAGATCTAACGAAAGTTTGTTTCAATCTTGAGAAAGGTTTCAGGATTTGCTCTTGGATTGTCCTCATCATGGCATATCGAAGCTTGCATTGCTAGAGATATACTATAAGGGGCTAGATGTGGAGACACAGTTCAAGCTCCAATCCCTTTCAAGTGGTACATTCATGGACATGAGGGAAGATGACGCTTGGGACTTCATTGAGAAGCAAGCAAGAGTCATAGAGAAGTATTCCCCCCGGAAAGTTGAAGGAATCATGTGGAGCAAGGAGCAAAGCTCACACATGAAGCTCAAAATCAGATTTTCTCCCTCAACAATGAGATCAAAGAGTTGAAGGAGGCTATCAAGACCAACTTCCCAAAGCAACAAGGGAAAGATGTTGGCTACTTGGGCAACAACAACAACAACAGTGGTGAGAATACCAACCGCAACAACAATAACCGGAACAACAACCGGAATAATTGGAATGGCAACAACAACAACCGGAACAACAATTGGAACAACAATAGGGGTTCAAATAACAACAATTGGCGCTCCAATTAACAAAATTCCGCTAACTCTTATCCTTCCAATTCGAATTCACTAACTCCACCTTCCTCTTCCTCTACTCCTTTGAAAAGCTAGGGGCAAACATCTAATGGAGGAAACACTTCGGGGAAGGAGAAGCCCGATCCCATGTTGGAAACGATTTTGGGAAAGCTTCAAGGTTTGGAGAACAGCATCATTAAGGTTGATGATCAAATTTCTAAGGTTGATAAAGCCCAAAAGGTTTTAGAAAACCAAATGTTCAGCCATGCGGAGGAAGTTCCTAGAAATCAAGGGAAACTTCCAGGAAAGACGGAGGACAACCCTAAGGGAAGGGTGATGGCAATCACAACTAGGAGCGGAGTGACTACCACCGATCCGCAACCTAAGTTTGTTGAAGTCCCCGTTGAGAAAGACAAGGAGAAGGGGAAGGAGAAGGAAGATGTCTACGTTCCTCCTCCGGCTTACAAACCTCCCCTACCATTCCCTCAATCTAGACCGAGAGCACGCCTAGATAAACAATTTGGTAAGTTTATAGAACTCATGAGCAAGCTACATATTAATATAGCTTTCATCGATGCTATTGTAGGTATGCCGGCTTATGGCAAGTTCTTAAAGGAGCTCCTCTCCAACAAGAGGAAACTAGAAGATTTTGGAGAGGTTAAGATGAGTTCGGATTCTTCGGATCTCATCAAGACCATGAAGGAGAAAATGCCCCCAAAGCTAAAGGATCCGGGGTCGTTTTGCATTCCCATAGGAGTGGGAGATGTCATATATGATGCGTTATGTGACTTAGGAGCAAGTGTGAGCATCATACCACTTGCATTATGTCGGAAGATCGGTCTAGGCGACCCTAAACCGGTGAAGATGACGTTGTACATGGCGGATCGATCCATCACTCGCCCCGTCGGTATTGTGGAAGACGTCCCGGTCAAGCTAGGTAAATTCTTTGTTCCCATTGATTTTGTTGTGCTTGACATTCGTGCAGATAGTCCGGTCCCGATCATACTCGGAAGACCGTTTCTTGCAACTTCCGGCTGCATGGTCGATTGCAAGAATGCTAGACTCGCCTTTGACATAGGAGAAGAGAAGGTAGAGTTCGTTCTTTCCACTCTAATGAAGGAGCCAATCTTTGATGAGGATATATTCAATATCCAAGATGAAGATGGGTTGTCTAGAGAGGAGGTAAGTGCGATTCTCTTCAAAGATCCTTTGCAAAAGGTTATTGCTACGAGTCTAACGAATGTAGGTGAAGAAGAGGACTGCAATGAGGCAATTGAAGCCTTAGAAGCACAAGAGGAAGTGTGTGAAGAGGAGTTTGAGAAACTCCACGACGAGGCAGAAAACGTGAGAATCCACGGCCATACACTATATTCCACGGCCGTGGATCTCACAACCCAAAGCGTGGCTCACTCCAGAGGGTTACACGGTCGTGGAGGAGGCAGAGCAACCGTAACCACTTTCCACGCCCTAAACCACGGCCGTGGAGGGTGTATGGGAACCGTAATTTTGGCCGTGGAAGGGGATGATCGTGCCACTTCTTCAACTTCTTTTGATTCTTCTCCTACACCTTCTACTTCCTTAAACACTTCTAAGGAAGCATCGGATGCTCCTAAAGAGCCATTAGAAGCTCCGAAAGCAATGGAACTAAAGCCACTTCCTACTCATCTAAGGTACGCTTTTCTAGGACCTAACTCTACTTATCCGGTTATTGTTAGTTCTGATCTAACCATAGATGAACATAGTAAGCTTATGGTTATCCTTAGGAAACATAGGAAAGCTTTAGGCTATACTATAGAAGACTTAGTAGGAATCAAACCCTCCCTATGCATGCATAAAATATTAATGGAGAAAGACTTTAGGACTTCAAGACAACCTCAAAGGCGGTTGAATCCGACCATGAAGGAGGTTGTCAAGAAGGAAATTCTTAAACTTCTCGATGCAGGTATCATCTATCCTATCTCCGATAGTAAGTGGGTGAGTCCGGTTCAAGTAGTTCCGAAGAAGGGAGGAATGACGGTCATCACCAATAAGAATAACAAACTCATTCCTACCCGAACCGTAACGGGATGGCGGATGTGCATTGACTACCGCAAGCTTAACAACGCGACGAGGTAGGATCACTTCCCACTACCCTTCATCGATCAAATGCTTGAAAGGTTAGCGCAACATTCTCACTTTTGCTATCTTGACGGTTATAGTGGTTTCTTTCAGATTCCGATACACCCGAATGATCAAGAGAAGACCACATTCACGTGCCCATGGGGTACGTTCGCTTATAGGAGAATGCCGTTCGGGCTTTGCAACGCCCCAACCACCTTTCAAAGGTACATGATGGCCATCTTCTCCGAATACATTGAGGAAATCATGGAAGTCTTCATGGATGACTTCTCCGTATACGGTTCCTCTTTTGACAATTGCCTTTCTAACCTTGCTCTTGTTTTACAAAGATGTGAAGACACTAACCTAGTTCTTAATTGGGAGAAGTGTCAATTTATGGTAAAGGAAGGAATTGTATTAGGACACCTAATCTCTAGTAGAGGGATAGAGGTGGATAAGGCGAAAATAGAGACTATAGAGAAACTTCTTCCCCCAACGTCGGTGAAAGGGATAAGAAGTTTCCTAGGACATGCTGGATTCTATAGACGCTTCATAAAAGACTTCTCTAAAATATCAAAACCGCTAACTAATCTATTGATGAAGGATGCAGTTTTTGAGTTTTCGTAGGAATGCTTGGATGCGTTTAACATGATCCGGGAAGCTCTAATTTCAGCACCTATTATCCAACCTCCGGATTGGACTCTTCCCTTTGAGGTTATGTGCGATGCTAGTGACATAGCTATAGGAGCTGTTCTTGGACAACGAAAGGAAGGGCGAAACCATGCCATATACTATGCTAGCAAGACGCTAGATGAAGTGCAGCTCAACTACGCCACTACGGAAAAGGAATTCTTAGCCATTGTTTATGCTATTGACAAGTTTCACTCTTATCTTGTAGGTGCAAAGGTGATTGTCTACACGGATCATGCTGCGATCCGGTACCTCCTTGCAAAGAAGGATGCGAAGCCAAGGCTAATTAGATGGATTCTTCTCCTACAAGAATTCGATCTAGAGATCCGCGACAATAAGGGTTCGGAGAATTCCGTTGTGGATCATTTGAGTCGCCTAACACATCTAAAGGACGATCACTTACCTATAGATGACTCCTTCCCGGACGAACACCTACACATTATTGAGGAGTGCATCGACGTGATCTCCAAAGGTAACGAACCATGGTTTGCTGATTTTGTTAACTATTTGGTTTGTCAGGAGATACCACCCGGATTATCCTACGCACAAAGAAAGAAGTTCTTTAAGGATGTCCGGGAATACTTTTGGAATGAACCTCTCCTCTTCAAGAGAGGTCCGGATGGCATCATTCGGTGATGTGTGCCGGAAGATGAGATGCAAAGTGTCATCCGCCATTGTCATTCACTACCATGTGGAGGACACGCTAGTTCGAACAAGACTAGCGCAAAGGTATTGCAATCTGGATTCTTTTGGCCTACTTTATTTAGAGATGTGCAATCCTTTGTTTCTTGCTGTGATGCTTGTCAAAGAACAGGTAATATCTCTAGGAGGAATGAGTTGCCTCTCAACAATATCCAAGAGGTGGAGATTTTCGATGTTTGGGGAGTTGACTTCATGGGACCGTTCCCATCATCTTGTGGAAACCAATACATACTCTTGGCGGTGGATTATGTTTCTAGATTGGTGGAAGCTATTGCCTCTCCCACCAATGATGCCATGGTGGTGGTTAAGTTCTTCAACAAGACCATCTTTCCATGATTCGGGACACCAATGACTATCATTAGTGATGGAGGTTCTCACTTCATTGCCCGGCGCTTTGAGGCTCTTCTAGCTAAGTATGGGGTTACTCACAAGATCGCCACCCCTTATCATCCACAAACTAGTGGACAAGTTGAGATCTCAAATCGGGAGATCAAAGGAATCCTAGAGAAGACGGTTTCAAGGACTAGGAAGGATTGGTCCTTGAAGCTTGATGATGCATTATGGGCGTACCGGACCGCATACAAGACTCCCATAGGAACCACACCATACAACCTTGTGTATGGGAAGTCTTGTCACTTACCGGTAGAGTTGGAACACAAGGCGTTTTGTGATATCAAATGGTTGAATTTCAGCATGAAGGAAGCGGGAGAGAAGCGTCTCTTGAACCTTAATGAGCTTGAAGAACTCCGCTTGAACGCCTATGAGAACGCCAAGATTTATAAGGAGAGAGCAAAGTGTTGGCATGATAATCATATCATTCCAAAGGACTTCAAAGAAGGAGATCAAGTTCTCCTCTTCAATTCAAGGCTTCGTCTCTTTCCAGGTAAGCTTAAATCTCGTTGGACCGGACCTTTTCTAATCAAACGTATTTTCCCCCATGGTGCAGTTGAAGTATGGGGTGAAGCGGGCGGAACCTTTAAGGTGAACGGTCAACGACTCAAGAAGTATACGCCGGAACTCCAAACTGAAGAGTTCGCACCCACCGCACTCGAATAAGTGCGTGTTTGGTCTAGCTACGGACCTTAAACAAATCGCTTCTTGGGAGGCAACCCAAGGTATTGCATTTACGTTTTTTTGTTTTCGATTCATAGTTTAGCTTAGAATAGACGTTTTTGCGTTGTTTTGCCTTCGATTCCTTCCGGTATGTTCGTGTTTTTGGGTGTAGGAACAATGAAAAAGGAAAAGGGAAGAGTAATTTTGAAGAAAAGTGACGAAACTTTTACTTTGGAGCATTACAGAGAGTTCCACGGCCTAAACCACGGTCCTAACAGCTACAGTGACCGTAATTTCCAAAAGCCTTTGAAAAATCACAAAAACCACGGTTCCGTACAATTCCACGGCCGTGGAACCCCCCGACAGACCGTGATTTTCCAAAATTTTGCCGGCCACTATATAAACCACGTTCTTCACAAAAACACTTCCAAAAACCCAATTCCACGACCCTATTCGCCGATTCCACGCCCTTCACCTCAAATCTCCGTTCGTTAATCGTTTTAAACATATCTTCGTTCCAAAATGAAGCAAATTCGACCACCAACAAGATCCAAGCAACGAATCGAGCGGCAAATCACCAAGGAACGCAGAATTCGGATTTTAAAATCCGAAACCTAGGTTTTTTTCGCTCTTCTCTATCTTCGTCAATTTGGGTTCGTTTTCTCTAAAAATTATAGGAGAACTGATTGAAATTGGAGGAAATTAGATTAGGGCTGCCTGATTGCTGAGTTTGAGTGCTGTTTGTTGAGATTTGCGAAAGAACGAGACGAATCACGGTCTCTGGCAATTCCACGGCCGTGGAAACCTAAGAACAGACCGTGGTTTTGAACAGTGATGGATTTTGTTAGGAGAGTTTCTGGGAGGATTAAGGAGAAGAAGAATGAGAAGGATAAGAGCAAAAAGAGGAAGGGTAACCCCTCTTCCTCTTCATCCTCTAGAGAACCACCACCTTCCTCCCCTTCACCTCCATCATCACCTTCATCACCCGCACCTCCTAGCCCTAGAGTACCGACCATTCATGAGGATCACCTCGATGCACTCGAGAGGATCCATAAGAGGGCTATGATAGGACCTAGGTACCTTTTGTTGGAAGATCTAGCTCGTCTTAACATCATAGATGACCTTACTTGGCTCTTGGATAGAGCCGGTCTTATCGTCTTCTCGGCTATCTGAGAGGACGCTTATGAGGAGATTACGAGAGAGGTGGTGACGTTGTTTGAGCACAGCCATGTGGATAGGACCGTTTCTTTCCGTCTAATGGAAATAAACTATGATTTTACCATCCGTGAGTTTGGATCCTTCTTTGGGTTCCAAGAGACCTTCAATGGTCGTTTTCCTAGTGGCGTTTACGCCAAAGATTTTTGGGAGGAGGTTGCTATGATTTACGCCAGCGAGGACCGTTGGCAACGTGCTGATACCAAGGCTAAGTTGATGTATCACTTAGCCTTGAAGATTGCTCACCGTGTTCTTTCTGAGTGTCTCTTCCCTAGGACTGAGACGCCTCAAAAGATCAAGACGGATGAGCTCTTTTTGCTGTACTCTATGCTGTATGGGCGCCCTGCTGACTACGCCACCCTCTTAGCTGCTACCATGAGCAAGTTTAAGAACAAGAGGGCGGGCAACATTGGTTATGGTGGGATAGTCACCCACCTTGCTAGGATATTGGGCGTTGATTTTTCTGCATGCACACGCATACCATCTGTACCCCTAGGACTCCAGGCCTTCATGACTAGAGGCCTTATCTTCCTTACCCATAGAGGTCCGCCTTACGCAACTATGCCTTGGGAGAGCAGGATGGGGAGGGGTATTGAGTGGCTCCCGGAGTACTCCATTATGGCTGGACGCCATAATTGGAAGGCTACGTTAGCAGCTATGCATGCAAACAGGATTGCAGCTCCTCCGTATGTCCCACCACCGCCCGTAGTTGAGGAGGAGGAGATGAGGGATCAGTTTGAGGGTGGAGGAGGAGCAGAGCAGGAGTTTGGCACGTTTCCGGATCAGCCGGACATTTCTTCTGATGTGCCCAAACGTTCTCCACGTCCAGCCAGAGCTTCAGGTTCGTCCTCTCGCCGCGCCAGCGTGAGTGAGAGACCCACTTGGATGGAGACGCCTCCTGCATGGTACGGAGTTCCACCTCCATGGTCCGCACAGCAGCCACCAGCACCAGCACCGTCCGATGCCCCAGGGTGGTACAACCAGGCCCCGGGGTGGTATGAGCAGATGCCATATTGGGCCACCGGTCTTTCTGAGAGAGTAGGAGCATTGGAGATCCGAGCCGATGCTAGAGATGGACGCATGGACGACCTCGACCATATGATGAGAGACGTCTACCGCCAGCAGTTCGGGCGGCACTACGACTCCAGCTTCTCTCCATTCCCACCTCCGCCTCCACCACAGTAATGATATGCATGACCGACAGTTCTAGCCGCTCCACCGCCATTTTGTGAGTTTCTTTTTCTTTTCTTTCTTTTTCTTCCTTTCTTTCTTCTATTTGAACATTAGGGACAATGTTTGTTCCAAGTATGGGGTGGGGTGTGACTAAAAGTTGTAATAACTCTTACTCACTTTGATTGCTTCTATTCGAGACTATCTTGCATGTTCATTATATTGTTACACGTTTCGTTATTGCATTGCATGAAAAAGAGTTTGAAAAACCCATAAAAATTGAAAAATTTTGAAAATTTTGTGCTTCTAAGGAATTGAGATGATTTCTATGATAATCGCTACTTGTGAATTGAGTTTGATGACAATTGCATGCTTAAACGAATAGTGAATTGAAAAGAAATTGAATGAATTGATTTTACCTCTTTTGCAAGTTTCATAATGTGATGAATATTTCCTAAATCATGTTGAGGAATTGATGTTGAAATCACACTATAAGTTCTTATGCTTCTTGTTGAGATGATTAAGGCAATTCGATTTTTCTTTCTTCTTTCTTTGATCATTTAGCCCCTCATTGAAATATTGACCTCCTTTACCTATCCGGGAATTTGGAGGAGTTGATTGAAAAAGGCATGTATGATGTGGGAGGGCCATGAAAGCAATACTTTGCATTCAAAGGAATAGAAAGAAATTGTAGGTTTGGGGAAGTCGATCATGATGATGAGTAACTCGGCACCATTCACATAGCCGGGTGTTTGTGTCTTGCCAAAGTCGGATTGAGCGATATTCCTAGCGGATTATGGTATGTGCGCTAAGGGTTTGAGGCATCTCATAAAAATTGAGAAATGCCAATCTCCTAGGCTTCGGTTTTTGTGCACCTCTATCCATAACTCCAAAAGTAAAGTCGAAAAATGAAAAGAAGAGAGCGAAGCTCTAAGTTGAAGGTGTTGCGGAAACCGCAAGAGAAGAAGAAGAGGGTAGTTATCCACTTTCCCGGATTCATGCACCACAATCCTTAAAGTTTTCCTTCCCTTTCCACATTCTAGACCTTTTCTTTGAAAGTCCTTAAAATCAAAAGAATGTTATATGGCTTCGTGATCTAAATTGAAGTTTCTTATGATTGATTTTGATAATGTTTGAAGGTTATGATGTTTGTATGGAAGTTTGATTGATTCATGAGTTTTCTTTACTCTTTACTCTTTGATTAAGTGTATGAAAGTCTTATAAATGATTGAAACAAGATTTGAGAATGATCTATTGTTTAGAAGGCACATTCACCAAAAAGAAGTATTGCTTTGAGAAGGTACACATATTTCATCCTAACTCTTGTTTTAAAGCTTTTGAAAGACCTTGCTTAGGGACAAGCAAGTGGCAAGTATGGGGTTATTTGTTAGCATGAAATATTGTGATATTTTAAGCACGTTTTCTAAGTGTATTTGATTCATATTGATAGTCATTGATGGAGCATTGATGCATTTGGGAGCTAGTTTGTCTATAACGTCGATATAGAAATCTACACAAGTTTTATGTTGATTATAGGTAATTGAGAGCTATTTCCGAACGGAATTGAGCAAGGATGGAGTTGATCGAGCAATGTCCATGGATTGAGGGCATTCCTAGGAGCTAAGGGAGTGCCAACTTGAAGGATGCACGAGGCTAAGGAAGAATCATGTTCTTGCCCAAAACCACGCTCTAAAATACGGCCGTACTGATTTCCACGTTGAAGTCCACGGCCGTGGAACCATGGCCAGGGAAGCGTGGTTCATTCCAGCAGCTTCTACGGCCGTGGAGAAGTTGGTTCAAACCGTGTTGATTCCCACGCTCTAAATTACGGCCGTGGAACCCTTCCACGACCGTGATCTTGGCGATCTTTTTAGCCATACTTTAAGCCACGATCTCCTACGCAATTGGGGTGGGCCGATATTTTATCTTACACTATAAAAGGACGGACGAAGAGAGATTCCGTCACCTCGCTTTAGACCTCGCTTTAGACCTCGCTTTAGACCTCGCTTTACACCTTCTCTTACGCATAGACGCATCTTACGCTTGCGCTTGGAATTGCCCTAATTTCGCATTTGGCGGAGATTGTGTTTGGGAGATTTTTGCGTTTTGCCATTAGGATTTCCAGATTGACGGAAGATCGAAGATTCGGAAGATTGTTCACAAGGAGATTTCGCTTCTTGCTTAGGTTTGATTTAGAAGACGGATTGACATCCCGTTCTTCCTTCTTATCTAAGATTTGTGTTTGTTTTTGTTATTCTGAATCTAGTGACGATTATTGTTCTTGATTGTGACTTTGAGATTGATTTGAAAGTTATTGAAGGTTTTCGGAAGTTTTCATCTTTCAATCTCTTAACCCTTGAATTTGATATCAATATGACTGTTATTGGCTAAAAACCCTTAACAATTCTAAGGTGAAGGGTTGATAGTTGTGGCTTAGATGATGATAGATCGATCGTAAACAGATTGGACCCTGAGAGTTAGAGAGAATCGACGACGACCCTAATCCACGGTCTGTTCTTGAGCTTCCACGGCCGTGGAACATCAAGAACTAGCCGTAATTTTTTGTTAAGTTACGAACTTGCTTTTACTTTAATCCAAAGTTAAAGATTTGCTTTAACTTAGTCTTGGCTTGCCTTTTCTAGGTGGTAGTGAAGCCTCAACAACCTCTATCTCGATTGTGAGTGTTACAACCTTAATCGGTTTAGTTAGTCTTGATCCTTGGATTACAAGTTTGGGTATTTGACGTTAATTCTTACCTTTAGAACCTTTCTATACTGAAGCCTCAACAACCTTTATAGAGAGTGTCTTGTAGGGGAGTCATATAAGGTTTTTGGAACTTCACCGTACGATTACCTTACATTAGCATACCTTTGCATATCTCAACCCTGTCCTTATATCATTAGTATATCTTGAATCGATTGCCACAACTGGATTCCTGGATCTTTAGGATTGTTGTTTTCCCAATAATTCGAAAAGCTCTTACATTTACTCGCTTGATAACCTACAATTGAATTTGTTCCCCCCAAATCCCTGTGTTCGATACACTGGAATTCTTGCTTAACTATATCGATCCGTACACTGCGGGTTTGCTTGCTTGATTCTAGTTTTATAAATTTAAAGCTTATTTGCACGCACGCTAAGTGGCGAACATTCACTGTGGACCGGCTCACACATGCATTCGTAGCGGTCGTCAAACTCTGTTATCCATTTCTTGGCGGCCGTTGGACTTGCAAACCAACTCGACGGAAGCCCAATCTTAGGAAAGATCGCTGCGTCGCTTAGATAATCTGATCCTGAGCCCAAATCTTGGTTGGAGTCAGAAGATATTTGAACTATTCTTTGTATTTTGGGGACAGATGGTATTGCTTCAACCATTGAAGGTATCTTCGATGCCATGAGAAAATTTTGAGAAGAAGATGAAGAGGGTTTGTAAAATCAAAAGAGTAAAACACTGTTCTTTCAAGGGAAAAGGAAGCGGAAGAAATAAAGAGGGAAGAGAAGAGGTTTGTAAGGGAAGAAGTCATATCAACGTAAGATCAAAATCATTGATGATAAAAAAATCTTTCCATAAATGTTGGTAACCACTTTTCAAAATCCTTTGAATCTGATAACAAAACCTTTTGAAAACCCTTTGAAAGAATAAAAATTAGATAATTCCATATCTAAAGGATATGAATTTCCAATTGATCCGTTTTATTAATATACCCTTTGAAACATGTTTCAAGGCCCTTGAATTTTATTTCAAAGCCCTTGAAAACATTAATTTTTTTTTTGGTGGGAAGGAGAGTCAGTGGTTTCCGACACATCTAGACGCGCTTTTATTCATTGAAAAGAAGGCTATGTAGTCATCACACAGGGATAGCCCAACCCCTTACATCATCCAGTAAAAGATTCACTATACCCTCCGGCGGGTCACACAATACATTCAATCCAATAGGAAGGTTTATCGCAAAACTAGCAATAAAATCTGCTACTCTATTCGCCTCGCGGTAGGCATGACAGCACTGGATAATCCAGTCCTTTTTTAAAAAGTCTTGGCACGTGCGTACCAGACTGACAAGAGGATGGTGAGGGGCGATGTGTCGCTTAAGAAGATCGGATGCCAATGGGGTATCAGTTTCAATGATAACCGATCGGTATCCCATCTCCCAAGCAATCTCGAGGCCATAAACCAGTCCCCACAATTCCGCCATGGGGACTGAACAGATTCCCAAGTTGACACCAAAGCCCCACAACCACTCTCCTACATTATTTCTAATCACACCTGCTGCTGAAGAGATACCATCTTTGGATTTTACTCCGTCGGTGTTGACTTTAACGAAGCCTTCCGGGGGGGAATCCAAGCTACATGAATGATGCTTCTCAAGCAGGTCGGTTGCTTCTTGATCCTCTTATTCCAAAGGTCAATGTACTCCCTAGTTCTTGCTTGAAGGAAGTGACCCCTATCTCCAATCGGGCTTGAGTTTTGGAAGACTTTCTCGTTTCTCCACTTTAAAATCCACCAGAGGCTAACTACAAACATATCACACCATATATAATTGAGATGAAAAATGTCATTAGAATAGAGATTACCTCTGAGCCATGAAGCAAATGACGTGGTGAAGAAGCTAACACCACTCCTAACATGATGGAAAGATCTCCAAACATCCAGAATCTTTGGGCAGTCTCTAAACAAGTGAGTGAGAGTCTCAGCTGACTGCATACAACAGCTACACGTATCCTCCACTGCGAGATGTCTTCGCTTCCTCTCGGCGTTACACAAAACACCGCCTCTCATGAGTTTCCAAATAAGCATTCTAACCTGTTCCTGGACTTTCAGCTTCCAAATCAGCTTGTATATGTGGTCGTCTGTTTGTTGCATGTCATCAGACCCTGATAACAGTCTATAAGTTGATGTTGTAGTATAGCCTCCGTCCTAAGAAGGTCCCCAGCCCAGTACGTCTTTCTGCATGCTGTTGTTGTTGTCCCTAGCATGAATATCATTAGGTTTAAGAGTAGCTAGCTTCAGAAGATAAGTCAGCGGAAACTTTCCACTGAGACTATGCCAGTTCCATCCCTCATTTTCAACCCAATAGTGCCGCACCACTTGCATACCTTCTGAGAGATCGAGATTCTGTAGAGCTACGGTGTAAAGGGGTTCCTAGGTTAGCCATCTATCCGCCCAGAAGCGAATAGCAGTGCCATCGCCAAGGTTCCACTTGGTTCCTGTGCATACAACTTCATGCAAGCCCACGAGGATACCATACCAGATGTGGGAGGTGGCGGACTACATCACTCTACCATTTATAATATACTTGCTCTTTAGGGTTTTGACCCATAAACTATCAGAGTCCTTGATAAACCTCCAACCGAGACTACCTAGAAGATCTTTGTTTGTGATTTGAATGTTTCTTATCCCTAGACCCCCTTTATCCTTAGGTATGCACATGTCACTCCACTTTATCGTGTACATGGACCTATGACCTTCTGAGTTGCCCCACACAAAGCTTCGACAGAGTTTATCGATCTCTTTGCATACATCTGCAGGAATAGTTAAAGTGGCCATGGAGTATATAGGTAGGGAGGTGAGAACTGATTTGGTTAGCGTGACTCTTCCGGCAAATCTGAGTGTCTTGCTTCTCCAACCGTATAATTTACCATTGATTTCGTCAAGAAGGCCGGTGAAGGTAGACCGACCGACTCGCCCTTGGAGGATAGGGATACCAAGGTAATTACCTAAATTCTTGGTGACTTCCACACCACTCAATCGCTCAATATCCCTGCAAAGGTCTCTATCAACATTCGGAGAAACAAATATCTTAGATTTATTGATGCTGACCTTTTGCCCCGAAGCATTACAGAAGACTTCAATACAATGCATGATAACCTTAACCTGAGCGAGAGACGCTTCTGCAAATAGTGTAATGTCGTCTGCAAAGAAAAGGTGTGACAATGGTGGACCTCCTCTTGAGAGAGTGATGGGCTTCCATTCGCCTTTGTTTACAGAGTCAAGGATGAGATGGCTAAGTCTCTCAACGCAAAGCACAAACAGGTAGGGGAAATCGGGTCCCTTTGTCTGATTTCTCTTTCTGGGGTGAACTGTTCAGTGACTTCTCCGTTCCAGATCACTTGCATCCTAGTAGAGCTAATGCACTCCTTGATCATCTTTTCCCATTCGGGAGGAAATCCGTCATTACAAATCGTAACTTCAATGAAGTCCCACCTAATCCTATCATAAGCCTTCTCAAGAGCAAGTTTAAGAAGCATCCACTTCTTACCGGTCTTCTTTCTCCTCATAGAATGGACAACTTCTTGCATAAGAACAATATTATCCTGGATAAGGCGGCCCGGGATGAAACTACCTTGAACCGGTCCCACAAGCTTTCCAAAAACACTCTACATACGCTGTACTGAGACCTTTGAGATGATCTTATAGCTAACATTACATAGAGCGATAGGCCGAAACTGACTGATATGCTCCGGTTTACCAACCTTGGCGATAAGAGAAAAAAGGGTATCATTACTTCCAGGAAACAATTTCTGGGTCGCAAAGAAACGGGTGACTTCATCTTTCAGCGACTGTCCTACAGTACCCCAACAATTATGATAGAAAACTGGTTGGAAGCCGTCTACTCCAGGAGCTTTGAAGGCTCCCATACTCTTGGTCGCATCCCACATCTCATTCCTACTAATCGGTCTCATGATGTTAGTCCAATCAAGACTTTCAATCAGCGGGAACCCAATGATATCAATATAAGCAATATGAAGCGAACTGGAACCTTGCATACTATAGAGGTCTTTGAAGTAGCTTAAGACATGCTGCTCTAAGATAGTGTGATCCTCCACCAACAGATCATTATCCATCCTGAGGCCTATCACCCTGTTGCGGCTCCGTTTGATGATGGTGGAGGAGTGGAAAAAAGTGGTGTTTCGGTCACCTAACTCAAGCCATTGTTCTCTCGACTTCTGAAGCCAAAAAATATCCTCTTGCTCAAGAATGTTTTCAACTTCCTCCTGTAGAAGATCTCTTCATCATGGAGTTTAAGAGACTCACCATTACCTCTTCTAGTTTTGACCTTGGCTAGTTTAGCGACAGTTTCATGTTTCATGCGAAAAAATATTACCAAACACAAGTCTATTCCAAACCATAAGAGAGTTTTTAAGAATGGGGAGAGCTAAATTAACCTCTGGATTATTGAACCAACACATCTCGACCATAGGTTGGAAGTCGTCGTGGGTCATCCAAGGTGCCTCGAAACGAAAAGGTCTTCTTTCTTTCCTGCAATTAATGACAACATCTAGGGAGAAGAGTAAAGGGGAGTGATCAGAAGAGAACCTGGCAAGGTTTCTAACATGGGCGTTAGGCCATTTCAATCTCCCTTCCAAGTTCATGAGGACTCTGTCAAGGCGTTTGAAGACGTTTCTTTTAGCCGACTTCCCATCATCCCACGTGAAATCCGGTCCCGTGTAGCCAAGATCAATGAGGCCATGTTTCATGATAAGATCATTGAACACATTAGAATCAGCATGTAGTTTCCCGGACCCTCCTTTTCGCTCATGCAAGAAGCGAATCACATTGAAATATCCACAAATAATGAGAGGCTCATTAATCGACTCCATAACCTTGTCGATTTCAGTCCAGAATTCCTTTCTCCTTATATAGGCAGGAGCAGCATAGGCAACAATCACACTATAGGATCTAGAATCATTATTGACCCTTTCATGGATAAATTCTTTGCTGCTTCTTATGATGTTAATACTGAGCTTATCATTCTTCCAAAGGAGCCAAATGCCTCCTTCAAAACCCATTGCTTCCACCCGAAAGCAGCCCGAAAATCCCAGCCGGTCACAAATTTCTTGGGCTTTAGCGCCGGATGTTCTCGGTTTAAAAATAGCAACTATATCAATATTGTGGGGCCGGCACAAATATTTAATCGCTTGTCAAAACCCATTCTTACGGGCTCCAAAAACATTCCAAAATAGCAAATTCATTAAAAACAATATATAGAGAGAGGAGACGAGGTAGTCCCATAAATTACGTACCCTGTTGGGTTGTAATCTGATCCATACTATGGTTCGAGCTCTCCATCATGTCCTCATCCGTTCTGCTAGTACTTTTTTCTTCACAAATGGCTTCTATGCTTACATTTCCAACAACAGAAATATGATCGATCAAGACGGGTGGTGTCTGTGTAGCTGGTTGAGTCTCCTTCGCCGTGCTGCACGCGTAGGAACAATTAAACTTGTTTACTCCCCCTACGTTAATGCTTCCTTTTTCAACATACTGAGCTCCAATCTAATAAAATTAAATTGTTGTAACACCCCAAATCCGCGGGATTTGGAGTGTCACATTGGGCTAGGATCTCACAATGGATCCTGACCCTAGCTTGACAACAAGTTCACTAGATCTTACAACAAGGCACATGTAGATTAAAATCAAATACATAAAAGCTGAGTATGATACATCAAAAGAGTTTACAAACTCATAGCCGAGTACAAAACAACAACATAAATCACAACCACAAAAGATCCCACATCCCACGCATCCTAATTTACAGAAGTTCTCGGCTTGCCACACCATCTGGCTCACTCTGCAGTATTCCAAACTTGCAGAACACTACAACTCGGTATGACACCGTTAGCTACAGCAATGAAAAGCATGAAGGTAATAGCACAACCACACATCAACATCTAACATGCAATGCCACACACATTCATTTATTATCTTTCATTACGTTATTCCATTACTAATTCAACTTCTTTTGTAACACGAGGAACCTAAAAAACCTCGTCCCTTTCCCCGTTAACACAGGGGTTTGTATTAGGGGTGATCGTCACTCGTCCACCCCTGTGTTACTGGCTTCCAAGCACCTCCTCCAAACCAGCAGGCGGAGACCGGTGGTTACCGCCCGTTATAATACACTTGGGCCAAATAAATGTAATGAATGGTCATCCCAGTCCGGTTTAGGTTATAAATGCACAATCATATGAACACAAACAACCATCACAATCATACAATCCACAACTTCACGCTAAGTAAGTCCTATGGACTTACCTGATATACTCGTAAGCTGTACCACGTCACAGCTTCCCCTTGAGGAAGTAATCAACGCTTGCAATAGCAAGGAACACACAACCACATACTACAAAGGTTCGGAGACTCGTCTCACTAACCACAACCAACCTATATCTCAAATCTAAACCTCAAATCCTCAACACATTCATAAATGCCTAAGGCATATCCTCAACATAACATCTCATCATACTCGTACACATACTAATCCTTAAAGCCATAACCGATATCCATAACATCATCATGATCCTCAAATCATTCTGACACCTAGCATGCATCTAATCAGTATTCCTAAATCTCAAATAATCCTAATTTAATTAATTAACCTTTAATTAATTAATTAAATTTCACTAGAATAACGTTTTGCCCGCAGGCCATTTCTAAATCCATCTATCATCAGATTTCATCATCAAACAACCCATCAACACCAGAATAATATAATTATCATAATGGAATTTCTAACTATCCATTTTGAAAAGCCTAATGTCGATTTAGGCCAAATCGTAGTATGGAAAACGAATAAATTCATAACTCATTCGTTACTAACCCGATTGACGATCTGAAAGAAGATTCGGAATCACAACGACGCAGGCTATGCATGTACAACATCAAATTCACCGGAATCTGAGCGACGGAATTATCCTGGTAACATATATGCTCGACAAGGTCTTCATCTGCTCGGAAATGTAGAAACTCAGTACCGATATGAAGAGAATGAAGAGAGGAATCCAAAAACTCAAACGGAATTGAAATCGGATTAGAAACGGAGAGTAGTTCTGAGTTTGAAGTTTGAGAGAAATCAGAACTTTTACGAGGAAACGTGAAAGGAAATGAATTAATAAACGATTTTCTGCTATTTATAGTGAAGTCAATAATTATCCTTTACCGAAGTCGATAATTATCCTTTTATCGATCCAATGGAGGGTTGAACCCCCTTCTCCAAACTTCACGAAATTGGAATAATAGATCTTGAATATTGTAGGGATAATTATTCCACAATTGCCTCGGAAAACGTGTATTCCTAAGCCGTCTTTATTAGCCGTTAAGAAACGAAATAACGACTTTTTTGTCCGTTTTTCCTTTCCATGTTATTTCATATCTAGGACATGTCCGATGTCCTGATCGTTTCTCTCAACTGCATTTTTATTAATTGGAGCTCCCAACTGCTCCAAATAATACCGGAGGTAAAAATAATAACCCGGGGGAAAAATCATCTCTAGCCAAGTACTAACCACGTCACAAGGCATGGAGGAAATCCGTCTCCAGCCAATCGTACTCGTAACACAACTATGTGGAGGAAAACCGTCTCCACTCACACTATGTTCATCAAAGATAGCATGGAAGAAATAACCATCTCCTCCTAATCCTAACACATACACCGTAGCATGGAGGAAAGAACCATCTCCAGCTATATCTATTTCGTACTAGCAAACAAGATCTAACAGATAATATGCACAACTCACAGCTAGCACGAAAACACAACATATCACATAAGCACATAGCATAACATACACTCACTAAGATAGCACCAAAATCTAATCGTGGATCCTACAGGTGCATCTGTCCCGGCGTAAAAATCTGGATAGTTCCCCTGGATACTATCCTCAGTCTCCCGCGTAGCCTCTTCATAGGAATATCCTTCGAATGTAGGCGTCTCACACCTCTCTGCCTAGAACCGCAAAAGGTTGTTCTGCAAAAGTGTGATCATGCTCAACCACTAGATCATCATGACTCACAATGTGCCTTAGATCTGGTATGTACTTCCTCAGTTGAGACACATGAAACATAGGGTGAACACCCTCTAACTTTGATGGCAAAGCCAATCTGTGCACTGCTCTTCCAACTCTATCTAGTATCTCAAAAGGACCGACCCATCAGGGACTCAACTTTCCCTTTATGCCATAACGTCTGACGCCTCACGTCGGAGATATTCTCAACCAGACATGAGCTCCTACCCTAAACTCTAGAGGTCGACGCCTCCAATCTGCATACGACTTCTGGCGACTCTGTGCAGCCATCATCCTTTCTCTGATTAACGTTACTCGAGCTATATCATCTGGAATCTGCTCTGACGCTAACCCACTGGTACTACCAGGCTCATCCCCGCATAAAGGTGTATGACACCTATGTCTACACAATGTCTCATAAGGACCATCCCTATAGATGCATGCCAACGGTCGTGGTATAAGAATTCAACGAGTGGGAGATAAATAGATCATCCTTGTTCCCAATCCATCCCACAAGCTCGCAACATGTTCTCTACGGTCTGGAGGGTCCTCTCAGACTGACCGTCTATCTGAGGTAAATCTCAATCATGAAGTGTAGACGCGTTCCCCAAGCAGTCTGAATCTGCTATCAAAACCTCAAAGTAATCTGTCTACTACAATCATAGTCGATCGTCCCCGGTACACTTATGGAGTCCCACCATCTTTCTAGTGTACTCCTTTGTTATTTCATTCAGTGGTCACGTCTCTCAGTAGAGATGGAACGTGTCGACTTCGTAAATCTGTTACTAATAATCTGGATAACACCAAAACTCTTACTGGGTCTCAATCCCATCACAAGTCCACAGAAAGGTCCTTTCACTTCCACTACAGCACTGGTAGTGGATGAGCTCATCTCCAGGTCAGTAACACTTTAACTTGATCTACTACTTCAGGGTACCTCTTATTCGTACATGGATGTACTAAAGAAGGTGTACTATGGGTGTACTGTAATCTTCTCCACTCAACTCCGCATAAGCGGTTATCCAGACGCAGTTGCGGCACCTCATACTCCTTCTGCTCCGTTAAAGAACTGTGGTGTCTTGCCATGAGACATCCTTCCATCAAATTCCCTCAAGGTCAGGCAAGTCCCCTGATTTTGTTGGACCTCATCCAACAAATCAGGTAGAACCCCTAAAACATGAAAACTAACGTCCTTATCAACAGTTGTAGGTCCAACTCTAACCAAGCTAGATCATTCTGCAACCGAGGTTGTACAGTAATTCCAACAATCGCCTTCTCTCGAGGCGTCTTCTAGTTCAAGGTATCAATTACCACATTCTCCTTGCCAGAATGGTACTAAACTTCACGATCAAACTCCTTGATCAACTCCAATCAACGACGCTGGCGGTTATTCAGCTTATGTTAAAAATTTGCTTCAAACTCTTATGATCGGTGGGAATCTAACATGAAATATCACACCGATATTTCCTTCAAATCTGGACACTTGAACTACCACTACTAACTCAAAATCATGAGTCGGGCAGTTCTCCTCATATGTTCTCAACACCGTAGTCACGTGATTCCCAAAATCTTCTGATTATCACCGAATAGTAGCAGAGTTCAAATGCTTCCTCAACTCTTTAGAACTCCGACATACTACTTCAACCACACACTTATGGTGGTCTTCCTCAGAAGACTCGTAATTGGATGCACAATCACATAGAATCCTTCCTCAAGGCGTTGGTAACAATCGGCTGGGCATAGAACTACGGATTCCCTTAATGTTCAACAGCATCATCCACAAGGCATCATACTCACTCCTCGTCACATCAACTATGATCCCGCTGACAGGACAACATGACCTTGAAGGTTACTTTTGGCATCTCAATTCACATTTAGGGAGCATAGCACACTGGCTTTTATCCCTCAGATTCTGCAAAACCGTCCTCAAATAACCGGTACGTTCCTCTCCGTTGTGAGAGTACACCAAACGTCATCAATAAGGTCTACCACCAACTGATCAAGGAAGTAGATGAAGACACTGTTCATCAACTCCTATAACGACTACTAGGACGTTCCTCAAATCAGATGACAACACTACAACTCGTAATGTCCATAACGGGTATGGAATGTTGTCTTATGCCCACGCTGCTCTCTCATCCTTAGCTGATGATATCCTAAGCATACGGAAATCTTAAAAACACAATTGCTTCTCTTAGTTGATCCAACTAGTCGTCCATATGTAGCAATGAACGTGTTAGGGCGAACGGAGCCCGTCTCAAACCACTCTTCAAATTGCTTCTTCAATTTCTAACAACTCAACAAGCCATATACCTCATAGGCCTTCTCCCAACCAGTCTCGTACCATACTTCAACACAATATCAAAGTCCTCATTCCGCTGAGGCGATGGATTAGACGGTTCAGTAACACGTCTATAAGATCATATACCACTGGAATACTCTTCAGTGTGGAACTATATCTTTCCTTCATGGCACAACCTTAAAAAAAACATCACCCTCTAGTGTTATCAACCTCGCTGCTCATACGGCACTAAAGACAACTCACCTCCTCAAAGGTCATAACCTCGGAAAACCTCTACTTAGTCGATCTCAGTAGAGACTATAATAGTCCTCCTACTACTATCTAAGCCAACATGATATCTATTCGTCCACCACACACATAAAGACCTTCTCATGCACCTAAGGCATGACAAAGAAGTCTTCAAGCCATACACAAGTCCCTGAAGAAAGGGAACAACCACATATCTCGCGGGTACCTAAGACCCGTAACTCGTAATCCTATAAAGGAAGATCTATCTTCTACTATATCCACAGTTAACTATTAACACATGCATCGAAAGACAAGAGGTGCATAGCACTCACTACAAACAAAACTCCACTAGGTAAACCATTAACAAGAATGGTACCTGTAACAGCTAACGCCCGAAGCTCTACTGCATATCATTACTTAATCTCAGACCTATGCTCCTCAGGTATCACTGAGGTCATCGTCATAGCCTCCACTTCCACTCTTTCTGCATCGGAAAGAGGAAGGTCTGGATGAGAAGAAAAACTACCTTGCTGACAAAAAGGGGCCAGATGGCCTAGTTCACCACAGTTGAAGCAAGCTATCGGTGCCATGGGGCACTCAGAGTGCACATTATCTGGATAACCACAGTTGAGACATATACGTCTCATCCCTGCCACTAGTACAGGTGGCTCCTCTGCACTGCCCAGCTTAAAGGCTCTACCTTGAGCTCTTCTAGTATCAGTGGTACTCCTACCACGACCCTTACCTCTACTCAGCCTGGGAACGGATTCTTGAGTAGGCGAATGATCTAGGATTCTCTGCTGCCCCCGCGTCTGCTGCTGAGGTGTCTTCTGACAAACTCCCATCACACTAGCAAAAATAAAACTCTGTCGTGATGCCACTCCAGTTTGCTTACAGAAGACAGTTCTATGACCCTGTCTACCACAGGTAAAGCAAGTCACTAGCGATCTTGGACACTATGGTCGTACATGTCCAGGCTTCCCACAATTGTAACAAGTCCTCGGTTTACCTGAAGTCCGTGTGAAACGAGAAGTACTCAAACATCCACAAGTCGGGCTTGGATTGCAACCCGAATATCCAACCTCGTCTTCTACTGATTCAACCCGTTGTTTCTTCTTTAATCCACAAGCTTCAGTTGATCTCACAGATGTTGGTAAATCCAGTGTAGATCTACCCGCTATCTCCGCCTCATATACTTGCTGCATAAACTCTTGAAACTCGAATCTACTCATGGAGACATGATCAGCCTCTTCAAACTCGTTCTTTGCCATAGGCAACACAGCAGCGGATATTGGTCCCTAACTTGGCGCAACTGAAGGAAGAGGGGGTGTACCCCTATCTCGTCCCACTACAGATATTGCTCTAGTCTGAGCCATCTATAGAATATACGCCCCTAAACTTATAAGGCGATATATATGCCATATGTATCGATCTATATATATAATACTCATTATTACAGGCATACACATCAGCACATAAAAGATATCTATATATATATCTACATTGTCGAGATCCTCAGATGGATGACGACTTCTGTACATACTATCCCAAAACATCTGTACTCGCTTAAAACCAAAACCTTTTGAAAAGTTAGACCCCATGTGGGTTCTGTTTCTTTATCCACTCTACCTTTATTGCAGATAGCAAGTGCCATTGTTGTCAACCTAAGGCTCTGATACCAACTCCGTAACACCTCAAATCCGCGGGACTTGGAGTGTCACATTGGGCTAGGATCTCACAATGGATCTTGACCCTAGCCTGACAATAAGTTCACTAGATCTTACAACAAGCCACGGGTAGATTAAACTCAAATACATAAAAGCTGAGTATGATACTCAAATACAACAACATAAACCACAACCACAAACGATCCCACATCCCACACATCCTAATGTACAGAAGTCCTCGGCTTGTCACACCATCTAGCTCACTCTGCAGTATTCCTAACCTGCAGAACACTACAACACGGTATGAAACTGTTAGCTACAACAATGAAAAGCATGAAGATAATAGCACAACCACACATCAACATCTCAAACATGAAATGCCACACATATTCATTTATTATCGTTCATTACGTTATTCCATTACTAATTAAACTTCTTTTGTAACACGAGGAGCCTTAAGAACCCCGTCCCATCCAACGTAACATAGGAGTTTTGCATGGGGGTGACCTTCACTCGTCCCCTTCTGTGAGATCATATTCAGGGCGCCTCCTCCTAACCAACAGGCGGAGACCGGCGGTTACCGCCCGTTATAATACACTTGGGCCAAACAAATGTAATGAATGGTCATCCTAGTCCGGTTTAGGTTATAAATGCACAATCATATGAACGCAAACAACCATCACAATCATACAATCTACAATTGCACGCTAAGTAAGTCATATGGACTTACCTGATATACTCGTAACCTGTACCACGTCACAACTTCCCCTTGGGGAAGTTGTAACGACCGGATTTTTCGTTACGCTTGGATAGAGTTAGATGAGGGTAGAAGCCGGGCGCAAGGGCTCACGCCCTTGCGGCTTTGGCGACATAGTCGAGTAAGCCGCAGGTGCGGCTAGGTTTCCCGCGGGGGGCGGTGGCACGCATGGGCGGGGTAGCAACGTTTTGGGCAACCATTCACATTCCGATCCTTTTTAACTCTGCTCTTAAATTCCATGAGGAGTTATGGGCTGGAGACCTTTGGTATCCCTCCTCTTTTATGCAGCCAACTCTTGTCCTCCTCTCATTTTCCACTCACGTTACTTTCTTTCTCCTACCCACTTACTCCTCTTGCACTTTCTCTTACATTCTTCTCCTCCTTTCTTCCCTTGGAGTGTTCCAGCTTGGATCCACCTTTCGTGAGGCCGGGACTGTAGTGACGGGAAGTGGGTAAGGTTCCTTCTATTCTTCTTCTTTATTTCTTCTTCTTCTTCCTTCTTCCTTTCCCTTCCATGGCTTGAAAGGAAGACACTCTTGAATCCTTGCTCAACGATCTATCATTGTTTTGTTGGTTCGATGATGAAGCTAGACCTTAGAGGGAGGCTAAGACCCAGTCAGAGAAGTAAAAGACGTTCATATCACCAAAGGAGACCCGAAAGGACCGGCCGCACAATCGAAGAACTCAGACGACGGACTTTTGGCACAGACAGGTGCAGGGACGGATTCACCAAGGCGCAGGGGCGGACCCATATCGACGCAGGGGCGGACCCAAATAGGCGCAGGGGCGGCTCCGGCAGGCGCAGGGGCAGTTTTTCTCCAGTGAGTCCCGAATCTCGTTCTTGCTTTTCCTTCTTTCTTCCTTAGACTCGTTATACCCTAGAAGCATGTTAGGCTGGCCTAGGGTAGTTTAACTGGAATGCTTTAGAGTGGTTGGACCTTAGAAGTCTAGTGTGAGTGACGTGAGGCTTGTGGTGGTATGTTGTTGAGGGTTAGTTTCGAGCCTTGTGGAAGTAACCTTTGTGTATATCGTTATGATGAGAGTTGGATAGGTCATGCACTGAGAGTGTAGTCTTCTTGGACTAGGTGGTTGAGGAGTTGAGCCTAGAAGTCTAAAGACTTCTAGTGGACTAGAGTGTGGTAGGATTGTGTGCCTTGTCTTGAACAGGCGTTGTACGTTTTCCCGAGGGAACTTTCGAGTGAGGTGATCTTGTGCGCTTCGGAGACTGGTAAGTCTACGGACTTACTTAGTTGGCTTCTTGTATGAGTGTATTGTGTATGAGTGGTGTTTGCTAGGTAGGATAATAACAAAAACGGATTAGGCCGACTTTATTATATTACGTAAAGGACCCAAGTGTATGATAACGGGTCGTGACATCATCTGCCTAGCTCTTGCGAGAGTCTAGGAGGTTCCCTGTACCAGCCCAGGTAGGTAGACGGTCAGATGCATTAGCACCATTCCTTGTTGGTAAACGGGATGAGGGGCGAGGTTTGGGAATCCCTCGTGTCACAAGATAAGTATCATTAGTAATGACATATCACCTAATTAAAGATAACAAAAGGATTGAGTGTTACATGATGATTTTGTATTTTGTGTGTTTGTGCTTTTTCCTTTATACTTACGCATAGATTGTCAGTTAACGGTATTATACCGCTTGTAGATGCCTTGCAGGTTAGAGAGGCGATCGAGTGATCCGACGGTAGTGGGCAGCCGGGGTTCCGTGCATTATAGGACGGGGCTGTTATCTTTATATTTCATGAATGTTGAGACTTATGTTGTTCATTGGTTTTGAGGCTCGGCTGGATTGTTCCTTTTTCAGATTTGTACTTTTTACTTCCGCTCATGTTATAAAACTATGTGTTTTGCCTTTTTATTTGTGCCGTGTTGTAAGGTCCGATGAAGTTGTTGCCATACTAAGGGCCGAGACCCATTGTGAGGTCCCAGCTCGTAGAATTCCGAGTCCTCTAGGAATCGGGGTGTTACAATATGGTATCAGAGCCCTAGGTTGGCAACAACGGCACTCGCTATCTTCAAAAGGCCGAATAAACAAATAAACGGAAACCGCAAGGGTTCCGAACCTTTTAAAACGAATTTTTGTTTTCAAAACCATGAGCATAAATGGGTTGGGATAGAATGCACGGGCCACCACTACCTCCGCTGAACTCGATAGCATAGTTTACTGGATTTTTGTTATAAATTGTGTTTAATAGTTACATTGTGACATTTAGGAGCGACCTAGAGTAGTAAGATAATTATGTCCTTACTAGCCATTAAATTAGTCCTACACTAATCACATCTCTATCAAATGGCACGTACGAGAGCGACAACTTACGTTGGACGAGGAGGGGGCCAACCTTCGCTTCCTCCTATTGCTCCGTGACCGGGACATGTGGGCAGGCCTCAAAGGGGCCGAGGCCGGGGACGTTCTCCCATTGAAGATCCGCCAGCTGCGGACATTCCTGCTGAGGAGGTAGGTGAGAGCATTGTTCCTGAGGTTAGGGATGGGACCGCTGCTAGGTCCGGAGTGCGGGGCCTGCTGATTCTTTCCGTGTGTTGATTGGAGCATCGGAGTATCGAGCGTATGTCCAGCAGGTGCTGATAACACGATTTATGACTTAGGTTTAGGCACTCATTTAGATAGTTTTTCCGCTCATTCATGCATGGTTTGCACTAGTTCACGACGTTTGCACTCAATTCATGTATTTTGTCGAGATAGACGTTTACACGGACTTTTGCATGCTTTGTAGGTATTTTGGGAGATTTAGGAGCTTAATCGATACATTCGAGGATCATTCCTCGAGATGACACATCTTCGGACTCATTGGGATGCAAGATAGGGGCTAAGGAGGACACATGGGATCTTGTTGGTGTATGCCTTGCACCAAATTGAGGCTTGATGATCCAAAACAAGCTCAGGCACCAAAACCACGGCCACTGGGACTTCCACGGGCGTGGAAATGGGCCGTGGTTTTCCCCAGACAGTTGTGACAGCTGTCCCACGATCTTCATGGCCGACTCTTGCAATTTGTTGAGGATATAAGGTGGTCCTGCAGGCTGTTAGGGACAGATTGGATTGGAGCTACTCTTGGAGGATAAGTGTTTAGGACTTGCCTTCCCGAGACTTACCCGGTAAGGAGAGGTTAGATCCCTAAATAACTATCCGGTTTGTGTAGATATCCCTACCTTAGGCTCCTAGAGACTTACCCGGTGATAGGACCTTAGGTGCGGGATTAGTGGATCATGAGACCTACCCGGTAATTGACCCCACTTGAGAAACATTCCTTCCCTACATACCATAGTTTATCCAAGGATGATTAGAAGCTTGAGTCTAATGCCATAACCGGAATTTCTAACACCTAGAATCCGCTTTTTTTTCTTGATTACCTATTTCGTGTGTTTGAGTTTGTTTGCTTGCCTTGATAGCTTAGTTATTTGTTAGTCTTGCATGATTTGTGATCCTTGATTGATCACCACAAAAACCAATCCGAAAACATTGAGATTTTCATTTCTTTATTTCTTTCTCTTTTCTTAGCCTAGATCAACACTATCTTTAATTACTACTTACTCGATTTCACCTCAGTCTTTGTGTTCGACCTCGGAATACTATCCTTACTACAAAACATCCCGTACACTGCGGGTTCGCTAGGAGTTAGGAAAATATAACGAGTATAAATTTAAGACTTTTGCGTATCACGTTCTTAGCGTAACAAGTTTTTGGCGCCGTTGCCGGGGACTAGGTCTAGATTGAGTCATTGTTTGTGATTGTTTATAGTGTAGGTCTTTCTTGTTGCTTTTGATCTCGTTTGGTTTGTGTCTTTGCTTTTCAGGACATCTCTCGCTCTTTAGATGTATGCGAAGATCTCGTGGCAAGGATTTAGCTCCATTCGATCCCGAACCGGAGAAAACCCTTAGATCTAGATCCAAGAGCATTAGAAAGGGAAAAGAGATGGCCGGAAGAGATCTCCAAGCTGAGTTGGATGAGGTTTTAGAGCAAATTAGGCTAAGGGATGAAGCCTTGGAGAATGAAAGGAGACTTGCCAATGAGAGCAAGAAGCAACTAGGAGGGAGATTGAAGAGATTAGGCAAGCTCTTGAGCTAAGAGAGCTTAATCGTCAACAACCTCCACCTCCACCACAACCGCAGCCGCCGGCGGTTAATATTCGGGTTGTGCCCATTGCTATTGAAGAGCCACAAACGTTAGGGCAACGTATGGATCCGGCACAAAGAGCACACCGTCTGGGTGTGAACTTAGGAGATCCCGCAGCCCATGATTACGAGCTCCGCCCTCAAGTTCTACAAATGATCCGGCATAATCAATTTGGAGGGATGGAAAGAGAGTCTCCTCATCAACACTTGATGAACTATGAGATCTTGATGGAGACTCTAAGGCCGCCTAGATTGTAGAGCAATAACCATAAGCTTAGGGCTTTCTCCTTCTCACTTAAGGATAAAGCCTTGGCTTGGTATCAATCTATTCCACAAGGGCGAGTGAGTACTTGGGAGGAGATGACAACCGAGTTTTTGACAAAGTTCTTCCCACCTTCCAAGACTACCGAGCTAAGAGGGAAGATCAATGCCTTCGTGATGAAGGATAGAGAAAGCTTATTCAAGTCTTGGGAGAGGTTCAAAGACCTTCTCCTAGATTGTCCGCACCATGGTATACCGAAAATAAAGCTTTTGGAGATCTACTTCAAGGGACTTGATGAAGATAGTCAATTCAAGCTTCAATCTCTTTCGGGTGGAACTTTCATGGAGAAGAATGTGGAAGAAGCTTGGGAGTTTGTAGAGAAACAAGCTTTGGTGATTGAGTAGTACTCCCATAGGAAGAGTGATGGGAGGAAAGCGGGAGCATATGAGGTGAGTGAAGTCACCATGAGTAACTTCAAGCTTGATGCAATCAACAATGAGCTGAAATCTTTGAGGGAGTTGTGTGCTACAACTTTGAAGAATCAAGAAACCCCTTAAGTGCAACTGCAAGCAAACTTGTCTTCCAAGGAAGAAGATGTGAATTACATGGGAAGGGGCAACTACAACAACTATCAAGGCCCAAGGAACTTCAACAACAACCGGCAATTCAACAATTACCGGCCTAACCACAACCATCCTGGGTTTTCCTATTCTAACCCGGATGGAGCCTTGAACCCTCCCGCTTCCACAAGCGCAGCTCCACCACCCAAGGCTTCACAAGAACCTCCACCCGGATTTACTCAACCTCCAAAGGATATAACCAAGATGATGTTTGAGCAATTGCTTGGAAGGTTGAGTGGTCTTGAGAGCACGGTGACTTTCATTTCTAAAGCTCAAAAGGTGTTGGAAGCACAAGTGTTCCAAAAGGCGGGTGAAGCTCATAGAGATCCGGGAAAGCTTCTCGGAAGAACCGAAGACAACCCAAGAGGCCAAGTGTTGGCCATCACAACAAGGAGTGGATTGAGCATGAAGGATTCCTTACCTAAGGGAAATGACAAGGGGAAGCATGTAGTGGTAGAAGAAGAGACATTGCAAGAAGAAGGAGGCAAGAGCAAGGAAGATGAGCCAACATATGTGGCGCCACCTTCATACAAGCCACCACTACCGTTCCCACAATCACAAGCAAGAGCTCGTTTGGACAAACACTTCGGTAAATTCCTTGAACTTATGTCTAAATTGCATATTAACATTCCGTTCATGGATGCTATTCTAGGTATGCGGGCCTATGGAAAATTCTTGAAGGAGATACTCTCCAACAAAAGGAAGTTGGAGGAGTATGGGGAAGTGAGAATGACAAAGAGATCCTCGGAGTTGATTCAAACTATGAAGGAGGAGATGCCTCCTAAGCTAAGAGATCCGGGATCTTTTTGTGTGCCAATTGGAGTGGGAGAAGTGAAGTATGAAGCCCTATGTGATCTTGGGGCAAGTGTAAGCATCATACCGCTTGCACTTTGCAACAAGGTTGAGATAGGAGATCCAAATCCGGTCAAGATGACTCTTTACATGGCGGACCGTTCGATAACCCATCCCGTTGGAATCTTAGAAGACATACCGGTGCAGCTCGGGAAGTTTTATGTGCCAATAAACTTCGTTGTTTTGGACATCCCGGCGGACTACTAGGTTCCCATCATCTTAGGGAGACCTTTCTTGGCTACATCCGGGTGCTTGGATGATTGTAAAAATGGATTTCTCTCCTTCAACATTGGAGAAGAGAATATCAAGTTCAAGCTGTCCACAATGATGAAGGGGCCAGCCCTTGGTGAAGATGTGTTCAACATTGTCGAGCAAGAGGAGTCTAGAGAAGTTGTGAGCTCGATCTTGATCAAGGACCCCTTGGAGAAGATTCTTAGCTTAAGTTTGATGGAGGTAGGAGTTGAGGAGGCTTGCAATGAAGAAATCAAGGCTTTGGAATCATTGGAAAAGGAGACAAGAGCTGAATTTGAAGCACACGAAGATGTGCTGAATTTCTGCAAGAACCACGGCCAGGTACCAAGAACCACACCCGTCGTTTCTCCCGTGGAACTCTCTGGAATGCTCAAAAAGGCTAGCTTTGCAAGTTCTATGGCCGTGGTTGTGCCAGAGCCCGTAATTTTGCCCGTGGTTTACCCAGAAACTGTCTTAGTTGATGATCAAGCTTCAAGGAGCCTTGAGGAGTCTTCCATGGCTTTGGATTCGTCTCAACCAACATTATATGGATCCTCTCCACTCGATAAAGGTCCTCCTAAACTTGAACTTAAACCCCTCCCCTCTCATCTTAAGTATGCTTTTCTTGGCGATGATTCTACTTATCCGGTGATTGTTAATGCATGCTTGAATGATGATGAGTTGAGTAGATTGTTTCATGAATTGAGATTACATAGGAAGGCTATTGGCTATACCATTGATGATTTAGTTGGCATGTAAACCTTCTTTGTGCATGCATAAGATCTTAATGGAAGATAATCATAAACCTTCAATTGAACCTCAAAGAAGACTAAACCCCATCATGAAAGAAGTAGTGAAGAAAGAGATCCTTAAATTGCTAGATGCGGGAATCATTTTCCCGATTTCGGATAGTAAGTGGGTTAGTCCCATGCATGTGGTTCCTAAGAAGGGTGGGATGACCGTAGTAACCAATGAGAATAATGAACTAATCCCAACTAGAACGGTTACGCGGTGGAGGATGTGTATTGACTATAGGAAGCTTAACATGGCCTCTAAGAAAGATCACTTCCCTCTTCCTTTCATTGACCAAATGCTAGAAAGATTAGCTCAACATTCCCATTTTTGTTAATTAGATGGCTATAGTGGATTCTTCCAAATCCCTATCCACTCGGATGACCAATGGAAAACCACATTCATGTGTCCTTGGGGTACATTTACATATAGGAGAATGCCATTTTGGTTGTGTAATGCACCCGCCACCTTTCAAAGGTGTATGATGGCCATTTTTTCTGAGTATATTGAAAACATCATGGAAGTGTTTATGGATGATTTCTCTGTTTATGGATCTTCATTCGATGATTGCCTAGCTAAATTGTCTTTGGTTTTGAAAAGATGTGAGGAGACTAATTTAGTCTTGAATTGGGAGAAATGCCACTTCATGGTAAGTGAAGGCATTGTATTGGGACACTTGGTGTCCAACCATGGCATTGAGGTTGATAGGGCTAAGATAGAAACAATAGAGAAGTTGCCACCACCTACCTTGGTGAAGGGGGTAATGAGTTTTCTAGGGCATGCCGGTTTTTACCGGAGATTTATTAAAGATTTCTCTAAGATTTCTAAGCCTCTTACTAACCTACTAATGAAAGATGTTGAGTTTGTTTTCTCCAAGGATTGCCTTGAAGCTTTTTTGTAGGTTGAAGAATGCCTTGATCTCCGCTCCCATCATGCAACCTCCGGATTGGAGTTTACCGTTTGAGATCATGTGCGGCGCGAGTGATGTAGCCGTTGGGGCTGTTTTGGGACAAAGGAAAGATGGGCTTACACATGCCATCTATTATGCTAGCAAGACGCTAGCCGTTGGGGCTGTTTTGGGACAAAGGAAAGATGGGCTTACACATGCCATCTATTATGCTAGCAAGACGCTAGACGATGCCCAACTCAATTATGCTACCACCGAGAAGGAGTTGCTAGCGGTTGTGTATGCATTTGAGAAGTTCCGCTCGTATCTTGTTGGAGAGAAGGTCATTGTGTATACGGATCATGTTGCGATCCGTTATCTCCTTACAAAGAAGGATGCCAAGCCTCGGTTGATTCGGTGGATCCTTCTTCTTCAAGAGTTTGACTTGGAAATCCGAGATAAGAAAGGGTCCAAAAATTCTGTGGCGGATCACCTTAGTAGACTCCCACCATTGGAACTTGAGAGAGATGACATCCCGATTGATGACTCATTCCGGGATGAGCAATTGCAAATGGTGGAGGAGTGCTTGTTTCAAGTGTCAAGGGGTAATGAACCATGGTATGCCGACATAGTAAACTATCTCGTTTGTGAGGAGGTACCACCTGGATTATCCTATGCCCAAAGGAAGAAGTTCTTCAAAGATGTGAGGCATTACTATTGGAGTGAACCGCTTTTGTTCAAGAGAGGACCGGATGGAGTTTTTAGAAGATGCATACCGGAAGATGAGGTAGAGAGTGTGATCCGCCATTGTCATTCCTTGCCATGTGGAGGGCATGCTAGCTCACACAAGACTTGTGCAAAGGTGTTGCAATCGGGTTGCTTTTGGCCGAGTTTGTTCAAGGATGTGCAGAATTTTATGGTAACTTGTGATGCTTCTCAAAGGACGGGCAACATCTCAAAGAGGAATGAGATGCCCTTGAACGACATACAAGAGGTGGAGATATTCGATGTGTGGGGTGTGGACTTCATGGGACCATTCCCCTCTTCTTGTGGCAACCTCTACATCCTCTTGGCGGTGGACAATGTCTCGAGATGGGTGGAGGCAATCTCCTCTCCTACAAATGATGCCAAGGTTGTGGTGCGGTTCTTCAACCGTGTGATCTTCCCTAGGTTTGGAACACCAAGGGTGATCATAAGTGATGGAGGGAAGCACTTCACCAATAGGAACTCTGGGACAGTTTTGGCTAAGTATGGGGTGCCTCATAAGGTGACAACACCTTACCATCCCCAAACTAGTGGCCAAGTGGAGATCTCCAACCGGGAGATAAAGGGAATTCTTGAGAAGACAGTTTTTAGGACGAGAAAGGATTGGACTATGAAGCTCGATGATGCCTTGTGGGCTTTTAGAACCGCTTTCAAGACACCGATTGACACCACTCCCTACAAGCTAGTTTATGGAAAGTCTTGCCACCTTCCGGTGGAGATGGAGCATAGGGCGTATTGGGCCATAAGGTGGCTGAATTTTGACCTCAAGGAGGCCGGAGAGAAGAGGTTGCTTGATATGAACGCTCTTGAGGAGATCCGGTTGGATGCCTATGAAAACGCCCGGATCTACAAGGAAAGGACCAAACGTTGGCATGATAAGCGTCTCATCCCGAAAGAGTTGAGTGAAGGCGACCTTTTATTTCTCTTCAACTCAAGGCTGCGGCTCTCCCCGGAAAGCTAAAGTCAAGATGGACGGGCCCTTATGTGGTGAAGAAGATCTTTCCCCATGGAGCGGTTGAGATAGGAGGGGAGCATTGTGGAGATTTTAAGGTGAATGGGCATCGGTTGAAGAAGTATATCCCGGGAGCTCCGGTGGATATGATTGCCCCACTTCACCTAGAGTGAGACGCCCCCGAGTTTGGTCAAGCTAATGACCTTAAAGAAGCGCTTGATGGGAGGCAACCCATTGGTAGACATCTTTCCCTTTTTCGTTTTTGTTTTTGTTTTGATTTTTCTGTTTTTGTGTGGTTGGTGTGCTTTGTGTGTGTGCTAGAGTCTTGGTAGCATGAAAGCCTTGCATGGCATGTGGATGATGATGATGAGTCCCTCATCAATTGTGGATGGAGCGGACACGGGACTTGGACGGCTAGCAGTGCCTAGCGCGGATCCCGATGCCATAACGAACACTTTGAGCTTTCTACCATCGTTGATAGGATCATCCGCCATCACTCCACTTGAATAATCCCAAATACCAAAGCAAACCATTTTTTTTTTACATTGTGAGAACCCTCTTTCACCCTTCTTTACTTCATTTCAACATTGGGGACAATGTGTTTCTAAGTATGGGGTGGGGTTTGCATGATCTTTTGCATGATTTGCATCTAGAATAGTTTCTTTTTGTCACATGTTTTATTAGCATTTTGCATTGTACATACATATTTCGAAAAATCCAAAAAATCACAAAATTTTAAAAAACATTTTTAGTGCTTCTAGCTTGGAAATGACCCTTATGATGAGATTGTTGTGTGGATTGGCTATGGATGACCTTATGTGTTGAATAGATCAATGCATATGTGGACTTGAAGTACTTATCTTGAATCCCATGAATGGATTGTGATCATGATGTTGTCTTCATTGGATTGAGTATTGAAAGTCGAAATTACATGCTAGTTCTTGCACATCATCTAGGAGTGATTAAGGCAATTCATCTTTCTCTACTTCTCATCTTGATCATGTTGTTTGAGCACCTCAATTGATATAAATTTGACCTCTTTTGACCCCTCCGGGAATAGGAGCATGTTAGTGTGTTTAGTGTGTGAAAAGCAAGTGTGGGGTGAAGTTGTTGATGGATGAATGTTATGAATGAAGTGCTGAATTTGTTGAGAAAAGTGTAGAAAAAAATATAGGTTTGGGGATGTTGGTTTAAATGACGAGTAACTCGGCACCATTCACATAATCGGGTGTTTGTGCCTTGACAAAGTCAAATAAACCGATAGTCCTAACGAGCTTTGGTATGTGTGCCCGGTGTGGATGCACCTCGAAAAATAAAAAAGCCCGAGGACGGCTAATCACCAAGGTTTCGGCTTTTGTACACCAATGTCATTGTCTCAAAAATAAGTGAAAGAAAAAGAAAAGAAAAGAAAGAAAAGATAGAGAAAATATACACTTGTGGGAAGTTGATAAAAAATGTGAAGTTGTGAAGTTAGTTCCATTCCCGGATTAGCATCACATGACCTAGAAAAATTCCCACCTAATCACAACATTTCTTAGCCTCTTATTTCCTAAGCCCTTGTGACCTATTTGCATGTGTGTAAGACTTAGTGATCTAGATTGGATATGCTCATGATCATCTTGACTTCTTCATCTTTACATTTCATGCATGCTTTCGAGTTAAGTACAATTGTCTTTCTATGCCTTCATTTATTTGATGCATGATTGCTTGTCCATTGCCAAGAAACATGACTACGAAGGTGATTTAATATTAGAAGCACAACTCCAAAAAAGATTTTGTTGTTTTTCTGCATGCATAAAACATGTCATCTCTTAGTGTATAGTTGGGGACTTGCTCGGGGACGAGCAAACCTTAAGTATGGGGTATTTTTGATAACACGATTTATGACTTAGGTTTAGGCACTCATTTAGATAGTTTTTCCGCTCATTCATGCATGGTTTGCACTAGTTCACGACGTTTGCAGTCAATTCATGTATTTTGTCGAGATAGACGTCTACACGGACTTTTGCATGCTTTGTAGGTATTTTGGGAGATTTAGGAGCTTAATCGATACATTCGAGGATCATTCCTCGAGATGACACACCTTTGGACTCATTGGGATGCAAGCTAGGGGCTAAGGAGGACACATGGGACCTTGTTGGTGCATGCCTTGCACCAAATTGAGGCTTGATGATCCAAAACAAGCTGAGGCACCAAAACCACGGCCACTGGGACTTCCACGGGCGTGGAAATGGGCCGTGGTTTTCCCCAGACAGCTGTGACAGTTGTCCCACGATCTTCATGGCCGACTCTTGCAATTTGTTGAGGATATAAGGTGGTCCTGCAGGCTGTTAGGGATAGACCCCATCACTCCCATTCTCTCCCACACTCTCAACAACACATATTCTCTCATTGGAAGATTGGATTGGAGCTACTCTTGGAGGAGAAGAAAGGACTCCATTGGAGAAGAAGAGAAAAACACACCATTTTTAGTCTTTCATATTTTTGAGTGATTTTGAGTGAGATTTGTGAAGACGATTTGCTCGGTTTTGTAAGGAACGAGATTGAACCTTCTTTTGAAGGGTTGTAAGTCTTTCTTATCATACATTCAGCTTGATTTTATTTGTTTTACTTGCTCATATATATTTCATTTCATCCTCTTGATATGGATTCCATGATTTTATGCTTGATGACTTTGATTGTGATGATGCATGTCGTTGGCTAAATAGATGCGATTCTAGGGTAAGGGAAAGATGGTTATGGCTTGTGCTATGATAGAATGGACTTAGATGTACCTTTGGATGAACTGTTTGCTCGAACCTAGCCTCTGTTGTAAACCACGGTTTGTTCTATACATTCCACGGCTGTGGTTCTTGATGAACAACCCGTGATTTTGACTGACTTGCTTGTTTTGATGAATCTAAGTGCTAGGATGTTAGATTGTTGAAATCCTAGCGTTTGTTGAGCTAAACCTATCCTAGGGTGACCTAGTGTTAGCAACTAAGAGTTAGAAGAGACTTACCCGGTAATTCTTGCTCTTAGATACCGAAGATGACGAATTCTAGGTAGTAGTGAGCCTCACAAGCCGCTATTGGACTGAATGTGCTAGGATAAGTGTTTAGGACTTGCCTTCCCGAGACTTACCCGGTAAGGAGAGGTTAGATCCCTAGATAACCATCCGGTTTGTGTAGATATCCCTACCTTAGGCTCCTAGAGACTTACCCGGTGATAGGACCTTAGGTGCGGGATTAGTGGATCATTAGACCTACCCGGCAATTGACCCCACTTGAGAAACATTCCTTCCCAACATACCATAGTTTATCCAAGGATGATTAGAAGCTTGAGTCCAATGCCATAACCGGAATTTCCAACCCCTAGAATCCGCTTTTCTTTCTTGATTACCTATTTCGTGTTTGAGTTTGTTTGCTTGCCTTGATAGCTTAGTTATTTGTTAGTCTTGCATGATTTGTGATCCTTGATTGATCACCACAAAAACCAATCCAAAAACATTGAGATTTTCATTTCTTTATTTCTTTCTCTTTTCTTAGCCTAGATCAACACTATCTTTAGTTACTATTTGACTCGATTTCACCTCAGTCTTTGTGTTCGACCTCGGAATACTATCCTTACTACAAAACGTCCCGTACACTGCGGGTTCGCTAGGAGTTAGGAAAATATAACGAGTATAAATTCAAGAATTTTGCGTATCACGTTCTTAGTGTAACAGGTGCAAGAGGCATACAAGGCTGGAGTACCACCTCCAGCACCGCCGGTGCTAGCTAGGTCGGTTGAGGTCTCTCAGAGGGTGACTCAGGTTGTAGTTCCACCGGTGGTAGCTGCACCAGTGAGGGTTGTTGAGGATGACCGAGTGAGAGAGGAGCTGAGGGTACCGAGGCCGGACAAATGGTTGAAGACTTTTAACCATCAGAGAGTTCCCACATTCGGCGGGAATGTTGGACTTCAGGTAGAGCATTGGATTAGCCATGTGGAGTCCGCATTGGAGGCTATCCGCTATCCCGAGAGTCGTAAAGTGGAGCTGGTTCAGATCTTGTTTAGAGACCATGCACAGTTTTGATGGAGGACCGTGCGGGCGGAGTGTCCCGATTTGAGTAGTTGTTGAGCCTTGTGCGGGAGAATTTTTGTCCTACCTCACTGAGGAGAGACCGAGTGCAGGACTTCTTGGAGGCAGGATTCGAGGATGTTCCGATAGTTGAGACAATCAGGAGGTTCCGGGAGGAGCTGTCACTGCTGGGTCCTGCTGCACCACCTGTGGACCAACACATGTACCTGTTCTCCCGGAGACTGAGGGAGACTGAGGGAGACTACACGCTCCTATCTGGCAGGGTTTCGCTGTGACTCCTTAGCCGATTAACAGGATCATGCTTCAGCGTTTGAGAGGGACCGACTGGATCCTAAGAGAGCTATGTACTTTGGAGGGTCAGACAAGAGACAGAGGACCGGACCAGCCAGCACAGGAGCAAGAGGTTCAGGTCATGGGCGTGGTCAGCCTCAAGGCCGCTCTAGTTACCAGGTTGTACCACCGACGGTTTCTAGGGGACGTAGTGCTACAACTGCGGAGAGTATGGACACATTAAGCCGGAGTGTAGGAAATCACCAGTTACATGCTTCACTTGCTGCTAGCTGGGCCATAGAGCTAGCTTCTACCGACAGGGCAAGGTAACATCACATTAGGGGTCCTCGCCTGCTGGTACCTTAGGAGGAGGACTGAGGCAGCAACAGCGAGCTCCTGGTCAGGTATATTCCAAGGTTCGGCTCAGATTCCCGGCAGAGGTAGAGGGCGTGGCAGAGGCACTTCAGAGACTAGGGGTACTCAGGCTCGAGTCTTTGAGTTGAGGAGCGCCGTAGAGCCAGCATCGCCGCAGCCACAAGTACTATTACAATTCATGGCTTTCCAGTCCGAGTACTTTTTGATACGGGTGCGATGCACTCTTTCATATATGAAGATTGCATAGATAGGTTGACCTTAGATACAGTAGAGGGGGAACCTTTCCTTATAAGGTTACCCGATGGGAGTAAGGTTCGCGGTACTCGAGAGATTCACGGTTGTCCCATCCTCTTGGGAGATCGTGACTAGTTAGCCGACTTCCATGTCATGCGCTTAGTGCATGAAGAAGTCATACTTGGGATGGACTGGATGGACCGCCATAGAGCTGTATTGGACGTTAGTAAGAGGACAGTGACGGTCACCACGGAGTTTGGGCAAGAGGAGGTCTTTCGAGGGTGGGACCTCGGAAAGATTGGGACAGTCATTAGTGCGGTCCGAGCCGCAAAGCTCATAGGTCAGGGGTGCGAGGCCTTCTGGTGTTACGCCATAAAGGAGGAGACGAGATCATCTTTAGTAGAGACCCAGTAGCTTGTGAGTTTGAGGACATCTTTGGCGAGCCGCCTGGCTTACCACCACAGAGGAGCGTAGATTTTGGGATTGAGTTGGAGCCCGGCACGAGGCCGATCTCCAAGGCTCCATACCGCATGGCACCAGTCGAGATGCTTGAGCTGAAGAAGCAACTTGAGGATTTGGCAGAGAGGGGATTCATCCGACCCAGTGTATCTCCCTGAGGTGCACCTGTCCTCTTCGTCAAGAAGAAGGACGGATCCATGAGGCTTTGTATCAACTATCGAAAGTTGAACAAAGTCACCGTCAAGAACAAGTGCCTGTTGCCGCGTATTGATGATTTGCTGGATCGATTACAGGGAGCTACGATGTTTTGACGTATTGACTTGAGGTCATGATACCATCAGTTGAGAGTACGGGAGCAGGACGTGCTGAAGACGGCATTTCGGACCAGATGCGGTCATTATGAGTTCGTTGTGATGCCTTTTGGGCTCACCAATGCTCCTGTTGTCTTCATGAAATTGATGAATGGCATCTTTATAGACTTCCTAGACCAGTTTATGGTGGTTTTCATCGACGACATCTTGGTATACTCCCGGAGTAGGGAGGAGCACGCCGGACACCTGAGGACGGTGTTGCAGGTTTTACAGGATAGGGAGCTTTATGCTAAGCTCTCTAAGTGTGAGTTTTGGATGCCAGAGGTTGCCTTCCTTGGCCACATTGTCTCCGCCGAGGGTGTCAAGGTATACCCGGCGAAGATAGAGTCAGTTGCGTCATGGCCGCTTCCTAAGACGGTCAAGGAGGTACACAGTTTTCTAGGTCTGGCCGGATACTACCGCAAGTTCGTGAAGGGTTTTTCTGTGATCGCCAGGCCACTCACTTGCTTGTTAAGGAAGTCCATCAGATTTACATGGTCCGAGTCCTGTCAGCGGAGTCATTCATGCATTGAAGACGTATGAGGAGAATTACCCCACTCACGACCTTGAGCTAGCTGCAGTCATTCATGCATTGAAGATCCAGCGACATTACCTCTACGAGGCCACCTGTCAGATCTTCACAGACAACAAGAGTCTGAAGTACATATTCACTCAGCGGGAGTTGAATAACCGCCATAGGAGATGGTTAGAGCTGGTTAAAGATTTTGACTTAGAGATCCTTTATCATCCAGGGAAGGCGAATGTGGTCGCCGATGCCCTTAGTAGGAGGACACCCCGCGAGGCTGCGATAGCTAGATTGACCATGCCGACCCAGTTGCAGAGAGATTTGATTTGGTTGGAGGTAGACATCCAGTTTCCGGATATTGATGGTCATTTGTCAGCGTTAGAGGTCTCACCGGATCTGACGGAAGAGATCCGGCAGAAACAGGAGGGTTGTCCCACACTGGCGAGGATCAGGGATAGGATGTCCAGAGGAGAGGCACCACAGTTTATGGTGGGGATAGACGGGATTTTGAGTCACTAGGAGCGCATATGTGTACCCTATAACAAAGAATTGAGGCAGCGTATACTGCAGGAGGCCCATTCCACACCTTACTCCGTCCACCCAGGCGCGAGTAAGATTTATCAGGATATATGACAAACTTATTGGCGGGGCGGGCTCAAGCCCGACGTGGCAAGATACGTAGCCCAGTGTGCGACCTGTCAGCAGGTCAAGATCGAGCACCACAGGCCCGGAGGAGAACTCCAACCACTTCCAATTCCACAGTGGAAGTGGGAGGACATTTCTATGGACTTCGTTACCGGCTTGAGGTTGAGTAGAGGCTTTGATGCGATATGGGTTGTGGTGGATTGGTTGACGAAGACGGCATGATTTATTCCTCTTAAAGAAACGTGGCCAGTGTCTCGTTTCGTCGAGGAGTTTACCCGACAAATAGTGAGGTTCCATGGAGTGCCGAGGATGATCATTTCAGATAGGGACGGAGGTTTTACCTCGAGGTTCTGACAGTAGGTACATGCCGCCTTAGGTACGAGCTTACAGTTCACCACGGCATACCATCCTCAGACGGATGGACATTCTACGAGGACGATTCATACTCTCGAGGACATGTTGAGGGCATGTGTGCTCGATTGGGGCCAAGTATGGCCCGACCACCTCCCTTTGGTGGAGTTTTCTTATAACAATAGTTGGCATACGACTATTGGGATGGCTCCTTACGAGGCACTATATGGACGGAAGTGTCGTACACCCTTCAATTGGGGTGAGCCAGGGAGGATGAGTGGTGTGGCACCCGAACAGGTGAAGGATGATATGACTCGGGTAGCATTGATCCTTGAGCAGATGTTGGCCACACAGAGCCGACAGAGATCTTATGCTGATAAGAGACGCAGGCCTCTGGAGTTCAGGGTTGGAGCTCAGGTATGGTTGAGAGTGTCGCCGACGAGGGGTGTTAGACGTTTCGGAATTAAGGGGAAGTTGAGTCCCCGATATGTCGGGCCCTTTGAGATCCTTGCGCGGATAGGAGAGGTTGCGTACAGACTGGCATTGCCACCCCGATTGGAGGGATTTCATCCAGTATTTCACGTGTCGCAGCTGCGAGAGTATGTGCCTGACCCGAGACACATAGTGAGTCATGACGACCTGGTGGTCGAGCCGGATCATACATTTCCAAAGCACCCGATAGCAGTTTTAGAGAGAGGTGCGAGACGCCTTTGATCGAAGGTAATACCCATGATGAGAGTGTAGTGGTCGAGACGGGGAATTGACGAGGCCACTTGGAAGACGGAGGATAGTATCCGGCGGAACTATCCGGAGTTTTATGCGGGTCTAGAGACGTCTATAGGACTGTCAGGTAGTCTACCCTCTTGTTTTGGTTGCTTATATTGTTGTATGTGTGATATATCTAGTATGCTTGTGTGTGACCCTTAGGTGGTCTTGATGTGGTAGTTTGTTAGTCATAGAGTTTTCTTATACCTTATGACCGCGGTTAGTACCCCCTAAGTTTTGAGACGAAACTTATTTTTGAGGGGATCTGATGTGACGACCGGGTTTTTCGTTACGCTTGGATAGAGTTAGATGAGGGTAGAAGCCGGGCGCAAGGGCTCACGCCCTTGCGGCTTTGGCGACATAGTCAAGTAAGCTGTAGGTGCGGCTAGGTTTCCCGCTGGGGGCGGCGGCACGCTTGGGCGGGGTAGCAACGTTTTAGACAACCATTCACATTCCGATCCTTTTTAACTCCCCTCTTAAATTCCCTGAGGAGTTATGGGTTGGAGACCTTTGGTATCCCTCCTCTTTTATGCAGCCAACTCTTCTCCTCCTCTCATTTTCCACTCACGTTACTTTCTTTCTCCTACCCACTTACTCCTCTTGCACTTCCTCTTACATCCTTCTCCTCCATTCTTCCCTTGGAGTGCTCCAGCTAGGATCCACCTTTCGTGAGGCCGGGGCTGCAGTGACGGGACTTGGGTAAGGTTCCTTCTATTCTTCTTCTTTCTTTCTTCTCCTTCTTCCTTCTTCCTTTCCCTTCCATGGCTTGAATGGAAGACACTCTTGAATCCTTGCTCAACGATCTATCGTTGTTTTGTTGGTTCGATGACGAAGCTAGACCTTGGAGGGAGGCTAAGACCCAATGAGAGAAGTAGAAGACGTTCATAGCACCAAAGGAGACCCGAAAGGACCGGCCGCACAATCGAAGAACTCAGCCGACGGACTTTCTGGACAGACATGCGCAGGGGCGGATGCACCAAGGCGTAGGGGCGGCTTCTGTCAGGCACAGTGGCGGACCCAGATCGACGTAGGGGCGGACCTAGATAGGCGCAGGGGTAGCTCAGGTAGGCGCAGGGGTGGTTTTGCTTCAGTGAGTTCCGAACCTCGTTCTTGCTTTTCCTTCTTTCTTCCTTAGACTCGTTATACCCTAGAAGCATGTTAGGATGGCCTAGGGTAGTTGAACTGAAATGCTTTAGAGTTGTTGGACCTTAGAAGTCTAGTGTGAGTGACGTGAGGCTTGTGGTGGTATGTTGTTGAGGGTTAGTTTCGAACTTTGTGGAAGTAACCTTTGTGTATATCGTTATGATGAGAGTTGGATAGGTCATGGACTGAGAGTGTAGTCTTCTTGGACTAGGTGGTTGAGGAGTTGAGCCTAGAAGTCTAAAGACTTTTAGTGGACTAGAGTGTGGTTTGATTGTGTGTCTTGTCTTGAACAGGCGTTGTACGTTTTTCCGAGGGAACTTTCGAGTGAGGTGATCTTGTGTGCTTCGGAGACTGGTAAGTCTACGGACTTACTTAGCTGGCTTCTTGTATGAGTGTATTGTGTATGAGTGGTGTTTGCTAGCTTGGATAATAATGAAATCGGATTAGGCCCACTTTATTATATTACGTAATGGACCCAAGTGTATGATAACGGGTCGTGACATCATCTGCCTAGCTCTTGCGAGAGTCTAGGAGGTTCCTTGTACCAGCCCAGGCAGGTAGACGGTCAGATGCATTAGCACCATTCCTTGTTGGTAAACGGGATCAGGGGCGAGGTTTGGGAATCCCTCGTGTCACAAGATAAGTATCATTAGTAATGACATATCACCTAATTAAATATAACAAAAGGATTGAGTGTTACATGTTGATTGTGTATGTTGTGTGTTTGTGCTTTTACCTTTATACTTATGCATAAATTGTCAGCTAACAGTATTATACCGCTTGTAGATGCCTTGCAAGTTAGAGAGGTGATCGAGTGATCCGACGGTAGTGGGCAGCCGGGGTTCCGTGCATTATAGGACGGGGCTGTTATCTTTATATTTCATGAATGTTGAGACTTATGTTGTTCATTGGTTTTGAGGCTCGGCTGGATTGTTCCTTTTTCAGATTTGTACTTTTTACTTCCGCTCATGTTATAAAACTATGTGTTTTGCCTTTTTATTTGTGCCGTGTTGTAAGGTCCGATGAAGTTGTTGCCAGACTAAGGGCCGAGACCCATTGTGAGGTCCCAGCTCGTAGAATTTCGAGTCCTCTAGGAATCGGGGTGTTACAATATGGTATCAGAGCCCTAGGTTGGCAACAACGGCACTCGCTATCTTCAAAAGGCCGAATAAACAAATAAACGGAAACCGCAAGGGTTCCGAACCTTTTTAAACGAATTTTTGTTTCCAAAACCATGAGCATAAATGGGTTGGGATACAATGCACGGGCCACCACTACCTCCGCTGAACTCGATAGCATAGTTTACTGGATTTTTGTTATAAATTGTGTTTAATAGTTACATTGTGACCTTTAGAAGCGACCTAGAGTAGTAACATAGTTATGTCCTTACTAGCCATTAAATTAGTCCTACACTAATCACATCTCTATCAGATGGCACGTACAAGAGCGACAGCTTACGTTGGACGAGGAGGGGGCCGACCTTCCCTTCCTCCTATTGCTCCGTGACCGGGACATGTGGGCAGGCCTCAAAGGGGCCGAGGCCGGGGACGTGCTCCCATTGATGATCCGCCAGCTGCGGACATTCCTGCTGAGGAGGTGTGTGAGAGCATTGTTTCCGAGGTTAGGGATGGGACCACTGCTAGTTCCGGAGTGCGGGGCCTGCTAATTCTTGCCGTGTGTCGATTGGAGCATCGGAGTATCGAGCGTATGTCCAGCAGGTGCTGATAACACGATTTATGACTTAGGTTGAGGCACTCATTTAGATAGTTTTTCCGCTCATTCATGCATGGTTTGCACTAGTTCACGACGTTTGCACTCAATTCATGTATTTTGTCGAGATAGACGTCTACACGGACTTTTGCATGCTTTGTAGGTATTTTGGGAGATTTAGGAGCTTAATCGATACATTCAAGGATCATTCCTCGAGATGACACACCTTTGGACTCATTGAGATGCAAGCTAGGGGCTAAGGAGGCCACATGGGACCTTGTTGGTGCATGCCTTGCACCAAATTGAGGCTTGATGATCCAAAACAAGCTGAGGCACCAAAACCACGGCCACTGGGACTTCCACGGGCGTGGAAATGGGCCGTGGTTTTCCCCAGACAGCTGTGACAGCTGTCCCACGATCTTCATGGCCGACTCTTGCAATTTGTTGAGGATATAAGGTGGTCCTGCAGGCTGTTAGGGACAGACCCCATCACTCCCATTCTCTCCCACACTCTCAATAACACATATTCTCTCATTGGAAGATTGGATTGGAGCTACTCTTGGAGGAGAAGAAAGGACTCCATTGGAGAAGAAGAGAAAAACACACCATTTTTAGTCTTTCATATTTTTGAGTGATTTTGAGTGAGATTTGTGAAGACGATTTGCTCGGTTTTGTAAGGAACGAGATTGAACCTTCTTTTGAAGGGTTGTAAGTCTTTCTTATCATACATTCAGCTTGATTTTATTTGTTTTACTTGCTCATCTATATTTCATTTCATCCTCTTGATATGGATTCCATGATTTTATGCTTGATGACTTTGATTGTGATGATGCATGTCGTTGGCTAAATAGATGCGATTCTAGGGTAAGGGAAAGATGGTTATGGCTTGTGCTATGATAGAATGATCTTAGATGTACCTTTGGATGAACTGTTCGCTCGAACCTAGCCTCTGTAGTAAACCACGGTTTGTTCTATACATTCCACGGCCGTGGTTCTTGATGAACAACCCGTGATTTTGACTGACTTGCTTGTTTTGATGAATCTAAGTGCTAGGATGTTAGATTGTTGAAATCCTAGCGTTTGTTGAGCTAAACCTATCCTAGGGTGACCTAGTGTTAGCAACTAAGAGTTAGAAGAGACTTACCCGGTGATTCTTGCTCTTAGATACCGAAGATGACGAATTCTAGGTAGTAGTGAGCCTCACAAGCCGCTATTGGACTGAATGTGCTAGGATAAGTGTTTAGGACTTGCCTTCCCGAGACTTACCCGGTAAGGAGAGGTTAGATCCCTAGATAACCATCCGGTTTGTGTAGATATCCCTACCTTAGGCTCCTAGAGACTTACCCGGTGATAGGACCTTAGGTGCGGGATTAGTGGATCATGAGACCTACCCGGCAATTGACCCCACTTGAGAAACATTCCTTCCCAACATACCATAGTTTATCCAAGGATGATTAGAAGCTTGAGTCCAATGCCATAACCGGAATTTCCAACCCCTAGAATCCGCTTTTCTTTCTTGATTACCTATTTCGTGTTTGAGTTTGTTTGCTTGCCTTGATAGCTTAGTTATTTGTTAGTCTTGCATGATTTGTGATCCTTGATTGATCACCACAAAAACCAATCCAAAAACATTGAGATTTTCATTTCTTTATTTCTTTCTCTTTTCTTAGCCTAGATCAACACTATCTCTAGTCACTATTTGACTCGATTTCACCTCAGTCTTTGTGTTCGACCTCGGAATACTATCCTTACTACAAAACGTCCCGTACACTGCGGGTTCGCTAGGAGTTAGGAAAATCTAACGAGTATAAATTCAAGACTTTTGCGTATCACGTTCTTAGTGTAACAGGTGCAAGAGGCATACAGGGCTGGAGTACCACCTCCAGCACCGCCGGTGCTAGCTAGGTCGGTTGAGGTCTCTCAGAGGGTGACTCAGGTGGTAGTTCCACCGGTGGTAGCTGCACCAGTGAGGGTTGTTGAGGATGACCGAGTGAGAGAGGAGCTGAGGGTACCGAGGCCGAACAAATGGTTGAAGACTTTTAACCATCAGAGAGTTCCCACATTCGGCGGGAATGTTGGACTTCAGGTAGAGCATTGGATTAGCCATGTGGAGTCCGCATTGGAGGCTATCCGCTATCCCGAGAGTCGTAAAGTGGAGCTGGTTCAGATCTTGTTTAGAGACCATGCACAGTTTTGATGGAGGACCGTGCGGGCGGAGTGTCCCGATTTGAGTAGTTGTTGAGCCTTGTGCGGGAGACTTTTTGTCCTACCTCACTGAGGAGAGACCGAGTGCAGGACTTCTTGGAGGCAGGATTCGAGGATGTTCCGATAGTTGAGACAATCAGGAGGTTCCGGGAGGAGCTGTCACTGCTGGGTCCTGCTGCACCACCTGTGGACCAACACAAGTACGTGTTCTCCTAGAGACTGAGGGAGACTACACGCTCCTATCTAGCAGGGTTTCGCTGTGACTCCTTAGCCGATTAACAGGATCAGGCTTCAGCGTTTGAGAGGGACCGACTGGATCCTAAGAGAGCTATGCACTTTGGAGGGTCAAACAAGAGACAAAGGACCGGACCAGCCAGCACAGGAGCAGGAGGTTCAGGTCATGGGCTTGGTCAGCCTCAAGGCCGCTCTAGTTACCAGGTTGTACCACCGACGGTTTCTAGGGGACGTAGTGCTACAACTGCGGAGAGTATGGACACATTAAGCCGGAGTGTAGGAGATCACCAGTTACATGCTTCACTTGCTGCCAGCTGGGCCATAGAGCTAGCTTCTTCCGACAGGGCAAGGTAACATCACATCAGGGGTCCTCGCCTGCTGGTACCTCAAGAGGAGGACTGAGGCAGCAACAGCGAGCTCCTGGTCAGGTATATTCATAAGGTTCGGCTCAGATTCCTGGCAGAGGTAGAGGGCGTGGCAGAGGCACTTCCGAGACTAGGGGTACTCAGGCTCGAGTCTTTGAGTTGAGGAGCGCCGTAGAGCTATCATCGCCGCAGCCACAGGTACTATTACGATTCATGGCTTTCCAGTCCGAGTACTTTTTGATACGGGTGCGATGCACTCTTTCATATATGATGATTGCATAGATAGGTTGACCTTAGATACAGTAGAGGGGGAACCTTTCCTTATAAGGTTACCCGATGGGAGTAAGGTTCGCGGTACTCGAGAGATTCACGGTTGTCCCATCCTCTTGGGAGATCGTGACTAGTTAGCCGACTTCCATGTCATGCGCTTAGTGCATGAAGAAGTCATACTTGGGATGGACTGGATGGACCGCCATAGAGCTGTACTGGACGTCAGTAAGAGGACAGTGACGGTCACCACGGAGTTTGGGCAAGAGGAGGTCTTTCGAGGGTGGGACCTCGGAAAGATTGGGACAGTCATTAGTGCGGTCCGAGCCGCAAAGCTCATAGGTCAGGGGTGCGAGGCCTTCTGGTGTTACGCCATGAAGGAGGAGACGAGATCATCTTTAGTAGAGACCCCAGTAGCTTGTGAGTTCGAGGACATCTTTGGCGAGCCGCCAAAGATGGTTATGGCTTGTCATGTGCTTAGTGCATGAAGGGTTGTAAGTCTTTCTTATCATACATTCAGATTGATTTTATTTGTTTTACTTGCTCATCTATATTTCATTTCATCCTCTTGATATGGATTCCACGATTTTATGCTTGATGACTTTGATTGTGATGATGCATGTTGTTGGCTAAATAGATGCGATTCTAGGGTAAGGGAAATATGGTTATGGCTTGTCCTATGATAGAATGGACTTAGATGTACCTTTGGATGAACTGTTTGCTCGAACCTAGCCTCTATTGTAAACCACGGTTTGTTCTATACATTCCACGGCCGTGGTTCTTGATGAACAACCCGTGATTTTGACTGACTTGCTTGTTTTGATGAATCTAAGTGCTAGGATGTTAGATTGTTGAAATCCTAGTGTTTGTTGAGCTAAACCTATCGTAGGATGACCTAGTGTTAGCAACTAAGAGTTAGAAGAGACTTACCCGGTGATTCTTGCTCTTAGATACCGAAGATGACGAATTCTAGGTAGTAGTGAGCCTCACAAGCCGCTATTGGACTGAATGTGCTAGGATAAGTGTTTAGGACTTGCCTTCCCGAGACTTACCCGGTAAGGAGAGGTTAGATCCCTAGATAACCATCCGGTTTGTGTAGATATCCCTACCTTAGGCTCCTAGAGACATACCCGGTGATAGGACCTTAGGTGCGGGATTAGTGGATCATGAGACCTACCCGGTAATTGACCCCACTTGAGAAACATTCCTTCCCAACATACCATAGTTTATCCAAGGATGATTAGAAGCTTGAGTCCAATGCCATAACCGGAATTTCCAACCCCTAGAATCCGCTATTCTTTCTTGATTACCTTTTTCGTGTTTTAGTTTGTTTGCTTGCCTTGATAGCTTAGTTATTTGTTAGTCTTGCATGATTTGTGATCCTTGATTGATCACCACAAAAACCAATCCAAAAATATTGAGATTTTCATTTCTTTATTTCTTTCTCTTTTCTTAGCCTAGATCAACACTATCTTTAATCACTATTTGACTCGATTTCACCTCAGTCTTTGTGTTCGACCTCGAAATACTATCCTTACTACAAAACATCCCGTACACTGCGGGTTCGCTAGGAGTTAGGAAAATATAACGAGTATAAATTTAAGACTTTTGCGTATCACGTTCTTAGCGTAACAAGTTTTTGGCGCCGTTGCTGGGGACTAGGTCTAGATTGAGTCATTGTTTGTGATTGTTTATAGTGTAGGTCTTTCTTGTTGCTTTTGATCTCGTTTGGTTTGTGTCTTTTCTTTTCAGGACATCTCTCGCTCTTTAGATGTATGCGAAGATCTCGTGGCAAGGATTTAGCTCCATTCGATCCCGAACTGGAGAAAACCCTTAGATCTAGATCCAAGAGTATTAGAAAGGGAAAAGAGATGGCCGGAAGAGATCTCCAAGCTGAGTTAGATGAGGCTTTAGTGAAAATTAGGCTAAGGGATGAAGCCTTGGAGAATGAAAGGAGACTTTCCAATGAGAGGCAAGAAGCAACTAGGAGGGAGATTGAAGAGATTAGGCAAACTCTTGTGCTAAGAGAGCTTAATCGTCAACAACCTCCCCCTCCACCACAACCGCAGCCGCCGGCGGTTAATATTCGGGTTGTGCCCATTGCTATTGAAGAGCCACAAACGTTAGGGCAACGTATGGATCCGGAACAAAGAGCACAACGTCCGGGTGTGAACTTAGGAGATCCCGCAGCCCATGATTACGAGCTCCGCCCTCAAGTTCTACAAATAATCCAACATAATCAATTTGGAGGGATGGAAGGAGAGTCTCCTCATCAACACTTGATGAACTATGAGATCTTGATGGAGACTCTAAGGCCGCCTAGATTGTAGAGCAACAACAATAAGCTTAGGGCTTTCTCCTTCTCACTTAAGGATAAAGCCTTGGCTTGGTATCAATCTATTCCACAAGGGCGAGTGAGTACTTGGGAGGAGATGACAACCGAGTTTTTGACAAAGTTCTTCCTACCTTCCAAGACTACCGAGCTAGGAGGGAAGATCAATGCCTTCGTGATGAAGGATAGAGAAAGCTTATTCAAGTCTTGGGAGAGGTTCAAAGACCTTCTCCTAGATTGTCCGCACTATGGTATACCGAAAATAGAGCTTTTAGAGATCTACTTCAAGGGACTTGATGAAGATAGCCAATTCAAGCTTCAATCTCTTTCGTGTGGAACTTTCATGGAGAAGAATGTGGATGAAGCTTGGGAGTTTGTAGAGAAACAAGCTTTGGTGATTGAGTAGTACTCCCATAGGAAGAGTGATGGGAGGAAAGCGGGAGCATATGAGGTGAGTGAAGTCACCATGAGTAACTTCAAGCTTGATGCAATCAACAATGAGCTGAAATCTTTGAGGGAGTTGTGTGCTACAACTTTGAAGAATCAAGAAACCCCTTAAGTGCAAGTGCAAGCAAACTTGTCTTCCAAGGAGGAAGATGTGAACTACATGGGAAGGGGCAACTACAACAACTATCAAGGCCCAAGGAACTTCAACAACAACCGGCAATTCAACAATTACCGGCCAAACCACAACCATCCCGGGTTTTCCTATTCTAACCCGGATGGAGCCTTGAACCCTCCCGCTTCCACAAGCGCAGCTCCACCACCAAAGGCTTCACAACAACCTCCACCCGGATTTACTCAACCTCCAAAGGATAGAACCAAGATGATGTTTGAGCAATTGCTTGGAAGGTTGAGTGGTCTTGAGAGCACGGTGACTTTCATTTCTAAAGCTCAAAAGGTGTTGGAAGCACAAGTGTTCCAAAAGGCGGGTGAAGCTCATAGAGATCGGGGAAAGCTTCCCGGAAGAACAGAAGACAACCCAAGAGGCCAAGTGTTGGCCATCACAACAAGGAGTGGATTGAGCATGAAAGATCCCTTACCTAAGGGAAATGACAAGGGGAAGCAAGTAGTGGTAGAAGAAGAGACATTGCAAGAAGGAGGCAAGAGCAAGGAAGATGAGCCAACATATGTGGCGCCACCTCAATACAAGCCACCACTACCGTTCCCACAATCACGAGTAAGAGCTCGTTTGGACAAACACTTCGTTAAATTCCTTGAACTTATGTCTAAATTGCATATTAACATTCCGTTCATGGATGCTATTCTAGGTATGCGGGCCTATGGAAAATTCTTGAAGGAGATACTCTCCAACAAAAGGAAGTTGGAGGAGTATGGGGAAGTGAGAATGACAAAGAGATCCTCGGAGTTGATTCAAACTATGAAGGAGGAGATGCCTCCTAAGCTAAGAGATCCGGGATCTTTTTGTGTGCCAATTGGAGTGGGAGAAGTGAAGTATGAAGCCCTATGTGATCTTGGGGCAAGTGTAAGCATCATACCACTTTCACTTTGCAACAAGGTTGAGCTAGGAGATCCAAAGCCGGTCAAGATGACTCTTTACATGGCGGACCGTTCGATAACCCATCCCGTTGGAATCTTAGAAGACATACCGGTGCAGCTCGGGAAGTTCTATGTTCCAATAGACTTCGTTGTTTTGGACATCCCGGCGGACTACCCGGTTCCCATCATCTTAGGGAGACCTTTCTTGGCTACATCCGGATGCATGGATGATTGTAAAAATGGAATTCTCTCCTTCAACATTGGAGAAGAGAATATCAAGTTCAAGCTGTCCACAATGATGAAGGGGCCAACCCTTGGTGAAGATGTGTTCAACATTGTCGAGCAAGAGGAGTCTAGAGAAGTTGTGAGCTCGATCTTGATCAAGGACCCCTTGGAGAAGATTCTTAGCTTAAGTTTGATGGAGGAAGGAGTTGAGGAGGCTTGCAATGAAGAAATCAAGGCTTTGGAATCATTGGAAAAGGAGACAAGAGCTGAATTTGAAGCACACGAAGATGTGCTAAATTTCTGCAAGAACCACGGCCAGGTACCAAGAACCACGCCCGTGGTTTCTCCCGTGGAACTCTCTGGAATGCTTAAAAAGGCTAGCTTTGCAAGTTCCATGGCCGTGGTTGTGCCAGAGCCCGTAATTTTGCCCGTGGTTTACCCAGAAACTGTCTTAGTTGATGATCAAGCTTCAAGGAGCCTTGAGGAGTCTTCCATGGCTTTGGATTCGTCTCAACCAACATTATATGGATCCTCTCCACTCGATAAAGGTCCTCCTAAACTTGAACTTAAACCCCTCCCCTCTCATCTTAAGTATGCTTTTCTTGGCGATGATTCTACTTATCCGGTGGTTGTTAATGCATGCTTGAATGATGATGAGTTGAGTAGATTGTTTCATGAATTGAGATTGCATAGGAAGGCTATTGGCTATACCTGTGATGATTTAGTTGGCATTTAAACCTTCTTTATGCATGCATAAGATCTTAATGGAAGATAATCATAAACCTTCAATTGAACCTCAAAGAAGACTAAACCCCATCATGAAAGAAGTAGTGAAGAAAGAGATCCTTAAATTGCTAGATGCGGGAATCATTTTCCCGATTTCGGATAGTAAGTGGGTTAGTCCCATGCATGTGGTTCCTAAGAAGGGTGGGATGACCGTAGTAACCAATGAGAATAATGAACTAATCCCAACTAGAACGGTTACGGGGTGGAGGATGTGTATTGACTATAGGAAGCTTAACATGGCCTCTAAGAAAGATCACTTCCCTCTTCCTTTCATTGACCAAATGCTAGAAAGATTATCTCAAGATTCCCATTTTTGTTAATTAGATGGCTATAGTGGATTCTTCCAAATCCCTATCCACCCGGATGACCAAGGGAAAACCACATTTACGTGTCATTGGGGTACATTTACATATAGGAGAATGCCGTTTGGGTTGTGTAATGCACCCGCCACCTTTCAAAGGTGTATGATGGCCATTTTTTTTGAGTATATTGAAAACATCATGGAAGTGTTTATGGATGATTTCTCTGTTTATGGATCTTCATTCGATGATTGCCTAGCTAAATTGTCTTTGGTTTTGAAAAGATGTGAGGAGACTAATTTAGTCTTGAATTGGGAGAAATGGCACTTCATGGTAAGTGAAGGCATTGTATTAGGACACTTGGTGTCCAACCATGGCATTGAGGTTGATAGGGCTAAGATAGAAACAATCGAGAAGTTGCCACCACCTACCTTGGTGAAGGGGGTAATGAGTTTTCTAGGGCATGCCGGTTTTTACCGGAGATTTATTAAAGATTTCTCTAAGATTTCTAAGCCTCTTACTAACCTACTAATGAAAGATGTTGAGTTTGTTTTCTCCAAGGATTGCCTTGAAGCTTTTTTGTAGGTTGAAGAATTCCTTGATCTCCGCTCCCATCATGCAACCTCCGGATTGGAGTTTACCGTTTGAGATCATGTGCGACACGAGTGATGTAGCCGTTGGGGCTGTTTTGGGAAAAAGGAAAGATGGGCTTACACATGCCATCTATTATGCTAGCAAGACGCTAGACGATGCCCAACTCAATTATGCTACCACCGAGAAGGAGTTGCTAGCGGTTGTGTATGCATTTGGGAAGTTCCGCTCGTATCTTGTTGGAGCGAAGGTCATTGTGTATACGGATCATGCTGCGATCCGTTATCTCCTTACAAAGAAGGATGCCAAGCCTCGGTTGATTCGGTGGATCCTTCTTCTTCAAGAGTTTGACTTGGAAATCCGAGATAAGAAAGGGTCCAAAAATTCTGTGGCGGATCACCTTAGTAGACTCCCACCATTGGAACTTGAGAGAGATGACATCCCGATTGATGACTCATTCCGGGATGAGCAATTGCAAATGGTGGAGGAGTGCTTGTTTCAAGTGTCAAGGGGTAATGAACCATGGTATGCCGACATAGTAAACTATCTCGTTTGTGAGGAGGTACCACCTGGATTATCCTATGCCCAAAGGAAGAAGTTCTTCAAAGATGTGAGGCATTACTATTGGAGTGAACCGCTTTTGTTCAAGAGAGGACCGGATTGAGTTTTTAGAAGATGCATACCGGAAGATGAGGTAGAGAGTGTGATCCGCCATTGTCATTCCTTGCCATGTGGAGGGTATGCTAGCTCACACAAGACATGTGCAAAGGTGTTGCAATCGGGTTTCTTTCGGCCGAGTTTGTTCAAGGATGTGCAGAATTTTATGGTAACTTGTGATGCTTCTCAAAGGACGGGCAACATCTCAAAGAGGAATGAGATGCCCTTGAACAATATACAAGAGGTGGAGATATTCGATGTGTGGGGTGTGGACTTCATGGGACCATTCCCCTCTTCTTGTGGCAACCTCTACATCCTATTGGCGGTGGACAATGTCTCGAGATGGGTGGAGGCAATCGCCTCTCCTACAAATGATGCCAAGGTTGTGGTGCGGTTCTTCAACCGAGTGATCTTCCCTAGGTTTGGAACACCAAGGGTGATCATAAGTGATGGAGGGAAGCACTTCACCAATAGGAACTCCGGGACAGTTTTGGCTAAGTATGGGGTGCCTCATAAGGTGGCAACACCTTACCATCCCCAAACTAGTGACCAAGTGGAGATTTCCAACCGGGAGATAAAGGGAATTCTTGAGAAGACGGTTTTTAGGACGAGAAAGGATTGGGCTATGAAGCTCGATGATGCCTTGTGGGCTTTTAGAACCGCTTTCAAGACACCGATTGACACCACTCCCTACAAGCTAGTTTATGGAAAGTCTTGCCACCTTCTGGTGGAGATGGAGCATAGGGCGTATTGGGCCATAAGGTAGCTGAATTTTGACCTCAAGGAGGCCGGAGAGAAGAGGTTGCTTGATATGAACGCTCTTGAGGAGATCCGGTTGGATGCCTATGAAAACGCCCGGATCTACAAGGAAAGGACCAAACGTTGGCATGATAAGCATCTCATCCCGAAGGAGTTGAGTGAAGGCGACCTTGTCCTTCTCTTCAACTCAAGGCTTCGGCTCTTCCCCGGAAAGCTAAAGTCAAGATGGACGGGCCCTTATGTGGTGAAGAAGATCTTTCCCCATGGAGCGGTTGAGATAGGAGGGGAGCATAGTGGAGATTTTAAGGTGAATGGGCATCGGTTGAAGAAGTATATCCCGGGAGCTCCGGTGGATATGATTGCCCCACTTCACCTAGAGTGAGACGCCCCCGAGTTTGGTCAAGCTACTGACCTTAAAGAAGCGCTTGATGGGAGGCAACCCATTGGTAGACATCTTTCCCTTTTTTGTTTTTGTTTTTGTTTTGATTTTTCTGTTTTTGTGTGTTTGGTGTGCTTTGTGTGTGTGCTAGAGTCTTGGTAGCATGAAAGCCTTGCATGGCATGTGGATGATGATGATGAGTCCCTCATCAATTGTGGATGGAGCGGACACGGGACTTGGACGGCTAGCAGTGCCTAGCGCGGATCCCGATGCCATAACAAATACTTTGAGCTTTCTACCATCGTTGAAAGGATCATCCGCCATCACTCCACTTGAATGATCCCAAATACCAAAGCAAACCATTTTTTTTTACATTGTGAGAACCCTCTTTCACCCTTCTTTACTTCATTTCAACATTGGGGACAATGTGTTTCTAAGTATGGGGTGGGGTTTGCATGATCTTTTGCATGATTTGCATCTAGAATAGTTTCTTTTTGTCACATGTTTTATTAGCATTTTGCATTGTACATACATATTTCGAAAAATCCAAAAAATCAGAAAATTTTAAAAAACATTTTTAGTGCTTCTAGCTTGGAAATGACCCTTATGATGAGATTATTGTGTGGATTGGCTATAGATGACCTTATGTGTTGAATAGATCAATGCATATGTGGACTTGAAGTACTTATCTTGAATCCCATGAATGGATTGTGATCATGATGTTGTCTTGATTGGATTGAGTATTGAAAGTCGAAATTACATGCTAGTTCTTGCACATCATCTAGGAGTGATTAAGGCAATTCATCTTTCTCTACTTCTCATCTTGATCATGTTGTTTGAGCACCTCAATTGATATAAATTTGACCTTTTTTGACCCATCCGGGAATAGGAGCATGTTAGTGTGTTGAGTGTGTGAAAAGCAAGTGTGGGGTGAAGTTGTTGATGGATGAATGTTATGAATGAAGTGCTGAATTTGTTGAGAAAAGTGTAGAACAAAATATAGGTTTGGGGACGTTGGTTTAAATGACGAGTAACTCGGCACCATTCACATAATCGGGTGTTTGTGCCTTGACAAAGTCAAATAAACCGATAGTCCTAACGAGCTTTGGTATGTGTGCCCGGTGTGGATGCACCTCGAAAAATAAAAAAGCCCGAGGACGGCTAATCACCAAGGTTTCGGCTTTTGTACACCAATGTCATTGTCTCAAAAATAAGTGAAAGAAAAAGAAAAGAAAAGAAAGAAAAGATAGAGAAAATATACACTTGTGGGAAGTTGATAAAAAATGTGAATTTGTGAAGTTAGTTCCATTCTCGGATTAGCATCACATGACCTAGAAAACTTCCCACCTAATCACAACATTTCTTAGCCTCTTATTTCCTAAGCCCTTGTGACCTTTTTGCATGTGTGTAAGACTTAGTGATCTAGATTGGATATGCTCATGATCATCTTGACTTCTTCATCTTTACATTTCATGCATGCTTTCGAGTTAAGTACAATTGTCTTTCTGTGCCTTCATTTATTTGATGCAAGATTGCTTGTCCATTGCCATGAAACATGACTATGAAGGTGATCCAATATTAGAAGCACAACTCCAAAAAAGATTTTGTTGTTTTTCTGCATGCATAAAACATGTCATCTCTTAGTGTATAGTTGGGGACTTGCTCGGGGACGAGCAAACCTTAAGTATGGGGTATTTTTGATAACACGATTTATGACTTAGGTTTAGGCACTCATTTAGATAGTTTTTCCGCTCATTCATGCATGGTTTGCACTAGTTCACGACGTTTGCACTCAATTCATGTATTTTGTCGAGATAGACGTCTACACGGACTTTTGCATGCTTTGTAGGTATTTTGGGAGATTTAGGAGCTTAATCGATACATTCGAGGAAAATTCCTCTAGATGACACACCTTTGGACTCATTGGGATGCAAGCTAGGGGCTAAGGAGGACACATGGGACCTTGTTGGTGCATGCCTTGCACCAAATTGAGGCTTGATGATCCAAAACAAGCTGAGGTACCAAAACCACGGCCACTGGGACTTCCACGGGCGTGGAAATGGGCCGTCGTTTTCCCCAGACAGTTGTGACAGCAGTCCCACGATCTTCATGGCCGACTCTTGCAATTTGTTGAGGATATAAGGTGGTCCTGCACGCTGTTAGGGACAGACCCCATCACTCCCATTCTCTCCCACACTCTCAACAACACATATTCTCTCATTGGAAGATTGTATTGGAGCTACTCTTGGAGGAGAAGAAAGGACTCCATTGGAGAAGAAGAGAAAAACACACCATTTTTAGTCTTTCATATTTTTGAGTGATTTTGAGTGAGATTTGTGAAGACGATTTGCTCGGTTTTGTAAGGAACGAGATTGAACCTTCTTTTGAAGGGTTGTAAGTCTTTCTTATCATACATTCAGCTTGATTTTATTTGTTTTACTTGCTCATCTATATTTCATTTCATCCTCTTGATATGGATTCCATGATTTTATGCTTGATGACTTTGATTGTGATGATACATGTCGTTGGCTAAATAGATGCGATTCTAGGGTAAGGGAAAGATGGTTATGGCTTGTTCTATGATAGAATGGACTTAGATGTACCTTTGGATGAACTGTTTGCTCGAAACTAGCCTCTGTTATAAACCACGGTTTGTTCTATACATTCCACGGCCGTGGTTCTTGATGAACAACCCGTGATTTTGACTGACTTGCTTGTTTTGATGAATCTAAGTGCTAGGCTGTTAGATTGTTGAAAACCTAGTGTTTGTTGAGCTAAACCTATCCTAGGGTGACCTAGTGTTAGCAACTAAGAGTTAGAAGAGACTTACCCGGTGATTCTTGCTCTTAGATACCGAAGATGACGAATTCTAGGTAGTAGTGAGCCTCACAAGCCGCTATTGGACTGAATGTGCTAGGATAAGTGTTTAGGACTTGCCTTCCCGAGACTTACCCGGTAAGGAGAGGTTAGATCCCTAGATAACCATCCAGTTTGTGTAGATATCCCTACCTTAGGCTCCTAGAGACATACCCGGTGATAGGACCTTAGGTGCGGGATTAGTGGATCATGAGACCTACCCGGCAATTGACCCCACTTGAGAAACATTCCTTCCCAACATACCATAGTTTATCCAAGGATGATTAGAAGCTTGAGTCCAATGCCATAACCGGAATTTCCAACCCCTAGAATCCGCTTTTCTTTCTTGATTACCTATTTCGTGTTTGAGTTTGTTTGCTTGCCTGGATAGCTTAGTTATTTGTTAGTCTTGCATGATTTGTGATCCTTGATTGATCACCACAAAAACCAATCCAAAAACATTGAGATTTTCATTTCTTTATTTCTTTCTCTTTTCTTAGCCTAGATCAACACTATCTTTAGTCACTATTTGACTCGATTTCACCTCAGTCTTTGTGTTCGACCTCGGAATACTATCCTTACTACAAAATGTCCCGTACACTGTGGGTTCGCTAGGACTTAGGAAAATATAACGAGTATAAATTCAAGACTTTTGCGTATCACGTTCTTAGTGTAACAGGTGCAAGAGGCATACAGGGCTGGAGTACCACCTCCAGCACTGCCGGTGCTAGCTAGGTCGGTTGAGGTCTCTCAGAGGGTGACTCAGGTGGTAGTTCCACCGGTGGTAGCTGCACCAGTGAGGGTTGTTGAGGATGACCGAGTGAGAAAGGAGCTGAGGGTACCGAGGCCGGACAAATGGTTGAAGAGTTTTAACCATCAGAGAGTTCTCACATTCGGCGGGAATGTTGGACTTCAGGTAGAGCATTGGATTAGCCATGTGGAGTCCGCATTGGAGGCTATCCGCTATCCCGAGAGTCGTAAAGTGGAGCTGGTTCAGATCTTGTTTAGAGACCATGCACAGTTTTGATGGAGGACCGTGCGGGCGGAGTGTCCCGATTTGAGTAGTTGTTGAGCCTTGTGCGGGAGACTTTTTGTCCTACCTCACTGAGGAGAGACCGAGTGTAGGACTTCTTGGAGGCAGGATTTGAGGATGTTCCGATAGCTGAGACAATCAGGAGGTTCCGGGAGGAGCTGTCACTGCTGGGTCCTGCTGCACCACCTGTGGACCAACACATGTACCTGTTCTCCCGGAGACTGAGGGAGACTACACGCTCCTATCTGGCAGGGTTTCGCTGTGACTCCTTAGCTGATTAACAGGATCAGGCTTCAGCGTTTGAGAGGGACCGACTGGATCCTAAGAGAGCTATGCACTTTGGAGGGTCAGACAAGAGACAGAGGACCGGACCAGCCAGCACAGGAGCAGGAGGTTCAGGTCATGGGCGTGGTCAGCCTCAAGGCAGCTCTAGTTACCAGGTTGTACCACCGACGGTTTCTAGGGGACGTAGTGCTACAACTGCGGAGAGTATAGACACATTAAGCCGGAGTGTAGGAGATCACCAGTTACATGCTTCACTTGCTGCCAGCTGGGCCATAGAGCTAGCTTCTGCCGACAGGGCAAGGTAACATCACATCAGGGGTCCTCGCCTGCTGGTACCTCAGGAGGAGGACTGAGGCAGCAACAGCGAGCTCCTGGTCAGGTATATTCACAAGGTTTGGCTCAGATTCCCGGCAGAGGTAGAGGGCGTGGCAGAGGCACTTCAGAGACTAGGGGTACTCAGGCTCGAGTCTTTGAGTTGAGGAGCGCCGTAGAGCCAGCATCGCCGCAGCCACAGGTACTATTACGATTCATGGCTTTCCAGTCCGAGTACTTTTTGATACGGGTGCGATGCACTCTTTCATATATGATGATTGCATAGATAGGTTGACCTTAGATACAGTAGAGGGGGAACCTTTCCTTATAAGGTTTCCCGATGGGAGTAAGGTTCGCGGTACTCGAGAGATTCACGGTTGTCCCATCCTCTTGGGAGATCGTGACTAGTTAGCCGACTTCCATGTCATGCGCTTAGTGCATGAAGAAGTCATACTTGGGATGGACTGGATGGACCGCCATAGAGTTGTACTGGACGTCAGTAAGAGGACAGTGACGGTCACCACGGAGTTTGTGCAAGAGGAGGTCTTTCGAGGGTGGGACCTCGGAAAGATTGGGACAGTCATTAGTGCGGTCCGAGCCGCAAAGCTCATAGGTCAGGGGTGCGAGGCCTTCTGGTGTTACGCCATGAAGGAGGAGACGAGATCATCTTTAGCAGAGACCCCGGTAGCTTGTGAGTTCGAGGACATCTTTGGCGAGCCGCCTGGCTTACCACCGCAGAGGAGCGTAGATTTTGGGATTGAGTTGGAGCCCGGCACGAGGCCGATCTCCAAGGCTCCATACCGCATGGCACCAGTCGAGATGCTTGAGCTCAAGAAGCAACTTGAGGATTTGGCAGAGAGGGGATTCATCCGACCCAGTGTATCTCCCTGAGGTGCACCTGTCCTCTTCGTCAAGAAGGACGGATCCATGAGGCTTTGTATCGACTATCGAAAGTTGAACAAAGTCACCGTCAAGAACAAGTGCCTGTTGCCGCGTATTGATGATTTGCTGGATCAATCACAGGGAGCTACGATGTTTTGACGTATTGACTTGAGGTCATGATACCATTAGTTGAGAGTACGGGAGCAGGACGTGCCGAAGACGGCATTTCGGACCAGATGCGGTCATTATGAGTTCGTTGTGATGCCTTTTGGGCTCACCAATGCTCCTGTTGTCTTCATGGAATTGATGAATGGCATCTTCATAGACTTCCTAGACCAGTTTGTGGTGGTTTTCATCGACGACATCTTGGTATACTCCCGGAGTAGGGAAGAGCACGCCGGACACCTGAGGACGGTGTTGCAGGTTTTACAGGATAGGGAGCTTTATGCTAAGCTCTCTAAGTGTGAGTTTTGGATGCCAGAGGTTGGCTTCCTTGGCCACATTTCCTCCGCCGAGGGTGTCAAGGTAGACCCGGCGAAGATAGAGTCAGTTGCGTCATGGCCGCTTCCTAAGACGGTCAAGGAGGTACACAGTTTTCTAGGTCTGGCCGGATACTACCGCAAGTTCGTGAAGGGTTTTTCTGTGATCGCCAGGCCACTCACTTCCTTGTTAAGGAAGTCCATCAGATTTACATGGTCCGAGTCCTGTCAGCGGAGTTTTGAGGAGTTGTAGGAGAGATTGACCTCCGCTCCCGTGTTAGCACAACTAGAGGGCGTTGAGGACTTCGTCGTTTACGGTGATGCATCCAAGCTAGGCTTAGGATGCGTCCTGATGCAGAGGGGTAGGGTCATTGTCTCGACAGTTGAAGACATATGAGGAGAATTACCCCACTCACGACCTTGAGCTAGCTGCAGTCATTCATGCATTGAAGATCCGGCGACATTACCTCTACGAGGCCACCTGTCACATTTTCACAGACAACAAGAGTCTGAAGTACATATTCACTCAGCGGGAGTTGAATAACCGCCATAGGAGATGGTTAGAGCTGGTTAAAGATTTTGACTTAGAGATCATTTATCATCCAGGGAAGGCGAATGTGGTCGCCGATGCCCTTAGTAGGAGGACACCCCGCGAGGCTGCGATAGCTAGATTGACCATTCCGACCCAGTTGCAGAGAGATTTGATTTGGTTGGAGGTAGACATCCAGTTTCCGGATATTGATGGTCATTTGTCAGCGTTAGAGGTCTCACCGGATCTGACGGAAGAGATCCGGCAGAAACAGGAGGGTTGTCCCACACTGGCGAGGATCAGGGATAGGATGTCCAGAGGAGAGGCACCACAGTTTATGGTGGGGATAGACGGGATTTTGAGACGCTAGGAGCGCATTTGTGTACCCTCTAACAAAGAATTGAGGCAGCGTATACTGCAGGAGGCCCATTCCACACCTTACTCCGTCCACCCAGGCGCGAGTAAGATGTATCACGATATATGACAAACTTATTGGCGGGGCGGGCTCAAGCCCGACGTGGCGAGATACGTAGCCCAGTGTGCGACCTGTCAGTAGGTCAAGATCGAGCACCACAGGCCCGGAGGAGAACTCCAACCACTTCCAATTCCACAGTGGAAGTGGGAGGACATTTCTAAGGACTTCGTTACCGGCTTGAGGTTGAGTAGAGGCTTTGATGCGATATGGGTTGTGGTGGATTGGTTGACGAAGACGGCATGATTTATTCCTCTTAAAGAAACGTGGCCAGTGTCTCGTTTCGTCGAGGAGTTTACCCGACAAATAGTGAGGTTCCATGGAGTGCCGAGGACGATCATTTCAGATAGGGACGGACGTTTTACCTCGAGGTTCTGACAGCAGGTACATGCCGCCTTAGGTACGAGCTTACAGTTCACCACGGCATACCATCCTCAGACGGATGGACATTCTAAGAGGACGATTCATACTCTCGAGGACATGTTGAGGGCATGTGTGCTCGATTGGGGCCAGGTATGGCCCGACCACCTCCCTTTGGTGGAGTTTTCTTATAACAATAGTTGTCATGTGACTATTGGCATGGCTCCTTACGAGGCACTATTTGGACGGAAGTGTCGTACACCCTTCTATTGGGATGCGCCAGGGAGGATGAGTGGTGTGGCACCCGAACAGGTGTAGGATGATATGGCTCGGGTAGCATTGATCCTTGAGCGGATGTTGGCCACACAGAGCCGTCAGAGATCTTATGCTGATAAGAGACGCAGGCCTCTGGAGTTCAGGGTTGGAGCTCAGGTATGGTTGAGAGTGTCGCCGACGAGGGGTGTTAGACGTTTCGGCATTAAGGGGAAGTTGAGTCCCCGATATGTCGGACCCTTTGAGATCCTTGTGCGATAGAAGAGGTTGCGTACAGACTGGCATTGCCACCCCGATTGGAGGGATTTCATCCAGTATTTCACGTGTCGCAGCTGCGAGAGTATGTGTCTGACCCGAGACACATAGTGAGTCATGACGACCTGGTGGTCGAGCCGGATCATACATTTCCAAAGCACCCGAAAGCAGTTTTGGAGAGAGGTGCGAGAGGCCTTTGATCGAAGGTAATACCCATGATGAGAGTGTAGTGGTCGAGACGGGGAATTGACGAGGCCACTTGGAAGACGGAGGATAGTATCCGGCGGAACTATCCGGAGTTTTATGCGGGTCTAGAGACGTCTATAGGACTGTCAGGTAGTCTACCCTCTTGTTTTGGTTCCTTATATTGTTGTATATGTGATATATCTAGTATGCTTGTGTGTGACCCTTAGGTGGTCTTGATGTGGTAGTTTGTTAGTCATAGAGCTTTCTTATACCTTATGACCGCGGTTAGTACCCCCTAAGTTTCTGGACGAAACTTATTTTTGAGGGGATCTGATGTAACGACCGGGTTTTTCGGTACGCTTGGATAGAGTTAGATGAGTGTAGAAGCCGGGCGCAAGGGTTCACGCCCTTGCGGCTTTGGCGACATAGTCAAGTAAGCCGTAGGTGCGGCTAGGTTTCCCGCTGGAGGCGGTGGCACGCGTGGGCGGGGTAGCAAAGTTTTAGGCAACCATTCACATTTCAATCCTTTTTAACTCCTTCTTAAATTCCCTGAGGAGTTATGGGCTGGAGACCTTTGGTATCCCTCCTCTTTTATGCAACCAACTCTTCTCCTCCTCTCATTTTCCACTCACGTTACTTTCTTTCTCCTACCCACTTACTCCTCTTGAACTTCCTCTTACATCCTTCTCCTCCATTCTTCCCTTGGAGTGCTCCAGCTTGGATCCACCTTTCGTGAGGCCGGGACTGCAGTGACGGGACTTGGGTAAGGTTCCTTCTATTTTTCTTCTTTCTTTCTTCTCCTTCTTCCTTCTTCCTTTCCCTTCCATGGCTTGAATGGAAGACACTCTTGAATCCTTGCTCAACGATCTATCGTTGTTTTGTTGGTTCGATGATGAAGCTAGACCTTGGAGAGAGGCTAAGACCCAATGAGAGAAGTAGAAGACGTTCATAGCACCAAAGGAGACCCGAAAGGACCGGCCGCACAATCGAAGAACTCAGTCGACGGACTTTCTGGACAGACAGGCGCAGGGGCGGATGCACCAAGGCGCAGGGGCGGCTTCTGTCAGGCGCAGGGGCGGACCCAGATCGACGTAGGGGCGGACCTAGAGAGGCGCAGGGGCAGCTCAGGTAGGCGCAGGGGCGGTTTTGCTTCAGTGAGTCCCGAATCTCGTTCTTGCTTTTCCTTCTTTCTTCCTTAGACTCGTTATACCCTAGAAGCATGTTAGGCTGGCCTAGGGTAGTTGAACTGAAATGCTTTAGAGTGGTTGGACCTTAGAAGTCTAGTGTGAGTGACGTGAGGCTTGTGGTGGTATGTTGTTGAGGGTTAGTTTCGAACTTTATGGAAGTAACCTTTGTGTATATCGTTATGATGAGAGTTGGATAGGTCATGGACTGAGAGTGTAGTCTTCTTGGACTAGGTGGTTGAGGAGTTGAGCCTAGAAGTCTAAAGACTTTTAGTGGCATAGAGTGTGGTTTCATTGTGTGTCTTGCCTTGAACATGCTGATAACACGATTTATAGCATAGTTTTAGGTGCACATTTAGGTAGAATTCTCACTCAATGATGCATTATCTAGCACTAGTCCAATACGTTTTGCACTCAAAACATGTATTTTGTCGAGATAGACGTCTACACGGACTTGTGTGCGTTTTGTAGGTATTTCGGGAAGTTTCGAGCCAAAACGACACGTTTGAGGGTCGCTCATTTAGAGGACACGTTTCCAAACTCATTAGAACGCAAGGCAAGGGCTGAGAAAGACTCAAGGAACCTTGCCAACACAGGCCATGCACCAAACCACAGCCTAATGATCCAAGGCGAAGTTTCTGCACAGAATCACGGTTCTCTGAAGAACCACGGCCGTGGAAATGACCGTGGATTTTGCCAGATTCTCGTGACAGCTGTGCCACGACTCTCATGGCCAGCTCATGAAGAATTGGTTATAAAAGTGGTCCTTGATAGTTGTTAGAGGCAGCTGGGATTTGGGTAGTTTGAGAGCAGCTCACATATTCTCCATTTTTCTTGACAAAATATATTCCAAGAAGAAGAAGGACTTTTTCTAGGAAGGAAAGTGCAAGAAGAAGAAGAAAGGAGCCATTGCCATTGAAGAGGAGAGGAGAAGACACATTTAGCTCTTGTATTTTCGGATTTATTTCTAGAAGTTTTTGAACTCTTGAACCTTCCTTTGGAAGGGTTGTAAGTCGTTCTAATTTCATCTTCAGATTTAGATTGTGTTTGAAGTTCATTTGTTCATCTTCTTTCTCTCATTCTCTTGCAATGGAGGTTATGAATCTATGCTTGTTTGTTTTGATTTCTAATATAAATGTTGTAGGCTAGATTGATGTGATTCTAGGGTAAGGGAAGGATGGTTATGGCTAGATCTATGATAGGACGAACTTAGATTTACCTTTGGATGATTTTTGTTTATGAACGTAGCTACTGTTAGAAATCACGGGTAGTTCTTGAAGAACCACGGTCGTGGTTTCTGTAGAACAAACCGTGGTTCTTCCTGGTTCGAAGGATCTTATCTTAGGTTCATAAAATTGTTGAAACCCTAAGTTTTTGCTGAGTTTAACCTACCCTAGGGTGTCCTAGTGTAGCGACTAAGTGTTAGGAGAGACTTACCCGGTAATCCTTGCCCTTAGAATCTAAAATAGCAAAACCTTAGGTAATGGTGAGCCTAATAAGCCGCCATTGGATTAAATGTGCTAGGATAGTTGATTAGGACTTCCCTTTCCGAGACTTACCCGGTGAGGATAGGTTAGATCCCTAATTAAACAATCCGGTTTGTGTTAAATTCCTCCCCTTAGGTTCTTAGAGACTTAACCGGTAATGAGACCTTAGGTGTGGATTAGTTGGATCATGAGACTTACCCGGTAATTGATCCCATTTTAGGAACACTTAATCCCAACATATCTTAATCAATCCAAAGAATGAATAGATAACTTGAGTTTTATGTCATAACCGGAATTTCCAACCCCTAGAATCCGTCTTCCCTTTCTCTTGATCAATATCTCGTTTGACTCGTTTATTTGTGCTGATTTTTGGTTTGGTTTATTGCTTTGCATGAGTTATGACCCTTGCTTGATGACCATAAAAACCAACAAAAACATTGAGTTTTTCCATTTTCTTTGTTCCTCATCTTGTCTTAGCCTAGATTTACACTATTTTTGATCATTGCTTGACTCGATTTCACCTTAGTCTTTGAGTTCGACCTCGGAATACTTACCCTTCTACATAACGATCCGTACACTGCGGGTTTCGCTAGGTAGTTTAGGATTTAGTTCGAGTTATAAATTTAAAGCTTTTTGTGCTATTTCCTAGCGTGACAAGTTTTTGGCGCCGTTGCCGGGGACTAGGTCTAGATTGAGTCATTTCGTGATTGTTTATAGTGTAGATCTTTCTTGTTGCTTTTGATCTCTCTTTGGTGTGTGTCTTTGCTTTTCAGGACATCTCTTACTCTTTAGGTGCATGCGAAGATCTCGTGGCAAGGATTTAGCTCCATTCGATCCCGAACCGGAGAAAACCCTTAGATCTAGATCCAAGAGCATTCGAAAAGAGAAAGAGATGGCCGGTAGGAATCTCCAAGCTGAGTTGGATGAAGCCTTAGAGCAAATTAGGCTAAGAGATGAGCTCTTGGAGGAAGAAAGGAGACTTGCCAATGAGAGGCAAGAGGCAACTAGGAGGGAGATTGAGGAGATTAGGCAAGCACTTGTGCAAAGGGAGCTTAACCGTCAACAACCTCCTCCACCTCCACCACAACCGCAGCCGGCGGTGAACGTTAGGGTTGTGCCCATTGCTATGGATGAGCCACAAACATTGGGGCAACGTATGGATCGGGCACAAAGAGCACACCGACCGGGTGTGAATCAAGGAGATCCCGCAGCCCATGATTACGAGCTCCGCCCTCAAGTTCTACAAATGATCCGGCATAACCAATTTGGAGGGATGGAAGGAGAGTCTCCTCACCAACATTTGATGAACTATGAGATTTTGATGGAGACTCTTAGACCGCCGAGATTGGAGAGCAACAACCATAAGCTAAGGACTTTCTCCTTCTCGCTTAAGGACAAGGCCTTAGCTTGGTATCAATCTATTCCACAAGGGAGAGTTGGTACTTGGGAGGAGATGACAACCGAGTTCTTGACCAAGTTCTTCCCACCTTCCAAGACTACCGAATTAAGGGGAAAGATCAATGCCTTTGTGATGAGGGATAGAGAAAGTTTGTTCAAGTCTTGGGAGAGATTCAAAGACCTTCTCCTAGATTGCCCACACCATGGTATACCGAAGATTGAGCTATTGGAGATCTACTTCAAGGGGCTTGATGAAGATAGCCAATTCAAGCTTCAATCTCTTTCCGGTGGGACATTTATGGAGAAACATGTAGATGATGCTTGGGAGTTTGTGGAGAAGCAAGCTCTAGTGATTGAGAAGTACTCCCATAGGAAGAGTGAAGGGAGAAAGGCGGGAGCATATGAGGTGAGCGAAGTCACCATAAGCAATTTCAAGCTTGACGCCATCAACAATGAGTTGAAGTCCTTGAGAGAGTTGTGCACTACCACCTTGAAAAGCCAAGCAACTCCTCAAGCACCTCCACGAGCCAACTTGTCTTCCAAGGAGGAAGATGTGAATTATATGGGAAGGGGCAACTTCAACAATTACCAAGGCCCAAGAAATTTCAACAACAACCGGCAATTCAACAATTACTGGCCAAACCACAACCATCCCGGGTTTTCTTACTTTAATCCGGATGGAGCCTTGAACCCTCCCGCCTCCACAAGCACAACTCCTCCACAAAGAGCTTCACAAGAACCTCCACCCGGTTTTACTCAACCTTCAAAGGATAGAACCGAAGTCATGTTTGAACAATTGCTAGGAAGATTGAGTGGACTTGAGAGCACCGTTACTTCAATTTCTAAGGCTCAAAAAGTCTTGGAAGCACAAGTCTTTCAAAAGGCGGGTGAGGCACATAGAGATCCGGGGAAGCTTCCCGGAAGAACCGAAGACAACCCAAGAGGCCAAGTTTTGGCTATCACAACAAGGAGTGGGTTGAGTATGAAGGATCCTTTGCCCAAGGACCAAGCTAAGGGGAGTCAAGTAGTGGTAGAAGAGGGAAGAAAGCAAGATGATGGAGGCAAGAGCAAGGATGTAGAGCCAACTTATGTAGCACCGCCTCCATACAAGCCACCACTATCGTTCCCACAATCAAGAGCAAGAGCTCGTTTGGACAATCACTTTGGTAAGTTCCTTGAACTAATGTCCAAGTTACATATTAACATTCCGTTCATGGATGCCATCTTAGGAATGCCGGCATACGGAAAATTCTTGAAAGAAATACTCTCCAACAAAAGGAAGTTGGAGGAGTATGGGGAGATTAGGATGACCAAGAGATCCTCGGAGTTAATCCAAACAATGAAGGAAGCAATGCCTCCCAAGCTAAGGGATCCAGGCTCTTTTTGCGTCCCAATAGGAGTGGGAGATGTGAAATACGAGGCCCTTTGTGATCTTGGAGCAAGTGTAAGCATCATACCGCTTGCACTTAGCAACAAGGTCGGGTTAGGAGAGCCAAAGCCGGTCAAGATGACCCACTATATGGCGGACCGTTCTATCACTCATTCAGTTGGGATTCTTGAGGACATTCCGGTGCAATTGGGAGGGTTCTATGTGCCTATTGACTTTGTAGTGTTGGACATTCCGGCGGATTACCCGGTTCCCATCATCCTAGGAAGACCTTTCTTAGCTACCTCCGGATGTTTAGTGGATTGCAAGAACGGGACTCTCTCCTTCAACATTGGAGAGGAGAACATCAAGTTCAAGCTGTCCACAATGATGAAAGGGCCAACCCTTGATGAAGATATCTTCGACATAGTCGAGCAAGAAGAATCTAGAGAAATGGTGAGCTCGATTTTGATCAAGGACCCCTTGGAAAAGGTTCTTACCTTGAGTATGATGGAGGAGGACATTGAGGAGGAATGCAATGAAGAGATCAAGGCCTTGGAGGCTTTGGAAGAAGAGCCAAGAGTTGGATTTGGGAGCCATGAAGAAATTGTGAACAGCTGCAAGTTCCACGGTCGAGATTTGGGTTCCACGGCCGTCAAACTCTCTGGACAACTCCGAGAAGCAAGCTTGGCAAGAACCACGGTCGTGGAAGTTGAGCCAACCGTGATTCCAACCGTGGTTTCCCCTGAATCAGCTCTTGATGATGATCAAGCTTCTAGGAGCCAAGGAGAGTCTTCATTTGCCTTGGATTCATCTCATCCAATCTTATTTGGATCGTCTTCAACCGATAAAGGTCCTCCCTCTCTTGAACTCAAACCCCTCCCCTCTCATTTAAAGTATGCATTCCTTGGTGATAATTCTACATATCCGGTGATTGTTAATGCATGCTTGAGTGATGATGAACTTGCTAAATTGCTGCATGAACTAAGATTGCATAGGAAAGCCATTGGTTATACTATTGATGATTTGGTTGGCATTAAGCCATCTTTGTGCATGCATAAGATAATGATGGAAGATAACCACAAACCCTCTATTGAACATCAAAGGAGATTGAATCCTATAATGAAAGAGGTGGTCAAGAAGGAAATCATTAAGTTGCTAGATGCGGGAATTATCTACCCTATCTCGGATAGTAAGTGGGTTAGCCCCGTTCATGTAGTACCTAAGAAAGGTGGAATGACGGTAGTAACTAATGAGAACAATGAACTAATACCAACTAGGACGGTCACGGGATGGAGAATGTGTATAGATTATAGGAAATTGAACATGGCCTCTAGGAAAGATCACTTTCCCCTCCCCTTCATTGACCAAATGCTAGAAAGATTAGCTCAACACTCTCACTTTTGCTATCTAGATGGGTATAGTGGATTCTTCCAAATCCCTATCCACCCCGATGACCAAGAGAAAACAACTTTTACATGTCCATGGGGTACATTTGCATATAGGAGAATGTCATTTGGGTTGTGTAATGCACCCGCCACCTTTCAAAGGTGTATGATGGCTATCTTTTCGGAATACATAGAAAATATCATGGAAGTGTTCATGGATGATTTCTCTGTTTACGGTTCTTCTTTTGATAATTGCTTAGCTAATTTGTCATTGGTGTTGCAAAGATGTGAGGAAACAAATCTTGTCTTAAATTGGGAAAAATGCCACTTCATGGTAAGTGAAGGGATTGTGTTAGGACACTTGGTGTCTAACCGTGGCATTGAGGTTGATAGGGCTAAGATTGAAACAATAGAGAAGTTGCCACCACCTACCTCGGTGAAGGGGGTAAGGAGTTTCTTAGGGCATGCCGGTTTTTACCGGAGGTTTATTCAAGATTTCTCTAAAATTTCTAAGCCTCTCACTAACCTATTAATGAAAGATGTTGATTTTGTGTTTTCCAAAGATTGTCTTGAAGCGTTTTGTAGGTTGAAGAACGCCTTGATCTCCGCACCTATCATGCAACCTCCGGATTGGAGTCTACCATTTGAGATTATGTGCGATGCAAGTGATGTGGCCGTTGGGGCCGTTTTGGGGCAAAGGAAAGAAGGGCGCACTCATGCTATTTACTATGCTAGCAAGACGCTAGATGATGCCCAACTCAATTATGCTACTACCGAGAAGGAGTTGTTAGCGGTAGTGTATGCATTTGAGAAGTTCCGCTCGTACCTTGTTGGAGCGAAGGTCATAGTTTACACGGATCATGCGGCGATCTGTTATCTACTTACAAAGAAGGATGCCAAGCCAAGGTTGATTCGGTGGATCCTTCTTCTTCAAGAGTTTGATTTGGAGATAAGAGATAAGAAGGGATCCGAGAACTCGGTGGCGGATCACCTTAGTAGACTCCCACCATTGGAGCTTGGGAAAGACAACATTCCGATAGATGACTCGTTCCGGGATGAACAATTGCAAATGGTGGAAGAATGCTTATTCCAAGTGGCTAGGGGAAGTGAGCCATGGTATGCCGACATTGTGAATTACTTGGTGTGTGAGGAAGTGCCTCCCGGATTATCATATTCACAAAGGAAGAAGTTCTTCAACGATGTAAGGCATTACTATTGGAGCGAGCCACTTCTATTCAAGAGAGGCCCGGATGGGGTGCTTAGAAGATGCATACCGGAAGATGAAATGGAGAGTGTGATCCGGCATTGTCACTCCCTACCATGTGGAGGCCATGCTAGCTCACACAAAACGTGTGCCAAGGTATTGCAATCCGGTTTTTATTGGCCTAACTTGTTTAGAGATGTGCAAGGTTTTGTAGCGGCATGTGATGCTTGCCAAAGAACGGGGAACATCTCAAGGAGGAATGAAATGCCCTTGAACAACATCCAAGAAGTTGAGATTTTTGATGTGTGGGGTGTAGACTTCATGGGACCATTCCCTTCTTCATGTGGCAATCTATTCATCCTATTGGCGGTGGACTATGTGTCAAGATGGGTAGAGGCAATCGCCTCTCCTACGAATGATGCCAAGGTGGTGGTGCGGTTCTTCAACCGAGTGATCTTCCCTAGGTTTGGAACACCAAGGGTGATCATTAGTGATGGAGGGAAGCACTTCACAAATAGGAATTTTGGAGCACTTTTGGCCAAGTATGGGGTGACTCATAAAGTGGCAACACCTTACCACCCCCAAACTAGTGGCCAAGTGGAGATCTCCAACCGAGAAATCAAGGCCATCCTCGAGAAGACGGTGTCTAGAACAAGGAAGGATTGGGCCATGAAGCTCAATGACGCACTATGGGCATATAGAACCGCCTTCAAGACACCTATTGGCACCACTCCCTACAAATTGGTCTATAGCAAGTCTTGCCATCTTCCGGTGGAAATGGAGCATAGAGCTTATTGGGCCATTAAGTGGCTAAATTTTGACCTCAAGGAGGCGGGAGAGAAGAGATTGCTTGATATCAATGCCCTTGAGGAACTCCGGTTGGAAGCTTATGAGAATGCCCGGATTTACAAGGAGAGAACCAAAAGGTGGCATGACAAGAGGATCATTCCAAAAGAGTTGAGTGAAGGAGATCTTGTCCTTCTCTTCAACTCGAGGCTAAGGCTTTTCCTCGGAAAGCTCAAATCAAGATGGATCGGGCCATATGTGGTAAAGAAGATCTTTCCCCATGGAGCTATTGAGATAGGAGGGGAGCATTGTGGAGATTTCAAAGTGAATGGGCATCGCTTGAAGAAGTACATTCCGGGAGCCCCAATAGACATGATCGCCCCGCTTCACCTTGCATAAACGCTCCCGAGTTTGGTCAAGCTAATGACCTTAAAGAAGCGCTTGGTGGGAGGCAACCCATCGGTAACATTCTTTCTTCATTTTAGCTTAGATTTTTCTGTTTTTGTGTGCTTTGTGTGTTTTGTCTATTCTATGTGTGCTAGAACATTAGTGGCATTGGAAGCCTTTCTTGGAAATGATGATGATGAAACCCTCACCAATCATGGGTGGAGCGGACGCGGAACTTGGACGGCTAGCGGTGCCTAGCGCGGGTTTCAAAGCTTGAAGGATGCTTAGAGCTCCCTACCATGGTTGAAAGGATCATTCAACATCAATCCTCTTAGGAATTCCCAAATACCGAAGAAAACCATTTTACATTGTGAGAACCTTCTTTCACTCTCTTTACTTGAATACCACATTGGGGACAATGTGTTTCTAAGTATGGGGTGGGATTTGCATGATCCTTTGCATGATGAGCATCTAGGATAGGTTAATATTTGCACAAATCTTGCATTGTACATACTTAAATCGAAAATTCCATAAAAATCAGAAAATTTAAAATTTTTTTTGTGCTTTCTAGGCTTGGATATGATCCTAATGATGAAACTTGTCTTGTGATTGGCTATGAATGGCCTTATGTGTTGAATTGATAAATGCATATGTGGACTTGAACTACTTCTCTTGAATTCCATGAATGACTTGAGATCATGATGATTGCCTAGAATGGATTGAGTATTGAAAATCGAAATTACATGATAGTTCTTGCATACCATCTAGGAATGAATAAGGCACTTCATCTTTCTCTACTTCTCATCTTGATCATGATTGCTTGAGCACCTCAATTGATATAAAATTTGACCTCCTTTTAAAACCCATCCGGGAATAGGAGCATGCTAGTGTGTTTGAATGTGTAAAAAGCAAGTGGGGGGTGAAGATGTAATGAAAAGAATGTCGTGAATGGAATGCTGAAATTATTGTGGAAGTGTAGCCAAAATAGGTTTGGGGGCGTTGGTTTAAATGACAAGTAACTCGGTACACTTCACATAATCGGGTGTTGGTGCCTTGCCAAAGTCAAATAAGCCAATAGCCCTAACGAGCTTTGGTATGTGTGCCCGGTGTGGATGCACCTCGAAAAAGAGAAAAAGCCCGAGGATGGCTAATCACCGAGGTTTCGGCTATTGTACACCAATGCCATTGTCTCAAAAATGAGCTAAAGAAAAAGAAAAGAAAGCAAGATAGGGAAAAATATGCACTTGGGGGAAGTTGATCGAGGACAAGGAAGTGAAGTTAGTTCCATTCCCGGATTAGCATCACATACCTAGAAAATTCCCCTCCCCAATTGAAACGTTTCTTAGCCTTTTATGTCACAAGCCCTTATGACCTACTTGCATGTTTGTAAGACTTAGTAATCTAGATTGGATAGACTCTTGATCTTCTTGACATCTCCGTCCTCCCAACTCATGCATGTTTTTGAGTTAAGTACAATTGTCATTCCATGACTTTATTGTTTGATACATAATTGCTTATTCAATTGCCATTGATCATGACTATGAAGGTGATCCAATAGTAGAAGCACAAAACCAAAAAGATTTTGCCATTTTTCTGCATATATAAATCATGTCATCTCTTAGTCTATAGTTGAGAATTTGCTCCGGGACGAGCAAACCTTAAGTATGGGGTATTTTGATAACACGATTTATAGCATAGTTTTAGGTGCACATTTAGGTAGAATTCTCGCTCAATCATGCATTATCTAGCACTAGTCCAATACGTTTTGCACTCAAAACATGTATTTTGTCGAGATAGACGTCTACACGGACTTGTGTGCGTTTTGTAGGTATTTCGGGAAGTTTCGAGCCAAAACGACACGTTTGAGGGTCGCTCATTTAGAGGACACGTTTCCAAACTCATTAGAACGCAAGGCAAGGGCTGAGAAAGACTCAAGGAACCTTGCCAACACAGGCCATGCACCGAACCACAGCCTAATGATCCAAGGCGAAGTTTCTGCACAGAATCACGGTTCTCTGAAGAACCACGGCCGTGGAAATGACCGTGGATTTTGCCAGATTCTCGTGACAGCTGTGCCACGACTCTCATGGCCAGCTCATGAAGAATTGGTTATAAAAGTGGTCCTTGATAGTTGTTAGAGGCAGCTGGGATTTGGGTAGTTTGAGAGCAGCTCACATATTCTCCATTTTTCTTGACAAAATATATTCCAAGAAGAAGAAGGACTTTTTTTAGGAAGGAAAGTGCAAGAAGAAGAAGAAAGGAGCCATTGCCATTGAAGAGGAGAGGAGAAGACACATTTAGCTCTTGTATTTTCGGATTTATTTCTAGAAGTTTTTGAACTCTTGAACCTTCCTTTGGAAGGGTTGTAAGTCGTTCTAATTTCATCTTCAGATTTAGATTGTGTTTGAAGTTCATTTGTTCATCTTCTTTCTCTCATTCTCTTGCAATGGAGGTTATGAATCTATGCTTGTTTGTTTTGATTTCTAATATAAATGTTGTAGGCTAGATTGATGTGATTCTAGGGTAAGGGAAGGATGGTTATGGCTAGATCTATGATAGGACGAACTTAGATTTACCTTTGGATGATTTTTGTTTATGAACGTAGCTACTGTTAGAAATCACGGGTAGTTCTTGAAGAACCACGGTCGTGGTTTCTGTAGAACAAACCGTGGTTCTTCCTGGTTCGAAGGATCTTATCTTAGGTTCATAAAATTGTTGAAACCCTAAGTTTTTGCTGAGTTTAACCTACCCTAGGGTGTCCTAGTGTAGCGACTAAGTGTTAGGAGAGACTTACCCGGTAATCCTTGCCCTTAGAATCTAAAATAGCAAAACCTTAGGTAATGGTGAGCCTAATAAGCCGCCATTGGATTAAATGTGCTAGGATAGTTGATTAGGACTTCCCTTTCCGAGACTTACCCGGTGAGGATAGGTTAGATCCCTAATTAAACAATCCGGTTTGTGTTAAATTCCTCCCCTTAAGTTCTTAGAGACTTAACCGGTAATGAGACCTTAGGTGTGGATTAGTTGGATCATGAGACTTACCCGGTAATTGATCCCATTTTAGGAACACTTAATCCCAACATATCTTAATCAATCCAAAGAATGAATAGATAACTTGAGTTTTATGCCATAACCGGAATTTCCAACCCCTAGAATCCGTCTTCCCTTTCTCTTGATCAATATCTCGTTTGACTCGTTTATTTGTGCTGATTTTTGGTTTGGTTTATTGCTTTGCATGAGTTATGACCCTTGCTTGATGACCATAAAAACCAACAAAAACATTGAGTTTTTCCATTTTCTTTGTTCCTCATCTTGTCTTAGCCTAGATTTACACTATTTTTGATCATTGCTTGACTCGATTTCACCTTAGTCTTTGAGTTCGACCTCGGAATACTTACCCTTCTACATAACGATCCGTACACTGCGGGTTTCGCTAGGTAGTTTAGGATTTAGTTCGAGTTATAAATTTAAAGCTTTTTGTGCTATTTCCTAGCGTGACACATGCGTTGTACGTTTTTCCGAGGGAACTTTCGAGTGAGGTGATCTTGTGCGGTTCGGAGACTGGTAAGTCTACGGACTTACTTAGCTGGCTTCTTGTATGAGTGTATTGTGTATGAGTGGTGTTTGCTAGCTTGGATAATAATGAAATCGGATTAGGCCGACTTTATTATATTACGTAATGGACCCAAGTGTATGATAACGGGTCGTGACATCATCTTCCTAGCTCTTGCGAGAGTCTAGGAGGTTCCTTGTACCAGCCCAGGCAGGTAGACGGTCAGATGCATTAGCACCATTCCTTGTTGGTAAACGGGATCAGGGGCGAGGTTTGGGAATCCCTCGTGTCACAAGATAAGTATATCATTAGTAATGACATAGGATTGAGTGTTACATGCTGATTGTGTATGTTGTGTGTTTGTGCTTTTACCTTTATACTTATGCATAGATTGTCAGCTAACAGTATTATACCGCTTGTAGATGTCTTGCAGGTTAGAGAGGCGATCGAGTGATCCGACGGTAGTGGGCAGCCGGGGTTCCGTGCATTATAGGACGGGGCTGTTATCTTTATATTTCATGAATGTTGAGACTTATGTTGTTCATTGGTTTTGAGGCTCGGCTGGATTGTTCCTTTTTCAGATTTGTACTTTTTACTTCCGCTCATGTTATAAAACTATGTGTTTTGCCTCTTTATTTGTGCCGTGTTGTAAGGTCCGATGAAGTTGTTGCTAGACTAAGGGCCGAGACCCATTGTGAGGTCCCAACTCGTAGAATTCCGAGTCCTCTAGGAATCAGGGTGTTACAGAATTAATCAATGCCTGCAATAGCAAGGCACATACATTCACATACTGCAAAGGTTAGGAGACTCGTCTCATTAACCACAAACAACCTATATCTCAAATCTAAACCTCAGATCCTCAACACATTCATAAATGCTTAAGGCATACCCTCAACATAACATCTCATCATACTCGAACACATACTAATCCTTAAAGCCATAACCGATATTCATAACATCATCATGATCCTCAAATCATTCTGACACCTAGCATGCATCTAATCAGTATTCCTAAATCTCAAATTTAATCCTAATTTAATTAATTAACCTTTAATTAATTAATTAAGTTTTACCAGAATAACGTTTTGCCCTCAGGCCATTTCTAAACCCACCTATCATCACATTTCATCAACAAACAACCCATAAATACCATAATAATATAATGATCATAATGGAATTTCTAATTATCCATTTTGAAAAGTCTAAGGTCGATTTAGGCCAAACCGTAGTACAGAAAACGAATAAATTCATAACTTATTTGTTTCTAACCCGATTGACGATCTGAAATAAGATTCGGAATCACAACAGTGCAGGCTACACATGTACAACATCAAATTTACCGGAATCTGAGCAACGGAACTGTCCTGGTGACATATATGCTCGACCAGGTCTTCATCTGCTCGGATATGCAGAAACTCAGTACCGATATGAAGAGAATTAAGAGAGAAATCCAAAAACTCAAACGGAATTGAAATCGGATTAGAAAGGGAGAGTAGATCTGAGTTTGAAGTTTGAGAGAAATCAGAGATTTTACGAGGAAACGTGAAATGAAATGAATTAATAAACGATTTTCCGCTATTTATAGTGAAGTCGATAATTATCCTTTAGCGAAGTCGATAATTATCCTTTTATCGATCCAATGGCGTGTTGAACCCCCTTCTCGAAACTTCACAAAATTGGAATAATAGATCTTGAATATTGTAGGGATAATTATTCCACAATTTCCTCGGAAAACGTGTATTCCTAAGCCGTCTTTCATAGCCGTTACGAAACGAAATAGCGACTCTTTTAGCCATTTTGCCTTTCCATGTTATTTCACATCTAGGACATGTCCGATATCCTGATCATTTCTCTCAACTACATTTTTATTAATTGGAGCTCCCAAATGCTCCAAATAATACCGGAGGGTAAAAATAATTACACGGGGGAAAAAGTGAAAATTTCACCATAAGCCCAAAATTACTGATAACACGATTTATGACTTAGGTTTAGGTAATCATTTAGATAGATTTCTCACTCATGCATGCATGATCTAACACTAGTTCACGATGTTTGCACTTAAATCATGTATTTTCTCGAGATAGACGTCTACGCGGACTTTTGCTTGCTTTATAGGTATTTTGGGAGATTTAGGAGCTTAAACGATACGTTTGAGGATCGATCAATCAAGATGACACATCCTCGGAATCATTTGAATGCAAGCTAAAGGCTAAGGAGGACTGAAGGAACCTTGCCAACACAAGCCATGCACTAAATCAAAGCTTAATGAACCAAGACAACGCTGAAGCACCAAACCACGGTTCAGTGCCAGACCACGGCCGTGGAACCACCCGTGGATTTTGCCAGTCGGTTGTGACAGCTGTGCCACGATCTCATGGCTCACTCTAGCAAGGTTGTAGTATAAAAGTGGTCCTACATTGCTGAGAGAATCATCTTGGAGCAGCTCTCCATTATCCACTATCATCCAATCAAATACTCTCTCAACAAGGAGATTTTCTAAGGAGGAAAACACCATTGAAGGAGAAGAAGAGCTCCATTGGAGAGGAAGGAGAAGAGCACACCATTGATAGACCTTGATAGCTTTTGTAGTGAAGAATTTCGGAATCGATTTCTAGAGTTGTATGAACCATCTAAACCTTCTTTTGGAAGGGTTGTGAGTCATTTCAAACTTAAATTTCAGCTTGGTTTTGTTTACTTCACTTGCTCATCTCTTTCTCTTTATTATCTTGCAAATGGAAGCTATGATTTTATGTTTGATGATTTCGATTGTTAGAATGAATGTTGTAGGCTAAATAGATGTGATTCTAGGGTAAGGAAAGGATGGTTATGGCTAGGACTATGATAGGACGGACTTAGATGTGCCCTTGGATGAGTCACTTGCTTGAACGTAGCCTCTGTTGGAGTCCACGGTTTCTTCTTGCCAGACCACGGCCGTGGACTTGGTAGAACAGCCCGTGGTTCTCCCTAGTTCGATGAATCTAGCTCTAGATTGTTATAATGTTCAAATCTTAGTGTTTGTTGAGTTAAATCTACCCTAGGGTGACCTAGTGTTAGCAACTAAGTGTTAGAAGAGACCTACCCGGTAATTCTTACTCTTAGATTTCAAAGATGACAAACCCTAGGTAGTGGTGAGCGTCATAAGCCGCCATTGGACTAAGTGTGCTAGGATAGTTGTTTAGGACTAACCCTTTTGAGACTTACCCGGTAAGGATAGGTTAGACACCTAGGTAACAATCCGGTTTGTGTTGAATTCCATCCCTTAGGTTCTTAGAGACTTACCCGGTGATGAGACCTTAAGGACGGACTAGTGGACCATGAGACCTACCCGGTGATTGATCCCAATCTAGAAACACTCACTCCCAACATATCATAGTTAATCCAAGGATGATTAGATAGCTTGAGTCCTATGCCATAACCGGAATTTCCAACCCCTAGAATCCGCTTTTCTCTCTTGATTCATATCTCGTGTTTAGCTTGTTTGTTTGTGGTGATTCGTTAGTTTAGTTGATTGTTTACTTTGGATCATTTGTGATCCATGATTGATCACCTAAAAACCAACCAAAAACATTGAGGTTTTCATTTCTTTATTTCTTTCTCTTTTCTATAACCTAGATCTTCACTAAACTTAATCATAAATCGAATCAATGTCACCTTAGTCTTTGTGTTTGACCTCGGAATACTATCCATACTACGAATGTACCGTACACTGCGGGTGCGCTAGGAGTTAGAAGAAATATAACGAGTTTATAAATTTTAAAACCCATTGCGTATCACATCCTGAGCGTAACAATTACGCCAGGAACATAACGGTGGGACTTATACTCAACACTTACGCAATCTTCGCGAGTTATATGTCAATTACTATCACTGATTAAGTTAATCAACATTAATTAGAATTCGGAAATCCTAGCTATTACAATTGTTCCTCATGAAGTAGCTTGGTAAAGATATCTGCAAGCTGCAAGTTAGTTGATATAAAAGGGATCGAAACATCACCTTTCTCAACATGATCACGTATGAAGTGATGCCTTACATCAATATGCTTAGTCCTGAATATTGCACAGGATTTTTGGTTATTGAAATAGCACTAGTATTATCACATTTTATAGGAATACCTTTTAAATCAAAGCCATGGTCACGTAGTTATTGAGCAATCCAAAGAATTTGTACACAACAAGCTCCTGCAGCTATATATTCAGCTTCAGTTATGGATAGGGCAACAGAGTTTTGCTTCTTGGAGTGCCAACTAATTAGGGATGACCCTAAGAATTGGCAACATCCAGAAGTACTTTTTCTATCGACCTTATAAGCTGCAAAGTCTGCATCTGAATAGCCAACAAGATGAAACAAGCTTTGACGTGGGTACCATAACCCTAGATCCTTAGTGCCATTGAGATACCCAAAGATTCTTTTCATAGCTATCAAGTGTGACTCTTTAGGATCAGCTTGAAATCATGCACACATGCACACACTAAACATAATGTCAGGACGACTAGCAGTTAGATACAATAATGAACCGATCATACCTCGATACTCCTTTTGTACTACTCTTTTGCCATTCTTGTCATGATCTAGCGAAAGTGTTGAACTCATAGGAGTCTTTGCATCCTTAGATTTATCTATTTTGTAGTTCTTAAACAAGTCTTTAGTTTACTTTCTTTGATTGAGAAAAAATTCCTTTCTTTGCTTGTGTAACTTGAAGTCCAAGAAAGAAATTTAGCTCTCCCATTAAGCTCATTTCAAATTCCCTGCACATAATATCTGAAAATTCCTTGCAAAGGGAATCATTAGTACCACCGAATAATATATCATCAAGATAGATTTGTACTACTAGAATGTCGTTGCCTCTGGTTTTGATAAATAATGTTTTATCAATCAAACCTCTTTTGAATTTGTTTTCAAGAAGATGTTTAGACAATCTTTCATACCAAGCACGAGGAGGTTGCTTAAGTCCACAGAGAGCTTTGTCTAGTTTAAAAATATGATCTGAAAATTCATCATTTTCAAAACCAGGAGGTTGAGCAACGTAGACTTCTTCTTCTAAGAAGCCGTTTAGAAAAGCACATTTTACATCCATTTGAAAAGTTTTATACTTATAAAAGATGCAAATGCAAGTAGCATAGGTATGCCTTCTAACTTGGCAACTGGAGAAAAAGTCTCCTCATAATCAATACCTTCTTCTTGGTTATAGCCTTGTGCTACAAGTCGTGCTTTATTTCGTATGACTTTGCCACTTTCATCCAATTTGTTTCGAAAGACCCATTTCGTGCCAATGACTGATTGATGTTTTGGTCTTGAAGTGAGAGTCCATACCTTGTTTCTCTCAAATTCGTTCAATTCATTTTGCATGACAATGATCCAATCAGGTTCTCGAAGAGCTTGAACGTAGTTCTTTGCCTCGACAAGAGATACAAAAGCGGAGAAGGATTTTTCACTTTAGATCTAGTTTGAACTCCAACATTTGGATCTGAGATCACATTCTCTTGTGGATGATATGAGGAGTGTTGAACTTTTCTTCTTTTGACAGATGGAGCAGATCCAGAAGGTTGAGCCTTATATGTTTGACTAGATTCAGATGCCGTTGGTATATTACCTGTTGATCCAGTCTCAAGGCCTTGAAGTTGGATTTCAAGCCCTTGAAGCGGAGTTCTGTTATCACAGTTTTCTGTTTAAGGTCTTGAAGGTGTGTTTCAAGGTCTTGAGGATTTTCTTCGGTATCTTGAATCTTTTCCTTCATATTCTTTTCTCGATCTTTAAGATCTTCCTCTTCATCCGAATTATGATCTTCTCGTTGATTCAGATTTAGATCTGCAAACTCAAAGTACCATCATTGCTTTCATCAAAAATAATATGAATCCTTTCTTCAACAATTTTGGTACGTTTTTATAGACGCGATAAGCTTTGCTATTTGAAGCATATCCAATGAATATTGCTTCATCACTACGTGCATCAAATTTCCCAAGAATATCTTTGCCATTGTTATGAACAAAACAAATACATCCAAAGGGTTTGAAATATAAAATGTTTGGTTTCCTTCCTTTAAAAAGTTCATAAGGAGTCTTTTTCAAGATAGGGCAAATTAAACATCTATTCAAAATATAATTTGCAGTGTTTACTCCTTTAGCCCAAAAAATTTTTGGCAAATTGTTTTCTAAAAGCATTGTCCTAGACATATCCTTAAGAGTGGTGTTCTTACATTCCACAACTCCGTTTTGTTGAGGACTTCTAGGAGCTGAAAAATTATGTGAAATGCCATATTTTGAACAAAACAAATCAAACTTTAGTTGATCAAATTCTCTACCATGATCACTTCTTATAGAAACAATTGGTAGGTTTTTCAAAGTTTGTAACTCCTTACACAATTTTGAAAACTCAAATAAAGCTTCAGATTTTTCTCGTAAAAAAGAAATCCATGTGAAATGAGAGAAATCATCCACTATAGCAAGGATGTACTGCTTGCCTCAAGAAGATTTGACACGCATAGGTCCACAAAGATCCATGTGTAAGAGTTCAATGGGTCGAGAAGAACTTACAGTTTTCTTAGGTTTGAATGAACCTCTTTTTTTTTACCTTGCGTGCAAGCCTTACATAGATCATTAACCTTGAAATTTAGGTTTGGAAAACCACGTACCAAATCTTTTGTAAATAGCTTCTACATGGTATGCATGCTTAAGTGACCAAGTCTTCTATGCCAAAGCCATGGATCATAAGTCAAGGCCTTTAGACATTTTAGCTTAGTTCTTGAAACTTGGTTAGCACTCATGCAATAAACATTATTACATCTAGGAGTAGTAAGCACCACTTCACCGGTCTTTTTGTCTTGAACCTCACATTTATCTTAATCAAACATGACTTTATTGCCTTTATCACAAAGTTGAGAAATACTTAGCAGATTATATATTAAACCATCAACCAGATAAACATCATCAATAAAGTTAGATGAATTATAGCAAATTTTACCAATGCCAATAATGTCACACTTTCCTTTATCACCAAGAGTAATGGTTTCATATGATTGCTTCTTTAAATCTGAGAATAAAGAGCTTGTTCCACTCATGTGTCTTGAGCAACCACTATCTAATATCCATTTGTGCTCCTTTACCTTGGCGATATCTTGCAAAACAGCAAACATCAACCTTTCTGGGTCGACCAAATGGCATATTTTGGTCCATATTCAGGTTCGATCATGTTTGGTGGTCTAGTACCTTTAAGAACCTAGATTTGTTTGACATGTTTCCCTAAACATAAAGGATAGGTATTTCTAATAATATAAGGATCATTTCTTCTATAAGGACATGTAGATTTAACATGACCCTTTTTACAACAGTAGAAGCAAGTAGGCATATGAATACTTCCTTTGGCCTTGACAAAAGTGGTTGTAGGTTTCCTAGGAAAGCTCCTATGATAACCTATACCATTTTTGTTAAGGGAGGACTGTTGTTCACCCATCATTCTCTCAAGATTAGCTTTTAACAAGTGCAGCCTTCTGGTCTTGACATATTGAAGTTAGATCAAATTTCTTTTTCTCTAGATCGATATAGTTTCGATGAAGAGAGGAGAGGTTGTCCTTGAGAATCAGGTTCTCTGATTCCAAGGCCTTGATATTGTCATCAAGATCTACCTTTTTTGTGTTAAGATTTTCAATCTCCAAAGACATTTCACTTAGTTGTTTTTCTTGTTCAAGTAGCTTTTCTTTTAAAGATTTTATCCTTATTCTATGTTCCTTATCACATATGATAATATCTTTAAGGAATTGTTTCAAGTCAGATTCAAGTTGAGACATGATTTACTTACCAAATTCTTGGAGTTGGATGGGAGCTCTCCATCTTCTTCACCAAAAACCATTTCATGTGTGATGAGTTTTCCAAGGAGGTCTTCAAGAGGAAGAGTTGTGAGATTCTGAGCTTCTTCAATAGCAGTCATATTTGGTCCCTACTTAGCTTTAGGTAGGCTCCTTAGAACCTTCCTAACTTTCTCTTCATTTCTGAAGATTTTTCCTAGTGAGTCCAACTTGTTCACGTTCTCAGTGAATCAGGTGAACATTTCTTTGACTGTTTCATTTTGATTCATCTTGAATAGCTCGTATTGCCTGAGGAAGATGCTAAAATTTGTTTCCCTGACTTTACTTGTTCCTTCGTATGTGACCACAAGCTTGTCCCATATTTCTTTTGCACTCTTGCATGATGAGATGCGGTTGAATTCATTTGCATCTAATCCACAGTATAGTAGGTTAATTGCTTTGTAATTCTTTGACACACTATCCAGTTTAGCCTGTGTGAAGTCAGCTTCCTTTTTTGGGACTTGGACATCTTCAACCGTTGTCATTGGAACTTTAGGTCCATTTTGAATGATGCTCCAAAGCTCCATGTCCTGGTCAATAATGAACATACACATGAGTGCTCTCCAATAAGAAAAGTTATTGCCACAAAAGAGTGGTGATCGAGATGAGGATTTTCCTTGAGCAAATCCACCATCACCTACAAGATTCTTGATTAGTCTCACTAATGGTTAAATAAATATACGTGAGTCTAGCTCTGATTCCAATTGAAGAACCGTTAGGTGAAATAAATAAGTTAGAAGATACTCTATAAGGGGGGTTGAATAGAGTATGGGAACCATTAGCAAACCAAATCACAAGGCCTTGAAACTCCTTTCAAGGGCCTTGATGTCGATCTATACCCTTTGTGAAACTTTGATTTCAAGGGCTTTGAAACAACTTTCAAGTACCTTGACTTCGTGCTCCTGCAAAACAAAGTTAGTCACAATTGCGAGATATAGTGCAGAATGTAAAAGATTGACACGAGGATATGTTTACGAAGTTCGGCTCTAAATAGCCTACTCTCCGCCCCAGGGTATAACCTTAGGATCTAACTATCTATTATGAGCTTCAAAGAGTCCTAGATACAAACTAGAGGAAATCCCCTTCTTCTGTCACTGTAGCCAACGCTACGATATAGCTCTTACTCTTAACCTAGCTATAATAGCCAAGTTACTTCGCAGAGTAATACACACTCTAGTATAACACTATTTAGATCTTCCAATGGAGCTCTTGTGTTTTATCTCTCTCTAAGGGGATAAGGCTTTTGCGTAAATGAGAGAAAGAAAAACAACGAATCAAATGAAGATGTTTAAGTTGCTTGAAGACGTAAAGATGTTTTCCGCATATGCTTGTGTGTCCTTTCTTCTTCGACCATCATCTTCATTTATACTCTTCTATGGAGAGGTCTTCTAGCCGTTGGAGAGATGACCGTTTGAAGATGAATCTTCTTCTCCATGAAGATCGCTTCATGTTTTGAGATAAGGTAGACGTTGCAAATCTTCAACTCCTGAGAACACGTTGAATCCTTAGCTCCTTGATCTTCTTATTTTCTGTTGAATCAAACGAGAAGAAATCTTGACGCTTTTTGGTTTTAGAAAATCTTTTGAAAAGATTCTCTAATCTTTGGTTGTAATCTTCGGTTAAAAAAGATCTTCCATGAAATCTTTCTGTTGAGCAAATCGTTCCTGAAAAATCTTCTTTGCATTTTCAATCCTTGTTTCGTGCAACTATATAACTTCAAGGCCTTTGAGATCGTCCCTTTGTAACACTATCTTCCTTGTGTCATTGAGTTATATTTCAAGGCCCTTGACATCAAGCCCTTTGAAATCATTCGATAATTCCTGCACTGAATTCAAACCAACCAAGCATCTAGAGAATATAATCAATACATTGTTAAAGTATCAAACTACTTCATTTGTGTTAAATCTTCCATCATCAACTCCTGTAAAACATTATAAACAAGGTGGAGTTTTCAATGGTAGAAGTCAATGAGTGGCTTTTTGGTTTTGAGATAAGTTCTCTTGTGTCTATCACACATTCAAGAAGATTCTATTAAAATGTTACATGAACAATTCAAACCATGTCTTCGACTAGCAACAATTCTATTAAAGAAGCCTGATAATATCAAATGGGTTGAGCTCCATCTTTTGTAAAGTTATTGTATTACTATATTTATGTCTGCTCCATCTTATGGGTTTAAATCAAATAACTATGTAATATTTTATAAATTCATTGCTTGCAAAAAATTTTCAGTTTTATTTGGCTTTTTTTAATTACTACTTAGGCTATTCCTAGCATGCTTATTTAACGATCGTCTTATTCCAACCGCGCGCTTCGCGCGCGGTGTTCACTTAGTATATATATATATATAACACCCTAAATATCACACTCGGGACGCTATGGGCTATGATCTTACAATGGGTCCCGATCCTAACTAGACGGCAATATTACTAGATCTTACAACAAGGCACAAATGATAAAATATAGAAATCCAATTATACTATTATGCAATGTCAAATAAAATAACTGACTCTCACCCGAGGTACAAAAGATATAACTGAAATCCGAGGATAAACTATCGAAGTTGATAACACGATTTATGACTTAGTTTTAGGTGATCATTTAGGTAGAATTTCCACTCATTCATGCACGGTTTAGCATTGGTTCGAGACATTTTGCACTCAATTCATATATTTTGTCGAGATAGATGTCTACACGGACTTGTGCGTGTTTTATAGATAATTCGGGAAATCTAGGAGCTAAAACGATGCGTTTGAGGATCGTTCATCTAGACGACACACCCTCGGACTCATTAGGACACAAGCTATTGGCTAAGGAGGACTCATGGAACCTTGCCAACACTAGCCATGCACCAAATCACAGCTTAATGATCCAAGGCAAAGTTTCTGCACAGAATCACGGTTCTCTGACAGATCACGGCCGTGGAATCAACCGTGGTTTTTGCCAGATTCTTGTGACAGCTGTGCCACGACTCTCATGGCCAGCTCATGCAAGTTTGTTATAAAAGTGGTCCTTCATGGGTTGTGAGGGGCAGCTGGGGAGTACTTTGGAGCAGCTCATCCATTATCCATTTCTCTCTAAATATATTCTCTCAACAAGAAGTTTTTCTAGGAAGGAAAGTGTCAAAGAGAAGAAGAAGAGTTCCATTGAAGAGGAGAAGAAGAACACACACACCATTGCCATTCTTGCTAGTTTTGTAGTGAAGATTTTCGGATTCTATTTCTAGAGTTTTGTGAACATTTAAACCTTCTTTGGAAGGGTTGTAAGTTGTTCTAAGTTTATCTTCAGCTTGGTTTGTTTTAAAGTTCACTTGTGCATCTCTTTTCCTTCATTATCTTGCAATGGATGTTATGATTTTATGTTTGTTTGTTTTGATTTCTATTATGAATGTTGTAGGCTAAATTGATGTGGTTCTATGGTAAGGAAAGGATAGTTATGCCTAGGGCTATGATAGGATGGACTTAGATTTATATTTGGATGACTTGTTTGTATGAACGAATCCTTTGTTAGGAATCACGGCCAGTTCTTGTCAAACCACGGCCGTGGTTTAGGTAGAACAAACCGTGATTTTCCTGGTTCGATGGATCTAATCTTAGATTGTTAGAATGTTGAAATCCTAAGTGTTTGTTGAGTTAAATCTATCCTAGGGTGACCTAGTGTTAGCAACTAAGTGTTAGGAGAGACTTACCCGGTAATCCTTACTCTTAGATTCCGAAGATAACAAACCTTAGGTAGTAGTGAGTCTAATAAGCCGCCATTGGATTTAGTGTGCTGGATAGTAGCTTAAAACTAGCCCTTCCGAGACTTACCCGGTGAGGATAGGTTGGATCTTAAGTTAGAAATCCGGTTCGATTAGAATTCCATCCCTTAGGTTCTTAGAGACTTACCCGGTAATGAGACTTAGGGAATGGACTAGTGGATCATGAGACCTACCCGGTAATTAATCCCAATCTAGAAACACTTAACCCCAACATAGTTAATCCAAGAATGAATAGATAGCTTGAGTCCTATGCCATAACCGGAACTTCCAATCCCTAGAATCCGTATTTTCCTTTCTTTGATCTATATCTTGTTTAGTTGTTTGTTTGTGTTGATTTATAGTTTAGTTGATCGATTACTTGCATGTATTGTGATCTTTGATTGATCACCAAAAAACCAACCAAAAATATTTGAGATTTTCATTTCTTTATTTCTTTCTTCTCTTTCAACCTAGGTCTTTACTAAACTCAATCACAAATCGAGTCAATTTCACCTTAGTCTTTGTGTTCGACCTCGGAATACTATCCCTACTACAAACGTCCCGTACACTGCGGGTTCGCTAGGAGTTAGGAGAAATATAACGAGTATAAATTTAAAACCCAATTGCGCATCACACGATCTTAGCGTAACAAGTTTTTGGCGCCGTTGTCGGGGACTAGGTCTAGATTGAGTCTATTTTGTGATTGTTTCTAGTGTAGATCTTTCTTGTTGCTTTTGATCTATTTTTGGTTTGTGTCTTTGCTTTTCAGGACATCATCTCTCTCTTTAGGTGTATGCGAAGATCTCGTGGCAAGGATTTAGCTCCATTCGATCCCGAACCGGAGAACACCCTTCGATCTAGATCCAAGAACATCCGAAAAGAGAAAGAGATGGCCGGAAGAAACCTCCAAGCTGAGTTGGATGAAGCCTTAGAGCAAATAAGGCTAAGAGATGAGCTCTTGGAGGAAGAAGGAGACTTGCCAATGAGAGGCAAGAGGAAACTAGGAGGGAGATTGAAGAGATTAGGCAAGCCCTTGTTCAAGGAGAGCTTAATCGCCGACAACCTCCACCTCCTCCACCACAACCGCAGCCGGCGGCTAATGTTAGGGTTGTCCCCATTGCTATTGAGGAGCCACAAACCCTAGGGAGACGTATGGATCCGGCACAAAGAGCACACCGACCGGGTGTGAACTTAGGAGATCCCGCGACCCACAACTATGAGCTCCGCCCTCAAGTTCTACAAATGATCTGGCATAATCAATTTGGAGGGATGGAAGGAGAGTCTCCTCATCAACACTTGATGAATTATGAGATCTTGATGGAGACTCTTAGACCGCCAAGATTGGAGAGCAACAACCATAAGCTAAGGGCTTTTTCCTTCTCTGTTAAGGACAAAGCCTTGGCTTGGTATCAATCTATTCCACAAGGGCGAGTTAGTACGTGGGAGGAGATGACAACCGAGTTTTTGACTAAGTTCTTCCCACCTTCCAAGACTACCAAGTTAAGAGGGAAGATCAATGCCTTCGTGATGAAGGATAGAGAGAGTTTATTCAAGTCTTGGGAGAGGTTCAAGGATCTTCTCCTTGATTGTCCACACCATGGCATACCGAAAATTGAGCTATTGGAGATCTACTTCAAGGGACTTGATGAAGATAGCCAATTCAAGCTCCAATTTCTTTCCGGTGGGACATTTATGGAGAAGCATGTAGATGAAGCTTGCGAGTTTGTGGAGAAGCAAGCCCTAGTGATTGAGAAATACTCCCATAGGAAGAGTGAAGGAAGAAAGGCGGGAGCATATGAGGTGAGTGAAGTCACCATGAGCAATTTCAAGCTTGACGCCATCAACAATGAGTTGAAGTCCTTGAGGGAGGTATGTACTACAACTTTGAAGAACCAAACAACTCCTCAAGTACTTCCACAAGCCAACTTGTCTTCCAAGGAGGAGGATGTGAATTATATGGGAAGGGGCAACTTCAACAATTACCAAGGACCAAGGAGTTTTAACAACAACCGGCAATTCAACAATTACCGGCCCAACCACAACCATCCCGGGTTTTCTTACTCTAACCCAGATGGAGCCTTGAACCCTCCCGCTTCCACAAGCACAACTCCACCACCAAGAGCTTCACAAGAACCTCCACCCGGATTCACTCAACCTCCAAAGGATAGAACCGAAATAATGTTTGAGCAATCGCTAGGAAGGTTGAGTGGTCTTGAGAGCACCGTGACTTCAATCTCTAAGGCTCAAAAAGTCTTGGAAGCACAAGTGTTCCAAAAGGCGGGAGAAGCCCATAGAGATCCGGGAAAGCTTCCCGGAAGAACCGAAGACAACCCAAGAGGCCAAGTGTTGGCTATCACAACAAGGAGTGGGTTGAGTATGAAGGATCCTTTGCCCAAGGACCAAGCTAAGGGAAAGCAAGTAGTGGTAGAAGAGGGAAGAATGCAAGAAGATGGAGGCAAGAGCAAGGACGTAGAGCCGACCTATGTGGCACCGCCTCCGTGCAAGCCACCACTACCGTTCCCACAATCAAGAGCAAGAGCTCGTTTGGACAATCATTTTGGTAAGTTCCTTGAACTAATGTCCAAATTACATATTAACATTCCGTTCATGGATGCCATTTTAGGAATGTCGGCATATGGCAAGTTTTTGAAGGAAATACTCTCCAACAAAAGGAAGTTGGAGGAGTATGGGGAGATAAGAATGACCAAGAGATCCTCGGAATTGATCCAAACCATGAAGGAAGAGATGCCTCCCAAGCTAAGGGATCCGGGCTCTTTTTGCGTCCCAATAGGAGTGGGAGATGTGAAGTACGAGGCCCTTTGTGATCTTGGAGCGAGTGTAAGCATCATACCGCTTGCACTTTGCAACAATGTCGGGCTAGAAGAGCCAAAGCCGGTCAAGATGACCCTCTATATGGCGGACCGTTCTATCACTCATCCGGTTGGGATTCTAGAGGACATTCCGGTGCAACTAGGAGGATTCTATGTGCCAATTGACTTTGTCGTCTTGGACATTCCGGCGGATTATCCGGTTCCCATCATCTTAGGGAGACCCTTCCTAGCCACCTCGGGATGCCTAGTGGATTGCAAGAATGGAACTCTCTCCTTCAACATTGGAGAAGAGAACATCAAGTTCAAGTTGTCCACAATGACGAAAGGGCCAGCCCTTGACGAAGATCTCTTCAACATAGTCGAGCAAGAGGAATCTAGGGAAATTGTGAGCTCGATCTTAATCAAGGATCCCTTGGAGAAGGTTCTTACCTTGAGTATGATGGAAGAAGGTGTTGAAGAGGCTTGCAATGAAGAGATCAAGGTCTTGGAAGCCTTGGAAGAGGAGCCAAGGGTTGGATTTGAAAGCCACGAAGACGTGTTGAACAGCTGCAAATTCCACGGTCGAGATTTACGTTCCACGGCCGTCAAACTTTCTGGACAACTCCGAGAAGCAAGCTTGGCAAGAACCACGGCCGTGGAAGTTGGGCAAGCCGTGATTCCAACCGTGGATTTCCCTGGACCAGTCCTTGATGATGATCACGCTTTTAGGAGGCATGAGGAGTCTTCATTTGCTTTGGACTCATCTCATCCAACCTTATATGGATCATCTTCAACCGATAAAGGTCCTCCTCAACTTGAACTTAAACTCCTTCCCTCTCATTTAAAGTATGCATTTCTTGGTGAAAATTCTTCATATCATGTGATTGTTAATGCATGCTTGAGTGATGATGAACTTGCTAAGTTGTTGCATGAACTGAGATTGCATAGGAAGGCCATTGGCTATACTATCGATGATTTGGTTGGCATTAAGCCTTCTTTGTGCATGCATAAGATAATGATGGAAGATAACCACAAACCCTCTATTGAACATCAAAGGAGATTGAATCCTATAATGAAAGAGGTAGTCAAAAAGGAAATCATTAAGTTGCTAGATGCGGGTATTATCTACCCTATCTCGGATAGTAAGTGGGTTAGTCCCGTTCATGTAGTTCCTAAGAAGGGTGGGATGACCGTAGTAACTAATGAGAACAATGAACTAATCCCGACTAGGACTGTTACGGGGTGGAGGATGTGCATTGATTATAGGAAATTGAACATGGCCTCTAGGAAAGATCACTTCCCTCTCCCCTTCATTGACCAAATGCTAGAAAGGTTAGCTCAACACTCTCATTTTTGCTATCTAGATGGCTATAGTGGATTCTTCCAAATCCCTATCCACCCCGATGACCAAGAGAAAACAACCTTTACATGTCCATGGGGTACTTTTGCATATAGGAGAATGCCATTTGGGTTGTGTAATGCACCCGCCACCTTCCAAAGGTGTATGATGGCTATCTTTTCGGAATACATAGAAAATATCATGGAAGTGTTTATGGATGATTTCTCTGTTTATGGTTCTTCCTTTGATAATTGCTTGGCTAACTTGTCACTAGTATTGCAAAGATGTGAGGAGACAAATCTTGTCTTGAATTGGGAAAAATGCCACTTCATGGTAAGTGAAGGCATTGTGTTAGGACACTTGGTGTCCAACCGTGGCATTGAGGTTGATAGGGCCAAAATTGAAACGATAGAGAAGTTGCCGCCACCTACCTCGGTGAAGGGGGTAAGGAGTTTTTTAGGACATGCCGGTTTTTACCGGAGGTTTATTCAAGATTTCTCTAAAATTTCTAAGCCTCTCACTAACCTACTAATGAAGGATGTTGATTTTGTCTTTTCCAAGGATTGTCTTGAAGCTTTTTGTAGGTTGAAGAACGCCTTGATCTCCGCACCTATAATGCAGCCTCCGGATTGGAGTCTACCATTTGAGATCATGTGCGATGAAAGCGATGTGGCCGTCGGGGCCGTTTTAGGGCAAAGGAGAGAAGGGCGCACCCATGCCATTTATTATGCTAGCAAGACGCTAGATGATGCCCAACTCAATTATGCTACCACTGAGAAGGAGTTATTAGCGGTGGTGTATGCATTTGAGAAGTTCCGCTCATACCTTGTTGGAGCGAAGGTCATAGTTTATACGGATCATGCGGCGATCCGTTATCTACTTACAAAGAAGGATGCCAAACCAAGGTTGATTCGGTGGATCCTTCTTCTTCAAGAGTTTGATTTGGAAATACGAGATAAGAAGGGATCCGAGAACTCGGTGGCGGATCACCTTAGTAGATTGCCTCCATTGGAGCTTGGAAGAGACGACATTCCAATTGATGACTCATTGCGAGATGAGCAATTGAAATTGATGGAGGAATGCTTGTTCCAAGTTTCTAGAGGAAATGAGCCATGGTATGCCGACATTGTGAACTACTTAGTATGTGAGGAAGTGCCTCCCGGATTGACATATGCACAAAGAAAGAAGTTCTTCAACGATGTGAGGCATTACTACTGGAGTGAGCCACTCTTGTTCAAGAGAGGACCGGATGGGATGTTTAGAAGATGCATACCGGAAGATGAAGTGGAGAGTGTGATCCGGCATTGTCACTCCTTACCATGTGGAGGCCATGCTAGTTCACACAAGACGTGTGCAAACGTATTGCAATCCGGTTTTTATTGGCCTAACTTGTTCAAGGATGTGCAAGGTTTTATAGCGGCATGTGATGCTTGCCAAAGGACGGGCAACATCTCAAGAAGGAATGAAATGCCCTTGAACAACATCCAAGAAGTGGAGATTTTTGATGTGTGGGGTGTGGACTTCATGGGACCATTCCCTTCCTCATGTGGCAATCTCTATATCCTATTGGCGGTAGATTATGTGTCAAGATGGGTAGAGGCAATCGCCTCTCCTACAAATGATGCCAAGGTGGTGGTGCGGTTCTTCAACCGGGTGATCTTCCCTAGGTTTGGAACACCAAGGGTGATCATTAGTGATGGAGGAAAGCACTTCACAAATAGGAACTTTGGAGCACTTTTGGCTAAGTATGGGGTGACTCATAAGGTGACAACACCTTACCATCCCCAAACTAGTGGCCAAGTGGAGATCTCCAACCGGGAGATAAAGGCCATCCTTGAGAAGACGGTGTCTAGAACTAGAAAGGATTGGGCTATGAAGCTCAATGACGCATTGTGGGCATATAGAACCGCCTTCAAGACACCGATCGGCACCACTCCTTACAAGTTAGTCTATGGCAAGTCTTGCCATCTTCCGGTGGAAATGGAGCATAGAGCTTATTGGGCCATTAAGTGGCTAAATTTTGACCTCAAGGAGGCGGGAGAAAAGAGGTTGCTTGATCTAAACACCCTTGAGGAGATCCGGTTGGACGCTTATGAGAATGCCCGGATTTACAAGGAACGAACCAAAAGATGGCATGACAAGAAGATCATCCCCAAGGAGTTGAATGAAGGAGATCTTGTCCTTCTCTTCAACTCAAGGCTAAGGCTCTTTCCCGGAAAACTCAAATCAAGATGGACCGGGCCATATGTGGTGAAGAAGATCTTTTCCCATGGAGCTATTGAGATAGGAAGGGAGCATTGTGGGAATTTCAAAGTGAATGGGCACCGCTTGAAGAAGTATATTCCGGGAGCTCCGGTGGACATGATTGCCCCACTTCACCTTGAATAGACTCCCCCGAGTTTGGTCAAGCTAGTGACCTTAAAGAAGCGCTTGGTGGGAGGCAACCTATTGGTAACATTTTCTTTTTCGTTTTGTTTTCGTTTTTAGATTTTCCTATCTTTGTGTGTGTTTTGTCTACTTTGTATGTGTGCTAGAGTAGCATTGGAAGCCTTTCTTGGCATATGAATGATGATGATGAACCCCTCACCAATTATGGGTGGAGCGGACGCGGGACTTGGACGGCTAGCGGTGCCTAGCGCGGGTTCCGAAGCTTTGATGGATGCTTAGAGCTCTCTACCATGGTTGATAGGATCATCCAACATCAATTTCATTTGAGAAATTCCAATTACCATAGCAAACCACTTTTACATTGTGAGAACCTTCTTTCACTCTCTTTGCTTGAATACCACATTGGGGACAATGTGTTTCTAAGTATGGGGTGGGGTTTGCATGATCCTTTGCATAATGAGCATCTAGGATAGTTTAATATTTGCACATGTCTTGCATTGTACATACTTAAAACGAAAATCCCATAAAAATCAGAAAATTTTAAAAAATTTTGTGCTTTCTAGGCTTGGATATGATCCTAATGATGAAATCTTGTCTTGTGAATTGGCTATGAATGGCCTTATGTGTTGAATTGATAAATGCATATGTGGACTTGAACTACTTCTCTTGAAATTCTATGAATGATTTGTGACCATGATGTTTGCCTAGAAGGGATTGAGTAGTGAAAATCGAAATTACATGATAGTTCTTGCATACCATCTAGGAATGAATGAGGCAATTCAATCTTTCTCTACTTCTCATCTTAATCATGATTGCTTGAGCACCTCAATTGAGATAAATTTGACCTCTTTTAACCCATCCGGGAATAGGAGCATGCTAGTGTGTTGATGTGTGCAAAAAGCTAAGTGTGGGGTGAAGTTGTTGATGGAAAGAATATCATGCATAAAATGCTGAATTTGTTGTGAAAGTGTAGCCAAAATATAAGTTTGGGGACATTGGTTTAAATAACAAGTAACTCGGTACACTTCACATAATCGGGTGTTGGTGCCTTGCCAAAGTCAAATGAACCAATAGTCCTAACGAGCTTTGGTATGTGTGCCCGGTGTGGATGCACCTCGAAAACTAAGAAAAAACCCAAGGACGGCTAATCACCAAGGTTTCGGCTCTTGTACACCAATGCCATTGTCTCAAAAATAAGTCAAAGAAAAAGAAAAGAAAGAAAAGATAGAGGAAAATATACACTTGGGGGAAGTTGATCGAGGACAAGGATGTGAAGTTAGTTCCGTTCCCGGATTAGCATCACATAACCTAGAAATCCCCACCCAATCACTACATTTCTTGGCCCTTTTATCTCACAAGACCTTATGACCTATTTGCATGTTTGTAAGACTTAGTAGTTTAGATTGGATATACTCTTGATCTTCTTGACTTCTTCATCTTTACATTTCATGCATACTTTTGAGTTAAGTACAATTGTCTTTCCATGCTTTCATTTGTTTGATGCATGATTGCTTGTCCTTAGCCATGAAACATGACTTTGAAGGTGATCCAATAGTAGAAGCACAAACCCAAAAAGATTTTTTGCCATTTTTCTGCATACATAAATCATGTCATCTCTTAATCTATAGTTAGGAATTTGCTCGGGGACGAGCAAACCTTAAGTATGGTGTATTTTGATAACACGATTTATGACTTAGTTTTAGGTGATCATTTAGGTAGAATTTCCACTCATTCATGCACGGTTTAGCATTGGTTCGAGACATTTTGCACTCAATTCATATATTTTGTCGAGATAGATGTCTACACGGACTTGTGCGTATTTTATAGGTAATTCGGGAAATCTAGGAGCTAAAACGATGCGTTTGAGGATCGTTCATCTAGACGACACACCTTCGGACTCATTAGGACACAAGCTATAGGCTAAGGAGGACTCATGGAACTTTGCCAACACTAGCCATGCACCAAATCACAACTTAATGATCCAAGGCAAAGTTTCTGCACAGAATCACGGTTCTCTGACAGATCACGGCCGTGGAATCAACCGTGGTTTTTGCCAGATTCTTGTGACAGCTGTGTCACGACTCTCATGGCCAGCTCATGCAAGTTTGTTATAAAAGTGGTCCTTCATGGGTTGTGAGGGGCAGCTGGGGAGTAGTTTGGAGCAGCCCATCCATTATCCATTTCTCCCTAAATATATTCTCTCAACAAGAAGTTTTTCTAGGAAGGAAAGTGTCAAAGAGAAGAAGAAGAGTTCCATTGAAGAGGAGAAGAAGAACACACACACCATTGCCATTCTTGCTAGTTTTGTAGTGAAGATTTCCGGATTCTATTTCTAGAGTTTTGTGAACCTTTAAACCTTCTTTGGAAGGGTTGTAAGTTGTTCTAAGTTTATTTTCAGCTTGGTTTGTTTTAAAGTTTACTTGTGCATCTCTTTTCCTTCATTATCTTGCAATGGATGTTATGATTTTATGTTTGTTTGTTTTGATTTCTATTATGAATGTTGTAGGCTAAATTGATGTGGTTCTAGGGTAAGGAAAGGATGGTTATGGATAGGGCTATGATAGGATGGACTTAGATTTATCTTTGGATGACTTGTTTGTATGAACGAATCCTTTGTTAGGAATCACGGCCAGTTCTTGTCAAACCACGGCCGTGGTTTAGGTAGAACAAACCGTGATTTTCCTGGTTCGATGGATCTAATCTTAGATTGTTAGAATGTTGAAATCCTAAGTGTTTGTTGAGTTAAATCTATCCTAGGGTGACCTAGTGTTAGCAACTAAGTGTTAGGAGAGACTTACCCGGTAATCCTTACTCTTAGATTCCGAAGATAACAAACCTTAGGTAGTAGTGAGTCTAATAAGCCGCCATTGGATTTAGTGTGCTGGATAGTAGCTTAAAACTAGCCCTTCCGATACTTACCCGGTGAGGATAGGTTGGATATTAAGTTAGAAATCCGGTTCGATTAGAATTCCATCCCTTAGGTTCTTAGAGACTTACCCGGTAATGAGACTTAGGAATGGACTAGTGGATCATGAGACCTACCCGGTAATTAATCCCAATCTAGAAACACTTAACCCCAACATAGTTAATCCAAGAATGAATAGATAGCTTGAGTCCTATGCCATAACCGGAACTTCCAATCCCTAGAATCCGTCTTTTCCTTTCTTTGATCTATATCTTGTTTAGTTGTTTGTTTGTGTTGATTTATAGTTTAGTTGATCGATTACTTGCATGTATTGTGATCTTTGATTGATCACCAAAAAACCAACCAAAAACATTTGAGATTTTCATTTCTTTATTTCTTTCTTCTCTTTCAACCTAGGTCTTTACTAAACTCAATCACAAATCGAGTCAATTTCACCTTAGTCTTTGTGTTCGACCTCGGAATACTATCCCTACTACGAACGTCCCGTACACTGCGGGTTCGCTAGGAGTTAGGAGAAATATAACGAGTATAAATTTAAAACCCAATTGCGCATCACACGATCTTAGCGTAACAAGTTTTTGGCGCCGTTGCCGGGGATTTTCGTTTTAAGTATAAATTTAAAATTTATACTTAAAAGATAGAAATCTAATTATACTATTATGCAATGTCAAATAAAATAACTGACTCTCACCCAAGGTACAAAAGATATAACTGAAATCCGAGGATAAACTATCGAAGTCTACTAAACATAACAAGTAAAACCCACACCCGTCCTATCAGGTACGGGAACCCCGGCTGACCACCTCCTCCGAATTACTCGGCAGCTTCCCTATCCTGCATTGCGTGTAACAACACGGATAAACCGTTAGCTAACTATAATATAAATGGAAATGCCGAATCACAAACACGTTTAAAGAGGAAGATAAACACAAATCATGCTATCACCGAAACTCCGTTATTATTATCTTCAATAAATTCATTCACTTTATTCCATTATAAGTGTGACACGAGAAGTCTCAAATTCTCGCCCTCGGACCTTTATCCAACCGGAGTGGATCGATACCCTCCCCGTATATCAAAATCTGGCCTAGTCATGAAGCACCTCCCAGACTCCCTCGGGAGAAGTAGACAAGTGATCACCGCCCGTTACCCGTGGGCCAATATATAGGTCGGTATATGTATGATACAAAAGGTCACAGCACAACAACAAACACCACTCAAGCATCAACCAATATCTCATAGAAAGCTAAGTAAGTCCTACGGACTTACCAGAAATCGAATACTCTCAGCTATATGCACAATTCGATCTGAACTCACTTCTCAATGCTTGATATAAGTCAAGACAATGTGTTACTATCAAACCACATCAATGTGTTACTTACCAAAAATCGAGTACCTGCTCTGGTGCGACTCTACGCTACTCAGCTCCTCCCAACAAAGTGGTGTACGACATCTCTGCCCGTACAAAGCCTCATACAGAGCCATCCCAATCGACGCATGCCAACTATTATTATATGAAACTCTATCAGGGGAAGGTGGTCGGGCCACACCTACCCCAATCTAGCACGCATGCTCTCAACATATCCTCTAAAGTCTAGATGGTCCCCTCCGACTGTATGTCCGTCTCTGGATGATATCGTGAAGTGCAGACTAGTACCCAAGGCGGCATGTACCTGATGCCAAAACCTAGAGGTAAAACGACAGTCTTTGTTCGAGACGATGGTCCTCGGTATCCCATGGAGTGTCACTATCTGTCTAGTGAACTCCTCAGCTAACCTACTCACCGGCCACGTTTCCTTGATAGGAACAAAAGGTGGGGTCTTGGTCAAGCGGTCTACTATTACCAGATGGCGTCATAACCTTGGCTCGGTATAAAGCCGGTAACAAAATCCATGTAGATATCCTCCCATTTCCACTGCGGAACCGGTAATGGGTGAAGCTCTCCTCCAGACCTACGGTGCTCGATCTTGACTTGTTGATAGGTCTCACACTACGCTACATATCTATCCATGTCGGTTTTCATCCCACATAACCAAAAGGATCGTCTCACATCTTGTTACATCTTACTCGTACCTGGGTGCACTTAGTAAGGGGTAGAGTGTGCCTCCTCTAGAATCATCTGCCGCAACTCTCGGTCGGCCGGTACACAAACGCGCTCATGGCGTCTCAGTATTCCATTGGAATTGACCAGAAACTGTGGTGCCTCTCCTCGAGACATCCGGTCTCGGATCCTCAACAATGTAGGTCAGCCCCTTGTTTTTGTCAGATCTCTCCCAATAGATCAGGTAACAACTCTAGGGTAGACAAGTTACCATTTGTGTCCGAAACTGGATGTCTAACTCCAACCTAGGCTGGTCTCTCTACAGCTGAGGTTGAGCCTTCAACCTAGCTATTGCCTTCTCCCGAGGCATCTTCCTGCTAAGGGCGTCGGGGACTACATTTGCCTTGCCTGAATGATACAGTATCTCCATGTTGAAATCCTTAATCAGCTCCAGTCATCTCCTCTGGCGGTTATTGAACTCTCGCTGAGTGAAATTATACTTATGGCTCGTATGGTCAGTGAAGATCCGACATGTCGCCCCATAAAGGTGGTGACGCTAGATCTTCAGGGCATGAACTACCGCAACTAGCTCGAGGTCATTAGTCGGGTAGTTCTCCTCGTGGGTCTTCAACTGTCTCAATGCATATGCTATGACTCGACCTCGTTGTATCTGCACGTACCCCAAGCTCTGCTTGGATGCATCGATGTAGACTTCAAAATCCTCCACTCCCTCTAGCTATGTCAAAATAGGAACAGAGGTAAGTCTCCTCTTCAGCTCCTCAAAACCGTACTGACACTGCTCTGACCACGCAAACCGGATAGTCTTCCTCAAAAGGTCGGTGAGCAACCGAGCTATCACAAAAAACCCCTATACGAATCTATGGTAGTAATTGGCTAACCCCAAGAAATTCCGTACGTCATGAACATTCGTTGGAGGCGGCCAAGTAGCTAAAGACTCAATCTTGGCTGAATCAACCTTGATCCCCTCGGCGGTCACCATATGACCCAAGAATGCCACCTCGGACATCCAGAACTCACACTTAGAGAACTTAGCATACAGTTCTCTATCTTAAAGAACTCTGAGCAACGTCCTTAGATGACCAGCGTGCTCCTCTCTGCTCTGAGAGTATACTAGGATATCGTCAATAAACACCACCACAAACTGGTCCAAAAGTCGATGAAAATGTCATTCATCGACTCCATAAACACGGCAGGCGCATTCGTCAGTCCGAATGGCATCACGACGAACTTGTAGTGGCCGTACCTGGTCCGGAACGCCGTCTTCGGCACATCCTGATCTCTCACCCTAAGTTGGCGATACCCTGACCTTAAGTCAATATGGAAGAACACGGTCGCTCCCTGCAGCTAGTCTAACAAATCATCAATGCGAGGCAATGGATACTTGTTCTTGATTGTCAACTTATTCAGCTCCCGGTAGTCGATGGATAATCTTATCGTCCTATCCTTCTTCCTCACAAACAAGATTGGTTCTCCTCAAGGTGAAACACTAGGGCAAATGAACCCTTCTCTGCCAACTCCTCGAGCTGCTTCTTCAGCTCCAACATCTCGATAGGCACCATGCGGTAAGACGTCTTTGAGATCGGTCTCGTTGTTGGCTCCAACTCGATGCTAAAATCTACATCCCTCTGTGGTGGTAACCCTGGTGGTTCACCAAACACATCCACGAACTAACTCATAACGGGGATCTCCTCAACAGTCGGGCTCTTACCCTCATTCATGGCATAACACCAAAAGGCCTCGCTGCCCTGACCGATCAACCTCACCGCTCGGATGGCGTTGATAACTGTGCTAGTGTAACAGTCAAAAGTCGAAGATGGCCTAATCGGGAATTTTAAGGAATTAAAACATTTTAACAAGAGATACCTCTTGAGGTAACCTGCTCCTAGATGATACTAACCCCCTGTACTATTTGGAGCATTTGGGAGCTTATAATAATAAAAATATAGGTGAGAGAAATGATCAAGACATCGGACATGTCCTAGATACGAAATAACATGGAAAGGCAAAACGGCCAAAAGAGTCGTTATTTCGTTTCTTAGCGGCTAAGAAAGAAGGCTTAGGAATACGCGTTTTCCGAGGTAATTGCGAAATAATTATCCATACAATATTTTAATTTCGAGAAGTTTGAAGAAGGGGACTTAAACCGCATTCGGACAGGTGAAATGATAATTATCGACTTCGCTAAAGGATAATTATCGTCTTCGCTATAATTAGCGGAAATATCGTTTATTAATTCATTTCCTTTCACGTTTCCTCGTAAAAGCTCTGATTTCTCTCAACTTTCAAACTTATATCTACTCTCCGTTTCTATTCCGATTTCAAATCCGTTTGAGTTTTTGGATTCCTCTCTTCATTATCTTCATTTTAAACCGAGTTTCTACGTTTCTGAGCAAGTGAAGATCTAGTCGAGCATATATGATACTAGGACGGTTCTATCGCTCAAATTCCGGTGAATTTGATGATGTCCGAGCATAGTCTACATCGTTGTGATTCCAAATCTTCTTTCAGATCGTTAATCGGGTTAGTAACGAATAAGTTATAACTTTATTCGTTTTATGTATTGCGATTTGGCCTAAATTGACCTTAGGCTTGTCAAAATGGATAATTTCAAATTCCATTATGCTTGTTACATTATTCTAGTGAATATGGACCATTTTTTTGATGAGATTTGATGACAGGTGGGTTCATAAATTACATGCGGGTAAAACGTTATTTTGGAAACATTTAATTAATTGATTGAAGGTTAATTAATTGAATTTGGATTATAGAGAAGGATAAAAGTTAATTAAATTCAAACGAATGAATTTAACTGATGTTTGAATCGAGAATTTTAATACGGGGAATATGATATTCTCAACAGGTGTTGTTGAAGGTTTTGGTCTAACTATAGTTTAATTGCTTTGTGAGCGTATCCAAATACGAGAAAGGAGGATAGTCCGAGTGGGAAACGGACTCAATAGTTGGTTTGCGAGGTTTTATTGTTCTTACTTGTGAGGTAAGCGTATATGAATTACACTTGCTTAATATATATTATGTATATAATATGACATTCTTTTATGCATGCTGGTACATATATATCTGTTTGAGTGAGATGATGATGATGACTTAATTTTGTTCATGAAAGCACGCATAAGTGTTTGCTCCAAACGGTGTGTGCAAGCTTTAAATTTATAACCCTACACTTAAGCTTAAAACAAGGATGCGAACCAGCAGTGTACGGGTCAATCGTAGTAAAAGCAAGGAATTCCGGGGGTCAATCACAGAGACTCGGTGAAACAAAGTCAATAACGGTAAGCTTCGTGAATACTAACCACAAGAGCAATTAACACAATCAAAGATGAATAAGAAGTCAATAAAGCAAACATGCAATTCTAGGGATTAAAGCATCTAGTTGTGGTTCCAACTCAAGATCTAAAGATAAGCGGACAAAGCTGAGATTTTTGCATAGGGAAGGTGTTACTAAAGTGGAATAGATCACCGGGTAAGTCTCACTACACACTAATGCTAAACCGTAACTCCTATTACCGGGTAAGTCTCAAGGAATTAAGATAAAGAACTATAACCTCAAACTAACACACCATCTAAGGGAATAGAATCAACCTTTACCGGGTAAGTCTCAGGCTAACTCACAAAGATGGGATGGAAGCACACTCAAACCCCAATAAAGGATAAACCTTTATTACCTACACTTATGATCGTTAGTACACAAACTAAGGAATTACCGGGTAAGTCTCATCCTAAGCTTGCTTTGAACCAGGAAGGTGTAATAAGAATAGGATTTGGCAAACTCTAACACTTAACTCTCAGTTTTGGGATCAGATAAGTCACCTCGGTCAACCAAATTCCACCCCGGCAGAGATGTTCATCGACTAAGCGAGATGCTTAGGGTTAAGGTTAAAGACTCGAACTTTCAGGGTCCTACTGGAATCTAAGATTATTCTATCATTGTTTTTCCCACAACCTTCAGCCAATCACCCTAGAATCACACAAGGAAATTAGGCACTCATCATCATTATGAAAGTATTAATCAAATATATGGGAAGAAGGTGAATATTTGAACAAGAAGAATTTAATGAAAAGACTTCAATAACTGAATCAAATATCACAACAAAAGCGTTCCTTGGATAGCAATCCAACAAGAGAAGACAACAAGGAAGGGAATCAAAGACAATCTTACAAAACCCTTCAAAAAGCTATAAAAGCTATGATCTTCAATCTTCCTTCAACCTTCAAAAAGGTTCTTCAAATCTCCAAATTGGAGTATGGCTGCTGCTGCGTATAAACCCTGATCGATGGTATAGCGTTCTCCGGTGTAAGCGGGATGTTGGATTTGTGGAAATCCAACCCTTTTTATAGGAAAATAACCCTCCAAAGATAAGATATCTTAGAAAGATCTTTTCCCATAAAAATAGGTAAAATATAAGATCTTCTTCCTTCCAGGAGCCAAGCCCAAAAATATAAGATCACTTTCCAAAGATAAAAGATCTCAGCCAAGAATAAAATATTCTCTCCGCGTCCTAGGTATTCGCCTCGGTCGAGTCGGCTTCTCTGGATCACCTCGGTCGAGATGAATCTCTGGTTAACCGAGGTGAATCACAACTGAATGTGAAATCTCTCAAAACTGGTCCAAAGTGAATCTTTAATCAATGGCCATGCTTCCTGGATGGTTCCTTATGCTCCTCAATGTAGCTCCAATGACTCCATTGCTCCTTTTGTTCCTTTTTGATGCAAAACGTGCCATTTTACCTACAATTACAGCAAAACTAGGTGTAGACCTCGATTCTCGCAAAGGTAGATGAAATGGTAATATAATCACATAATATACATACAAACATGCAGATTATGAAAGATAAAACGTCCAAACAAACCCCAAAATATAGACTATAATTCATGCTATCAAAATACCCCATACTTAGCCCTTGCTTGTCCCCAAGCAAGTTCCGCATATAAAAGGCAAGATAGAATGGATTATAAGTCATAAAAATCAATGAAAAGTCTTTCAAAAACATTTTTATGAAGTGCAACTATCATAGATCACTCTAAGAGAATACTTCATGGAATTTAAAATCAAAATATGATCAAAACATTTTATAAATATAGGAAAGTTGTTCATCTTTGCATAAAACCATGGAATGCATAATAAGTCATACTTATCAAAATTAATCATGTATAATCCAGTTTAAACCACTAAGTCAATCAACAAGCTCAAGGTTTCAAGGGCTTCCCAAAAGAAAAGGTCAAGAAACGTGTAGGGTAGGGATGTATGCAAGGTAATGTGCTGCTAGAATCCGGGAAAAGGATGAACTTCACTTCCACTTTGACTTGCAACATCTTCCACCAATAAGCTTTGCTTATTTCACATTTTTTCTTTTTACTTTACTTTTTCGGATGCATGGACAGAGGTGCACAATAACCGAAGCCTAGGAAATCCGCAATCATCAATTTCTCGAGATGCATCAAACCCTTGATGCACATACCATGACCCGTTAGGAATATCGCTCAATCCGACTTTGGCAAGACACAAACACCCGGCTATGTGAATGGTGCCGAGTTACTCATCATCATGATTGACTTCCCCAAACCTAAGATTACTTTCTAACACTTTCACTTCCAGCCAACTTCTCAACTTTAACTTCACTTGCCTTCACCACTTCGCATGCTTCCAAATTCCCGGATAGGTAAAGGGAGGCAAATTGTATATGAGGGGTTAAGCATGATCAAGAAGAAGAAGAGAGAAGAATGAATTGCCTTGGTCTTTCCAAGAAGAAAGTGAGAGAACTCATAATGTGGTGTCAACCTTCAAATTCAACATAATTTGGATAAAAACAAAGTATTAAACACGCCAATAATTTCAAACAAAGCATTTAGCAACTTAAACATATTATAAAACCTTTCAAACACATAAAGAATTTAAAACCAGTCAGTAATCAAGATCTTCACTGAGATCATATCCAGATAAGAAGCACAAAAATTATTTTCGAAAACTCTCAGTTAACCCACCTCGGTCGAGGTGTTCTTGGGTCAACCGAGGTGAAACGCCTCGTTTGGCCAAGATTGACTCGGTCGAGGTCAAAAAAATTTTTTAAAACCATTTTTTTTTTCAGTTTCGACGTTTTTCTCAATCAAATAACCTGTAAATATGCATGCAATCTCAGATAAACATATAAATGCAGAAGTGGAGCATAAACATGAAATATCCGATAAAGTATGAGTCATACATCAAGTCATCGAATAAATACATCAAATAGTCATCAAATAAGTACATCGAATACCCCATACTTGGGACACACTGTCCCAGTGGGTCAATATAAGTCTAGAAATAAGAGTACTCACCGGATAAATAACTGAACTGCATAAAATATAATAAAGAAAATCCTGCAGCTCATCAATAGTCGCGAACCGGTGGTCGTGGTGGTGGCACGTATGGATACTGGGTCGGGTCGAATGGATAACCCATGATACGCTCGAACTGAAGCTGGGCCATAATGTGCTGATAATGCTGCCGCTCCTACATCTCCCGGATATCCAGCGACAAAGCAGCATATGAATCAATAACCTGATCCGTCAGGTCATCGATCCGTCTGTGAGCATCTGGATCCCTCACTCTGTGTCTCCTGCGTCTAGCAGGTCTAACTGGAGAAGTGGCAGGTGCATCAGCTGGTGCAGGCTCAGTCTCATCATCATCGTCCAGATCTATAATCGGCGGTGCGCTCGTCCCTGCAGTATCTGTCCCTGTATCCATCGGGACTCCACCATCTCTCTCATCCACTGTATCCTCGTCATCAGCCTCCTCCTCCTCCTCAGTTGGGGCAGCTGTTGCCTCCCTATAATCCTCCATCAGTGGAGCCCAAGCTGTCTGCCAATAATGCGGGTCATAAACGGTGAACTGGGCAGACCATCGGATCCCCTATGGCGCAGTCAGCTCCCACGGCATAGCCACATATGGAGTGGTCAGACCTCGGGGAACGAGAATCCGCCGAGTGATCATCTCCTGCAATCCAAGCGGCTTCGGAGCCGCCACCATCGTACAAGCACTGAGGTCCATGTCATGAAAAGCAGCTATGTGGGTGACAAGCCCTCCGCAGCAGATGTCTCCCTTCGCTTTGGCCTTGATCTTGTGCAGGTCCTCAGCCAAGATCAAGCCAAAGTCTGGGAAACCCCCCGTAACCATACAGTATAGACTGAAAAGCTCACCCTGTCGGATCTTCTGGGGCGTCTCAGTACGCGCCAGAAGTGTCTCGCTGAATATCCTATGGGCTAACCTAAAGGCTAGGTAGAAGATGACTCTCTCCCTGAAATCTCCAGGACGCCATCTGTCTGCATGCCAATATGGGCTATCTGCCCCCAAAACTCCCTAGCTACAGATCGGGAAGGGAAGTCAGTGGCGGTGGGCTCATGAAAGCCGAAGATGTCTCTCCAAATTTCGAGTGGTACTAAGAAGTTCCGGTTCATCAACCGGTACTTCACAGACTGCTCTGTGGGAAGGTAGGTGAAGGAGCTAACGAACTCTAAGGTCGGCTCCAAGTAGGCTGGGGCTCGGATCTCAGTAAACTGATCCAGCCCAACTGTGGTAATCATCCTCCTAAGGTCTCCCTCTACCCCTAGGCAATCAAAAGCGGACACGTCCAGGAAACGTGGTGCAATCACTGGACGTCCCGAAATACGCTCATAATCCACCCGGTGTCGCTCATGGATCACCGGGTGGTAAGGTCGGGAAGAAGAGGAAGGAGAGGGGGAAGGTGAGGATCTATCTCTGAGGGCAAGACGACGTTCAGAACTCTTTTTCACTTAGCTACTGTCAGATCACCTCGGTCACTGACAACTCTCAGGAATCACCTCGGCCGAGGTGCAGTTCGACTGGACCGAGGCGGAAGCAGTTCGCGATTCAACTCTCAGAAATCCAGTTCTTTTCCCCCAAAATTCACTACAATTGTTTCCTATGGGGTACTTAAGCCTTTTCTCAGCAGATGCAAGGGCAACCAAAGCCCAAATCGAAACGAATGAACGAGTTAGCGTTTTGACTGTTTTTACCTCGTTTCGGTCGATTCGTTCGATTTCTTCGCAGATTTGTACTTGCAATGGGATCCTCTACCATTCAATCGTAGTTTGGAAGCGGAAATCTTCGAAAACGAGCAAGATTCGAGGAAGCGAGGTGGAGAGGCGCCGCGGTCGAGTCGAAGAGGGTAAAAAAGTGAAAAGGAAATTTTTCCCCCTTTTATACTGTTCCTGGAACTGCTGTCACCTCTGTCGAGATGGTCTCGACTGGACCGAGGTGGTACGGACCGAGGTGGTTCTGCAGAAACCCTAGTCGCCTCGGTTGCTCAAGAATCAACTCGGTCGAGGTGGCCTCGACTGGACCGAGGTGTCTCAGTCAAACTTCGTCTTCTCGAATTCTCGAACTTCTGTTCTTCCAGTTATGCTCCTTCCTTAGATGTCTCCTGTCATCTGTCTAGGACGCCAAAAACAAGCAAAACAAACAAAAGCAAACTATCTAAGCTAAACTAGAAAAAGGGAAAAAGAAAAATACCTTGGGTTGCCTCCCAAGAAGCGCTTGGTTTAAGGTCGCTAGCTGGACCATAATGCGTCTCAAACGAGGTATATCGGTGCAACCTCCTCAACCGGAGTTTCCGGTTGGTACTTCTTAAGTCTATGACCGTTGACCTTGAAGCTTCCGCTAGTTTCGCCCCATATCTCAACTGCACCATGAGGAAAAACATGTTTCACAACATAAGGTCCGGTCCATCTTGATTTTAACTTACCTGGAAAAAGGTGGAGGCGGGAGTTGAAGAGTAGAACTAAGTCTCCTTCGTTAAGCTCCTTTGGAATGATACGCTTGTCATGCCATCTCTTCGTCCTTTCCTTATAAATTTTGGCATTCTCATAGGCGTTCAAACGCAGCTCTTCCACCTCGTTGAGTTCCAATAGTCGCTTCTCGCCGGCCTCCTTAATGTCGAAGTTTAACCATTTGATCGCCCAATACGCTATGTGTTCAAATTCAAATTATAAGGGGTGGTACCTATGGGAGTCTTAAATGCGGTCCTATACGCCCAAAGAGCATCGTCCAATTTCATGGACCAATCCTTCCTCGTCCTAGAGACGGTCTTCTCCAAAATTGATTTGATTTCTCTATTCGAGATCTCGACCTGTCCACTAGTTTGAGGGTGATAAGCGGTTGATACCTTGTGGGTTACCCCATACTTCGATAGAAGTGCCTTGAACTTCCGGTTGATGAAATGCGTTCCTCCATCGCTGATGATGATGCGCGGAGTTCCAAACCGTGGAAAGATAGTTCTGTTCAAGAACTTCACAACCACCTTGGCGTCGTTAGTGGGAGAAGCAATGGCTTCAACCCATCTAGAGACGTAATCAACCGCAAGAAGGATATAGAGGTTTCCTCCGGAGGATGGGAAAGGTCCCATGAAGTCAATCCCCCATACATCAAAGATTTCCACCTCTTGGATGTTATTAAGTGGCATTTCATTCCTCCTTGATAAATTTCCTGTTCTTTGGCATGCATCACAAGAGACAAAAAAAGCTTGTACATCCTTAAATAATGTAGGCCAAAAGAAACCGGAACGCAATACCTTAGCGCATGTTTTATCGGTGCTAGCATGTCCTCCACAAGGAAGTGAATGGCAATGCCTTATAACGCTATTAACTTCATCTTCCGGAATGCATCTTCGAAGCATCCCATCTGGTCCGCGCTTGACTAGCAGCGGCTCGTCCCAGTAATAATGTCGTACTTCCTTGAAGAATCTCTTCTTTCGAGAGTACGTCAATCCGGGCGGTGTTTCCTGGCAAACAAGATAATTCACAATATCAGCATACCAAGGTCCGTTTTTATCAGAAAGTTGGTGGATGGAATGTTCCACCAACTGAGGATGAATGTCAGAGAAAGGAGTAAGAAGTTTATGATTCTCAATAGTCTCGGTTGACATCATCTCGCCATCGACCTCGGTCAAGGCGCAGAGGCGTTGACCGAGATGTTCCTTAGTCGCCTCGCTCAGTCCAGAAAGTGCCTCGGTCAAGGTACTGCAACTGGAACTGAAACTGGAGATCTTCGTCTCCTGGATTAGCTTCTCAGTTCTTGCACCTGGATCCTCTTCCAGTGCCTTTAAGCTCCGTATATCTGCATCGCAAGAAGCATCTATACCTTCCTCCATTAAACTGAAGCTAATAACTCTTTCGAGTGGATCGTTAATAAGGATAGAGCTCACCAATTCTCTTGATTCTTCTTCATCGTAAATGTTGAAGATATCATCAGTTAGCTGCTCCCCTTTCATGGCTGTAAGTAGTGCGAACTCCACCTCATCGCCACCAATGTTGAATTTCAACTTGGCGTTCTTGCAATCCACATTGCAACCCGAAGTTGCTAGAAATGGCCTCCCGAGAATGATAGGAACAGGATAATCTGCGGGAATGTCAAGTACAACAAAATCTATAGGTAGATAGAAGTTACCTAACTTGACCGGAACGTCCTCCAAGATGCCCACGGGATGGGTGATGGAGCGATCCGCCATATAAAGTCAAATCTTGACCGGCTTGGGCTCTCCAAGTCCGATCTTCATACATAGTTCCAGCGGGATGATGCTCACGCTGGCTCCTAGATCACAAAGGGCTTCACAAGTGACATCCCCAACTTGAACGGGAATGCTAAATGAGCCAGGATCTCTCAATTTAGGTGGCATCTTCTCCTTCATGATCTTAATAAGCTCCGAGGATTTAGATGTCATCCTAACTTCACCAAAGTCTTCCAATTTCCTTTTCCTTGATAGGATCTCCTTTAAGAACTTCCCATAGGCGGGCATTCCTAGAATAGCATCAAGGAAAGGAATGTTAATATGCAGCTTATTCATCAAGTCAAGGAACTTACCGAAGTGCTTGTCTAGATGTGCTCTGGCCCGTGACTGGGGGAATGGAAGTGGTGGTTTGTATGCAGGAGGTGGAACATAAGCTTCAGTTTTCCCCTCCGCTTTCTGTGGCTCCACCTCGGTTGGTATCTCGGTCGAGGTGTTCTTCGACTGGATCTGGACCGAGGTGGTCTGCGTCGAACGAGGTACTGGGTCTGTAGTTTTGAGTCCACTCCTCGTCGTAATGGCCATGCACTGGCCCTTAGGGTTGCTTTCCGTCTTTGATGGAAGCTTCCCTGGATCTCTTGGCGCTTCATTCGCCCTACTTGCAAGTTGTTGTTCGAAGGAATTTTGGGCCCTCGAAAATGAAGTCATAGAAGTCTCCATAGCGCTAAGCTTGATCAAGATAGCTTCCAGAACTGCGTCTTTCTTTTCTGGCTGAGACGAACTTGATCTTTGCCCCTGGCTTTTCAATGGAGTAGAAGAAGAAGAAGAAGGGGAAGAGAGGAAAGGGTTAGAGGAATCGTTAGAGTTGGAGTTTGAATGATTGTTACCGTTATTTTGGTTGTTCGCCCTCCAATTATTGCTATTGGATCCTCTATTGTTGTTGTTGTAGTTGTTGTTACGGGGACCGTTGTTGTTGTTACGGTACCCGTTGTTGTTGTTCCTTTGTCCTTGCTCTTCCTTCTTGGTTTGAGCAACCAAGAGTTCCTTCAATTGCTTCACGTCATTCTTCAAAGACGTGAGTTGATTGTTGTTGGATTGAGTCTCTTGAAAGTTGACTCTTTTAACTCCACCTTCAGCTCCTTGGTGGGTGTACTTCTCCATATGCAAGGCTTGCTTCTCGATGAAGTCCCAAGCCTCGTCAATCGCCATGTCCATGAAGGTACCGGCGGAGAGTAGTTGGAGATTGAACTGGATGCTCCCGTCCAGCCCCTTGAAGTAAATCTCCAATAATTCTAACTTTGGAATCCCATGATGTGGGCAATCCAAAAGGATATCCTTGAACCGCTCCCAATATTTGGACAAACTCTCCTTGTCCTTCATAATGAAAGCATTAATCTTCCCTCTCATTTCAGCAGTTTTTGAGGGGGGAAAGAATTTCGTCAAGAATATCGTAGTCATCTCCTCCCATGTGCTAATTTTACCTGGAGGAAGAGATTGATACCAAGTAAGAGCTCTATCTTTTAAAGAAAAGTAAAAAGGTCTTAGCTTGTAGTTGTTGTTTTCAATTCTCGGAGGTCTCAAGGTTTCCATCAAGATCTCGTAGTTTTGAAGATGTTGATGTGGCGATTCCTTCTCTAGACCTCCGAACTGGCATTGGCGAATCATGGATAGAACTTGCGGTCGAAGTTCGTAGTCATGGTCCGCTGGATCTCCTAGGTTGACTCCTGGACGCCTCTGTTGTTGATTAGGGTCCATCCTTTGACCTAGGGTTTGTGGAATTCCTGCAAGAAGAACATCTCGGACTGGCATCCGAGGTGGAAGTATCTCGGCCGGGGCGTCAGGTACTGGGACCTGCCTCGGTCGAGGGTCAGCAACTGGGACCTACCTCGGTCCAGCATCGGGAACTGGGTTGTCCCTCGGTCGAAGTAGAATCTGGTCTCGTATGACGGCCATTTCTGCTTCGATTGCTTCAGTTTTGGTGCGAGTTTCTTCCTTTTCTCACCTTAGTTCTTCCTTGTTGAGGCGTAGCAACTCTAACACCTCTTTCAATTCGGCCTCAAGATTACGGTTGTCTTGTTGGGCCATCTTCGCTTCTCTTAAGCGTCGCTTGTATGTCTTTTCTGGTTCGGGATCGTAAGGAACGATTTCCTTCCCAGTGCGGGTTCTTCGCATAAACCTAAGAAAGAACCTGCAAAAGTCACTCAAGTAGAGTGGTTAGATGACACGGGGGCAAGTGCCCCAAGAGCAAACCGTACCGGCTCGGTCTAGACCAACTCCCCGGCAACGGCGCCAAAAACTTGTTCGCTCCAAATGGTGTGTGCAAGCTTTAAATTTATAACCCTAGACTTAAGCTTAAAACAAGGATGCGAACCCGCAGTGTACGGGTCAATCGTAGTAAAAGCAAGGAATTCCAGGGGTCGATCACAGGGACTCGGTGAAACAAAGTCAATAACGGTAAGCTTCGTGAATACTAACCACAAGAGCAATTAACACAATCAAAGATGAATAAGAAGTCAATAAAGCAAACATGCAATTCTAGGGATTAAAGCATCTAGTTGTGGTTCCAACTCAAGATCTAAAGATAAGCGGACAAAGTTGTGATTTTTGCATAGGGAAGGTGTTACTAAAGTGGAATAGATCACCGGGTAAGTCTCACTACACACTAATGCTAAACCGTAACTCCTATTACCGGGTAAGTCTCAAGGAATTAAGATAAAGAACTATAACCTCAAACTAACACACCATCTAAGGGAATAGAATCAACCTTTACCGGGTAAGTCTCAGGCTAACTCACAAAGATGGGATGGAAGCACACTCAAACCCCAATAAAGGATAAACCTTTATTACCTACACTTATGATCGTTAGTACACAAACTAAGGAATTACCGGGTAAGTCTCATCCTAAGCTTGCTTTGAATCAGGAAGGTGTAATAAGAATAGGATTTGGCAAACTCTAACACCCCGGCCCAGATGTTCATCGACTGAGCGAGATGCTTAGGGTTAAGGTTAAAGACTCGAACTTTCAGGGTCCTACTGGAATCTAAGATTATTCTATCATTGTTTTTCCCACAACCTTCAGCCAATCACCCTAGAATCACACAAGGAAATTAGCCACTCATCATCATTATGAAAGTATTAATCAAATATATGGGAAGAAGGTGAATATTTGAACAAGAAGAATTTAATGAAAAGACTTCAATAACTGAATCAAATATCACAACAAAAGCGTTCCTTGGATAGCAATCCAACAAGAGAAGACAACAAGGAAGGGAATCAAAGACAATCTTACAAAACCCTTCAAAAAGCTATAAAAGCTATGATCTTCAATCTTCCTTCAACCTTCAAAAAGGTTCTTCAAATATCCAAATTGGAGTATGGCTGCTGCTGCGTATAAACCCTGATCGATGGTATAGCGTTCTCCGGTGTAAGCGGGATGTTGGATTTGTGGAAATCCAACCCTTTTTATAGGAAAATAACCCTCCAAAGATAAGATATCTTAGAAAGATCTTTTCCCATAAAAATAGGTAAAATATAAGATATTCTTCCTTCTAGGAGCCAAGCCCAAAAATATAAGATCACTTTCCAAAGATAAAAGATCTGAGCCAAGAATAAAATATTCTCTCCGCGTCCTAGGTATTCGCCTCGGTCGAGTCGGCTTCTCTGGATCACCTCGGTCGAGATGAATCTCTAGTTAACCGAGGTGAATCACAACTGAATGTGAAATCTCTCAAAACTGGTCCAAAGTGAATCTTTAATCCATGGTTATGCTTCCTGGATGGTTCCTTATGCTCCTCAATGTAGCTCCAATGACTCCATAGCTCCTTTTGTTCCTTTTTGATGCAAAACGTGCCATTTTACCTACAATTACAGCAAAACTAGGTGTAGACCTCGATTCTCGCAAAGGTAGATGAAATGGTAATATAATCACATAATATACATACAAACATGCAGATTATGAAAGATAAAACGTCCAAACAAACCCCAAAATATAGACTATAATTCATGCTATCAATAAGGTACAGGATATGATAATGAAAAGGATGTGATGAAAGAATATAATGAAATTATGAAACTGAGTTATGATAAGAAAGTGATAATATAGGATGGTAATTGATTACTTAGCCCAAATGGATCCCGCAGGGGTTTCCGGGGGACGAGGTCGCTACCTGGTCTACAAGGGGCCTCAGTGGTCGCTAACTTATCTACAGGGGGCCTCAAGATGAGACAAGATAGCCGAGGTTGCAACCTGATCTACAGGGGGCCTACGACGCCATCGGGCTGGTCAACCTAAAGAAAAAAAAAAGAAAGAAAGAAAAGAAATACAAACGCACATGAGAAAATATATCGTACGATCAGTTGGGGCTAGTGAGTTAATTATCACCTATGCATCGATGCAATCGAGTCTAACATGATATATGTTATGTTATGATTATTTATATGTGATGGTATGATATGAGATGTTTATATGAGATGATATATTTATATATGGTGTGATAACATGTTTGAATGTTTATATGTTATGTGTTATGGATGGTTGTGGATGTAATTGGAATGTGGATATGTATGTGTGTGCTTTCGAATGTAAGAAAAGGGTATAGAGTGTCCTTTGGGGACGGGATATTAGATACTTGTATATATTAGGGAAGTGCGATTTGTATACCCTTATTGAGCTTGTGGCTCATTGTTGTTGTATCCACATTTGTTTTCCAGCTACTCAGACTCGGCCTGATCAAGGCAAGGACGTTGGACCCAACACCAGGATTTGAGATCATATCAGGTGGGCTGTGATAGCATGAATTATTGTCTATATTTTGGGGCCTGTTTAGACGTTTTATCTTCAATAATCTGCATGTTTGTATATATATTATGTGATTATATTGTCGTTTCATCTACCTTTGCGGGAATCGAGTCTACACCTAGTTTTGTTGTAATCGTAGGTAAAATGGCACATTTTGGACTAAAATGGAACAAAAGGAGCTAAGGAGTCATTGGAGCTACATTTAGGAGCTTAAGGAATAATCCAGGAATCATGGAATTGGATTAAAGATTCACTTTGGACCAGATTTGAGAGATTTCACATTCAGTTGTGATTCACCTCGGTTGACTACAGAGTCACCTCGACCGAGGTGATCCAGAGGAGCCGACTCGACCGAGGCGAACACCTTGGACGCGGCAAGGATATTTTATTCTTGGCTGAGATCTTTTATTTTTGGAGGGAGGAACTCATCTTTTTAGGCTGGATTTCTGGAAGGAAGGAGATAAGTTAGCCCATATATTTTACCTATTTTATGGGAAAAGATGTTTCTAAGATATCTTATCTTTGGAGAGTAATTTTCCTATAAAAAGGGTTAGATTTTCCACAAATCCAACATCCGCTAACGGCTAAAGATCCTGCATACATCGAAGATCCGCTACAGCCATACTCCAGTTGGGAGATTTGAAGAACCTTTTTGAAGGTTGAAGGAAGATTGAAGGAAGGAAGTTTATAGCTTTTATAGCTTGTGAAGGGTTTTGTAAGATTCCCTTAGATTCCCTACATTGTTGTTTGTCTTGCTGGATTTTGATCCAAGGAACGCTTGTTGTTTGATAATTAATTCAGTTATTTAAGCCATTCTCTTAAGGTTTTCATGTTCAATTATTCTCTTTCCTCCCATATATTTGATTATCACTTTCATGATGATGAGTGGCTAATTTCTTTGTGTGATTCTAGGGTGATTGGGTGAAGGTTGTGGGAAAAACAATGATAGAATAATCCTAATCACAGTAGGACCCTGAAAGTTCGAGTCTTTATCCTTAACCCTAAGCATCTCGCTCAGTCGATGAACATCTCGTCCGGGGTGGAATTCTTCTTACCGATGTGACTTATCTGATCCGAAACTGAGAGTTAAGTGTTAGAGTTTGCCAAATCCTATCCTTATTACACCTTTCCTGGTTCAATGCAAGCCTAGGATGAGACTTACCCGGTAATTCCTTTGTTTGTTTACCTAAGATCATAAGTACAGGTAATAAAGGTTTATCCTTTATTGGGGTTTGAGTGTACTTTTATTCCATCTTTGTGAGTTAGCCTGAGACTTACCCGGTAAAGGTTGATTCTATTCCCTTAGTTGGAGTGTTAGTTTGAGGTTATAGTTCTTTTCCTTAATTCCTTGAGACTTACCCGGTAATAGGAGTTACGGTTTGGGATCAGTGAGTAGTGAGACTTACCCGGTAATCTATTCCACTTTAGTAACACCTTTCCTATGCAAAATCTCAGCTTTGTCCGCTTATCTTTAGATCTTGAGTTGGAACCACAACTAGATGCTTTAATCCCTAGAATTGCATATTTCCTTAATTGACTTTTTATCATCTTTGATTGTTTTAATTGCTTTTGCGGTTAGTAATTACATAAGTTTACCTATTCCGACTTTGTTTCACTAAGTCCCTCAGATCGACCCCTGAAATTCTTTGCTTTTACTACGATTGACCCGTACACTGCGGGTTCGCATCCTTATTTTAAGCTTACATCTAGGGTTATAAATTTAAAGCTTGCACACACCGTTTGGAGCGAACAAGTTTTTGGCGCCGTTGCCGGGGACTTGCTCTAGACCGAGCCGGTTGCGGTACGCTTTTGGGGCACTTGCCCCCGTTTCTACTAACCACTCTACTTGAGTGACTTTCGCAGGTTCTTTTTCTTAGGTTTATGTGAAGAACCCGCGTTGGGAAGGAAATCGTTCCTTACGATCCCGAACCAGAAAAGACTTACAAACGATGCTTAAGAGAAGCGAAGATGGCCGACCAAGACAATAGCGATCTTGAGGCCGAATTGAAGGAGGCGTTAGAACAGCTACGCCTCAGCAGAGAAGAACTAAGGCTGGAAAAGGAAGAAACTCGCACCAGGACTGAAGCGATCGAAGCAGATATGGCAGCTTTACGAGACCAGTATCTACCTCGACCGAATCCAGATCCTCGACCGATGCAGGATCCAGTTCCATACCCTCGACCGAGGCAGGTCCCAGCACCCGTTGCCCCGGCCGATGTACTTCCACCTCGGATACCAGTCCGAGGCGCTCTTTTTGCAGGAATCTCGCAAACCCTTAGGTCAAAAGATGGACCCCAATCAACAACTGAGGCGTCCGGGAGTTAACCTAGGAGATCCGGCGGACCATGACTACGAACTTCGACCGCAAGTTCTTTCCTTGATTCGCCAATGCCAGTTTGGAGGGCTAGAGAAGGAATCTCCGCATCAACATCTGCAAAACTATGAGATCTTGATGGAGACCATGAGACCCTGAAGAATAGAAAACAACAATTACAAGCTAAGACCTTTTTACTTTTCTTTAAAAGATAGAGCTCTTACTTGGTATCAATCTCTTCCTCCAGGAAAAATCAGTACTTGGGAGGAGATGACTACGGAATTCTTGACTAAATTCTTTCCCCCCTCTATAACCGCTGAAATGAGAGGGGAGATTAATGCATTCATTATGAAGGACAAGGAGAGCTTGTCTAAGTCATGGGAGAGGTTTAAAGACATTCTTTTGGATTGCCCACATCATGGGATTCCAAAGATAGAGTTGTTGGAGATATACTTCAAAGGACTGGATGGAAGCACCCAGTTCAACCTCCAACTACTATCCGCCGGCACGTTTATGGACATGCCGATTGACGAAGCTTGGGAGTTCATAGAGAAACAAGCTTTGCATATGGAGAAATATTCCCACCAAGGAGCTGAAGGTGGAGTTAAAAGAGTCAACTTTCAAGAGGAGTCATCAAACACTAATCAATTCATCTCTTTGAAGAATGACGTGAAACAATTGAAGGAGCTCTTGGTTGCTCAAACCAAGAAGGAAGGTCAAGGATCAAGGAACAACAATGGATACCGTAATAACAACAACAACAACAACGGTTCCCGGAACAACAACTACAACAACAATAGAGGATCCAATAGCAATAATTGGAGGGCAAACAACCAAAATTCGGGTAACCCTTACTCTAATTCTAATTCGAATGATTCCTCTAATCCTTTCCTCTCTTCCTCTTCTTTTCCTTCTACTCCATTAAAGAGCCAGGAGCCTTGATCAAGCTCATCCCAGCCGGAGAAGAAAGATGCGGTGCTGGAGGCTATCTTGATCAAGCTTAGTGCTATGGAGACATCCATGACTTTATTTTCGAAGGCACAAAAAGCCTTTGAACAACAACTTGCTAGTAGGGCAAATGAAACGCCAAGAGATTCAGGGAAGCTTCCAGCAAGAACGGAAAGCAACCCTAAGGGCCAGGTTATGGCCATAACGACGAGGAGTGGACTGAAGACTGCAGATCCAGTGCCTCGGTCGATACTAGTGCAGACAAAGACCACCTCGGTCCAGGTGCAGACGAAGAACACTTCGGCCGAGATGCCAACCGAGGTGGAGCCACAGAAAGCGGAGGAGAAAACTGAAGTTTATATTCCACCTCCTGCATATAAACCACCACTTCCATTCCCCCAGTCAAGGGCCAGAGCACATCTAGACAAGCATTTTGGTAAGTTCCTTGACTTGATGAATAAACTACACATTAATATTCCTTTCCTTGATGCTATTCTAGGGATGCCCGCCTATGGAAAGTTCTTGAAAGAGATCCTATCAAGGAAGAGGAAGTTGGAAGACTTTGGTGAAGTAAGGATGACATCTAAATCCTTGGAGCTTATTCAAATCATGAAGGAGAAGATGCCACCCAAGTTGAGAGATCCCGGCTCATTTTGTATTCCCATTCAAGTTGGGGATGTCACTTGTGAAGCCTTATGTGATCTAGGAGCCAGCGTAAGCATCATTCCGCTGGAGCTATGTGTTAAGATCGGACTTGGAGAGCCCAAGCCGGTGAAGATTCGATTATACATGGTGGACCGCTCCATTACCCACCCCGTGGCAATTTTGGAAGACGTTCTAGTTAAGTTAGGTAACTTCTATTTACCTATAGACTTTGTTGTGCTTGACATTCCCGCAGATTATCCTGTTCCTATCATTCTTGGGAGGCCATTTCTAGCAACTTCGGGTTGCAATGTGGATTGTAAGAACGGCAAGCTGAAATTCAATATTGGCGGAGATGAAGTGGAATTCGCGTTACTTGCGGCCATGAAAGGAGAGAAGCTAGGAGATGATATCTTCAACATCTATGATGAAGAAGAATCAAGAGAATTGGTGAGCTCTATCCTTATTAAAGATCCACTTGAAAGAGTTATTAGTTTTAGTTTAATGGAGGAAGGTATAGATGCTTCTTGTGATGCAGATATACGGAGCTTAAAGGCGCTGGAAGAAGATCCAGGAGCTAAAATTGAGACACTAATCCAGGAGACGAAGATCTCCAGTTTCAGTTCCAATTACAGTACCTTGACCGAGGCACTTTCTGGACCAAGCGAGGTGACTGAAGAACATCTCGGTCAACGCCTCTACGCCTTGACCGAGGTCGAAAGTGAGATGATGTCAACTGAGACTACACAAAATAACAAGCCTCTTACTCCCTTCTCTAACATCCATCCTCAGTTGGTGGAACATTCTCTCCACCAACTTTCTGATAATAAAGGACCTTGGTACGCTGATATTGTTAATTATCTTGTTTGCCAGGAAATACCACCCGGATTGACGTACGCTCAAAGGAAGAAGTTCTTCAAGGACGTACGTCAATACTACTGGGATGAACCGCTGCTATTCAAGGGCGGGCCGGATGGGATGCTTCGAAGATGCATTCCGGAAGATGAAGTTAATAGCGTCATACGACATTGTCACTCACTTCCTTGTGGGGGGCATGCTAGCGCCAACAAGACATGCGTTAGGGTATTACGTTCCGGTTTCTTTTGGCCCACATTGTTTAAGGACGTGCAAACGTTTGTTGTCTCTTGTGATGCATGCCAAAGAACAGGGAACTTATCTAGAAGGAACGAGATGCCGCTCAATAACATACAAGAGGTTGAGATTTTTGATGTATGGGGAGTAGATTTCATGGGACCTTTCCCATCCTCCGGAATAAACCTCTATATTCTTCTAGCAGTTGACTACGTCTCTAGATGGGTTGAAGCCATTGCTTCTCCCACTAATGACGCCACGGTGGTCGTGAAGTTCTTTAACAAGACTATCTTTCCACGTTTTGGGACTCCGCGCATCATCATCAGCGATGGAGGGACGCATTTCATCAACCGGAAGTTTAAGGCACTTCTATCGAAGTATGGGGTAACCCACAAGATAGCAACCCCTTATCACCCTCAAACTAGTGGACAGGTCGAGATCTCGAATAGAGAAATTAAAGCGATCTTGGAGAAGACCGTCTCTAGGACGAGGAAGGATTGGTCCATGAAGTTGGACGACGCTCTTTGGGCCTATAGGATCGCATTTAAGACTCCCATTGGTACTACCCCTTATAGTTTGGTATATGGGAAGTCTTGTCACTTGCCCATTGAATTAGAACACAAGGCATATTGGGCGATCAAATGGTTGAACTTCGACATCAAGGAAGCCGGCGAGAAGCGGCTATTGGACATCAATGAGCTGGAGGAGCTGCGTTTGAACGCTTATGAGAATGCTAAAATCTATAAAGAAAGGACGAAGAAATGGCATGCCAAGCGTATCATTCCTAAGGAGCTTAAAGAAGGAGACTTAGTTCTACTCTTCAACTCCCGCCTCCGCCTCTTTCCAGGTAAGTTGAAATCTAGATGGACCGGACCTTATGTTGTGAAACACGTTTTCCCTCATGGTGCAGTTGAGATTTGGGGCGAAACGAGTAGAAGCTTCAAGGTCAATGGTCATAGACTTAAGAAATACAAACCGGAAGTTCCGGTTGAGGAGGTTGCACCACTATACCTTGTTTGAAAGACGTCGTAGGGTCCAGCTAGCGACCTTAAATCAAGCGCTTCTTGGGAGGCAACCCAAGGTATTGCTTTCTTTTCCCTTTTTCTAGTCTAGCTTCGATAGTTTGCTTTTGCTTTGCTTTGTTTTGCTTTTGGCGTCCTAGACAGACAACAGGTGACATCTAAGGAAGGAATACAAACCAGGAGCACAACTGGAAGGACAAAAGTTCGAGAATTTGAGAAGACGGAGTTTGACTGACACACATCTCGGTTGCTATCACAGCACCTCGACCGAGATGATTCTTGAGAAACCGAGGCGACTAGGGTTTTTGAAGATCCACCTCGGTCCGTACCACCTCGGTCCAGTCGAGACCACCTCGACCGAGGTGACAGCAGTTCCAGAAATGGGTATAAAAGGGGGTGAAGAATTCTCTCTCCTCTCTTTACCTTCTCCTCGACCGTGGCGAAATTTCCACCTCGTTTCTTCGTTCTTCACTCGTTTTCGACGATTCTTGCTCCTAAACTGAGAGGAAAACATCGAGGATCGTGTTTCAAGTACCAATCTGCAGAAAGAGCAAGTCGAATCGACCGAATCTGGGTAATTATCGAAAAAACCCTAACTTCGTCTTTCTCTACTGATTTCCCTCGTTCTGGGCTATAGTTGCCCCTACATTTGCTGAGAAACAGATTAAGTACCCCATAGGAACTTGTGGTAGTGATTTTGGGGGAAAAGAACTGGATTTTTGAGGAAATCAATCCCACAGTTTTTCGCCTCGGTCCAGTCGGCCTGCGCCTCGGCCGAGGTGTTCTTGAGACTTGTCAGAGCAACCGCGGTCACCTGACAGATTACAGAGAGATGAGTTCTGACAGGCAGTTGGTCCTGAGGGACAGATCTTCTCCTTATCCTTCTTCCTCTTCTTCTCGACGTACGAGACCGGTGATCCACGAGAGACACTAGGTCGACTATGACCGCATAGCGGCCCGTCTAGTGATTGCACCCCGCTTCTTGGACATTTCAGCTTTTGACTGCCTCTACGTTGATGATGATTTGAGGCATATGATTTCTGCTGTGGGGCTGGAGCAGTTTACAGAGATCAGAGCTCCGACCTATCTAGAGCCTACATTGGAGTTTGTCAACTCCTTCACTTACTTGCCTACCGAGCGCGCAGTGAAGTACCGGTTGATGAACCGGAATCACCTGGTTCCCTTGGATCACTGGCGGGATATCTTCGGCTTCCCGATTCCGATAGTTGCTGATTTTCCCTCACGAGTTGTAGCTAGGGAGTTCTGGGGACAGATAGCTCACGTGGTTGAGCATGCAGACAGATGGCGACCTGGAGACTCCAGGGAGCGGATTATATTTCATCTTGCTTTCAGGCTGGCCTACAGGATATTCAGTGAGACTCTTCTGGCGCGTACTGAGACGCCCTAGAAGGTCAGACAGGGGGAGCTTCTGAGCTTATACTGAATGGTGACGGGAGGGATCCCAGATTTTGGTTTAATGTTGGCAGAGGATTTGCATAAGATAAAGGCGAAGGCGAAGGGCGACATCTGATGTGGAGGCATTGTGACTCATATAGCGAGTTACCAGGATATGGACCTCAGTGCTTGTACCATGGTGGCGGCTGCCAAGCCGCTTGGACTTCAGGAGATGATTACTCGGACGATACTAGTTCCCCGAGGACTTACTACGCCATATGTGGCGATGCCATGGGAGCCGACTGCACAGCAAGGGATCAGATGGTCGGCTCAATTCTCCGTATTTGATCCACACTACTGGCAGACTGCGTGGATCCCATTTATGGAGGATGCTAGAGAGGCAGCAACTGCACCAACTGAGGAGGATGAGGCTGAGGAGGATGATATTGCTGAGGATGGCGGTGTTCCTATGGATACGGGCACTGATACTGCTGGGACGAGTGCGCCGGTCATCGATTTGGATGATGACGAGACTAGGACCGAGCCGGCTACAGTACCAACACGTCCTGCTAGGCATAGGGTCCGCCGACAGAGGGATCGAGATGCTCACCGTCGGATCGATGACCTCACCGATCAGATGATAGACTCCTACGCGGCCCTGACTGTAGACATCCAGGAGAGATTCGCCGACCAGCGCCGAGAGATCGACAGTTGGACTCATCAGATGCTAGAATCCCAGCACTATCAGTGACGGATGGCTGAGATTCAGTTTCAGCAGGTCATGGGTTATCCATTTGACCCGTCCCAGTACCCGTATGTGCCACCACCACCACCACCGGATCGTGATTATTGAGAGCTTGCAGGATTTTCTTTCTTTATTATTTATGCAGCTCAGCTATGTCCGGTGAGTACTTTATTCTTTAGACTTATTTGACCCATTGGGACAATGTGTCCCAAGTATGGGGTATGCGGATGTACTTTTATGACTTATGTGTTTGTATGACTCGACTTTATCAGATATTTATGCTTTATTTTGCTTTATGTGCTTATCTGAGACTCCATGCATGCATACACGTTAATTGATTGAGAAAAACGTCAAAAACTGGTTTAAAAAAAAAATTTTGACCTCTACCGAAGTGATTCAAGCCAAACGAGGTACTTCACCTCGGTTGACTTAGAACACCTCGAGCAAGGTGGTTTAACTGAAAGTTTTCGAAAACGATTTTTGTGCTTCTTATCTGGATATGATCTCAGTGAAGATTTTGTTTGCTGACTGGTTTTGAAATCTTTATATGTTTGAAAGGTTTTATGATATGTTTAAGTTGCTAAATGCTTTGTTTGAAATGTTGGCATGTTTAATACTTTGTTTTTATCCAAATTATGTTGAATTTGAAGGTTGACACCACATGATGAGTTCTCTCACTTTCTTCCTGGAAAGACCAAGGCAATTCATTATCTTCTCTTCTTCTTCTTGATCATGCTTTAGCCCCTCATATACATATTTGCCTTCCTTTACCTATCCGGGAATTTGGAAGCAAGCAAAGTGGTGAAAGCAAGTGAAGTAAAAGTTGAGAAGTTGCCTGGAAGTGAAAGTGTTAGAAAGTAATAAATAGGTTTGAGGAAGTCAATCATGATGATGAGTAACTCGGCACCATTCACATAGCCGGGTGTTTGTGTCTTGCCAAAGTCGGATTGAGCGATATTCCTAACGGGTCATGGTATGTGCATCAAGGGTTTGATGCATCTCAAGAAATTGATGATTGCTGATTTCCTAGGCTTCGGTTATTGTGCACCTCTTTCCATGCATCCCAAAAAGTAAAGTAAAAAAAGGAAAAGTATGAAATAAGCAAATCTTATTGGTGGATGATGTTGAAAGTCAAGTGAAAGTGAAGTGATATCCTTTTCTCGGATTCTAGCACCAAATTCCCTATATATACATCCCACCCTCACACGTTTCTTGACCATTCATTTGGAAGCCCTTGAGACCTCGATCTTGTTGATTGACTTAGTGGTTTAAACTGGATATACATGATTAATTTTGATAATTATGATTTATTTTGCATTTTATGGTTTTATGCAAAGATGAACAACTTTCTTATATTTATAAAACGTTTTAAGCATATTTTGATTTTAAATTCCATGAAGTATTCTCTTAAGAGTGATCTATGATTGTAGCACACCATTAAAATGTTTTGAAAAACTTTTTCATTGATCTTGAGGACTAATAATCCATTCTATCTTGTATTTTATATTCGGAACTAGCTTGGGGACAAGCAAGGGCTAAGTATGGGGTATTTTGATAGCATGAATTATTGTCTATATTTTGGGGCCTGTTTAGACGTTTTATCTTCAATAATCTGCATGTTTATATATATATTATGTGATTATATTGTCGTTTCAACTACCTTTGCGGGAATCGAGGTCTACACCTAGTTTTGTTGTAATCGTAGGTAAAATGGCACATTTTGGACTAAAATGGAGCAAAAGGAGCTAAGGAGTCATTGGAGCTACATTCAGGAGCTTAAGGAATAATCCAGGAATCATGGAATTGGATTAAAGATTCACTTTGGACCAGATTTGAGAGATTTCACATTCAGTTGTGATTCACCTCGGTTGACTACAGAGTCACCTCAACCGAGGTGATCTAGAGGAGCCGACTCGACCAAGGCGAACACCTTGGATGCGGCAAGGATATTTTATTCTTGGCTGAGATCTTTTATTTTTGGAAGGAGGAACTCATCTTTTTAGGCTGGATTTCTGGAAAGGAAAGAGATAAGTTAGCCCATATATTTTACCTATTTTTATGGGAAAAGATATTTCTAAGATATCTTATCTTTGGAGAGTAATTTTCCTATAAAAAGGGTTGGATTTTCCATAAATCCAACATCCGCTAATGGCTGAAGATCCTGCATACATCGAAGATCCGCTACAGCCATACTCCAGTTGGAAGATTTGAAAAACCTTTTTGAAGTTTGAAGGAAGATTGAAGGAAGGAAGTTTATAGCTTTTATAGCTTGTGAAGGGTTTTGTAAGATTCCCTTAGATTCCCTTCATTGTTGTTTGTCTTGTTGGATTTTGATCCAAGGAACGCTTGTTGTTTGATAATTGATTCAGTTATTGAAGCCTTTCTCTTAAGGTTTTCTTGTTCAATTATTCTCTTTCTTCCCATATATTTGATTATCACTTTCATGATGATGAGTGGCTAATTTATTTGTGTGATTCTAGGGTGATTGGCTGAAGGTTATGGGAAAAACAATGATAGAATAATCCTAATCACAGTAGGACCCTGAAAGTTCGAGTCTTTATCCTTAACCCTAAGCATCTCGCTCAGTCGATGAACATCTCGGCGGGGGTGGAATTCTTCTAACCGAGGTGACTTATCTGATCCGAAACTGAGAGTTAAGTGTTAGAGTTTGCCAAATCCTATCCTTATTACACCTTTCCTGGTTCAATGCAAGCCTAGGATGAGACTTACCCGGTAATTCCTTTGTTTGTTTACCTAAGATCATAAGTATAGGTAATAAAGGTTTATCCTTTATTGGGGTTTGAGTGTACTTTTATTCCATCTTTGTGAGTTAGCCTGAGACTTACCCGGTAAAGGTTGATTCTATTCCCTTAGTTGGAGTGTTAGTTTGAGGTTATAGTTCTTTTCCTTAATTCCTTGAGACTTACCCGGTAATAGGAGTTACGGTTTGGGATCAGTGAGTAGTGAGACTTACCCGGTAATCTATTCCACTTTAGTAACACCTTCCCTATGCAAAATCTCAGCTTTGTCCGCTTATCTTTAGATCTTGAGTTGGAACCACAACTAGATGCTTTAATCCCTAGAATTGCATATTTCCTTAATTGACTTTTTATCATCTTTGATTGTTTTAATTGCTTTTGCGGTTAGTAATTACATAAGTTTACCTATTCCGACTTTGTTTCACTAAGTCCCTGTGATCGACCCCTGGAATTCTTTGCTTTTACTACGATTGACCCGTACACTGCGGGTTCGCATCCTTGTTTTAAGCATACATCTAGGGTTATAAATTTAAAGCTTGCACGCACCGTTTGGAGCGAACAGGCTGTTATGGGATGCTGCCGCCTAGGATGTTTTGTGTGGTTTTAAACAGTTGTGTTTTGTTAAGCAGGATCTCATGACATGTGTAAGTATGTATATATGTTTTAAATATGGTTGTAAGATAAAGTTTTGAAATCTTATGTTTTCCGCTTTTCCGTTTATTGCTTTAAACATGGTTAATTAACTAGTAATCAACTAGAAATTAAATAGGTGTAATAATTTGGTGGGTATCAAAGCAGGGATATGATTCCTTGGCTTGGGTTGTGGGATGTATTCTAAAAAGCTTTTGAAAATTTATTTTTCTTTTATACGGTGGATCACAACCATTAGGGGTCGACTGAATTTGTACATGCTCATGGTATAAATGATTAAGAGCTCCCTAAGGTGCCAGTTTATCCAGTACCACTACCACCAATGGATATGGATGGTACACCTGAAGCAGTAAAATATTTGAGAGAGGTTATAGCACCATAGACACATCAGTGTGTCAGGCGGGTATTATTCTAATAGAGATGGACAAGAATTTCGAGAAGATTCGCCGCCAAGAGGCAAAGCCGTTTAAGGGGACTGTTGATCTATTAGTAGTGGATGAGTGATTGAGGAACACTGAGTCCATTCTAGATGGATTTATCTACGCTACAAAGAAATGGGTACAATATGATATATCCTTGCTTAAGGGAGCAGTTGGAGACTGAAGGGACACGATCCCTAATGGCCGTAGTAAACCACATGTGTTGACATGGGATGATTTCTTGAGAGAGTTTGATGTGATGTTAATAATATTAATGGATTGGTCATCCACTCATATAACTTTGATTAATTTTTATACAAAGGAAGTTACCGTGCAGGTAGATGGGGTGAGAGAGGTGATTTTTACCGGTGAGAGGAATGTTATTCCTACTTGTCTCATATCTGCAGTGACAACTTTTAGATTACTTTTGAAAAGTTGCTAGGCTTATCTGGCTAGTGTGTTAGATTCTACCATTGTTATTCCCGGAGTATCTAAGGTGGATGTTGTTAGAGAATTTCCTGACATTTTCCTTGATGATTTACCTGGTTTAGCTCCAAGTAGAGAGGTAGACTTTGAGATTGAGGCATTACTTGGTGCAACACCTATATCAATTGCTCCTTACAAGATGACTCCTCTAGAACTGATGGAGTTAAAATAACAACTAGAGGAGTTACTCGAGAAAGGTTTATACACCCGAGTATTTCTCCTTGGGGGGCACCAATGCTTTTTGTGAAGGACGGTAGTTTAAGATTATGCATAGACTAGCGTCAGCTGAACAAAATCACCATCAAGAGCAAGTATCACTTACTGAGAATAGAGGATTTACTTGATCAATTAAGTGGTGCTACAGTGTTCTCGAAGATTGACCTTCGATCGGGATACTAACAGTTGAGGATAACAGAGAGTTCTATACCGAAGATAGCTTTTCATACTCAGTATGGACACTATGAGTTAAATTTTTGCCTTTTGGGTTGACAAATGCACTTGCAACATTCATGGCGTTGATGAACTCGATTTTTCAGCCTTATCTAGATCAGTTCGCCGTCGTCTTCATTCATGATATCTTGATATATTCCCGAGACGCGGATGCTCATAGACGGCATCTAAGACGTATCTTGGAGAGTTTGAGGGAGGGACAACTATACACGAAGTTCAACAAGTGTGAGTTTTGGACAGATCAGATTGACTTTCTAGGGCATGTGATTTTATGAGATGGTATACAACCTGATCCATCCAAGATCAAGGCTATTACAAAATGGGAAATTCCAAAGAGCATTATAGAGATCCGCAGTTTCTTAGGACTCATAGGTTATTACAAGAGGATTGTAAAGAACGTTTCGATTATCGCATGACCGTTGACTAAGTTGCTGATGAAGAATCAACAGTTTCTGTGGGACAATAGTTGTTAGAAGAGCTTTGAAGAACTTAAGAAAAGGGTTGACTACGTTCCCTATTCTGGTTGTACCCTTAGATAAGGGTAGCTTTGTGGTTTACACCGATACATCTAGGAGTGGCTTAGGAGGAGTTCTAATGCATAAAGGGAAGGTAATAGCATATACATCTAGACAGTTGAGACCTCATGAGCAGAACTATCCTACACACGACCTAGAGCTTGCTGCTATAGTTCATGCTCTTAAGACCTGGAGGCACTATCTTTAGTGATACACTTCCGGTGTGTAAAGACCATAAAGCCTGAAGTATATTCCCACTCAGAGGGATCTGAATATAAGGCAATGGAGATGGATGGAGTTATTCAAGGATTATGATTGCACTATAAAGTATCATCCAAGAAAGGCGAATGTTGTAGCGGACGCTCTTAGCAGAAAGAGCAGTGACCAAAGCGGTAAGGTCAACTACAAAGTTGAGCATCTATTAGCTCTCAGAGTTATGAGAGTAGAGGTGGATATAAGAAGATCTGAGTTGATAGCAAACATTCAGGTAAGACCTTTGATTTTTGATGAGATTTTAACTAGAAGATGAGGATGCTACACTGAGAAGTTGAAGGCTAAAGTGGGAGATGCTACCACTACACACTTCCAGTTGTCTAATCAAGGAGTGTGACACAGAGGAACACAGATATGTGTGCCAAACATTGAGGAATTAAAGAAGAAGCTACTTGAAGAGGCACATTTCTCAAGGTATTCCATGCATCTTGGGTGTACGAAGATGTTTAATGTGTCACCAAATGAAGGTTGAACACCAAGCACCAGCAAGGAAGTTACAGTCTTTATCTGTTCATGAGTGGAAGTGGGAGCGAATTACAATGGATTTTGTTGTTGGACTCTCAAGGACATTCAGAAACAATGACACGATATAGGTGATTGTAGATAGATTGACGAAATCAACTCACTTCCTACCAATGAGACAAGATAACTCCTTGGATGAGCTAGCAAAGTTGTATGTCAGAGAAATTGTTCGACTGTAGAGAGTCCTCATATCGATTGTATCTGATAGAGATCCAAGGTTTACATCGCATTTCTAGGGACGTTTGCAAAATGCCTTAGGTACAAGATTGCATTCCAGTATGGAATTCCATCCTCAAACAGACGGACAGTTAGAGAGTACGATTTAGACCTTGGAGGAGATGTTGAGATCTTGTGTTTTTGAGCTTAAAGGTAACTGGGATTCTAACCTGCCATTGCTCGAATTTGCGTATAATAACAGTTTCCACTCGAGTATTGGTATGGCTCTTTACGAGGCCTTGTATGGAAGGAATTTTCGCACACCTGTATGTTGGGATTTTGAGGGCATGCGACATATAGAGGTTCTGAACTTGTACATCAGACATTAGAGAAAGTACAAGTAGTAAATGTAATAGCCCAAGTTCTGGGAACTCGAAGCGTTACAGGCTAGGACCTCACAATGGGTCCCGACCCTCAAAGTAGCAACGACACAACGGATCTTACAACAAGGCACAGACGAATAAAAACCAAAACTCAACATAAATCCAAAGGTTTAAACAACAGGAAGAAGCCGAGTTTAAAACAAAAGAAAAACAAAAAAGAAAACATAAACCCAATCCCATCATATAATGTACGGGAACCTCGACTGACCATATCATCCGGATCACTCAGCAACGTCCTGAACCTGAGGAACATCTACAACATCGGTATAAACCGTTAGCTAACACTCTACGTATCAGAAAGACAATAAAGGGACAAACACACATAAGGTAAAGTAAACACATAACATGCTCACACAATAGCCGGTTATTATCTTTCATTAGGTTATCCAAATACGAAATCAACTTATGGTTGTTACACGAGTATCACTACGATCTTACCTCCGTCCCCTCTCACCAACAGAAATATAACGTATGCATCCTTCTGTCACTTGTTGGGCTGGTCGCGAGAGCACCTCCCAGTTTCCCCATTCTGAACTACACAAGCGGTAACCGCCCGGTTATAAAAACACTTGGATCAATTAAGGTATAACAAAGGTCAATCTTATTACAGTTATCAGTTATAGAATGATAAGCAACACAAACAAGCTCAAACAATCAAATAGATATACAGAATGAAGCTAAGGAAGTCCAAGGGACTTACCTCACTCGAAGGTAAACTCAACTCAGCAAACACTCAGGAAAGCCTTAGGAAAAGGACACAAGGAAGCCGGTTCACACAAGCATCATGAATCAAGAACCGAAATGAGTGCTAGAAGTCTATAACTTCTAGTCTCCATGATCTCTAAGAGATCTACACAAGCTAACGTCTCAACCTTAGTCTTACAGAACACCCAAGGGTCCAGGAACAACCAGAAGGAATAACGCACAGGGGCGGCTTGCCGCAGGGGCAGGAATACTCAAGCGCGGGGGCGGATCTTCGACAGCAGCTACTATCGGCTTCTCGATGACAACAGAATCACGACAAGGCCAAAGCTTGCTCTTTCAATACTCTTCACACTTCACAACTCGACCAAGGGAGCCTGTGAACATCAAAGGATCATTAACAAAATGCTCCACAAGAATCAAGGATCAAACTTAATTCTTGGAGAAGAAGAAAAGAGGAAACGAAGAGAGAATAAAGCAGAAGGAAATCATACTGCATCATCACATGAATGTGAGGAAGAAATGGATAGTAAGGAACTTACACGTTCAGCAAGATCACAAGGGAAGCAAGGGAAACGGCTGTAACTCTCAAGGTTGAAGAACGAATGCAAGAAACGGGAAAATGAAGAAAATATGGGAAAATATAGGAGAGGCGGGAAAGATAGATGGAAAGGACGTCTATGGTTAATAAGAAGATAAGGAAGCCAGCCCATAGATAGAAGATCGGATATTCTATTTATGGAAGGAAGATAAAACGAACGAAAACAGATCGGGCGCGATCTACAGCGAATCCCCAAGGGCAGATCGCCTCAGCCGTAGAGGCGGACCCTTGTCACCGCGGAGGTGGTGACAGACATCAAGGCTGCTGGGGAGGCCTTCTTCACTGTGGGGGCGGTGAAACTGGGATCTTACAGTAAAGCAGGGCTTGAAGGCAGCACAAGATCTCAGAAGAGCTACTTTGATCGCCATAGACAAGATATGACATATGAGATATGCGATAAAGTGTTTTTGAAGATATCTCCTTAGAGGGGGGTTATTAGATTTGGTAGGCATGACAAGTTAGCACCGAGATACATTGTCCATATGAGATCTCATATGCCATAGACGAGATATGACATATGAGATAGGCGATAAAGTGTTTTTGCGTATAGGTCGGCTTTACCACCTGAGTTATCAAGATTGCATGCGTATAGGTCGGTGACAAAGTGTTTTTACGTATTGGTCGGCGTTACCACCTGCGTATAGTTCGGCGATAAAGTGTTTTTGCGTATAGGTCAGATCCTAGTCATATCATTCCCGAACCTGAGATAGAAGTATTTGAGAACTTGTCCTACCCAGAAGAAACAACCGAGATTTTAGGCAGGCAAGTTCGAAGATTAAGAAACAATGAGATTCCAATGGTGAAGGTCAGATGGGGACATCATTCAACTCGAGAGGTTACATGGGAGACCGAGCTAGATATGAGAGCTAGATGCCTTATCTTTTTAAGTAAAAATCTCGAATTTATGATCCGGTCGTACATCCTTTTGATATATCTACGAGTTTGATTCTAAGTTCTTTCTTAAATTTCAAGACGAAATTTCTTAAAGTAGGAGATATTTGTAACAGTCAAAAATCGAAGATAGCCTAATCGAAAATTTTAAGGAATTAAAAACGTTTTAACAAGAGATACCTCTTGAGGTAACCTGCTCCTAGATGATATTAACCCCCTGTATTATTTGGAGTATTTGGGACCTTCAATTAATAAAAATGTAGCTGAGAGAAATGATCATGACATTGGACATGCCTTGGATATGAAATAACATGGAAAGGCAAAACGGCCAAAAGAGTCGATATTTCGTTTTTTAGTAGTTAAGAAAGAAGGCTTAGGAATACGCATTTTCCGAGGTGATTGCTGAATAATTATCCATACAATATTCCGGATTTATTATTTCAATTTCGAGAAGTTTGGAGAAGGGGGCTTAAACCGGATTCGGATCGGTGAAAGGATAATTATCGACTTTGCTAAAGGATAATTATCGTCTTTGCTATAAATAGCGGAAATACCGTTTATTAATTAATTTCCTTTCATGTTTCCTCATAAAAGCTATGGTTTCTCGTAACCTTCAAACTCATATCTATTCTCCGTTTCTAATCCAATTTCAAATCCGTTTGAGATTTTGGATTCCTCTCTTCATTCTCTTCATTTTTAAACTGAGTTTCTACTTTTTCGAGCAAGTAAAGACTTGGTCTAGTATATATAATACTAGGACGGTTTCGTCGCTCAGATTCCGGTGAATTTGATGATGTCCGATCGTAGCCTGCGTCGTTGTGATTCGGAATTTTCTTTCAGATCGTCAATCGGGTTAGTAACAAATAAGTTATTAATTTATTCGTTTTCCGTACTGCGATTTGGCCTAAATTGACCTTAGACTTGTCAAAATTGATAATTGGAAATTCCATTATGCTCGCTACATTATTCTGGTGATTATGGGATGTTTGTTTGATGAGATTTGATGACAGGTGTGTTCAAAAATTGTGTGCGGGCAAAACGTTATTCTAGCAAAATTTAATTAATTAATTGAAGGTTAATTAATTAAATTGGGATTATAGAGAAGAATATAAGTTAATTATATTCAAAGGAATGAATTTAACTGGTGTTTGAATCGAGAAGTTTAATACGAAGAATATGATATTCTCAACAGGTGTTGTTGAAGGTTTTGGTCTAACTATAACCTAATTGCTTTGTGAACGTATCCAAATAAGAAAAATGAGGATAGTCCGAGTGGGAAACGGACTCAATAGTTGGTTTGCGAGGTTTTATTGTTGTTACGTGTGAGGTAAGTGTATATGAATTGCACTTTCTTAATATATATTATGTATTTAATATGACATGATTTTATGCATGCTGGTACATATATATATATATATATATATATATATATATATATATATATATATATATATATATATATATATATATATATATATATATATATATATATATATATATATATATATATATATATATATATATATATATATGTTTATTATGGTTGTATGCATGCTTATATATATATGAGTGAGATGATGATAATGACTTAATATTGTTCATGAAAGCATGCATAAGGTAAATGATATTATAATGAAAAGGATGTTATGAAAGAATATAGTGGAAGTATGAAACTGAGTTATGATATGAAAGTGATAATATAGGATGGTAATTTTTTAATTAGCCCAACTGGGTCCCGCACGGGTTTTCGGGGGACGAGGTTGCTACCTGATCTACAAGGGGCCTCAAGATAAGATAGATAGTCCAAGATCGCAACCTAATCTACAGGGGGTCTTAGGAAAAGATAGTCCGAGATCGCAACCTGATCTACAGGGGGTGTCGGACAAGATATCGAGGTCGCTACCTGATCTCCAGGGGGCCTATATGCTATCGGGTTGGCCAACCTAAAGAAAAAAAGGAAAGAAAGAAAGAAAAGAAATATGAAGGCACAAGAGATAATATATCGTACGATCAGTTGGGGCTAGTTAGTTAATTATCACATGTGCATCGATGCGATCGAGTCTAGCATGCTATATGTTATGCTATGATTATTTATATGTGATGGTATGATATGAAATGTTTATATGAGATGATATATATATGTGTGTGGTGTGATAACATGCTTGAATGTTTATATGTTATGTGTTATGGATGGTTGTGGATGTAACTTGAATGTGGATATGTATGTGTGTGCTTTGGAATGTAAGAAAAGGGTATAAAGTGTCCTTTGGGGACGAGATATTAGATACTTTTATATATTTGGAGTTCGATTTGTATACCCTTACTGAGCATGTGGCTCATTGTTGTTATATCCACTTTTTTTTCTACTACTCAGACTCAGCTCGATCAAGGCAAGGACGTTGGACCCAACACCTGGATTTGAGATCATATCAAGTCAGCTGTTATGGGATGTTGTCGCCTAGGATGTTTTGTGTGGTTTTAAACAGTTGTGTTTTGTTAAGTAGGATTTCATGACATGTGTGAGTATGTATATATGTTGTAATAATATGTGTAACACCCCAAGTTCTCGGAACTTGGAGAGCTACTGGTTAGGACCTCACAATGGATCCCGACCTTGGTTTAACAACAACTTTACTATGATCTTACAACAAGGCACAAATGTATTTAAATTCTTTGAAAATAACAAACAGTATTTACATAAATGCTCAACACATGACAGCCTTACAAAACATAGATATTTAATAACATGCATGTTGAACGGAAGACTCCCCGTCCCCATCTAATGAGTATGTGGACCCGGCTGACCATCCGTCCTGGATCTCTCTGCAACTATCTATCTCTACAGAATCTACAACACGGATAAACCGTTAGCTTACAATCCAAATATAAGTAGAATAAAAATAGCATAAACACAACTCAAGCAAAATAAAACAATCATCATGATGGCACACAAACCGGTTATTATTTGATAATGTAGGTAATTCACTTCATTTCGTTTAAAAGTTGTGGCACGAGATATCTTAAGATTTCTTGCCTCCGTTCCTTATCCAACCAAGTATGGACTAGTCCCGAAAGAAACCCCCAGCGCCCTTGTAACACCCCAAATCCGCGGGACTCGGGATGCTACGGGTTGGGACCTCACAATGGGTCCCGACCCTTAAACTGACAACAATTTCACCGAATCTTACAACAAGACACAAATAAAGGCAAAACCAAAATACATTTTTATGCAAATGATACGATCCCCGGAAATAAATAAAAGATAACTTCAGCCGAGTTCTCAACTCCAAAGACTCAAACATCATATACATAACAATATACCATAAACAATAATCAAATACAACTCCAACCAAACCCCTCCTAAAATGTACGGAACCCCGGCTGGCCACCCTTCCGGATCTCTCGACCGCATTCCTAACCTGCAAGACAATCTACAACAATCGGTATAAAACCGTTAGCTAATATTCGCAGCATTAAAAGCAAGGTGAAGGCACATACACACATACATCAACATAACACATAACATGCTCAAACACACAAGTCCGGTTATTATCTTTTTATTATTAGGTCATATCCCGTTCTAATTCAACTTCTTTTGTGACACAAGAATCTCCCGAAACTCACCTCGGTCCCCACTTACCGCATGGAACGGTACGGATGCATCCGTCCGTCTAACCACACGGGCTAGTCGCCAAGAACCTCCTAACTCTACGCAAGAGCTAGACAAGTTGTCACCGCCCGTTATCATACACTTGGGCCAAATAATATATAAAGGTCGGTAATCCTATTCCGATTTTATAAGTTATAATGAAAGCAATAAAACACACACCACCAAACACGCATCGAATGTAATACATAGAATATGAGCTAAGTAAGTCCGGAGACTTACCTCGTTACCACACTCAACTCACAACACTCTCGCTTCCTTAGGAAGGAAGCCCATAACTTGCTCACAAGAAGATAACTATATCAACAACAACCCACTCACAATAGAAGTCTTAGACTTCTATACAAATGATCTACGCAAGACCATTTGACTCTCAATTCTAGGACCGCATCCTAGAATCCCTCATGCTCACATCACACTCAACACAAGCTAGAAGTCCTAAGACTTCTAAACCCTCAGATCTCGCAAGATCATAACTCACAACACTACTAGGATACTCTCGTTCTAGTCCACAACCTCAACAATCATACAACCTCAACCCCTAAATTCTCACAACTCAACCCACACTTAAAGCCATAAACAACCTCACAAGATTATATCAACTCCTCAAGCCTTACAACATTTCACAAACCTCAACCACTCACCTAAGGTTCCGAGCCACTACATGGCATTCACTTTAAGTTATACTAGATCCATCCTAGCATGATATTAATACTAAACATAACTAAAACAAGGGAAAGAATACTCACACGACGTCAAAAGACGGAAGTCGTGCAACGGATGTCGACTTGGACTCGTTAGACCTTTATCGGGGCGCTTCCGAACCTAGCACAAAACTAAACAAATTTAGCTTATAAGCTAAATTTGAACGGAATAATGAACATATATAATCTAAGGAAAACCCCACTTCCAAAACCCAAATTAAAAACCGCAATATAATATTTCGGGCAAATTGTATAACATCATAAACTCAAGGTAAAACTCGTTTTCAAATCCAAGGTTGATACCCACAATAAAATCTTTGTCATAAACCGAGATTAATCCAACAAAGGCATAATATGTAGTATATACAAATATAAGAATATCCCCCTAATCGAAGCCCGAGTTTAAAATCGACAAATATAATTTTAGGGTAAAGATGAACAAATTGATAAACTTGGGTCATATTCTAAAACTGTAAATAATTCTATATTTTCAAATTTATCAAAACTTGGGTCAAATATGTAAATGCAAAATACTGGGTAGAATTTGTAATAATACCAAATTTGAGGAGGGGCTGATACGATAAGAACAATAGGGTTCCCCCTTTTTCTTTTTATTTCTGTAAACCATAGATCTGCGATAGAGCAGAGGAGGCGGAAGGCGTTGGGTGCGCAGGGTCTCGCCGGCGAGGCTGGTGGCAGGGGAAACAGCGCAGAAGGGCAGCGGCTAGGGCTCCGGCGTTGGCGGCTCCAGACACAGAGGGAGCAGCTTCTCCGGCGGCTTCAACGGTGGTTACTCTATCCCTGTGTCTTGACTCCGGCAGTAACAATACAAATGAGGCTGCAAAAGGGCTCCTGGTTTGCGGCGGGGGACACGAGCCCAACAAAGTGGTGGCTCGCGAGGAGGGGTGGCGTTCGAGGGTTCACCACCATGGTTCCGACAGCAGGGGCTCTCTCTCTCTCCTGTTGTTCCATTTCCTTGAGTGCAATCATCTGAAAAGGGGCTCGAGGGAGAGCTGTTGGCTTTGGTTCGCAGGGGTGAGTGAAGACGAGGGATGTGTGAGGCTGAGGTATCTCGACCTAGAAAACAATGAAGAGGAGCATAACAGAGGAGGTAAACAGAGGGAGAGGCCATCAGTTGCCGGTCTAGTGTGGCCGTCAATGGAGAGGGAGGAAGGCGCGAGGCTCCGGTGGTTCGATGAGGGGAGGTGGCAGAAGACGAAAGCAGGTCGTGGTGAAGGGTGAGACGAGATTGGCTCAAGAAACCGGAGAAGATCAGTCTTGTGGCGTAGGGAGAGAACAAAGAGATTGAGGGTGAGATGGATGAGTGCAGATGTGGGCAAGGCTGAGGGGAAAGGAGTGCTGAAGAGAGGAGCTTGTGAGGCTGATGTTGAAAGGGAGGGTGAAGGGTCAGGTAGACTAGCACTGCTACAGGGGCTAGGACAGATAGAGGGCAGCAGAGTCACCTTCTGGTTTAATTTATTTTGTAAATCCGGACAAAGCTGGCAAACGTTATGCCAGGAATGGGAAAAGAAATAAAGAAAAGGAAGAAAATAAAAGGTAAAATAAATATGAGATAAAATAAGATTTAAAGAAGGTAAACTAAACTCGATCGGAACGGGACTTTCGGATCGGATATTATATCCGAACTTTTTCGAGAAACTAAATACGGAAATATATGTAGATCGAGTACATAACTTAAACCCACAAAATATACTTTGCGACATATAATTTGATCGAGTAATTAAAATTACGTGATTCCAACAATACTTAAAGGAAAAATAACTCAAAATAATACCAACTATCAACATCGAACCGAAAATAATACGAACTTTGAAAATTACTAGGAGCGATACAAACTATCAATGTACTTACCAATAACAATACATCATACTTTTCCGGCAAAAACTCTAGCTCCGGCGATGATGTGGCAGCCGGAATGTTACATGTCATCAAATAAATGCATTAAATGTGTGATGTGGATTTTGTTTTTCAAAAAAATCAATTTAATAATATTTAAAATATTAAAAAATAAAATAATTTTAAAATTTTAAATAATAATTTTTTTTAAAAACATTTGTACAAATTTTTAAAAAAAATATTTTTTGTAATTTTTTTTTTAAATTCGAATATTTTTTTTAAACAAGTTTGTAAAAAAATGTTAAAATATTTTTTATTATAAATTTTTTGAAAAAAAATTCGAAAATTTTTTTTTTAGGAAAAAAATATCATTGATCTTTTATATATTTTTTTTTCATTGATCTTTTTTCTTTTTAATTCTTTTTTTTTTTTAAATCTTGTAACGTAATCCCTAAAGATTTGTTTTCTCAAATTTTTTGTATTTTTTTCCCTAAAAAAATAATTTGTAAAAAAAATATTCAAATTTTTTTAAAATAAAGTTTTATCTTTTTTTATTCGATTTTTTTTTCCTAAAAAAAAGTATTTTTTATTTAAATTGTAAAAAAATATTCGAAAATTTAAATAAAGTTTGATCTTTTATTTTCCTAAAAAATTTTTAGAATTAAAAGTTTCATTTTATAATCCCGGAAATAAATTTGATTGATAAAAAATTCTAAAAAAAATATTTTTATATTTTTTGAAAAAATAAAAATTATTACATTTTTTCTACAAATCTATTTAAAAAAATTTTCAAACTTTATTTTTTAAAAATTATTTTTTAAAAATAAATATTTTTACAAATTTTTTAAAAAATTATTATTTAAAATTTTAAAAATAATAATTTTTATTTTTAATATTATTAAATTATTAATTTTTAAAAATTAAATCCACATCACACATTCAACATATTTATATGATGACATGTAACATTCCGGTTGCCGCGTCATCGCCGGAGGTAGGGTTTTTGCCGGAAAATATATGACGTATTATTTTTGGTAAATACATTGATAGTTTGTATCGCTCCTAGTAATTTTCAAAGTTCGTATTATTTTCGGTTTAATGTTGATAGTTGGTATTATTTTGGGTTATTTTTCCATACTTAAAATACCGATAATATATCACTAAAAATATACCCGTAATAGTAAATTTTTCGACGTAAAAATACTCATAAAACATACTCAAGATATTAAAATATCAATAAGGGCCGGAAAATAAATATCGCATACGCACTTAAAAACCGGGGCGTTACATTAGATCCCCCTAAAAACAAGTTTCGTCCCGAAACTTGCCACAAGCCGAACTTCTCGGTCCCTTAAGGCCGAGGTATGAACTCTCACTCTAAGAAGGTTGAAACCTTTTAGTCTATATACACAACTACTCAAACTACCACCGCAAGATATATAAGATCATATAACACATTCCCGCACAGTACACAACTACACATAACATCCCACATGCACAACTCAATCAAGGGGAAAACTAGGTCTAACCCGTCGATTCTATCGATGCTACTAACTCCGCGTATAACTCAACTAAAGATACTACCGTCTGTCTTCCAATTAGCCTCATCGGTTCCTCGTCTGCCACCAGACCATCATGAGTGACAACATGTCTCGAGTCATGTATGTACCCTATCGACTGATACTCCTAAAACACCGGTGAACACCCTCTACTCTCGGCGGCCCCGCCAACCGGTAACCCACTATCTCAACTCGCCCTAAGATCTCAAAAAAGTTTGTTATATCGGAAACTCAACTTCCTTCTCGGGCTTTCTCAATACAACATTTCCATTTATGTTTCTTCAATTCTTTCTGCAAGTTCCAAGTAGTAAAGGAAATACTTTGCTTCACACTACTTCTACTAACGAGACATGTATGCTATAACTTTTACATCGTTTCTCAATACTCAATCAAGACCATGTCTTGCAACATCACTTGTACACTTCAAACCGATCATACCTCGTGGCAATTTCAAAACAGTTGCACCAATGAATCCCCTCTCAACTCTCAACATCTCCATAGTCCATTTTCGTTTCACTCAATACTTCATTGTCATCCGGAGTATGTTAACCATAGATGGTGATACTTGGAAAATCTCTCCACAAATCAGGTAGTGACAAGCACGTCCGAGAAAACTTGTAGCTTCTTTGACATCCTTCGGGGGTTGTCATCCCGAGACAACTTGTCACACAACTTCTCTCTTCTTCGAGAAAAGACCAAAATATCTTATCTGGGCATTAGTAAGCCCATATGGAATCACTACAACTCTTTAGTGACCATGATTTGTCCGGAATGCCCCGCATTTACAATATCCCAATCTTGAATTCTCAATCGGTGACATTCAGCCTTAAACCATTCTAGAAGAGACTACCGACCCTTGTAACCGATTGAGTAGATCCTTTATTTGTGGTGAGGGATACTTGTTCTTCATTGTTATCTTGTTCGGCTCAAGGTGATGTACAAACGGAGATAATCGTCTATCTTTTCGCAAACTGGTGTTCTCCATAACAACTTCACATCAAGAGTTCAAGATATAATTAATTATGAGATTCTAATCAAGAGCTCAAGATAACATTCGAAGTTCCCCATAGCATTTCACTAATTCTAATTAAATCTTATCACCAAGTTCTTGCAATTGCTCCTTCACTTGCTTCTACAACTCATGTATCTACATAAGTGTCATTCCATACGGCGCCTTAGATATCGGAACTGAATCAAGCTCGACATGAGTGGAAAAATCCGCATTCCGATGTCATGGAATCCGTGATATCTCAAGTTACATGTTTTCTCTTCCCGTCACATATCATAATAGCCGACACAATCTTGTCTTATTACTTTACAAGTGGTCATGACACAATTGATCTACCTCGATCTGTTGGGGTAACGTCCTTTAAACACGTGTATTGTTCCATCTTTAGCTACAATGTTTATCGTCTTCTTTCCGAGGTCCTTCATCTCTTGAATGTAATACCCCGAATTCTCAGAACTCGGGACATTACTGGTTAGGACCTCACAATGGGTCCCGACCTCAGTTTGACAACAATATTACTAGGATCTTGCAACAAGACACAAATAAGAAAAACCGAAGTTCATAAAAAAATGTATTTTTAAACGGATGAATGCAACAAGATCTAACAGCCTATAGTACTTAAACAACGGAAAAGACTAATTGTCTTTATCCTGAAGAATGAAACAACAAGATAACACCCAACCCCACTCTAAGGAGTACGGAGACCCGGCTGACCACTACTTCCGGATCACTCAGCTGCTGCTCTAACCTGCGGTAAATCTAAAAACACAACAGAACAACCATTAGCTAGTTATCTAAACATTAGAAGAATAATAATAGCACACACACATAAAATAATAAACACTCATCATGCTTTCAAACAATCCATTTATTATCTTCATTTAAGTCATTCACTCTAATGATACTTATTTTGTGACACGAGGGATTCCCAAACCTCGCCTCCGCCCCCGTGTACCCATCAGGAGTGGATCCGATGCATCTCACCGTGTACCTGTATGGTCTGGGTATAGAGAACCTCCCAGTCTCCTGGCAGAGCTGGGCAGTGATGTCACGGCCCGTTATACATACACTTGGGCCTTAACACATAATAACAACGGTCGTCCTAACAAGTTGTTATTTTTATTATAACACACATTGCACACACACAACCATTATCACTCAACTAAGATCCAGAAACCAGCTAAGTAAGTCGCAAGGACTTACCTGAATCAAGTCAAAATCCCGAAACAATGTTACTACTTGATTCCGCAAGAATAAAACTCAACACCTGTTTATAACGAGGAAACTTGGATCAATATCATAACCACTCACCTATAAGGTTTCATAACTTCCCAACTTCATAACCATCTAATTTACGTTAAGCTTACCCAAGATCAACTCACATCCCAACTTTCTCATAACTTCTTGGTAAAGAGCAAGAGCTTACGCTAAAATGCTGACTTAAGGCCATGTAAAGGTAAAATAGAACATCACCGACATAAAGTCTATACCCATAGGATTCAAAAACTCAACTATGCTTAGCCGACCTAAACTCACACGGAACACAACCCCACGTGTTTATATATATATATATATATATATAAACACAACAACATACGTGTGTGTATATATATAATATATATGTATATACACATACCCAACAACTTTAGTGTGTATATATATAATATATATATATATATACACAGCAACTTACGTGTAATATATATAATATGTATATATATATAACACTACGATCAGCAAGCTTGTACCCTTCTTCTCCCTCCAATCCACCCTCCTACTGTTATCAAACCCATTCAACACCGAACACACTCACCAATATAAGCAACTCTCAGTACCCACACGAACCCTTTTCACTACGTACCAACCCCAACCCCTGCTAGACTCGAAACCCTTCCGACGTCCATCATACACGCCCCTACTCAACCCTATAAAAAAACGCAAAGACGAAAGACTTACGGTTCAACTCGGAGGATGTCACGATTAAGATAGGAAGGCTTGGCTCGATATCTGCGGACGAGATTTCTCTTCTCTTACTGGTTAAGCGTCTGCCGTGAAGAGCGGTGCAGCCTCGTACTTGCCGAAGTGTTGAATTCGGTGTGATCGTCACTGGACAGTAGGGCGGCGAGATTGGTTACATCCAGGCCGAAGAAAACAGTGGAGAGGCGTTTGAAGAAGGTTACCTGTTCGTCGACGAGTGCGGAGCGAAGACGGGGCGTTGCTGCCACCGATCGAGAGAAGAGTGGTGAGGGACGTTGGAAGCTGCACGCCGGAGAGTAAAACCGAAGAGAAACGATGTTGCAGAAGAGTCGACGATCACCGATGGCGGTTGCGAAGTCGTGCGTGATATGGGGATATAGGAGAGAGAAAAAATCAAAAGGTTAGGGGAGAGTGGTAGGCGTGTGTGAGGGTTAGAGGCTGAAAAGTTGAAGACTTGTAGCTTCTGGGCCCAGCTGACAACAAGGACGTGCTCATCCAAGTTTGGGCCGGCCGAGATGGGAAGCCCTTATAGCACCAGGCTAGCTGGAAAAGAACAAGAGAATGGGCCTAGCCCGTTGGCTATTTAATGAAGGGAGTATTTGACAGCCAGGCGCACTACGGAAATAAGAAAGCACACGACCCATGGTCCGGTACGGTCGAGTAACTCTAATATTTGTAGTTCGGATGTTCAAAATTCCGAACTAAAATATTTCGGTTAAAGAAATTCCGAAATAAATTAAAAAAAATATTTCGGGTATTACATTGAACTCGAGAGACTTGCTCGAGTCTTGTGACTCTTGTAGCTTTATTTAAGTATTCCTTTATCCTAATCTCATTCTCCCTCTTTGATGACATGATTGTAAAAAAAATCTTCTAAGGTTTCTCACTTAAGTGCAGCCATAAGGGTCCAAACTACAGGATTTAACCGTGCTTTGAAACAATTGACCTCATCTTCTTTGCTTTCCACTATATCCCCCAACATGACGGAAACGCTCCTTGCATTTATGTAAGCTTGCACTATAAATATCCTTTCTTCAAGTAAGTGTAGAACTCACTTCATTCCCTTTTTGCAACGTCAATCCAACAACAAAGGCTCTTAATCTCAAGTTGTCATACATCTCATGTCGACAATAAATTTCAAAAGTTCGGTCTTATCTTACTCTTGTTGGTCACCTTAAGCATCTCTTGGTATTCCATAAACAATCTTCACAACCGTACTACTATGCCTTTAGGCAGGATTCTCCAACCACAACTCTAGAAGATCCACTCAAGACTCCACCAAGCACTAACATCATAACCCTAAGCTTGCAGCGTTGCCCCAATCCAGATTCCTCGTTTCACGTCATATCCACTATGGCTTTGCCACACGAGTCACAAAAACCTTGACTTAGCTTGACTCGTGAAAACATGACATTCATAACCTTAGAACAAACATATCCTACCTCTCCTTAAATATATATATCCCCCCTCCGCACAACAACTGTAGAAGACTCACCTTCCTCTTCGTCCTTCCAATTTGCTTTACTTGATCCATGTCATTTCTCCATATAGCAACCCCCATGACCTAAGAAGGTCGTACCAGATCGTTACAATCCCTCCACGAGATACGTTACCATCACTTGTTTGAATCGACAAAACAGAGGGGAGGGATGGAGGCTCCGGAGCTTGTTGTGCACGACGAAGCCGATGAGGGAGGTCCGATGCTTGGTGTCGGCTGGACGGCAGAAGAGCTCGCCTACGTGGTGGTCGCTAGGGTTTGGGTAGGGAGAAGAGGGACATGTTTTCATTTCACGTAAAGAAGAAGGGGAAGGTTAGAGGAGGCTGCAAGACAAGACTTCTAACCCTAATGGGCCGGATGGCCTGTTCATGACGGGCCCGGCTGGCTTGTCATGACGGGCCCGGTAAGCGTGTTCTTGAATTAAAACTTGAAAGAAGATTGAATCGGCCGCAGTCTCGTATGCTCGGACTTATCGGAAATAGTTTTATTATCATTATTATTATTATTATTATTATTATTATTATTATTATTTAGGATATTACAATATGGTTGTAAGATAAAGTTTTAAAATCTTATGTTTTCCGCTTTTCCACTTATTACTTTAATCAAGGTTAATTATCTAGTAATCAACTAGAAATGAAATAGGTGTCATAGCCATTCTTTCCGAGGTCCCAGCCTCAAAATATCTCCACCTGTCCTGCCTCGGTAGTGACTTTCACGGTCCTCCTACCTATGTTCAGAACTGCTCTGTGCATGTCTGTTGGAGATTTGGGCTAAGTCTTCATTGTAACCGTTGAGCTTGTCTTGAGACTAGTGCAATGAGTTGTTCACATGTGCGTCACTATGGTCCGGGTTGTAGGAGGCCAGACAAGTGACCGGCACTAAGAACAACTAGTATTATAAGGGGAGTCGAATCAAAGCAAGGTGATTCACGACAAGGTCAACTTGTGCTAGCTTTTAGAAGGCCGACGTTTGGGGCTTTTTAGCCACATTTTATTGGCACACCTTTGGTTCTTAGGCCTTATATTGGCTAAATAATATGTGGTAAAAAAATTGGGAGCAATCCAAGCTCAAATGCTTAGTGAATGTAAATGAAGCAGCTAGTGAGCTTCTTATGGAGCTACACTAGCTTGAGCTAAGATATTGAGTGTTTGAGGATCTTAGAGCTTACCCTAGCTATATTAAAGTGAATGAAGCTCATTGGAAGTGTTTGGACCAAGAAAAATAAGCTAGCTCCGGGGAGCGGTTTTGGGCTTCCTATGTGGGCCTCGAGCCTCAGGCTTTCTAGGGCTTCAAGGCCCATCTTCCAAGTAACTTCCACGTAACTTCCATAACCGATTTTAACCTCTTTTAACTCCCCAAAACCGTGGCCTCCTATGCCTATAAAAGGGAGAGCCATTTGCACTTGATTGAACATTCGTTTTTGCAACAATAAAGCTTTTAGTTCCATTGTATTGACATTGGATAGGCCTTCTTATAAGCTTGTTTGCAAAACTCGAAAGACCAGTATAGTTCCTTTGTATTGACAAAGGATAGGCATCCATCTTAGTTTGGTTTTGTATTGACAAAACCTAGGAATACCCTTTCTACAAAGTAAGACAAGCAAGTCTCTTACTTAGTCTTTGTAACGTGTAACGTTTTATCCCACTAAGGTATTTGGATATTCCCGGTGTAGGGGAGAATACACTTAGAAGGAAAATTCATTTATGAATGACTGATTACATTATCCAAGTCAATGGTTTTAACATATAACAACAGGTTTATAAGACGTGCAATTGAACATAACTTCTATTAGAATTTTTTCTACTCCTTTTCGGAGATTACAAACTCTTGATTGGGTTTTGTCTACTCCTTTGTAGAGATTACAAACCCTTGGTTAATAACTTGTTTTTAGTTCACGATAATTATATTAAATTGATTGGCAATTGGGAGAACTGTCTACTCACATAAGTGAGACTACGGCCCTTTGGTCTAAAACCGGACACCGAAATTCCAACATTGTCTATCCAGTCCATACCTAGAATGACTTCTTCATGTGCGAGATGCATGACGAAGAAGTTTACTAACCAGTCACGATTTCCTAAGCAGATAGGACAATTGTAGATCTCTTGAGTTCCCCGTACCTTTCAATTATCGGGTAACCCGATAGGGGTAGGTGCTCCCTCTACAGTCTCTAGTGATAGCCTCTCCACACAAGCAGCAGATATAAACGAGTATGTAGCACCCATACCAAATAAAACTCTAACAAGCATGCCAAGAAATAGGATGGTACTTGTAGTCGCCGGTGCTTCCGGATCCTCGGTGTTCCTCATCACGAACACCTTGTCCAGCGAACCTCTGGCCTCTGAAGTACCTCCACTACGACCCCGGCCCCAACCTGTCCTCGGTACGGGACCTTGTGGAGTAAAATGCCTAGGGGCTCAGTGTTGCTGTTGTTCTTGTGTCAGATATAGTGATGACCTTTGTCCATTACTCTCTGCTCCCATAAGGGATGATCCCTATTGTGAAGGAGCTTTGCCTTGGTGGTAGAAGCTAGCTCGATGACCAGTCTTTCCACAAGTAAAGCAAGTCACCAACGATCACGTGCAAGTGGGCCTAATATGACCCCGCTCTCCACAGTTAAAGCACTGTCATTCACCCTCAAGAAGCAATTCTGACGATCTAGAACCCTTTCTGATACGGGCCAAAACTTGTCTGTATCCCGAATCTCCCACTCCTGTACTAGCCTGTCCGGTTTTCCGCCTCTTCTCAAGCCCACCTGACTGTGCAGTTCTCCTAGGGCCCGATCGGTCCCTCTTATATGTTGAGGCTCGATCCTAGTAATCGGCTAGGAGGTCACAGCGGAAATCCGCCAGATAGGCACGAATAAACTCTCTCAACCTCCATGAAAAGAAGTACACGTGTTAGTCCACCGGACGTGCGGCGGTACCCAGCAGTGCTAGCTCCTCTCTAAACCTCTGGATAGCCTCCGCCACCGGAACATCCTCAACTTTGGCCTCTAGAAAATCCTGGACTCTATCCCTCATCAGTGATGTAGGGCAAAAACTCTCTCGTACCAGACTCAACAATTGTTCCAACCCGGTAACTCCACTTCTGACTGTCCTCCACCAATATTATGCCCGATCTCGAAACAACATCTGAACTACCTCAACCTTCCGCTCCTCGGGACAGCGGATCGCCTCCAAGGCGGACTCTACGTGGTAGATCCAGTGATCCACCTCTAACCCCAATTTCCCGTCAAAAGTGGGTACCCGCTGCTAGTTGAAAGCTTTAACCAAAAATCCATCTCGGCGATCTCAGCTTGTCTCGCCCTCTATCGCCCTCAACGGCTATCACCGTTGCAACTCTCCTCGGTGCAACTATAACCTGGCTAACCCTTTGCAAGATCTTAGCCGATCTCACAGGCACTAGTGGTGCTGGGGGTGGTACTCCAGCCCTGTAAGCTTCCTCAACCCACTGTACATACTCTCGGTATACTGACGCACCTATCAACACTCGGTCAGACTCGGCCGACGGTGAACTCCGCACTCCAGACCTAGCAGTGATCCTCTCTCTAACCTGGGGCATAGCACTCTCTGCAATATTCTCTACCGGAGCGTCAACAACTGGTGGAACCGGATCTGGCGGGTCCGTAATGGGGACATGTCCCCTACCTCTCCCTAGTGAAGGTCTTCCCCTTCGTCCTCAACCTCGGACGTAGGAGTCCTATCAGCGTTGTCACATCTAGCTGGAGGAAGAGGTGGACGACCTCTTCCTCGTCCTGCAGTTGTTCTTGTCCTAGTACGTACCATCTGCATGGGATACATATACTCTAATCAGGTTCGGCTAACGTGTGCGTATATATATATACACACACACTATCATGTAAGTCCAAACTATCATGCAAAGGCCAACTACACTATACTACCGAGAACTGTGGAGGTGGTGGTGGTTCACGTACTTCTATCCCAAACCAGCTATGCGTATGACTTTGAAAATAAGAATCCTTTTTAAAACTCAAACCCCTTTCGGGTTCTGTTTTTAATCAATTGACCTTTAGAAGAATTCTAGGGCCATTGTTGCCAACCTAGAGATTTGATACCATATTGTAACACCCCAAATCTCATACTTGGGGCGCTACGGGCTAGGACCTCACAATAGGTCCCGACCCTAGCTCGACGGCAATATTACTGGATCTTACAATAAGACACAAACGATAAAACATAGAAATCCAAATATACTAGTGTGCAATGTCAAATAAGATAAACGACTCTCAGCCGAGGTACAAAAGACATAACTGAAATCCGAGGATAAACTATCAGAGTCTACTAAACATAACAAGTAAAACCCACACCCGTCCTATCACTTGCGGGAACCCCGATTGACCACCTCCTCCGAATCACTCGGCAACTTCCCTATCCTGCATTACATCTAACAACACGGATAAACCGTTAGCTAACTATAATATAAAGGGAAATGCCGAAGTACAAATACATATAAAGATAAAGGTAAACACAGATCATGCTATCACAAAAACTCCGTTATCATTATCTTCATTAAAGTCATTCACTTTATTCAATTATAAGTGTGACACGAGAAGTCTCAAACTCTCGCCATCGGACCTTTATCCAGCAAGAGTGGTTTGGCACACCGATCCGTATACCACACGGAGTGGATCGGTACCCTCCCAGTATTTCCAAATTTAGCCCAATCACGAAGCACCTCCCAGACTCCCTTGGGAGAACTAGACAAGTGATCACCGCCTATTACCCGTGGACCAATATATAGGTCAGTATATGTATGATGCAAAAGGTCACAACACAACAACATACACCACTCAAGCATCAACCAATATCTCATAGAAAGTTAAGTAAGTCCTACGGACTTACCAGAAATCGAATACTCTCAGCTATTTGCACAAATCGATCTGAACTTATTCCTCAATGCCTGATATAAGTCAAGGCGATGTGTTACTATCAAAACACATCCATGTGAAGCTGCATCTTAATAGCTTCCTATCTATGCAAACCTCAACGCAACTTGGAAACTAACCTAAACTAGCCCATTACATGGGATTTGCTCAAGATCTACTAAGCCACCTAACATGATACTACATCATGATCAAAGGGGTACCAGGGAAGAGGGAAGACATACCCAAAAGCCCACACTTCAGTCAAAAGAACGACTTAAGTGTCTCACTGGAGAAAAACCACAGCCACGGTGGTGAAGAGGTGCAGGGGTGGCAAGGACATAGAGGTCGCACCCGTGGCTGGAGCAAGGCGCGGGGGCGGCGAGGTGCGGTCACGAGGAAGTGTAGGCGCGGTCGCGGCACTAGCACAATCTTTGACTTCTCCTTCTTCGTGCTCGGTCTTCTTTCTCTTTCAATCTTTCCTGCAACCTTGTGCCTACTCAATCACAACATTATGTAGCCTCTTGGTGACCAAAGGGACGGAAAGGAAGAACGACTTACCCTTCCTTATCAAAATAATCGAAGAAACGAAGGTTTCTTCCGGAATCCACACGGACGGCCTCCACAAGGTTAACTCGTTGTAGTCCGGTGAAGGTAAGAAGTACACGCTGTTGTGACGGAAATCTAGAAGAGAAGAAATGATGAAGGAAGGGAGAAGAAGAAACTGTGAAGGAAAAGGAGAAGAAGGGAAGGGAAAATAACTTCACTTACGCAAATCTCCCAAGGGTGAAGCTCTAGTAACAGACGGCAACTTAGAAAAGGAATAAGGAAGGTAGGGTTACGGAGTTTAAGAGGTAAGGATTTTGTAACCGTCATTAGTTACGAAACAAAACGACGCGGCCCACTACTTACCCACCCCACAGGAAACAGTGGTCACCCCCGAGGGACGCCGCACCTGCGACACCATGTGCCGTCCCCGCGGTATAAATATATATATATATATATATATATATATATATATATAGAATCATACTCCCATGTAAACAGCCCTTATAGTGTACAATGAGAACAAATAGTAGCCCTTGATCTGATTAATCTAAAGGCTGAAAATTAACATAAATATTCAATGAAAAATTCAGCACACTCTCCTCATTGGAATGTGTAATACACTCTCCAAAATAAGGCAATTACAATATTTTAGAAAAATTATAAATGAGATCTTCTTCCACTATTTTAGGGAGTTACAATATACAGAATCTTCCAATTAATATCAACAAAATCGATCAAAGCAATATCAATTATATGGATGATACGTTTTGTTGAAACGCTATACACTCCATTGTCGCCGGAAGAACTAAACATATTTTCGCCGGAATAGTTAACAGTAAGTGTATCTTTTTCAGTATACAATATTCTCATCAACAAACAACGGTTGATTTGTCCTCAATTTTTTCGTTTTTCATCAATATATGTCCTCAATTGTTCGGTTGATTTGTGTAGGGGATTCAGGCAAGCAACAGATTCGGAATCAATGGAAGAAGGTAACTGAACGTGGAATAACATAAACAGTTAAAGTAATATGTTAACGGATATTTGGTTTCATATTAACGAATATATTTGAATATACCACAGAATACGATTCGGTGACGGTGAAGGTTTACCTAAATATCAACTATTAAACAAACTCGTATTTAAATTATCATAATATAAATATTTATTGAATTTTTTACAGATTCCCCATGTGAAAGAGATTGGGATGTTGATGGATCCGGCATTGATGATAACATGGAGAGTATGGATGAATTTTATGAAGCAGTCTTACCTAAATATCAACCACTCGGTTTTTGTTCTTCAAATGGCTTGAGTCATTTTACAGTCTTACGTTTTTTTATCATTATATGTCCACATTTATCGGTTGATTTGTGTAGGGCATTCTGGCAAGCAACATTTTTGACATCGATGGAAGAAGGTAAGTGAATGTGAAACATCATACACGATTAAATTAATATATCAACAGATATTTGGTTTCATATTAACGAATATATGTGACTATACTTCCGAATACGTTCTATAACATGGTTACGAAAACAGATATGGCACCGGTTATGGTTTACCCACTCATCAAACATTAAACATACTCGTAATCGTTAGCTATATTTCAATTATCAGATTATAAATATGTAGTGAATTTTTTACAGATTCCGGAAATAAAAGGGATTGGGATGTTGATGGATTCGACATTGATGCTAACATGGAGAGTATGGATGATTTTTATGAAGCAGCGGCAAATGAAGAGCTCAACGATGCAATAGACATGACGCAATCACCGGCGAAAACAAAATATTGGACTCCACAGTACGATGCAATAGACATGATGCAATAGACATGACCCAAGTGTACATGTTGCGTTCATTAACATATGACACACTAAAATATTATATATCCGGTTACTATATCTTGTATATTCTATAAAATATATCGTTCATATTCGGTAAAAAGTACATTTTCTAATCCGTCATATTATCTATGGTAAACGGAGTTTGCATACAAGATAACTATCGTCTTTGTATGTTTCTTCAAGTGTAAAGGTTGTGCTCTTTAACATACAACACCTAATATATGAAGCATCCATTAACTATATCATGTATATTATGAAATTATATCGTTCATATTCGGTAATGAATACACTTACTAATCTATCATATTATGCATGGTAAACGGTGTTTGCATACAAGATAAAGATTGTCTTCCAATGTTTGTTGTGTTATACTCACTGTAGCAAAAGAGTTTTCCGAAACAACATATCAAAAGAGTTTGACATTGTAGCATAAAACTTTGACATTAATATAGACAGGAGTGTCAAACGCATTAATCCCTACATAAGTGATTCAAATATCCAAAAAGAGAAAGAAACTGTAGCATATAGTTTTGACATAGTGTAGCAAAACAGTTGTCCGGAACAACATATCAAAATAACAACTTGAATCGTCTATTCCTCATCATTCATAGCATTGTCAGTCTTCAATGCCCCTCTAGCAACTATACGCGGTATTTCTGGCAACACTGTGTTTTACCATGTCAAGATTTCTGAAATCTTCCATGTGATCAGTTGATATTATGCACTTGTTCAGTTCGTAGTTGAAAACATCGTACATTTCTTCGAACTCAACGCTCCCTTCGTCACCAATTGAAAATAGTTGCGTACAAGTCTGTAACAATTTTTAACGTTATCTTCCACACAAAAACAAAACAGCTATTAGCGAATAAAAAAGTAGTATGGTATCGAATATAAATAATAAAAGGACCGAATAGCGAGTTGTATTTCCATTTTACCGTGCATTAAACCCACACAAAAAAGATCTTTGGTGAATTTTCGCCTCTAAACCACTCAAGTGCGTTCAGATACGATGCCCAAGCATCCACAAGTGCGTTTAGAAAAAAAAAACTCATAGCCCTTAACACCAATCATTTATGAACAGACAAGTATTGAATGGCTGCAGCCTAACTCGCATTCGACAGGGCATGAACGAACATTCAACAACAATGGACAACCAATCCAATTTGGCAACCATATTTCAAAATAAAAAAACAAATCAGAAAACCATAATCGGAATCAATGCACCGGAAATTACATTGATATCGACAATACCTCGAGTGACGGAGGAGAGCGGCGAGACGAACAATACCCTAATCTGAATGACGATTGACATTGAAATGGTGATTAGGCCGTTGTGTGCGCCGAATACCGGCGCACACAACACCGAATACCGGCGCACACAACACCGAATACCGGCGAACACAGCACCGAATGTAGATTGGAGGTCGAGCACAACACCGACGAGACCAACAGCGCCGAATACCCGATGAAGAAGACGACACGGAAAACTGTAAAAGATTTAGGGGTTTTATTTGAGGAGTATTATTTTAGGGAATATTACATTAATCCGCAAAACCCTAATCGGAATCAATGAACCAGAAATTTCATTGCCGTCGACAATACCTCGAGTGACGGAGGGGAGCGGCGAGTCGAACAATACACTAATCGGAACGACGATCGACACTGAAATGTTGATTAGGAGGAAGAACACAACACCGGCGAACAAAAAACCGAATATGAAATCGATCTCCAACCACTTGGCCGGCGACTTCAATGGCTCCGAATTTTTGAATGCAGCAGTTGAAGAAGAAGATAGTCACAAGAAAATTAGGGATTTCGTTAGTTCTAACCATGAAAAAACCCTAAATTGAAGAATCGAAAAAAAAGAGTGTTCTTGATGAATACCTCGAGTGAAGACGTAGAAAGTCGAACACGGTTGCTTGTGTAGATGAATGGGGAAGAAAGGCGAACACAGAAAGCTCCTGCAACTATCGGCACCAAAGAAACGATTCAGTTGAAGAACACGGGATTGTGTTATGGAGGAATAAGCGGGATACGAAATAACCGTAGAATATTTAGTGGTTTTATTAAAGGAAAATTTTAAAATTGAGGGAAGTTATGGAGAGTAAGGTATCACACGCGCCTGTAACTTCCCTAAAATTGTTTAGCATTTATATATATTTTTTTTGTTAATTAAGAAACTGCTTAATCTCAGCCGTCCATTATATTGATCCAACGAATATAATTCGTTCTCATTGAACACTATAAGAGCTGTTTACATGGGAGCCAAACTCTATATATATATATATATATATATATACAAACCACAAGTGAAGATGAAATACGATCGAACCAATTGATCAAGAAAGAAACAATCAGGCATTCAGAGACTTAAATTCCAACGAAATAATCTATAACTTGGATTGGATGCAAGAGGACATTAGAATATAATATTAAATAATTGAAAGGAAAATTAATTTGATCTTCTCGTCTACAATCCTATGCAAGAAAAACTCTCGAGGAAGGTAGTTGTAGAGTTAAAGATAGATATATATATATATATATATATATATATATATATATATATATATATATATATATATATATATATATATATATATATATATATATATATATATATATATATATATATATATATATATATATATATGTGTGTGTTTTTTTTTTTTTTTAATATTAGAAATAAAAAATAAGTTTTATCCATGTGTATATATATATATATATATATATATGTGTGTGTGTGTTTTTTTTTTATTTTTTTATATTAGATATGAAAAATAAGTTTGATCCATGTACAAATCCGAAGGTGCCTTCAATCTTGGATACAGTATGGTGTACCCATTGCTCACGGAATCATTTTGCAAGCCCAAAATCAGAAATTTGCATTACTATTAACTCATGAAATTCCATCCATAAAATTGCAAACAATTTATCATCTTTTGAGGTCTTTAGGGTGGTTTGGATCACGGATCCTACATTATCTTATTGCTTTGGTAATGCTTCACTTCAATCTTTCAGTTATGCATATTCTACTTAAGATCACTAGTCTCTTTCATAGATAGTTTGTCTGTATTGGCGAAATACATAAAGGCGTTTACTTGTTTATGCAAAAAGTTGTAGAAAATTCATATTACAAGGAAGATATTTGGTGATGCTCGATCATATTTGACATATTTGAAGGCTAGAGTGCAGTGCCTCAAAATGCTTATCAACACGTGTGTCACCTCCTGGTAGCATGATTTCATGTTATGTGTTTTTTAAGTGCTTTTTTTCTTTGTTTTGCATGGTTTAGGCATTTACGTCATCTTAGCTAAAGCTTTAAGTGACAAAAAATGTTTAATCACGTTGTCTTGTGTATTTATAGGTGTTTTAGATCTCAAATGGAGCTTAAAAAGAAGACATTCTACATCTCAACCATCCCAAGGAACAACCATCACATCATCATCTACCTCATGGAGCTAAGGAAGAAAGGAAGGCAAGCTAGCCATTAGAGCAAAGGAAACCCCAAGTATGGAGCATCGAGTGAAGCCTAAATCGATCAAGGAGCAAGGCTAAACTCGAGGATAGAAGAATTGGAGGTGGATTTGTCACGTTGATCGCATTTACATCATAAATTGAGCAAAGAAGACAAGAAACCCAAACAAGGAAGACACTTCACTCGACCTAAGATGACTCGATTACAAGGAGGTTGAACATAGCCAGTGTGGAACATTGAGTGACCACTCACTCGATCAAAGAGCATAAGTTTACTCTAGCTAAGAAGCCAAAATGCACAAAGTATCAACGTCTCTCGAGTTTCTATCATCACTCGAGCTAAGAAGGCAAAAAACTCAAGAGAAGAAGATGAGACACTCGGGCAAGGAAGACGGATTTAAGTCGGTGGAACACTTGATGCTTTGCAAGAAACCACTCGACCAAGGAAGCCATGTCCCCTCGAGGTAGTAACTTTGAGTTCCAGCCACTTGCATAACTAACTTCCTAGCAACGTGATCCACTTGCTTTCCAAGAAGGGGACCACTACTTCTAGGCCTATATAAGAGGTTTTTTGCTGATTGTAAATGTACCATTCAAGTTACTGTAACACCCCAAATTCTTAGAACTCGGGGAGCTACTGGTTAGGACCTCACAATGGGTCCCGACCTTAGTTTGACAACAATTTTACTAGGATCTTACAACAAGGCACAAAAGTATTTAAAACCTTTGAAAACTTTAAACAATATATATACATGAAGAATATGTATCAGCGTTACAAAGCAAAGGTAATAAAACGACGCATATGAAGAATAGAAGACATCCCCGTCCCCAACTAAATGAGTACGTGGACCCGGCTGACCATTTCCTCCGGATCTCTCTACAACTGTCTTAACCTGTAAGGCATCTACAAGCGGTATAAAACCGGTAGCTAACATTCTATGCATAACTATAAAGGTAAAAGCACAAACACACACATACACAATCAACAAGTAACACTGAATCCTTTTATTATCTTTAATTAGGTGATAGGTTATTGCTAATGATACTTATATTGTGACACGAGGGATTCCCAAACCTCGCCCCTGTCCCTGTTTACCAACGTGGAATGGTACTAATGCATTTGACCGTCTACCTAACTGGGTTGGTCGCAGGGAACCTACTAGACTCTCGCAAGAGCTAGGCAGATGATGTCACGACCCGTTATCATACACTTGGGTCAATTACGTAAATAATAAAGTCGGTCTAATCCGGTTTCGTTATTTATCATAACTAACAAACACCACTCATACACATTACACTCATACAAGAAGCCAGCTAAGTAAGTCTGTGGACTTACCAGTCTCCAAGAGCAACCGATCAGCACACTCTCAAGTTCTCCTCGGGAAAACGCACAACGCCTGTTCAAGACAAGGCACACGAATCAAACAACGCTCTAGTCAACTAGAAGTCCTTAGACTTCTAGGCTCAACATCCTCACAAGAACATAAACGCATAAGATTGATTGACACTTAAAATCTAACACAACTCTTCTAAACTAAACTATACTTATACCCAACTTCGTAACATCCTAAATCCGGATTAACCCAACGGATCGTTCTCAACTTTTACCACATGATCCTATATATATCCATCAATAACATATCCAAAAATCACGACCAACAGAGGTCAATAACCCCTCCAAATCTATTTCATAAAACTGCATCACAAGCAGTTTTTCTCATACTTAGAATATATCAACATAACCTAAAAACTGCATGAGGAACCAACTTTGGATAATCATAACTCCTTAACTATAACTCGGAATATTTTCAAATTTCAGTATGTTATACTATATAGTACCAACTACAAAATATCCAAAAAACAGCACTAAAGGAGAAGTCTAACTTACCCAAATCTGGATCACAAAACTGTATCGACATGCAGTTTTCCACACTTAGGTAATTCAGCAAACACTTAATAAAACATCACACTGTCTTAACTTTGAAAAATCATAACTCCTAAACCACTCGCTGGATTTATCCCAAATTTTGATATGTTCTACTATAATATGTCAACTATATCATATCCAAAATTCAAGTCCAACAGAGATCAAAAGTCAATTCAAAACTATCTCATAAAACAGCATCACATGCTGTTTTTCCCAACACTCAGCATATTTATAAAAACTGTGGGAGGAGTCAACTTTGAAACACCATAACTCTCAAATTGTAACATGGATTCCTCTAAAATTGTAGTATGATTTACTATGCAATACCGTCTATGACATATCCGAAAACCAGCCAAAAAGAAGGAGTCTAGCTTACCCAAAATTGGACCCAAAGTTGACTGGTCGTCACTTCCGAAAACTCAGAAAACGCCTAAGCTCTTCAAGTCATTTTTCGAGGCTGTTTGGGGCTGTTCTAAGATTCCAACGAAATTATAATTAGCACATATATACAGAGGGTACGGAGGTGAAGGGAAGTAGGGTCCTTACCCGCCAATCGAAACCCGACAAACTCGCGTGTACGCAGAAGAAGGGCGAAGACGGTTTGTTGTCACTGGAGTGCTCGATCGGCTGGCTGTTTTGTTGCAGCACTCGCTGAGCAGGAAGGGAAGGTTAAACCTTAAACACAAGGAAGGAAGGTTGACAGCAGGGTAGTATCTTACCGGAGGCGCCGTCTGTAGCAGGCTGAGCGATTGATCGGCTTCTTTTGGTTTTCGATGAAGCGTGCAGTAGCTTGGGGTGCAGAGACGGGGCTTCAGCGTCAAGTGCAGAAGGGCGGTATGGAAGTGGTTGTGTGTGGTGTCTGCTGCCTGGCTATAGGTCGTCGGCTGTGCAACAGAAAAGTCCTCAGCAGGTCGTTTGCCTCAGGAAGGGAAAGAGGGAGATCGGTACTCACCTGATCGATGCAGACGGCTCAGCAGATCGCAAGAGCAGCAGCGGTGCCGGCAGCCTATTCAGCATGTTGAAGCAGTAGCGCCTCTCTTTGATCCCGGTGAAAGTGAGACGGTGAGCAGAGGCGAGAATGGGAGGCGGTAATGATGTCTAGACGTGAAGCAGTTGTGTAGTAGGAAGGAGAATGGTTTAGCGTTGAATTAGATTAGGGCAAAACAAGGATTAGGTTAATTATTTAGGGTTAAGGTAGATTATGGGCTGAGCTGAAAGTTGTATATACTGGGCTTAAGCCGGTGGGTCTGCTCATCTAAATAGCGATTAAATGAGTCGCTAAATTGTACGGAATTACTCTTCGGTTTTCAAACATACGAATTTATTATTCAGTTTACATATCTATCGTTTTATATGAGTTAAGTTACAATATTTATCACTTTATGTGAATTAAGGTCACATAAAATGATAGAATTTAGTTTTGTTTTATTTTGTTTAAAATTAAGAAAGGTTAGCGGATCGGAATCCGGTTCGCTCGGGTTTTAAACGGAAATTAAATTTTCCGGGTATTACATCAGTACCCTCTTAAAATAAGTTTCGTCCCGAAACTTAGAACAAGGTATTTAATAAAACGACTTCCAAAATTAAACTTGTATATCCTAGTCTCACTAAATTTTAATTTCATTTTCTAAACTCCTCTAACCCTATCAAAGCGTAACGACAAATCCGGTCGTTACAGTTACCATTTCACATATAATTATCTTAGTAGTAGTGTGGTTGTAGAAACAATATTTTGGAGCTTGAATTATCCGAATTAGGATCAAATCTAAGGAGAAGCATCAGTGTTCTTCATTCTTGTTTATTCCCAACTTGTTTTGGTCATAACTTCGGACTGGTAAGTCCAAATTTGTCCATTCTTTTCCTTCATTTCTCATTTATTTTCTACTTTGCAACCATGTCACTTGCTTCTATTGTTACCATGTTTAGATTTTGGATGATGAGTAGGGTTTGGGGTAAAAATCCCAAAATCATGCTTTGAAGGGAGACTACAGTATGTTAGTAGCATATAGGAGGAGTCAAATCTAATTGTCATTCACTCTCTATTGGACTTATTTTGAATGATGGATGCTAGACTATCACTAGTTTAGATTGTTCTCATACCAAATTGTATATTTTCAAGCATGAATGAATGATATGTAGATTAATCATTCAAATTGAGATTGATAAGTAATATGAGAATGATTGTGCAATGTTAAGATGTTTATCATACTAGAGTAGAATGGTTATGGCCGAAAGGATTAGCAACCTACTTGTGATATTATTGTTCAAATTACGATTATGTTAGATGTTATAAGCAAATAGAATACACCATGCGAGGTTTATATTGTCTTATATGATCATAGGTTTTTCCAAACTTAATCAACTAGTGTGCAATTGCAAACACTATGATGTGTACTAGGTGTCACAAAGTCAAATGTTTTGACAAAGCTCACCTAATATACATGCTACCGTTATACTTGCTACCTTCATATTTCCCTTCACTGATTGACCATAACTTACTTAAGCATGCTACTAGCTATTGTTTGGGAGTAATATCTCAAACCTAATATTTTCTCATACTTGATACTTGATGTTACTTGCCTAGTTGTTACCCTAAACCCAAAGCATTGATCCTTTGATCACCCTTTTTGTTTTCTTTTACACACTTGAACCTTGCTAATAGTCCCTGTAACACTTCAAACTATATATAGTCCCCTTGGGATCTTGACTTTTATTCTATATCATATACTCACTTTGAAAAGGTCATGCACTTACGGTAATATGTGATTTTAGTAGCGTATCACACTCTACATCACCTCCCATGATGAGTAAGAAGCTTTGATCTTTGGGCTTCAAGTGTTGCACCAACTTTTTGCTACTTGTGTTGCTCTTGAATCTGATTCTCTTTCAGTAGTCATGGCTATCACTGCTCAATCGGATTCTCTCCTTCGGACTTATGATGGGGGTAATTATTAATGACATACGTATGTTGTCTGCTACTTTCCTTTTCTTGTAATTGTGTTCATCTCTGACGGCCTAGAAATGTTGTTTCCCGCTGCATGGCCAGGCAACTTCCAGTTTGGCAAGTTATGTATGCTCTAGTAGTGGGTTGATCCATTTGGGAATCTCGACACCCGACTCCAGTTTTATTGATGATCTTGAAATTCGTGCTCTCATCTGCAATTATGCTTTAGGTTGAACTACCTCTAAAAGGTACCACCTAACCTTTGTCCGTTATCAAACAAATAAAAATATGGCCCATAACTATACATGTGTATGGAAAGAAAAAACCTAGAAAAGAGTTTGGGAGTTTATAAAATTGCTCCTTGATTTTGCTACATTCTCATAATTATAATTGGTGTGTTATTTACACGACGTTCGATTTACTTGTAACCAACGAAAGATGCAAGGCATTTCCGTCAAGATTAGAGCCATCGGATGGTGTCGGCACTTTATTTTTCAAATTATTTTAATTTTTTTTAAGTTATTTTTTCAGGAAAAAGGGTGCCGGCGTCAACCCGCTCTTCTTCATTGGACGCTGATGAGAATATGTTATTATAGTCTATTGACAATTGAAACGAACTTCATATCAATTCATGTCACTAATTAGGGCATGTTTGGTAACAAGAGTTGTTTCGTTACTTTAAACTTTTTTTTGTAGTTCATGCCTTTTCTGTTGTTTATGGTGTAGATTTGTATAGTAGATTTATCAAACGGACAAAAATATATAAAGAATTAACGTTGTGAAAGAGGGGCAAAATTTTAAAGATTTTTAATAATATACCTAAAAATTTCATAAAAACTATCCAAAAATGTTTTTCCCATTCCCATCAAAAAGTTTCTCAAAAAGCTATATAAAAGCTCCTAAGAAACCTTCTCCAAACACTCGAATAGGGCCCAAGTAAAATGCATAACCAGATTATCAAAATGACCTAAAAAGCACAACATCAACTGCACATTCTTTCACTTCTACAATTCCATAATCAACTCTATTATACAAAAGCAATGACATTCCAAAAAAAAATCAGAATCTTATCAATCTTAAACAATGATTTGAGCGTTGGTGTAAACCGCCGGTACATCAACTGCACATTCTTTCACTTCTACAATTCCATAATCAACTCTATTATACAAAAGCTATGACATTCCAAAAAAAAATCAGAATCTTATCAATCTTAAACAATGATTTGAGCGTTGGTGTAAACCGCTGGTACATCAACTGCACATTCTTTCACTTCTACAATTCCATAATCAACTCTATTATACAAAAGCAATGACATTCCAAAAAAAAATCAGAATCTTATCAATCTTAAACAATGATTTGAGCGTTGGTGTAAACCGCCGGTGACCGTTGAACGCCATCAAAAAATCACAATCTTATGAATCTTAAAAAATGATTTGAGCGTTGGTGTAAACCGCCGGTGACCGTTGAACGCCATCGTTGTTGCAAGTTTTTTTTTTCATTTGTAAAATGAAGACCGTGTATATAGTTTTTCGTCATAATTTAAATGGTTAACAAAATGACAAATAGACTAGCTTTTGTGACAAATGTAGTTCTATACTAGTCTAATACCCACACCTTGTGCGGGAAAAAAAATTAATTATTAATTGAAAATTTATTATTTAAACAAATTTCAATTTTTTTTTTAAAAAAAAGCTAAATGTTAAGAAGAATATATTAATATCAATTTGATTAGATCATGAAACAAAAAATTAATTATTAAATATATAATAATGTCCAAAGTGTTAAATAAATAAATTACGTAGCTAATTTATAATTTATTTTTTTAATATTATTACCTATAACTAAAAAGTTAAAGTTTTTGTTAATAAAATTATTTTTTAAAATTGATTATTTTTAAAATAAATTAATTTAATAAAACGATTATTAAAATATTTATCAACGATAATACAAATTTTTTAAATAAAATATTGTTATATCTCATATTGTAACCAATAAGATTTAAATGTTAGTTCGGATTTATTTTGTAAAATTTAGAATCCAAACAAAATCCATTGAAATCTCTAAATTCGGTTAGGTGATATGGTATTTTTCTTTTAATTATTTTTATAACCGTAAGATATTGAAAATGATGACAATGAATTATTTTTATTAAATTGGCATAATGAGATGGAAAATATTTTAATTTTGACTTAAAATATTTATTGAATAATGACATATTAGTAATTAAAATGTGGCAAAATTGTAAATGTTTGACAAAAAGTCCTAGGTGGCATGGTTAAGGTGATGAAATGGGGACGAAAAGGGTTCTATTTTAATAGTATACTAGTGTATTACCCGCACTTTGTGCGGGTTCAGTTTTAATAAATATTTAATACTTAAAATAATAAATATTTAATACTTAGAAATTTATATGTATATTTTTGTAAAATAAAAATCCGAAAAATAAAATTATAATTAATATTATGATTTTTAACCATATATCTTTAGGTTATGTTACTATTATACGATGATAATTTAAGTTTAATAATAGATATTAAAATAGGTTATATAAATAATCATGTAATAAAAAAAATTTTATCATGTAAAACGCATTATTTTATTAAAAAATAAATATTTTAAATAAAAATATTTTTTTCTTTTTAAACAAAAATCTAAAAAGTTTTGATTCATATTAATCTACAAAGCCTATCTTATTACGTATTTTTAAATTCAAAAGTTTAACAAACCTAATCATTTCACCTAAAGATATATGGTTAAAATATTTGAGAATATTTGAGAATAGGGAATCAAAAATTTTTAGATTTTTGTTTAAAAAGAAAAAAATATTTTTATTTAAAATATTTATTTTTTTAATAAAACAATGCGTTTTACATGATAAAATTTTTTTTATTACATGATTATTTATATAACCTATTTTAATATCTATTATTAAACTTAAATTATCATCGTATAATAGTAACATAACCTAAAGATATATGATTATTTATATAACCTATTTTAATATTTTTGTTAAGATATTGTTGTTAGTAAAAAAATCGTAAAAGTTTAAAAACTATTTTTATCAAAATATTTATTTAAATATTTTTAAAAATTTTAGAAATCAATTTCTAATTTATATTAACATTTAGAAATCACTCTTAAAATAATTTTTATCCTTCAAGAAATCTGACGTTGACAAGTGGCAATAGAGGTTTCTGCTTTAATAGATATATAGATAAGACTAGATGTAATGTTCTAAAATAATGGTTGAAACCCTTATAAAAAAATGTTCTAAAATTTACTAGGTTTCGGACTTTATATGAATCTGAAACCTTTTAATCGAAAAGATATTCCTAAAATGATCCGAGAGTATTATAATTTTCATATTAACACAAACTATTTGTGATTTGTGATGGATTCCTCTTGTTCAGATCTGGGTTTTTGGTTCTGACATTTGTGGAGAAATATTGTATAAAACTCTAAGCTGTAAGGTGATAATGACATTAAAAAGACAGTAGAGCTCAAAGATATATTTGAAACCTTACAACAAAGAAAGCACAGTAACGTATGAATACATGAGTCTTCTGCACACCAGTTTGCCGTAAAGTCTATAATACACCAATCTTCCTTATATGTACAGGAAAATGACTCCATTTCCTGCATCTTCAATACGAAACGTTCAAACTCTCGAGTCGATGACCGAGTTTGATGATTAATGGGTAGTAGGAATGCAATTAGGGCTCTTAACAACCACCACTGGACATTTTACGTTCTTTGTGCAGTAGTTGCTGATGCTTCCTAAAAAGGCCCTCTTGAAAAAGCCGTAGTTATGGCTGCCCATCACCAGTACATCAGCTTCTAATTTTTCAACGCATCTGCATATCACATCCTTTGCATCTCCGCATCCTACTTTCTTTTCAACCTTTACCTGCAATTCAACATCCCCTTTTTTATATTTCCCAGCAATTCATTTCATAATATAATTTTATTTCTATGATTCTAATTACTGCAAGCTTACGTGATTGTAATTGAATTTTCTGCAGATCCCATCAGCTTTGGCCATAACTGAATCAACAAGCTTCTTTGAATATTCTTCCATGGTTGCTACCACATCACTCCCAAACAAGTACCCTGGGAGACCCAAATTTATTTATAACAAATCATAGGATATATAGATTAGTGAGTGGAAAATTAGAGAATAGCAAGTTACCAGTGAGATCAAGAGCAGAATAAACCGGGGGAGGGGGCTTCACATATAGAAGAACGAGAGTAGTAGATTCAGGTTCAGATTCGGAATCTAAAGAGTCATCGGAATCTGAGGAGTGGGGAGAAGTAGAGGATACGAGGAGATTCGAGAGACACCATGAAAGTGCATACATGCTCTCATCACTCTCATCGACTGCTACCACTACCTTCCTATCCCTCTTCCCCATCAGTTGTTCCATTGGTATGCAGTGTAAATGAATGGATCTTCAAAAGTGTGTTATGATAATGAACAAGCTAGGGCCCTTTTTATATGCCACATGGATAGAATCAGGATTGAGCTTCATGGCAGGTGGAAGGAAAAGAGTGGCTCACCTCCAACCCTACCAAAAAATAATTCACAAAATATCTAATATATTCCATTTCCATCCTAAAAGATATAATTAATTACAGCTTTCCCGTGAAAGCTCCATGTTTAAGCAGATATTTATTAAGATTGATTTGGGACCTAAATTATTGATTAGTACAAGGGCCTTGAGGTCATTCCATGTACTGCAAATTCTTCTTTTGTAGAGAGAAGAACTTTAATATTCATAAATTCATGGCAACAACTCATCATTAATGGTAGTGGGGATTTGTTTGTTAGTCTGTATACAAAAGGGAGTTATTTTAGGCATCATCCATATGTCCTCTTACAAGTTTCAGTCCCACACAAAAACCTACTTTGGATGTAAACTTCCCACTTGGAACTTGGAAGGGGATAATGAATATGCATCACAAATGTGCTTTTCATTTCTCCTCTTATCCAAATTTTACTAATCAATGCTCACCATTTTTTATAACAAATATATAAGTTAAAATCCTATTAAGTCAAATATTATGCATTATCATTGAATATGTATTTAAATTTCACCCATTTTGTTTCTTAACATATTGTGGTTTTACTCATTTATTAATTTATGTTAAGTGATATAATTTTTTTTTTAAAACAAAACACTTTCTTTTTTTATAAACAAACAAAAAAACTACATTTGGCAAAAATTAAAAATGAGGTGTTTGTATAAATAAAGTTTTAATAATTATTTATTAAATTAAATATAAACATAACCTTTTTAAATAAATAATGGCAGCAATATCCATTTCAAATTGGTTGATTAGGAATATTTTTTGGTAAAATAAATTAACACTAGTGTATTACTCGTGCCCTGCACGGGATATGATTTTATATCTATTATAGATATATAAATATAAAATTATTTTATTAGAGTTTAATATAATTTATGCACTATAAATTTAACAAAAAAATTTAGTAATTCTTTTTGGATTTAAGATTGAAATTACTGAATTTAAAGATTTAAGATTTATGATAAGATAAGATTTATGATTTATGATAAGTTAAGATTTAAGATTTAAGAAACTTAATTAAAAAATTTAGGAGCTGTTATTAATTGCTAAAAGGACACATGGCGAAGTAAGTTATTTCATGTGTCAATCTAAAAATAACTTAAGGGTTGCGTGTCAAAGTTCAAAATTAATGTCAACAAATTATTTTATAATTACTTATTTAATTAATTTTAATGTATTTATGATAAGATAAGATTTAATATTTCACTAGAAAATGATTATACATGGTTTAATTTTCATAACCTATCATCCATTATAAATATAAAAGTCGAAGTAAGTTATTTCATGTGTCAATCTAAAAATAACTTAAGGGTGGCGTGTCAAAGTTCAAAATTAATGTCAACAAATTATTTTGTAATTACTTATTTAAATAATTTTAATGTATTTATGATAAGATAAGATTTAATATTTCACTAGAAAATGATTATATGTTGTTTAATTTCATAACCTATCATCCATTATAAATATAAAAGTCGAAGTAAGTTATTTCATGTGTCAATCTAAAAATAACTTAAGGGTGGCGTGTCAAAGTTCAAAATTAATGTCAACAAATTATTTTGTAATTACTTATTTAAATAATTTTAATGTATTTATTTTACAGAATTGAGAGAAGGTAAAATAAGATTTGCATATCTAATGTTGAAATTTTAACTAATGGATTAAATATACATAACATGATTTCATGGTTTTTAAAATAAATATATTTAAATTACACATTTACAAATATATTTGATGATAATGGTAAAAAGGTATATTTATTTTATAGTCGGCGTGTAAAGACAAATTGCACAAGGTGTGGATATTAAATACATTTTCTTTTTTAATTTTTATTGTTTTTTGGAGGTTTAATTTGATAAAAGAGACTAGTTACCAAATTTTATAGAAAATGTCAATTTCCTAGTCTTTGAAATTTAAAAAGTTATCAAATGTTAAATAAAATTCAGTTAAAACTAACGGGTATAGATCATTTTTTAACAATGAATGTTGCCACATCATGTTATGTATCCGGCAAGGGTTAAAACACAACGGGTGAACTTGCTCTAAGTATTACGTATGGTTAACTGTGTTACTAATGAGCAACATGGTAATCTCCCTACGAAGATAGGGGGTCATATACATGTATAATTTTAAATTGAGCTACAAATATTGAAGCATCTAGAACCTTGTCGCTCAATGAACTCTTAGCATTTTGCTATTTATAAAGTGTTGTATAGACACAAGTAGAAACCAAACACTTCGAAACAATCGATCTATGATCTATTAACTAATATGTGATTTAATATTTCAAATATAGGAATGTTGCTCTTAGTAGAATTTGGATTTCAAAATAGCATACCTATAACATTGATCTGACATGGTACCAACTTCAACAAGAACAACATACCCAATTATATTCATGAAGATCAACCTTGTCAAGGCCTATGACACAATCTCTTATAAGTTCCTACGGTTTTCTATATTGAAGTTGTAGTTCTCGACTAAGTTCATTGACTGGGTGATAGAGTGTGTCACTACGGTGTCTTACTCGATCCGGGTCAACAAGACTTCACATGGGTTCTTCCCGTATCGTCGGAGATTGAGGTAAGGATGCCCACTATCACCGTTCTTATTTGTGATTTGCATGGAGTTCCTTTCGAGGATGATTCGGGTGGAGACTTCTAGGCCAGGATTTCGATTCCATAAGCATTGTGATGAGTTTAGTATTTCACATCCGATGTTCGCCGATGATGTGGTGTTGTTTTGTTAGGGTCATATAACATATACTAATACTTTTTTGGAGTGTTTATGTAGGTTTGAGAGGATTTCGGGCTTAGATGTTAGCCTACCCAAGTCTTCTATCTTCTTAGCATCTATGTCAAAAAGGAGGCTTCTAAGCTGACCTAGTTCTCGGGATTTTCGGATGGAGTGTTTTCCTTGAAATACCTGGGGGTTCCCATTGCATCTACCATTCTTCGACCCGGGGATTACTTTTCTCTCATTAGCAAGATTGGGAGACACTTTTCCTCGTGGAACAAGAGACAATTATCACTTCTTCAGTCTCAATTTTGGTGCTTGATAGACTTACCAGCCTTTGCAGATAGTTTTGGAGTTGGTCACGGGTTGCATGGTCTAGAGTCTACTTTCCGAAGATGGAGGGAGTTTTAGGGATCTTGGACCTCAAGTCTTGACATGTAGCATTTATGTGCAAGTACTACTGGCACATTTATGCTTTGCGTGATAGTATTTGGGTCATATGAATTCACCACAAGTACCTACACACCGTTGAGTTGGAGTAGTGGATGGTCACTCGTCGGGACTCACCAATGGTGAAGACAGTCCTTAATGCCAAAGATGAGATGGATGCCTTTACTAACCAAACGACATCGTTGACGGATATACTTGATTCATGCTGCCAAGGAGGAGATTTTGAGTGGCCGAGGCTTATGAGATGCTTAGAACACAGTGTGAGGAGTTAGACTAGTTTAGAGTAGTTTGGAATCCGGACAATACACCTAAGCACTACTTTATCCTATATATGACGATTCCTACCAAAAAACATCCTATATATAACGATCATTGGCTGGTTATCTACCAGAGATAGGTTACACTTCCTTGGTACTGATCCTACTTGTAGTTGGTGCACGAGTGAAAGTGAGTCTCATGACCACTTGATCTTTGGATGCACATATGCACGTGAGGTTTGGAGGCATGTTGGTGTGGACTTCGGGATTCCCAGAGATATCATCACTAGATAAGATGTATTGGATTAGCCGACTCATATTGTACATGGTAGGAGCTGGACGAGCATACCCAAGATATATTACTTTACTGTTATGGTCTACTACCTTTGGTATTCCAAGAATATCTTGGTGTTTGACCTGGACAGAATTCCAATAGCTATCCTCGTAAGATTTATTAGGACTCATGTTGTAACACCTCGAATTCATGGAAATCGGGGAGCTACTGGCTAGGACCTCACAATGGGTCCCGACCTTGGTTTAACAACAACTTTACTAGGATCTTACAACAAGGCACAAATGTATTTAAATTCTTTGAATATAACAAATAGTATTTGTATATTTGTATGAATGAACAACACATGACAGTCTTACAATATATATATATATATATATATATATATATATATATATATATATATATATATATATATATATATAATATGTATGCCGAATGGAAGACTCCCCCGTCCCCATCTAATGAGTACGTGGACCCGGCTGACCATCTTTTCCGGATCTCTCTACAACGGTCTATCGCTACAAAATCTACAAAACGGAATAACCGTTAGCTAATAATCTAAATATAAATAGAATAAAGATAGCACAAACACATCCAAGGTAACATAAGCACTCATCATGGTGGCACACAATTCGGTTATTATCTGATAGCTTAGGTGATTCACTTTATTCCATTTTAAAGTTGTGGCACGAGAAATCTAAGATTTCTCGCCTCCGTTCCTTATCCAACTGGTGCGGGTCTAGCACACCTCCGCCTGTAGCATCAACACAAACCAAGTATGGACTAGTCCCTAAAGAAACCCCAGCGCTTTGGGGCTAATTGAGCAGAATGCCACCGCCCGCTACTCTTAGGCCAAATATGTAGGTCGTTCGATAATTAATAATAAGTACAGTTATAAACACATCATTCAAACACCATCATTATACACACTCATATCCAGAAGCTAGCTAAGTAAGCCCAAAGGACTTATCTGAATCAACCTCGAGTCTCAAATCTCAACCCGGTTAGCAACCGTAGATTACTCAATTGCCTGTCACAAGAGGCAAGTGGATAAAACCATTTCCCATACACTTAGAAGTTAGATGTAAGATTCTAACATAAGAGAAATTACTAAAATACCCTCCTAGAGTAGAATGACCATTTTACCCTTGGTTCCGAAACTTCCAAAAGTCCCCTAAAATATGTCTATCCTCTTCTTTGGGACATAATTCATATTCTAACTTTGAAGAATGAGTTTAGGTAGAAACTAGAAGAAACACACATTCTCCTCACTACTCAAAAAAGTCACTAGGACTGAACTTTAGCCTATGATGCGAGCCCCGAATAAAAATATAAAAATTATAACCAAAATCTCTAAGTCTTATATGCTATGCACTCTATCCATAAGAGTAAGAATTTCCCAAAAATACCTAATAACCACTTCTGCACAAATTCCCAAAGTCGGTTCTAAAACTCGAAATTCAGACTTAGCAAAAAACTGAGTATTTCTTAACTGCTCAACCAGTCAACTTTGGATCTTCATAAATCTACATCTAACCGTTGGATCAACCTCCATTTTTGATACATCACCCTATGCATGGCACTCTAAAACATACTAAAAACTGAACGGTGGATTATATTACTAAGGTATTTAAACTTAAGTTCAAACATGACTGCACAAGACCAAATATTTCCAACACTTGGAAATTTTCAGCAACATCCAAAAAACTGCTTACAGCCTCGACTTCGAAAAAATCATAACTCCTAAAACTATTCATGAAATCCTCTCAAATTTTGATATATAATACTATGTAATCCTAACTACGACATATCCGAAATCCAAGTGTAACAAAGATCAAAAACCTATTCAAAACTATCTCACAAAACTGCATCACACGCAGAATTTCTCAACACTCAGCACACTTATAAAACTGCATGAGGAGCCAAATTTGGGACACCATAACTCTCAAACTGTAACTCCGATTATTCTCAAATTTTAGTATGATATACTATGCAATACCGACTAAGACATATCCGAACATTAGCCAAAAAGAAAGAGTTTAGCTTACCCAAAATCGGACCCAAAGTTGGTTGTTCATCACTTCCGAAAACTCAAGAAACATAACAAGTTATCTTCCATGGCTGCTATGGATGGTTTAAGCTACAAATACGGCTCTCATCAGCACATAAATTGAGAGGGTACGGAAGTAAAGAGAGGTGACGTGTTTACCGGACAAGCGAGACTCGATAGGCTTGCGAGTACAAGGAAGAAGACGGGAGGGTGCTCTTGGCATCGGGACACACCTGTTGTGTACTGAAAGCGCTCCTACGGCCACCCCTTGGCGCACCTGTGGAGGACTGGAGGCCCGCCCAGCGGTTCGAAGATCTACAGCTGCTAGAACGACGCCGAGAGCGGTCTTTTGGCTCGCTGTGTGGCTGGATGTGCCGAAGGACAACGAAGGAGCCTCGAGTCCTTGCTGGTGTGACGGTAGGTTGGTGTAACAAAGACGGAGGAGACGGCGATGGTATTGACCTGCATGTGCAAGGGAGACGAGATGCGGAACGGTGCTGAGTGTTGACGACGAGGATAGGGTTGTGGTACTGGAGTCGGCTAGGGCAAATGCAAGGTAGGAGGGCAGAAGGCTTCTGCGTGTAAGAGGAGAGGTGAAGTCAGGTTACATAGGAGGCGGCAAACAACAATCTCATGCAATAGGCGTGGCCTTGTTGCGATTAGGGCAAGCTGTTGTTGAAGATAGAAGGGAGTCTCTTCTAATGGGCCCGCCAGCTTGATGGTCCCGTCAAGCTCAAAGAAGAAGGATTTAATACCTATTGGGCCCGTCCGGTTAGATTTAAATCGGAAAAGATCCGGTAAGCTAGATCCGTATCCATATATGGATAAATCAAACTTACAAAAATAAATAAAAGAAGCAACTCAGAGTGAAAAGAAAAAGGATAAGGTGACGGAAAAAGTTTCAAACCGGTCGACATCCAGTTTGTCTCGGAAATAACCGAAAGTAAAATATCCAGTTATTACATCATTTCCCCCTTAAAAATAAGTTTTGTCCCGAAACTTAAGGGATGGTAAACATAGAGTCGGAGTCTATACCACAAAAATAAAGCGGCGGAAAAAGTCACAATCGGTCGAGTTCTAATTTATTTCTGAAATAGCCGGAAGTAAAATTTTTGGGTATTACATTTATTCCCTTTAAATATAAGTTTCGTCCCTAAACTTAGAAAATGATGATCAACAGGTCAGCCTTCAAGGCATCAGTCTAGTGTATCTAATCACTACCCAAAATTCTCGTTGTTTCCACATCTAAGTACCTCGCACATAAAAGGTCACCAATAAAACACACATCACTGATTAAGTACTCAAGCATGAAATAAAAAAGCAGTCAAACAATATCGCACAGATACCAGGCCATACCCTAACTCGTCGCTCCCGAGGTTACCACTATATCTACATAGGTCTCTGAAAGGTTACGTCTTATACTATCCACAGTATCTCAGGTAGCTTCGTCGGCTTTTCTTAAAACCACTGACTCCGAAATCTTTTTACATACTTGCATCACAAGCGCCTTCTATTATGCTCTAGAATAGCTACCGATATCTCACCGGTATCATCCGGCTCAACTGTCCGATCTTCAAATCTGATGACCTAACTTGTATCTGATAGGTATCTCTCCAACTAAATCCGTGTAAAACTGGGGTTACACTTTCCAATAAGGTGAGGAATACTACTCCATTAATCACTTCTAAACCGCTTTAAAATCTCACATCGTTGTCATACACAACTCACATCCAACTCCTTTGATGACCTTCCTGAGGAGAATTTATTCCTCTCCCTTCCCTTCTGGTGCTCTAAAAAGGTTCCGAGTATCCGATCTAGGATATCACCCTTATACATAGTTAATTATTTCCTTACTCCTTCAAGGAAACTCACTCTAGAGTATTCCGTTAGGTAATGAATTCCGAAACTACTTGTCTGACAACATGTGACGAAGTCTTCATACTTCACTGAGCTCTATAACAGGGTACCACTCCCTCTCTATAACCTCTATATGCACATACTTTCCTTGTCTACCCTGTTGGGTGATACAGTTCCCGTACAATATTCCCAGTCACTCCGCGTAGCCGATCTCACGTTCCTTCCAAACGAGATGCATTTCACCAACTATCATCATCTTAAACTCGAACGTCATTTTTCTGTACCATTGAGCTTCCTGATTTGTGGGTTATGGCCCACCACGCTTCCGTTGCACTACCCTACTAGTTCTTTTGTCACCTATTAATCATAAAGACATTTTCTGTGAGTCCAAAGTGATTGATACCAAAACTCTTTCTCCCAGTTACACCATAAGTCCTATCCGGATGAAGTACCAAGTATCTTCCTTACTTGCCTTACGGAAATAAGATAACAGTTGAGACAAGCTCTTCTGTTTACATTCTGAATTCTTCTAACACGGACCCAAACTCTCTGACTCGACCAGAGTTTGATCTTAACTAGCCAGTAAGAAATCTATAACATGATTCTCTTTATATCTTTAGTTCATCCAAGAAGGTTGTCGTTGCCTACTTTAGGAAATCCTTCAAGGCGTCGATAAAGCTACTTCATAAATCCATAGTTGCAAATATCTCTTCTTAATGGCACAAAACTCATCAATACCAAACAACACTTGCACGTCCTCCGTTGAAGTTGGTTAGTCTATAGTTGACTTATCTCAATATCCCGTACTCACTCCTCTCATACCTCTACTGGCATAAAATTCTTGGTAAGCATCAACTACTCGGTTAATCCTTTTACCCTTCGTTAGTTCGTTCTATCTTCCACTCTTCCGTTTTCCTTAGGGCCAACTCTCTTTCTCGAGTCCTACTATGTCATTAACCTGACATTAATAGTCGTTCCCAGTCCTACACGATAGATTGTAAGCGTATTTGTAGTTCCGATGACTTTAATTACCTCCCACTTGTAGTCCCTTTACATGGACCGTCTGTGTTGATGACCTATGTTCCGTTATAATTGGGGTTACCCTGGACTCTCGAGTCCACCAAGGTCATTCTCCCATGTTCCTTCATTAGCGTTGTTTTAATATAGCTCTCCTGAACTCTGTTGACTTTGCTACCAGGCTTCTATCCTTTTAGTATTGGCGTCGTGATTTCTTTCAGAATTCTTATATCTTCGAAGAAGCCAAAACGTCTCCATGCTTGTGAAGTCTACCTTTCACCCTTACACTAAATTGTAAGTCTCCATTCCATGTTAATTGTGATCTGTCAAATTTTCCTTAACTAGTAGGTAGACAGTTGCTCACAATAATTCTCTTTATACCCTTAATGATTAAGGAGTCAAATCCGACCGTCAAAATCTTCTTCTTAAATTTAATTAGAGTTACTAACTTGAACTTATTCAATTTACTAACACTCATTTTGATTTAATTTCACTATTGTCGCAGTTGATCTCTTGAAGGATTTCTCCAGGTGTTGATAAAAGTCTTTTATAAATATGTGGTTATTCTTCTTATCACGCAGTCAACTAGTCACCCATACGTGTAAATTCTCAGTTGTTACTAGCTAGTATAAAGTTGGTCTTCTACAAGATCATATCCTTACTTTTCTTCTATTTCCTTCGATGTGGATATACTGAGTAGAAAGTTATCCACTAGGTTATTCATTATACACCTTTATCTTCTTCTACAATCAACACTTTTCTTCCTCTTTGTAAGATCACTTTATCCGAGTCTAGTTGCATTACCCATATGTCATCTGTGACTTATCAAATCTTCTTCGATATCTTGTAGACGCATTTTTCTAGAATCCTTTAACCTAAATTTTACATCCACTTGCGGTTTCTCTTGTATGGATCCTTGGTGTCGGTAACTTAAGTCCCATCTTGAGTGATAGATCGTGGTGGACACTTGAGTCTACCCAGGTCATTCTCACACACTCTTTTCCTTTCTCTAGCATTGTATTGTAACATTTTCTTCATGGAAATCCCTTGTCTCAGTTACAGACTTTCATTCCCATTAATACTTGTGTCGTGATTTCTTTCAAAGTTTTTGTATCCTTGAAGAAGTCCACCATTCTCAATGGTTATGGATTTTACATTTCGTCTTTAAATTCAATGTAAATGTCTGTCTTTGTGCTCCTTTAGGCCTTCCTATCTGTATCATATTCTATCTTCTCTAGATTCTCGTGCCCATCCTTGCCTATGGCGGTATCCACCTTGGTTGTATTGTCATTTCACCGGTAAAGTGTGGTTGTATACTACCCTGCTTGATTTGTATTCTCATAATGTCACCTTCGATTTACGCTCTTATCTATACTTACCAACATCTTGGAATTTCATCTGTCATCTTCATACTGCTAAGTCTTTGGGATGTCTTTCTATCACCTCTATTTATTTTTTTTTTGAAAATGGAAAGCGGTTCGAAACCATTAGACGGCGGGCCGTCTAGTGGGTCGAAAGGCCGAAAAAGATCGGCAGACGGACTCACCGTCATGAAGGGTCATAGACAAGGAGAAAAGAAAAACACAAAAATACATAAAAAAAAACCGAAAGCAAAAAAACGTCTTCGAGGGAAAGCAGGATGATCCAACCAGCAGGAGGCAACGAGCATAAACGTTCATCTTCGAAGGAAGTACACAGGTAGGAAGCTTGGGGAACAACTGTGGACACCTCAGATTTGGACTGCAATAGAGCCGCCAGAAGTCGATCACAAATCCACGCCCCCTTCTCGACAAACGCTCGAAACCGCCATCAAGAGACCGCATCAAACTAAGAAGACGAAATTGCAGAACACGGATATTTTGATTTATGAAGGTGTAGATCTTAATGGATAAAAGAATAATGATTTGTAGGGAAAAAATTAGTCACAAAAGGTTGATTTACGAGTTGGTTTTACAACATAGGAGTGCTTTTGTAATGATAGAACCGATTATGATCGATTTTTTTTTAAACATTTATTGCCTCAGAAGAGAAAGAAGTGAGACAAAACTCAATCAACTATAATTTTTATTTTTATTTTTGATGTTTTTTGGGCCGTTCGGCCGGAATCGAACCCAAAAAATCGCATTTTCATGAAAAATGAGATTGCAGTTCCTCCGAAAAAACCCGGAAAAGAACAATTTCAATTGGGTCAACAATGTATTTTGGTATGAGTTAGGGTGTAAATCCCAGCATAAATCACAATAATTGGTTCGATAGAAATGGGTTGTAACCCAAAGAACATGGGTTGAAGCCCCAAGTGATTGTTGTCATATATAAACTATACATAGATCTTACAAATTGTGAAATCAAATGGCCACAAATCCTCTTGAGGATACATCCTTTAAAGAGAAATTAGATAAGTCTCACGACCATCCACTTCACCAAGGTAAACCGTATCAAAAGGGAGTTACACTTAGGGTAATCAAAGACGTAAGTCACCGAAAACATATCAGCATTACTACATCTGAAAAGGCAGGGTATTGGCTCCAGTTGGTAAGTGCCTTGTTGGGCCACAAGGCAAGGAGATTGAATTTCATCATAAACAGATGATGAAAAGAGTGCCTCGATTCGAACAAATGATGATTTAGAAACAACAAGTGCCACCATAAATTGAAAATGGGTTAATCGATTGGGTAATTTGCTTGTTAAAGCGAAGATAATCGGTTTGTGAGATCCATAAATGGTTTTCATCCATTTTGTGGCCCTGAGTACAGGGTTAAAATAAGCCAACAACCAACCTTTCATCAAAGCACATGAAACAGTCAAAAACACTACAGGTAAGGCCAATAATCCATACAGGCACAATCGTAAAAGCTGATTTATAGCTAGTCCTTGTAAGGAGTTCAACATTGGAATAAGCCATATCATAGTACACATAAGCAACAGGAGGAATCAACCCTCCAGATGCAATATTGTAAGGTTTACTGAGATATGAGTTTTGGAAAGGAGATGAAGGCAAACAAAACCTTTCCAGGGACAACCGACTGTCGAGACTCAATGAGTAGTCTTTAATCCGTTGAAAAAAGCCGAAAAACAGATACAAGTTCCTTCACCATCGGAGAGTCCACTCTTGTTTGAGAAGGAGACACAACCAAACGAGCCTTCATTGTTAGCAACTTTCAAAGGAAGCATTCAGTCTGGTGAATAGACGACATTGGTCCGAAAAGGTGGCATACTTCATGAAGCAAGAGCCGCCATGGATGCATCGTTGGAGATCTTCCTCACCGATTAGTTGATTTGATATTATTTCTCATCTAATTGTGTTTTTCCTCTCGTAGTCTTTACGTTTTGTCCACTTGTTCTTCGGAAGATTGTAGGAATTGTCTAGGTGTTGTTCCCTCTTGATCGGGATATCGATTTAAGTGGTCAATAGTGATCATATTCCGCCCTGCTTCTGACAACGGCCTTTCCCTTCTAGTCCGTTGGTAAGCTTAGATTCCATGTCTCTTGTCTGGATCGCAACTATATCTTGCTTTCACTTTCTTGCAAGAAAGAACCTCTAGGTTGCCGTTCTCAAATTACATAAGTGTCGGTCATCCAACGCTTCTCCGGAACTACTCCAACACTTGTACATACTTTGTTCATTTAGTATAAATGGGTTTTAACGGGCCCGGTTACGCTGTTTCACTTTTTCTATATATTTACCTTTACCTAAAAAAAAGAGGGGTGACGATCACTAAAGCTATGATGGAAGAACCGGTTAGAAGAACATTGACTGCAACATCCCCAACACTCAATAAGCTCACATAGCTGGACAACTAAGCATTAACAATACAAGCGACACGGTTAGGATAAACCCTGCATAGAATATATGCGGTATGCCAAATGCTTGAGCAATCAATACTCCAAGGCATGACTTTAGGATGTATTGAGCTAGCAATCCAATGGACAATTGTAATGGCTTGTACAAGCATGAAATCCGTAATTTATGATTGTTCGCTCTCAGACGTGTGTGTGTGGTGAACGATATAGCTTTAAATTTATAACCTAAAATATAAGCCTGAAACAATATGCGAACCCGCAATGTACGGATCAATTGTAATAACGGCATATACTCCAGGGTCGAACACAAGGACTATGATGAAACAAAGATCGGTAATTCAGGTTGTCAATTAAAAACAAGCAACAAAGAAAAGATATCAAAGATGATGTAATAACCAGGTAAAGAAAATGCGGATTCTAGAGATTAAACCGGTTGTGGTTCCGACTCAAGATCTCAAAGGATAACGTGGACAAATCTAAGGTTTGCAAAGGGAAGGGGTTTCTAAGGTGGGAATAGATCACCGAGTAAGTCTCACTACTCACTATCCCAAACCAAAGATCCTCTCACCGGATAAGTCTCAATGTACTAAGGAAAGGAACTATAATCTCAAACCAACACACAACCCAAGGGGATAGAATCAACCTTTACCGGGTAAGTCTCAAACTAACTCTCAATGATGGGATGAAGGCACACTCAAACCCAAATAAAGGATATGCCTTGATTAACTACACTCATGATCTTGGGTATACAAACAAAGGAATCATCGGGTAAGTCTCATCCTAGGCTTGCGTTAGACCAGGAGAGGTATAACAAGGATAGGATTTGGAAAACTGAAACCTCAACTCAGATAAGGATCAGGAAAGGTATCGCCTGGCTCAGTTCATGTTCCATCTCGGTCGAGATGTTCCACAGCTGACCGATATGTTCGTCGGTTAAGGTAAAGGCTCGAGCTATCAGGGCCCACTGGGTTAAAGGCTCATTCTTTCATCGTCTTTCCCACAAGCTTCAACCAATCACCCTAGAATCGCATAAAGAACTTAGCCAACAATCATCATGATAACAATAATCAAATATATAAAAAAGGAATCAATATTCAAATAAGAAAACCTTAACACAAAGGTCTCAATAACTCAATCAAACAATTAAACAAAAAATCAAACTGTGTTCCTCAATCACAACCAGAAATAAAACAAATCAATCCAAACTAAGAAAATCTTACAACTTCCTTCAAAGCCTTCAACCTTCCTTCAAAACTAACTTCCTCGGATTCTTCAACCTTCTAAACTTCCTTCAACTTCCAGCTTTCTGATATGGAGATCTGCAGCTCCGAGATATCTAATATCCAGAAAACACATCTCTTTATATAGGGGAATCACCTTCCTAAGATAAAAACATCGTTAAAGGCAATTTCCTTCTTTAGAATATCTTCCAATCTTCCATATAAATCAGCCAAAAAGATAATCTTCCATCAAGAAAATCCATCCTAAAATATAGGAAAATCACTTTCCAAAAATAGAAGATCTCTGCCAAAAACAAAGATCTCGTGACCGGTGGATTATTCGCCTCGGTCCATCCCATCGTGAAGATCACCTCGGTCGAGGTGATGTTGTGGCCACCCAAGGTGAATCTCAACTGCGTGTCAATCTCTCTAATCTGGTCCAAAATCAATCTTCCATCTCATTTCCATGGTTCTTGAGCCTTTCTTGTAGCTCCTTATTGTTCCATAATGTAGCTTCAATGACTCCTTAGCTTCCTTAGCTCCGAATCGTTCCAAAACGTGTTATTTTCCCTACAATCACAACGAAACTAGGTGTAGACCTTGATTCATGCAAAGGTAAACAAAACAACATAATGATCAAAGATTATACATCCATACATGCAGATTTATGAAGATAAAACGTCTAAACAAATCCCAAAATATAGACTGTAATACATCCTATCAAAATACCCCATGCTTGTGCCTTTCTTGTCCCCAAGCAAGATCGAAATCTTAGATACAAGATAGAATGGATTATAAGTCATCAAAAAGATCAATGAAAAACATTTCAAAACCCTTTGGTGGTGCGCTCCATTCATAGATCACCCTAAGAGAATGCTTCATTGCAAATAAAATCAAGACATGATCAAAACATTTTATAAATATAAGAAAGTTGTTCATCTTTGCATAAAATCATAGAATGCATAATAAATCATATTTATCGAAATCAATCATGTATAATCCAGTTTCAACCACCAAGTCAATCATCATACTCGAGGTCTCAAGGTCTTCCAAAAGAGGTCAAAAAACGTGTCAGAGTGGGATGTATATAGGATAATGTGGTGCTAGAATTCGGGAATAGGATCTTACTTCACTTTCTTTGAATCACGACATCTTCCACCAATAAGCTTTGCTTATTTTCACTTTACTTTACTTTTTGAGAACATGGACAGAGGTGCACCATAACCGAAACCTAGGAGATCAACAATCATCAATTTCTCGAGATGCCTCAAACCCTTGATGCACATACCATGACCCGTTAGGAATATCGATCAATCATACTTTGGCAAGACACAAACACCCGGATATGTGAATGGTGCCGAGTTACTCATCATCAAGATCAACGTCCCCAAACCTAATTTGTTTCTTTCTAACACTTCCATCCAAGATCTCAACTTCACTTCACACGCTTTTCGTCAACTACATCCAAATTCCCGGATAGGTAAAGAGAGACAAATATGTATATGAGGGGCTAAAGCATGATCAAGAAGAAGAAGAAGAAGAGAATGAAGTGCCTTAATCATCCCAAGAAGAATGTGAGAGAACTCATAATGTGGTGTCAACCTTCAAATCCAACATAATTTTGATAAAAACAAAGTATTAAACATGCTAGAATTTCAAACAAAACATTTAGCAACTTAAACACATCATAAAACCTTTTGAGCATATAAAGATTTCAAAACCAATCTAGAGACAAAAATCTTCATCGAGGTCATATCCAGAATAGAAGCACAAAACTTTTCGAAAATCTTTCAGTTAAAAACCATCTCGGTCGAGGTGTTCTGACGATGTCCGAGGTGTTTAACCGAGATGTGCCTCGGTTTTCAAGACCTCGTTTGGCCAAGAATGTCTCGGTCGAGCCAAAAAATTTTCAAACTGGTTTTTGACGTTTTTCTCGAACAGAAACCTGTATGTATGCATGTAATGACATATAAGCATATAGAGCAAAATAAACGTTAATATCATCGAGAGTCATACAAGTCATAGTCAAGTAAGTCAAATTATACACCAAATACCCCATACTTGGGACACATTGTCTCACTGGTCAAATATAAGTCATAAGAACAAAGTACTCACCAGGCATGGCTGAACTACATAATAAATATAGAAAATAAATCTATGAAGCTCTCAGCCCTCGTCAGCTGGCGGTGGTGGTGGTGGAATGAAGGGATATTGGGAAGGATCGAACGGGTAGCCCATGACCTGCTGAAGCTGCACCTCCATCATCTGTCTCGTGAAGTGTTGGCTCTCCTTCATCTTGTGTGTCCATCCCTCAATGGATCTGCGCTGATCATCGAAGCGCTGGGTGATATCAACTTTCATGGCGGCGTAAGAATCTATCATTTGCTCTGTAAGATCATTGTTACGCTAGAAATGTACCACGCAAAAGTCTTACAATTTATAACTTGATATATTCTCCTAACTCCTAGCGAACCCACAGTGTATGGGTCGTTATGTAGGAAGGATAGTACTCCGAGGTTGAACACGAAGACAAAGGTGAAATCAAATCAAACAAGTGATCATGGATAGTGCAAATCTAGTCTTAGAAAAGAGAAAGAAATAAAGAAATGAAAATCACAATATTTTTGGTTGCTTTTGTGGTGATCAAGCAAAGATCACAAATCATGCAAGATTATAAATCAAACAAAAAACTCAAACTAGAAATACAAACAAGCAACACAAACACAAGATGTGAGATCAAATTAAGAAAAGCGGATTCTGGATTTGGACTTCCGATTATGGAAATGGACTCAACCTTCTAATCAGCCTTGGACAAGCTGCGGTATGTTGGGAAATGGTGTTTCTCTAATGGGAACAATCACCGGGTAGGTCTCATGGTCCACTAATCCCGCACCTAAGGTCCTATTACCGGGTAAGTCTCTAGGAACCTAAAATTGGGAATTCTACACAAACCGGATTGATATCTAGGGGTCGAACCTCTCCTTACCGGGTAAGTCTCGGGAAGGCATGTCCTAAGCAACAATCCTAGCACACTCAATCCAATAGCGGCTTATGAAGCTCACTACTACCCAGGTTCATCATCTTTGGTATAAGAGCGGGAATTACCGGGTAAGACTCATCCCTCACTTAGTTTGCTAACATTAGGTCACCCTAAGCTAGATTATGCTTAGCAAACACTAGGATTTCAGCAATCTAATATCCTAACATGCAGATTTATCATTATAAGCACAGTAGAGAAAAACAACGGGTTGATCATAAGAAACCACCGCCGAGATTTAAGAACAAGCCGTGGTTTCTGTCGGGGGTTAGGTTTCAAGCATGCAAGTCATCCAAAGGTACATTCAAGTTTATTCTATTATTATCCAAGCCATAACCATTTGTCTATCACCCTAGAATCACAACTACTTAGCCAATAACATGCATTTCAAGATCTAAAATCATCATGCAAGCATACATGGTTTCCATAGCAAGAAAATGAAATAAGAGAGAAATGAAGCAAGTAATCTTGGCTGAATATGAGTTTAAACAAGACTTACAACCCTTCAAAAGAATCTCCAAAACGTTCCTTAAATACATCCAATGCTTCTCCACAAAAATCCCTCAAAATCTCACTCTAGATCTAAGTTTTGATGATGTTCTTCTTTCAAAATGAGAGTATTTTTGTTCTTCTTCCAAGTCTCCCCTAACAATGGAATGGACGGTTGGTGATAGAGAGAGTCTCCGAAAGTCATCCTGCAGGCTCTACCAAGTCCACACTCAACCAAGAAAAGCGAAGGTCGGGCAAAGAAATCGTGTGACAAGTGTCAAGGCTGTCTAGACGGAAACCACGGGCGAATTGATGAAACCACGGGCGTGGAAGTAGCAGCTAGGCCGTGGTTTTGCTTAGGAAGCCTTCCTTGGATCACCAAGCCACGAATTGGTGCAAGGCATGCACCAACAAAGTCCTATGTGTTCTTCTTTGCTCCTAGCTTGCTCCTTAGAGAGTCCAGAAGCTTGCCTCCATGAGGAATGATCTTCGAATGTATCGATTAAGTCCAAAAGCTCCCCAAAATACCTACAAAACCGACAAAATCTCGTGTAGACGTCTTTTCTAGAAATAAGACTCGATTAAGCATAAATGCCACAAACTAATGCCAAACCATGCATGAATAAGGGGAAAAACTACCTAAATAAATGCCTAAACTAACGTCATAAATCATGTCATCAAACGACCCCATACATGCCACTTGCTTGTCCCCAAGAAAGGTTCAAACCTACGCTACAAGATGGCATGAGATATGAATGCGGAAAAACGGATAATATTTTTGCAATTGTGCTTCTAGTCATGGATCACCTTCATAGTGATGTTAATGGCAAAGGATGACAAATGTGTATCAAGAGAACAAATGCACGGAAAGACAATCATATTTGACTTGAAATCATATATGCAAAGTAAATCGAGAATGTCTAGAAGATCATGAAGATATCAAATCTAAATCACTTAAGTCAAAACACATGTGCATAGAGGTCTTAAAGACTTAGGAAAGAAGAGGCCAAGAAACGTTGTTAAAGGTGGGAATTTTTAGGCCATGTGATGCTAATCCGGGAAAGGAACTAACTCCACAACTTCATTTTTGCTCAACTCCACCATAAGTGTATATTTTCTCCATGTTTTTCTTTTCTTTCTTTTCTTTTCCTTCTTTTTCTTTCATTTTTATTTTTGAGACAATGGAATTGGTGTAAAAAAGCCGAAACCTTGGTGATTAGCGGGCCTCGGGATTTTTCCGAGGTGCCTCACACCAGGCACACATACCAAGGCTCGTTAGGACATTCGGTTTATCCGACTTTGACAAGACACAAACACCCGATTATGTGAATGGTGCCGAGTTACTCATCATCAAAACCAAATTGCTTAATCATTCATAGATGATGTGTAAGAACTAGTATACAATTTCGATAATCAATTTTCAATCCAACCTAGACAATAATCGTCATCACAATTCATACATGGAATTCAAGAGAAATATTCAAGTCCACATATGCATATATTCTTTCAACACACAAGGACATCCATAGCCAATTCACAAAACAAACTCATCATAAGGGTCATATCCAAACTAAGGACAAAAAATTTTAAAATTTTCTGATTTTTTAAAATTTTTGAGATAAATATTTACAATGCAAAGCAAATTGAAACATGTGACAATAATATGAAACTATCCTATATGCAATCATGCAAATGATTATGATTTCCAACCCCATACTTGAAACCACATTGTCCCCAATGTTAGAGTTAAAGAAAGAGTGAAAGAATATCTCACAATGTAAAATCGTAGTTTTTCGGTATTTCGGTTCACTCATGCGGAGTGGTAGAGGATGAAGAAGCGCAAATTGGATCTTGAAGTATGGGCACACTCCTAGGCAAACAATGCCCCAACAGAAAAAATTAATCACGGGTCTTCACAAAATCTCGGGGGTGGTTCCAGTCGAGGTTGGCTGTGACATAGAAAACCATGGGCGAAATACCCAAAACCACGGCCGTGGTTTCGTCATTTAGGCCGTGGTTTCGTCATTTAGGCCGTGGTTTCTACATCTTTAACTTGATCTCTCCATTGCCATCGTGCTCAGATTTTTGCACTTCACTCACAATAGATTCATGAGGTTTACTCAAGACCTCCAACAATGATCAACACCCATCACAACACCTAGATCCTATCATCAAAACCAAAAGAAAACACACACAAAAGCAAAAACCAAAACAAAAACGAAAAGGGAAAGATATGTACCAATGGGTTGCCTCCCATTAAGCGCTTCTTTAAGGTCATTAGCTTGACCAAATCCGGGAGCATTTCACTCGAGGTGAAGTGGGCAATCATATCCACCGGAGCTTCTGGGATGTACTTCTTTTACTGGTGCCCATTCACCTTGAAATCTCCACAATGTTCCCCACCAATCTCAACCGCTCCATGGGGAAAGATCTTCTTCACAACATAAGGACCCGTCCATCTTGACTTGAGCTTTCCGGGGAAGAGCTGCAGCCTTGAGTTGAAGAGAAGGACGAAGTCACCTTCACTCAACTCCTTTGGGATGAGGCGTTTGTCATGCCAACGCTTGGTCCTTTATTTGTAAATCCCGGCATTTTCATAAGCCTCTAAACGGATCTCCTCAAGTGCATTTATGTCTAGCAATCTCTTCTAACCGGCATCCTTGAGGTCAAAATTCAGCCACCTTATTGCCCAATATGCCCTATGCTCCATCTCCACCGGTAGGTGGCATGACTTGCCATAAAAGAGATTGTAGGGAGTGGTGCCAATTGGTGTCTTGAAGGCGGTGCTATAATCCCATAGAGCATCGTCAAGCTTCACAGCTCAATCTTTTCTTGTCCTAGAAACCGTCTTCTCAAGTATCCCCTTGATCTCCGGGTTGGAGATCTCCACTTGGCCACTAGTTTGGGGATGGTAAGGTCTTGCCACCTTATGAGTCACCCCATACCTTGCCAAAAGTGCCCCAAAGTTCCTAGCGGTGAAATGCTTCCCTCCATCGCTTATGATCACTCTTGGTGTTCCAAACCTAGGGAAGATGACTCGATTGAAGAACCACACCACTACTTTGGCATCATTTGTTGGAGAGGCTATTGCTTCCACCCACCTTGACACATAATCCACGGCCAAGAGAATGTAGAGGTTGCCACATGAAGAGGGGAATGGCTCCATGAAGTCCACACCCCAAACATCAAAGATCTCAACCTCTTGTATGTTGTTCAAGGGCATCTCGTTCCTTCTTGAGATGTTCCCCGTCCTTTGGCAAGCGTCACAAGCTACTATAAAATTCTGCACATCCTTAAACAAGTTAGACCAATAAAAACCGGATTGCAATACCTTTGCACACATTTTGTGTGAGCTAGCGTGACCTCCACATGGCAAGGAGTGACAATGACGGATCACACTCTCTATCTCGTCCTCCGGAATGCACCTCCGAAAGACTACATCTGGTCCTCTCTTGAACAAGGGAGGCTCACTCCAATAATAATGTCTCACTTTGTTGAAAAACTTTTTCCTTTGGGCATATGATAAACCGGGAGGCACCTCTTCACACACTAGATAGTTTATTATGTCCGCATACCATGGCTCACTCTCTCTACTCACTTGAAGTAAGCACTCCTCCATCACTTGCAATTGCTCATCCCGGAATGAGTCATCAATCGGGATCTCATCTCTCTCAATCTCCAATGGTGGTAGCCTACTAAGGTGGGAACAACTTATGCTTGATTTTTCACATTGGGGACAATGTGAAGGTTAAGTATGGGGTGGGGGTACTTACAATCTCTTTTACTTCATTTTAGCACTCTATGCACTTTGTATTACTTTTGATGATTTGGCTTGTAATAACTCTTGCACTACTTGCTTTCCACTATGACATTTGCATTTGCATGCTTTCTTTCAAATATTATGAGTTTTCAAAAATTTGTTGTGCTTCTTATGATAGAAATGACCTCTATGATGAGAATTGTGATGTGGAAAGGCAAAAAGATGACATGGTTATGTTGAGATTTTGATTATAGCATGAATGAGCTTACTTTTCTTACTTGAACACATGAATAGTTTATATGATTTTGATGTTTTGATAAGAGAATGAAATAATGGTCGAAGCTATATTATAAGTTCTTTTGCATCATATAAGAATGACCAAGGCAATTCACTTCTTCTCTGATTCATATCTTGCTCATGCTAGCTCCTCAATGAAATATGTGACCTCCCTTTTACCATCCGGGACTAGGATAGGTGATTGAAAAAAAGGCATGTTTGATGTGGGAGGGCCAATAAAAATGTGTTAAGTGAAAGTTTAGCAATTCATAAGTTTGGGGACAATGAACATGAGGATGAGTAACTCGGCACCATTCACATAGCCGGGTGTTTGTGTCTTGCCAAAGTCCGATTGAACGACAAGTCCTAACGGGATATGGTATGTGCATCAAGGGTTTGAGGCATCTCGAAATTGAGAAACGCCGATCTCCTAGGCTTCGGTTATTGTGCACCGCTGTCCATACTCTCAAAAAGTAAAATATAAAGAAAGCAAAGCTTTTACATGCAAAGCATGTATGGTGAAGTAAAGTTCTTGAAGGTATTATGTTGTTCCTCTTTCCCGGATTAGCACCACAATTGCCTAAAAGAATTCCCTCCTTTAACACATTTCTTAGACCTTTTCTTTGATTAGAAGACCTTGAGACTTTTATGCATGTATTTAAGACTTCATGACTTAGACTTGTTTGATTTTAATTGCCTCTACATCTTTATCATGTCTTTTATTTGTGTTTTTGAGAAAGAAAAGAGGGTTAGTTCATGTTATTATTATCATTGATACATACCTTGTCTTCCTATGCCTTGAAACATCACTTTGAGAGTGATCCAATAAGAAGAAGCACTACCAAATGAAAAGTTTTTGAGTTTTCATACATATATAATCCATGGCATCTTGTATTCTAAATTTGAGTCTTGCTTGGGGACAAGCAAGGGGCAAGTATGGGGTATTTTGATGACATGAATTATATACCATTATAATCATATTGTAGAGGTTTACCTCGATTTACCTTGCGCTTAGAGAGAACTTGTGTACCTTTTGTGTTTTATTCAATTATATTTCGGAAATAGAGGTCCACACGAGTTTCGGTTGAAGATTGTTGGATTTTCGGTGTCCGGTTTTAGACCAAAGGGCCGTAGTCTCACTTATGTGAGTAGACGGTTCTCCCAATTGCCAAACAAATTAATATAATTATCTTGAACTAAAAACTAGTTATTAACCAAGGGTTTGTAATCTCCACAAAGGAGTAGACAAAACCCAACCAAGAGTTTGTAATCTCCGCAAAGGAGTAGACAAAACCCAATCAAGAGTTTCTAGTCTCCAAAGGAGTAGACAAAAACTCAACTAAGAGTTTGTAATCTTCACAAAGGAGTAGACAAAACTCAATCAAGAGTTTGTAGTCTCCAAATGAGTAGACAAAACTCAAGTAAGAGTTTGTAATCTCCAAAAAGGAGTAGACAAAACTCTAATAGAAGTTAAGTTCAATTACACGTCTTATAAACCGGTTGTTATATGTTAAAACCATTGACTTGAATAATGTAATGAGTCATTCATAAATGAATTTTCCTTCTAAGTGTATTCTCCCCTACACCAGGAATATCCAAATACCTTAGTGCGATAAAACGTTACACGTTACAAAGACTAAGTAAGAGACTTACTTGTCTTACTTTGTAGAAAGGGTATTCCTAGGTTTTGTCAATACAAAACCAAACTAAGATGGATGCCTATCCTTTGTCAATACAAAGGAACTATAATGGTCTTTCGAGTTTTGCAAACAAGCTTATAAGAAGGCCTATCCAATGTCAATACAATGGAACTAGAAGCTTTATTGTTGCAAAAACGAATGTACAATCAAGTGCAAATGACTCTCCCTTTTATAGGCATAGGGGGCCACGGTTTTGGGGAGAATAACCGCCACTAAAGCGGTTGAGAGCGGTTACAAACGGTTATTGGCGGTTGAGAGAAGTTAGGGTTACATAACCACTTTTTGGCCCAAGCCCAAGGCCCAACTCAATTGGGCCATCAAAAAGCCCAAATTTCAGCTAGCTTTTTCGGCCCGACTTTTTTCTCATCAATGAGCTTTGACTAACTCATTATAGCTAGGTGAAGCTCCAAAGTCAACTAATACACATGAGCTTAGCTCAAACTAGCTTAGCTCATCGAGCAGCTCACTAGCTAGCTTCTAGCTAGCTTCTTGGAGCTCAATGGACATTTGTGCTTGGATATCTCTCAAACTTTGTAACAACTTTCTTGAGCTAATATAATGAGGAATGCCCGAAAGAACGCTCCATAATGTGTCCCAAAAACACAAAGCGTCGGGCTCTCAATTTCTGCCGTAAAATGGCCTAGGCGTTGGCAAGGCCAATAACGCTCTTGCCAAGTAATGGCATTGTCATGACTGAGTCAAGACAATGTCCCATGATATTCATGAGGCTCAACTAAACTAACTTTCAACATAGCCGTGATATCCATGTCCTTTTGTTTAGTTTAATTTAATTATCTTCCATACTTTTACCCCGTAATCACTAGTTACTCTAAGTTCCGGTCACTTGGCTTGCCTCCCACAACTCATACCATCGTGACACACATGTGAGTAACTTATTGCACCTTGTCTCGACAACAAGCTCAATGGTTCCGTTGAGACTTAGCACAAATCTCCAACATTCCTCCCCCATTTGAGCAAAGTCGTGAAACTTTATTTAGGCAAATTAATAAACAAAACTCTACACATAATCACAAATATCTTTCGATTGAATTTATTGATTTAGTACAAATACACATTCTGTACAAAAGAATCATGGTGTCCTAACGGATTGAACCATTCAACTTGTCTAAGTACATGAAGGCAAAGTACATGTGAGTTTACATTCCTTACTAACAATTGACACATTTAAAGGCTATTGTGTCCTAATCCTCTAATGAACGCGTAGGCGAGTCAACCACATACTCCCTTGAAGAAGCCTTGACACTTCACGTTCACGTAGCCGACTTTCTTTTAATCTTGCGCATACACTCGCAATTTCTCAAAGAAGTCGTTAAGAGAATTCTCTCATGCTTTCCTTAGTTTGTAGGACCGAACTCCTTTGGATGGAACTTTGAGTTCGCTAACTTCTCAGAATGGGCTTTTGTTCGCCCCTAGAGGTGTGTGCAAATAAGTTTTAAATTTATAAAACTAGAATCAAGCAAGCGAACCCGCAGTGTACGGATCGACGTAGTTAAGCAAGAATTCCAGAGTATCGAACACAGGGATTTGGGTGGGAACAAATTCAGTTGCAGGTTTTCAAGCGAGTAAATATGAAAGCTTTGCAAATTATTGGGAAAACAACAATCCTAAAGATCCAAGTATCCAGCTGTGGCAATCGATTCAAGATATACTAATGATATAAAGACAGAGTTGAGATATGCGAAGGTATGCTAATGTAAGGTAATCGTACGGTGAAGTTCCAAAAACCTTATATGACTCACCTACAAGAAACTCTCTATACAGGTTGTTGAGGATCAATATAGAAAGGTTCTAAAAGCAAGAATTAATGTCAAATACCCAAACTTGTAATCCAAGGATCAAGACTAACTTAGCCGATTATGGTTATGACACTCACAATCGAGGTAGAGGTTGTTGAGGCTTCACTACCACCTAGAAAAGACAAGTCTAGACTAAGTTAAAGCAAGTCTTTAACTTTGGACTAAAGTAAAAGCAGGTTCGTAAACTTAAGGGAAATTACGGGTGGATCTTGAGATTCCACGGTCGTGGAACTCAAGAACAAACCGTGATTTAGGGTTCGTCGACGATTCTCTCTAACTCTCAGGGTCTAATCTGTTTACGATCGATCTATCATCATCTAAGCCACAACTATCAACCCTTCACCTTAGAATTGTTAAGGGTTTTTAGCCAATAACCGTCATGTTGATATCAATTCAAGGATTAAAAGATAGAAAGATGAAAACTTCCGAAAACTTTCAATAATCTTCAAACCAATCTCAAAGTCACAATCGAGAACAAATATTGTCAATGGATTCAGAATAAAACAAACAATCACAATCTTAGGAAAGAAAGGGAAACGGGATGTCAATCCGTTTTCCGAATCAAACCTAAATAAGAAGAGAGATCTTCTTGCAACAATCTTCCAAAAGCTTCGATCTCCCGCCAATCCGGAGATCTCAACAGCAATCTCCACCAAAAGTGTGAGATTAGGGCAAATCCCCGATGCGAACTTCGATCTCCAATGAGATGTCAATGATTCCAAGCAAGGGCTTAAACGGCGTTGAAATTCTCTCAGCGGAGATGAAGCGTGGATTGCCAAAATTCCCCTAAGCGAAGATGACGGAATCTTGCTTCGTCCGTCTTTTTATAGGGCAAGATAAAATATCGGCCCGGCCCAATCTTCAAAAGATCGTGGCTTCAAAGTGTGGCGAAAAAGATCGCCAAGATCACGGTCGTGGAAGATTCCACGACCGTAATTTAGAGCGTGGATTGTGTCACGGTTCGAACCATAGATTCCACGGCCGTAATATCCTCTGGAATGAACCACGTTTCCTGGCTATGGTTCCACGGCCGTGGAACTGAATGTGGTTTGTAGTACGGCCGTATTTTAGAGCGTGGTTTAGGGCAAGAACGTGATTCTTCCCTAGCCTCGTGCATTACTCAAGCTGGACTCCAATTTGCTCCTAAGAATGTCCTTAATCCATGGACATATTCAATCAACTCTTCTTTACTCGATTTTGTTCGGAAAAGACTCTCGATCACCTATAATCAACACAAAGCTAGTGTAGACATCCATATCGATAATATAGGTAATACTAGCTCACATATGCAACAAAGCTAAATCAAAGACTATCAATATGAATCAAATGCGTTTAGAAAACGTGCCTAAAATATCACAATATTTCATGCTAACAAATAACCCCATACTTAACACTTGCTTGTCCCTAAGCAAGGTCTTTCAAAAAGCTTTAAACAAGAGTTAGGATGAAATATGTGTACCTTCTTTTGGATAAACGTGCCTTCTAAAGAATGTATCATTCTCAAACCTTGCCTCAATCGTTTATCAAACTTTCACACACTCAATCAAAAAGTTAAAAGCAAAGAAAATTCATGAATCAATTCAACTTCTAAACAAGCATCATAACCTTTAAACATTGTCAAAATCAATCATAAGAAACTTCAATTTAGATCACCAAGTCATATAACATTCTTTTGATCTTAAGGACTTCCAAAGAAAAGGTCTAGAATATGGAAAGGAAGGAAAAAACTTTAAGGGAATGTGGTGCATACATCCGGGAAAGTGGACAACTACCTTCTTCTTCTTTTGCGGTTTCCGCAACACTTCAACTTAGAGCTTCGCTCTCTTCTTTTCATTTTTCGACGTTACTTTTGGAGTTATGGACAGAGGTGCACAAAAACCGAAGCCTAGGAGATCGGCGTTTCTCATTTTTGCGAGATGCCTCAAACCCTTAGCGCACATACCATAATCCGCTAGGAATATCGCTCAATCCGACTTTGGCAAGACACAAACACCCGGCTATGTGAATGGTGCCGAGTTACTCATCGTCATGATTGACTTCGCCAAACCTACAATTTCTTTCTATTCTTTTGATTGCAAATAATTGCTCTCATTGCCCTCCCACATCAAACATGCCTTTTTCATTCACTCCTCCAAATTCCCGGACAGGTAAAGGAGGCTAATATTTCAATGAGGAGCTAAAATGGTCAAAAGAAAGAAGAAAGAAAATTCGAATTGCCTTAATTATTTCAACAAGAAGTATAAGAACTTATAGTGTGATTTCAACTTCAATTTCTCAACATGATTTAGGTAACATTTTTCACATTATAAAACTTACAAAAGAAGTAAAATTCATTCATTCAAATTCTTTTAAATTCACAATTCTTTTAAGCATGCAATTGTCATCAAACTCAATTCACAAGTAGTGATTATCATAGAAATCATCTCAATTCATTAGAAGCACAAAATTTTTCAATTTTTATGGTTTTTCAAGTTCTTTTTCATGCAATGCAATAATGAAACATGCAACAATATAATGAACATGCAATGATAGTCTCGAATAAAAGCAACATAGTGAGTAGAGTTATTACAAACTTTTAGTACATCCCACCCCATATTTAGGGCGAACATTGTCCCTAATGTTCAAAAAGAAAGAAAGAAAAGAAGAAAAGAAAAAGAAACTCACAAAGTGGTGGCGGGAATGTTTAAAACGAACGGTCATGCATCAAATTACTGCGGCGGTGGTGGAGGCGGGAATGGAGAAAAGCTCGGATCATAGAACCGCCCAAACTGCTGGCGGTAGACGTCCCTCATCATATGGTCAAGGTCGTCTAGGCGTCCGTCTCTAGCGTCGGCTCGGATCTCTAGTGCTCCTACTCTCTCCGAAAGTCCGGTAGCCCAATCCGGCATCTGCTCGTACCATCCCGGGGCCTGACTGTACCATGTTGGGGCGTCGGATGGTGCTGGTGCTGGTGGAGGTGCTGCTGGCTGCTCGGTGGACCAAGGAGGGGGAACGCCATACCATGCGGGAGGTGTGGTCATCCACGTGGGCCTCTCACTCACGCTAGCGCGGCGAGATGACGAGCCTGAGGCTCTAGCTGGACGTGGAGAGCGTCTAGGTACGTCTGGGGCCGCCTCCGGTTGGTCCGGAAACGTGCCAAACTCCTACTCGGCTCCTCCTCCACTCTCAAACTGATCTCCCATATCCTCCTCCTTGACAACCGGTGGTGGGACATAAGGGGGAGCTGCTATCCTGTTCGCATGCATCGCAGCGAACGTCTCCTTCCAATTATGGCGTCCCGCCATAATGGAGTACTCTAGTAGCCACTCTATACCCCTACCCGACCTACTCTCCTAAGGCATGCCCGCATAAGGCGGACCTCTATGTGTGGGGAAGATGAGACCCTTAACCATGAAAGCATGTAGCCCTAAAGGTACGGCCGGTATGCGGGTGCAAGCAGAAAAGTCGACACCAAAACTCCTAGCAATGTGGGTAACTATCCCACCATATCCGATGTTCCCCTTCTTCTTGTTCTTGAGCTTGCTCATCGTAGCAGCCAAGAGAGTAGCACAATCATCCCGGCGTCCATAAAGCATGCAGTAAAGCAAGAATAGCTCATCCGTCTTGATCTTTTGGGGCGTCTCCGTCCTAGGAAAAAGACACTCCGAAAGAACACGGTGAGCTATCTTCAAGGCTAGATGGTACATCAATCTAGCCTTGGTGTCAGCGGGCTGCCAGCGGTCCTCGCTAGCGTAAATCATAGCCACCTCCTCCCAAAAGTCCTTGGGGTAAACACCACTCGGAAATCTACCATTAAAGGTCTCATGGAACCCGAAAATGGTTCCAAACTCACGGATACTCAACTGATAATCTCTCTCCATGAGGCGGAAAGAGACGGTCCTGTCTACGTGGCTGTGCTCAAAGGATGTCACAACCTCCCGTGTAATCTCCTCATATGCGTCTTCACGAATATTCGTGAAGACAAGTAATCCGGCTCTATCCAAGAGCCATGTAAGATCATCCACTATGTTGAGAGGAAGTAGATCCTCCAACATCAAATATCTAGGGCCAATCACTGCCCTCTCCTTGATCCTATCAAGTGCATCAAGATGGTCATCGTGTATGGTCAGGATTCTAGGGTGAGGGGGTGAAGATGGAGGTGAAGGTGAGGATTGCCAAAATTCCCCTAAGCGAAGATGACGGAATCTTGCTTCGTCCGTCTTTTTATAGGGCAAGATAAAATATCGGCCCGGCCCAATCTTCAAAAGATCGTGGCCCAATCTAGGGCCAATCACTGCCCTCTCCTTGATCTCAGCGGAGATGAAGCGTGGATTGCCAAAATTCCCCTAAGCGAAGATGACGGAATCTTGCTTAGTCCGTCTTTTTATAGGGCAAGATAAAATATCGGCCCGGCCCAATCTTCAAAAGATCGTGGCTTCAAAGTGTGGCGAAAAAGATCGCCAAGATCACGGTCGTGGAAGATTCCACGACCGTAATTTAGAGCGTGGATTGTGTCACGGTTCGAACCATAGATTCCACGGCCGTAATATCCTCTGGAATGAACCACGTTTCCTGGCTATGGTTCCACGGCCGTGGAACTGAACGTGGTTTGTAGTACGGCCGTATTTTAGAGCGTGGTTTAGGGCAAGAACGTGATTCTTCCCTAGCCTCGTGCATTACTCAAGTTGGACTCCAATTTGCTCCTAAGAATGTCCTTAATCCATGAACATATTCAATCAACTCTTCTTTACTCGATTTTGTTCGGAAAAGACTCTCGATCACCTATAATCAACACAAAGCTAGTGTAGACATCCATATCGATAATATAGGTAATACTAGCTCACATATGCAACAAAGCTAAATCAAAGACTATCAATATGAATCAAATGCGTTTAGAAAACATGCCTAAAATATCACAATATTTCATGCTAACAGCTTTCCACATTGAATTCGGCTATAGCTTTTGGCCATAAGCAAATTGGGTGTCCCACGACGAGAGGTTAAACTAGTAGGTTGTAACCCATCCCCTTGGCTATCTTGTGTACTAAATAACAAGCCAAGATCTTGGTTAGTCTTTCGGCCAAGTTTGTGAATTCTCAACAAACCACCGACGCTATATGTTGAGTCTAATAGTTCTATAACCAAACTATGTCTCAACGCCAAGATGTTTCGATTTTCATAACATCCTTGACTTCATGCCAAGCCAAAGAACCACTATTTCAAAGAAATAGATTTTCTAGGAAATCGGAACTTAGGCCAAAAGGACTTTTAACCACCAAGTCATGGCATTATCATGATAGATTCAAGACAATGTCCGAAAGAACGCTCTTGTCGTGTGTCGACAACAAGCTTTCAACTCTGATATATGAGTACTTTCAAGTCTCAGAACTGATCATGTCATGTGTTGACAATGAGATCTTTCACTTGAATCATGGATATACTTTATCGGAGTATAATGACCATCATTGGAATTAGTCCGAAACCCATTTCCAAAAGTCATGAAATTATCAAGTCTTTTATCAAAACTTTAGAAGTATAGAATCATTTAGATTCACACGTTTTGACTACTGTCAAAATCATCATGTTCTCTAAACATAAGCAAGAGATATTACCTTGTGTGGTACAATTTAACTTGCTATTGACACACCAATTGGCTCGATTTATCTTAAACCAATTTAACCAACAACTTTCATCATTTTCACTTTGTTGCCATTGCCATGGGGTAGGGAGAGTACTTATATGAGAATATATAACTTTGAAATGACATACCTTATGTAGTTGTCCTTTTTCAAAAATTTGTTGGATATCCAGAACGAGCCATCCTCTTTGATCCATAACGCTTGTCCAAATTCGATCAACCCCCCATAGCTATTTCAACAATTATAAATGATCATGTGCCTTGTAGGCATTCATGTGTCACCATAGTCAACAATTCGACTCTAGTGAGTCCATCGACTTTCAGTTTCCTCATAGAATTTCCTTTTGTATGACCCGAAGGTTTACATATAATCCAAAGTCAATTAATCTCTTTCAAATCCATGAAGGTAACATCTCGAGATATCATATTCTCGTTTAGATATCTTACCTTCTTTTAAGAACACTTGATCAACGGAAATCATATATGGTCATGTTCGTACTTGCCCTTGGTACCAGGTAATCGAACGACGGAGGTTTGACCTTTTAGCCAACTTTATGATTTCGTTCAATCATGTCTTAGTCTTATTTAGACTTTGGCCAAAATGTCTTTAACGTATAACATGACTTTTCATGGTTTTAACCAAAGTCAACATATTAGGTTTGAACGCCACCAAACCTCTATGCCTCTTTGAGTATTCCGTTCTTTCAACAAATTCACACTCGACGTTTTAATCATCCAAATGATTTACTCATGTTCATATCAGCCTTCTACAAGTCCCACGACTCCAAGGAATTTCAAGAAAAGTCGTTGGTTTATGGCATGAACACACATACATATTGCATGAATCGATCGTACGATTACAAGGACCGATCGAGCCGATCATAGAACCGATCGAGCCGATCACTTTAGTAATTCCTAAGAATCACAAGTCCCTATCAAAACCATTCAGGTTGGCCGCTGTCCCAGTCGGGTCGAATGGTTAACAAAACGCAAGCCAGCGTGTTCTAAACAGTGTCGGTTGAGCCGGCCGACAAACCAATCAAGTCAACTGCTTGGCGGTTACTCGACGGTTTCATAAAAGCTATGTCCAGTTACGTCGACTGACAAGACCATCAAGTCGACCACGTGGCGGTTATAAACAGTCGAGTTGCCTGAAGTAGCCAGTCGGGTCGCTCCCTTCAGTGTCATGTTCCGGTCGAGTCACCCGATTCATTATCAAGAACTGGTCGAGTAACATAGTTTGCTCAAGTCTTTTCCAACCAATAGTTAGCCCTTAGCCAATGTGGCTTGGGCCTTGACATAGCCAATCCAAGAGACTTCGATGAGTCACTTCTGGCTTGTCTTTCCTTAGGTATTTTGACACACCTTAGGACCATGGTTTGCCTTGTCATTTGCGCAGCATGACATAACCAAGGTGGGCACTTGCGTGCGCCTTTACTCAACCCGCTTTAGCCATATCTTGGGCTTGACACTCGCTTATTCACAAGGCATGTCACGAGCCTTATTTAGTGTTCCACTTACCCCCTTTTTGGACAACAAGTCCATGTCAACACTTAATGCGTCAACATAAGTTTGCGCATATCTTGACTTGTTTATCTAGCCCAATGCCATAGCCATTTCTTTGGCTTTCAATAAATAATTGATAAGACTTATTTCCTTGTCAAAAAGGATCATGTTTGAGTGTTTTACCATTTGACATTCAACAGTAGAATGTGCAATCGAACTAAGCTCTCAAACATTCATAAATATGACAAACAACCATGCTTCCATTCGATCTTGACACAAGTGTAAAATCGAAAACACACACAATTCTTTATTAATATTGATAAGGCATTACAAACTATGGCCGAAGCCTATACATAGTTTTAACATAGTAAGATACTTACAAAGCATACAAACCTGAAGCCCTTTACATATACTTAATATCAAACATTACAAGATCATCCTTTATGGATTCTCTTCCTTGGGAACTTTTGAAAGAATTTTCTCCCATTGCTTGAAATATATTCCCAAATCCTTCATGGATAATCCTCCGATCTCAAACAACAACATGGTGCGCTTGAAATCAACCCATGATGGAGGGATCTTCCGGATGATAATACCCACTTTCGTAGACTCATCCAACTCCTTTCCATACTTGTCCATACGTGCCAACATCTCCTTCATCTACTCAAATTGAGAGGACATGGGACGTACATCTTCCATGACATACCTGAAGAATGCAGTCTTATACATCGTTCCATGATATTCAAATTCCAAGGCATCCCAAATATCCTTTGCGGACTCAAAGTCATGATAGATATCCAACATGTACGGCGACATGCTCTTGAGAATGATTCCTCTACAAGTGTAGTTATTAACACTCCACTGCGTTTATAGTCGGGTCCTCATCAACCCATTATGGCCCAAGATAGGGCCAATTCCTGGCGGCCCAATGGTAATGACGACTTAAAGCCCATCACTTTTAGACTAGAGAAGTGTTTTGCCAAGCGTCCCATTAGCAAGGAACTATAGATTGGAGAGATTGAAGATTCTTGGAGAAGGATTGAAGCGATATTGCCGGGAAGTCAATCTTGATCATATTTGTGAGATTCCTTGTTTCCATTGCAATCTTTGTGGTTTTTGAACACAATACTGAGTTGATTGAGAGATACTTTGATTAGTTTTGAGATTGGTTTACAGATTTGAAAGTTATTGAGTTTTTATTCAAGATTCGGGTTTAATTGATTTATTTACTCAATCTTAATTTTGATTTGATATTGAAAATGGTTGGCTAAAACCATTGTGATTCTGGGGAGAATAGTTGATGATTGAGGCTTAGATGATGATAGACTGAACTCATTCAAACATTTGGACCCTGAGAGTTTAGATTTTAACTTTGCGACAACAGGAAAATTGGACTGTTCTTCAGGAAAATCGGACGATTTTCTCAAGAACAACACGATTTATTCCCCTAACGATCTTTAATTGATTTAGTCTTTAACCAAAGTTAATCCTTGCCTAAATCCCAACCTCGCTTAACCTTTTTAACCTCTATTTGAGTGTATAAAGTGACTTCAACCTTGATTCTACATTTAATAGATTAAGATTACAAGATTTGGGTAATAGAGAGACTCAACATCCTTTATTAAGGTTTTAAGTGTGCTTTCTATCTTTACCTTGGAGAGTCATATCCTGGGGTTTTGGGTAGTTAGTTTGAGTGTAATTCTTATCCTTAGATCTTTCTATATTGCAGCCTCAACAACCCTTATAGAGAGAACCTTTGGATTAGACAAATAGGTTTTGGAACTTCACCGTACGATATCTACCTTTGAAACACATAATCTTGGCAACATAAACTCTGTCATTTGATCTTTAGAAGTGTCTTGAATCGAAAGCCGCAGTCGGATACTTGAATCCTTGGAATCATTTCCCCTTTATTAATTACAAAAGCATTTTCACTTTGTTAGATAATTGAATTCGATTATTCTCACCAAATCCCTGAGTTCGACTCTGAAATTTCTTACCTTGCTACAGCTGATCCGTACACTGCGGGTTTGCTTGCTTTGAGTTCTAGATATAAATTTAAGACTTTGACGCACACACTTTTGAGCAAACAGTAGTAGATGGCATGTATAAGCCCATCTTTCTTTTGTTCTAAAATAGCCCCAACAGCTGATAGCATGAAATATGACGATATTTTAGGCACATGTTTTGGTTGTTTTTCCCCTTCTTTTGTGTATATGGATATTAGTTTGAACCATTTATGAGCACATTCACCTATTATTTTGGTATAGAGATCTACACAAGCCTTGTTGTGTTTTTAGGTGAATAAAGGCTTAGATTGGAGCTTAAATGGAGTATTTAGGAGTATTTGATCATGCTAGGCATCAAGACGATGCATTGGAGTACCTAAGGAAGGAGCATGATTTGAAAGCTTTACAAAATCAAGACTTTTACGAAGGATTTGGACTTTCCACGGCCAAAAAAGAAGAGACCACGGCCGTGGTTTACTTATTAGGGTCGTGGAAAAGTATGTCGAGAGCAAGGAATTCATTCCACGGTGGTTCCACGGGCGTGGAATGTTGCTCTTGGCCGTGGTTCTTGTAACGGTCGCCACGTGTCATATTTTCCATGTCAACAACGGTTATTGGGCTTTTGTAACCCTACTTTTCTCCTATAAGAACGCTGAAGAAAGGAGGAAAACGGACATCTTGCATCCAGCGACATTTCGCGGCATTACTAGAGAGATTTCGACAAGATTTTATTGGGTAGAAGGAAGATTTGGAGAAGTACGCATTTGAAGATTGCGTACTCAGAAAAAATCTTAGGGTTTCATCTTGAAGGCGGATTGACATCCCGTTCTTCTTTATTCCTTGAGATTTGTCAGAGAATCTTGTTCTATTCTACATTCATTGAACGCAAGTAACGGGTTTTGTGTTTTATTGACATTGATTTTGTGTTTGTCATTGAGATTTCAAGGTTTTACCCTTTTTCTCTTTTATATTGAATTTTGGATTTGATTATGATGATTGTTGGCTAAAACCCTTACGCGATTCCAAGGTGAAGGCTTGATAGTTATGGCATAGATGATGATAGATTGAACCAAAACAGATTGGACACTGAGAGATGTGAGAGACCTCGTCGTCGAGGCTTTTCACGGCCTGTTCTTGAGTTCCACGGCCGTGTTTCTTCAAGATCCGACCGTGGTTTTCCTCTGTCGTACGTTCTTTGCTTTTTCTTTGATCTAAAATTAAAGATTTGCTTTAACTTAGCCTTGGCTTACCTTTTCTAGGTAGTAGTGAGACTCAGCATCCTCTACTTCGGTTTTGAGTGTCACAACCTTAACCATTTTGGCTTATATTTGATTCCCTTGGGTTCGGGCACGGGTATTTGAGAGTTTAATCTTGTCCTTTGATCATTTCTATATTGCAACCTCAACAACCTTTATTGAGAGAGCCTTTGGGTGAGACATTTGGGTTTTGGAACTTCACCGTACAATTCCCTACCTCAGATATACCTTTGCAATCCCGACTCTGTCCTTACATCTTTAGAACATCTTGAATAGATTGCCATAATTGGATACCTGAATCTTTAGAATCGTTGTTTTTCCTATCATCTTTATAAAAGCTTTTGTTATTTGCCTGACAATTTGTGAACTGAATTTATCTCCCCAAATCCATGAGTTCGATACACTAGAATTCTTGTTTTACTACGCCGATCCGTACACTACGGGTTCGCTTTGCTTGTTTTCAGTTTTTATAAATTTAAGACTTAGTGACGCACATTTTGGAGCAAACAAGTTTTTGGCGCCGTTGCCGGGGATTTGGTCTAGGTCAAATTCAGTTTTCGGTTGTCAGGCTTGGGAGCTTTTGCTCTTGTTATTTGATCTATCTACTTGAGTGATTTTGCTGAATTTTTAGGTATATGCGAAGGTCTAGATCCGCGAAAGACCTCATTCCTTTTGATCCTGAACCGGAGAAAACTTTCAAGAAAAAGTTAAGGGAGATAAACATGGTTGCACATAATGAAAGGAACATCCAAGAGGAGTTGGATGAAACTAGAGCTCAACTCAATACAAGTGAAAGAAGACGTATTGAAGAGAAATTTGTCGCTCGTGCAGATAGAGAGCGAAATCAAGTTCAAATGGATGAGCTTAAGACAATGATTATAGAAATGAAATTGGATAAAACTGGCGCCAAGAGTAAGAGAGCTAAATCATCTAGAGCTGAATCATCCGATGATGATGACATGCCGGAGCTGGAGGAAATACCACCATTTAATCCTCGAGCATATATTGATCCTCGCATTTTCCCGCTAGAGATGCGAGAGCTGCTAATATCGTGGTTGAACCATGAACCCTTGGGAAACGAATGGATCCAATTCAGCAACCACACCGTTTAGGTGTAAATCTTAGAGATCAAGATTAGCATGACTTTGGATTTCGCCCACAAGTCATTACTATGATCCGCCAAAATCGGTTTGGTGGAACGGAAGCTGAATCTCCGCACCAACATTTGCAGAATTATGAGATTCTTATGGAGACTTTGAAGCCTCAAAGGGTTGTCAACAAGTACAAGTTGAGACCGTTCTTCTTCTCTTTGAAGGACAAAGCCTTAGCTTGATATCAAGCTCTTCCAGCTGGAAGACTTAATACATAGGAGGATTTGACTTCGGAATTCCTCACCAAGTTCTTTCCGCCATCCAAAACAGCGGAATTGAGAGATAAAATAAATGCTTTTTCTATGAAACCTAACGAAAGTTTGTTTAAATCTTGGGAAAGGTTTCAAGATCTTCTATTGGATTGCCCGCACCATGGCATTTCAAAGCTGGAATTATTGGAGATTTACTACAAGGGATTGGATGTGGAAACACAATTCAAACTTCAATCTCTTTCTTGTGGAACATTTATGGATATTAGGGAAGATGATGCTTGGGATTTCATTGAGAAACAAGCTCAAGTGATTGAGAAGTATTCCCACAGGAAAGTTGTTGGTGGGAATCGAGATTCCCGAGATCCAAGAGCAAGGTTAAATCAAGCAGCTCAAACTCAAATTTTCTCCTAAACAATGAGATTAAGGAGCTGAAGGAAGTCATAAAATCCAGCCTTCAAAAGACGAATGAGCAAGATGTTGGCTATCTAGGAAGGGAGAACAATCTAGGAAATAGGAACAACTACAGGAACAATAATTGGAACAACAACAACAACAACAACAACAACAACAATAACAGGAACTCCAACAACAATAGGAGATCCAACCAACAAATTCCTGGTAATCCCTATTCACATGTTGAAAATGCACTAACATTACCATCTTCTTCTATTTCATTGAAAAGTCAGGGGCAAACATCAAATAGTTCAAACAAGCCGGAGAAGGATAGATTCGACGTTATAGTGGAGATGATCTTGGGAAAGATCCAAGGAATGGAGAATCACATTACTTCGATTGATAAAGCACAAAAATCTTTAGAAAATCAAGTATTCAGCAAGGCCGGAGAAGTTCCTAGAGACCTAGGAAAACTTCCTGGATAGACGGAGTACAATCCGAAAGGGAGGGTGATGGCAATTACAACAAGAAGTGGTATAACAACCACCGATCCGTAGCCCATGTTCGTTGAAGTCCCCACTGAAAAGGAGAAAGAAAAGGATAAGGAGAAGTAAGATGTCTATGTTCCTCCTCCAGCTTATAGACCTTCTTTACCATTCCAACAATCTAGAGCGAGAGCGCGTCTAGACAAGCATTTCGGTAAGTTTGTTGATCTTATAAGCAAACTGCATATTAACATACCTTATCTTGATGCGATTTTAGATATGCCCGCTTATGGGAAGTTCTTGAAAGAGATCCTCTCTAACAAGAGGAAGCTGGAAGACTTTGGAGAAGTCAAGATGAGTTCGGAATCTTCGGAGCTCATTAAAACAATGACAGAAAAGATGCCCCCAAAGCTGCGAGATCCGGGGTCATTTTGCATACCAGTAGGAGTGGGAGAAGTCACATATGATGCACTTTGTGACTTGGGAGCAAGTGTGAGCATTATTCCACTTGCTTTGTGTAGGAAAGTTGGTTTAGGTGAACCTAAACCGGTGAAGATGACGTTATATATGGCGGATCAATCCATTACTCGACCCGTAGGAATCATTGAAGACATCCCGGTTAAGCTCGGTAAATTCTATATCCCTATAGACTTTGATGTGCTTGACATTCTTGCAGATTGTCCGGTCCCGATCATACTCGGGAGACCTTTTCTTGCAACTTCCGGCTGTATGGTTGATTGCAAGAACGCTAGATTGGCCTTCGATATTGGAGAAGAGAAGGTTGAATTTGTCCTCTCAACCTTTACAAAAGAACCAGCACTTGGAGAGGATATGTTCAACATTTATGATGAAGAAGTATCTAGAGAGGAAGTGAGTTCGATCTTGTTCAAAGATCCGTTGCAAAAGGTTATAACTATGAGAATCATGAAAAGAGGAGAGGAAGAGGATTGCAATGCTGAGATTGATACTTTGGAAGAGCTAAAAGAAGTGCAAGTTGAAGAATTCGAAAAATTGTACGATGGCTCGAAAAACGTCAGAAACCACGACCAGTCGTGCTTTTCCACGGGCGTGGTTTCACCTATTCAACCCATGGAAAAGTATGTCGAGAGCAGAGATTTAATTGACATGCCATTCCACGACGAGTCGTGCTTTTCTACGGGTGTGGTTTCACCTATTAAACCCACAGATTTTGTGTTTTATTTACATTGGTTTTTGTTTTTGTTATTGAGATTTCAAGGTCTTACCCCTTTTCTCTTTTATATTTAATTTTGGATTTGATTATGATGATTGTTGGCTAAAACCCTTAAGCGATTCTAAGGTGAAGGGTTGATAGTTGTGGCATAGATGATCATAGATTGAACCAAAACAGATTGGACCCTGAGAGTTGCGAGAGACCTTGTCGTCGAGGCTTTCCACGGCCTGTTCTTGAGTTCCACGGCCGTGGTTCTTCAAGATCCGATCGTGGTTTTCCTCTGTCGTACGTTCTTTTCTTTTGCTTTGATCCAAAGTTACAGATTTGCTTTAACCTAGCCTTGGCTTACCTTTTCTAGGTAGTAGTGAGAATCAACATCCTCTACTTCGGTTTCGAGTGTCACAACCTTAACCGTTTTGGCTTATCTTTGATTCCCTTGGGTTTGGGCATGGATATTTGAGAGTTTAATCTTGTCCTTTGATCCTTTCTATATTGCAACCTCAACAACCTTTATAGAGGAAGCCTTTGGGTGAGACAATTGGGTTTTGGAACTTCTCCGTACAATTCCCTACCTTAGATATATATCTTTGCAATCCCGACTTTGTCCTTACATCTTTAGAACATCTTGAATCGATTTCCACAATTGGATACCTGAATCTTTAAATTCGTTATTTTCCCTATCATCTTTATAAAAGCTTTTGTTATTTGCATGACAATTTGTGAACTGAATTTATGATTGCTCGAATGTGTGCGTCACTAAGTCTTAAATTTATAAAAACTGAAATCAAGCAAAGCGAACCCACAGTGTACGGATCAGCGTAGTAAAGCAAGAATTGCAGAGTTTCGAACACAGGGATTTGGGGGATAAATTCAGTTCATAAATTGTCAAGCAAATAGCAAAAGCTTTTCTAAAGATAATTGGGAAAACAACGATTCTAAAGATTCAGGTATCCAATTGTGGCAATCGATTCAAGACATTCTAAAGGTATAAGGACAAAGTCGAGATTGCAAAGGTATATCTAAGGTAGGGAATTGTACGGTGAAGTTCCAATCCCAAATGTCTCACCCAAAAGCTCTCTCTATAAAGGTTGTTGAGGCTGCGGTATAAAGGGAATCAAAGGATAAGATTAAACTCTCAAATACTCATGCCCAAACCCAAGGGAATCAAAGATAAGTCAAAACGGTTAAGGTTGTGACACTCGAAACCGAAGTAGAGGATGTTGAGTCTCACTACTACCTAGAAAAGGTAAGTGAAGGTTAGGTTAAGGCCAATCTTTAACGTTGGATCAAAGCAAAAGCAAAGAACGTACAACAGAGGAAAACCACGGTCGGATCTTGAAGAACCACGGCCGTTGAACTCAAGAACAGGCCGTGGAAAGCCTCGACGACGAGGTCTCTCGCAACTCTCATAGTCCAATCTGTTTTGGTTCAATCTATCATCATCTATGTCACAACTATCAACCCTTCACCTTAGAATCGCTTAAGGGTTTTAGCCAACAATCATCATAATCAAATAAAAAATTAAATATAAAAGAGAAAAAGGGTAAAACCTTGAAATCTCAATAATAAACACAGAACCAATGTTAATCAAACACAATAATCGTAACTTGCGTTCAATGAATGTAGAAAAGAATAAGAATCTCTCACAAATCTCAAGGAACAAAGAAGAACGGGATGTCAATCCGCTTTCAAGATGAAACGCTAAGATCTTTTCCGAGTACGCAATCTTCAAATGCATACTTCTCCAAATCTTCCTTCTACCCAATAAAATCTTCTCGAAATCTCTCTAGTAATGCCGCGAAATATCGCTGGATGCAAGATGTCCGTTTTCCTCCTTTCTTCAGACTTCTTATAGGAGAAAAGTAGGGTTACAAAAGCCCAATAACCGTTGCTGACGTGGAAAATATGACACATGGCGACCGTTACAAGAACCACGGCCAAGAGCAACATTCCACACCCGTGGAACCACCGTGGAATGACTTCCTTGCTCTCGACATACCTTTTCACGGCCCTAATAAGTAAACCACGGTCGTGGAAAGTCCAAATCCTTCGTAAAAGTCTTTGTTTTGTAAAGCTTTCTAATTATGCTCCTTCCTTAGTGACTTCAATGCATCCTCTTGATGCCTAGCATGATCAAATACTCCTACATACTCCATTTAAGCTCCAATTCAATCCTTTATTCACCTAAAAACACAACAAGGCTTGTGTAGATCTCTATACCAAAATAATAGGAGAATGTGCCTATAAATGCTTTAAACTCATATCCATATACACAAAAGAAGGGGAAAAACAGCCAAAACATGTGCCTAAAATATCGTCATATTTCATACTATCACAACAGCCACGTCACTCGCATCACACATCACTTCAAATGGTAGGCTCCAATCCGGAGGTTGCATAATCGGGGCGGTGATCAAAGCGTCCTTCAACCTACAAAACGCTTGAAGACAATCTTTGGAGAAAACAAACTCAACATCCTTCATTAGTAGGTTAGTGTGAGGCTTAGAAATTTTTGAGAAATCTTTTATAAACCTCCGGTAAAAACTGGCATGCCTTAAGAAACTCCTTAACCCTTTCACCGAGGTAGGTGGTGGCAACTTCTTTATCGTCTCTATCTTGGCTCTATCAACCTCAATGCCTTTATGGGAAACCAAATGTCCCAAGATAATGCCTTCACTCACCATGAAGTGGCATTTCTCCCAATTCAAGACAAGGTTAGTTTTCTCACATCTCTTCAACACCAAAGATAGATTAGCCAAACAATTATCAAATGAAGAGTCATACACCGAGAAATCATCCATAAACACTTCAATAATATTCTCAATATATTCAAAAAAAAATAGCCATCATACATCTTTGAAAGGTGGCGGGTGCATTACACAACCCAAATGGCATTCTCCTATATGCAAATGTTCCCCAAGGACAAGTAAATGTGGTTTTCTCTTGGTCATCCGGGTGAATTGGGATTTGAAAGAAGCCACTATAACCGTCAAGTTAACAAAAATGTGAATGTTGAGCTAACCTTTCTAGCATTTGGTCAATAAAGGGAAGAGGGAAGTGATCTTTCCTAGAGGCAACATTAAGTTTCCTATAGAAATTACACATTCTCCACCCCGTAACCGTCTTAGTTGGAATTAGTTCATTATTCTCCTTAGTTACTACGGTCATACCACCCTTCTTAGGAACCACATGTACGGGACTAGCCCACTTACTATCCGAAATTGGCAAAATGATTCCCACATCTAGCAATTTTAAGATCTCTTTCTTGACTACCTCTTTCATAATAGGGTTCAATCTTCTTTGAGGTTCAATAGAAGGTTTATCGTTGTCTTCCATCAAGATTTTATTGTAATAGCTAGGATTTCGAATTCTAATTAATGTTGATTAACTTAATTGTTGATAGTAATTAACATATAACTCGCGAAGATTTCGCAAGTGATGAGTAAGAGTCCCACCGTTATGTTCCTGGTGTAATTTTGGACGTTTGGGAAAATTTTTACTTTTTCCCCCGGGTAATATTTTTACCCTCCGGTGTTATTTGGAGCATTTGGGAGCTCCAATTAATAAAAATGCAGTTGAGAGAAATGATCAGGGCATCGGACATGTCCTAGATATGAAATAACATGAAAAGACAAAACAGATAAAAGAGTCGCTATCCCGATTCTTAGTGGTTAAGAAAGGTGGCTTAGGAATGCCCATTTTACGAGATATTTATGATTTAATTATCCCGATAATATTTTGGATTTTATATTCCATTTTCATAAAGTTTTGAGATCGGAAATATAACCGCGTTTTAATTAAACGTTTTAGATAAACATTTTATATATATAATATATATATATATATATATATATATATATATATATATATATATATATATAATAGAAAGTCGGCTAATGTACAACACATATCAACTTCAATTCATTTTCAACTTTCAATTGAAAGTTGCAGAGCAGAAGAGTCGGCAAACGTATACATCCATCTTTAACCTTCTATAAATCATTCATCTTCGATCCAATTTCAAATCCGTTTGTACCATCAAATCCCTCATTTTTTTCTCTTCAACGTGGTACCAATTTATTCCCATTTGCTAGCTTTTTGGTTAAGTCTTCGTTTATCGTTATCGGAACACCGACGGACCACCGCAAGTCATCAAACATAAGGTTTTATACCGCGCTCTTACTCCCCGTATCGCTAGGAGTAAGGATCTTCTTCCGGTTCGTATATCGGGTTAGTAACGAATAAGTTATGAATTTATTCGTTTCCCGTATTGCGGGTTAGTATAAATTGAGCTTAAATTGGTTAAAATGGATAATTGGAATTTCCATTATGCTCGTTACATTATTCTAGTAATTACGGGATTTTAGTTTGATGATGGTATCATGGGTTGGATATATGCCCTGATGTGGCTTTAAGGTTTAGCATATTATTCGAGGTTACAGGATGTATATGATCCCTATGGATCCCTTTGGGTCTAGGTGTGACCCTTTGCTTGATAAGAGATGTGACATCTCTTTATACCTTGTTTATAGGTTGTGTTATCCCTCCAGTGTAGAGGTGATCGTGGTTGAGTTCGATTGAGGTTGAGGTAAGTCCGTAGGACTTACTTAGCTACCATCAATATATTGGGTGTTTGCATGAATGGTGTGTGCTTTATATGTTTGCTATGATAGCATGAGCTGTCGTTTTTATCGACCTATGTTCTATTGACTGCCCAACTGCGTGGCTGTGATAACCTTTCCCTTTCATCCCGCCGTGGAGTATGGGAGGTTCTCTGATGTCGGGCCAGACTGGTTTACAGGAAGGGCGCAATCCACTCCCATAGGGTACACGAATTGTGTGACCGATACTCGTACAGTTGGACATTGCACTCAGAGGCGGGGATGTATCGGTCCTCGTGTCACATACTTTCATCTATCTATATATATACGGTTTTTGAGTGAATGGTTATTATATAAAGATAATAAATGGGTAAATGTGTGATAGCATGCTGATGTGTTTATCTTTCATGATTGTGCTTGTGCTTATGCATTACCTCATATATGTATGGTTAGCTAATGGTTTCATACCGTGTTGTAGATGTTTACAGGTTAGGCGCTACTGGGTGATCTGGCAGGGTCACAAGCCAAGGACTCTCGTACATTAGGTGGTTGGTTTTGGGGTTGTTTATTTTTTTCCCTCATGCGTGAGGATGATGTCTCGTTTTCCCTTCTGTGTGAGGATGTTGTTTATACTCGGCTATGTTGTCTTTGCCTTTATGGTGTACTGTTTATGTCGTTTTATGTATTTGTTTTATATCTGTCAGTGCCATGTTGTAAGGTCCAGTAAACTTGTTGTCAGGCTAGGGTCAGGATCCATTGTGAGATCCTAGCCCAATGTGGCATCCCGAGTCCCGCGGATTCGGGGTGTTATGGAGTTGGTATCAGAGCCTAGGTTGACAACAATGGCATTTGCTACCTTCAATGAGGTTTGATTGGTAAAATAAACAGAGCCCACATGGGATATGACGTTTTCAAAGGTTTTGGTTTTAAGTATGGTTTTGGGATAGAATGTACGAGAAGTCGTCACCTCTGTCATGGATCTCTGTAGCGTAGATATGTATATATATTTGTGTGTACTATGGATTATGTGGATGTATTATATACATATCGATACATATGGCATATATATAGCCTTATAAGATTAGGTGCGTATACCCTGCATATGGCTCAAACTAGAGCAATATCTGTAGTGGGATGAGGTAGGGGTACACCCCCTCTTCCTCCAGTGGTGAGCAGTCAGGGACCAGTTTCCGCTGTTGTTTCGCCTATTGCAGAGAATGAGTTTGAAGAGGTTGAGCGTGTCTCCATGAGTAGATATGAGTTTCAAGAATATATGTAGCAAGTATATAAAGCGGTGATAGCGGGTAGATCAACACCGGATTTACCAACAATTGTGAGATCAACTAAAGCTTCTAGATCCGGAAAGAAGCAATTAGTAGAGAAGCAAAGATGATGAATGGTGAACCAAGTCCGATATTAGGACAATCTAGTGATTCTTTGGCCATGAAGATGACTGGCAAGGAACTATAGTGTCTTGATTGCGTGGAAGTTGGGACACTGGCGAGCTGTGTGCCCAAAGGCGTCCATCATATGCTTTACGTGTGGTAAAGCAGGGCATAGAGCGAAGTTTTGTCGACAGAGCAAGGCATTGCCTTTACAAGTTCCCTTCAAGAGTGAGATCATTCCAGGTGGACGACGAAGGTCGAGTTACCCTTTAGTTGCATAGGTTGTAAGGATGGGATGATTATGTTTCAGTTGTGGCTATCCAGATCATTTGTGTTATGTGTGCCCTTTGGCACTGATAGCTTGTTTCACTTGTGGTGAGCTAGGCCATCTGGCCCTTTCTGTCAGCAAGGTAGTGTTTCTTCCCAACAAGACCTTCCTCTTTCCGGTGCTGAAAGAGTGGAAGTGAGGCTATAGTGAGGACCTCAGTGATACTTGAGGAGCATAGATCCGAGATCGAGTAATCATATGTAGTGGAGCTACGGGAGTTAGCTGTTACAGGTACCATTCTCGTTAATGGTTTATCTAGTGGAGTTTTGTTTGTTATGAGTGCTATGCACTTTTTGTCTTTCGATGCATGCGTTAATGGTTGATCTTTGATATATAGTAGAAGGTGGACTTTCCTTTACAGGATTACCAGTTAGGGGTCTGAGGTACCCGCGAGATATGTGTTTGTTCCCTTATTCCAGGACTTGTGTATGGCTTGTAGACTTCCTTGTAATGTCGTAGGTGCATGAGGAAGTCATTATGTGTATGGATTGGATGAATAGATATCATGCGGTGTTAGATATTAATAGTAAGGCTATTATAGTCTTTATTGAGATGGTAAATAGAGGTCTTCTAAGGTTAAGACCTTTGAAGAAACAGGTTTGTCATCAGGATTGTACGACCAGCAAGCTGATAGCACAGGGATGTGACGCCTTCTAGTGTTATACCATGAAGGAGCGAGATAGTCCAACAATGGAAGGTATTCCAATTGTTTATGAATTTATAGAAAAGTTACTTAACCGTCTAGTTGCCACCTCAGCGGAGTGTGGACATTGTTATCGAGTTGAAGTATGATACAAGATTGAATGGGAAAGCCACACTATATGGTGCTTGTTGAGATATTGTACTGATAACTTGAAAAGTTGATCGAAACGGGTTTACCCTAGTGGGTTCCATGTTCCGTATTGACGACGTGATGAGTTAGCTTCAAGAAGCAATTGTGTTTTCAGGATTCCTTTGTACCCAAGATATCCCTAGTCATGGATGAGAGAGCAGCATGTGTACGAGATAACATCCCATACCCGTTATGGACACTACGAGTTTGTAGTGATGTCATTTGGGTTGACAAATGTTTTAGTAGTTTTTATGGAGTTGATGAATAGTATCTTCATCGACTTCCTTGATTAGTTGGTGGTGGACATCATGGATGACATGTCGGTATACTCTCATAGTAGAGAATAGTAAACCGATCGTCTGAGGACCGTTCTGCAGATTTCGAGAGATAGAGGGTTGTATGCTACGCTCTCTAAGTGTAAGTTGATATGCCAGTGGTAGCCTTTTTAGGTCATGTTGTCTCCACCAGTGGGATCATGGTTGACCTGGCGAGAATTAAGTATGTTGTAACATAGGAGATACTAATGAACATTAAGGAATACGTAGTTTTCTCGGCTCAGCCGATTGCTATCAATGCTTTGAGGAAGAATTTTATATGATTACGTTTTCATTTGCGAGTCTTTTGAGAAGACCGTACCGGTGTGATCTTCATGGCAGATTTCTATAGATCATAGAAATCTGAAGTATATTTTATGCAACAGGGGTTTAATAACTGCCAGTGTTAAGAGCTTAAGTTGATCAAGACTTTGACTTGAAGATTCCATATCATTCAGAGAAGTTGAATGTTGTCGCCGATAACTTGAATGGAAAGACGCTCCAAGAGAAGATGATTGTGAGACTGATAGTTCAGCCTCAGATTCAGAGAGATCTAGCTTGGCTAGAGTTGGACAATCAGTTCCTTAATAAGGATACCCAGTTATACCTCATAGGTTCTACCTGGTCTTTTAGATGAGGTCCAACAGAAGCAGGAGACCTGCCCGGCCTTGACAAGGTTTAGAGAAAGGATGTCTCGTACTGAGGCACCATAGTTCTCCATGGGAGTAGATGTACTGATGAAGAGTCGTGACCACTTTTGTGTACCTGCTGATGCAGATGGAGACATAGAATATTATGGTATACCCACTGTATGCCTTATTCAGTACATTCAGGTACGAGTAAGATGTACCACGAGATGAGACGATTATATTGTATAAAGCCGATATAACCAAATTTGTGATACAATGTGTGACCTGTTAGCAGGTCCAGATAGAGTATTTCCGATCTAGAGATAAGCCCCACCCACTACCAGTGCAGTAGTAGAATTTGGGAGGACATCTCTATGGACTTTTTTTTATGGGATTGTGACCCAGTAGAAGATTTATGTTATCTGGATTGTTGGTAACAAATTAATGAAACCGGCACGTTTCATTTCTATTAGAAGGACGTGGCTAGTGAATGAATTGGCTGAGGAGTATACTAGACACATAGTGAGACTCCATGGTATACCGAAAATGATCATTTTTGATCGAGATGGATGTTTTTACTTTGAGATTTTAGGCAGTAGATTCAGACTGCTTTGGGGACGAGTCTGTACCTCATGACTACACTTCACCCCCTGATAGATGGTCAGTTAGAGAGGATCATCTAGATCTTAAAGATCTATTATAAGTTGTAAGTCGAATGGGAAACGTGGATGGTTATATTACCTTCCATTAATGAGTTTATGATATAACAATGAAGGACGTGCATCTTTCTGGGATGGCCCTATGAGGCAATATATATAGACATAGATGTCGTATATCCTTACGCTAGAAGTGATCTAGCAGTAGTAGTGGAATAACACCTGACCAGATTCATGATTTTATAGTTCAAGTAACGTTGATTGAAGGAAGAATGCTAGTTGTACAGGGTCGCCAGATATTATATGTAGACAAGAGGCGTTAACCTCTAAAGTTCAAGCGAGAGTTCACATCCGGCTGTAAGTATCTCAGCTGCGAGACGTTAGACGTATTAATATGGAAAGGGAACTGAGTTTCCAATATGATGGTTTATTTGAGATCGACCAGTACGCAGAAGGTAGCATGATTTTTAGCTTTGCCTACGAGATTAGAGGATATCCACCCAGTGTTTCATATGTCTCAACTGAGGAAGTATATACCAGACTCGAGACACCTTGTGAGTTACGATGATTGATGGTTGAGTCCAACCACACTTTTGTTGAGCATTCGATTACATTCTTGGAATGAGATATGAAACGCTTGCATTCGAAAGACATTCCCATATTGAGGATATGATGGTCAAGATGAAGACCTGAAGAGGCTATGTGAGAGACTGAGGATAGTGTCGTGAGGAACTATCTAGAGTATATGTTGGGACAGACCCATTTGTGGGAGCACGAGTAGATCTTAGTGCTATCTTGATGAATGTTGTTCTTATGTGCTTATATCCCTTGATGTGTTATTCCATGCTAGCTGTGATGTGATTTATGATCTTAGTAGATCTTGATGTGCTAGCGTGATGTATGTTATAGCTGGAGATGATTACTTCCTTCACGTTACCCGAATATGATTATATTTATACCTAGAGATGGTTCTTTCCTCCATGCTATTTGAGTGGGATTAGGATTTAGCTGGAGATGGTTCTTTCCTCCATGCTACCTTGATGGACATAGTTCAGTGGAGATGTGATTCCTCCATGTGATATATATGTTTATGGGTTGGCTAGAGATGTATTTCCGCTATGCCTGTGATATGTTTTGACTAGAGATGTGCTTCCTCTATGCCTTGTCATGTGGTATGGTGAGAGACGTGATTCCTCTACGCCTTTGGGTAGCGTTATGGCCCTGTTTCCTGGAGATGATGATTCCTCCATGTTTATACTTGAGGTTATAGATTGTTATAGGTTGTGATCTTTTGAACGGAGATGTGATACCTCCGATAGAAAGAGTGAGAGTTATACCTCGGCGTATGGGTCCGAGAGGATTTGGGAATTGTTCAAGTTTCGGGACGAAACTTTTTTTTATGGGGTGTGTGATATAACTCGCCAAGATTTCGCAAGTGATGAGTAAGAGTCCCACAGTTATGTTTCTGGTGTAATTTTGGACGTTTGGGGAAATTTTTACTTTTTCCCCCGGGTAATTATTTTTACCCTCCGGTGTTATTTGGAGCATTTGGGAGCTCCAATTAATAAAAATGCAGTTGAGAGAAATGATCAAGGCATCGGACATGTCCTAGATATAAAATAACATGAAAAGACAAAACAGATAAAAGAGTCGCTATCCCGATTCTTAGCGGTTAAGAAAGGTGGCTTAGGAATGCCCATTTTACGAGATAGTTATGAATTAATTGTCCCGATAATATTTCGGATTTTATATTCCAATTTCATAAAGTTTTGAGATCAGAAATATAACCGCATTTTAATTAAATGTTTTGGATAAACATTATATATATATATATATATATATATATATAATAGAAAGTCGGCTAATGTACAACACATATCAACTTCAATTCATTTTCAACTTTCAATTGAAAGTTGAAGAGGAGAAGAGTCGGCGAACGTATACATCCATCTTTAACCTTCTATAAATCATTCATCTTCAATCCAATTTCAAATCCGTTTGTACCATCGAGTCCCTCATTTTGTTCTCTTCAACGTGGTACCAACTTATTTCCCGTTTGCTAGCTTTTTGGTTAAGTCTCCGTTTATCGTTATCGGAACACCGACAGACCACCGCAAGTCATCAAACATAAGGTTTTATGAATTTATTCGTTTTCCGTATTGCGGGTTAGTATAAATTTAGCTTAAATTGGTTAAAATGGATAATTGGAATTTCCATTATGCTCGTTACATTATTCTAGTAATTATGGGATTTTAGTTTGATGATGGTATCATGAGTTGGATATATACCCTGATGTGGCTTTAAGGTTTAGCATATTATTCGAGGTTATAGGATGTATATGATCCCTATAGATCCCTTTGGGTTTAGGTGTGACCCTTTGCTTGATAAGAGATGTGACATCTCTTTATACCTTGTTTATAGGCTGTGTTATCCCTTTAGTGTAGAGGTGATCGTGGTTGAGTTCGATTGAGGTTGAGGTAAGTCCCTAGGACTTACTTTGCTACCATCCATATATTGCGTGTTTGCATGAGTGGTGTGTGCTTTATATGTTTGCTATGATAGCATGAGTTGTCGTTTTTATCGACCTATTTTCTATTGACTGCCCCATTGCGTGGCTGTGATAACCTTTCCCTTTCATCCCGCCGTGGAGTATGGGAGGTTCTATGATGTCGGGCCAGACTGGTTTACAGGAAGGGCACAATCCACTCCCATAGGGTACACGAATTGTGTGACCGATACTCGTACAGTTGGACATTGCACTCAGAGGCGGGGATGTATCGGTCCTCGTGTCACATACTTTCATCTATCTATATATATACGGTTTTTGAGTGAATGATTATTATATAAAGATAATAAATGGGTAAATTTGTGATAGCATGCTGATGTGTTTATCTTTCATGATTGTGCTTGTGCTTATGCATTACCTCATATATGTATGGTTAGCTAATGGTTTCATACCGTGTTGTAGATGTTTACAGGTTAGGCACTACTGGGTGATCTGGCAGGGTCACAAGCCGAGGACTCTCGTACATTAGGTGGTTGGTTTTGGGGTTGTTTATTTTTTTTCCCTCATGCGTGAGGATGATGTCTCGTTTTTCCTTCTGTGTGAGGATGTTGTTTATACTCGGCTATGTTGTCTTTGCCTTTATGGTGTACTGTTTATGTCGTTTTATGTATTTGTGTTATATCTGTCAGTGCCATGTTGTAAGGTCCAGTAAACTTGTTGTCAGGCTAGGGTCAGGATCCATTGTGAGATCCTAGCCCAATGTGGCATCCCGAGTCCCGCGGATTCGGGGTGTTACATTTATGCATGGACAAGGATGGTTTAATGCCAACTAAGACATCAATGGTGTAACATATAGACTTTCTATGCAGTTTTAATTCATTCAACAATCTATCAAGCTCATCATCATTCAAAGATGCATTCACAATCACCGGATATGTAGAATTTGAACAAAGGAAAGCATACTTTAAATGAGAAGGAAGAGGTTTGAGATCAAGTTTAGGAGGACCTTTCTCGGTTGGATGTGCTCCATATAGCTCCACATTAGATGTATCCAAAACTATTGAAGACTCTCCAAGAAACCTTGAAGTTTCACCAACAACTAAGGGACTTTCTTCAGAAACCACGGGTGAAGTTGCAGGAATCACGGCCTCCCTAAAAACAACGGGCGTGGTTTTTTCATTTTTAGCTACGACATGGTTTTCCACGGGTCCATTTAATAAAACCACGGGCGTGGTTTTGGCCCCCAGGCCGTGGTTCTTAGAGTTATTCAGCCTTCTTTCGTGCTCTTCAAATTCAGCACTTGTCTTCTTTTCTAGTGCATCCAAAGCTTGGATTTCTTCATTACAATCTTTCTCAACTCCTTCCTCCATGATACTCATGATAAGAACCTTCTCTAATGGATCATTGATTAGGATTGAACTCACAATTTCCCTAGACACTTCTTCCTTGACAATGTCGAAGACGTCTTCACCAAGGGTTGGCCCCTTCATCATTGTGGACAGTTTGAACTTGATATTTTATTCTCCTATGTTGAAGGAGAGGATTCCATTTCTGCAGTCCACTAAGCATCTCAAAGTGGCTAAGAATGGCCTTCCCAAAATGATGGAAACTGGGTAGCCCGGCGGGATGTCCAAAACAACAAATTGATTGGCACATAGAACTTCCCAAGCTAAACCAGTATGTCTTCTAGGATCCCCACCGGGTGAGTAATGGATCGGTCCACCATGTAGAGGGTCATCTTGATCGGCTTTGGCTCCCCTAGCCCAATCTTATTGCAAAGTGCAAGCGGGATAATGCATACAGTGGCTGTAAGGTCACATAGGGCCTCATATGTACTTCTCCACTCCGAATGGCACACAAAAAGACCCCGGATCCCGCAGCTTATGAGGCATCTCCTCCTTCATGGTTTGTATTAACTCGGAGGACCTCTTTGTCATCCTCACTTCACCATACTCCTCCAACTTCCTCTTGTTGGAGAGTATTTCCTTAAAAAACTTTCCATAGGCCGGCATACCTAGAATCGCATCCATGAACGGAATGTTAATATGTAATTTAGACATGAGTTCTAGGAATTTACCGAAGTGTTTATCCAATCGAGCTCTTGCTCTTGATTGTGGAAAGGGTAGTGGTGGCTTGTATGGAGGAGGTGCCACATATGTTGGCTCATCATCTTTGCTCTTGCCCCCTTCTTCTTGCGATGGTTCTTCCTCCACTAATACTTGCTTCCCCTTGTCATTCCCCTTAGGTAAGGGATCTTTCATGCTCAGACCACTCCTTGTGGTCATGGCCAAAACTTGGTCTCTTGGATTATCCTCGGTCCTTCAGGGAAGCTTTCCCGGATCTCTTTGTGTCTCTCCCGCCTTTTGGAACACTTGAGCTTCTAGTGTAACACCCCAAATTCTGAAAACTCGGGGAGCTACTGGTTAGGACCTCACAATGGGTCCCGACCTTAGTTTGACAACAATTTAACTTGGATCTTACAACAAGGCACAAAAGTATTTAAAACATTTGAAAACTTTAAACAATATATACATGAAGAATATGTATCATCCTTACAAAGCAAACGTACCAAAACGACACATAAGAAGAATAGAAGACATCCCGTCCCCAATTAAATTAGTACGTGGACCCGGCTGACCATTTCCTCCGGATCTCTCTACAACTGTTTTAACCTGCAAGACATCTACAAGCGGTATAAAACCGTTAGCTAACATTCTATGCATAAGTATAAAGGTAAAAGCACAAACACACAACATACACAATCAACATGCAACACTCAATCCTTTTATTATCTTTAATTAGGTGATAGGTTATTACTAATGATACTTATTTTGTGACACGAGGGATTCCCAAACCTCGCCCCTGTCCCCGTTTACCAACGCGGAATGGTACTAATGCATTTGACCGTCTACCGGACTGGGCTGGTCGCAGGGAACCTCCTAGACTCTCGCAAGAGCTAGGCAGATGATGTCACGACCCGTTATCATACACTTGGGTCAATTACACAATATACTAACGTCGGCCTATTCCGGTTTCGTTATTTATCTTAACTAGCAAACACCACTAATACACATCACACACATGCAAGAAGCCAGCTAAGTAAGTCCGTGGACTTACCAGAATCAAATCTCGACTCTCTCTTAACCACCACTAAATCCGTAAGTGCAGAACTCAGTTGCCTGTCAGAGGAGGCACGTGGGTCAACACATTTCCCTGGATACTTATAAGTCTAAAACTCTTAAGATATACGATTCTATGTGCAGAAGTTATTACAGTGTTTATTTAAGGTAAAATGACTATTTTACCCTTAGTCCCGGAACTTCCAAAAACTCGGAATATGTACTTAAATTATAATTTGAGGCTAACTAACCATATTCTACTCCCTAGGATGATTTTAGGTAACAACTAGAAAAACTACCCATTTTCTATTTCTCGAAAAGTCACTAAAGTCCAACTACAGCTTCAAATATAAAATTCGAATAATCTTATAAAAATTCCGAAATAATTCCCTAGGTCATCTATGATATCCTATCTACTCATAGGAGAAAGAATTTCTTAAAACTGTTAAAGCATCGCTTCTACAAAAATTTCTAAAGTTGGGTACAACACTTAACAAGCAACACACTGTCTTAACTTTGAAAAATCATAACTCCTAAACTACTCCCTGGATTTATCCCAAATTTTGATATGTTCTATTATAAAATCTTATCTATATTATATCAAAAATTCAGCCGCAAAGGAGATCAAAATCCTATTTAAAACTATCTCACAAAACCGAATTTCAGCACAACAGAAAAACTGTTTACGACTCAATCTTGGAAAAATCATAAATCCCAAACCACTCGCTGGATGCCTCTCAAATTTTAATATGTTCTACAAAAATATGTCAACTATATCAGATCCAAAATTTAAGCCCAACGGAGATCAAGAACTTATTAAAAACTTTCTCACAAAACAGCATCCCATGTTGTTTTTCTCAACTCAGCACATTTATAAAAACTGCATGAGGAGTCAACTTTGGAACACCATAACTCTCAAACCGTAACTCCGATTCCTCTCAAATTTTAGTATGTTATACTATGCAATATCGACTAAAACATATCCGAAAATCAGAAGTAAAGGTGGAGTCTAACCTACCCAAAACTGGAGCCGAATTTGACTGTTCTTCACTTCCGAAAAATTCAGCAAACTCCTATATCTTCACTGTATCTTCTATGGATGTTCTGAGCAAGTTTAGGAGACATCAAAGAGACTCATTAGGCATGAATTACATGGACATAAGTGCAAGGAAGATGAGGGTATCAACCTTACCCGGTTCCAAGACTCGAAGGCACGTGAATGACAACACTAAGGCTGTTGTAGATCGGATCTGGGCTCCTCGTAATCAATGGTCTGCTGGATCGACAGAAGGAAGAGAGATGATGCACTTACTGGTTCGCTTGATGCTCATGAGCAGGTGCTGATCGGTTGGGAAAGGCAGTTGTCGGTCACTGCACCACAACATCGTCTTCAGAAGGCAAGTGTGGCTGTGTTCCGTCTGCAGCAGGCTGGGCAGCGATCCGCTCCTATCTCGTTCCCGTTGGAGGTGTGCAGCCGCCTGGAGTGCAGCAGCGATGATCTCAACGTCTGTGCAGAAGGTCGAGCAAGATCCCTGGCATTTGTTGTGCAGGAGGTTGCAGTTTGGCTGCGGCATTGAAGTGGATTGCTGCGTCGGCTGGGGCAACACCAGGCGGCAATGTTGTTCGCAGAGGAGGTTTGTTGCGTCGGCTGGTCCCTGGTGAAGGCGAGGCGCTGAGCAGATTCGAGATGGGAGAGAGTATCGGTATCCAGAACGTGAGGTAGTTGTGCGGTATAGAGGGAGGAGGGTTACGCTTATCACATACAGCAGTTAGATTAGGAATTTAGGTTAAGTTAATTAAACATGGATTAGGGTAAGAGTTATGGGTTGGGCCGGATATTGTATCTGCTGGGCCTAACCCGATGAGCCTGCCCATCTAGTTAGGTGATGGCCATTAAATGAGTCATTAAATTGTACGGAACTACTCTTCGGTTTTTAATCATACGGACTTGTTATTCAGTTTACCTATTTATCATTTTATGTGAATTAAGTTACATAAAATGATAGAACTTTGATAAAATTTTTATAATGTATAACATTCTCTAGAATGAGGAAAGGTTAGCGGATCGAAATCCGGTTTGATCTGGTATTAAACGGAAAATATATTTTCCGGGTATCACATCAGTTCCCCCTTAAAATAAGTTTCGTCCCGAAACTTAGAACAAAGTACTTAATTAAACGACTTCCATAAATAAATTGGTATGCCCTAGTCTCACTAAATTTTTATTCGTTTCCTAAACTTCTCTAACCCTATCAAAGCGTAACGGAAAAAAAAAAAAAAACTGGTCGTTATATCAGATCCCCTCAAAATAAGTTTCGTCCCGAAACTTAGGGTAAGACAATCCTGATCGGCCTTTAAGACACCTAATGGGTGTTTTTGATCACTACACAAAAGTCTCGTCGTTTCCACATCCAAGTATCCCACCCATCAAGGTTATCAAAAGCACACATCACTGACTAAGCACTCAATCATGAAATAAACAAGTAGTCAAACAATATCACACATCCAAGGTCAAGCCCTAACTCGTCACTCTCGATGTTACAACTATCACTACATAGGTCTTTGAAATGTTACGTCTCTTGCTATCCCCAATGTCTTAGGTAGCCTTATCGGCTTCTCATAAAACCACTAAATCTTAGATCTTTTCAGGTACTTAGATCACAAGCGCCTACTGCTACCACGTTCTAGAGTGGTTACCAGATATCTCATTGGTATTATCCTGCTCAACTGTTTGATCCTCTAATATGATAACCTAACCCGTGTCTGGTAGGTATCTCCCCACTGAAATTTACAAACTCAGTTCCCAAACTTAGTCTCCATGGAAAACTGAAGCTACCCTCTCCAATAGGGTGAGGAAACTAGTCCATCAGTCACTTTTAAACCGCTTTAAAACTTCCAATGGTTGTCTTACACAACTCACTTCCAGATCCTTTGATGACTTTACGGAAAATAATCTATTCAACTTTCTTCCCTTCGTTATGACCACTTGCTTACGGCCTTCTGAAGAGGTTCTGACTACCCACTCAGGCCAAAGGTCTTTGACATCCACCAACACTTACCAAGTTCCCCATGCTCTTCGTATCACGACCCACATGGTCTTGTCTTTTAATATTACTCAGTCATCATGTTCCTCAGGTACGGAATTGTCACCCTTACCCTTTTCAGGTCTAATACTCAAGACAATTAAAAATCAAATCTAGTGGTTATCCTCTTTGTTCACTTGGCTTTATTATATTATTTATAGATCTCTAATATATCATTTGCTCAAACTTAGGCTTCTCACACATTTTCTAAGATCTTAAATGAAATAGAATAAGTCCGAAATGACGATATTAGACACAAAGTGATCTCATATCACCGGTATTTGTTAATAACTACTCAATAAATGTTAACATATCATCAACAGTGCGCTCTTTTATCCACCATTGTTACCAGCCCGATAGTATCCCCCTAACTCAAAACGCAACTAGGCTCTGTTCCGACATAACATTACACATAAAATCTACTCCGAGATTATGCTTTCTTTAAGCACTGTTACTAGGTTGCAAGTATGCTCCTGTCGCTTCTCTTTCTTATGTATCTTCGACTCAGGATGGTAGTTACTCACTTGGAGCTTTCTAGTGCAGGACATGCACAATACTTTTATTACCTCATTAATTCTTTCCTAATCAATCCCGAAAACTCACTCTAGAGTATTCCATTAGTATGAAATTCCAAAACTACTTGTCTGGCAACCTGTAGCAAAGAAGTCTCTCTTCACTCGGATCCATAATAGGGTACCAGTCTCCTTCTATTACCTCTACATGCACATAAGTTTCCGTACAACATTTTGAGTAACTCAACATATCCTATCTCACGTTCCTTCCAACTAGAATGCATTTCACAAACTATCACCATCTTAAACTCGACACGACATCCCTCAACACCCTTGAGCTTCTTGCTCTGTGGGTTAGGACCCACCACGCTTCCGCTACGCTACTCTGATTATTTTGTTGTTTCCCGTAATCATAAGGACGTGTTCTGTCAGTCCAAAATGATTAACCGGGTGAAGTACCAAGTACTTTCCTTACTTTGTCTTCTTGAAATAAAATCATGATTGGAAAACAACCATCTTCCGTTTACTTTCTTAATTCTTTTTAACACTGATCCAGACTACTAGACTCAACCGGAGTTTGATCTTCACCAACCAAGAAGTAACCTCTAACACGATTGTCTATACCCTTAGTTGTCTAAGAAGATTGTTGTTGTATACTTGAGGAAATCATTCCAGGCGTCGGTAAAACTACCCCATAACTCCACAGTCGCAATTATCTTTTCTTAACGGTATATAACTCGTCAATACCAAACAACACTTACACATCCTCAGCTGACATCGATCAGTCTATAGTTGACTCATCTCAGTATCCCGAACTTACTCTTCTCATACCCCTTCTGGTATTAAAATTATTTGGTAAGCATCACCGACTCAATTAATCCTTTTATACTTCTTTAGTTCGTCTTATCTTTCACTTTTCTGCTTCCTTTGGGACAACTCTCTTTCTCAACTCTCATTTTGCCATTCGTCTAACGTCAAAAGTCGTTCTTAACACTCCACGATAGATGGTAAGCGTCTTGTAGTTCCAATGACTTTTAATTACCTCCCAATTGTAGTCCTTTTACAGGGACCGTCTATGTTGATGACCTATGTTCTGTTATAAATGGGGTTACCCTGGACTCTTGAGTCCACCACACGATTCTCACAAGCACAGGTTCCTTGATCGGTGTTGTTTGTAATATTTCCTTCCAAATCTCTATTGACTATGTTACGGGCTTCGATCCTTTCGATGTTGGCGTTGTGATTCCTCTTAGAATTCTTATCTTTAAAGAAGACAAAATGTCTTCACGCTTGTGAAGTCTACCCATCGCTCTTACATTAAGTTGTAAGTCTCCATTCCGTGTAAATTGTGATCTGTCAAAATTTCCTTAGCTAGTAGGTAAACAGTCGCTCACAACAATCCTTTTATACTTCTTTAGTTCGTTCTATCTTCCATTCTTCCTCTTCCTTTGGGATAGCTTCGCTTCTCGAGTCCACCAAGGTCGTTCTTACGTACCCATTTCTTCACTGGTATTGGTAGTAATACCGCCTTCATGAAACTCCGTTGACCCTGCTACAACCTCCATTCTTTGGATTTTGGCGTCTCGACTTCTTTCAACTTCATATATCTTCGAGGAGGTCAAAACCTCCCCACGTTTGTGGGGTCTGCCTTTTCGCTTTTACACTCAATTGTAGGTCTTCATTCTGTACACCTTAGATTCTCACCCCCGGATTGACACTTTATCTCTTTTGGTTTCTCATGCCCCTAATGGTCTATGGGGCATCCGTTCCTATTGTAATGTCCTTGATTCCGCAATCTTGGTTGTACTCAATTCTACTTGTCACGCTCCAATATTGTTATCACTATTCCGCACTCTTGTAGTCTCTTCCATGGTTCTTATAATTCCGTCTCTCGGCCTCGTATGCCTGAGTTCTTTGTACGACTTTCTATTCCTTCTAACTAAACTACCTCAGGGATTTCTTCCTCATCTGATTATGCATGTGGTAAAAATTATCTTCACAACTTTACTTCCTTGCTCACTTGTTCTTTGGATAATTTGTAAGGATCACCAAGCAGCCTACCCGAGTACAATACTCAATTCAAGGTCCGATTCCATTGCCTCGTGTTGGAGATTCTTCAAGTCCTAGTTGATTTATCATGAGGCGATAATCGCTTCGTGATATCACGACTAAAGGATATAAAATATCCTTTAGGATACTAACAAACTAAGCATACTCATGTATATAACATAAAATAAGAAACATCATAACAAGTCTATATACTAACTCCTATCGATCCAAGTTGCAGAGATCCACGGAGAGCGATGGTGGTCCGACGTACTACTAACCCAACAACCCGACTATGCATGCGTGTGAAAACATAAATCCCGTTTTGAAAATTTTAGACCCCTTTCGGATTCTAGTTATTTTATACATTTGGTCTTTCAGAAGATTTCAAGTGCCATTGTTGCCAACCCAGAGCTCTGATACCATATTGTAACACCCCAAATTCTGAGAACTCGGGGAGCTACTGGTTAGGACCTCACAATGGGTCCCGACCTTAGTTTGACAACAATTTAACTTGGATCTTACAATAAGGCACAAAAGTATTTAAAACATTTGAAAACTTTAAACAATATGTACATGAAGAATATGTATCAGCCTTTCAAAGCAAACGTACCAAAACGACACATAAGAAGAACAGAAGACATCCCGTCCCCAATTAAATAAGTACGTGGACCCGGCTGACCATTTCCTCCGGATCTCTCTACAACTGTTTTAACCTGCAAGACATCTAAAAGCGGTATAAAACCGTTAGCTAACATTCTATGCATAAGTATAAAGGTAAAAGCACAAACACACAACATACACAATCAACATGCAACACTCAATCCTTTTATTATCTTTAATTAGGTGATAGGTTATTACTAATGATACTTATTTTGTGACACGAGGGATTCCCAAACCTCGCCCCTGTCCCCGTTTACCAACGCGGAATGGTACTAATGCATTTGACCGTCTACCGGACTGGGCTGGTCGCAGGGAACCTCCTAGACTCTCGCAAGAGCTAGGCAGATGATGTCACGACCCGTTATCATACACTTGGGTCAATTACACAATATACTAACGTCGGCCTATTCCGGTTTCGTTATTTATCTTAACTAGCAAACACCACTAATACACATCACACACATGCAAGAAGCCAGCTAACTAAGTCCGTGGACTTACCAGAATCAAATCTCGACTCTCTCTTAACCACCACTAAATCCGTAAGTGCAGAACTCAGTTGCCTGTCAGAGGAGGCACGTGGGTCAACACATTTCCCTGGATACTTATAAGTCTAAAACTCTTAAGATATACGATTCTATGTGCAGAAGTTATTACAGTGTTTATTTAAGGTAAAATGACTATTTTACCCTTAGTCCCGGAACTTCCAAAAACTCGGAATATGTACTTAAATTATAATTTGAGGCTAACTAACCATATTCTACTCCCTAGGATGATTTTAGGTAACAACTAGAAAAACTACCCATTTTCTATTTCTCGAAAAGTCACAAAAGTCCAACTACAGCTTCAAATATAAAATTCGAATAATCTTATAAAAATTCCGAAATAATTCCCTAGGTCATCTATGATATCCTATCTACTCATAGGAGAAAGAATTTCTTAAAACTGTTAAAGCATCGCTTCTACAAAAATTTCTAAAGTTGGGTACAACACTTAACAAGCAACACACTGTCTTAACTTTGAAAAATCATAACTCCTAAAATACTCGCTGGATTTATCCCAAATTTTGATATGTTCTATTATAAAATCTTATCTATATTATATCCAAAATTCAGCCGCAAAGGAGATCAAAATCCTATTTAAAACTATCTCACAAAATCGAATTTCAGCACAACAGAAAAACTGTTTACGACTCAATCTTGGAAAAATCATAAATCCCAAACCACTCGCTGGATGCCTCTCAAATTTTAATATGTTCTACAAAAATATGTCAACTATATCAGATCCAAAATTCAAGCCCAACGGAGATCAATAACTTATTAAAAACTATCTCACAAAACAGCATCCCATGTTGTTTTTCTCAACTCAGCACATTTATAAAAACTGCATGAGGAGTCAACTTTGGAACACCATAACTCTCAAACCGTAGCTCCGATTCCGATCAAATTTTAGTATGTTATACTATACAATATCGACTAAAACATATCCGAAAATCAGCAGTAAAGGTGGAGTCTAACCTACCCAAAACTGGAGCTGAATTTGACTGTTCTTCACTTCCGAAAAATTCAGCAAACTCCTATATCTTCACTGTTTCTTGTATGGATGTTCTGAGCAAGTTTAGGAGACATCAAAGACACTCATTAGGCATGAATTACATGGACATAAGTGCAAGGAAGATGAGGGTATCAACCTTACCCGGTTCCAAGACTCGAAGGCACGTGAATGACAACACTAAGGCTGATGTAGATCGGATCTGGGCTCCTCGTAATCAATGGTCTGCTGGATCGACAGAAGGAAGAGAGATGATGCACTTACTGGTTCGCTTGATGCTCATGAGCAGGTGTCGATCGGTTGGGAAAGGAAGTTGTCGGTCACTGCACCACAACATCGTCTTCAGAAGGCAAGTGTGGCTGTGTTCCGTCTGCAGCAGGCTGGGCAGTGATCTGCTCCTATCTCGTTCCCGTTGGAGGTGTGCAGCCGCCTGGAGTGCAACAGCGATGATCTCAGCGTCTGTGCAGAAGGTCGAGCAAGATCCCTGGCATTTGTTGTGCAGGAGGTTGCGGTTTGGCTGCGGCGTTGAAGTGGATTGCTGCGTCGGCTGGGGCAACACCAGGCGGTAGTGCTATTCGCAGAGGAGGTTTGCTGCGTCGGCTGGTCCCTGGTGAAGGTGAGGCACTGAGCAGATTCGAGATGGGAGAGAGTATCGGTATCCAGAACGTGAGGTAGTTGTGCGGTAGAGAGGGAGGAGGGTTATGCTTATCACATACAGCAGTTAGATTAGGAATTTAGTTAGGTGATGGCTATTAAATGAGTCGTTAAATTGTACGGAACTACTCTTCGGTTTTTAATCATACGAACTTGTTATTCAGTTTACCTATTTATCATTTTATGTGAATTAAGTTACATAAAAAGATAGAACTTTGATAAAAAATTTTATAATGTATAACATTCTCTAGAATGAGGAAAGGTTAGCGGATCGAAATCCGGTTTGATCTGGTATTAAGCGGAAAATAAATTTTCCGCGTATCACATCTAGCACCTTTTGAGCCTTTGTTATTGATGTCACGGCGCTCTCAAGTCCATTCACCTTTCCTAATAATAGCTCAAGCAACACCTCGGTTCTATCCTTTGGTGGTTGAGTAAAACCGGGTGGAGGCTCTTGTGAAGCCCTTGGTGGTGGTGTTGTGCTTGTAGAAGCGGGAGGGTTCAAGGCACCATCCGGGTTAGAATAGGAGAACCCATGGTTGGGATTAGGCCGATAATTGTTGAAGCGCCTGCTATTGTTGTTGAAGTTCCTAGGGCCTTGATAGTTGTTGAAATTGCCCCTTCCCATGTAGTTTACATCCTCCTCCGTGGAAGCCAAATTGGTTTGCACTTTGATAGCATGAATTATAGTCTATATTTTGGGGTTTGTTTGGACGTTTTATCTTCAATAATCTGCATGTTTGTATGTATATTATGTGATTATATTACCATTTCATCTACCTTTGCGAGAATCGAGGTCTACACCTAGTTTTGTTGTAATCGTAGGTAAAATGGCACGTTTTGCATCAAAAAGGAGCAAAAGGAGTTGTGGAGTCATTGGAGCTACATTCAGGAACATAAGGAAACATCCAGGAAGCATAACCATGGATTAAAGATTCACCTTGGACCAGATTTGAGAGATTTCACATTCAGTTGTGACTCACCTCGGTTGACTACAAAGTCACCTCGACCGAGGCGAACACCTGGGACGCGGCGAGAATATTTTATTCTTGGCTGAGATCTTTTATCTTTGGAAAGAGATCTTATATTTTTGGGCTTGGCTCTTGGAAGGAAGAAGATATACTAGATCATATATTTTACCTATTTTTATGGGAAGAGATCTTTCTAAGATATCTTATCTTTGGAGAGTAATTTTCCTATAAAAAGGGTCGGATTTCCCACAAATCCGGGATCCTGCATAGCATGATATACCACCGATTGTGTTGAATACACCGCTGCAGCCATACTCCAGTTGGGAGATTTGAAAAACCTTTTTTGAAGGTTGAAGGAAGAAAGTCTATAACTTTTATAGCTTTTTGAAGGGTTTTTGTAAGATCATCTTAGATTCCCTTCTTTGTCATTGTCTTGTTGGATTTCTATCCAAGGAACGCTTGTGTTTTATAATTGATTCAGTTATTGAAGCCTTTCTCTTAAGGTTTTCTTGTACAATTATTCTCTTTCTTCCCATATACTTGATTAATACTTTCATGATGATGAGTGGCTAATCTCTTTGTGTGATTCTAGGGTGATTGGCTGAAGGTTGTGGGAAAAACAATGATAGAATGATCTTAATCACAGTAGGACCTTGAAAGTTCGAGTCTTTACCTTAACCCTAAGCATCTCGTTCAGTCGATGAACATCTCGCCCGAGGTGGAATTCGTCTGACCGAGGTGACTTATCTGATCCGAAACTTAGAGTTAAGTGTTAGAGTTTGCCAAATCCTATTCTTATTACACCTTTCCCGGTCCAATGTAAGCTTAGGATGAGACTTACCCGGTAATTCAATTGTTTGTTTACCTAAGATCATAAGTGTGGGTAATAAAGGTTTATCCTTTATTGGGGTTTGAGTGTGCTTTCATCCCATCTTTGTGAGTTAGCCTGAGACTTACCCGGTAAAGGTTGATTCTATTCCCTTAGATGGTGTGTTAGTTTAAGGTTATAGTTCTTTACCATAATTCCTTGAGACTTACCCGGTAATAGGAGTTACGGTTTGGGATTAGAGTGTAGTGAGACTTACCCGGTGATCTATTCACACTTTAGTAACACCTTCCCTTTGCAAAATCTCAGCTTTGTCCACTTATCTTTAGATCTTGACTTGGAACCACAACTAGATGCTTTAATCCCTAGAATTGCATATTTCCTTTATTGACTTTTATCATCTTTGATTGTTTTAATTGCTTTGTGGTTAGTAATTGCTAAAACTTACCTATTCCGACTTTGTTTCACTAAGTCTCTGTGATCGACCCCTGGAATTCCTTGCTTTTTACTACGATTGACCCGTACACTGCGGGTTCGCATCCTTGTTTTAAGCTTACATCTAGGGTTATAAATTTAAAGCTTGCACACACCGTTTGGAGCGAACACACTTACACTTGAGGACTTGCTTGACTCTTCAAGGTTGTGGCACACAACTCCCTCAAGGACTTAAGCTCGTTGTTGATTGCGTCCAGCTTGTAGTTGCTCATGGTGACTTCACTTACTTCATATGTTCCCGGTTTCCTCCCATCACTCTTCCTATGGGAGTACTTCTCTATCACTAAGGCTTGCTTCTCTACAAAATCCCATGCCTCATCCACATTTTTCTCCATGAATATGCCTCCGGAAAGCGATTGGAGCTTGAATTGACTATTCTCATCAAGCCCGTTGAAATAAATCTCCAATAGCTCTATCTTCGGTATCCCATGTTGTACGTGGACAATCTAGGAGGAGGTCCTTGAACCTCTCCCAAGATTTAAAAAGGCTCTCCTTATCCTTCACCACGAAGGCATTAATCTTCCCTCTTAGCTTGGTTGTCTTGGAAGGTGGGAAAAACTTTGTTAAGAACTCGGTTGTCATCTCCTCCCAAGTACCCACACGTCCTAGTGGAATGGATTGGTACCAAGCCATGGCCTTATCCTTAAGTGAGAAGGAAAAAGCCCTAAGCTTGTGGTTGTTGCTCTTAGGGATGTTGATGGGTCGGGTTTGGGGCGGGGAGTACCCTATTCATCCCATACCCGTTTAGTATAACGCCCCCCGTCCCCATCCCCATACCCGTTTGGGTATTGAGAATTGTCCCCATACCCGTCCCCGTCGGATATTCGTCCCCATCGGGGATTCCCCATCCCCGTTTAATTTTCTCCATTTTAAAATTCATTTGATTTTCCCCATAAAAATCTATATCCCGATCCCCGTTTAACTTTTAGAATTTTGAAAAAAACATTAACTCGAGTAATAAATGTGAAATTAGACCATAAAATAGAAATTTGTTACTTTGTTTTACTATATAAATAAAAAAACACGAGAAAAAAGAGAGAAGAAAACTTCATTTTTTTTAAAACAATAAAAACTTGCCAAAGTAAAGTTATACCGCATATATATGAGGATTTGCTCGTTCAAGTATGATCGAGACTCGTAGTACAAACTAGTCTAAACTAAAATAATTATATATTACTAACATTTAGATTACAATATCAAGATAAAGTGTTATATTACTTTATCAATTTAATTTTACGGTTTATGATTTAGGTTGCACCACCAAAACATGTATTTAAGAGACTAATACACACGTAAAAAAAAACATAACATGTAGTTTGTCATACATTTTATCATCGTGATTTGACATTTATGGCATATTCAAAGTTTTATGTTATCCTTATATGATCCAAAATAAAATTAATATTGGTTAACATTAACATGTATATAATTTACGCATATAATATACATTTTAATTGAAATGTTATCTTCGTATTTTTTTCAAAATATATTTTGTGTAAGTAGGAACGAGTATGATACTATTAAGTCTTAAGTACAAAAGTATGTATGGTTTACTAACCCTTAGTTCGTGATTATAAGATAAATGCCAATTTATATTATATTAATATACATTGTTAATTGAAATGTTGATGTGGCTTAGTTTGTTGTTTAACGCATCACCTTATTCAATTTGTCAAAGTATAGGTATATTGTGTATATATATTAAGTTTCATTTGTTCAAGTACGATCGAGACTCGTAGTACAAAATTGTGTAAATTATAATTAAATTATATATTTCTAACATTTAGATTATGATCTCAATATAAAGTGTTATATTATTTTATCATTTTAATTTAACGGTTTAGAATTTAGGTGGCACATCAAATCATGTATGTGAAAGAGTAAGACACGTTAAAAAACACAACATCTAGTGCGATTTGTATTTGATGTACTCAAAAATTTCACGACGTGTTATCCTCGTATAATCGAAAACCAAATTAATATAGGTTAGTATTAGCATAACTTACATATATTATTATCAATTTAATATTTAAAGTTAAAATAAATTTTGTGTAAGTAAGAACGAGTAGTATTAAAGTATAAAAGTTTATATAGTTTTAATTTTAGGAATCATCGGTAATTTTAATTTAACCATGAAACCACAATGACGTATAATATAAATACAAATTTGTTTATTTATGTATCCCGATAGATTCCTCGTCGGAGATCCCATCGGGTTATCCGTCGGGGATCCCTATCGGGTTATCCGTCGGGGATTCTCATCGGGTTATCCGTCGGGGATTCCCATCGGGTTATTCGTCGGGGATTCCCATCGGGTTATCCGTCGGGGATTCCCATCGGGTTATCCGTCGGGGATTCCCATCGGGATTCCCCAACGGGTTCGGGTTCGAATCGGGGGGTGGGGCGGATACCCCTATCTTCATCCCCGTCCCCATCCCCAAGCGGGTAATCAAAATTTTCCCCATCCCCGTCCCCGCTTAAATCCCCATCTCCGTCCCCATGACGGGTAATACCCACGAGTTTCGGGGAATCCCCACCCCATTTACACCCCTAGTTGCTCTCCAATCTAGGTGGCCTTAGAGTCTCCATCAAGATCTCATAATTCATCAAGTGTTGATGAGGAGACTCTCCTTCCATCCCTCCAAATTGATTGTGCCGGATCATTTGTAGCACTTGAGGACAGATCTCATAGTCATGGGCTGCGGGATCTCCTAAGTTTACACCCGGACGGGGCACTCTTTGGGATGGATCTATACGTTGCCTAAGTGTTTGTGGCTCCTCAATAATAATTGGTTCATTTGGCACATGCACCGCCGGCTGCGGTGGCGGTGGTGGTGGTGGTGGAGGTTGTTGACGAAAAATAGGCTCCTTTCGCACAAGATCTTGCCTAATCTCCTCAATTTCTCTCCTAGTTGCTTGATCTCTCTCATGAGCAAGTATCCTCCTCATTCTCCAAGGCAACATCCTTTAACCTTAATTGCTCTAAAGCATGATCCAACTCAGCTTGGACATCTCTTCCGGCCATCTCCTTCTTCTTAGCACCCTTGGATCAAGTATTAAGGGTTTTCTCCGGTTCGGGATCGAATGGAGCTAAATCCTTGCCACGAGATCTTCGCATGCACCTAAAGAGTGAGAGATGTCCTGAAAAATCAAAGACATAAACCAAACAAGATCACAAGCAACAAGAAAGACCTATACTATAAACAATTACACACAATGATTTAATCTAGACCTAGTCCCCGGCAACGGCGCCAAAAACTTGTTACGCTAGAAATGTACCACGCAAAAGTCTTACAATTTATAACTCGATATATTCTCCTAACTCCTAGCGAACCCACAGTGTATGGGTCGTTATGTAAGATGGATAGTACTTTGAGGTCGAACACGAAGACTGAGGTGAAATCAAATCAAACAAGTGATCATGGATAGTGCAAATCTAGTCTAAGAAAATAGAAAGAAATAAAGAAATGAAAATCACAATATTTTTGGTTGGGTTTTTGTGGTGATCAAGCAAAGATCACAAATCATGCAAGATTATAAATCAAACAAAAAACTCAAACTAGCAACACAAACAAGCAACACAAACACAAGATGTGAGATCAAATTAAGAAAAGCGGATTCTAGGGATTTGGACTTCCGATTATGGAATTGGACTCAAGCTTCTAATCAACTTTGGACAAGTTGCGGTATGTTGGGAAAGGGTGGATCTCTAATGGGAACAATCACTGGGTAGGTCTCATGGTCCACTAATCCCGCATCTAAGGTCCTATTACCGGGTAAGTCTCTAGGAACCTAAAGTTGGGAATTCTACACAAACCGGATTGCTATCTAAGGGTCGAACCTCTCCTTACCGGCTAAGTCTCGGGAAAGCATGTCCTAAGCAACAATCATAGCACACTCAGTCCAATAGCGGCTTCTGAGGCTCACTACTACCTAGGGTTCATCATCTTCGGTATCTAAGAGAGAAAATTACCGGGTAAGTCTCATCCCTCACTTAGTTTGCTAGCATTAAGTCACCCTAAGCTAGATTATACTTAACAAACACTAGGATTTCAACAATCTAATATCCTAAAATGCAGATTTATCAATATAAGCATAGCAGAGAAAAACCATGGGCTGATCATAAGAAACCACGGCCGAGATTTAAGAAGAACAAGTCGTAGTTTTGGTCGGGGGTTAGGTTTCAAGCATGCAAGTCATCCAAAGGTACATTCAAGTTTATTCTATCATTATCCAATCCATAACCTTTTGTCCATCACCCTAGAATCACAACTACTTAGCCAATTACATGCATTTCAAGATCTAAACTCATCATGCAAGCATACATGGATTCCATAGCAAGAAAATGAAATAAGAGAGAAAAGAAGCAAGTAATTTTGGCTGAATATGAGTTTAAACAAGACTTACAACCCTTAAAAAGAAGCTTCAAAACGTTCCTTACAATACTTCCAATGCTTCTCCACAAAAATCCCTCAAAATTTCACTCTAGATCTAAGTTTTGATGATGTTCTTCTTCTCTCAAAATGAGAGTGTTTTTGTTCTTCTTCCAAGTCTCCCCCAACAATGGAATGGATGGTTGGTGAGATAGAGAGTCTCCAAAAGTCAGCCTGCAGGCTCTACCAAGTCCACACTCAACCAAGAAAAGCAAAGCTCGGTCAAAGAAATCGTGTGACAAGTGTCAAGGTTGTCCAGACAAAAACCACGGGCGTGGAAGTAGCAGCTAGGCCGTGGTTTTGCTCAGGAAGCCTTTCTTGGATCACCAAGCCACGAATTGGTGCAAGGCATGCACCAACAAGGTCCTATGTGTTCTTCTTTGCTCCTAGCTTGCTCCTTACAGAGTCCGGAAGCGTGCCACCATGAGGAATGATCCTCGAATGTATCGATTAAGTCCAAAAGCTCCCCAAAATACCTATAAAACCGAAAAAGCTCGTGTAGACGTCTTTTCTAGAAATAAGACTCGTTTAAGCATAAACGCCACAAACTATTGTCAAACCATGCATGAATAAGGGGAAAAACTACCTAAATGAATGTCTTAACTAACGTCATAAATCATGTCATCAATCATCGATCCGCTGATGTGCCTCGAGATCTCTACGGCGGTAGGATCGTCGCTGAGGTGGCAGTAGCATAGCGGATGGAGGTGTAGGTGCCTCCCTCTCATCCTCCATGGCCTCATCGTCAAGGTCAACGGTGGGAATACTGGGTGCGCCGGTATCAGTACCGGTGTCCATAGCAGTGTCTCCTCCATACCCAGCATCATCATCATTAACATCGGCTGCCTCTCTAGCAGCAGCATCCTGCATATATGGAAACCAAGCAGCCGACCAATACTGACGATCATAAACAGAAAACTGGGAAGACCAGAGAATACCCTGAGGGAACTTCGTTTCCCATGGCATGGCAACATAAGGTGTGTCAAGACCACGGGAAACGAGAATGCGCCGCGTAATCATCTCCTGCAATCCCAGCGGCTACGGAGCCACAACTAGTGTACATCCAGATAAATCAAGACCCATAGAAGTGGCAATTTGGGTCACCAGCGGACCACAGAAAATATCGCCCTTCGGCTTCCCATTTGTCTTGTGAAGATCATCTGCCAGCATGGTAGCAAAATCTAGAACCCCCCCTGTGACCATGCAAAACAAACTCAGCAGCTCACCTTATCTGACCTTATGGGGCGTCTTTGTACGCGCCAGAAGCATCTCGCTAAAAATCCTGCGAGCCAAGCGGAAAGCAAGGTGAAAGATGATCCGCTCCCGGGAGTCGCCCAGCTGTCATCTGTCACGATGATCAGTAACATGGGTTATCTCGCCCCAAAAACTCTTATCCAGTGCTCTAGAAGGAAAATCCGACACTGTAGGGGTCGGGAAGCCAAAGATATCCCTAAACTGATCCAGTGGAACTGCGTAGTATTTGTTCAGCAACTTGTATTTGATCCCTCTACACTCCGGCCCGTAGGTAACTGAACTCAGAAACTCCATAGTCGGCTCAAGATAAGCCTGTGCTTTGATGGACATAAAGTTGTCCGGGCCAACCATCGAAATCATCTTCTTCAAGTTCTCCACCACGTGGAGGCACTCAAAGTCATCAATGTGAACGAATCATGGGGAAATGATGGGGTGCCCACAAATACGATCAAAATCCCGCTGGTGTCTCTCGTGAATCACCAAGATGGTGGACTGTGATGCAGAAGAAGTGAAGGAGTGGTGTGAACTACTAGGCCTATCCCTCAAGGCCAACTGCCGATCAGATCCTCTTGAACTGCTCATGGCTGGAAGATCACCTCGGTCGGGTCAAGAACACCTCGGCCGAGACATAGTTGAGTCGATCGAGGCGAAGTACTACGCGAGGTGAGATCTGAAAATTGCAAGGTTTTTCCCCAAAAAACACTACCAATAGCCTCCTATGGGGTACTTATATCTTTTTCAACAACAACCTATGGCAACCAAAGCTAGATCTATGCAGAATCGAGAAAAATAGAACGAGTTAGGGTTTAGGTCGAAATACCCTTAAATCGGCAGATTTGAAGCGTTCTTTCTGTTGTTTGTTGCTTGGAAACTGAATCTCTTGCTTTCTCTGATGATTTGGAGCCAATAATCGTTGAAAACGATCGAGAATGGAGAATTTGAGTAGGGAGAGGGCCGCGGTCGAGGTGTGTGAAGAGAGGGAAAAGTGAGAGGAGAGAGAATTCGTCGCACCCTTTTATACCCCTCGCTGAATTTGATTACACCTCGGTCGAGATGTTCCTGAGCGGACCGAGGTGTCATAGTGGATGTCAAACCTAAGCACCTCAGTTGACGGAGAACACTTTGGCCGAGGTGTTGTGACAGCAACCGAGATGTGCCTCAGTCAAACTCCGTCTTCTCAATTTCTCGAACTTCTGTTCTTCCATGTAGCTCCTGAGTTGTAATTTCTTCTTAGAGAGTACCTGATTCCTATCTAGGAGGACGCAATAACACGAAGCAAACTATCTAAACTAAGCTAGAAAAAGGAAAAGAAAGTAGTACCTTGGGTTGCCTCCAAAGAAGCGCTTGGTTTAAGGTCGCTAGCTAGACCGTATGTCATCCTCAAACAAGGTGTAGGGTGTCCTCACCCCATACTTCAATTTCATCATGAGGAAAAACAAAGAGTTCTATCCGATGCTCCAAAAAGTGAAAGTGCTCATCGAGAAACGAGTCATCAATGGGTAGGTCATCCTTCTCGAGCGAGATGGGTGGTAGCCGGCTGAGGTGATCCGCCACGGAATTCTTAGATCCCTTCTTATCGCGAATCTCTAGGTCAAACTTTGACGCAAGAGAATCCAACGAATAAGGCGCGGCTTTGCATCTTTCTTAGCCAACAACTATCGAATAGTGTTCGCCACTTAGCGTGCGTGCAAATAAGCTTTAATTATAAAACTAGAAATCAAGCAAGCGAACCCGCAGTGTACGGATCGATATAGTTAAGAAAGAATTCCAGAGTATCGAACACAAGGATTTGGGGGGTTAAATCCAGTTAAGAATTGTCAAGCGAGTAAATGTAAGAGCTTTTGTAAATTATTGGGAAAACAACAATCCTAAAGATCCAGGAATCCAGCTGTGGCAATCGATTCAAGATATACTAAAGATATAAGGACAGAGTTGAGGTATGCAAAGGTATACGAATATAAGGCAATGTACGGTGAAGTTCCAAGACCTTATATGATTCACCCAAAGACACTCTCTATAAAGGTTGTTGAGGCTTCAGTATAGAAAGGTTCTAAAGGTCAATATCAACGTCAAATACCCAAACTTGTAATCCAAGGATCAAGACTAACTTAACCGATTAAGGTTGTGACACTCGAAATCGAGGTAGAGGTTGTTGAGGCTTCACTACCACCTAGAAAAGGCAAGCCAAGACTAAGTTAGAGCAAATCTTTAACTTTGGATAAAAGTAAAAGCAAGTTCGTAAACCGACACAAAATTACGGGTAGTTCTTGAGTTCCACGGCCATGGAAGCTCAAGAACAGACCGTGGATTAGGTTCGTCGGCCATTCTCTCTAACTCTCAGGGTCCAATCTGTTTACAATTGATCTATCATCATCTAAGCTACAACTATCAACCCTTTACCTTAGAATTGCTAAAGGGTTTTAGCCAACAACAGTCATATTGATATCAAATTCAAGATTTAAAAGAATGAAAGATGAAAACTTCCGAAAACCTTTAATAACCTTCAAACCAATCTCAAATCCACAAATATCAATGATGATGCAACTCAGATTTAGAATGAACTGAAACAAGTAACTATTCTAGATAAGAACGAAGAACGGGATGTCAATCCGTCTTCTAATTAAACCTAGAAATAAAGTATGAAATCTCCTTACGAACAATCTCCCAAATCTTCACTCTTTCTCCAACTTTCTGTTGCGGAATAGCAATCTCCACACGTCCCACTTGAAACCCTAGGCACGTGCAATAAGCGTAGGCAAAGTCTAAGCGAAGGTGACGGAATCTCTCTTCTTCCGTCCTTTTATAGGGTAAGATAAAATATGAGCCCGGCCCATTGCGTAAAAGATCATGGCTTCAAAGTGTGCGTTAAAAGATCGTCAGAATCACGGTTTCCCAAGATTCCACGCCCGTGGTTTAGAGCGTGGTTTAGAGTGTGGAAACTCATCACGGTTTGTCACAACTCTCCACAGCCGTGTAAGTTGCAGGAATGCACCACGCTCGTCTTGCCAAAGTTCCACGGCCGTGGATTAGAGCGTGGACCTTGGTACAGTCGTAATTTAGAGCGTGGAACATCCATAGCTCGTAATTCCCTTTGTTTTTGTGTCATTCTTCATCCTAGCATCATCCTTAGCTCCTAGTGATGTCCTCAATCTAGCTCCATTCTCTCTCAATCCGTTCAGAATTAGCTCTTAATTGCCTACAATCAACACAAAGCTTATGTAGACCTCTATATCGACAAAATAGATAAACTAACTCACAAATACTTCAATGCTTCATCAATGACTACCATTATGGACGAAATACACATAGAAAACGTGCCTAAAATATCACAATATTTCATGCTAACAAATAACCTCATACTTGCCACTTGCTTGTCCCTAAGCAAGGTCTTTCAAAAGCTTTAAAACTCAAGTTAGGATGAAATATGTGTACCTTCTCAAAGCAAAACTTCTTTTAGATGAATGTGCCTTCTAATCAATAGATCATTCTCAAATCTTGCTTCATTCGCTTATAAGACTTTCATATACATAATCAAAGAGCAAAGAGTAAAGAAAGCTCATGAATTGATCAAACTTCTATGTAAATATCATAACCTTGAAACATTATCAAAATCAATCATAAGAAACTTCAATTTAGATCACCAAGCCATATATCATTCTTTTGATCTTAAGGACTTTCAAACAAGGTCTGGAATGTGGAAAGGGGAAGAAAACTTTAAGGAATGTGGTGCATGAATCCGGGAAAGTGGATAACTACTCTTTTCTTCTTCTCTTGCGGTTTCCGCAGCACTTTCAACTTAGAGCTTCGCTCTCTCCTTTTCATTTTTCGACTTTACTTCTGGAGTTATGGATAGAGGTGCACAAAAACCGAAGCCTAGGAGATTGGCGTTTCTCAATTTATTTTTTGAGATGCCTCAAACCCTTAGCGCACATACCACAATCCGCTAGAAATATCGCTTAATCCGACTTTGGCAAGACACAAACACCCGGCTATGTGAATGGTGCCGAGTTACTCATCGTCATGATTGACTTCCCCAAACCTAAAATTTCTTTCTATTCTTTTGAATGAAAAATATTGCTTTCATGGCCCTCCCACATCAAACATGCCTTTTTCATTCAACTCCTCCAAATTCCCAGATAGGTAAAGGAGGTCATTATTTCAATGAGGGGCTAGATGATCAAAGAAAGAAGAAAGAAAATCGAATTGCCTTAATCATCTCAAAAGAAGCATAAGAACTTATCATGTGATTTCAACCTTGATTTATCAACATGATTTAAGTAACATTCATCACATTATGAAATTTGCAAAAGAGGAATAATCAACTCATTCAATTTCTTTTCAATTCACTATTTGTTTAAGCATGCGATTGTCATCAAAACTCAATTCACAAGTGGTGATTATCATAGAAATCACCTCTATCCTTAGAAGCACAAAAGTTTCAAAATTTTTTCAATTTTTATGGGTTTTTCAAAAGCTTTTTCATGCAATGCAATAATGAAACGTGTAGCAATAGAATGAAACATGCAAGGTAGTCTCGATAGAAGCATACAAAAGTTAGTAAGAGTTATTACAAACTATTAGTCACAACCCACCCTATACTTGAAACAAATATTGTCCCTAATGTTCAAAGAAAAGAAAAAGAAGAAAAGAAAGAAAGAAAAAAAAACTCACAAAATGGTGGTGGAGCGGCTAAAACTGTCGATCATCAATGTCATCACTGCGGTGGAGACGGTGGTGGAAACGGAGAGAAGCTGGGGTCATAGTACCGCCCGAACTGCTGGCGGTAAACGTCCCTCATCATGTGGTCCAGATCATCCACTCGTGCATCCCTAGCATTTGCACGGATCTCCAAAGCTCCAACCCTGCTGGAAAGGTTGGTAGCCCACTCTGGCAACTGCTCGTACAGCCAGGCGGCTGGCTGTACCATGCCGGTGCATCTGAAGGTGTTGGTGCTGGTGCTGGTGGTGGCTGTGAATGCCAAGGCGGTGGAGCTCCCATCCAATCCGGCTGAGTCGAATACCAAGCAGTAGGGTTAGCCATCCAAGTAGGCCTCTTGCTCACACTAACGCGGCGAGAGGAAGAGCCAGATGCTCTAGCAGGGCGGGGAGAACGTCTAGGCTTGTCGGGAACTGCATCCGGCTGGTCCGGGAATGTACCAAAGTCCTGCTCAGCTCCTCCTCCTCCCTCATAATCATCTCCTATCATCTCCTCCTCTACAACTGGTGGTGGTGGAACGTAGGGAGGGGCTACTAATATGTTCGCATGCATAGCAGCGAACGTCTCCTTCCAGTTATGGCGTCCAGCCATAATGGAATACTCATGGAGCCACTCAATGCCTCTCCCGGTCCTACTCTCCCATGGCATAGCAGCGTATGGTGGACCTCTATGGGTAGGGAAGATGATGCCTCTAGTCATGAGGCTGTGGAGTCTTAGGGGTGTAGCAGCAATACGTGTGCAAGTAGAGAAATCTACCCCTAACTGTCGAGCAAGGTGGGTGACCATCCCACCGTATCCAATGTTGTCAGCCCTCTTATTCTTTAGCTTGCTCATAGTAGCAGCTAAGAGGGTGGCACAATCAGCAGGTCTACCGAGTTTTACCGGAATGTCTTCTAATATCCCCACCGGCTTAGTGGTGGAACGATCAGCCATGTAGAGTGTGATCTTCACCGGTCTAGGCTCTCCTAAACCAACTGCTTTGCATAGAGCAAGAGGTATGATACTTACACTCGCTCCAAGGTCACAAAGTGCATCATAGGTAGCTTCTCCCAAAGTGATGGGTATGCAAAAGGATCCTGGATCACGGAGCTTGGGTGGCATATTCTCCGTCATAGTCTTGATGAGTTCGGATGACTCCAAACTCATCTTGACTTCTCCTATGTCTTCCAATTTCCTCTTGTTAGAGAGGATCTCCTTGAGGAATTTCCCGTAAGCCGGCATACCTAAAATCGCATCCATAAAAGGTATATTAATATGCAGCTTACTCATAAGTTCAACAAACTTACCAAAATGTTTATCTAGGCGTGCACGCGCTCTAGATTGAGGGAAAGGTAGACGTGGTTTATAAGCGGGAGGAGGAACATAAACTTCTTCCTTCTCTTTTGCCTCTCCTTCTTTAATGGTGGTCTCGACTACTTTAGGTTGAGGGTCGGTAGTTGTCTTGCCACTCCTAGTAGTTATTGTCATAACCCTCCCCTTTGGGTTATCTTCCGTCTTCCCGGGAAGTTTCCCTTGATCTCTTGGAACTTCTCCGGCCTTGTTAAATACTTGGTTTTCTAAAGCTTTGTAAGCTTTGTCAACCGAAGTTATATAACTCTCCAACCCTTGTAGCTTGCCTCGGATCGTCTCTAGCATGGGATCGGGTTTGCTTGATCCACTTGATTGTCCCTGGCTTGTTAAAGGAGTAGAAGAAGATGGAGGTGTTAGAGCCTTTTCAGCATGAGAGTAAGGATTACCTGGATTTTGCTGATTTGACCTCCAATTGTTGTTATTTGAGTTCCTATTGTTGTTGTTGTTCCAATTGGAGTTCCGGTTGTTATTGTTGTTGTTGTTCCAATTGGAGTTCCGGTTATCATTCCTTTGATTATTGTCCCTCCCCATGTAGTTGGCTTCTTGCTCCTTAGTATTTTGAAGACTTGTTTTGAGCACTTCCTTCAACTCTTTGATCTCATTGTTGAGGGAGAATATTTGTGTTTGAGCAGCTTGGTTCAACTTGGCTCCTGAATCGCTTTGATTCCGGCTATTTGAGTCCACCTTCCAGTGGGAATACTTCTCAATCACTTGGGCTTGCTTCTCAATGAAGTCCCAAGCATCATCCTCTCTCATGTCCATGAATGTGCCACAAGAGAGAGATTGGAGGTTGAATTGTGTTTCCACATCCAATCCTTTGTAGTAGATCTCCAATAATTCCAGCTTGGAAATGCCATGGTGTGGGCAATCCAACAAGAGATCTTGAAACCTTTCCCAAGATTGAAACAAGCTTTTATTAGGTTTCATAGAAAAAGCATTTATTTTACCTCTCAATTCCGCCGTTTTGGATGGCGGAAAGAATTTGGTGAGGAATTCCGAAGACAATTCCTCCCATGTAGCTAGCTTTGTAGCTGGAAGTGTTTGGTACCAAGCTAGAGCCTTCTCCTTCAAAGAAAAGAAGAACGGTTTGATCTTGTAATTGCTTGTAGTAGCCTTCTTCGGCTTCATAGTCTCCATGAGAATCTCAAAATTCTGCAAGTGCTGGTGTGGAGATTCAGTACTTGCTCCGCCATATTGACTTTGGCGAACCATGGTGATGACTTGTGGTGAGAAGCTAAACTCTTGGATGTCTTCAGCTCCGAAATCCACACCTAGACGGCATGGTTGCTGAATTGGGTCCATCCGTTGCCCCAAAGTTCGGGGTCTATCACCGTCATTAACAGCTCTCACGTTCCTAGTTGGGAGGCGAGGAATAACTCTTGGTTTTGGGGTGTTTCGAATAGGACGAAGTATTGGATCGATCTCCTCAAGTTCCGGCATGTCCGGATCTATCTCTTCATCATCGGATGAGTGATTTCGAATGGATTTAGTTGGTGTCTTGACTTTCTTCTTCTTCCTGGATTCGTTCAACTCCAACTTCATGTCCAACATCATAGCTCTTAGTTCATCAATCTGATATTGATGACTCGTTTCAGCATCTTTTCGTGCTTTCTCACTCAACTGAAGTTGGCATTGAGCTTCATTCAGTTCAGCCTGGTAGTTTCTCTCGTCGTTCTCAGCCATTTTCTTTTCCTTCAATTTTTTCCTCAAAGTTCTCTCCAATTCGGGATCGAAAGGAACTAGATCTTTAGTGGATCTAGTCTTTCGCATATACCTAAAGAACCTGCAAAGATCACTCAAGTAGACAAATCAAATCACAAGAGCAAGAGCTCTCAAGCTAGACAACCGAAAACCGAATTTGGTCTAGACCAAATCCCCGGCAACGGCGCCAAAAACTTGTTCGCTCAAAAATTGTATGCGTCTAAGTTTTAAATTTATATCTAGAACTCAAAGCAAAGTGAACCCGCAGTGTACGGATCAGCTGTAGTAAGGTAAGAATTCCAAAGTCGAACTCAGGGATTTGGTGAGAATAAATTCGAATTCAATTATCTAGCGAGAATGCAAAAAGCTTTTGTGATCAATAAAGGGGGAAATGATTTCAAGGATTCAAGTATCCGATTTCGGCTTTAGATTCAAGACACTTCTATAGATATAGGACAGAGTTTATATTGCCAAGATTATGTGTTCAAAAGTAGATATCGTACGGTGAAGTTTCGAAACCTATTTAACTAATCTAAAGGTCCTCTCTATAAGGGTTGTTGAGGCTGCAATATAGAAAGGTCTAAAGACAAGAATTATATCCAAACTAACTATCTAAAACTCCAGGATATGACTCTCCAAAGTAAAGATTAGAAAGCACACTTAGAATCTTAATAAAGGATGTTGAGTCTCTTTATTACCCAAATCTTATAATCTTAATCTATTAAATGCAGAATCATGTTTGAAGTGTCTTCATACACTCAATTAGAGGTTGGAAAGATTAATCAATATTGGGATTTAGGCAAGGATTAGTTTTGGTTAAAGATTGATTCAATTAAAGTTCGTCAGAAGAATAAATCGGGTTGTTCATGAGAAAATCGGCTGATTTACTCCAAGAACACACCGATTTTCCTGTTGTCGCAAAACTAAAATCTAAACTCTCAGGGTCCTAATGTTTGAATGAGTTCAGTCTATCATTATCTAAGCCTTAATCATCAACTATTCTCCCCAGAATCACAAGGGTTTTAGCCAACCATTTTCAAAATCGAATCAAATTAAATATTGAGTCAAATATCGCAAAGAAACCGAATCTTGAATAAAAATCCAATAACCTTCAAATCTGTAAATAAAACTCGAAACTAATCAATGTATCTCTTGAATAACTCAATTTCGTGTTCACAAACAACAATCACTTCAATGGATAAAGAAATCTCACAAACACGAGTCAAGATTAGCTTCCCGGCAAAAAGTCCTTCAATCCTTCTCCAAAAATCTCCAAATTCTCTCAAACGTGTAAAGATTTCCCGCTGCGGCCTCCTCGTTTTCGTTCGTAGGGTTCTCCTTTATATTTTCTTGCAAATGGGCTGTTTGGCAAAACTCTCTTCTAGCCCAAAAGAATTGGGCTTTGTGTCGTCTTTTCATTTGGCTGAAAAACAGAAGAAATCGACCCAGTCGATTTATACACAAAACCGTTCGATTTCTAGAGGAGAAAATCGTCCGATTTATATGCATATTGGCACGATTTTCTTCAACGGAATGTGCTCTTCTCTTGGCTCGTCTTCTATGCTTCTCCTTTGCAATTCCTTAGCTCTTTATGACCCCTTTAAGACTCCTTTAGCTTCCTCAACATCCTTAGATGCTCCTTGCTCCGCTTTTGCTTCCAATTCCACTCCATTTACCTATAATTCATCAAAAACTCGTGTAGACCTCTATTTCCGACAAATGATTGAATAGAACATAAAAGGTACACAAAATCACTCTAAATGCAGGGTAAACTGAGACAATCTTCTACAATATGCATGAATATGATGGTACATAACTCATGTCATCAAAATACCCCATACTTGCCCCTTGCTTGTCCCTAAGCAAGACTCAAATTTAGAATACAAGATGTCATGGATTATGTATGTATGAAAACTCAAAAACTTTTCTTTTGGTAGTGCTTCTTCTTATTGGATCACCCTCAAAGTGATATTTCAAGGCATAAAAAGGCAAAGCGTGTATCAATGATAACTATAAGATGAACTAACTTCCTTTTCTTTCTTGAAAACACAAATAAAGGACATGATAAAGGTGTAGAGGTAATCAAAGTCAAACAAATCTAAGCTATGAAGCCTTAAACACATGCATAAAAGTCTCAAGGTCTTCTAATCAAAGGAAAGGTCAAAGAAACGTATTAAGGGAAGGAATTCTTTTTGGCAATTGTGGTGCTAATCCGGGAAAGAGGAACACATAGTACCTTCAAGATTTTTCTTCACCGCACATGCTTCGCATGTAGAAAGCTTTGCTTTCATTATACTTTACTTTTTGAGAGTATGGACAGCGGTGCACAAAAACCGAAGCCTAGGAGATCGGCGTTTCTCAATTTCGAGATGCCTCAAACCCTTGATGCACATACCATATCCCGTTAGGACTTGTCGTTCAATTGGACTTTGGCAATACACAAACACCCGGCTATGTGAATGGTGCCGAGTTACTCATCCTCATGTTCAACGTCCCCAAACTTATGAATTTCTGCACTTTCTTTTAATACATTTTCCTTGGCCCTCCCACATCAAACATGCCTTTTTCTATCACTTATCCTAATTCCCGGATGGTAAAAGGAGGGGTACATATTTCATTGAGGGGCTAGCATGATCAAGATATGAGAAAAGAAAAGAAGTGAATTGCCTTAGTCATCCTTATCTGATGTAAAAGAACTTGCAATATAGCTTCGACTATTATTTCATTCTCTTATCAAAACAACTAAATCATATAACTTATTCATGCGTTCAAGTAACAAAAGCAAACTTATTCATGCTATGATTAACATCTCAACACAACTAAGCATCTTTTTGCCTATCCACATACACATTTCTCATCATAGAGGTCATTTCCATCATAAGAAGCACAAAAATTTTTGAAAGTTCATAGGATTTGAGAAAAAAACATGCAAATGCAAATGTCATAGTGGAAAGCAAGTAGTGCAAGAGTTATTACAAGCCAAATCATCAAGAGTAGTGCAAAGTTCATAAAGTGCTAAGATGAAACAAAAGGTATTGTAAATACCCCCACCCCATACTTAACATCCACATTGTCCCCAATGTGAAAATCAAGCGTGAGATGAAGAAAAATACTTACAATGTAAAAGAAGTGGCAGCTCAATCCTCTGTCGGTGGTGGAGGTGGTGGATAAGGATACATCGGTGCACTAGGATCGTAGAAGTGGCCGAACTGGTGGTAGTATAAATCTCTCATCTGGCCATCGTAGGATGAATGCCTAGCGTCCGTCTCCTGCCTGTAGTTCCTGAACTGAGTGTTCAGGGTCTCGTAGTCGGTGTGGAGAGCATGATAGTCGGTGCTGAGGCTCTCGAAGCTAGAGACTAGCTCCCTAAAGTGACGGGGAGGGCGACGTCCTCGTCCATGTCCTGGAGCACGTGCAAATGAGCGGCGAGGTGGCTGCATGTCATCCTTCGTCTCCTCATCGCCTCTACTAGTCCGGCTAGGTCCTGCACCATGAGTGTCGGTGTCCATGGCATCCGTAGCATGTCCGCTATGAGTGTCACTCTCAAACTCGAGCATGGTCCCCTGTCCTCCATCCTCATCCTCCTCCTCAGAGTCACCTGCATCATCATCATAGTAAGTAGGAGGAGAGAACTCCTCAAGCATCGACTCGAACGTCTCCTTCCAGTTCCTCTTGTTCCGAATAGTGTATTCGGACTTCCATATGATCTCGGATGGTTTCTTCTTCGGATCCCTGTGCCATGGCATGGGCACATGAAGTGTTCCTCTCCCTCGAGGAATCATGACCTGTCGAACAACCAACCGCTGTGAGCCTAATGGAAGGGCACTCTCAGCTAGAGTGCATCCGGAGAAGTCTAATCCTATTGTCTTAGCCACATGAGTGACAAGATCTCCAGCACAAATATCGCCCTTAGCTTTGTTGGCTATCTTTCCTAGATAGTCAGCAAGAATGGTAGAGATGTCGGGAATGGTGGTGGATGTCATGCAGTAGAGAATGAAAAGCTCGTCAGCCTTGAGCTTCTGTGGAGTCTCAGTCCGTGCAAATAAGCTCTCGCTAAGAATCCGATGTACTACCTTGAAGGAGAGGTTGTACATACTAGTCTCCTTGGAATTTCCGGGTCTCCATTTGTCTCCTCCATATTCACCTACTGAAATAGCCTCCCAGAAGTCACTAGCACTGACACCTCTAGCAAATGTGCCTGCATCTGAATAAGAGAAACCGAACAAGTCTCCAAAAGTATTAATAGACATGGTGTGATCTTGGCTCATAAGGCGGAAGGGGACCATCCTTTCCCTAGGATCATGTTCGAATGTACTAAGGAACTCTAGGGTGATCTCGGTATAAGCATCCTCCCTAATCGTAGCAAACTGTCTCAACCCCGCCCTGTCAAGCATCATATCTACATCCTCTCGAACAAACAATGAATCTAAGTCATCTAGCACTATGTAGCGAGGAGGGGTGAATGGGCGATCTATGATGCGTTCATAACGTTTCTTGTGCTTGGATAGGGGAGGGGGAAGCTTAGGGATGTTTTGAGGTGGTGGTGGAGGTGGGGGAGGGGCTTTGGAAGAAGATCCCTTCTTCTTCCCCGTGTTTCTAGTTATCCTCTTAACAAGATCCATTCTAAGTCAAAAAATCGGCCTGTTCTTCACAAAAATCGTCCGATTTTTCTGGGCTAGGTCGATTTTTCTATCGATTTCGACGATTCTCACAATTCTGTAAAGTTCTGTTCAAACAATCACCACATACAGTCTCCTATAATGATTCCTACACAGATTCCTCAATCAATTTCAGCAAACAAACACTTCCTAAGCAAACTTCAATTTCGAACAAGAAACTTAGGTTTTGGAAAGAAAAACCTGAATTCCGTACGGAGGAGTCGATTGCCGTGCTTGTTGTTGGTAGATCCTTGTTCCTTGTTGAAAATGCTTCAGTTTGGAGCCAAGAATTACTCAAAATGATTAAGGAATGAGGATTGTAGGGTGTGGGCGATTTTCGGAGTTCTTGAGAGAGGGAAATCGAGAGTGGAAGGTTGTGAAATGAGAAAGATCGAGTGGTTGAGTCTTTATATAGGGTCGAGAAAATGTGAAGAAAATCGGCCGATTTTTAAGGTCGATTTAATCGTCGGGGTAAGGATTAGTTTTGGTTAAAGATTGATTCAATTAAAGTTCGTCAGAAGAATAAATCGGGCTGTTCATGAGAAAATCGGCCGATTTACTCCAAGAACACACCGATTTTCCTGTTGTCGCAACACTAAAATCTAAACTCTCAGGGTCCTAATGTTTGAATGAGTTCAGTCTATCATCATCTAAGCCTTAATCATCAACTATTCTCCCCAGAATCACAAGGGTTTTAGCCAACCATTTTCAAAATCGAATCAAATTAAATATTGAGTGAAATATCGCAAAGAAACCGAATCTTGAATAAAAATCCAATAAACTTCAAATCTGTAAATAAAACTCGAAACTAATCAATGTATCTCTTGAATAACTCAATTTCGTGTTCACAAACAACAATCACTTCAATGGATAAAGAAATCTCACAAACACGAGTCAAGATTGGCTTCCTGGCAAAAAGTCCTTCAATCCTTCTCCAAGAATCTCCAAATTCTCTCAAACGTGTAAAGATTTCCCGTTGCAGCCTCCTCGTTTTCGTTCGTAGGGTTCTCCTTTATAGTTTCTTGCAAATGGGCTGTTTGGCAAAACTCTCTTCTAGCCCAAAAGAATTGGGCTTTGTGTCGTCTTTTCATTTGGCTCAAAAACAAAAGAAATCGACCCAGTCGATTTATACACAAAACCGTTCGATTTCTAGAGGAGAAAATCGTCCGATTTATATGCATATTGGCACGATTTTCTTCAACAGAAAGTGCTCTTCTCTTGGCTCGTCTTCTATGCTTCTCCTTTGCAATTCCTTAGCTCTTTATGACCCCTTTAAGACTCCTTTAGCTTCCTCAACATCCTTAGATGCTCCTTGCTCCGCTTTTGCTTCCAATTCCACTCCATTTACCTATAATTCATCAAAAACTCGTGTAGACCTTTATTTCCGACAAATGATTGAATAGAACATAAAAGGTACACAAAATCTCTCTAAATGCAGGGTAAACTGAGACAATCTTCTACAATATGCATGAATATGATGGTACATAATTCATGTCATCACAGACTAAGTTATGTCCCACGGAAAAAGAGGAAGACCGGTAGGATCCCGGTGAGGACCTAACCGTACAAGCTTGTACGTAGGAGATCCTACCATTTGTCGGTGAAGTTAGGAACCGGAACCTTTTTGGGAGAGTTTCATTATGGATCCAATGAGCACTTGCACTTGTTGGAGTGTTTGATAGACTTACTCATCTCACCCCATGATGAAGGTTAAGTATGGGGTGATGATACCTCCCATCACACATAGAGATGCCGTATGGTCCAGCTAGCGACCTTAAATCAAGCGCTTCTTGGGAGGCAACCCAAGGTATTGCTTTCTTTTCCCTTTTTCTAGTCTAGCTTAGATAGTTTGTTTTTCCTTTGCTTTGCTTTATATTTGGCATCCTAGACAGATAACAGGTGACATCTAAGGAAGGAATACAAACTAGGAGCACAACTGGAAGGACAGAAGTTCGAGAATTTGAGAAGACGGAGTTTGACTGAGGCACATCTCGGTTGCTGTCAAAGCACCTCGACCGAGATGATTCTTGAGCAACCGAGGCGACTAGGGTTTTTGAAGATCCACCTCGGTCCAGTCGAGACCACCTCGACCGAGGTGACAGCAGTTCCAGAAAAGGGTATAAAAGGGGGGCTGAAATTCTCTCTCTTCCTTTACCTTCTCCTCGACCGCGGCAGCCATTTCGCCTCGTTTCGCCATTCTTCGCTCGTTTTCGACGATTCTTGCTTCCAAATTGCAAAGAAAGGATAGAGGATCCCAGTGCAAGTGCTAATCTGCGAGAAAAACGAACCAAATCAACCGAATCAGGGTAAACATCAAAAAAACCCTAACCTCGCTCCTTTTCACTGTTTTGCTTCGAATTGGGCTTTGGTTGCCCTTGCATTTGCTGAGAAACAGATTAAGTACCCCATATGAACCAGTTGTAGTGATTTTGGGGGAAAAGAACTGGATTTTTGAGGAAATTCGTCGCGCAGTTATTCGCCTCGGTCCAGTCGGCCTGTGCCTCGGCCGAGGTGTTCTTGAGTTGTGTCAGGCCAACCGAGGTGATCTGACAGAGTGTTTTAGAAAATGAGTTCAGATAGACAGCTTGTCCTTAGGGATAGATCCTCCCCTTCTCCTTCTTCTTCTTCCTCTAGACCATATAGACCGGTGATCCACGAGAGACACCAGGTCGATTACGATCGTATTGCAGCCCGTCCAGTGATTGCACCGCGCTTCTTGGACATTTCGGCTTTTGATTGTCTCCATGTGGTTGGAGACCTTAGACGGATGATCTCGATGGCAGGGCTAGATCGGTTTACTGAGATCCGTGCACCTGCCTATTTAGAGCCTACCTTGGAATTTGTCAGCTCCTTCACCTACCTTCCCACAGAGCGAGCTGTGAAGTACCGGTTGATGAACTGGAACTTCTTAGTTCCTTTAGAGCACTGGAGAGATATTTTTGGTTTCCCGGCCCCGACCGCTGTTGATTTTTTTTCCCGGACTATAGCTAGGGAGTTTTGGGGTCAGATTGCTCATGTAGTTGAGCACGCAAATAGATGGCGACCTAGAGACTCCAGGTAGCGTATCATTTTTCACCTAGCCTTTAGGTTAGCTCACCGTATTTTCTGTGAGACGCTTCTGGCGCGTATTGAGACGCCCCAGAAGGTCCGACAGGGGGAGCTTTTCAGCCTTTACTGCATGGTGACTGGAGGGATCCCCGACTTTGGCTTGATGCTGGCAGAGGATCTGCACAAGATCAAGGCCTAGGTGAAGGGGGACATCTGCTGCGGAGGGATTGTGACCCACATTGCTAGCTATCAGGACATGGACCTCAGAGCTTGTACTATGGTGGCGGCTGCCAAGCCGCTAGGGCTTCAGGAGATGATCACTCGGAAGATTCAGGTTCCCCGAGGACTCACTACACCATACGTAGCCATGCCATGGGAGCCGACTACACCACAGGGGATCAGATGGTCGCCCCAGTTCTCAGTTTATGACCCTCACTACTGGCAGACTGCTTGGATCCCATTGATGGAGGATGCTAGAGAGGCAGCAGCTGCACCAGTTGAGGAGGATGAGGTAGAGGAGGAGACAGCTGATGATGATGACAGGGATGGCGGAGTTCCGATGGATACAGGGACGGATACTGTTGGGACGAGTGCGCCGGTTAGTTACATAGATGATGATGATACTGAGCGTGCACCAGCCACATCACCAGTGAGACCTGCTAGGCGTAGGGTACGCCGACACAGAGATCCAGAGGCTCACCGTCGGATCGATGATCTGACGGATCAGATGATCGATTCTTATGCTGCCCTATCACTGGACATCCGTGAGATACAGGAGAGACAGCATTACCAGCATATGATGGCTCAGATTCAGTTTCAACACATCATGGGCTACCCGTTCGACCCATCTCAGTATCCGTATGTGCCACCACCACCACCACCGGATCGTGACTATTGAGAGCTGCAGGATTTTCTTTCTTATTTATTATGCAGCTCAGCTTTATGTCCGGTGAGTATTTTATTTCCTTAGACTTATTTTGACCCACTGGGACAGTGTGTCCCAAGTATGGGGTGTTTGTGTATTTTATCGACTTATGTGATGTATGACTCTACATTATCGGATATCTATGATTATTTTTGCTTCTATGGTTTTATCTGAGATTACATGCATCCACACAGGTTATTTGATTGAGAAAAACGTCAAAACTGGGACAAAAAAAAGAAAAAAATTTTTTTTTTTTTGACCTCGAGGGGGGCAGTCCTGGCCGAACGAGGTACTTCACCTCGGTTGACCTAAGAACACCTCGACCGAGATGGTTTAACTGAGAGTTTTCGAAAAAAGTTTTGTGCTTCTTATCTGGATATGATCTCTATAAAGATCTTGTTGCTGACTGGTTTTGAAATCTTTATATGTTTGAAAGGTTTTATAATATTTTTAAGTTGCTAAATGCTTTGTTTGAAATTTTTGGCATGTTTAATACTTTGTTTTTATCCAAATTATGTTGAATTTGAAGGTTGACGCCACAAGATAAGTTCTCTCACTTTCTTCCTGGAAAGACCAAGGCAATTCATTCTCTTCTCTTCTTTTCTTGATCATGCTTAGCCCCTCATATACATTTTTGCCTCCCTTTACCTATCCGGAAATTTGGAAGCAAGCAAAGTGGTGAAAGCAAGTGAAGTAAAGTTTGAGAAGTTGGCTGGAAGTGAAAGTGTTAGAAAGCAATAAATAGGTTTGGGGAAGTCAATCATGATGATGGGTAACTCGGCACCATTCACATAGCCGGGTGTTTGTGTCTTGCCAAAGTCGAATTGAGCGATATTCCTAACGGGTCATGGTATGTGCATCAAGGGTTTGATGCATCTCAAGAAATTGATGATTGCTGATTTCCTAGGCTTCGGTTATTGTGCACCTCTGTCCATGCATCCCAAAAAGTAAAGTAAAAGTGTGAAATAAGCAAAGCTTATTGGTGGAAGATGTTGAAAGTCAAAGTGAAAGTGAAGTATATCCTTTTTCCGGATTCTAGCACCACATTACCTTACATACATCCCTACCCTACACGTTTCTTGACCTTTCTTTTGGGAAGCCCTTGAGACCTCGAGCTTGTTGATTGACTTAGTGGTTTAAACTGGATTATGCATGATTAATTTCGATAATTATGACTTATTATGCATTCTATGATTTTATGCAAAGATGAACAACTTTCTTATATTTATAAAACGTTTTGATCATATTTTGATTTTAAATTTCATGAAGTATTCTCTTAGAGTGATCTATGATTGTAGCACACCATAAAAATGTTTTTGAAAGACTTTTCATTGATTTTCTTGACTTATAATCCATTCTATCTTGCCTTTTATATGCGGAACTTGCTTGGGGACAAGCAAGGGCTAAGTATGGGGTATTTTGATAGCATGAATTATAGTCTATATTTTGGGGTTTGTTTGGACGTTTTATCTTCAATAATCTGCATGTTTGTATGTATATTATGTGATTATATTACCATTTCATCTACCTTTGCGGGAATCGAGGTATATACCTAGTTTTGTTGTAATCGTAGGTAAAATGGCACGTTTTGCATCAAAAAGGAGCAAAAGGAGCTATGGAGTCATTGGAGCTACATTCAATAACATAAGGAAACATCCAGGAAGCATAACCATGGATTAAAGATTCACCTTGGACCAGATTTGAGAGATTTCACATTCAGTTGTGACTCACCTCGGTTGACTACAAAGCCACCTCGACCGAGGTGATCCAGAGGAGTCGACTCGACCGAGACGAACACCTGGGACGCGGCGAGAATATTTTATTCTTGGCTGAAATCTTTTATCTTTGGAAAGAGATCTTATATTTTTGGGCTTGGCTCCTGGAAGGAAGAAGATATACTAGATCATATATTTTACCTATTTTTATGGGAAGAGATCTTTCTAAGATATCTTATCTTTGGAGAGTAATTTTCCTATAAAAAGGGTCGGATTTCCCACAAATCCGGGATCCAGCATAGCATGATATACCACCGATTGTGTTGAATACACCGCTGCAGCCATACTCCAGTTGGGAGATTTGAAAAACCTTTTTTGAAGGTTGAAGGAAGAAAGTCTATAGCTTTTATAGCTTTTTGAAGGGTTTTTGTAAGATCATCTTAGATTCCCTTCTTTGTCATTATCTTGTTGGATTTCTATCCAAGGAACTCTTGTGTTTTATAATTGATTCAGTTATTGAAGCCTTTCTCTTAAGGTTTTCTTGTACAATTATTCTCTTTCTTCCCATATACTTGATTAATACTTTCATGATGATGAGTGGTTAATCTCTTTGTGTGATTCTAGGGTGATTGGCTGAAGGTTGTGGGAAAAACAATGATAGAATGATCTTAATCACAGTAGGACCCTGAAAGTTCGAGTCTTTACCTTAACCCTAAGCATCTCGTTCAGTCGATGAACATCTCGCCCGGGGTGGAATTCGTCTGACCGAGGTGACTTATCTGATCCGAAACTGAGAGTTAAGTGTTAGAGTTTGCCAAATCCTATTCTTATTACACCTTTCCCGGTCCAATGTAAGCTTAGGATGAGACTTACCCGGTAATTCCTTTGTTTGTTTACCTAAGATCATAAGTGTGGGTAATAAAGGTTTATCCTTTATTGGGGTTTGAGTGTGCTTTCATCCCATCTTTGTGAGTTAGCCTGAGACTTACCCGGTAAAGGTTGATTCTATTCCCTTAGATGGTGTGTTAGTTTGAGGTTATAGTTCTTTACCTTAATTCCTTGAGACTTACCCGGTAATAGGAGTTACGGTTTGGGATTAGTGTGTAGTGAGACTTACCCGGTGATCTATTCACACTTTAGTAACACCTTCCCTTTGCAAAATCTCAGCTTTGTCCACTTATCTTTAGATCTTGAGTTGGAACCACAACTAGATGCTTTAATCCCTAAAATTGCATATTTCCTTTATTGACTTTTATCATCTTTGATTGTTTTAATTGCTTTGTGGTTAGTAATTGCTAAAACTTACCTATTCCGACTTTGTTTCACTAAGTCCCTGTGATCGACCCCTGGAATTCCTTGCTTTTTACTACGATTGACCCGTACACTGCGGGTTCGCATCCTTGTTTTAAGCTTACATCTAGGGTTATAAATTTAAAGCTTGCACACACCGTTTGGAGCGAACACACTTACACTTGAGGACTTGCTTGACTCTTCAAGGTTGTGGCACACAACTCCCTCAAGGACTTAAGCTCGTTGTTGATTGCGTCCAGCTTGTAGTTGCTCATGGTGACTTCACTTACTTCATATGTTCCCGGTTTCCTCCCATCACTCTTCCTATGGGAATACTTCTCTATCACCAAGGCTTGCTTCTCTACAAAATCCCATGCCTCATCCACATTTTTCTCCATGAATGTGCCTCCGGAAAGCGATTGGAGCTTCAATTGACTATTCTCATCAAGCCCGTTGAAATAAATCTCCAATAGCTCTATCTTCGGTATCCCATGGTGTACGTGGACAATCTAGGAGGAGGTCCTTGAACCTCTCCCAAGATTTAAAAAGGCTCTCCTTATCCTTCATCACGAAGGCATTAATCTTTCCTCTTAGCTTGGTTGTCTTGGAAGGTGGGAAAAACTTTGTTAAGAACTCAGTTGTCATCTCCTCCCAAGTACCCACACGTCCTAGTGGAATGGATTGGTACCAAGCCAAGGCCTTATCCTTAAGTGAGAAGGAAAAAGCCCTAAGCTTGTGGTTGTTGCTCTTAGGGATGTCGATGGGTCGGGTTTGGGGCGGGGAGTACCCTATTCATCCCCATACCCGTTTAGTATAACGCCCCCCGTCCCCATCCCCATACCCGTTTGGGTATTGAGAATTTTCCCCATACCCGTCCCCGTCGGATATTCGTCCCCATCGGGGATTCCCCATCCCCGTTTAATTTTCTCCATTTTAAAATTCATTTGATTTTCCCCATAAAAATCTATATCCCCATCCCCGTTTAACTTTTAGAATTTTGAAAAAAACATTAACTCGAGTAATAAATGTGAAATTAGACCATAAAATAGAAATTTGTTACTTTGTTTTACTATATAAATAAAAAACACGAGAAAAAGAGAGAAGAAAACTTCATTTTTTTTAAAATAATAAAAACTTGCCAAAGTAAAGTTATACCGCATATATATGAGGATTTGCTCGTTCAAGTATGATCGAGACTCGTAGTACAAACTAGTCTAAACTAAAATAATTATATATTACTAACATTTAGATTACGATATCAAGATAAAGTGTTATATTACTTTATCAATTTAATTTTACGGTTTATGATTTAGGTTGCACCACCAAAACATGTATTTAAGAGACTAATACACACGTAAAAAAAAACATAACATGTAGTTTGTCATAAATTTTATCATCGTGATTTGACATTTATGGCATATTCAAAGTTTTATGTTATCCTTATATGATCCAAAATAAAATTAATATTGGTTAACATTAACATGTATATAATTTACACATATAATATACATTTTAATTGAAATGTTATCTTCGTATTTTTTTCAAAATATATTTTGTGTAAGTAGGAACGAGTATGATACTATTAAGTCTTAAGTACAAAAGTATGTATGGTTTACTAACCCTTAGTTCGTGATTATAAGATAAATGCCAATTTATATTATATTAATATACATTGTTAATTGAAATGTTGATGTGGCTTAGTTTGTTGTTTAACGCATCACCTTATTCAATTTGTCAAAGTATAGGTATATTGTGTATATATATTAAGTTTCATTTGTTCAAGTACGATCGAGACTCGTAGTACAAAATTGTGAAAATGATAATTAAATTATATATTAATATTTCTAACATTTAGATTATGATCTCAATATAAAGTGTTATATTATTTTATCATTTTAATTTAACGGTTTAGAATTTAGGTGGCACATCAAATCATGTATGTGAAAGAGTAAGACACGTTAAAAAACACAACATCTAGTGCGATTTGTATTTGATGTACTCAAAAATTTCACGACGTGTTATCCTCGTATAATCGAAAACCAAATTAATATAGGTTAGTATTAGCATAACTTACATATATTATTATCAATTTAATATTTAAAGTTAAAATACATTTTGTGTAAGTAAGAACGAGTAGTATTAAAGTATAAAAGTTTATATAGTTTTAATTTTAGGAATCATCGGTAATTTTAATTTAACCATGAAACCACAATGACGTATAATATAAATACAAATTTGTTTATTTATGTATCCCGATAGATTCCTCGTCGGAGATCCCATCGGGTTATCCGTCGGGGATCCCTATCGGGTTATCCGTCGGGGATTCTAATCGGGTTATCCGTCGGGGATTCCCATCGGGTTAGTCGTCGGGGATTCCCATCGGGTTATCCGTCGGGGATTCTCATCGGGTTATCCGTCGGGGATTCCCATCGGGGTTCCCCAATGGGTTCGGGTTCGAATCGGGGGGCGGGGCGGATACCCCTATCTTCATCCCCGTCCCCATCCTCAAGCGGGTAATCAAAATTTTCCCCATCCCCGTCCCCGCTTAAATCCCCATCTCCGTCCCCATGACGGGTAATACCCACGAGTTTCGGGGAATCCCCACCCCATTTACACCCCTAGTTGCTCTCCAATCTAGGTGGCCTTAGAGTCTCCATCAAGATCTCATAATTCATCAAGTGTTGATGAGGAGACTCTCCTTCCATCCCTCCAAATTGATTGTGCCGGATCATTTGTAGCACTTGAGGACAGATCTCATAGTCATGGGCTGCGGGATCTCCTAAGTTTACACCCGGACGGGGCACTCTTTGGGATGGATCTATACGTTGCCTAAGTGTTTGTGGCTCCTCAATAATAATTGGTTCATTTGGCACATGCACCGCCGGCTGCGGTGGCGGTGGTGGTGGTGGTGGAGGTTGTTGACAAAAAATAGGCTCCCTTCGCACAAGATCTTGCCTAATCTCCTCAATTTCTCTCCTAGTTGCTTGATCTCTCTCATGAGCAAGGATCCTCCTCATTCTCCAAGGCAACATCCTTTAACCTTAATTGCTCTAAAGCATGATCCAACTCAGCTTGGACATCTCTTCCGGCCATCTCCTTCTTCTTAGCACCCTTGGATCAAGTATTAAGGGTTTTCTCCGGTTCGGGATCGAATGGAGCTAAATCCTTGCCACGAGATCTTCGCATGCACCTAAAGAGTGAGAGATGTCCTGAAAAATCAAAGACATAAACCAAACAAGATCACAAGCAACAAGAAAGACCTATACTATAAACAATTACACACAATGATTTAATCTAGACCTAGTCCCCGGCAACGGCGCCAAAAACTTGTTACGCTAGAAATGTACCACGCAAAAGTCTTACAATTTATAACTCGATATATTCTCCTAACTCCTAGCGAACCCACAGTGTATGGGTCGTTATGTAAGATGGATAGTACTCCGAGGTCGAACACGAAGACTGAGGTGAAATCAAATCAAACAAGTGATCATGGATAGTGCAAATCTAGTCTAAGAAAATAGAAAGAAATAAAGAAATGAAAATCACAATATTTTTGGTTGGGTTTTTGTGGTGATCTAGCAAAGATCACAAATCATGCAAGATTATAAATCAAACAAAAAACTCAAAATAGCAACACAAACAAGCAACACAAACACAAGATGTGAGATCAAATTAAGAAAAGCGGATTCTAGGGATTTGGACTTCCGATTATGGAATTGGGCTCAAGCTTCTAATCAACTTTGGACAAGTTGCGGTATGTTGGGAAAGGGTGGATCTCTAATGGGAACAATCACTGGGTAGGTCTCATGGTCCACTAATCCCGCATCTAAGGTCCTATTACCGGGTAAGTCTCTAGGAACCTAAAGTTGGGAATTCTACACAAACCGGATTGCTATCTAGGGGTCGAACCTTTCCTTACCGGCTAAGTCTCGGGAAAGCATGTCCTAAGCAACAATCATAGCACACTCAGTCCAATAGCGGCTTTTGAGGCTCACTACTACCTAGGGTTCATCATCTTCGGTATCTAAGAGAGAAAATTACCGGGTAAGTCTCATCCCTCACTTAGTTTGCTAGCATTAAGTCACCCTAAGCTAGATTATACTTAACAAACACTAGGATTTCAACAATCTAATATCCTAAAATGCAGATTTATCAATATAAGCATAGCAGAGAAAAACCATGGGCTGATCATAAGAAACCACGGCCGAGATTTAAGAAGAACAAGTCGTGGTTTTGGTCGGGGGTTAGGTTTCAAGCATGCAAGTCATCCAAAGGTACATTCAAGTTTATTCTATCATTATCCAATCCATAACCTTTTGTCCATCACCCTAGAATCACAACTACTTAGCCAATTACATGCATTTCAAGATCTAAACTCATCATGCAAGCATACATGGATTCCATAGCAAGAAAATGAAATAAGAGAGAAAAGAAGCAAGTAATTTTGGCTGAATATGAGTTTAAACAAGACTTACAACCCTTAAAAAGAAGCTCCAAAACGTTCCTTACAATACTTCCAATGCTTCTCCACAAAATCCCTCAAAATTTCACTCTAGATCTAAGTTTTGATGATGTTCTTCTTCTCTCAAAATGAGAGTGTTTTTGTTCTTCTTCCAAGTCTCCCCCAACAATGGAATGGATGGTTGGTGAGATAGAGAGTCTCCAAAAGTCAGCCTGCAGGCTCTACCAAGTCCACACTCAACCAAGAAAAGCAAAGCTCGGTCAAAGAAATCGTGTGACAAGTGTCAAGGTTGTCCAGACAAAAACCACGGGCGTGGAAGTAGCAGCTAGGCCGTGGTTTTGCTCAGGAAGCCTTCCTTGGATCACCAAGCCACGAATTGGTGCAAGGCATGCACCAACAAGGTCCTATGTGTTCTTCTTTGCTCCTAGCTTGCTCCTTACAGAGTCCGGAAGCGTGCCACCATGAGGAATGATCCTCGAATGTATCGATTAAGTCCAAAAGCTCCCCAAAATACCTATAAAACCGAAAAAGCTCGTGTAGACGTCTTTTCTAGAAATAAGACTCGTTTAAGCATAAACGCCACAAACTATTGTCAAACCATGCATGAATAAGGGGAAAAACTACCTAAATGAATGTCTTAACTAACGTCATAAATCATGTCATCAATCATCGATCCGCTGATGTGCCTCGAGATCTCTACGGCGGTAGGATCGTCGCTGAGGTGGCAGTAGCATAGCGGCTGGAGGTGTAGGTGCCTCCCTCTCATCCTCCATGGCCTCATCGTCAAGGTCGACGGTGGGAATACTGGGTGCGCCGGTATCAGTACCGGTGTCCATAGCAGTGTCTCCTCCATACCCAGCATCATCATCATTAACATCGGCTGCCTCTCTAGCAGCAGCATCCTGTATATATGGAAACCACGCAGCCGACCAATACTGACGATCATAAACAAAAAACTGGGAAGACCAGAGAATACCTTGAGGGAACTTCGTTTCCCATGGCATGGCAACATAAGGTGTTCCAAGACCACGGGAAACGAGAATGCGCCGCGTAATCATCTCCTGCAATCCCAGCGGCTACGGAGCCACAACTAGTGTACATCCAGATAAATCAAGACCCATAGAAGTGGCAATTTGGGTCACCAGCGGACCACAGCAGATATCGCCCTTCGGCTTCCCATTTGTCTTGTGAAGATCATCTGCCAGCATGGTAGCAAAATCTAGAACCCCCTTGTGACCATGCAAAACAAACTCAGCAGCTCACCTTATCTGACCTTATGGGGCGTCTCTGTACGCGCCAGAAGCATCTCGCTAAAAATCCTGCGAGCCAAGCGGAAAGCAAGGTGAAAGATGATCCGCTCCCGGGAGTCGCCCAGCTGTCATCTGTCACGATGATCAGTAACATGGGTTATCTAGCCCCAAAAACTCTTATCTAGTGCTCTAGAAGGAAAATCCGACACTGTAGGGGTCGGGAAGCCAAAGATATCCCTAAACTGATCCAGTGGAACTGCGTAGTATTTGTTCAGCAACTTGTACTTGATCCCTCTACACTCCGGCCCGTAGGTAACTGAACTCAGAAACTCCATAGTCGGCTCAAGATAAGCCTGTGCTTTGATGGACATAAAGTTGTCCGGGCCAACCATCGAAATCATCTTCTTCAAGTTCTCCACCATGTGGAGGCACTCAAAGTCATCAATGTGAACGAATCATGGGGAAATGATGGGGTGCCTACAAATACGATCAAAATCCCGCTGGTGTCTCTCGTGAATCACCAAGATGGTGGACTGTGATGTAGAAGAAGTGAAGGAGTGGTGTGAACTACTAGGCCTATCCCTCAAGGCCAACTGCCGATCAGATCCTCTTGAACTGCTCATGGCTGGAAGATCACCTCGGTCGGGTCAAGAACACCTCGGCCGAGACATAGTTGAGTCTATCGAGGCGAAGTACTACGCGAGGTGAGATTTGAAAATTGCAAGGTTTTTTCCCAAAAAACACTACCAATAGCCTCCTATGGGGTACTTATATCTTTTTCAACAACAACCTATGGCAACCAAAGCTAGATCTATGCAGAATCGAGAAAAATAGAACGAGTTAGGGTTTATGTCGAAATACCCTTAAATCGGCAGATTTGAAGCGTTCTTTCTGTTGTTTGTTGCTTGGAAACTGAATCTCTTGCTTTCTCTAATGATTTGGAGCCAATAATCGTTGAAAATGATCGAGAATGGAGAATTTGAGTAGGGAGAGGGCCGCGGTCGAGGTGCGAAGAGAGGGAAAAGTGAGAGGAGAGAGAAATCGTCGCACCCTTTTATACCCCTCGCTGAATTTGATTACACCTCGGTCGAGATGTTCCTGAGCGGACCGAGGTGTCATAGTGGATGTCAAACCTAAGCACCTCAGTTGACGGAGAACACTTTGGCCGAGGTGTTGTGACAGCAACCGAGATGTGCCTCAGTCAAACTCCGTCTTCTCAATTTCTCGAACTTCTGTCCTTCCATGTAGCTCCTGAGTTGTAATTTCTTCTTAGAGAGTACATGATTCCTATCTACAAGGACGCAATAACACGAAGCAAACTATCTAAACTAAGCTAGAAAAAGGAAAAGAAAGCAGTACCTTGGGTTGCCTCCAAAGAAGCGCTTGGTTTAAGGTCGCTAGCTAGACCGTATGTCATCCTCAAACAAGGTGTAGGGTGTCCTCACCCCATACTTCAATTTCATCATGAGGAAAAACAAAGAGTTCCATCCAATGCTCCAAAAAGTGAAAGTGCTCATCGAGAAACGAGTCATCAATGGGTAGGTCATCCTTCTCGAGCGAGATGGGTGGTAGCCGGCTGAGGTGATCCGCCACGGAATTCTTAGATCCCTTCTTATCGCGAATCTCTAGGTCAAACTTTGAAGCAAGAGAATCCAACGAATAAGGCGCGGCTTTGCATCTTTCTTAGCCAGCAACTATCGAATAGTGTTCGCCATTTAGCGTGCGTGCAAATAAGCTTTAATTATAAAACTAGAAATCAAGCAAGCGAACCCGCAGTGTACGGATCGATATAGTTAAGAAAGAATTCCAGAGTATCGAACACAGGGATTTGGGGGGTTAAATCCAGTTAAGAATTGTCAAGCGAGTAAATGTAAGAGCTTTTGTAAATTATTGGGAAAAAAACAATCCTAAAGATCCAGGAATCCAGCTGTGGCAATCGATTCAAGATATACTAAAGATATAAGGACAGAGTTGAGGTATGCAAAGGTATACGAATGTAAGGCAATGTACGGTGAAGTTCCAAGACCTTATATGATTCACCCAAAGACACTCTCTGTAAAGGTTGTTGAGGCTTCAGTATAGAAAGGTTCTAAAGGTAAATATCAACGTCAAATACCCAAACTTGTAATCCAAGGATCAAGACTAACTTAACCGATTAAGGTTGTGACACTTGAAATCGAGGTAGAGGTTGTTGAGGCTTCACTACCACCCAGAAAAGGCAAGCCAAGACTAAGTTAGAGCAAATCTTTAACTTTGGATTAAAGTAAAAGCAAGTTCGTAAACCGACACAAAATTACGGGTAGTTCTTGAGTTCCACGGCCATGGAAGCTCAAGAACAGACCGTGGATTAGGTTCGTCGGCGATTTTCTCTAACTCTCAGGGTCCAATCTGTTTACGATCGATCTATCATCATCTAAGCTACAACTATCAACCCTTCACCTTAGAATTGCTAAAGGGTTTTAGCCAACAACAGTCATATTGATATCAAATTCAAGATTTAAAAGAATGAAAGATGAAAACTTCCGAAAACCTTTAATAACCTTCAAACCAATCTCAAATCCACAAATATCAATGATGATGCAACTCAGATTTAGAATGAACTGAAACAAGTAACTATTCTAGATAAGAACGAAGAACGGGATGTCAATCCGTCTTCTAATCAAACCTAGAAATAAAGTATGAAATCTTCTTACGAACAATCTCCCAAATCTTCACTCTTTCTCCAACTTTCTGTCGCGGAATAGCAATCTCCACACGTCCCACTTGAAACCCTAGGCACGTGCAATAAGCGTAGGCAAAGTCTAAGCGAAGGTGACGGAATCTCTCTTCTTCCGTCCTTTTATAGGGTAAGATAAAATATGAGCCCGGCCCATTGCGTAAAAGATCATGGCTTCAAAGTGTGCGTTAAAAGATCGTCAGAATCACGATTTCCCAAGATTCCACGCCCGTGGTTTAGAGTGTGGAAACTCATCATGGTTTTTCACAACTCTCCACAGCCGTGTAAGTTGCTGGAATGCACCACGCTCGTCTTGCCAAAGTTCTACGGCCGTGGATTAGAGCGTGGACCTTGGTACGGTCGTAATTTAGAGCGTGGAACATCCATAGCTCGTACTTCCCTTTGTTTTTGTGTCATTCTTCATCCTAGCATCATCCTTAGCTCCTAGTGATGTCCTTAATCTTGCTCCATTCTCTCTCAATCCGTTCGGAATTAGCTCTTAATTGCCTACAATCAACACAAAGCTTATGTAGACCTCTATATCGACAAAATAGATAAACTAACTCACAAATACTTCAATGCTTCATCAATGACTACCATTATGGACGAAATACACATAGAAAACGTGCCTAAAATATCACAATATTTCATGCTAACAAATAACCTCATACTTGCCACTTGCTTGTCCCTAAGCAAGGTCTTTCAAAAGCTTTAAAACTCAAGTTAGGATGAAATATGTGTACCTTCTCAAAGCAAAACTTCTTTTAGATGAATGTGCCTTCTAATCAATAGATCATTCTCAAATCTTGCTTCATTCGCTTATAAGACTTTCATATACATAATCAAAGAGCAAAGAGTAAAGAAAGCTCATGAATTGATCAAACTTCTATGTAAACATCATAACCTTCAAACATTATCAAAATCAATCATAAGAAACTTCAATTTAGATCACCGAGCCATATATCATTCTTTTGATATTAAGGACTTTCAAACAAGGTCTAGAATGTGGAAAGGGGAGGAAAACTTTAAGGAATGTGGTGCATGAATCCGGGAAAGTGGATAACTACTCTTTTCTTCTTCTCTTGCGGTTTCCGCAGCACTTTCAACTTAGAGCTTCGCTCTCTCCTTTTCATTCTTCGACTTTACTTTTGAAGTTATGGATAGAGGTGCACAAAAACCGAAGCCTAGGAGATTGGCGTTTCTCAATTTTTTTTATGAGATGCCTCAAACCCTTAGCGCACATACCACAATCCGCTAGAAATATCGCTCAATCCGACTTTGGCAAGACACAAACACCCGGCTATGTGAATGGTGCCGAGTTACTCATCGTCATGATTGACTTCCCCAAACCTAAAATTTCTTTCTATTCTTTTGAATGCAAAATATTGCTTTCATGGCCCTCCCACATCAAACATGCCTTTTTCATTCAACTCCTCCAAATTCCCGGATAGGTAAAGGAGGTCATTATTTCAATGAGGGGCTAGATGATCAAAGAAAGAAGAAAAAATATCGAATTGCCTTAATCATCTCAAAAGAAGCATAAGAACTTATCATGTGATTTCAACCTTGATTTATCAACATGATTTAAGTAACATTCATCACATTATGAAATTTGCAAAAGAGGAATAATCAACTCATTCAATTTCTTTTCAATTCACTATTTGTTTAAGTATGCGATTGTCATCAAAACTCAATTCACAAGTGGTGATTATCATAGAAATCACCTCTATCCTTAGAAGCACAAAATTTTCAAAATTTTATCAATTTTTATGGGTTTTTCAAAAGCTTTTTCATGCAATGCAATAATGAAACGTGTAGCAATAGAATGAAACATGCAAGGTAGTCTCGATAGAAGCATACAAAAGTGAGTAAGAGTTATTACAAACTATTAGTCACACCCCACCCTATACTTGGAACAAACATTGTCCCTAATGTTCAAAGAAAAGAAAAAGAAGAAAAGAAAGAAAGAAAAAAAAACTCACAAAATGGTGGTGGAGCGGCTAAAACTGTCGATCATCAATGTCATCACTACGGTGGAGACGGTGGTGGAAACGGAGAGAAGCTGGGGTCATAGTACCGCCCGAACTGCTGGCGGTAAACGTCCCTCATCATGTGGTCCAAATTATCCACTCGTGCATCTCTAGCATCTGCACGGATCTCCAAAGCTCCAACCCTGCTGGAAAGGTTGGTAGCCCACTCTGGCAACTGCTCGTACCAGCCAGGCGGCTGGCTGTACCATGCCGGTGCATCTGAAGGTGCTGGTGCTAGTGTTGGTGGTAGCTGTGAATGCCAAGGCGGTGGAGCTCCCATCCAATCCGGCTGAGTCGAATACCAAGCAGGAGGGTCAGCCATCCAAGTAGGCCTCTCGCTCACACTAGCGCGGCGAGAAGAAGAGCCAGATGCTCTAGCAGGGTGTTCGCCCCTAGAGGTGTGTGCAAATAAGCTTTATATTTATAAAACTAGAATCAAGCAAGCGAACCCGCAGTGTACGGATCGATATAGTTAAGCAAGAATTCCAGAGTATCGAACACAGGGATTTGGGTGGAACGAACTCGATTGCAGGTTATCAAGCGGTTATTATGAGAGTTTTGCAAATATATTGGGAAAACAACAATCCTAAAGATCCAGGTATCCAGCTGTGGCAATCGATTCAAGATATACTAATGATGTAAAGACAGAGTTAAGATATGCAAAGGTATACTAATGTAAGGTAATCGTACGGTTGAGGTTCCAAAAACCTTATATAACTCACCCAAAAGACTCTTCCTATACAGGTTGATGAGGCTCAATATAGAAAGGTTCTAAGGACAAGGATTAACATCAAATACCCAAACCTATGATCTAAAGATCAAGACTAACTTATCCGATTGAGGTTGTTGAGGCTCACAATCGAGGTAGAGGTTGTTGAGGCTTCACTACCACCTAGAAAAGACAAGTCTAAACTAAGCTAAAGCAAATCTTTAACTTTGGATCAAGATAAAAGCAGGCTCGTAAACTTTAAGGAAATTACGGTTGGATCTTGAGATTCCACGGTCGTGGAACTCAAGAACAGCCCGTGATTTAGAGTTTTCGGCGACAATTCTCTAACTCTCAGGGTCTAATCTGTTTACGATCGATCTATCATCATCTAAGCCACAACTATCAACCCTTCACCTTAGAATTGTTAAGGGTTTTTAGCCAATAACAGTCATATTGATATTAATTCAAGATTTAAAGGATAGAAAATGGGAATTTTCAAGAACTATCAATAATCTTCAATCGAATCTCAGAATCACAGCCAAGAACAAGTGTTTATCAAAAGATGTAAAACGAGATAAACAATCACAATCTTAGGAAAGAAAGGAAACGGGATGTCAATCCGATCCTAAATCAAACCTAAGCAAGAAGAGGAATCTTCTTGCGAAATCCTTCAAGAAACTTCGATCTTCCACACAAAGATCACAACAGCGACTCTCCGACACGAACTTTGGAACTTCAATGAATTCTTCCAAATCACCTCCAAGAATGAGGGTTTGTGTGTTGCTAAGCTTGCGTTTTTGCCGCTAAACTTAGGGTTGAAAGGTCGTAAGTGCGGGAGCGAGGTGACGGAATCTTGCTTCATCCGTCCTTTTTATAATGCAGGGCAAAACGTCGGCCCGGCCCAATCTTCAAAAGATTATGGCTTCGAAAGTGGCGAAAAGATTCGCCAAGATCACGGTCGTGGAAGTTTCCACGACCGTAATTTTGAGGCGTGGAAACAAACACGGATGGCTTCCACGGCCGTAATATCCCCTGGAATGAACATCGAATTCTGCATCAAGATCCACGGCCGTAATTTAGGGTAAAACCGTGATTCTTGCCTTCATTCGTGCATTCCTCAATCTAATACTCCAAATTGCTTCCAAAAGGTGCCCTTGGTCTATGGACACATCAACTCAACTCTCCTTTGCTCAATTCCGTTCGGAAATAGCTCCAAATCACCTATAATCAACATAGAACTCGTGTAGACATCCATATCGACAATATAGGCAATACTAGCTCATATATGCATAAAGCTCAATCAAAGACTATCAATATGAATCAATTGCGATTAGAAAACGTGCCTAAAATATCACAATATTTCATGCTAACAAATAACCCCATACTTAACACTTGCTTGTCCCTAAGCAAGGTCTTTCAAAAAGCTTTAAAACAAGAGTTAGGATGAAATATGTGTACCTTCTTTTGGATGAAAGTGACTTCTAAAGAATAGATCATTCTCAAACCTTGCTTCAATCGTTTCAAACTTTCACACACTTAATTAGAGAGTAAGAGGTAAAGAAGAATCATGAACCAATTTAACTTCCAAACAAGCATTATAACCTTCAAACATTATCAAAATCAATCATAAGAATTTCAATTTAGATCACCAAGCCATATAACATTCTTTTGATCATAAGGACTTTCAAAGAAAAGGTCTAGAGCATGGAAGGGTGGGGAAAACTTTAAGGGAAAGTGGTGCATAAATCCGGGAAAGTGGATATCTACCTTCTTCTTCTTTTGCGGTTTCCGCAATACTTCACTTAGAGCTTCGCTCTCTCCTTTTTCGACTTTACTTTTGGAGTTATGGATAGAGGTGCACAAAAACCGAAGCCTAGGAGATTGGCGTTTCTCATTTTTGCGAGATGCCTCAAACCCTTAGCGCACATACCATAATCCGCTAGGAATATCGCTCAATCCGACTTTGGCAAGACACAAACACCCGGCTATGTGAATGGTGCCGAGTTACTCATCGTCATGATTGACTTCCCCAAACCTATAATTTCTTTCTATTCAATTGATTGCAAATACTTGCTCTCATGGCCCTCCCACATCAAACATGCCTTTTTTTCTCATTTACTTTCCAAGTTCCCGGATGGGTAAGGGAGGCTAATATTTCAATGAGGAGTTAGATGATTCAAAGGAAGAAGAAAGAAAATATCGAATTGCCTTAATCATTTCAACAAGAAGTATAGGAGCTTATAATGTGATTTCAACTTCAATTTCTTACATGATTTAGGTAACAATTCTCACATTATACAACTTGCAAAAGAGGTAAAATTCATTCATTCAAATCCTTTTCGAATTACCATCCTTTCAAGCATGCAATTGTTATCAACTCAATTCGCAAGTAATGATTATCATGGAAATCATATCGATTCGTTAGAAGCATCAAATTTTTAAAAAATTTTCAATTTTTATGAGTTTTTAAAGTTCTTTTTCATGCAATGCAAGAATAAAACGTGTAACATACAATGAACATGCAAGGATAGTCTCGGAATAGAAGCAACATATAGAGTGGAGTTATTACAAACGTTTAGTACATCCCACCCCATACTTAGGACGAACATTGTCCCTAATGTTCACAAGAAAGAACAAAAGAAAGAAAAGAAAAAGAAAACTCACAAATGGTGGCGGGAATGTCTAAAACGAGCTGTCCGGTCATCTATCACTGCGGTGCCGGTGGAGGTGGAAATGGAGAGAAGCTCGGATCATAGTACCGCCCAAACTGCTGGCGGTAGACGTCCCTCATCATGTGGTCGAGGTCGTCGAAACGTCTGTCTCTATCATCCGCCCGGATCTCTAGTGCTCCGACTCTCTCTGAAAGTCCGGTAGCCCAATCCGGCATCCTCTCATACCACCCAGGGGGGTGATCATACCATCCGGGAGCATCTGCTGGTGCTGGCTGTGGTGGTGGTGGTGGTGGTGCTGCTGGCTGCGTGGTGGACCAAGGAGGGGGTGTCTCGTACCAGGTGGGAGGTGTAGTCATCCACGTGGGCCTCTCACTCACGCTAGCGCGGCGAGATGACGAGCCTGAAGCTCTAGCCGGACGCGGAGAGCGTCTAGGTACATCCTGGGCCGTATCCGGCTGATCCGGAAACGTGCCGAACTCCTTCTCTGCTCCTCCACCACTCTCATACTGATCTCCCATATCCTCCTCATCTACTACCGGCGGTGGAACGTAAGGGGGAGCTACAAGCCTGTTCGCATGCATCGCAGCGAACGTCTCTTTCCAGTTGTGGCGTCCCGCCACAATGGAATACTCCGGCAGCCACTCAATACCCCTACCGGTCCTACTCTCCCAGGGCATGCCCGCATAAGGCGGACCTCTATGTGTGGGGAAGATGAGTCCCCTAACCATGAAAGCGTGTAGCTCTAATGGAACTGCCGGTATACGTGTGCAAACCGAGAAGTCCACTCCAAAAGTCCTAGCTATGTGGGTCACTATCCCACCGTATCCAATGTTCCCTCTCGACTTGTTCTTGAGCTTGCTCATTGTTGCCGCCAAAAGAGTAGCACAATCGGCGCGGCATCCGTGGAGCATAGCATAGAGAAGGAATAGCTCATCCGTCTTGATCTTTTGGGGCGTCTCCGTCCTAGGAAAGAGACACTCCGAAAGAACACGGTGAGCTATCTTCAAGGCCAAATGGTACATCAATTTGGCCTTGGTATCAGCTGGATGCCAACGGTCCTCGTCGGCATAGATCATCGCCACATCCTCCCAAAATTCCTTAGCAGAAACGTTCCTAGGGAGGCGACCGTTGTAGGTCTCATGGAACCCAAAGATGGTCCCGAACTCAACAATGCTAAGCTGGTAGTCTCTATTCATGAGACGGAAGGAGACAGTCCTATCGACATGGCTGTGCTCAAAAGACGTCACAACCTCTCGGGTGATCTCCTCATAAGCGTCCTCACGAATGTTCGTGAAGACAAGCAAACCGGCTCTATCCAAGAGCCAAGTAAGGTCATCCACTATGTTGAGAGGATGAAGATCCTCCAACAACAAGTACCTAGGGCCAATCACTGCCCTCTTCTCTATCCTCTCAAATGCAGCTTGGTGGTTTTCGTGTATGATCGGGATGCTGGATGGAGGTGGTGAGGATGGGGGTGAAGATGGGGGTGAAGGTGAAGGGGATGAGGGTGGTGGTGGTGCCCTAGATGTGGAGGGGTTACCCTTTCTCTTCTTATTCTGTTCCCCTTTCTTTTCTTTAATCCTCCCCGAAACTCTCCTCACGAAATCCATTCTGTTGAGAATTACGGTCTGTTCTTCCTAAACCACGGCCGTGGAATCTGTGTAGACCGTAATTCGACACGGAATTTCTCAATCCTCAGCAAATCAGCAATCAAACTCCACAACAGGCAGTCCTAATCTAATTTCTTCCAATCTCAATCAGTTCTCCCTAAAAATCTCTAACAAAAACGAACAAAAACGACTAGAATCAAGAAGAGAGCAAAAACCTCTTTTTCGGATTGAGAAATCCAAAATGCGGAATTGTTGATCGTTTTCCGCGTGATTCGTTGCTTGGATCTTGTTCTTGGTTGGATTTGCTTCAGTTTAGGAAGAAGAATCGTTAAAAACGATTAGAGAATGAAGATTTGGGATGAGCTGCGTGTTTTTGGTATTTAGGGCGTGGAAATTGGGGATTTTGTGGTGTTTTTGTGGTGAAGTGTGGCTTTTATACTCGCAGGCAAAATTTCAAAAATCACGGTTTGTCGGGGCATTCCACGGCCGTGGAAATGTACGGACCCGTAATTTTTGTGATTTTTCACAGGCTTTTGAGAATTACGGCCACTGTAGCTATGACGACCGTAATTTAGACCGTGGAACTCTCTGTAAAGCTTCAAAGTCCAAATTTCGTCACTTCTCTTCGTCATTATCCCTCCCTTCTTCTTTTCCATCGATCCTACAACCAAAAACACGAACATACCGGAAGAAATCGAGGCAAAAATAAAGCAAAAACTTCTATTCTAAACTAAACTATGAATCGAAAGCAAAAACGAAAATACAATACCTTGGGTTGCCTCCCAAGAAGCGCTTTGTTTAAGGTCCGTAGCTAGACCAATCTCGCACTTATTCGAGTGCGGTAGGTGCAAACTCCTCAGCTTGGAGTTCCGGTGAGTACTTCTTGAGTCGTTGACCGTTCACCTTAAAACTTCCGCTAGCTTCACCCCATACTTCAACTGCACCATGGGGGAAAATACGCTTAATTAGAAAAGGTCCAGTCCAACGAGATTTTAACTTACCTGGAAAGAGGCGAAGTCTCGAATTGAAGAGGAGAACTTGATCTCCTTCTTGCAAGTCCTTTGGGATGATATGCTTATCATGCCAACGCTTTGCTCTTTCCTTGTAGATCTTAGCGTTTTCATAGGCGTTCAAACGGAGTTCATCCAGCTCGTTGATGTCTAGGAGACGCTTCTCTCCCGCTTCCTTCATGCCGAAATTCAGCCATTTGATAGCCCAAAACGCTTTGTGCTCTAGCTCTACTGGCAAATGACAAGACTTTCCATACACGAGGTTGTATGGTGTGGTTCCTATGGGAGTCTTGTATGCAGTCCGGTATGCCCACAATGCATCATCTAGCTTCAAGGACCAATCCTTCCTAGTCCTTGAAACCGTCTTCTCTAGAATTCCCTTGATCTCCCTATTTGAGATCTCGACTTGTCCACTCGTTTGTGGATGGTAAGGGGTAGCGATCTTGTGAGTAACCCCATACTTGGCTAGAAGAGCTTCAAAGCGACGGGCTATGAAGTGAGAACCTCCATCGCTAATGATTGTCCTTGGCGTCCCGAATCGCGGAAAAATGGTCTTGTTGAAGAACTTGACCACCACCATGGCATCATTTGTGGGAGAGGCAATTGCTTCGACCCATCTAGAGACATAATCTACCGCCAATAGTATGTATTGGTTTCCACAAGAAGAAGGGAATGGTCCCATGAAGTCGACTCCCCAAACGTCGAAAATCTCCACCTCTTGGATGTTGTTGAGGGGCATCTCGTTCCTCCTAGAGATATTGCCTGTTCTTTGACAAGCATCGCAACAAGAAACAAAGGATTGCACATCTTTAAATAAAGTAGGCCAATAAAATCCAGATTGTAATACCTTTGCGCTAGTTTTGTTCGAACTAGCATGTCCTCCACAAGGTAGTGAATGACAATGACGGATGACACTTTGCATCTCATCTTCCGGCACACATCGCCGGATGATGCCATCCGGACCTCTCTTAAAGAGGAGAGGCTCGTTCCAATGGTATTCCCGGACATCCTTGAAGAACTTCTTCCTTTGTGCGTATGATAGTCCGGGTGGTATCTCCTGGCAAACCAAATAGTTAACAAAATCAGCAAACCATGGTTCGTTACCTTTGGAGACTACCTTGATGCACTCCTCTATGATGTGTAGGTGTTCGTCCGGAAAGGAGTCATCAATGGGTAGATGATCGTCCTCTAGATGTGTTAGACGACTCAAATGATCCGCAACAGAATTTTCCGAGCCTTTCTTGTCGCGGATCTCAAGATCGAATTCTTGTAGGAGGAGAATCCATCTAATCAGCCTTGGCTTCGCATCTTTCTTTGCAAGGAGGTATCGGATCGCAGCATGATCCGTGTAGACAATCACCTTTGCACCTACAAGATAAGAGCGAAACTTATCAATAGCATAGACAATGGCTAGAAACTCTTTTTCCGTAGTGGCGTAGTTGAGCTGGGCTTCGTCTAGCGTCTTGCTAGCATAGTATATGGCGTGGGTTCGTCCTTCCTTTCGTTGCCCAAGAACAGCTCCAATGGCTACGTCACTAGCATCACACATAATCTCGAAAGGGAGAGTCCAATCCGGGGGTTGGATAATGGGTGCTGAAATTAGAGCTTGCCGAATGGTGTTGAACGCATCTAGACATTCCTGTGAAAACTCAAAAACCGCATCCTTCATCAATAGATTAATGAGAGGCTTTGATATCTTAGAAAAGTCTTGAATGAAACGTCTATAAAATCCAGCATGTCCTAGGAAACTTCTTATTCCCTTCACCGAAATTGGGGGAGGAAGTTTCTCTATGGTCTCTATTTTAGCTTTATCTACCTCTATCCCTCTACTAGAGACTAAGTGACCTAAAACGATTCCTTCCTTAACCATGAATTGACACTTCTCCCAATTAAGAACTAGGTTAGTGTCTTCACATCTTTGCAAAACAAGAGAAAGGTTGGAAAGACAATCGTTAAAGGAGGGACCGTAAACGGAGAAGTCGTCCATGAAGACTTCCATGATTTCCTCCACATATTCGGAGAAGATGGCCATCATGCACCGTTGGAAGGTGGCTGGGGCGTTGCAAAGTCCGAACGGCATTCTCCTATAAGCGAACGTACCCCAAGGGCACGTGAATGTGGTCTTCTCTTGATCATCCGGATGTATCGGGATCTGAAAGAAACCACTATAACCGTCAAGGTAGCAAAAGTATGAATGTTGTGCTAACCTTTCAAGCATTTGATCGATGAATGGCAATGGAAAGTGGTCCTTCCGCGTTGCATTGTTGAGCTTGCGGTAGTCTATGCACATTCGCCATCCAGTCACGGTTCGGGTAGGAATGAGTTCGTTGTTCTTATTGGTGATGACCGTCATTCCTCCCTTCTTCGGAACCACTTGAACCGGGCTCACCCACTTGCTATCGGAGATAGGATAGATGATACCTGCATCAAGAAGTTTAAGAATTTCTTTCTTGACAACCTCCTTCATGGTCGGATTCAACCGCCTTTGAGGTTGTCTTGAAGTTCTAAAGTCCTCCTCCATTAGTATTTTGTGCATGCATAGGGAGGGTTTGATTCCTACTAAGTCCTCAATAGTGTAGCCTATGGCTTTTCTATGTTTCCTAAGGACAATCATGAGCTGTTCATGTTCATCTATGCTTAATTCGGAACTAACGATAACCGGAAAGGTAGAATTAGATCCAAGAAAAGCGTACCTTAGATGAGTAGGAAGTGGTTTAAGTTCCATTGCTTTCGGAACTTCTAATGATCCTTGAGGAGCTTCCGATGTTTCCTTGGAAGCTTCTAAGGATGTTGAGTGGATTGGAGAAGAATCAGAGGAAGTTGAAGGAGTGTGTCGATCGTCCTTTTCCACGGTCAAAATCACGGTTTCCTCTGGTTTTCCACGGCCGTAATATCCTCTGGAATGGAGGTCGAATTTGGTCATGGAATCCACGGCCGTGGAATACAGAGTATGACCGTGGATTCGAGTGTTTTCTGCCTCATCGTGGAGTTTCTCAAACTCCACTTCATGCATCTCTTCTTGTGCCTCTAAGGCTTCAATTTCCTCTTTGCACTCTTCTTCTCCTCCTACATCGGTTAGACTCATAGTAATAACCTTTTGCAAAGGATCGTTAAAGAGAATCGCACTTACCTCCTCCCTAGATAAACCTTCTTCGTCTTGGGAATTGTAAATCTCCTCATCAAAGATTGGCTCCTTCACTAGAGTGGAAAGAACGAATTCTACTTTCTCTTCCCCAATGTCAAAAGCGAGTCTCCCATTCTTGCAATCGACCATGCAGCCGGAAGTTGCAAGAAACGGTCTTCCGAGTATGATCGGGACCGGACTATCCGCAGGAATGTCAAGCACGACAAAGTCAATTGGGACAAAGAACTTGCCTAGCTTGACCGGGACGTCTTCTACAATACCGACGGGACGAGTAATGGATCGATCCGCCATGTATAACGTCATCTTCACCGGTTTAGGGTCGCCTAAACCGATCTTCCTGCACAATGCAAGTGGTAAGATGCTCACACTTGCTCCCAAGTCACATAAAGCGTCATATGTGACCTCCCCCACTCCAATGGGAATACAAAATGACCCCGGATCTTTCAGCTTTGGGGGCATTTTCTCCTTCATAGTCTTGATGAGGTCCGAAGAGTCCGAACTCATCTTGACTTCTCCAAAATCTTCTAGCTTCCTCTTGTTAGAGAGGAGCTCCTTCAAGAACTTGCCATAAGCCGGCATACCTACAATAGCATCAATGAAGGGTATGTTAATATGCAATTTGCTCATGAGTTCTATGAACTTACCGAATTGCTTGTCTAGGCGTGCTCGCGCTCTAGATTGAGGGAATGGTAGGGGAGGTTTGAAAGCCGGAGGAGGAACATAGATATCTTCCTTCTCCTTCCCCTTTTCTTTACTTTTCTCTACGGGGACTTCGACAAACGTAGGCTGCGGATCGGTGGTAGTCACTCCGCTCCTAGTTGTAATTGCCATCACCCTTCCCTTAGGGTTGTCCTCCGTCTTTCCTGGAAGCTTCCCTTGATTTCTAGGAACTTCCTCCGCATGGTTGAACATTTGATTTTCCAAAACCTTTTGAGCTTTGTCAACCTTAGAAATTTGATCATCAACCTTGATGATGCGGTTCTCCAACCCTTGAAGCTTTCCCAAGATCGTCTCCAACATGGGATCCGGCTTCTCTTTTCCCGTGTTGTTTCCTCCATTTGATGATTGCCCCTGGCTTTTCAAAGGAGTAGAGGAAGAAGAGGGTGGAGTTAGTGGATTGGAATTGGAAGGATGGGAGTTACCGGAATTTTGCCGATTGGAGCGCCAATTGTTGTTGTTCGAACCCCGATTGTTGTTCCAATTGTTGTTGTTCCGGTTGTTGTTGTTTCCATTCCAATTGTTGTTCCGGTTATTGTTCCGGTTGTTGTTGTTGCGGTTGGTGTTATCACCGCCGTTGTTGTTGCCCAAATAGCCAACATCCTTCTCTTGTTGCTTTGGGAAGTTGGTCTTGATAGTCTCCTTCAACTCTTTGATCTCATTGTTGAGGGAGAAAATTTGATTTTGAGCTTCATGTGTGAGCTTTGCTCCTTGCTCCACACGATTTCCCTCCACTTTCCGGTGGGAATACTTCTCTATGACTCTTGTTTGCTTCTCAATGAAGTCCCAAGCGTCATCTTCTCTCATGTCCATGAACGTTCCACATGAGAGGGATTGAAGGTTGAATTGCGTTCCCGCATCCAGCCCCTTGTAGTAAATTTCCAGCAAGGCAAGCTTGGATATGCCATGATGAGGGCAATCCAAGAGCAAATCCTGAAACCTTTCCCAAGATTGAAACAAACTTTCGTCAGGTCTCATAGAAAAAGCATTAATCTTACCTCTAAGTTCCGCCGTTTTGGAGGGCGGAAAGAACTTGGTGAGAAACTCTGCGGAGAGGTCTTCCCACGTCTCTAGCTTTCCACTAGGAAGAGCTTGGTACCAAGATAGCGCTTTCCCTTTCAAAGAGAAAAAGAAAGGTTTGAGCTTATAGCTGTTGGTAGTGGCGCTCTTTGGCCTCATCGTCTCCATCATACACTCAAAGTTTTGCAAGTGTTGGTGTGGAGATTCGGTGCTTGTACCGCCAAACTGGCTTTGGCGAACAAGAGTGATGACTTGAGGGTTGAAGCTAAACCCTTGTACATCTTCAGCATCAAAGTTCACACCTAAACGGCGTGGTTGTTGTGTTGGATCCATCCGCTGGCCAAGAGTTCTTGGCTCATTATCCACACGTTCGACCCTCGCATTTCTAGGTGGAATGCGACGGTTAGCAGCTCCTTGTTGATTGAAAGGATTTATATTGATCGTGGGATCAATTTCTTCTAAAGGAGGCATGGAAGAATCACTATCATCGGTGGATGAGTGGTTTCTTCTTCTAGACCTTGTCCTTCTTCTCGAGGACTTCTTCCCCACTTTATTTTCAAGATCGCTCATCTTTATCGTCATTTGGGCGATCACGTCTTGTAGACCGTTAACTTGAGTTTGATGACGATCCATTTCGTCTTGGAGGAAAGACTCATTCCATCGGAGTTGAGCTTCCTTCTCCGCCAACTTAGTTTGAAGATCGCTTTCGTTTTCTTGAGCCATCCTCTTTTCCTTGCGCTTTTGCCTCAAGGTTTTCTCTAACTCTTGATCAAGAGGTAAGAGATCTCCGGTGTTCCTAGACCTGCGCATACACTCAAAGAAAAATCAAATAACGAGAGCAAGCTCCCAAGCTTGACAACCGGCTACCGGATTCGGTCGAAGCCAAATCCCCGGCAACGGCGCCAAAAACTTGTTCGCCCCTAGAGGTGTGTGCAAATAAGCTTTATATTTATAAAACTAGAATCAAGCAAGCGAACCCGCAGTGTACGGATCGATATAGTTAAGCAAGAATTCCAGAGTATCGAACACAGGGATTTGGGTGGAACGAACTCGATTGCAGGTTATCAAGCGGTTATTATGAGAGTTTTGCAAATTTATTGGGAAAACAACAATCCTAAAGATCCAGGTATCCAGCTGTGGCAATCGATTCAAGATATACTAATGATGTAAAGACAGAGTTAAGATATGCAAAGGTATACTAATGTAAGGTAATCGTACGGTTGAGGTTCCAAAAACCTTATATAACTCACCCAAAAGACTCTTCCTATACAGGTTGATGAGGCTCAATATAGAAAGGTTCTAAGGACAAGGATTAACATCAAATACCCAAACCTATGATCTAAAGATCAAGACTAACTTATCCGATTGAGGTTGTTGAGGCTCACAATCGAGGTAGAGGTTGTTGAGGCTTCACTACCACCTAGAAAAGACAAGTCTAAACTAAGCTAAAGCAAATCTTTAACTTTGGATCAAGATAAAAGCAGGCTCGTAAACTTTAAGGAAATTACGGTTGGATCTTGAGATTCCACGGTCGTGGAACTCAAGAACAGCCCGTGATTTAGAGTTTTCGGCGACAATTCTCTAACTCTCAGGGTCTAATCTGTTTACGATCGATCTATCATCATCTAAGCCACAACTATCAACCCTTCACCTTAGAATTGTTAAGGGTTTTTAGCCAATAACAGTCATATTGATATTAATTCAAGATTTAAAGGATAGAAAATGGGAATTTTCAAGAACTATCAATAATCTTCAATCGAATCTCAGAATCACAGCCAAGAACAAGTGTTTATCAAAAGATGTAAAACGAGATAAACAATCACAATCTTAGGAAAGAAAGGAAACGGGATGTCAATCCGATCCTAAATCAAACCTAAGCAAGAAGAGGAATCTTCTTGCGAAATCCTTCAAGAAACTTCGATCTTCCACACAAAGATCACAACAGCGACTCTCCGACACGAACTTTGGAACTTCAATGAATTCTTCCAAATCACCTCCAAGAATGAGGGTTTGTGTGTTGCTAAGCTTGCGTTTTTGCCGCTAAACTTAGGGTTGAAAGGTCGTAAGTGCGGGAGCGAGGTGACGGAATCTTGCTTCATCCGTCCTTTTTATAATGCAGGGCAAAACGTCGGCCCGGCCCAATCTTCAAAAGATTATGGCTTCGAAAGTGGCGAAAAGATTCGCCAAGATCACGGTCGTGGAAGTTTCCACGACCGTAATTTTGAGGCGTGGAAACAAACACGGATGGCTTCCACGGCCGTAATATCCCCTGGAATGAACATCGAATTCTGCATCAAGATCCACGGCCGTAATTTAGGGTAAAACCGTGATTCTTGCCTTCATTCGTGCATTCCTCAATCTAATACTCCAAATTGCTTCCAAAAGGTGCCCTTGGTCTATGGACACATCAACTCAACTCTCCTTTGCTCAATTCCGTTCGGAAATAGCTCCAAATCACCTATAATCAACATAGAACTCGTGTAGACATCCATATCGACAATATAGGCAATACTAGCTCATATATGCATAAAGCTCAATCAAAGACTATCAATATGAATCAATTGCGATTAGAAAACGTGCCTAAAATATCACAATATTTCATGCTAACACAGGGCAGGGAGAACGTCTAGGCATGTCAGGAACTGCATCCGGCTGGTCCGGGAATGTACCAAAGTCCTGCTCATCTCCTCCTCCTCCCTCATAATCATCTCCTCTCATCTCCTCCTCTACAACTGGTGGTGGTGGAACGTAGGGAGGGGCTAATAATCTGTTCGCATGCATAGCAGCGAACGTCTCCTTCCAGTTATGGCGTCCAGCCATAATGGAATACTCAGGGAGCCACTCAATGCCTCTCCCGGTCCTACTCTCTCATGGCATAGCAGCGTATGGTGGACCTCTATGGGTAGGGAAGATGATGCCTCTAGTCATGAGGTTGTGGAGTCTTAGGGTGTAGCAGAAATACGTGTGCAAGCAGAGAAATCTACCCCTAACTGTCGAGCAAGGTGGGTGACCATCCCACCGTATCCAATGTTGTCAGCCCTCTTATTCTTTAGCTTGCTCATAGTAGCAGCTAAGAGGGTGGCACAATCAGCAGGTCTACCGTATAGCATACAGTAGAGAAGGAAAAGCTCATCTGTTTTGATTTTCTGAGGTGTCTCCGTCCTAGGGAAGAGACACTCAGAAAGTACCCTGTGAGCAATCTTCAAGGCTAAGTGATACATCAACTTAGCCTTGGTATCAGCTGGCTTCCAGCGGTCCTCGCTGGCGTAGATCATCGCGATCTCTTCCCAGAAATCCTTGGCGTACACGCCACTGGGGAAACGACCATTGAAGGTCTCGTGGAACCCAAAGAAGGCTCCAAACTCCCGGATGGAGAAATCATAGTTTCTTTCCATCAGCCGGAAAGAAACTGTCCTATCAACATGGTTGTGCTCAAAGGAAACTACAAACTCTCTCGTAATCTCCTCATAATCATCTTCCCGAATAGCGGAGAAGATGACTAATTCGGCTCTATCCAAGAGCCAAGTGATGTCCCCTATGACATGTAGAGGCTCTAACTCCTTCAACAGTAGGTATCTAGGTCCTATGACCGCTCTCTTGTGGATCCTCTCTAAAGCATCGAGATGATCCTTGTGGATGGTAGGGATCCTAGGGCGAGGTGGTGATGGTGAGGATGGAGGTGAAGGGGATGAAGGAGGTGGTACTCTAGAAGAGGAAGCATCATTGCCTTTCCTCTTTTTGTTCTTATCCTTATCCTTATTCTTGTCCATGTTCCTACCGGACACTCTCCTCACAAAATCCATAATCTGTCAAAAACCACGGTCTGTTCTTGGCTTTCCACGGCCGTGGAAGCTCCAGGAACCGTGGTTCTGTGCGTAATTTTGCAAACCTCGACAGAATCTCACCAAATTCAACACCAGCAGTCCTAGACTAATTTCTTCCAATTCCAATCAGTTCTCCTACAATTTCTATCAAAAACAAAGCCGAATCGACAAAGAGAGAGAAAGAGCCAAAAACCTAGGTTTTCGGATTTTGTAATCCGAATTATGGATTCTCCGGTGAATTGCCGCTCGAATCGTTGCTTGGATCTTGATGGTGATCGGATTTTCTTCCGTTTTGGTCAAAGAATCGTCGAAAACGATTAACGTATGAAGAATTTAGAGAGGGGGCGTGGATTCGGCGTTCTTGGGGCGTGGTTTGGGTATTTTGGTGTGTTTAGTGAAGAAACGTGGTTTATATAGTGGCCGTAAAAATTTTTGAAAATCACGGTTTGTCGGGGGGTTCCACGGCCGTGGAAATGTACGGAACCGTGGTTTTGGTGATTTTTCTCAGGCTTTTGGAAATTACGGTCACTGTTGCTGTCACGGTCTAAACCACGGCCGTGGAACTCTCTATAATGCTCCAAAGTCCAAGTTTCGTCACTTTTCTTTAAACTTTCTCTTCCCCTTTCCTTTTCCACTGTTCCTACATCCAAAAACACGAACATACCGGAAGGTATCGAAGGCAAAACAAAGCAAAAACGTCTAAACTAAGCTAATCTATGAGTCAAAAACAAAAACGACAATGTAATACCTTGGGTTGGCTCCCAAGAAGCACTTTGTTTAAGGTCCGTAGCTAGACCAAATTCGCACTTATTCGAGTGCGTTGGGGCGCGAACTCTTCAGCTTGGAGTTCCGGTGTATACTTCTTGAGTCGTTGACCGTTCACCTTAAAGCTTCCGCCCGTTTCACCCCATACTTCAATTGCGCCATGGGGAAAAACACGTTTAATTAGAAAAGGTCCGGTCCAATGAGACTTAAGCTTACCTGGAAAGAGGCGAAGTCTTGAATTGAAGAGGAGAACTTGATCTCCTTCTTTAAGGTCCTTTGGAATGATATGCTTATCATGCCAATGCTTCGCTCTTTCTTTGAAAATCTTGGCGTTCTCATAGGCGTTCAAGCGAAGTTCCTCAAGCTCATTAAGGTCCAAGAGACGCTTCTCTCCCGCTTCCTTCATGCTGAAGTTCAACCACTTAATTGCCCAAAACGCCTTGTGCTCCAACTCTACCGGTAAGTGACAAGACTTCCCATACACAAAGTTGTATGGTGTGGTTCCAATGGGAGTCTTGTACGCAGTCCGGTATGCCCACAATGCATCATCAAGCTTCAAGGACCAATCCTTCCTTGTCTTTGAAACCGTCTTCTCTAGGATTCCTTTGATCTCCCGGTTTGAGATCTCAACTTGTCCACTAGTTTGTGGATGATAAGGGGTGGCGATCTTGTGAGTCACCCCATACTTAGCTAGAAGAGCTTCAAAGCGCCGGGCAATGAAGTGAGAGCCGCCATCACTAATGATAGTCCTTGGTGTCCCAAATCGTGGGAAGATGGTCTTGTTAAAGAACTTAACCACTACCATGGCATCATTGGTGGGGAGGCAATTGCTTCAACCCATCTAGAAACATAATCCACTGCTAAGAGTATGTATTGGTTTCCACAAGATGATGGGAAAGGTCCCATGAAGTCTACTCCCCAAACGTCGAAGATCTCCACCTCTTGGATGTTATTGAGAGGCATCTCATTCCTCCTAGAGATATTTCCTGTTCTTTGACAAGCATCGCAGCAGGAAACAAAGGTTTGCACATCTTTAAATAAAGTAGGCCAATAAAATCCAGATAGCAATACCTTAGCGCTAGTCTTGTTTGAACTAGCATGTCCTCCACATGGTAGTGAATGACAATGGCGGATGACACTTTGCATCTCATCTTCCGACACACATCGCCGAATAATGCCATCCGGACCTCTATTAAAGAGGAGAGGTTCATTCCAAAAGTATTCCCGAACATCCTTAAAGAACTTCTTTCTTTGTGCGTAGGATAATCCGGGCGGTATTTCCTGACAAACCAAATAGTTAACAAAATCAGCAAACCATGGTTCGTTACCTTTGGAGATCACTTCGATGCACTCCTCTATAATGTGTAAGTGTTCATCCGGAAAGGATTCATCTATAGGTAGGTGGTCGTCCTCTAGATGTGTTAGGCGGCTCAAATGATCCGCAACAGAATTTTCCGAACCCTTCTTGTCGCGGATCTCTAGATCGAATTCTTGTAGGAGAAGAATCCATCTAATTAGCCTTGTCTTCGCATCCTTCTTTACAAGGAGGTACCGGATCGCAGCATGATCCGTGTATACAATCACCTTTGCACCTACAAGATAAGAGCAAAATTTGTCAATTGCATAAACAATGGCTAAAAATTCTTTTTCCGTAGTGGCGTAGTTGAGCTGCGCTTCATCTAGCGTCTTGCTAGCGTAGTAGATGGCATGGGTTCGCCCTTCCTACCTTTGTCCAAGAACAGCTCATACGGCTACGTCACTAGCATCACACATAACCTCAAAGGGAAGATTCCAATCCGGAGGTTGGATAATCGGAGCTGAAATTAGAGCTTCCCGAATCATATTGAACGCATCTAAACATTCCTGCGAAAACTCAAAAACTGCATCCTTCATCAATAGATTAGTAAGCGGTTTTGATATTTTAGAGAAGTCTTTTATGAAGCGCCTATAAAATCCAGCATGTCCTAGAAAACTTAATATCCCTTTCACCGAAGTTGGGGGAGGAAGCTTTTCTATAGTCTCTATTTTAGCTCTATCCACCTCAATCCCTCTACTAGAGATTAAGTATCCTAATACAATGCCTTCCTTCACCATGAATTGACACTTTTCCTAATTAAGAACTAGGTTAGTGTCTTCACACCTTTGTAACACAAGAGCAAGGTTAGACAGACAATTGTCAAAAGAGGAACCATAAACGGAGAAGTCATCCATAAAGACCTCCATGATTTCCTCTATGTATTCGGAGAAGATGGCCATCATGCACCGTTGAAAGGTGGTTGGGGCATTGCAAAGCCCGAACGGCATCCTCCTATAGGCAAACGTACCCCATGGACACGTGAATGTGGTCTTCTCTTGATCATCCGGGTGTAACGGAATCTGAAAGAAACCACTATAACCGTCAAGATAGCAAAAGTGCGAATGTTGTGCTAACCTTTCAAGCATTTGGTCGATGAAGGGTAGTGGGAAGTGGTCCTTCCTCGTCGCGTTGTTTATCTTGCGGTAGTCTATGCACATCCGCCATCCTGTTACGGTTGGGTAGGAATGAGTTCGTTATTCTTGTTGGTGATGACCGTCATTCCTCCCTTCTTCGGAACTACTTGTACGGGACTCACCCACTTGCTATCGGAGATAGGGTAGATGTTACCTGCATCAAGAAGTTTAAGAATTTCCTTCTTGACAACCTCCTTCATGGTCGGATTCAACCGCCTTTGAGGTTGTCGCGAAGTTCTAAAGTCCTTTTCCATTAAGATCTTATGCATGCATAGGGAAGGTTTGATTCCAAATAAGTCCTCTATAGTATATCCTAAAGCTTTTCTATGTTTGCTAAGGACAACCATGAGCTTACTATGTTCATCTATGCTTAAATCAGAACTAACAATTACCGGGAAGGTAGAATTAGGTCCAAGAAATGCGTACCTTAGATGTGTAGGAAGTGGTATTAATTCCATAGCTTTAGGAGTCTCCGATGGTTCTTGAGGAGCGTCCGATGCTTCCTTAGAAGTGTCTAAGGATGTAGAAGGAGTTAGAGAAGAATCAAGAGAAGTTGAGGAAGAGACACAATTACCTTCGGCCACGCCCAAAATTACGGCGTCTCTGTATCCTCCACGGCTGTGATTTTGGGCGTGGAAAATGTTTACGGTTGCTCTGTTCTCTCCACGACCGTGTAACCCTCTGGAGTGCTCCACGCTTTTGTTGGTGAAATCCACGGCCGTGGAATATAGTGTATGACCGTGGATTCGCACGTTTTCTGCCTCATCGTGGAGTTTCTCAAACTCTTCTTCACATACTTTTTCTTGTGCTTCTAAGGCTTCAATTGCCTCATTGCACTCCTCTTCTTCCCCTACATTCATTAGACTCATAGTAATAACCTTTTGCAAAGGATCTTTGAAGAGAATAGCACTTACCTCCTCTCTAGACAACCCTTCTTCATCTTGGATATTGAATATATCCTCATCAAAGATTGGTGCCTTCACTAGAGTGGAAAGAACGTACTCTACCTTCTCTTCTCCTATGTCAAAGGCGAGTCTAGCATACTTGCAATCGACTATGCAGCCGGATGTTGCAAGAAACGGTCTTCCGAGAATGATCGGGACCGAACTATCTGCAGGAATGTCAAGCACAACAAAATCTATAGGAACATAGAATTTACCTAGCTTGACCGGGACGTCTTCAACAATACCGACGGGACGAGTTATGGATCGATCCGCCATGTACAACGTCATCTTCACTGGTTTAGGGTCACCTAAACCGATCTTCCTACATAATGCAAGTGGGATGATGCTCACACTTGCTCCCAAGTCACATAATGCATCATATGTGACATCTCCCACTCCTATGGGAATACAAAATGACCCCGGATCCTTTAGCTTTGTACATGGTCTTGATGAGATCCGAAGAATCCGAACTCATCTTAACCTCTCCAAAATCCTCTAGATTTCTCTTGTTAGAGAGGATTTTCTTTAAGAACTTACCATAAGCTGGCATACCTACAATAGCATCAATGAAGGGTATGTTAATATGTAGTTTGCTCATGAGTTCTATAAACTTACCAAATTGTTTATCTAGACGCGCTCTTGCTCTAGATTGAGGGAATGGTAGGGGAGGTTTGTAAGCTGGAGGAGGAACGTAGACATCTTCCTTCTCCTTCCCCTTCTCTTTGTCCTTCTCAACGGAGACTTCAACAAACTTAGGTTGCGGGTCGGTAGTTGTTACTCCGCTCCTAGTCGTGATTTCCATCACCCTTCCCTTTGGGTTGTCCTCCGTTTTTCCTGGAAGTTTCCCTTGATTCCTAGGAACTTCCTCCGCATAAGTGAACATTTGGTTTTCTAAAACCTTTTGGGCTTTATCAACCTTAGTTATATGATCATCAACCTTGATGATGCGAGTCTCTAGCCCTTGAAGTTTTCCCAAAATTGTCTCCAACATGGGATCGGGCTTCTCTTTTCCCGAAGTACTTCCACCATAAGATGTTTGCCCCTGGCTTTTCAAAGGAGTGGAAGAAGAGGAAGGTGGAGTTAGTGAATTTCCTGAATTGGAAGGATAAGAATTACCGAAATTTTGTTGATTGGAGCGCCAATTGTTGTTGTTTGAACCCCTATTGTTGTTCCAATTGTTGTTCCGGTTGTTGTTGTTGATGTTCCAATTATTCCGGTTGTTGTTCCGGTTATTGTTGCGGTTTGTATTCTCGCCACCGTTCTGGTTATTGTTGTTGCCCAAATAACCAACATCTTTTCCTTGTTGCTTTGGAAAGTTGGTTTTGATGGTTTCTTTCAACTCTTTAATCTTGTTGTTGAGAGAAAAGATTTGAGTTTGAGCCGCTTGTGATAGCTTTGCTCCTTGCTCCACTTGATTCACCTCCACTTTCCGGTGGGAATACTTCTCTATGACTCTTGCTTGCTTCTCAATAAAGTCCCAAGCGTCATCTTCCCTCATGTCCATAAATGTACCGCATGAGAGGGATTAGAGCTTGAATTGTGTCTCCACATCCAGCCCCTTATAGTATATCTCCAATAGTGCAAGTTTGGATATGCCATGATGAGGGCAATCCAATAGCTAGTCCTGAAATCTTTCCCAAGATTGAAACAAACTTTCGTTAGATCTCATAGAAAATGCATTAATCTTACCTCTTAGCTCCGCCGTTTTGGATGGCGGAAAGAACTTAGTGAGGAACTCCGAAGAAAGATCCTCCTATGTTTCAAGCTTTCCACTAGGAAGAGCTTGATACCATGACAATGATTTCCCCTTCAAGGAGAAGAAGAAAGGCTTGAGTTTATAGCCATTGGTAGTTGCATTCTTCGGCTTCATTGTCTCCATCATAATCTCAAAGTTTTGTAGATGTTGGTGTAGAGATTCAGCACTTGTTCCACCAAATTGGTTTTGGCGAACAATGGTAATAACTTGAGGGTTGAAGCTAAACCCTGCATCATCAGCATCAAAATTCACACCTAAACGGCGTGGTTGTTGTGTTGGATCCATCCTTTGGCCAAGAGTTCTTGGCTCATTATCCACGCGTTCGACCCTTGCATTCCTAGATGGAACACATCGATTGGCAGCTGCCCGTGGAACGAATGGATTCACATTGATCGTAGGATCAATGTCCTCTAAAGGGGGCATGGAAGAGTCGCTATCCTCAGCGGATGAATGAGTTCTAACTGATCTTGAGGATCTCCTTGAGGATTTCCTGCTCTTCTTTCTCTTAAGATCGCTCATTTCCATCCTCATTTGGAACATCATATCAGTTAGATCATCAACTTTTGATTGATGACGATCCATCTTTTTCCTGCGAGTCTTCTCACTCCATTGGAGTTGAGCGTCCTTTTCCGCTAACTCCGTTTGGTAATCACATTTTGCTTCTTCAGCCATTTTCTTTTCCTTATGCTTTCTTCTCAAAGTCCTCTCAAGCTCTTCATCAAGAGGTAAGAGGTCTTCGTTATTCCTAGACCTGCGCATACACCAAAAAGATATCAAATAACAAGGGAGAAGCTCCCAAGCTTGACAACCGATAACCGAATTCGGCCTAGACCAAATCCCCGGCAACGGCGCCAAAAACTTGTTCGCCACTTAGCGTGCGTGCAAATAAGCTTTAATTATAAAACTAGAAATCAAGCAAGCGAACCCGCAGTGTACGGATCGATATAGTTAAGCAAGAATTACAGAGTATCGAACACAGGGATTTGGGGGGTTAAATCCAGTTAAGAATTGTCAAGCGAGTAAATGTAAGAGATTTTGTAAATTATGGGGAAAACAACAATCCTAAAGATCCAGGAATCCAGTTGTGGCAATCGATTCAAGATATACTAAAGATATAAGGACAGAGTTGAGGTATGCAAAGGTATACGAATGTAAGGCAATGTACGGTGAAGTTCCAAGACCTTATTTGATTCACCCAAAGACACTCTCTATAAAGGTTGCTGAGGCTTCAGTATAGAAAGGTTCTAAAGGTAAGTATCAACGTCAAATACCCACACTTGTAATCCAAGGATCAAGACTAACTTAACCGATTAAGGTTGTGACACTCGAAATCGAGGTAGAGGTTGTTGAGGCTTCACTACCACCCAGAAAAGGCAAGCCAAGACTAAGTTAGAGCAAATCTTTAACTTTGGATTAAAGTAAAAGCAAGTTCGTAAACCGACACAAAATTACGGGTAGTTCTTGAGTTCCACGGCCGTGGAAGCTCAAGAACAGACCGTGGATTAGGTTCGTCGGCGATTCTCTCTAACTCTCAGGGTCCAATCTGTTTACGATCGATCTATCATCATCTAAGCCACAACTATCAACCCTTCACCTTAGAATTGCTAAAGGGTTTTAGCCAACAACAGTCATATTGATATCAAATTCAAGATTTAAAAGAATGAAAGATGAAAACTTCCGAAAACCTTTAATAACCTTCAAACCAATCTCAAATCCACAAATATCAATGATGATGCAACTCAGATTTAGAATGAACACAAACAAGTAACTATTCTAGATAAGAACGAAGAACGGGATGTCAATCCGTCTTCTAATCAAACCTAGAAATAAAGTATGAAATCTCCTTTCGAACAATCTCCCAAATCTTCACTCTTTCTCCAACTTTCTGTCGCGGAATAGCAATCTCCACACGTCCCACTTGAAACCCTAGGCACGTGCAATAAGCGTAGGCAAAGTCTAAGCGAAGGTGACGGAATCTCTCTTCTTCCGTCCCTTTATAGGGTAAGATAAAATATGAGTCCGGCCCATTGCGTAAAAGATCATGGCTTCAAAGTGTGCGTTAAAAGATCGTCAGAATCACGGTTTCCCAAGATTCCACGCCCGTGGTTTAAAGCGTGGTTTAGAGCGTGGAAACTCATCACGGTTTGTCACAACTCTCCACGGCCGTGTAAGTTGCTGGAATGCACCATGCTCGTCTTGCCAAAGTTCCACGGCTATGATGCACGGACACGCCTAAGAGGCGGAGTGTCACGTGTCGGACACACCCGGACACACGGAAACTCCTGGAAACGCGAAGGAAACGGTCAAAATTGAGCAGAAACGGTCAAGACACGGTTCGGTGTAGGGAAACGGCTGGGAAACGGACCGGAAACGGACCGGAAACGGACCGGACACGGACCGGACACGAACCGTGTCCGGTCAAGGCACGGTCAACGCTTAAAAAAAAAAAAAAAAAAAACTCACGCATTTCTGTATTCACTTTCAGTTTCCGCCAAATCGCAATCGCAATTCGCAACAAATCCGAAAGGGGGAAGGGAACGTAACCCTAGCGATCCGCAGCCGTCGCCGTCGCCGGTTGAAGTCGGAGCTTCACTCCTCAGGACCGGCCGTCGGCCCTCTATTCTTCGTCTTCAGGTCGCACCTCCGTCGCAGCTTCCGGCCGGTTTGTCTTCTCTTCGTCTCGTCCCAGCAGTTTCAGGCCGTCGCAGTGCCTTCGTCTCAACTTCAGGCCGTCGTCTCGTCTCAACCAACTTCAGGCCGTCGTCTCTTCGGCGTCTTCGCAGCTTCAGGCCGTCGTCTCGTCTTCAGGCCAGCCAGGCCTTCGTCTTCAGTTCGCACTTCGCACTGCCGTTGTCTCATCGCAGCTTCCGGCTTCCTCTTAGTCTCGTTAGGTAAATTGTTTACTGATCTCTACTTCTATTCTTCTTCCTCTTCAATTTACTGATTTACATCATCACATCACAGAGTTTGCACTTTGCAGTGCCTTCGTCTGGTTAACAGTTAACACTAGCTTAAGTGTTTTTGCTTTGCTTACTGAGTTGCTGTAAAGTCTGTAAACTAAACTCTGAAATTGAAGACTATTTGAGTATCTTAAGTGTTAAGCATAACTGCATATGTAAATTGAAGAGGAAGAACAGTGGTTTTTATTTGCTTACTGAGTTACTATAAACTCTGTAATTCTACAATCTACAGATTCTACACTCTTGCTGATTCTGCTCTGCATTTCCTGGCTCCTACAATACTATTTGTTTATTTGAGTATTTGTTTGAATATTTGTGCTTACTTGCTGGTTAACAGCTTAAGTGTTTTTGCTTACTGGAGTTACTTGAATGTTTGTGTAATTCTACACTCTGCAGGCCCTATTTGAGTGTTGGTGATCAGTCACTTAATTGAGTTAATTTTACCATTGCAGAATTTATGGCTTCTTCAAGCTCGCAACAAGGCAGTCGTAGCACTACTACCGGAAGTGTTTCATCGAATGCAAATGATGAAGAACGTCCTCTTTGGGGTTATGTTGACAAAGTTTCGAAGCCTTCGGTAGGAGGAGGCAATTGGGTATGGAAGTGCAAGTATTGCAACCAAGTTAAACAAGGTACTTACACAAGGGTCAAAGCTCATCTTCTGAAAATTTCAAATAAGGGAATTGCTGTTTGTAAGAAAGTTTCATCGAGTGATATTAGTGAAATGAAGAAATTAGATGAAGATTTTATTGCAAAAAGTCCTCCGGAAAGGACTGTATCTCTTCCTTGTAACGCTACTGACAGTGGAATTGATAATAGTGATTCATCGAAAAAAAGAAAAATTGATGATACGCCGATTGGGAAAAGTTATGATGTTGCTAATAGAAATATTTTGGATTGTCACATTGCTAGAATGTTTTACACAGCTGGCTTGCCCTTTTCCCTAGCAAAGAATCCTAGCTTTATTGAAGCTTTTACTTATGCATCAAAGGGCGTCAAGTCAGAGAGTTATGTACCTCCGGGGTATAACAAGTTAAGAACTACATTGCTGGAAGCAGAAAAAAAGAATGTTGATCAACAGTTACAACCAATTAGAGACAGTTGGCCAGCAAAAGGGGTCACCATTGTCACTGATGGGTGGAGTGATCCACAAAGGAGGCCTTTGATCAACTTTATGGTTTATTCTGAGATGGGTCCAATGTTTATCAAAGCTGTGAATTGTGCAGGTGAGGTTAAGGATAAACAGTTCATTTCTAATCTGATGAAAGAGGTAATTGATGAAGTTGGACATCAAAATGTGGTTCAAGTTGTGACTGATAATGCTAGAAATTGCAAGGGAGCTGGAGAAATCATTGAAGGTATTTATCCTCACATCTATTGGACACCTCGTGTTGTTCATACTCTTAATCTTGCTTTGAAGAATATATGTGCTGCAAAAAATGTGGAGAATAATCTAGATACATATGCTGAATGTCATTGGATCACAGAAATTCACAATGATGTTGTGCAAATAAAGAACTTCATCATGAATCATGGTATGAGATTGTCTATTTATAGCCGGTTTAGTTCTTTGAAGTTACTATCTGTTGCGGAAACTCGGTTTGCTTCCATTGTTATAATGCTTAAGAGATTTAGACGCATCAAGAGTTCATTGGAAAACATGGTTGTTTGTGATCAATGGACATCATATCGGGAGGATAATCAAGATAAAGCAAAGTTTGTAAGAGACACAATATTAGATGAAGAGTGGTGGGTAAAGGTGGATTACATTCTTGCTATTACAACTCCCATATATGACGTGATTAGGGCTTGTGACACTGACAATGCTTGCCTCCATTTGGTGTATGAGATGTGGGATTCTATGATTGATAATGTGAAGAAGGTGATTTATGAGCATGAAGACTTGGATGAGTTTCAAGTTTCTCCATTATGGGTTGTAGTGCATTCCATTCTTGTTGCTCGTTGGGCAAAGAGTAACACACCCCTTCATTGTCTAGCACATTCTCTCCACCCCAAGTAATAATTTATTTCCAATGTATAAATATTATCTTGATTTTATCATGCTATCACATTGTAATTATTATTTTACACTTGTTTTTTTTTTGCTTGTAGGTATTATAGTAGAGAATGGCTTGATGAGAAACCGGCTAGATTGGCTCCACATAGAGATAATGAGATCTCAATGGAAAGAAAGAAATGTTTTCAAAGGCTCTATCCAGATCTCAATGATTATGATAAGGTTGTGGATGAGTATGCTGAATTTTCTCTTGAATTGGGTCCATTTTGTGATTTAAATGCTCTTAGAAGGAGATTTTCAATGGACCCGATAAAATGGTGGGGATCATATGGATCTTCAGCACCACTTCTTCAAACCTTAGCTATGAGATTGCTTAGACAACCTACTTCTTCTTCTTGTTGTGAGAGAAATTGGAGTACTTATTCTTTTATTCATTCTTTGAAGAGGAATAAGTTAACTCCAAAGCGTGCAGAAGATTTGGTCTTTGTTCATAATAATCTCCGCCTTTTATCAAGGAACACCAAGGCTTATGTAGAAGGAAAATCTAAAATATGGGATGTTGGTGGTGATGAATTTGGATCTTTAGAAGATACTGGAGTTCTTGAATTTGCAAATCTCTCTCTTGACGAGCCAGAGATGGAGGATGTGCTACTTCAAGACATAGAATGATCTTGTATTTTGTGAATTTGTTTGTGACTTGGTTAAGTTGGTTAAGGTTTGTGTTTTGGTTTAAGACTTGGTTTGTGATTTTCTTTGATGTAACATGTAAGACTAAGTATGTTTAATTTTGTGTTTTGTAAGACTTAGAATGTTTGTTTCTAAGAATGTATTTGAATTTGGAACTATTTGATTATGTTTCAGCTTGGGTTAGTTTGTTGTCACGAACTTACGTCTTACGATAATGTATTCATCTACTCATATAGTCATATGTCATTGAATTTTTAATATGTATGTTATTCATTATGATATATGAATTATTTATACAAAAAGCTTTAAAATGATATATTATTTGTCTTCCTCGCCGTGTCCCCGTTTCCTATATTTTTAAATTTGCCGCTTCCCCGTTTCCCGCCGTATCCGTTTCCCTTGTCCGTGTCCGTGTCCGTGCATCATAGTTCCACGGCCGTGGATTAGAGCGTGGACCTTGGTACGGTCGTAATTTAGAGCGTGGAACATCCATAGCTCGTAATTCCCTTTGTTTTTGTGTCATTCTTCATCCTAGCATCATCCTTAGCTCCTAGTGATGTCCTCAATCTAGCGCCATTCTCTCTCAATCCGGTCGGAATTAGCTCTTAATTGTCTACAATCAACACAAAGCTTATGTAGACCTCTATATCGACAAAATAGATAAACTAACTCACAAATACTTCAATGCTTCATCAATGACTATCATTATGGACGAAATACACATAGAAAACGTGCCTAAAATATCACAATATTTCATGCTAACAAATAGCTGCATGGTCAGTGTAAACAATTACTTTCTCTCCCACTAAGTAAGAACGAAACTTCTCAAAAGCATAAACAACTGCCAATAGCTCTTTCTCGGTGGTGGCGTAGTTTAGTTGAGCTTCATCTAGCGTCTTGCTAGCATAGTAAATGGCGTTGGTCCGGCCATCCTTCTTTTTTCCAAATACAGCTCCTACGGCCACATCACTAGCATCACACATAATCTCAAAGGGCAAGGTCAAATCGGGAGGTTGAACGATGGGAGCGGTTATCAACGCTTCCTTTATCCTTTAAAAAGCATCAAGGCATTCCTGCGAAAACTCAAAAACAACATCCTTATTCAAAATATTAGTGAGCGGTTTAGAGATTTTAGAGAAATCATTGATGAATGTGGAAACTTGCATGCCCGAGAAAACTCCGCACACCCTTAACAGAACAAGGGGGAAGTTTCTCAATAGTCTCGATCTTAGCCCGATCGACCTCGATACCTCGGTTGAAAACAAGGTGTCCTAGAACAATTCCTTCGCTAACCATGAAGTGAAACTTCTCCCAATTCAAAACAAGATTAGTGTCTTCACAACGTTGTAACACTAGAGAAAGGTTAGCCAAACAGTTATCAAAAGAGGAACCATATACCAAAAAAATCATCCATAAATACCTCCATGATCTCCTCAAAACACTCGGAGAAGATAGCCATGATACAACACTAAAAAGTAGCAGGTGCGTTACACAATCCAAATGGCATCCTCCGATAAGCGAACGTCCCCATGGACAAGTGAAAGTGGTCTTCTCTTGATCATCCGGATGGATAGGAATCTAAAAGAAACCGCTATAACCATCTAAATAGCAAAAATTCGAGTGTTGTGCTAACCGTTAGAGCATTTAGTCGATGAATGGAAGAGGGAAATGGTCCTTTCGAGTGGCCAAATTCAGCTTCCTATAGTCAATGCACATCCTCCATCCCGTAACGGTCCTAATTGGAATTAACTCGTTGTTCTTGTTTGTCACAACGGACATCCCTCCTTTGTTTGGAACTACATGCACCGGACTCACCCATTTGCTATCCGATATGGCAAAGATACCTGCATCAAACAACTTAAGAATCTCCTTCTTCACAACCTCTTTCATGATCGGATTTAACCGTCTTTGAGGTTCCCGTGAAGTCTAGTGATCGTCTTTCATTAGTATCTTATGCATACAAAGAGAAGGCTTAATACCAACAAGATCATCAATAGTGTAACCCAAAGCCTTTCTATGTTTCCTTAGTACATGCATCAACTTAGAAAATTCATCTTAAGAAAGAGAAGCACTAGCAATGACGGGATAAGTAGAATCCGGGTCAGGGAAAGCATACCTCAAGTGAGTCGGGAGTGGTTTAAGTTCTAAGACAGGGGAAGCTTTCAGAGGTGGATATGTACCTTCTCTCTCCAGTGAATAGGACTTAGATCGAAGTACTGGACTAACAGAAGTCTCAGTTGACATCATCTCGCTTGTTGTCTCGGTCGTGGTTAGAGATGAGTGACCGAGGTGTTCTTCAGATAAGATCACCTCGCTTGCTCCGGAAAATGTCTCGGTCGAGGTACTGGAACTGGGACCGAAACCTAATGTGCTTTTCTTCTCCTGAATCAGTTTATCAAATCTAGCTCTTGGATCTGCTTCCAATGTTTCCAAGCTTCGCACATTTGCATCACACAAAACATCTACACTTTCCTCCATCATACTAAAACTCAAAACTTTCTCAAGAGGATCTTTAATAAGGATATAGCTCACCAATTCTCGAGAATCTTCTTCATCATATATGTTGAAGATATCATCTTCCAAAGGCTCTCCCTTCATTGCAGTCAATAGTGAAAACTCCACATGATCGCCACCAATGTTGAACTTCAACTTGGTGTTCTTACAATCAACGTTGCAACCCGATGTTGCTAGAAATGGTCTTCCGATAATGATAGGAATGGAATAATCTGCGGGAATTTCCAACACAACAAATTCTATAGGTATGTAGAAGTTACCTAACTTGATGGGAACGTCCTCCAATATACCAACGGGACGGGTAATGGAGCGATCCGCCATGTATAACGTTATCTTCACGGACTTGGGATTTCTAAGGCCGGTCTTCTCACAAAGTGCTAGAGGAATGATGCTCACACTAGCTCTTAGATAACAAAGTGCATCATAAGTCAAATCCCCAACTTGAATGGGAATGCAAAATGATCCGGGATCTCTCAACTTAGGTGGCATCTTATTCCTCATGATTTTGATGAGCTCCGAAGATCTAGAGGTGATCCATAGTTCTCCAAAGTCTTCCAGCTTTCTCTTCCTTGACAAGATCTCTTTCATAAACTTCTCATAGGCGGGCATTCCTAGGATAGCATCAATGAAAGGGATGTTAATATGTAGCTTATTCATAAGGTCAAGAAACTTACCAAAGTGCTTGTCTAGATGTGTCTGCGCCCTAGACTGAGGGAACGGGAGTGGTTGTTTACAAGCAGGTGGTGGAACATAAACTGCAGCTTTTTCTTTCGCTTTCTGGGGCTCCATCTCGGTTGGCACCTCGACCGAGGTGTTCCTCGTTTGATCTTAGTCCAACCGAGGTACTAGATCTGCAGTCTTCAATCCACTACATCTTGTGATGGCCATAACTTGCCCTTTTGGGTTGTTCTCTGTCCTTCCTAGAAGTTTTCTAGGATCTCTTGGTGCTTCATTAGCCTTGTTGAAAAATTGTTGTTCTAAGGCTTTTTGTGCCTTCGAAAATGAGTTAATAGAAGTCTCCATAGCGTTGAGCTTGATCAATATAGCCTCCAGCACAGTGTCCGGTTTCTTGGGTGGCTGGGACGAGCTTGATGATGGCCCCTGGCTTCTCAATGGAGTAGAAGAAGAAGAAGGGGTGTTAAGAGCATTTTTAGCATGAGAATAAGGGTTACCGGGATTTTGTTGATTTTATCTCCAATTGTTGTTGAAATTCATGTTGTTGTTGTCATTGTTGTTGTTCCGCGGCCCTTGATAATTTCCTCTTCCTACATACCCAACATCTTTGTCCTTTTTAGTTTGAGCTACTAAAAGCTCCTTCAATGCCTTGACTTTATTGTTGAGCGTAGTGAGTTGAGAAGCATTTGATGTTGTATCCGGAAAGCTAACTTGCCTTGCTCCATCTTAAACCCTTTGATGGGAATATTTCTCCATGTGTAAGGCTTGCTTTTCTATGAATTCCCAAGCTTCGTCTACCGGCATATCCATAAAAGTGCCGGCAAAAAGTAATTGGAGGTTGAATTGAGTGTCTCCATCCAAACCCTTAAAATATATCTCTAGCAACTCGATCTTTTGAATCCCATGATGAGGGAAATCCAACAAAAGGTCTTTGAACCTTTCCCATGACTTGGACAAACTTTCTTTTTCTTTCATGATAAAAGCATTGATCTTACCCCTCAATTCAGCGGTCTTTGATGGGGGAAAGAACTTAGTAAGAAACTCCGTAGTCATCTCTTCCCATGTGTTGATTTTTCCAGCTGGAAGAGATTGATACCAAGCAAGCGCCTTGTCTTTCAATGAGAAGTAGAAAGGTCTAAACTTGTAATTGTTGTTCTCCACTCTTGATGGTCTTAAAGTCTCCATCAGAATCTCATAATTTTGTAAATGTTGATGTGGAGATTCTCTTTCCCAACCTCCAAACTGACATTGTCGAATCATGGTTAGAACTTGAGGTCAAAGTTCATAATCATGCTCAGTTGGATCTCCTAGATTCACTCCTGGACGCCGCACTTGCTGATTCGGGTCCATCCTCTAACCTAGGGTTTGCGGAACTCCGGCAAAAAGATTACCTCGGTCTACCATGGCCGGCATCCAAGGTGGTGGGTGTATCTCGGCTAGTGCAACTAGGGCTGGATCTTACCTTGGTCGAGCAACTGGGACCAGTCGAGGTAAGATCCGAGCTCGTAGAGCGTCCATATCAGCTTGAATCTCTTCAGTTCTTGCACGAGTCTCGTCTTTCTCTCTCTGTAATTCTTCTTTACTAAGGCGAAGTTGTTCCAATGCCTCCTTCAATTCTGCTTCAAGATCTCGATTATCTTGATCGGCCATCTTAGCTTCTTTCAATCTTCTTTTGTATGTCTTTTCTGGTTCGGGATCGTAAGGAATGATTTCCTTTCCACCGCAAATTCTTCCCATAAACCTAAGGAAAGATCCTACGAAATCACTCAAGTAAAGCAATCAATAGCAAAAAGGGCAGCAACACCAAAAGACAACCGAAACCGAACTTGGTCTTGACCAAGTCCCCGGCAACGGCGCCAAAAACTTGTTTGCTCTCAGGCGTGTGTGTGTGGTGAACGATATAGCTTTAAATTTATAACCTAAATATGAGCTTGAAACAATTGTAATAACGACATATACTCCAGGATCGAACACAAGGATTATGGTGAAACAAAGATCGGTAATTCAGGTTGTCAATTAAAAACAAGCAACAAAGCAAAGATATCAAAGATGATGTAATAACCAGGTGAAAATGCGGATTCTAGATATTAAAGCATCCAGTTTTGGTTCCAACTCAAGATCTCAAAGGATAACGTGGACAAAGCTAAGGTTTGTAAAAGGAAGGTGTTTCTAAGGCGGGAATAGATCACCGGGTAAGACTCACTACTCACTATCCCAAACCAAAGATCCTCTCACCGGATAAGTCTCAAGGTACTAAGGAAAGGAACTATAATCTCAAACCAACACACCACCCAAGGGGATAGAATCAACCTTTACCGGGTAAGTCTCAGGCTAACTCTCAAAGATGGGATGAAGGCACACTCAAACCCTAATAAAGGATAAACCTTTATTACCTACACTCATGATCTTGGGTATACTAATAAAGGAATCACCAGGTAAGTCTCATCTTAGGCTTGCATTGGACCAGAAAAGGTATAACAAGGATAGGATTTAGCAAACTGAAACCTCAACTCAGATAAGGATCAGGAAAGGTCTCACCTCGCTCAGTTCATGTTCCATCTCGGTCGAGATGTTCCACGGCTGACCGAGATGTTCGTCGATTAAGGTAAAGGCTCAAGCTTTCAGGGTCCACTAGGGTAAAGACTCATTCTTTCATCGTCTTTCCCACAACCTTCACTCAATCACCCTAGAATCGCATATAGAACTTAGCTAACAATCATCATAATAACAATAATCAAATATATAAGAAATGAATCAATATTTAAACAAGAAAACCTTAACACAAAGGTCTCAATAACTCAATCAAACAATCAAACTGCGTTCTTCAATCACAACCAGAAAGACAACAAATCAATCCAAACTAAGAAAATGTTACAACTTCCTTCAAAGCCTTCAAAGCCTTCAAACATCCTTCAAAACTAACTTCCTTGGATTCTTCAACCTTCCAAACTTCCTTCAACTTTCAGCTTTCTGATCTAGAGATCTGCAGCTCCAAGATATCTAATATCTAGAAAATACATCTCTTTATATAGGGGAATCACCTTCCTAAGATAAAATATCTTTAAGGGCAATTTCCTTCCGTATAATATCTTCCAATCTTCTAAATAAATCAGCAAAAAAGATAATCTTCCATCCAGAAAATCCATCCTAAAATATAGGAAAATCACTTTCCAAAAATAGAAGATCTCAGCCAAAAATAAAGATCTCGTGGCGGGAGGATTATTCGCCTCGGTCCATCCCATCCTGAAGATTACCTCGGTCGAGATGATGTTGTGGCCACCCGAGGTGAATCTCAGTTGCGTGTCAATCTCTATAATCTTGTCCAAAATCAATCTTCCATCTCATTTCCATGGTTCCTGAGCCTTTCTTGTAGCTCCTCAATGCTCCATAATGTAGCTTCAATGACTCCTTAGCTTCCTTAGCTCCATATCGTTCCAAAACGTGCTATTTTCCCTACAATCACAACGAAACTAAGTGTAGACCACGATTCTTGCAAAGGTAAACAAAACAACATGATGATCAAAGAATATACATCCATACATGCATATTTATGAAGATAAAACGTCTAAACCATTCTCAAAACATAGACTATAATACATACTATCAATGATTAAGAACACCACGTGAAAAGGAGAAGTGATTTTGAAAGCTGGAAGAGATGCACACATGGAATGTCAACTCATCTCCTTAATCTAAAAAGTTGATATTCTTGCTTTAAAGAAGTTTTTGAAAAATCAATCTTTTATGAGCTGGTTAAACTCTACTACATCAATTTTCAATCATCGCATTGATCTTGTGTTGGAACTCCTCTTCTTTTCCACCACAGACATTTGTGGGCACAAATTCCTCCTTTGAACCACTGCATCATTTAGCTCTCCGGGTGTGAATGTACTTACACTTTCCTTCTTCAACTTCCTTTGATGAAATTAAAGTTGTTATCTTTAGTCGCTCTTGCATTGAACGACAACATTATGGAATCAAAATCCAACAAATAAAATAATTGTATAATAACTTGCTGTGAAGATTTTGTGTGGCTTATAAAATATCCTCTCACTAGACTTTTTTCATATGTTCCATGAAATCACATTGATAAACATTTATCAGATAGGGTTGAACAAGCAATTTGAAGGTTAAAGTCGACTTCACTCTTTGTTCACACAGTTTCCTGAAACATATGTCAACTATCACCAACTTCTATACTTGAATATCTTGTATTTGGAAGCTCACCTATTAATATACATCTTTACAAGAACAAAAATATCCCTCGATTGTTACTCTTGGCATGTAAGTAATTAATAACAATAACATACATGAAAAGATAAATGTAACCCTAACTTTAACATTTCCTCTCAAGTTGGAGGCGGAAGTGACAACTCCAAGCTTGGATAGAAGAAAACTGAAGAAAGAAGGGCCTAAGGCCTTGGTCATAATGTCTCATAGGTGGTCAATGCTAGGCGTGAAGATAGTACGAATGGTTCCCCTAGAAACAGTGGCGGCCGCAGGATTTCTAAAGGGGGGTGAAAAAATAAATTATCGGTAAAAATATTTATGAAACCAAAATAGGGATAAAAACAAATAATGCTTAATAATTATAGCTTGAAATATTTTTGCTCGAACACTTCCTCAATGAAAATGTTTTCCTGTTACAAAACATGACCATCAATATCAACTCAAACAAATTAATGAATAATTATGGCTTGGATTATTTTTTTTGCAATCTTTAATTTAGAGTTTCTTTTGTTTTTTACAATCTTGCCAAAACAAGCCCTTGAATTTCAAAAAATGAAAAGAAAACATCCATCAAATTTTGATAAAAAGAATAACATGGACCCAGGAAATTTCCAAGTAATATACATATTAAGTATAATATTGTAATACCAAGAATAGGCTTGATTGCTCAGAATTATAGTTTAATATTGAATATTTTTCTTCTAAACACTTAAAAAATTGAAGCCCACTTCAATTATTGTGTGAAGCAGTGAAAGATAGTCGGAAATGTAAAGAATGGCAATAGTATTTATTGTTTCAATTCAATTAATTGTCTAAAAATAAACAATAAAATGAGGATAGTTGACTCCAATCAGAGAGGGAGGAATGAATAATGGACAAAATCAACCACTAAGCATTACATTTGATTATAATCATACACATAGGGTTGTAATATGAGACAAGCTACTCGGGCACGGCTCGGGCTCGGCGTCAAAAGCTCGGCTCAAGCTCGTTCACTTTCTAAACGAGCCAAGCTTGAGCACATTTTAAAGCTCGTATTAATTTTAGACTCGGCTCGGGCTTTCTCGTTTACAAACGAGCCGAGTTTGAGCATGTCAATGCTCGGCTCGTTCGGGTAAAGTAACACTATAGGAGCATTATTTTAGCCGAGCTACTCTGGCTCGGTTCGTCAAAAGCTCGGCTCGAGCTTGTCACTTTCTAAATGAGCCAAGCTTGAGCACATTTTAAAGCTCGTCTAAATTTTGGGCTCGGCTCATTTATAAACGAGCCAAGGTTGAGCATGCCGATGCTCGGCTCGTATTACACCCCTACATACAAAGTATCACTTCTTTTTTCTGGAGGGTGGGGAAACTCCCCCCTGCCCCCCCCCCCCAAAGGCCGCTTCTTTCTAGAAATATGATCTCGAATGTATGACAATTAACTTCAATGTGTTTCATTCGATCATGAAATACCGGATGTTGGCGATATGAATAGTTTCTTGATTATCACAATGAAGCTTCATTTGAAGCTTATGATGAACACCAAGAGAAGTAAGAACAAAACAAAGACACAGAAGTTCACAAGTAGTGGTTGTCATGACCCTATATTCGGGTTTAGCTGATGATCTAGAAATAGTGAATTACTTCTTAGTTTCCAAGAAATTAGGATGTGCCAAGAAGGATATAGTAACGTGGTAGATTGCTTAATAGTAGAGTGGACAGCATAATCATAATCACAAATGGCATTAATATATAGTTCATTTAACCTAAAATGAAAGATGACTTACACATGAGCTAATTTGAGATATTGTAGGACTTTCAAGGCAGCATCTCAATGACCAATGTGAGGGTTGGACATAAATTGAGACAAAATATGACATGAGTAGGAAAGCTCAAGGCAAGTAATAGACAGATAGATAAAACGCCCAACAAGGCGTCTCTTATTTTCCGGATCGTCCAGGGCAGCACAAGAGGCAGATTGCAGATTGTGATTGGCAGTCATACAGAACGAAGCTGGTTTACAACCAAGAAGGTCATCATCGTTAATGATATCTAGAGCATATTTGTGATGATTAAGCCAAATGTCATACGGGGTCCTTACAATTTCAATGCCAAGAAAGACATATAAGGGACCGAGATCCTTCATGTTAAAGTAGAAATGCAAATAGTCTTTGAATCTGGAGATGGTAGCATGATTGTTTTTAGAAATAACCATATCATCAATGATGCATGAGCATCTACGAACCTAGCACGTTTCAAGGAGAAGACTAAGAAAGTTAGGAAGCAACGAGTGAAGAACACTCCAAGAAGGAGGAGAGGAAGAGGAAGAAGCTTCAAGACCACAACCATGAAAGTCACGGAAGTTGGAAGGCAAGGAAAGAAGAACAATTTTAGAAGTAGAAGGGGAATAGTCAAATTCATTTCTAGGATAAAAATGAATGACATTTTCAAGGAAGAAATGAAGACCATTTCCCACAGAGAAATGAACACCATTTCCCGCAGAGAAATGAACATCATTTCTCGCAGAGAAATGAACACCATTTCCCGCAGAGAAATTAAGACGAATTCTCACAAAGAAATGAAGAATATTTCCCAGACCACTTCTTGGAAGGTAACAAGACTCACATATGCATGGAAATCACCGTTGCCATACAAGTACGTAAATAGACGGAAGAGAGGATGGATTGATCTTATGTAGAACATAAGGAATCCTACTAATGCAGATTCAAATATAAATGCATGGAGATTAAAACCACAAATGGAGGAGCTTTCTCATGCACGACCACGTAGGAAGCCACCGGACAATCTATAAGTATCCATGCAAGAGAGGAAGGTCATTTCTAATTCAAGAGCTGCGTGTGAAAGGCAGATTAGTAGGGATTATTTTTTACCCATCATATTTTATTTTCAACCCATAAAGCTTGTTTAAATTATGGGTTAAGTTGGTATTTCCTTTTGGCTTTTGATTATATATCCAACCCAAGTGTATTTACTTATCTGCAAATAAAATAGAAAGCTTAAAATTAGATCTTATTTGTCTAGAAGATAGATCTTATTTTATTACTTTCCTTAGGGTTTGATCCTATCTTCTTCTAGATGGATCATGGGCTTGTGGGATATTTGCAAGCCCACACCAACGTCCTCCTATGTAACCCTAGAAAACATCTACTCGTATAAATAGGGAGGATGTGCCTCATTATTTTTCTTCTTGGAATAAATACATTTTGATAAACAAGTGTTGTTTAATCCCCTACGGTGTCCACCTTCGTCTTCACCGAGTGAAGAGCAAACCTGAGTAAGAGATGTCTTGCTCGCCCCGCTTGGACTTGCTTGAGTGTGTTCTACTTGCCAACGGCATAGCAGGGTGCTTCAACTAGCTACAAGCAAACCTCCAAGTCCTCTACGGTCTTTGTCACTCTCTTGTGTTTTGAGTAGCAGGAAGGGTTCTACAGGACTTCGTTGATTGTGTATTACGTGCGATCATGTCGTAGTGTGCTTCCAGGTCGCTTTTTAGGGTTCGACCTTGATCTATCTATCCCTTTTGTCTTATTCGTTTCACTCTTGTTTCCCCTTGTTGCCTTTTTCATTGAGTCTTTAGGCGTCAAGAGATCAGGCCAACTACACCGGAGAATACCCCGTATCAAAGTGGTATCAAAGCCAATATTTGATGTCCTAGCCGCCGTTCGTTTGACACTATTTGAACCAGTCAAAACAAATCGAGTCTTTCATCAAATTCCACAAAAAGAGTCAAACGGACCAGCCACCGTTACGGTTTGTTTTCTATCATTCCAGTCTAGTTACTACCCCAATATCAATTGCGATTACTTCTAAATTGATTTTTGTAACCGTAAAATAATTTCAAAATAAAATACTTTGTCACCCTCGGAGTCTCACCGAAGAAACCCCGGGATTCCCGCAATGGAGAGTTGTGCCGCCACCACACCACCATATTCCACACATGTTCAACACCGCCACTATCGGTCCATCACCGCCTCTACCAGTCGAATTGGTCGCCAACCATGCTCTGTTCGGAACCACCGCTAGAACTGTTAGCATGAAATATTGCGATATTCTAGGCACTTATTCTAGTCGTTTTTCATTCATTATAGTGTTCATTGATAAGGCATTGAAGCATTTGTTAGCTAGTTTATCTATATTTTCGATATGGAGGTCTACATTAGCTTTGTGTCGATTATAGGTGAATAAGAGCTGAAATCGGATCATTTGAGAGAGATAGAAGAGGATTTGAGCACATCCAAGGATTAGGAACACATCAAAGAAGCCAAAGGAGATGCTACGATGAGGAATGGCACGACACAAAGGAAACCACAAGCAATTTACACTTCCACGCCCTAAAATACGGCCGTAGAAAAGTCCACGCCCTAAACCACGGCCGTGGATCTTGGCATCATGAGCGTGGAGCATTCCAGAGAGTTACACGGCCTAAAGTACGGTCGTGGAAGTCATATGAGACCGTAACCTAATTTCACGCCCTAAACCACGGTCGCGGAATCCCTTGAGACCGTGATTTAAGCGATCTTTTGACGAACCAATTATTGCCACGTCATTTACGCAGTGGGCCGGTACGGTTATTTTGCCCCGTCTTATAAAAAGGCGGGAGGAGAGAGTTTTCGGTATCATCACTTTGGGGAGAGCTCGCTTTAGGCTTGGACAATCTCGTTTGGAGAAAGTCAGCCTTAAGGTTTCGTGAGAAATGCTGCGGAAGCGCCGGCAATTTGGATTTCCGAAGATCGTGTGTGGCGGAAGTTGCGCCCTTTTCTAGGTTTTGTTACTGAAGACGGATTGACATCCCGTTCTTCGTGCTTACCTAAGATCTTTGTGAGGTTTTGTGTTATATTCTGAATCCATTAGATATTCATATTTGGTATTGATAACACGATTTATGACTTAGGTTTAGGTAATCATTTAGATAGATTCATCACTCATTCATGCATGATTTAGCACAAATTCGCAACGTTTGCACTCAATTCGCATATTTTGTCGAGATAGACGTCTACACGGACTTGTGCGTTGCTTTGTAGGTATTTCGGGGGTCTTTTGGACATTAACCGATACATTAGAGGGCCAAGCCTCATGATGGTACACATCCAAGGCTAAGGAGGAGCATAATTGGAGCAACAAAGGACACAAAGACCACTATTGGTGCAAGCAATGGATCAACTCATGGCTAAACGAGCATAACAAGTTTCTGCTGAAGAAAATCGGACCAGCTAGCAGTTAAATCGGCCGATTTTCTCCTGCTAGGTCGATTTTTGAGGCTTTGACAGCTTAAGCCACGTGTCCCACGATCTCTTGTCCGTCCTTGCTCTTGGTGGAGAATATAAGTGGTCCTTCAGGTGGTTGCTGGGCATCTCTCCTCTCCCACACTCTCATTGACAGCTCATTTTATTTTGGAGGAAGATTGGAGGGGAAGAAAAGCTCTCAAGGATTGAAGGAAGAGGAAGAACACCATTCTAAGAGTTTAGAGTGATTTTGAGTGATTTTGTAGTCTTGGATTGAAGAACTAATTACAAGGATTGTTAAGAACGTTTGAATCTTCATTTTAGAGTTTGTAAGTCTTGCTACAACTTGGATTTGGCTGAGATTTATTGATTTTGCTTACTCATCTTTCATTACTCATCTATGAACACCATGTATGCTTGTTTGATGATTTTGGATCTTGATATGCATATTATTGGCTAGTTTATTGTGATTTTGGAGTGATGGATTGATGGTTATGGCTAGGATGATGATAGGATGGACTTATATGTTAGTTTAGGATGATTTGTATGCACAAAACCCATTCCACGAAGAAAAATCGGGCTGTTCATCGTGTAGATCGGCCGATTTTTATCAAGATCCACCCGATTTATTCTCCTGTTGCTCTTTAAATGATAAATCTGAATGCTAGGGTCCTTGGTTGTTTAAATCCTAGGGTTTATTAAGCCTAATTTAGCTTAGGATCACCTAATGCTATTAACCTAAGTGAGGGAAGAGATATACCCGATGATTCCCGACATTAGATACCTAAGATGATGAATGCTAGGTAGTAGTGAGCCTCATAAGCCGCTATTGGATCGAGTGTGCAAGGATTATTGCTTGAGATTTCCCTATTCCGAGACTTACCCGGTAAGGAGCGGGTTACCCTTAAGTAGTATCTAGTTTGTGCGGAATTCCTTACTTTAACCACCTTGAGACCTACCCGGTAATAGGAGTTAGATGCGGGACTAGTGAAGTGAGAGACTTACCCGGTAATCGCTTCCATTAGTGAAACACTCTTCCCCAACACCACAACTTGTCATTAGAATCCTTAGAACCTTGAGTCTGATGCCATAACCGGAAATCTTCACCTCTAGAATCTACTTTTCTCTCTTGATCATATACTTGTGCTTTGTGTTACTTACTCGTTTGCTAGCTTAATTTGTTAGTTGTTTTATCACTTTGCTTGACTTGTGATCTTTGTTTGATCACCACAAAAACCAACAAAAACATTGTGTTTTCCATTTTCCTTGTTCCTCATCTTATCTTAGTCTAGATTCACACTATCTTTGATCATTGCTTGACTCGATTTCACCTTAGTCTTTGTGTTCGACCTCGGAATACTTACCTTTCTACAAACGTCCCGTACACTGCGGGTTCGCTAGGAGTTAGGATAATTATAACGAGTATAAATTTAAGGCTTTTTGTGCTATACAATCTTAGCGTGACAAGTTTTTGGCGCCGTTGCCGGGGAACTAGGTCTAGATTGAGTCTATTTTGTGATTGTTTCTAGTGTAGATCTTTCTTGTTGCTTTTGATCTCTCTTTGGTGTGTGTCTTTGCTTTTCAGGACATCATCTCTCTCTTTAGGTGTATGCGAAGATCTCGTGGCAAGGATTTAGCTCCATTCGATCCCGAACTGGAGAAAACCCTTCGATCTAGATCCAAGAACATCCGAAAAGAGAAAGAGATGGCCGGAAGGAACCTCCAAGCTGAGTTGGATGAAGCCTTAGAGCAAATAAGGCTAAGAGATGAGCTCTTGGAGGAAGAAAGGAGACTTGCCAATGAGAGGCAAGAGGAAACTAGGAGGGAGATTGAGGAGATTAGGCAAGCCCTTGTTCAAGGAGAGCTTAATCGCCGACAACCTCTACCTCCTCCACCACCGGTGGTACAACCGCAGCCGGCGGCTAATGTTAGGGTTGTGCCCATTGCCATTGAAGAGCCACAAACCCTAGGGAGACGCATGGATCCGGCACAAAGAGCACACCGTCCGGGTGTGAACTTAGGAGATCCCGCAGCCCACAACTATGAGCTCCGCCCTCAAGTTCTACAAATGATCCGGCATAATCAATTTGGAGGGATGGAAGGAGAGTCTCCTCATCAACACTTGATGAACTACGAGATTTTGATGGAGACTCTTAGACCGCCAAGATTGGAGAGCAACAACCATAAGCTTAGGGCTTTCTCCTTCTCTCTTAAGGACAAAGCCTTAGCTTGGTATCAATCTATTCCACAAGGGCGAGTTGGTACTTGGGAGGAGATGACAACCGAGTTTTTGACTAAGTTCTTCCCACCTTCCAAGACTACCGAATTAAGAGGGAAGATCAATGCCTTCGTGATGAAGGATAGAGAGAGTTTGTTCAAGTCTTGGGAGAGATTCAAAGACCTTCTCCTAGATTGTCCACACCATGGCATACCGAAAATTGAGCTATTGGAGATTTACTTCAAGGGACTTGATGAAGATAGCCAATTCAAGCTCCAATCTCTTTCCGGTGGGACTTTCATGGAGAAGCATGTGGATGATGCTTAGGAGTTTGTGGAGAAGCAAGCTCTAGTAATTGAGAAGTACTCTCATAGGAAGAGTGAAGGGAGAAAGGCGGGAGCATATGAGGTGAGTGAGGTCACCATGATCAATTTTAAGCTTGACGCCATCAACAACGAGCTAAAGTCCTTGAGGGAGTTGTGTGCTACAACCTTGAAGAACCAAGCAACTCCTCAAGTGCTTCCACAAGCCAACCTATCTTCCAAGGAGGAGGATGTGAACTATATGGGAAGGGGCAACTACAACAACTACCAAGGCCCAAGGAACTTCAACAACAACCGGCAATTCAACAATTACCGGCCCAACCATAACCATCCCGGATTTTCTTACTCTAACCCGGATGGAGCCTTGAACCCTCCCGCTTCTACAAGCACAACCCCTCCACCAAGAGCTTCACAAGAACCTCCACCCGTATTTACTCAACCTCCAAAGGATAGAACCGAAATGATGTTTGAGCAATTGCTTGGAAGGTTGAGTGGTCTTGAGAGCACGGTGACTTCTATCTCAAAGGCTCAAAAAGTTTTGGAAGCACAAGTTTTCCAAAAGGCGGGTGAAGCACATAGAGATCCGGGAAAGCTTCCCGGAAGAACCGAAGAAAACCCAAGAGGCCAAGTGTTGGCTATTACAACAAGAAGTGGGTTAAGCATGAAGGATCCTTTGCCCAAGGAGAATGCTAAAGGGAAGCAAGTGGTGAATGAAGAAGAGACCTTGCAAGGAGATGGAGGAAAGAGCAAGGATGTAGAGCCAACCTATGTGGCACCGCCTCCATACAAGCCACCACTACCATTCCCTCAATCACGAGCAAGAGCTCGCTTGGACAATCATTTTGGTAAGTTCCTTGAACTAATGTCTAAATTGCATATTAACATTTCGTTCATGGATGCTATTTTAGGGATGCCGGCATACGGCAAGTTCTTGAAGGAAATACTCTCCAACAAAAGGAAGTTGGAGGAGTACGGTGAGATAAGGATGACTAAGAGATCCTCGGAGTTGATTCAAACGATGAAGGAGGAGATGCCTCCCAAGCTAAGGGATCCGGGATCCTTTTGTGTGCCAATCAGAGTAGGAGAAGTGAAGTATGACGCCCTATGTGATCTTGGGGCAAGTGTAAGCATCATCCCGCTTGCACTTTGCAACAAGGTTGGGCTAGGAGAGCCAAAGCCGGTCAACATGACCCTTTACATGGCGGACCGCTCAATCACTCATCCGGTTGGAATCTTGGAAGACATCCCGGTGCAATTAGGGAAGTTCTACGTGCCCATAGACTTCGTTGTTTTGGATATCCCGGCGGACTATCCGGTTCCTATCATCTTGGGGAGACCTTTCCTAGCTACTTCCGGGTGTCTAGTGGATTGCAAGAATGGGACTCTCTCCTTCAACATTGGAGAAGAGAACATCAAGTTCAAACTGTCCACAATGATGAAAGGGCCAACCCTTGATGAGGATATATTCAACATAGTTGAAGAAGAGGAGTCTAGAGAGGTTGTGAGCTCAATCTTGCTCAAGGATCCACTTGAGAGAGTTCTTAGCTCAAGCTTGATGGAAGAAGGAATTGAGGAGAGTAGCAATGAAGTAATCAAGGCCTTGAATGCATTGGACGAGCTACCAAGTGTTGGGTTTGAAGTGCTAGAAGAAGAGGAAAACTGCCAGAAAAATCGGACTGAAGGGCAAAAATCGGCCGATTTTTGTACTTATGCTGAAATTTCAGCCAGTTTTGCCAAAACAGAAACTCAGATCGACCCCCCTTCAGATAAATCGACCGATTTTTCTTCCTGGGTCGATTTTCCTGAGTCTTTTCAGCACCAACCACTTGAATATGAGCAATCATCAAGGGACTTCAAGGAGGCTTCCATGGCTTTGCAATCATCTCAACCTACATTGTATGGATCGTCTCCAACCGAAAAAGGTCCTCCTCAACTTGATCTTAAACCTCTTCCTTCTCATTTAAAGTATGCTTTCCTTGGTTCAAATTCTACTTATCCGGTGATTGTGAATGCATCTTTGAATGATGATGAGCTTAATAGATTGTTGAATGAATTGAAACTGCATAGAAAGGCAATAGGATACACCATTGATGATCTTGTTGGCATCAAACCATCTTTGTGCATGCATAGGATAATGATGGAAGATAATCATAAACCCTCTATTGAACATCAAAGAAGATTGAATCCCATAATGAAAGAGGTAGTCAAAAAGGAAATCATTAAGTTGCTAGATGCGGGAATTATCTACCCTATCTCGGGTAGTAAATGGGTTAGTCCCGTTCATGTAGTACCTAAGAAGGGTGGGATGACCGTAGTAACCAATGAGAACAATGAACTAATCCCGACTAGGACGGTTACGGGATGGAGGATGTGTATTGATTATAGAAAGCTTAACATGGCCTCTAGGAAAGATCACTTCCCTCTCCCCTTCATTGACCAAATGCTAGAGAGATTAGCTCAACACTCTCATTTTTTCTACTTAGATGGTTATAGCGGATTCTTCCAAATCCCTATCCACCCCGATGACCAAGAGAAAACAACCTTTACATGTTCATGGGGTACTTTTGCATATAGGAGAATGCCATTTGGGTTGTGTAATGCACCCGCCACTTTCCAAAGGTGTATGATGGCTATTTTTTCAGAATACATTGAAAATATCATGGAAGTGTTCATGGATGATTTCTCTGTTTATGGTTCTTCTTTCGATGATTGCTTGGCTAACTTGTCATTAGTGTTGCAAAGATGTGAGGAGACAAATCTTGTCTTAAATTGGGAAAAATGCCACTTCATGGTAAGTGAAGGTATCGTGTTAGGACACTTGGTGTCTAACCGTGGCATTGAGGTTGATAGGGCCAAGATTGAGACGATAGAGAAGTTGCCACCACCTACCTCGGTGAAGGGGGTAAGGAGATTTCTAGGGCATGCCGGTTTTTACCGGAGGTTCATTCAAGACTTCTCTAAAATTTCTAAGCCCCTTACTAACCTACTAATGAAGGATGTTGAATTTGTTTTCTCCAAAGATTGCCTTGAGGCTTTTTGTAGGTTGAAGAACGTTTTGATCTCCGCACCCATCATGCAACCTCCGGATTGGAGCCTACCGTTTGAGATCATGTGTGACGCAAGCGATGTAGCCGTTGGGGCTGTCTTGGGGCAAAGGAAAGATGGGCGAACTCATGCCATTTATTATGCTAGCAAGACGCTAGATGATGCCCAACTTAACTATGCCACAACCGAGAAGGAGTTGCTAGCGGTGGTGTATGCATTTGAGAAGTTCCGCTCATATCTTGTTGGAGTGAAGGTCATAGTCTATACGGATCATGCTGCGATCCGTTATCTACTTACCAAGAAGGATGTCAAGCCTAGATTGATTCGGTGGATCCTTCTTCTTTAAGAGTTTGACTTGGAAATCCGGGACAAGAAGGGATCCGAGAACTCCGTGGCGGATCACCTTAGTAGACTCCCACCATTGGAGCTTGAAAGAGAGGACATCCCGATTGATGACTCATTCCGGGATGAGCAATTGCGAATGGTGGAGGAATGCTTGTTCCAAGTGTCTAGAGGAAGCGAGCCATGGTTTGCCGACATTGTGAACTACCTAGTGTGTGAGGAAGTGCCTCCCGGTTTGACATATGCCCAAAGGAAGAAGTTCTTCAAAGATGTGAGGCATTACTATTGGAGCGAGCCACTTTTGTTCAAAAGAGGGCCGGATGGAATGTTTAGAAGATGCATACCGGAGGATGAGGTGGAGAGTGTGATCCGCCATTGTCATTCCTTGCCATGTGGAGGGCAGGCTAGCGCACACAAGACATGTGCGAAAGTGTTGCAATCGGGTTTCTTTTGGCCAAGTTTGTTCAAGGACGTGCAAGGCTTTGTGGTAGCTTGTGATGCTTGCCAAAGGACGGGCAACATCTCAAGGAGGAATGAGATGCCCTTGAACAACATCCAAGAGGTAGAAATATTTGATGTATGGGGTGTGGACTTCATGGGACAATTCCCTTCTTCATGTGGCAACCTCTACATCCTATTGGCGGTTGACTATGTTTCAAGATGGGTGGAGGCAATCGCCTCTCCTACAAATGACGCCAAGGTTGTTGTGCGGTTCTTCAACCGAGTGATCTTCCCTAGGTTTGGAACACCAAGGGTGATCATAAGTGATGGAGGGAAGCACTTCACCAATAGGAACTTTGGGGCACTTTTGGCTAAGTATGGGGTGACTCATAAGGTGGCAACACCTTACCATCCCCAAACTAGTGGCCAAGTGGAGATCTCCAACCGGGAGATCAAGGCCATTCTTGAGAAGACGGTATCAAGGACGAGAAAAGATTGGGCTATGAAGCTCGATGATGTCTTGTGGGCATATAGGACCGCCTTCAAAACACCAATTGGCACCACTCCTTACAAGTTGGTCTATGGAAAGTCTTGCCACCTTCCGGTAGAGATGGAGCATCGAGCATATTGGGCTATAAGGTGGCTAAATTTTGATCTCAAGGAGGCCGGAGAAAAGCGCTTGCTAGACATGAACGCCCTTGAGGAGATCCGGTTGGATGCATATGAGAATGCTCGGATCTACAAGGAGAGAACCAAGCGATGGCATGACAAGAGGATCATCCCGAAAGAGTTGAGTGAAGGCGACTTGGTGCTTCTCTTCAACTCAAGGCTGCGGCTCTTCCCCGGGAAGCTCAAATCAAGATGGACCGGGTCATATGTGGTGAAGAAAGTTTTTCCTCATGGAGCGGTAGAGATAGGAGGAGATCATTGTGGTAACTTCAAAGTGAATGGGCATAGATTGAAGAAGTACATCCCGGAAGCCCCGGTGGAAGTGATTGCCCCGCTTCACCTTGATTGAAACGCTCCTGAATTTGGTCAAGCTAATGACCTTAAAGAAGCGCTTAATGGGAGGCAACCCATTGGTACATATTTTTCCCTTTCTTTCTCTTGCTTTTGTTTAATCTCACTCTTGGTGTGCTTTGTTTTTCTTTTGTGTTTTTGGGTGCTAGATCTGGTTGATTGTCATGAGTTACGAGATGTTTGAGGTCATATGAAAGCCTCATGGACCAGTTGAAAGTACAAGATCCAAGCACATGGACGAGGAGGAAATCACCCAGAAAAATCGGCCTGTTCTTCATCTAAATCGGCCGATTTTCCTGGGTAGCTGGTCCGATTTTTCCTCTGTAAAGGAAAGTGATGATCTCCAATCAAGCATGGGTGGAGCGGACGTGGAACTTGGACGGCTTGCGGCGCCAAGCGCGGGTTCCGACATCATAATGAACATCAAGAGCTCTCTACCATCCTTGATCGATCATCCACCATCATCATTCAATGAGAACCGAAATGCCAAAGCATCACCAATTTTACATTGTGAGGACTCTCTTTCACTTCTTTATTTAGTTTCCACATTAGGGACAATGTGCTTCTAAGTATGGGTTGGGGTTTTCATGATCATTTGCATGATTAGCATCTAGGGTAGTTTAATTTTGTCACATGTTTCATTATGTCTTGCATTGTACATACATATTTCGAAAATTCCAAAAAAATCAGAAAATTTTAAAAAATTTTAGTGCTTCTAAAGCATGGATATGACCCTAATGATGAACCTTGTCTTGTGGATTGGCTATGGATGACCTTATGTGTTAAATTGATGATAGCATATGTGGACTTGAAGTACTTCTCTTGAAACCATGAATGATTTGTGATCATGAATGTTTGCCTTGATTGAATTGAGCATTGAAAGTCGAAATTATATGCTAGTTCTTGCACATCATTTAGGAATGAATAAGGCAATTCATCTTTCTCTACTTCTCATCTTGATCATGTTGCTTGAGCACCTCAATTGATATAAATTGACCTCTTTTGACCCATCCGGGAATAGGAGCATACTAGTGTGTTGATGTGTGTGAAAAGCAAGTGTGGGGTGAAGTTGTTGATGAAAGAGTAATGTGAATGAAATGCTGAAATTGTTGTGAAAGTGTAGACAAAAATATAGGTTTGGGGACGTTGGTTTAAATGACAAGTAACTCGGTACACTTCACATAATCGGGTGTTGGTGCCTTGTCAAAGTCAAATAAACCGATAGTCCTAACGAGCTTTGGTATGTGTGCCCGGTGTGGATGCACCTCGAAAAATTAGAAAAAGCACGAGGATGGCTAATCACCAAGGTTTCGGCTTTTGTACACCAATGTCATCGTCTCAAAAATAAAAGAAAAGAAAGTGAAAAATATACACTTGAGGGAAGTTGATAAGAAATGTGAAGTTGTGGTTGGTTAGTTCCTTTCCCGGATTAGCATCACATAGCCTAGAAAATTCCCGCCTGATCACAATGTTTCTTGGCCTTCTATTTCACAAGTCCTTTTGACCTACTTGCATGTGTGTAAGACTAAGTGATTTAGATTGGATATACTCATGATCATCTTGACTTTTTCATCTTTACATTTTATTGCATGCTATCAAGTTAAGTGTAATTGTCTTTCCATGCTTTCATTTATTTGATACATAATTGCTTGTCCATTGCCATAAAACATGACTATGAAGGTGATCCAATATTAGAAGCACAACTCCAAAAGATTTTGCCATTTTTCTACATGCATAAATCATGTCATCTCTTAGTCTATAGTTGGGAATTTGCTCGAGGACGAGCAAACCTTAAGTATGGGGTATTTTTGATAACACGATTTATGACTTAGGTTTAGGTAATCATTTAGATAGATTCATCACTCATTCATGCATGATTTAGCACAAATTCGCAACGTTTGCACTCAATTCGCATATTTTGTCGAGATAGACGTCTACACGGACTTGTGCGTTGCTTTGTAGGTATTTCGGGGGTCTTTTGGACATTAACCGATACATTAGAGGGTCAAGCCTCATGATGGTACACATCCAAGGCTAAGGAGGAGCATAATTGGAGCAACAAAGGACACAAAGACCACTATTGGTGCAAGCAATGGATCAACTCATGGCTAAACGAGCATAACAAGTTTCTGCTGAAGAAAATCGGACCAGCTAGCAGTTAAATCGGCCGATTTTCTCCTGCTGGGTCGATTTTTGAGGCTTTGACAGCTTAAGCCACGTGTCCCACGATCTCTTGTCCGTCCTTGCTCTTGGTGGAGAATATAAGTGGTCCTTCAGGTGGTTGCTGGGCATCTCTCCTCTCCCACACTCTCATTGACAGCTCATTTTATTTTGGAGGAAGATTGGAGGGGAAGAAAAGCTCTCAAGGATTGAAGGAAGAGGAAGAACACCATTCTAAGAGTTTAGAGTGATTTTGAGTGATTTTGTAGTCTTGGATTGAAGAACTAATTACAAGGATTGTTAAGAACGTTTGAATCTTCATTTTAGAGTTTGTAAGTCTTGCTACAACTTGGATTTGGCTGAGATTTATTGATTTTGCTTACTCATCTTTCATTACTCATCTATGAACACCATGTATGCTTGTTTGATGATTTTGGATCTTGATATGCATATTATTGGCTAGTTTATTGTGATTTTGGAGTGATGGATTGATGGTTATAGCTAGGATGATGATAGGATGGACTTATATGTTAGTTTAGGATGATTTGTATGCACGAAACCCATTCCAGGAAGAAAAATCGGGCTGTTCATCGTGTAGATCGGCCGATTTTTATCAAGATCCACCCGATTTATTCTCCTGTTGCTCTTTAAATGATAAATCTGAATGCTAGGGTCCTTGGATGTTTAAATCCTAGGGTTTATTAAGCCTAATTTAGCTTAGGATCACCTAATGCTATCAACCTAAGTGAGGGAAGAGATCTACCCGATGATTCCCGACCTTAGATACCTAAGATGATGAATGCTAGGTAGTAGTGAGCCTCATAAGCCGCTATTGGATCGAGTGTGCAAGGATTATTGCTTGAGATTTCCCTATTCCGAGACTTACCCGGTAAGGAGCGGGTTACCCTTAAGTAGTATCTAGTTTGTGCGGAATTCCTTACTTTAACCACCTTGAGACCTACCCGGTAATAGGAGTTAGATGCGGGACTAGTGAAGTGAGAGACTTACCCGGTAATCGCTTCCATTAGTGAAACACTCTTCCCCAACACCACAACTTGTCATTAGAATCCTTAGAACCTTGAGTCCGATGCCATAACCGGAAATCTTGACCTCTAGAATCTACTTTTCTCTCTTGATCATATACTTGTGTTTTGTGTTACTTACTCGTTTGCTAGCTTAATTTGTTAGTTGTTTTATTACTTTGTTTGACTTGTGATCTTTGTTTGATCACCATAAAAACCAACAAAAACATTGTGTTTTCCATTTTCCTTGTTCCTCATCTTATCTTAGTCTAGATTCACACTATCTTTGATCATTGCTTGACTCGATTTCACCTTAGTCTTTGTGTTCGACCTCGGAATACTTACCTTTCTACAAACGTCCCGTACACTGCGGGTTCGCTAGGAGTTAGGATAATTATAACGAGTATAAATTTAAGGCTTTTTTGTGCTATACAATCTTAGCGTGACAGGTATTTGGAATTGAGATTAACTTTGAGTTATATTTGAGTTTTCGAAGGTTTTCATCTTTCATTCTTCTTAAATTAAATTTTGATATCATGACAACAGTTATTGGCTAAAACCCTTTAGCAATTCTAAGGTGAAGGGTTGATAGTTGTGGCTTAGATGATGATAGATCGATCGTAAATTGACTAGACCTTGAGAGTTAGAGAGATCTTGTCGACGAACCAAGATCACGGTCTGTTCTTGAGCTTCACCGAAATTGGGGGAGGAAGTTTCTCTATGGTCTCTATTTTAGCTTTATCTACCTCTATCCCTCTACTAGAGACTAAGTGACCTAAAACGATTCCTTCCTTAACCATGAATTGACACTTCTCCCAATTAAGAACTAGGTTAGTGTCTTCACATCTTTGCAAAACAAGAGAAAGGTTGGAAAGACAATCGTTAAAGGAGGGACCGTAAACGGAGAAGTCGTCCATGAAGACTTCCATGATTTCCTCCACATATTCGGAGAAGATGGCCATCATGCACCGTTGGAAGGTGGCTGGGGCGTTGCAAAGTCCGAACGGCATTCTCCTATAAGCGAACGTACCCCAAGGGCACGTGAATGTGGTCTTCTCTTGATCATCCGGATGTATCGGGATCTGAAAGAAACCACTATAACCGTCAAGGTAGCAAAAGTATGAATGTTGTGCTAACCTTTCAAGCATTTGATCGATGAATGGCAATGGAAAGTGGTCCTTCCGCGTTGCATTGTTGAGCTTGCGGTAGTCTATGCACATTCGCCATCCAGTCACGGTTCGGGTAGGAATGAGTTCGTTGTTCTTATTGGTGATGACCGTCATTCCTCCCTTCTTCGGAACCACTTGAACCGGGCTCACCCACTTGCTATCGGAGATAGGATAGATGATACCTGCATCAAGAAGTTTAAGAATTTCTTTCTTGACAACCTCCTTCATGGTCGGATTCAACCGCCTTTGAGGTTGTCTTGAAGTTCTAAAGTCCTCCTCCATTAGTATTTTGTGCATGCATAGGGAGGGTTTGATTCCTACTAAGTCCTCAATAGTGTAGCCTATGGCTTTTCTATGTTTCCTAAGGACAATCATGAGCTGTTCATGTTCATCTATGCTTAATTCGGAACTAACGATAACCGGAAAGGTAGAATTAGATCCAAGAAAAGCGTACCTTAGATGAGTAGGAAGTGGTTTAAGTTCCATTGCTTTCGGAACTTCTAATGATCCTTGAGGAGCTTCCGATGTTTCCTTGGAAGCTTCTAAGGATGTTGAGTGGATTGGAGAAGAATCAGAGGAAGTTGAAGGAGTGTGTCGATCGTCCTTTTCCACGGTCAAAATCACGGTTTCCTCTGGTTTTCCACGGCCGTAATATCCTCTGGAATGGAGGTCGAATTTGGTCATGGAATCCACGGCCGTGGAATACAGAGTATGACCGTGGATTCGAGTGTTTTCTGCCTCATCGTGGAGTTTCTCAAACTCCACTTCATGCATCTCTTCTTGTGCCTCTAAGGCTTCAATTTCCTCTTTGCACTCTTCTTCTCCTCCTACATCGGTTAGACTCATAGTAATAACCTTTTGCAAAGGATCGTTAAAGAGAATCGCACTTACCTCCTCCCTAGATAAACCTTCTTCGTCTTGGGAATTGTAAATCTCCTCATCAAAGATTGGCTCCTTCACTAGAGTGGAAAGAACGAATTCTACTTTCTCTTCCCCAATGTCAAAAGCGAGTCTCCCATTCTTGCAATCGACCATGCAGCCGGAAGTTGCAAGAAACGGTCTTCCGAGTATGATCGGGACCGGACTATCCGCAGGAATGTCAAGCACGACAAAGTCAATTGGGACAAAGAACTTGCCTAGCTTGACCGGGACGTCTTCTACAATACCGACGGGACGAGTAATGGATCGATCCGCCATGTATAACGTCATCTTCACCGGTTTAGGGTCGCCTAAACCGATCTTCCTGCACAATGCAAGTGGTAAGATGCTCACACTTGCTCCCAAGTCACATAAAGCGTCATATGTGACCTCCCCCACTCCAATGGGAATACAAAATGACCCCGGATCTTTCAGCTTTGGGGGCATTTTCTCCTTCATAGTCTTGATGAGGTCCGAAGAGTCCGAACTCATCTTGACTTCTCCAAAATCTTCTAGCTTCCTCTTGTTAGAGAGGAGCTCCTTCAAGAACTTGCCATAAGCCGGCATACCTACAATAGCATCAATGAAGGGTATGTTAATATGCAATTTGCTCATGAGTTCTATGAACTTACCGAATTGCTTGTCTAGGCGTGCTCGCGCTCTAGATTGAGGGAATGGTAGGGGAGGTTTGAAAGCCGGAGGAGGAACATAGATATCTTCCTTCTCCTTCCCCTTTTCTTTACTTTTCTCTACGGGGACTTCGACAAACGTAGGCTGCGGATCGGTGGTAGTCACTCCGCTCCTAGTTGTAATTGCCATCACCCTTCCCTTAGGGTTGTCCTCCGTCTTTCCTGGAAGCTTCCCTTGATTTCTAGGAACTTCCTCCGCATGGTTGAACATTTGATTTTCCAAAACCTTTTGAGCTTTGTCAACCTTAGAAATTTGATCATCAACCTTGATGATGCGGTTCTCCAACCCTTGAAGCTTTCCCAAGATCGTCTCCAACATGGGATCCGGCTTCTCTTTTCCCGTGTTGTTTCCTCCATTTGATGATTGCCCCTGGCTTTTCAAAGGAGTAGAGGAAGAAGAGGGTGGAGTTAGTGGATTGGAATTGGAAGGATGGGAGTTACCGGAATTTTGCCGATTGGAGCGCCAATTGTTGTTGTTCGAACCCCGATTGTTGTTCCAATTGTTGTTGTTCCGGTTGTTGTTGTTTCCATTCCAATTGTTGTTCCGGTTATTGTTCCGGTTGTTGTTGTTGCGGTTGGTGTTATCACCGCCGTTGTTGTTGCCCAAATAGCCAACATCCTTCTCTTGTTGCTTTGGGAAGTTGGTCTTGATAGTCTCCTTCAACTCTTTGATCTCATTGTTGAGGGAGAAAATTTGATTTTGAGCTTCATGTGTGAGCTTTGCTCCTTGCTCCACACGATTTCCCTCCACTTTCCGGTGGGAATACTTCTCTATGACTCTTGTTTGCTTCTCAATGAAGTCCCAAGCGTCATCTTCTCTCATGTCCATGAACGTTCCACATGAGAGGGATTGAAGGTTGAATTGCGTTCCCGCATCCAGCCCCTTGTAGTAAATTTCCAGCAAGGCAAGCTTGGATATGCCATGATGAGGGCAATCCAAGAGCAAATCCTGAAACCTTTCCCAAGATTGAAACAAACTTTCGTCAGGTCTCATAGAAAAAGCATTAATCTTACCTCTAAGTTCCGCCGTTTTGGAGGGCGGAAAGAACTTGGTGAGAAACTCTGCGGAGAGGTCTTCCCACGTCTCTAGCTTTCCACTAGGAAGAGCTTGGTACCAAGATAGCGCTTTCCCTTTCAAAGAGAAAAAGAAAGGTTTGAGCTTATAGCTGTTGGTAGTGGCGCTCTTTGGCCTCATCGTCTCCATCATACACTCAAAGTTTTGCAAGTGTTGGTGTGGAGATTCGGTGCTTGTACCGCCAAACTGGCTTTGGCGAACAAGAGTGATGACTTGAGGGTTGAAGCTAAACCCTTGTACATCTTCAGCATCAAAGTTCACACCTAAACGGCGTGGTTGTTGTGTTGGATCCATCCGCTGGCCAAGAGTTCTTGGCTCATTATCCACACGTTCGACCCTCGCATTTCTAGGTGGAATGCGACGGTTAGCAGCTCCTTGTTGATTGAAAGGATTTATATTGATCGTGGGATCAATTTCTTCTAAAGGAGGCATGGAAGAATCACTATCATCGGTGGATGAGTGGTTTCTTCTTCTAGACCTTGTCCTTCTTCTCGAGGACTTCTTCCCCACTTTATTTTCAAGATCGCTCATCTTTATCGTCATTTGGGCGATCACGTCTTGTAGACCGTTAACTTGAGTTTGATGACGATCCATTTCGTCTTGGAGGAAAGACTCATTCCATCGGAGTTGAGCTTCCTTCTCCGCCAACTTAGTTTGAAGATCGCTTTCGTTTTCTTGAGCCATCCTCTTTTCCTTGCGCTTTTGCCTCAAGGTTTTCTCTAACTCTTGATCAAGAGGTAAGAGATCTCCGGTGTTCCTAGACCTGCGCATACACTCAAAGAAAAATCAAATAACGAGAGCAAGCTCCCAAGCTTGACAACCGGCTACCGGATTCGGTCGAAGCCAAATCCCCGGCAACGGCGCCAAAAACTTGTTCGCCCCTAGAGGTGTGTGCAAATAAGCTTTATATTTATAAAACTAGAATCAAGCAAGCGAACCCGCAGTGTACGGATCGATATAGTTAAGCAAGAATTCCAGAGTATCGAACACAGGGATTTGGGTGGAACGAACTCGATTGCAGGTTATCAAGCGGTTATTATGAGAGTTTTGCAAATTTATTGGGAAAACAACAATCCTAAAGATCCAGGTATCCAGCTGTGGCAATCGATTCAAGATATACTAATGATGTAAAGACAGAGTTAAGATATGCAAAGGTATACTAATGTAAGGTAATCGTACGGTTGAGGTTCCAAAAACCTTATATAACTCACCCAAAAGACTCTTCCTATACAGGTTGATGAGGCTCAATATAGAAAGGTTCTAAGGACAAGGATTAACATCAAATACCCAAACCTATGATCTAAAGATCAAGACTAACTTATCCGATTGAGGTTGTTGAGGCTCACAATCGAGGTAGAGGTTGTTGAGGCTTCACTACCACCTAGAAAAGACAAGTCTAAACTAAGCTAAAGCAAATCTTTAACTTTGGATCAAGATAAAAGCAGGCTCGTAAACTTTAAGGAAATTACGGTTGGATCTTGAGATTCCACGGTCGTGGAACTCAAGAACAGCCCGTGATTTAGAGTTTTCGGCGACAATTCTCTAACTCTCAGGGTCTAATCTGTTTACGATCGATCTATCATCATCTAAGCCACAACTATCAACCCTTCACCTTAGAATTGTTAAGGGTTTTTAGCCAATAACAGTCATATTGATATTAATTCAAGATTTAAAGGATAGAAAATGGGAATTTTCAAGAACTATCAATAATCTTCAATCGAATCTCAGAATCACAGCCAAGAACAAGTGTTTATCAAAAGATGTAAAACGAGATAAACAATCACAATCTTAGGAAAGAAAGGAAACGGGATGTCAATCCGATCCTAAATCAAACCTAAGCAAGAAGAGGAATCTTCTTGCGAAATCCTTCAAGAAACTTCGATCTTCCACACAAAGATCACAACAGCGACTCTCCGACACGAACTTTGGAACTTCAATGAATTCTTCCAAATCACCTCCAAGAATGAGGGTTTGTGTGTTGCTAAGCTTGCGTTTTTGCCGCTAAACTTAGGGTTGAAAGGTCGTAAGTGCGGGAGCGAGGTGACGGAATCTTGCTTCATCCGTCCTTTTTATAATGCAGGGCAAAACGTCGGCCCGGCCCAATCTTCAAAAGATTATGGCTTCGAAAGTGGCGAAAAGATTCGCCAAGATCACGGTCGTGGAAGTTTCCACGACCGTAATTTTGAGGCATGGAAACAAACACGGATGGCTTCCACGGCCGTAATATCCCCTGGAATGAACATCGAATTCTGCATCAAGATCCACGGCCGTAATTTAGGGTAAAACCGTGATTCTTGCCTTCATTCGTGCATTCCTCAATCTAATACTCCAAATTGCTTCCAAAAGGTGCCCTTGGTCTATGGACACATCAACTCAACTCTCCTTTGCTCAATTCCGTTCGGAAATAGCTCCAAATCACCTATAATCAACATAGAACTCGTGTAGACATCCATATCGACAATATAGGCAATACTAGCTCATATATGCATAAAGCTCAATCAAAGACTATCAATATGAATCAATTGCGATTAGAAAACGTGCCTAAAATATCACAATATTTCATGCTAACACAGGGCAGGGAGAACGTCTAGGCATGTCAGGAACTGCATCCGGCTGGTCCGGGAATGTACCAAAGTCCTGCTCATCTCCTCCTCCTCCCTCATAATCATCTCCTCTCATCTCCTCCTCTACAACTGGTGGTGGTGGAACGTAGGGAGGGGCTAATAATCTGTTCGCATGCATAGCAGCGAACGTCTCCTTCCAGTTATGGCGTCCAGCCATAATGGAATACTCAGGGAGCCACTCAATGCCTCTCCCGGTCCTACTCTCTCATGGCATAGCAGCGTATGGTGGACCTCTATGGGTAGGGAAGATGATGCCTCTAGTCATGAGGTTGTGGAGTCTTAGGGTGTAGCAGAAATACGTGTGCAAGCAGAGAAATCTACCCCTAACTGTCGAGCAAGGTGGGTGACCATCCCACCGTATCCAATGTTGTCAGCCCTCTTATTCTTTAGCTTGCTCATAGTAGCAGCTAAGAGGGTGGCACAATCAGCAGGTCTACCGTATAGCATACAGTAGAGAAGGAAAAGCTCATCTGTTTTGATTTTCTGAGGTGTCTCCGTCCTAGGGAAGAGACACTCAGAAAGTACCCTGTGAGCAATCTTCAAGGCTAAGTGATACATCAACTTAGCCTTGGTATCAGCTGGCTTCCAGCGGTCCTCGCTGGCGTAGATCATCGCGATCTCTTCCCAGAAATCCTTGGCGTACACGCCACTGGGGAAACGACCATTGAAGGTCTCGTGGAACCCAAAGAAGGCTCCAAACTCCCGGATGGAGAAATCATAGTTTCTTTCCATCAGCCGGAAAGAAACTGTCCTATCAACATGGTTGTGCTCAAAGGAAACTACAAACTCTCTCGTAATCTCCTCATAATCATCTTCCCGAATAGCGGAGAAGATGACTAATTCGGCTCTATCCAAGAGCCAAGTGATGTCCCCTATGACATGTAGAGGCTCTAACTCCTTCAACAGTAGGTATCTAGGTCCTATGACCGCTCTCTTGTGGATCCTCTCTAAAGCATCGAGATGATCCTTGTGGATGGTAGGGATCCTAGGGCGAGGTGGTGATGGTGAGGATGGAGGTGAAGGGGATGAAGGAGGTGGTACTCTAGAAGAGGAAGCATCATTGCCTTTCCTCTTTTTGTTCTTATCCTTATCCTTATTCTTGTCCATGTTCCTACCGGACACTCTCCTCACAAAATCCATAATCTGTCAAAAACCACGGTCTGTTCTTGGCTTTCCACGGCCGTGGAAGCTCCAGGAACCGTGGTTCTGTGCGTAATTTTGCAAACCTCGACAGAATCTCACCAAATTCAACACCAGCAGTCCTAGACTAATTTCTTCCAATTCCAATCAGTTCTCCTACAATTTCTATCAAAAACAAAGCCGAATCGACAAAGAGAGAGAAAGAGCCAAAAACCTAGGTTTTCGGATTTTGTAATCCGAATTATGGATTCTCCGGTGAATTGCCGCTCGAATCGTTGCTTGGATCTTGATGGTGATCGGATTTTCTTCCGTTTTGGTCAAAGAATCGTCGAAAACGATTAACGTATGAAGAATTTAGAGAGGGGGCGTGGATTCGGCGTTCTTGGGGCGTGGTTTGGGTATTTTGGTGTGTTTAGTGAAGAAACGTGGTTTATATAGTGGCCGTAAAAATTTTTGAAAATCACGGTTTGTCGGGGGGTTCCACGGCCGTGGAAATGTACGGAACCGTGGTTTTGGTGATTTTTCTCAGGCTTTTGGAAATTACGGTCACTGTTGCTGTCACGGTCTAAACCACGGCCGTGGAACTCTCTGTAATGCTCCAAAGTCCAAGTTTCGTCACTTTTCTTTAAACTTTCTCTTCCCCTTTCCTTTTCCACTGTTCCTACATCCAAAAACACGAACATACCGGAAGGTATCGAAGGCAAAACAAAGCAAAAACGTCTAAACTAAGCTAATCTATGAGTCAAAAACAAAAACGACAATGTAATACCTTGGGTTGGCTCCCAAGAAGCACTTTGTTTAAGGTCCGTAGCTAGACCAAATTCGCACTTATTCGAGTGCGTTGGGGCGCGAACTCTTCAGCTTGGAGTTCCGGTGTATACTTCTTGAGTCGTTGACCGTTCACCTTAAAGCTTCCGCCCGTTTCACCCCATACTTCAATTGCGCCATGGGGAAAAACACGTTTAATTAGAAAAGGTCCGGTCCAATGAGACTTAAGCTTACCTGGAAAGAGGCGAAGTCTTGAATTGAAGAGGAGAACTTGATCTCCTTCTTTAAGGTCCTTTGGAATGATATGCTTATCATGCCAACGCTTCGCTCTTTCTTTGAAAATCTTGGCGTTCTCATAGGCGTTCAAGCGAAGTTCCTCAAGCTCATTAAGGTCCAAGAGACGCTTCTCTCCCGCTTCCTTCATGCTGAAGTTCAACCACTTAATTGCCCAAAACGCCTTGTGCTCCAACTCTACCGGTAAGTGACAAGACTTCCCATACACAAAGTTGTATGGTGTGGTTCCAATGGGAGTCTTGTACGCAGTCCGGTATGCCCACAATGCATCATCAAGCTTCAAGGACCAATCCTTCCTTGTCTTTGAAACCGTCTTCTCTAGGATTCCTTTGATCTCCCGGTTTGAGATCTCAACTTGTCCACTAGTTTGTGGATGATAAGGGGTGGCGATCTTGTGAGTCACCCCATACTTAGCTAGAAGAGCTTCAAAGCGCCGGGCAATGAAGTGAGAGCCGCCATCACTAATGATAGTCCTTGGTGTCCCAAATCGTGGGAAGATGGTCTTGTTAAAGAACTTAACCACTACCATGGCATCATTGGTGGGGAGGCAATTGCTTCAACCCATCTAGAAACATAATCCACTGCTAAGAGTATGTATTGGTTTCCACAAGATGATGGGAAAGGTCCCATGAAGTCTACTCCCCAAACGTCGAAGATCTCCACCTCTTGGATGTTATTGAGAGGCATCTCATTCCTCCTAGAGATATTTCCTGTTCTTTGACAAGCATCGCAGCAGGAAACAAAGGTTTGCACATCTTTAAATAAAGTAGGCCAATAAAATCCAGATAGCAATACCTTAGCGCTAGTCTTGTTTGAACTAGCATGTCCTCCACATGGTAGTGAATGACAATGGCGGATGACACTTTGCATCTCATCTTCCGACACACATCGCCGAATAATGCCATCCGGACCTCTATTAAAGAGGAGAGGTTCATTCCAAAAGTATTCCCGAACATCCTTAAAGAACTTCTTTCTTTGTGCGTAGGATAATCCGGGCGGTATTTCCTGACAAACCAAATAGTTAACAAAATCAGCAAACCATGGTTCGTTACCTTTGGAGATCACTTCGATGCACTCCTCTATAATGTGTAAGTGTTCATCCGGAAAGGATTCATCTATAGGTAGGTGGTCGTCCTCTAGATGTGTTAGGCGGCTCAAATGATCCGCAACAGAATTTTCCGAACCCTTCTTGTCGCGGATCTCTAGATCGAATTCTTGTAGGAGAAGAATCCATCTAATTAGCCTTGTCTTCGCATCCTTCTTTACAAGGAGGTACCGGATCGCAGCATGATCCGTGTATACAATCACCTTTGCACCTACAAGATAAGAGCAAAATTTGTCAATTGCATAAACAATGGCTAAAAATTCTTTTTCCGTAGTGGCGTAGTTGAGCTGCGCTTCATCTAGCGTCTTGCTAGCGTAGTAGATGGCATGGGTTCGCCCTTCCTACCTTTGTCCAAGAACAGCTCATACGGCTACGTCACTAGCATCACACATAACCTCAAAGGGAAGATTCCAATCCGGAGGTTGGATAATCGGAGCTGAAATTAGAGCTTCCCGAATCATATTGAACGCATCTAAACATTCCTGCGAAAACTCAAAAACTGCATCCTTCATCAATAGATTAGTAAGCGGTTTTGATATTTTAGAGAAGTCTTTTATGAAGCGCCTATAAAATCCAGCATGTCCTAGAAAACTTAATATCCCTTTCACCGAAGTTGGGGGAGGAAGCTTTTCTATAGTCTCTATTTTAGCTCTATCCACCTCAATCCCTCTACTAGAGATTAAGTATCCTAATACAATGCCTTCCTTCACCATGAATTGACACTTTTCCTAATTAAGAACTAGGTTAGTGTCTTCACACCTTTGTAACACAAGAGCAAGGTTAGACAGACAATTGTCAAAAGAGGAACCATAAACGGAGAAGTCATCCATAAAGACCTCCATGATTTCCTCTATGTATTCGGAGAAGATGGCCATCATGCACCGTTGAAAGGTGGTTGGGGCATTGCAAAGCCCGAACGGCATCCTCCTATAGGCAAACGTACCCCATGGACACGTGAATGTGGTCTTCTCTTGATCATCCGGGTGTAACGGAATCTGAAAGAAACCACTATAACCGTCAAGATAGCAAAAGTGCGAATGTTGTGCTAACCTTTCAAGCATTTGGTCGATGAAGGGTAGTGGGAAGTGGTCCTTCCTCGTCGCGTTGTTTATCTTGCGGTAGTCTATGCACATCCGCCATCCTGTTACGGTTGGGTAGGAATGAGTTCGTTATTCTTGTTGGTGATGACCGTCATTCCTCCCTTCTTCGGAACTACTTGTACGGGACTCACCCACTTGCTATCGGAGATAGGGTAGATGTTACCTGCATCAAGAAGTTTAAGAATTTCCTTCTTGACAACCTCCTTCATGGTCGGATTCAACCGCCTTTGAGGTTGTCGCGAAGTTCTAAAGTCCTTTTCCATTAAGATCTTATGCATGCATAGGGAAGGTTTGATTCCAAATAAGTCCTCTATAGTATATCCTAAAGCTTTTCTATGTTTGCTAAGGACAACCATGAGCTTACTATGTTCATCTATGCTTAAATCAGAACTAACAATTACCGGGAAGGTAGAATTAGGTCCAAGAAATGCGTACCTTAGATGTGTAGGAAGTGGTATTAATTCCATAGCTTTAGGAGTCTCCGATGGTTCTTGAGGAGCGTCCGATGCTTCCTTAGAAGTGTCTAAGGATGTAGAAGGAGTTAGAGAAGAATCAAGAGAAGTTGAGGAAGAGACACAATTACCTTCGGCCACGCCCAAAATTACGGCGTCTCTGTATCCTCCACGGCTGTGATTTTGGGCGTGGAAAATGTTTACGGTTGCTCTGTTCTCTCCACGACCGTGTAACCCTCTGGAGTGCTCCACGCTTTTGTTGGTGAAATCCACGGCCGTGGAATATAGTGTATGACCGTGGATTCGCACGTTTTCTGCCTCATCGTGGAGTTTCTCAAACTCTTCTTCACATACTTTTTCTTGTGCTTCTAAGGCTTCAATTGCCTCATTGCACTCCTCTTCTTCCCCTACATTCATTAGACTCATAGTAATAACCTTTTGCAAAGGATCTTTGAAGAGAATAGCACTTACCTCCTCTCTAGACAACCCTTCTTCATCTTGGATATTGAATATATCCTCATCAAAGATTGGTGCCTTCACTAGAGTGGAAAGAACGTACTCTACCTTCTCTTCTCCTATGTCAAAGGCGAGTCTAGCATACTTGCAATCGACTATGCAGCCGGATGTTGCAAGAAACGGTCTTCCGAGAATGATCGGGACCGAACTATCTGCAGGAATGTCAAGCACAACAAAATCTATAGGAACATAGAATTTACCTAGCTTGACCGGGACGTCTTCAACAATACCGACGGGACGAGTTATGGATCGATCCGCCATGTACAACGTCATCTTCACTGGTTTAGGGTCACCTAAACCGATCTTCCTACATAATGCAAGTGGGATGATGCTCACACTTGCTCCCAAGTCACATAATGCATCATATGTGACATCTCCCACTCCTATGGGAATACAAAATGACCCCGGATCCTTTAGCTTTGTACATGGTCTTGATGAGATCCGAAGAATCCGAACTCATCTTAACCTCTCCAAAATCCTCTAGATTTCTCTTGTTAGAGAGGATTTTCTTTAAGAACTTACCATAAGCTGGCATACCTACAATAGCATCAATGAAGGGTATGTTAATATGTAGTTTGCTCATGAGTTCTATAAACTTACCAAATTGTTTATCTAGACGCGCTCTTGCTCTAGATTGAGGGAATGGTAGGGGAGGTTTGTAAGCTGGAGGAGGAACGTAGACATCTTCCTTCTCCTTCCCCTTCTCTTTGTCCTTCTCAACGGAGACTTCAACAAACTTAGGTTGCGGGTCGGTAGTTGTTACTCCGCTCCTAGTCGTGATTTCCATCACCCTTCCCTTTGGGTTGTCCTCCGTTTTTCCTGGAAGTTTCCCTTGATTCCTAGGAACTTCCTCCGCATAAGTGAACATTTGGTTTTCTAAAACCTTTTGGGCTTTATCAACCTTAGTTATATGATCATCAACCTTGATGATGCGAGTCTCTAGCCCTTGAAGTTTTCCCAAAATTGTCTCCAACATGGGATCGGGCTTCTCTTTTCCCGAAGTACTTCCACCATAAGATGTTTGCCCCTGGCTTTTCAAAGGAGTGGAAGAAGAGGAAGGTGGAGTTAGTGAATTTCCTGAATTGGAAGGATAAGAATTACCGAAATTTTGTTGATTGGAGCGCCAATTGTTGTTGTTTGAACCCCTATTGTTGTTCCAATTGTTGTTCCGGTTGTTGTTGTTGATGTTCCAATTATTCCGGTTGTTGTTCCGGTTATTGTTGCGGTTTGTATTCTCGCCACCGTTCTGGTTATTGTTGTTGCCCAAATAACCAACATCTTTTCCTTGTTGCTTTGGAAAGTTGGTTTTGATGGTTTCTTTCAACTCTTTAATCTTGTTGTTGAGAGAAAAGATTTGAGTTTGAGCCGCTTGTGATAGCTTTGCTCCTTGCTCCACTTGATTCACCTCCACTTTCCGGTGGGAATACTTCTCTATGACTCTTGCTTGCTTCTCAATAAAGTCCCAAGCGTCATCTTCCCTCATGTCCATAAATGTACCGCATGAGAGGGATTAGAGCTTGAATTGTGTCTCCACATCCAGCCCCTTATAGTATATCTCCAATAGTGCAAGTTTGGATATGCCATGATGAGGGCAATCCAATAGCTAGTCCTGAAATCTTTCCCAAGATTGAAACAAACTTTCGTTAGATCTCATAGAAAATGCATTAATCTTACCTCTTAGCTCCGCCGTTTTGGATGGCGGAAAGAACTTAGTGAGGAACTCCGAAGAAAGATCCTCCTATGTTTCAAGCTTTCCACTAGGAAGAGCTTGATACCATGACAATGCTTTCCCCTTCAAGGAGAAGAAGAAAGGCTTGAGTTTATAGCCATTGGTAGTTGCATTCTTCGGCTTCATTGTCTCCATCATAATCTCAAAGTTTTGTAGATGTTGGTGTAGAGATTCAGCACTTGTTCCACCAAATTGGTTTTGGCGAACAATGGTAATAACTTGAGGGTTGAAGCTAAACCCTGCATCATCAGCATCAAAATTCACACCTAAACGGCGTGGTTGTTGTGTTGGATCCATCCTTTGGCCAAGAGTTCTTGGCTCATTATCCACGCGTTCGACCCTTGCATTCCTAGATGGAACACATCGATTGGCAGCTGCCCGTGGAACGAATGGATTCACATTGATCGTAGGATCAATGTCCTCTAAAGGGGGCATGGAAGAGTCGCTATCCTCAGCGGATGAATGAGTTCTAACTGATCTTGAGGATCTCCTTGAGGATTTCCTGCTCTTCTTTCTCTTAAGATCGCTCATTTCCATCCTCATTTGGAACATCATATCAGTTAGATCATCAACTTTTGATTGATGACGATCCATCTTTTTCCTGCGAGTCTTCTCACTCCATTGGAGTTGAGCGTCCTTTTCCGCTAACTCCGTTTGGTAATCACATTTTGCTTCTTCAGCCATTTTCTTTTCCTTATGCTTTCTTCTCAAAGTCCTCTCAAGCTCTTCATCAAGAGGTAAGAGGTCTTCGTTATTCCTAGACCTGCGCATACACCAAAAAGATATCAAATAACAAGGGAGAAGCTCCCAAGCTTGACAACCGATAACCGAATTCGGCCTAGACCAAATCCCCGGCAATGGCGCCAAAAACTTGTTCGCCACTTAGCGTGCGTGCAAATAAGCTTTAATTATAAAACTAGAAATCAAGCAAGCGAACCCGCAGTGTACGGATCGATATAGTTAAGCAAGAATTACAGAGTATCGAACACAGGGATTTGGGGGGTTAAATCCAGTTAAGAATTGTCAAGCGAGTAAATGTAAGAGATTTTGTAAATTATGGGGAAAACAACAATCCTAAAGATCCAGGAATCCAGTTGTGGCAATCGATTCAAGATATACTAAAGATATAAGGACAGAGTTGAGGTATGCAAAGGTATACGAATGTAAGGCAATGTACGGTGAAGTTCCAAGACCTTATTTGATTCACCCAAAGACACTCTCTATAAAGGTTGCTGAGGCTTCAGTATAGAAAGGTTCTAAAGGTAAGTATCAACGTCAAATACCCACACTTGTAATCCAAGGATCAAGACTAACTTAACCGATTAAGGTTGTGACACTCGAAATCGAGGTAGAGGTTGTTGAGGCTTCACTACCACCCAGAAAAGGCAAGCCAAGACTAAGTTAGAGCAAATCTTTAACTTTGGATTAAAGTAAAAGCAAGTTCGTAAACCGACACAAAATTACGGGTAGTTCTTGAGTTCCACGGCCGTGGAAGCTCAAGAACAGACCGTGGATTAGGTTCGTCGGCGATTCTCTCTAACTCTCAGGGTCCAATCTGTTTACGATCGATCTATCATCATCTAAGCCACAACTATCAACCCTTCACCTTAGAATTGCTAAAGGGTTTTAGCCAACAACAGTCATATTGATATCAAATTCAAGATTTAAAAGAATGAAAGATGAAAACTTCCGAAAACCTTTAATAACCTTCAAACCAATCTCAAATCCACAAATATCAATGATGATGCAACTCAGATTTAGAATGAACACAAACAAGTAACTATTCTAGATAAGAACGAAGAACGGGATGTCAATCCGTCTTCTAATCAAACCTAGAAATAAAGTATGAAATCTCCTTTCGAACAATCTCCCAAATCTTCACTCTTTCTCCAACTTTCTGTCGCGGAATAGCAATCTCCACACGTCCCACTTGAAACCCTAGGCACGTGCAATAAGCGTAGGCAAAGTCTAAGCGAAGGTGACGGAATCTCTCTTCTTCCGTCCCTTTATAGGGTAAGATAAAATATGAGTCCGGCCCATTGCGTAAAAGATCATGGCTTCAAAGTGTGCGTTAAAAGATCGTCAGAATCACGGTTTCCCAAGATTCCACGCCCGTGGTTTAAAGCGTGGTTTAGAGCGTGGAAACTCATCACGGTTTGTCACAACTCTCCACGGCCGTGTAAGTTGCTGGAATGCACCATGCTCGTCTTGCCAAAGTTCCACGGCTATGATGCACGGACACGCCTAAGAGGCGGAGTGTCACGTGTCGGACACACCCGGACACACGGAAACTCCTGGAAACGCGAAGGAAACGGTCAAAATTGAGCAGAAACGGTCAAGACACGGTTCGGTGTAGGGAAACGGCTGGGAAACGGACCGGAAACGGACCGGAAACGGACCGGACACGGACCGGACACGAACCGTGTCCGGTCAAGGCACGGTCAACGCTTAAAAAAAAAAAAAAAAAAAAACTCACGCATTTCTGTATTCACTTTCAGTTTCCGCCAAATCGCAATCGCAATTCGCAACAAATCCGAAAGGGGGAAGGGAACGTAACCCTAGCGATCCGCAGCCGTCGCCGTCGCCGGTTGAAGTCGGAGCTTCACTCCTCAGGACCGGCCGTCGGCCCTCTATTCTTCGTCTTCAGGTCGCACCTCCGTCGCAGCTTCCGGCCGGTTTGTCTTCTCTTCGTCTCGTCCCAGCAGTTTCAGGCCGTCGCAGTGCCTTCGTCTCAACTTCAGGCCGTCGTCTCGTCTCAACCAACTTCAGGCCGTCGTCTCTTCGGCGTCTTCGCAGCTTCAGGCCGTCGTCTCGTCTTCAGGCCAGCCAGGCCTTCGTCTTCAGTTCGCACTTCGCACTGCCGTTGTCTCATCGCAGCTTCCGGCTTCCTCTTAGTCTCGTTAGGTAAATTGTTTACTGATCTCTACTTCTATTCTTCTTCCTCTTCAATTTACTGATTTACATCATCACATCACAGAGTTTGCACTTTGCAGTGCCTTCGTCTGGTTAACAGTTAACACTAGCTTAAGTGTTTTTGCTTTGCTTACTGAGTTGCTGTAAAGTCTGTAAACTAAACTCTGAAATTGAAGACTATTTGAGTATCTTAAGTGTTAAGCATAACTGCATATGTAAATTGAAGAGGAAGAACAGTGGTTTTTATTTGCTTACTGAGTTACTATAAACTCTGTAATTCTACAATCTACAGATTCTACACTCTTGCTGATTCTGCTCTGCATTTCCTGGCTCCTACAATACTATTTGTTTATTTGAGTATTTGTTTGAATATTTGTGCTTACTTGCTGGTTAACAGCTTAAGTGTTTTTGCTTACTGGAGTTACTTGAATGTTTGTGTAATTCTACACTCTGCAGGCCCTATTTGAGTGTTGGTGATCAGTCACTTAATTGAGTTAATTTTACCATTGCAGAATTTATGGCTTCTTCAAGCTCGCAACAAGGCAGTCGTAGCACTACTACCGGAAGTGTTTCATCGAATGCAAATGATGAAGAACGTCCTCTTTGGGGTTATGTTGACAAAGTTTCGAAGCCTTCGGTAGGAGGAGGCAATTGGGTATGGAAGTGCAAGTATTGCAACCAAGTTAAACAAGGTACTTACACAAGGGTCAAAGCTCATCTTCTGAAAATTTCAAATAAGGGAATTGCTGTTTGTAAGAAAGTTTCATCGAGTGATATTAGTGAAATGAAGAAATTAGATGAAGATTTTATTGCAAAAAGTCCTCCGGCAAGGACTGTATCTCTTCCTTGTAACGCTACTGACAGTGGAATTGATAATAGTGATTCATCGAAAAAAAGAAAAATTGATGATACGCCGATTGGGAAAAGTTATGATGTTGCTAATAGAAATATTTTGGATTGTCACATTGCTAGAATGTTTTACACAGCTGGCTTGCCCTTTTCCCTAGCAAAGAATCCTAGCTTTATTGAAGCTTTTACTTATGCATCAAAGGGCGTCAAGTCAGAGAGTTATGTACCTCCGGGGTATAACAAGTTAAGAACTACATTGCTGGAAGCAGAAAAAAAGAATGTTGATCAACAGTTACAACCAATTAGAGACAGTTGGCCAGCAAAAGGGGTCACCATTGTCACTGATGGGTGGAGTGATCCACAAAGGAGGCCTTTGATCAACTTTATGGTTTATTCTGAGATGGGTCCAATGTTTATCAAAGCTGTGAATTGTGCAGGTGAGGTTAAGGATAAACAGTTCATTTCTAATCTGATGAAAGAGGTAATTGATGAAGTTGGACATCAAAATGTGGTTCAAGTTGTGACTGATAATGCTAGAAATTGCAAGGGAGCTGGAGAAATCATTGAAGGTATTTATCCTCACATCTATTGGACACCTCGTGTTGTTCATACTCTTAATCTTGCTTTGAAGAATATATGTGCTGCAAAAAATGTGGAGAATAATCTAGATACATATGCTGAATGTCATTGGATCACAGAAATTCACAATGATGTTGTGCAAATAAAGAACTTCATCATGAATCATGGTATGAGATTGTCTATTTATAGCCGGTTTAGTTCTTTGAAGTTACTATCTGTTGCGGAAACTCGGTTTGCTTCCATTGTTATAATGCTTAAGAGATTTAGACGCATCAAGAGTTCATTGGAAAACATGGTTGTTTGTGATCAATGGACATCATATCGGGAGGATAATCAAGATAAAGCAAAGTTTGTAAGAGACACAATATTAGATGAAGAGTGGTGGGTAAAGGTGGATTACATTCTTGCTATTACAACTCCCATATATGACGTGATTAGGGCTTGTGACACTGACAATGCTTGCCTCCATTTGGTGTATGAGATGTGGGATTCTATGATTGATAATGTGAAGAAGGTGATTTATGAGCATGAAGACTTGGATGAGTTTCAAGTTTCTCCATTATGGGTTGTAGTGCATTCCATTCTTGTTGCTCGTTGGGCAAAGAGTAACACACCCCTTCATTGTCTAGCACATTCTCTCCACCCCAAGTAATAATTTATTTCCAATGTATAAATATTATCTTGATTTTATCATGCTATCACATTGTAATTATTATTTTACACTTGTTTTTTTTTTGCTTGTAGGTATTATAGTAGAGAATGGCTTGATGAGAAACCGGCTAGATTGGCTCCACATAGAGATAATGAGATCTCAATGGAAAGAAAGAAATGTTTTCAAAGGCTCTATCCAGATCTCAATGATTATGATAAGGTTGTGGATGAGTATGCTGAATTTTCTCTTGAATTGGGTCCATTTTGTGATTTAAATGCTCTTAGAAGGAGATTTTCAATGGACCCGATAAAATGGTGGGGATCATATGGATCTTCAGCACCACTTCTTCAAACCTTAGCTATGAGATTGCTTAGACAACCTACTTCTTCTTCTTGTTGTGAGAGAAATTGGAGTACTTATTCTTTTATTCATTCTTTGAAGAGGAATAAGTTAACTCCAAAGCGTGCAGAAGATTTGGTCTTTGTTCATAATAATCTCCGCCTTTTATCAAGGAACACCAAGGCTTATGTAGAAGGAAAATCTAAAATATGGGATGTTGGTGGTGATGAATTTGGATCTTTAGAAGATACTGGAGTTCTTGAATTTGCAAATCTCTCTCTTGACGAGCCAGAGATGGAGGATGTGCTACTTCAAGACATAGAATGATCTTGTATTTTGTGAATTTGTTTGTGACTTGGTTAAGTTGGTTAAGGTTTGTGTTTTGGTTTAAGACTTGGTTTGTGATTTTCTTTGATGTAACATGTAAGACTAAGTATGTTTAATTTTGTGTTTTGTAAGACTTAGAATGTTTGTTTCTAAGAATGTATTTGAATTTGGAACTATTTGATTATGTTTCAGCTTGGGTTAGTTTGTTGTCACGAACTTACGTCTTACGATAATGTATTCATCTACTCATATAGTCATATGTCATTGAATTTTTAATATGTATGTTATTCATTATGATATATGAATTATTTATACAAAAAGCTTTAAAATGATATATTATTTGTCTTCCTCGCCGTGTCCCCGTTTCCTATATTTTTAAATTTGCCGCTTCCCCGTTTCCCGCCGTATCCGTTTCCCTTGTCCGTGTCCGTGTCCGTGCATCATAGTTCCACGGCCGTGGATTAGAGCGTGGACCTTGGTACGGTCGTAATTTAGAGCGTGGAACATCCATAGCTCGTAATTCCCTTTGTTTTTGTGTCATTCTTCATCCTAGCATCATCCTTAGCTCCTAGTGATGTCCTCAATCTAGCGCCATTCTCTCTCAATCCGGTCGGAATTAGCTCTTAATTGTCTACAATCAACACAAAGCTTATGTAGACCTCTATATCGACAAAATAGATAAACTAACTCACAAATACTTCAATGCTTCATCAATGACTATCATTATGGACGAAATACACATAGAAAACGTGCCTAAAATATCACAATATTTCATGCTAACAAATAGCTGCATGGTCAGTGTAAACAATTACTTTCTCTCCCACTAAGTAAGAACGAAACTTCTCAAAAGCATAAACAACTGCCAATAGCTCTTTCTCGGTGGTGGCGTAGTTTAGTTGAGCTTCATCTAGCGTCTTGCTAGCATAGTAAATGGCGTTGGTCCGGCCATCCTTCTTTTTTCCAAATACAGCTCCTACGGCCACATCACTAGCATCACACATAATCTCAAAGGGCAAGGTCAAATCGGGAGGTTGAACGATGGGAGCGGTTATCAACGCTTCCTTTATCCTTTAAAAAGCATCAAGGCATTCCTGCGAAAACTCAAAAACAACATCCTTATTCAAAATATTAGTGAGCGGTTTAGAGATTTTAGAGAAATCATTGATGAATGTGGAAACTTGCATGCCCGAGAAAACTCCGCACACCCTTAACAGAACAAGGGGGAAGTTTCTCAATAGTCTCGATCTTAGCCCGATCGACCTCGATACCTCGGTTGAAAACAAGGTGTCCTAGAACAATTCCTTCGCTAACCATGAAGTGAAACTTCTCCCAATTCAAAACAAGATTAGTGTCTTCACAACGTTGTAACACTAGAGAAAGGTTAGCCAAACAGTTATCAAAAGAGGAACCATATACCAAAAAAATCATCCATAAATACCTCCATGATCTCCTCAAAACACTCGGAGAAGATAGCCATGATACAACACTAAAAAGTAGCAGGTGCGTTACACAATCCAAATGGCATCCTCCGATAAGCGAACGTCCCCATGGACAAGTGAAAGTGGTCTTCTCTTGATCATCCGGATGGATAGGAATCTAAAAGAAACCGCTATAACCATCTAAATAGCAAAAATTCGAGTGTTGTGCTAACCGTTAGAGCATTTAGTCGATGAATGGAAGAGGGAAATGGTCCTTTCGAGTGGCCAAATTCAGCTTCCTATAGTCAATGCACATCCTCCATCCCGTAACGGTCCTAATTGGAATTAACTCGTTGTTCTTGTTTGTCACAACGGACATCCCTCCTTTGTTTGGAACTACATGCACCGGACTCACCCATTTGCTATCCGATATGGCAAAGATACCTGCATCAAACAACTTAAGAATCTCCTTCTTCACAACCTCTTTCATGATCGGATTTAACCGTCTTTGAGGTTCCCGTGAAGTCTAGTGATCGTCTTTCATTAGTATCTTATGCATACAAAGAGAAGGCTTAATACCAACAAGATCATCAATAGTGTAACCCAAAGCCTTTCTATGTTTCCTTAGTACATGCATCAACTTAGAAAATTCATCTTAAGAAAGAGAAGCACTAGCAATGACGGGATAAGTAGAATCCGGGTCAGGGAAAGCATACCTCAAGTGAGTCGGGAGTGGTTTAAGTTCTAAGACAGGGGAAGCTTTCAGAGGTGGATATGTACCTTCTCTCTCCAGTGAATAGGACTTAGATCGAAGTACTGGACTAACAGAAGTCTCAGTTGACATCATCTCGCTTGTTGTCTCGGTCGTGGTTAGAGATGAGTGACCGAGGTGTTCTTCAGATAAGATCACCTCGCTTGCTCCGGAAAATGTCTCGGTCGAGGTACTGGAACTGGGACCGAAACCTAATGTGCTTTTCTTCTCCTGAATCAGTTTATCAAATCTAGCTCTTGGATCTGCTTCCAATGTTTCCAAGCTTCGCACATTTGCATCACACAAAACATCTACACTTTCCTCCATCATACTAAAACTCAAAACTTTCTCAAGAGGATCTTTAATAAGGATATAGCTCACCAATTCTCGAGAATCTTCTTCATCATATATGTTGAAGATATCATCTTCCAAAGGCTCTCCCTTCATTGCAGTCAATAGTGAAAACTCCACATGATCGCCACCAATGTTGAACTTCAACTTGGTGTTCTTACAATCAACGTTGCAACCCGATGTTGCTAGAAATGGTCTTCCGATAATGATAGGAATGGAATAATCTGCGGGAATTTCCAACACAACAAATTCTATAGGTATGTAGAAGTTACCTAACTTGATGGGAACGTCCTCCAATATACCAACGGGACGGGTAATGGAGCGATCCGCCATGTATAACGTTATCTTCACGGACTTGGGATTTCTAAGGCCGGTCTTCTCACAAAGTGCTAGAGGAATGATGCTCACACTAGCTCTTAGATAACAAAGTGCATCATAAGTCAAATCCCCAACTTGAATGGGAATGCAAAATGATCCGGGATCTCTCAACTTAGGTGGCATCTTATTCCTCATGATTTTGATGAGCTCCGAAGATCTAGAGGTGATCCATAGTTCTCCAAAGTCTTCCAGCTTTCTCTTCCTTGACAAGATCTCTTTCATAAACTTCTCATAGGCGGGCATTCCTAGGATAGCATCAATGAAAGGGATGTTAATATGTAGCTTATTCATAAGGTCAAGAAACTTACCAAAGTGCTTGTCTAGATGTGTCTGCGCCCTAGACTGAGGGAACGGGAGTGGTTGTTTACAAGCAGGTGGTGGAACATAAACTGCAGCTTTTTCTTTCGCTTTCTGGGGCTCCATCTCGGTTGGCACCTCGACCGAGGTGTTCCTCGTTTGATCTTAGTCCAACCGAGGTACTAGATCTGCAGTCTTCAATCCACTACATCTTGTGATGGCCATAACTTGCCCTTTTGGGTTGTTCTCTGTCCTTCCTAGAAGTTTTCTAGGATCTCTTGGTGCTTCATTAGCCTTGTTGAAAAATTGTTGTTCTAAGGCTTTTTGTGCCTTCGAAAATGAGTTAATAGAAGTCTCCATAGCGTTGAGCTTGATCAATATAGCCTCCAGCACAGTGTCCGGTTTCTTGGGTGGCTGGGACGAGCTTGATGATGGCCCCTGGCTTCTCAATGGAGTAGAAGAAGAAGAAGGGGTGTTAAGAGCATTTTTAGCATGAGAATAAGGGTTACCGGGATTTTGTTGATTTTATCTCCAATTGTTGTTGAAATTCATGTTGTTGTTGTCATTGTTGTTGTTCCGCGGCCCTTGATAATTTCCTCTTCCTACATACCCAACATCTTTGTCCTTTTTAGTTTGAGCTACTAAAAGCTCCTTCAATGCCTTGACTTTATTGTTGAGCGTAGTGAGTTGAGAAGCATTTGATGTTGTATCCGGAAAGCTAACTTGCCTTGCTCCATCTTAAACCCTTTGATGGGAATATTTCTCCATGTGTAAGGCTTGCTTTTCTATGAATTCCCAAGCTTCGTCTACCGGCATATCCATAAAAGTGCCGGCAAAAAGTAATTGGAGGTTGAATTGAGTGTCTCCATCCAAACCCTTAAAATATATCTCTAGCAACTCGATCTTTTGAATCCCATGATGAGGGAAATCCAACAAAAGGTCTTTGAACCTTTCCCATGACTTGGACAAACTTTCTTTTTCTTTCATGATAAAAGCATTGATCTTACCCCTCAATTCAGCGGTCTTTGATGGGGGAAAGAACTTAGTAAGAAACTCCGTAGTCATCTCTTCCCATGTGTTGATTTTTCCAGCTGGAAGAGATTGATACCAAGCAAGCGCCTTGTCTTTCAATGAGAAGTAGAAAGGTCTAAACTTGTAATTGTTGTTCTCCACTCTTGATGGTCTTAAAGTCTCCATCAGAATCTCATAATTTTGTAAATGTTGATGTGGAGATTCTCTTTCCCAACCTCCAAACTGACATTGTCGAATCATGGTTAGAACTTGAGGTCAAAGTTCATAATCATGCTCAGTTGGATCTCCTAGATTCACTCCTGGACGCCGCACTTGCTGATTCGGGTCCATCCTCTAACCTAGGGTTTGCGGAACTCCGGCAAAAAGATTACCTCGGTCTACCATGGCCGGCATCCAAGGTGGTGGGTGTATCTCGGCTAGTGCAACTAGGGCTGGATCTTACCTTGGTCGAGCAACTGGGACCAGTCGAGGTAAGATCCGAGCTCGTAGAGCGTCCATATCAGCTTGAATCTCTTCAGTTCTTGCACGAGTCTCGTCTTTCTCTCTCTGTAATTCTTCTTTACTAAGGCGAAGTTGTTCCAATGCCTCCTTCAATTCTGCTTCAAGATCTCGATTATCTTGATCGGCCATCTTAGCTTCTTTCAATCTTCTTTTGTATGTCTTTTCTGGTTCGGGATCGTAAGGAATGATTTCCTTTCCACCGCAAATTCTTCCCATAAACCTAAGGAAAGATCCTACGAAATCACTCAAGTAAAGCAATCAATAGCAAAAAGGGCAGCAACACCAAAAGACAACCGAAACCGAACTTGGTCTTGACCAAGTCCCCGGCAACGGCGCCAAAAACTTGTTTGCTCTCAGGCGTGTGTGTGTGGTGAACGATATAGCTTTAAATTTATAACCTAAATATGAGCTTGAAACAATTGTAATAACGACATATACTCCAGGATCGAACACAAGGATTATGGTGAAACAAAGATCGGTAATTCAGGTTGTCAATTAAAAACAAGCAACAAAGCAAAGATATCAAAGATGATGTAATAACCAGGTGAAAATGCGGATTCTAGATATTAAAGCATCCAGTTTTGGTTCCAACTCAAGATCTCAAAGGATAACGTGGACAAAGCTAAGGTTTGTAAAAGGAAGGTGTTTCTAAGGCGGGAATAGATCACCGGGTAAGACTCACTACTCACTATCCCAAACCAAAGATCCTCTCACCGGATAAGTCTCAAGGTACTAAGGAAAGGAACTATAATCTCAAACCAACACACCACCCAAGGGGATAGAATCAACCTTTACCGGGTAAGTCTCAGGCTAACTCTCAAAGATGGGATGAAGGCACACTCAAACCCTAATAAAGGATAAACCTTTATTACCTACACTCATGATCTTGGGTATACTAATAAAGGAATCACCAGGTAAGTCTCATCTTAGGCTTGCATTGGACCAGAAAAGGTATAACAAGGATAGGATTTAGCAAACTGAAACCTCAACTCAGATAAGGATCAGGAAAGGTCTCACCTCGCTCAGTTCATGTTCCATCTCGGTCGAGATGTTCCACGGCTGACCGAGATGTTCGTCGATTAAGGTAAAGGCTCAAGCTTTCAGGGTCCACTAGGGTAAAGACTCATTCTTTCATCGTCTTTCCCACAACCTTCACTCAATCACCCTAGAATCGCATATAGAACTTAGCTAACAATCATCATAATAACAATAATCAAATATATAAGAAATGAATCAATATTTAAACAAGAAAACCTTAACACAAAGGTCTCAATAACTCAATCAAACAATCAAACTGCGTTCTTCAATCACAACCAGAAAGACAACAAATCAATCCAAACTAAGAAAATGTTACAACTTCCTTCAAAGCCTTCAAAGCCTTCAAACATCCTTCAAAACTAACTTCCTTGGATTCTTCAACCTTCCAAACTTCCTTCAACTTTCAGCTTTCTGATCTAGAGATCTGCAGCTCCAAGATATCTAATATCTAGAAAATACATCTCTTTATATAGGGGAATCACCTTCCTAAGATAAAATATCTTTAAGGGCAATTTCCTTCCGTATAATATCTTCCAATCTTCTAAATAAATCAGCAAAAAAGATAATCTTCCATCCAGAAAATCCATCCTAAAATATAGGAAAATCACTTTCCAAAAATAGAAGATCTCAGCCAAAAATAAAGATCTCGTGGCGGGAGGATTATTCGCCTCGGTCCATCCCATCCTGAAGATTACCTCGGTCGAGATGATGTTGTGGCCACCCGAGGTGAATCTCAGTTGCGTGTCAATCTCTATAATCTTGTCCAAAATCAATCTTCCATCTCATTTCCATGGTTCCTGAGCCTTTCTTGTAGCTCCTCAATGCTCCATAATGTAGCTTCAATGACTCCTTAGCTTCCTTAGCTCCATATCGTTCCAAAACGTGCTATTTTCCCTACAATCACAACGAAACTAAGTGTAGACCACGATTCTTGCAAAGGTAAACAAAACAACATGATGATCAAAGAATATACATCCATACATGCATATTTATGAAGATAAAACGTCTAAACCATTCTCAAAACATAGACTATAATACATACTATCAATGATTAAGAACACCACGTGAAAAGGAGAAGTGATTTTGAAAGCTGGAAGAGATGCACACATGGAATGTCAACTCATCTCCTTAATCTAAAAAGTTGATATTCTTGCTTTAAAGAAGTTTTTGAAAAATCAATCTTTTATGAGCTGGTTAAACTCTACTACATCAATTTTCAATCATCGCATTGATCTTGTGTTGGAACTCCTCTTCTTTTCCACCACAGACATTTGTGGGCACAAATTCCTCCTTTGAACCACTGCATCATTTAGCTCTCCGGGTGTGAATGTACTTACACTTTCCTTCTTCAACTTCCTTTGATGAAATTAAAGTTGTTATCTTTAGTCGCTCTTGCATTGAACGACAACATTATGGAATCAAAATCCAACAAATAAAATAATTGTATAATAACTTGCTGTGAAGATTTTGTGTGGCTTATAAAATATCCTCTCACTAGACTTTTTTCATATGTTCCATGAAATCACATTGATAAACATTTATCAGATAGGGTTGAACAAGCAATTTGAAGGTTAAAGTCGACTTCACTCTTTGTTCACACAGTTTCCTGAAACATATGTCAACTATCACCAACTTCTATACTTGAATATCTTGTATTTGGAAGCTCACCTATTAATATACATCTTTACAAGAACAAAAATATCCCTCGATTGTTACTCTTGGCATGTAAGTAATTAATAACAATAACATACATGAAAAGATAAATGTAACCCTAACTTTAACATTTCCTCTCAAGTTGGAGGCGGAAGTGACAACTCCAAGCTTGGATAGAAGAAAACTGAAGAAAGAAGGGCCTAAGGCCTTGGTCATAATGTCTCATAGGTGGTCAATGCTAGGCGTGAAGATAGTACGAATGGTTCCCCTAGAAACAGTGGCGGCCGCAGGATTTCTAAAGGGGGGTGAAAAAATAAATTATCGGTAAAAATATTTATGAAACCAAAATAGGGATAAAAACAAATAATGCTTAATAATTATAGCTTGAAATATTTTTGCTCGAACACTTCCTCAATGAAAATGTTTTCCTGTTACAAAACATGACCATCAATATCAACTCAAACAAATTAATGAATAATTATGGCTTGGATTATTTTTTTTGCAATCTTTAATTTAGAGTTTCTTTTGTTTTTTACAATCTTGCCAAAACAAGCCCTTGAATTTCAAAAAATGAAAAGAAAACATCCATCAAATTTTGATAAAAAGAATAACATGGACCCAGGAAATTTCCAAGTAATATACATATTAAGTATAATATTGTAATACCAAGAATAGGCTTGATTGCTCAGAATTATAGTTTAATATTGAATATTTTTCTTCTAAACACTTAAAAAATTGAAGCCCACTTCAATTATTGTGTGAAGCAGTGAAAGATAGTCGGAAATGTAAAGAATGGCAATAGTATTTATTGTTTCAATTCAATTAATTGTCTAAAAATAAACAATAAAATGAGGATAGTTGACTCCAATCAGAGAGGGAGGAATGAATAATGGACAAAATCAACCACTAAGCATTACATTTGATTATAATCATACACATAGGGTTGTAATATGAGACAAGCTACTCGGGCACGGCTCGGGCTCGGCGTCAAAAGCTCGGCTCAAGCTCGTTCACTTTCTAAACGAGCCAAGCTTGAGCACATTTTAAAGCTCGTATTAATTTTAGACTCGGCTCGGGCTTTCTCGTTTACAAACGAGCCGAGTTTGAGCATGTCAATGCTCGGCTCGTTCGGGTAAAGTAACACTATAGGAGCATTATTTTAGCCGAGCTACTCTGGCTCGGTTCGTCAAAAGCTCGGCTCGAGCTTGTCACTTTCTAAATGAGCCAAGCTTGAGCACATTTTAAAGCTCGTCTAAATTTTGGGCTCGGCTCATTTATAAACGAGCCAAGGTTGAGCATGCCGATGCTCGGCTCGTATTACACCCCTACATACAAAGTATCACTTCTTTTTTCTGGAGGGTGGGGAAACTCCCCCCTGCCCCCCCCCCCAAAGGCCGCTTCTTTCTAGAAATATGATCTCGAATGTATGACAATTAACTTCAATGTGTTTCATTCGATCATGAAATACCGGATGTTGGCGATATGAATAGTTTCTTGATTATCACAATGAAGCTTCATTTGAAGCTTATGATGAACACCAAGAGAAGTAAGAACAAAACAAAGACACAGAAGTTCACAAGTAGTGGTTGTCATGACCCTATATTCGGGTTTAGCTGATGATCTAGAAATAGTGAATTACTTCTTAGTTTCCAAGAAATTAGGATGTGCCAAGAAGGATATAGTAACGTGGTAGATTGCTTAATAGTAGAGTGGACAGCATAATCATAATCACAAATGGCATTAATATATAGTTCATTTAACCTAAAATGAAAGATGACTTACACATGAGCTAATTTGAGATATTGTAGGACTTTCAAGGCAGCATCTCAATGACCAATGTGAGGGTTGGACATAAATTGAGACAAAATATGACATGAGTAGGAAAGCTCAAGGCAAGTAATAGACAGATAGATAAAACGCCCAACAAGGCGTCTCTTATTTTCCGGATCGTCCAGGGCAGCACAAGAGGCAGATTGCAGATTGTGATTGGCAGTCATACAGAACGAAGCTGGTTTACAACCAAGAAGGTCATCATCGTTAATGATATCTAGAGCATATTTGTGATGATTAAGCCAAATGTCATACGGGGTCCTTACAATTTCAATGCCAAGAAAGACATATAAGGGACCGAGATCCTTCATGTTAAAGTAGAAATGCAAATAGTCTTTGAATCTGGAGATGGTAGCATGATTGTTTTTAGAAATAACCATATCATCAATGATGCATGAGCATCTACGAACCTAGCACGTTTCAAGGAGAAGACTAAGAAAGTTAGGAAGCAACGAGTGAAGAACACTCCAAGAAGGAGGAGAGGAAGAGGAAGAAGCTTCAAGACCACAACCATGAAAGTCACGGAAGTTGGAAGGCAAGGAAAGAAGAACAATTTTAGAAGTAGAAGGGGAATAGTCAAATTCATTTCTAGGATAAAAATGAATGACATTTTCAAGGAAGAAATGAAGACCATTTCCCACAGAGAAATGAACACCATTTCCCGCAGAGAAATGAACATCATTTCTCGCAGAGAAATGAACACCATTTCCCGCAGAGAAATTAAGACGAATTCTCACAAAGAAATGAAGAATATTTCCCAGACCACTTCTTGGAAGGTAACAAGACTCACATATGCATGGAAATCACCGTTGCCATACAAGTACGTAAATAGACGGAAGAGAGGATGGATTGATCTTATGTAGAACATAAGGAATCCTACTAATGCAGATTCAAATATAAATGCATGGAGATTAAAACCACAAATGGAGGAGCTTTCTCATGCACGACCACGTAGGAAGCCACCGGACAATCTATAAGTATCCATGCAAGAGAGGAAGGTCATTTCTAATTCAAGAGCTGCGTGTGAAAGGCAGATTAGTAGGGATTATTTTTTACCCATCATATTTTATTTTCAACCCATAAAGCTTGTTTAAATTATGGGTTAAGTTGGTATTTCCTTTTGGCTTTTGATTATATATCCAACCCAAGTGTATTTACTTATCTGCAAATAAAATAGAAAGCTTAAAATTAGATCTTATTTGTCTAGAAGATAGATCTTATTTTATTACTTTCCTTAGGGTTTGATCCTATCTTCTTCTAGATGGATCATGGGCTTGTGGGATATTTGCAAGCCCACACCAACGTCCTCCTATGTAACCCTAGAAAACATCTACTCGTATAAATAGGGAGGATGTGCCTCATTATTTTTCTTCTTGGAATAAATACATTTTGATAAACAAGTGTTGTTTAATCCCCTACGGTGTCCACCTTCGTCTTCACCGAGTGAAGAGCAAACCTGAGTAAGAGATGTCTTGCTCGCCCCGCTTGGACTTGCTTGAGTGTGTTCTACTTGCCAACGGCATAGCAGGGTGCTTCAACTAGCTACAAGCAAACCTCCAAGTCCTCTACGGTCTTTGTCACTCTCTTGTGTTTTGAGTAGCAGGAAGGGTTCTACAGGACTTCGTTGATTGTGTATTACGTGCGATCATGTCGTAGTGTGCTTCCAGGTCGCTTTTTAGGGTTCGACCTTGATCTATCTATCCCTTTTGTCTTATTCGTTTCACTCTTGTTTCCCCTTGTTGCCTTTTTCATTGAGTCTTTAGGCGTCAAAAGATCAGGCCAACTACACCGGAGAATACCCCGTATCAAAGTGGTATCAAAGCCAATATTTGATGTCCTAGCCGCCGTTCGTTTGACACTATTTGAACCAGTCAAAACAAATCGAGTCTTTCATCAAATTCCACAAAAAGAGTCAAACGGACCAGCCACCGTTACGGTTTGTTTTCTATCATTCCAGTCTAGTTACTACCCCAATATCAATTGCGATTACTTCTAAATTGATTTTTGTAACCGTAAAATAATTTCAAAATAAAATACTTTGTCACCCTCGGAGTCTCACCGAAGAAACCCCGGGATTCCCGCAATGGAGAGTTGTGCCGCCACCACACCACCATATTCCACACATGTTCAACACCGCCACTATCGGTCCATCACCGCCTCTACCAGTCGAATTGGTCGCCAACCATGCTCTGTTCGGAACCACCGCTAGAACTGTTAGCATGAAATATTGCGATATTCTAGGCACTTATTCTAGTCGTTTTTCATTCATTATAGTGTTCATTGATAAGGCATTGAAGCATTTGTTAGCTAGTTTATCTATATTTTCGATATGGAGGTCTACATTAGCTTTGTGTCGATTATAGGTGAATAAGAGCTGAAATCGGATCATTTGAGAGAGATAGAAGAGGATTTGAGCACATCCAAGGATTAGGAACACATCAAAGAAGCCAAAGGAGATGCTACGATGAGGAATGGCACGACACAAAGGAAACCACAAGCAATTTACACTTCCACGCCCTAAAATACGGCCGTAGAAAAGTCCACGCCCTAAACCACGGCCGTGGATCTTGGCATCATGAGCGTGGAGCATTCCAGAGAGTTACACGGCCTAAAGTACGGTCGTGGAAGTCATATGAGACCGTAACCTAATTTCACGCCCTAAACCACGGTCGCGGAATCCCTTGAGACCGTGATTTAAGCGATCTTTTGACGAACCAATTATTGCCACGTCATTTACGCAGTGGGCCGGTACGGTTATTTTGCCCCGTCTTATAAAAAGGCGGGAGGAGAGAGTTTTCGGTATCATCACTTTGGGGAGAGCTCGCTTTAGGCTTGGACAATCTCGTTTGGAGAAAGTCAGCCTTAAGGTTTCGTGAGAAATGCTGCGGAAGCGCCGGCAATTTGGATTTCCGAAGATCGTGTGTGGCGGAAGTTGCGCCCTTTTCTAGGTTTTGTTACTGAAGACGGATTGACATCCCGTTCTTCGTGCTTACCTAAGATCTTTGTGAGGTTTTGTGTTATATTCTGAATCCATTAGATATTCATATTTGGTATTGATAACACGATTTATGACTTAGGTTTAGGTAATCATTTAGATAGATTCATCACTCATTCATGCATGATTTAGCACAAATTCGCAACGTTTGCACTCAATTCGCATATTTTGTCGAGATAGACGTCTACACGGACTTGTGCGTTGCTTTGTAGGTATTTCGGGGGTCTTTTGGACATTAACCGATACATTAGAGGGCCAAGCCTCATGATGGTACACATCCAAGGCTAAGGAGGAGCATAATTGGAGCAACAAAGGACACAAAGACCATTATTGGTGCAAGCAATGGATCAACTCATGGCTAAACGAGCATAACAAGTTTCTGCTGAAGAAAATCGGACCAGCTAGCAGTTAAATCGGCCGATTTTCTCCTGCTAGGTCGATTTTTGAGGCTTTGACAGCTTAAGCCACGTGTCCCACGATCTCTTGTCCGTCCTTGCTCTTGGTGGAGAATATAAGTGGTCCTTCAGGTGGTTGCTGGGCATCTCTCCTCTCCCACACTCTCATTGACAGCTCATTTTATTTTGGAGGAAGATTGGAGGGGAAGAAAAGCTCTCAAGGATTGAAGGAAGAGGAAGAACACCATTCTAAGAGTTTAGAGTGATTTTGAGTGATTTTGTAGTCTTGGATTGAAGAACTAATTACAAGGATTGTTAAGAACGTTTGAATCTTCATTTTAGAGTTTGTAAGTCTTGCTACAACTTGGATTTGGCTGAGATTTATTGATTTTGCTTACTCATCTTTCATTACTCATCTATGAACACCATGTATGCTTGTTTGATGATTTTGGATCTTGATATGCATATTATTGGCTAGTTTATTGTGATTTTGGAGTGATGGATTGATGGTTATGGCTAGGATGATGATAGGATGGACTTATATGTTAGTTTAGGATGATTTGTATGCACAAAACCCATTCCACGAAGAAAAATCGGGCTGTTCATCGTGTAGATCGGCCGATTTTTATCAAGATCCACCCGATTTATTCTCCTGTTGCTCTTTAAATGATAAATCTGAATGCTAGGGTCCTTGGTTGTTTAAATCCTAGGGTTTATTAAGCCTAATTTAGCTTAGGATCACCTAATGCTATTAACCTAAGTGAGGGAAGAGATATACCCGATGATTCCCGACATTAGATACCTAAGATGATGAATGCTAGGTAGTAGTGAGCCTCATAAGCCGCTATTGGATCGAGTGTGCAAGGATTATTGCTTGAGATTTCCCTATTCCGAGACTTACCCGGTAAGGAGCGGGTTACCCTTAAGTAGTATCTAGTTTGTGCGGAATTCCTTACTTTAACCACCTTGAGACCTACCCGGTAATAGGAGTTAGATGCGGGACTAGTGAAGTGAGAGACTTACCCGGTAATCGCTTCCATTAGTGAAACACTCTTCCCCAACACCACAACTTGTCATTAGAATCCTTAGAACCTTGAGTCTGATGCCATAACCGGAAATCTTCACCTCTAGAATCTACTTTTCTCTCTTGATCATATACTTGTGCTTTGTGTTACTTACTCGTTTGCTAGCTTAATTTGTTAGTTGTTTTATCACTTTGCTTGACTTGTGATCTTTGTTTGATCACCACAAAAACCAACAAAAACATTGTGTTTTCCATTTTCCTTGTTCCTCATCTTATCTTAGTCTAGATTCACACTATCTTTGATCATTGCTTGACTCGATTTCACCTTAGTCTTTGTGTTCGACCTCGGAATACTTACCTTTCTACAAACGTCCCGTACACTGCGGGTTCGCTAGGAGTTAGGATAATTATAACGAGTATAAATTTAAGGCTTTTTGTGCTATACAATCTTAGCGTGACAAGTTTTTGGCGCCGTTGCCGGGGAACTAGGTCTAGATTGAGTCTATTTTGTGATTGTTTCTAGTGTAGATCTTTCTTGTTGCTTTTGATCTCTCTTTGGTGTGTGTCTTTGCTTTTCAGGACATCATCTCTCTCTTTAGGTGTATGCGAAGATCTCGTGGCAAGGATTTAGCTCCATTCGATCCCGAACTGGAGAAAACCCTTCGATCTAGATCCAAGAACATCCGAAAAGAGAAAGAGATGGCCGGAAGGAACCTCCAAGCTGAGTTGGATGAAGCCTTAGAGCAAATAAGGCTAAGAGATGAGCTCTTGGAGGAAGAAAGGAGACTTGCCAATGAGAGGCAAGAGGAAACTAGGAGGGAGATTGAGGAGATTAGGCAAGCCCTTGTTCAAGGAGAGCTTAATCGCCGACAACCTCTACCTCCTCCACCACCGGTGGTACAACCGCAGCCGGCGGCTAATGTTAGGGTTGTGCCCATTGCCATTGAAGAGCCACAAACCCTAGGGAGACGCATGGATCCGGCACAAAGAGCACACCGTCCGGGTGTGAACTTAGGAGATCCCGCAGCCCACAACTATGAGCTCCGCCCTCAAGTTCTACAAATGATCCGGCATAATCAATTTGGAGGGATGGAAGGAGAGTCTCCTCATCAACACTTGATGAACTACGAGATTTTGATGGAGACTCTTAGACCGCCAAGATTGGAGAGCAACAACCATAAGCTTAGGGCTTTCTCCTTCTCTCTTAAGGACAAAGCCTTAGCTTGGTATCAATCTATTCCACAAGGGCGAGTTGGTACTTGGGAGGAGATGACAACCGAGTTTTTGACTAAGTTCTTCCCACCTTCCAAGACTACCGAATTAAGAGGGAAGATCAATGCCTTCGTGATGAAGGATAGAGAGAGTTTGTTCAAGTCTTGGGAGAGATTCAAAGACCTTCTCCTAGATTGTCCACACCATGGCATACCGAAAATTGAGCTATTGGAGATTTACTTCAAGGGACTTGATGAAGATAGCCAATTCAAGCTCCAATCTCTTTCCGGTGGGACTTTCATGGAGAAGCATGTGGATGATGCTTGGGAGTTTGTGGAGAAGCAAGCTCTAGTAATTGAGAAGTACTCTCATAGGAAGAGTGAAGGGAGAAAGGCGGGAGCATATGAGGTGAGTGAGGTCACCATGATCAATTTTAAGCTTGACGCCATCAACAACGAGCTAAAGTCCTTGAGGGAGTTGTGTGCTACAACCTTGAAGAACCAAGCAACTCCTCAAGTGCTTCCACAAGCCAACCTATCTTCCAAGGAGGAGGATGTGAACTATATGGGAAGGGGCAACTACAACAACTACCAAGGCCCAAGGAACTTCAACAACAACCGGCAATTCAACAATTACCGGCCCAACCATAACCATCCCGGATTTTCTTACTCTAACCCGGATGGAGCCTTGAACCCTCCCGCTTCTACAAGCACAACCCCTCCACCAAGAGCTTCACAAGAACCTCCACCCGTATTTACTCAACCTCCAAAGGATAGAACCGAAATGATGTTTGAGCAATTGCTTGGAAGGTTGAGTGGTCTTGAGAGCACGGTGACTTCTATCTCAAAGGCTCAAAAAGTTTTGGAAGCACAAGTTTTCCAAAAGGCGGGTGAAGCACATAGAGATCCGGGAAAGCTTCCCGGAAGAACCGAAGAAAACCCAAGAGGCCAAGTGTTGGCTATTACAACAAGAAGTGGGTTAAGCATGAAGGATCCTTTGCCCAAGGAGAATGCTAAAGGGAAGCAAGTGGTGAATGAAGAAGAGACCTTGCAAGGAGATGGAGGAAAGAGCAAGGATGTAGAGCCAACCTATGTGGCACCGCCTCCATACAAGCCACCACTACCATTCCCTCAATCACGAGCAAGAGCTCGCTTGGACAATCATTTTGGTAAGTTCCTTGAACTAATGTCTAAATTGCATATTAACATTTCGTTCATGGATGCTATTTTAGGGATGCCGGCATACGGCAAGTTCTTGAAGGAAATACTCTCCAACAAAAGGAAGTTGGAGGAGTACGGTGAGATAAGGATGACTAAGAGATCCTCGGAGTTGATTCAAACGATGAAGGAGGAGATGCCTCCCAAGCTAAGGGATCCGGGATCCTTTTGTGTGCCAATCAGAGTAGGAGAAGTGAAGTATGACGCCCTATGTGATCTTGGGGCAAGTGTAAGCATCATCCCGCTTGCACTTTGCAACAAGGTTGGGCTAGGAGAGCCAAAGCCGGTCAACATGACCCTTTACATGGCGGACCGCTCAATCACTCATCCGGTTGGAATCTTGGAAGACATCCCGGTGCAATTAGGGAAGTTCTACGTGCCCATAGACTTCGTTGTTTTGGATATCCCGGCGGACTATCCGGTTCCTATCATCTTGGGGAGACCTTTCCTAGCTACTTCCGGGTGTCTAGTGGATTGCAAGAATGGGACTCTCTCCTTCAACATTGGAGAAGAGAACATCAAGTTCAAACTGTCCACAATGATGAAAGGGCCAACCCTTGATGAGGATATATTCAACATAGTTGAAGAAGAGGAGTCTAGAGAGGTTGTGAGCTCAATCTTGCTCAAGGATCCACTTGAGAGAGTTCTTAGCTCAAGCTTGATGGAAGAAGGAATTGAGGAGAGTAGCAATGAAGTAATCAAGGCCTTGAATGCATTGGACGAGCTACCAAGTGTTGGGTTTGAAGTGCTAGAAGAAGAGGAAAACTGCCAGAAAAATCGGACTGAAGGGCAAAAATCGGCCGATTTTTGTACTTATGCTGAAATTTCAGCCAGTTTTGCCAAAACAGAAACTCAGATCGACCCCCCTTCAGATAAATCGACCGATTTTTCTTCCTGGGTCGATTTTCCTGAGTCTTTTCAGCACCAACCACTTGAATATGAGCAATCATCAAGGGACTTCAAGGAGGCTTCCATGGCTTTGCAATCATCTCAACCTACATTGTATGGATCGTCTCCAACCGAAAAAGGTCCTCCTCAACTTGATCTTAAACCTCTTCCTTCTCATTTAAAGTATGCTTTCCTTGGTTCAAATTCTACTTATCCGGTGATTGTGAATGCATCTTTGAATGATGATGAGCTTAATAGATTGTTGAATGAATTGAAACTGCATAGAAAGGCAATAGGATACACCATTGATGATCTTGTTGGCATCAAACCATCTTTGTGCATGCATAGGATAATGATGGAAGATAATCATAAACCCTCTATTGAACATCAAAGAAGATTGAATCCCATAATGAAAGAGGTAGTCAAAAAGGAAATCATTAAGTTGCTAGATGCGGGAATTATCTACCCTATCTCGGGTAGTAAATGGGTTAGTCCCGTTCATGTAGTACCTAAGAAGGGTGGGATGACCGTAGTAACCAATGAGAACAATGAACTAATCCCGACTAGGACGGTTACGGGATGGAGGATGTGTATTGATTATAGAAAGCTTAACATGGCCTCTAGGAAAGATCACTTCCCTCTCCCCTTCATTGACCAAATGCTAGAGAGATTAGCTCAACACTCTCATTTTTTCTACTTAGATGGTTATAGCGGATTCTTCCAAATCCCTATCCACCCCGATGACCAAGAGAAAACAACCTTTACATGTCCATGGGGTACTTTTGCATATAGGAGAATGCCATTTGGGTTGTGTAATGCACCCGCCACTTTCCAAAGGTGTATGATGGCTATTTTTTCAGAATACATTGAAAATATCATGGAAGTGTTCATGGATGATTTCTCTGTTTATGGTTCTTCTTTCGATGATTGCTTGGCTAACTTGTCATTAGTGTTGCAAAGATGTGAGGAGACAAATCTTGTCTTAAATTGGGAAAAATGCCACTTCATGGTAAGTGAAGGTATCGTGTTAGGACACTTGGTGTCTAACCGTGGCATTGAGGTTGATAGGGCCAAGATTGAGACGATAGAGAAGTTGCCACCACCTACCTCGGTGAAGGGGGTAAGGAGATTTCTAGGGCATGCCGGTTTTTACCGGAGGTTCATTCAAGACTTCTCTAAAATTTCTAAGCCCCTTACTAACCTACTAATGAAGGATGTTGAATTTGTTTTCTCCAAAGATTGCCTTGAGGCTTTTTGTAGGTTGAAGAACGTTTTGATCTCCGCACCCATCATGCAACCTCCGGATTGGAGCCTACCGTTTGAGATCATGTGTGACGCAAGCGATGTAGCCGTTGGGGCTGTCTTGGGGCAAAGGAAAGATGGGCGAACTCATGCCATTTATTATGCTAGCAAGACGCTAGATGATGCCCAACTTAACTATGCCACAACCGAGAAGGAGTTGCTAGCGGTGGTGTATGCATTTGAGAAGTTCCGCTCATATCTTGTTGGAGTGAAGGTCATAGTCTATACGGATCATGCTGCGATCCGTTATCTACTTACCAAGAAGGATGTCAAGCCTAGATTGATTCGGTGGATCCTTCTTCTTTAAGAGTTTGACTTGGAAATCCGGGACAAGAAGGGATCCGAGAACTCCGTGGCGGATCACCTTAGTAGACTCCCACCATTGGAGCTTGAAAGAGAGGACATCCCGATTGATGACTCATTCCGGGATGAGCAATTGCGAATGGTGGAGGAATGCTTGTTCCAAGTGTCTAGAGGAAGCGAGCCATGGTTTGCCGACATTGTGAACTACCTAGTGTGTGAGGAAGTGCCTCCCGGTTTGACATATGCCCAAAGGAAGAAGTTCTTCAAAGATGTGAGGCATTACTATTGGAGCGAGCCACTTTTGTTCAAAAGAGGGCCGGATGGAATGTTTAGAAGATGCATACCGGAGGATGAGGTGGAGAGTGTGATCCGCCATTGTCATTCCTTGCCATGTGGAGGGCAGGCTAGCGCACACAAGACATGTGCGAAAGTGTTGCAATCGGGTTTCTTTTGGCCAAGTTTGTTCAAGGACGTGCAAGGCTTTGTGGTAGCTTGTGATGCTTGCCAAAGGACGGGCAACATCTCAAGGAGGAATGAGATGCCCTTGAACAACATCCAAGAGGTAGAAATATTTGATGTATGGGGTGTGGACTTCATGGGACAATTCCCTTCTTCATGTGGCAACCTCTACATCCTATTGGCGGTTGACTATGTTTCAAGATGGGTGGAGGCAATCGCCTCTCCTACAAATGACGCCAAGGTTGTTGTGCGGTTCTTCAACCGAGTGATCTTCCCTAGGTTTGGAACACCAAGGGTGATCATAAGTGATGGAGGGAAGCACTTCACCAATAGGAACTTTGGGGCACTTTTGGCTAAGTATGGGGTGACTCATAAGGTGGCAACACCTTACCATCCCCAAACTAGTGGCCAAGTGGAGATCTCCAACCGGGAGATCAAGGCCATTCTTGAGAAGACGGTATCAAGGACGAGAAAAGATTGGGCTATGAAGCTCGATGATGTCTTGTGGGCATATAGGACCGCCTTCAAAACACCAATTGGCACCACTCCTTACAAGTTGGTCTATGGAAAGTCTTGCCACCTTCCGGTAGAGATGGAGCATCGAGCATATTGGGCTATAAGGTGGCTAAATTTTGATCTCAAGGAGGCCGGAGAAAAGCGCTTGCTAGACATGAACGCCCTTGAGGAGATCCGGTTGGATGCATATGAGAATGCTCGGATCTACAAGGAGAGAACCAAGCGATGGCATGACAAGAGGATCATCCCGAAAGAGTTGAGTGAAGGCGACTTGGTGCTTCTCTTCAACTCAAGGCTGCGGCTCTTCCCCGGGAAGCTCAAATCAAGATGGACCGGGTCATATGTGGTGAAGAAAGTTTTTCCTCATGGAGCGGTAGAGATAGGAGGAGATCATTGTGGTAACTTCAAAGTGAATGGGCATAGATTGAAGAAGTACATCCCGGAAGCCCCGGTGGAAGTGATTGCCCCGCTTCACCTTGATTGAAACGCTCCTGAATTTGGTCAAGCTAATGACCTTAAAGAAGCGCTTAATGGGAGGCAACCCATTGGTACATATTTTTCCCTTTCTTTCTCTTGCTTTTGTTTAATCTCACTCTTGGTGTGCTTTGTTTTTCTTTTGTGTTTTTGGGTGCTAGATCTGGTTGATTGTCATGAGTTACGAGATGTTTGAGGTCATATGAAAGCCTCATGGACCAGTTGAAAGTACAAGATCCAAGCACATGGACGAGGAGGAAATCACCCAGAAAAATCGGCCTGTTCTTCATCTAAATCGGCCGATTTTCCTGGGTAGCTGGTCCGATTTTTCCTCTGTAAAGGAAAGTGATGATCTCCAATCAAGCATGGGTGGAGCGGACGTGGAACTTGGACGGCTTGCGGCGCCAAGCGCGGGTTCCGACATCATAATGAACATCAAGAGCTCTCTACCATCCTTGATCGATCATCCACCATCATCATTCAATGAGAACCGAAATGCCAAAGCATCACCAATTTTACATTGTGAGGACTCTCTTTCACTTCTTTATTTAGTTTCCACATTAGGGACAATGTGCTTCTAAGTATGGGTTGGGGTTTTCATGATCATTTGCATGATTAGCATCTAGGGTAGTTTAATTTTGTCACATGTTTCATTATGTCTTGCATTGTACATACATATTTCGAAAATTCCAAAAAAATCAGAAAATTTTAAAAAATTTTAGTGCTTCTAAAGCATGGATATGACCCTAATGATGAACCTTGTCTTGTGGATTGGCTATGGATGACCTTATGTGTTAAATTGATGATAGCATATGTGGACTTGAAGTACTTCTCTTGAAACCATGAATGATTTGTGATCATGAATGTTTGCCTTGATTGAATTGAGCATTGAAAGTCGAAATTATATGCTAGTTCTTGCACATCATTTAGGAATGAATAAGGCAATTCATCTTTCTCTACTTCTCATCTTGATCATGTTGCTTGAGCACCTCAATTGATATAAATTGACCTCTTTTGACCCATCCGGGAATAGGAGCATACTAGTGTGTTGATGTGTGTGAAAAGCAAGTGTGGGGTGAAGTTGTTGATGAAAGAGTAATGTGAATGAAATGCTGAAATTGTTGTGAAAGTGTAGACAAAAATATAGGTTTGGGGACGTTGGTTTAAATGACAAGTAACTCGGTACACTTCACATAATCGGGTGTTGGTGCCTTGTCAAAGTCAAATAAACCGATAGTCCTAACGAGCTTTGGTATGTGTGCCCGGTGTGGATGCACCTCGAAAAATTAGAAAAAGCACGAGGATGGCTAATCACCAAGGTTTCGGCTTTTGTACACCAATGTCATCGTCTCAAAAATAAAAGAAAAGAAAGTGAAAAATATACACTTGAGGGAAGTTGATAAGAAATGTGAAGTTGTGGTTGGTTAGTTCCTTTCCCGGATTAGCATCACATAGCCTAGAAAATTCCCGCCTGATCACAATGTTTCTTGGCCTTCTATTTCACAAGTCCTTTTGACCTACTTGCATGTGTGTAAGACTAAGTGATTTAGATTGGATATACTCATGATCATCTTGACTTTTTCATCTTTACATTTTATTGCATGCTATCAAGTTAAGTGTAATTGTCTTTCCATGCTTTCATTTATTTGATACATAATTGCTTGTCCATTGCCATAAAACATGACTATGAAGGTGATCCAATATTAGAAGCACAACTCCAAAAGATTTTGCCATTTTTCTACATGCATAAATCATGTCATCTCTTAGTCTATAGTTGGGAATTTGCTCGAGGACGAGCAAACCTTAAGTATGGGGTATTTTTGATAACACGATTTATGACTTAGGTTTAGGTAATCATTTAGATAGATTCATCACTCATTCATGCATGATTTAGCACAAATTCGCAACGTTTGCACTCAATTCGCATATTTTGTCGAGATAGACGTCTACACGGACTTGTGCGTTGCTTTGTAGGTATTTCGGGGGTCTTTTGGACATTAACCGATACATTAGAGGGTCAAGCCTCATGATGGTACACATCCAAGGCTAAGGAGGAGCATAATTGGAGCAACAAAGGACACAAAGACCACTATTGGTGCAAGCAATGGATCAACTCATGGCTAAACGAGCATAACAAGTTTCTGCTGAAGAAAATCGGACCAGCTAGCAGTTAAATCGGCCGATTTTCTCCTGCTGGGTCGATTTTTGAGGCTTTGACAGCTTAAGCCACGTGTCCCACGATCTCTTGTCCGTCCTTGCTCTTAGTGGAGAATATAAGTGGTCCTTCAGGTGGTTGCTGGGCATCTCTCCTCTCCCACACTCTCATTGACAGCTCATTTTATTTTGGAGGAAGATTGGAGGGGAAGAAAAGCTCTCAAGGATTGAAGGAAGAGGAAGAACACCATTCTAAGAGTTTAGAGTGATTTTGAGTGATTTTGTAGTCTTGGATTGAAGAACTAATTACAAGGATTGTTAAGAACGTTTGAATCTTCATTTTAGAGTTTGTAAGTCTTGCTACAACTTGGATTTGGCTGAGATTTATTGATTTTGCTTACTCATCTTTCATTACTCATCTATGAACACCATGTATGCTTGTTTGATGATTTTGGATCTTGATATGCATATTATTGGCTAGTTTATTGTGATTTTGGAGTGATGGATTGATGGTTATAGCTAGGATGATGATAGGATGGACTTATATGTTAGTTTAGGATGATTTGTATGCACGAAACCCATTCCAGGAAGAAAAATCGGGCTGTTCATCGTGTAGATCGGCCGATTTTTATCAAGATCCACCCGATTTATTCTCCTGTTGCTCTTTAAATGATAAATCTGAATGCTAGGGTCCTTGGATGTTTAAATCCTAGGGTTTATTAAGCCTAATTTAGCTTAGGATCACCTAATGCTATCAACCTAAGTGAGGGAAGAGATCTACCCGATGATTCCCGACCTTAGATACCTAAGATGATGAATGCTAGGTAGTAGTGAGCCTCATAAGCCGCTATTGGATCGAGTGTGCAAGGATTATTGCTTGAGATTTCCCTATTCCGAGACTTACCCGGTAAGGAGCGGGTTACCCTTAAGTAGTATCTAGTTTGTGCGGAATTCCTTACTTTAACCACCTTGAGACCTACCCGGTAATAGGAGTTAGATGCGGGACTAGTGAAGTGAGAGACTTACCCGGTAATCGCTTCCATTAGTGAAACACTCTTCCCCAACACCACAACTTGTCATTAGAATCCTTAGAACCTTGAGTCCGATGCCATAACCGGAAATCTTGACCTCTAGAATCTACTTTTCTCTCTTGATCATATACTTGTGTTTTGTGTTACTTACTCGTTTGCTAGCTTAATTTGTTAGTTGTTTTATTACTTTGTTTGACTTGTGATCTTTGTTTGATCACCATAAAAACCAACAAAAACATTGTGTTTTCCATTTTCCTTGTTCCTCATCTTATCTTAGTCTAGATTCACACTATCTTTGATCATTGCTTGACTCGATTTCACCTTAGTCTTTGTGTTCGACCTCGGAATACTTACCTTTCTACAAACGTCCCGTACACTGCGGGTTCGCTAGGAGTTAGGATAATTATAACGAGTATAAATTTAAGGCTTTTTTGTGCTATACAATCTTAGCGTGACAGGTATTTGGAATTGAGATTAACTTTGAGTTATATTTGAGTTTTCGAAGGTTTTCATCTTTCATTCTTCTTAAATTAAATTTTGATATCATGACAACAGTTATTGGCTAAAACCCTTTAGCAATTCTAAGGTGAAGGGTTGATAGTTGTGGCTTAGATGATGATAGATCGATCGTAAATTGACTAGACCTTGAGAGTTAGAGAGATCTTGTCGACGAACCAAGATCACGGTCTGTTCTTGAGCTTCCACGGCCGTGGAATTCAAGATCTGCCTGTGATTTATCCTAGTTTACGAACTTTGCTTTTACTTTGATCCAAGGTTAAAGGTTAGCTTTAATCTAATCTAGGTTTGCCCTTTTCGAGGTAGTAGTGAGACTCATCACCCTCTACTTCGATTTCGAGTGTCACAACCTTAATCGTTTTAGTTAGTTTTGATCCTTGGGTTACAAGTTTGGGTATTTGAGATTAATTCTTGTCTATAGATCTTTTTTATACTGAAGCCTCAACAACCTTTATAGAGAGTGTCTTTAGATAAGTCATATAAAGTCTTGGAACTTCACCGTACATTGCTTTACTTTATCATACCTTTGCAACTCTTAACTCTGTCCTTAGTTTTTTAGTATATCCTGAATCGATTGCCACAATTAGATACCTGGATCTTCAGGGTTGTTGTTTTCCCAATATCTGCAAAGCTTACTATATTACTTGCTTGACGATTGGCAAACTGAATTTGTTCCCCCCAAATCCCTGAGTTCGACAATCTGGATTTCTTGCTTTACTACGCCGATCCGTACACTGCGGGTTCGCTTGCTTGATTCTAGTTTTATAAATTTAAAGCTTTTCTGCACGCATAGTTCGAGGCGAACAAGTTTTTGGCGCCGTTGCCGGGGATTTGGTTTAGGCCGAATTCGGTTATCGGTTGTCAAGCTTGGGAGCTTTGCTCTTGTTATTTGATATCTCCTTTGAGTGATATTTGCAGGTTACCTTAGGTGTATGCGCAGGTCTAGAAACGACAAAGACCTCTTACCTCTTGATCAAGAACTTGAGAAGACTTTGAGGAAGAAGCTCAAAGAAAGAAAGATGGCTGAAAATAAGGAGCGGGATATCCAAGCAGAGTTGGAGGATTCCAAAGATCGACTTAGATGGAGCGAGAAGACTCGCAAGGAAGAATTGGACCGTCATCAATTGCAAATTGATGAGCTCAAGGACATGATACTTCAAATGAGGCTGGAGATGAGCGATTCCAAGAAGAAGAAGAGGAGGAAACCGGCAAGATCGGTTAGAACCGACTCATCCGATGAGGATAGCGACTCTTCCATGCCACCGCTAGAGGACATTGATCCGACGATCAATGCGAATCAGAATAATCCAAGATCGGCCGCCAATTATCGTGTCCCGACTGGGGGTGCAAGAGCCGCCCGTATAGATGAAGAGCCAAGAACTCTTGGCCAAAGAATGGATCCAATTCAGCAACCACGCCGTCTAGGTGTGAACTTTGATGCTGACGATATTCAGGGATTTAGCTTCAACCCACAAGTTATTACCATCGTTCGCCAAAATCAGTTTGGAGGAACGAGTATTGAATCTCCACATCAACATTTACAGAATTTTGAGATCTTGATGGAGACAATGAAGCCAAAGAATGCAACCACCAACAATTACAAGATCAAGCCATTCTTTTTCTCTTTGAAAGGAAAAGCTTTATCTTGGTATCAAGCTCTTCCAAATGGAAGACTCAACACATGGGAGGATCTTTCTTCGGAGTTCCTCACCAAATTCTTTCCGCCATCCAAGACGGCGGAGTTGAGAGGTAAGATTAATACATTTTCTATGAGATCTAATGAAAGTTTGTTTCAGTCTTGGGAAAGATTTCAGGATTTACTATTGGATTGCCTACACCATGGCATTTCCAAATTGGAGCTATTGGAGATATATTATAAGGGGTTGGATGTGAAAACACAATTCAAGCTCCAATCCCTTTCATGTGGCACATTCATAGACATGAGGGAAGATGACGCTTGGGACTTCATTGAGAAGCAAGCCCAAGTCATTGAGAAGTATTCTCACCGGAAGGTAGAAGCAAATCGAGTGGAGCAAGGAGCAAAGCTAACACAAGCTACTCAAACTCAAATCTTTTCTCTCAACACCGAGATTAAAGAATTGAAGGAAATCATCAAGGCTAGCTTTCCAAAGCCTAAGGAGCAAGATGTTGGTTATTTAGGAAACAACAATAACCACAATGGGAATGAGAACACAAATCACAACAACAACAACAACAACAACCGGAATAACAATTGGAACAACAATAGGGGTTCAAACAACAACAATTGGCGTTTCAACCAACAACAAAACTCCGGTAATTCTTATCCCAATTCAGGAAATTCACTAACTCCACCATCTTCTTCTTCCATTCCTTTGAAAAGTCAGGGGCAAACATCTAATAGTGGAAGCACTTCGGGGAAAGACAAGTCCGATCCCATGTTAGAAATAATTTTAGGAAAGCTTCAAGGATTGGAGAGTCACATTACTAAGGTTGATAAAGCCCAAAAGGTTTTAGAAAACCAAATGTTTAGCAATGTTGAGGAAGTTCCAAGAAATCAAGGAAAACTTCCAAGAAAGACGGAGGATAACCCGAAAGGAAGGGTGATGGCTATCACAACTAGGAGCGGAGCAACAACCACCGACCCACAGCCTAAGTTTGTGGAAGTTCCTGTCAAAAAGAGAAGGAAAAGGGGAAGGAGAAGGAAGACATCTACATTCCTCCTACAGCTTACAAACCTCCCCTACCATTCCCACAATCTAGAGCAAGAGCGCGTCTAGACAAACAATTCGGTAAGTTCATTGAACTCATGAGCAAACTGCATATTAATATACCTTTCATTGATGCAATTGTAGGTATGCCAGCTTATGGAAAGTTCTTAAAGGAGATCATCTCTAACAAGAGGAAACTAGAAGACTTTGGAGAAGTCAAGATGAGTTCGTATTCGTCAGATCTCATTAAGACGATGAAGGAAAAGATGTCCCCAAAGCTGAAGGATCCGGGGTCATTTTGTGTTCCCATAGGAGTGGGAGATGTCACATATGATGCATTATGTGATTTAGGAGCAAGCGTTAGCATCATTCCGCTTGCCTTACGCAGGAAGATCGGTTTAGGCGAACCTCAACCGGTGAAGATGACATTATATATGGCGGATCGATCCATAACTCGACCCGTCGGTATAGTTGAAGATGTCCCGGTCAAGCTTGGTAAGTTCTATGTTCCCATAAATTTTGTTGTGCTTGATATTCCTACAGATAGTCCGGTCCCGATCATACTCGGAAGACCGTTTCTTGCAACATCCGGTTGTATGGTTGATTGCAAGAATGCTAGACTCGCCTTCGACATAGGAGAGGAAAAGGTAGAGTTCGTTCTTTCCACATTGATTAAAGAACCAGCTCTTGAAAAGGACATATTCAACATCCATGACGAAGAGCTATCTAGAGAGGAAGTTCAATTCTCTTCAAAGATCCCTTGCAAAAGGTGATCACTATGAGCATTATGGACATAGGAGAAGAAGAGGAATGCAATGAGGAAATTGAAGCTTTAGAGAAGCAAAAGGAAGTGTATGAAGAAGAGTTTGAAAAACTCTACGATGGGTCAGAAAACGTGAGGAATCACGGCCAGTCGTGCTATTCCACGGCCGTAGTTTCCACCAACATGACCGTAATTAGCTATTCAGAGGAGTCCAGTAAGTTACACGGCCAAAACCATGGCCGTGGAACAAACAGAGGTGCCGTAATTGACTTACATGCCCTAAACCACGGCCGTGGAGGAAACAGAGGTGCCGTAATTTTGGGAAAATCTTAGGACAATTACGTTCTTTCTACCACTTCTCTTGATTCTTCCCCAACAACTTCTATACCCTTAGACACTTCTAAGGAAGCGTTGGACACTCTTCAAGAGCCATTAGAGAGTCCAATAGTGATGGAATTGAAGCCACTTCCCGCACATCTAAGGTACGCATTTCTAGGACCTAATTCTACCTTTCCGGTAATTGTTAGTTCCGATCTAAGTATAGATGAATATAGTAAGCTTATGGTTGTTCTTAAGAAATATAGAAAAGCCTTAGGTTACACTATAGAGGATCTAGTAGGAATTAAACCTTCACTATGCATGCATAAGATCCTAATGGAAGAAGATTTTAGAACTTCGCGACAACCTCAAAGGCGGTTAAATCCGACCATGAAGGAGGTTGTCAAGAAGGAAATTCTTAAACTACTTGATGCAGGTATCATCTACCCTATCTCCGATAGCAAGTGGGTGAGTCCCGTACAGGTTGTTCCAAAGAAGGGAGGAATGACGGTCATCACCAACAAGAACAATGAGCTCATTCCTACACGAACCGTGACGGGATGGAGGATGTGCATAGACTACCGCAAGCTAAACAACGCAACAAGGAAGGATCACTTCCCATTCCCGTTCATCGATCAAATGCTTGAGAGGTTAGCACAACACTCACATTTCTGTTATCTTGATGGTTATAGTGGTTTCTTTCAGATCCCGATACATCCGGATGATCAAGAGAAGACCACATTCACGTGCCCGTGGGGTACGTTTGCTTATAGGAGAATGCCGTTTGGGCTTTGCAACGCCCCAGCCACCTTTCAAAGGTGCATGATGGCTATCTTCTTGGAGTATATAGAGGAAATCATGGAGGTTTTCATGGATGACTTTTCTGTTTATGGTTCCTCTTTCGATAATTGTCTTTCTAACCTTTCTCTTGTGCTACAAAGGTGTGAAGATACTAACCTAGTTCTTAATTAGGAGAAGTGTCAATTTATGGTGAAAGAATGCATTGTATTAGGACACTTGATCTCTAGTAGAGGGATTGAAGTAGATAAGGCTAAGATAGAGACTGTAGAAAAGCTCCCTCCCCCATCTTCGGTGAAAGGGATAAGATGCTTTTTAGGACATGCTGGATTTTATAGACGCTTTATAAAGGATTTCTCTAAGATATCAAAACCGCTTACTAATCTATTGATGAAGGATGCAGTTTTTGATTTCTTGCAAGAGTGTTTAGATGCGTTTCATAAGATTCGGGAAGCTCAAATCTCAGCCCCGATCATTCAACCTCCGGATTGGAATCTTCCATTCGAGGTTATGTGTGATGCAAGTGACGTAGCTATAGGAGTTGTGCTTGGGCAAAAGAAGGAAGGACGAACCCAAGCTATCTACTATGCTAGCAAGACGCTAGATGAAGCGTAGCTTAACTACGCCACTACCGAAAAAGAATTTCTAGCAATTGTATATGCATTTGAAAAGTTTCGTTCTTATCTTGTAGGTGCAAAGGTGATTGTATACACGGATCATGCTGCGATCTGGTATCTACTTGCAAAGAAGGATGCGAAACCAAGGCTGATTAGATGGATTCTTCTCCTACAAGAATTCGATCTAGAGATCCGTGACAAGAAGGGTTCAGAAAATTTTGTTGCGGATCATTTGAGTCGTCTACCACATCTAGAGGACGACCATCTACCCATAGATGACTCCTTTCCGGACGAGCATTTACACATCATAGAGGAGTGCATCGACAAGATTAGTAAAGATAACGAACCATGGTTTGCTGATTTTGTTAACTATTTGGTTTGCCAAGAATTACCACCCGGATTATCCTAAGCACAAAGGAAGAAGTTCTTTAAGGATGTCCGGGAATACTTTTGGAATGAACCTCTCCTCTTTAAGAGAGGTCTTGACGGCATCATTCGACGATGTGTGCCGAAAGACGAGATGCAAAGCGTCATCCGTCATTGTCATTCACTACCTTGTGGAGGACACGCTAGCTCGAACAAGACTAGCACTAAGGTATTGCAATCTGGATTCTTTTGGCCTACTTTATTTAAAGATGTGCAAACCTTTGTTTCCTGCTGCGATGCTTGTCAAAGAACAGGGAACATATCTAGGAGAAACGAAATGCCTCTTAACAACATTCAGGAGGTAGAGATCTTTGACGTTTGGGGAGTAGACTTCATGGGACCTTTCCCATCATCTTGTGGAAACCAATACATACTTTTAACTGTAGATTATGTTTCGAGATGGGTTGAAGCAATTGCCTCTCCTACCAATGATGCCATGGTTGTGGTTAAGTTCTTTAACAAGACCATTTTCCTGCGATTTGGGACACCACGGACTATCATTAGTGATGGGGGCTCTCACTTCATTGCCCGACGATTCGAAGCTCTACTAGCTAAGTATGGGGTGACTCACAAGATCGTCACCCCTTACCATCCACAAACGAGTGGACAAGTGGAGATTTCAAACCGGGAGATTAAAGGAATCCTAGAGAAGACAGTTTCAAGGACAAGGAAAGATTGGTCTTCGAAGCTAGATGATGCATTGTGGGCATACCGGACTGCATATAAGACTCCCATAGGAACGACACCATACAACCTTGTGTATGGGAAGTCTTGTCACTTACCGATAGAGCTGGAACATAAGGCGTATTGGGCAATAAAGTGGTTGAACTTCAGCATAAAGGAAGAGGGCGAGAAGCGCCTCTTGGACCTTAACGAGCTTGAAGAACTTCGCTTAAACGCCTATGAAAACGCCAAGATCTATAAAGAAAGAGCGAAGCATTGGCATGATAAGCATATCATTCCAAAAGACCTCAAAGAAGGATATCAAGTTCTCCTCTTCAATTCAAGACTTCGTCTCTTTCCAGATAAGCTTAAATCTCGTTGGACCGGACCTTATCTAATCAAACGTGTTTTCCCCATGGTGCAGTTGAAGTATGGGGTGAAAAGGGCGGAAGCTTCAAGGTGAACGGTCAACGACTCAAGAAGTACTCACCGGAACTCCAAGCTGAGGAGTTCGCGCCTACCGCACTCGAATAAGTGCAAGTACGATCTAGCTACGGACCTTAAACAAGCGCTTCTTGGGAGGCAACCCAAGGTATTGCACTTATGTTTTTGTTTGTCATTCGTAGATTAGATTAGTTTAGACGTTTTTGTTTTGTTTTGCCTTTGATACCTCCCGGTAAGTTGTGTTTTTGGATGTAGAAGCAATGGAATAGGCAAGGGAGAGGAAAAAGTTGAAGGAAATTGACGAAACTTAGATTTTGGCACATTAGAGAGAGTTCCACGCCCTAAACCACGGTCGTGGAGGCTATAGTGACCGTAATTCTTCAAAATCTGAGAAAAAACACCAAAAACCACGGTTCCGTACATTTCCACGGCCGTGGAAACCCCCGAGTGACCGTGATTTTCAAAAAATTTTACGGCCACTATATAAACCACCCTCCTTCACAAAAACACCACAAAAACTCCTCTTTCCACGCCCTAAACGCCGAAACCCTTCCCCAACTCGCAAATCTTCGTTCGGTAATCGTTTTGAACGATTCTTGGTGCAAAAGTGTAGCAAATTCATTCATCTACAAGATCCAATCAACAAAACAAGTGAACAATCCATCAAGAAAGCGGAATTTGGATTCAAAGATCCAAAAACCTAGGTTTTTACTATTCTTCTCTCCTTTGTCAATTTGGGTTAAATTTTCGCAAGAACTTAGAACATTTGCATAGGATTGAGATTGGAATTAGTTTAGGACAGGTTCTGTTGAGATTGTTGTTGAATTGATTGAGATTTAAGAATTTTTGAGCCGAATCACGGTCTCTAGGACTTCCACGTCCGTGGAATAGGAAGAACAGACCGTGATTTTTTCTGTTTTTGGGGAAAATGTTTACACGAAGTGCAGGAAAGAAAAAGAAGAGAAAGGGTGATAGTTCCTCCTCTTCTCATAACCCTCCTAGTGAACCATCACCCCCACACCCTAGGATCCCCACCATTCATCCCAATTACCTCGATGCCTTAGACAAGATCAAGGAAAGACCGGTCATTGGACCAAGATACCTCTTGCTAGAGGAGTTAGAGCCACTCAATGTGGTTAATGATTTGACTTGGCTCTTAGATAGAGCCGGATTGATTATCTTCTCCGCTATTAGAGCGGATGCTTATGAGGAGATCACGAGGGAGTTTGTTATATCCTTCGAGCATAGCCATATGGACAGGACGGTGTCCTTTAGATTGATGGAGACGGACTATGAGTTCTCCATCCAGCAGTTCGGAGCCTTCTTTGGGTTCCATGAGACCTTCAATGGTTGTTTCCCTAGCGGCGTGTATGCTAAGGATTTTTGGGAGGAGATTTCCATGATATACGCTAGCGAGGACCGCTGGCAACCGGCTGATACCAAGGCTAAGCTCATCTACCACTTAGCCTTGAAGATAGCTCATAGGGTCCTTTCCGAGTGCCTATTTCCTAGGACCGAGACCCCGCAGAAAATTAAGACCAATGAGTTGTTTCTCCTCTACGCCATGCTACATGGTAGACCCGCCGACTGCGCCACCCTCTTAGCCTCCACCATTAGCAAGCTTAAGAACAAGAGGGCCGAGAACATTGGGTATGGTGGGATAGTGACCCACATTGCTACACAGCTCGGGATTGACTGCTCCGCTTGTACTAGGATAGCGGCGAGACCGTTGGGTCTCAAGAGCCTTATGACTAGAGGTTTGATCATTCCTAGGCATAGAGGTCCACCTACCGCTTCCATGCCATGGGAGGATAGAGGAGGTAGAGGCATTCCATGGTTGTCCGAGTATTCCATTATGGTTAGACGCCATAATTGGAAGGAGACATTCGTTGCTATGCATGCGAATAGGCTGGTAACACCTCCTTACATTCCCGACGAGATTCCAGCTATTGATGATGATGATGTAGGAGGGGGCGATGAGCAGGATTTTGGTACCTTTCCGGATCATCCGGACACCTTCCCAGACCTCCCTAGACAGTCTCCCCGTCCTTCTAAACCGTCCGGTTCTTCCTCTCGCCGCGCTAGTGTGAGCGAGAGACCTACATGGATGGAGACTCCTCCTACTTGGTATGCATCACATCCGGAGTGGATGGGAGCTCCACCGTCATGGTATGCACAGCCGCCATCAGCACCGGCCCCACAGGATGCACCAGCTTGGTACAGCCAGGCACCGGAGTGGTATGAGCAGCTGCCGGATTGGGCTACCGACCTCTCCAGGAGAGTAGGAGATTTGGAGATCCGGCAGGACGCTAGGGACGTACGAGCCGATGAGCACGATATGATGATGAGGGACATCTACCGCCAGCAGTTTGGGCGGAACTTCGACTCCAGCTTCTTCCCGTTTCAACCACCGCCTCCACCGCAGTGATGACTATGCATGATTGACAGTATTAGCCGCTCCACCGCCGTCTTGTGAGTTTATTTTTCTTTTCTTTCTTTTCTTTATTTCTTTTTGAACATTAGGGACAATGTTTGTCTGAAGTATGGGGTGGGGTGTGACTATCGTTTGTAATAACTCTACTCACTTTGCTTGCCTTGATTCGAGAACACTTTGCATGTTTTATTTCATTGTCACACGTTTTATTATTGCATTGCATGAAAAAGCTTTTGAAAAACCCATAAAAATTGAAAAATTTTGAAAATTCTAAAAGGTTTTGTGCTTCTAAGAGTTGAGATGATTTCTATGATAATTAATACTTGCGAATTGAGTTTTTGATGACAATTGTATGCCTAAACGAATAATGAATTGAAAAGGAATTGAATGTGTTGATTATACTTTCTTGCAAGTTTCATAATGTGAAGAGTTTTATCTAAATCATATTGAGAAATCAAGGTTGAAATCACATGATAAGTTCTTATACTTCTTTATGAAATGATTAAGGCAATTCGACCTTTCTTTCTCCTTTCTTTGTTCATTCAGCCCCTAAATGAAATAATTACCTCCCTTACCTATCCGGGAATTTGGAGGAGTTATGTTTTGGCATGTTTGATGTGGGAGGGCCACGAAAGCAATTGTTTGCATTCAAAGAATAGAAATAATAGGTTTGGGGAAGTCAATCATGACGATGAGTAACTCGGCACCATTCACATAGTTGGGTGTTTGTGTCTTGCCAAAGTCGGATTGAGCGATATTCCTAACGGATTATGTTATGTGCATCAAAGGTTTGAGGCATCTCGAAATTGAGAAACGCCAATCTCCTAGGCTTTCGGTTTTTGTACACCGTTGTCCATAACTCCAAAAGTAAAGTCGAAAAATGATGTGAAAAGAAGATAGCAAAGCTCAAAGTTGATGGTGTTGCAAATCAAAAAAAAAAAAAAAAAGAGTTAGTTGTCCACTTTCCCGGATTCATGCACCACATTCCTTATAAGTTTTCCCTCCCTTCCGCGTTCTAGACCTTACTTGGAAGTCCTTAAGATCAAAAGAATGTTATTTGATTTGGTGATCTAAATTGAAGTTTCTTATGCTCGATTTTGATAATGCTTGAAGGTTATAATGTTTACATTGAAGTTTAACCAATTCATGATGTTTCTTTCCTTTACATTCTTTGGTTATGTATATAAGCATTTCAAGAGTGAATGAAGCAAGGTTTGAGAATGATCTATTGACTAGAAGCACATTTACCTAAAATATGTTTTGTTTTTGAGTTTGCATGCGTATTTCATCCTAACTTATGTTCTAAGCTTTCAAAAGACCTTGCTTGGGGACAAGCAAGTGGCAAGTATGGGGTATTTTGTTAGCATGAAATATTGTGATATTCTAGGCACTTATTCTAGTCATTTTTCATTCATTATAGTGTTCATTGATAAGGCATTGAAGCATTTGTTAGCTAGTTTATCTATATTTTCGATATAGAGGTCTACATTAGCTTTGTGTCGATTATAGGTAAATAAGATCTGAAATCGGACCATTTGAGAGAGATAGAAGAGGATTTGAGCACATCCAAGGATTAGGAACACATCAAAGAAGCCAAAGGAGATGCTAGGATGAGGAATGGCACGATACAAAGGAAACCACAAGCAATTTCCACTTCCACGCCCTAAAATACGGCCGTAGAAGAGTCCACGCCCTAAACCACGGCCGTGGATCTTGGCATCATGAGCGTGGAGCATTCCAGAGAGTTACACGGCCTAAAGTACGGTCGTGGAAGTCATATGAGACCGTAACCCAATTCCACGCCCTAAACCACGGTCGTGGAATCCCTTGAGACCGTGATTTAAGCGATCTTTTGACGAACCAATTATTGCCACGTCATTTACGCAGTGGGCCGGTACGGTTATTTTGCCCCGTCTTATAAAAAGGCGGGAGGAGAGAGTTTTTGGTATCATTGCTTTAGGGGAGAGCTCGCTTTAGGCTTGGACAACCTCAATTGGAGAAAGACAGCCTTTAGGTTTTGTGAGAAACGCTGCGGAAGCGCCGGCAATTTGGATTTCCGAAGATCGTGTGTGGCGGAAGTTGCGCCCTTTTCTAGGTTTTATTACTAAAGACGGATTGACATCCCGTTCTTCTGGCTTACCTAAGATCTTTGTGAGGTTTTGTGTTATATTCTGAATCCATTAGATATTCATATTTGGTATTTGGAATTGAGATTAACTTTGAGTTATATTTGAGTTTTCGAAGGTTTTCATCTTTCATTCTTCTTAAATTAAATTTTGATATCATGACAATGGTTATTGGCTAAAACCCTTTAGCAATTCTAAGGTGAAGGGTTGATAGTTGTGGCTTAGATGATGATAGATCGATCGTAAATTGACTGGACCCTGAGAGTTAGAGAGATCTCGTCGACGAACCAAGATCACGGTCTGTTCTTGAGCTTCCATGGCCGTGGAATTCAAGATCTGCCCGTGATTTACCCTAGTTTACGAACTTTGCTTTTACTTTGATCCAAGGTTAAAGATTAGCTTTAATCTAGTCTAGGTTTGCCCTTTTCTAGGTAGTAGTGAGACTCATCACCCTCTACTTCGATTTTGAGTGTCACAACCTTAATCGTTTTAGTTAGTTTTGATCCTTGGGTTACAAGTTTGGGTATTTGAGATTAATTCTTGTTTATAGATCCTTTTTATACTGAAGCCTCAACAACCTTTGTGGAGAGTGTCTTTAGATAAGTCATATAAAGTCTTGGAACTTGACCGTACATTGCTTTACTTTAGCATACCTTTGCAACTCTTAACTCTGTCCTTAGTTTTTTAGTATATCTTGAATCGATTGCCACAATTAGATACCTGGATCTTCAGGGTTGCTGTTTTCCCAATATCTGCAAAGCTTACTATATTACTTGCTTGACAATTTGCGAACTGAATTTGTTCCACCCAAATCCCTGAGTTCGACACTCAAGGATTTGGTTATTATTATGATTTACAGACGAGGGAAAGAAAAAACAATCGGCGGGTAGTTAGGTTATTATTATCTCTAACCTTACGCGTTTGTAAATCATAATCTGTTGTTTTGCAGGAACAACTAATAGCAATGCAGGATCCTACACAGCATGTCATGATAAAACGGAGAAAGGTAGTTGAAGAGCCTCCTGGAATAGAGCAACGAGATAACATTTTCCCGCACCTGATTTCTTGTGTTGGGCAAGTGTTGCAATATTATCATCGACAGTGAGAGTTGTTGCAATATTGCTACTGTTGAAATGGTGGAGAAATTACAGCTAGATCAAGTAGACCACCCGGCGCCATATAAGTTGTCTTGGATGCATGAGAGTGGAGAAGTGTATATGAACAAACAATTTGAGGTATCCTTCAAAATAGGAACACGCATTGACACCATCCTATGCAATGTCGACTCGATGTAAATATGCCACATTGTACTTGGAAGACCATGGCAACATGACCGAGATGTCACCCATAAGGGAAAGACCAACATGTACGAGTTTAAATCTCAAGGAAAGATGCTAATCTTTCGGCTCATGAGCCCTGAACATATTGTGGTTGTCCAAAAAGAAGAACAAGATGAACGGCAAGCCCGGATTGACAAACAAAAAGAGGAAACAAAGGAAAGGGATGGGGTACATCGAAATCTAGAATCGCGGCCTCTTATGTTATCTCCTACAACTTCTACCTATTGTTCATCTTCGTCACCCGTAAACACGGTAGTTGATAGCATGAAATATGAAATTAGTTTAGGCACATATTTAGGTAGTTTTCCCCCTTCTTTTGTGTACATGGATATGAGTTTGCACCATATATGAGCACATACACCTATTATGTTGGTATAGAGATCTACACAAGCGTTGTTGTGATTATAGGTGAATAAAGGCTTGGATTGGAGCATAAATGGAGCATGTGGGCGTGATTGATCATGCTAGACATCAAGGGGATGCATTGGAGTAGCTGAGGAAGGAGAATAATTGGAAAGCTTTAGAGAACAAAGGATTGTACGCCAATTTTAGGATTTCCACAGTCAAGTACACAATTCCACGGCTGTGGTTTTGGTAATTAATTTAATTAAGGGCGTGGAGACCCATGTCGTAAGCACCCACGGTCAATTCCACAGCCGTGGAAATCAGAGAGACCGTGGTTTTCTAAAGACTGCCACGTGTCATTTTTGCCACGTCAGTATCCGTTACGGGTCTTTCGTAACCCTAGTTTTTCCTATAAGAAGGCGGAAGAAAGAGAGAAGAAGGACATTCGCTATACGTTGGACCATTCGCAAGATTTCGCATTTGGATCTTCACTTACACATCGTAAGAGGAGATTTTGTTGGAGGGAGATTTGAAGAAAGATGCACTTTCTTGTTTCGGAGTTGGAAGATCTTAGGGTTGCACTTTGAAGGCGGATTGAAATCCCGTTCTTCTTGTTCTTTAAGATTTATGAGAGATTTCTGACTCTATTCTGTATTCATTGAACACAAGCACAGTTTTTTAATGATTTGATATTGGTTTTGCATTCATTATTGAGTTTTCAAGGTTCTATCTTTTCTTTCTTCTAAACTTGATTATTGATTCAATGACAATGATTGTTGGCTAAAACCCTTAAGCGATTCTAAGATGAAGGGTTGATAGTTGTGGCATAGATGATGATAGATTGAACCAAAACAGATTGGACCCTGAGAGTTGCGAGAAACCTCACCGTCACACCTTTCCACGTTCTGTTCTTGAGTACCACGGTTGTGGTTCCTCAAGAACAGACCGTGGTTTCTCCTGTTTGACGTGCTTTGCTTTTGCTTTGATCCAAAGTTAAAGATTGGCCCTAACCTAGCCTTGGCTTACCTTTTCTAGGTAGTAGTGAGACTCAACACCCTCTACTTAGGTTACGAGTGTCACAACCTTAACCTGTTTGGCTTATCTTTGATTCCCTTGAGTTTGGGCATGGATATTTGAGAGTTTAATCTTGTCTTTAGACCCTCTTTATAACAAGACTCGACATCCTTATTGAGAGAACCTTTGGGTAAGATATATGGGTTTGGAACTTCACCGTGCAACGCCCTACCTTAGATCTATACCTTTGCAATCCTAACTTTGTCCTTATACCTTTAGAACATCTTGAATCGATTGCCAAATTTGGATACCCGAATCTTTAGAATCGTTGTTTTCTCATTAATCTTTACAAAAGCTTATTTACTTGCCAAACGATTTTACGAACTGAATTTGATCCCCCAAATCCCTGAGTTCGACTCTAGAATTCGTGCTTTACTGTACCGATCCGTACACTGCGGGTTCGCTTCTTTGCTTGATTCTGGCTATAAATTTAAGACTTTACACGCACACTTTTGAGCGAACAGTAGTAATTAGGGTTACCGCAACCCCAACATGGAGAGATTATACACCTTCAATCTCTAAACTAGATGAACCTGTTTATGATGATAAAGAGTTATTTGGAAAGTAATCGTATGAATTAGAGGCTAAAGTTAATGATTAACATATGATGCATGATGATTTTATTGCTAAAAAGATCATTAAAACATCTTGTGATCATATAGTGTCTTTTGTGGACTTTAGAGAGTCTTTTAGTGAGCATACTAATCTTATTGCCTATGATGATGTAAATACCTCTTTTGATGAGCACATTGGTGCTGCTAAACTTCTTATTGTACATACTAATTTTTTGAAGTTTAATATTATGAATGTTTTTTCTTCTGAGCATACCATTCTCATGACATATGATTATAAGTATTTTGATTGTATCATCCCTATCATTATGAATGTCAATCCTATAATTCATGTTCATAAACTTACTGAATTAATGAGATATTCTATTAATAGTTTTGATAAAATTACTAATAATACATCTCTTGTTATGCATGTTGAATATGTTGGATATATTTTTTAATTTTGGGATCCTATTGATCACATCAATAGAGACACCAATTTTAGGACGCTAGATGATAATCTTGATCCTACTGGTGTTAAATCGATTTCATCTCTTGATAACCATGTTGATCATTTACCTCTTGTGTTACATGCTGATTTTATTGAGGGTAATGTTGCAAGTAATGATTTGATTGAGCATGATAATTTGCTTAGGTATGAAAAAGAACGTGTTGAATTGTATAGACCATCGCATGTAAATTCCGACTTAATCATGGTACCTAGATTCATCATTGAATTTGATTGTTCCATGATTAAAAGATTTGTTTATCTTGTGATTGAAAGAACCTTGCTTCATACGAGAAGTTTGGTTAAAGAGAAAGTTGAGAATGTTAATAACCACGGTCCTGTAAGTTATTTTTCTATATTTCTTAACATGTATTGTCTTTTTTCATTAACGTGCCTTTTCTTGTTATTAAGGCTTCATGATTATGTCTTTCATACCATTTGGAGGATCATAGGGCATGATAACCTTAGTGGCATATATGCTTACCCTACCTTAAGATTTACTCTTAAGATATTATTGGATTTCATATACGCCTTAAATATTGATTTCTATATAATTAAGGATCTCACGGTTATACATAAATGGAACATGATGATACCATGGAATGACATTACTAATATTTTCCCTATAATATTGACATACGAGGTTATAAAGAACTTGTATCGCCTTGTGTGTAATGTTTTCATGTGGAGTAATATTTTTCCCTTGCGCATTATTTCTCCTCAAAGTATATATACCTCTATGTTGCATTCATTGTCGATCTTATAGGTGTTATACCTTCATGGATGGCGTCCCTGATGGAGACCCGTCAAGCCAGATCATAATCATGGTCGAATCCTTTTAAAGAAGGGAGGGTTTATGTAAGAGTATCTCCAAACCTAGCACGCTTCAAGGACATGACTAAGAATGTTGGGAAGCAAGGAGTGAAGAACACTCCAAGGATGAGAAGAGGAAGAGTCAGAAGCTTTAGGACCACAACCATGGAAGCCACGGAAGTTGGAAGGCAAGGAATAAAGAACATGAATAGAAGAAGAAGGGGAAGAGTCAAATTCATTTCTAGGATAGAAATGAAGACCATTTTCCGTAGATAATTGAAAATCATTTCCCGCAGAGAAATAAAAACCATTTCCCGCACAGAAATGAAGACTATTTTCCGGACCACTTCTCGGAAGGTAACAAGACTCACGTATACATAGAAACCAGCGTTACGATGCAAGTACGTGAACGGACGGAAGAGAGGATGGATTGATCCTATGTGGAGCATAAGGAATCCTACTATTTCACATTCATATAAACATGCATCGAGATTAGAATCACAAATAGAGGAGATTCCCCATGCACGACCACGTAGGAAACCACCGGACAATCCATATGTATCCATGCAAGAGAGGAAGGTCATTTCGGATCCAAGAGATTGATCTTATTTGCAAATAAAATAGGGAAGCTTAAAATTGTATCTTATCTTTCTAGAAGATAGATCTTATTTTATTATTTTTCTTAGGGTTTGATCTTATCTTCTTCTATACGGATCATGGGCTTTTGGGATTTTTGCAAGCTACGCCAACATCCTCCTATGGTACCCTAGATGCATCCACTCTTATAAATAACGAGGATGTGTCTCGTTATTTTTTATCTTGGAATATATACATTTTTTATAAACACATGGTGTTATCCCCCTATGGTGTCTATTGTCGTCTTCACTGAGTGAAGAGAAAATTTGAGTAAGAGGCATCTTGCTCGCCCCGCTTGGACTTATTTGAGTGTGTTTTACTTACCAACAGCATAGCAAGGGGCTTCAACTAGCTACAAGCAAACCTCTAGGTGATCTAGGGTCTTTATAACTCTCTTGTGTTTGGAGTAGCGGGAAGGATTCTACAAGACTTCGCTAGTTGTGTATTACGTGTGATCATGTCGTTATGTGCTTCTAGATCGATTCTTAGGGTTCGAACTTGATCTATCTTTCCCTTTTGTTTTATTCGTTTCACTCTTGTTTCCCTTTGTTTCCATTTACATTGAGTCTTTAGGCGTCAAAAGATCGGGCCAACCACCGGCAAATACCATGTATCAATCAAAAAAAGATAAGAATTTGAAGGGTGATACCTTACTTGCAATAAGTGAACAAGAAATAATCAACATATGACTGTTGAAACCCGTAACGGAGAAGGGAACTAGTGAGCTAGTGAAACCAGTTGCAAGGCGCCTATCGAAGACCATATAGAGATTTGTGCACACGACAAACTTTACTAGAGGTGTGAAAACCAAGCGGAGCGACCATGTAGACTTCCTCATGTAGATCACTATGAAGGAAAGCATTATGAATATCCATCTGATGAAATTCCCAATTCCAAATGGTAGCAACTGCTAGAAAAAGCTTCATAGTAACTAGCTTAGCAAGAGGTGCAACAGTTTCAATATAGTCAATGTCTTCTTGTTGACGATTTTCAAGTGCAACCATGCGCACCTTATCTCGTTCAATATCACCATTTTATTTATATTTGATGTGGAAGACCCATTTGGATCCTATAATCAAGGGGAAGATTAACATAGTCCCAAGTCCGATTTTGGTGCAAGACAGCGATCTCTGATTGCATAGTAGTTTGCCAATGCGGATTTGTGACAACCTCTTTGAAAGGAGTTGGTTCTTGTTATTGTTGGATTGAGTTAAGTGTGGCAATATATGCATTAGATGATGAGTGTTCGCTCGAAAGTGTGTGCGTCAAAGTCTTAAAATTTATATCTATAACTTATGCAAAAGAGAACCCGCAGTGTACGGATCAGCTGTAGTAAGGCAAGAAATTCCAGAGTCGAACTCAGGGATTTGGTGAGAATAAAATCGATTTCAAATTATCTGGCAAAGTGCAAAAGCTTTTGTAATTATAAGGAGACAAATGATTCCAAGGATTCAAGTATCCGACTGCGGCTTTCGATTCAAGACACTTCTAAAGATCAAAGGACAGAGTTGGCGTTACCAAGGTCATGTGTTTCGAAAGAAGGTATTGTACGGCGAAGTTTCAAAAACCCATATGTCTCACCCAAAGGCTCTCTTTATAAAGGTTATTGAGGCTGCAATATAGAAAGATCTAAGAATAATATTAACACTCAAACTAACCACCCAAACCCAAGGATATGACTCTCGAAGGTAAAGATGGAAAGCACACTTAAACCTTAATAGAGGATGTTGAGTCTCTCTATTACCCAAATCTTACAAACTTTAGTTGTCAAATGAAGAATCAATGATGAAGTCTCTTCTCACACTTGAATAAGGGTTAAAAAGGTTAATCAAGGTTAGGATTTAGGCAAGGGTTAACTTTGGTTAAAGGATAAATCAATTTAAGGACGTCAGAAAGAAAAATCGCCTTGTTCTTGATAAAATCGGTCGATTTCCTCAAGAATATGTTGATTTATCTAGTGTCGCAAAGTTAAATCTCAACACTCAGGGTCCAAATGGTTAAATGAGTTCAGTCTATTATCATCTAAGCCTCAATCATCAACTATTCTCCCCAGAATCACAAGGTTTTTAGCCAATCATTTTCATATTCAAATCAAAATCAAGATTGTTAGAAGAAAACCAAATAAAACTCAAACTTTGTATAAAAACAAAATAATCTCCGAATCTGTAATCAAACCTTCAAATCTTTCAAAGAATCTCTCAAAACACTCAACACTGTGTTTACAAATCACAAGAATCAGAAGGGAAACAAAAGATCTCACAAACTTCTTTGAATCTTGACTTCTTGTTTCTTTCCTTCAATCCTCTCTACAAGAACCTTCAATTCCGCAAAATCCTGTAAATCTTCCACACTGCGAACTTCCGATTTTTGTTCCTAGGGTTCCAGTGTATACTTTCTCACTAATAGGCTGCTTGGCATATCACTTCTCAGGCCCACAATTGATGGGCTTTTGATCGTAATATTTATAGACGATTTGTGAAGGAAAATCGCTCGATTCAAATGCAAATAAACCACCCGATTTTTTCACAGGAAAATCGTCCGATTTTCTATGTAAATGAGGCGATTTTCTTCAACAGAAAGTGCTCGTCTCTAGACTTGTTTCTTTCCTTTCTTTAGTGACCCTTTCACGCACTTTCTTTGTTCTTCATGACTCCTCCAAGGTTCCTTAAGCTTACTTATTGACCTTAGATACTCTTTGCTCCACTTTTACTTCCAATTCCACCGAATTCACCTATAATTCAACCAAAACTCGTGTAGACCTCTATTTCCGGAATATAAATGAAATAAACCTTAAAGGTACACAAACCTCTCCAAATACAAGGTAAATTGAGGTAAAACATTCACAATATGCATTATTATAATGGTATATAATTCATGTCATCAATGAGTATCAAAAGTAACATCATATAGCCTTTAGAATCATGCATTTTCTTTGATTTTCCTTAGAACACCTCCCTCCATTATTTTCCTACAACAATCATTGATTTTCCTTAATTTCCCTTTTATCATTGTTCACCAAAAGAAATTGTTTTCTCTCTTCCCTATTTTACTTAGCATAATTGTCTTATAATTACATCCAAAACAAACGCGGTCCTTGTGAATTAGATACTCGAAAATAGTACATATGATCATGTATCCTTGCGGAGGAGGTTGTTGTTAACTAATTGGTTAAAACTTCCACGGTTAAGTTTTTGACGTCGTTGCCGATTACTATAGATAGTTTTTGTTGTTTTTAATATTCGGTTATTCTAGGTTTCTTGTTATATTTGGTTTGTTTTGTTCCACATGTTGGAATTCCAAAAAAAAAAAGATGTACAAGGTTGATAAACCATGCACCTAGAAGCAGAAAATCAATCATAAACAATCTGTTCTCACCCATGTTTTGATTCTTCCAAACAACAATGTTGAAGAATTTGTCGTGACAGCTTTCACAATAGAATTGATTCAGAGAGGCACGTTCAACGGTCATAGAAATGAAAGCCCTCACCGGCACATGAGAAATTTCAAAAATATCATAAATACCATCAAATTCCGCAATGTGTCAGATGATTCCAAAGGATGCGTTGGGTGGCAAAGCTCGCAGCTAGTTTGATAGAGAACCACCACGTAAGTACACTACATGAAAGCAATTCACTATTGAATTTCAAATTGTTTTCTTTCCTCCAAGCAAAACTCTAGAATGCTGAATGAACCTTCTTACCTTTAGACTGGAAGATAAGAAAGATATACATCATGCTAGCGTAAGGATATTTCTTTATCCAAACCAGGAGATATAAGTGAAGAAGTATTTGTGGTTCAAATTTTTGAGGTAGCGAACGGAAATAATTCCTCGTAAAATCTAACATCGCATGTCGTAAAAATTTGGTTACACTCTAAATCAAGTATTTTCCAACCCTTTTGAAATTGTGGATATCCTATAAAAAACACATTGACGATCCCGGAGATGAAACTTGTCAGAACTTTGAGGAAGAACCGAATAACAGGCAAGACAACCTAGGATACGAAGATGAGATAAGGACAGTGGCGATCCAAATAAAATTTTGTATGGGGTTTTGTTGTGGAGGACGGATGTAGGGGTACGGTTAAATACATAAAACGAAGTGAGGATACATTTACCTCAAAAACCAACGGATAGGAGGGCTCTAGCAACGTTCAAAATGTGCCTATGTTTTCCATTTTGTTGTGGTGTATAAGGGCAAGAGATTTCTAGGGAAATACCATCGGTTTCAAAGGGGGGTTTAAAGGCTAGAATTTCTTTGGCATTATCACTTATAAGCTTTTTTACCTTGGCATTAAACTGGGTAGAAACAAAAAAAATCTAGGAATAATAAAACGAATATGAGCCTTGATTTTTATTAAATAAACTCAAATACAATAAAAATAAATCATCACAATAGTAACAAAATATGAACAACCAAACGTTGACATGACTCGATAAGGACCCCAAATGTCTAAGCGAATACAAAAATGAAACATGCAAAGTATTAGCAGGAAAAGACGAGCGAGGTAGCTTGGCTCGAAGGCATATGTCGCATGGATCAATAGATGGTGACGAAGGATGGCTTATACGTTTATGAAAGATGGTTGGTGAAATTTGTGTAGCACATCATGAATATTCTAAGGATGAAGGTGTCATCCAACGAAGCCAATAGACCTTATTATAGGCTTCACTGCTTTAATCACCATCCTCGAAACACGGTCATGTATTACACACAACTTATTAGTTATCATAAAGACAAATTAAGATCTGTAATCAATTGATTTATGGACGGAAAATGACACTCTAATTCAAGCACATAAAGAACGTTGGGAATAGTGGCATAGCAATTAAGGCAAATAGATCCACCTTGAGTGACGGTGATAATGGCGCCGTTAGGGAGCTTGATCAGACTCTTAGAGACCGTTTGAAGAGCTGACAAATAACTCAGGGTGCTTTCCATCTGAAAAGATGTCCATAAATCAAGCATCCAAGGAGAATGCACAATACCTACAACCATATCCTGAGTGGCATGGCAGTAGGAATGAAGAGCGAAAATCAAAGACGACTATTGAGTATCTGAAATTCTTGTTGTAACATCACGTCGATTCTGAGATGTGAGATCGGTGATGCAACCGGAAGAGTATGCACCACAATGGATGTTAATGACCAAGTTTGAATGGAAGTGAAGGTGGTGGTTTGGGCGGAGCGGAACTGATCTTTCCCGAGACCCCTTCCACCAATCAGATAACCAACAATATTGAAGCAATTTTGGTGGCATGACCAAGAACGAGAACAGTTATCATAAACTAAATTACTTTTGTTAGTCTTTGTAGAGGGGTGAGGACCTCGTTGATTATTTGCTGAAAAGGCAACATCTTCAATAGGACGGGTATCACGCCCAATATCAGTAGTTTTAAGTCGTTCTTTTTGAATAGCCAGGGAATAAACATTGTTGATCTAAGGCAAAGGGTCTTGAGTAACAATATTTATACAAAAAGAAGTGTCACGATCATCATCCAAGACAGTAAGAAATTGATGTACCTCTTTCTCTTCTTTGGCCTTGATTTTGTTACCACAAGAATAAGTACAACGACACATGTTGGTTTGATGAGACGCAACATCATCCCATAATTTTTTGAGTTTGCCGAAATAAGCACCAATTTGCTCCCCTTCTTGAAAACATTTGGCAAGATCAGCATGGAGTTGGAGAATACAGGGACTATTCCTAACATCACACCTTTGTTTGATGTATTCCCATAATAAGAAAGCGAAGGCGCAATAACACACCAATTTGCGAAGAGTTGGATCAATGGGAACCACAATTTAACCTTGGAGCATGGAATAGGCACAAATCCAGTGAGGATAATCCTCCGATTTGGCATCAGGTTCTTTAGTATCACCATTTATCAGCCCGAGTTTTCACTTACCAGCAAAAGGATGGGTCATAGCAATCGATCAATTTGCTTAGTTCTTTTGGACAAGAAGGATTGGACAAATTTGTTGGTCAATGTGATCAACAACTATAATGTGATATTGGGCCTGAAAGCCCGTGAAATAGAGAGCAACAACTATAATGTGAGTAAGTTGTATGGGGCAATTGAAACTCATTCACCCACACACTTTGAACCATTGATGTGATAGTACCTATATCACAATCATAGATTCAAAAGCATATTGTTTTATATTTGGTGTGGATGAAAGGGGAGGTGGGAGCCATTCATTGATTCATAGCTTCAACTCAACTCAACAAAGTGAATGGGATAAGGAAGAAGAGTCACCATTTATTCTATATCACAATCAGCCTTAGCCTTAATTATATAAAACACCAAACACTCCTCTTTCACATCGCTCTCAACTCAACTTTCATTTCAACTTGGATACGCAATTAACAAACTCTTTCATTTCTCTATTTTAACCTAAACATCACTCTTCTCCTTTCTCCTTTATCTCTTACTTTTCATCTTCAACTAGTTTATAGCCCGCACCTTGTGCGGGTTTGTTAATAAAATAAATTATCATATTATATTTTTTACTATATTATATGTTTTTAATTTTATTAGTTATATGTTATGAGCTCGTATAAATAACGCGTCAAGTGTTACATAGTAAATGAGATCGCGTAGCTCATGTGTTGATCATTAATTAGTTTTATGCTAATAAGAAAAATTTTAAATCTAATTTATTATTTAATAAATAATAATTTAAATAAAAAACATAATCATATAATTTAAAAATACCATAATCTGATATGAAATCAATTAGTAAAAAAGATTAATTGGCTTAATTTGTGATTTAGTAAAAGATTTAATCCAAGAAAAAACGTAGGAGCGCCACGTCAGCATTAATTTCGTATGTTTTAGTAGAGTATATAGATGTATATTTAGTATATTGATAAAATAAGAATTATGAATTTAATAGTTCAACGGTCCACAAATCAGGTTACAACGACCCACAAATTAGTAGATCACAAGGACCCACAAGCGCACAACGACCCACAAATCATTAGGTCACAACGACCCAAAAATCATTAGGTCAAAATGACCCAAAAATCAGTAGGTCACAATGATTACATACAAATACTAATTCAATATGAATAAGTATTATATTTTATTCTGATCAAAAGGTTCAGAAATGTATGAATTTTATAATCCTCAAACACTCTAAATCTATTTATACATGTTTTCAAAGTGTCATCCTTTCCTCATAATCGATGTGGGAGAACAAAAATCATTTTTTCCAAAAAATTTATGGTTTAGTTAAAATAAGATTTATTACCTTAATTCGTGATTTAGTAAAAAGTTTAATCCGAGAAAAAACATGGGGGCGCCACGTCAGAATTAGTGTCTTTTGTTTTAGTAAAGTATATAGAATATATATGTATATTTAATATATTGATAAAATAAGAATTACGAATTTAATAGTTCAATAGTCCACAAATTAGTAGGTCGCAAACGACCACAAATTAGTAGGTCACAAACGACCCACAAATCAGTAGGTCACAAACGACCCACAAATCAGTAGGTCACAACGACCCACAAATTAGTAGGTCACAACGACCCACGAATCAATAGGTCCCAACGACCCACGAATCAGTAGGTCACAACGACCCACGAATCAGTAGTTCACAACGACCCACAAATCAATAGGTCACAACGACTTACACGACCCACGAATTAATAGGTCACAACGACCCACGAATTAATAGGTCACAACGACCCACGAATCAATAGGTCACAACGACCCACAAATTCATAGGTCACAACGACCCACAAATCAGTGGGTCACAACGATCCACAAATTATTAGGTCACAACGACCCACAAATCATTGGGTCACAACAACCCACTAATTATTAGATCAAATCGACCCAAAAATCAGTAGGTCACAACGACCAAAAAATCAGTAGGTCACAACGACCTAAAAATCCGTAGGTCAAAACGACCCAAAAATCATTAGATCAAAACAACCCAAAAATCATTAGATCAAAACGACCCACAAATCATTAGGTCACAATGACCCACAAATCATTAGGTCACAACGACCCACAAATCATTAGGTCACAACGACCAACAAATTATTAGGTCACAACGACCCACAAATTATTAGGTCACAACGACCCACAAATGTCACAACGACCCACAAATGTCACAACGACCCACAAATCAATAGGTCACAACGACCCACAAATTATTAGGTCACAACGACCCACAAATCAGTGGGTCACAACGACCCACTAATTATTAGATCACAACGACCTAAAAATCCGTAGGTCAAAACGACCTAAAAATCAGTAGGTCAAAACGACCCAAAAATCATTAGATCAAAACGACCCAAAAATCATTAGATCAAAACGACCCACAAATCATTAGATTAAAATGACCTACAAATTAGTAGGTCACAACAATCCACATAAAAATACTAATCCGGTATGAATAAGTATTATACTTGTTTTTGACCAAAAGGTTCAGAAATGTATGATTTGGATAATTTTCAAACCTTCTAGGTCTATTTATACATGTTGTCAAAGTGTCATCCTTCTCGGATAACCGATGTGGGATAACAAAATTCATATTTTACAAAATAATTAAGGTTTAGTAAAAAAATTATTGGCTTAATTCGAGATTTTTGTAAAAGATTTAATCCGATAAAAATGTGGAGCATGAAGTTTTTTTTTACAAAATAATCAAAGATTTTGGCTATCTTTTAAACAATTTTTTTAAAAACATAAAAGAAGCCTCAATTTTTTTAAAATATTCTTAATTATTTGTGCCTAATAATCTTTAATATTTATTTAGTAAATCGGCATCTATTTTTTATGAATGGCAATTTAGTAATCTATCATAAATTTTTTAGGAGTGGCATTTCAGTAAATAATTTATAAAAATGCTAAGGTGATATCCCTCGTTGATTGACATGTGGCGTTAGTGTCCTTTATTTTAGTAAGTTATATAGATTTTAATATAAACTAACCACCATTCCACTTTATATAATCATAAAAGATTATCTTATATATATTTTTTCCAGAGTTTCCTTCTATATTTTTTCCAAATCACATATTTCAGTCTATAAGGTTTTTTATTTTTATTTTTTTGGTTGGAAGAAGAGTAAAGGTCTCCAACGCATATGTACACGTATTTATTAATAAAAATAGGATAAGTAGGCAACATACGGGAATAGTCCGACCACTCACATCATCAAATAACAATTCAACTGCATCCTCCTCCAGCGGGTCACACAAAACAACAAAATTAATAGGCAAGTTTATAGCAAAACTAGCAATGAAGTCCGTTATTCTACTCGTCTCGCGGTATACCAAATAAATGTAATGTTCAAGAAAATTAAAATTATCTTTCTAGTCATGATGTTATTGTGTGTATGAGTTCCCTCATATATTTAGTTCTTTCAATTTAATTAAAAACCACTTTTATTTACCTGCGTATGCATACTTTTCTAGTCATATATTATTGTATTTACAAATTTTCTTTATTTATTTTACACAATTGAGCATACGATCCATAACATAAAATGTATATTATATTCCGAGTATGGTAAGTACTATCCTAGTATAAAAACTCAATCGATGATATATATAGATCATGAATGTAAATAAAATGTATATTATATCCTAGTCATATATTATTGTATATTATATTCCGAGTATGGTAAGTACTATCCAAGTGCGTGGAAAATGAACCTTTATATAATGTCACTCAACTATTTGGTAGCGCCTTTTTCGTTTTTATACAAATTATGGTTCAGTCATTTAAAACATAATTGTTCTTTCGGATAACGAAAATTGTCGATTCTTGTACATGTTATTCATGTAATAACCGAAAATTTTAAGTTCCGGTAAAGTAAAATTAAACTAAGTCCGATGAGACCATTGTAAATAAATAAATAAGTAAAATAAAACGAGTTTAGTTCTATCATTTTATGTGACCTAGATTCACATAAGATGATAAATTAAATGACCGAAAACAATTTACGTTGTTAAAATAAAAATAATTATAATTTATAAATACGGAATTTAATTCCGTATTATATAAAGTAGATAATACGGAATTTAAATCCCGTATTATATTAGTTTCCGTACATAAGTAACAAGTCCCGAATTTTCCGTTCTAAAGAAGGGCCGGATATAAGCCCACCTACCAGCCCATTAAGTAATTCCTAAACTAACCCTAACCCTAATTTTATTAAACTAATCTAACTATTACGCTAATCAGCCGCTGCTTACCCTCGCTGGATCGACAACTCCCCTCATCTGCACCGCCGTTCTCTTCTCCCTATTCCGCAACAGCATCAAAACCGAACGTGATCTTCCGCCTCCACCTGCAGCCCCGCAGCAACCGCCGGACCCTAGCCCTGCAACCGCCTCCGCTGCGACCCTCAGGTGAGCCACCGACTCGGCCTATCCCTTCCGTTCCCTTTCTGTTTCGCAACAAACGGCCTAACGTTGGCATTCACGCAGCCGCTGCGAGGCACGCCTGTGAGCTCCGTCGCCGCTGCTGCCAACCACCGTCCAACGCCGCCGAGCCCGCGCCACGTTCCGTCGTGTCCGGTAAGAGTACTGGCGTCCCTCCTTCCGTTCTTCTCTGTTCGAGACTTCACAGCCCCGCTTCTGCAGGAGGAGAAGACGCTGCTCCGCCTCGTATTACACCGGAACCAGGTACGGCCGCCGCCTCACCCTTCCTCCTTCGTCCCCTTCGAATTTCTGGTGGTTTGACTAACGGGTTGCGGCTGTTACGCTAAACCAGCAGACCTTCCGCCTCACTGTTGCCCCGTAACCAGGACGTCGCCACCAGCGCAGCCGCCGGAACGCTAGCGCTGCTTAGGACCTTATCGCCGGACTGCAGTTCCGTAAGCTGGCTCCTCCTCTTTTCGATTTCACTGTCATCCATATGTATGTGAGCTGCTGTTGTTCAGCCCTAAGCATAGATAACATACTGTTAAGGAGCTGCTGGGATTTTTTTTTCACATAAAATGGATGGCAAAGGCTGCTGTAAACTTATTTTAATCCCTTCAGTTTTTAGGTTACGAACAGCCATCTTGTCGATCAATTATAAAACGTTTGAATAAAGATCCACCGTTGAATTTTGGATATGTTGTAGACGGATATATGTAGTTTATCATATTAAAATTTGGGGAGGAATGAACGGTCGGATTGAAAGTTATGAGCTCCCGAAGTTAGGTAGTTGAGCAGTTTTGGTAAACTTAAAAATTGGCTAAGTATAGGAAAGTAGAATGAAGAACCGACTTTGGGAATTATTATAAAAATATCGGCTGAACAGTTTGGAGTTTTTCTTTCTTCTAAGGTTAGATAGAACCTCATAGATGATCTAGAGATTTAATTCGGAAAATTTATAAGCTGTTAAGAATTTTATATTTAGAGCCGAAGTTAAACCTTTTTCGATTCTTCCGGAAAATAGAAACATAGGAAAATGTCAGTTTCGAACCAAATAAAATTCTAAGAGTTAGGATATAATTTTAGAACTTCAAATAGGAGTTGGGACATGAATTTTAGGGTTTTTGAGAAAATCGGAACCAAGGGTAAAATGGTCATTTTACCCTAAAACTAATACTGTAACTAGTACGTCTTAATACTTTTGATCTTAGAAGTTTTAGACTTCTATCTACGTGAAAGTGTGCTAATGCACTTATCGCCTTTGACAGGCAACTGAGTGGATACAGTTACAGAGCGAGTGGTTATTAAAGAGTCGAGCGTTATAACAGGTAAGTCCTTTGGGCTTACTTAGCTGACTACTAAATATGAGTATAAATGATGATGGTGGTGTGTGATTGACATGTTAGAGAGATAGGTTGTGATATAAAATTACCGACCTGTATTTTTGGCCTAAGAGTAACGGGCGGTGGCATTCCGCTCAGTAGCTCGCAGGGCGCTGGGGGTTTCTTTCGGGACTAGTCCACACATGGTTTGTAGTGATGCTACCAAAGGAAGTCAGCTAGACCTACACCAGTTGGATAAGGAACGGAGGCGAGAACTAATAATAGTTCTCGTGCCACAACTTAAATTGGATAATGTGAATCACTAAAATAATAGATAATAATTGGTTGAGTGCCAGCATGATGTTTGTTTATTTTTTGTTTCTGCTTGTGTTTGTGCTGTTATCATTTTGCTTATATTTGGATAGTTAGCTAACGGTTTATCCGTGTTGTAGATCTGTAGAGATAGACAGTTGCAGAGAGATCCGGAACGGATGGTCAGCCGGGTCCACGTACTCATTAGATGGGGACGGGGGAGTCTTCCATACGTCATGCACGTTATGTATCTATATATATGTTTGTAAGGCTGTCACATGTGTACTTTCATACCATTAAAAATATTATGTTTTTGAAATTGTTTTAAATACATTTGTGCCTTGTTGTAAGATCCTAGTAAAGTTGTTGTTAAACCAAGGTCGGGACCCATTGTGAGGTCCTAACCAGTAGCTCCCCGAGTTCCGAGAATTTGGGGTGTTACAACATGGTATCAGAGCTCTGGGTTGGCAACAATGGCACTTGAAATCTTCTGAAAGACCGAATGTATAAAATAACTAGAACCCGGAAGGGGTCTAAGATTTTCAAAACGGATTTCTGTTTTTACACACGTGCATAGTCGGGTTGTTGGGTTAGTAGTACGTCGGACCACCATCGTTCTCCGTGGATCTCTGCAGCTTGGAACGATAGGTGAGTTAGTATATAGACTTATATCGATAGGTTTTAGTGTAAATTATATATCGGTGTGTGTGTAGTCTGCTAGTATCCTAAAGGATATCTTGTATTCTTTAGTTGTGATATCATGAAGCGATTAGCGCCTCATGATAAATCGGTAACGAGTTTGAAGAGTTTTCCACACGAGATAAGGGATTCAGACCAAGATTTAGTATGATACTCTGATGGACGTCCTAGTGACTTATAAATCATCCGAAGGACGGGTGGGCAAAGCAGTAAAGATGTTTAGAAAATTTTTACCGCCAGTACAATCGGATGAGAAAGAAGTTCCCGAGTCAGCTTAGATAGAAAAAATTGAGAATCATGCAAGGGGCTTTGTCGTATGAAGTCGAGAGATGAATTAGAAGAACCATGCAAGAGACGACGAGAGCGTAGAATGGAGATAAAAATGGAGAAACAAGAATCATATAGAACGGAGTACAACCAAGAATTTCGGTGTAAAGGACGTGACTATCAAGACGGACGCCGCCATAAGCAAGCATGGACATGAGAGTACAAAGAAGATAGAGTGTCGACCCAGTTATGAGAAGTTAAAAGGTACAAAGATAAAGAGTGAGTTTGATGACGAGAAATAAATCCTGTAACCATGGAAGCATGTGGAGTCCTTCAAGGATATGAGAGTTTTGAATGAAAGTCCGACATAAGTATCCAAGAAACTAGAAGTCTAAAATTGAGACAACGAATTTTTATAAAGGCGACATGATCAAGACAAAACTAAACAAGGGGAAGAATGTAGAAAAGTGATTTGGTGGACTCAAGGATCCGCAATAATTTCTCATTTACGAAGAGATTTAAGTTACCAACACTAACGGTTCATACCAGAGAACCGCAAACAGATGATGACTAAAGTAAGGAGAATCGCGAAGACACGCTTACAAGCTAATGTGGAAGACTTGATGAACTCATTGGCGACAGATGAATGCTAGGAGTAGACTCAGAAGAGTATAGTGACCTCATAAGAGAACAAGAGAAGTGCAGACTGTGGAAGAAACTAAAAGAGTATTAACAAAGAAACTAGAGGAGATAGATTTTGACCAAGTCTATCAAACTTCAAAAGAGATAGAAGAACAATAAGTCTGTGATCTTATGGAAGGTCAACTACATACCAGTCAGTAATAATTGAGACATAACACGTGCGGGTCAACCAGTGGTACTGGTTATCAGATAAGGAGGATAACTATAGAATGATGAAAGAATTTTATAGACGTCTAGAGGACCCTTCAAGAGATCAACAACGACAAATGTGAAGCTAAATCGATCCGCGTGCTAGCACCTTAATAATAACATGGAGTGAGTTCGAGCAAGGATCCCTAATTAAGAACTTAAGAAGAAAGACTAGACGGTCAGAAAGGACCCCCTTTATGTCATTGAAGACCAAGGGAAGCGTGTGAAGAATTTACTGCCTACTGGCTAGGAAAAGGGTGCATATCACAGTTAGTACAGATGGATTATAAAAGAAGAACTAGAGGAGTAAGAAGAAGTAGATAATTTTGATCAGATCCTACGTCAGACCAGATAGAAGTTACTTAGCATTCCACACAAATAGAGTTGCTTGAGTTGGGAAAGCAGTTAGAGGAGTTAGCAGAGAAGGGCTTTATATGTCCTGGTGTTTATCTCTGGGGCACACAGAATTATTTGTGAGGAAGAAGGATGGATCGATGAGGCTGTGTATTGATTACCGGGAGTTGAACAAGGTCACCATCAAGAATAAGTATCCACTGCCTCGCATAGATGATCTGCTGGACCAGCTGCATGAAGTGTCAATGTCTCGAGGATAGATTTGAGATCGGGTTATGACCAGCTGAGAGTGAGAGACCAGGACATACCTAAGGCGGCATTCCGGACTAGGTATGGCCACTATGAGTTGTAGTGATGCCATTCGGGCTCACTAATGTGCCAGTAGTATTTATGGAGTTGATGAATGGGATTCTCATCGACTTCTTAGACCAGTTTGTAGTGGTCTTCATCGACGACATTCTAGTTTACTCTAGAAGTCGAGAGGAGCATGCAGGGCACTTGAGGACAGTACTGCAGATTTTACAGGATAGTCAGCTATATGCTAAGCTATCCAAGTGTGAGTTTTGGATGTCAGAGGTGGCTTTCCTAGGCCATGTAGTGACTGCTGAGGGGATTAAGGTTGACCCGGCGAAGATTGAGTCAGTGTCTTCTTGGCAACCTCCGAAGAACGTGAAGGAGGTTCGCAGTTTCCTTGGATTGGCAGGGTATTACCGTCGGTTCGTGGAAGGGTTTTCCCTGATCGCCCGACCACTTACTTCCCTCCTAAGGAAGACTACTCGGTTCGTCTGGTCTGAGCCGTGTCAGCAGAGTTTTTGATGAGCTGAAGAGGAGATTGACGTCTGCTCCGATCTTAGCACAGCCTGAGGGTACAGAGGAATTTGTAGCGTACAGTGATGCATCCAAGCTGGGCTTGGGGTGTGTCTTGATGCAGAGGGGTAAGGTTATAGCATATGCGTCTCGACAGCTGAAGACGTATGAAGAGAACTACCCCACTCATGACCTGGAGTTAGCGGCAGTAGTGCACGCCCTTAAGATCTGGCGTCATTATCTCTATGGAGCGACCTGTCAGATCTTCACAGACCATAAGAGTCTGAAGTACATATTCACTCAGCGGGAGTTGAATAACCGCCAGAGGCGGTGGCTAGAGTTGATCAAGGATTTTGACCTTGAGATTCTTTACCACCCCGGAAAGGCGAATGTAGTTGCCGACGCTTTGAGTCGGAAGACGCCTCAGGAGAAGGCGATAGCTCGGTTGACAGTACAGCCACAGTTACAAAGAGACTTAGCTTGGTTGGAGATAGAGATCCAGTTCCCCGATACAGCTCATCAGTTAGCCACCTTAGAGTTACTTACTGACCTGTTGGGTGAGATCCGACAGAAGCAGGAGACCTGTCCGATGTTGACCCGGATCCGAGACCGGATATCACGAGATGAGGCACCTCAGTTCACTATTGGTGCCGATGGGGTGATGAGACGACAAGACCGTGTCTGTGTGCCATCAGACAGTGAGTTGAGGCAGAGGATACTAGGTGAGGCTCATACTACCCCTTACTCCGTACATCCAGGAGCGAGTAAGATGTATAAGGACGTGAGACGTTCCTTCTGGTGGGGTGGTTTGAAGCCTGATGTGGCCCGATATGTAGCCCAGTGTGCGACCTGTCAGCAGGTCAAGATTGAGCATCGTAGATCCGGAGGAGAGCTACACCCACTTCCAGTACCACATTGGAAGTGGGAAGACATTTCTATGGATTTCGTCACTGGATTGAGGCTCAGCAGAGGTTTTGATGCCATTTGGGTAGTAGTAGAGCGTCTGACGAAGACCGCACGTTTCATTCCGATTAAGGAAACGTGGCCGGTAAGTCGTCTAGAAGAGGAGTTCACCAGGCATATTGTGAGACTCCATGGAGTACCGAGGACTATCGTCTCCGACAGGGATGGACGTTTTACCTCGAGGTTCTGGCAGCAGGTACATACTGCTCTGGGTACGAGTCTTCACTTTACCACTGCCTACCACCCACAGACAGACGGTCAGTCAGAGAGGACCATCCAGACCCTAGAGGACATGTTGCGGGCATGTGTGCTAGATTGGGGACAGGTATGGCCAGATCACCTCCCACTAGTAGAGTTTTCATATAATAACAGCTGGCATGCGTCTATTGGGATGGCACCTTATGAGGCTTTGTACGGCCGGAGATGTCGTACACCGCTATGTTGGGATGAGCCTAGCAAGGCTGATGGAGTAGTACCAGATCAGATACAGGACGACATCGCCCGGATTGCCTTAGTCCGGGAGAGGATGTTAGCAGCTCAGAGTCGTCAGAAGTCCTACGCCGACAAGAGGCGTCGACCTTTGGAGTTTAGAGTAGGTGCACGGGTGTGGTTGAGAGTGTCACCTACGAGGGGAGTGAGACGTTTCGGCATTAAGGGGAAGCTGAGTCCCCGGTATGTCAGACCATTTGAGATCGTAGAGAGAGTCGGAGAGGTTGCCTACCGACTAGCACTGCCACCGAGATTAGAGGGAGTACACCCAGTTTTTCATGTACCTCAGCTGCGAGAGTACATTCCGGATCCGAGACACGTCATTAGCCATGAGGATCTGACAGTTGAGCCTGACCATACATTTGTAGAGTACCCAGTGTCTGTCTTGGAACGCAGTACCAGACGTCTGCGATCCAAGGGGATACCTATGCTGAGGATCCAGTGGTCTAGGAGAGGAGCTGATGAGGCCACTTGGGAGACTGAGGAGAGTGTTAGACGTAACTACCCCGAGTTCTTTGCGGGGTTAGAGGTTACTTCTGTTTGACGAGTTAGTACTCGGATGTTGTGTTGTTTGACCTTTCAGGTTTTCATATTGTTTTGAGTGTTTCTGTTTCTCTTTTGTGATACTTGTTGTTTGATGCCTGAGTAGCTGCTTGGTAGAAAACAAAGAGGTTGAGAAAACTAAAATATACCGAAAGAAATGTGTGAGTAAGGGAAATAATTTAAGTTTCGGGACGAAACTTCTTTTAAGGGGGCACTGATGTAATAACCGAAAATTTTAAGTTCCGGTAAAGTGAAATTAAACTAAGTCCGATGAGACCATTGTAAATAAATAAATAAGTAAAATAAAACGAGTTTAGTTCTATCATTTTATGTGACCTAGATTCACATAAGATGATAAATTAAATGACCGAAAACAATTTACGTTGTTAAAATAAAAATAATTATAATTTATAAATACGGAATTTAATTCCGTATTATATAAAGTAGATAATACGGAATTTAAATCCCGTATTATATTAGTTTCCGTACATAAGTAACAAGTCCCGAATTTTCCGTTCTAAAGAAGGGCCGGATATAAGCCCACCTACCAGCCCATTAAGTAATTCCTAAACTAACCCTAACCCTAATTTTATTAAACTAATCTAACTATTACGCTAATCAGCCGCTGCTTACCCTCGCTGGATCGACAACTCCCCTCATCTGCACCGCCGCTTCTCTTCTCCCTATTCCGCAACAGCATCAAAACCGAACGTGATCTTCCGCCTCCACCTGCAGCCCCGCAGCAACCGCCGGACCCTAGCCCTGCAACCGCCTCCGCTGCGACCCTCAGGTGAGCCACCGACTCGGCCTATCCCTTCCGTTCCCTTTCTGTTTCGCAACAAACGGCCTAACGTTGGCATTCACGCAGCCGCTGCGAGGCACGCCTGTGAGCTCCGTCGCCGCTGCTGCCAACCACCGTCCAACGCCGCCGAGCCCGCGCCGCGTTCCGTCGTGTCCGGTAAGAGTACTGGCGTCCCTCCTTCCGTTCTTCTCTGTCCGAGACTCCACAGCCCCGCTTCTGCAGGAGGAGAAGACGCTGCTCCGCCTCGTATTACACCGGAACCAGGTACGGCCGCCGCCTCACCCTTCCTCCTTCGTCCCCTTCGAATTTCTGGTGGTTTGACTAACGGGTTGCGGCTGTTACGCTAAACCAGCAGACCTTCCGCCTCACTGTTGCCCCGTAACCAGGACGTCGCCACCAGCGCAGCCGCCGGAACGCTAGCGCTGCTTAGGACCTTATCGCCGGACTGCAGTTCCGTAAGCTGGCTCCTCCTCTTTTCGATTTCACTGTCATCCATATGTATGTGAGCTGCTGTTGTTCAGCCCTAAGCATAGATAACATACTGTTAAGGAGCTGCTGGGATTTTTTTTTTCACATAAAATGGATGGCAAAGGCTGCTGTAAACTTATTTTAATCCCTTCAGTTTTTAGGTTACGAACAGCCATCTTGTCGATCAATTATAAAACGTTTGAATAAAGATCCACCGTTGAATTTTGGATATGTTGTAGACGGATATATGTAGTTTATCATATTAAAATTTGGGGAGGAATGAACGGTCGGATTGAAAGTTATGAGCTCCCGAAGTTAGGTAGTTGAGCAGTTTTGGTAAACTTAAAAATTGGCTAAGTATAGGAAAGTAGAATGAAGAACCGACTTTGGGAATTATTATAAAAATATCGGCTGAACAGTTTGGAGTTTTTCTTTCTTCTAAGGTTAGATAGAACCTCATAGATGATCTAGAGATTTAATTCGGAAAATTTATAAGCTGTTAAGAATTTTATATTTAGAGCCGAAGTTAAACCTTTTTCGATTCTTCCGGAAAATAGAAACATAGGAAAATGTCAGTTTCGAACCAAATAAAATTCTAAGAGTTAGGATATAATTTTAGAACTTCAAATAGGAGTTGGGACATGAATTTTAGGGTTTTTGAGAAAATCGGAACCAAGGGTAAAATGGTCATTTTACCCTAAAACTAATACTGTAACTAGTACGTCTTAATACTTTTGATCTTAGAAGTTTTAGACTTCTATCTACGTGAAAGTGTGCTAATGCACTTATCGCCTTTGACAGGCAACTGAGTGGATACAGTTACAGAGCGAGTGGTTATTAAAGAGTCGAGCGTTATAACAGGTAAGTCCTTTGGGCTTACTTAGCTGACTACTAAATATGAGTATAAATGATGATGGTGGTGTGTGATTGACATGTTAGAGAGATAGGTTGTGATATAAAATTACCGACCTGTATTTTTGGCCTAAGAGTAACGGGCGGTGGCATTCCGCTCAGTAGCTCGCAGGGCGCTGGGGGTTTCTTTCGGGACTAGTCCACACATGGTTTGTAGTGATGCTACCAAAGGAAGTCAGCTAGACCTACACCAGTTGGATAAGGAACGGAGGCGAGAACTAATAATAGTTCTCGTGCCACAACTTAAATTGAATAATGTGAATCACTAAAATAATAGATAATAATTGGTTGAGTGCCAGCATGATGTTTGTTTATTTTTTGTTTCTGCTTGTGTTTGTGCTGTTATCATTTTGCTTATATTTGGATAGTTAGCTAACGGTTTATCCGTGTTGTAGATCTGTAGAGATAGACAGTTGTAGAGAGATCCGGAACGGATGGTCAGCCGGGTCCACGTACTCATTAGATGGGGACGGGGGAGTCTTCCATACGTCATGCACGTTATGTATCTATATATATGTTTGTAAGGCTGTCACATGTGTACTTTCATACCATTAAAAGTATTATGTTTTTGAAATTATTTTAAATACATTTGTGCCTTGTTGTAAGATCCTAGTAAAGTTGTTGTTAAACCAAGGTCGGGACCCATTGTGAGGTCCTAACCAGTAGCTCCCCGAGTTCCGAGAATTTGGGGTGTTACAATTCATGCGTGTAAATATATATGGTGTTCATTCATGAAAAAACTAAATAAGCTAATTCACATACATCAAATTTAGTAGGAAATTTATGGGGAAGTTTAGACCGGAGTACTTTGAGGGGTTATTCTAATATGAAGTTTTCAACGGGGTATTTCGACCAACAAAATTCCAACCGCTAGTATTTGATGGGTGATTCCGTTCTACGGTATTTCTGATGGAGTAGTTTTATCATAGTGAGTATTCTGATTTATGATATTCTAACGATTTAAGATAATATAATATATATTGTAAAACCAAAACTAATATTATCGCATCATATTATAATATTTATTATTAAACTGGATTTAACTATCATCAATGTGAAACACAACTTATTTTTTTAAATTAATATATTTAGAAATTACACTAACAAATTTTGTTCCAGTAATTACACTTTAATTACATCCAACATAAATTGCTTCAATTTAGACATATATTATAGTTTTAATGTATTAAACATGTTGCAAATAGGCCTCATCAAGTCTAGATAGCCCGTCCAAACAACAATCAGGTATGGACACGGGATAAAACTCGGCCCGGCCAAAACCGACTAAGCAAAAGGTCCGGTGGGGCTGCTTGTCCAAAGAAAAATATTATATATTAAATAAGAATAGAATTTTTCAGTTTGGTAACCTCTTTTTGGTTTTTCAAGATGGTGCCCAAAATTTTTCACACTTTCGCTTAGTGTCCAAACAATAATCCCATGATTTTAGAAGGTTTTTTCCCAAAATATAATTACTCTCTCATCGAATCAAAATTTTCGATCATATAATAAGATTATGAACCATCTAATAATATATAACAAACCTTCAAATAAATCCACGGAGTATACCAAAAACGAAATATCATATAGATATAAATAGTGTTTAATTTTAAAGTTTTTTATTATAATTTTATATAAATATAAATTAAATTTTTTATATTTTATATAAAATATAATAAATTTTTCATATTTTGATGTAAATTTTATTTTAAGGTAAAATCTTTTATATATATATATATATATATATATAAAAGATTAATAGTTAATTTTTTTTTAAAATTAAAATGTACTTGTTTTTGAAATTTATAATATAAAGTTGTTATATTATAAAGTGGGGCCTACATGTTCGAAATTCAGGTACTTGGCATTCGGTGGAAAAACGATCGCAGATCATCCTCTTCAATTTGCACAAGTGTGGAGCCGCACCACATTTTTTTCCTGAAAAATAAAGAAGCTAATTCATTTGTTATCACTTTAGTAGAGTTTATATAAAAATGTCACTTTATTTATGAAGGCGCCCAACTTATCAACTGTGCTTTTGGTGTCATCCCATAATCATAAAGGGGACAAACATTACATGCCCCAACAAAACAAACAATTATTATATATTCAATTATCAATATTGATAACGTAATCCCATTCTTAATTTATTAAGTTCAATGATGTCTTCGTATTAGACATGTTCAAATCCGGACATTATCTTGTCTAACTCGCTTACGATTATGGTTTGAAATTTATGTTTATACCTTCATTTTTCTCTTTAGTAAATTTTGCACTACCATACTATACTAAGGACGCGTTCGGCAGGCCGACTTATCTGGACGAAGAGAAGAATGATTGCTTATTTCATCCTTCGCCCTATTTCATAGACGTTCGGTGTTACAAAATGAAGGGGATGACTGCGAATGAAGAGAATGAAGATTATGCACATTACTTCCATTGATCTTAGGTAGATTACGGGAATGCATAAATTATGGTTCTTATTTATGCCCTTGGGTATCGAAGCAGAAAACTTTAGTAAGTTGTCGCAATGCCTCTCCTCTCCTCTTTTCTGAACAAGTTTTTCTTATTTTCGTTTTACATCAATAAATCATTTATTTCACAAGTCCGGATAAAAGATGTTTATTGAATTAATTAGGAAAATAAGACCTCTTAAAATTATCTTTTGTAAAGTAGGCTTCTACATAAAAGAAAGAAAAAATAGGTATGAAAACTAGAAAATAGGGGTAATAATTGCTTTAATTGAATGATGGTGATTAGATGTTTACTTTTAGTTTAAGTATATTTTTTACATGTTTACCTTTTACCTTTTATTTTTGGTTAATGTAGTTAGTTTGATGAAATTTTCAAGTCCATGAATGTTTAATTTTTTTGGGTGACATTGTTTTCGTTACCCAAATATGAATTGTAGTATTTTTTTCATTATTGGGTATATGTTTATTGTTTTTGTGGGATGTTTCTTATTGTTGAGTATGCTTAAAGTGATATTTTTGGGTATATGGTTATCCAAACCGTATTACAAGAACCAAATGTCATTTGGTATTGATGTTTGTGTACAATATCGATTTGTGTAAATTTTGGTTATGACAAATTCAAATTGGATATGTTTTTATACGTGTATTGGCTTTGTAGTATATTTCTTATTATTAAGTATATTTAAAGTGATATCGTGGGCATTTTTTATGCTTACCCAAAATGTGTTATAATGATCAAATGTCAAGCGAATTTTTGGGTAATGACCAAATGTCATTTGATATTGTGTTTGTGTACAATATCGAGTTTTGAAAATTTTGGGTATGACAAATTTAAATTGGGTATGGATTTTGTATTAAGTGATGTTTAAATTGGGTATAAATATAAAATATTATCCAATTTATGGATATTGTTTTATTTTGATATTTGATTTATTGGGTATGTTGTTTTCGAGTATGTTTATGTACTTTGACAAATTTATTTTTGGGTATGATTGTGACATTATTTGGGTAAGCGAATTTTTGGGTAAGCGGATTTTTGGGTAAGCGGAAGGCTGCGTTTTTTTTGTCCCAAATTCCCTCCAAATGTCAATCAAAAGTGTCACAATCAGCACTCACATCAACCATCATCACTTTTGTCAACTTTTTGTCCTATTTATGAATTAGTCTAGTAAAGTAGGAGCCCTATTTCTCAATTTGTAATTGGTAGGGCCTAAATTTCAACTCTATAATGTAAAAGACCCTAAATGCCAATTCATCCATGTTTATTTGCTTGTTTGAGAATCGATGAGGGAATGTCCTGATTTATTTCTCTATATTCGACCATTGAATTCTTTGTATGATGAATTGCAATCTTTGATGTGCCTCTTTTGTACCCTAAATGTTGAAAACTGAAACAATCTAAAAAACCCTTTTAGTTGAAATTGTTTGAAGCATTTTGAAATTTTATAGCTCGTAGATTTTGGAATGTATTTGATGAATCGGAGCATTTAGTTGTTGGGTAGTGAAGCATGAAAGTACACAGAAATGAGTTGGATGGTCAAAGTTTTTGCAATTAGATGTCTTGTTTTAGTTTAAAAGTCTATGTAAATTGTAACTTACTAGGAAAGTAGTCTGATATGTGATTTAACTTGTAACTTGTGAAATTTGTTATGGTCCAATTTAGAAGATGGTTTCGAAAGATGGACATTCTACAGGTCACATATCTTAGAACCATTTGTTTTTGTTTTTTTTTCCTGAAAACAGTTACAAACACAAAAGATTTTGTTCTACGGTTCATTTTATTCAAGTACACACTCAACTATCAAGTTAATGACCTACCTCTCCTCTCTCCTTCTATTAATGAAACATCTCTCACACACTGTTAATTAATGAGATTAATGCATCATCTTGGAAAAGAATAAATATAAATAAAAGACATTCAGTGAAGCGAACAATCAGAAATACACATAGCTGTTTTTGTATAAAACCATTAACTTATTTTTTGAATAGAACCAAAATGTGAGGAGTATAAATAGTGATGCGGGGTTGATGCTGCAGTTTTCCGATCTAGTTTGAAGTCCACGAAACTGACAACATAATTAAATCTCGGTGCAAATCTCGGACAAGATTTGTAAGGGATGACCAATATTTGTGGAACTCAAACACGAAGAACGTGAGTTTAGTGAAATGATAATGAAAATATAAGAAGATGAATAATGGAATGAAAGAATGAAAAATACAGGAAGAAAAGACTAAAAGTCAATGTAGGAAAAAAAATCAGCCAGAAGATCCGGCTGAAAAAATAGTAAAAACCAATTAATGAAGATTTTAAACTCGAGGGGGAAAAACAGCATAAATCGGTTAAAGGAGATTTTGAAAATCATCCATAACATCCGGCAGAAATAACAGGGTAAATGAGTTAAAAAAAATTGAGGGCAAAATGTTCATTAAGGAGACTCTAAAGTTGAGTTTATGAATCAACATATGTGCAAATTTCCTCTCCTATGCATAGATCGATTTTCTTATAGCAAATTCTTAGACAATAGATGATTGAAGTTAGAGTTTGTGAATTTATAATCGAACGTATGTTCATAATATATATGTTACTTATTTCATCCAATATATATGTTGATAATGTAAGTTTATACCTCATATACGTGCAAAATGCTCATCCACAAGTAATATGAACTTAGGGTTTGTCAATTGGAAATCCTATGCACGATTTTCCTCTACACGGCAAAAAACTGAAAAGAGAACCGAAAGAAACAAAAAAAAACCCTACTAACCTTCTTTTTATATGACCTTTGAACCTAAATTGAGGGGTATTTTTCTCATTCTTTCCAGATGTCCCCAATTTTCACGTGACTGTCACGTGTCTTTTTTTTTTTTTTAATTTTTTCAAACATGCCCTTTTTCGGTAATAATATACCCGATAACTCCATTCATTTTCTATCCACCGAACTTCAACTCACTTATTTTTATTTCATCCCCTTCACCTTCATTCTCGTTTTTCATCTTCATCTTCAACTTCATTCTCAACTTCAACTTCATCTCCAATAATTTCCGACTTATTGGGCACGCCTTAATGGCCTTATACCTTCATTGGTTTAAAATGCCTAAGCTATAGGCTCAGTTGTCTAATTGTATTTTTTTCTTGACCAGTTAATATTTTAATGGAAATATACTTTTAGAAACAAATCATAGTTACTCGGTTAGGTATTCTATTCATTTTATTAAACTCCATTAAATTTACGTTTTTCCCTAAAACACCAAATATAGTTTAGAGAATTTGATGACATACTCTACTTCTTAATCGTTATTTAGTGTATGTTCTACCAGTATAACTTAGTTAATAAATATTATTATTATTAGAAATAAAATTTGATTCGTCCTTCTCTTAATATATCATTTTTACTAACCGGTTACAAAAAATATCTTCGAAAATTCCATAATTATAATAATATAATCTATATTGAGAAGTTAAGTGATTATGATAATCGATCAGATTAAATGTTCATCAAGAAATTCTTTTGATAATTATTTAGTGTTGAATGTAAATAAACCGAAATAATTACTTTTTTTTGTAGGTGAAACATTTTTCGAGTCGTTATGTTTCTTGTACAAGTTATGCAAAACTAGTAAATTAGTGTACTTATAGATTTTATTTTTTTATTTTTTTGGTTGTGAATGCGGTGACACTAGGCGCCAGCCGCAATTTTATTCATACTGAAAATAGAAGCTAATATTTGACAAGTCAGTGGTTCATCGTTTTTTAACAACTGAATAATAGAAGAGGGTGGTTCGAGTAAAGTAAAGAAACCTAAAGGGTAGCCGGAAGCAATAGAAGCAAGATGATCTGCAGCTATATTAGCTTCCCGGAAGATGTGACGGATATTGACGAGTCAATTCCTACGAAGAAAGCCTTGACACCTTGATACCAGACTAAAGAGTGGATGTGTCGGGGCGATAGGTCGGTTAATGAGCTTAACGACCAAGTCAGAATCCAGGTCCACATATAAGCGATGGAAGCCCTTCTCCCATGCAAGATACAAACTCATGCTAAGACCCAAGAGTTCCGCCATTGGCACCGTGCAAGGACCGGTATTCATAACATAACCACATAACCATTGACCATGTGAGTCCCGCAAGATTCCTCCTGTAAAAGCTTTATCCTGATCCTTAAGCACCGAACCATCTGAGTTGAGTTTAACCCAACCCTCGTCAGGAGCCTTCCAACCAACCCAAATGATGTTACTGGTTGGAGTAGGAAGAGCGTTTTGACAACGGTTGAAGGCAGTCCCAATGCTCTCGATATATGCAGAAATTAAGGCAACCCTATTCACCGGTGGAGAACAGTGTATGAAGATGATTGTGCCACTTCCAGATCCACCAGAGGGCTAACGCGAAGTACCGATTCCAGGGCAAATACTGTGCAATGAAGTCAGACCTAGTCACGTTAGACGTTATCCATCGTACATAATTTGCGAGAAAAAATCCCCCGCATGTTCATCACTGATGAGGCTGCGCCAAGGCAACTTCACCGAGGGACAATCCCTAAACAGATGCAGAAGGGTATGGTATTGTCGCAAGCGAGGTGGCGTCTGAAGCGTTCGGCGTTGGTGAGTAGCTTACCATGGGAGGCAATCCAAAGAAAGGTGTGAACCCTATGAGGGACTTTTAGTTTCTGGATGGTTTTGAACCGCATAGATAGATAGTTCTTGGGGAGCCCAGTGTTGTTTCGAGCTCAATAGGCAGTAGTTGTGGAGTAGATCCCATCACTCGATAGCCGCCACTTGTTCCCTCTTTTACGAGAGTCTCACCCTATTACCAATCGGACAAGTTAGAACTCATAGTTTTCTTTTCTTTTTAAAAAGTATAAATATATGTTAATTATAATACTAAAATATTATCTTGTATATATTGTATTGTGTACAAGTAAAGATGTTCTTGTACACGAGTGATTTAACTATTTCTTGTGCCTAAAACTCGTATGCAAAAACTAAAAAAACGGTTAGTAATTATGAATCAGTCTTGTACATGAATTAAAAAGGATGATTTAGTAAATTTTATCTTGTATAAAAAATTAAGCATTTCGATTGTGGAAAGGAAGATAGAATTGAATATTTGTGAACGATTCTTGTAGCTGAACAAAAATTTTAGAATTTTAAAGTTTCGGTTATTGAAAAAAAGTGAATCTCTCAATATTTTAACTGCAAAATATATTATCGTATTAATGATAATTATTATTGTAGGATTGTGTCTCTCAATCGTTGACGATTAATATCATATATGAAGGATAATTTAATCTTAAAATTAAAAGATAACATTCACTAATATGTTTTACAAGGTAGATACCTTATTTATGACAATGTTCACTCAATGTAATTAGAGGGAGGGTATTTAGGATTTTTATTTCTTAGAAATGTATATAAAATAATTCTATTTTAATTTCTTAAAAGTGTATATAAATTAATTTGTTAGTACGCCATAAAAGAAAAATGAAATGGCATAAATGAAAAGCGTGGACTTTTGGAAGGAAAGATTTGGAGTTGAACACATCCCGTTACTTATTGTGCTTAGTCAACAAGCTCCTTAATTAGATTTGGAAGAGAAGAGCGGTGGAACGCCGCGTTTCGTAGACCAAATACTTCATTGGCTTGGGTTGGTCCACAAGAAGCGTACACGTAGTAATTGCGTTGACACATGAATGGGCCACGTAAGCTCAATTCTTCTGCTTATTTTACACATTCTGTATACAAATGATGATGAGATCGATCTTCGAAAACAAAGTGTCTACGTTTGTGTGTTTTAACAATAAAATAGACCATCACTCGCTCACGGCATCTATATAATATAATATTACAGAAAGCATATTCCAGTGAAACATCATTTCGGATAAATTGAAGCCCATTCCACCAATTTGGGTAAATTTGCAACAAATAGCACAACTTTTCAAACTGTAAATATGTTATACGAGACCGATCAAATAACTTATGTATTAACTAGTTTAGCTCCCGCACCGTGTGCGGGTGTTTTTCAAAAATATATTTACGATCATGTTTATATACATGTTCTTGTATTTCTAAATTATATACATGTTCTTGTATTTTTAAATTAATCATATTTAGATATATTTTATAATATTCTAAAATATATTTATGATCATATTTATATACATGTTATCGTTCACTTGAAAATTCAAATCTAAAGGATCAAGTTGATGACAATAGGGATCCCGCATATTGCACTCCAAGATAACATTCCTGAATGTTATAATATAAAAATAATATTTAAATTCGAAATAAAAGAGTGGTTCATTATGACAAATAAAAAGCAATTAGTAGGATAATCAGACATAAAGTCAACCATTTCGGATGTTACATTAATAGAATTCATCAACAGAAAGCAAGTGAACAAATAGATGGAAGACAATAAACAATCGTTAGGATAAATGGAAGATTTAAATCAATATACATACTAAAAGAGGGCACGGATATTGCTTTCACAGAAATCCGTGTTCTATTTTAATAGTTTGGGGCGAAATAAAATGTAAGTAGGCAGCTGGGTCCATGAGAGCCAATCACGTAACCAATGACAACATAAGGTTTTCATAAAAAAGACGACAAATGCAAAAGTTGCACTCATGTCAAAAAATAAGATATACAGTAATCAACCAGATGAAGCAAGATGTATTGTCAATTTCAACCTATTCAAACAGTGAATATAATACTTCAATACATCGCAAAAAGCAACCTGGCAAGTTACATATTTATGAAATGATTTTTAAAGTGTTTCCTTAACATATTTTAATGTGCATAAATTATAAATTAAAAAGGTACAATTTTCAAATACATATATTACTTTTAAAAAAGACTCTATACACTTCAAGATAATAAGATGTATATTTTTCTAAATTATATACATTTAATACTTGTAAAATATGTATGTTTAACCTATAGACTTTTTTTTTTTGTAAAGATCCGATTTAAACTAAACTGTTTGCACACGTAAGTTAAATATACTATTTTTTTAGTTTTATTTTCCATGATAATAGAATTTATTACTTAAAAAAAATCAACCTTTTTATCGGTTTATTGAACTATATTAACAAACCTAACCCGCAATTAACATAATAACTACACAACGAAAAATTCCTTTAAACGTAGAACAATATATCAAATAAATTGAACAATTATAACAAAAATAGACTAAATTTTAGTTTAATATAGCTCTTAAAGCACAATAAAATGAATATAATTTAGAAAAATATACATTTTGAAAACAATAATATTAAAATCCGATCAATTTTGGAAAAATATAAATTTTGTAAAGATCCAATTTCACCGAAATACATTGAAAATTTAGAAATATTTTGAAAACAATAATATAAAAATTCAAAAATATACATATATAAAAAATACGATCAGAACTTACAAAAACAAAATATCAAAAAATCTAGAAACGGTTTTTCCTTATGAATATTAAAAAAAATCCGATCAATTTTGAAAATAAAATCAAAATCCGATTAATTTTGGAAACGAAATCAAAATACTATCAGTTTTGGAAACGAAATTAAAATCCGATCAATTTTGAAAAATAAAATAAAAATCCGATCAGTTATTGATAAGAACTTAAAAACATTTTAAAATTTAATTTTTAAACAGAAAAAAAAAATCAAATCAATTTTTAAAAATCAATATGAATATAACGTTCAATATTAGAAAATAAAATGAAATCGGTAAAATATTTTAATATTATTTTAAAAATTCTATGTTTGACGAAGTACATTTTAATCAATATAAAGATTTAAAATACAATCAATTAATTTAGAAACATTTATTTTAAATAATTTTTTAAAAAAGGAAAAAAATGATATCAATATGAAAATTAAGATAGAGTAAAAAATAACAATTAATCCGATTTGGATATTTAAGATACAATCAATTGTTAACAAATATTTGAAAACATATTTTTTGAATATAAAAAAATCCGATCAGTATTTTCATTTTTTGACCTAATAAACTCTTTAAAAACATTTTGAAAATAAATATTATATAAAAACATTTATTCTCAATATTTTTATGGAAAAGGAAAAAGATCAGATCATTTTGAAAATTAACATAGGGTCAAAGATCACAGTAAATCTGATTTGGATATTTAAGATACAGTAAAATTATTTAAAAGTATTTGAAAACAACATATTTTTTGAATATAAAAAAAATCCGATTAGCTACCGGACATTTTTAAAATTTTAGTCAGAGAATCAACGTAGAGGTTGCAGAAATCGAAAATTTGCAGTACTAAAAAAAATCTGATTACTGGAAATAATTTTAAAAAAATAAAAAAATTAGTTTACATTTATTTTCAGATTTATATTGAAAAAGGACGACAATAATAAAACTGAAAACATTTTTAAAATTTTGCAGTACTCGAAATATGCAGAAATCGAATTTTTTTTTGAAATATGCAGAAATCGATTTTTTTTTTAACAGTAGAACTCAAAATTTGAAGCATATTCATTAAATTAAGAATATGGGTTCAAATCAATATGAAAAAAGGGATGAAAATAGAAAAAAAAAAGCCTACTGAGGCATGGAAGAGTTTGCAACAATGTAAACTTTTTTTTGTCGAAGCACGTACATACAAAGGCATGGAAGAGCTGATACTATATAAGATAAGGAATGACATTTAACTATGACAAGTTGAGAATCAAACTAAATTATATAGAAATCAAAACCAAGCACGTACCTACGAAGTGACCGGAAAATTATGATACTGAACAACGAAATAAGAAAGCCTACGATTCCTAAAATGTATAAAGAACGACAATGCAAATTATTAAAATGATGAAAATGACAAATCAATATCGGCATGCAATTATATAGAAACGGGTTATATAATTGAGAATAGAAACAAAATACCTCTATGAGAACGAATCAATGAGGACGATAATAGGTTAAGAGAAGAAAAGCAAAGCAGTGGAAATAATTTTACGTTATGGAGTACAATATTTATAGAATAGAAATCAAAACGTAGGAAGTGTGTTGTGGAATTTTCAAGGATCTGATAAGAATGTAAAAAAAGAGATCCGGGTAGATTTTATAAATTGATTAATAATTATTTTAAATAATAAAAATAAAATAAATAAAAATTTAATATTTGGTGGTTATGTTGATAAGAATAAGAAATTTGGCTAGTATTTATAATTTATTAATTCATTAAACGTAGGAAGTGTGTTGTGGAATTTTCAAGGATCTGAGAAGAACGTAAAAAAAGAGATCCGGGCAGATTTTATAAATTGATTAATAATTATTTTAAATAATAAAAATAAAATAAATAAAAATTTATTATTTGGTGGTTATGTTGATAAGAATAAGAAATTGGCTAGTATTTATAATTTATTAATTCATTAAACGTAGGAAGTGTGTTGTGGAATTTTCAAGCATCTGATAAGAACGTAAAAAAAAGAGATTCGGGTAGATTTTATAAATTGATTAATAATTATTTTAAATAAATAAAAATTTATTATTTGGTGGTTAAGTTGATAAGAATAAGAAATTTGGCTAGAATCTATAATTTATTAATTGATTAAAAAGTTGGAGAATCTCCAACAAAAAAAGTTACGTACAATTTTGAATAGAAGTTTGTTAGGTTAGTAAAAAAAAGCTTTCCTCCCACAAAAAATAAAGATTTATTGGCCTATAAAATCTTGGAGAATCTACAACAAAAAAAAGTTACGTATAATTTTGAATAGCAGTGTGTTAGTTTAGGAAAAAAAAGATATTATGGCTTAAAAAATAAAGATTTATTGGCCAAAAAATTGTGGGAGCTCCATTTGATTGCTGCTTCCACAGCGCGCCACGTGATCAAATCATGTACTCTGTTTTAGTATGTATAATAGATACTATTATGTATCATTTATTGAGATACCACCCTTCAAAATCACTTATTTCTAAATAAATCACCCTTTATAAAACAAAACTTTTTAACATAAATTACCTTTACCATCCATCTATTTGTAATGTAACTTATAAATTTTTTTACATAAATTTTTTTTAACTTTTAAATAATTAACCACCCCATAGACTCGTACTAGTTAAAGTTACATCTATTAGGATATAGGATATTACATAGATAATATATATATATATATATATATATATATATATATATATATATATATATTAGGGTAGATAATATACTATGAGAGAAGATTTGATTATACATAATCATATTATTCTATAGTATATATGCTTTTGTAATCGTTATAAATATAGCATAATAAATCATTCCAAAGTGTGGTTCTACCTCCATTTGTGTGGTTTTCTCCACCAGAATCTATCAACATCAAGTAAATTAATATTGAATCATAGACAAGGTCAATTTTTATTATTGATATAAATATCATAATTAGTTTAAGTGGTTTAGTTAATTATTATAATGTATAATAATAATAATAAAAATAAAATAATATAAACTATGATCTATGTTAAAAAAAGTCATAATTTAATATTATTAACTCGTACATAAGTTATCATCTAATAAAACAACAACTGAAAAGCAAAAAAAAAAAACTTAAACCTACATAAATTTTCCATGATTTGTTTTGTGGTAACCATCAAAGGAAGGTTCGGGGGAAATATATATATATATATATATATATATATATATATATATATATATATATATATATATATATATATATATATATATATATATATATATATGAAATGAGAATACACGGATTTTTTAACTCGTATATATATATATATATATATATATATATATATATATATATATATATATATATATATATATATATATATATATATATGAAATGAGAATACATTATATACGTATTTTTTTACCGAAACTTTGTAATAATCGTTATAGAATCTTGCAATATATATACATGGATTTGTTTGTTGAAAGAAAATTGATGTATATTATTAGATATCCAGTTAAGCAAGGGCTACTGACAAGAGCTTTCCTTAGTTCGTTTTTTTATCTTATCGAAATAAATCCCAACTTAACACTAGAACAAGTATAGCGGTTAAGTAAGGGTCGAACCCAAGAGAGTTTGGTGATATTTTTATTAAATTTAATTATTGATTATAGAACAAAGTAAAAAAAAGGGAGGGGTTTGGATGAATTAATGCACACAAAACTAAAAAATATTTAATCAAATGAATAGGATGATGATGAGTGAATCTACACTAGGTTGATTCTTAGCATGCGATTACTACTTTGGTGAGTTCCTTTTTACAAGTTTTCAAGTAATGTTCCCGTCTTGATCATATGTATGTGTTGAGCCAACCGGCATCAACACAACTTAACAAGTTTAGTGTTCCGTAAACCTACAAGAAAAAGTCACAAGTTAGCTTTCAAACAAAGACTAAGGGATATAAAGAGAAGATTAAAACCATTAAACTTATCCCTATATTTGTGTTCCTTTTCCTTTAAGCAATTACAACTCGTTATTACCCAAAGGTTACGACTAGATTAAAGACCCGAACCCGGAATCTATTAATCCTAGTTATTTGCATGTACTTTAGAACCTAAGGTGATCAATCTTAAGTGATAATAAAACATGCAATTAGACAAGTGAAGATTAAGAAACACAAAACATTACTGAATAAAACTTATATTAAAAAGGTACTTACAACCAAAGTAACAATGCAGTTTCAAACCAACCCAATGTAGCAAGGGAACTAGAAGCTCATTACAAGGGAAGCAAGAGAAAAGAGAGAATTAAAATGGGAAAATGACGGATGATTCTAGCAATCAGCCATGACTCTATTTATACTACAAATGACACTAAATAGGAGTAAATGTCCGGCCAAAACAACCACCTTTAATGCCATAAAGGTGGTGCAAACAGCCGGAGTAAAGTCCTGTCGCCGAACCGCAGGGGCGTCCTTCAGATCTGCAAGGGCGGTTCAGGCGAAAACGCTTGATCTTCTTTGTGGCCGCAGGGGCGGCCTGACAGTTCCGCAAGGGCGGATCATTAATGTTCTTCAAACGCCTGACTCTTTCATCTTTCTGCCGCTTCTGATGTTGAGTCGCAGGGGCGGCCCAGTGTCCACGTAGGGGCGGTGACACTGACTTTTTGGCTTCACAGCTCTGTAGGGTGAGACACAGGCAGAGACGGAGGGGTGCCGGTCTTTGCTTCTTTAGGATAAGTCACCGCAGGGGCGCCAAGGGTAGGCGCAGGGGCGGTAAAAGTCTTCGTTCCGGGCGCTGGCGAAGGCGCAGGCTGCGTTCCGGAGTGAAATGTCACCCGCTGGGGCGGTGACATTGCTCCGCGGGGCGGTGAGGCACCAGAAGCTTTGCTTCGTGAATGGTCTTCAACTCCCAAGTGCTTATAACTCCTCTTTTATCTTCTTTTAGTCTTCTTCTTCTGGATCAAGGAGTTAGTAGCATAAAACGACTCTAATGTAATAAAAAGACTCTAAAAACTAACCTAAATGATAGTGATTTCATCACCTATCAACTACTATACCCAGAGGAATGGAATCAAAATACAAAGACGTATTAGAAATATATGTATACAAATTAGTTTAAATGTATGTATACAAATTAGTTGTAGTAGTTTAAACCTTTTATCAAGAAAAAAATTAAATAATAACTTATAGAAAAAAGAAAAGAAAAAAAAGAAAAGAAAAAAATTGAAAAAGTCTCAGATTTTTTTTTGCTAATTTTACTTTAGATATTTTTAGCCCGGAATTTTATTTTTTTAAAAAAATTAAAAACCTTTTTTATTGTAATATTTCCATAACTATTTTGAGAATTTTTAACTCATAGTTTTTTTCACAAACTTTTATTTTTGTAGGAGTTTTTTTAAATGATTATAATGACGTGATTATTTGTCAACTAAAACAAGTTACAAGTTTTTAAAAATGAAAATATAAAAAACCGACAACAACACCATCAGTTTAGCCGAAATTGAGACCGTATTAGAAGTGTTTTTTAGGCGATAGTTTCTATCGAGTTGTTAATTTTTAAAATTTGGATTATTTTTAGTATATGGTCATAGTTTATATTATTTTTGAATTATAAATTATAATACTAAACAAATAAATAATATACATATTAATAATGAAAGTTTATCTTGTGTATGCTTCAAATTTATATTATTTGATGTAATTTTAATTGTATAGGGTGCTTAACCGTAAGAAAATCAAAAATCGAGGGTGATTTTATGTTAAAATATAAATAAAGGATAGTTTATTGCAAATTGATGAATAATAAGTGTTATTTTATGTTTAAAAAATTTAAATTTTAGTTTCCTGCAAAAGAGTGATTATTAATGGTAGTTTTGCGTAGTTTTTTTTGATTTTTTTTGTGGGAATAGTATCCTTCAACTATAAATAGCAGTAATCGTAGAGTGTATTTGTTTGTTAATAAATATTAGTTTATAAATTAGGGTATATTTAAAATATCACACAAATAATGTTTGCTACGATAAAATAAAGGAGTTTAATGTTTAAATGTGTTAAATTAAACACTCGAATTGACAAGGACATATTTAAATGAATTAGTGTTTTTATATAAAAATAACATACCAATTCATCTTTTAATTTTTTTCATTAGTAATAAACTAACCAGGATATTTAAGACAAATAGTTAATGTAGATTATTTTGATAGCATTTAACCTAGTTTATATAGTCAAACGCGTTCCGATTTAAACATACACTAGTTAATAATAATAATAATAATAATAATAATAATAATAATAATAATAATAATAATATACACCCTTAAAGTCAATATAACGATGAATTAAGAGTCCCTTAATTTTATGGTGACACTTCCCCCTAGATTGATACATGATCGCATTTACCCTATAAATTAGACCATATTTCCAAATTCAAAAGTTGGAGTATGTTTTTATAAGAAAGTATAATTTCCCAATCATGCATCAAAATAGTATAAAATTACTTAAAAGGGTCCTGGAAAAGGCTGTTATGTAGAAGAGCACAGCTGTGACTGTGAGAGAAGACAACGTACTTAGACAACCATGCCATCCAACAAAAAGATATTTGTAATGATATTTGACCTATTACAGACAATAATTTTAATTCTGTGCAAAAAGGAAAATTCTTTTGGATAGGCTAACCCTCTATTTTTACTTTTCTTTTTCTTTTTTTTTAAAAAATTAAATGCCTTCGTATGAGGGTTAGCACTAGCAGTCCACGCTTTCTCATTTCCCCTGTCCTATTTAAGCTCCAACAAAGGGAAACAAAAGCAATCAACTGTCCAAAAGATTGAATTGGAAGGAGAAAGAAGACAGAGAATTGTAGTGAATATGGGAGAAGAGACTGTTCTATTAGCTGGAAGTTTGCAATCAACTTCATATTGCAGAATCTGCCATGAAGAAGAGCTTCAAGGATCGAAGAGATTAGAATCTCCATGTGCTTGCTCTGGAACAGCCAAGGTAACTACGACTGAATTGATTTTGATGTTGTGGGTGTTTCTCCTTTTTCTGTTTCCAGAAGGATTCGCGAACAAAGTTCCTAACTTTCTTGTTGTCCGGTTTTGCTTTGTTTCTTAGTTTGCCCATAGAGAATGCATACAGAGATGGTGTGATGAGAAGGGCAATACAACTTGTGAAATCTGCTTACAGGTATCTTTTCTTTGTTCCCCTGTTTTTGTGATTTCCATGATTTCGCTTCACGTTTATAGAAACTTGATCATGAAACGAAATGGATTTCCTGATTCCTGAAAATTCCGATGAGTTGCTTTTGTTTTTCTGATAAATGAAGCAGTAAACTATTCATGCTCTGTTTTTTATGGGCTTCATCCTGATTTTGCCTGAAGATGAAAATTCAGATGGGTTGCTTTAGTTTTGGTTGAGATTTTTTTCTTTGACTCGAAGACTCCTTTTGCTTGATCTGAACACAAGATTCTCCTCCTTTAGGGGAAACTTTGATTCTTATCTTTCTGAATTTTCACTTGTAATCGTTGTGGAGTTATAAATATAACAGTCTGGCATACGTTATTTGCCCCCGTTGACATTGAATTTAAAAAATTGAATTTGAGGTGGTTAATTTTGCAGGAATATGGACCTGGATACACTGCAGCTCCTAAGAAGGTGCAGGTGATGGAGGAAGTGGTGACCATAAGGTATTTTGATAATGTCAATAAATGCGCACGTGTTAATTCACATCTTGGTTTTGAGTTGTAAATGTAGTGAAGGGAAGTGTTGGTGATAAAAACAGGGGAAGCTTGGAGATTCCAAGAGAAGAAGATGAAGCAGAAGATGAAATGATGAACACAGAATGGTCATCGACCGAGCGGACTGCTGCCTTTTGCAAATCAGTTGCTCTCATTGTGAGTTTTGTTTAAAAGCATTCACATATGCCTGCAATTTGACACCTCAAATCAAAGTACACTCTTATTGGTTGATAGTGGGGAGGGGTGATGATTCATTGTGTTTTCTGCCCTAAAATTGGAAAAATACAAAGGCATATCCATTACCAAATAGCTTTTAAAAAGTGACCTTATTTGGGGCCCCTAACATGGTCATATTCCCATCCGTTAGTGGTAGTTAGGCACTTAGGCACCTACTTGCACACACTTTATTACTTGTTATAATCCAGGTTTAAACTATTTTCTAATATAATCCAATCTGCAGTTGACACTACTCTTGTTGGTGAGGCATTTGTTTGCTGTACTTGGTGGAGAAGCAGGAACTTACCCCTTTTCACTTGTAACAGTAAGTTCTCTTCCTATGGAATCATCCATTTGCCAATTGCCATTGCAACCTTCACTCGACATTTCCTCATTCCCTAAAACATTTTTGCAGATGATTGCTCTAAAGTCTTGTGGAATCATCATCCCAATGTATATAATCATCCAGACAATAAATGGGATTCAAAACAGCATAACAAAGTATAATCATCTCCAACAGCTTCAGCATCTTCGTCTCCTCAGGGCCCATCAAGACCGGAGGCTACATATAACCATTGATATTCAATCTCAAGATACTCCACAAGTCTGAGTCTTTTCTACATTTATTCTTTGAATTTGTCCATAATACATTTACTAGAGTGTATAAATGAGGAAACATGTGTATGTAAAACAATTTCAAATAAATAAAGGACATTTTTCATACAATTATCAGCCCAAGCTTTGATTCCATTGATATACCAACCTGCCAAAAGGAATCAGTTACTCCACAACCCAAACAATGTCATGAATTGTCTTGTAGAGCAAAAAACCTAACTACTTTTCATCCCCAAGAAGAAGCAAGAATCTTGCAAAACAAAAAATAAAAACTAATAACATTGACAATTTTGGGACTGTTTCAAAAAGCAAGCAAACTCAATAATTTTTGCATAAGTGGGATTGCAATCAGTGTCATCGTAGATACAGCAGGGTAGCCACATTTTATGTACAAGATCAAGGGATATGCCAGTAGATACAAAATCTGGTATCTCCCCGTCAATTAGTCAAATATATGTGCATTAACTGATGCCAGTAGATACAAAATCTCTTCTTGGTCAACTGGTGGTTACCAATAGCAGAAGTTAACCTACCCAATATGATTGATCCCTTGACTGTCAACTTCTACCGGGAGCAGAGAGGCACTGATGCTGTTTGAGAAGAATCATCACCTGACTTTGGAGCTCACTAAGTAATGCAGTGCTTGCATGTGTTTCTCCTGAAAACTTCATCAAATTCTTGAAATAGACACACATCTCTCTTCCCGAACCTTGAACAGGATCCTTTCCGGTAGAATCCTCTCTATGACTCCCATATTCAGCCTCAAATTCTTTCGACTTGACAGCCGCTTTATGAAGTATGGAATCAGGAATCCCTGAAATATATGGAACGGCTCAGTTTTGGTTCCATAAGTGGAGTTAACGGTTTACCACAGAAATCATGTCAATTACGCTCAATTATACGTTCTGGATCCTGAGTATGTATTTTGCAATAAATATCTCTCTCATTAGTCTGACATCCCAATGAAAACTTAAAGCATAAATAATTTGGAATTTAAGCATTATTTTCACAAACCAAGGCATTTCACATCACATAAGCTGTACAAGGGATACAAGTATACCTGCTATACGAGCTACATTCACACCATAGCTTTTAGGACATGAGCCTGGAGTCAGCCTGTAAAGGAATGTAACTTCTTCAACACCAGCAGTTCCTGCTCCTACATGACATGCCATATGGCACAAGGCAACCTATACACAAGGTGAAAATGTAAGCAGATTCTTAATTTTCCATCCCTCATACTTGGGAGTATCTTAACCATTTTTCAAAACAAAATAAAGAAAATGTCAGAAAATTGAAAGAATCAAAAACAGTGAGTGGAAAGAAGTATCTCAATTGTAAAAATATATATGAGTAATCTGACAAGTATCTTCCCTAATGCCCAATCAATCTTTTACTTTTGGCTTTTTTTGTTGTGGGTCTTCTTTGGTGACCACTTAAAAAATTAATACTAGTTATTAGTTAATAATATAGTCAAGTGAGTTTTTGGGCTGGAGAAAAACAAGTTCTTATGCTTATGTGATAGAAAGAGAATTTTAATAAACTCAAGATGAGTATGAGGGATGAAGATGCTCTTAGTGTACCAAAACAGCAAGTTTACTCCCTTCCAAATTGGATCATTGTATAAATCCATTCTACTTTTCAAAAATAATCAAAAGTAGGAGAATAGCTTACTGAAGGATCTCTCTTATGATCAACTGCCAGTTTGTGATAGTGAGTAGAAAACATTCCACGACATCTTACTGTGCGAACAAAATGTTCAAGAACTGATTCCCTGTTTAGGACATACAAGCATTATTATATGTTCAAGGGGCCCTTGATTAAGACTGTAGAAGAGATCATGAAAACTAATCAGGCATCTAATACTGACACTTACGCAATGGCTTGTCCATCTGAAGTTGAAGTGCCACGTCCGAGCTCGTCTAAGGCTACCAAAGAATGCCGGGTTGCACAAGTCTATAATAAGGCACACAAAATTATGAGCCACAAGTAATTGATGCATTTCATCATAAGGAAATATTTTCTAGTCTTAAGAGAAATCTGAAAACAGAGTTTGCAAAAAGCAAAAGTTGGGAATAGCAATAGAGTAAAGAATAAAAAAAGAAAATGAACTTCCAAACACTGTTTAGAGTTACTCATAGCATATAACCTTTTGCCCAATTCGAAACAGATGTCAAACTGTTTTTATCTCATCTATATTTTCTATTATTTTACGTAAAGGGAGTGGTTTCACTGCTCATCCTTAACATATTGGATTGTAGTCTGACAAACAGGAAACTTCTAGCTTAGGTCAAGGGAGTGTTTCACTGCTCGTCATTAACATATTGGATTCTAGTCTGACAAACAAGAAATTTCTAGTTTAGGTCAAGGGAGTGGCTCACTGCTCATTCAAAGCATATTCTTTTAGATGAAGGGTTTAAAATCCATTTCATAATAGAGAATACCAATCATGAAACGATTTTACGCTTAAGTGTCACTGATTAGTGAACTTAACGTTTTCAAGAAAATGGATAGGCAACAAAGAATCTTTACCAGCATTGAAGCAGTTTCTGAGAGTTCGGTCAGAAATGTACTTTGGCCAGCCATGATATGATCCTTCGCACCCATGCGCACAAATATGCGATCAACAAGGGACAGCTCAAGACACTCAGCAGGAACATCGGCTCCAATCTAGAAAAGGAGAGCTGTAAGCACATTTAAGTCAGAATACAAACAGGTACACATTCACAAGAGGGGATCTCTAACCTGAGCTAATACTACCGCCAAGCAAACTTGGCGAATAAGAGTTGATTTTCCACCCATATTTGGGCCAGTTAGAAGGATGAAGCTAGCATGACCAGAACCTCCAATAGTAATATCATTGGTGACAAAGGATCCCTTACCCAACGAGTCAGTCATAACTGTAGGATGTCCTAAACTTTTAGCAGTCAAATGAGGAACTTCCTTTGGCATGGGAACATCTGAAATAATTGGACGGCAAGTTGATTCTCCATAATAGTCACTAGCAATCGCTAAACTGATTAAAGCATCCAGCTCTGCAAGGTGGACCAAACCAAGTTAGCTGAACGGCCGCTCCATATACTTCCCTTATAATAGGACCACATATAATTTGAAATAAAAGCTCACAATAGAACTAAGGTAAAGATAAATGTATGTCATCAAATCATGATGACCAACTTAGCCATGATGGAAAGCAAACAGGATAACCCTGGTAATTTCTGAAGATATAAGGGTGCAACAACAATTGAGTTTTTACAATGAAGTATCAGGAGAAGAATATAACAACACAAAGATAATGACAAAGTAGAAGAAGATACTACCTGCAACTGTAGAAACCAATTGTTTCCACTTCATGTGATGCTCACAAAAACTTTGGATCAACTTCTGCAGGATACTTTTCAACGTAGCCTCTTTTTCAGACTCAGCACGTGACAACTCTCCTACCATTTCCTTGATAAGTGGAGTCCAGTATCTAGAAAAACCCTGCAAAGCCATTAGGACAAGTATCAGTAAAACAAAAGGAGCAAGATTATCTGACATTTTTTTAAAATTCACCCTAACCAAGAAAGCTATATATCTTGTTAAACATGCTCCAGAAAAGGGATTATCAACTTATCTCCATCTAGTATTTCTAACTTGGAAGCATGATATATATCACAGCTAATCGTGATTTCAATGATCTACAGAATGAATCATGCTTCATTAATGCCAGTACAATATACGCACATGTTGCTTAAGTCAGCTTTGCGTTTTGCAAGATTTAACTAGCAAATAGAAGGTCTGCAGTAGAGCTGCAGGTGTCCATACCTTTTTGGATGACCGTATCTCATACTCTTCAGGAAGGCTCTCACTTAGTGCTTCTGGCAACTCCAGAAGGTATATATCTTTTCCAACTGTAACATAATTGATCTGCAAAGGTAGTCCAGAAAGGAGCCAATTAACCTCAACGGCAAACAAAGAGGAAAGGGGCATGAAGAGAATTATTCGCTGAGCAGGTTCTTACAGATGAACACCCAAGTATTTTACGCTGTTCCTTCAAATGATTCTTCAAATTATCTTCAGCTTCAGTGATTCTGTGGCATGCAGAATCATATTCCAAATCAACTCCTTCACAAGGGATTATGCGTCCTGTACTGTTAGCCTCCACCCAATCAAAGGCATCCTTAAAATACTTCAGAGCTGAAATGAAGCCAGTAAACCCTTTTCCTGCATACAATTATTTCCAAAAATGATTAACAGCTGTCCTAGCAAAACACCTACTGCAAGACTAGATACTAAAGATGAACTAGATAATATACCAGGAACCAATAGATGATGCAGTAGTGCTGAATCTGTGTTATTCAAAATGGAACCCAGAGAAGAACATGCTTGGGATAATAATTCACAACCACGCAGAGCTGAAATGAATTCTTGAAGCTTTTTTTTAGAAGTATCTTCATACAGAATAACCTTGTTTGAATGCCTTCCATTTGCTTCACTGTGTTGATGCAAAATTTAAAACAACATTAGCAAGCTTTCAGTAATGAATCCAGTAAGTACAAAAATATCTATAGAATGTTTTGATTGCTTGCCTGCAAGCATATAAGTGTGTGAGCAAACGTTCCATATCAGGCAGCTTGGAAAGTTCTTTCTGAAACTCTAGAGCAAGTGGTAAGTTATCTCTGTCCTGCAAAGAGTAAAGCAGAGAGATGATCATTGCTTAAGAAGGAAAGTGTGCATTAGACAAAGAACACTTGGATTTATTAACAGTCACGGAAAGACCATATACAAAAGATGGAACCTCAGGAAGGATAATAACAAAGCTAAAATAAACTGTTGTAACATTGAAATGAAATTGAATAGTATATAATGGGGGAGAAACCCCTACACTTAGGCTTCAGCCTTTGTTATAGTAAGTGGATCTCGACCTTATATTCTAAACAATCCTATTAACCCAATATAAAATCACGGTCTGTCAGGAATGTTGACATGGTATCGGAACAGATCCGATCTGGATCTGTTTGTTGGATTGGGGCAGCTAAAAAAGAATGCGATGTGAAACTCATAGATTCAACTGCTAGCTATCTCAGCTAGTTTACAATTCAGGGGCATGTTGGGAAGGTCCCATGTTTGAACTTCAGAATGAAATTGAATTTTATAAAAGGAGAGAAGAAACACTACACTTAAGCTTTTGTCATAGTAGTTGGATCCTGACCTTACATTCTAAACAATACAATTAACCCGGCATGTAACACTAACCTGATACAAAACCAAACAATATAATTGTTATTTGAAAATCAAGACCACTGACTCTCACTAGTGTTGAAGGCGCCTGACAAGTTAACTGGAGTTTTGAGAGTAAGAATACAAGAATGAATCAAGCTCGGACTTAGCATGATGATTTTGATTTTATACAATTAGGACTGGGATAGGAGAACTTTTGTAGAAATGCAAACTATCACGGTACTAATATTTTAGGGTTACAGGACAAGCTGGGATGACATAGACTAACATCATTTTTGGCTGGAATGCTTGACAAACAGTAGTGGGAGAAAGTACTCAGTTTAACACAATGCATGCTTGTCTTGTTACAACCTTGCCCGATATGTGGATCTTCCAAGGGAAGGAGAGCTCAAAGCGAGGTGGCTTGAGGATGTTAGAGGAACTATTAAATGATTTGTGAAACTTGGTATCAAGAGATCCATGTAAATGGATTCCTAGGTCATTTTGTAGTAGCTCTATATACCCTACTAATGAATGAATTACAGTTTCATTCAAAACAATATTTCAGTAATACAGCTACAGGCTATAAGATGCAATAGGAGCTGCTAACATATATTGAGAACTTTTAGCTTTCTAGGGGTTCAGTGAAGGTTTACAAAACAACAAAGAATCACAAGTTGTAGAAAATGCAAATCGACAACTAACATCAAAGTAACATTTTGAAAACAGCAGATCACTGTACAGTAACCACCCTACCAGAAAATAACAAGTTAACAACACTTAGCCCAGTAAAAAAACTTTAAAAACTGAAACTAACCTTGAATGAAGCTACAGCATCCTGCCGTTCCTTAATCAAACCTGAATGATACAACGGTCTAGCAAGCCATGCTTTAAGTAACCTCTTGCCAGATGCTGTCACACAGTGATTGAGACGAGCATAGAGAGTCCTTCATAATAAGTAGCAGTATTAGATATACATAAAAATGCAGTGTCAATTGATATCAACAATCCTTTTAGAACATACCCTGAAGAGTCTCCATTCTTATTGTTCTCAAATATCTCCAAATTTTCTAGTGCAGGAGCATCTAGAACCATATAAGGTTTCTGAACAACATTCTTAAACCCAGTACATGGAAGTAAATCATATTTTGCATATCTGAGCAATGATTCATCGAGAAACGCCTGTCTTAGGTAGAAAAGAGCACCTCCCAGAGCTGACAGAGCAAAACTACCACTCTCAGGCATACCCAGCAGCTCCTCCAAAGAATCTAGAAGGCCTTTGTCAGCTGTCAGAGTTGATGAATCCCTAATGTTACTGTAAAATTTTCTGACTTCCTCAACAGTTCTATTGGCATCCCAAAACTCTGAACCAGGGAGTAGCTCATTGATGAGAGGATTCCTTGTATATCTTGTAAGTACCTTCTCAGTTTCTGGACTAATTTGCTTAGCTGGTTTTATGATTTCAACTGGTCTTAGTTCAGACAATAGGGAACACAATGTGCTGCTTTCTGCATCGTCTTCAATCTGGAAGAGAAGTAAGCAAGCTCAGAGAAAAAGCAGAATATAACTACTATCTAGCATGCTTAACAAACTCCAGGGACACATACTCTAATTACAAGATACATCACTTGACAATAACAAAAAACAATCTAGAATGAACATACACCCTCTTAGAAAAACTGCCCCTGTTTGAATTGAACTCAAAACAAAGATGATGAATTAATGTAGGAGGAATTCAAAGTAATGGGCACTCACAATTTTCTAAAGGTCAATGCTGAAACAAGAATGTTCCAACCAAAACTTACAATGATACAACCACATGTAGTTTAGCTGGAGAAATAAGAGAAGAATCAAATAGCAACACATCAACAATGGAAATTTATTCACCCAGTTCATGGTGGCCAAAAGTTCTCTCATCAAATTAATTGTAATTTATTCATAGTAATGTAGTTTGATGTGGAAAACTGGTCAAAGAAAATCTGCCAAGGAAAATATAAAAGGATGCAAGATAAGAGAAGGTGCCCCAAAATTGTATCAGATACCTGTCCAATCATAATTCTACTTGTGGCGACATCAACAACACAAAGACCATAAACACGGTTCTCTTTCTGCTCCAAAGACATGGGACAACTCTCAGTTATTGCCATGATATAAGAAGCATCTGGATTAGTACACATCATCTCCCCTTCTGTCAAGGTCCCTTTAGTGACAACAGCACATATTTCACGCCGCACAACCTAATTAAAATATAAATATGTTAACTAGCACCTACATTTCAAATTAACTTCAAAATAAGCACTACTTGCAAGAACAAAGTGACAAAAAAGAAACTAATAACAACTCCAACAATATGTATGCATAATATGTAGTTTCTTGGAAAGACCAATTAACATGCTCTTTCAACTATGAGTGGAACCAGCAAGCGTTCATACTATTGCCCCAGACAAAGAACCCTAAAACAGACATTCAAACTAAGAATGACTTCAGTACTCTAAACGGTCTTGAACCATCCCAACATTTTTCAAAACAATACATGGAGGTGATACTAAGTGATAACCTAATTGATAAAACTAAGCAAACTAAGATTATTTCAGTCAAAACAAACCTTGTCTTTTGAACCCTCTTTCTTTCTACGAATATCAAGTTGGTCAGGGGTTTCTGTCTGCTCCACTACAAGTACTCGGTAACCCTGTTTCACCAGGAAAGAGAAAGTAAAATATTATAGAACAAGTTCACTGAAATAGCTATAATATCAAATGCAAAGGTCAGTGGATACCTTTCTAGCCAGCTTCTCCACATTAATTGTGAAGTTCTTCTCTGGGAACCCGCAGTGAGGTTGTTCTCCCTGGGAATTCAATTTGACACGACTATTTCAGATATGATAAATGCGGTGTAAGGAAGTGTTAAACTTGGATTTTCAGGTTGAGAAAAGACTCATGAAGAATTAAAAAAATGGATGCAAGGGACCAATAATAATATAATATTGAGCTGCTTTTCACCTTCATATACTGCAAGTCCAGTTCTTTCACTCCAACATGAGCATCCATTTCAAAAATTTCATAAAATTTACCCATCTGTACCATTGAAAACAAAGAAGCATCAGTCTGTGTATGGTACGGATAAAAATGTACAATATAGAGGATCATGCAATGCATGACATGTCATAACCTTGAAAAAAAGAACTTTGTCCATGTGTTTCGACTTGAACTCCCACCATTGTCTCTGTAAAATTATAGGAGGAGGGGCATATTTAACAATTTTATATAATCAAGGGCAATGATCACGAATCTGAAATAGTTGCAATTAGTACCTGACCACCTGTTAAGCCTTTCACAAAATTAGAGGGCAAATAGAGAGTTCTTGGATCATAATTCTCATCACCAGGGCTTCTCCTGTTAGCATCTCTTCGATCTCTGACACACGACATACACCAGTTTTAGCAGAAAATAGTAGCTCGTTGAAATGCAGGATAAGGAAAAAGAGCACAGCATGTCGAGGGAAGAAGCAAGAAAAGTGGGAGCATACCTTCCCAGAAATGGCATCTTCTCTGCCTCACGATTACCGAACCTTTCTAATGCATCATTATTTATCCCATTCACAATGGCAGTTGGTAACTTCTCATCTGCAAGGTGGAAATAGAGCTTTAACTTGGTAAATCATCAGATGACACGCCCCATCAAGAATGCTTCTTATAAACCATAGATTTTTAGACATCAAGGAAAGCAACCAAATCATCTTCCTAACACGATGCGCAGAAATTCAAATTATCATGACTATATTGAGAAAGAGAGTCCGAGGTAATATGAATGAAGCAAAGTGGTCCAAAAACAATTAGTTGTTGGTTTGATCCTATGAATGAAGCAAAGTGATCCAAAAACATATTAGTTGTTGGTTTGATCCAAACCAACCGTAACCATTACCAACGCAGTATTAGAATTGTTATTTTCAAATGAAATGCGTGTCCAGTTGAAGTTTTATAACAGAAATGTCAAATGCAGCGACACCAATTAAAAGAAATTGAGATCAAACATGTCCGAAGCAACCCCGTCATGAATGAATCAAACATTTTATTTCAATTTCCGCTTTCAAAAGGATGTAAAAACACTAATTGGTTAGATCAAATTGCATGATTGTGAAATTCGTCACTTACTCGGGGTATCATTTGCAATCTTTGCCAAATTGCCAGGGTTGACACCATCTTTCCGCTTCTTAGCTGAAGAAACCGTCTCTTTCTCACCCGTCTTCCTCTTCTTTGTGCCCAAATTTGCGCCCTTCATTTTCAAAGGAGTCTCTTCTTCTTCATCCTCCAATTCCATGTCCTCCAAGCAGTCTTCAACATCCTCCTTCTCTGCATTTTTACACCAATCCTCATCGGCCGGATCATCCCCTTCCGCAGCTTTCTCCTCCTCTTCTTCGTCCTCATTAACAACCAGCACTTTCCTCAGCCGTTTAAACTTCTTTACTGAGCCCTCCAGCCACTCGATCTTCTCCTTGGAGATATCCAGCAACTCCTCCTCACCATCGTCGTACTGAACTAAATGCTTACCCGAGACGTTATTGAACGATTTCACACATCCGTCGTACCAACTCTTATCGAGCGGCCAATAAACCCTAATTCTTCTTTTAATTACATCATCTCCGTACGATTCCCTATTGTTCTCGGGAGTAGCGTCTGAAGGAGAGGCGGAAGGCTGTTTGCCGATCACCAGTAATGGCTTTGTGGCGTTAGTCTTGGGCTTCGACTTTACACTTAGAGGGGAAGGCGTGGTCGGCGTATGGCAAGGATTAGGGTTAGAGTTAGTGACGGATTTGGTGTTGAGCTTGGAGGTTGAGAGAGTGGTATTAGGGTTAGGGCTATGTTTGGGGAGAGTAGAAGGGGATTGCGATTGAGATTTGGTGAAGAAGGCGGTGATTTGGCGTTGAGGGTTGACAAGCGGCGATCGGCCGTTGCTATGCCGGCGGGATGCCATTGGTAGATTAGGCGGCGGAGATGGAGATGCAACGCCCAAATCGTTTTACTTCTGGACAGACAGTGAAAGAGGAAGGGGAGTGTGGAGATGAAGAGAAAGAAGGGAAGTAAAAAAAGAAGAAAATGGCGAGGATTGGCGGGAGATTTAGCCGGGCACTTTTCCGGCTATACGGAAGCGTGGCGGGAAATCGGGTGACGGGTTGGGTTTATTTTAGCCTCTCGGCCTCAGCAAAATTTAGAGCATCTTCGTCCCAGAACTTTTGGATTTCTTTAGCAATTAAAAAATTAAAATTAAAAATAAATATCAGATTAGAAGAAAGAATCGATATAATTAGTGGAGAGAAGTTTCTCTGCAGAGATACTTATCCTGATAGGTTCTTGCCCACTTCACCCAAATCAAGGAAAGTTTTAATTTATTTTTTTTGTTTTGCCCAAATATAGGATATAACAGGTTATTGATTATAATTATACATTAAGGAAATTTTGATAAATTTTGGGATGCAAGAGAGAGTTTCTTCAATCATTTTGTGAATAAAAGAAAAAAGAAAAATCAAATAAGAAATTTTTTTAGAATTTCTGGGATGAAGATAATCCACCCCTACTCTACAAACTAAAATTAATTATTATTTTAGTGGTTGTTGGTTAAGTGGGAGACAATTCTATTTAGTAGGGATATTTATTTATCTTTTTAGAAAACTTTTAATTACATAGGATTATGGCTGGGCTTTTATTTTAGACGGGCCTAATTGAATTAATTGGATCCATATCCAAGTCTACTATTTGGATCCATATCCAAGTCACTAAGTTCAGAATGATTCTTGGGCCTAATGAAGAAGATACGTATCCAACATTGTTCCAAAGCAAAACCCTTATTCTGTTCTTCATCTGTATGAAGTCCATATCGATTTTGGATAAGCCGCTTCGACGCCGTTGCATAAGAGATCTCACCTTCACCTCCTCAAATCGACGCCGTTGCAGAAGAGATCTCACCTTCACCTCCTCAAATCGATGCCGTTGCAAAAGCCCTTCTTCATACGGATGCGACAACGTTGAAGAAGGTGACGGTTTTAGGTATCGAGACTAGGTTTACGGGTGAAGGTATGACTCCTCAAATCGATGCCGTTGAAGAGTATGACTCCGAAGCTCACCCCACCACCACCGCGAATCGCCCAGAAAAGATCCTCCCCCATTGAACTCCGGTTCAAGACTTTTCCGTCGGCGACGCCATTGTAGAAGAGATCTCACTTCCTCAAATCGATGCCGGCAGAAGAGATCTCACCTCCTTAAATTGATGCCGGTGCAGAGGTTTGTGTTCGTTTTTCCATGATATTCTTTCAGCGCCATATTTGAAATAAGGCCAATGTCTGTCTTCTTTCTATCCAATTTGAGTTCGTGAAGATTTTGTAGCTAAATGCTCAAATTTGAGGAGGTGAGATCTCTTATTGTGTAACTTGTGGATGCAGGTTGTCGGGTATTCCAACATTGCACTATTTTGCTGAATATCTGTACAAGAAAAAGTCTCAGCTATAAGATATTGTTAACTATCTTTGCAAGACCTCAATGAATCATGCAATAAAAAGGCCCCTCCAGTACCAAAGGCAACACTCCTACTACTTAAGCTTCGTATATGACTTCAGTGATTAATATTGGTATCTTAAGGCTAGTTTATGACTCCCTATTCTTCACATATGTAGTGTCAAAAGACACAATGTCTCAAAAATCCTTGTAAGCGGCCCTACTACGTCCATCTGCCCAAAATACATTTTTAAAGGTGTGGTCCTCATATGTGTCATACATGTAGAAGAAGTTTGTTCCACTTGACATCATATTATCAAAGTAAGCATTCATTGCTGCAAAGTCACCTTTATGCAAATTCAACCTCCTCTCTCTAGCTATTAAGTTTCTACAATCCCTCTCATCAAAAGGGACATTATTATGGCCACCATAACGCACCACAAAAGTAGAGTAGTTATTTCCAACCGGAACACCAACCGTGTCATTATCTAGAAGTATCCTCTTGTTTCCTTCACTAATGTGTCTGTACCTAGGCATGAATATCGTATCTGCCGGCTTACATTCATGGTTGTGCTCGAGAACAACTCTAGTAATCTTCCATGAGCTATTAGGGTATGATGTTGCGTTTACCTTAAACTCACAACCAGTTCGACAACTACTACTCGGTCTTCCCGGATGCTTCGACTTTGATATAAATGAACATGATTTTGAACAAACAAGCCTTAACCGTGAGCAATTGTTGTAATTCTTTACATGACGGTTTCTCTCAATCCGTTTTGCGGGAACATCAACACTCTCTTTCCTACTTTCGGAACTTCTAACTCGTATTTCAAATCCGGTAGCCCTACCATATTCATGACAATAATGCGAAAGTTCATCGGCCGAAGAAAATATAGACCCCACATAGGGCGGTGCAATCACGTCATCTTCTGTATTGTCTTCTCCGTTTATCTCTCCAACAATTTTCCTTAATTCATCTTCAGAATCGATAGTGAGATTATCCGGCAACATATCTCCAACATCGCTTTCAACATAATCGGAATTCAAATCTTCCAGATGCACAACTTCATTATTTTCACTAAATTCATCCACTTCTTCACAAAACAAGACGTTTAAATCAAAATTCTTCGGCTCCATCTGAAAACATTTAATAACATGAGGTCAGGTGACAATATTCTATTGATTTGGACACATTGCATTGAGTAACATTTGAAAACGGAAAACTTTCTGATTTGGACACTACCAAGCATCATATGCCGATTACAAGAGGATACAAGATAGTAGAAAATTCAGAATGTGTATCAATGTAGTACAAAAGGATACTGATCTATGAAACTTGCTAACAAGTGAAGATGAAGAAGAAGTATACTACAGTGATGAATTTAGAAAATTCAGAATGTGTATCAATCTAGTTTCTACTTAAATTCTGAATTTTCAACTTACAATATTCTTCGACTCTATATAAAAACTTTGGTTTTCTATTTTCTACTTCAAAACGGTTCTGATTTGGATCCACTGCAACATGTTTCTGATTTGGACAATATTCAAAACGGGTTTCTGATTTGGACACTACCAAGCATCATATGCCGATTACAAGAGAATACAAGATAGTAGAAAATTTAGAAATTTCAGAATGTGTATACTGCAGTGATGAATTTAGAAAATTCAGAATGTGTATACTGCTTTATGAAACTTGCTAACAAGTGAAGATGAAGAAGAATTATACTGTAGTGAGGAATTTAGAAAATTCAGAATGTGTATCAATCTAGTTTCTACTTAAATTCTGAATTCTCAGCTTCTTTATTTACACAGTTCAATGTAGGTTGCCTTTGGAAGTTTACTTTTTCAGATTAAGTACAATCACGCAGAGAAGAAAAACGCATGTGTATAAATCAGCTTCTTTACACATGAATAAATCAGATTAAGTACAAAAACCCACTAAAATAAAAACGCATATGTATAATCACGCAAAGAAGAATCCACTGGTATGCAATCACGGATAGAGTACAATCACGCAGAGAAGAATCCACTGCATGAATAAATCAGATTAAGTACAAACACTAGTATGCAACTTTCATCATCACACAACACTCAAGTTCAATGAAATCAGTTGGACGGAAATCATATCATTTGAACTAGCTAACAAGTGAAGATGAAGAAGTATACTACAGTGATGTTGCCAGTTGCAGTGTCCGAGTTGCATGCTTATCTTGTTGCAATGACGCGCAAAAGTTTTTTGAGAATGTCGGGTTGTGGATAGGGTAGATGAACAGACTGTTCATCCGTTTAATTGTAAACAACTGGACCTGAGAAATCATTTGACTAAAAACATAAATATGGAATTGCTGGACTTGGATATGGACTCAATTAGGCCCGTCTAAAATAGAAGTCCAACCATAATTCTACATAATTAAAAGTTTTTTGAAAAGATAAATAAATATCCCTATTAAATAGGCTTGTCTCCCACTTAACCAACAACCATTAAAATAATTATTAATTTTAGTTAGTGGGGTAGAGGGTGGATCACCCTTAGGATTAGCAAAACATTCTCCATATAAAACATAGATTTTAATAATTAGATTATCCTTACTTGTAAACAAAAATTATCATTTATTGAAGTTAAAAGAGTACAAGCAAAAATTTAAAAAGATTTAATTCACTTAAAACACTTCAAGGTAGAAATATTCATCGAAATATTTTGATATTAAAGAGAGGGAGTGTCACTTCTCTTTGAAGCTCAAAATCGTTTGTTTTCCTAATTTGTATGTTTCTTACACTCACACCTAGATTATATGGTTTTATATGTCTTACGATGACTCATAGGGGATTTATTTATACAGTTGAATAAGCATCAGATGCCTTTGCTCAATTACCATTTTACCCCGACATGACATGGCTAACAATGTCAACATTCGGTAATTCAAAAGAAAACGAAGAAGTTCAAAGAAAATGACAAACACTTACATAGTACTCACGAGATTCCTTCAGCATTGAAACGATGATGTTTCTCACTAGTTCATGCAATGATCGATGTTTTATAGTCCTTCTTTTCCAACATGATCTTCCCATTTTTCATCAATATCCTCATTAATGGTTTCATAAATATTTATTGGATATTCATCAACACAACTTAGGAGGGTGCCGTAAAATTGATCTTGACATTCATATGACATGAATTTTATTAGATATATATCTCTTATGTATTCTATAATTAAATTTGAGGACTCATTAGCTTATGAGAAATATGGTCGTAGCACTTCAAGGATTATAACCATAGTGAAACCAAACTTGATTATGATACTCATGTTATCTTTTTTCTATTCCTTGATGTATTCATAATTTTAGAAAATTCGGTTTGCTTTGGCGTGGGCATGAATTGTGATGGTAGGTTGGTTTATTGTAATTGGATCTTGAGAGAATTATTTTGTGATGTCATATATTCATGCATCACTTTAGTGGTTAGTTTCATGTTTATTCATCTTCGTATAGTGTAGTTGTGCATGCATTTAGAGTAAAAACATTCATATTTTGTATTTCATGAAAAATGTGGAGGAAGAAGAAAAGAAGAAACAAGGTGGAGGAAGTCATTTGTATCGACTGAAAATCAAAGTTTAGAGATAGATACAAGGTGGAGGAAGAAGAAAAGAAGAAACAAGAGAAGAAGGTGTCACTAGTGTCATGATACGGTTTGAGTGCAAACTTGTATATACGTTTGTGTCTAAAGATATTTGTTGATCATATCTTTTAGGATTATCTTTAGTTGTAGGTTTTATCTTTTAGGAGGATCTCACCTATAAATAGCTTTAGAAGGTGAGACTAATATGTAGATTTGATTTGATTAATATTTCCACAATATCGTGTGAACTCGCTGCTTTGCTTACGAAATTTGTGTTCTATTCGTTTCTATTCAATCAAAAGAGAGATCATATGATTGAATCGTTGTGAGTCATTGCTAGATTTTGCTTGTGTGTGTTAATCTTTGTAAAGGTTGGTGCTTCTGGTCAATTCTAGTTCCTCCTTGTGTTGTCTTATTTAGAAGGATTGTGAAAGGTTAAAGAAGTGAGGGTTAAGGTAAGATCTTCGTTAAGGGGTTGTGACACATAATTGGTCAAGGTTCTTTGTCGGAATACCTTGGTTTGTATCTTCCTATATTTACACCAAATTCATTCCATATTATCATAATCTTATCTATCTATTATTAATCCATCAAAATCTCGCCCGAGATTCCTTCTCTGAGGCAGTTCGTGGACTTTCAATCTAGATCGGAAACTGCGACTTCAACTGTAATAACCGGTGTTATTTGGAGTATTTGAGAGCTCCAATAAATAAAGTTGCAGTTGAGAGAAGTGATCGGGATATCGGATATGTCCTAGATGTGAAATAATATAAAAAAAACAAAACGGATAAAAGAGTCGCTACTACGATTCTTAGCGGTTAAGAAATGTGGCTTAAGAAGGCCCATTTTACGAGATAGTTATGGAATATTTATCCTGATAATATTTCGGATTTTATATTCCAATTTCGTAAAGTTTGGAGACCGAAAAATACAACCGCGTTTCAATTAAATAGTTCGGATAAACATTATATATATATATATATATATAGGGTCTAGTTCCGATGAGGAGGAACCTTGCAGATAGGAATGAGGAGAGTCGGGGTGGTGACATGTGGCATGCCACGTCACCTTCTTCTCTTTTTTTTTTTTTTTTCCAGTTTTTCTTTTTGTAAATAAAAATTGGTGTTCATATTTTTATGAGTATGTGTTCATTTTTAAAAGAGTCATTGTTCATATTCTATCAATAAATGTTCATTTTTTCCCAACACTAACTATTCGTTTTTTAACATTAATTGTTCATTTTTGTATTTTTGTAAAACATTTTTTTTGGATTTTTAAAAAAAATTATACTATTCTTTCAAATCGTGTTAATAAAATATGATGGTCATTTTTTACAAGTATGTATTCATTTTTTTTTACAGTTATGGTGTTTATAATATGATGTTCATTTTCTTTGAAAATTATACTTTTCTTTAAAATCGTGTTTATAATATTCAAAGATCGATTACATAAAAAATTGTGAAATCAAAGAGAATACAAGACGATTCAGGTTTTGTTTCTTCCAATTTCTACTCTCACTGTTTAGATTTCCATTCTTAAGGTTTAGGCTTCATTATGATTGATGTTTGTGTTGAAATCAAATTTGTTTGAATCATTTTGTGTTTGATAAGTTTGATTGAGAAAATACATGTATATACATATGTTGAGTTGGTCTAATAGCTCCAATTGAATAATCTATATGCTCCTTTTAGTGTGCACGCAAACTGTTCGGTAAAATGCCTTATAGAAAAATAGTTTATAATATTCACATGAACAATGATATAAAAAGTATGAACACTGACGTATAAAAGTATGAACACCAATTACTTATCTATAACTTTGACACATACATAACATATTATGATAATCTTTTAACGTTTTGTGATGAATTTTTTAATTTTTTGTGGTTATATACTGTAAATGAACATTTATGCATTATAAAATGAACACAAAAAAATAAATGGACATGACACTTTGATGAATAAAAATACTATGAACACCGATGTATAAAAACATGAACAATGACATATAAAAGTATGAACATCGATGACTATTTTGAACGTAATGGTATTTTTACAGATTTTTAGTCAATTTACAAAAATGTCATTAATGATGAGCGTGTGAGAGCCCTTGATTTAAATCTATCCAATGGCTTACAACCCTCCTAATTCCTATCTACAAGCTCTCTCCTCACTTGAACTAAAATCTATATATATATATATATATATATATATATATATATATATATATATATATATATATATATATATATTGAAGAGGCGGCTGCAGAGTTCTTTCAACGTGGTACCAATTTATTTCTCGTTTGTTAGCTTTTTGATAAAGCTTCCGTTTACCGCTATCGGAATGCCGACGGACCACCGTAAGTCATCAAACGTAAGGTTTCATATCGCGCTCTTACTCCCCGTATCGCTAGGAGTCTGGATCTTCTTCCGGTTCGTATATCGGGTTAGTAACGAATATGTTATGAATTTATTCGTTTTCCGTATTGCGGGTTAGTATAAATTGACCTTAAGTTGGTTAAAATAGATAATTGGAATTTTCATTATGCTCATTACATTATTCTGGTAATTATGGGCTTTTAGTTTAATGATGATATCATGATTTGGATATATGCCCTGATGTGGCTTTAAGGTTTAATATGTTATTCGAGGTTATAGGATGTATATGATCCCTATGGATCCCTTTGGGTCTAGGTGAGACTCTTTGCTTGATAAGAGATGTGACATCTCTTTATGCCTTGTCTATAGGTTGTGTTGTTCCTCCAGTGTTGAGGTGATCGAGTTGTGATTGAGCTTTATACGAGGTTGAGGTAAGTTTGTAGGACTTACTTAGCTGTCATCCTTATATTGGGTGTTTGCATGAGTGGTGTGTGATTTATATGTTGCTATGATAGCATGAGATGTCGTTTATACCGACCTATATTTTATTGATTGCCCCGTATACGTGGGTGTGATAACCTTTCCCTTTCATCCCGCCGTGGAGTCTGGGAGGTTCTCTGATGTCAGGCCAGACTGACTTTACAAGAAGGGCACAATCCACTCCCACAGGGTACACGGATTGTGTGACCGATACTTGTGCAGCTGGCTAGCAGGCTCAGAGGCGAGGATGTATCGGTCCTCGTGTCACATAGTTTCATATATATTTATATATACGATTTGAGTGAATGACCATTATATTGAGATGATAAATGGGTAAATGTGTGAAAGCATGCTGATATGTTTATCTTTCCTTGATTGTGATTGTGCTTATGCATTACTCTATATATGTGTATGGATAGCTAATGGTTTATTACCATGTTGTAGATGCCCCACAAGATAGGCATGCTGTTGGGTGATCTAGCAGAGTGGCAGGCCGAGGACGTCTCGTACATAGGTTGTTGTGGGCTTTAGGGTTGTTTACCTTTCCCTCCTGCGTGAGGATGATCTTTTGTTACCTCTTGTGAGAGGATGTTGTTTTATATTCGGCTATGGTATTGTTACCTTTTGGTTGTACAATTTTATACAATTTTATGCATTTGTTTTTTTATATATGTCTGTGCCATGTTGTAAGGTCCAGTGAACTTGTTGTCAGGCTAGGGTCAGGATCCATTGTGAGATCCTAGCCCAATGTGGCACTCCGAGTCCCGGAATCGGGATGTTATAGAGCTGGTATCAGAGCCTTAGGTTGACAACAATGGCACTTGCTACCTGCAATAGGGTTTGATAGGTAAAATAAACAGAACCCACATGGGGTCTGACGTTTTAAAAGGTTTTTGGTTTGAAGTATGGTTTTGGGTTAGATGTACGAGAAGTCGCCACTCTTGCTATGGATCTCTACAGTATAGTTATGTATATATGTATTATGGTTTATGTATATGTATGTGTTAAGTATATATATCTATACTTATGGCCTATATAGATCCTTATAAGTTAGGTGTGCATACCCTGCAGATGGCTCGGACTAGAGCTACTGCCGCTGTAGGCAGAGGTAGAGGTAGGTCACCCCGTCCTCCAGGTGTGGTAGGTGAGGGACCGGTTCCCGCTGCTGATCCACCAGTGGTGGAGGAGATACACGAGGAGGTTACAGAGAGCGTCGTCCTAGAGACGAGGAGTGGTGGATCTATGAGACATCATTCACATCGAGCTCAGTCTGATGATGCTGATCGTGTCGCCATGGAAGGACCGGAGTTTAGAGAGTACCTTTGACGTTTTGAGGAGGACATCAGGGCTGGCAGACGGGCCCCAGACTTACCAGTACATGAGGGATCTTCTGAGAGATCTCAAGGAGCGACACAGGTGCCAGTTGCACCTACACGTGTTGCAAAGCTAGTTTGAGTTGTGGAGGAGACTCAAGGGCCTCGACCAGATGCCTGGTTGAAGGCATTTCACCAGCAGGGAGTGCCACACTTCTTAGGAGAGATTGGTTTACAAACTGAGGTGTGGATAGGGCATGCAGACTCAACTTTAGAGTCTATCAAGTGCCCTGAGGACAGACGGATAGAGTTGGTGTAGTCTCTATTCCGTGATCTTGCACACTAGTGGTGGAGGGCTATTACGGGCCAGAGCCACCATTTATGATCATATGAGGAGCATGATTAGGGAGAATTTTTGCCCTACCTCACTAAGAAGGGAGAAGCTGCAGAATTTTATGGAGGCTGGTTTTGAGGACGTGCCTATTGCTGACGTCATCCGCTGCTTCCAGACTGAGTTAGCTTTGTTGGGTCCAGCTGCACCATTTGAGGACTAGCATGTGTATCTGTTCTCTCGTCGTCTGAGGGAGAGCACACGTTCATACATGGCAGGATTCCATTGTGAGTCCCTAGTTGACTACCAAGACCGTGCTTCTACTTACGAGAGGGAGCAAGCCAGTCAAAGGAAGGCTTCTCAGACCGGACGGTCTGAGAAGAGGCAACACACTGAGCAGACCAGTGGAGTTGGAGAAGCTACTGGTTCTAGACGAGACTAGAGACAACAGAGTTACCCCTCGTCTGTATCGACTATAGATAAGGGACGATAGTGTTACAACTGTGGTGACCTTGGCCATTTGAGGCCTAATTGTCCCAGACCAGTTGTGATTTGCTTTACTTGTGGTAGACCAGGCCATAGAGCTACCTTCTGTAGGCAAGGTGGAGTTGCATCTCAACAGGGTTCTTCCCCTGCTAGTGTAGCAGGAGGTGGTCAGAAGACACCTCAATAGCAAACACAAGGACAACAGAGAGTCCCAGAGCGTCCATCTACTCAGGGTTCTACTCCAGGACCGAGTAGAGGCAAACGTAGAGATGTTGGCACCAGTGATGCCAAAGGAGCCCTAGGGCGAGCTTTCGAGTTGAGGAGTGCCGAGGATCCACCTGCACCGGCTGCTACAGGTACCATTCTGCTTAATAGTTTACCTGTTAGAGTTTTGTTTGATACTGGTGCTACGCATTCATTTACTTTTGATACATGTGTTGAGCATTTGAGTTTAGCTACCATAGAGGGGATACCCTTTATTATAGGGTTACCTGATGGTAGTCGGGTAAGAGGTACCCATGAGATACATAGTTGTCCCTTTCGTTTAGGGACTCGTGTTTTACTTGTTGACTTCTCAGTCATGCCATTGATGCATGAAGAAGTCATATTAGGTATGGACTGGATGCATAGACACCATGCGGTTTTGGATGTTGGTAGACGGACTATTACAGTCTCTACCGAGGTTGGTCAGATTGAGGTCTTCCGGGGTTGGGACCTTGGGAAGACAGGTTCTGTCATCAGTGTCGTACAAGCAGCTAGATTTATTGCACAGGGATGTGATGCCTTCTAGTGCTACGCCATGAAGGATGGAGAGAGTCCATCTTTGGAGGACATTCCAGTGGTCTGCGAGTTTGCAGACATATTTGTTGAGCCATCGAGCTTACCGCCCCAGAGGAGTGTGGACTTCAGCATAGAGTTAGAGCCTGACACAAGACCCATCCCGAAGGCCCCATATCGTATGACACCTGTCGAGATGTTGGAGCTGAAGAAGCAACTCGAGGAGTTGGATGAGAAGGGCTTCATACGCCCTAGTGTTTCATCATGGGGTGCACCTGTCCTCTTCGGGCAGAAGAAGGACGAATCTCCGAGGTTATGCATTGATTATAGAGAGCTGAACAAGGTGACCATCAAGTACAGGTATCCACTGCCTCGTATTGATGATCCACTTGATCAACTTCAGGGAGCTACAGTTTTCTCCCGGATTGATTTGCGCTCAGGATATCATCAACTGAGGGTGAGAGAGCAGGATATACACATGATGGCATTTCGCACCCGTTATGGACATTACGAGTTTGTAGTGATGCCATTCGGGCTGACGAATGCCCCAACAGTCTTTATGGAGTTGATGAACAATATATTCATCGACTTCCTTGATCAGTTTGTGGTGGTCTTTATTGATGACATTCTGGTATACTCTCGTAGCAGAGAGGAGCATGCCGATCATTTGAGGACGGTATTGCAGATTTTGAGGGATAGAGAGTTGTATGTCAAGCTCTATAAGTGCGAGTTCTGGATGTCTGAGGTTGCTTTTCTTGGACATTGATTAGATACAGGATGATATAGCCCGAGTGACATTGATTAGAGAGCGGATGATGGTCGTGCAGAGCTGCCAGAAGTCATATGTAGACAAGAGGTGTTGTCCTCTAGAGTTCAGAGCTGGAGCTCGTGTCTGGTTGAGAGTGTCACCGACGCAAAGCGTTAGACGTTTCGGCATAAAGGTGAAATTGAGTCCCCGATATGTCGGACCTTTTGAGATCTTAGAGCAAGTTGGAGAGGTGGCACACCGACTTCCGTTGTCACCCAGACTGGAGGGCGTTCACCTAGTCTTTCATGTGTCTCAGTTGAGAGAGTATATACTAGATCCGAGACACATTAACAGCTATGAGGATTAGTGGTTGAGCCGGACCACACATTTGTTGAGCATCCAATTACAGTCCTAGAGCAGGGTATGAGACGCTTGCGCTCGAAGTACATTCCGATGTTGAGGATTCAGTGGTCCATACGGAGTACCGATGAGGCCACATGGGAGATGCAGGATAGTATCCGGAGGAACTATCCCGATTTTTATGCAAAGATAGTTGCATCTGGAGATTGATGAGAGAGTTTTAGTTATATCTTGGTGAGTTATATGATGATGTGATATTATGTGTTATTATTTTTGTGCTAGATTGTGATGTGTGATCTTATTATCTTGTTGTGCTAGCACGAGTGTGATTCTTGTTTGTTGGAGATGGTTTTTCCTCCATGCTATCAAGTTGTGATTGTGGTTTTTCTAGAGATAGTTTTACCTCCATGCTTCGAGTTGAGATTATGATGGATGAAGATGTTATACCTCCGCAACGTTGAGTGTTTATATCTCGGCATTTTAGGCCGAGAGGGTTGGACAAAACTTTTTTTTAGGTGGATTTGATGTAAGACCCATGCCTTTTAGGAGATCCCATGACCGCGTGGTTCTTCGCCCGCAGGCGCGCCTCCGCTGGTGCGGCTCTACCGGGCCGCGGTTGCGGCATAGTTGTGAGCGGACGCCTTTTTTAGGCCGACTTACTTTCCGCTTTCTTCTCCTTTAAGTATTTTCTCTCTCTTTATTCCGAGGTTACCCAATCTCTCTCTCTCTCTAGATCTCCTTCCTTCTTCCTTCCTATGTTCTTCTCTTCCTTTTGGATCTTCTTCCTTAGTTTTCTTTGGATCTTCTTCCTTCTATTGAAGATTGTTGAAGTGTTGATGTTGCTGTTTGCTGTGAGAAGCTGTCTTGATTACAGTTGTGGTCCTTCTGGTCATCTATAGAGGAGTGGTGAGCCTCCTCTCTTCCCTTTCTTCCTCTTCTCTTCTTCTTTCTTTCTTCCCTTGTTAAATCCAACAAGTTGAGCTTGTTGTGATCTGTTTTTGGATGTTTTGGATGTGTGTGTACATGTATATGGATAGAGGATGCTTGCCTTGATAGATCTCATTGGTGGAGTGAGTTGGTGGATATAGATCTGTCGAAGAGCGCATTGGAGTTGTGCTCTATTGAGGAAACTGCACCCGTGCCTTGTTGGTGCCGCCCCTTCTTTAGGTTTACAACCGCTATTCAACCGCAGTCGCGGTGTCGGACACTTGTCACCGCGCCCACGCCTCTTCTTGCCCGCTCCCGTGCTTTCCTCAGAACTTACCAAGTTCTTTGGTGAGTTCATTCCTTCCCTTGTATTTGGCTTAGGGTTTAGAAGCATGCTAGGTTAGAATGTGTGGAGTTTGAGGATGATGATATATTAATGAATGCCTTGTGAGGCTTTGAGGTTTGTTATGAATGTTGAGGTTATGATATGCGGATGTTGTGTATGATCTTATGAATATCTTAGAAGCTAGAAGTAGAGCCTTCTAGCATGGTCTTCCGATGACTGATTATATATGCCTTGTGTATCACCCTATCAAGCTGTGTTTATTCATGCGGGGATTGGAGTGTTGATCGAGTATTGAGGATATTGTGATACAGGTAAGTCCATGGGACTTACTTAGCTACATTCCTATATTGGATGTATGCATGAGTGGCGATTGTTGTATGCTTTATAGCATGCGATATTGATTATTACCGACGTTTGAATTACCCCCTTGTAACGGGTGGTGACCACTTGATCAACATTCCCGAGGGAAGTTGAGGGGTTCTCTAGGACTAGGCTAGTGTTGGTATATGGAGAAGGTACTAAACCATTACTTATGGTATACGGTGAGGTACTCCGATACAACTCCAGATGGTAAAAGAAACAGAGGCGAGAATGATATACTTCTCGTGTCACAACCATAAATATGGTTTTGAGTGTATAACGTTATAAAGATAATAAAACGAGAAATGTATGATAACATGCTTGGTGTTTATTGTATTTCTGAGGTGTGTATGTGTTTATGCATGATCTTATATATGAATTGTTAGATAACGGTTTATACCGTGTTGTAGATATCGGAGGATTATAGAGTGATCTTGCAGGAGTGATCAGCTGAGGGCTTCCATGTAAGATGGGTTTTGGGGTTCTGCATGCATGGATATATATCTTGTACAATTTTGATACTCGGTTGTGGGGTTTTGTATGTATTACGATATAATATTTCAGTTTTATAAATGTTTGTTTTATATTTGTTTGTGCCTTGTTGTAAGGTCTAGTGAACTTGTTGTCAAGCTAGTGTCAGAACCCATTGTGAGGACCTAGACCATAGCATTTCGAGTCCTATGAATTTGGGGTGTTACAACAACTTCCCTAAAGAACAATTTAGCCACAAATATAAGCATCATCAGTTTTATGGCAAGCAATAAAGTGTGCCATCTTAGAAAAGCAATCAACAACCATAAAGATGGAATCTCTCACCTTCTTAGTCCTTGGAAAATCTACAACAAAATCCATACTAATATCAAGCCATGTTGAAGTAGGAATAGGTAAAGGAGTATACAAACCGTGTGGTTTCAGTCTTGACTTCGCTTTCAAGCAAATAATGCATCTCTTAATAAAGTGTTCAACATCCTTAAGCATGTGAGGCCAAAAGAAATGTGAATGAAGCGTATGATAAGTCTTATCTCTTCGAAAATGTCCCATAAATCCTCCCATATGAGTCTCCTCAACTAATAATAATCTCAGAGTACATATGGGAATACAAACTTTATCTTCATGGTACATAAATCCTTCAAAAAGATGATACTTACCTCTCGACTGGGGCGAATTTCGGTCAAAATCTCGGCCGAGAATCCTGACAGTAGGCCGAGATTTACACTGGTCGTAAATGTCGCCGAAATCAATATCATCCTTGTATAGTTCTTTGATGTAATGGGATCATAAGACCTTGTAATCCATTGTTGTGATCAAAGTATATCTTCTAGAAAGGGCTTCTGCTACGACATTATCTTTTCCTTTCTTTTATTTGATAATGTAAGGAAACGTCTCAATGAACTCCCTCCATCTTCTGTGTCTCCTGTCTAATTTATCTTGACTTCAAAAATGCTTCAAAGACTCATAATCAGTTCTAAGGATGAGTTCATTAGAACAAAGATAATGTTGCCATGTCATGAAAATTCGAAATAAAGCATATAATTCCTTATCATAAGTTGGATAATTCAAGCATGGACCCTCTAGTTTTTCACTAAAGTAGGCTAGAGGCTTACCTTCTTGCATGAGGACTCCTCCAATACCAATACCTGAAGTATCACACTCTACTTCGATGGTTTGGTGAAATCCGGAAGTGCAAGTAGAGGTGCGTTTGATAGTTGTCTCTTTAGCTCCGTAAATGCTTTCTCTTGCGCTTCTCCCCTCTCAAACTGTACTTGATTTTTGTGAGATGTGTGAGAGGGGCTGCGATGGTACTATAATCCTTCACAAAGAGCCTATAGAATGTTGTCAATCCATGAAAAGATCGAACATGTCCAACGGTGGTAGGTGTAGGCCATTCTTGGATGACTTTGATATTCTCCTTGTCCACTTCAAGACCTCTTCTACTTACTACAAATCCAAGGAAAACAACTTGGTTAGTACTAAACTCGCATTTCTTAGTATTAGCATATAAAGATTGAGATCTAGGAGTTCCAAGTACTTCCCTTAAGTGTTCCTCATGCTTCTCTATGGATTTGTTGTAGATGAGGATGTGATCGAAATAGACAACTACAAACTTTCCAGTAAAATGACGTAAGACATGATTCATCAACCTCATAAAAGTACTAGGAGCGTTAGTCAAGCCAAAAGGCATAACTATCAACTCATATGGTCCCAACTTGGTCTTGAATGTTGTCTTCCATTTATCTCTTTCGCTTATCCGGATTTGATGATATCCACTCTTAAGATCGATCTTGGAGAACAAGATGGAACCGCTAAGCTCATGTAGCATGTCATTTAATCGGGGAATGGGGTGATGGTACTTGATAGTGATGTTATTGATTGCTCGACAATCAACACACATCCTCCAAGTGTTGTCCTTCTTGAGCACCAACTATTCTGGAACCGCACAAGTACTCAAAACTCTCTCGTACATAACCTTTGTTCAAAAGGTATTGTACTTGGTCTTGGATTTCCTGACTTTCCTGCGGACTCATTTTATAAGCAGGGCGATTAGGAATGCACAACCCTGGAATGAAGTCAATCTGATGCTCAATGCCTCAAAAAGGTGGAATACCTGCAGGAATCTCATCTGGAAATACATCTTTATAATCATCTAAAGCCTATAAAATATTTGGAGGCAAAGCAACCTTCACTTCATCACATAAAGTCATTAGGCTTTTACATAAACTCAGTAAAGAAAGATCTAAAGGAATATAATCATCAAGAAGCTCCCGTTTGGATGATAAAAGTGTTCGTTGATGTCCCAAAGAAGGAATCTTGGGTGGTGTATAGGAATATCAGCCGAGATTTCCATGATCAGGCCGGGATTTATCAGTGGATAGTGTCTGACCTTCATGTAACACCCCGTTTATTGGGTGCGATTTCAATATTTATTTTCCCACGGTTATCGATATATTTTAATATCTTAGGTATGTTTCACGAGTATTTTTAAGTCGTAAATTTTATGTTTCGGGTATATGTTATATTAATATGTTAACGGTATTTTTATTATTTATTAAATCTCGTAATTTAGTTACGACATCGATTTATACGTCGCAAAGTATATTTTTGCGAATTTAAGTATATACTCGATCCGCATAATATTTTCCGTATTTCTATTTTATTTCGGAAAAGGGGCGGAAAAGTTCCTGGTATTTTATTATTTTTGGATCCGTGTACGTGTATTCGTTTATTTTGTCGGAAACGTCGGGAAATTATTTCCCGATTCGGAAGTCCCGTTCTGAATGTTTTGATCGAGTTATTCTATTACTTTTTACTTTTTATTTTGTGTTTAATTGGAACCCTAGCCGCAAGCTTCTTCACTCCCTACCCCTTCATTTGCTTTCTTCAGCCGCCACCCAAGGGGACTCTCCCTTTCCTTCTTTCGTTTCAATGCCGGACCAAGAGAGAGCTGGAGATCCTGGTCACCTCGTGCAACGCCCTCGCCGGACCTCCCTATGCCTCCTTCTCTCGCCGCGCCGAACCTCCTTCATCCCCGTTCGTACGCCCTCCACCGGTGCCGTGGGAGTTCGAAACCGACCGGCCACCGACCGCCAGATTTTGAGAGTCGTTGGCCACCACGCGAGGACAATTGCCTCCCCGGGAGAGTCGTCGTCCGTTCCACACCGAGACAACTTCGACAGCGGACTCAGAGAGGGCTCGACCATACCTCGACGGTCGGGAATTCGTTGTTGCTGCGTGATGTTGTCTCCCTCCCTACCGCCGCTAGTGCCGCCACCCTCTCCGACCGTCAATGACGAGCTGCCAACCGGAACACCAGTAGCCGTCTTCTTTTTCCGCAGTGTGAGTTCTTGTACTGTTGTTAGAACCCTAGGTTACGGGTTGAAGATTGTTACGATTTGAATGTTGATTAGTATTATGTGTATGTTTTGTATGGTATTAATGATGTTGAAGGTCTGTTGAGAGCTTCGATTTATGTTGTACTTGTGGGTAGAAAGAATGTCGTTTATAGAAGTTGAGAGTTGATATATCGGGTGGTTGTGTTTGTATGTTTAGTTTGAGTTTTGAAGAAGGTTGAGTTGGCATGAGAAATGAATTTTGTATGAAGGTATTAGATGGATGATTGTAGGCTAGCAATGAGGATGAGTTAAATGTCGGATATATGACCTAAGATAGCTTCATTGATAGCATTTGAGCATAAACATGGATACAAGCTCCTTAAAGTATATAAGAACTTATGTGAAGAGTTATGTTAGTGGAATTTCCGTCATAAGTGGAGTTTGGTATCTTGTAGTTAGATGATTTTCCTTTTATTTTTGATTTTAGCTTATAGGTTATTGTTATATATATATATATGTGTGTGTGTGTGTGTGTGTGTGTGTGTGTGTGTGTATCGGCATGTCTTAGTGATACTCATTTTGGTTTTCTTTTGGTTATCTAGCTTGGAGTAGACGTGCTTGGTATGTTTAGGTGTTTCTCGGAACTTTTGAGTTTTTAGTAGTGTAATGCTTGGTTGACCTTAGTTAGTCTAAGTAACTTTTAGGGTTTTTAGATCCAGGTTTATAATTGCCGTTTCGCCAAGTAAGGCTAGTTTAGTGTTTTATTCAGATGAGTGTTATGAACTTAGAAGTGAAAACTTCTAAGGTGTTGGATATGTTATGATACAAGTCTCATGTTATGATTAAGCAGTTGAGATTGGACCCATATGTAGCAAAGAGATATCGTTGTCTGGACTTGACCTAGAACAGGTAAGTCCCCCGACTTACTTAGCTCGTATTCTCTGTATTAGTTTCAATGCGTGTTTGGTAGTGTGTGTTTATTGTTTATGTGTGTGTTTACTATTTATGTTATAACATCTAAACCGGTAAAAGGACCACCGACTTTATATGTTTATATTTGACCCAAGTGTATGATAACGGGCGGTGACCGCTTGTCTAGTCAAAAATGGGGATGACTGGGAGGTGCCTTGCGACCAGTCCAACGGGTGATGCTAATCCGCATCAAGTACAAACCCGTATGGTGAAAGGGGGCAAGGGCGAGATCGTTAAGATTCTCGTGTCACACCATAAGTGGATTAGTAAGGGAATAACGTTAAATAAAGATAATGAACCGGACTCACGTGTTTAGATCATGTTGTGTGTGATGATGCCCTATGTGTGTGTGTGTGCCAATACCATGATTCTAATGCTTTGAATGCTTGCTAACGGTTTTATACCGTTATTGTTGTAGTTGCCTTGCAGGTTAGGGAGCGACCGAGAGATCCGGAAGAGTGGGCAGCCGGGGTTCGTACATTTTAGGATGGGTTGGTTGGAGTTGTGTTTGAGTTTTGTTTATTGTATTTCTTATTTTTGTAGGCCGCATGTATGGCTTTTGGTTTTTGGTTTTGTATCTTGGCTGGAGTCTTTAGTTTGTTGCTTTGGGTTTCATTCATTGCATAAAAATGTTTTTCGGTTTTGGCCTTTATTTGTGCCATGTTGCAAGATCCGGTGAAATTGTTGTCAGGCTAAGGGTCGGGACCCATTGTGAGGTCTCCGCCCGTAGCGCTCCGAGTCCCACGAATTCGGGGTGTTACAAAGTGGTATCAGAGCCCTAGGTTTACAACAATGACACTCTCAATCTTCTAAAGGCCGAATGAGGAATAAACAGAACCCGCAAGGGTTCTGACCTTTCGTTTTCAAAATCATATGCATGAGTCGGGTTTGGGATAGAATGTACGGAGTACCACTCCTTCCGCGGATCTAGATAGCATAGTTTATTGGATTATTAGTGTATGTATATAAGTATATATAGATATGTATATATGTGGACTTAGGATGGTTATTGGACTACTATTATATGTGGATTATAGTTATGCATGATGGACTTGTTATGTGAAAATGGTGGCATGATTTTTTTATATTGATATGAGTTTGTACATGTGGCATGATGATATCATATAAGTGATGGGACATTATTTTGTTGTAATAGTTTTGCTTGGATGTGATATGCTGGTTATAGCAAGGTGGACATAGGACTTATATAGTCTTATACGTATTCTAGGATATATAGTAGCATATGGATGCGAGACCTTATAGTTGAGATGATAGAAAGCTATCATCGCCTTTTGACAATGCCGTTTGGCTTAAGATAGTATACATATGATGATGAGCACGCTCAAGTTAACGAGTTGAGCATCACGTTTTAGCAAGCACCCCAATGATTTCTCGGACTCCTTTAGATGACATCGTAGCAGAAGAGTAGATATGATGTAACCGAAGGGCAAACAAATAGAGAGGAACTCGAGTCAACATAAGAAAAATTGAGAATGAAGTTATGTAAGATAGGAAGCGGAAAGAAGATATGAGTGGCGGTTCCAAAGGAAGCAACGATTGAACATCAATGAAGCAACTAGAAACAACGAACATAAGATTTTTTCAAGTCCGGTGTCGATGAACTAAAGATGCGAATCAAGTAAGGAGGACTACATTCTCGCTCGAGAATAAAAGTGGCGTTCTAAGTAAGACGAGTTTTCAATAGGCACTCCTAAGCATTGGAGTCAAGATGAGAAGGGTGATTGGACCATTAACGAAAGATTTAAGATACCATAAGTTAAGCTTACGAGGTACCATAAAGTGAAGTGAAGATCTTTGCGAGATTATAAGTGGGTGACTTATTCAGAAATTTGAGAGTTATGAGGAGGATCACATGGTGGAAGTTCACATAGTGGAATTACCGTAGGGAGTCAATCGTTTTCCGTCATTGTGGTGAGATTGAGCAACACTAAGGAGGAGGAAATGTGTGTGGATGATGATCTCCAGAAGATGAAAGATAAAACAAGGAGCTTGGATTGAAAGTCTTAAGATACCAACAAGAGGAACACGAGTGAGTGCTATCTAATGTCAGAACATTTGAGAAGTGCTTTTACAAAACATCATGAAGAGCTGTTAAGCCTATGAAGTGGGTCATATGACGCGAAAGAGATGCAAAGGTATAATTATCTTAGAGAAGTGGAAGGTAGCGTGGAGCGTAGAAAGAGTTAAGGAAGGGTGTGAAGAGTAAAATGAGCAAGTGAAGTTTAAGATAGAGTACTCTGAGAGGGTGGCCTTTTATGAGTATGGTAACATGGAGGGTAAGAAGAATGGTGAGTCTTGGACTTGGAGAAGGTCAACTATAAGCTAATCGGTGGTACGAGAACGTGCATGTGCTGGGGGTCTATGGAGGAGTGTAGATAAGAAGAGTAACCAAGAGTGTGAATTACAAAGGAATGGTAACAACTTGGAACATTCGTGATGGCTGAATGTCAGTAATAAGGAGGTGTATCGACGAAAGTATAAACGTCTTAATCAAGTAACTATTATTGATTCCAACGAGTGATAGTAATGTACCGTGTGGGGAGGGATTGCAACGACCTGGTGTGACCTTCTTAGGTCATGAGATTGTCATATGGAAGAACGACACGAATCAGGGTAAAGGGAACTGGAAGGACAAAGAGGAAGGTAAGTCTTCTATAACTATGGTGCATAAAAGGGGAAAAATATAAGGGGAATGTATGGTATGGTTGTACTAAGGTGATTGATGTCGTGTTTTTGCGAGTAAAAGCTAAGTCAAAGTTTTCGTGACTCGCGTAGCGAAGCCATAATAGCTATGACGTGAAACGAGGAATCTAGATTAGGGCAACGCGGCAAGCTTAGAGTTATGATGTTAGTACTTGGTGGAGTAATGAGTGGATCTTCCTGTGATTATGGTTGAGAAATTTCACCGAAGGCGTACTTGTACGGTTGTGAAGTTGTTTTTGGAATACCAAGAGATGCATAAGGTGACCAACAAGAGAAAGAGAAAACTAAAGTTTTGAAGTTCGATGTTGTTTTGAGATGTAAAAGAAGTACATGACCGATTGAAGCTAGAGTCTCTAAAGTCAGTTTGACGCTACATAAGAAAATGTAGGGTAAATTTCTACGCATACTTTAAGAAATGATGCCTAATGTGAAAGCTGATGTAGAATGCGGAGAGCTCCTTCCACAGGCTGGGATTTCAAAGGAAGCAGAGAAGATTGTTTCGATTTGTTATAAGGCATGATCGAGTCTCGTAGTTAAGACTTTTGTGGCTAAACATATGTGAGAAGTCAAGATATGTTACTATCGCCATTCCTTTGAAGTGAGAAGAGGGATTAAGCTGAAGTATTGCTTAACTAAGGCTTCCAGCATCGGAAAAATTAGAGCAAGTCTCTCGAGTTCTGTAGATGAAGGATCTTTGAAAGAGGACGGTGAACATAGTAGCTACAGGAGGAGCAATATATGGGTTGAAGGACGTCACCCCAATAGATCGAGGTGGACCACTTGTCAAGTGTTAGGATCAGGTTGTGTCGGTCATTGCAAGATGAATGGGTAGAGAAAAGACGGAACCCGTGATAGATCAGTTTCCAATGCATCAAAAGGTGGTTTCAGCATTATGCTTGATTTGAAGTTCATGATGGAAGTATATCTTGAACTCTTGATTTGAAGTTCATGTTGGGATATATCTTGAATTCTTGATTTGAAGTTGCTATGGAGGACACCAGATTGCGAAAGGAGAGACGATTATCTCCGTTTGTACCTCGATTACGATAAGTTGAACAAGATGACAACGAAGGACAAGTATTCCTTATAACGAATGGATGATCACTCCATCTGTTCTTCACTGCAGATCCGAACCCAACTATCTTCCCTCCGCCATGCTCACCGCTGCGACAATCGACAAGGGAGGACACAAACAGAAGCCTTCCCATCCGCCCCGCACCGCCGGATTCTGAGAATCGCTGGCCACCACGGGAGGACAACTGCCTCCCTGGGAGAGTCGCCGTCCGTTCCACACCGAGGCAGCTTCGACAGAGGACTCAGAGAGGGCTCGACCGTACCTCGACGGTCGGGAATTCGTTGCTTCTGCGTGATGTTGTCTCCCTCCCTGCCGCCGCCAATGCCGCCACCCTCTCCGACCGTCAGTGACGAGCTGCCAACGGGAACACCAGTAGCCGTCTTCTTTTGTCGCGGTGTGAGTACTTGTGCTGTTGTTAGAACCCTGGGTTACGGGTTGAAGATTGTTACGATTTGGGTGTTGATTAGTATTATGTGTATGCTTTGTATATTATTAATGATGTTGAAGGTCTGTTGAGAGTTTTGGTTTATGTTCTACTTGTGGGTAGAAAGAATGTCATTTATAGAAGTTGAGAGTTGATATATCGGGTGGTTGTGTTTGTATGTTTAGTATGAGTTTTGAAGAAGGTTGAGTTGACATGAGAAATGAATTTTGTATGAAGGTATTAGATGGATGATTGTAGGCGAGCAATGAGGATGAGTTAAATGTCGGATATATGATCTGAGATAGCTTCATTGATAGCATTTGAGCATAGACATGGATGCAAGCTCCTTAAAGTATATAAGAACTTATGTGAAGAGTTATATTAGTGGACTTTCTGTCATAAGTGGAGTTTGGTATCTTGTAGTTAGAATGAGTTTCCTTTTATTTTTGATTTTAGCTTATAGGTTGTTGTTATATATATGTATCGGCATGTCTTAGAGATACTCATTTTGGTTTTCTTTTGGTTATCTAGCTTGGAGTAGACGTGCTTGGTATGTTTAGGTGTTTCTCGGAACTTTTGAGTTTTTAGTAGTAATGTTTAGTTGACCTTAGTTAGTCTAAGTAACTTTTAGGGTTTTTGGATCCAGGTTTATAATTGCCGTTTCGCCAAGTAATGCTAGTTTAGTGTTTTCTTCAAATGAGCGTTATTAACTTAGAAGTGAAAACTTCTAAGTGGATATGTTATTGATACAAGTCTCATGTTATGATTAAGCAATTGAGATTGGACCCATATGTAGCAAAGAGATATCGTTGTCTGAACTTGACCTAGAACAGGTAAGTCCCCCGACTTACTTAGCTCGTATTCTCTGTATTAGTTTCAATGCGTGTTTGGTGGTGTGTGTTTATTGTTTATGTGTGTGTTTACTATTTATGTTATAACATCTAAACCGGTAACAGGACCACCGACTTTATATCTTTATATTTGGCCCAAGGGTATGATAACGGGCGGTGACCGCTTGTCCAGTCCAAAATGGGGATGACTGGGAGGTGCCTTGTGACTAGTCCAACGGGTGATGCTGATCTGCATCAAGTACAAACCCGTATGGTTAAAGGGGACAAGGGCGAGATCGTTAAGATTCTCGTGTCACACCATAAGTGGATTAGTAAGGGAATAACTTTAAATAAAGATAATGAACCGGACTCACGTGTTTAGATCATGTTGTGTGTGATGATGCCCTATGTGTGTGTGTGCTTGTGTGCCAATACCATGATTCTAATGCTTTGAATGCTAGCTAAAGGTTTTATACCGTTATTGTTGTAGTTGCCTTGTAGGTTAGGGAGGCGACCGAGAGATCCGGAAGAGTGGGCAGCCGGGGTCCGTATATTTTAGGATGGGTTGGTTGGAGTTGTGTTTGAGTTTTGTTTATTGTATATCGTATTTTTGTAGGCTACATGTATGGCTTTTTGTCTTTGGTTTTGTATCTCGGCTGGAGTCTTTAGTTTGTTGCTTTGGGTTTCATTCATTGCATAAAAATGTTTTTCGTTTTGGCCTTTATTTGTGCCATGTTGCAAGATCCGATGAAATTGTTGTCAGGCTAAGAGTTGAGACCCATTGTGAGGTCTCCGCCCGGCGCCCTGAGTCATGCGGATTCGGGGTGTTACACTTTAGATATCGGGCGAGATTTTGAAGAATTGCCCGAGTTTTCTTCTTTGAGAGTGAGTTCTTGTCCTTTTTCCTTGTGTTTGTCCTTCTTGTCATAATGCTCAAGAATATGCAAAGGAGTCATAGGTATAAAAGTAATTTCTTTTCCATTAAACTCAAATGAATGTTTATTAGAAAAACCATCACGCGTAACCTTCCTATCAAATTGTCAAGGACGGCCTAACAGAATATGACAAGCTTGCATAGACACAACATCACAAACAATAATATATTCATATTTTCCCAAGGTAAACGCAATGCGAGCCTGTTTATTAACTTTCAATTCGCCACAATCATTCATTCAATGCAGCTTATAAGGTCGAGGATGATAGAAAGTAGTCATGTGAAACTTTAGGGGGTGTATTCAATCCAGACTTTTAAAGATTTTGATTGATTCTTAAGAATCAATCCAGACTTTTAAAAATCTCGATTGAATACACCCCCCTTAGGGGGTGTATGCAAATCCTATGATTATTAAGAATCCTATGATTATTAAGAATCCGTCATATTCACAATCACTATTGTTTTTATGATCATGTAATGCATTAATATGTGTATGATCATGCTCATGCTCTTCTTCACTTTCATATTGCCCTTGTTGATTTAGAAATAAAACCCGTATATTAGGACAATCGCGCATGTAATGACCTCTACTTTGATATTTAAAGCATACAATATCTCTAGATCGCAAGGTAGAGTTAGAAGTACTCCCTTTAGTATCCTTTGAAGGCTCATTGAAATTACGAGATTGAGTAGAAGGCTTATGGAATGCTGGATTGGAAAAGGATATCTTCCCTTCATCTTTCTCGGGCAAATATCAGGTGGAATCTCAACCAAAATTTTTGTAGGATGGCCGAGATTTCTTCCGTGTCGTCCAAGAATTTGTCCCTTGATTCCGTTCTTTGATCTTCTTCTCCACCCTATGATCCAAATGTAGTAAGTTAGTCATAGAAGCATAGGAATAAATATCAATCTCATTAGCTAAAGAACGATGCAAAATTCGTAAAAATCGAGTCATGATAGACTCTTCATCCTCTTGCACGTTAGCTTTCACCATCGTCATTTTCATGGCGGTGTAGACTTCTTCCACAGTCATAGAACCTTGTTTGAGGTTCTCTAACCACTGTCTCACTTCCCTTCCATAGTGTTGAGGGACAAATCTAGCCTTCATCAAAGCTTTCATGTGCTCCCAAGTATTAACGTCCGGTTCTACCGTTCTTCTTCGTTCTTTAACGAGATGGTACCACAGAACTATGGCATAGCCTTGGAACACCAACACATCAAGTTGGATCTTTTGTTGCTCACTAAAGTTATGGCAAGACCAGATTTGCTCAATCTTGGTTTCCCATTCCATGTACGCATCCGGATCACATCGACCTTCGAAGCTTGAGATCTTAATCTTTACTCTTCCAAGTCCTTCATTATCCTGTGGAGGCTATAGGGGTCATTATCACGTCCTCTCTATAGATTATAACAACAGCATGGATAGTCTCGCCACATGTCCTCATCGTCTTCATCACCTAAGTCTTGAAATTCCTCACCAAATCGCGGATTGTGATTAGAGTTAAAGAATTAATTGGGGTGATGATAGCATGAATTATAGTCTATATTTTGAGGTTTGTTTGGACGTTTTATCTTCAATAATCTGCATGTTAGCATGTATAATATGTGATTATATTACCATTTCATCTACCTTTGCGGGAATCGAGGTCTACACCTAGTTTTGCTGTAATTGCAGGTAAAATGGCACGTTTCGCATCAAAAAGGAGCAAAAGGAGTCATGAGTCATTTGGAGCTACATCCAGGGAGCATAGCCATGGATTAAAGATTTACTTTGGACCAGTTTTGAGAGATTTCACATTCAGTTGTGACTCACCTCGGTTGACCAGAGATTCATCTCGACCGAGGTGATCCAGAGACGCCGACTCGACCGAGGCGAACACCTAGGACGCGGCGAGAATATTTTATTCTTGGCTGAGATCTTTTAAAATTGGAAAGTAATCTTATATTTTTGGGCTTGGCTCCTGGAAGGAAGGAGATATGCAGAATCATATATTTTACCTATTTTTATGGGAAAATATCTTTCTAAGATATTTTATCTTTGGAGGGTTATTTTCCTATAAAAAGGGTTGGATTTCCACAAATCGAAAAGGCCGCTTACATGCCGCTTACATCCCGCTTACACCGAAAAATCACGCAGCAGCAGCAGCCTACTCCAGTTGGGAGAGATTCGAAGAACCTTTTTGAAGGTTGAAGGAAGATTGAAGTCTATAGCTTTTATAGCTTTTTGGAGGGTTTTGTAAGATTGTCTTCAATTCCCTCACTTGTTGTCTTGTCTTGTTGGATTGCTATCCAAGGAACGCTTTTGTTGTGATATTTGATTCAGTTATTGAAGTCTTTTCATTAAATTCTTCTTGTTCAAATATTCACCTTCTTCCCATATATTTTAATACTTTCATAATGATGATGAGTGGCTAATTTCCTTATGTGATTCTAGGGTGATTGGCTGAAGGTTGTGGGAAAAACAATGATAGAATAATCTTAGATTCCAGTAGGACCCTGAAAGTTCGAGTCTTTATCCTTAACCCTAAGCACCTCGTTCAGTCGATGAACATCTCGGCCGGGGTGGAAACTGGCTGACCGATGTGACTTATCTGATCCATAACTGAGAGTTAAGTGTTAGAGTTTGCCAAATCCTATTCTTATTACACCTTTCTGGTTCAAAGCAAGCTTAGGATGAGACCTACCCGGTAATTCCTTAGTTTGTGTACCAACGATCATAAGTGTAGGTAATAAAGGTTTATCCTTTATTGGGGTTTGAGTGTGCTTCCATCTCATCTTTGTGAGTTAGCCTGAGACTTACCCGGTAAAGGTTGATTCTATTTCCTTAGATGGTGTGTTAGTTTGAGGTAATAGTTCTTTATCTTGATTCCTTGAGACTTACCCGGTAATAGGAGTTACGGTTTAGGATTAGTGAGTAGTGAGACTTACCCGGTGATCTATTCCACTTTAGTAACACCTTCTCCACGCAAAAATCTCAGCTTTGTCCGCTTATCTATAGATCTTGAGTTGGAACCACAACTAGATGCTTTAATCCCTAGAATTGCATGTTTGCTTATTTGACTTCTTATTCATCTTTGACTGTGTTAATTGCTCTTGTGGTTAGTATTCACGAAGCTTACCGTTATTGACTTTGTTTCACCGAGTCCCTGTGATCGACCCCTGGAATTTTCTTGCTTTTTACTACGATTGACCCGTACACTGCGGGTTTGCATCCTTGTTCTAAGCTTAAGTCTAGGGTTATAAATTTAAAGCTTGCACACACCGTTTGGAGCGAACAGGTGAGTATTACCTGGATCCGGGGGATGATTTAGTGTTGGTATGGGGTCCGGTGGTGGTGGAGTAAAGCAGCTTCCGCCTATCTCGAAGACGGATTTCGGCTCAAATCTCGGCCGAGTTTCTAGCCGAGATTCTGCACTAGGTCGCGCTTCCACTTGCTCTAATCGTTTATCGATTTTGGAAATGGTGGTCATTAGCTATTTGAACATTTCCGTGACATTGGGTACGGAATGTTCACTCTTTTGGGAAGATCGTGGACTATCTCTTTCCGACATCTACACAAGCACGCAAAGTAACAACAAACTCGTAACGTTAGTGAAAACAAAAGTGCCTTTCTAGTTTTCTCTCGTACTCACGCTCTATTGTGTTGTCGCAAGCTGCTTTGATGTAATTGTCTTGGATGAATTAATGCTTTTTTACCAATCGGTGTCTTGGTCTCACTAAAACTCTTTGATTGACTCAAGTAGTCAACTTGGTTCGGATAAAGGTTCTTGTGTAGTGAGATGGGTAAGGAACCCCTGTAGGAAGTTCATTCCACACACGATAAGGTAGAAAGAATATTACGGATAGACCCACTAGTATGTTAGGAAGTATATATACTAACTAACACACCCAAAGAAAAGACTCAAGTGTTTAGATTAGAAAAGAGACTAAAGAAATGTAACGCACGGAATTTTTAGTTCCGTTTACGAGAGACGTTAGAAGCCTTGAGCAAGGGCTACCGCCCTTGCAAATTTGAAGGCCCGCGACCACGGCTTGGACATCCCGTGGGGGCGGTGACACGCTATTGTGAGAATTTAGTATCTTCTCGCCAAACCTTTCACATTCCCACAATTAAGCTTCGTCCTATTAATGAGTGGGAGTTTCATGGCTGGGGTCTTTTAGTTATCCCACTCTTTTATGCAGCCTATCTCTTCCTCTCTCATTTCCTTTTCACGTTACTTTATTTTCCTCTCTTCTTTCAAATCCTCACCTCCATTTCCATCTTCCACTCTTGCTCCATCGTCCTTTGAGGCTGCCACGTGAAGCTAGGACTACAGAGATGTGCTAGGATAAGTTTCTCCTTCCTTCCTTTTCCTTCTTCTCCTTTCCTCTTATGCATAACTCTTGATTGAAAGATCTCCATGGATTCACACTCAAGGGCCTCTTCTTGTTCTTGCTTGTGTGATGATGTGTCTAGACCTTGAAGGAAGGCTAAGACCTTGTGTTGAAAGCTAGAGGATGTCCATAGCATCAAAGGAGACCTTAAGAAGGCGGCTGCACAATCGAAGGACTCAAGAGGCGACGTTTCTAGACAACAACAGCAAGGTCGGGTCCAGATTTGGATAAGTAAGACTCCTCCTTTGTTACTGAATTTTGGATATGATACAATTGGTATTATAACGTATAACATACTGAAATTTGAGAGTATTCCGAGCTATAGTTTAGGAGATATGATTCTCCAAAGTTGGTTCCTCATGCAGTTTTTAGGACAATGCTGAATATTCTAAGTTTGAGAAAAACTACTTGAGATGCAGTTTTTTGGAACAGATTTGATTGGGTTATATTCTTCGGTTAAACTTGAATTTTGGATATGTTATAGTTGGGATTTCATGGTAGAATATATCAAAATTTGAGAGGATTCCATCGAGAGGTTTAGTAGTTATGATTTTTCAAAGTCGAGGCTGTAAGCAGTTTTCTGGATGGTTACTGAAATATTTCAAGTGTTAGAAAAACTGCTTGTGATCAAGTTTTGTGAGGTAGATTTGGATGGGTTATTGACCTCTTTTGGACTTGATTTTTGGATATCTTGTTGATGGATATACATAGGAGCATGTGGTAAAAGTTGAGAATGATCCGTTGGTTTAATCCATATTTAGGATGTTCCGAAGTTGGGTATAAGTATAGTTTGGTTTAGAAGAGTTATGTTAGGTTTAAGCGTCGATCTATCTTATGCGTTTATGTTCTTGTCAGGATGTTGAACCTAGAAGTCTAAGGACTTCTAGTTCACTAGAGTGATGTTGCTCTTGTGAGGATGCTGAGCCTAGAAGTCTAAGGACTTCTAGTTGACTAGAGTGATGTTGTTCTTGAGAGGATGTTGAGCCTAGAAGTCTAAGGACTTCTAGTTGACTAGAGCGTTGTTGTTCTTGAGAGGATGTTAAGCCTAGAAGTCTAAGGACTTCTAGTTGACTAGAGTATTGTCTGATCCGTGTGCCTTGTGTTGAACAGGCGTTGCGTGTTTTTCCACGGGAGGTTGAGAGAGTGTGATCGGGTTTCGCGTTGGGACTGGTAAGTCCACGGACTTACTTAGTTGACTTCTTCGTATTAGCATATTGTGTTTTGTTGGTGTGTGTTAGTCATGTTAGACAATGAAACCGGAATAGGACAACCTATATATATTACATAATTGGCCCAAGTGTATGATAACGGGCGGTGACATCACTATCTAGCTCTTGCGAAAGCTAGGAGGTTCTGTGCGACTAGACCAGGCATGTAGATGGTCAGATGCATTACTACCATTCCTTGCTGGTAAATAGGGACGGAGGCGAGGTTTGGGAATCCCTCATGTCACAAAATAAGTATCATTAGTAAAGGATATGACTTAAACAAAGATAATAAATTGACTTGAGTGTTGCATGTTGAATGTGTTCATTATGTGTTTATGTGCCTTTACCTTTATTCTAATGCATATAATGTTCAGCTAACGGTTTTATAACGCTTGTAGATGCCTTGCAGGTTAGGGAGGCGGTCGAGTGATCCGGCGGTAGTGATTACCCAGGGTTCAGTACATTATAGGACGGGATCGGTTTATCTTTATTTGTTATTTTCAAACGTCGTCTTGTTGTTTGTTTTGAGAACTCGGATGGGATTATGTTTTACAGTTGTATTTCCGATACTCATCATGCCGAGTCTATTAGATTTGGGGTGAAGTTGTTGTGAGGCTAAGGTCCGGTGAAGTCGTTGTGAGGCTAAGGGTCGGGACCCATTGTGAGGTCCTAACCCGTAGCATCCTGAGTCTATTAGATTTGGGGTGTTACAATATGGTATCAGAGCCCTAGGTTGACAACAACGGCACCAGAAATCTTCTAGAAGGCCAAATAGACAAATAAACTGAACCCACAAGGATTTTTGGGATGGAATGTACGGGACCACCACTACCTCCGCGGATCTCGACAGCCTAGTTTGCTAGATTTAAAGTTGTATGTTAAATTGTAAGATGTTTTTAGACTTTTTATGGTTATAGTAGTAGCATGACCTCTATATAGTTATTTATATAAATATTTATACGTATGGTACACTAGTATCATATTAGAGTTGTAGACTTCGTAGTTAGATGATAGGAAGCTATCATTGCCCCTTGGATAAACGTTCGTTGGCTTAGGCTAGTGTACATATGACGAGGAGCATGCTCAAGTTATCGAGTTGAGCATCAAGTTTTAGCGAGAACCCCGATGATTTCTTGGATCTCTTTATGAGGACGTCAAAGCAGAAGACTAGAGATGACTTAACCGGAGGTTAAACAAATAGAGAGGAACCCAAGTCAACTTAAGCGAAACTGAGAGGGACACTACACAATTAAGGAGGCGACATGAAGATATGAGAGTGGTTCTGAGGAAGCAAGGATGAATCATCTATAAAGCAACAAGAGACAACGAACTTAAGGTTCTTCCCAGTGTCGTGTTGATAAATTGAAGACGTGGAGCGAGTGAAGAGGAGTGCAGTTTCACTCGAGGATAAGATTGGCGTTCCCATTGAGACGTAAGTTTCCCTAGGCTCTCCTAAGCACGGGAGTCTAGACGAAAGGTGCAGATAGAACAATTACAAAGATCTAAGAAATACGTAAGTTAAGCTTACAAAAGGACTAGAAGGTGAAGTGTCGATTTTACGAGATCCCAAGTGGATGACTTTGCTCGGACATATGAGGCTACGGGGAAAAATCACTTGGTGAAAGTTCACATAGTAGAATGTTTTTAAGAGGGTCAACCGTTTCTGTTATGGTGAGAAGGCTAAGCAACATCAAGAAGAAGGAAGTGCATAGAGATGATGGTTTCAGAAGACGAGAGACGCAACAAGGAGCTTTTATCGAAAGACGTAAGACATCAACCAAGAGAAACACGAGTGGATGCTAAGTAACATTAGAGATTTTTGAGAAGACGCACTTACAAGATATCATGAAATGTGGTTAAGTCTATGAAGGTGAGTTACATGACACAACAAGGCCGAGAAGGGTATAGTTATCTTGCAGAAGGAAAAGGAAGCGTGGAATGAAGAATGAGCTAACGGAGTTTAAGGTAGAGTACCCCGAGAGAGTAGCCTTCATGAGAATGGTAACATGGAAAGTATAAAAGAAAGGAGGGTGGTTGACCTCAAAGAAGGTAAACCATAAGCTAATTAGTAACAACCGAGAACTCACAAGTGTACGTTATCTATGGATGAGTGTAGATGGGAAGAGTAACCCATACTGTGGATCATAAAGGAACGGTAACAAGAGCATGGAATATTCGTGGTGGTTCAATGTCAGCAGTAAGGAGTTATATCAACGGAAGGACAAATGGCGTAATCAAGTAGCATTGAACGGGTTCAAGGCAAGTAACAGTAAAGACCTCTTAAGGAGGGATTGTAATGACCTGTGCAACCTTCTTAGGTCATGGGATTGACATATAGAGGAACGAAACACATCAGAACCTTTAAGGTGTTATTAGGGTTGGAAGAACTAGAGGATCAAGAGGAAGGTGAGGCTTTCATTGTTGCTTTACGCATATGAGAATATCTATATAAAGGATGCATGGTATGAAATGGATGATATGTCGTCGCGAGCAAAACATGAGTCAAAAAATTTCTAGACTCACTTCAAGAAGCCACGAGGGCTATGTGGGGTGATGACATGATTTATGACGTTAGTTTAGGCATTTATTTAGATAGTTTTTCCCGTTATTCATGCATGGTTTGACATTAGTTCGTGACGTTTATGCTTAATTCATCCATATTGTCGAAATAGACGTCTACACGAGCTTTTGTTGGTTTTGTAGGCATTTTGGGGAGCTTTAGGACTTAATCGATACATTCGAGGATCATTCCTCATGATGGCACACTCCCGGACCCTTTAAGGAGCAAGCTAGGAGCAAAGGAGAACACAAAAGACCTTATTGGTGCATGCCTTGCACCAATTCGTGACTAGGTGATCCAAGGAGAGCTTTGTGATTGAAACCACGGCCCAGAGGCCATTTCTACGCCCGTGGTTTTGCCCGTGGTTTCTGTCTGGACAGCTTTGACACTTGTCACACGATTTCTTTGCCCGACCTTTGCTTTTCTTGGTTGAGTGTGGACTTGGTTGAGCCTGCAGGCTGGCTTTTAGAGAACTCTCTCTCATCATCCATTGTGGGGGAAAAAGACTTAGAGGAGAAAGAAAAACACACTCTCTCTCATCATCCATTGTGGGGAGGAAGACTTAGAGGAGAAAGAAAAACACTCTCATTTGGAAGAAGAAGCAACATCACAAACTTAGATCTAGAGCTAGACTTTGAAGGATTTTTAGTGACTTTTGCTGAGGAGCTTTTGGAAGCATTGTAAGGAACGCTTTGGAGATGTGTTTGAAGGGTTGTAAGTCTTGTTTTAATCTCATAATCAGCTAAGATTACTTGCTTCTATTTACTCTTATTACATTTTCTTGCTATGGAAACCATGTATGCTTGCATGATGAGTTTAATCCTTAAAATGCATGTTGTTGGATAAGTAGTTGTGATTCTAGGGTGATGGAATGATGGTTATGGCTTGAACTATGATAGAATAGACTTGATTGTACCTTTGGATGACTTGCTTACTTGAATCCTAACCCCCGACCATAATCACGGCCTGTTCCTCCTAAACCACGGCCGTGGTTTCGTATGATCAGCCCGTGGTTTGTTCTGTTGTGCTTATATTGATGAATCTGAATGTTAGGATGTTAGGTTGCTGAAATCCTAGTGTTTGTTAAGCCTTATCTAGCTTAGGGTGACCTAATGCTAGCAAACTAAGTTAGGGAAGAGACTTACCCGGTAATTCCCGATCTTAGATACCAAAGATGACAAACTCTAGGTAGTAGTGAGCCTCACAAGCCGCTATTGGATTGAGTGTGCTAGGATTGTTGCTTAGGACTTGCCTTCTCGAGACTTACCCGGTAAGGAGAGGTTTGACCCCTAGATAGCAATCCGGTTTGTGTAAAATTCCCAACCTTAGGTTCCTAGAGACTTACCCGGTAATAGGACCTTAGGTGCGGGATTAGTGGACCATGAGACCTACCCGGTGATTGATCCCATTGGAGAAACACCCTTTCCCAACATACCGCAACTTGTCCAAGGTTGATTAGAAGCTTGAGTCCATTGCCATAACCGGAAGTCCCAATCCCTAGAATCCGCTTTTCTTAATTTGATCTCACATCTTGTGTTTGTGTTGCTAGTTTGAGTTGTTTGTTTAATTTATAATGTTGCATAATTTGTGATCTTTGCTTGATCACCACAAAAACCCAACCAAAAATATCATGATTTTCATTTCTTTATTTCTTTCTCTTTTCTTAGACTAGATTTGAACTATCCATGATCACTTGTTTGATTTGATTTCACCTTAGTCTTCGTGTTCGACCTCGGAATACTATCCTTACTACAAAACGACCCATACACTATGGGTTCGCTAGGAGTTAGGAGAATATATCGAGTTATAAATTGTAAGACTTTTGTGCTACACATCTCTAGCATAACATGGGGTAACAGAGAACCCGAATTAGGGAAATGCTGCAAACTTAGAAAAGAAAGTAACGACTTGAAGTCGGGATGTCACCAGTTTAGAACGAGAAAAGAAATTACCTACGTAAGACGACATTTTGGACCGGTATGATCACTACAAGTTGTAGTGAAGCCATTTGGGCACGACACACGAGAAGTTGAGAGGTTATGTATATACGTATTCATCGGTTTATGTATCTAGTTGTAGTGGTGTCACACAGTTTTTGGCTTTACAGACAATTCCAATATGGACCATAAACTAATGTTAGTAACAATAGCTAGTGATGTGGGAGATGTACGAATGATTCTTATGTTCTCAGTTTGACGACACCTTGTTGTACTCTTGGAGTTGAGAGAAACAAGCTTGACACGGGACGAAAGTAATACAAGTTATGCGGGATAAGATTACGAGCAAAGTCATCTAAGTGGGAGTTAGGACGTCTAAAGTGACTTCCTAGGACACGTAGTGACAACGAGAGAGATCAAGTTGATCCGACGAAGACCAAGGTGGTATTTTTGGTGCTACCTCCAAAGAATGTTGGGGGAGGTAGGGAGCTTTTAGATTGGTTGGCTATAACTGCCCAGTTGCGGAATGGTTTTAACACCCTTCCTTTCCAAGGAGGTGTACTAGAATTGTATGGTCCGAGTCGTGTCCGTGGAGCTTTGAAAAGCTAAAGAGGTGATTAGCCTCTGCTTAGAATTCTTTTACACAGACAAGAGTCTTGTGGACTTGGCGACAAATAGGGATGCATCCAAGCGGGGCTTAAGATGCGGTTGAAGTAACAAGAGAGGTTTCACGTGTATGTGTTAGATAATTCTGGGCGTATGAGAGGAATGACCCATGAAGGGTCGTGAGCTAGCCGCTTAATATATGTGCTTATGAGGATGTCATTATTTTTATGGAGCGACAGGCCAGCCTGGAGCGGGCGATAAGGATTTGATGTATATATACGCTCAACAAGAGTTGAATATCCGCCAGAAGTGATGGATAGGGTTGATTAAGGACTTCAGTCAGGTGTTTTTGCAATTGTATCATCCGGGGAAGGTGAGTGTAGTCACCGACACCCTTAGTATGTGGATGCCTCGAGAGGAGGCAATAACTTGACTTACGGTCCAGTTTTAGCTGTAGAGAGATTTAGTATGGATGGAGATGGATATCTGGTTTCCGGATAAGGACATACCCTTGTCCGACTTGGGGAGAGGATACCTTATGTGTTATTAGACCTATTCAAATCCACGCAGCCCGCCCGGAAAAACGAGCGGGTATGAACATGGGAACAAGCCCGGCCGGGCCGAAAAGCCCTGCCCGTCAGTCCGGTAAAAAAATAAAAAATAGAAAAATAAATATATTATAGTATAATTATTATAAATATTAAGTATTAAAATAAATATTTAGTATAATTATAATAAATATAATATATTTTACATAAATATCTTAAATATAATTTATTTTTTTTAAAAATCAAATTAAAATATGATTTAATAATAATTTTTTAAAAAAATTGAAAAACGGGTACCCCAAGCCCGGCCGGGCCGGGTACGACACGCGGTTTCCGGGCCTAGCCCGGCCCGGGTCCGGCTAAATGGGCTCAATATTTTATAAAGCCTGGCCCGGGTCCGGATATGAACAGGTCTATGTATTATACAGAATGTAAGATGAACTGGACCATCATATGTTGTAGTTTTGAGATGGGCTTAAGCCCGATGCGACTAGGTACGAAGCCAATGTGCGACCTGCCATGAGGTCAAGTATGAGCACTATATGAGGGGATGAGGATTTCATCCACTTCCAGTTATGCAGTGGGAGTGGGAGGATATCTTCGTAAATGTTATTACCGGTTTTAGACCGAGTAAAAGCTGTGACGCAATTGGGATTGTCGTAGAGCAACTGACAAGATCGCGCGTTTTATAACTATTTGGGAAACGTGGTCAATGAGTCGGCTAGTGGAGGAATTCACTATATTAAAAGTGAAATTTCGTGGGGATACCAAGTACCATCGTCTCGGATTGAGAGCATGTGTGCCAGATTGGGGACAAGTGTGATCAGAACACTTCGCTTTGTTTAAGTTTTCGTATCATTATAATTGTCATGCGTCGTTTGGGATGGCATTTCTGAGACATTATATGAGTGGATATGTCATACACCGTGGTGTAGGGATTAACCGAGTAGTAATGGTAGGATAGCCTTGAGCAGATATGTGATGACATTGCTCGAGTAACGATGATGCAAGAGCGGATGCTAGCCACGCTGAGTCGCTAACAGGCGTGTACAGATAGGCGGAACATGCATTGAGAGTTCAGATATGGATCAATCCTACCTGAGTGTATCACCGATGCGAGGCGTCAGACGTTTTTGGGCGTTAAAAAAGGGAGTTGAGTTCCGTTACATTGGACCTTTTTGGGATCTTGGCGCGAGTTGGAAAAGTAGTTTATAGGTTGGCGTTGCCACCGAGAAGTAGAATGTGTTCATCAACATTTCATGTGTGTCAGCCAAGGGAGTACGCACATGACTTGAGATGCGTTGTCAGTCATGAAAATCTTGTGGCATAGACGAGGAGCCAATGAGACTACTTGCGAGACGGAGGATAGTATCCCTGGTGGGATTTTACGCCGAGCTAGTAGGATCGACATGATCGATGAGTTAGACTTATGTGCATGTGTGATGTTAAATGTAGTTATGCATGTGCGGGATTATGTGTTTGATTTGTATGATCTTGATGTGTTAGCTTGAGTAGATCGTGTGTGTAGATAGAAGGATTATGCATTCATGTTCCGAGTGGATGTCTCCGTTGAGACCGAGAGGATTAGCGTTTGTTTAAGTTTCGGGACGAAACTTATTTTAAGGGGGATCTGATGTAACACCCAGAATTTTTAGTTCCGTTTACGAGAGACGTTAGATGCCTTGAGCAAGGACTATCGCCCTTGCGACTTAGAAGCCCCGCGACCGCGGCTTGGACATCCCGCGGGGGGCGGTGACACGCTATTGCGAGAATTCAGTATCTTCTCGCCCAACCTTTCACATTCCCACCATTAAGCTTCGTCCTATTATGAGTGGGAGTTTCATGGCTGGGGTCTTTTGGTTATCCCACTCTTTTATGCAACCTATCTCTTCCTCTCTCATTTCCTTTTCACGTTACATTGTTTTCCTCTCTTCTTCCAAATCCTCACCTCCATTTCCATTCCCAACTCTTGCTCCATCGTCCTTTGAGGCTGCCACGTGAAGCTAGGACTACATAGATGTGCTAGGCTAAGTTTCTCATTCCTTCCTTCCTCTTCCTCCTTCTCCTTTCCTCTTCTGCATAACTCTTGATTGGAAGATCTTCATGGATTCACATTCAAGGGCCTCTTCTTATTCTTGCTTGTATGATGATGTGTCTAGACCTTGAAGGAAGGCTAAGACCTTGTGTTGAAAGCTATAGGATGTCCATAGCTTCAAAGGAGACCTTAAGAAGGCGGTTGCACAATCGAAGGACTCAAGAGGCAACGTTTCTAGACAACAACCGCAGGGTTGGGTCCAGATTTGGGTAAGTTAGACTCCTCCTTTGTTGCTGAATTTCGGATATGTTACAGTTGGTATTATAAAGTATAACATACTGAATTGAGAGTATTTCGAGTTATAGTTTAGGAGATATGATTCTCCAAAGTTGGTTCTTCATGCAGTTTTTAGGACAAAGCTGAATATTCTAAGTTTGAGAAAAACTGCTTGGGATGCAATTTTTTGGTACAAATTTGATTGGGTTATATTCCTCGGTTAGACTTGAATTTTGGATATGTTATAGTTGGGATTGTATGGTAGAATATATCAAAACTTGAGAGGATTCCATCGAGAGGCTTGGTAGTTATGATTTTTCAAAGTCGAGGCTGTAAGCAGTTTTCTGGATGGTTGCTGAAATATTTCAAGTGTTAGAAAAACTGCTTGTGATCAATTTTTGTGAGGTAGATTTGGATGGGTTATTGACCTATTTTGGACTTGATTTTTGGATATGTTGTTGATGGATATACATAGGATCATGTGGTAAAAGTTGAGAATGATCCGTTGGTTTAATCCATATTTAGAATGTTCCGAAGTTGGGTATAAGTATAGTTTGGTTTAGAAGAGTTGTGTTAGGTTTAAGTGTCGATCTATCTTATGCGTTTATGTTCTTGTGAGGATGTTGAACCTAGAAGTGTAAGGACTTCTAGTTGAATAGAGTGATGTTGTTCTTGTGAGGATGATGAGCCTAGAAGTCTAAGGACTTCTAGTTGAATAGAGTGATGTTGTTCTTGAGAGGATGTTGAGCCTAGAAGTCTAAGGACTTCTAGTTGACTAGAGTGTTGTTGTTCTTGAGAGGATGTTGAGCCTTGAAGTCTAAGGAATTCTAGTTGACTAGAGTGTTGTTTGATCCATGTGCCTTGTGTTGAACAAGCGTTGCGTGTTTTCCCACGGGAGGTTGAGAGAGTTCGATCAGGTTTCGCGTTTGAGTCTGGTAAGTCCACGGACTTACTTAGCTGACTTCTTCGTATTAGCGTATTGTGTTTTGGTGGTGTGTGTTAGTCATGTTAAACAACGAAACGGGAATAGGACGGCCTATATGTATTACGTAGTTGGCCCAAGTGTATGATAACGGGCGGTGACATCACTGTCTAGCTCTTGCGAGAGCTAGGAGGTTCTATGCGACTAGACCAGGCAGGTAGACGATCAGATGCATTACTATCATTCCTTGCTGGTAAATGGGGACTGAGGCGAGGTTTGGGAATCCCTTGTGTCACAAAATAAGTATCATTAGTAAATGATATGACTTAAACAAAGATACAAAATTGACTTGAGTGTTGCATGTTGAATGTGTTCAATATGTATTTATGTGCCTTTACCTTTATTCTAATGCATAGAATGTTTAGCTAACGGTTTTATACCGCTTGTAGATGCCTTGCAGGTTAGGTAGGCGGTCGAGTGATCCGGTGGTAGTGATCAGCCGGGGTTTAGTACATTATAGGACGGGATCGGTTTATCTTTATTTGTTATTTTCAGACATCGTCTTGTTGTTTGTTTTGAGAACTCGGCTGAGATTATGTTTTACAATTGTATTTCCGATACTCATCATGCATTAAAACTCTTTCCATTTGGCTTTTATCTGTGCTGTGTTGTAAGGTCCGGTGAAGTTGTTCTCGGGCTAAGTGATTAAGAAGAGAGAAAGAGTGTGCCTTGAGTTTATCAGATTTCTGGTGTTACAAGAAAGGCACACAAGAGATTAAGAAGAGAGAAAGAGTGTGCGTTGAGTTTGTGCAGTTAGAAAGAGAGATAGCCGGGATTAGTTGTTACATAAACTCTTCCTTTGTTGTACTCTTGCACAGGGTGCAGTTGGATTCTTCAAATTATGTGATGTGGGACCATCTTCAACACGTCATCAAGGACTAGTTACTAGATCACAAACTAAAGCATTGAGGGATAATTTAGCTACACCTTCTTTGGATCCTATTATGGAAGGATCAATCATGAGGTCAAGAGCAAGGACTAATCAAGATGTGGTTACAAGCATACTTACAACATGTACACTCAAGGAGACCTTACTCACTCTCAAGAAGCCTTTAGTGACATTACTGACTGTAATAGAAGAGCCAAGCCACGATCAAGAAGATCCATCAAACATCAAAGAAGGATAGTACGAGGAAAGAGTCTCAAAGAAGAAATCTCGGTCCACCTCCAAGAATCTCGGCTGAGATTACCAACCAAGATTTGGCCTTCGACACGCGCTTGAAGATCCGGCCAATGATCTTATTTTTTGGCAACTGTATTTTATATTTTTATTACCTTAAATCTTTCAAACATTCTTAATGTAATTGCTGGTTGTTTGGGATTATTATTTTTATATATTTTAAAAATATCTTTTCTAAGATTATCTTTAAGAATATCTTTCCTAGATTCATAGTTAATCTCTTTAATAAATAGCCTTAGCGGGGAAGATTGTTAGATAGATTAGATTTGGTATATTTTCCACATATTGTGTGAACTTACAGCTTCATATATGAAGTTTTTATTTTATTCATTCTTATTCAATCAAAGGAGAGTTTTGGTTGAATCGTTGTGAAGTCCTTGTTAGATTGTGCTTGTGTGTTTTAAGATTTTTAAAGGTTGGTGCTCCTGGTCAATTCTAGCCCCTCCTTATGCTTGCCTTACTTAGAAGACTTGTGTAAGGTTAAAGAAGTGAGGGTTAAGGTAAGCTCTTTGATAACACGATTAATGACTTAGGTTTAGGCACTCATTTAGATAGTTTTTCCGCTCATTCATGCATGGTTTAGCACTAGTTCATGACGTTTGCACTCAATTCATGTATTTTGTCAAGATAGACGTCTACACGGACTTTTGCATGCTTTGTAGGTATTTTGGGAGCTTTAGGAGCTTAATCGATACATTTGAGGATCGTTCATCGAGATGACACACCTTCAGACTCATTGGGAAGCAAGCTAGGAGCTAAGAAGGACACGCGGGACCTTGTTGGTGCATGCCTTGCACCAAATTGTGGCTTGATGATCCATAGAATGCTGAGCCACCAAAACCATGGCCACTGGGACTTCCACGGGCGTGGAAATAGGCCGTGGTTTTCCCTGCCCAGCTGTGACAGCTGTCCCACGATCTTCATGGCCGACTCTTGCAATTGATGGTGTATAAAAGGTGGTCCTGCAGGCTGTTGAGGGCAGACCCCATCATTCCACTCTCTCCCACACTCTCAACAACACATATTCTCTCATTGGAAGATTGGATTGGAGATTTTTGAAGGGGAAGAAAGGCTTCCATTGGAGAAGAAGAGAAGAACACACCATTCTTAGTTTTTCATAGTTTTTAGAGAGATTTTGGAGCAACTTGTTGGAAACGTTTGCAAGGGTTTCTAAGGAACGATTTAAACCTTCTTTTGAAGGGTTGTAAATCTTACTTAAACTCATTTTCAGCTTGGATTTCTTTGTTCTACTTGTTCATCTCTATTTCACTTCATTTACTTGCCATGGAAACCTTGATTGTATGCTTGATGAGTTTGAATGTTATGATGCATGTTGTTGGCTAAGTAGATGTGATTCTAGGGTAAGGAAATGATTGTTATGGCTTGGACTATGATAGGATAGACTTAAACGTACCCTTGGATGCTTTGTTTGCTCGAACCTAGCCTCTGTTCAAAATCACGGTCTGTTCTAAGGGGTTCCACGGCCGTGGACTTGATGAACTGCCCGTGATTTCGTCTGACTTGCTTGTATTGATAAATCTAAGTGTTAGGTTATTAGATTGTTAAAATCCTAGTGTTTATTGAGCTAGATCTATCCTAGGGTGACCTAGTGTTAGCAACTGATTGTGAGAAGAGACCTATCCGGTGATTCTTGCCTTTAGATACCGAAGATGATGAACTCTAGGTAGTAGTGAACCTCATAAGCCGCTATTGGACTGAGTGTGCTAGGATTGATGTTTAGGACTTGCCTTCCCAAGACTTACCCGGTAAGGAGAGGTTAGATCCCTAGATGACAATCCGGTTTGTGTAGAATTCCTATCCTTAGGTTCTTTGAGACTTACCCGGTGATGAGACCTTAGGAACGGACTAGTGGACCATGAGACCTACCCGGTGATTGATCCCAATCTAGAAACACTCACTCCCAACATACTATAGTTGATCCAAGGAATGATTAGATAACTTGAGTCCTATGCCATAACCGGAATTTCTAACCCCCAGAATCCTCTTTTCTCTCTCTTGATTACCTATCTCGTGTTTGCTTGTTTATTTGTGTTGTTAGTTTATTTGTTTGTTGATTTCGCATGATTTGTGATCCTTGATTGATCACCTCAAACCAAAAACATTGAGATTTTCATTTCTTTATTTCTATCTCTTTTCTTAGCCTAGATCTTCACTATCCTTAGTCACTATTGACTCAATTTCACCTTAGTCTTTGTGTTCGACCTCGGAATACTATCCTTACTACAAAATGACCCATACACTGTGGGTTCGCTAGGAGTTAGGGAAAAATATATCGAGTTATAAATTTAAGACTTTTGCGTGCATCAATTCCTACCGTAACACTCTTCGTTAAGGGGTTTTGACACATCATTTGTCAAGGTTCTTTGCGGGAATATCTTTGTTCATATCTTCCTATATCTGTCATTTATCAATCCATATTCATCTTCTTATCTTTCCATATCATCCATTAAACTGAGTTTCAGAAAATCTCGGTCCGTTCTTACAAAATATCGCCCGAGATTTATATTATCCATCCGAGATTTAGCTTATGTCGTGGACTTTCAATCTAGATCGGGAATTGCAGCTTAACCCCGCATCAAAGTGGTATCAAAGCTAACTGATTGAAGTCCGAACGTCCCCCAATGGTTTGATTTTTATTTTGAGTATTCTTTGAGTCATATAAAGTCGAGTCTTTTATTGTTCGCTATCTTTGTGAGATTATTTGAGTTTAACGTGCGTTGACTTGTGCAAGTTGGGAAGAGGGAAACGTCATAACCCAAACACAAGCCAACCATTAAACTTGATACCTCGCCGACCCAAAATTCGAACAAACTTGCGCTTCAAGTTAAGATCTTTTCTAGTAGTCAAGATCTTACCTATTCTTTGTCAATCAAACGTTACAAATACTTCTCCAACAACTAAGGATCACATAGTAGCAGCCCCAAAGGAGATTGTTGAACATCAACAGTCAGTTTGTCGCTAATTTCGGCCAACCCTTAGGAATCTCGGCCGAGATTTCACCCGAGAAAGCTACTATTGTCCAATTTTTGAGAAAACTTTGAGGCGTAATTTGAATAATTCAAGTGCACCCTATGTAAGAGTCTAACGAAGGAAGAGTTTTAGCAATAACAGTGAAACAGTTAAAGAGTCCTAGCCATACCCAAAACCAATCCCGGCTATCTCTCTTTCTAACTTCATGAATTCAAGGTACATTCTTTCTCTCTTCTTAATCTCTTGTGTGCCTTTCTTTAGCCTCTTTTCTACTCTAAACACTTGAGTCTTATTTCCTTGTGTGTATTAGTTAGTATATATACTTCCTAACATACTAGTGTGTCTATCCGCAATATTTCTTTCTACCTTGTCGTGATTGGAATAAACTACCTGCATGTATCCTTAACCATCTCACAACACAAGAACCTTTATCCGAACCAAGTTGACTAATTGATTCAATCAAGGAGATCTAGTGAGACCAAGGCACCAATTGGTAAATAAACATTAATCCATCCAATACAATTACATCGAACCAGCTTACGAGAACACAATAGAGTGTGAGTGCGAGAGAATACCAGAAAAGTACTTTCATCTTCACTAACCTTACGAGTTTGTTGTTACTTTGCATGCTTGTGTAGATGTGGGAAAGCGATAGTCCACGAGCTTCCCAAAAGAGTGACATTTCAGATCTTGGTGTTGTGAAAATGTTCAAACAATTAATGGCCAAGATATCCAACATCGATAACCGGTTAGAACCTCGACCAAGATTTGTACCGAGATCTGCATAAGTGATATGCAATAACTCTATGGTTCTGCCACCACCACCACCACCACCAGCCCCCGTACCTATACCAAACCATCCCCCAGCTCCAGGTAATACTCACCCTACTATTTCTTAAACGCTAATCAACGTTTTGGTGAAGAATATCAAGACCTAGGTGATGAAGAAGATGATGGCATGTGGAGAGAATATACCCAACGTCATTATAACCCTAAGAGAGGACGTGATCACGACCATTATAGGCCGCCTCAAGATAATGAAGGACTTGGTAGAGTAAAAGTCAAGATTCCTAGTTTTGAAGGCAAATGCGACCCCAATGCATACATGGAATGGGAGACTAAGATTAAAAAAATTGGTCTTGCCATAATTTTAGTGAGCAACGGAAGATCCAGATTGTTGCGTTGGAATTCCAAGGCTATGCCTTAGTCTGGTGGGATCATCTCATCAAAGAACGAAGAAGAACGGTAGGATCGGACATCAACACTTGGGAACACATGAAGCTTTTAATGAAAGCTAGATTCGTATCTCCTCACTATGGCAAGGAAGTAAGGCAGCACTTAGAGAACCTTAAACAAGGTTCCCTAACTGTGGAGGAAGTCTACACCGCCATGCAAACAACAATGGTGAAAAGTTAATGCGCAAGAGGATGAGGAGTCTATTATGGCTCGATTTTTATGAATTTTACATTCTTCCTTTGCTAATGAGATTGATCTTTACCCCTATGCTTCTATGACTAATTTATTGCATTTGGCTATTAGGGTGGAGAAGAAGATCAAATGACGAAATCAAGGGACAAATTCTTGGACGACAGAGAAGAAATCTCGGCCAAACTACATGATTCTCGGCCAAGATTCCAACTGAGATTTTCCCCATAAAGATGAAGGGAAGAGATCCCTTCAGGATTTAGCATTCCATAAGCCGCCCACTCAGTCTCGCCCTTTGAATGAGCCTTCAAGGGATAACAAAGGGAGTACTTCCACCTCTACCTTACGATCTAGAGATATTGTGTACTTTAAATGTCAAGGTAGAGGTCACTACATGCGAGATTGCCCTAATAAACGGGTTTTATTTCTAAATTAACAAGCGCAATATGAAAGTGGAGAAGAAAATTAACATGATCATACACATATCAATGCATTGCATGAGCATGATAACCATAGTGATAGCGATTGTGAATATGAGCATGCTGAATCTTTGATTGCTAGACGTACTTTGCATGCTAAAATTGCTCCATGTGAGGATAATCAACGTGAAAACCTTTTTCATACTAGATGTCTTGTTCAAGGAAAGGTTTGTAATATGATTATTGATGGAGGTAGTAGTTGCAACATTGCTAGTGAGGAATTGATCACTAAGTTGCAAATCACTACTTTCTATCATCATCGACCTTATAAGTTGGATTGGATGAATGATTATGGGGAATTGAAAGTGAACAAACACGCTCGAGTTGCGTTTACCTTGGGGAAATATGAAGATATCATTGTTTGTGATGGTGTGCCTATGCAAGCATGTCATATTTTGTTAGGCCGCCCTTGGTAATTTGATAGGAAGGTTACACATGATGGTTTTTCTAATAAACATTCATTTGAGTTTAATGGAAAATCAATTACTCTTAAACCTATGGCGCCTTTGTAGATTGGTGAGCATTACGACAAGAAGAAGGACAAATGCACGGAGAAGGAGCAATAATTAACCTCAGAGAAGAAACCTCGGGTAAGTCGTCGAAATCTCGACCGAGATTTGATGGTTAGACATGCTCCAATGACCAATCTCGGTCCGATCAAGGAGATCTTGGCCAAGATTCCGGTAACCCATATGAGATTTCTCCTCTAGGACATCAACGGACCCTTCTATCATCCAACATGGAATTTCTTGATGATTATGCTCCTTCGTATTTCCGGATGAGATTCCTGCCGGTCTTCCACCATTCCGAGGCATTGAGCATCGGATTGACTTCATTCTAGATTCGTCACTTCCTAACTGCCTTGCTTATAGAATGAGTCCGCATGAAAGTGATAGCATGTTTTTATTAGGTTTTAGATCATGTATTTAGGATTAGTTTTAGCATATTTTGACACGAGTTTGTATGCTTTGTTACTAGTTTTTGTTACATTTCTAGTATGAAGGTCTACACTCGTTTTGTCTTTGTTTTCAAGAGGATTACTGGTGTTTTGGTGCATGATGGAGACGTTAGGATTGGTGTTTGAAGACTTGATGAAGAGGCTTTCAAGTTAGGGAGATCTTGTAAAAGTTGAGCATGGTGAGCCATACAAGCTGCTCGTGCAAAGGAAGCGCTGACAGCGCACGCTCCTCTGCTGCCAGCGCACGTTCCTGCGCTTTCAAGAAAGTATGTCCTGAAGCCGCTGCCGGGTTGCACGATCCCGCAAACCTAGTGCACGAGCGTGCAACATCCATTTAATGCACGTTTTTAAGAGACTTTTAACCATTTTGGCTGTTTAAATCCTCTCTATTAAGACATTTTTGGGGGTTATAAAGTGGAGATTCAGCCTAGGTTTAGGGGACTTTTTGAATGATTGAAATTAGAGAGATTTTTGGAGAGAAAGGGAGATTTGAGAAGGGATTTGGGAGTTCTACTATTCTTCTTCTTCTTCCTCATTGAACCTTGTAAGTGATGATTTTTATTGTTAATTTCATTTCTTATATCATGTCCAGCTAATTCTCTAAGTTCTAGGTTTGGACTGAATCAAACTATGATGAGATAGACTAGGTTCTTAAATTTTCTTGAATATATATTTGATTGTTTTGATTGATTTATACCTTAAGTATTTAGATCTATACCTAGATGATTGCTAGAGACCGAAAGGTAATAGGAATTGTTGGGAAATAGGGTATAAACTTGAGATTTATTTGTGCGAAAGTGACTTAGATCTCTTGAGGAGAAATAGGTTGCCATAGATGCATGTCTTAATTGATAAAACTGAGACCGAAAGGAGATGTTGGAATCGAATAGGTTTGTTGTATCTAAGAGCTTAAAGGGTTTTGATGTATTTAAATTTGTGCGAAAGTGAATGTTAAATTGTTAAGGCACTTTACTTTGAGCCCGAAAGGGGATTAGTAATACTTTAGGCAACCTACCTTCGTGATTATAGTCGATTTTGTTTAAGAAAAGAAAATGTTTTAGGTCTATCGATGATTCATAGTTGATGAAATCTCCAATCCTGGAATATAACTCTCATATAGTTTAAATGATTTTAATTCAATATTTTTAACCACTTTGATTTTAAAAACAACAAACAAACATTTCCCATTTTTATATTACAGCCTTTTGCTTTGAGAACCGGTTTAAGGTTGTGATTTATACTCCTAAAGTCCCTGAGATTCGACACTCGTTTATACTCACATCAGAAAGTCAAGAAATACAACACCAAGTGCAAGACCTTTTGAACAAAGGTTATGTACGTGAGAGTTTGAGTACTTGTGCGGTTCCACTTCTGTTGTTACCCAAAAAGGACAACACTTGGAGGATGTGTGTTGATTGTCGAGTAATTAGCAATATTACTTTCACGTATTGACACCCCATTCCTCGGTTAGATGACATGCTAGATGAGCTTAGCGGTTCTAGCTTGTTTTCCAAGATCGATCTTAAGAGTGGATATCATCAAATCCTGATGAGGGAGGGAGACAAAAAGAAGACAACATTCTAGACCAAGTTTGGACTTTATGAGTGGTTGGTAATGCCTTTTGGTTTGACTAACGCTCCTAGTAATTTTATGAGGTTAATGAATCACGTCTTACACCGTTTTATTGGAAAGTTTGTGTTTGTCTACTTCGACGACATCATCATCTATAGCAAATCTATTAAGGAGCATGAAGAGCACTTAAGGGAAGTACTTGAAATTTTTAGATCTGAATCTTTATATGATAATATTAAGAAATGGTAGTTTAGTACTAATAAAGTGGTTTTCCTTGGATTTGTAGTAAGCACAAGAGGCCTTGAAGTGGATAAAGAGAAGATCAAAGCCATCCAAGAATGGCCTACACCTACCACCGTTGGGCATGTGCGATCTTTCCATGGATTGGCAACATTCTATAGGCGCTTTGTGAAGGATTTCAACACCATCACATCCCCTCTCACACATCTCACGAAGAAGCAAGTATAGTTTGAATGGGGAGAAGCACAAGAGAAGGCATTTATGAAACTAAAGAGGCAACTATCAAACGCGCCTCTTCTTGCACTACCGGAATTCACCAAACCCTTCGTAGTAGAATGCGACGCTTCAGGTATTGGTATTGGAGGAGTACTCATGCAAGAAGGTAAGCCTTTAGTCTACTTTAGTGAGAAATTAAAGGGTCCATGCTTGAACTATTCTACATATGATAAGAAATTATATGCTTTATTCGAGTTTTCAAGACATGGAAACATTACCTTTGGCCTAATGAATTTATCCTTAGAACTGATCATGAGTCTTTGAAGCATTTTCGAAGTCAAGATAAGTTGGACACGAGACACGGAAGATGGATGGAGTTCATTGAGACGTATCCTTACATCATTAAATACAAAAAGGGAAAAGATAATGTTGTAACTGATGCCCTTTCCAAGAGGTATACTTTGTGAGGTCCTAGCCCGTAGCATCCCGAGTCTATCAGATTTCTGGTGTTACAAGAAAGGCACACAAGAGATTAAGAAGAGAGAAAGAGTGTGCCTTGAGTTTGTGCAGTTAGAAAGAGAGATAGCCGGGATTGGTTGTTACATAAACTCTTCCTTTGTTGTACTCTTGCACAGGGTGCAGTTGGATTTTTCAAATTATGTGATGTGGGACCATCTTCAACACGTCATCAAGGACTAGTTACTAGATCACAAACTAAAGCATTGAGGGATAATTTAGCTACACCTTCTTTGGATCCTATCATGGAAGGATCAATCATGAGTTCAAGAGCAAGGACTAATCAAGATGAGGTTACAAGCATACTTACAACATGTATACTCAAGGAGACCTTACTCACTCTCAAGAAGCCTTTAGTGACATTACTGACTGTAATAGAAGAGTCAAGCCACGATCAAGAAGATCCATCAAACATCAAAGAAGGATAGTACGAGGAAAGAGTCTCAAAGAAGAAATCTCGGAGGTGGACCGAGATTTAAGGTAATAAAAATATAAAATACAGTTGCCAAAAAATAAGATCATTGGCCAGATCTTCAAGCTCGTGTCGAAGGCCAAATCTTGGTTGGTAATCTCAGCTGAGATTCTTGGAGGTGGACCGAGATTTCTTCTTTGAGACTCTTTCCTCGTACTATCCTTCTTTGATGTTTGATGGATCTTCTTGATCGTGGCTTGGCTCTTCTATTACAGTCAGTAATGTCACTAAAGGCTTCTTGAGAGTGAGTAAGGTCTCCTTGAGTGTACATGTTGTAAGTATGCTTGTAACCTCATCTTGATTAGTCCTTGCTCTTGACCTCATGATTGATCCTTCCATGATAGGATCCAAAGAAGGTGTAGCTAAATTATCCCTCAATGCTTTAGTTTGTGATCTAGTAACTAGTCCTTGATGACGTGTTGAAGATGGTCCCACATCACATAATTTGAAGAATCCAACTGCACCCTGTGCAAGAGTACAACAAAGGAAGAGTTTATGTAAAAACCAATCCCGGCTATCTCTCTTTCTAACTGCACAAACTCAAGGCACACTCTTTCTCTCTTCTTAATCTCTTGTGTGCCTTTCTTGTAACACCAGAAATCTGATAGACTCGGGATGCTACGGGCTAGGACCTCACAATGGTGACAATGCTTATGTCTTGGAACTACCAGCTGACTATGGTGTAAGTTCCATCTTCAATGTCGGAGATTAGAGTCCTTATGAGTTTAGAGATGAACATGTTGCTGATTCGAGGACGAATCCTTCTCAAGAAGGGGAGTCTGATGTGGTACCATCTCTAACACGTCATCAAGGACCAGTTACTAGATCACGAGCTAAAGCATTGAGGGACAAGCCACCAACACCTTCTTCGGATCCTATCTTGGAAGGAGTGTTCGCCTCGAAGCGTGCGTGCAATCAAGCTTTAAATTTATAAAAACTAGAATCGAGCAAGCGAACCCGCAGTGTACGGATCGGCGTAGTAAAGCAAGAATTCCTGAGTGTCGAACTCAGGGATTTGGGGGGAACAAATTCAGTTCGCAAATTGTCAAGCGAGTAATGTAATAAAGCTTTGCAAATATTGGGAAAACAGCAACCCTAAAGATCCAGGTATCTAATTGTGGCAATCGATTGATATACTAAAGAACTAAGGACAATGTTAAGAGTTGCAAAGGTATGCTAAGGTAAAGCAATCTACGGTGAAGTTCCAAGGCTTTATGTGACTTATCTAAAGAAACTCTCTATAAAGGTTGTTGAGGCTTCAGTATAGAAAGAATTTAAAGACAAGAATTAATCTCAAATACCCAAACTTATGACCCAAGGATCAAGACTAACTAAACCGATTAAGGTTGTAACACTCGAAATCGAAGTAGAGGTTGTTGAGGCTTCACTACTACCTAGAAAAGGATAAACCTAGACTAGATTAAAGCTAATCTTTAACCTTGGATCGAAGTAAAAGCAATGTTCGTAAACTAAGATAAATTACGGGCAGATCTTGAGTTCCACGGCCGTGGAAACTCATGAACAGACCGTGATTTGGTTCGTCGACGAGATCTCTCTAACTCTCAGGGTCCAATCAATTTACAATCGATCTATCATCTTCTAAGCCACAATTATTAACCCTTTACCTTAGAATTGCTAAAGGGTTTTAGCCAATAACCATCATTATGATATCAATAATAAATTCAAGAAGAATGAAAGATGAAAACCTTCGAAAACTTAAATATACCTCAATGTCAATCTCAAATCCGAAACACAAATCGGAATATTCAATGGATTCGGAATAGAAACACAAAACCTCACAAACCCTAAGGTAAGTATGAAGAACGGGATGTCAAGCCGTCTTCAATATCAAAACCCTAGAAAAGGTATAACTTCCGAAATCTAGTTTGCCGGCGCTTCCGCTACGTCCTTCCCTCAACCGTCTTCCGTAGGGCTGAACGATCTCAAAGCGTGATGTAAAGTGAGATGTAAGCGTAAGCGAGCCTCCTCAAAACTCCCTTCTCTGACCCTTTTATAAGAAAGGATAAAATAACCGTCCGGCCCATTGCGTAAATAATCGTGGCAATAATTAGTTCGTCAAAAGATTGCCTAAATCATGGTCTGAAGGGGTTCCACGACCGTGGTTTAGGGCGTGGAATGGGTTACGGTCTCACATGACTTCCATGACCGTACTTTTGACTGTGTAACTCTTTGGAATGCTCCACGCTCATGATGCCAAGATCCACGGCCGTGGTTTAGAGCGTGGATTCTCTTACGGCCTTATTTTAGGGCGTGTAGGTGTAAATTGCTTGTGATTTCCTTTGTTTCGTGCTATTCCTCATCCTCGCAGCTCCTTTGGTTTCTTTGATGTGTTCCTAAACCATGGATGCGCTCAAAGCTTCTCCTTTCTCTCTCAATTGGTTCGGTTTTAGCTCTTATTCACCTATAATCAACACAAAGCTAATGTAGACCTCCATATCGACAATATAGACAAACTAGCTAACAAATGCTTCAATGCCTCATCAATGAACACTATAATGAACGAAAAACAACTAGAAAACGTGCCTAGAATATCACAATATTTCATGCTAACAAAATACCCCATACTTGCCACTTGCTTGTCCCCAAGCAAGGTCTTTTGAAAGCTTAGAACATAAGTTAGGATGAAATATGCATGCAAACTCAAAAATAAACTTCTTTTAGGTAAATGTGCTTCTAATCAATAGATCATTCTCAAACCTTGCTTCAGTCATTCTTGAAACTCTCATATACATAATCAAAGAATGTAGAGGAAAGACACATTATGAATTGGTTAAACTTCAATGTAAACATCATAATCCTTCAAGCATTATCAAAATCAAGCATAAGAAATTTCAATTTAGATCACCAAGTCAAATAACATTCTTTTGATCTTAAAGACTTTCAAAGAAGGTCTAGAATGTGGAATGGAGGGAAAACTTATAAGGAGTGTGGTGCATGAATCCGGGAAAGTGGACAACTAACTCTTTTCTTTTTATTTCAAATTGCAACACCGTCAACTTTGAGCTTTTCTCTTTTCACATCATTTTTCGACTTTACTTTTGGAGTTATGGATAGAGGTGCACAAAAACCGAAGCCTAGGAGATTGGCGTTTCTCAATTTCGAGATGCCTCAAACCTTTGATGCACATACCATAATCCGCTAGGAATATCGCTCAATCTGACTTTGGCAAGACACAAACACCCGGCTATGTGAATGGTGCCGAGTTACTCGTCATCATGATTGACTTCCCCAAACCTATTATTTCTATTCTTTGAATGCAGAATTTTGCTTTCATGGCCCTCCCACATCAAACATGCCAAAACTTAACTTCTCCAAATTCCCGGATAGGTAAGGGAGGCAATTATTTCATTGAGGGGCTAGATGAACAAAGAAAGGAGAAAGAAAGGTCGAATTGCCTTAATCATTTCATAAAGAAGTATAAGAACTTATCATGTGATTTCAACTTCAATTTCTCAATATGATTTAGGTAAAGCTCTTCACATTATGAAACTTGCAAGAAAGAATAATCAACACATTCAATTCCTTTTCAATTTATTATTCGTTTAGGCATACAATTGTCATCAAAAACTCAATTCACAAGTAGTGATTATCATAGAAATCATCTCAATTCTTAGAAGCATAAAACCTTTTAGAATTTTCAAAATTTTTCAATTTTTATGGGTTTTTCAAAAGCTTTTTCATGCAATGCAATAATGAAACGTGTGACAATAAAATGAAACATGCAAATTGTTCTCGATCAAGGCAAGCAAAAGTGAGTAGAGTTATTACAAACGATAGTCACGCTCCACCCCATACTTGAGACAAACATTGTCCCTAATGTTCAAAAAGAAATAAAGAAAAGAAAGAAAGAAAATGAACTCACAAGACGGTGGTGGAGCGGCTAAAACGGTCAACCGTGCATCATCATCACTGAGGTGGAGGTGGAAACGGGAAGAAGCCGGAGTCGAAGTTCCACCCAAACTGCTGGCGGTAGATGTCCCTCATCATCCTATCGTGCTCGTCGGCTCGGACATCTCTAGCATCCTGCCGGACCTCCAAAGCTCCTAATCTCCTGGAGAGATCGGTGGCCCAATCAGGTAGCTGCTCGTACCACCCCGGTGCCTGGCTATACCAAGCTGGTGCGTCCTGCGGTGCTGGTGCTGGTGGCGGCTGTGCATACCAAGTAGGTGGAGCTCCCATCCACTTCGGCTGTGATCTATACCAATCGGGAGGGGTCGTCATCCAAGTCGGCCTCTCACTCACGCTAGCACGGCGGGAGGAAGAACCGGATGGTCTATTAGGGCGGGGAGACTGTCTAGGGAGGTCGGGAAATGTGTCCGGCTGATCCGGAAAAGTGCCAAAATCATGCTCCTCACCTCCTCCCTCAAAGCCATCATCTCCTCCTCTCTCCTCCTCCTCAGCTGCAACTGGTACCTCATCAAGGACGTAAGTAGGTGCTACCAATCTGTTCGCATGCATAGCAACAAACGTCTCCTTCCAATTATGGCGTCCAGCCATAATAGAATACTCGAGAAGCCATACAACACCTCTACCTCCTCTATCCTCCCAAGGCATGGCTGTGGTTGGTGGACCTCTATGCCTAGGGAAGATCAAGCCTCTAGTCATGAGGTTCTGAAGTCCTAATGGCCTCGCCGCTATCCTAGTGCAGCCAGAGAAGTCTATCCCTAACTGTCGAGCAATGTGGGTGACCATCCCACCATATCCAATATTGCCAGCCCTCTTGTTCTTTAGCTTACTCATGGTAGAAGCTAAGAGGGTGGCACAGTCTGCAGGCCTACCGTGCAGCATAGCATACAACAAAAACAACTCATCTGTCTTGATCTTCTAAGGAGTCTCAGTCCTAGGGAAGAGACACTCAGAAAGTACTCGGTGGGCTATCTTCAAGGCTAAGTGATAGATAAGCTTAGCCTTGGTATCAGCAGGTTGCCAGCGGTCCTCGTTGGCGTAGATCATGGCAATCTGTTCTAAAAAATCCTTAGCGTAAACGCCGCTAGGAAAACGACCATTGAAGGTCTCTTGGAACCCAAACAAGGCTCCAAACTCTACAATCAAGAACTCATAGTTCTCCTCCATCAGCCTGAAAGAAACTGTCCTATCTACGTGATTGTGCTCAAAAGAGATCACAAACTCTCTAGTGACCTCATAAGCGTCCTCCCTAATAGCGGAGAAGACGATTAATCCAGCCCTATCTAACAACCAAGTAATGTCGTTAACGACATTCAGTGGCTCTAACTCCTCAAGAAGCAAATAACGTGGTCCTATGACCGGTCTCTTCTCGATCCTTTCTAACGCATCGAGGTAATCCTCATGAATCTTAGGAATTCTAGGGGATGGGGGTGATGGTGGTTCACTAGGTGGTACTTGGGAAGAGGAGGGAGTATCACCTTTCCTCTTCTTACTCCTAGTAGAATTCTCCTAACGAAATCCATTTTCTGTCCAAAATTACGGCCTGTTCTAGAACTTCCACGGCCGTGGTTTACCCAAAGACCGTGGTTTGGCTCGTAATTTCTCAAAATTCACTCAATCAACACCAAATTCAACAGACAGCAGCCCCAGACTAATTCCAATCCAGTTCCAATTAGTTCTCCTAAAAATTCTTGCGAAAACTGAATCAAATCGACAAAGTGAAAGAAGAGAAGAAAACCTAGGTTTTGGATTTTTAAAATCCAAATTCCGTCTTCTCCTGCGATTGTCCACTCGAATTGTTGCTTGGATCTTGTAGGTGGTTGAATTTGCTTCACTTTGGGTTAAAGAATCGTTCGAAACGATTAACGAACGGAGATTTGAGAGAGGGGGGTCGTTTTCGGCGATTGTGGGGCGTGGAATTGGGAGTTTTAGTGTGGTTTGTGAAGGAATGTGGTTTATATAGTGGCCGTAATAATTTTTGAAAATCAAGGTCACTCGAGGGGTTCCACGGCCGTGGAAATGTACGGAACCGTAGTTTTGGTGATTTTCTCAGGCTTTTGCAAATTACGGTCTCAGAGGGTTCCACGACCGTGGTTTAGGGCGTGGAACTCTCTGTAATGTGCCAAAGTCCAAGTTTCGTCAATTTCCTTCAACCTTTTCCTCTCCTTTGCCTATTCCATTGCTCCTACATCCAAAAAAACAACATACCGGAGGTATCAAAGGCAAAACAAAACAAAAACGTCTAAACTAAACTAATCTATGAATGACAAACAAAAACAATAATGCAATACCTTGGGTTGCCTCCCAAGAAGCGCTTGTTTAAGTTTCGTAGATAGACCATACTTGCACTTATTTGAGTGCGGTAGGCGCGAACTCTTCAGCTTGGAGTTCGGGTGAATACTTCTTGAGTCGTTGACCGTTCACCTTGAAGCTTCCGCCCTTTTCACCCCATACTTCAACTGCACCATGGGGAAAAACACGTTTGATTAGATAAGGTCCGGTCCAACGAGATTTAAGCTTACCTGGAAAGAGACGAAGTCTTGAATTGAAGAGGAGAACTTGATCTCCTTCTTTGAGGTCTTTTGGAATGATATGCTTATCATGCCAACGCTTCGCTCTTTCTTTATAGATCTTGGCATTTTCGTAGGCGTTTAAGCGAAGTTCTTCAAGCTCATTAAGATTCAAGAGGCGCTTCTTGCCCGCTTCCTTTATGCTGAAGTTCAACCACTTTATTGCCCAATACACCTTGTGTTCCAGCTCTACCGGTAAGTGACAAGACTTTCCATACACAAGGTTGTATGGTGTCGTTCCTATGGGAGTCTTATATGCAGTCCGGTACGCCCATAATGCATCATCTAGCTTCAAAGACCAATCCTTCCTTGTCCTTGAAACCGTCTTCTCTAGGATTCCCTTAATCTCCCGGTTTGAGATCTCCACTTGTCCACTCGTTTGTGGATGGTAAGGGGTGGCGATCTTGTGAGTCACCCCATACTTAGCTAGTAGAGCTTCGAATCATCGGGCAATGAAGTGAGAGCCTCCATCACTAATGATAGTCCGTGGTGTCCCAAATCGTGGGAAAATGGTCTTGTTAAAGAACTTAACCACAACCATGGCATCATTAGTAGGAGAGGCAATTGCTTCATCCTATCTCGAAACATAATCTACAGCTAGAAGTATGTATTGGTTTCCACAAGATGATGGGAAAGGTCCCATAAAGTCTACTCCCCAAACGTCAAAGATCTCTACCTCTTGAATGTTGTTAAGAGGCATCTCGTTTCTCTTAGATATGTTCCCTGTTCTTTGACAAGCATCACAGCAGGAAACAAAGGTTTGCACATCTTTAAATAAAGTAGGCCAAAAGAATCCAGATTGCAATACCTTAGCGCTAGTCTTGTTCGAGCTAGCGTGTCCTCCACAAGGTAGTGAATGACAATGACGGATGACACTTTGCATCTCGTCTTCCGGCACACATCGTCGAATGATGCCGTCAGGACCTCTCTTGAAGAGAAGAGGTTCATTCCAAAAGTATTCCCAAACATCCTTAAAGAACTTCTTTCTTTGTGCATAGGATAATCCGGGTGGTAATTCCTGGCAAACCAAATAATTAACAAAATCAGCAAACCATGGTTCATTACCTTTACTAATCTTGTCGATGCACTCCTCTATGATGTGTAAATGCTCGTCCGGAAAGGAGTCATATATGGGTAGATGGTCGTCCTCTAGATGTGGTAGACGACTCAAGTGATCCGCAATAGAATTTTCCGAACCTTTCTTGTCGCGGATCTCTAGATCGAATTCTTGTAGGAGAAGAATCCATCTAATCAGCCTTGGTTTCGCATCCTTCTTTGCAAGTAGATACCGGATCGCAGCATGATCCGTGTATACAATCACCTTTGCACCTACAAGATAAGAACGAAACTTTTCAAATGCATATACAATTGCCAAAAACTCTTTTTCGGTAGTGGCGTAGTTGAGCTGCGCTTCGTTTAGCGTCTTGCTAGCATAGTAGATAGCATGGGTTCGTCCTTCCTTCTTTTGCCCAAGCACAACTCCTATAGCTACGTCACTTGCATCACACATAACCTCGAATGGAAGATTCTAATCCGGAGGTGGGATGATCGGGGCTGAGATTAGAGCTTCCCGAATCTTATGAAACGCATCTAAACATTCCTGCGAAAAGTAAAAAACCGCGTCCTTCATCAATAGATTAGTAAGCGGCTTTGATATTTTAGAGAAATCCTTTATGAAGCGTCTATAAAATCCAGCATGTCCTAAAAAGCTTCTTATCCCTTTCACCGAAGATGGAGGAGGGAGCTTTTCTATAGTCTCTATCTTAGCTTTATCTACTTCAATCCCTCTACTAGAGATCAAATGTCCTAATACAATGCCTTATTTCACCATAAATTGACACTTCTCCCAATTAAGAACTAGGTTAGTGTCTTCACACCTTTGTAGCACAAGAGCAAGGTTAGAAAGGCCATTATCGAAAGAGGAACCATAAACAGAAAAGTCATCCATGAAAACCTCCATGATTTCCTCTATGTATTCCGAGAAGATAGCCATCATGCACCTTTGAAAGGTGGCTGGGGCGTTGCAAAGCCCGAACGGCATTCTCCTATTAGCAAACGTACCCCACGGGCACGTGAATGTGGTCTTCTCTTGATCGTCCGGATGTATCGGGATCTGAAAGAAACCACTATAACCGTCAAGATAACAAACATGTGAGTGTTGTGCTAACCTCTCAAGCATTTGGTCGATGAATGGTAGTGGGAAGTGATCCTTCCTCGTTGCATTGTTTAGCTTGCGGTAGTCTATGCACATCCTCCATCCCGTTACGGTTCGTGTAGGAATGAGCTCATTGTTTTTGTTGGTAATTACCATCATTCCTCCCTTCTTAGGAACAACTTGTACGGGACTCACCCACTTGCTATCGGAGATAGGGTAGATGATACCTGCATCAAGTAGTTTAAGAATTTCCTTCTAGATAACCTCCTCCATGGTCGGATTTAACCGCCTTTGAGGTTGTCGTGAAGTTCTAAAATCTTCTTCCATTAGGATCTTATGCACACATAGTGAAGGTTTAATCCCTACTAGATCTTCTATAGTATAACCTAAAGCTTTCCTATGTTTCTTAAGAACAACCATAAGCTTACTATGTTCATCTATACTTAAATCGGAACTAACAATTACCGGAAAGGTAGAATTAGGTCCTAGAAATTCGTACCTTAGATGTGCGAGAAGTGGTTTCAATTCCATCACTATTGGACTCTCTAATGGCTCTTGAGGAGTGTCCGATGATTCCTTAGAAGTTTCTAAGGGTATATAAGTTGTTGGAGAAGAATCAAGAGAAGTGGTGGAAAGAACACAATTGTCTTCATATTCACCCAAAATTACGGCACCCCTGTCTCCTCCACGGCCGTGGTTTTGGGCGTGGAAGTCAATTACGGCACCTCTATTTGCTCCACGGCCGTGGTTTTGGCCGTGTAACTTACTGGAGTCCTCTGAATAGCTGATTACGGTCATGTTGGTGGAAACCACGGCCGTGGAATAGCATGCCTGGCCGTGATTCCTCACGTTTTCTGACCCATCGTAGAGTTTCTCAAACTCTTCTTCATACACTTCCTTTTGCTTCTCCAAAGCTTCAATTTCTTCATTGCATTCCTCTTCATCCCCTATGTCCATAATGCTCATTGTGATCACCTTTTGCAAGGGATCTTTGAAGAGAATCGAACTTACTTCCTCTCTAGATAGCTCTTCGTCATGGATGTTGAATATGTCCTCTTCAAGAGCTGGTTCTTTCATCAAAGTGGAAAGAACGAACTCTACCTTCTCTTCTCCTATGTCGAAGGCGAGTCTAGCATTCTTGCAATCAACCATACAACCGGATGTTGCAAGAAACGGTCTTCCGAGTATGATCAGGACCGGACTATCTGCAGGAATGTCAAGCACAACAAAATCTATAGGGACATAGAACTTACCAAGCTTGACCGGAACGTCTTCAACTATGCCGACGGGACGAGTTATGGATCGATCCGCCATGTATAATGTCATCTTCACCGGTTTAGGTTCGCCTAAACCGATCTTCCTGCATAAGGCAAGCGGAATGATGCTCACGCTTGCTCCTAAATCACATAATGCATCATATGTGACATCTCCCACTCCTATGGGAACACAAAATGACCCCGGATCCTTCAGCTTTGGGGGCATCTTTTCCTTCATAGTCTTAATGAGATCCGACGAATCCGAACTCATTTTGAGTTCTCCAAAATCCTCTAATTTCCTCTTGTTAGAGAGGATCTCTTTCAAGAACTTTCCATAAGCTGGCATACCTACAATTGCATCAATGAAAGGTATATTAATATGCAGTTTGCTCATGAGTTCAATAAACTTACCAAATTGTTTGTCTAGACGCGCTCTTGCTCTAGATTATGGAAATGGTATGGGAGGTTTGTAAGCTGGAGGAGGAATGTAGATGTCTTCCTTCCCCTTCCCCTTTTCCTTCTCTTTCTTGACGGGAACTTCCAAGAACTTAGGCTGCGGGTCGGTGGTTGTTGCTCCGCTCCTAGTTGTGATAGCCATCACCCTTCCTTTTGGGTTATCCTCCGTCTTTCCTGGGAGTTTTCCTTGATTCCTAGGAACTTCCTCAGCATTGCTAAACATTTGGTTTTCTAAAACCTTTTGGGCTTTATCAACCTTAGTAATGTGACTGTCAACCTTAGTGAGGTGACTCTCCAATCCTTGAAGTTTTTCCAAGATTGTTTCCAACATGGGATCGGGCTTCTCTTTCCCCGAAGTACTTCCACTATGAGATGTTTGCCCTTGGCTTTTCAAAGGAATGGAAGAAGAAGAAGGTGGAGTTCGTGAATTTCCTGAATTGGGATAAGAATTACCGGAGTTTTGTTGGTTGGAACGCCAATTGTTGTTATTTGAACCCCTATTGTTCTTCCAATTGTTATTCCGGTTGTTGTTGTTCCAATTGTTCCGGTTGTTGTTCCGGTTATTGTGGTTTGTGTTCTCATTCCCGTTGTGGTTATTGTTGTTTCCTAAATAACCAACATCTTTCTCACTAGGCTTTGGAAAGCTAGCCTTTATGACTTCCTTCAACTCTTTAATCTCGGTGTTGAGAGAAAAGATTTGAGTTTGAGCGGCTTGTGTTAGCTTTGCTCCTTGCTCCACTCGATTTGCTTCTACCTTCCGGTGAGAATACTTCTCAATGACTCGAGCTTGCTTCTCAATGAAGTCCAAAGCGTCATCTTCCCTCATGTCTATGAATGTGCCATATGAAAGGGATTGGAGCTTGAATTGTGTTTTCACATCCAGCTCCTTATAGTATATCTCCAATAGCTCCAATTTGGAAATGTCATGGTGTGGGCAATCCAATAGTAAATCCTGAAATCTCTCCCAAAATTAAAACAAACTTTCGTTTGATCTCATAGAAAATGCATTAATCTTACCTCTCAACTCCGCTGTTTTGGATGGCGGAAAGAATTTGGTGAGGAACTCCGAAGAAAGATCCGCCCATGTGTTGAGTCTTCCATTTGGAAGAGCTTGATACCAAGATAAAGCTTTCCCTTTCAAAGAGAAAAAGAATGGCTTGATCTTGTAGTTGTTGGTGCTTGCATTCTTTGGCTTCATCGTCTCCATCAAGATCTCAAAATTTTGTAAATGTTGATGTGGAGATTCAACACTCATTCCTCCAAACTGATTTTGGCGAACGATGGTAATGACTTGTGGGTTGAAGCTAAACCCTTGCATATCATCAACATCAAAGTTCACACCTAAACGGCGTGGTTGCTGAATTGGATCCATCCTTTGGCCAAGAGTTCTTGGCTCTTCATCTACACGAGCGGCTCTCGCACCCCCAGCTGGGACACGATAATTGGCAGCCGGTCTTGGATTATATTGATTCATATTGATCGTCAGATTAATGTCCTCCAGTGGTGGCATGGAAGAGTCGCTATCCTCATCGGATGAGTTGGTCCTAACCGATCTAGCCAGTTTCCTCCTCTTCTTCTTCTTCGAATCGCTTATCTCCAGCCTCATTTGAAGCATCTGGTCCCGGAGTTCATCAATTTGCAATTGATAACGGTCCGATTCTTCCTTGCGAGTCTTCTCGCTCCATCTAAGTTGAGCTTCGGATTCCGCCAACTCTGCTTGAAGATCCCGCTCATTGTTTTCAGCCATGTTTCTTTCTTTGAGTGTCTTCCTCAAAGTCTTCTCAAGTTCTTGATCAAGAGGTAAGAGGTCTTTGTTATTTCTAGACCTGCGCATATACCTAAAGTAACCTGCAAATATCACTCAAAAGAGATATCAAATAACAAGAGCAAAGCTCCCAAGCTTGACAACCGATAACCGAATTCAGCCTAAACCAAATCCCCGGCAACGGCGCCAAAAACTTGTTCGCCTCGAAGCGTGCGTGCAATCAAGCTTTAAATTTATAAAAACTAGAATCGAGCAAGCAAACCCGCAGTGTACGGATCGGCGTAGTAAAGCAAGAATTCCAGAGTGTCGAACTCAGGGATTTGGGGGGAACAAATTTAGTTCGCAAATTGTCAAGCGAGTAATGTAATAAAGCTTTGCAAATATTGGGAAAACAACAACCCTAAAGATCCAGGTATCTAATTGTGGCAATCGATTCAAGATATACTAAAGAACTAAGGACAGAGTTATGAGTTGCAAAGGTATGCTAAGGTAAAGCAATGTACGGTGAAGTTCCAAGGCTTTATGTGACTTATCAAAAGATACTCTCTATAAAGGTTGTTGAGGCTTCAGTATAGAAAGAATTTAAAGACAAGAATTAATCTCAAATACCCAAACTTGTAACCCAAGGATCAAGACTAACTAAACCGATTAAGGTTGTAACACTCGAAATCAAAGTAGAGGTTGTTGAGGCTTCACTACTACCTAGAAAAGGATAAACCTAGACTAGATTAAAGCTAATCTTTAACCTTGGATCGAAGTAAAAGCAATGTTTGTAAACTAAGATAAATTACGGGCAGATCTTGAGTTCCACGGCCGTGGAAGCTCAAGAACAGACCGTGATTTGGTTCGTTGACGAGATCTCTCTAACTCTCAGGGTCCAATCAATTTACGATCGATCTATGATCATCTAAGCCACAATTATTAACCCTTCACCTTAGAATTGCTAAAGAGTTTTAGCCAATAACCATCATTATGATATCAATAATAAATTCAAGAAGAATGAAAGATGAAAACCTTCAAAAACTTAAATATAACTCAATGTCAATCTCAAATTCGAAACACAAATCGGAATATTCAATGGATTCGGAATAGAAACACAAAACCTCACAAACCCTAAGGTAAATATGAATAAAGGGATGTCAAGCCGTCTTCAATATCAAAACCCTAGAAAAGGTATAACTTTCGAAATCCAATTTGCCGGCGCTTCCACTACGTCCTTCCCTCAACCGTCTTCCGTAGGGCTGAACGATCTCAAAGCGTGATGTAAAGCGAGATGTGTTCGCCACTTAGCGTGCGTGCAAATAAGTCTTAAATTTATAAAACTAGAATCAAGCAAGCGAACCCGTAGTGTACGGATCGATATAGTTAAGCAAGAATTCCAGAGTATCGAACACAGGGATTTGGGGGGTTAAATCCAATTATAGAATTGTCAAGCAAGTAAATGTAAGAGCTTTCGTAAATATTGGGAAAACAACAATCCTAAAGATCCAGGAATCTAGCTGTGGCTATCAATTCAAGATATACTAAAGATACAAGGACAGAGTTGAGGTATGCAAAGGTATACGAATGCAAGGTAATCGTACGGTGAAATTCCAAAAACCCTATATGACCCACCTAAAAGACACTCTCTATAAAGGTTGTTGAGGCTTCAATATAGAAAAGATCTAAAGGTGAGAATTAATGTCAAATACCCAAACTTGTAATCCAAGGATCAAGACTAACTAAACCGATTAAGGTTGTGACACTCACAATCGAGGTAGAGGTTGTTGAGGCTTCACTACCACCTAGAAAAGGCAAGCCAAGACTAAGTTAAAGCAAATCTTTAACTTTGGATTAAAGTAAAAGCAAGTTCGTAACTTAACACAAAATTACGGGTAGTTCTTGAGTTCCACGGCCGTGGAAGCTCAAGAACAGACTGTGGATTAGGGTTCGTCGGCGACTCTCTCTAACTCTCAGGGTCCAATCTGTTTACGATCGATCTATCATCATCTAAGCCACAACTATCAACCCTTAACCTTAGAATTGCTAAAGGGTTTTAGCCAACAACAGTCATATTGATATCAAATTCAAGAATTAAAAGATTGAAAGATGAAAACTTCCGAAAACCTTCAATAAACCTTAAGTCAATCTCAAATCCACAAATACCAATGATAATGCAATTCAGATTCGGAATAAACACAAACAAGTAACTATCTAGATAAGAACGAAGAACGGGATGTCAATCTGTCTTCTAATCAAACCTAGAATCAAAGACGTAACTTCCGCCACGAACAATCTTCCAAATCTTCAACTCTTCCGTCAATCCGGAAATCACAATAGCAAAGCGCAAATCCTCAACGGGAATCTTGAAACCCTAGGCACATGCAATAAGCGTAGGCAAAGTATATGCGAAGGTGACGGAATCTCTCTTCTTCCGTCCTTTTATAGTGTAAGATAAAATATTGGCCCGGCCCATTGCGTAGAAGATCGTGGCTTATAATATTGCGTAAAATATTGCCAAGATCACGGTCGGGGAAGAGTTCCACGCCCGTAATTTAGAGCGTGGAAGTTGGTCACGGTTTGTCACAACCCTCCACGGCCGTGTAAGTTGCTGGAATGCACCACGCCTCTCTTGCCAAGGTTCCACGGCCGTGGACTTGAATGTGGAAACTAGTACGGCCGTATTTTAGAGCGTTGTTTAGAGGTAGTTCGTGATTTCCTTAGTCTTGTGCTATTCTTCAAGTTAGCACCTTCCTTAGCTCCTAGAGATGTCCTCAATCTGTGGGCATGCTCAATCAAACTCCATCCTTGCTCAATCCGTTCAGAAATAGCTCTTAATTGCCTACAATCAACATAAAGCTTGTGTAGACCTCTATATCGACAATATAGGCAAACTAACGCACAAATGCATCAATGCTTAATCAATGACTATCAATATGGATGAAATACACTTAGAAAACGTGCCTAAAATATCACAATATTTCATGCTAACAAATAACCTCATACTTGCCACTTGCTTGTCCCTAAGCAAGGTCTTTCAAAGCTTTAAAACTCAAGTTAGGATGAAATATGTGTACCTTCTCAAAGCAAAACTTCTTTTGGATGAATGTGCCTTCTAATCAATAGATCATTCTCAAATCTTGCTTCATTCGTTTATAAGACTTTCATATACATAATCAAAGAGTAAAGAATAAAGAAAGCTCATGAATCAATCAAACCTCCATGTAAACATCATAACCTTCAAACATTATCAAAATCAATCATAAGAAACTTCAATTTAGATCACCAAGCCATATAACATTCTTTTGATCTTAAGGACTTTCAAACAAGGTCTAGAATGTGGAAAGGGAAGGAAAACTTTAAGGAATGTGGTGCATGAATCCGGGAAAGTGGATAACTACTCTTTTCTTCTTCTCTTGCGGTTCCCGCAGCACTTTCAACTTAGAGCTTCGCTCTTTCCTTTCATTTTTTTCGACTTTACTTTTGGAGTTATGGATAGAGGTGCACGAAAACCGAAGCCTAGGAGATTGGCGTTTCTCAATTTTTATGAGATGCCTCAAACCCTTAGCGCACATACCATAATCCGCTAGGAATATCGCTCAATCCGACTTTGGCAAGACACAAACACCCGGCTATGTGAATGGTGCCGAGTTACTCATCGTCATGATTGACTTCCCCAAACCTATAATTTCTTTCTATTCTTTTGAATGCAAAATATTGCTTTCATGGCCCTCCCACATCAAACATGCCTTTTTCATTCAACTCCTCCAAATTCCCGGATAGGTAAAGGGAGGTCAATATTTCAATGAGGGGCTAAATGATCAAAGAAAGAAGAAAGAAAATCGAATTGCCTTAATCATCTCAAAAAGAAGCATAAGAACTTATTATGTGATTTCAACCTTAATTCCTCAAGCATGATTTAAGTAACATTCATCACATTATGAAACTTGCAAAAGAGGTATAATCAACTCATTCAATTTCTTTTCAATTCACTATTCGTTTAAGCATGCGATTGTCATCAAAACTCAATTCGCAAGTAGTGATTATCATAGAAATCATCTCTATCCTTAGAAGCACAAAATTTTCAAAATTTTTCAACTTTTATGGGTTTTTCAAACACTTTTTCATGCAATACAATAATAAAACGTGCAACAATAGAATGAAACATGCAAGATAGTCTTAATAGAAGCAAATAAAGTGAGTAAGAGTTATTACAAACTTTTAGTCACACCCCACCCCATACTTGGAACAAACATTGTCCCTAATGTTCAAATAAAAGAAAAAGAAGAAAAGAAAGAAAGAAAAAGAACTCACAAGGGTGGTGGAGTGGCTAAACTGTCGGTCATGCAAGTCATCACTATGGTGGAGGCGGAAACGGAGAGAAGCTAGGATCATAGTACCGCCCGAACTGCTGGCGGTAGACGTCTCTCATCATGTGGTCGAGGTCATCCATACGTGCATCTCTAGCGTCAGTTCGGATCTCCAAAGCTCCCACCCTATCGGAAAGGCTGGTAGCCCACTCTAGCAACTGCTCATACCAACCAGGCGGCTGGTTGTACCATCCCGGTGCATCTGAAGGTGCTGGTGTTGGTGGCGGCGGTGCCTGTGTAGACCATGGTGGTGGAGCTCCGTACCACGCAGGAGGTGCCTCCATCCAAGTGGGCCTCTCGCTGACACTGGCACGGCGAGAAGAAGATCCTGAAGCTCTAGCGGGGCGGGGAGAACGTCTAGGCATGTCAGGAGCTGCGTCCGGCTGATCCGGGAATGTGCCAAAGTCCTGTTCAGCTCCTCCTCCTCCCTCATACTCGTCTCCTCCCATCTCCTCCTCTACAACTAGTGGTGGTGGGACATATGGAGGGGCTACAATCCTGTTCGTATGCATAGCAGTGAACATCGCCTTCCAGTTATGGCGTCCAGCCATAATGGAATACTCTGGGAGCCACTCAATACCTCTCCCCGTCCTACTCTCCCATGGCATGGCAGCATAAGGTGGACCTCTATGGGTAGGGAAGATGAGGCCTCTAGTCATAAGGGCCTGAAGTCCTAGGGGTACAGCGGGGATACGTGTGCAAGCAGAAAAGTCTACCCCTAATGCCCTAGCAAGGTGGGTGACTATCCCACCATATCCAATGTTGTCAGCCCTCTTGTTCTTTAGCTTGCTCATGGTAGCAGCTAAGAGGGTGGCACAGTCAGCAGGCCGTCCATACAACATGCAGTACAGAAGAAAGAGCTCATCAGTCTTGATCTTCTGAGGTGTCTCCGTCCTAGGGAAGAGACACTCAAAAAGTACCCTATGAGCTATCTTCAAGGCTAGATGGTACATCAATCTAGCCTTGGTGTCAGCTGGTTGCCAGCGGTCCTCGCTGGCGTACACCATAGCAACCTCCTCCCAAAAATCCTTGGCGTAAACGCCGCTGGGGAAACGACCATTGAAGGTCTCATGGAACCCAAAGAAGGCTCCAAACTCCCGGATGGAGAAATCATAGTTTCTTTCCATCAGCCGGAAAGAAACTGTCCTACAACATGGTTGTGCTCAAAAGAAACCACAACCTCTCTCGTAATCTCCTCATAAGCATCTTCTCGAATAGCCGAGAAGATGACTAATCCAGCTCTATCCAAGAGCCAAGTAAGATCCCCTATGACATGTAGAGGCTCTAAATCCTCCAAAAGTAGGTATCTAGGTCCTATGACCGTCCTCTCATGGATCCTCTCTAAGGCATCGAGATGATCCTCATGAATGGTAGGGATCCTAGGTGGAGGTGGTGATGAAGGTGATGATGGAGGTGAAGGGGATGAAGGTGGTGGTGCTCTAAAGGAGGAAGAGGAAGAGGGGTTGCCCTTCCTCTTTTTACTCTTATCTTTGTCTTTGTTCTTGTCCTTATTCCTACCTGACACTCTCCTCACAAAATCCATTTTCTGGCAAAAACCACGGTTTGTTCTTGGTGTTCCACGACCGTGGAAGTTACAGGAATCGTGGTTCTTCTCGACTTTTCTCAAAACTCAGCAATCAATCACCAAAATTCACAGCAGCAGTCCTAGACTAATTCTCTTCCAATTCCAATCAGTTATTCCTAAAAATTCTAGCAAATGCAAGTCCGAATCGACAAAGATAGAGAAGAGCGAAAAACCTAGGTTTTCGGATTTTTAAATCCGAATTCTGCTTTCCTTGGTGATTTGCCACTCGAATTGTTGCTTGGATCTTGTTGGTGATCAGATTTCCTTCAGTTTAGGTTAAAGAATCGTTAAAAACGATTAACGAACGAAGAATTGAGGTGAGGGGAGGGATTTCGGCGTTTTTGGGCGTGGAATGGGTTGTGGTGTTGTGTTTTGTGAAGAAACGTGGTTTATATAGTGGCCGTAAAAATTTTTGAAAATCACGGTCTGTCGGGGGGGTTCCACGGCCGTGGAAATGTACGGAACCGTGGTTTTGGTGATTTTTCAAAGGCTTTTGTAAATTACGGTCTCAAAGGGTTCCACGACCGTGGTTTAGACCGTGGAACTCTCTGTAATGCTCCAAAGTCCAAGTTTCGTCACTTTTCTTCAAACTTACTCTTCTCTTTTCTTCTCTCACTGTTCCTACATCCAAAAACACGAACATACTGGAGGTATCGAAGGCAAAACAAAGCAAAAACGTCTAAACTAAGCTAATCTATGAATCAAAAAAATAAAACGTAAATGCAATACCTTGGGTTGCCTCCCAAGAAGCGCTTTGTTTAAGGTCTGTAGCTAGACTAAATTCGCACTTATTCGAGTGCGGTGTGCGCGAACTCTTCAGCTTGGAGTTCCGGAGTGTACTTCTTTAGTTGTTGACCGTTCACCTTAAAGCTTCCGCCCGCTTCACCCCATACTTCAACTGCACCATGGGGGAAAATACGTTTAATTAGAAAAGGTCCGGTCCAACGAGATTTAAGCTTACCTGGAAAGAGACGAAGCCTTGAATTAAAGAGGAGAACTTGATCTTCTTCTTTGAAGTCCTTTGGAATGATATGCTTATCATGCCAACGCTTTGCTCTCTCCTTATAGATCTTGGCGTTCTTATAGGCGTTCAAGCGGAGTTCTTCAAGCTCATTAAAGTCCAAGAGACGCTTCTCTCCTGCTTCCTTCATGCTAAAATTTAGCCACTTGATGGCCCAAAACGCCTTGTGCTCCAACTCTACCGGTAAGTGACAAGACTTCCCATACACAAGGTTGTATGGTGTGGTTCCTATGGGAGTCTTATACGCAGTCCGGTACGCCCACAATGCATCATCAAGCTTCAAGGACCAATCCTTCCTAGTCCTTGAAACCGTCTTCTCTGGATTCCTTTGATCTCCCGGTTTGAGATCTCAACTTGTCCACTAGTTTGTGGATGATAAGGGGTGGTGATCTTGTGAGTAACCTCATACTTAGCTAGAAGAGCTTCAAAGCGTCGGGCGATGAAGTGAGAACCTCCATCACTAATGATAGTCCTTGGCGTCCCAAATCGCGGGAAGATGGTCTTGTTAAAGAACTTGACCACTACCATGGCATCATTGGTGGGAGAGGCAATTGCTTCCACCCATCTAGAAACGTAATCCACCGCCAAGAGTATGTATTGGTTTCCACAAGATGATGGGAACGGTCCCATAAAATCAACTCCCCAAACATCGAAAATCTCCACCTCTTAGATGTTATTGAGAGGCATCTCATTCCTCCTAGAGATATTTCCTGTTCTTTGACAAGCATCGTAGCAGGAAACAAAGGTTTGCACATCTCTAAATAAAGTAGGCCAAAAGAATCCAGATTGCAATACCTTAGTGCTAGTTTTGTTTGAACTAGCATGTCCTCCACATGGTAGCGAATGACAATGGCGGATGACACTTTGCATCTCATCTTCCGGCACACATCGCCGAATAATGCCATCTGGACCTCTCTTAAACAGGAGAGGTTCATTCCAAAAGTACTCCCGAACATCCTTAAAGAACTTCTTTCTTTGTTTGTAGGATAATCCGGGCGGTATCTCCTGACAAACCAAATAGTTAACAAAATCAGCAAACCATGGTTCGTTACCTTTGGAGATCACGTCGATGCACTCCTCTATGATATGTAAGTGTTCGTCCGGCAAGGAGTCATCTATAGGTAGATGGTCGTCTTCTAGATGCGTTAGACGACTCAAATGATCCGCAACAGAATTTTCCGAACCCTTCTTGTCGCGGATCTCTAGGTCGAATTCTTGTAGGAGAAGAATCCATCTAATTAGCCTTGGCTTCGTATCCGTCTTTGCAAGGAGATACCGGATCGTAGCATGATCCGTGTACACAATCACCTTTGCACCTACAAGATAAGAGCGAAATTTGTCAATAGCATACACAATGGCTGAAAATTCCTTTTCCGTAGTGGCGTAGTTGAGCTGCGCTTCATCTAGCGTCTTGCTAGCGTAGTCTATGGCGTGGGTTCGTCCTTCTTTCCTTTGCCCAAGAACAGCTCCTATAGCTACGTCACTTGCATCGCACATAACCTCAAAGGGAAGATTCCAATCCGGAGGTTGGATAATAGGAGCTGAAATTAGAGCTTCCCGAATCATGTTAAACGCATCCAAGTATTCCTGCGAAAACTCAAAAATTGCATCCTTCATCAATAGATTAGTTAGCGGCTTTGATATTTTAGAGAAATCCTTAATGAAGTGTCTATAAAATTCAGCATGTCCTAGGAAACTTCTTATCCCTTTCACCGAAGTTGGGGGAGGAAGCTTCTCTATAGTCTCTATTTTCGCTTTATCCACCTCAATCCCTCTACTAGAGATTAAGTGTCCTAAAACAATGCCTTCCTTAACGATGAATTGACACTTCTCCCAATTAAGAACTAGGTTAGTGTCTTCACACCTTTGTAATACAAGAGCAAGGTTAGAAAGACAATTGTCAAAAGAGGAACCATATAAGGAGAAGTCATCCTTAAAAACCTCCATGATTTCCTCAATGTATTCGGAGAAGATGGCCATCATGCACCTTTGAAAGGTGGCTGGGGCGTTGCAAAGCCCGAACGGCATCCTCCTATAAGCAAACGTACCCCAAGGGCACGTAAACGTGGTCTTCTCTTGATCATCCGGGTGTATCGGAATCTGAAAGAAACCACTATAACCGTCAAGATAGCAAAAATGAGAATGTTGCGCTAACCTTTCAAGCATTTGATCGATGAATGGCAATGGGAAGTGATCCTTCCTCGTCGCGTTGTTTAGCTTGCGGTAGTCTATGCACATTCGCCATCCTGTTACGGTTCGGGTAGGAATGAGTTCGTTATTCTTGTTGGTGATGACCGTCATTCCTCCTTTCTTCGGAACTACTTGAACCGGACTCACCCACTTGCTATCGGAGATAGGGTAGATGATAACTGCATCAAGAAGTTTAAGAATTTCCTTCTTGACAACCTCTTTCATGGTCGGATTTAACCGCCTTTGAGGTTGTCTTGAAGTCCTAAAGTCCTCTTCCATTAAGATTTTATGCATACATAGGGAAGGTTTGATTCCTACTAAGTCATCTATAGTATAACCTAATGCTTTCCGATGTTTCCTAAGGACAACCATAAGCTTACTATGTTCATCTATGGTTAAATCGGAACTAACAATTACCGGATAAGTAGAGTTAGGTCCTAGGAACGCGTACCTTAGATGTGTAGGAAGTTGTTTCAACTCCATAGCTGCAGGAGTTTCCAATGGCTCTTGAGGAGCTTCCGATGCTTCCTTAGAAGTGTCTAAGGAGGTAGAAGGTGTTGGAGAAGAATCAAGAGAAGTTGAAGAAGTGGCACATTTGCCTTCGTCCACGGCCAAAATTTGAATCATGAGTGAAGATGATCAAGGAAGCAAGGGAGAGCAAGTGGAGATCTCGGTCCCACCTAGCGGAGAATCTCGAGCATCTAGTCGATATTTCGATATATCCTAGTCGAGATTTGACTATTTATTAGTTAGTTATTTTAAATATTTAAAGCTCTAAACATTCTAAAGGTTTTAGTTTTCTATCCTAATTGTAGGATTATTTTATCCGTTATTTTTCTTAAGATCTCACCTATCTAAACACTTAGGAAGCCGAGATCATAGTCAGCTTTAATTTGATAATTTCGTTCCACATATTGTGTGAGATACTCGACAGGTTTATAAAGTTTTCGTTTTATTCATTCATATTCAATCAAAAAGAGAGCCTTTAAATAAATTGTTGTAAGTCTTTGTTGTAACACTCCGAATCTGCGGGACTCGGAGTGCCATATTGGGTTAGGATCTCACAGTGGATCTTGACCCTAGCCTGACAACAAGTTCACTGAACCTTACAACATGGCACTGACAGATATAAAACAAATGCATAAAACTGTATAAATTGTACAACCAAAAGGTAACAACATCATAGCCGAGTATAAACAACAACATCCTCACACAGGAGGTAACAAAAGATCATCCTCACGCAGGAGGGAAACATAAACAACCCAAAAGACCACAATGTTTGTCACTTAGCGTGCGTGCAAATAAGCTTTAAATTTATAAAACTAGAATCAAGCAAGCGAACCCGCAGTGTACGGATCGACTTAGTTAAGCAAGAATTCCAGAGTATCGAACACAGGGATTTGGGGGGAACAAATTCAGTTTGTAAATTGTCAAGCAAGTAAATGTATGAGCTTTACAAATATTGGGAAAACAACAACCCTAAAGATCTAGGTATCTAATTGTGACAATCGATTCAAGATATACTAAAGAACTAAGGACAGAGTTAAGAGTTGCAAAGGTATACTAAAGTAAAGCAATGTACGGTGAAGTTCCAAGGCTTTATATAACTTATCTAAAGACACTCTCTATAAAGGTTGTTGAGGCTTCAGTATAGAAAGGAATTAAAACCAAGAATTAATATCAAATACCCAAACTTATAATCCAAGGATCAAGACTAACTAAACCGATTAAGGTTGTGCCACTCGAAATCGAAGTAGAGGTTGTTGAGGCTTCACTACTACCTAGAAAAGGCAAGCCAAGACTAAGTTAAAGCAAATCTTTAACTTTGGATTAAAGTAAAAGCAAGGTTCGTAAACTAGGGAAAATTACGGGCAGATCTTGAGTTCCACGGCCGTGGAATCTCAAGAACAGACCGTAATTCGGTTCGTCGACGAGATCTCTCTAACTCTCAGGGTCCAATCAATTTACGATCGATCTATCATCATCTAAGCCACAACTATCAACCCTTCACCTTAGAATTGCTAAAGGGTTTTAGCCAATAACAGTCATTATGATATCAAATTCAAGATTAAGAAATATGAAAGATGAAAACCTTTGAAAACCTTCAATAATTCTCAAATCAATCTCAAATCCACAAATAAGAATGATAATGTATATCAGATTTGGAATAAACACAAACCAATAACGATCCTTGATAAGAACGAAGAACGGGATGTCAATCCGTCTTCTAATCAAACCTAGGGATAAAAGGTGTAATCTCCGCACGTCCAATGCAACCCTAAACGCGCGGAAGCGAAGGTAAGCGAGGATCAAGTCCGTAAGAGAAGCTCCAAGCGAAGATGCCCTAAGCGAGTGTGCCAAATTCTCCCTCCTCCAGTCCTTTTATAAGGAGGGATAAAAGTAACCGTTCGGCCCATTGTGTAAAAGATCGTGGCTTTAATTAGTATGTCAAAAGATTGTCTAAATCACGGTCTGAAGGAGTTCCACGACCGTGGTTTAGAGCGTGGAATTGGATTACGGTTCTTCATGATTTCCACGACCGTACTTTTGACCATGTAACTCTCTAGAATGCTCCACGCTCATGATGTCAAGTTCCACGGCCGTGGTTTAGAGCGTGGATTCCATTACGGCCGTATTTTAGAGCGTGGAAGCATAGATTGCTCGTAGTTTCCTTTGTTTCGTGCCATTCCTCATCCTAACATCTTCCTTGGCTTCTTTGTGGTGTCCTCAATCCTTGGATGTGCTAAATTCATCTCCATCCTCTCTTAATTTGTTCGGTTTTAGCTCTTATTCGCCTACAATCAACACAAAGCTTATGTAGACCTCTATATCGACAATATAGACAAACTAGCTAGCAATTGCCTCAATGCCTCATCAATGAACACTATAATGAATGCAAAAAACATCTAGAAAACGTGTCCAAAATATCACAATATTTCATGCTAACAAAATACCCCATACTTGCCACTTGCTTGTCCTCAAGCAAGGCCTTTTGAAAGCTTAGAACATAAGTTAGGATGAAATATCTATGCAAACTCAAAAACAACTTCTTTTAAGTGAATGTGCTTCTAATCCATAGATCATTCTCATATCTTGCTTCATTCATTCTTAAAAACTTTCATATACGTAACCAAAGAATGTAGAGGAAAGAAGCATCATGAATTAATTAAACTTCATTGTAAACATCATAACCTTCAACCATTATCAAAATCAAGCATAAGAAACTTCAATTTAGATCACGAAGTCAAATAACATTCTTTTAATCTTAAGGACTTCCAAAAAAAGGTCTAGAATGCGGAAAGGGAGGGAAAACTTTAAGGAATGTGGTGCATGAATCCGGGAAAGTGAACAACTAACTCTTTTTCTTTTTCTTTTGTGGTTTCGCAACACTTCAACTTAGAGCTTTGCTCTCTTCTTTTCAATTCATTTTTCGACTTTACTTTTGGAGTTATGGATAGAGGTGCACAAAAACCGAAGCCTAGGAGATTGGCGTTTCTCAATTTTGAGATGCCTCAAACCCTTGATGCACATACCATAATCCGATAGGAATATCGCTCAATCCGACTTTGGCAAGACACAAACACCCGGCTATGTGAATGGTGCCGAGTTACTCATCGTCATGATTGACTTCCCCAAACCTATAACTTTTTCTATTCTTTGAATGCAAAAATTTTGCTTTCATGGCCCTCCCACATCAAACATGCCAAAAACTCAACTCAAATTCCCGGATAGGTAAGGGAAGCAATAATTTTTCATTGAGGGGCTCAGTGAACAAAGAAAGAAGAAAGAAAGGTCGAATTGCCTTAATCATTTCATAAAGAAGTATAGGAACTTATCATGTGATTTCAACTTCAATTTCTCAATATGATTTAGGTAAAACTCTTCACATTATGAAACTTGCAATAAGGGATAATCAACACATTCAACTCCTTTTCAATTCATTATTCATTTAGGCATACAATTGTCATCAAAAACTCAATTCACAAGTAGTGATTATCATGGAAATCATTTCAATTCTTAGAAGCACAAAATTTTTAAAATTTTTCAATTTTTATGGGTTTTGCAAAAGCTTTTTCATGCAATGCGAATATGAAACGTGTGACAATGGAATGAAACATGCAAAGTGTTCTCAATCAAAGCAAGCAAAAGTGAGTAGAGTTATTACAAACGATAGTCACGCCCCACCCCATACTTGAGACAAACATTGTCCCTAATGTTCAAAAAGAAATAAAGAAAAGAAAGAAAGAAAATAAACTCACAAGACGGAGGTGGAGCGGCTAATGCGGTAGATCGTCATCATCCTCACTGGGGTGCCGGTGGTGGAGGAAACGGGAAGAAGCCGGGGTCATAGTTCCGCCCAAACTGTTGGCGGTAAATGTCTCTCATCATCCGGTCATGTGCATCGGCTCGTGCATCCCTAGCATCCGCGCGGATCTCCAAGGCTCTGACTCTACTGGAAAGGTCGGTGGCCCACTCCGGCAGCTGCTCGTACCACTCTGGCACCTGGCTATACCAAGCTGGTGCATCTGATGGTGCTGGTGCTGGTGGTGGCTGTGCGTACCAAGTCGGTGGAGCTCCCATCCACTCTGGCTGCGTACTATACCACGCAGGAGGAGTCGTTATCCATATCGGCCTCTCACTCACGCTAGCACGGCGAGAGGAAGAGGCGGAAGCTCTAGCAAGACGGGGGGAGTGTCTAGGGAGGTCGGGAAATGTATCCGGCTGATCCGGAAAGGTACCAAAGTCGTGATCCTCACCTCCTCCCTCAAAGCTGTCATCTCTCCTCATCTCCTCCTCATCTGCAGCAGGTACCTCAGGTGGGACGTAAGGAGGGGCTACTAGTCTGTTCGCATGCATGGCAGCGAACGTCTCCTTTCAGTTATGGCGTTCTGCCATAATGGAATACTCGGGAAGCCATGCTATGCCTCTACCTCCTCTATCCTCCCAAGGCATGGCAGCGATAGGTGGACCTCTATGCCTAGGGAAAATCAAGCCTCTAGTCATGAGACTCTGAAGTCCTAATGGTCTAGCGGCTATCCTGGTACACGCAGAAAAATCAATCCCCAGCTGCCTAGTAATGTGGGTGACCATCCCACCATATCCTATATTGCCAGCCCTCTTGTTCTTTAGCTTACTAATGGTAGAAGCTAAGAGGGTGGCACAGTCAGCCTGCCTGCCATGCAACATACAATACAACAGATACAGCTCAACTGTCTTGATCTTCTGAGGAGTCTCCGTCCTAGGGAAGAGACACTCAGAAAGCACCCGGTGGGAAATCTTCAAGGCTAAGTGATAAATCAACTTAGCCTTGGTATCAGCAGGCTGCCAGCGGTCCTCGCTGGCGTATATCATGGCGATGTCCTCCCAAAAATCCTTGGTGTACACGCTACTAGAGAATCGACCATTGAAGGTCTCATGGAACCCAAAGAAGGTTCCAAACTCAACAATCGAGAACTCATAGTTCTCCTCCATCAGCCTAAACGACACCGTACGATCTACATGACTATGCTCAAAGGAAATCACAAACTCCCTAGTGATCTCCTCATACGCATCTTCCCGAATGGCAGAAAAGATGATCAACCCAGCTCTATCCAGCAACCATGTAATGTCATTAACCACATTCAGTGGCTCTAACTCCTCAAGCAGCAAATATCTAGGTCCTATGACCGCTCGCTTTTCGATCCTTTCTAAGGCATCGAGGTAATCCTTATGGATTGTGGGAATTCTAGGTGGTGGGGGTGATGGTGGTTCACTAGGGGGTGCCTGAGATGAGGAGGGACCATCACCCTTCCTTTTATTATTCCTATTGGACATTCTCCTAACAAAATCCATTCTGTTCAAAAATCACGGTCTGTTCTTCAGTTTCCACGGCCGTGGAATGCCCAAAGACCGTGATTCGACTCGAAAATTCCCAAAAATCACTCAATCAGCAGAACAATCAATAGAGAGCAGTCCTAGACTAATTCCAATCCAGTTCCAATCAGTTCTCCTAATATTTCTTTGCAAAAATCGAACGAATCGACAAAGTGAAAGAAGAGAAGAAAAACCTAGGTTTTTGGATTTTAAAATCCAAATTCCGTCTTCACCGGCGATTGTCCACTCGATTTGTTGCTTGGATCTTGTAGCTTGTTGAATTTGCTTCGATTTGGGTTAAAGAATCATTCTAAACGATTAACAAACGGAGAATTGGGAGAGGGGCAATCCAATCGGAGTTTTGGGCATGGTTTTGGTATTTTTGTTGTGTTTTGTGAAGAAACGTGGTTTTTATAGTGGCCGTAAAAATTTTTGAAAATCACGGTCACTCGAGGGGTTCCACGGCCGTGGAAATGTACGGAACCGTGGTTTTGGTGATTTTTTTCAGGCTTTTGCAAATTACGGTCACTGTAGCTGGTACGGCCGTGGTTTTGGCCGTGGAACTCTCTGTAATGTGCCAAAGTCCAAGTTTCGTCAATTTTTTCTAAGTTTCTCTTCTTTCTTCCCTCTTCCACTGATCCTACATCTAAAAACACGAACATACCGGAAGGTAACGAAGGCAAAACAAAACAAAAACGTCTAAACTATTCTAATCTACGAATCAAAAATAAAGTGTAAGTGCAATACCTTGGGTTGCCTCCCAACAAGCGCTTGTTTAAGGTCCGTAGCTAGACCAAACTTGCACTTATTCGAGTGCGGTAGGTGCGACCTCTTCAGCTTGGAGTTCCGGCGAATACTTCTTGAGTCGTTGACCGTTCACCTTAAAGCTTCCGCCCTTTTCACCCCATACTTCAACTGCACCATGGGGAAAAACACGTTTAATTAAATAAGGTCCGGTCCAACGGGATTTAAGCTTACCTGGGAAGAGACGAAGTCTTGAATTGAAGAGGAGAACTTGATCTCCTTCTTTGAGGTCCTTTGGAATGATATGCTTATCATTCCAACGCTTCGCTCTTTCTTTATATATCTTGGCGTTTTCATAGGCATTCAAGCGGAGTTCTTCAAGCTTGTTAAGGTCTAAGAGACGCTTCTCTCCCGCTTCCTTCATGCTGAAGTTCAACCACTTTATTGCCCAATACGCCTTATGTTCCAACTCTACCGGTAAGTGACAAGACTTCCCATACACAAGGTTGTATGGTGTTATTCCGATGGGAGTCTTATATACAATCCGGTACGCCCACAATGCATCATCTAGCTTCAAAGACCAATCCTTCCTTGTCCTTGAAACCGTCTTCTCTAGGATTCCCTTAATCTCCCGGTTTGAGATCTCTACTTGCCCACTTGTTTGTGGATGGTAAGGGGTGGCGATCTTGTGAGTCACCCCATACTTAGCTAGTAGAGCTTCGAATCGTCGGGCTATGAAGTGAGAACCTCCATCACTAATGATAGTCCTTGGTGTCCCACATCGTGGGAAAATGGTCTTGTTAAAGAAATTAACCACAACCATGGCATCATTAGTAGGAGAGGCAATTGCTTCAACCCATCTCGAAACAAAATCTACAGCTAGAAGTATGTATTGGTTTCCACAAGATGATGGGAATGGTCCCATAAAGTCTACTCCTCAAACATCAAAGATCTCTACCTCTTGAATGTTGTTAAGAGGCATCTCGTTCCTCCTAGATATGTTCCCTGTTCTTTGACAAGCGTCGCAGCAGGAAACAAAGGTTTGCACATCTTTAAATAAAGTAGGCCAAAAGAATCCAGATTGCAATACCTTAGCGCTAGTCTTGTTCGAGCTAGCGTGTCCTCAACAAGGTAGTGAATGACAATGACAGATGACACTTTGCATCTCGTCTTCCGGCACACATCGTCAAATGATGCCGCCAGGACCTCTCTTGAAGAGTAGAGGTTCATTCCAAAAGTATTCCCGGACATCCTTAAAGAACTTCTTTCTTTGTGCATAGGATAATCCGGGTGGTAATTCCTGGCAAACTAAATAATTAACAAAATCAGCAAACCATGGTTCATTACCTTTACTAATCTTGTCGATGCACTCCTCTATGATGTGTAGTTGCTCGTCCGGAAAGGAGTCATCTATGGGTAGATGGTCTTCTTCTAGATGTGGTAGATGACTCAAATGATCCACAACAGAATTTTCCGAGCCCTTCTTGTCGCGGATCTCTAGATCGAATTCTTGTAGGAGAAGAATCCATCTAATTAGCCTTGGCTTCGCATCCTTCTTTGCAAGTAGATACCGGATCGCAGCATGATCCGTGTATACAATCACCTTTGCACCTACAAGATAAGAGCGAAATTTGTCAAATGCATATACAATTGCTAAGAATTCTTTTTCGGTAGTGCCGTAGTTGAGCTGCGCTTCGTCTAGCGTCTTGCTAGCATAGTAGATGGCATGGGTTCGTCCTTCCTTCTTTTGCCCAAGTACAGCTCCTATGGCTACGTCACTTGCATAACACATAACCTCGAATGGAAGACTCCAATCCGGAGGTTGAATGATCGGGGCTGAGATTAGAGCTTCCCGAATTTTATTGAACGCATCTAGGCATTCCTGTGAAAAATCAAAAACTGCATCCTTCATCAATAGATTAGTAAGCGGCTTTGATATCTTAGAAAAGTCCTTTATAAAGCGTCTATAAAATCCAGCATGTCCTAGAAAGCTTCTTATCCCCTTCACCGAAGATGGAGGAGGGAGCTTTTCTATTGTCTCTATCTTAGCTTTGTCTACTTCAATCCCTCTACTAGAGATCAAATGTCCTAATACAATGCCTTCTTTCACCATAAATTGACACTTCTCCCAATTAAGAACTAGGTTAGTGTCTTCACACCTTTGTAACACAAGAGCAAGGTTAGAAAGACAATTGTCAAAAGAGGAACCATAAACGGAGAAGTCATCCATAAAAACCTCCATGGTTTCCTCTATGTATTCCGAGAAGATGGCCATCATGCACCTTTGAAAGGTGGCTGGGGCGTTGCAAAGCCCGAACGGCATTCTCCTATAGGCAAACGTACCCCACGGGCACGTGAATGTGGTCTTCTCTTGATCGTCCGGGTGTATCGGGATCTGAAAGAAACCACTATAACCGTCAAGATAACAGAAATGTGAGTGTTGTGCTAACCTCTCAAGCATTTGGTCGATGAAGGGTAGTGGGAAGTGATCCTTCCTCGTCGCGTTGTTTAGCTTGCGGTAATCTATGCACATCCTCCATCCCGTCACGGTTCGTGTAGGAATGAGTTCGTTATTTTTATTGGTGATGACTGTCATTCCTCCCTTCTTTGGAACCACCTGTATGGGACTCACCCACTTGCTATCGGAGATAGGGTAGATGATACCTGCATCAAGTAGTTTAAGAATTTCCTTCTTGACAACCTCCTTCATGATCGAATTTAACCGCCTTTGAGGTTGTCGTGAAGTTCTAAAATCTTCCTCCATTAGGATATTATGCATACATAGTGAAGGTTTGATTCCTACTAGATCCTCTATAGTATACCCTAGGGCTTTCCTATGTTTCTTAAGAACAACCATAAGCTTACTATGTTCATCCACACTCAAATCGGAACTAACGATTACCGGAAAGGTAGAATTAGATCCTAGAAATGCGTACCTTAGATGTGTGGGAAGTGGCTTCAATTCCATCACTATAGGAGTCTATAATGGTTCTTGAGGAGTGTCCAATGCTTCCTTAGAAGTGTCTAAGGGAATAGAAGTTGTTGGAGAAGAATCAAGAGAAGTGGTAGAAAGAACACAATTGTCTTCAGATTCACCAAAAATTACGGCACCTCTGACTCCTCCACGGCCGTGGTTTTGGGCGTGGAAATCAATTATGGTGCCTCTGTTTGCTCCACGGCCGTGGTTTTGGCCGTGTAACTTACTGGAGTCCTTTGAATAAGTGATTACGGTCATATTGGTAGAAACCACGGCCGTGGAATAGCATGCTTGCCGTGATTTCTCACGTTTTCTGACCCATCGTAAAGTTTCTCAAACTCCTCTTCATGCACTTCCTTTTGCTCCTCCAAAGCTCTAATTTCTTCATTGCATTCCTCTTCTTCACCTATATCTATAATGCTCATAGAGATCACCTTTTGCAAGGGATCTTTAAAGAGAATCGAACTTACCTCCTCTCTAGATAGCTCCTCGTCATGGATATTGAATATATCATCTTCAAAAGCTGGTTCTTTCATCAAGGTGGAAAGAACGAACTCTACCTTCTCTTCTCCTATGTCGAAGGCGAGTCTAGCATTCTTGCAATCGACCATACAGCCGGAAGTTGCAAGAAACGGTCTTCCGAGTATGATCGGGACCGGACTATCTGTAGGAACATCAAGCACAACAAAATCTATAGGAACATAGAACTTACCAAGCTTGACCGGAACGTCTTCGACTATACCGACGGGACGAGTTATGGATCCATCCGCCATGTATAATGTCATCTTCACCGGTTTAGGTTCGCCTAAACCGATCTTCCTGCATAAGGCAAGCGGGATGATGCTCACGCTTGCTCCTAAGTCACATAATGCATCATATGTGACATCTCCTATGGGAACACAAAATAACCCCGGATCCTTCAATTTTGGGGGCATCTTTTCCTTCATAGTCTTAATGAGATCCGAAGAATCCGAACTCATCTTGACTTCTCCAAAATCCTCTAGTTTCCTCTTATTAGAGAGGATTTCCATAAGCTGGCATACCTACAATTGCATCAATGAAAGGTATATTAATATGTAGTTTGTTCATGAGTTCAATAAACTTACCAAATTGTTTGTCTAGACGCGCTCTTGCTCTAGATTGTGGGAATGGTAGGGGAGGTTTGTAAGCTGGAGGAGGAATGTAGATATCTTCCTTCTCCTTCCCCTTTTCCTTCTCTTTCTCGACGGGAACTTCTACAAACTTGGGCTGCGGATCGGTGGTTGTCGCTCCGCTTCTAGTTGTGATAGCCATGACCCTTCCTTTTGGGTTATCCTCCGCCTTTCCTGGAAGTTTTCCTTGATTCCTAGGAACTTCCTCAGCTTTGCTAAACATTTGGTTTTCTAAAACCTTTTGGGCTTTATCAACCTTAGTAATAGCGCTATCAACCTTAGTGAGATGACTCTCCAATCCTTGAATCTTTCCCAAGATTGTTTCCAACATGGGATTGGGCTTCTCTTTCCCCGAAGTGCTTCCACTATTAGATGTTTGCCCCTGGCTTTTCAAAGGAGTGGAAGAAGAAGAAGGTGGAGTTAGTGAATTTCCTGAATTGGGATAAGAATTACTGGAATTTTGTTGGTTAGAACGCCAATTGTTGTTATTTGAACTCCTATTGTTGTTTCAATTGTTGTTCCGGTTGTTGTTGTTGTTCCAATTATTCCGGTTGTTATTCCGGTTATTACGATTGGTATTCTCATTCCCATTGTGGTTATTGTTGTTTTCTAAATAACCGACATCCTTCTCACTAGGCTTTGGAAAGCTAGCCTTTATGACTTCCTTCAACTCTTTAATCTCCGTGTTGAGAGAAAAGATTTGAGTTTGAGTGGCTTGTGTTTGCTTTGCTCCTTGCTCCACATAATGTGCTTCTACGTTCCGGTGGAAATACTTCTCTATGACTCGGGCTTGCTTCTCAATGAAGTCCCAAGCGTCATCTTCCCTCATGTCCATGAATGCGCCACATGAAAGGGATTGGAGCTTGAATTGTGTTTCCACATCCAACCCCTTATAATATATCTCTAATAGCTCCAACTTGGAAATGCCATGGTGTGGACAATCCAATAGTAAGTCGTGAAATCTTTCCCAAGATTGAAACAAACTTTCGTTAGACCTCATAGTAAATGCATTAATCTTACCTCTCAACTCCGCCGTTTTGGATGGCGGAAAGAATTTGGTGAGGAACTCCGAAGAAAGATCCTCCCATGTGTCAAGTCTTCTATTTGGAAGAGCTTGAAACCAAGATAAAACTTTCCCTTTCAAAGAGAAGAAGAACGGCTTGATCTTGTAGTTGTTGATGGTTGCATTCTTTGGCTTCATCGTCTCCATCATGGTCTTATAATTTTGTAGATGTTGATGTGGAGATTCAACACTCGTTCCCCCAAACTGATTTTGGCGAACAATGGTAATGACTTGTGGGTTGAAGCTAAACCCCTGCATATCATCAGCATCAAAGTTCACACCTAGACGGCGTGGTTGCTGAATTGGATCCATCCTTTGGCCAAGAGTTCTTGGCCTTTCGTCTACACGTGTGGCCCTCGCATTCCCTGCTGGGACACGATAATTGGCAGCCGGTCTTGGAACAAATGGGTTCACATTGATCGCCGGATCAATGTCCTCTAGTGGTGGCATGGAAGAGTCACTATCCTCATCGGATGAGCTGGCCCTAATTGATCTTGACGATTTCCTCTTCTTCTTCTTCTTCTTGAGGTCGTTTATTTCCAGTCTCATTTGAAACATCATATCCGTTAGATCATCAACCTTCGATTGATGACGTTCCGATTCTTCCTTGCGAGTTTTCTCGCTCCACCTAAGTTGAGCTTCGGACTCCGCTAACTCCGCTTGATAATCTCGTTCTCTTTCTTCAGCTATCTTTCTTTCCTTGAGCTTCTTCCTCAAAGTCTTCTCAAGCTCTTGATCAAGAGGTAAGAGGTCTTCGTTGTTTCTAGACCTGCGCATATACCTAAAGTAACCTGCAAATATCACTCAAAGGAAATATCAAATAACAAGAGCAAGCTCCCAAGCTTGACAACCGATAACCGAATTCTGCCTAAACCAAATCCCCAGCAACGGCGCCAAAAACTTGTTCGCCACTTAGCGTGCGTGCAAATAAGCTTTAAATTTATAAAACTAGAATCAAGCAAGCGAACCCGCAGTGTACGGATCGACGTAGTTAAGCAAGAATTCCAGAGTATCGAACACAGGGATTTGGGGGGAACAAATTCAGTTTGTAAATTGTCAAGCAAGTAAATGTATGAGCTTTGCAAATATTGGGAAAACAGCAACCCCAAAGATCCAGGTATCTAATTGTGGCAATCGATTCAAGATATACTAAAGAACTAAGGACAGAGTTAAGAGTTGCAAAGGTATACTAAAGTAAAGCAATGTACGGTGAAGTTCCAAGGCTTTATATAACTTATCTAAAGACACTCTCTATAAAGGTTATTGAGGCTTCAGTATAGAAAGGAATTAAAGACAAGAATTAATATCAAATACCCAAACTTATAATCCAAGGATCAAGACTAACTAAACCGATTAAGGTTGTGACACTTGAAATCGAAGTAGAGGTTGTTGAGGCTTCACTACTACCTAGAAAAGGCAAGCCAAGACTAAGTTAAAGCAAATCTTTAACTTTGGATTAAAGTAAAAGCAAGGTTCGTAAACTAGGGAAAATTACGGGCAGATCTTGAGTTCCACGGCCGTGGAATCTCAAGAACAGACCGTGATTCGGTTCGTCGACGAGATCTCTCTAACTCTCAGGGTCCAATCAATTTACGATCGATCTATCATCATCTAAGCCACAACTATCAACCCTTCACCTTAGAATTGCTAAAGGGTTTTAGCCAATAACAGTCATTATGATATCAAATTTAAGATTAAGAAATATGAAAGATGAAAACCTTCGAAAACCTTCAATAATTCTCAAATCAATCTCAAATCCACAAATAAGAATGATAATGTATATCAGATTTGGAATAAACACAAACCAATAACGATTCTTGATAAGAACGAAGAACGGGATGTCAATCCGTCTTCTAATCAAACTTAAGGATAAAAGGCGTAATCTCCGCACGTCCAATGCAACCCTAAACGCGCGGAAGCGAAGGTAAGCGAGGATCAAGTCCGTAAGCGAAGCTCCAAGCGAAGATGCCCTAAGCGAGTGTGCCAAATTCTCCCTCCTCCAGTCCTTTTATAAGGAGGGATAAAAGTAACCGTTCGGCCCAATGTGTAAAAGATCGTGGCTTTAATTAGTACGTCAAAAGATTGCCTAAATCACAGTCTGAAGGAGTTCCACGACCCTGGTTTAGAGCGTGGAATTGAATTACGGTTCTTCATCATTTCCACGACCGTACTTTTGACCATGTAACTCTCTGGAATGCTCCACGCTCATGATGCCAAGTTCCACGGCCGTGGTTTAGAGCGTGGATTCCATTACGGCCGTATTTTAGAGCGTGGAAGCATAGATTGCTCGTAGTTTCCTTTGTTCCGTGCCATTCCTCATCCTAACATCTTCCTTGGCTTCTTTGTGGTGTCCTCAATCCTTGGATGTGCTAAATTCATCTCCATCCTCTCTTAATTTGTTCGGTTTTAGCTCTTATTCGCCTACAATCAACACAAAACTTATGTAGACCTCTATATCGACAATATAGACAAACTAGCTAACAATTGCCTCAATGCCTCATCAATGAACACTATAATGAATGAAAGACATCTAGAAAACGTGCCTAAAATATCACAATATTTCATGCTAACACACAACCATCCTATGTATGAGGGGTCCTCGGCTTGCCACCCTGCTAGATCACTCAGCAGCATGCCTATCCTGTAGGGCATCTACAACATGGTAATAAACCATTAGCTAACCATACTTATATGAGCTAATGCATAAGCACAAACACAATCATGGAAAGATAAACACATCAGCATGCTATCACACATTTACCCATTTTATCATCTTTATATAATAACCAATTCACTCAAATTATGTATATATAGATGAAAGTATGTGACACGAGGATCGATACATCCTCGCCTCTAAGCCTGCTAGCCAGCTGTATTAGTATCGGTCACACAATCCGTGTACCCTATGGGAGTGCATTGCGCCCTTCTTGTAAAGTCAGTCTGGCCTGACATCAGAGAACCTCCCAGACTCCACGGCGGGATGAAAGGGAAAGGTTATCATAGCCACACATACGGGGCAATCAATAAAACATAGGTTGGTAATAACGACATCTCATGCTATCATAGCAAACATATAACGCACACACCACTCATGCAAATACCCAATATAGGGATGGTAGTTAAGTAAGTCCTACGGACTTACCTCAACCTCGTATATCACTCAACCACGATCAACCTCCAATCTGAGAGGGGCACTGCCTAATAACAAGGCATAGAGATACATAAATATCCTATCAATCAAAGGGGTCACACCTAGACCCAAGGGATCCATATGAACATGCTCAACCTAACCTCACATTCTAATAAACCTCAAAGGCCATACATGGCATATACCGATCATAACCTCATCAAAACACATCCTCACACATCTAGCATGAACCTATACACTCACACTAGGAAGGGAGGGAACAAAGGCATCCTAAAGCAAGCCTAGAAGCAACACACACCTGCAAAGCAAAGCCAACACAAGGCTGGACTGCAGGTGGCGCTAGGGCGGACTCTGGAGGGCGCAGGGGCGGCTGCAAGTGGCGTAGGGGCGGCTGGAAAGCATGGGATACCAAGTCAGCCTCTTCTTCGCTTCTTCCTTCGATTCCTTCACTCCTTCTTCGTCCAACACACATACATACATAAACATACATATATATACATCAACATATGCCAATCATGGCTGGAACAAGATCCAAACCTAAGGAAATCTAAGCTAGAAGAGGAGAAGAGGAGAGAAGATGAAAGAATGAAGAAAGAAAGGGAAGAAGAAATGAAAGCTTACCAAGCTGAACTCAAATCAGAGCAGAACACCATCAACCCTCAAGGATGGCTCAAGCACAAGCATAACAGCAACAACCAACATCAATCAGCAACAAAGCCATTCATAACTCTTATAAACTCAACAAAACCTCAAGGAAGATCAAGAAAAGATCCAAAAGAAGAAGAGAGGAGTAGATGAACGTAGGTAGAGAGATGGAGCTGCAAATGAAGAACCCTCATCAGAAGGAGAGAGAAGAAGCTTATAAAGGGAGGAAAAGGATAAAGCACGGGTCAAGGAGTCAACAAAGACGGTTGCATCCACACAGAGCCGCAGGGGCGGACCTTGTGAGGCGTAGGTGCGGCCCAGGCAAACCGCAGGGGCGGCCTCTGGGTCACACAAGGGCGGTCTAAGCCTAATTTGGGTCCTCAACATACACTCTCAGCAACTCAGCAACTACGCTCTTACATTTGCTAGGTTGATCTTCTCTGTGTTAATCTTCTTAAAGATTGGTGCTACTAGTCAAACTAGTCCCACCTTGTGTTTCTTTCAATTAGGAGACTTGCGTAAGGTTAAAGAAGGAAGGGTTAAGGTAATTCTTTATTAAGGGTTTTGATCCAATGGATCAAGTTTCTTTGCAAGTCTACTTTGGTTCTTATATTTCTATATTTCCATCATTTCAGTCCATTATCATCTTCTATAGTCTTACCATTATCATCCATAACATTCATGTTCTCGTTCGTTGAGTTTTCATAAATCTCGGTATTACCATTAAGGAGTATCACCTGATATTTTCACCGAGGTTTGCCTCTGTCGAAGCTTTCGTAGAATTCAATCTAAATCGAAAAAATGCGGCATCAATCCCGCATCGGAACCCCAATCTCGTTCTTGTTCCAAAAAACTAAGAAAATACTAGAAACTACTGCTTTATTTTGGGACGAAAAGTTAATTTCCAAGTGTGCATTCCAAACAGCAAAAAAACAAGTGCAATTAAAAAATGTTATAGCCATGAATCACACTACAACCCTTGACAAATATCTTAGATGGTCAATCATCAATGGAAGAGTGACAAAATTATCTTCAATGTCATCAACCTAAAAACAAAGCAACCACTTTCAAAATGGAAAGCTAATTCTCTCTCGCAAATAGGTAGGTGTATCCTAATAAAACACAATTTGACAGCTAAACCGACAATTTCTATGCAAAGCTTTATGCTTCCAATCCACAATCTTGAGGCGTTGGATAAAACATATAAAACAAATTCCTTTGAAATAAAGGGGACCAACATGGACCTATCATAAGTTGGGATGAAATTTGTAAATCAAAAAAGAATGGTGGCCTTGATTTGAGAAAATCATTAATCACAAACAAGGCCTTACAAATGAATAAATTTACGGTGTTGCTGACCGATTGACCCATTTGGAAATTTCGAACCCCAACACACCCTTTTCTGACAACCCTGAACTAAGTGTTCTCATCCGTAAGGATACTTTAGGATGGACTACCTCTAGAAGATAGTTATCTCCTAACTGCTTTCCGTTTTTTTTTAAAATGTCTTACAAATGAAGTTATTGTGAAAAATCATAGCAAAACCAGTTAATTTAGAAAGAATTGGCAAGAAAGTACCCTTGTTTTTGTGTATTGACCCCATACTTTTCCACCACACTTTTTTATTGAAAAATAAAAGGAAAATAAAAAATTAAACCATTTTCCCAAAAACGAAAAAGTGGAGTAGGTGTACTTGTGTCATAAAAGGTGATGGAATAGAGTGATAGCATTAATGTGATGCTTACTTTTTTGGCTTTTTAAATAGAGAGAGGGGGGAGAAGTTGAACCAATTTTTTGAGTATTCAAGAACGTATCATCCAAAAACAAGAATCAAAATCATTTCCCCAATTTTTAAAATAAAAAATGGTGACAATTTATAAACTCATTTCTCTCTTCTACTACCAAAACTCCATGGATGGCGTTTTTTACTTCAGCAAGGGGCGTTGGGTATGTTGGGTAACCGGTTGGTGGGTAAGTACTGTGGATAAATATGATTAAGTTTTTTTGTAACGAAGATCCTCCGGAGTTTCGAGACAAATATTCCGACGAAGATTAGACTATTATATCGGAGGCCGACGAAAAAGAGAAGTCCGACGAGGCTTGGTTTCCAACCGCCGGAGTTTCGAGACAACGATTTTGAAGAAGATGAGGCTATTGTTGCGGAGGCCGACGAGAAAGAGGAGTCCGACGAAGATTCCGACTAGGCTTGGTAAGTTGGTACCAGATTTATATTTTTTGGTAGACTATCATGGCGGAGGATGCTAGGGTTTCCGCCGTCCTTCAGTTTGGAGTTTGTCATTGATACTCCGTCGCTGCCGGGAACCAGATTTGTATTTTTTGGGTAGGCTATATGTACTAGATTTTGGGTAGGCTATTTCTACTAGATTTTGAGTATGCTTTTGATTCGTTTTGCTAAGTAGCATTGTGTATGTATTTTGATGAATTGTGTATACTGTTAGAGCATTATTGGTACGTTTGGGCATGTGTATTTAATCTTACAAGATTATTTAAGTGTGGTAAAATGTTACCCAATGTATGGGTATGATTATTTTATTGGGTATATGTTATTATTTTTGTGGTATGTTTCTTATTGTTATGTATGTTTAAAGTGAAAATTTGAGTATGTTTTTATGGGTACCCAAACTGTGTTATAATAATCAAATGTCATTTGATATTGATGTTTGTGCACAATACCAATTTTGTGTAAAATTTGGGTACGACAAATTCAAATTGGGTATTATTTTACTATCAAATGTGAATTAAATTAAAGAGAAAAAATGGATTGGGTATAAAAATGTCATCGTTTTGGGTATGAAAAGGGTTGTTTTGGAGGGAATGTAAAAATCATCATTGCTCTACAAAGGGGTCACATCGACGGTTGTCTCATGATGAAAATACTACAGAGTACTTTCTCCTTTTTCAAACCTCTCATTTGCTTCAATATTTACGCAAGAAGGATATGATGTATTAGGGGCTATTTTGTCAAAGGATTAAAGTGGGGGTTAGTATGCATAGTATAATCTTGGATTATGTACATTCTACCAAAACCGCCGTTAATTTATGAGTAAAAGTTGTTAATGAAATTTACATGAAAATCAAAACATTTCCATTACCAAATGAAAGGACCAACGTCTTGGCAATGAAATAACCTTATGAAATCCAAACATGAGTTTAAGAAAGACATTATCTAGCAAGTTGGTAATTGTAAAACTATCAACTTCTGACATGATAATTGGGTCTCCACTGCGCCTCTCATAAAACTGGTCCAAAATGTCAAGTGCTGAGCTGATTAATGAGGATAAGGTAATTAGTCCTAATAATGCGTGTGATTGGATTTAAAATCTTGATATTAGCATAAAATTAAAAACTTCCTTTGAAAAATCTCAAAAAACGGAATTCCTACAAAAACAAAACTAGATGAAAGAATTGCAGTTACTAGGCATTGCGAAATGTGTAACATCAACGTGAGGACTTGTTTTACGTGCTAAATGAATGTCCTTTTAGTAAACAAACCAATGCTAAATTTGATAAATCAATCTCGAATAAATTGAACAACATTACTCATGAAAACAAAATACCAAATGACCTCCTATATGACATAAAAATCAATATTGCACTAAACATGCTCTTTTTCCTTGTAACAGTTTGGTGGAGTATGTGGTTCTTTAGGAACAAAATCAATTTTAACAATGAGACCATTTGTTCCATTGATGATTTAATTCCATTCATAAAAACCAAATCCATAACTGAAAAAATAATATCATTGACGATGACGATTATGATATCAATCCACTACCAAAGTACAATAATACTACCAAACGGGAAAAAAATTAAGTGGGAAAAACCACAACCTGAATTTCACAAACTTAACTTTGACAATCTAAATTCCCTTCGAAAGTAACTTTTATAGGTTTTGTGGTTCGAAATCACACTGGATAGGTTAGTCTCGGTGCTCAAAAGAATAATTTTAATTCGGTTTTAAAGGAAGAGATTTTGCTCTAAAATTTGGCTTGTAAGAAGCTATCAGATTGCGAATTAAAAAGATGGAAATTGAGGGTGACAATTTGTGTGTCATCGAAACACTCCAAGGTTTGTGGGGTTGTCCGTGACAAGTCGAGATGATTCCATCCGACTCTAGATTGGATCTTCGTTTCTTTGACGAAGTCTATGACAAATATGTTTTCAGAGAAATGAACGGTGTTGCTGACCGACTAAGTCTGGGTTAAGATCGAGGAGACCTCTTTACGTTATTTAAAAAAAAAAAAAAAAAAAAAAAAAAAAAAAAAAGAAAGGGGAAACGTACTAGTAAAAGAGAAACGTCACAACGCCAACTGAACTGCGGAAGTCAGTAAATCGTGAACGATTTGATACGTGGCTGGGGGTAGAACTGTCATTCTCTCACTAATCACAGCTCACGCCAGCTCCTTTTCGTCCTTTTCCACGCTCGCACTAAACTCCAAAACAGCTAACGTGTGCCTCAGCAATTTCTACCAGAGAAAAGTCGATTTTGACCCTTCCATCCCCGTAAACTACGATCCCCACCATTTCCTACCCCGATTTTTCTTTCTATAAAAACCTAGCTCGTCTTCGCTTATAACCTTCTTTCGCCTGATATCGCATAGCTGTCCATTTCGCTTCGCCGTCAAGATAAGCTTTTTCTTCTCCGCTTTTGGTTTTCTTTTTCCTTCAATTGCGTCTTCGATCTTTCAATCTTTTTTCTTCTGTTTGTCCATCGAATACATCGATTGGGTTGCCCTGTGGGTTCTTGCTACCAAATTGGGTTAGGTTTTCTCCAAGTTTAGACAGATTTTCAGGCTTTTAATTCTCACTTCGACGATCAAATGTTTCTAGAGCCTATATGAATTACTTCATCCTGATGCGCCGGATTCGAATTCTTCATTCTTTCTCGGTTGTGTTTCTGTACTGGTTCTACGTGTTCTCATGAATTGTCTCCGCTGAATTCGTTGAATTTGGATTGTTAAGCTCGATTTAAAGTCCTTTAAAATTTTGTAGTTTCCAATTCTAGTTTCTGTTCTGGATCGAATAGTCTTTTCATTATTTCAAGGGGAAAAGAGAAGCATTCCCCCACTTCAACTCAAAGTAGAAAGAGCGACGGTTTAGAAAACACCCTTCCCCTAAAAAACGAGAGCTTGAAATGATTAATCCCCAACAGCTGAGTTCGGGATCTGATGGTGACCCAAAGTATGCAAACATGGATGATAAGAAAAGGAAGCGCATGATCTCGAACCGAGAATCTGCTAGACGCTCGAGGATGAGGAAGCAACAGCATCTGGATGAAATGATTTCCCAAGCGACTAAGCTGCAATCGGAGAATGCTGATATAGCGCAGAAGATTAATGCAGCTTCACAGATGTATGTGAGGGTTGAGTCTGAAAATAGTGTGCTTAGGGCTCAAATGATGGAGCTGACTGACAGGCTGAGGTCTTTGAATTCCATGCTCCAGATTGTGGAGGAAGTCAGCGGTTATAATATGAACATTCCTGAGATGGAGCCGTGGCAGCTTCCTTGTCCGGTGCAACCGATCATGGCCAACTCTGATGCTTTCCAGTTCTGATAGCTGCGAAAGAATGGTTTACTTCTTTGTAACTGCTTGTTGTTCATTAGAGGTTATTTGGTTTGGTTAGTGTCAAGTATTTACGTTTTCTTGAGTTGTGAAACAATAAAGCGGCACTTGTGGTTTGCAAGTGCTGGGGTTGTCTTGTTGCTTTGTTAAAGTTGTAATGTTTGGTTTTCCAATTTACTGATGACATTTTAAGAACTTGGTGTTGTACTGTTGTCCAATAATGTTTTAATTTACTGTCAGTTTTCAAGCAAATCTTTGGATCATATCAATACATCATATGCTTTGGTTGGCTAATCTTAGTAGTTAGGTATGTGTTGTGCTTGGTGGATAGTATATGCTTTTGGTTAAAAGATCCTCTGCCTATCCCCTGGTATCACGAGAATGCTATCTGTTCTGCAGTTGTTGCTTCTGTGATTTGATAACATATAATTCTGTTTGTTTAGCAGCGAAAAACGAGTTTACCATTAACCGGTATGCCTTTTGCTTGAAGCATATATATATAAGCATATATATATATATATATATATATATATATATATATATATATATATATATAGATGGCCTCTTTTTGTGACATTGAAGCAGCTTTTAGTGAGAGAAAGTTGCCTGGAACTGATTATAAAATTCACATGCAGAAATGCTTATTTAAACTACTTTGTATGTAGCAAACTGGCTTCCAAAAATTAAATAGTGCTGTAATTGTGAGACTTTTTGTACCCTTTCTGCATATTGATGCAAAGCCTTGTTGGATGAAGTTCTTACAAACAATTGAAGGAAGATAAATGTATGGTGTTGGGTATGAACTGTTTCGCTTTCATTGCAGGATCGATAAGAAGCTAGAGATTTCATAGGCAGATGCAAAATCAACTTCCCTGAATTTTCAAACTCTGCATCAACAGAGAATGCAGGTAAAAATTAAAAATACCATAAAAACTAGAGACGATTGAAAACTAGAAACTAAAACACCATTTGCTCCCCGTTCTTCCAGCTTCATCAAAACGACAAGAAAGCTAGCTAATTATCATAAGTGCGACACTCATCAGTCTCGGGATTATCCTTGCAGTAATTCTCAAGAGGATCAGACTGCTCCTTCTGGCGGTCCCTAGCGTGGCTAGCGGCGGCGCTCAGCTCCTCCACCTCATCCCAAGCTGCTGCACACTCGCCGCTCACAGGATCATCTGCGCACTTTTCCTCAGCCTCTTTCACGCTCTCCGCCACCTTATCTGACAGCTTGTCAGGCGCAGCCCAAACCGCCACCATCCTCCCCGAGCTCCGACGAACCGTGGTCCTCCAAACCACAGCCTTCGGCATCAGCCCTGTCGCTGGCTTCACCAGCTGCCACCTCGTCGGGGCCGTCAGCTGGGTCGTACCCAAAATTGCTGCCATTGCTTTCTCTGCCTGCTTTGGAAGATTTTTTCCTTGCTTGACAATAATGTGAGTATATGCGAGGGTTAATGCAGTATCGTTCACATAATCCTTATCAACTTTATACCCAATGAGAGATCGCCACGTGGTCATCTGCAAATGGAGATTTTCGGTGATACCGTTGGTTGAAGGCCATAATTTCTTAGATATGGTAATTTGGTCCGGGCTACAGCTTCAACAATTGAATTACTTCACGTCTTAACCTTCTTAGATTGCCATTTTGTTCGACACTTTTTTGTATAATACCCTCCTATATACCCAATAGTGAACCGTACTTGAACAATACCCTCCTATATAACACAAAATTAACTTTTTTGTATAAAAACTCAATACTTTACTAATACATCTTAATCATTAATAGCTTAACAAATTATTTATGCTTTAATTAGACCCGTAAAAAATCAGATTAACCCTCCGCACGCCCAAAGAAAATCGTAATGTTTTTTTTTCTTTGATAAGTCCTTCAATATATCAATATAAAAATAAAGTATCACTGAGACCTGTAGTTATTTGTTGAATGAGTTTAAATCCGAGTTTTAACCAAAGTTAAGGATTCGTAATAATTTATTTAAATGTGAAATTAAGCTAAATAAACTTTATAAGGAGGTATTAATTGTATTAAGTTTATTTATATGATAAAATTAACTTATATCATTTTAACTTTTTTTTTTTTTTTGGCAAATTTGCCAAGTAGACTTTTTTGAGATTCTTCCCTACTAACTAGACACATAGCATAAACACGTTTAGTAAATGTACCTTCTTTTTTTACTGCGCGGGCGCCCAGCGTGAGCGCTGGTGGATGGCACCGGAAACAAATTATTTTCATTATGGGCGTCATCAGTCGGCGCCCAATTTTTTATATATATTTTTTTTTCAAGAAAAATAAATGGCGCCACATTACCAGAAACTCATACAAGAAACTCAACTATAAACCATACTGAATACACAGTCAGAAATCATACCAGAAACTCATACTAGAAATTCAACCAAAAGCCATATCAAAAACTCAACCAGAAACCATACCAAAAACTCATATAAAAAACTTATACCCCAAACTCATACAAAAAACCATACCAAAAAACTCATACCAAAAACCATACCAAAAACTCAACCAGAAACCACACTAAAAATTCATATCAAAAACTCATACCAGAACGCAACTAAAAACTCAACCAGAAATTCATACCAAAAACCATACCAAAAATTTATACCAAAAACTCAAACTGGAAATTTAACTAAAAACCATACCTTAAATTCATACCAAAAACTCAACCAGAAACCAAACTAAAAACTCAACCAGGAACCATACCAAAAACTCAACCAGAAACTATACCAGAATATACAAGAAACTCATACCAGAAATTCTTACCAAAAACTCAACCTGAAACTCATACGAGAAACTCAACCAGAAACCATACCAGATATTCATACCAAAAACTCATATAAAAACAAGGCTACTATTCGGGCGGACTCGCGCCTTCATAGAGGCGGAGTCCGCCCGCGCGCAAGGTAACGCGCATGCGCGCTGCGCATGCGCGTTACCTTGCGCGTTATGTATTCAAAAATCGGACCACTGAGTGATGTAGCCGTTGGGGGAATATAGCCGTTGGGGATTTTTGGAGCCTATATAATAACATATGAGACTCATTCACCTTCATCCACAAGTTAGAAAACGTAAAGAAAAAAGTCGTTAAAATGTCGTCGTATTCCGATGAAGTTGATGTAGAATCCGATGATGAAAGCTCGATGATGCCGTTCGATATTGAAAAATATAGTGATCCGGAAGAAATTCTCGCAAACTTGAAGTAAGTGTACAAACTCATTTTTATACTTTACTGTTATGTCGTTTTATTTTGTCGGAATTATAGAATTTGCAATGTTAGAATAGAGAATCGAAATTATAGAATTTGCAATGTTAGAATAGAGAATCGAAATTATAGAATTAGCAATTTTAGAATAGAGAATCGGAATTATAGAATTAGCAATGCAAGAATAGAGAATCGGAATTATAGAATTAGCAATGCAAGAATAGAGAATCGGAATTATAGAATTAGCAATGTTAGAATAGAGAATCGAATCATAGAATTAGCAATGTTAGAATAGAAATCGGAATTATAGAATTAGCAATGCAAGAATAGAGAATCGGAATTATAGAATTAGCAATGTTAGAATAGAGAATCGAAATCATAGAATTAGCAATGCAAGAATAAAATGATGTGTATTTTTAAAATAATACTCTATGTTATTTTTATTTAGGATCTTATGGATTACTCTCGTGCTCTCGGTACCAATTATTCTTCAAAATTTGAGCTTCATGGATATTTTGCGGATAGAGAGAACTTATTGGGATGGACTCGGTATGTGGCCAACGCTATGAATATGGTGTTGGTCATTAAAAAATCATGGTTGGATAGAAGGGGTTTTCATATCCTACAATTGGGTTGTGATAGACACGGAGGACCGAGAAAAGAAAAAGATGTAGATCCCGATCATGTTCCAAGTTCTAGCCGGAAAAAAAACTCGAATAAGTGTGTGTTTGTTTGAGCTTGTAGGAACCCAAATTGAAGAGGAAAAGTGGACGGTGAGGGTTGTATGTGGAATCCACAACCATATCATTCCTTCGGTGTTAAGAGGTCATGCATATGTTGGACGTATGACTCCGAAGCAGAGCCGAAAGGTGGAGCGTGAATTGAATTTTGGCTTAAAACCGAGACATATATTAAAATTCGTACAATTAGAAGATCCCGACAATGTCACCTCCATCCGTCAAGTTTACAACACCGGTTTGAAGATTAGAATGGAACAAGCCAAAGGAAGATCTCCATTACAACAAGCACTTCACACGTTGACGGAACGTGGATACTATATAAATACTCGGAGAAGTCAAGATTCCGATGAAGTGATTGATTTCTTTATCTCACATCCCGACTCGAGGCATTTGCTCAACATGTTTCCCTATGTTATTGTGATGGACTCGACATATAAGACCAACAAGTAAGCTTCAATTCAAGCCACATTTTTACTTTATTTCATACACTCATTCTTATTTTCCTTAGAAATTGTAACTCAGTCGTTGTTTCTATTACTTTTAGGTACAATATGCCATTGTTGGAGATCGTAGGAATCACTAGCACCAAGAAGACATTCGCAATTGCTTTTGTGTTCATGGCACAGGAGAATAGAGATCATTACGAGTGGCTTTGAGGAGGGTCCGGCATTTGTTGTACGGAAAGACGCCGGAGGTGATTGCCACTGATCGTGAGCTTGGTCTTATAAGCGCCTTGGGTATAGTATTTCCCGAGGTGAAGCATATATTGTGCACGTTTCACATAAAGTGCAATATAGTTAATAGAGCGGTACTTGTTTTGCGCGATAAGGAAGCGGAAGCACTCTTCATATCCCATTATCATGCCTTGTTCGAGTCAAGATCCCCTGGAAGCTACCAACGCCGTTTGTTGGAAATGAGAGACTATTGGCAATCATCTTCGAGGTTAATGACCTATCTAGAGACGACTTGGCTTGACCCGTACAAGGAGGCAATCGTTCGAGCATGGACTGACCTACATCATCATTTCGGCACACGAACGACAAATGCGTAAGTTATTTAAACATTCACTACATTGTTAAACATTTCTTCGTTTATTGTAATAAACTTTTCTTCTTAGGTGTGAGTCCGCGCACAAGTTGTTGAAGCAAACACTAGCTTCTAGCGTTGGAGGATTTCAGCTGGTTTGTGATAGCATACATTTGATGGTCACGGACCAAGTCCAAAAGCTACAAGCTTCTCTAGAGATGTCACGGGAGAGGATTCCACGAGAGGTTAGTATACCAATAGTTTAATTGATGAAAATAATGTTAAATATTTATTTGATATGTAATAAACCTTTTTTTGCAGGTGCGTATACCGATATTTGACTTGCTCCGTGACTACGTAACAAATGAGTGTTTCACGCTCTTGTGGAATAATTACACCAAAGCTCGACATACAAGAGATGATGACGGATGTCGGAATAGTTATTGGAGAGAGGTTTATGGAGTGCCGTGTGTGCATGACTTTAGACTAGCGATCCGGGCTCGTAGACCTATCTATTTGTCACAGATACACCCTTATTGGAAGCAAGTTCATTGGAATCCGGTTGATTTTTTGGATGGTGATATTGGTGATGATGATGATGATGATCGTTCGAACCCGAATCAAGCGGCGCTGAACAGGTTTAGAGAAAGAATGGACTCAAATATGTTAAGCCCGGATGAGCAAGATAAGATTGCATCTTTTGTGGATGACATGGAAAACCCCAGGGGTACGATAATGAAGGAGCCGGCATAGAAGGCCAATGCAAAGGGACGACCTCCAATCCCGAGATCAACTAGAAGAGAGCCTAGTTCTTTTGAGCATTCTGCTACACGTGGTCCTAGGCGTCCGAAAGGGAAGAAAGCTAAAGATGTAGATTCTACACCGGAGTTGACTCCTACGAGTAGAGCACGACGTAAAGGAAAGCAACCCGCGAAGACCGGATTGTGTTTGAGGGAAGAAGATTTTCCAAAGTTCATGGAGCCTTATGTATTGAGAGTAAGGGATGTACCAGGAGACGGCCATTGTGGATATAGAGCAATTTCCGCGGTGTTGGGATTCTCGGATGAGGATTATTTGATAATACGGCGAGATATGGTTATGGAGTTAAATGCGAGAAGGGAATTTTATTCCAAGGTAACTAAGTCTTCCGGTTACATCAAAGTTTTAATTATAATCCATGATTTTACATAATCTTACTTGTTAATCATTGTAGTGTAGAATCCTCAATCATGTTGACGAAGTCATTCAAAACGTTTATTGGACGAGTAAGTCTCCGTGTCCAGAACCAAATTGGATGGAAATATCGATGATCGCATGTGCAGCCGCCACCTACTATAAGATTGCATTGGTTGTCCTAGGAAACATTCCAGCGACATTCCTGCCTATGTTTGCCACCGCTCCCGACCAAGAGGCCCCTACGGTCATTTGTTCGTTAGCGTATATATATAACAACACACACTTTGTGCCGGTAGGTTGACGCTTTACTTTCATTCAATGGATGTCTATTTAGACCTAATATTTACTAACCATTTTCTGTAATTTCATATTTGTAGGTATGGTTAAAAGATGATGCTCCGTTACCGTTGTTGAGCGACGCTTGGAAAAATAACCATGATCCAAGTGTTGATGGATGGGATGCGCCGTTCATTGAAAGGATAGCTCGTTATGAGGATCTCCGTCGAGGATGGGGAGTTGAACACAATAGTGCAGGATATCTTTAGCCGTTTTGAGAAACCTTACTTGAAATTGTGTTTTAGACGTTTTTATTGTACTTGTTGACAACATTGATTTAGTCGGTTTCATATATGGTTCTCATTATGTTTTAGTAGTTTGAAATAGTTGACTGAAAGTTAAGGGAAATAAAATCGCTAAAGAAACTTAGGAAAACATCAAAAGTAAAAAACAATACATATTATCCATCCAAAATAAACATAACAGTATCAAAACAAAAAAAAACATACGCTTAAGTGTAATATCCATCCAAAATAAATATAAGAGTATCGAACTACAACTACAAATGTGCTGGAGCTGGAGGATGCTGTGAAGCCCGGACCTGAGATGGAGCCACAGAAGGCGTACGTCTAACTGCCTCCGCTACCATGAAATCTATATCCTCTGTAGTATACGGAAGACCGCAAGCCTGCATCTCTCGTATACGACCTATAAGAATGTGAAGACGCTGCAATACAGAAAATAAAATTTTAAAATAATTGAAAATTAAAATAAAGAGTAATTTAAATGTTAAAAACAAACGTACTCTTTGATGTGAAACCGGAACAGGTGGGGGACGGTCTATAGGTAAGTGGAGTGCAATGGATGTCGGCAAGACGTACGGATGGCAATGGACCGTATACCAAGACATGTACGCATCATCGACGAGCCAAGGAGAGGTAGCTGGTATCAATCCAACTAGTGAAACTCTGGTCTCCTCCAAATGGCGGGATGCCCAACGATCGTATGAGAGAGGATATGAAAGCCTAGATCCACGTCCGGTCGCCGGACGAATCTCATGAAGGGGAGGAATACGGGGTAGAGGCACTGTCTGTACGCATCCAAACTGTCGCAAGAAACGGTCCGGCATATACGCCTCCTCTATGTCGGATATCCGTATGATACCCCGATACCGAGAAACACCATACTCTACGCCAAAATCAAGCACCCGCTCATCATACGGGGTAAAGCACACATCCTCCGCCCTCATCTGGTCCAACTGAGCTCGTAAGGAGTGTAGCCTCTCTACGGTAATAGACGGAGTCTTCGGGACAGAAAGTCTCGAACACCACCATGCATGACCAAGCATATCCGGATCCTCCACAGCGGCACATCCCAATGACGGGAAATGTGCGTAAATCCAAAACTGTACAAATTCTTTTATTAATTTCAATCTTATTAATAAAGTGACGTTATATAAAGAAAAATATTTACAACAACACACCTGTAACAAGGAAGTACATCCTGCCATCATCGTCACCTTCTTCCTGGTGGCGTCCCCCAAACATCTGTAAAGATAAGCAAGGGTCCCGGTGCCCCAAGCATACGCGTCTGTCCTCAAATGATCTCGTACTAGATCAATAAGCCATCCTCGCATCCTGTTGGTAGACTTGTTGTTCGCCCCTAGAGGTGTATGCAAATAAGCTTTAAATTTATAAAACTAGAATCAAGCAAGCGAACCCGCAGTGTACGGATCGACGTAGTTAAGCAAGAATTCCAGAGTATCGAACACAGGGATTTGGATGGGAACGAATTCAATTGCAGATTATCAAGCAGATAAATGTAAGAGCTTTGCAAATTATTGGGAAAACAACAATCCTAAAGATCCAAGTATCAAGCTGTGGCAATCGATTCAAGATATACTAATGATATAAAGACAGAGTTGAGATATGCAAAGGTATACTAATGTAAGGTAATCGTACGGTGAAGTTCCAAAAACCTTATATGACTCACCTACAAGACACTCTCTATACAAGTTGTTGAGGCTTCAATATAGAAAGATTCTAAAGGCAAGAATTAATGTCAAATACCCAAACTTGTAATCCAAGGATCAAGACTAACTTAGCCGATTACGGTTATGACACTCACAATCGAGGTAGAGGTTGTTGAGGCTTCACTACCACCTAGAAAAGGCAAGCCTAAACTAAGTTAAAGGAAACCTTTAACTTTGGATTAAAGTAAAAGCAGGTTCGTAAACTTAAGGGAAATTACGGGTAGATCTTGAGACTCCACGGCCGTGGAACTCAAGATCAAACCGTGATTTAGGGTTCGTCGACGATTCTCTCAAACTCTCAGGGTCTAATCTGTTTACGATCGATCTATCATCATCTAAGCCACAACTATCAACCCTTCACCTTAGAATTGTTAAGGGTTTTTAGCCAATAACAGTCATGTTGATATTAAATTCAAAGATTAAAAGGTTGAAAGATGAAAACTTCCGAAAACTTTCAATAAACTTCAAACCAATCTCAAAGTCACAATCGATAACGAATATTGTCAATAGATCCAGAATAAACCAAACAAACACAATCTTAGGAAAGAAGGAAGAACGGGATGTCAATCCGTCTTCTAAATCAAACCTAAACAAGAAGAGGAATCTTCTTGTAACAATCTTCCAAAAGCTTCGATCTTCCGCCAATCCGGAAATCTCAACAGCAATCTCCACCAAAGGTGCGAGATTAGGGCAAAATCCCAACACGAACTTCGATCTCCAATGAGATGTAAATGCTTCCAAGCGAGGGTTGTGCCGCTAAGCGAAGATGTAAGCGAGGCTATGCGTGGATCATCGAGCCTAAGCGAGATGACGGAATCTTGCTTCGTCCGTCTTTTTATAGGGCAAGATAAGATATCGGCCCGGCCCGATCTTCAAAAGATCGTGGCTTCAAAGTGTGGCGAAAAAGATCGCCAAGATCACGGTCGTGGAAGGTTCCACGACCGTAATTTAGAGCATGGAAAGTGTCACGGTTTGAACCATGGTTTCCACGACCGTAATAGTTACTGGAATGCATCACGCCTCTCTTTGCAAAGTTCCACGGCCGTGGAACTAAACGTGGTTTGTAGTACGGCCGTATTTTAGAGCGTGGTTTAGGGCAAGAACGTGATTCTTCCCTAGACTCGTGCATTCCTCAAGTTGAACTCCAATTTGCTCCTAAGAATGCCCTTAATCCATGGACATACTCAATCAACTCTTCTTTGCTCGATTTTGTTCGGAAATGACTCTCAATTACCTATAATCAACATAAAGCTAGTGTAGACATCCATATCGACAATATAGGCAAACTAGCTCACAAATGCAACAATGCTAAATCAAAGACTATCAATATGAATCAAATACACTTAGAAAACGTGCCTAAAATATCACAATATTTCATGCTAACACTTGTCGACTACTAAAGTCGACGATATGGACAATAACAAATCTGCAAATGCAATAGTGTCAACAGGAGGCTCTGGAAGGGCCAACATCTCAGCGGCTCTACGCCTAATAGTATCGCAGAATAGTTGTGAAGTCTGACGTCTAGCCTCTGCTGGTGATAAGCCAAGACGCTGAACTAGCCAATCAAGTCGTACACTATCATCGACGGAAGTCACTAATGCATCTCCATCAACTGGTAGTCCCATAATGATCTGAACATCGTGTAGCGCTATTCCCATCTCCCCCCATGGCATGTGAAATGTGTTTGTCTCTGGGTGCCACCTCTCGAAAAACGCCGTAATCAGACAATGATCGACGCCGCCAAACTGTACGTCCTCCAAATCCGTCAGTCCGCTGCGTCTAGCTAATCCAAACCATGAAAATGTGTCATCTACATCTCGTCGCCACTCACGTAATCTACTGAATGCGTCGAGCCTCCGAACAACTCTAATCACGGGGGAAGCCATACCGGCCCATATAACGCTGGCTCTGTGGTCAGCATAGCATGTCAATAAAGGAGGAGGTACGTCCTCCTCTACCTGCTCCTCATCACGTACATGCTCAGGTAAGTCGTCTGGCTCCCTCGGTTGTGGTATGTCCTGCTGCTGCTGCTCTACCTCAACTCGTATCTCCTCATGCTCTTCCTCTAGTATATCATCTAAATGAGACATATCGTGCGTAGAATCCTCCGTGTCGTAATCAGCAGTAAGTGAAATAGGTACGACATCCTCCTCGCCAAAAGCTAATGTGGGTGCATGAACCTCTGCATCTGTAGGTGCATCCACAGGTGCCTGAACGGATGCCTCTACAGCTGCATCTACAGGTGCCTGAACGGATGCCTCTACAGTTGCTGATGCAAGTCTAACTCGTCGAGCTACAGCCTCTCGACGGGCGGAAGCTGTGACTAATCTACTCGCCCTTTTCCTCTTCTCACTGACAGTCCTCAACAAATGATGTATATTTTTTTAACTCAAATTTTTATTTTTCTATTATACACATATATATTATAAATGTATATATATATATTTATATATAAAATTGTGTTATTATTATAATCATATACATATATTATATATATATATATATATATATATATATTACATTAACTATCATACAATTATTCCTAACTAGCCGAACCTAACTAAACTAAGTAGTTTCAATACTACTAACTATCGATAATAGTCCAATTACAATTATTCCTAACTAGCCAAACCTAACTAAACTAAATAGTTTCAATACTACTAACTATCGAAATTAATCCAATTTCAATTATTCCTAACTAATAGTTACGCTAAGATCGTGATGCGCAAATGGGTTTTAAATTTATAACTCGAATTAAATCCTAAACTACCTAGCGAAACCCGCAGTGTACGGGACGTTTGTAGTAGGGATAGTATTCCGAGGTCGAACACAAAGACTAAGGTGAAATTGATTCGATTTGTGATTGAGTTTAGTAAAGACCTAGTTTGAAAGAAAAGGAAGAAATAAAGAAATGAAAATCTCAAATGTTTTTGGTCGGTTTTTGGTGAACAATCAAAGATCACAATTCATGCAAAGTAAACAATCAACTAAACTATGAATCAACACAAATAAACAAGCTAAACAATATATAGATCAAAGAAAGAAAAGACGGATTCTAGAGTTTGGAAGTTCCGGTTATGGCATAGGACTCAAGCTATCTATTCGTTCCTTGGATTAACTATGTCGGGGTTAAGTGTTTCTAAATTGGGATCAATCACCGGGTAGGTCTCATGGTCCGCTAGTTCATTCCCGAGGTCTCATCACCGGGTAAGTCTCTAAGAACCTAAGGAACGGAGTTTTACTCAAACCGGATTGTTATCTAAAGATCCAACCTATCCTCACCGGGTAAGTCTCGGAAGGGTTAGTCCTAAGCTACCATCCAGCATACTTAATCCAATGGCGGCTTATTAGGCTCACCACTACCTAAGGTTTGTTATCTTTGGAATCTAAGGGTAAGGATCGCCGGGTAAGTCTCTCCTAACACTTAGTTGCTATCACTAGGTCACCCTAGGATAGATTTAACTCAACAAACACTTAGGATTTCAACATTCTAACAATCTAAGACTAGATCCACCGAACCAGGGAAGATCACGGTTTGTTCTACCTAAACCACGGCCGTGGTTAGGCAAGAACTACCCGTGATTCCTAACAGCAGCTATGTTCATGCACACAAGTCATCCAAAGATAAATCTAAGTCCGTCCTATCATAGCCCCAGCCATAACCATCCTTTCCTTACCCTAGAACCACATCTATTTAGCCTATAACGTTCATAATAGAAATCGAAACAAACAAACATAAAATCATGACATCCATTTGTAAGATGATGAAGGAAGAGAGATGAACAAGTGAACTAAAACAAAACCAAGCTGAAAATAGAATTAGAGTAACTCACAATCCTTCCAAAAGAAGGTTCAAATGATTCATACAACTCTAGAAATAGAATCCGGAATTCTTCAATACAAAACTATCAAGTGTGGTAATGGTGTGTGTTCTTCTTCTCCTCTTCAATGGAGCTCTTCTTCTTCCTCTTTGACACTTTCCTTCCTAGAAAGACTTCTTGTTGAGAGAATATTTTTGTTAGAGGATAATGGATAATGGAGAGCTGCTCCAAGATGCCTTTCTCAACCAATGAAGGACCACTTTTATAACAAATTTTGCATGAGCTGGCCATGAGAGTCGTGGCACAGCTGTCACAAGAATCTGGCAAAATCCACGGATGATTCCACGACCGTGGAGTGTCAGAGAACCGTGATTTGCTCCAGAAACTTCGCTTTGGATCATTAAGCTGTGATTTGGTGCATGGCTTGTGTTGGCAAGGTTCCATGAGTTCTCTTTAGCCTTTAGCTTGTGTCCTAATGAGTCCGAGAGTGTGTCATCTAGATGAACGATCCTCAAACGTATCGTTTTAGCTCCTAAATCTCCCGAAATACCTATAAAACACGCACAAGTCCGTGTAGACGTCTATCTCGGCAAAATACATGAATTGAGTGCAAAACGTCGTGAACTAGTGCTAAACCATGCATGAATGAGTGAGAAATTTATCTAAATGATTACCTAAAACTAAGCAATAAATCGTGTTATCAAAATACCCCATACTTAAGGTTTGCTCGTCCCCGAGCAAACTCCCAACTATAGACTAAGAGATGACATGATTTATGTATGCAGAAAAATGGCAAAATCTTTTGGGTTTGTGCTTCTACTATTAGATCACCTTCAAAGTCATGTTTCATGGCAAAGGATAAGCAATCATGCATCAAACAAATGAAGACATGGAGAGACAATTGTACTTAACTCAAAAGTATGCATGAAATGTAAAGATGAAGAAGTCAAGAAGATCAAGAGTACATCCAATCTAAATCACTAAGTCTTACAAACATGCAAGTAGGTCATAAGGTCTTGTGAAATAAAAGGGTCAAGAAATGTAGTGATTGGGTGGGGATTTCTAGGCTATGTGATGCTAATCCGGGAACGGAACTAACTCCACAATCTTGTCCTCGATCAACTTCCCTCAAGTGTATATTTTCCTCTATCTTTTCTTTTTCTTTGACTTATTTTTGAGACAATGGCATTGGTGTACAAAAGCCGAAACCTTGGTGATTAGCCGTCCTCGGGCTTTTTCTTAGTTTTCGAGGTGCATCCACACCGGGCACACATACCAAAGCTCGTTAGGACTATTGGTTTATTTGACTTTGGCAAGGCACCAACACCCAATTATGTGAAGTGTACCGAGTTACTTGTCATTTAAACCAATGCCCCCAAGCCTATATTTTTGGCTACACTTTCACAGCAAATTCAGCATTTTATGCATGATATTCTTTCATTAACATCTTCACCCTACACTTGCTTTTTATACACATCAACACACTAACATGCTCCTATTCCCGGATGGGTCAAATTTATCTCAATTGAGGTGCTCAAGCAATCATGATTAAGATGAGAAGTAGAGAAAGATGAATTGCCTCATTCATTCCCAGATGGTATGCAAGAACTATCATGTAATTTCAATCTTCAATACTCAATCATTTCTAGGCAAACATCATGATCACAAATCATTCATAGAATTTCAAGAGAAGTACTTCAAGTCCACATATGCATTCATTAATCCTAACACATGAGGCCATCCATAGCCAATTCACAAGACAAGATTCATCATTAGGATCATATCCAAGCCTTGAAAGCACAAATTTTTTTTTTTTTTTTTTTTCTGATTTTTATGGTATTTTCGATTTAAGTATGTACAATGCAAGACATGTGAAGATTTTAAACTATCCTAGATGCTCATCATGCAAAGGATCATGCAAACCCCACCCCATACTTAGAAACACATTGTCCCCAATGTGGTATACAAGTAAAGAGAGTGAAAGAAGGTTCTCACAATGTAAAAATGGTTTGCTATGGTATTTGGGATTGCTCAATAGTGAATTGATGTTTGATGATCCTATCAACCATGGTACAGAGCTCTAAGCATCCATCAAAGCTTCGGGACCCGCGCTAGGCACCGCTAGCCGTCCAAGTTCCGCGTCCGCTCCACCCATAATTGGTGAGGGGTTCATCATCGTCCTTCACTTGCCATGCAAGGCTTCCAATGCCACTAATGTTCTAGCACACACACAAGGTAGACAAAACACACACAAAGATAGAAAAATCTAAAAACGAAAACAAAACGAAAAAGGAAAAATGTTACCAATGGGTTGCCTCCCACCAAGCGCTTCTTTAAGGTCATTAGCTTGACCAAACTCGGGGGCGTCTATTAAAGGTGAAGTGGGGCAATCATGTCCACCGGGGCTCTCGGAATATACTTCTTCAAACGGTGCCCATTCACTTTGAAATTCCCACAATGTTCCCCTCCTATCTCAATAGCTCCATGGGGAAAAATCTTCTTCACCTCATATGGCCCGGTCCATCTTGATTTGAGCTTTCCGGAAAAGAGCCTTAGCCTTGAGTTGAAGAGAAGGATAAGATCTCCTTCACTCAACTCCTTGGGGATGATCCTCTTGTCATGCCATCTTTTGGTTCTCTCCTTGTAGATCCGGGCATTCTCATAAGCTTCCAACCGGATCTCCTCAAGGGCGTTTATATCAAGCAACCTCTTCTTTCCCGCCTCTTTGAGGTCAAAATTTAGCCACTTAATGGCCCAATAAGCTCTATGCTCCATTTCCACCGGAAGATGGCAAGACTTTCCATAGACCAACTTGTAAGGAGTGGTTCCAATTGGTGTCTTGAAGGCGGTCCTATATGCCCACAATGCGTCATTGAGCTTCATAGCCCAATCCTTTCTAGTCCTAGACACCGTCTTCTCAAGGATGGCCTTGATCTCCCGGTTGGATATCTCCACTTGGCCACTAGTTTGGGGATGGTAAGGTGTTGCCACCTTATGAGTCACCCCATACTTGGCCAAAAGCGCCCCAAAATTCCTATTGGTGAAGTGCTTTCCTCCATCACTAATGATCACCCTTGGTGTTCCAAACCTAGGGAAGATCACCCGGTTGAAGAACCGCACCACCACCTTGGCATCATTTGTAGGAGAGGCGATTGCCTCCACCCATCTTGACACATAGTCCACCGCCAATAGGATTAAGAGATTGCCACATGAAGAAGGGAATGGTCCCATGAAGTCCACACCCCACACATCAAATATTTCGACTTCTTGGATGTTGTTCAAGGGCATCTCATTCCTTCTTGAGATGTTGCCCGTCCTTTGGCAAGCATCATATGCCGCTACAAAACCTTGCACATCTTTAAACAAGTTAGGCCAATAAAAACCGGATTGCAATACCTTTGCACACGTCTTGTGTGAGCTAGCATGGCCTCCACATGGTAAGGAGTGACAATGCCGGATCACACTCTCTACTTCATCTTCCGGTATGCATCTTCTAAACATTCCATCCGGCCCTCTCTTGAATAGAAGTGGTTCACTCCAATAGTAGTGCCTCACATCGTTGAAGAACTTCTTCCTTTGTGCATATGTCAATCCGGGAGGCACTTCCTCACACACTAAGTAGTTCACAATGTCGGCGAACCATGGCTCACTTCCTCTAGATACTTGGAACAAGCATTCCTCCACCATTTGCAATTGCTCATCTCGGAATGAGTCATCAATTGGAATGTCATCTCTTCCAAGCTCTAATGGTGGGAGTCTACTAAGGTGATCCGCCACCGAGTTCTCGGATCCCTTCTTATCCCGGATTTCCAAATCAAATTCTTGTAGAAGAAGGATCCACCGAATCAACCTAGGCTTGGCATCCTTCTTGGTAAGTAGATAACGGATCGCAGTATGATCCGTATAGACTATGACCTTCACTCCAACAAGATATAAGCGGAACTTCTCAAATGCATACACAACCGCTAGCAATTCCTTCTCGGTGGTAGCATAATTGAGTTGGGCATCATCTAGCGTTTTGCTAGCATAATAAATGGCATGAGTGCGCCCATCTTTCCTTTGCCCCAAAACAGCCCCAACGGCTACATCGCTTGCATCACACATGATCTCAAATGGTAAACTCCAATCCGGAGGTTGCATGATAGGTGCGGAGATCAAGGCGTTCTTCAACCTACAAAAAGCCTCAAGACAATCTTTGGAAAAGACAAAATCAACATCCTTCATTAGTAGGTTAGTGAGAGGCTTAGAAATTTTAGAGAAATCTTGAATGAACCTCCGGTAGAAACCGGCATGCCCTAAGAAACTCCTTACCCCCTTCACCGAGGTAGGTGGTGGCAACTTCTCTATCGTTTCAATCTTGGCCCTATCAACCTCAATGTCACGGTTAGACACCAAGTGTCCCAACACAATGCCTTCACTTACTATGAAGTGGCATTTTTCCCAATTCAAGACAAGATTTGTCTCCTCACATCTTTGCAATACTAATGACAAGTTAGCCAAGCAATTATCAAAGGAAGAACCATAAACAGAGAAATCATCCATGAACACCTCCATGATATTTTCAATGTATTCCGAAAAGATAGCCATCATACACCTTTGGAAGGTGGTGGGTGCATTACACAACCCAAATGGTATTCTCCTATATGCAAAAGTACCCCATGGACATGTAAAGGTTGTTTTCTCTTGGTCATCGGGGTAGATAGGGATTTGGAAGAATCCACTGTAGCCATCTAGATAACAAAAATGAGAGTGTTGAGCTAACCTTTCTAGCATTTGGTCAATGAAGGGGAGAGGGAAGTGATCTTTCCTAGAGGCCATGTTCAATTTCCTATAATCAATGCACATCCTCCACCCCGTAACCGTCCTAGTCGGGATTAGTTCATTGTTCTCATTAGTCACTACGGTCATCCCACCCTTCTTAGGAACTACATGAACGGGACTAACCCACTTACTATCCGAGATAGGGTAGATAATTCCCGCATCTAGCAACTTAATGATTTCCTTTTTGACTACCTCTTTCATTATAGGATTCAATCTTCTTTGATGTTCGATAGAGGGTTTGTGGTTATCTTCCATCATTATCTTATGCATGCACAAAGAAGGCTTAATGCCAACCAAATCATCAATAGTGTAGCCAATGGTTTTCCTATGCAATCTTAGTTCATGCAACAACTTAGCAAGTTCATCATCACTCAAGCATGCATTCACAATTACCGGATATGTAGAATCAACACCAAGGAAAGCATACTTTAAATGAGAAGGGAGGGGTTTGAGTTCAAGTTTAGGAGGACCTTTATCGGTTGGAGACAATCCAAATAAGGTTGGATGAGATGAATCCAAAGCAAATGAAGACTCCTCATGGCTCCTAAAAGCTTGACCATCATCAAGGACTGGTCCAGGGAAAACCACGGCTGGAACCACGGTTTGCTCAACTTCCACGGCTGTGGTTCTTGCTAAGCTTGCTTCCCAGAGTTATCCAGAAAGTTTGACGGCCGTGGAACATAAATCTCGACCGTCGAACTTGCAGTTGTTCAACACCTCTTCGTGGCCTTCAAATCCAACTCTTGGCTCCTCTTCCAATGCTTCCAAGGCCTTGATCTCTTCATTGCAAGCCTCCTCAACACCTTCCTCCATCATACTTAAGGTAAGAACCTTCTCCAAGGGATCCTTGATCAAGATCGAGCTTACAACTTCCCTAGATTCCTCTTGCTCGACTATATTGAAGACATCCTCATCAAGGGCTGACCCTTTCATCATTGTGGACAACTTGAACTTGATGTTCTCTTCTCCAATGTTGAAGGAGAGAGTCCCATTCTTGCAATCCACTAGGCATCCGGAAGTGGCGAGGAAGGGTCTTCCTAAGATGATGGGAACCGGATAGTCCGCCGGAATGTCCAAGACTACAAAATCAATTGGCACATAGAATCCTCCTAGTTGCACCGGAATGTCCTCTAAGATCCCAACCGGATGAGTGATAGAACGGTCCGCCATATAGAGGGTCATCTTGACCGGTTTTGGCTCTCCTAGCCCCACCTTGTTGCAAAGTGCAAGCGGTATGATGCTTACACTTGCTCCAAGATCACAAAGGGCCTCGTACTTCACATCTCCCACTCCAATTGGGACACAAAAAGAGCCCGGATCTCTTAGCTTGGGAGGTATCTCCTCCTTCATTGTTTGGATCAATTCCGAGGACCTCTTGGTCATTCTTATCTCCCCATACTCCTCCAACTTCCTTTTGTTGGAGAGTATTTCTTTCAAAAACTTGCCATATGCCGGCATTCCTAAAATGGCATCCATGAACGGAATGTTAATATGTAATTTGGACATTAGTTCAAGGAACTTACCAAAGTGATTGTCCAAACGAGCTCTTGCTCTTGATTGTGGGAACGGTAGTGGTGGCTTGTATGGAGGCGGAGCCACATAGGTTGGCTTTACATCCTTGCTCTTGCCTCCATCTTCTTGCAACTTTCCCTCTTCTACCACTACTTGCTTTCCCTTAGCATTGTCCTTGGGCAAAGGATCTTTCATACTCAACCCACTCCTTGTTGTAATAGCCAACACTTGGCCTCTTGGGTTGTCTTCGGTTCTTCCGGGAAGCTTTCCCGGGTCTCTATGGGCTTCACCCGCCTTTTGGAACACTTGTGCTTCCAAAACCTTTTGAGCCTTAGAAATTGAATTCACCGTGCTCTCAAGACCACTCAACCTTCCAAGCAATTGCTCAAACATTATTTCGGTTCTATCTTTTGGGGGTTGAGTAAATCCGGGTGGAGGTTCTTGTGAAGCTCTTGGTGGTGGAGTTGTGCTTGTGGAGGAGGAAGGGTTCAAGGCTCCATCCGGGTTAGAGTAAGAAAATCCGGGATGGTTGTGGTTGGGCCGGTAATTGTTGAATTGCCGGTTGTTGTTGAAACTCCTTGGGCTTTGGTAATTGTTGATGTTGCCCCTTCCCATATAATTCACATCCTCCTCCTTGGAAGACAAGTTGGCTTGTGGAAGCACTTGAGGAGTTGCTTGGTTCTTCAAAGTTGTAGCACACAACTCCCTCAAGGACTTCAACTCGTTGTTGATGGCGTCAAGCTTAAAATTGCTCATGGTGACTTCACTCACCTCATATGCTCCCGCCTTTCTTCCTTCACTCTTCCTATGGGAGTACTTCTCAATCACTAGAGCTTTCTTCTCCACAAACTCCCAAGCTTCATCTACATGCTTCTCCATAAAAGTCCCACCGGAAAGAGATTGGAGCTTGAATTGACTATCTTCATCAAGTCCTTTGAAGTAGATCTCCAATAGCTCAATTTTTGGTATGCCATGGTGTGGACAATCAAGGAGAAGATCTTTGAACCTCTCCCAAGACTTGAATAAACTCTCTATCCTTCATCACGAAGGCATTGATCTTCCCTCTTAACTCAGTAGTCTTGGAAGGTGGGAAGAACTTAGTCAAAAACTCGGTTGTCATCTCCTCCCAAGTACCAACTCGCCCTTGTGGATTAGATTGATACCAAGCCAAGGCTTTATCCTTAAGAGAGAAGGAAAAAGCCCTAAGCTTATGGTTGTTGCTCTCCAATCTTGGCGGTCTAAGAGTCTCCATCAAGATCTCATAATTCATCAAATGTTGATGAGGAGACTCTCCTTCCATCCCTCCAAATTGATTATGCCGGATCATTTGTAGAACTTGAGGGCGGAGCTCGTAATCATGGGCTGCGGGATCTCCTAAGTTCACACCCGGACGGTGTGCTCTTTGTGCCGGATCCATACGTTGCCCCAACGTTTGTGGCTCGTCCATAGCAATGGGCAAAACCCTAATGTTGACCGCCGGCTGCGGTTGTGGTGGAGGTGGAGGAGGTTGTTGACGGTTAAGCTCTCTTTGCACAAGAGCTTGCCTAATCTCCTCAATCTCCCTCCTAGTTGCCTCTTGCCTCTCATTGGCAAGTCTCTTCTCATTCTCCAAAGCTTCGTCCCTTATCCTAATTTGCTCTAAAGCTTCATCCAACTCAGCTTGGAGATCTCTTCCGGCCATCTCTTTTCCCTTTTTAATGCTCTTGGATCTAGATCTAAGGGTTTTCTCCGGTTCGGGATCGAATGGAGCTAAATCCTTGCCACGAGATCTTCGCATACACCTAAAGAGTAAGAGATGTACTAAAAAGCAAAGACACAAACCAAAAGGAGATCAAAAGCAACAAGAAAGATCTACACTAATAATCAATCACAAATAGACTCGATCTAGACCTAGTCCCCGGCAACGGCGCCAAAAACTTGTTACGCTAAGATCGTGATGCGCAAATGGATTTTAAATTTATAACTCGAATTAAATCCTAAACTACCTAGCGAAACCCGCATTGTACGGGACGTTTGTAGTAGGGATAGTATTCCGAGGTCGAACACAAAGACTAAGGTGAAATTGATTCGATTTGTGATTGAGTTTAGTAAAGACCTAGTTTGAAAGAAAAGGAAGAAATAAAGAAATGAAAATCTCAAATGTTTTTGGTCGGTTTTTGGTGAACAATCAAAGATCACAATTCATGCAAAGTAAACAATCAACTAAACTATGAATCAACACAAATAAACAAGCTAAACAATATATAGATCAAAGAAAGAAAAGACGGATTCTAGAGTTTGGAAGTTCCGGTTATGGCATAGGACTCAAGCTATCTATTCGTTCCTTGGATTAACTATGTCGGGGTTAAGTGTTTCTAAATTGGGATCAATCACCGGGTAGGTCTCATGGTCCGCTAGTCCATTCCCGAGGTCTCATCACCGGGTAAGTCTCTAAGAACCTAAAGAACGGAGTTTTACTCAAACCGGATTGTTATCTAAAGATCCAACCTATCCTCACCGGGTAAGTCTCGGAAGGGTTAGTCCTAAGCTACCATCCAGCATACTTAATCCAATGGCGGCTTATTAGGCTCACCACTACCTAAGGTTTGTTATCTTTGGAATCTAAGGGTAAGGATCACCGGGTAAGTCTCTCCTAACACTTAGTTGCTATCACTGGGTCACCCTAGGATAGATTTAACTCAACAAACACTTAGGATTTCAACATTCTAACAATCTAAGACTAGATCCACCGAACCAGGGAAGATCACGGTTTGTTCTACCTAAACCACGGCCGTGGTTAGGCAAGAACTACCCGTGATTCCTAACAGCAGCTATGTTCATGCACACAAGTCATCCAAAGATAAATCTAAGTCCGTCCTATCATAGCCCCAGCCATAACCATCCTTTCCTTACCCTAGAACCACATCTATTTAGCCTACAACGTTCATAATAGAAATTGAAACAAACAAACATAAAATCATGACATCCATTTGCAAGATGATGAAGGAAGAGAGATGAACAAGTGAACTAAAACAAAACCAAGCTGAAAATAGAATTAGAGTAACTCACAATCCTTCCAAAAGAAGGTTCAAATGATTCATACAACTCTAGAAATAGAATCCGGAATTCTTCAATACAAAACTATCAAGTGTGGTAATGGTGTGTGTTCTTCTTCTCCTCTTCAATGGAGCTCTTCTTCTTCCTCTTTGACACTTTCCTTCCTAGAAAGACTTCTTGTTGAGAGAATATTTTTGTTAGAGGATAATGGATAATGGAGAGCTGCTCCAAGATGCCTTTCTCAGCCAATGAAGGACCACTTTTATAACAAATTTTGCATGAGCTGGCCATGAGAGTCGTGGCACAGCTGTCACAAGAATCTGGCAAAATCCACGGATGATTCCACGGCCGTGGAGTGTCAGAGAACCGTGATTTGCTCCAGAAACTTCGCTTTGGATCATTAAGCTGTGATTTGGTGCATGGCTTGTGTTGGCAAGGTTCCATGAGTCCTCTTTAGCCTTTAGCTTGTGTCCTAATGAGTCCGAGGGTGTGTCATCTAGATGAACGATCCTCAAACGTATCGTTTTAGCTCCTAAATCTCCCGAAATACCTATAAAACACGCACAAGTCCGTGTAGACGTCTATCTCGGCAAAATACATGAATTGAGTGCAAAACGTCGTGAACTAGTGCTAAACCATGCATGAATGAGTGAGAAATTTATCTAAATGATTACCTAAAACTAAGCAATAAATCGTGTTATCACTAACCGAACCTAACTAAACTAACTAGTTTCAAGTATAATGCAAAAAATAAATAAACGATAAAAAACAATATTAACTAACCTGGAATCGATTCACAAGTGGTCTACTCCTAGATCTCTCGATATCTGAATCTCCCTCCATTGTTGGACGTATCAAAAAAAAGAAGAAATGGATGAAAACAAGCGGAAAAAAAAATCGAGGGCAAGGGAAGTGCGCGACGGCTGCGAAACGCGAGGGCAAAGGACGCGGAGTGGAAGCGAGGACGAATAGGGCAAGGGAGGCTGGCCTCCGCGCCTCCTTAAATAGGTGCGGAGGCGGGCTGGGCAGGCGCGCATGGGCCTCGCGTAGGCCCAATGCGCGAGGGCCTGCGCGCAGGCACCTTGCGCATGCGCGCCTGCCCTCGCGCGCACTCGCAAGGCGCCGGCGCCGGATAACATCTCTCTATAAAAAACTCAACCAAAAATCATACTAGAAACTCAACCAAAAATCATACCAGAAACTCAACCATAAACCATACCAAAAAAACCATACCAGAAACTCAACCATAAACCATACTAGAAACTGAACTAGAAACCATACTAGAAACCATACCAAAAACTCAACCAGAAACCATACTAGAAATTTATATCAGAAACCATACCAGAAACTCAACTAGATTCCATACCAGAAACTCATACTAGAAGCTCAACTAGAAACCATACCAGAAATTCATACCAAAGACTCATACCAGAAATTTAACCAAAAACAATACCATAAATTCATACCAAAAACTCAACGAGAAACCATACCTCTCACATGATACCTGCTTTACCGTTTGATGCAAGATCATCCGTAGCATCTTCTACTATTCATTCGTTTATATTGATATCTATTGTGGAGGAGTCATACATGTGTGAAGATGATAAAATAAGCAAGGAAAGAAAATGGAGATCTCGGCCCCACCTTAATCCAACCAAGATATTGATTAGTCTCAATCGTGATTACCATGGATCTTATCAAGATTTGTATAAGATTATAGTTAGTTATTTTATATCTATAAAGTTCTAAACATTCTCAATGTTTTTATCTTCAATCCTATATTTGTAGGATTATTTTTAGTCTTTATCTTTTAGGAGAATCTCCCATATATATACTTATGGAAGTCGAGATTATTAGGTAGCTGAGATTTGATATTGATATCCACATTATTGTGAGATACTCGTTGCTTTATTTACAAAGTGTACGTTTTATTCATTTTAATTCAATAAAAAGGAGAGCCTTTGATTGAATAGTTGTGAGTCCTTGTTTGGTTGCTCTTGTGTGTTTTAATATTTTTAAAGATTGGTGCTACTAGTCAAACTAGTCCCTCCTTGTGCTTGTCTCAATTAGAAGGTTTGTGTAAGGTTGAAGAAAGAAGGTTAAGGTAACTCTCTGTTGAGAATTTTGATCCAATTGGTCAACGTTCTTTGCAAGTTTCTATCTTAGTTCCATCTTTTTGATATTTTCATCAATTTCAGTCCATTAATCATCTTATTTATCATACCATTATCATCCATATTAATCACGTTCTCGTTCTATAAGTTTTCAAGAATCTTAGCCTTACCAAACAAATCTCGCCCGAGATTTACCACCGAGATTCTTTATGTCGTCGAATCCATGGACTTCAATCTAGATGGAGAAGATGCGGCATCAACCCCGCATCAAAGTGCTATCAGAGCTAAGTGATTGAAGTTCAACTCAGCCATACATAACGGATGTGAGTATTTTTATGTGAGTCTTCTTTGAGTCATATAAAAATCGAGTCTTTTATCGTTTTCATCTTTTGTGAGATTATTTGAGTTTAATGTCTTTGTCTTGTATCTATTGGAGAAGAGAGAACAACCATATCCAAACAGAAGTCATCCAAACCCAAGGTAAAACCTCGTTGGAAAACCTATCACCAAGATTCCATTGCAGAAGCAAAATCTCGCCCGAGATTTTGTGTTAACGGCAAGATTGTTATTTTCTCTCCAAATCCAATCTGACTCAGCAATATATTTGGATTATATCTTCTTAAATCTATCATATCAACCTGCCATATCAAGAAGGAAAGAGATTTATAATTTTTAATTGATTTTTAGGATCTTATCTAGTAAGTGAGATCTTATCATATCTTTCAAATCTCAACCGAATATCTTCTCCAATTTAGACCATATCATCTTTATCCAGCAACTATATATTCATCCCAACCTTGGATACACGTTCATACCATATAAAAAATCCTCTCTTTACTTCACATATACTTTATATCATCGATTATAACCAAATTTTTTATGAAGACTTTCAAGAGAGAGTTACTACAATCCAAGTGTGTAAATATAAAGAATGCATCAAGGAAGAAGCTTACCCCAAGCCCCAACCCGTTTTAATCAAGAAAACCTTACCTTTTGACAAATCTCGGCCCCAGTGAGAAATCTTGCCCGAGATTTTGGAATTTTGACCGAGATTTGCTACTGTTGAGATAGAAACCCAACCGGCTATCTCTCTCCCTCTCTCTCTAATTGCTCAAGTGCAAGGTAAGTAAAGCTCTTTTCTTAGTCTCTTGTGAGTCTCTTTCTTGTCTCTTTGTACTCTAAACACATTGAGTCTTTTCGTTGGGTGTGTTAGTGAGTATTTATTACTTTCGATCATACTAGTTTAGTCTACTTGCAAATATTCTTTCTACTTTGTGTCAATTGTGTGAAGAGAAATCCAACATGATTACCTTAACTATCTTCCAACACAAGAACCTTCTTCCAATCCAAGTTGACTACTTGAGCCATCCAATGAGTTTCTAGTCGAAGCTAGTCATCGATTTAAAGGAGTATTAATCCATCCAAGGCAATTACATCAAATTAGTTTGCGATATCACAACAGAGTGTGAGTGTGAGAGAAAACAAAGAACTTTCTTTTTCACTTACTTTACAAGTTTGTTGTTACTTTGTGTGACTGTGTAGGATGTCTAGTTCTAAAGGGTCACAAAGGGATTGGTTATCGAGTTCAGAACCAAGGACAAGTTGACTCAACTCCTGGTCACGGTGACTAGCTTGAACGAAAGAATAACCACCTGGAATGAAAACCGTCGCCTCAACAGAGAATCTCAGCCCCAATAGAGAATCTCGGTCCTAATTTCAGTCGAAATCTCGGCCGAGATTTGACAATCTCACCCTCATACGAGATTTGATAATTACACTCCCCAACAAAGATTAGCGTATGAGGATGATGGACGTTCCCATGCTCCATATAGAACTCCATCCCCGGAATCACCTCCAAGAGTCCATTATGAGCAAGGTATGAGATATTCAGATCCTCATTATAATACATCTAACATTTCGGAGTTTGTTGATGATTTTCAAGGATTCGAGGATAGGAATGACAAGGGCATGTGGAGAGACCATCCTAGACGTAATCATCTTCTTTATCTTACCATTATCATTCATATTAATCACGTTCTCGTTCTTTGAGTTTTCAAGAATTTCGGCCTTACCAAACAAATCTCGCCCGAGATTTGCCACTAAGATTCTTTTTGTCAATTTCATGGACTTTAATCCAGATCGGATAATTGTGGCATCAACACCGCATCACCGTTCCTCACTCTTGAAATCTCCTCGGCCCTCAATCTCCCCGTTGAGCAACCCTAACTCTCATCGGTGTCTCTCATATCTAAACTTTACTCCATCCCCGGAATCACCTCCAAGAGTCCATTATGAGCAAGGTATGAGATATTCAGATCCTCATTATAATACATCTAATATTTCGAATTTTGTTGATGATTTTCAAGGATTCGAGGATAGGAATGACGAGGGCATGTGGAGAGACCATCCTAGACGTAATCATCTTCTTTATCTTACCATTATCATTCATATTAATCACGTTCTCGTTCTTTGAGTTTTCAAGAATTTCGGCCTTACCAAACAAATCTCGCCCGAGATTTTCCACTGAGATTTTTTTTGTCAATTTCATGAACTTTAATCCAGATCGGATAATTGTGGCATCAACACCGCATCACCGTTCCTCACTCTTGAAATCTCCTCGACCCTCAATCTCCCCGTTGAGCAACCCTAAATCTCCCTGGTGTCTCTCATATCTAGACTTTACTTTTCTGATCAACCTCGGCGTGTGGCTCGTCTCTCAGATCCAGACTTCACTTCGTTGAGAAACCCTAATTCTCCTCCTCGTCTTCTCGGTGTGTGGCTCTCCTCAGCGTCTCTCCTCTCAAATAATCACTGAGCAACCTCAATGTCTCTCCTTAGCGTCTTTTCTCTCAAATCAACATTTGAATCAAATTTTTAAAGAATATTTGAATGTAGTTAGTTTGTATATGATGCAGATTTTGAACAAGTAGAATGAAGTATTAAACAAGTTGAATGCAGTTAATTTGTATATAATGCATATTTTGAATGTAAAATTTGAACAAATTGAATGAAGTATTAAACATGTTGAATGTAGATTTTGATTATTAAACAGTTTGAATGCAGACTTTAAATTTTGAATAGGTTGAATGCAAGTTAAATGTTGTTTTTTTATAATAGATTGAACCCTGATTTTTAGATAGGCAAAAAAAATGAATTCGGGTACCCGACCAGACTTGGCGGACGGGTATGGACATGCACTGAAGTCCGGGACACGGATTTAGCCCGGATCCGACCCAAACATCCGGACAAAAATTTAGAAGAAGCCCGGTCCGGATCCGGCCGGAACCCGGATACTATCAGCTCTACGGGAGATGTACATGTGAAGGGGTAATTTTGTCATTTTTCGAAACTGGAAACTACTTGAATCTAATTAAACTAAACACGAGTTTATCCATAAATGCTAAAACTAAAAAATTTTTGTTATGGACTCGAATTAGCTTGTAATTTGGGTTATCGACAAATTATTATGGAAATGGATTCTACCTGAATTATTGGTCTTGTTGAAAGCGGGGTCGATATTAGACACCCGCTCTCTAGCTTGTTTACTAAATGTCAAGGCTCATCCTTCTTGATTGGATCATTCAACTTGGTCATACCCTTGGAAGGCAATAGGGTGGCGGACTCGTTAGCGATCCTTGTTTTCTCCTTAGATGATGTAGGTCTCTAGTGACGCTCCCAGTTGTGTTAGAAGTATCTAGTAAGAAGATTGTAGAAGTGTTAGCCTCCCACAGATAATTAGGTTTATCTTAGGTTGTAAGTGGCCGGTTTTCGTTGTTTATTAATAATTTAGAGTCTTAGCATCCTTACCAAAAAAATAAAACCTCTACCTAATTAAATAAATTTAATATTCAACAATATTTCATCTTTTTCTTACAGTGAAATCATTATATCAGTTCAGTTTTGGTTTTTTATGAAATAATTGACAAGTAACCGGTTCACCTGCAACACTAGTTGTTGCAAATCATTAAGATTGTTCAAGTAAACTAATACATCATGAAAGAGCCTACTTCATTTCCAAATGCGCGCAGATAAAATATTTGAAGCATGGTCAGTTAACCAAGGAAATGCATGATGCAGATTTGAAAAATAATATTTTACAAGTGTTACATTAACTCCTCCTGACATCATTTTGAAATCTTTCTCAGAGTCTTTGAATTGCTTCCCGTTATAATCTGCTTACCCTTTAACGTAATCGTGTCAACGAAGAAAGGAAGAAGATGATGCAGAAGCAGAGGAGGTTCTGGCTCAAAACTAGGAAGCTTATGGTTCTCACCTTCCCATTATCTCTCTTAATCCTATGCTTCTTGTCCTTTTCAGTAATGCAAGAAACTACTTCTGTTCACTTACAAACACACTTGCACTTAATCAAACCTTCTCTCCTTAATCTCGAACCGGAAAATCTCGACTTAAATACCCTTCATAGAAAGCCTCAAAGTAGTCAGAAGAGTTACAAGAGAGATTGTGATGTTTCCAAAGGGAGATGGGTTTATGATGAGAACTATCCTTTGTACACAAACTTCTCTTGCCCTTTCATAGATGAAGGTTTCAACTGCATGGCCAATGGCAGGTTAGATAGTGATTATATGAAGTGGAGATGGCAGCCACAAGACTGTCACATCCCAAGGTATATATTCTCTAATCACTCTTAGGAAAGTTTGTTATCAATATCCTAATTAAAGATATGAGGTATGAGTATCAGTTTGATATCCCTATTTCTGATATCTGATATTAATGTTTTGACATACTCATATGTTTAACTAGGATATGGATATCAAACGACCTCTTACTTGTTTGTATCACTTCTTCTGATATGTGATATCCTAATTAAAGGTGTAAGGTATGATATTAGATATGAGTATAAAGGTATGAGTATCAAAATATATCCCATTTCTGATATGTGATATCATTGTTTAGGATATGGATACCAAACAACCCTTACTTGTTTTGTATCATTTCTTTCGTTTGATTGCTTGACAGGTTTAACGCAACAAAGATGCTGGAAATGATTCGCGGGAAGAGGCTGGTGTTCGTGGGAGATTCAATCAATAGGAACCAATGGGAATCCTTGCTGTGTCTACTAGTTGGAGCAGTGAAAGATCCGAAGAAAGTATATGAGACACATGGGAGGAAGATCACTAAGAATAAGGGGAATTACAGCTTCAGGCTTGTGGTATAGTTTCTGATTTTCGGGTATCCGGTCTATTTGGCCTCAACTAAGAATGCTATGTATTGCAGGATTATGAATGTACAGTTGAATTCCATGTTAGCCATTACTTGGTACGCGAGAGCAAGGCAAAAGTAGGACGGAAGCATGTTCAGACATTGCAAATCGACACTATTGATCGAGGATCATCAAGATGGAGGAGCGCCGATATTTTGATGTTTAACACAGCCAATTGGTGGACTCATACAAAGACTAAAGCTGGGTGAGTTCAACTTATTTTGCTTTAAGATGGAACCTCCTGTATGACCCTAATATATCGAGTCTTTTGTACTTATTATTTATTTATTAATTTATTTTTTTATATTTATCTGTATAAATAATATTTGATCAACACAATAAACAGGTTTCAGTTTACAATTAAGATCTTTATGAAATTGTCACATTCTTTCTTCTTTGTTTAAGGCATTCTATGTTAATAACAGGATTGACTACTACCATGAAGGCAAGCTAGTGCATCCCCATATGAAGGTTCTCACAGCTTTTGGGCGAGCTTTAACTACATGGGCGACATGGGTTGATACACATATTGATCGGAATAAAACTCGAGTTTTCTTTAGAAGCTCAGCACCTTCCCATTTCAGGTAAGCTCTTAGGTTTTCGTTTTGGGGAATGATTTTTAGCAATTTCAGACAGGACGAGAGTATGAACTCTAGTAACTAATCTTTGAAATGATTATGTAGGGGCGGAGATTGGAACACCGGGGGAAGTTGCAACGAAGCCAACAAACCCCTTAACGAACTTCGTGTATCCGATCTACAAAAAGACCTCATTGCAATGGATATCATCAAGAAGATGAAAACTCCTGTTACATTCTTGAACGTGACAACCCTATCAGCCTATAGAGAAGACGGACATCCATCAATTTTCGGAAGCAAATTCAAGGCCAAATTTCAAGATTGCAGCCATTGGTGTCTCCCTGGCGTTCCAGATGCTTGGAATGAGCTTTTGTATTATCATTTACTTGAGTTGATCAACTAAGCACGTACAACATGAGATTTTTTTACAATTTCAACGCAAAACTTAAAGACATAGATGGAACCGAACTTCATACTTGCTCTTCCACATCCATTGAACTCTCACCTTGAATATTCTCTTGCCTCCTTTTGAAAAACATAACCAGGAGAACCCAGAAAGCACCTTTCAAGATCCTAGCCATGCCAATTGTGATAACAAGATAATACAACCACCAACTCAAAAAATCTCCAAATCCAATATCTCCAATCATGGTTGACATCTTCATTTCCACCACTCCCACTAATGACTCCACCTCCTCCCTCAGTCTCAGCCACCACAAGCCACCACATCCAGCCGCCAAAGCCGCCCTCTCCATCCACCTCTCTGTCTTAGGACCGCCCCACAACGTGTCGTCCACAACCGGCTTCACTACACTCCTGCACCAATGCATCATTGTCTCATGGATTCCAATAAAGAATAGAACCCTACTAAACAGGCTCCTGCTCTTGCTGTAGAACCCGGAGCCGTTAACACCGGCTTCCATTGAGGCTTCGATTCCTAGTCCGACACATACTTGTAGGGTGCATAAGAAGATCCAAGCAATGTGCAATCTGGGTCGGACCGGCTGATCCGGAAGAAGGCTGATCTGACCGGTTAGAATGTGGACTAGGGCTGATAGGGTGATGATGCAGACAAGAGCATGGAGAAGAGTTGGGTTTGTGTAGAGGAAAAGAGAGAAGACAAAGGAGGTTCTTGGGTTTTGAGTTATTTGTGTGGTGTAGTAGAAGTTAGCACTTGAAATCCTTGCAAGGAGAAGGAAAGAGAGGGGCAATAGAAGGCTAAGTGTTGTAATTGAAAGGAAGTAGAAGGGTTGTTGTAGAATTGGGGAGAACTTGGAGGTTTCTGAGGTTTTGCTGCTCTTCTTCTTCTTCCAATCCATCTTCCTTGTCCAAGAAACAGAGCAGGGAGTTGAGAACAGAGGACTCTGTTTTTATGATTGTGTATGAATGATGGATTATTTGTTGTATCATAAAAGAAGATATGAAATAGGGACATAAAGTGGGTGCCACGACTAGAGAGATATGTGAATTTGTTTAGTCTGGTTTGTGAATGATTTGGTTATGATTTTGCAGATTAGGATAATCCATCTGTCCCAACTATCATTATAAATTGTGTATAAATGGGTGTAATAACTTGGAATTTGAGACATTGAAAAGGCTTTTGTTCCTTACCAGGTTGGCAAGTTACAACTCGGAGGAGGGTATGGCAAGAAACTTTCTGTATTATAACTTACTCTATTGCTATTGGGTTGGGATCATCTTCACCTACAATTATGCCCATAAATATGTTAATGATAGAGCTTTCAATATTTATTTTCGTGTTTAGATATAATAATGCTTGAAAGCTCTGTCTCGACGTTCAACTTCTATTTCCAAAATATTATTGAGTTATTGTATCATTGTTTAAAAGACATTTCCATCATTCATTCAATTGCAAATCAGTTTCCGTTAAATATATCCAAAAGTATTAATTATTTATGAGCAACACAAGAAGCAATGATGATGAAAACTGAGAGGCCACCAACAAGCTTTATTTTAATTACTATTAAATAAACTTGCTGCCCAATTTTCGTCATCAACTAACTTCATTTGAACTTTGAGTGCCTTATCTAACTGGTCAACTAACTTTTGTATGTATAAAACGACCAATTATGACATTGTTTAATCAAATTATGTTTGTGTAATCATAAATGTACACTTGAGGACATTAATTGGTGAGCCAACCCCATTATTGAATGATAATCATGAGATGCATGTAGGTTCATCTCAAAGATTCCTTCTTACATAATAATTGTATCGCCGTGCACAAAGCACATAGCTAGATAAACAAAGCAATTAACACACATTCGAAGTTGAGATAGGCGGCGATCGTTGGTGTTAGTGCATCATCAACATTCAACACCTTCAGCTTGTTTGAAAAAGATGAACAGTAGTAGCTGAATGAACAATGTGAGCATTATATTCAGACCATTTGAAGTTGAGCAAAAGAAGCAACGAATGGCTTTTGTTAGCTTAGCCATAATGGAATGAATAATGGTCATGAATGATAAGATGAATCCTACGAGTGTTTCATAGTTCCAACAGGAGATTATCCTCATTTGTACAGCTTCAACCCTATATAATGAGAAAATAACAATAGACTTCTGCTACTAAAGCATTACTGAATTGCAAAAGAACAAGGCATCATGCAGTTAAATTGCTGGCAGGGCTTGGATAGACTTGTAACACTGGAGGCTGCAAAGGGGAAGCTTGGTCTTTGAATCCCGGTACTTGTATGGATTTGGACACGCTGGACCCGCACATTTGTCGCGTGGAGGAGGATAACTGAACATCAACAACACACAAAATGTTATCGCATTAAAATCTATACATAAAAACTAGAGCTACTTGTCAACATGGAAAAATTCATATGGATTCCAAGTCCTTGCCTGATAGGTTTAGAACTGAATAAGCTGGGAAAGCCCATCTCCGTTGGAAATGTAACGATATTACCATTAGGCCCCATGGTCAGTCTTACAGTGTTTGAGGCCCGCGAAAGCGCATCAGCAGCCTTCCCCTGTATTCAAATAGTAATCATATTATGTTTCCTTAGATTCCAAAACCATCACAGATACTGGCAAGTGATTCCACATATGGTATTACGTACCTGCGCCATTTCTTCCACGCGTTTCTTCTTCTTGTCTTCTCGCTTCTTCCTACTGGAGTCCTGACCCAGGATTTTCCTGATCGCCTCAGCCTGTAAAAGCATCACAAACAGACACTTTTGTCACCAAATAGAACAAGTGCATGAGATTATTTTAAACATGACAGGTGTAGCAATAAGCAAAGATGTATGCCTCAGTTTCCCTAGCAGCTTTCTCATTTTGCAACTTGCGTCTCTGCGCAGCCTCTACTTTCTTTAGTTGTAGTTCCACATCAGTCAATTTCTCCTTTTGTTCTGAAATCAAATTGAAAAACCGTGTGAATAAAGAGTTAAGGTACTTAACAAAACAGACCTGAAAGTTTACAAAGAAGAAAATGGCACACACTTCTGGAAGGAGCTGGAGGTAATCCATTAGGAAACTCAATCCCGTTGCCGCCACCAGAGGCAGACGCATCTTTGCCTGACTGAAGGGCCCTTTGCCGAGTTGTCAAAGCCAATTCCTTCTTAGGCTCAACAAAAGAATCAACAGGTTCCTTTTTAGTTTTTTTCTTTCTTTTTACCACGGTCTCACCATCAGAGAGTGCTTCCTCCTCTTCCTCATATTCAGTGTCCTCTGATGGAGATTTACGCTTTCCCTCTTTACCAGATTGTAGAGGCACAGTAGTGTCATTTAAATCATTCGAGTTCCCAGAAAAGTTGGACAATCTTTTGTGCTTTTTGCTGGATTCCTCTTCATCTTCCCTATGTATAGAGGATATCTTTGAATTTTTCAGTTTCTCAAGGTATCTGATCTCATCGTCTTCCTCTTCGTCATCATCAAATGCCCCACCATTTGCCTGTTTTTTGGGCACTCGCTTGCCCTTCCGCGCCGAATCAGCTAATTTTACAGACCTACTCCTGTTAGGCCCCTTCCCCATTGATGTATCCTTTTTACCAAGAGTGAACCCTCCGCTAGAGAAATTCTTCCAAGGGATTCCCTGCAAGCCACCCCTTTTATCTGATTGCGGTGGCCGATTACCATCTACTTCATCCTGTAAAAGGAAAATTTACTTGAGTTAGAGTGGTCAGGATTGTCAAGGCATTTTTTAATGTTACAGCTAAAGGAGAGTTCCACCAACAAAACTGATACAACGTAAGTTAACTCCCATATATGCAGTTACACATAAGCACTCCAACTTTTTACAGTTTTTATCAATTAATTTATTGCCCGATAATAAGAGGGGAGTTTAAGATAACATTTCTATAAAACTGATTGTTTAACTATAGAAGATGGAGAGGCCGCAAGGGGGAGAGTAACAACAAACCTGATGACATCTACTGTTAAGAATTAATAAATCTGAAGATTCTGTAGCAAACCCTATGTAAGGGCCATCATATTTGGCTTTAACACCTTGGTTCCTAGCAGGGTTTTCAGATTGGACCACTAGAAGATTCACTTGTCTGTGGGTCCCTCTAAAGGACTAAAAGCGATCACTATGGAATATGCCTAAACAACCATAATAAAAGCCCAAAGATGAAGTGAGTAGTAAGACAGAGGGGAGGCCCATGCATGCTAGCTCCATGCAGGATAGGGCAATAGCAGCCCTCTCCTTCTACCTGCCTGCTGCTATGGTGCAAGCTACCATGGCTTCTAGACTAGATGTTGAGAATCACAATCGTTTCCAACAACAACAACAATTTAATTATTGGGAAAGCAATATTGTACATTTTGAAGAACTTGTATTTATTTGAATAGATATTTCCATGATTCCATCATCTCATTTCTCTATTGACTGCACATTGTAACGTACAACATCATTTAAGTACTATATGACCATCTATATGAATCAGAAAGATAAATATGTAATCTAATTACACTACTGGTCAATGTTCTAGTATCCGATGATCGGAATTCCATATGTTTCCCTACATATAATTTGCCTATGTTATTGTCTCCATTTAATCAAAGCAAACACCCATTAGATAAACAACACAAATCAAATGATATTTTTCTTGACATTATATACATAATTCAACTGGAAGAAGCATAAGCCACATGATAACAAAGGAAGGTGTTTTCATCAAGAGCAAACAATAACGGAAATTTAGACAAACCATTTCATGAAGCTTGTCTGAAGAACGAGGAGGCTTTGAAGAAGAAATAGAATTGGCATCAATTGTTCGTGTGGAACCACCAACCTTGAGCTTAACCTTCTTAAGCTTATTTTCATTCCCTGATCCATCCAGACACCCTGCAGATGTGCTGTTTACAGACATAAACCTTTGCTGTGACTCCAAGTTTTCCTTTGTCTTACTCGTGTTTTTCCAATTGGCAGGAGCAAGGACTCCTTCACTGCTCCTTTTGTGGTTCAACCCACCACTGTCCTTAAAATCAGTATTGCTGTAAATCACATCGAGGCTTACATCTTCTTTCTTACTCCTTTTACTAGGTTTTTCATCATCTGTCCCATTGGCAGGAGGAAATCTTGATCCATACTGATTAACATTGATTTCCTTCCTGATTGACCTGGTATCCCCACCCATGTTCTCATCGCTTGATACCTTGCAAGCATCATCAGAGAGTGGGGTTGATGACAACGGTGAGATGTCATGAATCTCAGGGACAGGTTGTGACTCGGGGCGCTTCCGAAAGGTATGAGTCCTCTTCTTCCTCACAGGATTATTAATTCCTTCAAGCTGACGACTTCCTAACTCTTCCATGAAGCAAAAACTTCTGATCAATAATCAATTTCAATAATGGCTATTCACCAACTCGAGATGTCGATGCCTCCACTTAACCTCTGGTAATTAAAGAATGGGAAAACAAATTATTGAGTATAAGAGTCATTGGAATTCATTAGGTGTAAAAAAAACTAAGAGCAGACAACAGAAAAAAAGAAAACAATATGCTATACAAGCCTGTGCTCAGTCTAACACTAACAAATTCTTAATTATCACAAGGACCAACAAGCCTTTAGAAATCTAACATTCACGCAAAGCTCAGTGAACAAAAGAAAATTCACATTCTTAGAATGTAGAATGGGACTCTATGAGCCATAATTAGCAAAGAAAGGGAGAGACTTGATTACATAATCCAGGACTGTACCCTGTTCACAGTGAACAAAGAACAGAAAGAATATAACTGCAGCATTCTGTTTCAAAGGAGTTTGCATAGATAATAACAAGATTAAAGAAATAAAAACACGCAAGAAGTAGAGTTGTCCATTGCCAAATTGACGAAATCAATAACCCAAATCCCAGACTAAACAGAACCATCCCTAAGAAAACTAATCGATAACAAGGAGAAACCCCAATTAGCCCTCCGTACAACCCAAATAGAGCAAAACCTAGAAAGACCAACACAGCCAAAATCAGACAGAAAAGCCAACACAACCAAGATCGACACCCAACAAGAGAAAACAATTGATTAACCAAATCGACCAAAGAGAAGACTCGCCGGAAATTTAGTTATTACCTGACGAAGCGAATCAGCGACGCCGACCCAGATGAGATAACAACCCAGAAGGAGGATTAAGAAGAGGGAAGCCGGGAGTTGATTGTTGACGGATAGAGAAGAGGGCGAAATCGGAGTGTTAAGAATAAAGGAAAGAAGGGTAGGCGAGAAAGAGAGAGATAGAGAAGGCGGTGCCAAGAGAAAAAGAGGCGATAAAGAAGGAGGAAGGAGAAGAGGAGACTGTTAAAGGGAAGAGGAGAAGGTAACCTAAGAGTAGGACAAGTAATAACCTTCACCATTTTTTTTTGGCTAAGTCACACACACCCTCCCTTCCTTGTGGGTATTTTTGGTGCTTGGGTCGGGTCACAATTTACTCTTCTCTCTCCTCTCTCTTTGGGGGTATCAGATGAGATGAAGTTTCTTGTTTTTGGATCTCTTTCTTTATCTCTGGTCTTGCTGCGCTTTCTTCCACATAGCAAAGAGGTTGAGCTGAAAGGGGTGCGCACCTTTACTATCCTGCGCATCCCTCGCATACTTTAATGATGTACATCAGCCACGTTTGACCATATATATTTTAATTAATATTTATATCATATACTAAAAACATAATAATGCCATTCTCTTCTTAGTTTTCTTTATCTTAATAAATCATTGGTTTAGCACCCGTATTGTACACGGATATTCTATATATATGCATACTTTTGTGCGTAAATATGATTATGTGAAAATCTCCCTTATGATAAAGAACATGAAACTGTGAAAATCTCATAAGGAACATGAAACTCTGAACGACGCTCAATTTAAAATAAACACTTTTTAATTTCATCACTTGTTTGCGCGCATAGCTCTAAGGTGAACAATCGTACACCATTTACGCACTAGCGTGTTTATTTTTATGAAAGTGCATAGTGATAAATATACAAATACAAGGTGCACGATCGTACACTATGATCGTATATCCCAAATTATTCACTTTGTTGACGTGATGCTCCATGACCTCGTATATTTTTTTTATTTTTAATTTGTCCAATTTTAAAGTACCTAATTTATTATACATACTAAAACAGAGCACGAGTTGATGACCTGGCGCGTTGTGGATGCAGTATTTTTTTAAATGGAACCCCCACAATTAAAATCAATAAATCTTTAATAGATGTACCGACGAAAATCTATAATCGTCACCCTAACTACGCTATTCGCGTGCGTAGTTGTTAGGGTCCCCAACTACGCTTTTAGGGAGCGTAGTTGGAGTTCCAAGAAAAATAAAAATATCAACTACGCTTGTGGGGAGCGTAGTTGGAGTTCCCAAAAAAATCACGCTATTTTTTATAATTAGAAGAATTCGTATTTTTAGAATAAGTGTTTTTTTCATTTTTGATTTTATTATTTTTTGAATCAATTTCAGATATTTTTAAAATAATTTGTATAAAAACTCATAATTTCATATTAAAAAAATATGGAAAAAAATCGAATTTGTTTTTCCCAAAAACGTTAAATTCATTTTTTTTTTCTAAAAAAACTATCGGCTTTTTAAAAATGAATCAAATATTTTTTTAAAAAGTTTTTGTCATTTACACCAAAGTATTTAAATAATCAGAAAAAATGTTTCGAATTTTTTTTATATTAAAAATATTTTACTTAATTTATGACTTTTTACATATTAATTTATTTTTTAGAAAAAATAATACAAAAAGTATTTAAAAAATCAGAAAAAAAAAGTCCGGAATCATTTTCTATAATTTTTTAAGTTTGTAATATTTTGAGTTTAATTGATAGTTGTTATTATTTTGATTTTTTTAAAAAAATATTTAGTAAAATTTATCATTTTAGTAACTTGACATTATTAGTCTTATTAATGGTTAGATAATTCACTATTTAAATTTAACTATTTGATATTGTAAATTTTGACTTAGACATGCTACTTATATTATATAAACTTCTTTTATTTACATTTTAATATATTATTATTTAATATTTTTAATTTAAATCTAATGATTTTTACTTTTTTTGTTAGTATATGTTTTACACATGACTTCTTATCTATCTTATATAATAAAACCCGATTTTTTTCTAGGATTGATACTAACTCGGCATTCGAGTATCTCAAAGGATATTGTCCTGAAATCCTCTTTCCCGATTGTTATTGCAGGATTTGAATTCTTGCTTGACTTACATTCATAATGTGAAAAATACAATCTTACAACAAGTATCACATAACAATTAAGACAATTCTCAACATAGTGAATTATCATACATTTTTTTGACACAATTATCGTCTAACCCGTGCAAGACACGGGTATTAAAACTAGTTTATATACTAAAGCAGCCCATGAACTTCTACTTGACACAGTTTCGTGAGTTACCTCATCAAATATACACGTGTCAGTTGATTGTTAAGCCACATCACATTATTATTTAGGTTATTTGATTAATTAATTTTTTAACCATACTTATTCAAATCAAAGATCCTAACAAACTCTTTTTTCTTTCTGTAAACATACAATTAACATTCCTCCCTTATACTATATAATAACTATCGTTAAAATTTAATTTAATTTAATTATTTTTTCTAATACCATTTAAATTTATATCATTTTTTTAATTCATTAATATATAATAAAATTCATTAAAATAAAGTAGGATTAATATTCTAACAAAGTTTTATTTTATTTTATTTTATTTATTTTAAATTATATTTTTGAATTATATATTTTGTTTGGTTTTAACTTTTTCTTAATTACAGTTTATTAGTTTGATAACATATAATACCAATCCATCAAAACTTAATTTAATTTTATTATTATTCTAAAGAACATTTATTTTATTTTATTTTATTTTATTTGTTTTGAAGCATGTTTTTTAATTAAACGTTTTGTTTAATTTAAAATTTTCTTAATTATAGACTATTAGTTCTTTGATATATAATAAAATTCATTACAAATTACTTTAATTTGATTATTGTTAGAACAATATATACTTTATTTCTATTTATTTTTATGTATGTTTTCAATTATTTATTTTGTTTATTTTTACCTTTTTCTTCGTTATAGATTATTAGTTCATTAATATACATTTTTAAAATTTTGAACATTTCAATACTATTATTTCTAACCTTATATTTAACATACAAACCTTAAAATTATTAAATTATGATAACAAAATATATTTTATTATTACAGCACATAGCGTAAAAAATTAACCTACAAACCTTTAACTATTATAATTTAACAAATCCCGTGCAGGGCACGGGTTTGAAAACTAGTAGATACTAAAACAGAGCACAAGTTGATGACGTGGTGCGTTGTGGATGCAATATTTTTTAAATGGAGCTCCCACAATTAAAACCAAAAAATCTTTATTTTTAAGCCAAAAAATCTTTTATTATTAAATTAACAATTTTATAGGAACCAACACACGTTAGTTCAAACGACTCTATTTTGTGTGACAATTTTTTTACAATAAAAATTAAGTCAAAAAATCTTTTATTATTAAATTAACAATATTATAGGAATCAAATCACTCTCAATAAATATTGTATTATTAGAAAAACATTGTTCATGATGATACTAAAACATAAATTTTATGTTCTTAAGTCAATTTAATCTGAACTAAATGTACTATAAATAAATATGCGGTACATATACATAAAAATAACAATAAAATACATTTTATTTTAAATAAAACCCGCACAAGGTGCGGGGATTAAACTAGTTTATTTAATTATGAATTTAGTTTACTCAAATGCCAAAATACTCGATTTTCCTACAAAAGACCTAAAATTTCATGTGTTAGTCAAACCTAAAATAATTTAACATACTAGGCCTTTTTGAGTTTTTGTTTAAGAAAGTGTACCCCAAATTTTTTACCACTTTCATTTAATACTAGGTAAAAATTATTAACCCTTCTATTTAGAAAGAAAGGATGCATGTATTGATTTGGTGTTTGGTTGGAGTGGAGGGAAGCATGCATGTATTGATTTGACGGGGGTCTCACCGCTTGTGGGATTAGGGAACAAACCTTTTGTTGTGGGTCAGACAGCTTGTAGAGCGGCATCAGCTAAGGTGGCCAAGCATGGAAGGACATGTGTTGAAAACTAACACGTTTTTCTTCCATTTGCTTTTGACACGTTTGGATTTTTTGCACCCGATGCTGTTGATATTCTCAAGAGGTTGCAAAAAGTTATGCATAGTAGTATTATGTCCTCTAGATTTGTAGACGTTGTTTTTAAAAGGTTAGGTTTTGCCATCCAAAAAGGGGTAGCGGCGCAACTTGTTGCTCGCTTACCTTCTACTTCTATGTAAATAGTAATACCGTATAAATAAAAATAGTTAGTTTTATATACTAACTTTTTTCATTCAAAAAAAGAAAGGAATAAATGATGTTTGTTATTTGTTATATAAGTATAAGTTTTAATTTTTAATTACTGAATTTGTTTTTTGTTTTTTTTTTATTTTTCTTGCCTTTTTTTTTATTATTTTCTTTTTTATTTTCTGGACTAAATTTTTTATACCGGAATTTTTCATACCAGAATTTCTCATACCAGAATTTCTCATACCAGAAATTTCATACTAGAAATTATCATACGAAAAGTTCATACTAGAATTTTATCATACCAGAATTTTTTACACAAGATTTTCATACCATAAATTACATACCATAAAATTACATACCATAAAATTACATATCATAAAATTACATTTTGTCTTACCAGAATTTTTTTACACCAGATTTTCATACCATAAAATTGCATACCATAAAGTTACATACCATAAAATTGCATTTTGTCATACTAGAATTTTTTTACACCAGATTTTCATACCATAAAATTACATACCATAGAGTTACATTTAATGATAGGTAAAACTATTACAAAATTACATACCATAAAAAAAGGCAACCCTCTCCCTTCATAATTTGTGCTTATAAATTGTAGAAACAAACATATATATACATATATATTTGTATGACTACCCCTATCTCAGACACTAGTCCACCGGTGGCCAACCCTTCCCCCCCCCACCCCCCAATTTGTGCCTGTAAATCGCAGAAACAAACATGTACACATACATATTTCTACGTGAATCAATAATCCACACCAGAACAGGCGAAGCAACAACAAACACAACACCGTTTTGAAATCGGACCTGAAATATTATGAACTGAAATTCAACATGAAACACAAGGAGATGGTGTTTAGGAGATATTTACCGCATCTCCTTCAAACGGCGAAATCCATAAAATTGAGGAAGAAGGAGATCAAACTCCATACAGTCGATTATAACGGGACTGATTACTGGAGCTGTGTCAACCTGGATCATCCAGCGACGTTTGATAAAATCGCCATGGATCCGGCTCAGAAAAGGGCATTGATCGAAGATCTTGACAGGTTTCGTAACCGGAGGGACTACTACAAGAGAGTTGGAAAGGCTTGGAAACGTGGTTACCTGCTGTACGGTCCGCCAGGGACCGGAAAATCAAGTTTAATTGCGGCAATTGCGAATTACTCGAGTTTCGATGTGTATGATTTGGATTTGAAGGAAGTGATGCGTAATTCGGATTTGAGGATTCTGGTGATTGAAGACATCGATTGCTCCATGGATTTGAAGAACAGGGAGAAAGCAGAGGAAAGCGCCATCAACGTTAGGGGAGAGGCGGTAAAAATATTAATGGGGTATATTTACTAATTGAAAAACTAATAAAAGCCTACTTAGTGTACAATTAAAAAAAAAGCCTACTTACTAAATTAGCCTTTTAATGTTTCTGGAATTTCCAAAATACAACTTTATCAAAACAAATAAATTATGTTAAGCAATCTTATCAAAATCACATCATAATAATTATCTAAAAATTAAAGAGTAACTTTTAGTATACAAATTTATTTAAATCCCTTATCTATTTAGTAAAAAGATATCCCAATCGGCCAGATTGCTATTCATACCACCTGTTTCATGCTATTCGTACCACCTGTTTCATGCTATTCGTACTCGTGGTCCGGCTACGTCTTGCGTACGCATAGTAATAAGTTGATTTCGTTCAAAAAATATAGGAAAATGGTTACGCATACGCCGTGTGTACGCGTAGTCGTCCATATCAAAAATTCCGATAAAAATACTAAGGAAAATGGACTACGCCTACGACTCGCGTAGCCGTAGCAGGGTAAAAAAAAAAATTTTTTTTTTTTTTTTTTGCTTCTTACGGCTACGCCTCACGTAGCCGTACCACGGATACGTATAGCATAAAACAGGTGGTACTAATAACAATTACCCCCAATCGGATACGCTTAGATTCAACTTCAATGTCGTCATGCATTGAAGTACAAATCAAGTTTTAGAATAAATGGATTGGGCATTTGGGCGTAGCCAAAATACACTGACATAAAAATACAACATATAAACAACTTCACTTCACGGTATCCATAAATTTAGAAAAATATGCTTTGACCAAATATAAATCTTAATTGACCGAAATTTTAAAAGACATAATTATAATTTGAATCGACAAATAAAAAACAATTTTGTGAAATTAATGGTACAGTTCCGAGATCAAGATGCTAAAAATATGAATATTTGCAGCAACCCAATTACGTAGATATAGATTAATTTTCTCATGGTTTCCATCAAGTATGGATTTTTTTCTCTTGATCTACATAAAATTTTAAATTTTCTCTTAATACCCTCATGGTTTAATTTATTTCCTTTTTATATCGCTTTTTAATATATTTCACTCAATTTTAATTATAAAATAAAAAAATCTGAAAATAAAATTGAAAAACTAATTCTAAATATAAAAAAATAGTTTATATTTTCTATTTTTGAAATAAAAAATTTAAACTAAATTAAAGTTAATTATATTCACTTTAAATTTTAAACTAATTAACTTTATAAATATTAAGTAATGGTAAAGAATTCATTTTTTTAATTTAAAAAATCTATAAAAGTAAATTTAGACCTTTTTTATTTTTAAAAAATATTGTAATTTTTTTAAAAAAATTTACTAAAAATTTGTTTTCCAACTTCTTGTGGGTGAAATGAAATACTTGTCAAATCATCATTAGGGGTTAGATATAAGGTAGAATATGATGGGGATGGAGGACATGAGTTCACAATCGGCAAGAAGAAATTGGAAGTGTGTGGCTGGAGGAGACTTCATTGCCGGTAGACATGTACAATTTCAGGGCGGTCCGTCCAGCCCGCCCGTCCGGAAAAAAAAAATATGGGTATGGGCAGCTAATTTGGTCCGTTCGGACTTGGTCCGACCCGGCCCGTATTTTGGCAGGACGGGTACGGGTAAACATTTTGGCCCGTGGGCCAACCCGGCCCGCATATATTTTTATACATATAAGTTTTATATATATGTGTATATAATTTATATTGTTTTGAGTGTCACATACGCTGATTTTTCATTTAGTTTATTTGGAGTATTTTGACGAGTTATACTCGTTTGTAATACAAGATTGCACGGCTAACTTGAGTGTAATGATACTTGTTGATTTTTAGGTGTTTTCATTTATTCATTTTCGTGTGTTGAATGTTGTTGAACTTGTTGATAGTGCACTATGCAAGTATAATTAGATTGAAAGTGTGTGTTAAATACATTATATTACCTATTTTGAACGATAAATTTCGGAGAAAAAACGCACAATCAAGCACGTGCGGGCCATCCGGGCTGACCCGATAGCCCGCCCAATTTTTACATGGGTGGACACGTGTAACGCCCCAAATTCTTAGAACTCGGGGAGCTACTGGTTAGGACCTCACAATGGGTCCCGACCTTAGTTTGACAACAATTTAACTTGGATCTTACAACAAGGCACAAAAGTATTTAAAACATTTGAAAACTTTAAACAATATATACAAGAAGAATGTATCAGCCTTACAAAGCAAAGGTGCTAAAATGACACATAAGAAGAACATAAGACATCCCGTCCCCAACTAAATATGTACGTGGACCCGGCTGACCATTCCCTCCGGATCTCTCTACAACTGTCTTAACCTGCAAGACATCTACAAGCGGTATAAAACCGTTAGCTAACATTCTATGCATAAGTATAAATGTAAAAACACAAACACACAACATACACAATCAACATGCAACACTCAATCCTTTTATTATCTTTAATTAGGTGATCGGCTATTACTAATGATACTTATTTTGTGACACGAGGGATTCCCAAACCTCGCCCCTGTCCCCGTTTACCAACGCGGAATGGTACTAATGCATTTGACCGTCTACCGGACTGGGCTGGTCGCAGGGAACCTTCTAGACTCTCGCAAGAGCTAGGCAGATGATGTCACGACCCGTAATCATACACTTGGGTCAATTACGTAAATAATAGAGTCGGCCTAATCCGGTTTCGTTGTTTATCATAACTAGCAAACACCACTCATACACATTACACTCATACAAGAAAGCCAGCTAAGTAAGTCCGTGGACTTACCTGAATTAGATCTCGACTTTCTAATTCGCAAATCGATCTGGATAGTAGGAATTCAGTGGCCTGTCAAAGGAGGCAAGTGTGTCAGCACACTTTCTAGGTGATTAGAAGTCTAAGACTTCTAAGATAGTAGGTCTTAATAAACGGAATTGATTACAGTATGAATTTATGGTAAAATGACTATTTTACCCTTGGTCTCGAAACTTCCGAAAATTCCCTAATTCATGCCTAAACTCTTATTTGAGACTAAAGAGTCATATTCTAACTCCTAAAGGTGAGTTTGGTTACAAACTGACAATTTACCCATTTCCTTATTTTCGGAAAGATCGTTAAGGTCCAACTTCAGCATCAAATAAGAAATTCGAATAAACTTATAAAAATTCCGAAATAATTATCTAGATCATCTATGATATCTTATCTACTCCTAGGAGCAAGAATTTCTTAAAACTGTTCACCCTTCACTTCTACAAAAATTCCAAAGTTGGTTACAACACTTGAAGTTTCCTATACTTAGCCAAAATCTGAGTACACTTTGAAAAATCATAACTCCTAAACCACTCACTGGATTTATCCCAAATTTTGATATGTTCTACTATAAAATCTTATCTATAATATATCCAATATTCAGCCGCAAAGGAGATCAAAATCCTATTTAAAACTATCTCACAAAACCAAATTTCAGCACAACAGAAAAACTGCTTACGACTCAATCTTTGAAAAATCATAAATCCCAAACCACTCGCTGGATGCCTCTCAAATTTTAATACGTTCTACAACAATATGTAAACTATATCATATCAAAAATTCAAGCCCAACGGATATCAAAAGCTTATTCAAAACCATCTCACTAAACAGCATCACTTGCTGTTTTCCCCAACACTCAGCACATATATAAAAATTGCATGAGGAGTCCACTTTGCAACATCATAACTCTCAAACCGTAACTCCGATTCTTCCCAAATTTTAGTATGATCTACTATATACTACTGACTACAACATATCCAAAATTCAGCAACAAATGAGGAGTAAAACTTACTCAAATCTTGACCCAAAGTTGACTGTTTTCCAATTCCGAACTGAAGAAAACTAAAATTATTTACAGCAGTCCTTGTTTCTACTTAGAGATCTTTAGTGCAGAAACAGCCTATTCTATGTTTAGCCTAACCCCACATCTACCTTACTCAGCCATCTACTGCATACACACTATACATCACCAAGGTATTATGATTGAAGGTTGTGTCAACTCACTGCAACAATGAAGGCACATCAGCGGTTGATCCACGAGCAAACCCGGCGCTGAACTCGGTTGGATGTAGGTTGCGACAGGGCTGCATTAGATTACAGAAGGGGATGGTTATTGTCTAATCAGGAGGAGAGGGGAGTGGACAGCAAGAGAAGTGGCTTACCCGTTCTTCGATTGCAGCAGGCTGAGCAACCGGTCCGCTTCTGTCTCGTACCCGCTAGAGGCGTGAAGCTGCTTGGAGCGCATAGGCAAAGATCCCGCGTCGAGTGCAGAAGGTTGAGGTAAGGTCCCGGGGTGTTTGCTGTTTGCAGAGGGCTGGATGCGGCGTTGGGCGTGACAACACTAGGCGGGTGGTTGCTGTTTGCAGAAGGCTGCGTGATTCTCCTGGGTTCCCGGCGAAGGTGAGGTGGCATTCACGGCGACGTCCTCGACTCAGGGGTGCTGGCGGCCGAGCAGAAGAGAGGTGGGAGATGGTATCGGTTTACAGAAGCGTGCAGCGGTTGTGCGGTAGAGAGGATTTGACGAGAATACGCAGCAGCCAGGTTAGGGAAATTAGGTTTAGGTTAATTAATAGTGATTAGGGTAAAGGTTAAAGGTTGGGCCGGAAATTGATATCTACTGGGCCTTATCCGATGGGCCTGCTCATCCAACTAGATGCTGGGCTACAAGTGAGTCATTAAATGGTACGGAACTACTCTTCGAGTTTTTTTTTTTTTTTAAACGCACGGAACTACTATTCAAGTTACATATTTATCATTTTATGTGAATTAAGGTTACATAAAATGATAGAATTTAAATTTGTATAATATTATCTAAAATGAAGAAAGGTTAGCGGATCGGAATCCGGCTTAACCAGGTATTATGCGGAATAAAATTTTCCGGATATTACATCAGTGCCCCCTTAAAATAAGTTTCGTCCCGAAACTTAAAAGAAGGCAACATAAAGACGAAGTCTATGCAAAAGAAATAAAGCGCCGGAACAAGTCATAATCACTCAAGTTCTGATTTGTTTCGGAAATAATCGGAAGAAAATTTTCGGGTATTACATCAATCCCCCCTTAACAATAAGTTTCGTCCCGAAACTTAGGGTAAGACAATCCTGATCGGCCTTTAAGGCACTAAACGGGTGTATCTGATCACTGCACAAAAGTCTCATCGTTTCCACATCTAAGTATCACGCACATCAAGGTTATCAAAAGCACGCATCACTGACTAAGCACTAAATCATTAAATAAACAAGTAGTCAAACAATATCACACATACAAAGTCAATCCCTAACTCGTCACTCCTGAGGTTACAACTGTCGCTACGTAGGTCTTTGAAAGGTTACATCCTTTACTATCCCCTATATCTTAGGTATCCTTATCGGCTTTTCATAAAACCACTGAATCTTAACTCTTTTCAGGTACTTTAATCACAAGCGCCTGCTTCCACGTTCTAGAGTGGTTACCGGCTATCTCACCGGTATCATCCGGCTCAACTGTTTGATCCTCTAATCTGATAACCTAACTCGTGTCTGGTAGGTATCCCTCCCACTGAAATTCTCAAACTCAGTTCCCAAACTTAATCTCCGTGGAAAACTAAAGCTACACCCTCCCATAGGGTGAGGAACACTAGTCCATCAGTCACTGCTAAACCGCTTTAAAATTTCAAATGGTTACCTTACACAACTCACTTCCAGATCCTTTGATGACCTTACGGAAAATAATCTATTCAACTTTCTTCCCTTCGTTAGGACCGCTTGCTTCCAGTCTTCTGAAAAGGTTTTGACTACACACTCAAGCCAAAGGTCTTGGACATCCACCAACACTTACCAAGTACCCAATGCTCTTCGCATCACGACCCAATTGGTCTTGTAATTTAATGTTACTCAGTCATCTTATTCCTCCGGTAAGGAATCGTCGCCTTTACCCTTTTCTGGTCTACACTTGGGGCAACTAAGAATCAAATCTAGTGGCCATCCTCTTTGTTCACTTGACATTATTATATTATTTATAGATCTCTAATATATTGTTAGCTCAAATTTAGGCTTCTCACGCATTTTCCAAGATCCTAAGTAAAATATAATATGTCCGAAATGACGGCCTTAGACACAAAGTGATCTCATATCACCGTTATTTGATAATAACTACTCAATAAATGTTAACATACCATCAGCAGTGCACTCTTTTGTCCACCGTTGTTACTAGCCCGATAGTATCCCTCTAACTCAAAATGCAACTCGGGTATATTCCGATATAACATTAAACATAAAATCTACTCCGAGATTATGCTTTCTTTAAGCACGGTTACTAGGTTATAAGTATACTCATGTCGCTTCTCTTTCTTATGTATCTTGGACTCAGAATGGTAGTTACTCACTTTGAGCTTTCTAGTGTAGACCATGCACAATACTTTTATTACATCGTAAATTCTTTCCTAATCCATCCCGAAAACTCACTCTAGAGTATTCCATTATTATGAAATTCCAAAACTACTTGTCTGGCCACATGTAGCAAAGCCGTCACTCTTCACTCGGATCCATAATAGGGTATCAGTCTCCTTCTATTACCTCTACATGCACCTAAGTTTTCGTACAACATTTTTAGTAACTCCACATAGCCTATCTCACGTTCCTTCCAACTAGAATGCATTTCACAAACTATCACCATCTTAAACTCGACACGACATCCCTCAACACCCTTGAGCTTCTTGCTCTGTGGGTTAGGACCCACCATGCTTCCGCTGCGCTACTCTGATTATTTTGTTGTTCCCCGTAATCATAAGGGCGTGTACTGTCAGTCCAAAATGATTAACCGGATGAAGTACAAAGTACTTTTCTTACTTTGTCTTCTTGAAATAAAATCATGATTGGAAAACAACCAAAGTCCGTTTATTTCCTTACTTCTTTTAACACGGATCCAAACTACTAGACTCGACCGAAGTTTGATCTTGACCAGCCAAGAAGTAACCTCTAACACGATTCTCTATACCCTTAGTTGTTTAAGAAGATTGTTGTTGCATACTTGAGGAAATCATTCCAGGCGTTGGTAAAACTACCCCATAACTCCACACTCACAATTATCTTTTCTTAACGGTATATAACTCGTCAATACCAAACAACACTATCCTCAGCTAACATCGGTCAGTCTATAGTTGACTCATCTCAGTATCCCGAACTTACTCTTCTCATACCCCGTCTGGTGTTAAAATTCTTTGGTACGCATCACCTACTCAATTAATTCTTTTATACTTCTTTAGTTCGTCTTATCTTTCACTCTTTTGCTTCCTTTGGGACAACTCTCTTTCTCAAGTCTCACTGTGCCATTCGCCTAACGTCAAAAGTCGTTCTTAACACTCCACGATAGATGGTAAGCGTCTTGTAGTTCCAATGACTTTTAATTACCTCCCAATTGTAGTCCTTTTACAGGGACCGTTTGTATTGATGACCTATGCTCTGTTATAAATGGGGTTACCTTGGACTCTTGAGTCCACCACACGATTCTCACAAGCACAGGTTCCTTAATCGGCGTTGTTTGTAATATTTCCTTCCAAATCTCTATTGACTATGTTACGGGGTTTCGATCCTTTTGATACTGGCGTTGTGATTCCTCTTAGAATTCTTATCTTTAAAGAAGACAAAACGTCTCCCGGCTCGTGAAGTCTACCTTTCGCTCTTACATTAAGTTGTAAGTCTACATTCCGTGTTACTTGTGACTTGTCAAAATTTCCTTAGCTAGTAGGTAAACAGTTGCTCATAAAAATCCTTTTATACTTCTTTAGTTCTTCTACCTTCCACCCTTCCACTTCTTATGGGCTAACTCCATTTCTCTAGTCCGATTGTGTCATTCATCTGGCATAAATAGTCGTTTCAAGTTTCCACGATAGCTTGCAAGCGTCTTTGAAATTCTTATGGCCATAATGATCATCCACTTGCAGTTCCTTTTTCATGGACCATCTGTGTTGATAGCTTAGGTCCCGTGATAATTCGGGTTACCCTAGACTCTCGAGTCTAGCAAGGCCGTGCTGTCATACAAATTTCTTCACTGGTGTTGGTGGTAATACCGCCTTCCGAAAACTCCGTTGACCCTGCTACAAGCTTCCATTCTATGGATATTGGCGTCGCGGTTTCTTTCAAACTTCTTATATCTCTGAGGAGGTCAAAACCTCTCCACATTTGTGGGGTCTGCCTTTCCACTTTTACACTCAATTTTAGATCTTCATTCCGTGCACCTTAGATCCACATATCCGGGTTGACACCCTAACTCTTTTGGTCTCTCATGCCCATAATTGCCTATGGGCATCCGCCTCGATTGTAACACCCTTTATTCCGCAAATCTTGGTTGTACTCTGTTCCTCTTGGTACTCGCTCCAATATTGTTATCTCTAATCTGCGCTCTTGTCGTCTCTTGCATGGTTCTTCTAATTCATCTCTCGGCTTCATACAGCCAAGTCCCTTGTATGACTTTTTATTCCTTCTATCTAAGCTGACTCAGGAATTTCTTACTCATCTGATTGTGCTTGTGGTAAAAATGATCTTCACAACTTTATTTCCTTGCTCACCTGATCTTTGGATGATTTGTAAGGATCACCAAGCAGCCTACCCGAGTATAATACTCATTTCAAGGTCCGATTCCATTGCCTCGTGTTGGAGATTCTTAAAGTCCACAGTTGGTTTATCATGAGGCAATAATCGCTTCGTGATATCACGACTAAAGGATATAAAATATCCTTTAGGATACTAACTAACTAAGCATATACACGTATATAACATATAATAAGAAACATCATAAAAAGTCTATATACTAACTCCTATCGATCTAAGTTGTAGAGATCCACGGAGAGCGATGGTGGTCCGACGTACTACTAACCCAACAACCCGACTATGCGTGTGTGTAAAAACAGAAATCCGTTTTGAAAATTTTAGACCCCTTTCGGGTTCTAGTTATTTTATACATTTGGTCTTTCAGAAGATTTCAAGTGCCATTGTTGCCAACCCAGAGCTCTGATACCATATTGTAACGTCCCAAATTCTGAGAACTCGGGGAGCTACTAGTTAGGAACTCACAATAGGTCCCGACCTTAGTTTGACAACAATTTAACTTGGATCTTACAACAAGGCACAAAAGTATTTAAAACATTTGAAAACTTTAAACAATATATACATGAAGAATGTATCAGCCTTACAAAGCAAAGGTGCTAAAATGACACATAAGAAGAACAGAAGACATCCCGTCCCCAACTAAATATGTACGTGGACCCGACTGACCATTCCCTCCGGATCTCTCTACAACTGTCTTAACCTGCAAGACATCTACAATCGGTATAAAACCGTTAGCTAACATTCTATGCATAAGTATAAAGGTAAAAGCACAAACACACAACATACACAATCAACATGCAACACTCAATCCTTTTATTATCTTTAATTAGGTGATCGGTTATTACTAATGATACTTATTTTGTGACACGAGGGATTCCCAAACCTCGCCCCTATCATACACTTGGGTCAATTACGTAAATAATAGAGTCGGCCTAATCCGGTTTCGTTGTTTATCATAACTAGCAAACACCACTCATACACATTACACTCATACAAGAAAGCCAGCTAAGTAAGTCCGTGGACTTACCTGAATTAGATCTCGACTTTCTAATTCGCAAATCGATCTGGATAGTAGGAATTCAGTGGCCTGTCAAAGAAGGCAAGTGTGTCAGCACACTTTCTAGGTGATTAGAAGTCTAAGACTTCTAAGATAGTAGGTCTTAATAAACGGAATTGATTACAGTATGAATTTATGGTAAAATGACTATTTTACCCTTGGTCTCGAAACTTCCGAAAATTCCCTAATTCATGCCTAAACTCTTATTTGAGACTAAAGAGTCATATTCTAACTCCTAAAGGTGAGTTTGGTTACAAACTGACAATTTACCCATTTCCTTATTTTCGGAAAGATCGTTAAGATCCAACTTCAGCATCAAATAAGAAATTCGAATAAACTTATAAAAATTCCGAAATAATTATCTAGATCATCTATGATATCTTATCTACTCCTAGAAGCAAGAATTTCTTAAAACTGTTCACCCTTCACTTCTACAAAAATTCCAAAGTTGGTTACAACACTTGAAGTTTCCTATACTTAGCCAAAATCTGAGTACACTTTGAAAAATCATAACTCCTAAACCACTCACTGGATTTATCCCAAATTTTGATATGTTCTACTATAAAATCTTATCTATAATATATCCAAAATTCAGCCGCAAAGGAGATCAAAATCCTATTTAAAACTATCTCACAAAACCGAATTTCAGCACAACAGAAAAACTGCTTACGACTCAATCTTTGAAAAATCATAAATCCCAAACCACTCGCTGGATGCCTCTCAAATTTTAATACGTTCTACAAAAATATGTAAACTATATCATATCAAAAATTCAAGCCCAACGGATATCAAGAGCTTATTCAAAACCATCTCACAAAACAGCATCACTTGCTGTTTTCCCCAACACTCAACACATATATAAAAATTGCATGAGGAGTCCACTTTGCAACATCATAACTCTCAAACCGTAACTCCGATTCTTCCCAAAGTTTAGTATGATCTACTATATACTACTGACTACAACATATCCAAAATTCAGCAACAAATGAGGAGTACAACTTACTCAAATCTTGACCCAAAGTTGACTGTTTTCCAATTCCGAACTGAAGAAAACTAAAATTATTTACAGCAGTCCTTGTTTCTACTTAGAGATCTTTAGTGCAGAAACAGCCTATTCTATGTTTAGCCTAACCCCACATCTACCTTATTCATCCATCTACTGCATACACACTATACATCACCAAGGTATTATGATTGAAGGTTGTGTCAACTCACTGCAACAATGAAGGCACATCAGCGGTTGATCCACGAGCAAACCCGGCGCTGAACTCGGTTGGATGTAGGTTGCGACAGGGCTGCATTAGATTACAGAAGGGGATGGTTATTGTCTAATCAGGAGGAGAGGGGAGTGGACAGCAAGAGAAGTGGCTTACCCGTTCTTCGATTGCAGCAGGCTGAGCAACCGGTCCGCTTCTGTCTCGTACCCGCTAGAGGCGTGAAGCTGCTTAGAGCGCATAGGCAAAGATCCCGCGTCGAGTGCAGAAGGTTGAGGTAAGGTCCCGGGGTGTTTGCTGTTTGCAGAGGGCTGGATGCGGCGTTGGGCGTGACAACACTAGGCGGGTGGTTGCTGTTTGCAGAAGGCTGCGTGATTCTCCTGAGTTCCCGGCGAAGGTGAGGTGGCATTCACGGCGACGTCCTCGACTCAGGGGTGCTGGCGGCTGAGCAGAAGAGAGGTGGGAGATGGTATCGGTTTACAGAAGCGTGCAGCGGTTGTGCGGTAGAGAGGATTTGACGAGAATACGCAGCAGCCAGGTTAGGGAAATTAGGTTTAGGTTAATTAATAGTGATTAGGGTAAAGGTTAAAGGTTGGGCCGGAAATTGATATCTACTGGGCCTTATCCGATGGGCCTGCTCATCCAACTAGATGCTGGGCTACAAGTGAGTCATTAAATGGTACGGAACTACTCTTCGAGTTTTTTTTTTTTAAACGCACGGAACTACTATTCAGGTTACATATTTATCATTTTATGTGAATTAAGGTTACATAAAATGATAGAATTTAAATTTGTATAATATTATCTAAAATGAAGAAAGGTTAGCGGATCGGAATCCGGCTTAACCAGGTATTATGCGGAATAAAATTTTCCGGATATTACATCAGTGCCCCCTTAAAATAAGTTTCGTCCCGAAACTTAAAAGAAGGCAACATAAAGACGAAGTCTATGCAAAAGAAATAAAGCGCCGGAACAAGTCATAATCACTCAAGTTCTGATTTGTTTCGGAAATAATCGGAAGAAAATTTTCGGGTATTACAACACGGACAACGTTTGTGGCCGGGACAAGCCGGGGCGGGCCAACCCAGCCGGCCTCTTACGGGTAGAGTTTTTAGGTATGGTCCGGCTCGAGCCCGATTTTGTACAAGTCTAATTGTCGGGTTCAGATCCAAAGGTTGAGTACCAAAATTTTCACATTTAAGGAAGAAGAAGAATGGATAGAGTTTATTCATTTTATTTATTTTTAAACCTAGTTCAATTCGAATGTAAAATGGATTATATAAACGGCTCATGGTTTAGAGAGAAAACTATTAAAGTATTGAACGAAAAATTAGATAGAATAGTAGTGATGGTGTTATTGTAATGCTCATGATTTGGAACCCGATGTGTCACTAGTATCTGGACCACACGGTGAGTCCACTAGAACTAGTCTGACAACAAATTCACTATTGGATCTTCCAACAAGAGTACGGCAAATATAAAACAAAATAACCGACCGTTATTCTCAAAATATTTTAGATAATGCTAACTTGAAACCAAGAAAACAGAAACACAAAGGAAAAACAACCCCACGACTCCAATTCAACAACCCGAAAACTCAAGACAAAGACACAAAAACCTTCCCAAAATCTTAAGGCACACGTGAGTCCGATTATACATTATCTCCCAGAAGATAGTCTCAAAGGCGAGTCCAATACCTGAACAAGGCCCTAAAACAATAATAGGGAAACCATTAGCTAAAGTTCCAAGAATGGAGACTAAACTCCGGAATCAGACTAAACATGTACGTATCATATTAAACCCGAATAGGTGTAGTAGGAATAATTGGATCCTTTATAGATATGTCTTGGCTTGCATGACTTACTTGGCTTGCATGGCTCACATGGCTTGCATGACCTATGTCATTTCTATCCCCTACGTCTGCATGACCTACGTGGATCAAAGGAAATCTTGCATGGATTTCCCTCAAGTGCTCATGGACATCTAGAGGTAAAGGAAATGGAGACATGGATAACCGTCCTCTAGGAACCAGGGACCGATCTAGAATGGTAGAGGTGGATCTACGTCTCCTCTTATCAAGATGGATCCTCAAGGTTTCATTAAGTATTTTCTCAAGTTGAACTCTTAGAACATGATCGATCATGTTCTCATGTATCTTTTACCTTGTAGATTGGAAAGGTCTAACCCTTCTTCTCCTTCAACAACGTTCCTTCTCCTTCTCCCATGTTTTGGAATCCATAATTTTGCCTTCCCTTCATAGCCTATATCTGCCTCATCTTAGTAGGAGGCTTTGGATGTGATCTTGCAACCGTGGTTGATCCCAAGCATGATCCTAGTGTTGGAAATGATCCTGATGTTAGAAATAACCCTAGACATGCTCTAGATGCCACTAATGACCCTGATGTCAAAATGAATTTGGACATGCTTTAGATACTCAAAATGGCCCTGATATAAAACAATAATCCTGGATGTGTTCTTGCGTTTGGATGTGATCCTCGAGATGCTCTCACATTACGACATGTCATTAGTGTGGACTAACATGGGCCCGATCCGAGAACTTGTCATTTCAAGTTCCTTATGTCACCATGGACATTTCTCTCACCTTCAATTCCTTACGTACTTATTTTGCCCACGGGGTCATAAATGTCATGTCTCTTGTGATACTTTGTTTTCTCTTAGAAAGTTCTGTTTACCATCAATTCATACATATATGTTCTTGTTGAAATTGATGCAAAATTGAGGACAATTTGAAAGCAAACAAGGGGAAGATGATGCGATCCAAAACGAGGAACTCGACACATCAATTAACACAACACACTTTCAAGAACAAATAATTATTTTATTTGGCAATTAATCAAAGTTGGGCGTTTTTGCACTTTTAGTTAAAAGATATATTTGAATATTTGCTTGAAACTAGAAGGCCTATAAATACTACTTTTAAATGTATTCAACTGGGCGAAGACTTTGTAGTTCACACCAAGAACCAGATTCAAAAGGAAGACCTTTGAAAACGCTCAGTTGTGGACCAACAAATTTTTAGACAAGCCAAAACACATCTATCCCAGATAATATGATGTGTTTTGGAAAGACGAACTCAATATATCAATCAACACATCATACTCTTGGGAACAAATGATGGATTTGTTTGACAATCATTCAAAGTTAGACTTTTTTGCAGTTTTAGTAAAACAAATATATATGAAGCTCTATTTTGAATAAGAAGGCCCACACATATTGTAGCGGAGTCAGGGAGGGACGGAGGGAGGTCACTACCCCTGTTGATCTTATAATAAAAGTGTAGGAGCGGTAAAGAACACTTAGCTTCTCTAACTTGGTTGGGTGCTGACGAAAACAGAGAATCCTCAAACCAAGAGGCGTTCAAGCCTTGTAGGTATCAATTTTTTATTTGCATCTAAAATAATATAAATACTCTTATTTTCATACATATAGATAGAAACAAATAAAAAAAATAACATTTTTATTTGCTTCTAACATAATGTAAATACTATTATTGTCTTACAAATTGATAGAAGCATATGAAAAAAATCAACACGGGATACAATTAACACTATCATTAATCTGATCGATCGCTTTACTATAACTATAAATTTGATAATTAAAAATTAATACTATTCAACAACCATGAATGATTTAAAAACAAACATATATATAATACAAATTCATATAAATTTGTATAATTCAAGTTTATTAATTTCCCAAAATGTATGCTATATATATATATTAAGATTTAATAGTGATCTTTTATTATAAATATATTTTTTAAATATTAATCCATATTTTATAATATGAAAATTTGTAAGATAAATATATCTAATTTTTAATGAGTTATTTTTTAGCTGTAAATTCAGTTTACAACTAAGATTTAATCATTAATTTAGTTTACGGTATAAAACTATTTCAGAAAACAATGATGAAGATTAATCATTAATTTTAATTCAATATATAAGATATATGATTTTTAAAAAAAGAATTGGCCCCGTTGAATAAATATCCTGGCTCCGCCACTACACATGTACCACTTTTAAAAGATATTTAGAATGACGTCAACTTTATAATTTACCCAAAGAGCCGGACCCAAAATTAAGACCTTATAAAAATCCCTATAACGAACCAAATGATTTTTTAGGTAGGCCATAATACATTCAACCCAGGCTGAAGCCCAACCAGAAACCATCACATGCCTATCAAGAACATATAGACGAAACTTTTCTTATTTATTATTTAGTTGTGGTGTTTTTGAGTTACTTGTTACTCTAGTAAATTAGACAATTTTTATCTTATCTTTTTTCATATTTATAATTTTGATAAGTGATATTTTATCTTTTATTATCTCCTACCTTATCTAGGTTTATCCTTTCGGTGTTTTACACCACCTAGAGTATTACTCTCTTATATCAATAAATAAAGGCTGAATTGACATATTGGGCCTTCTACACAAGAAAGTTGGAATATAGGGACATCCTAAAATTAAGTTGAAAAAATGGGCTCCTATTTTGTAGGATAGTTTTTTCATAATACAAAAAGGGCTAAAAAGGGGCTGATTGATGACTGCTGACTGCTGTGCAGAAATTAGGTTGATTGATGACATATTTGATTGATATTTTTGGAGGGAATTGTTGGCCCAGATTGATTTCCTGTAATTTTTTTTTGGTATGTATTTATATATTAATTGGGTAACAATATATATATACCCAAATAGGTAATTGAGTATACTTTTTGGGCCTCATATTTTACCTAAATACTTGGGTAACAAGGGAAGTGTTCAAGTAAGGCCCATTATAATTGAAAGTAATAGTTCAAAACTTATTATGGGATAGTTCATGAATTATAATAGAATAGTTCATGAATTATAATAAAATAGTTTAAAGTGCAAAAATTTATAAAGGAGTGAAAGTAATAGTTCAAAACTTATTATGGGATAATTCATGAATTATAATTGAATAGTTCATGGATTATATTAAAAAGTAATAGTTCATGGATTATATGGGAATAGTTCAAAGTTTATAGGAGAATAGTGCATAAATTATAACATGGTAGATCAAACAAATTTTTATTCGTTTCTGAAAAAAAAAAAATCGTTTCAGAAAAAAAAAAAAAAAATTTTTTTCTGGACACGTGTCGCCCGTACGGTCGGCCGTACGACCGTACCGCAATATATGGACCGTACCTGAACATTTACCTGGGTAACAATATATACATACCCAAAAAACATACCCAATTAATAAAAAATATGCGGACTCTAATTATTACTTGGATAAACTACATACCCAATTAATAAATAAATACATACCCAAAAAGCATACTCAATTACTTATTTGGGTAAAATACATACCCAATTAACGTAGAAATACCTACTCAAAAATATCATGCCCAACAAATAAATACATACCCAGTTCACTGTTGGGTAAACTACATACTCAATTAACATAGAGATACATACCCGGAAAATATCATATTTGGGTAATAGTATATATGTAATATCATACTTACTCGATTAACAAAGAAATACATACCCAAATAAATACTTGGGTAAACTACATACCTAATTAACATAAAAATACATACCTAAAATACATAGTCTTTTCTTTTTTGGGTAATAGTATATATGTGATATCATAATTAACAAATGATGTGACTGCTCTGATTGAGTAAGAAAGTAACCTTTCTGCAACAAAAAAGAGAACAGTAAATACTGCGTGATATGACCTAGCCCTTTGCCCCTTTTTTTTTTTTGGCCTGCAAATACGAATGGAAAATTTGGGGCCTATACACAAAGAGCATAAATATGAGACCCTATTCCTCCAATTATTTCATAAATAATTGTATTACAATAGTACAGGGAAAACCCAGAAAAACCCTCTCAAGCCTGAAGAACGCGCCTCATGCGCAATCAAACCTTCTACCCTCGTCGCGCCGCCAAAGCCAACCCAAAACCCTAGATCCAAACACCAGATGTGCAGATCCATGAGAACCCTTCTACCTCCTGCTCGCCGTGAAAGTTTTCGCAACTACTCAACGATTTCAGAAGCCAGATTTTGTAGAAGCCTAGATTTCGAAGGGGATCTCGACTCGCTTCCTCAGATTCCACCTTTCATTTCCCTCTTCTGCAATCGAAAGCAGAAAAAAGAATAAAGAAATACCAAGGTTTTGATCCAGACTCGGCATTTCGGCTCTCTCTTAATGGGTTGTTGAAGACGAGGGAACGGTGGGCCGCCGGGTGTTTCTCCTTGGGGGTGATGCTCCTGTTTCCTTTCCGGCCTTACATCCTTTGATTGCCTTTGAAAGAGTCGCCTTCTGTCCGGTTGTTGGTGGATCCATGGCGTTTTTGCACCTCTCAAACAATGACTTTGATCTCTTCGCACCGCAGCATTTTGTTCAACATTAAACCTAAATCCAGGTCGTTCTTCTTTCCCTGCTGTATAAATCCTTGCTACTTTTCTGAATCTACTTGTTTGATTTACAAGAAATTTAATTGTGTGGGAACTCCTTGCTACTACAATAACACTAAAACTCTGAATTTTAAAAAACTTATGGATGGTTGCAACAAACCACTCAGAACTCAACCCCTAAAATAATGATCTTGATTCTCAAGATCCATGAACAATCTGAACTAGTTATATTCTTTGATTTGGAACATAATGAATATGCTTTTGATGCAGTCTACATGTTTTCTATCCATGACAATCTTTCTTCAATCTCTAATCATGTTTATGAGTTTAAAGTTGGTCATGATTATTTCTTATATTTTCTAACAACTAGATTTTACTGCTATCTGAATCAATTTATGCTAACGATATGTATGAACCTGCAGACTCTGTTTCCTAAATGCTTTTCTAATTTCCTTGACTCTGATAAACTGTATCAAACCTCTATTATTTTAGTGTGTGGTATTCTGGTCTCCTCAGGTCTTCAAGATATTTCCTTGGCTTGCTGGTTACGTTATGCCACGATTGAAAATAGAGATAAATGGATGGAACAAAGCTTTCAAAGAGCCAATCTACCAAAGTAAACAACAGAACCTATCAACCAACACAAAGAGCAGATCAATACTGGTATTAACCCAAATAATAATATTCAAGGTTGTGAACAATTGTCTCCGTTCTTGGAGAGACATTAACCTATATCAGAACAACTTATCTCTTGGCAAAAGTAGTAATGCCACTATGTTTGAATGTTATTCGTTGAGATTAATGTTGGGATCTCGTTTTTTCGATCTCCTTGGGTTCTTTATTTTTTGGTGCATGAACATATCGATTGTCCTTTGGGTACAATGTAACCTTGGAAACACAAACAAATTCATGATACTTCCAGAAAAATTGGAGTGCAATGTTGATCTTAACTTCTTAGTATTTGGTCAACAACCAATCTCACAGATTGCTTACGTCATAGACCCCACTTGCTACACACCAAAAACCAAAGAAATAAGAAAAGAAATTCGGAACATTGATTCCATCTCAAAGCAAGGAGAACAAAGCAAATCTAAATTAACAACGTGGCATACCCATATTGCTTTAGCTAAACTTAAAGTATGTCAAAGCAATGGTGACTTGTGGAGAGGTAACTGCGGTAGATGGCGTTATTCCACAACATTAGATAACAAGAACAACAACTGCACGGCTAATTTCAATGGTAATATCGGAAACAACTTTAAAACGGAGTCTACGTTCGGAATAGTGGGATTTGAACACCCAAATCTTTTTATTGTAGTTAAATGAAGATTGCTTTCTAGAACTGTAGTGGTATGAAGAAAAAGAATTTTTGGACTAACTTGAACTTGACACGTAAAAACGAACACATTTAAATGATTATGTTAGCAAAGACTAAAATGAAGGAAGAGCCCGATGAAAGTGTATGGAAGAGTGCAGGTTTTGATAAAATCATTTTCATCCCAGCCATGGGATTTGCTGGGAGGTTGTGTCTTCTGTGGAAAGAATACCAACTCAAAGGTAAAAAAGTAGAAATTATTAAAGCATCAGAAAAATTCCTTTTAATGAAACATACTAATTCTAATACGCATTTTGAATCCATGATTATTTTATTTATGCCCCACCAAATGAACAAATGAAAATACGTTTTGGCTACAATTAAAAAGTGAAATGGTATCAAAATTTCAATGATTGTCGTTGAAGATTACAGTGATTTGATGGAACCATCTGATAAAAAAGGAGGTGCAATTGTTGCAAATAATAGGTTTGATAGGCTACTACAAATTTCTAACCAATTTAATTTAAGAGATTTACCAACCAAATGAAATGATTTTACTTGGAAGAAAAAGAAAGAAGGTGATAATAATGCGTACGAAAAATTAGATAAAGTGATGACCTCTTTGAAAATCATTCAAGAATACCTTGGCTTCCACACCAGGAATCATGCTTTCACAAACTTTGATCACTGCATGATCTCCTTCTTTTTTCGAAATTACCACACCGACGTGAAGAATAAACCATTTAGATTCGAAATAATGTGGATGCTAAGGCAAGATTGTGAAAACGTTGTGAAACAAGTATGGAGGACTCAATATCAAGGTACAAATATGATTAACCTAGTAAAAAAGATAAGCCTTCTCAAACAAAAGCTAAAACAATGGAGTCGAGAAAAGTTTGGTAACGTAAACAAACAACTGCTAAAAGTGGATGACGAATTAGAAGGACTCCAAAAAGTTAGTTTTTCACATTTTGACCAAGATATCAATGCCAAAATCAATAGACTAAGTAAGAAAAGAGAGTGCTTAGTAGAATACCAAAAACATATGTATTGGATGCAACGAGCTAAGATGAGAAATCTACAATTAGGAGATAAGAACACCAAGTATCATCATAGGAAAGCAAAGGGACAAAGAAATAAAAAGATAATTACGACGATCACAAAAAATGATGGTGAGGTATTGGCAAAAGATACTGACATCAATGAAGAATTTGTAAATGAGTACAAGACTCAATTCAAAGCTACATCAATTCACATTAACAAATTACAAAACCAATTACAAATTATCTTCCCGGAATCCATTACTGATAATATGAATATGGAAATGCCTTTTTCCACAAATGAAATCAAGGAAACACTTTTTAATATAAGCTCAGACAAATTGCCATGCCTAGATGGGATGTCGGCGGGTTTTTACTAGAAATACTGGCATATTATTGGCCCTGTAGTTACTAGAGTGGCCAAGAGTTTTTACAAAACCGGTATTATACTTAGACAACTCAATCATACTTTCATAGCACTCCTCCCAAAGATTGATAACCCAACAAAAACATCACATTACAAACCTATTAGTTTAGTTTTTACGGTATGTAAAATTATCTCGAAGATCTTAGCAAAACGACTAAGTTTAGTCCTTCCAAAACTAATTCACCTGTTACAAAGCGCATTCGTAAAAAATAGAGCAATCCATGAAAACGTGATCATTGTGCACAAATTTTTTCATGGATTCAAATCAAAAAAAGGAAAGGAAGACTACAAGGCTATTAAATTGGACATGGGGAAAGCCTATGATAAAGTTGAATTGGAATTTCTTAAAACGGTCTTGGTTAAATTCGGATTTGGGGATAAATTCCGAAACTGGATACGAGAATGTATATCAACAGTTTCTTATTCTATTCTAATCAATGACTCTCCTACTAAAATATTTTGTCCGCAACGTGGTCTTAGGCAAGACGACCCACTTTCCCCCTTCTTTTAAACCTGTGTGCAGAAGTTTTAGCTAGAAACTTACAAAAAATATCTGATTATAACCCCAAGTCTATTGATTTCCCTATTTCAAAAAATAGGACTAGAATAATTAACCTAACATCGAAGTAGCAAATGGTTTAAAAACGCTCTCTTTTACAAAACCCTATTTGCAAACAGGATAGGCGAAAGTTTTGCCTAGCACCATGACAGAGGACTCTCCTCCGGCGGAGGTGACCACTGTGAAAGAGGGTGTAAGGCCTAGTGATCAAGATGCAAACATGGGAGCGGGTTTAGGGGAAAGTAAGAACATGGAGATCGAAACAATGGAGGTTGGAGGGGCTGGAGTATCTCTCATGATCGGGAGTGGACCAGGGATTGAAAATACAAGAGACGATATACAAGGGAATCAGAAGGGCAATAACGAGGAGGAAGGAAATCCCGACCAAGCACAAAAGGACCAACAAGCTACACCCATGGTATTTGATATTGGTAGTTCAGGTAAAGCAGAAGGGAAGATCAGTGTTGAGAATAGCAGGGATGAAACAAATACAACAAAATCTTGGAAGGATATTATGACTGGGGTACAGGAGAACAAAGAGGGTAAAACGAAAGTTGATATGAATGCTCTTGTGGGGAAGATGAAATTAACGTATCCTTTTGGGGAGGATGGAGACCCTTGTTTTGAGATTGATCTGACAGTTGCAAAAACCCTAGAGGAGGAGTGAAAGTTATCCATCGTCTTTAAAGTGTTGGGGTTTCCAATTGCTTTCCCGGTGATGGAGAGGAAAATCAAAGAGCTATGGAAATGTGGAAGCAACATATAACTGATTGACCTTGATAACGATTTCTTCGTAGCAAGGTTCAGAAACGAGAGTGAAATGCTTATGGTACTGACATGAGGTCCTTGGTCGGTTTTCGGTCGATGTCTGATTATGAGAAGGTGGTCTCTGGAATTTGTAACCTCTGAGCCCATTTCATCTGCGCCTATATGGATTAGAGTGTGTGGAATCCCTATGTAGTGGTACAACGAAGCTATACTTTGGAACCTAGCGTCAAGGATTGGCACACCCATTGCCATGGACCCTAAAACACTCAACCTAAACAGAGGAAGGTTTGCAAGAATATGTGTGGAACTCGATCTCAGTAGACCTCTGAAGAAAGCTGTATTCATCAATAACAAGTGGTGCCCCATTGAATACGAAGGTTTACATATGCTTTGTTTCAAATGTGGGAGATATGGACACTATGCATCCCAGTGTCAATATGGTGAGGAAGAACACGAGAAAGACAAAGAGAAAAGTCAGTCACGAACAGAGAAATCGGAAAGAATGCAAGATTTTGATCATCACACGACCCCGCCGGAGAAGTCGTCGCCGGCGACCAAAGATATAGAGAACTTCGGACCATGGATGCTAGTGGGAAAGAAATCTAAAATCTAGAAAGGAAAGGATAGTTTCTCTACAGGTGTAGGAAAGAATGGGGAGAGTAGAAGATATTACACCCATAAATACCAAATAAAATCCCAAAGAAATAAAGCGCATAACGACAATACGGATAGTGGAGATATGGTGGGACCAAGTAGTGGGGCCACTAATAGTGGAGAGAGAAGAAAAGATAATTCGCAAAGGGAAAATATGGGAACACATGTGGCTACGGTTATCACTGGGAAAATAATTACTGGGCTTTCAAACATGGAAAATAAGTAAAATCTTGGGAAAAATGAAGTGGTTACAAGTAAGATAGTTAGACCACAAGAGAATAGAGGGGTGAATTTTGCTGCAGCAGCTATTACTGAGGAGGAAGCAGAACTGGAGAAGAAAAAGAAGCGGAATAAGTTAAGAAACGAGAGGCGTAAACAATCACGGAAAGCAAAGTTAATGAAGGAAGAGGGATTAGAAAACAATATGTTAAAGAGACAAAGACCAAGTAAGAATAAGGAGTTCTTTGATTTGTCGGACTCAAATGACGGTGGGAATAGACCAGAAGATAAGAAGAGAGCCCTTACAATGTTGGAGGAGGATGTAGAAATGGGGGGAGACAAAGTAAAGGTTGTGGATAGGAATAGAATTGAAGAATCAGGGATGACTGTTGTAGACATAGAACACCAGACCCATATGGAGAAGGTTTCTCAGGGGCCGAGCGGTCAAAGGGATGCAACAGTAGAGAAGGGTAAAGAAATATTGATAAACAAGGTGCAAGAGGACACCAAAGAAATACAGAGAGAGAGTCAAATGAAGTTATTGACGAGGGATATGAAGAATGATGGAAGGCAAGGTGGAGAAAAAGATGATGGCCAGGTAAGAGAGAAGGACGTGATGATGGTCAGTGGCAATGAGGGGAGGAATCAGCCTCCAGAGAGCCACTAAGTTGTTGTCGTGATTGTCTCAAGTCAGGTGTGTAGCTTCACCTATTATTTTTTTAATTATGAATTGCCTATTCTGGAATGTCCATGGAGTTGCTAAGAGTGACTTCAGGAGAGCAGTCAAGTACCTTTGCCATACCCATAAAATTGATCTTCTAGCGGTTTTCGAACCCCGTATAGCGGGGGTCCAAGCAGATAGGGTTTGCTCTAGAATGAAACTCAAGGGTTGTAAAAGAGTGGAAGCAGTTGACTTTGAAGGGGGAGTTTGGTTGTTTTGGGATGATGCTAAGGTAGATCTTACTATCATTAGTACTTGTCTCTACTTCATCCACGCCATGGTTACGATTGCAGGAAAGATAGTTCATGTTCTTGCGATCTACGCACCACCTTCGGAGTTGAGGCGAGTTCCTTTCTGGGAGGCTTTAGATAAGGAGTTGATGAACCTTAACGAACCCTATTTCCTAGGAGGGGATTTTAACTGTATTACTGCCCTAAAAGAAAGTAGGGGGGGGGGGGCGGGAAATCTCCACAGGGATTCAGGTCGTTTTAACAACCTTATATATAATTATGGATTGATAGACCTGGGATTTACGGGACCCAAATTTACGTGGGACGATGGGAAGACTAGAAATAAAGGGGTTCAAAAACGCTTGGATAGAGTCTTATCGAGCCTTCAAGCTCGTTTGGACTGGCCGGATGCTTCAGTGAGGCACTTGGCTCGTTTCTCCTCTGACCATTCACCTATTCTCCTCCGTCTTCAACCGAATATGATCAGAAGAAGGGACAGAAGACCCTTCCGGTTCAAGGCAGCCTGGATCACTCATGCAGATTTCATACCCTTAGTCAAACGTTGTTGGGACTCGCACGAACATGAAGGTATCCCTCTCTCTATCCTTAAAAAATGGCTTTTACGTTGGAACCGGCAGGTTTTTGGTGATTTCTTTTGTAGGAAACAACGAATCATGAAGGACCTTATTGATATCCAAAGCGATCCGAATGAGATTATGTCTAGGGGAACAATGGCTCACATTTGGAGACAGAAATACATCCTTTTTCCATACAACCACAGTTGTTCGAAGAAGAGGAAATAGAGTGGATGGTATTAGAGATATTGATGGTGGTTGGGAAGAAGACATAGACAAGATTGAAACCATTGTGGTGAATTTTTTCGTCAAGCTTTTCCAAGACCCGGGCAACAATAGATCCACGCAGGATAGAGTGGTGATTGAGAATGGGTTCCCGATGCTACCTGAGAGCGAGAAAGCGTCCCTTCTTAAGCCTGTTAGCCATGATGAAGTTTGGAAGGCCACTAAGAGTATGGGTGCTTATAAGTCACCGGGCGTAGATGGGTTTCAACCCGTCTTCTACTAGAAATGTTGGAGCATTGTAGGGCCGTCGGTGGTTAGAGAAGTTAAGAAGTTCTTTGAGAGCAGGAAACTTACGGAAAGTATTAACGAAACTATCCTCTATCTTATAGCCAAGGTGGGAACACCGGAGACGATATCTCAGTTTAGGCCTATCGCGTTATGCAATGTTCTCTACAATATCATGAAGAAGGTGATGGTACATCATTTGCAGAGTATCATCGATTCTATGATTGGAACTACCCAAGGAAGCTTCATCCCGGGTAGGTACATTCAAGAAAACATTGTGCTCATGCAGGAAATCATTCATTCTACGAAGAAGAAGAAAACAGGAAAAAAATGGATGATTCTTAAGTTGGACCTAGAGAAGGCCTATGATAGGGTGAGATGAGAATTTTTTGAGGAAACTATTGAAGTTGCGGGTTTCCCATCAGAATGGAAAGAGATTGTTAAAGAATGCATATCCACTACCAGTATGCAAGTTAATCTCAATGGAGAGCTTACTAGAAAGTTTACCCCGAATAGAGGACTCAGGCAAGACGATCCTCTATCCTCTATCCAGTATCTGTTTGTTTTGTGTGTGGAAAGGCTTAGTCACCTTATACTCAAAGAGGTGACTAATGGGAGATGGAAACCGATCAGGCTCTCACGGGATGGACCTCAGTTATCGCACTTTTTTTTTGCGGATGACTTTACCTTATTCGCTGAGGCATTTGTTCGCTCCAAACGGTGTGTGCAAGCTTTAAATTTATAACCCTAGATGTATGCCTAAAACAAGGATGCGAACCTGCAATGTACGAGTCAATCGTAGTAAAAGCAAGAATTCCGGGGTGTCGATCTCGACCGCCTTAGGTGAAACAAAGCAAGTATAGGTTGTCAATATTGCAACTAACCACAAAAGCAATTAAGGCAATCAAAAGATGATAATATATTCAATTAAGGAAGTATGCAATTCTAGGGATTAAAGCATCTAGTTGTGGTTCCAACTCATGATCTAAAGATAACAGGACAAAGCTGAGATTTTTGCAAAGGGAAGGTGCTACTAAAGTGGAATAGATCACCGGGTAAGTCTCACTACTCCCAATCCTAAACCGTAACTCCTATTATCGGGTAAGTCTCAAGGAATTAAGGAAAAGAATTATAATCTCACACCAACAAACCAACTAAGGGAATAGAATCAACCTTTACCGGGTAAGTCTCAGGCTAACTCACAAAGATGGGATGAAAGCACACTCAAACCCCAATAAATGATAAACCTTTATTACCTACACTTGTGATCTTGGGTAAACAAACAAAGGAATTACCGGGTAAGTCTCATCCTAAGCTTGCATTGAACCAGGAAAGGTGTAATAAGAATAGGATTTGGCAAACTCTAACACTTAACTCTCAGTTTCGGATCAGATAAGTCACCTCGGTCAGACGAATTCCACCCCGACCGAGATGTTCATCGACTGAACGAGATGTTCTAGGGTTAAGGATAAAGACTCGAGCTTTCAGGGTCCTACTGGAATTTAAGATTTTTCTATCATTGTTTTTCCCACAACCTTCAGCCAATCACCCTAGAATCACACAAGGAAATTAGCCACTTATCATCATGAAAGCAATAATCAAATATATGGGAAGAGAATGAATATTTGAACACAAAAACCTTAAGAACGAGGCTTCAATAACTGAATCAAATATCAAACAAATAAGCGTTCCTTGGATCACAATCCAACAAGACAATCAACAAAGAAGGGAATCTAAGAGAATCTTACAAAACCCTTCACAAAATCTATAAAAGCTATCAACTTCCTTCCTTCAATCTTCCTTCAACCTTCCAAAAATCCTTCAATTGCTGGATGCTATAAGCCCTCTAGGCTTGTCTAAGCATGGTTGAACTTGTGGAAAATCCAACCCTTTATATAGGAAAATTACCCTCCAAAAATAAAATATCTTGAAAAGATATTTTCCTAATAAAATATATCTATCTCTCATAAATAAATCCCTAAAATATATGATCTTCCTTCTAGAAATCCAGCCCAAAAATATAGGATCTCTCCTTCCAAAAATAAAAGATCTCAGCCAAGAATAAAATATATCTCGCCGCGTCCAAGGTGTTCGCCTCGGTCGGGACGCTCCTCAAGATCACCTCGGTCGAGATGGTATTGTAGCTGACCGAGGTGGCTCTAAACTGAAAGTAAAATCTCTTAAATCTGGTCCAAAGTAAATCTCTTTGTTAATTCCTTGCTTCCTGAACTCCTCTTTAAGCTCCTGAATTTAGCTCCAATGATTCCTTAGCTCCTTTAGCTCCATTTTGATGCAAAACGTGCCATTTTACCTACGATTACAACGAAACTTGGTGTAGACCTCGATTCTCGCAAAAGTAGATGAAACGACAATATAATCACATAATATATGATAGCATGAATCATTGTCTATATTTTGGGGTTTGTTTAGACGTTTTATCTTCAATAATCTGCATGTTTGTATGTATATTATGTGATTATATTACCATTTCATCTACCTTTGCGGGAATCGAGGTCTACACCCAGTTTTGTTGTAATCGTAGGTAAAATGGCACGTTTTGCATCAAAAAGAAGCAAAAGGAGCTATGGAGTCATTGGAGCTACATTCAGGAACATAAGGAAACATCCAGGAAGCATAGCCATGGATTAGAGATTTACTTTGGACCAGATTTGAGAGATTTCACATTCAGTTGTGATTCACCTCGGTTGACTATAGAGTCACCTCGACCGAGGTGATCCAGAGGAGTCGACTCGACCGAGGCAAACACCTGGGACGCGGCGAGAATATTTTATTCTTGGCTGAGATCTTTTATCTTTGGAAAGAGGATCTTATATTTTTGGGCTTGGCTCCTAGAAGGAAGAAGATATGATAGATCATATATTTTACCTATTTTTATGGGAAGAGATTTTTCTAAGATATCTTATCTTTGGAGAGTAATTTTCCTATAAAAAGGGTTGGATTTTTCACAAATCCATATCCTGCATAGCATGCTATACCACCGATTGTGTTGAATACACCGCTGCAGCCATACTCCAGTTGGGAGATTTGAAGAACCTTTTTGAAGGTTGAAGGAAGAAAGTCTATAGCGTTTATAGCTTTTTGAAGGGTTTTTGTAAGATCATCTTAGATTCCCTTCTTTGTCATTGTCTTGTTGGATTTCTATCCAAGGAACGCTTGTGTTTTATAATTGATTCAGTTATTGAAGCCTTTCTCTTAAGGTTTTCTTGTTCAATTATTCTCTTTCTTCCCATATATTTGATTAATACTTTCATGATGATGAGTGGCTAATCTCTTTGTGTGATTCTAGGGTGATTGGCTGAAGGTTGTGGGAAAAACAATGATAGAATAATCTTAATCACAGTAGGACCCTGAAAGTTCGAGTCTTTATCCTTAACCCTAAGCATCTCGCTCAGTCGATGAACATCTCGGCCGGGGTGGAATTCGTCTGACCGAGGTGACTTATCTAATCCAAAACTGAGAGTTAAGTGTTAGAGTTTGCCAAATCCTATTCTTATTACACCTTTCCTAGTCCAATGCAAGCCTAGGATGAGACTTACCCGGTAATTCCTTTGTTTGTTTACCTAAGATCATAAGTGTAGGTAATAAAGGTTTATCCTTTATTGGGGTTCGAGTGTGCTTTCATCCCATCTTTGTGAGTTAGCCTGAGACTTACCCGGTAAAGGTTGATTCTATTCCCTTAGTTGGAGTGTTAGCTTGAGGTTATAGTTCTTTTCCTTAATTCCTTGAGACTTACCCGGTAATAGGAGTTACGGTTTGGAATTAGTGAGTAGTGAGACTTACCCGGTGATCTATTCCACTTTAGTAACACCTTCCCTATGCAAAAATCTCAGCTTTGTCCGCTTATCTTTAGATCTTGAGTTGGAACCACAACTAGATGCTTTAATCCCTAGAATTGCATATTTCCTTTATTGACTTTTATCATCTTTGATTGTTTTAATTGCTCTTGTGGCTAGTATTTACAAAGCTTACCTATTCCGACTTTGTTTCACTAAGTCCCTGTGATCGACCCCTGTAATTCCTTGCTTTTTACTACGATTGACCCGTACACTGCGGGTTCGCATCCTTGTTTTAAGCTTACATCTAGGGTTATAAATTTAAAGCTTGCACAAACCGTTTGGAGCGAACAATATACATTCAAACATGCAGATTATTGAAGATAAAACGTCTAAACAAGTCCCAAAATATAGACTATAATTCATGCTATCATCATCCCAAGACCAAATGAGGGTGATTTTGAACTGTCTAGACCTATTCTACAAGGGTTCTGGACAAAGGGTTAGCACCCTGAAATCCAAAATTTACGTGTCCCCCAACGTGAATCAGGGCTTGAGGGATTAGCTCCAAGATATGAGTGGTTTTGAGGTAACTCGAAATCTGGGAAGGTACTTAGGCATGCCACTACCTCTTGATAGAGTGTCGAAGACAACTTACGCTTTCTTGCTGGATAAAATCAACTCGAAACTGTGTGGTTGGAGAGGCAGGAACTTGAGTTTCGCAGGTAGGGTGACCCGTACTAAGGCTGTCCTGAACACTTTACCCATTTATGCTATGTCGTCGTCATTACTCCCGAAAAGCTTATGCAATGAAATAGAAAAAAAAAAGTAGAGAGTTTATATGGGGACATAGAGAAGGTAACAGGAGATTACACACAGTTAGCTGGAAGATAATATGCAGCTCAAAAGAGAATGGAGGGCTTGGAGTGAAGAATATGACGGACCTCAATTTAGCCCTAGTCGGCAAGCTTGGGTGGAGATTGTTGAGAGATGATAGTAGTTTGTGGGCAAAGGTTATTAAAGCAAAATATATCTGGCATACTGGAGTTGAGCATTCTGATCCATCTCACACGTGGAAGAGTATAAAGAGAGGAATCAGTGATGTCATTGTGCCGGGACACAGGTGGATTATGGGCAACGACAAGCATACGAGATTCTGGGAGGATTGTTGGTTGCTTGACACTTCTCTTATTGAGACTACCACCACTGCAGTAGGTCCGGAGTTTTTGAATATGAAGGTGAGCGAATTCTGGACCGAAGGGGAAGGCTGGAGATGGGATGCCATTGGAGATCTGCTTCCAATGAGAGTTACGTTAACTCTTGCGGTGATAGCGTTGCAAACTGATACGGGAGGAGGAGCAGATGGAGAAGGTGAGGGTTGCAATGACGAGATGGCTTGGAGATGGAGCAAAGATGGAAGTTTCTCTGTAGCTTCAGCCTATAATATGATCGAAAAGGAGAACTATGTTTGCCAGATGGATAGAATGGAGTACGCAACTTCGGCTGGAGAGTTCTTCAGGGAGGAGTCCTAACAAATGAGGAGAGGAGAAGGCGCCATTTAAGCGGTTCAGAAGACTGCAGAATATGCACCGACTGCCCAGAAACCCTTGGACATCTCTTCAGAGACTGCAAAATTGCTAAGGAGATTTGGTTAAAATTGGAAGGTGATCATCACATCATCGGGTTCAATGACCTACCTTTTGCGACGTGGTTTAGAGGTAATCTTCTATCCCCTACGAAATACAATTTTACCATCGATTGGGGTATTATTTTTGTAGTAGGTCTATGTTGGCTATGGAGATGGAGGAATGAGAGAACCTTCGAGGGAAAACAGACCCGAACGGATGGACATGCCTACATCGTGGAGAAAGCAGCAGAGTATCAGCGAGCTTGGGAGAAGAATTACAAGGAAGGAGGAGGGCAGACTAGGAGGATCATTCAAGTCAAATGGGACCCACCTCCGGATAAGGTATTGAAGATCAATTCAGATGGAGCGGTACGAAGCAATGGACATGCTACTGCGGTAGAGGTTATTAGAAACAATGTAGGAGAGTGGTATCGAGGGTATGTTGTGAACCTAGGTATCTGCACGGTCCCTATGGCGGAACTGTGGGGTATCTACTATGGTCTCAAAATTGCCTGGGAAAGTGGTAGTAGAGATGTGATTTTGGAAACTGATTCACAACTGGCTATCACTCTCTTAAGCAAAACATTGCCCCGCTACCACCCTCTTGCCAGTCTGGTCTTAAAGTGCCATGACTTTATTAGAAGGAACTAGAATATCCAGCTCCGACATGCCTTCCGTGAGGATAATAATGTCGCGGATTCTCTTGCTACTCTAGCCTTTGGCTTTCCTATTGGATTAAGTGTTTTGAGTGACCCTCCTGAGGGTGTAGTTGACCTTTTACGTTGCGATGTAAGGGGCCGAGCTATCCCCCGCGTGAGTACTACTTAGCTCTTTTTTCATATATAATAAGCGCGACTAGATGCGCCGGAGACCACTGACTCTCCTTCCCACAAAAAAAAAATGGGACTAGAATTCCTTTTTTAGCATTTCTAGATGATATTATAATCTTCACCAAAACATCTGCACAAGCACGTTATAAGGTTCTTTCGGTACTAAAGGATTATTGTGATATTTCTGGGCAGATCATTAATTACCATAAATCCATGTTTTAAACTACCGCTAACATTGATCAAAGTTTCAGGAGAAGAATTCAAGGTCATCTTGGAATCAATATTTCTACAAATCTAGAACAATACTATTATCAATGGACGTATTAACAAAGATATTTTAATTCCGTTATCATTAAAACTAAACAACAACTTACTAGATGTAAAGCGTCCTCCCTGTCTCAAGAAGGAAGAATAATGTTAATAAAAGCTAACCTTAACGCAAAACCTAGTTATCTAATATAGGCTTTCATGTTGCCGGTGAGCATACACAATGAATTGGAAAAACTGAATAGAATTTTCTTTTGGAATAAGGTCCTAATTATCATCCTCTGATCAATTGGGATAAAATTTGTAAACCTCGATCCCTAGGAGGAATGTGGATAAGGAAAGCGGAAGACATGAACTGTAAGACCCGAGTTTTTGCCTTCACGGCCCCCGTAGTGAAGAAGGCCGCCCCCGCGGCTGTGTGATCCGCCCCTGCGGATGACGATAGATTGTGCCCGATCTTTCTTCCGTTCTTTTTATCTTCCTTCCATAGATAGAATATCCGACATTCTATTTCTAATCCCTAGACGCCTTTCCGTCTATCCTTCCATCCCATCCCTATATATTTTCTCTTTCTTCTCTTTTTCCCGTTCCTTGCTTACGTCTTCTTCAACCCTAGAGCTACAGCCGTCCCCTTTCTTCTTACAACCTTGCTGAGCGTGTAAGTTCTTCTCTTCTGGTTTCTTCTTCACGTTCTTACAGTTGCTGCATGCCTTCTCCTCCTGTTTTGGTATCTTCCTTTCGTTCTTCTCTTTTCTTCTTCCCCAAGAATCAAGTTTGATCCTTGATTCTTGTGGAGCATTCCGTTGTTCACCCTTTGTTGTTCTCAGGATCTCTGGAGTTGAGTATTGACGTGTTGGAACCAAAGGTTCGAGCTTTGGTTGCCCTTGCTGTGAGTTCTGTCGAAGAGAAGCCCGACAACGCTTCTGTCGTGCAGCCGCCCCTGCGCCTGCACCTGGCCGCCCCTGCGTGTTGCCGCCCTTGCTGCCCTTGCACCTCTGTCCAGCCGCCCCTGCGGTTTCTCTTCAACAACTCCCGTCTTTGATGAGCTGCTTCCTTCCCTCCTTTCCCTCGTTCTTTTCCTTGTTCCTTTTGGTTGTCCTTGTTCCCTGAGTTGCTGTAAGACTAAGGTTGAGCCCTTATCTTGTGGAGATCTCTTAGAGATCGTTGAGGCTAGAAGTTATAGACTTCTAGCAACCGTTCCGTTCCTGATCCGTGTTGCTTGTTCGTACAGGCTTTCCTTGCTCCTTTCCTGAGGGAAACTGAGCTTTCCTGAGTTGTTCCTGAGTTGTTGGTGAGCCTTCTGTGTTACCTTCGTGTAAGGTAAGTCCCTTGGACTTACTTAGCTTCATTCCGCGTATTAGTTGGATTGTATTGGCTTGCTTGTGTGGTTTATTCATGTTATAACAGATAACCGGACTAGGATTCACCCTTATAACCTTAATTGGCCCAAGTGTATTATAACCGGGCGGTGACCGCTTGTCTAGTCCAGAATTTGGGAAACTGGAAAGTGCTCTTGCGACTCAAGCCTGCAGGTAACAGATAGTACTGATCTATTCCTGTTGGTAGACGGAAGCGGAGGCAAGTTTCGAAAGGATTCTCGTGTGATAAAAGAAGTTGAATTAGTAATGGATAACCTTAATGAAAGATAATAACCGGTTGTGTGTGAGCATGCTATATGTTTACGTTACCTTATCTGTGTTTGTGCCTTTACGTTCTTTCTGATATCTAGAATGTTAGCTAACGGTTTATATCGTCGTTGTAGATGTTCCGCAAGTTCAGGATGCTACTGAGTGATCCGGATGGTGTGGTTAGCTGGGGTTCCCGTAATTATAGGACGGGATCAAGTTTTGTTTTCTTTATAGTTTCCCTTTTTGGTTTTGAACTCGACTGTGAAGCTTTTGTGTTTTCTTTTGTTTAAACCTTTGGTTTTATATTGAGTTTTGGTTTTCATTCGTCCGTGCCTTGTTGTAAAATCCGTTTGCTATTGCTACTCTGAGGGTCGGGACCCATTGTGCGGTCCTAGCCTGTAGCGCTTCAAGTTCCCAGAACTTGGGGTGTTACAATATGGTATCAAAGCTCTAGGTTGGCAACAATGACACTCGAAATCTTCTAAAGGTCGGATGGATAAATAAATAGAAACCGCAAGGGGTCTAACGTTTTTAAAAGGGGGTTTTTGTTTTAACCTTTCGGTCTGGGATAGATGTACGGGCGACCACCACTACCTCTACGGATCTCAACAGTGTAGTTTCTTTCGTGTTGGCCTTTATATGTGCTTTTTCTAGAGTTTTGCTTTAGCTGTAGCGTGGCCTTATATATAGTTAGTTTCTTATATATATATATATATATATATATATATATATATATATATATATATATATATATATATATATATATATATATCCTTATAGCAGATGACGCGTACTAGAGCTAAATCTGCTATAGGGTGAGGAAGGGGCCGACCACCACTTCTACCTTCTGTCCGTGGACGAGGAAGTCCAAGAAGACCTCCACTAGCTAGAGGTCGGGGCCAAGCCCCAATTGCTGATCCGCCTATCGCTCAGGCGTTCGTTGAAGAAGTTGCTGAGAGTGTGGTTCCTGAGGCTGGAAACGGGACCGCTACTAGGTCTGGAACACAAAGAGCGCCATCACCGGCGTTTGCACGAGTGTCTATCGGAGCTTCTGCATTTCGCGACTATGTACAGAGAGTTGAAGAGGCTATCAGGACTGGAGGATCAACACCAGTGCCACCAGTTCTTGCGAGATCAGCTGATGTTTCGCAAAGAGTTTCACAGGTTTTTTCCCCGGCTACTAGAGTTGCTGAGGTTATCAGAGCATCGGCTGAGGCACAAGAGCCAAAGCCTGACAGTGGGTTGAAGGCTTTCGACCATTTGAAGGTTCCCATTTTCATGGGAAAGACTGGATACTGCTATGGAGGCTATCAATTGCCCAGAGGGACGTCAAGTCAACATAGCATAGACGCTGTTGAAGGATCAGGCTCATTCTTGGTGGAGGACCGTTCGCAGTAAGGTCACCAGCTATGAGCAGATAAAGACGGTGATCAAGGACCGCTACTGCCCTGCAACTATGAGGATAGACCGTCTCCAGGATTTTCTTGAGGTTGGATTCGAGGATTTGCCTATTGCTGAGATCATCAGCAAGTTCCAGGATGAGTTGTCTTTGTTGGGTCTGTCTGTACCACCTGAGGATCAGCATGTTTACCTTTTCTCTCGGAGGTTGAGGGAGTTGACACGCTCTTATCTTGTTGGTTTCCGTTATGATTCTCTGACGGACTGTCAGGATAGAGCTTCTGCTTATGAGAGAGACCGACCGGGTCACAGGAGAGCTTCTCAGACAGGAGGTTTTGAGAAGTGGCAAAAGACTGGATCAGCCAGTGCTGGAGCTGGAGCAGCTGGTTTTGGGCGTAGTCAGACACCTGGGCGTTCTGGTTTCCAACAGAGTTTTGATAGAGGACGGCAATGTCATAATTGCGGAGTAGGTGGACACATCCGAGCTGACTACAAGAAGCCAGCAGTGACTTGCTTTTCTTGTGGCAAGCCCGGACACCGAGTTGCGTTTTGCCGTCAGGGCAAGACGCTATCTTAGCAGGGTTCTTCACCTGCCAGTGTTGCTGGAGGAGGACAGAGATCTTAATTCCAGCAGTAGCAGAGAGTTTCTGGTTCTACCGCTCCTCAGGGTTCCACTCCGGGGCAGGGGAGAGGTATAGGACGTGTTGGTGGATCTACAAACACTAGAGATGCATCAACCAGAGTTTATGAGTTGAGGAGTGCTGTAGAGCCGACAGCGCCAACAACTACAAGTATCATTCATATTAATGGTTCTCCTATTAGAGTTCTTTTCGATATTGTTGCTACGCATTCTTTTATATCTGATGCATGTGCAGATAGATTGACCTTAGTTACTGTAGCAGGTAGACCCTTCTTTATAGGATTACCCGATGGGGGTAAGATTTGAGGTACACGAGAGGTTCGCAATTGCCGTATTAGATTGGGAGGTCTCGATTGGCCAGCTAACTTCTTCGTCATGTACTTAGTGCATGAAGAAGTTATTCTGCGCATGGATTGGATGGATCGACATCGAGCAGTTCTGGACATCGACAAGAGGACAGTGACAATAACTACAGATACAAGGCATGTTGAGACCTTCCGAGGATGGGATCTCGGGAAGATTGGTACAGTCATCAGTGCAATGCGAGCTGCGAGACTTATCAGTCAGGGTTGCGAGGCTTTTTGGTGCTATGCCATGAAGGATAGTACTAGTCCAGTTTTGGAGGAGATTCTAGTAGCTTGCGATTTTGCTGACGTCTTTGGAGAGCCATCAGGGTTACCTCCATAGAGGAGTGTAGACTTTGGCATTGATCTAGAGCCTGGTACGAGACCGATCTCTAAAGCTCCTTATCGTATGACGTCTATCGAGATGCTTGAGTTGAAGAAGCAGATTGAGGAGTTAGTAGAGAAGGGCTTCATCCGCCCTAGTGTATCTCCTTGGGGTGCACCAGTTCTCTTCGTGAGGAAGAACGATGGGTCAATGAGGTTATGTATGGACTACCGAGAGCTGAACAAGGTGACGATCAAGAACAAGTACCCATTACCCCGTATCGATGATCTTTTTGATCAGCTACATGGAGCTTTAGTGTTTTCGAGGATCGATATGAGATCTGGATATCACCAGCTGAGGGTTAGAGAGCAGGACGTAGCCAAGACAACATTTTGCAGTCTTCATGGAGTTGATGAACAGCATCTTCATTGCCTTTCTAGACCAGTTTGTAGTTGTCTTCATCGACGAAATTCTGGTTTACTCCTGCAGTAGAGAGGAGCATGCAGGACACTTAAGGATCGTTATTCAGGTCTTACATGATAGAGAACTCTACGCCAAGCTCTCCAAGTGTGAGTTTTGGATGTCTGAGGTAGTATTTTTTGGTCACATCATTTTAGCTGAAGGGATCAAGGTAGATCCGGCGAAGATTGAGTCAGTAGCTTCTTGGCCGCCACCTAAGAACATCAAGGAGGTACGCAGCTTCTTAGGATTGGCAGGCGACTACCGGCGTTTTGTTGAGGGCTTTTCAGTTATCTCCCGACCGCTCACTTCCTTGCTGTGGAAGTCTACAAGGTTCGTATGGTCTGAGTCGTGCCTGCAGAGCTTCGAGGAGCTAAAGAAGAGGTTGACCTCTACTCCTATCCTAGCTCAACCAGAGGGCATTTAGGATTTTGTAGTTTACAGCGACGCATCCAAGCTGGGCTTGGGATGTGTTTTGATGCAGAGGGGAAATGTGATTGCTTATGCATCTCGACAGCTGAAGATGTACGAGGAGAATTACCCTACCCATGACCTTGAGTTGGCTGTTGTGGTTCACGCTTTGAAGATTTGGAGACATTATCTGTACGGAGCTACGTGTCAGATTTTCACAGACCATAAGAGTCTAAAGTACGTATTCACGCAACGGGAGTTGAATAACCCCCAATGCAGATGGTTGGAGTTGATCAAGGACTTCGACCTTGAGATCTTATACCACCCGGGAAAGGCTAATGTGGTAGCAGATGCCCTTAGTAGGAAGATGTTCGCTCGAAACGGTGTGTGCAAGCTTTAAATTTATAACCCAAGAAGTATGCTTGAACAGATTTGCGAACCCACATTGTACGGGTCAATTGTAAATAAAGCCAGAATTCCAGGGATCGATCACAGAGACTTAGGTGAAACAAAGCACAAAATTAGGTTGTCAAATATTGCAATTAACCAAAAGCAATTAAAGCAATCAAAGATTATGTAAAAGTCAAGTAAGGGGAATGCGGATTCTAGGGATTAAAACATCTAGTTGTGGTTCCGACTCAAGATCTCAAAGGATAACGCGGACAAACCTGAGGTTTGCAAGGGGAAGGTGTTTCTAAGGTGGGAATAGATCACCGGGTAAGTCTCACTACTCACTATCCCAAACCAAAGCTCCTATTACCGGGTAAGTCTCAAGGTACTAAGGAAAGGAACTATAATCTCAAACCAACACACCACCCAAGGGAATAAAATCAACCTTTACCGGGTAAGTCTCAGGCTAACTCTCAAAGATGGAATGAAGGCACACTCAAACCCCAATAAAGGATAAACCTTTATTACCTACACTTGTGATCTTAGGCAAACAAACAAAGGAATCACCGGGTAAGTCTCATCCTAGGCTTGCATTGAACCAGGAAAGGTGAAATAACGATAGAATTTTGCAAACTTAAACTCTTAACTCAAATAAGGTTCAGAAAAGGTTCACCTCGTTCAGTTATATTCCACCCCGGCCGAGATGTTCAATGACTGAGCAAGGTGTTCTACGGTTAAGATAAAGACTCGAGCTTTCAGGATCCTGCTGGGATTAAGATCATTCTATCATCGTCTTTCCCACAACTTTCAGCCAATCACCATAGAATCGTATAAGAAACTTAGCCAACAATCATCTTGATAACAATAATCAAATTAAAGGAAAAGGAATCTATATTCGAACAAGAAAATCTTAAGAAAAAGGTCTTAATAACTGAATCAAATAACAAACAAACTGCGTTCCTCAATCACAAGTCAACAAAGACAATCAACCAAAAAGACAATCTAAGAAAGTCTTACAAACTCCTTCAAAAGCTATCTCCAACTATGATTCCTTCCTTCCTTGAACTTCAATCTTCAATATTTCCTTCAATTCTTCCTTTAAACCCTCCAGAAAATTCTTCAATTGCTGGATGCTCCAAGCATGGTTGAACTTGTGGAAAATCCAACCCTTTATATAGGAGAATTATCTTCTAAAGATAAAATATCTTAAAAAGATAATTTCCTATAAAATATATATATCTCTCTCAAAATAAATCAATAAGAAATCATATCTTCCTTCCAGAAATCCAGTCCAAAAATATAAGATATCTTCTTTCCAAAAATATAAGATCTCAGCCAAAAATATGGATCTCGCCAGCAACAGGGTATTCGGCTCGGTCGGGACGCTCCTCAAGATCACCTCGGTCAAGGTGACACTGTAGCTGACCGAGGTGAATCTCAATGGAATGTGAAATCTCTCGAATCTGGTCCAAAGTAAATCTTCTTAATCATTTCCATGCTTCTTGAGTTCTTCCTTAAGCTCAAGAATGTAGCTCCAATGACTCCTTAGCTCCCTTAGCTCAATTTCGATGCAAAATATGCCATTTTACCTACAATTACAACGAAACTAGGTGTAGACCTCGATTCCCACAAAGGTAGATGAAACAACAATATAATCACATAATATACATCCATACATACAGATTATTAAAGATAAAAATGTCCAAACCAATCCTAAAATATAGACTATAATACATGCTATCACTTGACCCTTGAGATTGTTCTCCGTCCTTCCCGGAAGCTTTCCTAGATCCCTAGAAACTTCTCTAGATTTACTAAACACTTGATTTTCCAAAGCTTTTGAGCTTTAGAAATAGAGGTCACCAAACTTTCCAAGCTATTCAACTTCTCCATCATTTGTTCAAGCATAGCTTCCATCTTGTCATTGGGTGGCTGATTTGAATCGTGAGGAGGTTCTTGACTCTTTTGTGGAGTATGACTAGATGAAGCGGGTGGGTCGAGAGTGCCTTCAGCGTGTAAGTAGGGATTACAGGAATTATTTTGATTATAGCGCCAGTTGTTGTATTTCCTGTTGTTGTTATTGTTGTTGTAGTTCCTTCACCCTTGATAATTCCCTCTTCCCATGTAGTTAACATCTTGCTCCTTTGACGGCCCTCTAGGTTGTCTTTGTGACTTCAATAACTCCTTCAAAGCCTTGACTTCATTGTTGAGAATATTCAGATGAGTGCTACTTGAAGTGGTAAGATTTAACTCTTGGGGTCCGGATAATCAATTTCTATCACCAATCCTCCGGGGGGAATACTTCTTAATAACTAGAGCTTGCTTCTCAACAAACTCCCATGCATCATCAACATGCTTATCCATAAACATCCCTCCGGAAAGGGATTGAAACTTGAATTGAGTTTCCTCATCAAAACCCTTGAAGTAAATCTCGAGTAGCTCAATCTTTGGAATCCCATGATGAGGGCAATCCAACAAAAGGTCCTTGAATCTTTCCCATGACTTGAATAAACTTTCTCTATCTTTCATCACAAAGGCGTTGATTTTACCTCTCAACTCCGTGGTCTTTGATGGTGAGAAGAACTTAATGAGGAATTCCGTAGTCATCTCTTCTCATGTACTAACTCTTTCGAACGGTAGTGATTGATAACATGCAAGAGCTTTCTCCTTCAAGGAGAAAGAGAAACCCCTCAACTAATGATTGTTATTCTCCAATCTTGAAGGCCTCAAAGTCTCCATAAGAATCTCATAATTTTGCAAGTGTTGATGTGGAGATTCTCCCTCCAATCCTCCAAACTGATTTTGTCGGATCATTTGAAGAACTTGAGAGCGAAGCTCACAATCATGCGTAGCCGGATCTCCTAGATTCACGCCCGGACGACGTATCTGTTGAGCGGGACCCATCCTTTGACCAAACGTTTGCGGCTCTCCCACAAACGGATCAATCCTCTATTCCTGCCCGGATAGCGAGGTGCTGGTGGTGGTACAACAACGGGAGCGGGTAGATCTACTCCTATCCTGGCATTGTCCCTTTTGTCAAGGAGCAATTTCCTCATAGCAGCTTGTATTTCAGCCAGATCAACTCGAATTCCTTCCTCCTTTTCGCGTGCAGCAGCTCTTTCTTGAGCTAGTGCATCATCTCGAAGTTTTTGTTGCTCTAAAGCATCATCCAATTCAGCTTGTAGATCTCTATCTTCTATCATAGCAATTTTAGCTTCTTTTAACCTGCTTTTGTAAGTCTTTTCTAGCTCCGGATCGTAGGGAACGGTTTCCTTACCAGATCGAGATCGTTGCATCAACCTAAAGAAAGGTCCTGCAAGAACACTCAAGTAGAATGATCAATAGCAAAAGGCAATAACACCCAAGACAACCAAATACCGGCTTGGTCTAAATCAAGTCCCCGACAACGGCGCCAAAAACTTGTTCGCTCCAAAAACTGTGTTTATATGAGAGAAAATAGTCTTAAATTTATACCAAGAAACAAGCAAAATAAGAGAACCTGCAGTGTACGGATCAATTGCAATACCAACAAGAATTTTAGGGTCGAACACAAGGACAATGGAGAAATCAAGCAACCGTATAGAACTTTAGGCTGTAAGAACAATCTCAAGCAACAAGAACAAGATGTATGATAATCACATATATGAATACAGATTCTAGAGGTCAAAGTATCCGATTGTGTTTTCGACTCAAGACTTCTAAAGATAAACTTGGACAAAGATGAGAATGCTAAGGAAAGGTGTTACTAAGATGGGATAGATCACGGGGGAGGTCTCACTACCTATAATCCCAAACCAAAGGTCCTATTACCGGGTAAGTCTCAAGGAACTAAGGAAAGGAACTATACTCTCAAACCAACAACTCAACCTAAGGGACTAGAACTAACCTTTATCGGGTAAGTCTCAGGTTAACTCACAAAGGTAAGGTGAAGGCACACCCAAACCTAAAAAAAGATAAAACCTTTGTTGCCTAACACTCATCATCATAGGTAGACAAGCAAAGGAATCACCAGGTAAGTCTCTTCCTAAGCTTGGATATAAACCAGAAAAGGTACAACAAGGATAGGATTTGGAAAACTATAACTTATGGTTCAAGATCGATCGGTCAGGGTCAATCTCGTTCTGTTCGTGCCTAATCTCGGTCGAGATTCCTGAAGAACATCCCGAGACGCAAATCTGGATAGGTTAAACTCAACATTCAAGGCCCACTCGAGATAAAGCTCTAGTCTTTCTTTTTCTATACCACAACCTTCAACTAATCACCGTAGAATCGCAAAGGTTTTAGCCAACAATCATCATGCTCAAGCAATCAATATATATATATATATATATATATATATATATAATCAAACTATCAAGAAAAAGAATAAAACACTCAACAAAAGGTTCTCAATTATCAGAAGAGAAAAATGGTGTGTTCCAAAAGATGATAATAGCAACTAAGTATCTTCCCAAGAAAACCTTACAAAGTGTCTTCAAATCTCTTTCTTCCTTAGCCTTCAATCTTGATCTTCACAAGCCTTTCAATCCTTCAATCCTTCGAATTCAATCTTCCCAAAATCTCCTTCGAAAAGAGAACATAACTCGCACCTACCCACCGTACTTAGATCCAGATAGAGCATTGTAGACCCAGAGGAGAACTCTATCCACTACTAGTAACATAGTGGAAGTGGGAGGATATCTCCATGGAATGTGTGACGTGATTGAGGCTGAGCAGGAGTTTTGATGCCATTTGGGTTGTTGTTGATAGATTGACGAAGAAGACTACACATTTTATCCTTATAAGGGAAACGTGGCTAGTGATCCGGTTGGCTGAGGAGTTTGCTAGGCAGGTAGTGAGGCTCCATGGTGTGTCGAGGACTATTGTCTCAGACCGAGATGGACGATTTACCTCGAGGTTTTGGCAGTAGACTGCCCTGGGTACTAATTTGCATTTTATGACTACTTTTCATCTTGAAAGAGATGGTCAATCAGAAAGGACTATTTAGACCTTGGAGGATATGTTGAGAGCTTGTGTGCTGGATTGAAGTGATTGTGATGGTGGTGTGTGTGCATATGTGTTTTGCATTTTATAACCTAACTTGACTAGGACGACCATATATGTATATTGGCCTAAGTGTATGATAACGGGCAGTGATAACTTGTCTAGCTCAAAATTGGGCAACTCGGGGGTTCTCTATGACCAGTCCACCAGGTGGTGATGATTGACACCAGTTCCAAACTTTTATGGTTAAAGGGGACATAGGTGAGGTTGTTCTACTCCACGTATCACACAAAATGAATTAGTAATGTTATAACGTAATGAAGATAATAAACGGATGATGTGTGTGATCATGTTGTATGCTATGATGTTATTATATGATTATGTGTGCTATTACCATTATTCTTATTCATGAATAGTTAGCTAACAGTTTTGTACCGTGTTGTAGATGTATTGTAGGATAGGAAGACTGCAGAGTGATCCGGTGGGGTGATCACCCGAGGGCTTCCGTACATTTAGGTGGTGTATGGGTTTTTTGGATGTCTACAAGTATATGATGTTACCGTTTTGATACTCGGCAGTGGTTTTGTATGATTTACGTTATATGATATTTTAGTTTATAAGAGTTTGATTTTATATTTATTTGTGGCTTGTTGTAAGATTCAGTGAACTTGCTGCCACGCTTGGGTCATGATCCATTGTGAGATCCTCGCTTGTAGCACCCCGAGTCCCGCGGATTTGGGGTGTTACAAGATCCATGTATAGTAGGAGATGTTGGTGATGGTCCCATGGTACGCTAAGGAATAGATGCACACAATTAGCCTTAAATTTATACTCGTTATATTTCTCCTAACTCCTAGCGAACCCGCAGTGTATGGGACATTTTGTAGTATGGATAGTATTCCGAGGTCGAACACAAAGACTGAGGTGAGATTGAATCGATTAATGACTAAGGATAGTGAAGATCTAGGCTAAGAAAAGAGAAAGGAATAAAGAAATGAAAATCTCAATGTTTTTGGTTTGATTTTTAGGTGATAAATCAAAGATCACAAATCATGCAAAATCAACAATCAACTAAGCTAACACCACAAGTAAACAAGCAAATACGAAATATGTAATCAAAGGGAGAAAAGCGGATTCTAGGGGTTGGAAATTCCGGTTATGGCATAGGACTCAAGCTATCTAATCATTCCTTGGATCAACTATAGTATGTTGGGAGTGAGTGTTTCTAGATTGGGATCAATCACCGGGTAGGTCTCATGGTCCACTAGTCCGTTCCTAAGGTCTCATCAACGGGTAAGTCTCAAAGAGCCTAAGGATAGGAATTCTACACAAACCGGATGGTATTCTAGGGATCTAACCTCTCTTTACCGGGTAAGTCTCGGAAAGGCAAGTCCTAAACACCTATCCTAGCACACTCAGTCCAATAGCGGCTTGTGAAGCTCACTACTACCTAAAATTTGTCATCTTCGGTATCCAAGAGCAAGAATCACCGGGTAGGTCTCTTCTAACACTTAGTTGCTAACACTAGGTCACCCTAGGATAGATTTAACTCAACAAACATTAGGATTTCAACAATCTAACAACCTAACACTTGGATTTATCATTACAAGCAAGTCAGTCAAAATCACGGGGTGTTCATCAAGATCCACGGCCGTGGTTTGTCTAGAACAAACCGTGGTTTCTAACAGTGACTAGGTTCAATCAAACGAATCATCCAAGCATACGTTTAAGTCTATTCTATCATAGTCCAAGCCATAACCATCTTTTCCTTACCCTAGAATCACATCTATTTAGCCAACAACATACATCATCATAATCAAAATCATCAAGCATAAAATCATGGCATCCATTTACAAGAAAATGAAGAGGAAGAGATGAACAAGTAGAACAAGGGAAACCAAGCTGAATATGAGATTTAGAAAGACTCACAACCCTTCAAAAGAAGGTTCAATTGATTCTTACAACCCTAGAAAACGATTCCGATAATCTTCACTCTCAAATCTATCAAAGACTAATAATGGTGTGTTCTTCTCTTCTTCTCCAATGGAACTTTTCTTCTCCTCCAAGAGTAGCTCCAATCCAAGCTTCCAATTGAGAGAATCTTTCTTGTTGAGAGTGTGAGAGAGAATGGAGTGATGGGAGATGTCCTTTCAGCCTTGCAGGACCACCTATTTATCGTACAAACTTGCAAGAGTCGGCGATGAAGATCGTGGCACAGCTGTCACAACCGTCTGTCAAAAACCATGGCCCACTTCCATGGGCGTGGTTCTTCCAGTGACCGTGGTTCTGGTGTTCCTGCACTATATGGATCATTAAGCCATGATTTGGTGCATGGCATGCAACAACAAGGTCCCATGAGTCCTCCTTAGCCCCTAGCTTGCATCCCAATGAGTCCGAAGGTGTGTCATCTCGAGGAACAATCCTTGAATGTATCGATTAAGCTCCTAAATCTCCCAAAATACCTATAAAACATGCAAAAGTCCGTGTAGACGTCTATCTCGACAAAATACATGAATTGAGTGCAAACGTCGTGAACTAGTGCTAAACCATGCATGAATGAGCGGAAAATCTATCTAAATGAGTGCCTAAACCTAAGTCATAAATCGTGTTATCAAAAATACCCCATACTTAAGGTTTGCTCGTCCCCGAGCAAGTCCCCAACTATAGACTAGGAGATGACATGATTTATGCATGCAGAAAAACGACAAAATCTTTTTGGAGTTGTGCTTCTAATATTGGATCACCTTCATAGTCATGTTTCATGGCAATGGACAAGCAATCATGTATCAAATAAATGAAAGCATGGAAAGACAATTATACTTAACTCGAGAGCATGCATGGAATATGAAGATGAAGAAGTCTAGATGATCATGAGTATATCCAATCTAGATCACTAAGTCTTACACACATGCAAATAGGTCATAAGGGCTTGTAAAATAAAAGGCCAAGAAACGTTGTGATTAGGTGGGAATTTTTCTAGGCTATGTGATGCTAATCCGGGAATGGAACTAACTTCACAACTTCACATTTTTATCAACTTCCCACAAGTGTATAATTTCATTATCTTTTCTTTCTTTTCTCTTCTTTTTCTTTCACTTATTTTTGAGACAATGGCATTGGTGTACAAAAGCCGAAACGTTGGTGATTAGCCGTCCTCGGGCTTTTTTATTTTTCGAGGTGCATCCACACCGGGCACACATACCAAAGCTCGTTAGGACTATCGGTTTATTTGACTTTGACAAGGCACAAACACCCGATTATGTGAATGGTGTCGAGTTACTCGTCATTTAAACCAACGTCCCCAAACCTATATTTTTGTCTACACTTTCACAACAAATTCAGCACTTCATTCATAACATTCTTTCATCAACAACTTCACCCCACACTTGCTTTTCACACACACCAACACACTAGCATGCTTCTATTCCCGGATGGGTCAAAAGAGGTCAAATTTATATCAATTGAGGTGCTCAAGCAACATGATCAAGATGAGAAGTAGAGAAAGATGAATTGCCTTAATCACTCCTAGATGATGTGCAAGAACTAGCATGTAATTTCGACTTTCAATACTCAATCCAATCAAGACAAACATCATGATCACAAATCATTCATGGGATTCAAGATAAGTACTTCAAGTCCACATATGCATTCATCTATTCAACACTCAAGGCCATCCATAGCCAATTCACAAGACAATTTCATCATAAGGGTCATTCCCAAGCTTGGAAGCACTAAAATTTTTTTAAAATTTTCTGATTTTTTTGGAATTTTCGAAATATGTATGTACAATGCAAGACATAATGAAGCATGTGGCTAAAAGAAACTACCCTAGATGCTAATCATGCAAAAGATCATGCAAACCCCGCCACATACTTAGAAACACATTATCCCCAATGTGGTATTCAAGTAAAGAAGAGTGAAAGAGGGTTCTCACAATGTAAAAATGGTTTGCTTTGGTATTTGGGATTACTCAAGTGGAGTGATGTCGGATGATTCTATCCACGATGGTAGAGAGCTCAAAGTGTTCGTTATGGCGTCGGGATCCGCGCTAGGCACCGCTAGCCGTCCAAGTCCCGCGTCCGCTCCACCCACAACTGATGAGGGACTCATCATCATCATCCACATGCCATGCAAGACTTCCATGCTACCAAGACTCTAGCACACACACAAGGCACACCAAACACACAAAAACAGAAAAATCAAAACAAAAACAAAAACGAAAAAGGGAAAGATATCTACCAATGGGTTGCCTCCCATCAAGCGCTTCTTTAAGGTCATTAGCTTGACCAAACTCGGGGGCGTCTCACTCAAGGTGAAGTGGGGCAATCATATCCACCGGAGCTCCCGGGATATACTTCTTCAAACGGTGCCCATTCACCTTAAAATCTCCACAATGCTCCCCTCCTATCTCAACCGCTCCATGGGGAAAGATCTTCTTCACCATATAAGGACCCGTCCATCTTGACTTTAGCTTTCCGGGGAAGAGCCGCAGCCTTGAGTTGAAGAGAAGGACAAGGTCGCCTTCACTCAACTCCTTCGGGATGAGACGCTTGTCATGCCAACGCTTGGTCCTTTCCTTGTAGATCCGGGCGTTTTCATAGGCGTCCAACCGGATCTCCTTAAGAGCATTCATGTCTAGCAACCTCTTCTCTCCGGCCTCCTTGAGGTCAAAATTTAGCCATCTAATGGCCTAATACGCTCTATGCTCCATCTCTACCGGAAGGTGGCAAGACTTGCCATAGACTAGCTTGTAAGGAGTGGTGCCAATCAGTGTCTTGAAAGCGGTTCTATAAGCCCACAAAGCATCATCGAGCTTCATAGCCCAATCCTTTCTCGTCCTAGAGACCGTCTTCTCAAGAATTCCCTTTATCTCCCGGTTGGAGATCTCCACTTGGCCACTAGTTTGGGGATGGTAAGGTGTTGCTACCTTATGAGTCACCCCATACTTAGCCAAAAGTGCCCCAAAGTTCCTATTGGTGAAGTGCTTCCCTCCATCACTTATGATCACCCTTGGTGTTCCAAACCTAGGGAAGATCACTCGGTTGAAGAACCGCACTACGACCTTGGCATCATTTGTGGGAGAGGCGATTGCCTCCATCCATCTCGAAACATAGTCCACCGTCAATAGGATGTAGAGGTTGCCACAAGAAGAGGGGAATGGTCCCATGAAGTTCACACCCCATACATCAAATATCTCCACCTCTTGTATGTTGTTCAAGGGCATCTCATTCCTCCTTGAGATGTTGCCCGTCCTTTGACAAGCATCACAAGCTACCACAAAATTCTGCACATCCTTGAACAAACTTGGCCAAAAGAAACCCGATTGCACTACTACAAAATTAGGTTTACATACCGTTAGATATAATCCGGACGGTTAAAACCCGAGTTATAAAGTTAGAAATAGAATGGTTGAATTGTTATAATCCGGATGTACTTTGTGTCCGGGTTATACACTTAGCTAAATAAAGTGATAAATAGTCAAATAATCCAATATATTGTGCGCCCGGTTTATTTGCTAACTCATAAACTCAGGTTATTCCAGAACCGACTTATAAAAGTCTGTTTTATTTATTTTCCTTTTTATAACGCCCGGTCTATACGGTTATATCTATATTTGGTCACAATATTTGGGAAGAGGAGTCTACACGCCCAGCATATTACCACCAAAACTTTGATTGATTGAGCTCCAACTCTGATTTTCATTGCGCGCCTTTGCAAACCACGTTTGCCGTAATCAGCTCGTCGATTTCTAGGGTTCTTTCGCTGCACGACTTTGCAGAACTTCGATCTAACTCCTCCTTGAAGAATATATTGATCTTAACCCTAATCAAATATGAGGTCGAGTCGCTTTCTGTAACTTGAATTCATCTTTTAGTCGCGCGCCATAGCTAACTCGTCAAATATATCTCTTCAAGATTTAGGGTTCAATTGGTTGATTCAAGTCAAGCGGGTGGTAGATTCTTGCTTCAATTGGTCCTTCAAAAATCACTTTGAGCCCTAATTTGAATCTGAGGTAAAGTCTTCATCTTTTCCCTTTACTTGCTAATGCAACTTTTGGCTTCTGGTATGATAAATTGGTTGTCAAGATCAAACTTTAGTTCTTGACATGTCTGTTTGCAGTTTATGGTTCCTTGGTTCTTTTATTTGTTCACATTAAACAACAGGTGTTAGTTGCAGTTTCTTGTTTCTGCATTCTCTGTTCTTCTTTTTTTTGGGTAATGGATAAGCAAATTGAGCGTCTCAGAGAGCTTAATCCATTGTTTGATTAAGTTATTCTATTTTGTAAAAGCAAATGATCTAAACATAGTAGGATGTATAATTAGTTGCCACTATGTAGTGTTAACATAGGCTACATGTATCAGATGATATCCCATGTTGGACCAGTATATGCAACTGACAGTATCTTCATTAGCAGTACTCAGCAGTTAAGTCATTAAGTTTATGCTTATATGCACATCATGATCCAGATCGGGATAGGGGATATGCCTATGGTGGGTACTTTTTGAAATTGGCAATTGGGGGTGACGTTCCTTGTAATTTGCAGATAATTAGAGTGTAGTTTCTCAATCAGTTGAAGTTGTTAGTTGATTTTTTTATTTATTTATTATACTCATCTTGTAAGCGTATAAAGTGGGCGTTTTGAAGTAAACCTCTGCAAAAAATCTGTTCTGGAATTGCAGCCATCACAGATTGCATCATGTGAAGATGTGAATATACATACAACTACGTACCTCAGTTAGAACGTGTTTGATGCAAATATAGTGCTATAAATCTTAAATTAGATGATGATTAATTACAGTGAATGGATAAAGAAAATGAAAAGAACATTTACATATATGAGAATGAAGATGTGAGTAGAGAACCACCACTTTCTGCTTATTTTGTTGTCATCTAAATCTGTTGTATACCAGCTCATTACTTATCATAATACATGATCAACTTAGATTGTTAATTCAAAACTGACCATAGTAAAATCAACTCAAGCAGTTCAGTTTAGATGATACAAGCTGCTACACAAATTAAAGAAGGTAGAAGTCAGAAATTACCTGCTGAAGATTGCAACTATGAGAATATTTGAGTTAGATTGATAATAGCTACGGTTTATAAGAAACAACTAGCTCTATTGGTTTGCTTTCTTCAGCCAACAGGGAAATAAATTATTAATTAATCAAATTAAACATAGACCTAATGAGGTTGACGCTTATTTAGACTTTTAGAGCACATACAAAAATTAATTTTAATCAAATTTTAAGTTTTATTATTTGTTGTGTTGGTTGAAGAAACAACTAGACTTTAAATAATTTATTAATAAGATAAGAATTTCCAAAAATTCATTTTAGAGCACATACAAAAATTCATAGATTGCTTTAGAGCACATACAAAAATTATTAATTAATCAAATTAAGCATAGATTGCTTTCGAATTTTAAATTAATCAAATTAATAGTTGCTGTCAAATTAATAATTGATGTCAAAATCGCAAGCTCTATTGGTTTGCTTTTCATCCTATAGAATTTTAACTTATTAGGAAACATGTGAGTTCACTTATATTTGGCTTATTTTCTATCAAAATGTTTTGGAAATTCCATGTAGTTGAATTGAGCATGTAAATACTCTCTATCTGAAGCTTCTTCTAAAACACAGTCCAACAAATCACTTTGAGGCTAGTGATAAGAGTATACATTAGGACACACACAAAAGAGCACATGAGTGCACAAGAACGCAGCACAAACCACACCAAAGAGATAAACAAGGCTCTCAACTAGCAAGGAAAGCCTAACTAGTCCTTAGGGAAAAGCCAATGACAAAGGATAACACATATAGATGATGGTTAGGAAGGCTTTGTCCTGAGTTATAGGATATCTCATTCTGTGGCATCTACTCTCACCTACAGGCTACATGTGACTTTAACAAGGCTCCCTCACATCCTAATCCCCAGAAACACTCTTCTAGTTATTATTCAACCCATCCATAATAAGTATGTAACACCTAGCTATATCCTCCAACCTAAGAACACTAAGGGCCGGTTGGTTTCAACTCCGGAAACGGAAACAAATCTACTCCACTTAAATATCATTGTTCATTCATAAAATCAATCTATAAGATGCATGTTTTCTCATTTTTAATGAAAGATGTGTTTTCTTTCCCCCGTTTTGTTTCCCTTTTTGGTATTAAAATTAAATAAATTCTACCCTGACTACTCTAAACCACAAGGATTGATTCCAAAACTTTTTATGAATAATAGTAGATATATGGACTAAATTCGTTTTGATTAGTTTCCAGGATTGAAGCCAAACGGGGGTAAGAGGTTAAATTACTTTCCATAACAGAACCACATCCCGTCCTTATAAGATGCATGTTTTCTCATTTTCAATGAAAGATGTGTTTTCTGTCCTTGTCATGAAGGAGCTCGGCTAACACTGGTACATATTTTCCAGCATAGCTCTCCCCCGTAATGTAGATGACATGTCTTCTGTATGATGGAAACTTGAGGAAACAATTACGCAGGAATGCATAAGCATCATTTGTTGGAAATCATTGAGAAAAATCCAAATAGTTAATTTAAGGTTAGCATAGGTTGCTTTATCTTCATAGAGATAAAACTTAAAATTTGGTTAAAAAGAATTTTTGTATGTGTTGGCTGAAGAAACAGCTAGACTTTAAATAATTTATTGGTTTGCTTTATTGGTTTGCTTTCTACAACTGCCGCTTCTACCAACCACTAACAATAACATTCACATATAGTAAGGTCCTTTACATAATTTATTAATAAGATAAGAATTAAAAAAAACACTTGATTGTATTGATGTTTGGATGCTCGACTTCCATATCTAATCCGTTTGTTTACCTTTATTCCTCTCGAAACCATTTGCGTGGTTTATAAATTGATCCTTTTTTTTGTAATGTAGGCAAAATTTAAGTTGTTGGTTGTGTTAATGTTGACTGTTGAGTAACACAATGTGGAAAATAACTTGGTTTTTAGTGTTAAATGTTTGTATTTATGAGGATGAAACAATACTCACTGAAGCTGGTAAATTGATGATAGAGTCTGAAACTTGTAAATTGATGATAGAGTTTAAGAACTACTGCTCCCTTGTTTTGTATGTTTCATCTTTGATTAAAACTTTGTGGGATTTGTGTGGCCACATGTTGAAGGTGAAGAGTAATGTGATGATGTGTAATAGTGTATTCATTTTCTATGTCTCTCTTTTCGCTACTGTCTGTTGCAGTACTTTTACTGATGAGAAATTAGGATTTTGTTTCATTTGGGTCTTTGGATTTGCTTAACTCTCCAAGTAGTATATCGTTTTTGGGGTTACAACTCCGAAAGTAACCTAAAAGGCTTCTTCTAGAATTTATTTCCCATCAAAACAAGAAACCAACATATCGATTCTTGGTGGTTCATCCATAATATTCATCATTGGAGTATTTTGGAGAATTACAACTCCGAAAATAAACCTAAATATTACTAAAACTTTAGTATTCTCTATTGTTGGAATTCATAGAATATCGTTTTGTACAATGCATTTGGAAATCATAATCCCCTTCTATTTCTAATCATTATCAATAAAGATATATTTGCATCATATCTATGACTATATGGTAATACTTGCGGTTTTTCCAACCTTGGTTTATGACATCTATATTTTGAAGTTTGTTCTTTTATAGTTTGTTTCTATGTGACGTGTTATATACCTTTGTTTAGTGCAGTGTTCAAACTTTTCTGCAAAGTGGTCTTTTGTGATGGCAGAATTGTTTTGATTACGAGGTCCCTAAGAAGAATCAGAGTACAGTTAATGACTCATGTCAGTAGTTATCTTTTGAATCTTGTAACTCATAGACTAAGATTTTCTAGTTACGTTTGTTTAGGCGTATGATTTAAAGTTTAGCAATGGCTGTAAACATGTTTCATGGCACATTTTAGTTTATGACAATTAATGATCAGGTTTATTATGTTTTGGTATAATTCAAATGTGTGAAAAATCAATTATTGGATTTGAATCAAATGTTACAGGTGGTATATTCGAAAAATAGAATGAAATATATAAAAAAAAGAGAAAATAATCCGGATATATGTTGGCGGTGTATAAAGTCAAAATTATAATAATCCGGTTGTAAGTATCCGGTGTATATTAACCTCACCCAATACACTTCTTAATCCGGTTATCTTAGTCCGGATTATAAAACAACAAATATTCCGGTGTTTAACACACAATGTATTCCGGACATTCCTACGGATTATATATGTTTCATATAATCCGGTTATTTGATCACTTATATAATCCGGATGTGTTACATCCGGATTATAAGTAGTCCAATAATCCGGATTATAATGTGTCAAATAATCCGGATTATAATGTGTCAAATAATCCGGGCAAACATACAATCGAAAAAACGGGCAAAATGAACCTAGTAAATACACCGGTGTTTGGCAAAAAAACGCCCGGATTATAAAAAATGGGGGCAAATACACCCCTAACCTTTAATCCGGTGCAAGTCCGGATTATAAGCCCTCAACTAACCGGATTATAAAGTCCTTTTTGTAGTAGTGTTGCAACACCTTAGCACATGTCTTGTGTGAGCTAGCATGACCTCCACATGGCAAGGAGTGACAATGGCGGATCACACTCTCCACCTTATCCTCCGGTATGCATCTTCTAAAAACTCCATCCGGCCCTCTCTTGAACAAAAGCGGCTCACTCCAATAGTAATGCCTCACATCCTTGAAGAATTTCTTCCTTTGGGCATAGGATAAACCGGGTGGCACCTCCTCACAAACGAGATAGTTTACTATGTCGGCATACCATGGCTCATTACCCCTTGACACTTGAAACAAGCATTCCTCCACCATTTGCAATTGCTCATCCCGGAATGAGTCATCAATCGGGATGTCATCTCTCTCTAGCTCCAATGGTGGGAGTCTACTAAGGTGATCCGCCACAGAATTTTTGGACCCTTTCTTATCCCAGATTTCCAAGTCAAACTCTTGAAGAAGAAGGATCCACCGAATCAAATGAGGCTTGGCATCCTTCTTTTTAAGGAGATAACGGATCGCAACATGATCCGTATACACAATGACCTTCGCTCCAACAAGATACGAGCGGAACTTCTCAAATGCATACACAACCGCTAGCAACTCTTTCTCGGTGGTAGCATAATTGAGTTGGGCTTCATCTAGCGTCTTGCTAGCATAATAAATGGCGTGTGTAAGCCCATCTTTCCTTTGTCCCAAAACAGCCCCAACGGCTACATCACTCGCGTCACACATGATCTCAAACGGTAAACTCCAATCCGGAGGTTGCATGATGGGTGCGGAGATCAAAGCATTCTTCAACCTACAAAAAGCCTCAAGGCAATCTTTGGAGAAAACAAACTCAACATCTTTCATTAGTAGGTTAGTAAGAGGCTTAGAAATCTTAGAGAAATCTTTAATGAATCTCCGGTAAAAACCGGCATGCCCTAGAAAACTCCTTACCCCCTTCACCGAGGTAGGTGGTGGCAACTTCTCTATGGTTTCTATCTTAGCTCTATCAACCTCAATGCCACGGTTGGACACCAAGTGTCCCAACACAATACCTTCACTTACCATGAAGTGGCATTTTTCCCAATTCAAGACAAGATTTGTCTCCTCACATCTCTTAAGCACCAAAGACAAGTTAGCCAAACAATCATCAAAGGAAGATCCATAAACAGAAAAATCATCCATAAATACTTCCATGATGTTTTCAATATACTCAGAAAAAATGGCCATCATACACCTTTGAAAGGTGGCGGGTGCATTACACAACCCAAATGGCATTCTCCTATATGCAAATGTACCCCACGGACATGTGAATGTAGTTTTCTCTTGGTCATCGGGGTGGATAGGGATTTGGAAGAATCCACTATAGCCATCTAGGTAGCAAAAATGGAAGTGTTGAGCTAATCTCTCTAGCATTTGGTCAATGAAAGGAAGAGGGAAGTGATCTTTCCTAGAGGCAACATTTAGTTTCCTATAGTCAATACACATCCTCCATCCCGTAACCGTTCTATTTGGGATTAGTTCATTATTCTCATTAGTTACCACGGTCATCCCACCCTTCTTAGGAACCACATGCACAGGACTAACCCACTTACTATCCGAAATCGGAAAAATGATTCCCGCATTTAGCAATTTAAGAATCTCCTTTTTGACTACTTCTTTCATGATTGGGTTTAGTCTTCTTTGAGGTTCAATTGAAGGTTTATGATTATCTTCTATTAAGATTTTATGCATGCACAAAGAAGGTTTAATGCCAACTAAATCATCAATTGTATATCCAATAGCCTTCCTATGCAATCTCAACTCATGCAACAATCTACTCAACTCATCATCATTCAAGCATGCATTAACAATCACCGGATATGTAGAATTCTCACCAAGAAAATCATACTTAAGATGAGAGGGGAGGGGTTTAAGTTCAAGTTTAGGAGGACCTTTATCGAGTGGAGACGCTCCATATAATGTAGGTTGAGATGAATCCAAAGCTTTGGAAGACTCCTCAAGACTCCTTGAAGCTTGATCAACAACTAAGGCAGTTTCTGGAGAAACCACGGGCAAAATTACGGGCTCTGGCACAACCACGGCCGTGGAACTTGCAAAGCTTGCATTTCGGAGCACTCCAGAGAGTTCCACGGGTCTTTCCACGGGCGTGGTTCTTGGTCCCTGGCCGTGGTTCCTACAAGAATTCAGCACACTCTCGTGGACTTCAAATTCAGCTCTTGTTTCCTTTTCTAATGCTTCCAAAGCTTTGATTTCTTCATTGCAAGCCTCCTCAACACCTTCCTCCATCAAACTTAAGCTAAGAACCTTCTCCAAGGGGTCCTTGATCAAGATCGAGCTCACAACTTCTCTAGACTCTCTTGCTCCACAATGTTGAACACATCCTCATCAAGAGTCGGCCCTTTCATCATTGTGGACACCTTGAACTTGATATTCTCTTCTCCAATGTTGAAGAAGAGAATTCCATTCTTACAATCTACCAAGCATCCGGAAGTGGCTAGGAAAGGTCTCCCGAAGATGATAGGAACCGGGTAGTCCGCCGGGATGTCCAAAACAACAAAATCAATCGGCACATAGAACTTTCCTAGTTGCACCTATATGTCCTCCAAGATTCCAACCGGGTGAGTGATAGAACGATCCGCCATGTAAAGGGTCATCTTGACCGGCTTTGGCTCTCCTAGCCCAACCTTGTTGCAAAGTGCAAGCGGAATGATGCTTACACTTGCCCCAAGATCACATAGGGCTTCATACTTCACTTCTCCCACTCCAATTGGCACACAAAAAGATCCCGGATCTCTTAGCTTAGGAGGCATCTCCTCCTTCATCGTTTGAATCAACTCCGAGGACCTCTTTGTCATCCTTACTTCTCCATACTCCTCCAACTTCCTTTTGTTGGAGAGTATCTCCTTCAAGAACTTGCCATATGCCGGCATTCCTAGAATAGCATCCATGAACGGAATGTTAATATGCAATTTAGACATAAGTTCAAGGAATTTACCAAAGTGTTTGTCCAAGCAAGCTCTTGCTCGTGATTGTGGGAATGGTAGTGGTGGCTTGTATGGAGGTGGTGCCACATATGTTGGCTCATCATCTTTGTTCTTTCCTCCTTCTTCTTGCAAGGTCTCTTCCTCAACCACTACTTGCTTCCCCTTGTCATTTTCCTTGGGTAAGGGATCCTTCATGCTCAGCCCGCTTCTTGTTGTGATGGCCAACACTTGGCCTCTCGGGTTATCTTCGGTTCTCCCGGGAAGTTTTTCCGGATCTCTATGAGCTTCACCCGTCTTTTGGAACACTTGTACTTCCAAGACCTTTTGAGCCTTAGAAATGGAAGTCATCGTGCTCTCAAGACCACTCAACCGTCCAAGCAATTGTTCAATCATCATCTCGGTTCTATCCTTTGGAGGTTGAGTAAATCCGGGTGGAGGTTCTTGTGAAGCCTTTGGTGGTGGAGCTGCACTTGTGGAAGCGGGAGGGTTCAAGGCACCATCCGGGTTAGAATAGGAAAACCCGGGATGGTTGTTGTTAGGCCGGTAATTGTTGAATTGCCGGTTGTTGTTGAAGTTTCTTGGGCCTTGATAGTTGTTGTAATTGCCCCTTCCCATGTAGTTCACATCTTCCTCCTTAGAAGACAAGTTTGCTTGCACTTGCACTTGAGGGGTTGCTTGATTCTTCAAAGTTGTAGCACACAACTCCCTTAAAGACTTAAGCTCATTGTTGATTGCATCAAGCTTGAAATTACTCATGGTGACTTCACTCACCTCATATGCTCCAGCTTTCCTCTCATCACTCTTCCTATGGGAGTACTTCTCAATCACCAAAGCTTGTTTCTCTACAAATTCCTAAGCTCCATCCACATTCTTTTCCATGAAAGTCCCACCGGAAAGAGATTGAAGCTTGAATTGGATATCTTCATCAAGTCCTTTGAAGTAGATCTCCAATAGCTCAATTTTCGGTATACCATGGTGTGGACAATCTAGGAGAAGGTATTTGAACCTCTCCCAAGACTTGAATAAGCTTTCTCTATCCTTCATCACGAAGGCATTGATCTTCCCTCTCAACTCGGTAGTCTTGGAAGGTGGGATGAACTTTGTCAAAAACTCGGTTGTCATCTCCTCCCAAGTACTCACTCTCCCTTGTGGAATAGATTGATACCAAGCCAAGGCTTTATCCTTAAGTGAGAAGGAAAAAGCCCTAAGCTTATGGTTGTTGCTCTCCAATTTAGCGGCCTTAGAGTCTCTATCAAGATCTCATAGTTCATCAAGTGTTGATGAGGAGACTCTCCTTCCATCCCTCCAAATTGATTATGCCGGATCATTTGTAAAACTTGAGGGCGGAGCTCGTAATCATGGGCTGCGGGATCTCCTAAGTTCACACCCGGACGGTGTGCTCTTTGTGCCGGATCCATACATTGCCCTAACGTTTGTGGCTCTTCAATAGCAATGGGCACAACCCGAATATTAACCGCCGGCTGCGGTTGTAGTGGAGGTGGAGGTTGTTGACGATTAAGCTCTCTTTGCACAAGAGCTTGCCTAATCTCTTCAATCTCCCTCCTAGTTGCCTCTTGCCTCTCATTGGCAAGTCTCCTTTCATTCTCCAAGGCTTCATCCCTTAGTCTAATTTGCTCTAAAGCCTCATCCAACTCAGCTTGGAGATCTCTTCCGGCCATCTCTTTTCCCTTTCTAATGCTCTTGGATCTAGATCTAAGGGTTTTCTCCGGTTCGGGATCGAATGGAGCTAAATCCTTGCCACGAGATCTTCGCATACACCTAAAGAGTAGAGATGTCCTGAAAAGCAAAGACACAAACCAAAAGAGATAAAAAGCAACAAGAAACATCTACACTATAAACAATCACAAACAATGACTCAATCTTAACCTAGTCCCCGGCAACGGCGCCAAAAACTTGGTACGCTAAGGAATAGATGCACACAATAAGCCTTAAATTTATACTCGTTATATTTCTCCTAACTCCTAGCGAACCCGCAGTGTACGGGACGTTTTGTAGTAGGGATAGTATTCCGAGGTCGAACACAAAGACTGAGGTGAGATTGAATCGATTAATGACTAAGGATAGTGAAGATCTAGGCTAAGAAAAGAGAAAGGAATAAAGAAATGAAAATCTCAATGTTTTTGGTTTGGTTTTTAGGTGATAAATCAAAGATCACAAATCATACAAAATCAACAATCAACTAAGCTAACACCATAAGTAAACAAGCACATACGAAATATGTAATCAAAGGGAGAAAAGCGGATTCTAGGGGTTGGAAATTCCGGTTATGGCATAGAACTCAAGCTATCTATTCATTCCTTGGATCAACTATAGTATGTTGGGAGTGAGTGTTTCTAGATTGGGATCAATCACCGGGTAGGTCTCATGGTCCACTAGTCCGTTCCTAAGGTCTCATCACCGGGTAAGTCTCAAAGAGCCTAAGGATAGGAATTCTACACATACCGGATGGTATTCTAGGGATCTAACCTCTCTTTACTGGGTAAGTCTTGGAAAGGCAAGTCCTAAACACCTATCCTAGCACACTCATTCCAAAGCGGCTTGTGATGCTCACTACTACCTAAAGTTTGTCATCTTCGGTATCCAAGAGCAAGAATCACCGGGTAGGTCTCTTCTAACACTTAGTTGCTAACACTAGGTCACACTAGGATAGATTTAACTCAACAAACATTAGGATTTCAACAATCTAACAACCTAACACTTGGATTTATCATTACAAGTAAGTCAGTCAAAATCACGGGGTGTTCATCAAGATCCACGGCCGTGGTTTGTCTAGAACAAACCGTGGTTTCTAACAGTGACTAGGTTCAATCAAACGAATCATCCAAGCATACGTTTAAGTCTATTCTATCATAGTCCAAGCCATAACAGTGACTAGGTTCAATCAAACGAATCATCAAGCATAAAATCATGGCATCCATTTACAAGAAAATGAAGAGAAAGAGATGAACAAGTAGAACAAGGGAAACCAAGCTAAATATGAGATTTAGAAAGACTCACAACCCTTCAAAAGAAGGTTCAATCGATTCTTACAACCCTAGAAAACGATTCCGATAATCTTCACTCTAAAATCTATCAAAGAATAATAATAGTGTGTTCTTCTCTTCTTCTCCAATGGAACTTTTCTTCTCCTCCAAGAGTAGCTCCAATCCAAGCTTCCAATTGAGAGAATATTTCTTGTTGAGAGTGTGAGAGAGAATGGAGTGATGGGAGATGTCCTTTCAGCCTTGCAGGACCACCTATTTATCCTACAAACTTGCAAGAGTCGGCCATGAAGATCGTGGCACAACTGTCACAACCGTCTGACAAAAACCACGGCCCACTTCCACGGGCGTGGTTCTTCCAATGACCGTGGTTCTGGTGTTCCTGCACTATATGGATCATTAAGCCATGATTTGGTGCATGGCATGCAACAAGGTCCCGTGAGTCCTCCTTAGCCCCTAGCTTGCATCCCAATGAGTCCAAAGGTGTGTCATCTCGAGGAACGATCCTTGAATGTATCGATTAAGCTACTAAATCTCCCAAAATACCTATAAAACATGCAAAAGTCCGTGTAGACGTCTATCTCGACAAAATACATGAATTGAGTGCAAACGTCGTGAACTAGTGCTAAACCATGCATGAATGAGCGGAAAATCTATCTAAATGAGTGCCTAAACCTAAGTCATAAATCGTGTTATCATCCCGCATTATACTCCCCCTCTTGAAAAGGATTCGTCCTCGAATCATCAAAATGCACATTACTAGATGCAAAAGAACTCAACTTTCCTCGTGGTGACAACTCTGATTTCCTTTTCTTCTCTAGATGTCCTCTTGAACTTTGCACAACTCTTTACTTAAAAAACTTCAACCAAAATTTGCAATAGTAGGAAATATCGGTCTATATCTTGGCATGAGATGCATATTGGGGGGGGGGGGGGCGAGATCGACGAAAGACAAGTCTTCGATGATGAGATTTGAATGTAGTGTGGGATATACTCCGGGAGCCTATCTTTCCTTAGATGCAACCAAACTAGATCTCATGGCTCGAATAGCAATTCTTTGCGAATTTGATTAGCCTTGGCCGCAACTAGCTTCCCTTTTTCTTCTAGCCTCTTGCATGATTTCTCATGCAACTCCTTGGTAATGTCCACTTGTTTTCCTGCCTTAACAACTACTCGCTCCTTTGTAGACAACGATATAAGATCAAAAGGGTTTAAGGAAAACATATTAGCTATATAATCAATGTAATCCAAGGATAGATAGGGGCGGGAAAGCCTACAATAAGCAAACCTTATAGGCAATTACACTACAATATTAAAGATAAAATTTCTCCTCTTCTTAGGTCTAGCTATCTCCTCAAGTAAGCTCACACTAATTTCTCCCAAAGGCCAGCATAGGTCATGATATATATACCTAAGTATTCTCATAATATTCCTCAAATATTTCATGAACGTTCAAACTACATCCTCAAGCAATTGTATCTCATAATGGCATGTGTGCAACTTATCACAAAACTTATACCTCTCCAAATGTCCTTTGTCAACCATAGAGGTCTTTTCCTTAACAAGAAACTTGAAGTAACAACTAGGTATGCACACATGGTCAAACTTAATAAATAACTCTCCAAACAAGTTAAACTTATCCCTAGAGCCTTCTAGCACACAATTCTTAAGAAAATCACCCAAATTAACATGGCAATACATTTATACTTAATATGATCAATTCCTAGCACAATATAGTCTAACATGGTGGCTAACACAAACTTCCTAGAAAGGGAAATGATCAATGTACTATTACTAAGGAATATGTAATGTAACCAATCCCTAAACATCCTAAACAAGAATTGAAATTATGATCACACTTAGAAAAGTTTAGACATGCCACTTTTAACTTCTCACCAAATGGGATAAATAAGTTACCTCCCTTTAATATGGTTAGTTCTCGATCCAAATATCTAGGAATAACGTCTATAGGTAGATGTTCATTAGGTAGCTCTTCTTAGACGCAAAAAGAATCCTTGAAGACTACAACGAGATTTCGGCACTAGGGTGAGGTCCTTGTACACTAGGGCGAGATATTGCACTGGGGCGAAGTTTATGTGTAATGGGACAAGATTCTGGTATCTCGGGGCGAGATTTTCCTCTCTTGGGGAGAGATCTCTCACTGCAGTGAGATTTCTCAACATTATGCCAAGGTTATGCTCTAGTCATGGTAGGATTACCTTCACCATAACCATTCGATATCTCAAGTACATAGACTTTGCACTTTTCCTTCTTCTTGATGTTTTCAACTTGCAATCCTATAATAAAACTCACTCACTTCCTCATAGGCAACGGTGCAAGATTAATAAAGGTGGAGGCAAATAAATCATCAACAAAGTCATAATAATTCAAGGATAGACATGAGCGAAAAATCCTAGAACAGGCAAACTCTATAGATGATGGATCTATAATCTCATCCGTAATGTACTTCCTATAAGAATTTAACAATGCTACAACTCAAGATTGTACCTCACAAGTCTCTTCCAATTTGATCCTAGGGGGTTTGGAATGCTCCATGTCTTCCACTAAAGGCAAAGAAAAAGGTCTCTTCTTAGATAAAGGTTCTAGAGAACAACCTAAAGATGAATGCAAAAGTTTAGAGGGAATGTTACAATCAAGAGAATTATCACACACTCAGATTTATTCACATCTAGCTCAAGATCATTCATACCATCCTTCACCCTCAATAGTATCATCAAAATCCAATTCATGTGCATATAATTCATTACCATCTATTTCATGCGCATCATAATCAAGTTTATCTACAAATCATATTCATGCTCCATTATTTCCATACTAGTCATAGCATGTGACACAATGGTAGATTCCGCTTTTAGTATACCTAAGTGATTATGCATAGAAATAGAAGATTTAGAATAACTAATCTTTAAAGTTTTGATAACATCAACTAATGGTTCCTCTTTCCGGGTTTGGAGAACTCATGATTCCGATGAGGTCAGTTCGTTTCACACTTCTTCCATCTTGGATCTCGGCTTAGAGGTGGAGAGATATTGGGGCCGATATTTTGGATCCAGGATTTCAACCTTCCCTTTCCAATTCCACCTGCTCTTGATGAGGCCTAGATTGCTCATAATCTCGACCTCTCTTGGGACATTGATCACGTCTAGGATAATATCCACATACCTTCTTCATTCTCATTCCCGAATTTCTAAAAAACATCAATAAAATCCGGAATTTTAGGTTTATTATAATGAGAATTTGAGTTTCCTATATCTTGCCCATGGTGGGATTTTGGAGGCGACTCCGGGGTTGTGGTTTTATGTGGAACACGTAATCTTCCACTAACTTCATACTTGGGTCATGGATGTGGAATAAAACTATCGAATCTTGACTGGGTAGTGAGATTTTCAAATCGGGGTTGAGATCTCGACTGGGGTTGGGGGCGAGATTCTCTGTTGCAGAGAGATTCTAGTGTTCCAACCTCGTCGTTTAGGTTTGTAAGAGACAACATGAACTGATTCATTACGTCCTTGGCTTCTAAATAAACAACTCCCTTGTGACCCTTTAGAACTTTTAGACATAGACATCCTGCACAACACACAAAGTAACAATAAACTTGTGAAGTTAGTGAAATCGAAAACTCCTTACTTATTTTCTCTCACACTCACACTCTTGTTGTGATATATCAAGGTAATTTGATGTGATTGCCTTGGATGAACTAATACTCCTCTAAAGTCGATGACTAGCTTCAAATAGAACACTCCATGGATGACTCAAGTGGTCAACTTGGTTTGGATTAAGATTCTTGTGTTGAAAGATGGTTAAGGAACCACTCTTGAACTTTTCTTCACACAATTGACACGGCTGAGACGGAATTTTTATTCCGTTTAATCCCGAATCAAATCGGACTTTGAGCCGTTGACGGTTTCCCATTCTATCTAGTATTTCTTTCTTCATAAATTTTATCATTTTATGTAGAATTTAATTCACATAAAATGATAAAATTATATCAAGCTCTAATTCTTATAATTATGTATCATCTTATGTAGAATTTAATTCACATAAAATGATAAAACTATATCAAACCCTAATTCTTATAATTAATTCTTAACGACGACTTGAGACGAGATCATGACAAGGCTGAGACGGGATCATGACAAAGCTGTGACGAGACCATGACGAAGCCCGACAACCTTGTGACAAGGCCCAGACAAACAATTGACAACCATTTTTTTCCCTACCTTTTGCTGCTGAATTTTCAGCCCACCTTTCTTGCATTTTCCCTTACTTTTCTTCCCAGCCCATCAGCAACTACTTGTACTTGGCCCAACTACCCTTGCTTGTGCACTGGCCCAGGGATGTGATGAGAGCATGGGCAGCGCCAAAATCGGCTGTTTCTCTCTCTCCTATCTCTATGTAACGGCTGCTGAAGATTCCTTCTGTAACAGCCGGTTTTAACGCAACATTTACACTCCTTTACTTCTACAGCAGCGCTGGATCTGCATACAATTCCTTGATTTCCTTCTGTCGTCTGTTACGCTCAGAACAGCCCATTTGCATCGCCTCTCTCTAATTGTAGTTGTCCCCTTCGAGAGCCTCTTCAACGCTGTAGCAATCAACAACCAAGGGAGGGAGGGTCACGTTTCCAGCGCCTCAGCAACAACCATCGTTTGTGCCAGGAAGAGAGGCGGGGAGTTCTATCTGTTGCGTGCCCAAAAAGACAAACAAGAACACTCTAGCGGCTGAGCCTCAAGCAGTGCAGTCCCATTTGAAAGCTTCTCTCTGCATAGATGAGTCTAATCGAAATTCTCCTTACCCTATGTGCGCTAGGATTGGCTACTAATCGTGTCTTCTTTGTGCTGAAGACTCGAGTCTTCTTGGATCAAGCGTACAACCACCAGCTTCGTCTTAGCCCTGTCGTCAGAGGATTCCGAAGCCAAGGTCAAGTGGAGATCGTTGGTGTACGGTTTCTTCAACAACTTGCAAGTCGTGAGTAAGCACTTCCGTCTTTTTCTTGTGACAGTGATGTCTTCTATTATAAAGATCCGTTAGGATAGATTGGAGTGAGTGTTCCTGGATAGGAGAGAATAAGGGACTGCTGTAAAAGAATCTGGTTTAATTGTTCTTTCAGTTTTGAAGTTAAAAACTACCATTTTTATAGACCAACGTTAAAGAGTTTTGTAGAAGATCCACCGTTGAAATTTTAATAGATAATAGGTAGATATAAGTAGTTTACGGTGGTAAAATTTGAGAAGAAATGAACGGTCGGATTGAGAGTTATAGGGTCTCAAAGTGGAGGAGTTGAGCTGTTTTTCCAGCATTGAATTTTGACTAAGTATAGGAACGTTTTAGTGTTATAGCCAACTTTAAAGATTTTTGTAGGATTAACGATTGAACAGATTTAAGAAATTCTTTCTCCTATGAGTAGATTAGATATCATAGATAATTTAGAAATTTATTTTAGAATTTTTATAAGTTTATTATAATTTCATATTTGAAACTGTAGTTGGACTTTAGCGACTTTTCGGGAAATAGGAAATGGGTAGTTTTTCTAGTTGATACCTAAAAACATCCTAGGGAGTAGTATTTGGTTAGTTAGCCTCAAAGTAGAGTTTAAGTACGTATTCCGGGTTTTGGAAGTTCCGGAACCAAGGGTAAAATAGTCAATTTACCTTAAATAAACACTGTAATAACGTCTGCACATAGAATCGTACATCTTAAGAGTTTTAGACTTATAAGGATCCAGGGAAATGTGTTGACCCACGTGCCTCCTCTGACAGGCAACTGAGTTCTGCAGTTACGGATTTAGTGGTGGTTAAGAGAGAGCCGAGATTTGATTCTGGTAAGTCCACGGACTTACTTAGCTAGCTTCTTGCATGTGTGTAATGTGTATGAGTGGTGTGTGATATTTAAGATAAATAACAAAACCGGAATAGGCCGACTGTAGTATATTGTATAATTGACCCAAGTGTATGATAACGGGTCGTGACATCATCTGCCTAGCTCTTGCGAGAGTCTTGGAGGTTCCCTGCGACCAGCCCAGTCCGGTAGACGGTCACATGCATTAGTACCATTCCGCGTTGGTAAACAAGGACAGGGGCGAGGTTTGGAATCCCTCGTGTCACAAAATAAGTATCATTAGTAAGGACGTATCACTCAATTAAAGATAATAAAAAGGAATGGGTGTTGCATTCTGATTGCGTATGTTATGTGTTTGTGCTTTTACCTTTACACTTATGCATAGAATGTTAGCTAACGGTTTTATACCGCTTGTAGATGCCTTGCAGGTTAGGGAGGCGATCGAGTGATCCGGCGGTAGTGGGCAGCCGGGGTTCCGTGCATTATAGGACGGGACTGTTATATTTTATTTCATGATTGTTGAGACTGATGTTGGTATTTTGGTTTTGAGACTTGGCTGTATTGTTTTCAGATTTAGATTTTCATTTCGCTCATGATATAAAACTCTATGTTTTGCCTTTTTATTTGTGCCGTGTTGTAAGGTCCAATGAAGTTGTTGCCAGGCTAAGGGCCGGGACCCATTGTGAGGTCCCAGCTCGTAGCATTTCGAGTCCTCTAGGATTCGGGGTGTTACATAGTATGATCGAAAGTATAGATTCTAACTAACACACCAAAAGAAATAGACTCAATGTGTTTAGAGTAGAAATATGCAAGAAATAGACACACAAGAGACTGCAAAGAGAATTTTACTTACCTTGCACTTATGCAATTAGAGAGATAGATAACTGGTTGGGTAATGATCTCGATAGACGCAAATCTCGGCCTAAATCTCAGGCGAGATTTCTCACGTGGGGGGGGGGGTGAGATTTGACAAAAGGAGAGGTTTTGGCTATGGAAATTAAATGGGGCTCGGGGTAAGCTTCTTCCTTGATGCCTTCGTGCTACTTTCACACTTGGATAGCAAAAACTCTTGCTTGAATAGCTTCAATAAAACTTTGGTTATGATTTTATGATATAAAGTATGGGTTAGAAAAAAAAGTATGAAACTTTGAGTTTAGGTTTTCTTGTTGTGGCGTGGAGGTCAGATTTGAAACATATTACAAGCTGCAAGATGAAGGTAAGGTCCGAAATCAATTAAACTTTGTAGATCTCTTTCCTCCTTTAGATCTTAGTTGGATATGAATATATATGATAAGATTTTATCCAAATATCTCACTTAATTTGAACGGAGTTAAAGATAAATAAAGATCTTGCCAACTAGACAAAATCTCGGCCAAATCTTCACAAATCTCGGGCAAGATTTTGAACATCAATGAAATCTCGACGCTAGGGTTTTGACGAGGTTTCATTCTTGGTTATGGTGGCTTGTTTTTGGCTATGGCTAATCTCTCTTCTTCAATGAACACAAGACAAAATACGTTAAACTCAAATAATCTCCAAAAGAAATAGAAACAAAGAAAATACTCAATATTTAGACATAAAGAAGACTCAAAATAAAAATACTCAAACCGTGATGTATGACTGAGTTAAACTTCAATCGATTAGCTATGATACCACTCTGATGCGGGGTTCAATCCGCAATTTCCCGATCTAGATTGAAGTCCACGAAAAGCTTCGATTGAGAGAAGTCTCGGTGCAAATCTCGGGTGAGATTATTATTGGTAAAGCCGAGATTTATGAAAACTTAAAGAATAAGAAAGTGAGTTGAATGGTTGATAATGGTAAGATTATGAAGATGAATGGATGTAATTGATTAAAAATATAGGAAGATAAGAACCAAGATATACTTGCAAAGAGCCTTGACCAATTGGATCAAAACCCTCAATAAAGAATTACTTTAATCCTTCCTTCTTCAACTTACACAAGTCTCCTAATTAAGACAAGCAAAAAGAGGGACTAGATCGACTAGTAGCACAAACCTTTAAAAATATTTAACACACACAAGAATAACCTAATAAGGACTCACAACAATTCAATCAAAGACTCTCTTTTTGATTGAATAGGAATGAATAAAACAAAAACTTCATAAACAAAGTATCGAGTATCTCACAATAATACGTGGAACTAAAATATTAATAACAAAGCTAAACCAATATCTCGGCCTCCTAGGGTTATATATAGCCAAAATTCCTAAAGAAAATATAAAGGATAAAGTAAAGTATAACAAGAAGCATTTTAACTCTTTCAAGTCCAGGCTTCACTCGAAATTCTCCACATGAGACGATCTTCCATGGACTAAGATTCCACACGAGATCTTCCATGCCACTAGATTCTTCGTTGTATGATAATGTGAGTTCGGAAGACTTGAACATAAATAGATTGCTAAGGATGTCAATAAGATAGCAACCTCTCCTTGAATGACTCTTGCACTTGATCTAGTGATAAATTCATGTAAAGTAGAAATGTTGGGGATGGTCCCGCATCAAAATTCTTCAAACCGTTAAGAAAGCCAAGGATCCCTATGGGAGAGAACTTCTACGAGAGAGTTGGTTTTTATTAAAATAAAATCTTGAAATCCTAATGCAAGCCTCGTAGAATATAATTCCATCAAATTGGTTACCCGATGTTGAAAGATTGGCTCGATCGATAGACCGACCAATGAATAACATAGAAAAAAGAAGATGCATTTCAGTAGCAGTCGTCCACCTTCTCTTCTCTTAGAAAAGTAGGACTTTTTCTTAGGCAGACGAAGAAGGAAAGACAAACTATATGGTGTAAGGCGACATAGAGAAGACTATGACTAGCCGAAAAAACAACTATTAGTCTAGTAGAGAACGGATAATGTACAAGAGTGATAGTGAGAGTTAGGTTAACAATAGCACAAAAAAGAGGTCACTAGCGGAGACAAAAAATAGAAGGGATAATCTCCGGAAGAGCAATCTCTCGAAACAGTCCACGCCGGAGGGTGATATCCCTACCACTCACACCTATTGATTTAGATCTAGAAACTTTCATCTAAAACCAATAGAGCTTGGGCTTATTTTTGTTCATTTAAACTCAATCTCCCTTTGAAATTATTTGTAGGGTATTTTGGTATGCAATTTCAACAACAATGGAGCTAGATTTGGACCTAATGGGTCTTCTTCTTCTTCGGCGGAAACTGAACATTGAGAATGAATATGGAACTTGGATATATTGTTTCAAAGAAGATGGAGAAGATGAGGAAATTTGGTTCGTATTTTTTATATTAAAAACCCCGGTTTGGTTTGGATGTAATATTTCCATCTAATCGGTTCATGGTCTAGAGAGATAAATATTAAAATATTATTTCAGTGGGTCCCATTCACGAAAAAATGGATGGAAATGGGAGAGTTGTGTTATTTTGGTGACGGATGGTGGTTTCCTATAATTATTGAAATAATGGGAGGGAGGTGTTGTTTTTGATATAGTCTTGATAAATAAAGCTTATAATATGTTCTCATAAACTTTAGGTTTACGTTAGTAGTATATAAAAGGTTTTATTAAGTTAACATTGTAATACTTCTATATCACAAAATTAACTTCGGTAACACAAGCTTTACGGTTGATAATAAATTAATTATATATTTAAAATTTATAGTTTTCTAATAAAATTAAATTCTGTCATCCTTGAATATTTTCTAGCTCCGAAACATTAGACAACCAAATCAAAAAAATGTAGATAGAATATGACAATCGAAGAAGTGTAAAGAAAAATGAAGGACCACCGGTGAAAACCTTAAATTTGAACTTCCTCATAAGCTTTTAGATTTCGATCGCTTGTCGACGACTCCTCCACATAAAACAAGCACCACCCAACTTTCAATATGCAACTCCATTCACCATGACGCACATCCACCTCAATACTTCATCGAAACAAAAGACGTGAAAACCTTGAGTGATATAGAAGTTTGTCAATCGTTTCATTTTGTTGTTTAATCACTCTATCAGTTATTTTTTGTTCGTCAGTTTTGTCAAATGGGTGAAACAAAAATCTTAACCCAGAGGTAAATAAGACTTAGATTTTGTTATATTAATGATCTAATTGAAAGTTGTTTACCTTTTTTACTCTTGTCAAAATCAATGACAAGGATATTGTTAATTTTTAACATGTAGAAAAACTACATCCTTTTTCATTTCAATTATGCAAATTTGTCTTCCTCTTTTGTTATTACTGTATGATTAATCAAAACAAAGTTTGAAGAAACAACCTAAATAGAAGGCTTGCAATACTGTGACCTAGTAACAGGTGCATAATGAGCCAATCGAAGAGAAAGAGTTTTTGTGCTATTACAATATCCACCGTAGTGGGTTGGTATAGAGCCGTTCATAATTTTCCATACTATTAAACAAATAGAAGAAATGGGATGGCTTCTACAATTTCAAGGACTTGTTATGCTCATCAACTTTTCAGAGGGGCTTCACTCAGTTGCTGATTCTTTGCAACATCACATTCTACACAATTCTAAAGATTTAACAACACTGCCGAAATGCCTACACGAAATACAAAATTCTGGTGGAGATATTTATTAGAAGATCTCCCTAATATCACTATTATGCTCAAGGAAATGAATGCAATAGAGACACTACAACTACTAAAGATAGTCAAGAAACACCCTTTTTGTTACAATCTTGCTATATTTTTCATATAATCATTAAAAAAATTTATATGGAGTACATAGATGAAGGATTTCACTAGATTAATTTTGGTCAGTACGCTCATCTTTAAACTACAAAGACTAGTTGAAGGAAACATTGAAACTGAAAGAGTTGAAAATGAACATTTGTTGTATTAACACAGTACAATTACAGAAGATATATATACCTCACATAAACGTATCATATGGCTATTCTGTGGAATTTGGTATGCACAAAGAAACTATGTAGATCTCTAATTAGCTAAAGGTAAGCATGCAAATATAGTTTCTGGATATAGCAGATCATGTGTATTCTCTTATACTCCCATTCAAATTGGAGTGGGTGTTGATGATACCCAGCTTGCTAAGAAGTGAACCAATTTGTTTAGGACACAATGGTTTCGTGAATAAATCAGCAGGTTGATCTTTAGTTCGAATGTGTACTATTTTGACGAGTCCTTGTTGTACCTTTTTGCGAATGACATGACAATCGATTTCGATATGTTTTATTCGCTCATGAAATACGGGATCCGAAGCAATATGAATTGCAGCCTTATTGTCACAGCATAAGGTTGTGGCTTGAGAATGAGTGACGTTAAGATCTTTGAGTAAGGCTTTAAGCCAAGTAAGCTCACTACACGTGGTCCCCATGAATCGGTATTCAACTTCAGCACTTAAGCGATATACAATACTTTACTTCTTTGTCCTCCAAGAAATAGGAGAATGACCAAGGAATATGCAATAGCCGGTAGTCGAACGTTGGGTGTCACGACAAAGTGCCCAATCGGCATCATAATATGCGGGAAGGTGGAGTTGTCTGCATGTACGGAGAAAAATGCCTTGTCCGGGAGTACCTTTAATATATCGAAGTACGTGATAAACTACCTCTAAGTGAGATTAGCGTGGTTGACCCATGAATTGGCTAAGTATGTAAACCCCATAAACAAGGTCGGGCCGAGTGATTGTGAGGTATATAAGTCGGCCTACCAATCTGCGATATTGAGAGGGGTCGGTTAAGAGTTTGCCTTGGTCTTGACTTAAGACTAGGTTCTGATCAAGAGAAACGGATGTTGGCTTGACACCTAAGAATCCAGAATCTTTGAGTACTTCGAGGGCATACTTTCGTTGACAAAGAGTAATGCCGCACTTGGATCTTGCAACCTCGATGCCGAGAAAGTAGCGTAATTGTCCCATGTCCTTAAGTTTAAATTGGTTGGCTAAGAAATGCCTTGTTTCTTCAATAACCTGCAAATTATTGCCTACAAGAATAATGTCATCAACGTGAACTAATAAAGCACTAAAATTACCTTGAGAGTGGCGAACGAACAAGGAGTAGCCAGACCAAGCTTGGTGGTATCCAACACATTTCAAGACTGCAGCAAGCTTCAAGAACCATTGCCTTGATGCTTGCTTAAGACCGTATAAAGATTTGTGTAGCTTACATACTCGAGTCTCCCCATTGGTGCCAAATCCCGGAGGCAACTTCATGTAAACGTCTTCGATGAGTTCACCATTGAGGAAGGCGTTGTTAACGTCTAATTGATGTAAGTGTCAAACGTTGATGGATGCCATGCTAAGGAGAACCCGAACTATAGTGAGTTTAGCAACCAAAGCAAACGTGTCGTGGTAATTGCTCCCTTCAACTTGGCTATAACCTTTAGCAACTAGTCGGGCCTTGTAACGCTCTACCATTCCATTTGGATTATGTTTGATCTTGTACACCCTTTTGCATCCCATTGGTTTCTTATTGCGAGGAATGTGTACAAGACTCCATGTACCATTATCTTGTAGTGCTTTAATTTCGGTATCGATAGTGTCTTGCCATCGAGGATCACGGACAACCTGCAAAAAATTCTTTGGTTCTTTCTCAAGAGTAATATTAGCATCAAATTGTTTATATGTAGGAGATAACTTATCATAAGACAAAAACATGCTAATGGATAAGGATTACCCGGTGTAACTATGTTCAAGGTGGATGGAGCCGTAGAACGTAAGGGAAGGTTTTTCTCAATATGAAAGTCTTGTAAAGTAGTAGACATTTTGGTGGGTCGAGTGGAACGACAAGTAGGTATGGATGAAGAGTATGCGAGTTCTACAATGGGAATGAACATGGGCATTGTGATAGGAAGTATTGGTGTGGTTGCATGTGTAGGTATTGTAGGAGTGTGTGGGGGCTCAAAGTTGATGGAGTAGGTGGTGGAGCAGTGAGGTCAGGGGAAGAATAAAAAAAAGAGTGAATGTCATCAAATATGAATGGGGAGTGTGTAGGTTGTGGAATGAGGGGAGGGTTGGATGGAGTTGGTTTTGAGATCAAGTTATTATACGGAAAGTCATCCTCGTGAAAAAGAACATCCCTAGAGATTAATATTTTCTTATTTTGGATTAAAAAGCTTATATCCCTTTGTCCCGTTAGGTATCTAATAAAGATACATTCAATGGCTCTAGGATCAAATTTACTAGGGCGAAGGGCATGTATTGACGCGAAGCACCGACATCCAAAAACAAGTAAATGAGAATAATTTGGCATTTTTGTTATAAAGTTTTTCAAAAGAGGTATTTTCATGTAAAATGGGTGTAGGCATTCGGTTAATTAAATATTCTACAGTAATTATAGCGTCACCCCAAAAGTTTTTGAGTAAAAGAGGTAATTATAGAGTCACCCCAAAATTTGTTGATTGAATAGGTCATTATGTATCAATGTGAATTAACTAGGCCCCTTGTAATTTTAAGAAAAAAATAAAATCTATAATTATTGAAGATACTTTCAAAAATAAAAAGATGTTGTATCTTAATTAAAATGGCCATTTTTTCATTAAATAAGGGAAATGAGAGTGGTCCCCTACAAATAAAGAATCAGTTACAACAATCACATTCCGTTTCAATGTCCATTCCAAAATCACGATTTCAACCATTTCGAAGGGCAATAATCACCATTTTTCCACAGAGCGTCCATCATCGTTAGTGTAAAATCCTTGGTTATGTGTATACAATTGTTCGATTTACAGTTAATCGATCCCGATAATTACTGTTTTTTGGATGAAGAACTCAATGTAGGCGAGGATCTGTATTTGGAATCTTTTTAAATTTGCTTGAAACAGTTTATTGAGATTTTTTTTGTCTCAAGATCTGTAAGGTATGCTTGTTTTTATCACGAGCCCACAAAAGTCATAGTTTTATCGCAGTCTTGCCACCAAGTTCATAAAGATAGGCAGTTTGGGCGGTTTTGTTTTTGGTTGAATGGATTTCCAGTATTGGATGTGGTAAAGCTGAATTGGTCTACTACGTTGTCCTCATCTGGCTGTCGTTGCCGATGTTGTTTTTTTCTACGCCCGGTTTTCTGATTGAATTGATCTCCGATTGGGATTCTCTTTGTTGCTCTTCTTCTCCGTCTGTTTATCTGTTTTATCTTCTCTGCTATGAGAAAGAAGTAAAGAAGAGGAGATGGAATTTGGTTTAACCAGCTGGACGGTAAGGGGGGTGCAAAAGCTTTTTCATGTTTCGATTTAGTGTTTGAGACCCATTAAAGGAAGTTTACAATGAACATTGTGAGTGATAATCGTGGTTGATCTACGTCCGCCAAGTGTTCGATGAAATGTTTTTGAGGTTTTTTTATCTAATTTGGTATGAATATAGATACCTTACCCTTTGGATTGTCGTTTGCCATGTGTTTGATGAAATATCTCTAGAGATTGTTGGTTCTGATATGACAACGGATGGTAGAGGTTTTCTTCATTGTCCTCTTAGGGAATTTCAAGGTTGTCGGGATGGAGTAGAGGGAAGCAAAGGTTTCTCTTGTTTGGTTTCTCATCTTAAAAGACAACATTTTTGTTCCGAAGATAACAAAATTGTGATTCACGACACTATTGGGAGTAACCTTGATGTATTTGTGGCTTTTGAGGAGTCCTTGACATATCTTGGGTTGTGGTTATGCGGGCGTTGTATGAGTATGCATGCTTTGAGTCGTGCATGTCATCACTCTGATGGTTCTGTTTGTGCTGCTTATGAGGATGGAGTGGTAGGAAGCTACATTTTGGATATCTCAAAGCTGGTCGTGGGAGAGTCATTTGTTGTGGTTATTGGGGATGAGTTTGTTTTTGATGCGGGTTTGCTCGATAAAGTTTTTCGCATTCCTATCACTATTGTGAAGAGTATCCCGCATAACTGTCGTCTTGCTTTCTCTCAAGCTCTAAAGGGTGCTCTTCAGAGAGTGGTAGTTGAGCCATGTTCTGTGGATGCCTGGGTTGCGTTGCTTCTTCTTCCCCGGTGCACTTTGCAAGTGTTCATGCCTTCAAATAGGAGAGATAGTAGATCAAGGAGTAGAAAGTCTATTCAACACCAACGGATCATGCCGTCTCTAGATTTGTGGGGTGAAGACGGCGATATCGACAAGCTAGTGCGGGGTTTGTTAGACCATGTTGAGCAAAGGTTTTTGGGGTGTTCTAGGGGCGCCTCAGCGGATGGTGGTAGACAGAGAGTGGGACTTAATATCAAGCAGTGTCTTCGCAAGGTCTCTGATGGACATTTCATGGCGGATGTTAAGGTTTTGTCCTCTTCTAGTGTGGCTTCGTTTGGTGATGAGACTGTGAAGGCTTTGGAGGCTAAGCACCCCTTCAAGTCTCCACCTTCTCGGGTATGTGAGATTCTGAAATCTCCCCTTGTTGATGATGTTGATTTGATTCTTAGGTGTATTAAGTCCTTTCCCAAAGGTACTTCTTGCGGCAGGGATGGTCTGAGGGCACAACACCTGTTAGATGCTATGTGTGGGGATGGTTCTATTATTGTTGTCGATCTTCTGCGAGTGATCTCATATGTTATTAATCTGTGATTGGGAGGCGGATGTCCGGTGAGTTTGGTGGAGTTTGTGGCTTCTACTCCTCTTACACCACTATTGAAGCTTGACAATGGGATTCGACCCATTGTAGTTGGCACTATTTAGAGGCAGTTGGTTTCTAAGGTTTCCATGAAAGGGGTGAGTAAATATATGACAACCTATCTAGCGGATTTTCAGTTTGGAGTAGGTGTCTCTGGTGGCGCAGAGGCTATTTTGCATAGTGTCAACAAGGTTTTGAGCGAGCGGTATGATGATGGTTCGCTTGCTATGCTTGCAGTGGATTTCTCGAATGCTTTTAATCTTGTTGATAGGGAAGTTTTGCTTCGTGAGGTGAGGAGGAGATGTCCATCTATTTCTTTATGGGTTGAGTTTTTGTAAGGTCAGCCTGCTCGATTGTATCTAGGAGATAGATTTATCTGGTCATCTATAGGAGTTCAACAAGGTGACCCCTTAGGGCCACTCCGTTTTACACTTGTCTTGCATCCATTTGTACACACTATCCGTGACAATTGTAAGCCTCTTCTTCATGCTTGGTATTTAGATGATGGGACAATCATTGGTCGATCGGAGGATGTGGCTAAGGCACTTGGTATTATTTTGGAGGTTGGTCCGAATTTTGGAGTTGAGTTGAATGTTAAAAAAATTGAGTTATTTTGGCCTTCATGCGATGGTTCGAAGCTTCGAGATGGGTTATTCCCTAGAGACATTGTGAGACCATCTTTGAGGTTGAAGTTGTTGGGAGGGGTTGTGAGTAGAGATAGTGGTTTTATTAAAGAATTGGTTATGGAGAGAGCTGATAAGGCATTGGAGCTGATGCGTCTTCTCCCGCAGCTTAGGAGCCCGCAGAGTGAGCTTCTCTTACTTCGTTCGTGTTTGGGTGTTGCGAAGATGTTTTTTGGCTTGAGGACTTGTCAGCCAGAGCATCTGAAGGATGCGGCATCTTGTTTTGACACGGGACTTCGTGGGTCGATTGAGGATTTGTGGTTTGTGGGGGTCCTTTTTTCGGGGATCTTCAATGGCGGTTGGCTTCCTTGCCTATTCGTCGTGGAGGGCTCGGTTTGTACTCTGCTATGAAGGCGTCTTCTTACGCTTTGTAGCCTCCAAAGCTCAGTCTTGGGTGCTCCAAGACCATATCTTGCGTGGCAGTGGGCTATCCGGTATGGATTCAGATTTTTACAGAGCTTTAGATGACCTGCATGTGGCTATCCCGGAGTTCGACCTTTCCAACTTTACTAGTAAGGACACCGTCCCCCTTAAGTCCCAACATATTTTGGCGGATGCTCTTTTTGGTAAAATTGTTCAAGAGATGGTTGAGAGATTTGATATGACTAATAGACAAAAAGTAATTTTCGGATGTCTACAAGCGCCGCATAGCCAATATTTTCTTCTTGTCATCCCATTGATGGACTTGGTCAATGCATGTCCCTAGTGGAGTACCGCTCCATTCTCAAGTATCGACTTATGATTCCGCTTTTCTCAGTTGGTGAGGTTTTCCTCATTCCTAATTGTCGAAGGGTGTTGGATGCTTTTGGGGAGCATGTTGTACATTGTAAGGAACTTCCTGGCTTCAAGTATAGGCATGATCTGGTTCGTGATGTTCTTTGTGATACCTTTAGACGGGCCGGAATTTCTGTAAAGAAAGAAGCACTTGTGAACTTCTTGACTGATCCGCGAGATGGAAGGTCGACATTGCGGCCAACGGATGTTTTGGTGTTTGGTTGGAGTGGAGGGAAGCATGCATGTATTGATTTGACGGAGGTCTCACCACTTGTGGGATTAGGGAACGGACCTTTTGCTGTGGGCCATACAGCTATTAGAGTGGCATCAACTAAGGTGGCCAAGCATGGAAGGGCATGTGTTGAAAACCAACACGTATTTTTTTCATTTGCTTTTGACACGTTTGGATTTTTTGCACTCGATGCTGTTGATATTCTCAAGAGGGTGCAAAGAGTTATGGATAGTAATATTATGTCCTCTAGATTTGTAGATGTTGTTTTTAAAAGGTTAGGTTTTGCCATCCAAAAAGGGATAGCGGTGCAACTTGTTGCTGGCTTACCTTCTACTTCTATGTAAATAGTTATCCCATATAAATAAAAATATTATGTATTAGAAAAACGTTTTCCTTCATCTTTTTGCACCATTTTTTTCTTTAATGGAGTCGGAACTGTAAATAGTAGCCATTGTCGTTGTAAAGTTTTGTGCGATGACTGTGAATTTTATGTACCTGGTCAAAGTTATGTTTAATGTGAATTTATGTAGAACTGAATATTTATTTACTTTTTGTTAAGAACTGAATTTATGTAGAATTTAATTTATGTAGAACTGAATATTTATGTACTGGCTGTAAAAATTATGTACATAATTTTCACAGACAGATTTGAAGGTTGAAGACGAAGAAGACGAAGAAGACAAGTGTGTTGTCTGTGAAAATTATGTACATAATTATGTACATAATTTTCACATACAACATTTGAAGGTTGAAGACCAAGAAGACGAGTGTGTTGTTTGTAAAAATTATGTACATAACTATGTGCTGATTGTGAAAATTATGTACATAATTTTCACAAACGGCATTTGAAGGTTGAAGACGAATAAAACACATTTTTGCCTTCAATCTTACCGAATTTCCAAAGTGTGGCCAAGATACTTAGAATCTGATCAGCAGTAGGAGACCTAATTCCTTTATCATAGTAAAGATCTTTGAGTATCTCCACTTAGTATTCAGTTGCAGATTTTATTTAGCTTATAAATTTTTGACAGTTAATATACAATATTACGAATAAGCCCTTAAATAGCATCTTTATATCTAGTAATTATAATTTAATTTAGGTTTATTTTTGGGCTGGAAAATGGAGGAGCCTAGATTATATCATTGATATAAAAAGCATCTTTATATCTAGTATTATAATTTTCTCAATTATAATTTAAATTTTTGTTGTGGCGTGTTAATACAACTCGTTTGGTGTAAAATGCCTTTAGAAGCGTAATAATCAACACATTTAAATTCGGGCCCATTGTCGCTTCTAACGACTTTGGCTCTTTTTCCAAATTGATTTCAATAAGGGTAAGAAATTGAATAACGAGGGAACGAGTTTCCGATTTTCGATGCATAAGGTAAATCCAAATAGTTCTAGAATACTCATCGACTATAGTTAAGAAATAGCATGCCCCAAAAATAGATTGAACATGATATCCTCCCCAAATGTCCTTATAAATCAAATCAAAACAAGCTTGACTAGTAGAAAAACTTAGAGGAAAAACGTTCTTGGTTTGTTTAGCCAAAGGACAAATTAAACAAGTGTTTGTGTTGCAAGGTGTATTTTACAAAAAGGAAAATAGAGAAGATACTTTGGATCACGGGTGTCCAAGTCTTTGGTGTCATAGATGATTTGTGGACGTAGATATTGCATGCAAGTACTTGATCGTGGCATATCGAGGCAATAGAGTCCTTCATGCTCAGTTTCCGTCCCAATCATCCTCCCGGATTGAAGGTCCTGGATGAAGCATATATGTTTTAGGAAGATTGTAACATAAAATGAATATAAAGTAAGTCTACTAATTGAAATTAGAATAATTGAAAAATATGGCACACAAAGGGCATAATGCAATTTGAAATTAGGGGCAAAAGTCACTATATCCATGTGAGATACTTTAACAACATTTCTATCAGGGAGTCTAACAACTTTGTTTTGCATTGGATGTGATGTAGAAAGGAAACATGTATCGCAAACAATATGGTCGCTTGCACCACTGTCCAAAATCCATGTTGTTGGATGATTATAAAAAGACGGGTTGCAAGTGTTTCATGAGAAGTTGTTATAGTTAGAGACATACCAACAAGATTAATGGAAGATCGGTCTTCAACATTAAGCGCTATAAACATTCGTTGAGGGTCTGTAGAAGCGGTAGGGTTGGACATAAACTTGCTTAATAGTTCTATCATTTGTTGACAATAAGTTTGCGAGAGTGGAAATCTGTCTTTATTGCTCGCATAGTTGACTTTGGAGTTTCCTTTCCCATTTTCCATGGCTCGTTTCCTCCTATGACAAAAATCAAAAGAGTGGTCCTTACCGTTGTAATAGGTGCAATTGATATGTGACCTGCAATTCTTAGTTGTGTGATTAGTCATATTGCATTTTTCGCAGAACTTGGCCTAGCCTGCTTGTTATGGGTCACGACCTGCTCTCTTAACTGCAAATGCAGAAGTTTCCATGGTGGTTGACATCTTCCCACTTGCCATATCTGCTTGCTTCTCATGTCATAATATAGTGGAATAGGCCTTGTTTAAGGTTGGAAGTGGATCTAATCCGATGATGTTGCCCCGGGTTTGTGCATAGGCTTCATTAAGCCCCGTTAGAAATTTCATAGCCTTTTGTGCTTCCATGAATTTCTTGACATCAACTACAACATCACATTCAGAAGAGGAAATGCACAAAGTGCGTCCTTCTCGTCCCATAAGGCTTTGAGCTTGGCGAAATACGTTGCAACTGAATCTGACCCCTGGAGGCAATCGTGGATTGCATTTTCTATGTGGAATAGAGATACAATATTAGTTTGCGAGTACCGCTCCTTTAATTCAAGTCACATACCTTGTGCATCTTTGCAATGAATTACGCTTGCGGAAATCTCTTTCGAGATTGATCCGAGAAGCCATGTTTGACGAGAGTGTTGCATCGGTGCCATTGCAACTCTTCTGCAGGGTTACTGCTCGGCTTCTTTAGGGATCCATCGACAAAACCCTTTTTGTTCTTGATTGGCAGGACCATTGTCATGGATTGTTCCTAAACTGTATAGTTGTCTTCCACCAATGGTTGTGAGACCAAGATAGCCCCCGTTTGATCCGAATGGTGGAGAAATAAGGGTGATTTGGTTTCTCCCATGGATCTAAGATTTTTGGAGGATTGGTTTCAACGTGTTGGTTGTTGATTTCCTGCTGCTCGTTTGTCATTGGGTTCATGTGTTCAGTGGTAGAGGCAAATTTTTCTTGGGGGTAAAATAAAATTTGTACAAAATATTTTACATATATTAAGTTAAAAATTAAACTTAAATTTATAAAATAAAAAAATATATATCAAAGTTTTTTGTGCTATAAAGTAGAGCACAAAATATTTTACATATATTAATTTTATATATTTAGTATGTTTTATAAATAGATTGTCAAATAAATTAAGTATTTGTTGATGAACCATAGTATTTGAAATTATATCTTATTGATTACATTAATTTAACTAAAAGTAAATTTAAAAAAATATACAACAAGAAAATTTGTTTTTTATACAAAAACACGGTAAATGTTCAGGTACGGCCCTTTTATTGCGGTACGGCCGTACGGCCGTACCGCAGGGCGACACGTGTCCCGAAAAAAAAAAAAAAAAATTTTTTTTTTTTTTTTTTTTTTTTTTTTCTCTTTTCTGAAACGATTTTTTTTTTTTTTTTTTTTTACGGAAACTAATGAAAATTTATTTGAACTACCATGTTATAATTTATGCACTATTATCCTATAAACTTTGAACTATTTCTATATAATCCATGAACTATTACTTTTTAATATAATCCATGAACTATTCTATTATAATTCATGAACTATCCCATAATAAGTTTTGAACTATTACTTTCACTCCTTTATAAATTTTTGCACTTTAAACTATTCTATTATAATTCATGAACTATTCTATTATAATTCATGAACTATCCCATAATAAGTTTTGAACTATTACTTTCACTCCTTTATAAATTTTGCACTATGAACTATTCTATTATAATTCATGAACTATCCTTTTAGAAGTTATGAACTATTACTTAATAAGTTTTGAACTATTACTTTCAATCCTTTATAAATTTTACACTATGAACTATTTTATTATAATTCATGAACTATCCTTTTATAAGTTATGAACTATTCCATAATAAGTTTTGAACTATTACTTTTACTCGTTTTAAAAAAAAAAAAAAAAAAAAAAAAATTTTTTTTTTTTTTTTTTTCGGGACACGTGTCGCCCTGCGGTACGGCCGCACGGCCGTACCGCAATAATGGGCCTTACTTGAATAATACCCACAAAAACACAAAAAAAAACTCTTTTTCCTACTTCCAGGATTCGAATCCTGCGCTCCAAGTATCTGCTTCCCTCCTTCTACCAGATGGGCTAGCAAAACTGTATATATCCACCAAAGAGTATTTAATCTCGACGGAGGAAGGGGTACAACCCTCCCTTACCCTCTTAAATCTGCCCCTGAGTGTTTTTACGAGAAACGATTTTAGCTTTTCAGAATCGTCGCTATGAAACCATGAAAGAGTTGAAAATGAAAATATGTTGTATTATACTTCACATAAACATATCATATGTCTAATTCTGTGGGATTTGGTATTAACAAAAAAAATTATGTAGATCTTATTAGTTAAAGGTAAGCCTACAAATATAGTTTCTGTATATAGCAGATCAGTATTCTGTTATAGAAACCGCGGTTTGATTTGGTTAATTTTGCAAATCTTCATTTTTAAGTGTGTAAATATATGGTATGATGTGAGACAATCGAGATGGAAACGAGAACGTTCCAGCAACTCTAAAAGTTAGACAAGATGACGACTCACTGAGGACCCACCTTTTCTATTTCCAGGAAAGAAAGCAGCTTTGTTTTCTTTTTGGGTGGATTTGTAGGTAAGACTCATGAGGTGTCGCTCCATCTCTATAAATATCATACGTTCGCCACGTACTACAACCCATCCCTCCTCAAATTCATCTATTACTTTGCTTTCTTCTTCTTTCTACTCTTTCCTTCTTGCTCACCGACTGCTTCTTGACCCATTGTTGAGTGTGTTTCGTTCCCATCAAACCTCATCTGCCATGTCACCTCCAAATGAGCCTCACATAGGGTTTTCCAAGTCCAAGCCATTGGACCAGTTGTTTCAACTCTCTGATGGGACGCTAACTGTGAAAGATGTACCATTGCTAACTCAAGTTCCTCCAAATGTCACATTCACACCTTTCTCATCCATCTGTGGATCCTCTACTGCTCCCCCAGCCATCCTCCAACGCGTCCAATCCATGGCTTATCGGGGCGGTTTCTTGGGCTTCCAAGCACACAACTCCTCTCACAGACTCATCAATTCTCTTGGCAAATTCAAAGACCGAAACTTCCTCAGTATCTTCAGGTTCAAAACCTGGTGGTCAACACAATGGGTAGGAAACTCAGGATCTCATCTCCAAAAGGAGACTCAGTGGCTTCTCCTTAATGTCCCCGAGATTCACTCATTTGTCCTCATTCTACCCTTGATTGAGAATGGCTTCCGATCCGCCCTTCAACCTGGGGTGGATCAGGATGATGGAACTTTTATGATCAATGTCGAGAGCGGATCAACCCAAGTGACTCACTCATCCTTTAAGGCTATAGCTTATGTTCACGTCTCTGATAACCCATATAGCATCATGAAAGAGGCCTTTAGTGCTGTTAGAGTTCATCTCGACACATTTAAGCTATTAGAAGAGAAACCAACACCACCCCTATCGGATAAGTTCGGTTGGTGCACTTGGGATGCATTTTACTTGACTGTCGATCCTACTGGTGTTTGGCACGGCGTTAATGAGTTTTCCCAGGGTGGCCTCCCACTCAGGTTCCTAATCATAGATGATGGCTGGCAGAGTATTAATAGAGACGACGACGATCACCTGGATCAAGACTCCAAGAATCTAGTTCTCGGCGGCGAGCAGATGACTGCCAGGCTTCATCGGCTAGATGAAGGAGAAAAGTTCAGATCCTATAAAAGAGGATCCATGTTATCACCCAATGCTCCCTTATACGATACTCGAAGACCAAAACTGTTAATCTCCAAAGCTGTTGAGATCGAGCATGCCGAGAAGCAGCGCAAGTCGGATGACGAGATTGAGAGGTTGAAGAAAGAACTTGATGATTTGATTAATGGAGGATCATCATCATCAGCTCAACTTTCTGAGAACTGTGATTGCAATGAGTTGGGTTTGAAAGCTTTTACAAAGGATCTTAGAACAAAGTTTAAGGGTTTAGATGATATATTTGTGTGGCATGCTTTGTGTGGGGCATGGGGTGGAGTTAGACCCGGCGCTACCCATCTCAACTCAAAGATAGTAGCATGTAATCCTTCCCCAGGACTTGATGGTACAATGGACGATCTCGCGGTTGTTAAGATCGTGGAAGGTGGGATTGGGCTTGTTCATCCTGATCAAGCTCATGAGCTATACGAGTCAATGCATTCTTATCTCGCTAGTGCAGGGATCACTGGAGTTAAAGTTGATGTCATCCATGTGAGTCTTCTCCTTTTAGTTTTCTTACTTGCTTTATTCATGGCTAAGGATTGTTTCTTCAATTTACAGACGCTTGAGTATGTATCAGAAGAATATGGTGGGAGGGTAGAATTGGCAAAAAGGTATTATGAAGGGCTGTCCAAGTCCTTGAAAAAGAACTTCAATGGCACCAATCTTATCTCGAGTATGCAACAAGTCAATGACTTCTTCTTCCTCGGAACCAAACAGATTTGTATGGGAAGAGTAGGTAAAGGCTCAATTCTTCTCTTCTTCAGCTCAATGCATGAATTCTGTACAATATAAATTATTTTTTTTTTGAAAGAATTGGGTGAAGTAAACTTTTTTAACGGAGCTATAGTGGTAAAAGAGTGGTAAAAGAGTATATGCTGAGTACTTTTAACGGAGCAATAGTGGTAAAAGAGCCATTTTACCTTTCATCTTTCAGGGGATGACTTTTGGTTCCAGGACCCGAATGGTGACCCGGATGGCGTATTCTGGCTGCAAGGGGTTCACATGATCCACTGCTCATATAATAGCTTGTGGATGGGTCAGATTATCCATCCTGACTGGGACATGTTCCAAAGTGACCATATTTGTGCCAAGTTCCACGCTGGATCCCGCGCCATTTGTGGAGGACCCGTCTATGTTAGTGACTCCTTGGCTGGACATGACTTTGATCTCTTGAAGAAACTTGTCTATCCTGATGGCACCATACCCAAATGCCAAAACTATGCCCTCCCCACAAGGGATTGCCTCTTCAAGAATCCCTTGTTTGATCAGAAGACCATCCTTAAGATATGGAACTTTAACAAGGTAATTAATTTTATCCCACTGCTAACTTCTCTGTAGTACATATGAAACTATGATGTAAATGTTAGTTGTTGTATAGTATGGAGGCGTGATCGGAGCATTCAACTGTCAAGGAGCCGGGTGGGATCCTAAAGAAAGGAGGTTCAAGGGATACAAAGAATGCTACAAGGCCATGAAGGGCACAGTTCATCTCAATGATATTGAATGGGACCAAAACTTCAAAGTGCTAGAGACCGGAAATGCTGATGAGTATGTGGTGTATCTAAGCGAGGCTGGCTCACTCCTCGTGACCAGTTTCAAGTCAAATCCTATTGATATTGTCGTGAACCCGTCTTCCTATGAGTTGTTCACATTTGTGCCAATCAAGAAACTGAGTCGGAATGTGAGTTTCGCGCCAATTGGGCTAATGAGTATGCTCAACATTGGTGGGACAGTGCTGGATCTCAAGTACAATAACCCTCTGTTTGGAGGATCAAGTGTAAGGATGAAAATCAAGGGCGAGGGTATTTTCTTGGCTTACTCCAATCAGTCACCCAAGAAGTGTTTGGTGAACGGGCAAGAGGTTGATTTCGAGCTGTCTGATGAGAGTAAGCTGGTGTTCAATGTTCCTTGGATTCAAGAGGCTGCTGGTGTTTCTGATGTCGCTGTTCAATTCTGATATTGTTGATGGATGCTGCTTAAGTTGCTAAGAATAAGATGTGTTTTTTTTTCAAGGTTAGTAACCGTTACATGTGATGATGCCGTTTCCCTTATTTTTGAATGTTGGCTAGCCTTTGTCAAATTATATCCAATTTATCTGTAATTGTAATGTAATTGTAATTGTAATTGTTTTTGCGTAAAAAAAAATTTGTGAATGGTATATAAATATATAATGTTACAAGGGATCTACAACGTAGGTTTTAATGTAATAGAAATAAATAATTTTATTTAGAAAAGGTGACTCTCTTATGAAGAAAACATACATGAAATTCTAAGGCATACATTTTATATTTGGTGTTAGTGGAAGACTTGAACATCCGATGATATGACATTCATTGAAATCGAGTGTTTATCCTTCTTTCCTCTCTCTCAATCAATCCTCCCTACTCTGATGGATAAGAGAAGTCTAATTGACCTACGCTCACCCCAACCTCAATCCTAGGTTGAATTACCTTGTCCTTCTAGTTGGTCCTGGGGAAATATGCAACTCTCCTCTAAGACTGAGATAAGACAGACAATGGTGAACCCTCATCAGCAGTCTCAACCTTTGTAGTAGTAGTTGAGGATTCTATAGTGGGAGTCTGACTCAACGCCCTGACACCCTCTTTACTAGGCACAATCTCATCCTCCTCAATACTTTCCGGGACCTCGCCGGAAGCCTCTAAAAGAGCCTTAATAGTGTTGTCAACCACTGACTCATCCTCGCTAGACTCATAACCAAAAGAGTTTGATTCATAAGGGGAGTCATCATACTCAGTCACACAAGCATCCCTCCTTGACTCCTCCAAGAGAGTCACAATCAACATGGCTAGTTTCTTCCTCTTGCTAGCAATAAACATAACCCTTCTTCTATCTCCCCTTGGTAATCACGTCTTTAGCTTCAACTCTCACCTCATGATGGTTAGTGGTGTCATTTTCTTTCATGGTGAAATCGGTAACAATCTTTGTAGGTTCGGTTACAAAAGTGACACCTTCCGTGATTTTAGATTTGGGTTTAGTCTTTCAACGTCTATGCCTAGTCTTTGACCTGGAGACCCGAACAATCACATCTCCCTCTTTACCATCATTGGTTGTGCCACTTGACCCTGGTTGGCTAGTGTCAACTCCAATCTTACCCTTGCCCTTACTCTTACTCACAACCTCAACATCAAACTTCTTATGATTATCAGCTAAAGCCTTAGTCCGTGTGGTACCCTTGTTGCCCCTTCTTAATTTCAACACCCTTATTACCTTCTCTAGATTCCCGATTGAAAATCCTCGGTCTAATTCCCACAATACCCCTAACCTCTTAGAAGAGCAAGTATCATCCTTATGCCCAAAAGATAGGCATCATTTACAATAAGGAACTCATTCTCGTAGAGAACTGTGCACACTATCTTAACATCATCGTCAAACACCAATATGATCTTTCTCTTAATCTCATGGACACAATTAACTTCCACAAGAATCGTGCACACTAATTTCCTCATTTTTATTGTAAATAACCTATAACTTTTGCCCTTGCTCTTTTTTTTTTTGTGTATGTTTGTACATCCTCTCTTAAATCAACAATTCCATTACTTCCTACTTTCTTTGTTTTGCAACGATCAAGGATTAAATCTAAACCTTATCAGTATTGTACATGATCATGACATTCAATGCTTTTGCTTAAAGAATTGTGTCATTTACCCTAATGTTCAATCATTGATTATGTTATAGGACAATATATAGAGATATATAATCATATAACATTATGTGTATATTTCCATTCAAATCAAATAATGGGATAAAACAAATGCAAAGCAAATCAACAATAAAAGAAATCAACAAAAAACAAGGGAAAAAATGAGAACATGTGTTGGAAAAGACCAAAGGAAGGATTTATCAAGCTAAACTTTGATGCATCCAAAAATCAGTCGGACCTATTTGCCTTTGGATATATCCTACGTGATAGCATGGCTAGACCGCTAGCTATAGGGAAAGGAAGATGACAAGCATAATCCGTTCTGGATGAAAAAGCGTTTTCTCTTCGAGAGAGCCTCCAAAGGGCCGATAATATCAGTGTCTTAGCCATAGAGATTGAAGGTGATAACCTCATGCTCATCAATGCAATCAACCAAATATGGAAGCCATCATAGGAAACTAATATGATAATCTCGAACGTCTCCACACTGATATCCGGTTTTGAGCAGGTCAACGTCCAACATATTTTTAGGGAATAAACACCGTAGTAGACTGACTCACACTGCATAGTTTCGATCATGTAAGGAGAAACGAAGTGCTACCAGAAGACATTGAAGACCTCATCTATTCGGATGCTTTAGGAAGGATGGTCTCTAGAGTCTGACCCCCCCCCCTCGGCTTACCCTTGTATAAAATAAACATTAGGTGTATGTAATCGATTATGCACGTGATCCTAATTTCGATGTTTAAAAAAACTCGTCTTATGAAATTCTGCTTTTACGCATCTAAAATTCCAACATTTGCACACTTTGAGGATTTGTTGTTAACTTGTTGTAAGATCTAGTGGTATTATAATCAAACTAATTTAAAATTTATTGTGAATTTGTAGCTCAAAATTAAAGAATTCCCCGATATTACACTAGGCTAGTTGTCCACTTACCCACCACTCTTTGACCGTCTAAACGGTGTTTGTCGACGCTTATCCATCTCTTAGAAGACAAAAAAAAAGACGACGGTCTCACTCCACTAAATCCAAATAATGTTGAAGAGCAACCCATACATGCAAGATCGATAAAGTGGTTGAAGTCAAGTTACAAGTCCCTCACGGTCTCTTCTCCTATATGTCCCAACAACCAAACCATTCGATAAGCCTCTATTGTTATAATAATTGTGCATATGTGATCGATATGGGCCTCTATTGTTATAATAATTGTGCATATGTGATCGATATGGGTCTGTTTACTTGCAGATTAGTTTATTTTCGGGTTTATAAGCTAAGTGAGTTTATATGGGTTTATAGTTCATTTTTAGGTTTATTTTTTGATGGGTTTATATAAATAAACTAGATAAGGTTGTTTACTTAAAGTTTATTTTTTGGGTTTATTTTACTTCAAAAGACTCTCATGCCCTTACAAAAACCGAACAATAACGTTGAATACCCAATGAAGAACAAATAATATCAAGATTGAAAACCACAAGACCAAAAACGGGTTTTAAACAAAAATAAACTCATGCAAGCAAAAATAACCTTGGTTTGAAAAGCTTATTTTTGAGTGGTTTATAAACCCATATAAACTTTTAGAGAAATAAATCAATCTCTAAGTAAACACCTACAAAAATTAAACTCAGGATTTATAAATTAAATGAAACACAAATAAACTACAAGTAAACAATTAGTTTATGAAAAATAATAAAGTAATATAAGTATATCTCTTTTAATCTATATGCATGTACTAAAATATACCATATTTTTCAGGATGGGCTAAATAAAAATTCAAATAATATTTTAATCATTAAATTAATAATTAAAATTAATACATAGTATGTTGTTCATGAAATTCAAAGGGCTGTGTTATATGCGCCCTATATTAGTCAAAATCATGGTTAAAATTATGAATGAAAGTTTATGATTAAGATGAGATGAAAGGTAATAATTAGCTAGTCATTCAATAATGGTAAAAGTAATGATAATATATATAATAATGTATCGTTAACCATTAATTGTATTTGGTGGAGAATTATTTAAGCTGGATTTAATTGGGTTGTTGTTCTTTAACGTGTGTGTATATATATATATATAAATGTTAATTGTATAATGTTATATTTAGTATTACGGAGCGAAAAATATTATATTTTAATTTTACTTTTTTAGTTTTTTGATTAAAAAATTTTTAAAATTATTAACGGCTTGGCTGAAAATAAGAAGAACAAACAATCTAAAATGAGAAATGAGGCGTAGAGAATATGGATATACGTAAATAATATTCGCCATAAAAATTAGAAATTACATCACAACTAGAAAATACCAAATAACATTAACAAATAAAAATAAAAAACCGCCTCTTTGTTGTGCTTGCCTCCATGGTTGTGTGACCGGGGTTATAGGTGTGCGAGAATGGAACATATTAAACAATTCTTGAACTTCTTCAATTGTAGGCGGATATCCGCAGCTTTGTATTTGTGTCACCTTGCCTCCAATTTGTAAGTGTCGTGGGACACGACTTGAGGACATATGGGTGACAATTTATGATGCACGAAAACATATATTCTTCCTCGTCTTGCCATGGAACTACCACTTGGGTCCGAAAGTGAAATTGAGTTTAACTAATTATGCACTTGAAGTGTTCAACTAACTGGTCTGCCTAATTCCGCACCAAAATATGGAATTAGTGTTCAACTAATGCCGAACTTGGGTCCGAAAGTAAAATTGAGTTTAGTTCATTTCGCACTTGGGATTAGTTATGAGTGATGTTAATTGCTGCAGACGGAACCAAAAAGGCGAAGCATGCGGGTTGTGCATGCGTCCGAGCGTTTGGTGCATGCGCCATATGAGGCGCAAGCACCTGGACCGCAGGTGCCGCAAGACAATTACATATTATTTTGGTTAAAGGTGTTTCAGTATCAACAAATCCGCCGTTGTCCAACGGTTAGGATATCTGGCTTTCAACAAGATACCCGTTTGTTATAATAAAATGACAACGTCTTCTATTAATAATTTTGTTGTCGTCCAACAGTTAAGATATTTGGCTTTCGCTTGTGCGCCTGAGGCGGACTCGGAGTTCGTATTCGCCCCAAAAAAATCAAACCAAACCGTAATACACAACCAACGAAGTACTATATGAGATACTAAATACACAACCAATGAAGTACTATAGAACCCTTCCTCTAAGCGATCATGAGAATCCTAGAGCACCTTGGAGGAAGACAATGTTCTTATAATAATTTTGATTGTTGGGACCGACATCATTTGTGTTATGGTCAAAATGATTGTTTTGGCTTGCTTCCTTAGTGGGGTTGTACGAGGTTGTCTGGTTACTCGATGCTTCAACTCGACTTGGGAAGGAATCGCGATAAATAGATTATGTGTTGACGTTGTGTTAGTCATGGATCCCAAACCTAAACTGACTTTTAACCAAACCGGCGGTTTGACACATTTTTTAAACAAAATAAAAAATTTAAAAAATTCCAAACGGGACTAAACCGGCGGTTAACCGCCGGTTTGAAAAAACTAAAACAAAATAAAAACTAACCAAACCGCCGGTTTGATTAGGTGATTTAGCTCAAACCGGACACATTATATAGATAAAATCTTAATTTGTACTCTTAAATCTTTTAAAATTTCACTAGATCCATACGCAATGTTAGTTTTCAGGTAGCTTCCGCCGACGCAAGTAAATAGGGGTCAAGAATCACCATAATGATAGACATCTTGTGCAGGTGGCGAAAATAGATTCATAAAATCTAACATTTGAGGAACCGACTCTTCATTTTCAAAAATTCCTGAAGGTCTGAAATATTAGACAATAATTTTAGCTACATATCAATTGTTTTAAATATGATGAAAAAATTAATCGAGAGAAGAAAATAAAATTATTACCCAATCAATATTTATATCTTTGACGATCTATATTTGTTACAAATTTTATGTTGACAAAAATTGAAAATTTAGTGAATGGAGAGTGGAGTAGAAGTGTGCTGAATATGAAGGTTTGGGGGTTTATATAGGGGTTTTAAGCGCATTTGCACAGGGACAAAATGGAAAAGTGGTGCAAATTTGGATGAGGGGTAGCAAAATGGAAAAGTGGTGCAAATCTGGATGAGGGGTATCTGGGTGAGGCAAATATTGGATGAAAATGTCCTTATGTGGGACATTGTTTGTCACGATCTACCAATGCACTATTGTATATTTGGATTGGAGTGTGGGTCATATAAGCTTTCCGTTAACCAAGCAAATCCCCCCCGAAGATAGCCCGACCCCGATATTGATTGGATTCATCACTCTAGACATGACTCGTCACCATTTTATTGCGGTAAGTATTTTATTTTTGTCAAGTTAAATCATTAATTATCGGATTTTATTTTTTCTCTTGACCCCCTATTTGTTCAAATTTTACAACTACAATAAAAACCAAATTATCCATTACCACCCGTTCTCGCTTATTGGTATCTGTCACACTATAAAACCCTGGAAGGATTAGACAAGACGTACGAGCCAGAAATTAAGATGTTTAATTTGTCAACAATACGTTCGACCTACACCTTAGGCATTCATATAATGTACGTTAATTTGCTAACATTAGTATTTATATTATTAATAATAATTAACATTTCTAAAAATAATATTTATATTCATAAACTTGTTAATATTGGTATACATCACCCACAAAATGCATGATAATTAACAATACTAATGTTAAAGTCAATAATAATAATAATAATAATAATAATAATAATAATAATAATAAGGAAATAATAATAAGAAAAGGAAATAATAACAATAATAAGAAGAAGGTAATAATATAAACTATTAATTGGTTAACATTGGCCATCAGGCAAATGACTCCACTTTCAAACCAAATTGTACAAAATAATTGCCAGCCACCATTTATGCGCACATGATGTGCGTATACCTCTACTCCCAATCACCACAAGTCACCATCATATTTAGGGGCGTAAATAAGACGCCCCAATTCAAATGAGTGACATACTTGTACAACCCTCCCCTCTAATCAACTGAACATCCACAACTTGTTAAACCAATTTACTTCTAAAATTATATCACTCAGCAGGTGTAGTGACCCCTTCCATACTCCCTAACTACATCACTGTCCGTGTTAAACAATTAGAAAGTAGCTTAAGTTTTTAAGTAATTTTTCATTAAATGTATTTAATTTTCCAAGTAATTAGGATATTTTCAAGTTTACGTCGAATTCTACATCAACAGAAAACATAGTTTATATTAAGTGTCAAAAGTTTCTAATATCATCCTTCTGATGAACATAAATATACAATTCTTTTATAAAAGTAAACTACTAGGCTCAAAGGCACATAGTTATTATAAATTGGGAAATTATTAGGAGAGCAGGAGGAAATAATTATAACACCCCACCCGTAAGATTTAATTTTTGAAATATTATTTTTAATAATTTCTTTAAATATACTATGAAAGAAATATCGAATGATTATTTAAACATGAAATTTAGAGTTTTATGTATATAATTTACTAACGGTTTGCAATCTTTTTACTTCATTTACTAGAAACTAATAACAAATTTTGTGATTATGCAGACTCTATTGTTGAATTATCATTCAAATAAACTGAAAATATTAATATATACTCTATTCATATAAAATAACATAGTGCAAACCGGTTTAGATGTAAATAATATATCATTTTAATTAATTATTTAATAACGATAAATAATCGGCATTGCTAGGAGAGCCCCTTTCTTCCTCGACGCGAGTGCGCCCCGTAGACGCGGTGAGAGTGCGCCCAGGGTAGTTTCCTGCAAAATCGAATTTTGCTCCAATAATCATAATTCTAGTCGTTGGGTTCAGTTTCGTGCGCATCACAAATGCGCCCCAAGCTCAATCGGAATGCGTGCAGTGCACGACGTAGTGAGAGTGAGCCCATATGCCAATTTTTTTAAAAAAATCCAAATATACAGTCAACAATTAAACATTCCCGAAACCACATCGGGGCACTTATACTCGGCCTCCCTGACGCACCACACTCGGCATGCGCCTTGCTCTTGAATTCCAATTACATTGACTGCTCTATAACTTTTTATCTGACCGAATAACATCACTCTACATAATTATTAATAATACACATTATTTTAATTTGAAAGAATTTGGTAAAATAGACCCTTCTCTATTTCCTTTTGCTAAGTGCACCTCTTTAACTTTACCACTTTCATTAATCGTAAGTAAAAATAATTATCCCCTCTATTTGAAAAAAAAGCATACATTTGAATTTGTTTTTATTACTTAGCTGCCTACGTTTTTTATTTTATTTTATTTTTCTCTTTTTTATATTATTTTATATTTTTTATTATCTAGTGAGTTTCTGGCATAAAATTCATACTAGAAATTTGTATACCATAAATTTGTATTCCAAAAGTTCATACCAAAAATTTTCTGATATGAATTTCATACCAGAAATTTCATAACAAAATTTTAATTTTTGTGGTATGCATTTCATAGCAGAAAATTTCTGAGTTTGACAAGATTTCAACAACTGCAACGAAATGAGTAATAATTTGTTTTCAGCACACAGTGACACAAACCAAATCTCAATTCTCTCAAGATTACAAATTCACATAGTTCATAGTCAATATACTAGGAACCCAAAGTTACAGGTTCAAGTAAATTACGAGGAACCCAAACATGTTGCATGATAATTTAGCTTCCATGATAATGAAGAAGATGAAGTGAAGGATTTGGACAAAGAAGCGATTGCGCCGTCGGCAATTGAACAATCTGACATCAATCGCCGGTTCTAGAAGAAAGCTGTGAATTGGAACAAGTAATAACTAATACCAGAACCGAAGATTCACGTACCAGAAACGCATCAACAGGGTTTGCGCCCTTCCCTCGAACCTGCAAACAATCCCCTCGAGCCAACCTTGGTCCAGTTTTTGGATGCCTCGTAGGAGCAGTAGAAACGAAGAGACAACGAGCCCTAAATGAGAAAGCAGAGAGACAAGAGTTGCCTTCATGTATATTTGCATCTATGACTGCAATCTCAGCCAGAATCCAAAGACAATACTTGATAAAGATGGGATACTCCATCTTTACCTAGCGAATCTAAACCAAAACCGATAGAAAAAATCAACGAGATGTACAAGGAGCCAAAACCGAAGAGACATCGATTTGGGGCAAAATCAATAATCAATTAGGACGATAGCAGCCAAAACCGAAGAGAAACGAACGATATCAGAGAAAAAATCGTTCAAAGTCAAAGATACTCAGTCATCGAGCTATGTTTCTAATTGTGGAGGCTATCGGTGGTTGAGATTCAGCAACAAGATGTGCAAGGAGAAGAGAGGTGAAGATCTAGGATTTGAACGGTAAAATAAAACGGAGTATATCTGCTTAATAGAATTATAATATGGGCCGAATTATTAATTTTATTATACCCAAAACTAAAAATAAACTATTTATCAAACTTACCCTTTAAATTTTTATCTTACTAAAATACTCCCTCTGTAACAAAACTTCTATAATATTAATAGATAAAATGATTACACTACTATCAACGAATTAATTATTCTCAATTTAACTCCTTATATTTTCTAATTGACTAAAATCTATTGAAAAATGGGTTTTTTTTTCTAGGAAACATGAATAAAATTATTAAACCATGTACTAATCACCCAAATACTTAAAAACTTTATTTGATTGTTTAAAGTCATTAACTATTCCTTAATTCATGTATACAACTCTTAAATGACAAATATTGTGTTACGGAGAGAGTATTTATTTGATACATACCTATATTATATAATGAAGCATGAGCCGTTTTAATTTTATGATAGTTTAAAATTAATCACCTTAATACATTATTTATTAGAGATAATTATTAACAAGACGAAAGGCCATTCTAGAATGATGGTGTAGTACAAGAATGAATCCAAGTGAACGTGAATGCGTGATACGTTAATATATAATATAGATATGTATTTGTCCTACCAAAATATAGTTGGTCGGTTGGCCACATAAGCTACTTCCTTGCCCTCCAGGATACTCCACGTATAGTTCCTCTATGGGGGTTGTCCCTACCTTACTAATAATGAATGTCCACGACTCTCCAGACATTTCGTTGTGTTTCACTAAATCCCCTACCACAACCCGTAGAAAACTAAAATAAGGGTATATTCCATTAAAATTTTATATAAATTTTTTTTGAGTTTAAAGATCCGTGGATATTTAATATAGATTTTTAAAAATTTATATAATTTTTTTTATATTTATTTTAAATTTTAAATTTTTCATAAAATTTAAACCCTAACAAAGTATTCTCCCAACACGTAAGATTTTCACGTCAAACTACAACACTGAAAACCCCTAACGGCCAAATCAACGTTTTTGAGCATTTTCGAGTGCTTGGGCTTGGTGCATCGTCGGAGGTTAGTTATTTCTCGTGATTTCTGTCATGTTGATTGTTTTCTTGCTCGTTTGTGCCATTTTCCCATCATATGCCATGTCGAATTGCTTTGCTCTTTTCGTTGTTTATTGATTTGCGCTTCAATACTTTACTTTTCACTAATGGTGAAATATGGCGGACCAAAAAGTTAAGAAAACAAGTTGAAAAACTAAAACCCCACAAAGAAAACAATAGTCATATTTCACTATTCAATTTTCTCAAAAGGAGTAAATCAACAAAGGTTTTCCTTTTTTTCGCACTTTTCCCTCTTTTTCACGCTTTAGCTTCCAATTTCACAATATCTAGCTCCGGTGGAACGCGGACGGGCTTCTCCTCTCCGTCACCGGATTCCAACGTATCAAGCTTTCTCTTCCTCAACGGTCCAATAATCCACAGTTTATGGTATTAAATGAGAGGAGAGGATGGTCCAATAGTCATGTTACGCTCCAACAACGCGACGAGATGACGCTGAATCATTTTGGACAACAATAGCGGTGCAAAAGAAACGGAGTACATAAGATCCGAAGGCGAAGAGACGGCCGGTGGAGATGGATTTGATTACATTGAGTGATTGAGGAGCCATGGTTGTTGGTGCCTAGTGATGTGAACTGAGAAGCTGTGGTTTTAGGTTAGGGTTGTAGAACAGTTGAAAATTAAAAACAGGAAGCCTGACAGTGTCTGGTGGTGCTTGGTGGTGTAAACCATGGCTGTAGAGTAGAATTAAAAACAGGAAGAAGGTTGTAGAACAGTTGAAAATTTGATGAAGTTAATTGAATAAAATAAAGTCAATGGTTCACCCAAACCTCCCTTGGCCATGTCGTATCACATGCCCTTGCCATACAATATTCAAAATTGAATGAATAAATCAATCTCGACTTCGAAGTCGTCACACAATCTCATTCGCAATACGCCCAAGAGTTCTTGTAGATTTGCTTCATCGTTCGGCCCACGACTGTTGCAAAGGTATTTTGGGAAGCTTCATGGTTCTTGTAGACTTTAAGTGCCCGTTTGGTTGGAACGGTGGAATGGAAACGGAATGGAATCGAATAAGGGTAGAGAAAGGAAAGGAAATGAATGAGATTACTTTTATGTGTTAAAAGACCTCTAACCAAACATAGTTTTTGATTGATTCGGAATCATTCCGTTATCGGGAATGATTCCCGGTGCTTCCAAACGGGCCCGTAGTCTTTTAATCCCTTCTTAATCAATTATGTACGGACAAAGTATCGGGAGTGGCAAATATATCAATATGTAGCAAAACTTTATGCCTTTTCATTACTCCAGTCACTACCTTAACTTTATGCCTTTTCATTCCTCTAGTCACTACTTTATTTGTTGTATGTTGCGTATTAGTAACCTAACTAAAACGCTCAATGTAAGTAAAAAGAATGTGTATCCTAAAGTGAACGATGCTACTACAATTGAAGCCTGTTAGTGTCCCCCTCTATCTAGTTTTTAATTATCCTTCTTTGATAGTTATATGTTAGTATATCAACTAATAAAAATTTTCTATATAGAGTAGTTATACTACATGGGTGATACTCAACAAGATGATTTCTTTTGCTAATTGATAATTGTATGTTATTTTTCTAGATGATTTTTTTTTGATCATGGATAAGATGTTAGTATATCAACTAATTAAAATTTGCTATATAAACTAGTCATACTACATGGGTAATTCTCAACAAGATTGGAAAAAAGGGGAGTTTACGAGCAATAGACTAAGGAAGAGAGCAATGCACTATTAGAACTCATGGTTGATGTTGCCTCTCGCGGATGGCGTGACAATAGTGGAATTTTTACAAAGCAAACAATAGAAGAAAGAATACTCCCTCCTCTTAACAACAAACTTGGCTGCCATAATGTAAGAGTCTTTTAGGAGCTGAGTGTGCTGAGTCTGGCTGAGCCGCCCCTACGCATGCTATGAGCCGACCATGCACATGCTGTGAGCCGCCCCTGCGCCCTGCAGATCCGCCCCTGCGGATTTGTGCGGATGCAGCCACCTTTGTTGACCTCTTGACCGTGCTTTATCCCAGCTTCCTATATAAGCTTCCCTTGTCTTTGATGAAGGGTTTCTTCATCTTCTCCAGTTTTCTTCTCCTCACGTTCATCTTCTTCTCTTCCTCTCTTCCTTTGGATCTTCTTCTTAGTTCTTCTTTGATCTTGTGTGAGTTAGAAAGAGTTGTGGGGCTTTGAGCTTGGTTGGATGTTGTTGATAGTTGATGTTGCTACTCTACTGTAGATAGCCAGCTGAGGTGGTGTTGATGCTGATCTTTCCTTCTGTTTAGGGTTCTGTTGGCGAGTTCTTCATCTCCCTCTTCATTCCTTTCTTCTTTGCCTCTTATCTTTCTCTTTAGCTTAGCTTAGGATTCACAAGCCTATGCTTGTGTGGATCTTTTCTGAGTGTTTTGATGTCATACATGTGTATATATGTATGTATATGCTTGATGTGTGGTGAAGAAGTGAAGAGAGATCGAGAGAAGGATCGAAGAAAAGTCGAAGACCAACCCCCTGCACACCAGCCGCACCTGCGCCTTGGACTGAGCTACCCCCGCGCCAGTGCTGGTCCGCCCCTGCGCCTGACTGGGCCAGCGCTCCTGCACCTCTTGTTTTTGCTGGTGTATACAGGGCATACCAAGTTGGTATGTTTCCTTCCTTCCTTTTCTTTGGCCCTGGCTTTAGATGTAGCTAGGCTAGTATGGTTATGATGAGCTTGATGAGTGTTATGTTGAGTTTGTGACTTAGGCACTTGTGTATATGTTGAGGTAACACCTTAGGCATTTATGAGGTATGGTATGTAGTTGAGGTTTAGATGCGTGTTATAGGTTGGTTGTGGTTAGCGTGCAATTATGGATTTGAGTGTTTGTAATGATTGTGTGTGTTCATATGATTTTTGCATTTATAACCTAAACCGAAATAGGATGACCACTTTATTACGTTATATGGCCTAATTGTATTATAACCGGGCGGTGACCACTTGCCAAAGCTTGCCGAGAGTGGAGGAGGTTCTCGGAAGCTTAGCAGCACAGGGGACAGGTGGTAAATCCACCCCCACGCAAAACCCTATGCTTCAAGGGGGGAAGAGCCGAGGATCTTTAGTTCCTCATGTCACAAACTAAGTTGAATTTGTAATGGAATAACATAATTAAAGATAATAAATGGATGTATGTGTGACATTGCATATTGCGATGTGATGATGTGTGTATGTGCTATTACTTCATTCTTATTCATTTCTGTTAGCTAACGGTTTATACCGTGCTGTAGTTGATTTGCAGGATAGGAGGTCAGCAGAGTGAGCTAGATGGGTGATCAGCCGAGGGCTTCCGTACACTAGGTTGTTCGTGGGATATGGGAAGTTTTGAACTCGGATGTTTATGGATGCTGTTTTGTACCCGGCTATGTTTTGTAAACCTTTTGATGCATACAATGTACAGTTTATGTATTTGGTTTTAATCTGTCTGTGCCTTGTTGTAAGATCTAGTGAACTTGTTGTCAGGCTAGGGTCAGGATCCATTGTGAGATCCTATCCCAATGTGACGCCACGAGTCCCGCGGATTTGGGGTGTTTCAGAGTTGGTATCAGAGCCCTAGGTTGACAACAATGACACTTACAATCTGCAATAAAGGTGGAGTAGATAGATAAACAAAACCCGAAAGGGGTCTGACTTTTCAAAAGGATTTTGGTTTGAAAGAGTACAAATGTTTTAGGATAGTGTGTACGGGAAGCCATTACCCTTTTGAGGATCTTGATAGTATATATATATATATATATATATTATGTGTTGATGTGTTTGCATGTGATCTTAAGCATTATATATATCTGTACATATGACATATATATAACCTTATAAGATTAGGTGTGCATACCCTGCAGATGGCTCAGACTAGAGCGACATATGTAGTAGGACGAGGTAGGGGTATACCCCCTCTTCCTCCAGTAGTTATAGGTCAGAGGCCAGTTTCCGCTGTTGTTTTGCCTATAGTAGATGACGGATCTGAGGAGACTAACTACATCTTGATGAGTGGACCTGAGTTAGGAGAATATATACACCAAGTACAAGAGGTTGCAAGAGCAGGTAGACCTACACCGAGTTTACGAACATCTGTGGGACCAACTAAAGCTTCAAGATCAAAGAAGAAACAATGGACCGAACTAGTGAGTGATGAAACAAACCTTTCAAGTGTTAGACAGAGTCTGGAACATGGACGTTCGAGTGATCCCCTGCCCATACGGACTTCTGGTGGGATGAGATCTTGTTACAAATGTGGGGAGTCTAGACACCTAAGACCGAACTGCAAGAGATCTTTAGTGACATGCTTTACCTAGTGGTAGGATCGGACATCAATCGATTTTTTGCCGACGAAACAGGATACCGCATCAACAAGTTTCCTCCCATGTTAAGGTTACTAAGGGTGAATAAAGGAGATTGAGTTACAATTTAGCCGCACAAGTTGCGAAGACGGGATGATTGTGTTTCAATTATGGTGATCCAGGCCATTTGCGCTCTACGTGTCCCGTGGCACCGATAGGTTGCTTTATATGTGGCGAACTAGGCCATTTGGCCCCTTTTGTCAGCAAGGCAATGCTCCTTCTCAGCAAGACCCTCCTTTTTCCGGTGCAGAAGGAGTAAAGGTGGAGGCTATGGCGATGACCTCAGTAATACCAGAGGAGCATATGTTCGAGTTTTGAGTAATGATATGTAGTGGAGCTATTGTCGTTAGCAGTTATAGGTACTATCCTTGCTAATAGTTTACCTGCTGAGTTTTGTTTGATATGGGTGCTATCCACTCTTTGCTTTTTGATGTAAGCGTTGATAATTTGACCTTAGATATAGCAGAGGGTAGACCTTCTGGATAGGGTTACCAGGTGGGATCAGGTTTGAGGTACCCGAGAGGTACATGGTTGTCCTATACATTTAGGAAACCGTGATTTGGTTGTGGACTTCTTTGCCATGCCATAGGTGCATGAGGAAGTCATTCAGTGTATGGATTGGATGGATAGATATCATGTTGTTTTAGATGTTGGTAGGAGGACCGTGACCGTCCCTACCGATTTGGGTCAGATAGAGGTCTTCCGAGGTTGCGACCTTGGGAAGACGGGTATGGATATTAGTGTAGTGCGTGTAGCGAGACTAATTGCACAGGGTTGTAATGCCTTCTGGGGTTATGTCATGGAGGAGAGTGAGAGTCCAGTGTTAGAGGACCTCCCAGTGGCCTGTGAGTTCTGGATGGGTTTGATGAGCCATCTAGTTTGCCGCTTCAGAGGAGCGTAGAATACCGCATGGCGCCTATCGAGTTGCTAGAGCTGAAGAAACTCGAGGAGTGGCTGAGAAGGGCTTCATCCGCCCTAGCGTATCCCCGTGTGGAGCACCTGTCCTTTTCTTGCAGAAGAAGGACGCATCGTTGAGATTGTGCATCGATTACATAGAGATGAACAAGGTGACCATCAAGAACAAGTATCCATTGCCTCGTAGTGATGACTTGTTAGATCAGCTTCAGGGAGTGACTGTGTTCTCCAGGATCGACTTGCGCTCGGGTTATCACCATTTGAGGGTGAGAGAGCATGATGGGCATCACACGGCATTTCGGACTCGGTATGGCCACTATGAGTCTGTAGTGATGTCATTCGGGACTCACGAATGTGCCGCCGTCTTCATGGAGTTAATGAATGGCATATTCATTGACTTTCGGGATCAGAAACTGTGTTAAGCAGTCATGTTTAAGCCTACATTTCAATATGTTAGGATTATAATTCACCGTTCAAATTTTAGTAAAATATAGAGAGATATGCATAGTGTGATGTTTAAGAATTTAAGGTCGATCCAACGGTTGGATCTGGATCCATATGAGTGCAAAGTAGGCTTGATGAACAGTTGGTGAAAACATACAGATTTTTGGCTAAGTATGGGAGAAAGTATGTTGAGGAGTCAACTTGAGAATTTTGTGTAGTATTAGTTATTGATTCTTTATGAGATTTGTTTCTTCTAGTGAGTAGAGTACATTGCATGAAAGGTTATATATTTTATTTGAGATTTTTGGATTTTTGTATGAGTGTTTTAAGTGAGGTCAAAATGAGATCATTAGTGAATTTTTCATGGAAATTAAGAAGTTGGAAAGCTAGATCTTTCTTGCGAGTGTTAGATTGTGGTTTTGTACTTCATAGGAAGTTTTAAAAGTACTCTAAGAATATTTCTAGGGTTTTGAGGCACAGGGGTAAAATAGTCTTTTTACCCTTATTAAGTTATTTTGGTCATTTCTCTTATGATAGAGTTAAGTATCTTAGAAGTTGGAGACTTCAAAAAAGGAAGTGAGATACATTATTGACCCACTTGCCTTGTATCACATGCGGTTGAGTTTCTGCGGTTACAGAACGAGTCTAGATCACGGGATTTGAGATTTGATTCAAGTAAGACCTTTGGGCTTACTTAGTTGACTTCTAGATATTGGTGTGAATTATGATAGTGGTGTGTGACTTATATGTGTATAATTACAATTATTCTGTATGTACTACCGACCTATATTTTGGCCTAAGAGTAACGGGCGGTGGCATTCAGCCCTGTAAGCCCGAGGGCGACTGGGAGGATCTTTAGGGACTAGTCCATACTATGTTTGCGGGGACGCTACCGGCGGAGGTGTGCCAAACCATCACCAGTTGGATAAGGAACGGAGGCGAGAAATCTTAGATTTCTCGTGCCACAACTTTAAAAACGGAATAAAGTGAATCACCTAAGTTATCAGATAATAACTGGTTTGTGTGCCAACATGATGATTGTTTTATTTTGCCATGGTTGTGTTTGTGCTATTATTATTCTACTTGTATTTGGATAGTTAGCTAAATGTTGTCATATTGTTGTTTAGACGGGCTATAGGTTAGTGTGACACCCCTATTTCATTTCTAGTTGATTACCAGTTAATTAACCCTGTTTAAAACAATAAGCGGAAAAGCGGAAAACGTAATTTTTTAAAACTTTATCTTACAACCATATTAACAACACATATACATACTAACATACGTCATAAACTCCATTTAACCAAAACACAACTGTTTTAAAACCATGCAAAACATCCTAGGCGGTAGCATCCCATAACAGCCCACCTGATATGATCTCAAATCCAGGTGTTGGGTCCAATGTCCTTGCCTTGATCAGGCCGAGTTTGAGTAGCTGAAAAATATGTGGATATAACAACAATGAGCCACACGCTCAGTAAGGGTATACAAATCGTACTCTCCCAATATATATAAGTATCTAATATCCCGTCCCCAAAGGACACTCTATACCCTTCCTCACATTTCCAAGCACACATACATATCCACATTCACATATCATTCCACAACCAATCATATTACATTTCACATAAACATTCAAGCATGTTATCATACATCACATATAAACATATCATCTCATCACATCATAACATAACATATAACATGCTAGACTCGATCGCATCGATGCATAGGTGATAATTAACTAACTAGCCCCAAGTGATCGTACGATATATTTTCTCATTGCTTTCGTATTTCTTTTCTTTCTTTCTTTTTTTTTCTTTTCGGTTGGCCAACCCGATAGCGTCCTAGACCCCCTGTAGACCAGGTAGCGACCTCGGCCATCTTGTCCTAAGACCCCCTGTAGATCAGGTTGCGATCTTGGACTATTTTTCTTATATTGAGGCCCCTGTAGATCAGGTAGCGAGCTCTGGCTGTTTTTCTTATCTTGAGGCCCCCTGTAGATCAGGTAGCGACCTCTGAGGCCCCCTATAGATCAGGTAGCGACCTCGTCCCCCGGAAACCCGTGCGGGACCCAGTTGGGCTAATTAATCAATTACCATCCTATATTATCACTTTCATATCATAACTCAATTTCATGCTTTCATCATATTCTTCCATCATATTCTTTCCATTATCATCTCATGTACCTCATGCATGCATTCATAAATCATATCAAGTCATCATCATCATTCCACTCATATACATATAAGCATGCATACAATCATAACAAACATATATATACACTCAAGCATGCATAAAATCATAGCATATTAAATACATAACATATATTAAGCAAGTGTAATTCATATACACTTACCTCGCAGGTAAGAACAATAAAACCTTGCAAATCAACTATTGACCGTTTCCCACTCGGACTATCCTCTTTTATCGTGCTTGGATACGCTCACAAAGAACTAAGCTATAGTTAACCAAAACCTTCAACAACACCTGCGGAGAATATCATATTCCTCGTATTAAACTTCTCGCTTCAAACACCAGTTAAATTCATTCCTTTGAATTTAATTAGCTTATAGCATTTTCTAGAATCCTAATTTAATTAATTAACCTTTAATTAATTAATTAAATTTCGCCAGAACAACGTTTTGCCCGCAAGAAATTTCTGAACCCACCTGTCATCAAATCTCATCAAACAAACAGCCCATAATCACCAGAATAAAGTAACGAGCATAATGAAATTTCCAATTATCCATTTTGACAAGCCTAAGGTCAATTTAGGCTAAATCGCAATACGGAAAGCGAATAAATTCATAACTTATTCGTTACTAACCCGATTGACGATCCGAAAGAAGATTCGGAATCACAACGACGCAGGCTACGCTCGGACACCATCAAATTCACCGGAATCTGAGCGACGGAACCTCCCTAGTATCATATATGCTCGACCAGGCCTTCTCTTGCGCGGAAATGTAGAAACTCGGTACCAAAATGAAGAGAATGAAGAGAGGAATCCAAAAACTCAAACGAATTTGAAATCGGATTAGAAACGAAGAGTAGATCTGAGTTTGAAGGTTGAGAGAAATCAGAGCTTTTACGAGGAAACGTGAAAGAAAATGAATTAATAAACGATATTTCAGCTATTTATAGCGAAGACGATAATTATCCTTTAGCGGAATCGATAATTATCCTTTTACCGATCCGAAAGCGGTTTAAGCCACCTTCTCCAAACGTCTCGAAATTGGAATAATAAATCTGAAATATTGTATGGATAATTATTCCGCAATTGTTTCGAAAAACGCGTATTCCTAAGCCGTCTTTCTTAGCCGCTAAGAAACGAAATAGCGACTTTTTTAGCCGTTTTGCCTTTTCATGTTTTTTCATATCTAGGACATGTCCGATGTCCTGATCATTTTTCTCAACTGCATTTTTATTAATTGAAGCTCCCAAATGCTCCAAATAACACAAGAGTGTAATATCATCTAGGAGCAGGTTACCTCGAGAGGTATCTCGTGTTAAAACTGATTTACTTCCTTAAAATTCTCGATTAGGTCATCTTCGATTTCTGACTGTTACAGTTAGAGTTGATGCCGAGTGATCCGAAAAGTAGTGGCCAGCCGGGTTTCTGTACTTCATAGGACGGGTTGGAGTCTTTTTATTATGATGGTCTTTTTGTTATGATATTCTGAGAAACTTAGTTCTAAGATTATTGTTGTCGGCTGATGGTCTTTGGTCACATTCATGACCTTACAAAATCTTATTTTATGATTTTGGTTTTTCCTTATCCGTGTCTTGTTGTAAGATCTAGTTAAGTTATTGTCAAACTATGGCCGGGACCCATTAAGTGGTCCTAACCAGTAGCTCCCCGAGTTTTGAGAATTTGGGGTGTTATAACATGGTATCAGAGCCTAGGTTGGCAACAATGACACTTAAAATCTTCTAAAGGACAGAATAAGTAAATAAACAAAACCCGAAAGGGGTCTGAACTTTTCTAAGAAACTTTTGGGTTTTAAAATACATGCATAAGTCGGGATGGGATAGAAAGTAAGGATGACCCCACTAGCTCCGCGGATCTCGGCAGCTTAGTACTTTCAGAAATGTTATGTTGACTTATTATATTGGCTATAAAGATATGTTATATAGATTATCTAGGTAGTATGTTAGTAGGCATAATAGTCATATTTTTCCCCTTAGATGAGATAATAGGATGAGATCGTCACTCTGTTGACACACCTAAGCAGATTCTGAAGGGTGTCAACGCGAGGATAAGCATGCTCATCTTATGAGCCTTATGTTAGGCAAACATCCAGGACAACTCCTTCGAACTCGCGGAGGAACGTCGAGGCGGGAGAGTGATGACTACAAGATGACACGACAACTATGGAAAGGTGGTAGGAGTCAACTCAACCGGATCAAATGAAGAAAATACATGAGGGTAGTTCCAAGGAATTGTTGGATGACCGACAATTATGCAAATTGGGAATGACAACCCAGAGGTTCTATCAAGTGTTGTGTAAAGTGACGTTACAAACAAAGTGGATGCCTTCAGAGGCAATCATATGCATGAAAGTCAAAATGAGATATAGTTGCGATCCAAATAAGAGACTTTGAATCTAAGCTTATTGACGTACCAGAAGGTGAAATTTGCAGTCAGAAGTAGGGCGGAATATGGTCACTATTGACAACTTAGATCGATATCCTATATATGAGAGAACACCTAGGCAGTTATAAGTTTGAGAGTCAAGAAAAAAAATGTCACCGACCCAACCCTGAAGACTTAAAGAGCCGCGTAATTGAAGCTTACAGATTAACTTGAAAGTGGAGAGTACATTTCATAAACATGAAGGTGGAGTGACTTCTAAGAAGACAAGTGAGTACAACAAATATGGTGATACATGCATCCCAATGATAGAACCCTTCAACAAAGCCAACATAATTATATAAAGGTGGCATTACATAATAAACACCAACCAAGGATGAAGAATACGTGTGCATGACCTTGGTGGACTCGGGGGTCCACAATAACTTCTCATTCACAAAGGGATTTAAGTTAAAAACACGCTCGGTTCATGTCAGAGAACCGCAAGTAAACGATAAATCGGGTAAAAAAAATCATGGAGACCCACTTACAAGCTATCGTGGAAAATTTGGATAAGTCTATTGACAGAAGAGGAATGATACAGCTGGACTCGTAAGAGTATAGCTAACTTATAGTGAGAAAGAGAAGTGTAGATTATAGAAGGAGCTAAAGGAGTATAAACGGAGAAACTGGATGAGATAGATTTTCACCAAGTATGTCAAACTTCAAAATAGATAGAAGAAAAGTAAGCCTATGATCTTGTAGAGGGTCAACTACAGACTAATTAGTAATAACTTAGACTTTACACGTGCGGGTTAACTAGTGGTGACGGGTTGACAGATCAACATAATAACCACAGAGTTATAAAAGAATTTTATCAACATGTGGAGAAATCCTTAAAGAGATCAACTGCGACAATTGTGAAGTCAAATCAATACGAGTGATAGTAACACTGAATAAGTTCAAGTCAGTAACTCTAATTAAAATTTTTAGAGGAAGAGTAAACGGTCAAAATTGACCCCTTATATCAGTAATGGTATAAAGAGAATTGTTGTGAGTAGTTGCTTTCCTACTGGCTAAGGAAAATTTTGCAAATCACAGTTAGTACATATGGATTCACATAAGAAGAACTACAGAAGTAAGAAGTAGATGATTTTGACCAAATCATACGTCGGTCCAAACAGAGGGTACTTAGCATTCCACACAAATGAGATTGATGGTGCTCTTTCGAGAAAAAGTTGGGGAAAATTTTCTAGATTGACAGAGGAAGCCCTTGTGACTAAAGATGGGACACAAAATAATTGGAATTATAGAGACAACACAAACATAGAAAGTATGATTTAATGCCTTGGTGAAATGTCTTATCGAGTTGTGAGGTGATTGTAGATGGAATCTACATCTTTGCTGGAACAAACATGAGAAAGAGTAAAGTTTAATGACTGACGGTCGTTATACGGATCCGTATCACTCCAATAAGATGCTTACCGAAAAGTGTTTATATAAGAGTTTACTGAGAAATGGTAGCACTCCAATGGCCAATCTTGATAACCGGTCATAGGTAGATGAAGGAGTAGTTTTGGAACTGCGTACAAATGGTATACCTTGGATTCTTCTCTCGACTGAAGAGAGAAGAATTGATGAAAGCACGAATTCTACTCAACATAATCCATAAAGGTTGTAAGAGAAAGTTTAAAGAGATTTAATTACCATACTTAGTGTAAGGATTTAGAAGATGGTAACGCGACATGAATATAAGGACAACATAATAAATGCGAGTCGAGAAATTTGATTTTTGAGAAAATCATATGCATCTGATGTTGCTTATACAAATGGTACCGGTAGATGTTTAATAAAAGTCATACTATCGGACCGATAACATTATGATTTATAAAGTGTAAACCTAGAGAATAGCTTAACCAATGAGAAGGAAAGTCATGTATCAAAAGGCGGGTCTTACTACATTTAAATAAAGTGGTGAGATGATGATGCCTTTATGAAATCTATGCAAGAGTATAACGTAAATGATGTTCCAACACGGAATGGGTAGTAATGATCAATTGACAGTCAGAGACCGATTTCTAGAAGGGAAATGTTATAAGATGAGTCACCTAGTAGAAAAGTTCATAAGACGAGCATGAGAGACCATCATGTGGTTGATATTAGTTCCTCGGTATAGACTTATTACCGCACCTCGAGAATTTGAAGATAAAAAAAAACTTCACGTCAAGATTGTAAATAGAGCAAGGTAAAGACTTGTAGGTCATAGTGATGTGCCCTACGTTAGATGTCAAAGGGATTGTGGAAGGATAACCACATTGAGTAGTCCTGACGAGTAGTAAGTAGAGTTCAGTTGAGACCTAAGTGAATTCCGGGAAGTTCTAAGACCACACGTTTCAATCCCTCCAATGAGGTGTAACCAGTGAGTTATTCTGTTGAGGAGTTCCTAGACCAATTATAAAACCCAATGGGGTCGAGGACCATAGTTTTGACAAATATTGACAGTTATCTTGAGGTTGGACAACCCGTACACACGGCTTAGAGTAAGAGCTTCCACTATACTTTAGCGAATCATCCTTAGAATGGCGGTCAGTTTGAAGAGGATCTTGCCGTTATTAGAAGGGAAGTTACAAACGAGAGTTAGTAAATCATACAAAATCACGGAGATACCATTATGATTAATGGGTGACATTAGTCGGGATCTTCCAAAATGTAGAAGCAAGAGGGCCCTACGAAAGGAATAAAGTTTTTATAGTCATTTATGGAGAGCCATCAAAAGAATTGGAAGTGAGTTTAGAAAGGCAACCATTGATATCTTAAAGCGGATTGAGAAGTTAATTATCAACGAGAAATCATAACCATATTAGAAGGTCTTCACCCAGTGTTCTTCATGTCTAAGTTCGGAGAGTACACACTGGATCCGAGACACGTGATCAACTAGGAGAACCTAACAAGCGAGTCATAACATACTTTGTAAAATATCCGAACCATTCTAAAGAGTAATAATAGTCCTCTCTTATCTAAGGAGATACCGATGTTGAGGATCCAATGGTCTAGACGAGGAGTTGATGAGCCTACATGGGATATAGAGGAGAGCATTAGACGAAGTTATCCGGAGTTCTTTGCGGAGTTAGCCGCTACTCCTGTACCGACGAGTTAGTACTCGGATATTGTTCTGTGTAACTTACATGACTATATGTTTATTTGATTAATTGGGTTTTTATGTGTTGCTTGACTACGAGGATTGAGTGGTTCTTGCATGTTGGAAAGTTAGAGTTGGATATATCGACTCTATTTATGGAAATCCATCTGAGTAGATATTCCTTATTCTAAGTTTCGTGACAAAACTTATTTTAAGGGGGCACTGTTGTAATATCAGCAAAACAAAGAGCCGGCTGGTTGCTGCTTGTGTGAGGAAAGAATGGTGATGTTGGGTCACTGAGAGAGTGAAGCTGAGAGGTATTGTTGGGTGAGGAGATGAGGGGTCCGGTATAGCCTAGCAGAGGTTGCAGGTGAGCTAGCCACATAGAGACGATGCAAGCTAGGGTGACGTTTAGCTTTGGCGGGCAATCTACAGGAGAGGCCAATCAGTGCAGAAGCGAGGCAAAAAAAAGGAAGAAAAATATTAACATAAAATAAAATCGATCGAAACGAACCAAAGGGGACTTTCGGATCGGAAACCTTTTCCAACTTTGCCGAAATAAAATACCAAAATATGTACGTATCAAATAAATAAATATACTCGGGAATAAATACTCTAAATAAAAATATGTAAGCTAAAATATCGATAAAAAGAGGAAAAAATAAATATCGAATACGTGCCCAAAAATGGGCGTTACATCAGATCCCCTTAAAAACAAGTTTCGTCCCGAAACTTGCCATACGCTAAACTTCTCGGCCCATAAGTCCGATGTATGAACTCTCAACTAAGAAGGCTTAAACCTTCTAATCTATATATACAAACTACTCAAATTATCACTGCAAGATTTATCAGGTCATATAGCACATTCCCGCACAGGGCACAAACTACACATAACATCACACATGCACATAACTCAACCAAGGAAAGAACTAAGTTTAACCCGTCGATTCTATCGATGCTACTAGCTCAGCGTAAAACTCAACCAAAGATACTATCCTCCGTCTTCCAATTAGTGTCATCGATTTCTCGTCTACCATTAGATCATCATGACTGACAACATGTCTCGAGTCATGTATGTATTCTCACGATTGATACACATGAAACGCCGGGTGAACATCCTCTACTCTCGACGACCATGTCAGCCGGTAAACCACTTTCCCAACTTGTGCTAAGACCTTAAAAAGGTCCGATATATCGGAACTCCACTTCCCTCTCAGGTCTTTCTCAAAGCAGTGTTTCCATTATGTTTCTTCTTTGCGTGTCTCTATAGAAGAAGATCACATCTTCCCATTAACACCTTGGGCTTTGGTTCTTATCAAACCAAACTTTGATGTTACGTTTCTTAAATTCTTGTTGCAAGTTAAGTAATGAAGGAATTGAAGTATTTTCCTTCACACTGCTTCTACTAACGAGACACATATGTTATTACTTGTACATTGTTCCTCAATACTCAATCAAGACCTTGTATTGGAGAATCACATGTACACTTAAAACCCATCATACCTCGAGGAAATTTCAAAACAGTTGCACCAATGAATCTCCTCTTAACTCTCAACAACTCCATTGTAAATTTTTGTCCCACTCAATACTTCATTGTCATCTGGAGTAGGTTAGCCATAGCTGGTGTTACTTGGAGAATCTCTCTACAAATCCGGTAATGACCAGCACATCCAAGAAAACTTGTAACTTCTTTCACATCCTTCGGGGTTGCCATCCCGAGACAACTTGTCATACAACTTCTCTCTTTTTCGCAAGTAGACCAAAATATCTTATTCAGGGCATTGGTAAGACCATATGGAATCTCTACAACTTGTGGTGACCATGGTTCGTCCGGAATGCCTTATTTGCAATATCCCAATCTCAAATTCTCTGTTTGTGACAAACAAACCTTAAATAATTCTTAGAAGAAGCTACCGACCCTTGCAACCGGTCGAGTAGATCTTCTAGTCGTGGTAAGGAATACTTGTTCTTCATTGCTATCTTGTTCAGCTCACTGTAATCGATGTATATACGGAGATAACCGTCTCTCTTTTAACAAACTGGTGTTCTCCATAACAACTTCAAACCAAGAGTTCAAGATATATTCCAAAATGAACTTTAAATCAAGAGTTCAAGATAATGTCTGGTGTTCTCTATGGCAATGCATTGGCTTTAATGAACCTGTATCAACAAGTCCTTGCAACTGGTCGTTCAAATGCTTCTTCGACTCACGTATTTTTACCACCCCAGACGGCGCCTTGGATGTCGGAGGTGCGCCAAGCTCAACCTTAGTTGTAAAATTCCACATTTTGACGTATTGGAATCGTGATATCTCGATTTTTGTTTTTCCTTCTTTCATCCCATGATATAATACCGTCACCAACTTGTCTTAAAAGTTGACAGGTGGTCATGATACTAAGGATCTACCCCGATGTGTTGGGGTGACGTCCTTTAAACACGTATATTGTTTCCTCTGTAGCTTCAATGTTGATCGTTCTCTTTCAAAGATCCCTCAACTCTTGAACTCGAGAGACTTGCTCAAGTCTTCTAACTCATGGGGCCTTAGTTAAGCAATATTTCAGCTTAATCCCTCTTTCTCCTTTTTAAAGGAATGATGATAACAATATTTCTTGATCTCACACATATGTTCAGTCACGAAGGTCTTAACTACACGACTTAATCATGCCTTATAACAAATTGATCTTATCTTCTTCGCATTCCCAAACATCCCAACATATGGGAGGAGCTCTTCGTATTCTACATGAGCTTTCACCATAAACATCCTTTCTTCAAGTAGGCGTAGAAATTTATACTTCATTTCCTTATGTAACGTCACTTCGACCTTAAGAGTTCTAATCTCAATCTTTCATATACTCCTCGCACATCTCATGTCGACATCCAACTTCAAAACTTCGGTCTTCTCTTACTCTTGTTGGGCACCTTATGCATCTCTTGGCTCTTCAAGAACAACTCCACAACCGTACCAGCATGCCTCGTGGAGAACGCTAGGCGAAATTCTGAACCACATCACCGAAAACCCAACACATTACTTCCCAAGTGCTCAACGTCATCAACTCTTTCTTGAAGCATTGCTAAAATCCAGATCCTCCATTTCATGCTATAGCCAATATGGCTTCTCTTCTTGAGTCTAGAAGATTTTGACCAAGCTTTTGCTCGCGAAGACATATCGTCCGTTTTGTTATAATGAAAATACCATGCATCCTCTCTGTCTGTCTGTTTGTCTCTCTCTCTCTCTATATATATATGTTCTCATTGCATAAAGAAACAAGGGAAGCTTCACTTTCCTCCTACTCCTCTCTTCCTTCCACTCGTATCAAACCTTAACAATTCTTATCCGTGTAGTTCCTCCATATGCCAATCCCATGACCTAAGAAAGTCGCATTTAGTCATTATAATCAATCCCCGGGAGGTCGGTTACAGTTATATGCTTGAACCCATCAATGCTACTTGATTATAACATTCGCACTTCCGTTGATATAACTCCTTATTGCTGACGTTGAACCACCGAGAATATTCCAAGTTCTTGTTACCGTTCATTTATGATCCCACGGCCTGAGTTACTCTTCCCATCCAGACTCATCCATAGACAACCCACACATGCGCGTTCTCGGTTGTCACCGATTAGCTTATAGTTGAACTTATCCAAATTCAATGGCTCATCATTCTTCTATACTTCCACGTCACCATTCTCATGAAGACTACCCTCTCAGAGTATTCTACTTCAACTCTACTAGCTCGATTTACACTCCACGCTTCCTTCTCCTTTGTAAGGTAACTTTACCACTCTTATAGGCTTAAGCACTCTTCCATGATGTTTTGTAATGCACTTCTAAAATATTCTAACCTTAGTTAGCATCCACCCGCGTTCCTATTGGTTGGTATCTTAAATCTTTCGATCTAAGCTCCTTGTTGCGTCTCTCATCTTCTTTGGATCATCATTTATACACACTTCCTCCTTTTTGGCGTTTCTTAGCTTTATCGTCATAGCAGAAACCGGTCAACTCCACGTGAATCCCCACCATGCCCTTCTTCTCATAACTCGTGTAATGTTGACTCTTCACTTAATGGTACCTTGTAAGCTTAACTTACGGTATCTTAATCTTTCGTACATGGTTCGATCACTCTTCTCATCTTGACTCAAATGCTTAGAAGCACCTAACGAAGAATCCACCTCTTAATGGAACACCACGTTTAACCTTGCTAGAATGTACCCATCTCCTCCTTGATTCGCATCTTTAGTTGTCCACGCGTCTTCTCGAAGAACTTAAGTCCGTTATCTCTATTGGTCTCGTTGTCATTCAATCATGGCTTCATTAAAACCACTTTTACACCTTAATGTTGCTCCCTTTACTTGTATTGCTTCCATCCCGATTTCTCTTAAGTCGTCTCGAATTTTTCCTTCCACTTGTTCGTCCTTCTTTTATGTCATCTCTAATCCTCCTCTTTGACATCCTTTTAAAGGAATCCGAGAAACGCCATGGTGTTCGTCCACACGAAAAACTCAACTCGGTACTTGAGCATACTCCTTCACGTATGAACGCTATCCCCAAGCCAACAACGTCGTCTTAAAGGTGATGATATCATACAATCACCTTTTCTATTAGGTCCCAAATCCATATGCTACTATATATAATAAGAATTCGCATATAACACTATATAAGTCCTATTTCCATATGACTACTCATATAACACATCCGGAAATCCATTACAAGAAAACAAAGTCTAACACGTATAATAGTCCACATATATAACTATACATATACATCAAGTCCATCATGCAACTACAATCCACATATACATATCTACATAGATACATATACATATACACACACACAAATATATATATATATATATATATATGAAGATCCCATAAACTAAGCTGCCGAGATCCGTGGAAGGAGTGGTGGTCCGTACATTCTACCATGATTGACTATGCTCGTGATTTTGAAAATGAAATTCATTTTAAAACTCAAAACCCTTGAGGGTTCTGTTTCCTTCTATTCGACCTTTAGAAGATTGTGAGTGCAATTGTTGTCAACCTGGGGCTCTGATACCATATTGTAACACCCTGAATCCGCGGGACTCGGGATGCTACGGGCGGAGACCTCACAATCGATCCCGACCCTTAGCCTGACAACAATTTCACTGGATCTTGCAACAAGACAAAAATAAAGGCCAAAACCGAAATACATTTTCATGCAATGTAATGAAACCGGAAAGCATACAAAAAAAGACTTCAGTTGAGATACAAATCAAAGACCAAACGCCATACACGCGCCATACAAACACAATACACGAAGAACAATACACAACCCGACTTCAACCAAAACTCACTCCTAAAATGTACGGAACCCTGACTACCCACTCTTCCGGATCTCTCGGCCACATTCCTAACCTGCAAGGCAATCTACAACAATCGGTATAACACAATTGGCTGATATTTGAAGCATTAGAATCAAGGTGGAAGGCTTAAACATAAGTAAATCATCATAAACACACATTATACTCTAAAGCACACAAATCCGGTTTATTATATTTTTATTATTAAGTCATATCCCGTTCTAATTCAACTTCTTTTGGTCCATACTTACCAGCAAGGAATGGTACTGATGCATCCGACCGTCTACCCGAACGGGCTAGTCGCCGAGAACCTCCTAGACTCTCGCAAGAGCTAGGTAGATGATGTTACCGCCCGTTATCATACACTTGCGGCAAAATAATATAAGGTCAGTAATCCTATTTCCGGTTTCGTTGTTATAACATACACAATAAAACACACACCACCAAACACGTATCGAAACTAATACGAAGAATACAAGCTACGTTAGTCCGGAGACTTACTTGTCACAAACACTCAACCCGAAAATATACCGCACTTTACTTCCAGTAGGAAGATACTCTCAGCCTGACCAAACGAGGCACAACATCAACATCTATCTCTCACGCTAGAAGTCCTTAGACTTTAAGCCCAAAGGACCTCTACAAGGTCATACAACTCACAAGCTAGGACAACACATTCCTAGTCTCGATGATCTCAACTATAGCACGCTATGCTAGGATACTCACGTCCTAATCCGCAACCTCAAAAATCATACAACCTCAACTCGTAGATTCTCACAAGCTCAACATACAACTTACAGCCATAAACAACCTCACTAGATACATCAACGCCTCAAGCCTTAAAACATTTCACAATCCTCAAACCCTCACCTAAGGTCCAAAGCCACTATTTGGCATTTACTCTAAGTTATGCTAGATCTAACCTAGCTTGATACTATTACTAAACATAACTAAACGAGGGAGAAGGTACTCACACAAGGTCCAAGGCGGAAGACGATCTACGGATGACGAGTTTTGATTCAGTGGCCATTATTAGGGCGCTTTCGAACCTAGCACCAAACTATACAAATTTACCATAACGTTAAATTTGGGCATACTAAATAATATATATAAACTATAAGAATAGCCCCGTAATTGAAAACCGAGTTAAAATTTCAAAAACACCTTCCGGGTAAATTATCCAATATATAAAATATGGGTCATAATCTGCAATTAAATCTTTGAGCCATAACCCGAAATTAATCCAACAAGGGCATAATATATATAGTATATACAAATAAGAATATAACTCTCAAAGTAAAACCCAAGTTTAAAACCCGTAAATACATTTTCCGGGCACAATATACAACTCTAAAAACTTGGGCCATTTTCAGTAAACAAAACCATTGGGCCAAAATCTATAATTATATAAGCAGGGGCATATTTACAAAAATCCAAACTGTGATGGGTACAAAACTGTAATTAGACCAAGCATAGGGGGGCGATTTAATTAATTTGGAAGGGTTTCTTTTAACCCGAGGGTGAAGGAAATACGCTGGGGAAAGTTTACAGGCGGCAGGGAAGGGTGTAGGGTAGAGGGACGACACTGTTTCCGGGTCTTCCCGGCGAATGGTGGCGGTGCAGAGAGGGCGGCTCCTGCTTGTCAAAGACAGCAACAACTCCTAGGTCTTCCGGTCGGTGGCGACTGACAGAGAAGGGAGGTAACAGCGAGACGACACTTTCAAGGGCTCCGTCGAGAGAGGTCGACGGTGGCTGCTACTGCTGGGGAGCATTCCGGTGGCGGCGTTGCTATTCCCGGCGTGACAGAGGAGGATTAAGAAGCTGCAACCTCGAAGCGAAGGAAGAGAAGGGGTGGCGGTGGTGCAATAGAGGCAAGGGTGAGGCGACAATCCCAAAGGCTCTGAGTAGGGCGCTTGTCCGATGGCTTCTGGGCTCCCACTCCGGCAAGGTTCAACGACCAACGAGGCGGCATCATCCCCTTTACCACACGTAAGGCTTGTATACCCCTTTACCACACCTAAGTCACCTTGGGAGGACAGTATGGACTTTTTTGTTGGGTTACCTTGGATTAAGAAGGGGAGATATTCGATAGTTGTGGTAGTAGATCGTTTCTCTAAGATAACCCACTTTATTGATTGTCATAAGAATGATGATGCTTATAATTAGTGAACTTGTTCTTTAGGGAAGTAGTTAGGTTACATGGAGTACCTAGGACTATAGTGAGTAATTGGGATGTTAAGTTCCTTAGTTTCTTTTGCAAGACTCTTTGGCAAAAACTAGGAACTAAGTTTCTATTTTTCGACTTCTAGTTATCCTCCAACGGATGGTCAAACTGAAGTTACTAATAGGAGTTTAACTACTATCTTAAGGGATGCTTGAAGGATAATTTGAATGTTTGGGAAGATGTGTTGCCTCATGTAGATATATGCTATAATCGAACATTGCATTCTTCTACTAACCGAACGCCTTTTGAGTGTGTGTATGGGTTGAATCCTTTGACCCCTTTTGATCTTATACCATTGCGTTTAGAAGAGCGAGTAGATTTTAATGCAGGAAAACATGTGGAATTTATGCAGGAATTACATGCTAAAACACGCAAAAGGCTAGTAGACAAGGGAAAGCAGGTTGCGGTCAAGGCTAATAAAAACCATAAGGAGCTGCTATTCGAAACAGAAGAGCTTGTTTGGTTGCACTTGAGAAAAGAAAGGTTTCCGGAAAAGAGAAAATGCAAGCTATATCCAAGAGGAGATGGACCATTCAAGGTGCTACTTAAGGTTGGCAACAACGCTTATGTCTTAGAGCTTCCAGAGGAATATGGAGTGAGCCCTACATTCAATGTATAAGCCCTACGTCCCTTTGTGTCAAGTGATGAGCACAGTGATGATTCGAGGACGAATCCTTTTGATGAAAGGGAGTATGATGAGGCACCGTCTCCAACAACCCCTACTACACAAGGGCCAATCACTAGATCAAGGGCAAGGGCAATCAAGAAGAGGTTTCTAGCTTGTTGGTGTCCTTAGCTCCTAAGGAGACCATTGGTAATCTTTTTGTGTCTAAGTCTTCCATAGTCACGTTCATGACGATTCCTGTCATGGAGACCATAAAGGAGATGCCATGCATGCCATGCACACATGAGGATGGAAAGGAAGACAAGGATAGAAGCTTTGGGAGCTTCTAAGATAGTTTACGGGACATTTAATTAGCTTTAAGATCTAGACATTCTAAAGGTAGTTTTATCATATATTTTTCGATTATTTTTATTCTTTTAGTTGGAGGCTTTTAAGGCTTAAAAAGACCTTCATACACGTTTTTATGGTAGATTATATTCACCCAAAACTTTGAGAACTCGCTGCTTCATCCATGAAGTTTTGGTTTTGTTCATTCCTATTCAATAATAAAGAGAGTCTTTGATTGAATCGTTGTGAGTCGTTGCTAGGTTGTTCTTGTGTGTGTTAATCTCTTTAGAGATTGGTGCTCCTAGTCGATTATAATCCCTCCTTGGGCTTGTCTCGATTTGAAGACTTTTGTAAGGTTGAAGAAGGAAGGGTTAAGGTAATTCATCGCTTGGGTTTTTGAACAATCGATCAAGGTTCTAGTAAGTATATGTTGGTTCTTCTTGACCTATATTTCCATCCATTTGTAACAATTCAAATCCGCAGGACTCGGGATGCTACGGGCAAAGACCTCATAATGGGTCCTGACCCTTAGCTTGACAACAATTTCACCGGATCTTTCCAACAAGACACAAATAAAGGCAAATCCGAAATCGTTTTTATACAAGTGCGAGAATACGGAAATAACAATACAAAGTGGAAACTCAGCCAAGTCCTGAAAACTACATAACTCCAATACAAAAGTACATAAGTCCGTAACATAACAATATAAATCCATCCCCATCTTACAATGTACGGGAACCCCGGCTTTCCACTCCTCCGAGTCACTCAGCGGCATCCCTAACTTGCAGGGCATCTACAACAATCGGTTTAAAACCGTTAGCTCATATTCTAGGCATTAGATAGATGGTAAGGCACATACACACATAGACAAACATAAACACATATCATGCTCATACATACAAGTAAGCTATTATCTTCTCTTTACGTTATTCCATTACTAATTCCATTTCTCAAGATTGTGACACGAGAAGTCTTATGAATCTCGCCCCTGTCCCCATGTAAACAATAGGAGTGGTGCGGCACACCTCCCGTATACCATATGGAGTGTTGCAGTTCCCGCCTATATACCCTGTATGGCCTTGTCGTAGAGAACCTCCCAGTCTCTCTCGGGAGCTGGACAGTGATGTCACTGCGCGATAAAAATAAACACTTGGGCCAACAATATATATATATATATATATATATATATATATATGTGTGTGTGTGTGTGTGTGTGTGTGTGTGTGTGTGTGTGTGTGTGTGTGTGTGTGTGTGTATAGGGTGCAGTTTCCATGAGAACAACCTTATTGTGTATCATGAGTACAATCTTAGACCGTCGGATGGTGAGTATTAAGGGTCGAGATTTAGGGTAGATATCATAATTAATAATAACTACGAATAATCCATTCAACCAACAATAACTACGAATAATACAATAAACGATATGACACCTTTGTAACAAAACTAATGATAACTACGAATAATATATTAAACAATAAGGTATTTTCTCATGATTACACGATAAGGCTGTTCTCATATGATCTATACTATACTATATATATATATGGTACGGTTACCATGAGAACAAGCCTTATTGTGTATCCATGAGAATAATCTTAAACCGTTGGATGGTGAGTACTGAAGGTTGAGATTTAGGGTAGATATCATAATTAATAATAACTACGAATAATAATAACTACGAATAATGCATTCAAGCAACAATAACTACGAATAATACATTAAACGATATGACACCTTCGTAACAAAACTAATAATAACTACGAATAATATATTAAACAATAAGGCTTGTTCTCATGATTACACGATAAGGCATGTTCTCATATGATCTATACTATATATATACAAGTCGTCCTAATCCGGTTTCATGGTTATAATCAAAACTAAAGCACACACCACCATCACACATCTAACTAATACATAAAAGTAAGCTAAGTAAGTCCGGGGACTTACCTCGTCTCAAAGCTAACCAATAATGACCGATCTCACTTCCCGTAGGAATACAATCAAGGCCTGATCAAAACAAGGCATGCACCAACAACACTCTCATACGCTAGAAGTCTTTAGACTTCTAAATCTATCTTTATAACAAGATCCTACAACTCAAAAGCTAGGATAACGCTCCTAGACTCCAAGATACTATAAACTCATCAAGAATATGCAAGGATACCACAACAACTAACTCTCCTACAAGGTCAACTCAGCAACCAAGCTAGAATAAAACTAGCCTTGGTGATACTACATGATCATCACACTCGAGTTCATCCTAAGCAACAACTGAGACTCTAAGATCTCCTAAGGTTCACAACCACTAGGTGGCATTCAAGACTATCCTAGGTCAAGCCTAGCCATGATACTAGCATGGATCAGCCTCTCAACGAAGGAAGGAAATAATAATACAAGAGAAGGAGGGCCTATTGTTGAAGAAACACAACCGCAAACTCAAAAGGCGCGACTACGGAGCTGAAGCTCACCACCCCTGCGGATCTTGGCACCGCCCCTACGGCTGGTGATAGCATGTCTTATAGTCTATATTTTGGGACTTGTTTAGACGTTTTATCTTCAATAACTACATCTATGGATGTATATTATGTGATTATATTGTTGTTTCATCTACCTTTACGAGAATCGAGGTCTACGCCAAGTTTCGTTGTAATCGTAGGTAAAATGGCACGTTTTGGACTGAAATGGAGCTAAGGAGCTAAGGAGTCATAGGAGCTACATTTTAGAGCTTAAAAGAAGAACTTAGGAAGCATGGAATTAATGAAGAAGATTTACTTTGGACCAGATTTGAGAGATTTCACATTCAGTTGAGATTCACCTCGGTCAACTACAATGTCACCTCGACCGAGGTGATCTTGAGGAGCGTCCCGACCGAGGTGATCTTGAGGAGCGTCCCAACCGAGGCGAACACCCTGGCGTCGGTGAGATCATCTTTTGGTTGAGATCTTTTATTTTTGGAAGAAAGATATCTTATATTTTTGGGTTGGATTTCTGAAAGGAAGATCATATAATTGGGAGATCTATTTTAGAGATATAATATATTTTATTGGAAATTATATTTTTAAGATATTATGATCTTTGGAAGATAATTCTCCTATATAAAGGGTTGGATTTTCCACAATTCAACCATCTTTGAATCATCGGATTTTCTGGATCAACGCAGCAATTAGGAGATTTTCTGGAAGTTTGAAGGAAGCTTTGAAGATTGAAGGAAGGAAGATTCATAGTTTTGAGATAGCTTTTGAGGGAGTTTGTAAGATTTTCTTAGATTCCCTTTGGTTTATTGTCTTGTGTGATTTGTGATTTGAGGAACGCTGATTTGTGAATTATTTGATTCATTTATTGAAGCCTTGTTCTTAAGGTTTTTGTGTTCAAATATTCATTCCCTTCTCATATATTTGATTATTGTTTTCATGATGATGAGTGGCTAAATTTCTTGTGCGATTCTAGGGTGATTGGCTGAAAGTTGTGGGAAAGACAATGATAGAATGATCTTAATCCCAATAGGACCCTGAAAGCTCGAGTCTTTAACCTTAACCCTAGAACATCTCGCTCAGTCGATGAACATCTCGGTCGGGGTGGAACTTGACTGACCGAGGTGTCCTTTTCTTATCCGAAACTGAGAGTTATGTGTTCTAGTTTGCCCAATCCTTATTACACCTTTCCTGGTTCAATGCAATCCTAGGATGAGACTTACCCGGTGATTCCTTTGTTTGTTTACCCAAGATCATAAGTATAGGTAATAAAGGTTTATCCTTTATTGGGGTTTGAGTGTGTCTTCATCCCATCTTTGTGAGTTAGCCTGAGACTTACCCGGTAAAGGTTGATTCTATTCCCTTAGGTGGTATGTTGGTTTGAGATTATAATTCCTTTCCTTAGTAACTTGAGACTTACCCGGTGATAGGAGCTTTGGTTTGGGATAGTGAGTAGTGAGACTTACCCGGTAATCTATTCCCACTTTAGAAACACCTTCCCTTAGCAAAATCTCAACTTTGTTCGCTTATCTTGAGATCTTGAGTTGGAACCACAACTAGATGCTTTAATCCCTAGAATTTGCATTTTCCCCTTATTTGACCTTATTATCATCTTTGATTACTTTAATTGCTTTTGTGGTTATTAGTTGCATTAACAACCTATACTTGCTTAGTTTCACCTAAGTCCCTGAGATCGATACCCCGGAATTCTTGCTTTTACTATAATTGATCCGTACACTGCGGGTTCACATTCTTGTTTTAAGCATATTTCTTGGGATATAAATTTAAAGCTTGCAAACACCATTTGGAGCGATCAAGTTTTTGGCACCGTTGCCGGGGACTTCGTCTAGACCAAGCCGGTTGCGGTTGTCTTTCGGGCAATTTCCCTTGTTACTACTAACCATTCTACTTGAATGCTTTCGCAGGATCTTTTCTTAGGTTTATGCGAAGAACCCGTGCTGAGAAGGAAATCGTTCCTTACGATCCCGAACCAGAAAAGACATACAAACGACGCTTGAAAGAAGCTAAGATGGCATACCAAGACAATCGCGATCTTGAGGCCGAATTGAAGGAGGCGCTGGAACAGCTGCGCCTCAATAAGGAAGAATTGCAGCGACAAAAGAGAGCAGACTCGCACCAGAACTACAGAGATGGAGGCAGATATGGCCGATCTACGAGCCCAGATTTTGCATCGACCAGACCCTCGACCGAGGCAGGAACCAGTTCCAGTTGCCGCGGCCGAGATACATCCACCTCGGATGCCTGTCCGAGATGTTCTTTTTGCAGGAATTCCACTAACCAGCAAGTGAGTCGTCCAGGAGTCAACCTAGGTGATCCAGCGGAGCATGATTACGAACTTCGACCGCAAGTTCTATCCATGATCCGCCAATGCCAGTTTGGAAGTTTAGAGAGGGAGTCTCCGCATCATCATTTGCAAAACTATGAGATCCTGATAGAGACCTTGAGACCTTCAAGGCTGGAAAACAACAATTACAAGCTAAGGCCTTTTTACTTTTCTTTGAAGGACAGGGCGCTTACTTGGTATCAATCTCTTCCCCCCCGGAAAGATCAACACTTGGGAAGAGATGACGACGGAGTATTTAACAAAGTTCTTTCCCCCCTCCAAAACCGCTGAAATGAGAGGGAAGATTAATGCATTCATCATGAAGGACAAGGAGAGTTTGTCCAAGTCATGGGAGAGATTCAAAGATGTTCTATTGGATTGCCCACATCATGTGATTTCAAAGATAGAGTTGCTGGAGATATACTTCAAGGGATTAGATGGAGCTACTCAATTTAATCTTCAACTACTCTCCGCCGGCACATTTATGGACATGCCGATAGACGAAGCTTGGGATTTCATTGAGAAACAGGCTTTGCACATGGAGAAGTACTCCCACCAAGGAGCCGAAAATGGAGTTAAGAGAGTTAGTTTCCAAGAAGCTCCATCAAATGATAATCAACTCATCTCCCTCAAGAACGATATGAAGCAATTGAAAGACCGTTTGGTTGCTCACACAAAGAAGGAAGAAGGAGGATATCAAGGGAGAAACAACAACCAAGGTTTCCGGAACAACAATTACAACAACAATAGAGGCTCCAACAACAATAATTGTAGATCTAATCAACAAAATTCGGGTAACCCTTATTCTAATTCCAATTCTAATAATTCTTTTAACCCCCTTCTTCTTCTTCTACTCCATTAAAGAGCCAGGAGCCTGGATCAAGTTCGTCCCATCCAGAGAAGAAAGATGCAGTGCTGGAGGCCATCTTGATCAAGCTCAACGCTATGACTTCATTTTCGAAGGAACAAAAAGCCTTAGAGCAACAATTCTTTGATAAGGCGAATGAAGCGCCAAGAGATCCAGGGAAGCTCCCAGCAAGGATAGAGAGCAATGTTAGCATGAAATATGACTATATTTTAGGCACTTATTTTTAGTTATTTTTCCCTCTTTATAGTGTTCTTAGATATGTGTTTAAAGAAATTGTGAGCTAGTTCACCCACTTTGTCGATATAGAGGTCTAAACTAGCTTCGTTTTGTTTTTAGGTGAATAAAGCTTGGATTGGAGCAAAATGTGGAAGGAAAGAAGTGTTTGATCACACTTGATGGCAAGGAGATGCATTGGAGAGGCTAAGGAAGGAGCATGGATGAAGGATGTCACGAAACTAAGGCAAAAACAAAGGATCTAAGGAACCACACCCTGAATTACGGTCGTGGAAGAGGATTTGAAGAACCACACTCTAAACCACAGCCGTGGATTTGGCAACATGAACGTGGACGTGAGTTTGGAGCACTCCAAAGAGTTACACGGTCTAAATTACGGTCGTGGAAATCATATGGCACCGTAATCTTATTCCACGCCCTAAATTACGGTCGTGGAAAGTTGTTCTTAGCCGTGATTTTGGTGATTTTGTGACGTGTCATATTTTGCAACGTCAGCCATGTTATTGGGTTTTCTCGTAACCCTACCTCGCCCTATAAAAAGGCTTAAGAAAGGAGTTTTCGGGATCCGTGCTTAGCCTCATTTTACCGGTGTTTAGAGTTCCGCTTAGAGTTTGGAGACGACCTTAAGGTTTCATTTCAACCTTAAGGATTGGAGATTCGTGGAAGACGTATTTTCGGAGATTGTGTACTTTGTGAGATATTTTAGGGTTTTCATTGAAGGACGGCTTGACATCCCGTTCTTTGTGACTTCTCTAGATCTTTGTGAGGAGTTCTATTCCTATTCTTTTGAATTCATAAACATATTACCTTTGTGTTTGGATTTCGAGATTGACTTTGAGTTTTATTTGAGTTTTCGAGGGTTTTCATCTTTTATTCTTCTTAATTTGAATATTGATATCATGACAATGATTGTTGGCTAAAACCCTTTAGCAATTCTAAGGTGAAGGGTTAATAGTTGTGGCTTAGATGATGATAGATCGATTGTAATTTGATTGGACCCTGAGAGTGTGAGAAACGTCGTCGGCGCCCTAAATCACGGGTTGTTCTTGGTTTCCACGGCCGTGATTCTTAAGATCTAGCCGTGATTTCCCCTGGTTTACGAACTTTGCTTTTGCTTTAATCCAAAGTTAAAGATTATCTTTAACCTAGCCTTGGCTTGCCTTTCCTAGGTAGTAGTGAGACTCAACATCCTCTATTTCGGTTTCGAGTGTGACAACCTTAACCGTTTTGGCTTGTCTTTGATTCCTTGGGTTTGAGCACGGGAATCTGAGATTAAGTCTTACCTTTAGATCCTTTCTATACTGCAGCCTCAACAACCTTTATAGAAAGAGTCTTTGGGTTAGACATATAGGGTTTTGGAACTTCACCGTACATTACCTTACTTTAGTATACCTTTGCAATTCTCAACTCTGTCCTTATATATATAGTATATCTTGAATCGATTGCCACAATTTTATACTTGGATCTTTAGGGTTGTTGTTTTCCCCAATATTTGCAAAGCTTCTATATTCTTACTTGCTTGATTACTTGAAACTGATTTTGTTTCACTAATTCCCTGAGTTCGATACTTTGGAATACTTGCTAATCTACGCCGATCCGTACACTGCTGGTTCGCTTGCTTTTATTCTAGTTTTATAAATTAAAACTTATTTGCACGCACGTTTTAGGGCGAACAAGTTTTTGGCGCCTTTGCCGGGGAGTTGGTCAAGACCAATTCCGGTTTTCGGTTGTCGAGCTTGGGAGCTTTTTCTCTTGTTATTTGACATGTTTTTGTGAGTGCTTTTTGAAGGTTCTTTAGGTATATGTGCAAGACTAGATCTACCAAAGATCTAGTTCCTTTCGATCTAGAACTCGAGAAAACTTTAAGAAGAAAGTTGAAAGAGAAAAAGATGGCCGAAAACAACGAAAGAAACATCCAAGCTGAGTTGGATGAAGCTCAACTACAACTTAAGTTGAGTGAGAAAGCTCGTTTAGACGAGTTGACAAGTCATCAATTCCAAATTGATGAACTCAAAGCTATGATGATGGACATGAAATTGGAGTTGAATGATGCTAAGGAGAAGAAGGTCAAGAAACCAACTAAGTCCATTAGAGTTGAATCATCCGACGATGAGGATGAGGATATGCCACCACTTGAGGATATTGATCCGGTGATTCACCCCGTTCATAACAACCCAAGACCACCGGTTGTTCCTCGCATTCCCGCTGGAGATGTGAGAGTTGCTAATGTAGGGGGATGAACCACGAACTCTCGGGCAAAGGATTAATCCAATTCAGCGACCACGCCGTCTAGGTGTGAATTTCGGAGCTGAAGGCATCCAGGAATTTAGTTTTAGTCCGCAAGTTATTACCATGGTTCGCCAAAGTCAATTTGGTGGAACTAGTGCTGAATTTCCACACCAACATTTATAGAATTTTGAGATTCTTATGGAGACATTGAAGCCGAAAAGGGCTACTAACAATAACTATAAAATCAAGCCGTTTTTCTTTTCTTTGAAGGACAAAGCTTTGGCTTGGTATCAAGCTCTTCCAGCGACAAAGCTTGCCACATGGGAGGATCTATCTTCGGAGTTCCTCACCAAGTTCTTTCCACCATCCAAGACGGCGGAATTGAGAGGTAAAATTAATGCATTTTCTATGAAAGCTAATGAAAGTTTGTTTCAATCACTGGAAAGATTTCAGGGCCTCTTATTGGATTGCCCACACCATGACATTTCAAAGCTTGAGTTGCTAGAGATTTACTACAAGGGGCTGGATGTGGACACATAATTCAACCTCCAATCTCTCTCTTGTGGTACATTCATGGACATGAGAGAGGATGATGCTTGGGACTTCATTGAGAAGCAAGCCCAAGTGATTGAAAAGTATTCCCACCGGAAGGTGGAGCCGGGAGTGAAGCTAACACAAGCTGCACAAACTCAAATCTTTTCCCTCAACACCGAAATCAAAGAGTTGAAGGAAATTATTAGAGCTGGCCTTCAAAAGCCAAAGGAGCAAGATGTTGGCTACCTAGACAACAACAACAACAACCACCAAGGGAACCGGAACAATAACCGAAACAATAATTGGAACAACAATAATTGAATAACAACAACAACCGAAATTCCAACAACAATTGGCGTTCCAACCAACAACAACAAAATTCCGGTAATCCCTATTCAAATTCTGAAAATTCACTAACATCTCCCTCTTCTTCTACCCCTTTGAAAAGCCAGGGGCAAACATCAAATGATTCGAACAATAAGGAAAAGGATAAGCCCGATCCTATGTTGGAGACGATTCTAGGAAAGCTCCAAGGGCTAGAGTGTTACATAAATAAGGTTGATAAAGCTCAAAAATCTTTAGAAAATCATATGTTCAGCAAGGTTGAAGAAGTTCCTAGGGATCAAGGAAAGCTTTCCGGGAAGACGGAGGACAACCCAAAGGGAAGGGTGATGGCTATCACCACTAGGAGTGGCGTGACAACCACCGACCCACAGCCCAAGTTTATTAAAGTCCCAACTGAGAAGGAGAAAGATAAAGGGAAGGAGAAGGAAGATGTCTATGTTCCTCCTCTAGCTTATAAACCTCCCCTACCATTTCCGCAGTCTAGAGCAAGAGCGCGCCTAGACAAGCAATTCGGTAAGTTTATTGAACTCATGAGCAAACTGCACATTAATATACCTTTCATTGATGAAATTGTAGGTATGCCCGCTTATGGGAAGTTCTTGAAAGAGCTCCTCTCTAACAAGAGAAAGCTAGAAGACTTTGGAGAAGTCAAGATGAGTTCGGAATCTTCAGAGCTCGTCAAAACGATGACTGAAAAGATGCCCCCAAAGCTGAGAGATCCGGGGTCATTTTGCATTCCAATTAGATTAGGAGAAGTCACATGTGACACCCTTTGTGACTTGGGAGTAAGTGTAAGCATTATTCCGCTTGCTTTGTGTAGGAAGATCGGTTTAGGTGAACGTAAACCGGTGAAGATGACGTTATACATGGCGGATCGATCCATAACTCGTCCCGTCGGTATCATTGAGGACGGCCCAGTCAAGCTCGGTAAGTTTTACATTCAAATTGATTTTGTTGTGCTTGACATTCCTGCAGATTGTCCAGTTCCGATCATACTCGGAAGACCGTTTCTTGCAACATCCGGTTGTATAGTGGATTGTAAGAATATCATATTGGCGTTTGACATAGGTGAAGAGAAGGTTGAGTTTGTTCTCTCAACTTTGGTGAAAGAACCACCTCTTGGAGAGGACATGTTCAATGTCTATGATGAGGAAGCATCTAGGGAAAAAGTAAGCTTGATTGTATTGAAAGACCCATTGGAAAAGGTCATCACCATGAGCATCATGGAAAACGGAGAGGAAGAGGATTGCAATGAGGAGATTGAAGCCTTGGAGGCACTAAAAGAAGTGCAAGAGGAAGAGTTTGAAAAACCTTACGATGGGTAAGAAAACGTGAGGAATCACGGCCAGTCGTGCTATTCCACGACTGTGGTTTCCCCCAAGATGAACGTAATCAGCTATTCGGAGAGCTCTAGTAAGTTACACGGCCAAAACCACGGCCGTGGAACCACCAGTGGTGCCGTAATTGACTTCCACGCCTTAAACCACGGCCGTGGAAGTAACAGTGATGCCGTAATTTTGGGTATTTCTGAGAACAATTCCGTTCTTTCCACAAATACTCTTGAGTCTTTTTCCATCACTCCCACACCCTTAGAGACTTCTAAGGAATCGTCGGACACATCTCAAGACTCATCAAAGGCATCAATAGTAATAAAATTGAAGCCACTTCCCACACATCTTCGGTATGCATTTCTTGGAACTAATTCTACTTTTCCCGTAATTGTTAGTTCCGAATTAAGTGAAGATGAACATGAGAGACTAATGGTTGTTCTAAGGAAACATAGGAAAGCCTTAGGTTATACTATAGAGGATCTTGTAGGAATTAAACCATCATTATGCATGCACAAGATTCTAATGGAGGAAGATTTTAAGCCTTCGCGACAACCTCAAAGACGGTTAAATCCGATCATGAAGGAGGTTGTTAAGAAGGAAATTCTTAAGTTGCTTGACGCAGGTATCATCTATCCTATCTCCGATAGCAAGTGGGTGAGCACCGTTCAAGTTGTTCCAAAGAAAGGAGGAATGACGGTCATCACTAACAAGAACAATGAGCTCATTCCTACAAGAACCGTGACTGGATGGAGGATGTGCATTGATTACCGCAAGCTGAACAATGCAACTGGGAAGGATCACTTCCCATTACCCTTCATTGATCAAATTCTTGAGAGGTTAGCACAACATTCCTATTTTTGCTATCTTGACGGTTATAGTGGTTTCTTCCAGATTCCGATCCATCCGGACGATCAAGAGAAGACCACATTCACGTGCCCATGGGGGACATTTGCCTATAGACGGATGCCATTCGGGCTTTGCAACGCCCCAGCCACCTTTCAAAGGTGCATGATGGCTATCTTCTCGTAGTACATTGAGGAGATAATGGAGGTTTTTATGGACGATTTTTCTGTTTATGGTTCTTCATTTGGTAATTGTCTATCTAACCTCTCTCTTGTGTTGCAAAGGTGTGAAGACACTAACCTAGTTCTTAATTGGGAGAAGTGTCAATTCATGGTAAAGGAAGGTATTGTGCTAGGACACTTAGTCTCTAGTAGATGGATTGAGGTAGACAAGGCTAAGATAGGGACCATAGAGAAACTTCCTCCTCAATCTTCTGTGAAGGGGATAAGAAGTTTTCTAGGACATACTGGATTCTATAGACGTTTCATCAAAGACTTTTCTAAGATATCAAAACCGCTTACTAATCTATTGATGAAGGATGCAGTTTTTGACTTTTCGCAAGATTGTTTAGATGCATTCTATAAGATTCGGGAAGCTCTCATCTGAGCCCCGATTATCCAACCTCCGGATTGGAATCTCCCGTTTGAGGTTATGTGTGATGCGAGTGACGTAGTTGTTGGAGCTGTGCTTGGGCAAAAGAAAGAGGGACGAACACACGCTATCTATTATGCTAGCAAGGCGCTAGACGAAGCGTAGCTCAACTACGCCACAACTGAAAAGGAATTTTTAGCTATTGTATATGCCTTTGAAAAGTTTCGTTCTTATCTTGTAGGTGCAAAGGTGATTGTATACACGGACCATTCTGCGATCCGGTATCTACTTGCCAAGAAGGATGCGAAACCGAGGCTGATTAGATGGATTCTTCTCCTACAAGAATTAGATCTAGAGATCCGTGACAATAAAGGCTCGGAAAATTCTGTTGCGGATCATTTGAGTCGTCTACCACACATTGAAGACGACGATCTACCTATAGATGACTCCTTCCCGGATGAGCATTTACACATCATAGAGGAGTGCATCGACAAGATATCTAGAGGTAACGAACCTTGATTTGCTGATTTTGTAAATTAATTGGTTTGTCAGGAAATACCTCCCGGATTATCCTATACACAAAAGAAGAAGTTCTTTAGAGACGTCCAGCAATACTTTTGGAATAAACCTCTACTCTTCAAGCAAGGTCCTGACGGCATCATTAGGAGATGTGTGCCGGAAGACGAAATGCAAAGTGTCATTCGTCATTGTCATTCACTACCTTGTGGAGGACACGCTAGTTCCAATAAAAATAGCACTAAGGTATTGCAATCTGGATTCTTTTGGCCTACTTTATTTAAGGATGTGCAAACCTTTGTTTCGTGTTGCGATGCTTGCCAAAGAACAGGAAACATCTCTAGGAGAAACGAGATGCCCCTCAACAACATCCAGGAGGTGGAAATCTTTGACGTTTGGGGAGTAGACTTCATGGGACCTTTACCATCATCTTGTGAAAACCAATACATACTTCTAGCTGTAGATTATGTTTCGAGATGGGTTAAAGCTATCGCCTCTCCAACTAATAATGCCATAGTTGTTGTTAAGTTCTTTAATAGAACTATTTTCCCAAGATTTGGGACACCACGGACCATCATTAGTGACGGCGGTTCTCACTTTATTGCCCGACGATTCGAAACTCTACTAGCTAAGTATGGGGTGACTCACAAGATCGCCACCCCCTACCATCCACAAATAAGCGGCCAAGTGGAGATTTCGAATAGAGAGATCAAAGGCATCCTTGAGAAGACGGTCTCAAAAACGAGGAAGGATTGGTCCTTGAAGTTGGACGATGCACTATGGGCATATAGGACTGCATACAAGACTCCCATAGTTACAACACCATACAACCTTGTGTATGGGAAGTCTTGTCATCTCCCGGTTGAGCTAGAACACAAGGCGTACTGGGATGTGAAGTAGTTGAACTTCGGCATGAAGGAAGCGGGCGAGAAGCGCCACTTAGACCTCAATGAGCTTGAAGAACTCTGCTTGAACGCCTATGAAAACGCCAAGATCTATAAAGAAAGAGCAAAGCGTTGGCATGATAAACATATCATTACAAAGGATCTCAAAGAAGGAGATCAAGTTCTCCTCTTCAATTCGAGACTTCGCCTCTTTCCAGGTAAGCTTAAATCTCGTTGGACTGGACCTTATCTAATCAAACGTGTTTTTCCCCATGGCGTAGTTGAAGTATAGGGTGAAAAGAGCGGAAGTTTCAAGGTGAATGGCCAACGTCTTAAGAAGTATTGACCGGAACTCCCGGTTGAGGAAATCCCACCGATTACCCTCGAATAAACACAGGAACGGTCTAGCTACGGCCCCAAAATAAGCGCTTCTTGGGAGGCAACCCAAGGTATTGCACTTATGTTTTTATTTTTCATTCTTAGGATAGTTTAGTTTAGTTGTTTTTGCTTTGTTTTCCCCCGATTCCTCCGGTATGTTATGTTTTTGGAAGAAGGAATAATGATTGGGCAAAGGAAAGATGCAAAAGTTGGAAGGAATTGACGAAACTTGGATGTTAGCACACAACAGAGAATTCCACGCCCAAAACCACGGTCGTGGAAGTAAGAGGTGACCGTAATTCCCAAAAATCAAGCAAATTTCAGCAAAACCACGGGTTCCGTACAAAACCACGGCCGTGGTTTGCCCCGAGTGACCGTGATTTTCAAAATTTTTACGGGCCACTATATAAACCATCTTCTTCACAAAAAACACACAAAATCCCAACTCCACGCCCCAAACCACGCCCAAAATCGCCGACACCCTTCTTCATCTCGCATTTCTTCATTCGAAGTCCGATTCGTTCGATTCTTGAGCCTAAAGTGGAGCATTTTTGATCATCAACACGATCCAAGCAACAAACACAGTGAACAATCAACTCAGAAGAAGGAATTTGGATTTTAAAGATCCAAAACCTAGGTTTTTCTCTCCTTTCTCTACTTTGTCAATTCTGCTCTATTTTTCGCAAGAATTTAGAAGAACTGAATAAAATTGGAATTGGAATTAGTCTAGATCAGTGATTGCTGAGTTTGGTGTAAGATTGTTGAGATTTGTGAAAAACAGACCAAAACCACGGTCCTTGTACGTTCCACGGCCATGGTTTTCCAAGAACAGGCCGTGATTTTCTCTGATGTTGAAAAATATGATTAGAAGGAAATCCAGTAGGACCAAGAAGAGAAAGGATGGTAGTTCCTTCTCCTCTCAACCTCCCCCTAGTGAACCACCATCACCACCACCTCCTAGAATCCCAACCATCCATGAAGACTACTTAGGAGCTTTAGAGAGGATCGAGAAGAGGCCGGTCATAGGACCTCCATACTTAGTCCTTGAGGAGCATGAGCCGCTCAACGTTGTGAATGATTTGACGTGGCTTTTAGATAGAGCTGGTTTGATAGTCTTCTCCGCTATTAGAGAGGACGCTTATGAGGAGATCACTAGGGAGTTTGTCACCTCCTTTGAGCATAGCCACATGAACCGAACCGTATCTTTAGGCTAATGGAGCAAGACTATAAGTTCTCCATTGTTCAGTTTGGAACCTTCTTTGGGTTCCATGAGAGTTTCAATGAGAGATTTCCTAGCGGCGTGTACCCTAAGGACTTTTGGGAGGAGATTGCCATGATATATGCTAGTGAGGATCGTTGGAAACCGGCCGACACCAAGGCTAAGCTCATCTATCACTTAGCCTTGAAGATAGCTCATAGGGTCCTTTCCGAGTGTCTCTTCCCTACGACCCAGACCCCCCAAAAGATTAAGACCGATGAGATCTTTCTCCTTTATTGCATGCTCTATGGTAGATCCGCTGATTGTGCTACCCTCCTTGCCTCCACTATGAGTAAGCTGAAAAACAAGAAGGCCGGGAACATTGGTTATGGTGGCATGGTGACTCACATAGCCAACCAACTATGGATAGATTACTCCGCTTGCACTAGGATAGCGGCGAGATCTTTGGGTCTCAACGGCCTTATGACTAGAGGCATCATCTTTCCCCGCCACCAAGCTCCACCTACCGCAGCCATGCCATGGGAAGAGAGAGGTGGTAGAGGTATCCCTTGGCTCCCCGAGTACTCGATTATGGCCGGACGCCATAATTGGAAGGTGACCTTTGCGGCTATGCATGCCAATAGGCTAGTAGCTCCTCCGTATGTGCCGGATGATATCCCAGCTGGGGATGATGATGAGGAGATGGAAGGAGGTGATGATCATGAGGTAGGAGGTGATGAGAACACATTTGGTACATTTCCGGATCAGCAGGACACCTTCCTTGACCCACCTAGACGTTCCACCTGCCCTTCTAGACCTTCTGGTTCCTCTTTTTCACGCCGTGCTAGCGTGAGTGAGAGGCCGAATTGGATGGACGCTCCTCCCACTTGGTATAGAGCGCTGCCGGACTGGATGGGAGCTCCTCCACCATAATACGAGCAGGCACTGGTGGCACCGACAGCTCCCCCACCTCAACACGCTCTAACTTTGTATGGACAGCTGCCGGAGTGGTACTCGCAGCTTCCGGAGTGGGCCACCGATCTATCTAGGAGAGTGGGAGATCTAGAGATCCGCCAGGAGACTCATGACACCCGGAGCCAGGAGCATGATCGCATGATGAGAGACATCTACCGCCAGCAGTTTGGGCGGCCTTTTAGCTCGGATTTCTTCCCGTATCCACCACCGCCTCCTCCACAGTGATGACGATGATTGATCGCTAGATTGAGCCGTCCCACCACCGTCGAGTGAGTTTCTTTGTTTTCTTTTCTTTTCTTTATTTCTTTTGAACATTGAGGACAATGTATGTTTCAAGTATGGGGTGGGGTGTGACTATGGTTTGTAATAACTCTACTTACTTTGCTTTGATGGTTCTATGAACACTTGCATGTTTCCTTTCATTGTCACACGTTTCATTATTGCATTGCATGAAAAAGGCTTTGAAAATCCCATAAAAATTTGAAAATATTTGTGCTTCTAAGATTACAGATGATTTGTATGATTAAAACTACTTGTGTAATGAGTTTTTGATGACAATTATATGCTTAAATTGAATTATGAATTATGTAGAGATTAAGTATGTTGTTTATCCTTTCTTGCAAATTTCATAATGTGAAGGTTTTATCTAAATCATATCGAGAAACAAAGGTTGAAATCACAATATAAGTTCTTATACTTCTTTATGAAATGATTAAGGCACCTCAATTTTCTTACTTCTTTCTTTGATCATTTACCCCTCAATGACATAATTGCCTCCTTTACCTATCTGGGATTTAGGAAGAGTTGATTTTGGCATGTTTGATGTGGGAGGGCCATGAAAGAAATTTTTTCAAAGTGTAGGAAAATTCTAGGTTTGGGGAAGTCAATCATGACGATGAGTAACTCGGCACCATTCACATAGACGGGTGTTTGTGTCTTGCCAAAGTTGGATTGAGCGATATTCCTAACGGATTATGGTATGTGTATCAAGGGTTTGAGGCATCTCGAAATTGAGAAACGCCAATCTCCTAGGCTTCGGTTATTGTGCATCGCTGTCCATAACTCCAAAAGTAAAGTCGAAAAATTATGTGCAAAAAGTCTAGAGCAAAGCTCTAAGTTGGTGGAAGTTCAAATGGTAAAAAGAAAAAGGTTTGTGTTGTCCTTCTTCCCGGATTCATACACTACATTCCTTTATAAGTTTCCCACCTTTTCCGCATTCTCGGCCTTATTTGAAAGTCCTTGAGATCATAAGAGGGTTATTTGACTGGGTGATCTAAATTGAAGTTTCACATGCTTGATTTTGACAATGCTTGAAAGTTATGATGTTTGTCTTGAAGTATTTGCAATTTATGAAGTTTCTTTGCTTTGCATACTTTGGCTTATGAATATGAGCGTTTTCAAGGATGAATGAAGCAAGGTTTGAGGATGATCTATTGACTAGAAGCACACCAACCAAAAAGATTGTTTTGTTTTGTTTTGCATTCATATTTCATTCTACCTTATCTTCTAAGCTTTTAAAAACCTTGCTTGGGGACAAGCAAGTGGCAAGTATGGGGTATTTTGTTAGCATGAAATATGACTATATTTTAGGCACTTGTTTTAGATGTTTTCCCTCTTTATAGTGTTCTTAGATATGTGTTTGAAGCAATTGTGAGCTAGTTCACCCACTTTGTCGATATAGAGATCTACACTAGCTTCGTTTTGTTTTTAGGTGAATAAAGCTTGGATTGGAGCAAAATGTGGAAGGAAATGAGTGTTTGATCACACTTGATGGCAAGGAGATGCATTGGAGAGGCTAAGGAAGGAGCATGGATGAAGGATGTCACGAAACTAAGGAAAAAACAAAGGATCTAAGGAACCACGCCCTGAATTACGGTCGTGGAAGAGGATTTGAAGAACCACGATCTAAACCACTGCCGTGGATTTGGCAACATGAACATGGACGTGAGTTTGTAGCACTCCAGAGAGTTACACGGTCTAAATTACGGTCGTGGAAATCATATGGCACCGTAATCTTATTCCACGCCCTAAATTACGGTCGTGGAAAGTTGTTCTTAGCCGTGATTTTGGTGATTCTGTGACGTGTCATATTTTGCAACGTCAGCCACGTCATTGGACTTTCTCGTAACCTTACCTCTCCCTATAAAAAGGCTTGAGAAAGGAGTTTTCGGGATCCGTGCTTAGCTTCATTTTACCGCTGTTTAGAGTTCTGCTTAGAGTTTGGAGACGACCTTAAGGTTTCATTTCAACCTTAAGGATTGGAGATTCGTGGAAGACGTATTTTCGGAGATTGTGTACTTTGTGAGATATTTTAGGGTTTTCATTGAAGGATGGCTTGACATCCCATTCTTTGTGACTTCTCTAGATCTTTGTGAAGATTTCTATTCTTATTCTTTTGAATTCATAAACATATTACCTTTGTGTTTGGATTTCGAGATTGACTTTGAGTTTTATTGGAGTTTTCAAGGGTTTTCATATTTTATTCTTCTTATTTTGAATATTGATATCATGACAATGATTGTTGGCTAAAACCCTTTAGCAATTCTAAGGTGAAAGGTTAATAGTTGTGGCTTAGATGACGATAGATCGATCGTAATTTGATTGGACCTTGAGAGTGTGAGAAACGTCGTCGGTGCCCTAAATCACGGGTTGTTCTTGGTTTCCACGGCCGTGATTCTCAAGATCTAGCCGTGATTTCCCCTGGTTTACGAACTTTGCTTTTGCTTTAATCCAAAGTTAAAGATTATCTTTAACCTAGCCTTGTCTTGCCTTTCCTAGGTAGTAGTGAGACTCAACATCCTCTATTTTGGTTTCGAGTATCACAACCTTTACCGTTTTGGCTTGTCTTTGATTCCTTGGGTGTGGGCATGGGTATTTGAGATTAATTCTTACCTTTAGATCCTTTCTATACTGCAGTCTCAACAACCTTTATAGAGAGAGTCTTTGGGTTAGACATATAGGATTTTGGAACTTCACCGTACATTATCATACTTTACTATACCTTTGCAATTCTCAACTCTGTCCTTATATATATATATATATATATATATATATATATATATATATATATATATTATATCTTGAATCGATTGCCACAATTTGATACTTGGATCTTTAGGGTTGCTGTTTTCCCCAATATTTGCAAAGCTTCTATATTCTTACTTGCTCGATTACTTGAAACTGATTTTGTTTCACCAATTCCCTGAGTTCGATACTCTGGAATACTTGCTAATCTCGCCGATTCGTACACTACGGGTTCGCTTGCTTTTATTCTAGTTTTATAAATTAAAACTTATTTGCACGCACGTTTTAGGGCGAACAACCAACCCAAGGGACAAATCATTGCAATAACAATGAGAAGTGGACTGAAAACTGCAGATCCAGTACCTCAGTCGATGCTAGTGCAAACGAAGAACACCTCGGTCCAGGTACAGACGAGGAACACTTCGGTGAGGTGCCACCCGAGGTGGAGTCCCAGAAAGCGACGGACAAATCTGAAGTTTATGTCCAACCTCCTGCATATAAACCACCACTTCCATTCCCTCAGTCAAGGGCCAGAGCACATCTAGACAAACATTTCGGTAAGTTCCTTGACTTGATGAATAAACTACATATTAACATTGTTCGCCACTTAGCGTGTGTGCAAATAATCTTTAATTATAAAACTAGAAATCAAGCAAGCGAACCCGCAGTGTACGGATCGGTATAGTTGAGCAAGAATTCCAAAGTATCGAACACAGGGATTTGGGGGGTTAAATCCAGTTATAGATTATCAAGCAAGTAAATGTATGAAGCTTTTCAAATATTGGGAAAACAACAATCCTAAAGATCCAGGAATCCAGCTGTGGCAATCGATTCAAGATATACTAAAGATATAAGGACAGAGTTGAGGTATGCAAAGGTATACGAATGTAAGGTAATCGTACGGTGAAGTTCCAAAAACCTTAAATGACTCACCTAAAAGACACTCTCTATAAAGGTTGTTGAGGCTTCAATATAGAAAAGATCTAAAGGTAAGAATTAACGTCAAATACCCAAACTTGTAATCCAAGGATCAAGACTAACTAAACCGATTAAGGTTGTGACACTCACAATCGAGGTAGAGGTTGTTGAGGCTTCACTACCACCTAGAAAAGGCAAGCCAAGACTAAGTTAAAGCAAATCTTTAACTTTGGATTAAAGTAAAAGCAAGTTCGTAACTTAACACAAAATTACGGGTAGTTCATGAGTTCCACGGCCGTGGAAGCTCAAGAACAGACCGTGGATTAGGGTTCGTCGGCGATTCTCTCTAACTCTCAGGGTCCAATCTGTTTACGATCGATCTATCATCATCTAAGCCACAACTATCAACCCTTCACCTTAGAATTGCTAAAGGGTTTTAGCCAACAACAGTCATATTGATATCAATTTCAAGAATTAAAAGATTGAAAGATGAAAACTTCCGAAAACCTTCAATAAACCTTAAGTCAATCTCAAATCCACAAATATAGAACAATGATGCAATAGTTTCGAAATATCGCAAACAATCACAAGCTTAGATTAAGAAGGAAGAACGGGATGTCAATCCGTCTTCTAATCAAACCTAAGTATGAAGCGTAATCTCCTTGCGAACAATCTTCCAAATCTTCAATTCCTCCGTAAATCCGGAAATCACAATAGGCAAGCGCAATCTCTCCACGGAAATCTTGAAACCCTAGGCACATGCAATAAGCGTAGGCAAAGTGTAAGCGAAGGTGACGGAATCTCTCTTCTTCCGTCCTTTTATAGTGTAAGATAAAATATTGGCCCGGCCCATTGCGTAGAAGATCGTGGCTTATAATATTGCGTAAAATATTGCCAAGATCACGGTCGTGGAAGGGTTCCACGCCCGTAATTTAGAGCGTGGAAGTTGGTCACGGTTTGTCACAACCCTCCACGGTCGTATAAGTTGCTGGAATGCACCACGCCTCTCTTGCCAAGGTTCCACGGCCGTGGACTTGAACGTGGAATGTAGTACGGTCGTATTTTAGAGCGTGGTTTAGAGGTAGTTCGTGATTTTCCTTAGTCTTGTGCTATTCTTCAAGTTAGCACCTCCCTTAGCTCCTAGAGATGTCCTCAATCCTTGGACATGCTCAATCAAACTCCATCCTCGCTCAATCCGTTTGGAAATAGCTCTTAATTGCCTACAATCAACACAAAGCTTATGTAGACCTCTATATCGACAAAATAGATAAACTAACTCCAAATGCTTTAATGCTTTATCAATGACTATCAATATGGATGAAATACACTTAGAAAACGTGCCTAAAGTATCACAATATTTCATGCTAACAAATAACCCCATACTTGCCACTTGCTTGTCCCTAAGCAAGGTCTTTCAAAGCTTTAAAACACAAGTTAGGATGAAATATGTTTACTTCTCAAAGCAAAACTTCTTTTGGATAAATGTGCCTTCTAATCAATAGATCATTCTCAAATCTTGCTTCATTCGCTTATAAGACTTTCATACACTTAATCAAAGAGTAAAGAGTAAAGAAAGCTCATGAATCAATCAAACTTCCATGTAAACATCATAACCTTCAAACATTATCAAAATCAATCATAAGAAACTTCAATCTAGATCATCAAGTCATATAACATTCTTTTGATCTTAAGGACTTTCAAATAAGGTCTAGAATGCGGAAAGAGAAGGAAAACTTTAAGGAATGTGGTGCATGAATCCGGGAAAGTGGATAACTACTCTTTTCTTCTTCTCTTGCGGTTTTCGCAGCACTTTCAACTTAGAGCTTCGCTCTCTTCTTTTCATTTTTCGACTTTACTTTTGGAGTTATGGATAGAGGTGCACAAAAACCGAAGCCTAGGAGATTGGCATTTCTCAATTTTTATGAGATGCCTCAAACCCTTAGCGCACATACCATAATCCGCTAGGAATATCGCTCAATCCGACTTTGGCAAGACACAAACACCTGGCTATGTGAATGGTGCCGAGTTACTCATCATCATGATTGACTTCCCCAAACCTATAATTTCTTTCTATTCCTTTGAATGCAAAGTATTGCTTTCATGGCCCTCCCACATCAAATATGCCTTTTTCATTCAACTCCTCCAAATTCCCGGATAGGTAAAGGAGGTCAATATTTCAATGAGGGGCTAAATGATATAAGAAATAAGAAATAAAATCGAATTGCCTTAATCATCTCAAAAAGAAGCATAAGAACTTATTATGTGATTTCAACCTTAATTCCTCAACATGATTTAAGTAACATTCATCACATTATGAAACTTGCAAAAGAGGTATAATCAACTCATTCAATTTCTTTTCAATTCACTATTCGTTTAAGCATGCGATTGTCATCAAAACTCAATTCACAAGTGGTGATTATCATAGAAATCATCTCTATCCTTAGAAGAACAAAATTTTCAAAATTTTTCAATTTTTATGGGTTTTTCAAACTCTTTTTCATGCAATGCAATAACGAAACGTGTAACAATATAATGAAACATGCAAGATAGTCTCGATAAGCAAATAAAGTGAGTAAGAGTTATTACAAATGATTAGTCACACCCCACCCCATACTTGGAACAAACATTGTCCCTAATGTTCAAAGAAAAGAAAAAGAAGAAAAGAAAGAAAGAAAAAGAACTCACAAAATGGTAGTGGAGCGGCTAAAGCTGTCGATCATGCAAGTCATCACTGCGGTGGAGGCGGAAACGGAGAGAAGCTAGGATCATAGTACCGCCCGAACTGCTGGCGGTAGACGTCTCTCATCATATGGTCAAGGTCATCCATACGTGCATCTCTAGCGTCAGCTCGGATCTCCAAAGCTCCCACTCTATCTGAAAGGCTGGTGGCCCAATCTGGCAACTGCTCATACCAACCAGGCGGCTGGCTGTACCATCCCGGTGCATCTGAAGGTGCTGGTGCTGGTGGCGGCGGTGCCTGTGTAGACCATGGTGGTGGAGCTCCGTACCACGCAGGAGGGGCCTCCATTCAAGTGGGCCTCTCGCTGACACTGGCACGGCGAGAAGAAGATCCTGAAGCTCTGGCGGGACGGGGAGAACGTCTAGGCATGTCAGGAGCTGCGTCCGGCTGATCCGGGAAAGTGCCAAAATCCTGCTCTGCTCCTCCTCCTCCCTCATACTCATCTCTCATCTCCTCCTCCTCTACAACTAGTGGTGGAGGAACGTAGGGAGGGGCTACAATCCTGTTTGCGTGCATAGCAGCGAACGTTGCCTTCCAGTTATGGCGTCCAGCCATAATGGAATACTCTGGGAGCCACTCAATACCTCTCCCCGTCCTACTCTCCCATGGCATGGCAGCATAAGGTGGACCTCTATGGGTAGGGAAGATGAGGCCTCTAGTCATAAGGGCCTGAAGTCCTAGGGTACAGCGGGGATACGTGTGCAAGCAGAAAAGTCTACCCCTAATGCCCTAGCAAGGTGGGTGACTATCCCACCATATCCAATGTTGCCAGCCCTTTTGTTCTTTAGCTTGCTCATGGTAGCAACTAAGAGGGTAGCGCAGTCAGCAGGCCGTCCATACAACATGCAGTAAAGAAGAAAGAGCTCATCTGTCTTAATCTTCTGAGGTGTCTCCGTCCTAGGAAAGAGACACTCAGAAAGTACCCTATGAGCTATCTTCAAGGCTAAGTGATACATCAACTTAGCCTTGGTGTCAGCTGGCTGCCAGCGGTCCTCGCTGGCATACACCATAGCAACCTCCTCCCAAAAATCCTTGGCGTAAACGCCGCTGGGAAACGACCATTGAAGGTCTCATGGAACCCATTGAAGGCTTCAAACTCCCGGATGGAGAAATCATAGTTTCTTTCCATCAGCCAGAAAGAAACTGTCCTATCAACGTGGTTGTGCTCAAAAGAAATCACAACCTCTCTCGTAATCTCCTCATAAGCATCTTCTCGAATAGCCGAGAAGATGACTAATCCGGCTCTATCCAAGAGCCAAGTAAGATCCCCTATGACATGCAGAGGCTCTAAATCCTCCTACAGTAGGTATCTAGGTCCTATGACCGTCCTCTCATGGATCCTCTCTAAGGCATCGAGATGATCCTCATGAATGGTAGGGATCCTAGGTGGAGGTGGTGATGAAGGTGATGATGGAGGTGAAGGGGATGAAGGTGGTGGTGCTCTAGAGGAGGAAGAGGAAGAGGGGTTGCCCTTCCTCTTTTTACTCTTATCTTTGTCCTTGTTCTTGTCCTTATTCCTACCGGACACTCTCCTCACAAAATCCATGTTCTGGCAAAAACCACGGTTTGTTCTTGATTTTCCACGGCCGTGGAACTACCAGAGACAAATTCTCTTCCAATTCCAATTAGTTATTCCTAAAAATTCTAGCAAATGCAAGTCCAAATCGACAAAGATAGAGAAGAGCGAAAAACCTATGTTTTCGGATTTTCAAATCCGAATTCTGCTTTCCTCGGTGGTTTGCCGCTCGAATTGTTGCTTGGATCTTGTTGGTGATCGAATTTGCTTCAGTTTAGGTCAAAGAATCGTTAAAAACGATTAACGAACGAAGATTTGAGGTGAGGGGAGGGATTTCGGCGTTTTTGGGTGTGGAATGGGTTGTGATGTTGTGTTTTGTGAAGAAACATGGTTTATGTAGTGGCCGTAAAAATTTTTGAAAATCACGGTTTGTCGGGGGTTCCACGGCCGTGGAAATGTACGGAACCGTGGTTTTGGTGATTTTTCAAAGGCTTTTGTAATTTACGGTCTTAGAGGGTTCCACGACCATGGTTTAGGCCGTGGAACTCTCTGTAATGCTCCAAAGTCCAAGTTTCGTCACTTTTCTTCAAACTTACTCTTCTCTTTTCTTTTCCCACTGTTCCTACATCGAAAAACACGACATACCGGAGGTATCGAAGGCAAAACAAAGCAAAAACGTCTAAACTAAGCTAATCTATGAATCAAAAACAAAAACATAAATGCAATACCTTGGGTTGCCTCCCAAGAAGCGCTTTGTTTAAGGTCCGTAGCTAGACCAAATTCGCACTTATTCGAGTGCGGTGGGCGCGAACTCTTCAGCTTGGAGTTCCGGAGTGTACTTCTTTAGTCGTTGACCGTTCACCTTAAAGCTTCCGCCCGCTTCACCCCATACTTCAACTGCACCATGAGGGAAAATACGTTTGATTAGAAAAGGTCCGGTCCAACGAGATTTAAGCTTACCTGGAAAGAGACGAAGCCCTGAATTGAAGAGGAGAACTTGATCTCCTTCTTTGAAGTCCTTTGGAATGATATGCTTATCATGCCAACGCTTTGCTCTCTCCTTATAAATCTTAGCGTTTTCATAAGCGTTCAAGCGGAGTTCTTCAAGCTCATTAAGGTCCAAGAGACGCTTCTCTCCCGCTTCCTTCATGCTGAAATTCAGCCACTTGATGGCCCAAAACGCCTTGTGCTCTAACTCTACCGGCAAGTGACAAGACTTCCCATACACAAGGTTGTATGGTGTGGTTCCTATGGGAGTCTTGTACGCAGTCCGGTATGCCCACAATGCATCATCAAGCTTCAAGGACCAATCCTTCCTAGTCCTTGAAACCGTCTTCTTTAGGATTCCTTTGATCTCCCGGTTTAAGATCTCAACTTGTCCACCAGTTTGTGGATGATAAGGGGTGGCGATCTTGTGAGTAACCCCATACTTAGCTAGAAGAGCTTCAAAGCGCCGGGCGATAAAGTGAGAGCCTCCATCACTAATGATAGTCCTTGGTGTCCCAAATCGTGGGAAGATGGTCTTGTTAAAGAACTTGACCACTACCATGGCATCATTGGTGGGAGAGGCAATTGCTTCCACCCATCTAGAAACGTAATCCACCGCCAAGAGTATGTATTGGTTTCCACAAGATGATGGGAACGGTCCCATAAAGTCAACTCCCTAAACGTCGAAAATCTCCACCTCTTGGATGTTATTGAGAGGCATCTCATTCCTCCTAGAGATATTTCTTGTTCTTTGACAAGCATCGCAGCAGGAAATAAAGGTTTGCACATCTCTAAATAAAGTAGGCCAAAAGAATCCAGATTGCAATACCTTAGCGCTAGTTTTGTTTGAACTAGCGTGTCCTCCACATGGTAGTGAATGACAATGGCGGATGACACTTTGCATCTCATCTTCCGGCACACATCGCCGAATGATGCCATCCGGACCTCTCTTAAAGAGGAGAGGTTCATTCCAAAAGTATTCCCGAACATCCTTAAAGAACTTCTTTCTTTGTGCGTAGGATAATCCGGGCGGTATCTCTTGACAAATCAAATAGTTAACAAAATCAGCAAACCATGATTCGTTACCTTTGGAGATCACATCGATGCACTCCTCTATAATGTGTAAATGCTCGTCCGGGAAGGAGTCATCTATAGGCAGGTGGTCGTCCTCTAGATGTGTTAGGCGACTCAAATGATCCGCAACAGAATTTTCCGAACCCTTCTTGTCGCGGATCTCTAGATCGAATTCTTGTAGGAGAAGAATCCATCTAATTAGCCTTGGCTTCGCATCCTTCTTTGCAAGGAGATACCGGATCGCAGCATGATCCGTGTACACAATCACCTTTGCACCTACAAGATAAGAGCGAAATTTGTCAATAGCATAAACAATGGCTAAAAATTCCTTTTCCGTAGTGGCGTAGTTGAGCTGCGCTTCATCTAGCGTCTTGCTAGCGTAGTATATGGCATGGGTTCGTCCTTCCTTTCTTTGTCCAAGAACAGCTCCTATAGCTACGTCACTTGCATCGCACATAACCTCAAAGGGAAGATTCCAATCCGGAGGTTCGATAATAGGAGCTGAAATTAGAGCTTCCCGAATCATGTTAAACGCATCCAAACATTCCTGCGAAAACTCAAAAACTGCATCCTTCATCAATAGATTAGTTAGCGGCTTTGATATTTTAGAGAAATCCTTTATGAAGCGTCTATAAAATCCGGCATGTCCTAGGAAACTTCTTATCCCTTTCACCAAAGTTGGGGGAGGAAGCTTCTCTATAGTCTCTATTTTAGCTCTATCCACCTCAACCCCTCTACTAGAGATTAAGTGTCCTAAAACAATGCCTTCCTTAACCATGAATTGACACTTCTCCCAATTAAGAACTATGTTAGTGTCTTCACACCTTTGTAATACAAGAGCAAGGTTAGAAAGACAATTGTCAAAAGAGGAACCGTATACGGAGAAGTCATCCATGAAAACCTCCATGATTTCCTCTATGTATTCGGAGAAGATGGCCATCATGCACCTTTGAAAGGTGGCTGGGGCGTTGCAAAGCCCGAACGGCATCCTCCTATAAGCAAACGTACCCCACGGGCACGTAAATGTGGTCTTCTCTTGATCATCCGGGTGTATCGGAATCTGAAAGAAACCACTATAACCGTCAAGATAGCAAAAGTGCGAATGTTGCGCTAACCTTTCAAGCATTTGATCGATGAAGGGCAATGGGAAGTGATCCTTCCTCGTCGCATTGTTAAGCTTGCGGTAGTCTATGCACATCCGCCATCCCGTTACGGTTCGAGTAGGAATGAGTTCGTTGTTTTTGTTGGTGACGACTGTCATTCCTCCCTTCTTCGGAACTACTTGAACCGGACTCACCCACTTACTATCGGAGATAGGGTAGATGATACCTGCATCAAGAAGTTTAAGAATTTCCTTCTTGACAACCTCTTTCATGGTCGGATTTAACCGCCTTTGAGGTTGTCTTGAAGTCCTAAAATCCTCTTCCATTAAGATTTTAAGCATGCATAGGGAAGGTTTGATTCCTACTAAGTCCTCTATAGTATAACCTAAAGCTTTCCTATGTTTCCTAAGGACAACCATAAGCTTACTATGTTCATCTATGGTTAAATCGGAACTAACAATTACCGGATAAGTAGAGTTAGGTCCTAGGAACGCGTACCTTAGATGTGTAGGAAGTTCTTTCAACTCCATAGCTGCAAGAGTTTCCAATGGCTCTTGAGGAGCTTCCGATGCTTCCTTAGAAGTGTCTAAGGAAGTAGAAGGTGTTGGAGAAGAATCAAGAGAAGTTGAAGAAGAGGCATGATCACCTTCGTCCACGGCCAAAATTACGGTTCCTCTGCATCCTCCACGGCCGTGATTTTGGGCGTGGAATGTAGTTACGGGTGCTCTGTTTCCTCCATGACCGTGTAACCCTCTGGAGTGAGCCACGCTTTGGTTGGTGAAATCCACGGTCGTGGAATATAGTGTATGGCCGTGGATCCGTACATTTTCTGCCTCGTCGTGGAGTTTCTCAAATTCCTCTTCACACACTTCATCTTGTGCTTCTAAGGCTTCAATTACCTCATTGCACTCCCCTTCTTCCCCTACATTCATTAGACTCATAGTAATAACCTTTTGCAAAGGATCTTTGAAGAGAATAGCACTTACCTCTTCTCTAGGCAACCCTTCTTCATCTTGGATATTGAATATATCCTCATCAAAGATTGGTTCCTTGACTAGAGTGGAAAGAACAAACTCTACCTTCTCTTCTCCTATGTCAAAGGCGAGTCTAGCATTCTTGCAATCGACTATGCAGCCGCATGTTGCAAGAAACGGTTTTCCGAGAATGATCGGGACCGGACTATCTGCAGGAATGTCAAGCACAACAAAATCAATGGGTACAAAGAATTTACCTAGCTTGACCGGGACGTCTTCTACAATACCGACGGGACGAGTGATAGATCGATCCGCCATGTACAACGTCATCTTCACCGGTTTAGGGTCGCCTAAACCGATCTTCCTACATAATGCAAGTGGTATGATGCTCACACTTGCTCCTAAGTCACATAATGCATCGTATGTGACATCTCCCACTCCTATGGGAATACAAAATGACCCCGGATCCTTTAGCTTTGAGGGCATTTTCTCCTTCATGGTCTTGATAAGATCCGAAGAATCCGAACTCATCTTAACCTCTCCGAAATCTTCTAGCTTCCTCTTGTTGGAGAGGAGCTCCTTTAAGAACTTGCCATAAGCCGGCATACCTACAATAGCATCAATGAAAGGTATGTTAATATGCAATTTGCTCATGAGTTCTATGAACTTACCAAATTGTTTATCTAGACGCGCTCTTGCTCTAGATTGAGGGAATGGTAGGGGAGGTTTGTAAGCCGGAGGAGGAACGTAGACATCTTCCTTCTCCTTCCCCTTCTCTTTTTCTTTCTCAACGGAGACTTCAACAAACTTAGGTTGCGGATCGGTAGTTGTCACCCCGCTCCTAGTTGTGATTGTCATCACCCTTTCCTTTGGGTTGTCCTCCGTTTTTCCTGGAAGTTTCCCTTGATTCCTAGGAACTTCCTCCGCATGAGTAAACATTTGGTTTTCTAAAACCTTTTGGGCTTTATCAACCTTAGTTATGTGATCATCAACCTTGATGATGCGAGTCTCTAACCCTTGAAGCTTTCCCAAGATCGTCTCCAACATGGGATCGGGCTTCTCCTTCCCCGAAGTGCTTCCTCCATTAGATGTTTGCCCCTGGCTTTTCAAAGGAGTAGAAGAAGAGGAAGGTGGAGTTAGTGAATTTGAATTGGAAGGATAAGAATTACCGGAGTTTTGTTTATTGGAGCGCCAATTGTTGTTGTTTGAACCCCTATTGTTGTTCCAATTGTTGTTCCGGTTGTTGTTGTTGTTCCAATTATTCCGGTTGTTGTTCCGGTTGTTGTTGTTGCGGTTTGTATTCTCACAACCGTTGTTGTTGTTGTTGCCCAAATAGCCAACATCCTTTCCGTTTTGCTTTGGAAAGTTGGTCTTGATAGCTTCCTTCAACTCTTTAATCTCGTTGTTGAGAGAAAAGATTTGAGATTGAGCTTCATGTGTGAGCTTTGCTCCTTGCTCCACACGATTTCCCTCCACTTTCCGGTGAGAGTACTTCTTTATGACCCTAGCTTGCTTCTCAATGAAGTCCCAAGCGTCATCTTCCCTCATGTCCATGAATATACCACATGAGAGGGATTGGAGCTTGAATTGTGTCTCCACATCCAGCCCCTTATAATATATCTCCAAAAGTGCTAGTTTGGATATGCCATGATGAGGGCAATCCAAGAGCAAATCCTGAAATCTTTCCCAAGATTGAAACAAACTCTCGTTAGATCTCATAGAAAATGCATTAATCTTACCTCTTAGTTCCGCCGTTTTGGATGGCGGAAAGAACTTAGTGAGGAACTCCGCGGAAAGGTCTTTCCACGTGTCTAGTTTCCCACTAGGAAGAACTTGGTACCAAGACAATGCCTTCCCCTTCAAGGAGAAGAAGAAAGGCTTGAGCTTATAGTTATTGGTAGTCGCGTTCTTCGGCTTCATCGTCTCCATCATACACTCAAAATTTTGTCGGTGTTGGTGTGGAGATTCAGCGCTTGTTCCGCCAAATTGATTTTGGCGAACAAGAGTAATAACCTACGGGTTGAAGCTAAACCCTTGTACATCGTCAACATCAAAGTTCACACCTAAACGGCGTGGTTGCTGCGTTGGATCCATCCTTTGGCCAAGAGTTCTTGGCTCTTCTTCCACACGTTCGACCCTCGCATTCCTAGGTGGAACACGACGATTTGCAGCTGGCCGTGGATAGAATGGATTCACATTGATCGTGGGATCAATTTCCTCTAGCGGTGGCATGGAGGAGTCGCTATCCTCATTGGATGAGTTGGCTCTAACCGATCTTCCCGGTCTCCTCCTTTTCTTTTTCTCCTTAAGGTTGTTTATTTCCAACCTCATTTGGAACATCATGTCCGTTAGATCATCAACCTTCATTTGGTGACGATCCGTCTCTTCTCTACGAGTCTTCTCACTCCATTGGAGTTGAGCTTCCTTCTCCGCTAACTCCGATTGAAGATCACGTTCTCTTTCTTCAGCCATTTTCTTTTCCTTACGCTTTCTCCTTAAAGTCCTCTCAAGCTCTTGATCAAGAGGTAAGAGGTCTTCGTTATTCCTAGACCTGCGCATGCACTTGAAAAGATATCAAATAACAAGGGAAGAGCTCCCAAGCTCGACAACCGAAAACCGAATTCGGCCTAAACCAAATCCTCGGCAACGGCGCCAAAAACTTGTTCGCCACTTAGCGTGCGTGCAAATAAGCTTTAATTATAAAACTAGAAATCAAGCAAGCGAACCCGTAGTGTACGGATCGATATAGTTGAGCAAGAATTCCAGAGTATCGAACACAAGGATTTGGGGGGTTAAATCCAGTTATAGATTATCAAGCAAGTAAATGTATGAAGCTTTTCAAATATTGGGAAAACAACAATCCTAAAGATCCAGGAATCCAGCTGTTGCAATCGATTCAAGATATACTAAAGATATAAGGACAGAGTTGAGGTATGCAAAGATATACGAATGTAAGGTAATCGTACGGTGAAGTTCCAAAAACCTTATATGACTCACCTAAAAGACACTCTCTATAAAGGTTGTTGAGGCTTCAATATAGAAAAGATCTAAAGGTAAGAATTAACGTCAAATACCCAAACTTGTAATCCAAGGATCAAGACTAACTAAACCGATTAAGGTTGTGACACTCACAATCGAGGTAGAGGTTGTTGAGGCTTCATTACCACCTAGAAAAGGCAAGTCAAGACGAAGTTAAAGCAAATCTTTAACTTTGGATTAAAGTAAAAGCAAGTTCGTAACTTAACACAAAATTACGGGTAGTTCTTGAGTTCCACGGCCGTGGAAGCTCAAGAACAGACCGTGGATTAGGGTTCGTCGGCGATTCTCTCTAACTCTCAGGGTCCAATCTGTTTACGATCGATCTATCATCATCTAAGCCACAACTATCAACCCTTCACCTTAGAATTGCTAAAGGGTTTTAGCCAACAACAGTCATATTGATATCAATTTCAAGAATTAAAAGATTGAAAGATGAAAACTTCCGAAAACCTTCAATAAACCTTAAGTCAATCTCAAATCCACAAATATAGAACAATGATGCAATAGTTTCGGAATATCGCAAACAATCACAAGCTTAGATTAAGAAGGAAGAACGGGATGTCAATTCGTCTTCTAATCAAACCTAAGTATGAAGCGTAATCTCCTTGCGAACAATTTTCCAAATCTTCAATTCCTCCGTAAATCCGGAAATCACAATAGGCAAGCGCAATCTCTCCACGGAAATCTTGAAACCCTAGGCACATGCAATAAGCGTAGGCAAAGTGTAAGCGAAGGTGACGGAATCTCTCTTCTTCCGTCCTTTTATAGTGTAAGATAAAATATTGGCCCGGCCCATTGCGTAGAAGATCGTGGCTTATAATATTGCATAAAATATTGCCAAGATCACGGTCGTGGAAGGGTTCCACGCCCGTAATTTAGAGCGTGGAAGTTTGTCACGGTTTGTCACAACCCTCCACGGCCGTGTAAGTTGCTGGAATGCACCACGCCTCTCTTGCCAAGGTTCCACGGCCGTGGACTTGAACGTGGAATGTAGTACGGTCGTATTTTAGAGCGTGGTTTAGAGGTAGTTCGTGATTTTCCTTAGTCTTGTGCTATTCTTCAAGTTAGCACCTCCCTTAGCTCCTAGAGATGTCCTCAATCCTTGGACATGCTCAATCAAACTCCATCCTCGCTCAATCCGTTTGGAAATAGCTCTTAATTGCCTACAATCAACACAAAGCTTAAGTAGACCTCTATATCGACAAAATAGATAAACTAACTCACAAATGCTTTAATGCTTTATCAATGACTATCAATATGGATGAAATACACTTAGAAAACGTGCCTAAAATATCACAATATTTCATGCTAACAAACATCCCTTTCCTTGATGCTATTCTAGGGATGCCCGCCTATGAGAAGTTCTTAAAAGAGATTCTATCAAGGAAGAGGAAGCTGGAAGATTTTGATGAAGTAAGGATGACATCCAAATCTTTGGAGCTCATTCAAATCATGAAGGAGAAGATGCAACCCAAGTTAAGAGATCCCGGCTCATTTTGCATTCCCATTCAAGTTGGGGATGTAACTTGTTAGGCGTTGTGTGATCTAGGAGCCAACATGAGCATCACCCCGCTGGAGCTATGTGTGAAGATCGGACTTGGAGAGCCCAAGCCGGTGAAGATAAGATTGTACATGGCGGATCGCTCCATTAACCATCCCGTGGGCATTTTGGAAGACGTTCCAGTTAAGTTAGGTAAATTCTATTTACCTATAGACTTTGTTGTACTTGATATACCCGCAAATTATCCCGTTTCTATCATTCTCGGGAGACCATTTCTAGCAACTTCGGGTTGCAATGTGGATTGTAAGAACGCCAAGTTGAAATTCAACATTGGCGGCGATCAAGTGGAGTTTGCATTGCTTGCTGCAATGCAAGGAGATCCGCTGGAGGATGATATCTTCAACATATATGATGAAGAAGAATCAAGAGAATTTGTAAGCTCTATCTTTATTAATGACCCTCTTGAAAGAGTTATTAGTTTTAGCTTAATGAAGGAAGGTATAGATGCTTCTTGTGATGCAGATATACGTAGCTTAAAGGCACTAGAAGAAGATCCAGGAGCTAAGATTGAGAAACTAATCCAGGAGAGGAAAAATTCCAGTTTCGGTCCCAGTTCCAGTACCTCGACCGAGGCACTTTCTGGACCAAACGAGGTGTTCTTATCTGAAGAACATCTCGGTCACCCACCTCAGACGTCGACCGAGACAGCAAGCGAGATGTTGTCAACTGAGGACAACAAAATTCCTACATCCTTTTCAGAGACTCATTTACAGTTGGTGGAGCACTGGCTCCACCAAGCTTCTGATAATAAAGAACCTTGGCATGCTTATCTTGTTTGCCAGGAAATACCGCCCGGATTGACGTACGCTCAAAGGAAGAAATTCTTCAAGGATGTACGCCACTACTACTGGGATGAACCTCTACTGTTTAAGAGAGGTCCAGATGGGATGCTTCGACGATGCATTCCGGAAGATGACGTTACTAGTGTTATACGGCATTGCCACTCGCTTCCTTGTGGAGGACATGCTAGTGCTCACAAAATGTGCGCTAAGGTATTACGTTCCGGTTTCTTTTGGCCTACATTGTTTAAGGATGTGCAAACATTTGTTGTTTCTTGTGATGCATGCCAAAGAACAGGGAACTTATCTAGAAGGAACGAGATGCCACTCAACAATATCCAAGAGGTTGAGATTTTTGATGTATGGGGAGTTGATTTCATAGGACCTTTCCCATCATCCGCAGGGAACCTCTACATTCTCCTAGCTGTCGATTACGTTTCCAGATGGGTGGAAGCCATTGCATCCCCCACTAATGACGCCATGGTGGTTGTGAAGTTCTTCAATTGGACTATCTTTCCATGTTTTGGGACACCACGTATCATCATCAGCAATGGAGGGATACATGTCATCAACCGGAAGTTTAAGGCACTTCTATCGAAGTATGGGTTAATCCACAAGGTAGCAACCCCTTATCACCCTCAAACTAGTGGACAGGTCGAGATCTCGAATAGAGAAATCAAGGCGATTTTAGAGAAAGCCGTCTCTAGGACGAGGAAGGATTGGTCCATGAAGTTGGACGACGCTGTTTGGGCTTACAGGACCGCATTCAAGACTCTCATTGGTACCATCCCTTACAATTTGGTATATGGGAAGCCTTGTCATCTACCTGTTGAGTTAGAACACAGGTGTATTGGGCAATCAAATGGTTGAATTTCGATATCAAAGAAGGTAATGAGAAGCGGCTATTGGACATCAATGAGCTGGAAGAGTTGCGATTGAATGCTTATGAGAATGCCAAGATCAACAAGGAAAGGACAAAGAAATGGCATGTGAAGCATATCATTCCTAAGGAGTTCAAAGAAGGATATTTAGTTCTACTCTTCAACTCCCGCCTTTGCCTCTTTCCAGGTAAGTTGAAATCTAGATGGACAGGACCTTTCGTTGTAAAACATGTTTTCCCTTATGGTGTAGTTGAGATTTGGGGAGAAACAAGCGGAAGCTTCAAGGTCAATGGTCATAGGCTTAAGAGATACCAACCGGAAGTCCAGGTTGAGGAGATTGTGCCACTATATCTTGTTTAGGGATGCCGTACGGTCCTGCTGGCGACCTTAAATCAAGCGCTTCTTGGGAGGCAACCCAAGATATTGCTTTATTTTCCCTTTTTCTAGTTTAGTTTTAGATAGTTTGCTTTTTCTTTGCTTTGTTTTGTTTTTGGCGTCCTAGACAGAAACCATGTACTTTCTAAGGAAGGATTACAACTCAAGAGCAACACTAAAAAGACAAAAGCTCGAGAAATTGAGAAGACGGAGTTTGACCGAGACACATCTCGGTTGTTGTCACAGCACCTCGACCGAGATGATTCTTGAGCAACCGAGGCGACTAGGTCTGATAACCCAGTCAGCCACCTCAGTCCGGTCGGGACCACCTCGACCGAGGTGACAGCAGAATCGGCGAGGGGTATAAAAGGGGAAAGGATTTCTCTCTCTTCCCTCCCAACCTCCTTCTCGACCGCGGCACTCTCCACCTTGTTTTCTTCGATTTTCAATCATTTCCCACGATTTTTGCTCCGATCTCGCAAGGGAAAGCACGAGGATCAGATTACAAGCAAGAAACTGCAAGAAAAACGCCTCGAATCGACCTAATCTGGGGTAAATTGTCGAAAACCCTAACTCCTTCTCTCTTTACTGATTTTAGGGATTTGTGGCTTTGGTTGCCACGTTTTTGTGCTGAAAAGAGTATAAGTACCCCATAGGAAGCAATTGATAGTGATTTTGGGGGAAAAGAACTGAAAATCAGAGAGGAGAAATCGAACAGCGCTTCACCTCGGTCTAGTCGAGCTGTGTCTCGGCCGAGGTGTTCTTGAGTCTGTCAGACCGACCGAGGTGCTTTCCTGTTAGAAACTATGAGTCACAGATCTGATCTTCAGCTTGTCATTGCCCCGCACTTTTTAGATGTTCCAGCCTTCGAGTGCCTCCACGTGGTGGAGGACTTGAAGAAGATGATATCCATGGTGGGGCTGGAGCGCTTTATGGAGATCCGAGCTCCAACCTACCTTGAGCCGACGATGGAGTTTGTGAGTTCTGTTACTCACATGCCTGAGAGGAACAACATCAAGTACCAGTTGCTGAACCGGAACTACATGGTTCCCATGGATCAGTTCAGAGATATCTTTGGCTTCCCGACTCCTACAATTCCTGACTTTCCTTCTCGAGTTGTAGCTCGATAGTTCTGGGGGCAGATTGCCCATGTGGTAGAGCGTACAGATAGATGGAGACCTGGAGACTCTAGGGAGCGCATCATATTCCATTTGGCTTTCCGTCTGGCCCACCGTATATTCAGTGAGACCCTTCTGGCGCGTATTGAGACGCCCCAGAAGATTAGACAAGGAGAGCTGCTGAGTCTCTTCTGCATGGTTACTGGAGGGGTGCTTGACATGGAGGCCATGTTAGCTGAGGATTTGCATCGGATCAAGGCCAAGGCGAAAGGAGATATTTGTTGTGGAGGATTGGTGACTCATATCACTACAGTTATGGGTCCTGACTTGACTGCATGTACACTGGTGGCGGCTGCAAAGCCACTTGGACTTCAAGAGATGATCACGAGGAGGATACTGGTTCCTCGTGGCCTTACCACACCGTACGTAGCGATGCCTTGGGAGCAGACTGCTCCTCAAGGTATCCCATGGTCAGATCAATTTACAGTCTTCGATCCACAGTACTGGTCTTCCGCGTGGCTGCCCTACATAGAGGATGCTAGAGATGCTGCACCAACTCAGGTGGAGGAGGAGTATGATGATGGCAGTGCTGCCATGGAGACAAGTACAGATACAGCCGGCCCCAGTGTGCCAGTTGTCGACTTAGACGACGAGGCTACAGAGGAGGAAGCAGCTGCAACACCATCACGACCTGCTAGGCGTAGGATCCGCAGGTAGAGAGATCCCGTAGCTCGCCGACGGATTGATGAGCTGACGGACCAGATGATTGACTCTTACGTCGCCTTGTCCTTGGAGATGATGGTACTGAGGGAGAGCCAGCACTACCAGCAGCGGATGATGGAGATCCAGTTCCAGCATACCATGGGTTATCCGTTTGACCCATCTTAGTATCCACCACCACCGCCAGCGCATCAGGACTAGAGCTTGCATGGACTTTCTTTTCTTTATTTATTACGCAGCTCAACATGTCCGGTGAGTTCCCTTGTTTTTAGACTTATTATGACCCATTGGGACAATGTGTCTCAAGTATGGGGTATTTATGTGTATTATTCGACACTATGTATGCTTGTATGACTCGACTTGATATTTATGATCTTTTTTTATGCTCTATGTGTTTATGTGAGATTACATGCATGCATACAGGTTATTTGATTGAGAAAAACGTCAAAAACTGGTTAAGAAAAAAAATTTTATGACCTCGACCGGGATGATTCTGGCCAAACGAGGTCAAGTACCTCGGTTGACTTAGAACACCTCGATCGAGGCAGTTTAACTGAGAGATTTTTCGAAACGAGTTTTGTGCTTTTTTCTGGATATGACCTCAGTGATGATTTTGTTTGCAGATTGGTTTTGAAATCTTTATATGTTTGAAAGGTTTTATGATATGTTTAAGTTGTTGTTCACTCCAAACGGTGTGTGCAAGCTTTAAATTTATAACCCTAGATGTAAGCTTAAAACAAGGATGCGAACCCGCAGTGTACGGGTCAATCGTAGTAAAAAGCAAGAAATTTCAGGGGTCGATCACAGGGACTTAGTGAAACAAAGCAGGTATAGGTTGTCAATGCAACTACTAACCACAAAGGTGATAAAAACAATCAAAGATGATAAAAAGTCAATTAAGGAAATATGCAATTCTAGGGATTAAAGCATCTAGTTGTGGTTCCAACTCAAGATCTAAAGATAAGCGGACAAAGCTGAGATTTTGCAAAGGGAAGGTGTTACTAAAGTGGAATAGATCACCGGGTAAGTCTCACTACTCACAATCCCAAACCATAACTCCTATTACCGGGTAAGTCTCAAGGAAATTAAGGTGAAGAACTATAACCTCAAACCAACACACCACCTAAGGGAATAGAATCAAACTTTACCGGATAAGTCTCAGGCTAACTCACAAAGATGGGATGAAAGCACACTCAAACCCCAATAAAGGATAAACCTTTATTACCTATACTTATGATATTTGGTAAACAAACAAAGGAATTACCGGGTAAGTCTCATCCTAGGCTTGCATTGAACCAGGAAAGGTGTAATAAGAATAGGATTTGGCAAACTCTAACACTTAACTCTCAATTATGGATCAGAAAAGTCTCCTCGGTCAGACAAATTCCACCCGGCCGAGATGTTCATCGACTGAGCGAGATGTTCTAAGGTTAAGGATAAAGACTCGAGCTTTCAGGGTCCTACTATGATTAAGATTATTCTATCATTGTTTTTCCCACAACCTTCAGCCAATCACCCTATAATCACACAAAGAAATTAGCCAATCATCATCATGAATGCAATAATCAAATATAAGGGAAGAAAGTGAATAATTGAACAAGAAAAACCTTAAGAACAAGGCTTCAATAACTGAATCAATTATATCAAATAAGCGTTCCTTGGATTAAAATCCAATAAGACAAAGGGAATCTAAGAAAGTCTTACAAAACCCTTCACAAAAGCTATAAAAGCTATCGACTTCCTTTCTTCAATCTCCCTTCAACCATCAAAAAGGTTCTTCAAATCTCGCAGCTGTAGTGGGTGTTTTCCAGCCCTAAGCGAATGTATGCGGGGTATGCGGCTGTATGCGGCCTCGGATTTGTGGAAAATCCAACCCTTTTTATAGGAAAATTCCCTCCCAAAGATAAAAAATCTTAGAAAGATATTTTCCCATAAAATAGGTAAAATATATCAACTAAATTATCTTCTTCCTTCCAGGAATCCAGCCTAAAACTATAAGATCTTCTTTCCAAAATTAAAAGATCTCAGACAAGAATAAAATATCTCTCGCCGCGTCCAAGGTGTTCGCCTCGGTCGAGCAGCTCCTCTAGATCACCTCGGTCGAGATGGTACTGTAGCTGACCGAGGTGAATCACAACTGAATGTGAAATCTCTCAAATCTGATCCAAAGTGAATCTTTAATCCATTTTCATGATTCCTGGATTCTTCCTTAAGCTCTTGAATGTAGCTCCAATGACTCCTTAGCTCCTTTTGCTCCATTTTGATGCAAATCGTGTCATTTTACCTACGATTACAACGAAACTTAGTGTAGACCTCGATTCCCGCAAAGGTAGATGAAATGACAATATAATCACATAGTATACATTCAAACATGCAGATTATTGAAGATAAAACGTCTAAACAGGTCCCAAAATATAGACTATAATTCATGCTATCAGTTGCAAAATGCTTTGTTTGAAGTTTTGGCATGTTTAATACTTTGTTTTTATCCAAATTATGTTGAATTTGAAGGTTGACACCAGATGATGAGTTCTCTCACTCTCTTCCTGGGATGATTAACGCAATTCATTCTCTTCTCTTCTTCTTCTTGATCATGCTTTAGCCCCTCATATACATATTTGCCTTTCTTTACCTATCCGGGAATTTGGAAGCAAGCGAAGAAAAGCAAGTGAAAGAAAACTTGAGATGTTGCCTGGAAGTTTAGAAAGAAACAAATAGGTTTGGGGAAGTCAATCATGATAATGAGTAACTCGGCACCATTCACATATCCGGATGTTTGTGTCTTGCCAAAGTCGGATTGAGCGATATTCCTAACGGGTCATGGTATGTGCATCAAGGGTTTGAGGCATCTCGAGAAATTGATGATTGTTGATCTCCTAGGCTTCGGTTATTGTGCACCTCTGTCCATGCATCCCAAAAACTAAAAGTAAATAAGCAAAGCTTATTGGTGAAAGATGTTGAAGTTCAAAGGAAGTGAAGTAAGATCCTTTTTCCGGATTCTAGCACCACATTCCCTATATATATCCCACCCTCACACGTTTCTTGACCTCTTTCGAAAAGCCCTTGAGACCTCGAGCTTGTTGATTGACTTGGTGGTTTAAACTAGATTATACATGATCAATTTCGATAATTACGATTTATTATGCATTCTATGATTTTATGAAAAGATGAACAACTTTCCTATATTTATAAAATGTTTTGATCATTGTCTTGATTTTATTTACCATGAAGCATTCTCTTAGAGTGATCTATGAGTGGAGCACACCACCAAAAATGTTTTGAAAGACTTTTCATTGATCTTTATGACTTATAATTCATTCTATCTTGTACTTAAGATTTGGAACTTACTTGGGAACAAGCAAGGGACAAGTATGGGATATTTTGATAGCATGTATTATAGTCTATATTTTGGGACTTGTTTAGACGTTTTATCTTCAATAAACTGCATGTATGGATGTATATTATGTGATTATATTTTTGTTTCATCTACCTTTACGGGAATCGAAGTCTACACCAAGTTTTGTTGTAATCGTAGGTAAAATGGCACGTTTTGGACTGAAATGGAGCTAAGGAGCTAAAGAGTCATAGGAGATACATTTTGGAGCTTAAAAGAAGAACTCAGGAAGCATGAAATTAATGAATAAAATTTACTCTGGACTAGATTTGAGAGATTTCACATTCAGTTGAGACTCACCTCGGTCAGCTACAGTGTCACATCGACTGAGGTGATCTTGAGGAGCCTCCCGACCGAGACGAACACCCTGGCGCCGGCGAGATCATATCTTATGGCTGAGATCTTTTATTTTTGGAAGGAAGATATCTTATATTTTTGGGCTGGATTTCTGGAAGGAAGATCATATATTTGGAAAATCTATTTTAGAGATATAATATATTTTATAGGAAATTATCTTTTTAAGATATTATTATCTTTGGAAGATAATTCTCCTATATAAAGGGTTGGATTTTCCACAATTCAACCATCTTTAGATCATCAGATATTTTGGATCAACGCAGCAGTTAGGAGATTTTCTGGAAGTTTGAAGGAAGCTTTGAAGATTGAAGGAAGGAAGATTCATAGTTTTGAGATAGCTTTTGAGGGAGTTTGTAAGATTTTCTTAGATTCCCTTTGGTTTATTGTCTTGTGTGATTTGTGATTTGAGGAACGCTAATTTGTGAATTATTTGATTCAGTTATTGAAGTCTTGTTCTTAAGGTTTTTGTGTTCAAATATTCATTCCCTTCTCATATATTTGATTATTGTTTTCATGATGATGAGTGGCTAAATTTCTTGTGCGATTCTAGGGTGATTGGCTGAAAGTTGTGGGAAAGACAATGATAGAATGATCTTAATCCCAGTAGGACCCTGAAAGCTCGAGTCTTTAACCTTAACCCTAGAACATCTCGCTCAGTCGATGAACATCTCGGCCGGGGTGGAACTTGACTAACCGAGGTGACCTTTTCTGATCCGAAATTGAGAGTTAAGTGTTCTAGTTTGCCAAATCCTATTCTTATTACACCTTTCCTGGTTCAATGCAATCCTAGGATTAGACTTACCCGGTGATTCCTTTGTTTGTTTACCCAAGATCATAAGTGTAGGTAATAAAGGTTTATCCTTTATTGGGGTTTGAGTGTGCCTTCATCCCATCTTTGTGAGTTAGCCTGAGACTTACCCGGTAAAGGTTGATTCTATTCCCTTAGGTGGCATATTGGTTTGAGATTATAATTCCTTTCCTTAGTACCTTGAGACTTACCCGGTGATAGGAGCTTTGGTTTGGGATAGTGAGTAGTGAGACTTACCCGGTAATCTATTTCCACTTTAGAAACACCTTCCCTTAGCAAAATCTCAACTTTGTCCGCTTATCTTGAGATCTTGAGTTCGAACAACAACTAGATGCTTTAATTCCTAGAATTTGTATTTTCCCCTTATTTGACCTTATTATCATCTTTGATTACTTTAATTGCTTTTGTGGTTATTAGTTTCATTGACAACCTATACTTGCTTAGTTTCACCTAAGTCCTTGAGATCGACACCCCGGAATTCTTGCTTTTATTATAATTGATCCGTACACTGCGGGTTCGCATCCTTGTTTTAAACATATTTCTTGGGATATAAATTTAAAGCTTGCACACACCATTTGGAGCGAACAGCTGGCAAACTGGTGTCACTGCCTCTGCAGATCTCCGGCGCCGCCACTGCGGTTGGCTAGGTCCGCTCCCGCGGCTCTGTGCAGACGCCCCTGCGATCGAACTCCAGAAGCGGTGTTTTCTTCGATTCTTCGATTGTGCAGCTGAACTTCTATTGCTTCCTTCTCTAGCTAGGTCGTCTCAACACCTCTTCCACAAGATCAAAGCCTTCCTCCACATCCTAAGCAAGCTAGGAACACATACAACCATAAGGAGACTTCACAAGAGTCATCCTCCAAACCTTCATCCACAAAAATGGAGAAGAGAAGAAAAGATGGCAAAGGAGCAAGGCAGAAGAAGGGAGGAAGAAGGAGGAAGCTTACCCTGTTGGATCTACACCTTCTTCACTTCTAGGAACTCATAAGAAGATCCAAGAGGAAAGGGAGAGAAGAGAGGAAGCAAAGAAGAGAAGAGGGAGATGAACTAACATAAAGGAGTGAAGAAAGGTTGCTCTCTTTTAGGGAAACAAAGGCTAAGGAATGAGGGGTCAAAAGCAAAAAGCGGGGAAATGAAGGGTCGGAACGGAATCGGGATAAAATTCCATCCTTTAGCACATTGTGCCCATGGAAAGACTGAGCCGCGCCTGCGGGAAGGCTGGTAAACCACTTAATAACCGGAGTTAAATTACGGGCGTCACATCAGATCCCTCTAAAAACAAGTTTTCTCCCGAAACTTGCTAAACATTGAACGCTCGGACCTAACAACCTCGGTAACTACTCAAGAACTATCCCCATACCAACTCTCGACTCGATAAATGACAAATACTCATATAGCCATAACAAGGCCTCACGAGGCACACAACATATGCTCCCATGAAAAACACATACCATACACATCACATAGTCGCACATCAAAAACAGAGAAGAATTCAGGATTAACCAGATGGTCCTATAGACGCCGCTATATATGCGTAAAACACCGGATAATTCCTTCGGACATTATCTTCGGTCTCCCATGTAACCTCATTTGCCCCTCATCTTGACCACTGCACTCTCAGCATTGATATATCCTTTGACCGAAGGCGTCTCGTACTACGCTCCAAAACCGCTATTGGATGCTCCGTAAATGTGTTGTCCGGCTCGACCACTAAATCCTCGTGGGTAATGATGTGCCTCGGGTCGTGTATATACTCTCTCAGTTGAGATACATGAAAGACCGGGTGAATACCCTCCAACCTCGGCGGTAAATTTAACCTGTACGCCACCTCTCCGACTCTCTCCAAAATCTCGAACGGTCTGACATAATGGGGGCTTAACTTTCCCTTAATGCCAAAACATCTGACACCCCGTGTCGGTGTTAGCATGAAATATGACTATAATTTAGGCACTTGTTTTAGTTGTTTTTCCCTCGTTATTGTGTTCTTAGATATCAGTTTGAAGCAATTATGAGCTAGTTCGCCCACTTTGTCGATATAGAGATCTACACTAGCTTTGTTTTGTTTTTAGGTGAATAAAGACTTGGATTGGAGCAAAATGTGGAAGGAAAGGAGTGTTTGATGCATTGGAGAGGCTAAGGAAGGATCATGGATGAAGGCTGCTACGTAACAAAGGCAAAAACAAGGAGTTTGAAGAACCATGCCCTGAGTTACGGTCGTGGAAAAGGAATTTGAAGTCCACGCTCTAAACCACGACCGTGGATTTGGCAACATGATTGTGGACGTGAGTTTGGAACACAACAGAGAGTTACACGGCCTAAACCACGGCCGTGGAAATCATATTTGTACTGTAATTGGGTTCCACACTCTAAACCACGGTCGTGGAAAGTTGTTCATGACCGTGAATTTTGGTGATTTCGTGACGTGTCATTATTGCCACGTCAGCCACGTCATTGGGCTTTCTCGTAACCCTATCTCACCCTATAAAAAGGCTTGAGAAAGGAGTTTTCGGGATCCCTGCTTAGACCTCGCTTACAGTTTCTCTTAGAGTTTGGAGACGGCCTTATGGTTTCATTCCGACCTTGAGGATTTGGAGATTTGAGAAGAACGCGATTCGGAGATTGTGTACTTTTGGATATTCTAGGGTTTTCATTTGAGAACGGATTGATATCTCCTTTTTTGTGGTTTCTCTAGATCATTGTGAGGATTTCTATTCGTATTTTTCTAAATTCATAAACATATTACTTTGTGTTCGGTTTTCAAGATTGACTTTGAGTTATTATTGAGTTTTTGAGGGTTTTCATCTTTCTTTCTTCTTAATTTGATTATTGATATCATAATGATGATTGTTGGCTAAAACTCTTTAGCAAATCTAAGGTGAAGGGTTGATAGTTGTGGCTTAGATGATGATAGATCGATCATAAACAGATTGGACCCTGAGAGTGTGAGAAACCTCATCGGCGGCCTAAACCACGGCCTGTTCTTGAGTTCCACGGCCGTGGTTCTTCAAGATCTAGCCGTGAGTTTCTCGGTTTTACGACCCTTGCTTTTGATTTAATCCAAAGTTAAAGATTTGCTTTAACCTAGCCTTGGCTTGCCTTTCCTAGGTAGTAGTGAGACTCAACATCCTCTATTTCGGTTTCGAGTGTCACAACCTTAACCGTTTTGGCTTGTCTTTGATTCCTTGGGTTTGGGCATGGGTATTTGAGATTAATTCTTACCTTTAGATCCTTTCTATACTGCAGCTTCAACAACCTTTATAGAGAGTGTCTTTGGGTTAGACATATAAGGTTTTGGAACTTCATCGTATATAACCTTACATTAGTTATACCTTTGCAACCTCAACTCAGTCCTTATATATAGTATATCTTGAATTGATTGCCACAATTAGATATCTGGATCTTTAGGGTTGTTGTTTTCCCAATTATTTGCAAAGCTTCTACACTTTTGATAGCTCGATTACTTGAAACTGATTTTGTTTCACCAAATCCCTGAGTTCGATACTCTGGAATACTTGCTTAACTACACCGATCCGTACACTGCGGGTTCGCTTGCTTTTATTCTAGTTTTATAATTAAAACTTATTTGCACACACGCTTTGGGCGAACAGTCGGTGATACCCTCAACCAGACCTGAGCTCCTACTCTGAACTCTAGAGGCATACGCGTCCTATCGGCATACGATCTCTGGCGGCTTTGTGCAGCCAACATCCGCTCTCGGATCAAAGAAACTCTATCCATATGGAGCAACAACGCTAAAACTCCCCTACTCATCCCAATATAACAGAGTACTGCATCTACGTCCATACAATGCCTCGTACGGTACCATCCCAATCGACATGTGCCAGCTGTTATTATATGAAAACCCCCCAAAGAGAGGTGGTCTGACCATACTTGCTCTCAATCTAACACACACGCTTGCAACATATCCTTTAAGGTCTGGATGGTATGCTTAGACAGGTAGTATGTCTAAGGATGGTACGCGGTCGTGAAATGAATGCTCATATATAGGGCGGCGTGTACCTGCTACCACAACCTCTGATGTGATCTGGGGAACCGATGCAATTGGCTTCACTACAATGTAATGTTCTTATCTTCTTATTCCGAAGTCTTTTTGAGGTGATTCAAGATGGTTTAGAACGACAACTTCGATCTCTACAACTAATGTTTTAAGTATTTCATCTAATGAAAAATTAAATATGCTCAAAATAGAAGTTGTTCAACACATAATACCCCCGAATCCTCTTCAGTAGACCCTTCAGTATTTTTGACATAGAGAATGCTACATTTATCCGATGAAGGTCCATAAATACTTGTTGGAAAGATGATTTAAAGGTCTACAATATTAATGAAGATTACAAGTGCATATTCGTCCAAGAGATGGGTTGTCAATGCAGGTCTTTCAGAAGTCGGATTTATGGACACAATGTGAAGAGTCCAAAACCAATGTCTCATTATGTAGATCTTTAAAGCCTATAATTTATTATGACTTTTGGCCTTGTTTTTGATCTTTTAGCTAGCCTTATTTTCCCTATTTAAAGGCTTGCTTGGTTCATAGAAAAATAAGTGAGAGTTGATAATATTTGGAAAACAATTTGGTTACTTGGTTTTTGGTTAGATGCCGAAACCTCCTCGGTGAGATGCCGGGTGGGTTGCCTTTGTGAGATGTGAGGGCGAAGGCATTAGTTCTCATAGGTGAGAGGCTTGTGAGAGTTGATGCGAGTATTGTAGAGTGGATGGTGAGATGCTTGAAGCTCTAGGAATACATATCTTGTACTTTATTTTCAATTATCACAAATCCAAAACACATGTGTATGTTTTCTTTAGTTTTTTGTTTGTCTTGCATCATTGGATCCTTTGGCTGGGGCGTATCAACCTCGAGGTAAAGCGCCCGTCCTATCCAAGATGATGGTCCTCGGCACCCCATATAATCTCACTATTCGTCGAGTGAACTCCTCGGTCAAACGATTCACCGGCCACGTTTCCCTAATAGGGATGAAATGTGCGGTCTTTGTCATCCGATCTACTACCATCCATACCGCATCATAACTCCTACTTGGTCTTATACCGGTAACGAAATCTATTGATATGTCCTCCCACTTCCATTGCGGCACAAGTAGTGGGTGAAGCTCTCCTTTGGGTCTCTGGTGCTCGATCTTGACCTGCTGGCAGGTTGCATATCGGGCCACGTATCTAGCTGCATAGGGCTTGAGCCCATCCCACCAATAAGACCTCCTAATATCCTGGTACATCTTACTCGTGCTTAGGTGCACCGAGTAAGGTGTAGAATGGGCCTTATGCAAAATCTGATATCTCAACTCTTTGTCCGACGGAACAAATATACGCCACTGGCCTCTCAACAACTCATCCGCTCCCATGGTGAACTCTGCTGCCTCTCCTTGGGCCAAATTGTTCCGGATCCTCATCCAACTCGGGAAACCATCATGTTTCTATTGGATCTCTCCAGACATATCAGGTAACATCTCTAACATGGACAAGTGATAGTCCGTATCCGGAAACCGGATATCCATCTCTAACTCCATCAAATCCCTCTGCAACTGAGGCTGAACCGTAAGCCGAACTAACGCCTCCTCTGGAGGCGTCCTCCTACTAAGAGCATCGACGACTACGTTCGCCTTCCCCGGATGGTACAAATTCTCTAAGTGGAGTTCTTTAATCAACTCTAATAATCTCCTTTGACGGTTATTTAACTCACGCTGAGTGAATATATACTTCAGTCTCTTATGGTCTGTGAAGCTCTGGCACGTGGCCTCGTACAATTAATGTCACCAAATCTTTAGGGCATGAATCAATGCCGCTAGCTCAAGATCGCGGGTAGGGTAATTCTCCTCGTACATCTTCAACTGTCGAGACGCGTACGCAATAATTCTACTCCTCTGCATCAAAATGCACCCCAAGCTTAGCTTGGAGGCGTTAATGTACACTACAAAATTCTCAACACCCTCTGGCTTTGCTCAATTAGGAACGGATGTCAACCTCCTCTTCAGCTCCTTGCAGATCCGCTGACATGGATCGGACTAGACAAACCTAGTAGACTTCCTCAACAATGAAGTGAGTGGCTGGGCAAAAAATTTTTGGCAAACTGTTTTCTAAAAGCATAGTCCTAGACATGACCTCTAAGTTGCGGTTCTTAGGTTCCACAACCCCGTTTTGTTGAGGAGTTCTAGGAGCTTAAAAGTTGTGTGAAATACCATAATTTGCACAAAACAAATCAAACTTTAGTTGATCAAATTTTCTACCATGATCAATTTATATCGAAACAATAAGTAGGTTTTTCAAAGTATGCAACTCCTTACACAACTTTGAAAACTCAAACAAAGCTTCAGATTTTTCCCATAAGAATGAGATCCATGTAAAACGAGAAAAATCATCCACAATGACAAGGATGTAGAGTTTTCCCTTGGGCAATTTGACACGCATAGGACCACAGAGATCCATATGTAAAAGTTCAATGGGTCAAGAAGAACTTACAACCTTATTTGGTTTGAATGAACCTCTTGTTTGTTTACCTTGTGTACAAGTCTTACATAGTTTATCTACCTTGAAGTTTAGGTTTGGCAAGCCAGGTACCAAATCCTTTGAAAATAGTTTCTTCATTGTATGCATGCTTACGTGACCAAGCCTTCTATGCAAAGCCTTGGATCGTCAGTTAAGGCCTTAAGACACTTTAGCTTAGTTCTTGAAACTTGGTTAGTACTCATAGAATAAATTTGTTGCATCTAGGAGTTGTAAGTACAACATCACCCGATATCTTATCTTGAACTTCACATTTTTCTGAATCAAAATCACCTTGTTGCCTTTATCAAATATTTGAGAGATATTAAGCAAGTTGTACTTCAAACCGTCAACAAGATAGACATCATCAATAAAGTTAGATGAATTATAACCAATTTTACCAATGCCAATAATGTTACACTTTCCTTTATCACAAAGCGTAATGGTTCCAAATGATTGCTTCTTTAGATCCGAAAACAGTGAGCTTTTTCCACTCATATGTCTTGAGAAACCACTATCTAATATCCATTTATGCTCCTTTACCTTGGTGATATCCTACAAAACAACAAACATCAAACTTTCCGGGTCGACCAAAATGACATATTTTGGTCTATAATCAGACTCAATCATGTTTGGTGGTCTAGTAACTTTAGGAACCTATATTTGCTTAATTTGTCTCCTTAGACATAGAGAATAAGTGTTTCTAATGATGTGAGGATCATTTCTTCTACATGGACATGTTGATTTTATATGACCCTTTTTGCAACAATAGAAACGTGTGGGCATATGAATACTTCCTTTAGCTTTAATAAACGTGGTAGTCGTTTTTCTAGGAAAACTTGCGTGATAGCCTATACCATTTTTGTTAAGAGAAGATTGTTGCTCACCCATCATTCTTTTGAGATTGGCTTTCGAACGAGTGAATTGAATAAGTGCAGCCTTCTGGTCTTGACACGTCACAGTTAGATCAACCTTTTCTTTCTATAGATCGATATATTCTCGATGAAGAGAAGAGATATTGTCCTTGACAATCGCATTTTCTGATTCCAAGGCCTTGATATTAATATCAAGGTCTAACTTTTCGGTGTTCAGATTTTCAATCTCCATAGACATGTCACTTAATCGTTTCTCTTGTTTGAGAAGCTTTTATTTCAAGGAACTTATCCTTACCCTATGTTCTTTATCACATATGATTATATCTTTAAGGAATTGCGTGAGTTCAGTTTTAAGTTGAGAAATAATTGTACTTACCGCACTATCAACATAGTGATTAGGATCTTTCTCATGATGGGCCATAAGACATTAGTTTGCTTGTTCTTTCTCGTCTTCTGATTCATTTGTAGAATCTGAATCACCCCATGAAGCTACCATAGCTTTCTTCTTTCGATCTTTCTTCCTAAAATTGTTCCTCTTCTTTTGTGGACAATCCTTTATGAGATGATCTGTTTCACCACATTCAAAACAAGTCAGTACCTTAGTTTTCTTGTTAGGGTTAGAAAACTTATCTCGAGGTCTTGATGTTCGCGGATAATCTTTATTTTTTGCAAATTGCTTCTTCATTTGAAGAATTTTTGCAAGACCCCTTGAGATCAAGGCGAATGGATCTTCATCATCTTCATCATCACTATCTTCCTCCTCTTATGGTATCTCATCCTTCTTGGATCTTAGAGCTAAGTTCTTTGTGTTGGATGAGAGCTCTCCATCTTCTTCACCAAGAACCATTTTGTGGGTGATAAGCTCTTCAAGGAGGTCGTCAAGAAGAAGTGTTGTGAGATTTTGAGCTTCTTCGACTGCAGTCACCTTTGGTCCCCACTTGGATTTAGGTAAGCTCTTTAGAACCTTCCTTACTTTCTCTTCATTTGTGAAGACCTTCCCAAGTGAGTCGAGGTTGTTCACGATCTCAGTGAATCGTGCGAACATTTCTTTGACTAATTCGATTAATTTCATCTTGAATAGCTCATATTGTTTGAGGAAGATGTTGATCTTTGTTTCCTTGACTTGACTTGTTCCTTCATATGTGACAACTAGTTTGTCCCATATTTCTTTTGCACTCTTGAATGATGAGACACGGTTGAATTCATTTGCGTCCAATCCACAATAGAGTAAGTTCATGGCCTTGTAGTTCTTTGAAACACTATCCAAGTCTGTTTGTGGGAAAGTCAACTTCCTTCTTTGCGACTTGGACTCCTTCAACCGTGGTGGTTGGGATTTTAGGACCATTTTGAATAATGCTCCATAGTACCATGTCCTGATTAATAACAAACATTTGCATTAGTGCTCTCCAATGAGCAAAGTTGTTGCCACAAAAGAGTGGTGGTCGAGATGTGGATCTTCGTTGAGCGAATCCTCCATCACATATAGAGTTCATGATTAGTCTCATTGATGGTTAAATCAATATATGTGAGTCTAGATTTGATACCAATTGAAGAACCATATAGGTGAATATAAAGGATATAAATACTCTAGAAGGGGGGTTGAATAGAGTATGAGAACTTTTTGCAAAAACCTATCTCAAGGCTTTGAAACTGATTTCAAGGCCTTTATGTCGATCTTAGCTCTTTATGACACAACTAGTTTTCTAGGGCTTTGAAAGTGATTTCAAGGCCTTGACTTCGAAAACCTGCAAAGCAACATTAGTCACAATTAAGCAATAAATATGCGGAATAAAAAGATCGACACTGTGATACGTTAACAAAGTTCAGCTCTAACAGCCTACGTCTTCATCCTAGAGTTTCTTTGCCGGTAGGATCTAACTATCTATTACCTGCTTCAAAGAGTCCTAGATACAACCTAGAAGAAATCGCCTTCTTCTCTCATTGTAGCCAACGCTATGATATAGTTTCAACTCTTAACCTAGCAATAATAGCCTAGTTACTTCGTAGAGTAACACATGCTCGAGTACAACACTCTCTAGATATTCCATTGAGCTCGCATGTTTTTCTCTCTCTAGGAATGTAAACTTTTGTAAAATAGGAGAAAGAAAAACTTTTGGAATGATATGAAGATGCTTTGATCGCTTGAAGACTTAGATATTTTCGTGTAAGCTCGCTGTCGTTCTCTTCAATCGTGATCTTCATTTATAGTCTTCGATGGAGAAGTCTTCTAGCCTTTGTGAAGATGACCGTTGTGTTGTTCTTCCTTCTCCATAGAAAACGGTGTAGGTTGAGATGAAGTAGCCGTTGTAGAATCTTCTTATCTTCTTCATCTCCTTGACGCGTCTTTGAGAGTCTTCTTCTTCGAGATCTTCTCTTGAAAGAGCCGTTGAAGATCTTATTGGTTAAGTTCTTGTTTCCAGCTCCAAGATCTTCGAAGTTGTTGAGGATCTTCGGTTAAAAATCTTCGAGATCTTTTATGAGATCCGCTGGAGGAGATCTTTAATCTTGCGTCGGTTAATATCTTTCTAAGATCTTTTTGTTGGGCCGAAAAATCTTCTTCAAAATATGTTGGAGATATTCCTTGAGCTGGCCGAGATCTTCTTGATATCTTCTTTAAAGATCTTCTCTTGATCCTTGGTAGATTTGGTTGTTGAGATTGTATCTTGTTTTTGAAATGCTCTCATCCAATGTTTCCCTTGTATCATCTTTCAAGGCTTCAGCTTTGATCCCTTGAAATGATTTTCAAGGCCTTCGCATTGAACTCTTGAACTGCTTTTCAATCTCTACGTTTGTCCCTTGTAATGTGTTTCAAGGCCTCCGTTCATTCTTTGAAATGCTTTCCAAGGCTTACATACATTTAACAAAAACAAAACCAAACCATGCAATCTAGAAATATAATTGATATTTGTTAGTCTATATTCTGCTCATAATGTTAAGTCTTTCATCATCACATATCAAATATATATAACCAAGGTGGAGTTATCATCCACCATGAATATTGTTTAATTTTAACCAGTTCTAAGAGAATCATGAAGTTTTTCATTTGGTCGTGTTGACGCGTATCAAATGTCTACGTTTGTAGAATCTAATGTGTGTGATAAAGTTCCATTTTTGTTGTTAATGGTGATATGGTATGGCTCAACACTTCAAAATTCAATTTTCTGTGTTGTTGAAAGTACTTAAAACATTCAATTTTCTACGGACGTGTTATATACACGGTGTTCAATGTACCTATTGCCAATAAGAATCGCAATGCTACGGCACCTAGCATGTGCGTTGATGGTATCGGCGCCTTTTTTCACGAAAAAAAACGTGAGTGGGGGCTAGTGGCTCCCGGAGTTGATTTACAAATATTTTAAAGGACTCTAAAACGCCACTTAATTGAATAACTTAATTTATAGATTTAACTTTTTAACGTACAAAATAATGTAAGAGACTTCGGATTCATTCGGTAGAGGTAGTTTATGGGGTTGAAGAGGATAATTGGGGATGATATTTACAATAAATAAATAAATAAATCTTACTGTATTGAGATGGATTTTGGTTAAAAAAGCATGATAAAATGTTTAATGAATAAGCATTTTTATTAGTTTAAATTAATCTATTTATAAATATACAAACTAAAATAATTCAATATAGGCGCCTGGAATTTGATTTTTATTTTTCTAATTAAAAAAAAGATGTCGGCTTGTGGCGCCAGCGCTCACTGGGCATTGTTAGATTGTGATATATTTTTATGCTAGTTAATCAAAGTGGACGTTGACAGATTGCGATATACATTTATGTAGTAAATCGAAGTGGTTGTTGGTGGATTACGATATACTTTTACGCTATTAAAACGAAGTTCGTGTATATAGCTTTTTCGATTTTCTAATGTTTGAGAGGGTGTTTACAACACTTTAAATTTCAAAATTATTAAAGGGTTCAGAGTATTGTTGTCAACACTTTAAACTTTCATTTTTATAGTTGTTAAGGTATTGTTGAAAAAATTTTAACTTCTATTTGTACAAGTGGAGACCGCGCGCGTCCGGAATTTTTTTTGGTGCATAAATGCGTTGAACATAATTTACAATACGGTGAACAAAAAGTATTGTAAAAGAAATAAAGTGCATAAATACTGTAGAAATAATAATCTGAAATTATAGAGGTGAAAGTAGAAAAATATACACATACATACTATACATTACTATATCGCGTAAATACTTGAAAAGAAATGCTAATTTAAAGTTACAACGTGATTTTTATATGGACGGAGTCCACTGGGTACAATTTTCCATGTGAAAATATTGAGATTTTGTTTGATTATTACTGTCCACGACACCATGTCTTGAATATAAACATAACAAAGACATAAGGAAACATTACATAATGTACAACAAACGGAATATCCATACACTTACGAATCAAATAGAAGCCTAGATGACGGTTATACCTCAGTTAGTGTTTGCTCTTAGATTGATCAACAATCCCTTCAAAAAGAAAGAACAAGTAAAAAAAAGAGAAAGGTAAGGAATAATGCAAAAAAGTATATTCTACTGCTCAAACTGTAAGGGTATGGGATGAACTTGTCCTGCTAGATCTATGAATATCTCCTGCCAACACTATACTCAATAGCTCTACTTCAAGTTTGTAAGAAAAATAAGTTAAAATAGAGGCAAGAGTACAAAATTTGTCTTACACAAGCAAGCTAACTCTTAGTATCAGCAAATAGGTCTAGAACTCGACAGTCTACAATACAATCAGGAAGTAACAACTACATTTGGAAAACCATCAGAAAGTCTACAGTGAACCTCATTTCTCACAAAACCAAGAGAAATCAACAATAAATAACTTCAACACCATACATTCATTACAACTAACCAGAATTCTTAAAAAGGTGAGAAAGAGCGCACAAATAAGCAACAAGGACATTGCATCCATCCAACCCTAGCTTGTCGTTGTACGCGTTAATATACTAAACAAAGCATATGAAAAGCTTAGTACACCGTAATTTGAAGTTCAACAATCAAAATGAATCCAAAATCAAACAAAAAAATAATAGTAAAACATGTGCACCTTAATATGATCGGAAAACTCTTTGGGAGGAAATCAAGGAGTGGTGACGGAGATGTAGTGGATGAAGCTAAGATGCAGTCCAGCATCGGCAGAATATCAACCGGGGGAACGGCCTGGAAGCTATTGAGCAGGGGAGAGAGAAAGGAAGATGGTGTGTGAGAAAGGAAGACGATGGTGATTGGAGGCGCAATAGCCAGAAAATGTGTGAGAAATGAAGACAATGAAAGGAGACGGTAACAGACCATTTTGAACACAACCAGAAATGATATAATTCCATGAGATGTAATCAGGATTAACCAACTGCCTAAACATCTTGGTTGGATCTGTAACCTGAGTGATCTTTTCATACATATCAATCAAATTGTTCTCTATGAAGATATTTGTACCAAACCCATTTCTCAAAGCAAATCCATGTATCTATTTCCCTCTACATACATATGCATACTCTGAAAATATCGGAAGAACACTAGACAAAGTAAAAAAATTAGGCTTCAAATCAGTTAATCTCATGCTTTTCATCATCTGCAAAGCCTCTACATACTTCTCTTGTTGCACATCCCCAGCGATAACAGCATTCCAAGACACAAGATCCTTACATCTTTGTTTGGACTCTGATCGTTGTTGAATATATATGCGAAGTTGGAGTTTTCAATAATGGATCATACACAATTGCATACCATATATAAGAATTAAGAACTGAAATAAATCATAACACAAAAAATGACTATTATCCTAATTATATTGTCTAGCTTTAGCTTTATTTCTTACTCCAATGTAGAGTCTTAAATTTGGGATCATGAATAGTGGTTTAACATATTCATATTCATAGGGTGGAATCAGGCTACATTGCATCCAATATATACATTTGCATTCAATCAATTCGGAATTTAAAAGTGAAACAAAAAAATTAAGATAAGTTGCTTTACATGCAATGTGAAAATTTTATGATACTCCAATTCTTTTGGAATTCAAGCATTCATGAAAGTGATGATCAAATAGGAAAATTATAACATAATGATGGAAAAATAAAACTAATCACAAGGACTCACTATGCGCCAATGATTTAGATCAATACAAACAATGAGTGAATAACTAAGAGAGCATCTCCAACCTATATGGATAACAAAATCTGACAAGCGTAAGTACCTGAAGAAGGATTTTTATCGTGTTATGAACAACTACACTTGTAAATTTTGGTTAATGAGTTTGGTTATGGTCAGTACTGAATGTGAGTTTCACTTCTTAACTAAGAATGATAGAGGGCATACCAACATCAGTTTGATGATTGCGGTCTTCAACGTTCTGCCATGTTAACCAAATAAAATCATAAAATAAGAAGAGTTGATGAAATCATATAACAGAACCAAAGACAAAACTTGCTAGTGTAGTAATACGTAATCTGTAGATGAAATCATATAACCCATGTTGAACCATAAGATATGATAATCAACAATCAGATCCAATTCAAACTCCTTCAAGTGTAGCAAACGCAGTCTGTAGGTAGGCGATTAACAACATAAGTAAATATAATACAAAAACATATCACTTAACACAATGATTCATCAGAATTATGTAAAAGATAGGCAATACAAACTAGAGTAGTCAAGGGTTGAAAAAAGTGGGAAGACGCAGCTCCAATTTATAGTCCTGATGAATGTATGTACAGAGAGGCCGCCCCGCACTAGAAATACTATCAAAATCAAAAATACCCTCCAGGATCCATTTGTATAGATCATAAACATGACCAAATACTAAGACGCAGTAGCAAAAGCATAATTTTGCTTCAAAATCTAAAAAGTCAACCCAATAGCATCCCATATATAAGCAATCATTTAACACCTTTAAGCGGCAAAGAAGAGAAATATCAGAATTGATAATCAAAAGACACCATTAACAAGAGATTAAAGTGAACAAGATCTTAATCAACATGAACTAAATACGGGATAAAGAAGAGGCATAAGGACACATGTCAAATTAGGTGTTCATAAAGGGTTAATGAGTCTGTAATCGAAGAGGAACAAGATAATGTAATCAAAGAAGAACAAGAGCATGTAATCGAATAAGAGTAGATCAAATAGGAAACCCTAGAAATAATTAATTGCAAACTTACCTCAATCGAGACACCTCTAGTGATTATCAGCCGAAGGAAGAGAAATATGAGATGGCGGAGCTTCAGATTTGCTTGATTCCGATGATCGGCTGGCGTTCTACGGAGGCTTTGTCTGTCGAAGTGGTTGAGAGCTTGGACTCCGACTGAGATGGATTCCTTATCCTGGAGGATCTGGAGAGCGTGATATCGACGGAGAATGTGTCGGAGGAGGAACGCGCAGCTGACTAAAGGAGGCGGTTGTAGTGTATGAGATGGAGGATTCAGGGTGTATAACGGCAAAGAGCTTAGAGAGAATGTTGAAGAACGAATGGTGAGAGAAATTGTCGCTTTATGTGAAAGTGAAAGAGACAGGCGGCAGGTGAAGATGAGAGGAGGCGGTGAATGAATCGGAAGGAGAAGACACGTTCGGCAAAAATATGAGTCATCAAATAAGAGTAAGGAGAAGACATGTTAGGCAAAGATAAGAACTATTAGATAAGGGTATAATTGAAAATTAGCTATTCATAAGGGGAAGTCTCACTTTTATAATTGTAAGGATATTGCTCAAGATAGTGTTGCCAACATTTCAAACCAACATATTTATGTAACTGTTTAGAGTATTGTTGACAACATTTTAAAGTCAAAAACATTTTATGTGTAGTGTGTTGTTGACAGTATTATTTTTGACAAACAAACATCAAATAATTAATACCTAATAATACTCAAAAATTAAATTTGATAATCACACCAACTAATTTATACATAAAGTATTATCACTAACATAATACATAAAGTATTGACAACCAAAAAAGTAATTAATGAATAATAGTTTTCATAAATTGAATTTGATAAATGTTTACATTACATAAAAAATCAAATTATACATAATATTAAATATTACAAGAAAAGAAAAGTACATAAACTAGGTAAGTAACTAATGGATCGGAGTAAAGTCATATTGTATTCTCATTCCACAATTGTTAGATTTTTCTCCTTTGAAACTGCAAAGACAAAATGAATTTTACTTTAAATTGTTGACATAATATTTAAATTAGTTAATTCAATCTACAAAATAAAAAAAAAACAATGAAAAATGTTAAACAATGGTGATAGAACAACAAAGCCACAATTAAACGATGATAAACCAAGAGAAATCATGTATGTTGATATCAACAAAAGAACTGTATTATTGTGTAAATCACACTTAAAATAATATTATGATGTTTGAGGTCTTGTTCATAGTACAAATATACATTAAATAAATATATGGAATGTTGTTGATAGTAAAAATAGATTTAATTGAAAAACTCAATGATTAAATGTATAGGGATGTTGTTGATAGTAAAAAATAGTTTTTTATTGGAAAATAATCCCTCTATTTTGGTATTAATTTGTTATTGACAACACTAATAACCAATTTGTATTATTTAATGTGTTTTTGACAATATACAAAAAAAAATTATTATGTTGTTGACAACACAAATAAGTCATTTTATTTTATTCAATGTACCGTTGACAATAAAAATCTCTAATTTGTTTTTAAATGTGATGTTGAAAAGAAAACACATAATAGAGTTTTAATGTATAGTTGACAGTAGTAAAAATCTTTTTTGATCTTTAATATATTGTTAAAATTACAAATAAAGCAAATTTTGTTGGTTAATGTGTTGGTGACAATAAAAATACATTTTATTATAAAAAGATCTCTCTAATTTAGAATTTAATTCGTTGTTGCATCAATTATAATGAATTTGTGTTATTTAATGTGTTTTTGGAAATTAAAAAAAAATTTGTGGTTTAATATATTCTTGAAAACACAAATAAATAAAGTTGGTTTGTTAAATGTATTGTTGATCGTAAAATCCATTTATTTTGGTGTTTAATGTGTAGTTGACAACACAAATAGACATATTAGTGTAAAAAGTAGATTAACAAATATTTGTTGTGTAATGTGTAAACTATTCTTTTTGTTTAATGTGTTATTGACATTGTAGAAAACACATATTTCATAAGATGCTTTATTTTTTGGTGAGAAGGAGAGTCAGTGGTCTCTTGCGCATCTGGAAGCGTTTTTATTGAAAGAGAGAGGCTAAGTAGTAATCAATCAGGGGATAGTCTGACCCCTTACATCGGACTACAAAAGATCAAAAACACCCTCCGGCGGGTCACTCAATAAATTTAGACCAAGAGTGAAATGAAAAGCGATGTTCTCTAGAAAATCCGCTACCTTATTCGCCTCGCAGTATGCATGACGGAGCCGAATATTCTAACTCCTTTTGAAAAAGTCTTGGCACCCTAGTGCCAGACTATAGAGAGGGTGGTGACGAGGTAATGTTTTCTTGAGGAGTACGGTTACCAATTGTGAGTCAGTTTCAATAATCACTGAGCGGTAACCGTACTCCCAAGAAATTTTAAGACAATGAAGCACTCCCCAAAGTCCAGCCATTGGGATTGTACATGATACTTAATTAACAATATAACCTTGTAACTACTCTCCCAAATTGTTCCTAATGACGCCCGCAGCGGTAGCATGACCCGTACTCTGTTTTGCACCGTCACTGTTAATTCTGTACGTGCCTAGGCCTAGGGGAGGGGGTTCCCATGCAACAAGTCTTTTAATTCTCGTACATAGTGAGGTGTTTGAATGGTAATTTTCCCAAGCCTTGATGTATTCCATAGCCTTGTTCTTGATATATGAGCGACAAAACGTCGGGCTCGCTTCCTCTCTAAATACTTTCTCGTTCCGCCATTTCTACGTCCACCAAAGTCCAACTGTAAATAAATCACTCCACATAAACACATATTATAAAAACGACTAGAAAAGAGGTTACCTCTGATTCATGAGGCAAAAGGGGCTTCGAAGAAGCCATCCATGAACACCCATGCGCTTCGCTCCCTCCACATTTGTTACACTTCTATGCAGTCTCGAAAAAGGTACAGGCTCGTTTCCTGGGCACGTCCAAATTTAGGGCATAGGTTATCGTCCGTCATGTGGCGTCTTTGTCTTTCACTTTTAGTGAGGACTCCCCCATTCAATAGTTTCCAAGTGAAGAGTATCAATCTCTCTTGAGTTTTAAGTTTTCATATACTCGAGAAGATATCACCTCCACTTAAGTATAGCCAATTGTGTCCACATAGAGCATTATAGGTAGAAGAGACGGTATAGTCCCAATCCTGTGAAAGTTTCCAACTCAATCTATCCTTTACCTTTGCTCGACTACTCAGATTTTCATTGGTAAATAACGTAATAATGGACTGAACCACTGCAAGCTTCATGAGTGTGTTGTTGGGAAGGAAGTTAGATATGGCGTTCCACTTCCAACCCCTCTTCAACCTCGATATATCTTACCGGTGCATCCAGCAACTAGGGTGTTACGTTGTTGGTAACAACAGTTATAAGCGGGCTATCCAACATCAGGGTTCTTTCCAAAAGGCTATGTCTCGTCCATCTCCAAGTGACCACTGTGATCCAAGGAGCACAACTTCTCTAACTCCATGGGTAATGCCCCTCTATATGTGGGAAGGTGAGTGAACTCTTCCATTGCGGTTAACAACTTGAACATACTTAGTGAGCAAAATTTTGGTCCACAGTGTGTCACTCTCTTTTAAAAATCTCCATCCCAATTTTCCTAGGAGGACAACACTGAGGAAAACCATGTCTTTAACCCCTAGAACTCCCTTGTCTATAGGTTTGGTGATCTCTTCCCAAGCAATGATGTTCATTTTCGATGTTCCGTCGTGTGTCCCCATATGAAGTTCCTGCATATCTTGTTAATCTTCTCACATACTTGCTTAGGAAGGTTAAGGACCGACATGGAGCTGACATGGAGAGAGAAGAGTATAGATTTGGTGAGGGTAACTCTCCCAACAAAGATAAGAGATATGCCCCTCCATCCATTGAGCTTGGCGGTCATCTTGTCAAGAAGTGGCTTGAAGTTGCTCTTTGCCTTAAAGGATTGACATTCCTAGGTAGTTTCGTAAGTTCTTTGTAACTTCAACTCCATTCAGATTTTCAAAATCTTTCCTAGTTTCATGTGACGCATCAGGAGATACAAATTTTTTTGATTTTTGTATACTCACTTTTGAACCCGAGGCATTACAAAAACTATCCAACACCTTCATAACAATACGCTTCTGAGGCAGTGAAGCCTCAACAAATAAAGTGAGACAAACTCGGACCTCCTCTAGAAAGGAAGATAGACTTCCACTCCCCTTTGTCTACTAAGTCCGTAATCATGTGACTTAGTCTTTCAATACAGATGAGAAAGAGATAGGGTGAGATCGGATCACCTTGTCTAATGCCTCTCTCCGGAGTGAATTGGGCGGTGAGTTCTCCGTTCCAAATGACTTGCATTTTAGAGGAACAAACATATTCATGGATCATGCTTTGCTATTCCCAAGGGAAGCCCACCAACCTAACCGTATCATCAATAACATTCCAATTTAACCTGTCATAGGTCTTTTCTAGATCTAGTTTGAGAAGCTAACATCATTTGTCTTGTTTCTTCTTTCGAGTGGAGTGAACAATTTTTTGCATGATAACAATGTTATCTTGAATTTGCCTACCCGGGATGAAGCTTTCTTTACTAGGGCCAATGAGAGAGCTAATGGCAGTTTGGACGCGTTGCACCATGACTTTAGTAATGATCTTGTAGCTTACATTACAAAGGGCAAGGTCTATATTGGATGATATGTTCTGGGTTTCCAACCTTAGCAATGAGAGATAAGGGTATCGTTCATACCTTCCGAAAGAGAGTGATTCTCAAAGAATCTCTTTACTTCCTTAATCACCATTTCTCCAACTATGTTCCAACATTTGTGATAAAAAAACGGGTTAAAAACCATCTTTCCTTGGAGCTTTGATGGCTCTCATGCTCTTGACCGCTCGCTAGACTTCCTCTCTCGTGACTAGTACCCTAATGCGAGACCAAGCCTCGTCTTCCAAGATGGGAATTCTACTTGTAATGTGCGTCTAACTCACAAAACCGGGTGTGCTATATATACCTTTATAGTAATCGATAACATGAGCTTCCAGTCGAACCGGATCCACTTCACAAACATTGTCTGAAATGAATAAACCATGGATTTTGTTCTTTCTTCTTTTGATAATTATAGATATATGGAAGAAGGAAGTGCTTCTATCTCTGTTGCATAGCCATTGCTCACGCAATTTCTGAAACCATATATACTCCTCTTGTTCTAGCGTGATGTCAAGCTCCTCTTTTAATTTTAACTCTTGCGCAATGAGTCTCCCGGAGGTGACAAGATTTAGATTGGATTGAAGAGCTCTAAGGTCTTCCATGATATTGTGTTTCATGTTAAAAACATTGCCAAAAAACGACATTGTTCCATGATAAAAGAGAAAGTTTAAGGGCATTAAGAGCAATACTAACCTCATTTTGGCTTCTCCAGACATTCTCCACTAAGGGATAGAAGTCAATGTGTGGCATCCAAACATCTTCGAAACAAAAGGGTCGTCTCTCTCGATGTCTAATGTTGGGGCTAAGATCTAGGAGAAGAGGTGAGTGGTCGGATGAATAACGAGCTAGGTGCCGAACATGAGCATTAGGCCACAACAGTCTACACTCTTGATTCATTAAGATTCGATCTAGTTGTTTGCCAATCCTACTACTATCCTCTTTGCCGTTGTCCCAAGTAATGTTCGGGCATGTAAAGTCGAGATCGATCAAACCGTATTTAGAAGCAAGGTCCTTGAAGATGCTAGAGTCACCATGGATTCTTCCAGATCCTCCAGTCCTTTCATGGTTGAACATGATGCAGTTGAAGCTGCCACCTACAATAACCGGGCCTTTTAGGCTATTTAACGTTTTGTCAAAGTTCCTCCAAAAAGGCTCTCTTCTACTCAGATCTAGTGGGGCGTATACAACTACCAAGTGATAAGTATTAGGGACATTGTCAACAGTAACATTGAATGAAGTACTTGTTCTTTTTGGAGATGACTAGAGTGATTTTGTCCTTATCCCACATTAGTCAGATACCTCCTTCGAACCCATCCACTTCAACGTGACAAAACTTTGAGAGATTAATCTTATCACAGACTGCTTGAGCAGTGGCTCCTTAAATGCGAGGGTCAAAAACAACTAAGACAATAACTTTATGGTGGTTGCAGATGTACCTAATTGTACATCGGAAACCGCTTTTAGGGAGAAATAAAACAACATTAGGTTGTTAGGCTAGCTTCCTCAGCTCCTTCTGTTGCGTTTTAGGGATCTTAAGATGTCATATCTTCATCCATGTTAGTTGTAGGATGAGGAGGGTCTTTTGTCATATGCATTTGTTCAACTCCATCACTTGTAATGGTGACCTTCGTTAAGGTATTTTTCTTATGTTCTTTTATAATCATACTATCGGGTGCATATTTAGTGTTAACAGTTGAGCTTCTTGAATGGTCTAATTCTCAATTTCCTTCCTTGGTGAGATGTAGACGGGTTATAAGCTCATCCTCAATTGGTCTTGGGCGTTTTAGAATTTTTTTCCACCATCCCAAGTTCTTCATGCTGCTTGAGATCTTTGGTTGTTCTTCTAGAGTCCCTTAGTATCTTATTCCTTCTTTTTCTCCTCTCTAGTTGAACTTGCTCTTCAATTTTATCTTTAGTTTTGGTACCCTAAAATAAGCCTAGTCTTCCCCCTATTGTTGTCAGTTGCACTTATTTTTGCTTCATCTGTTCCCTGCTTTGTCTTGTTTTAGTTTATTTTGCTTCTGGTCTGGATCTTGGAGGAGATGGTTTCACTTTCCATTTTATCATTTGTTCCCTTTTTTCAGGTAGGGTTTTCTGAGTGGGTCCCAGATGGATGTTTATTCCCGCCTTGGTATGAGCAACTTCCTTCTTTGAAAGTGATCCTTTCTTTCCTACTCCTTCGTTATTCACTTGTCTGGATGGTTGGTAAGACTTGCATATAATTCTACAATCTTTTTTTCCCTTTATTTAGTCTTGGTTTCCTTGATACTAGCATCCACGGACAAAAGCCCTCTTCCGGGCCAGCGGCGTGTTTTTGTTCCCCGGAGGTGGGCTCTGGTTTATTGGCATTCGGTTGCCCCTTCTTGTAAGGTTGTAGTTTGAGTTCTTGGACCTTCTTGACTGTTTGAATTATTGAGGGAGCATCTTGAAGCAAGATGCCCGTATCTACCACACTTGAAACAAGTTGTTTCTAGACCTTCATACACGATCGATCATCTTTTATCATTGATGAAGATTGTAGGATTAAGAGGTTTCTCAAGATCGATCTCGATGTAGATCCTAGCAAACCCGCCTCTGTTGAACATATGAGTTTTTGGGTCGATCGTAATTGGCATCCCAAAACCCTTGGCCATCTTCCATAGTATGCCTTCATTGAACCATTGAATAGGATATCCGTGATATGTATCCATGTCGGAGCCATAGTGATGGTCACGTTTGTAACGAAATATGGTGTGCAGCGCCTCATGATGAGGCATCGGCCAAAGATTGTCCATGGACCTCCTTAAGACCATAAGAAGCTCGTTTTCATTCTTGAACCTTGCTATGAAATAGTTGTTGTCGAATTAGATAGTTGAAAGTTATCATCATATTTCTAGAGTTCTTTAAATTTCCTTTCCATGACTGGCAATGCAATAGGGAACCCAAGAACCCTAAAAACAATGAAATTCTTCCATTTAGATTCCAACTCTTCTGTGACATCTTTGGCTACTGTCATAACTGAGTTGCCATCAGGACCAAAAGGGAAGGATATATCAACCATGTCTTTCAGAGAGATATTGGCTTCCGAATGCTCCAGTATGTTCTTCATAGAATTTGCTAGGGCAATCTCTCTCCAAGAGAGAGTCTGCACAGTAGTAGTCCTCTTCTTGACTCCATTGTTTCCCACCACAAAGTTCAATAGAGTTTCACTTGGGCATACGTTGGTAAGTGTAGGAGTTTTGGTCTTTTTGGTTTGTGTTGTCGATATTGCATATTTGGTTGCATTTTCGCATGGTTGGGCTGAGATGATATTCTCTGCATTCACTCCATCTCCATGATAGTATTGTTGTCTTCGGTCAGGACTGTTTCCCTCAAGATGTTAGGTGGAGGATCAGTTTCCTCCATAATCTACGACTCTCGAGAACCCACTAGTGGTGCCGGTGCCGGAGAACATGCAAACCTGCCTTTTTGCCACGAGGTTGAATATTATTGGTAACAACACAAATAAACCATTTTTTTTATTAATGTGTTTTGATGGTTTAAAAAAAGTGTTCTTATTTAGTGTGTTAGTTAGTGTAGATATAAACTTGATTTCTCTGTTTAATGTTTTGTTAACAGTACAAATGCACAACTTATGTTGTTAATATTTTGTTGATAGTAAAACAAAATAATTGTGTTGATCAATGCCTTGTTGATAGAAGAAACACATCTTACATGATTAATATTTTGATGACAATACAAATAAAGAAATTTTTTTTTGTTTATTGTGTTATTGACATTGAATAACATATAGTTGGTGTTGTTGATAAAAAACACATAAGCTTTCTTATTTAAAATTTCAATGACAACATAAAAAACGTAATTGTTTAAAACTTAAAATGTTATTATTGACAATATATAATGGTGTCGACAAGAAGAATAAGAACAAACAAAATAAAAGAAAAACATATCAATTTAATCGATTAAAAGAACAACATATCGAAATCAAAACTAATCAACAAAAGCAAAAATCTAATAACAAAAATTGATATGATAGATTCGGTCAATAAAAATCCCAAAATAGAGAAATTAAAGCTCTTCATTAACGAATATTGAATTAAATTCAAAAAAAAACAAAAGCGAAAAATAAAATACATAAAATAGATCGAATTTAGAAAGCACACCTTAATATCAATCATTGAATCAATTTGATGAATGAATCTATTATACATACTAAAACAGAGTACATGATTTGATGACGTGGCACGCTGTGAAAGCAGCAATCAAATGGAGCTCCCACAATTTTTTGGCCAATAAATCTTTATTTTTTAAGCCATAAAATCTTTTTTTCCTAAACTAACACACTGCTATTCAATTATACGTAACTTTTTTTTGTTGGAGATTCTCCAAGATTTTATAGGCCAATAAATCTTTATTTTTTGGGGAGGAAAGCTTTTTTTACTAACCTAACAAAATTTTATTCAAAATTGTACGTAACTTTTTTTTTTGTTGAGATTTTCCAAGATTTTATATGTTATAGTCAAATCTCCTTTTTATTTTTATTATTTATAAGCCAATAACTTTTTTTTACTAAACCTTAATTATTTTGTAAAATATGAATTTTGTTATCCCACATCGGTTATCAGAGAAGGATGACACTTTGACAACACGTATAAATAGACCTCAAATGTTTGAAGATTATACAAATCATACATTTTCGGACCTTTTGGTCAGAATCAAGTATAATACTTATTATACCAGATTAGCATTTGTATGTGGAGTTGATTGTTGTGACCTACGTGAGTCGTTTTGATCTAATGATTTTTGGATCGTTTTGACCTACAGATTTTTGGATCGTTTTGACCTATAGATTTTTGGGTCGTTTTGACCTATAGATTTTTGGGTCGTTGTGACCCACTGATTTCTGGGTCGTTGTGACCCACTGATTTCTGGGTCGTTGTGACCTAATAATTTGTGGGTCGCTGTGACCCAACATGTTGTGGGTCGTTATGACCCACTGATTTGTGTGTCATTGTGACCCACTGATTTGTGGGTCGTTGTGATCACTGATTTGTGGGTCGTTGTGACCTACTAATTTGTGGGTTGTTGTGACCTACTGATTCGTGGGTCGTTGTGACCTAATAATTTATGGGTCCTTGTGACCTACTAATTTGTGGGTCCTTAAAATCTACTGATTTGTGGGTTGTTTGTGACCTACTAATTTGTGGACCGTTGAACTATTAAATTCGTTATTCTTATTTTATCAATATAATAAATATACATCTATATACTTTACTAAAACAAAAAACACTAATTCTTGACGTGTCACCCCACGTTTTTTCTCTAATTAAACTTTTTATTAAATCATGAATTAAGCTAATAAATTCTTTTTTTACTAAATCATAATCAGAATCTTTGATTATTTTGTAAAATAAAAATTAAGACTCCATATTTTTATCGGATTAAATTTTTTTACTAAATTTCGAATTAAGCAAATAACTTTTTTTTTACTAAACCTTAATTATTTTGTAAAATATGAATTTTGTTATCCCACATCGGTTATCAAAGAAGGATAACACTTTGACAACATGTATAAATAGACCTAAAATGTTTGAAGATTATACAAATCATACATTTTCGGACCTTTTGGTCAGAATCAAGTATAATACTTATTATATCGGATTAGCATTTGTATGTGCAGTGGATTATTGTGACCTACTAATTCGTAGGTCCTTTGGATCTAATGATTTTTGGGTCGTTTTGATCTAATGATTTTTGGATCGTTTTGACCTACAAATTTTTGGATCGTTTTGACCTATAGATTTTTGGGTCGTTGTGACCCACTGATTTGTGGTCGTTGTGACCCACTGATTTGTGGGTCGTTGTGACCCACTGATTTGTGGGTCGTTGTGACCCACTGATTTGTGGGTCGTTGTGACCCAATATGTTGTGTGTCACTGTGACCCACTGATTTGTGTGTCACTGTGACCCACTGATTTGTGTGTCACTGTGACCCACTGATTTGTGTGTCATTGTGGCCTATTGATTCGTGGGTCGTTGTGAACTATTAATTTGTGGGTTGTTGTGACCTACTGATTTGTGGGTCGTTGTGACCTAATAATTTATGGATCCTTGTGACCTACTAATTTGTGGGTCCTTAAAATCTACTGATTTGTGGGTTGTTTGTGACCTACTAATTTGTGGACCGTTGAACTATTAAATTCGTAATTCTCATTTTATCAATATAATAAATATACATATATATATACTTTACTAAAACAAAAAACACTAATTCTTGACGTGTCACCCCACATTTTTTCTCTAATTAAACTTTTTATTAAATCACGAATTAAGCTAATAAATCCTTTTTTTACTAAATCATAATCAGAATCTTTGATTATTTTGTAAAATAAAAATTAAGACTCCATATTTTTATCGAATTAAATTTTTTTACTAAATCTCGAATTAAGCAAATAACTTTTTTTTTACTAAACCTTAATTATTTTGTAAAATATGAATTTTGTTATCCCACATCGGTTATCAAAGAAGGATGACACTTTGACAACATGTATAAATAGACCTCAAATGTTTGAAGATTATACAAATCATACATTTTCGGACCTTTTGTTCAGAATCAAGTATAATACTTATTATACCGGATTAGCATTTGTATGTGGAGTGGATTGTTGTAAACTTCTAAATCGTAGGTCCTTTTGATCTAATGATTTTTGGGTCGTTTTGATCTAATGATTTTTGAATCGTTTTGACCTACAGATTTTTGGGTCGTTGTGACCCACTGATTTGTGGGTCGTTGTGACCCACTGATTTGTGGGTCGTTGTGATCACTGATTTGTGGGTCGTTGTGACCCAATATGTTGTGGGTCGTTGTGACCCAATAATTTGTGGGTCGTTGTGACCCAATATGTTGTGGGTCCTTGTGACCTACTAATTTGTGGGTCCTTATAATCTACTGATTTGTGGGTTGTTTGTGACCTACTAATTTGTGGACCGTTGAACTATTAAATTCGTAATTCTTATTTTATCAATATAATAAATATACATCTATATATACTTTAATAAAACAAAAAACACTAATTCTTGACGTGCCATCCCACGTTTTTTCTCTAATTAAATTTTTTATTAATTTACGAATTAAGCTAATCCTTTTTTTACTAAATCATAATCAGAATCTTTGATTATTTTGTAAAATAAAAATTAAGACTTCATATTTTTATCGGATTAAATTTTTTATTAAATCTCGAATTAAGCAAATAACTTTTTTTTTTTACGAAACCTTAATTATTTTGTAAAATATGAATTTTGTTATCCCACATCGGTTATCAGAGAAGGATAACACTTTGACAACATGTATAAATAGACCTAAAATGTTTGAAGATTATACAAATCATACATTTTCGGACCTTTTGGTCAGAATCAAGTATAATACTTATTATACCGGATTAGCATTTGTATGTGCAGTGGATTATTGTGACCTACTAATTCGTAGGTCCTTTGGATCTAATGATTTTTGGGTCGTTTTGATCTAATGATTTTTGGATCGTTTTGACCTACAAATTTTTGGATCGTTTTGACCTATAGATTTTTGGGTCGTTGTGACCCACTGATTTGTGGTCGTTGTGACCCACTGATTTGTGGGTCGTTGTGACCCACTGATTTGTGGGTCGTTGTGACCTACTGATTTGTGGGTCGTTGTGACCCAATATGTTGTGTGTCACTGTGACCCACTGATTTGTGTGTCACTGTGACCCACTGATTTGTGTGTCATTGTGGCCTATTGATTCGTGGGTCGTTGTGAACTATTAATTTGTGGGTTGTTGTGACCTACTGATTTGTTGGTCGTTGTGACCTAATAATTTATGGATCCTTGTGACCTACTAATTTGTGGGTCCTTAAAATCTACTGATTTGTGGGTTGTTTGTGACCTACTAATTTGTGGACCGTTGAACTATTAAATTCGTAATTCTCATTTTATCAATATAATAAATATACATATATATATACTTTACTAAAACAAAAAACACTAATTCTTGACGTGTCACCCCACATTTTTTCTCTAATTAAACTTTTTATTAAATCACGAATTAAGCTAATAAATCCTTTTTTTACTAAATCATAATCAGAATCTTTGATTATTTTGTAAAATAAAAATTAAGACTCCATATTTTTATCGAATTAAATTTTTTTACTAAATCTCGAATTAAGCAAATAACTTTTTTTTTACTAAACCTTAATTATTTTGTAAAATATGAATTTTGTTATCCCACATCGGTTATCAAAGAAGGATGACACTTTGACAACATGTATAAATAGACCTCAAATGTTTGAAGATTATACAAATCATACATTTTCGGACCTTTTGTTCAGAATCAAGTATAATACTTATTATACCGGATTAACATTTGTATGTGGAGTGGATTGTTGTAAACTTCTAAATCGTAGGTCCTTTTGATCTAATGATTTTTGGGTCGTTTTGATCTAATGATTTTTGAATCGTTTTGACCTACAGATTTTTGGGTCGTTGTGACCCACTGATTTGTGGGTCGTTGTGACCCACTGATTTGTGGGTCGTTGTGATCACTTATTTGTGGGTCGTTGTGACCCAATATGTTGTGGGTCGTTGTGACCCAATAATTTGTGGGTCGTTGTGACCCAATATGTTGTAACACCCCAAATTCTCGGAACTCGGGGAGCTACTGGTTAGTACCTCACAATGGGTCCCGACCTTGGTTTAACAACAACTTTACTAGGATCTTACAACAAGGCACAAATGTATTTAAAACAATTTCAAAAACATAATAATTTTAATGGTATGAAAGTACACATGTGACAGCCTTACAAACATATATACAGATACATAACGTGCATGACGTATGGAAGACTCCCCCGTCCCCATCTAATGAGTACGTGGACCCGGCTGACCATCTGTTCCGGATCTCTCTGCAACTGTCTATCTCTACAGGTCTACAACACGGATAAACCGTTAGCTAACTATCCAAAAATAAGCAAAAATGATAACAACACAAACACAAGCAGAAACAAAATAAACAAACATCATGCTGGCACTCAACCGTTTATTATCTATTATTTAAGTGATTCACATTATTCAATTTAAGTTGTGGCACGAGAATTATTATTAGTTCTCGCCTCCGTTCCTTATCCAACTGGTGTAGGTCTAGCTGACTTCCACTGGTAGCATCACTACAAACCACGTATGGACTAGTCCCAAAAGAAACCCCCAGCGCCCCGCGAGCTACTGAGCAGAATGCCACCGCCCGTTACTCTTAGGCCAAAATATAGGTCGGTAATTATATATCACAACCTATCTCCATAAACATTTCAATCGCACACCACCATCATCATTTATACTCATATTTAGAAGTCAGCTAAGTAAGCCCAAAGGACTTACCTGATATACAGCTCGACTCTTTGTAAACCACTCGTTCTGTAAACTGTAGCAACTCAGTTGCCTGTCAAAGGCGATAAGTGTATTAGCACACTCTCACGTAGTTAGAAGTCTAAAACTTCTAAGATCGAATGATGTATTAAGACATAACTAGTTACAGTGTTAATTTAGGGTAAAATGACCATTTTACCCTTGGTCCCGAAAATCTCGAAAAATCTAGAATTCATGTCTAATCTCCTATTTGAGGTTCTAAATTTATTTTCTAACTCCTAAAATTTTATTTGGTTCCAAACTGACATTTTTTCTATGTTTCTATTTTCCGGAAGAATTGTAAAGGTCTTACTTCGGTTCTAAATATAAAATTCTTAACAGCTTATAATAATTCCGAATTAAATCTCTAGATCATCTATGAGGTTCTATCTAACTTTAGGAGAAAGAATTTCTCCAAACTGTTCATTCAACAGTTTTATAAAAATTCCTAAAGTTGACTACTCCCTTTACAAATTCTATACTTAGCCCAAATCTGAGTAGACTTTGAAAAAAATCATAACTCCTAAACCACTCACTGGATTTATCCCAAATTTTAATATGTTCTACTATAAAATCTTATCTATAATATATCCAAAATTTAGCTGCAAAGGAGATCAAAATCCTATTTAAAACTATCTCCCAAAACCGAATTTCAGCACAACAGAAAAACTGCTTACGACTCAATCTTGGAAAAATCGTAAATCCCAAACCACTCGCTGGATGCCTCTCAAATTTTAATATGTTCTACAACAATATGTAAACTATATCATATCCAAAATTCAAGTCCAACGGATATCAAGAGCTTATTCAAAATCATCTCACAAAACAGCATCACTTGCTGTTTTCCCCAACACTCAGCACGTATATAAAAACGTCAACTTTGAAACACAATAACTCTCAACCCGTAACTCCGATTCTTCCCAAATTTTAATATGATCTCCAGCAAGATATCAACTATATCATATAAAAAATTCAAGCCTAACAGAGGTCAAAAGCCTATTCAAAACTATCTCACAAAACAGCATCCCATGCTGTTTTTCTCAACTCAGCACATTTATAAAACTGAACTTTGAAATCCCATATCTCTCAAACCGTAACATGGATTCCTCTGAAATTTTAGTATGATCTACTATACTATATCAACTATAACGTGTCCGAAATTCAAGTCTAACAGAAGTCAATAACCCCTCCAAATTTATTCTACAAAACTGCATCTCAAGCAAACTTCCACAAACTCAGCACATTTAGAAAACTGCATGAGAAGCCAACTTGATAAACTCATATCTCCTAAACTATAATTCAGAATAGGCTCAAATTTCAGTATGTTCTACACTGCAATACCGACAACAACATATCCAAAAACCAGCCAAAGAGAAGGAGTCTAACTTACCCAAACTTGGACTCGAAACTCACTGCTTGACATTTCCGAAAAACTCGAAATTACAGAACCATTCTCGTTACTGCTGTGAGTCTGTACAAGGTTGGAAGTAAGCATCAGACCTAGAATACACCAAGGAAGACAAGGAGGAGGAGGGGTATCTTACTCAGTTGCACACTCGACCAAAGGCAAAAAGGATGGGTCGATTGTAGCGCGCTGAAGTCGACAAAGAGGAGGGCGAGCCACTGGTGCTACGTCTCTGTGTAGCAGGCGCCGGTCTGGACGTGTAGAAGGGCCTGTTGTGGCTGCTGTTTGCTTGCGAGATCTACTGCTTGCTTGTGAGATCTGCGCCGGACTGGGCTGCTGTTTGCTTGCGAGATCTGCGCCGGTCTGGGGCTGCTGGTTGCTTCGAGTCGACGGTGCAAGGGTTGGAAGCTCGCCGCTGGTGGTCACGGGAAGGGACAGGGTACGCGTAGAGGAGTAGCGGCTGGAAGGCGGAAGAGATGGTGCTGCGTTCGGGAGGACAGTAGCGGCACTGCTGCTCCAGTCGAAGACGGTTGCTGCTCGGTCGAAGGTGACTGCGACTCACCGGCGTGGAGGCGAAGGCGGAGAGGAGCGGCTGCTGCGCGATGAGGAGAGGCGTGGAGAGAGAAGCGGCTTAGGGAAAGGGGACGCATGACAATGAGGTGCGGATAGGAGACATAACTGTCCAGCGGGCTTACTCGAAAACGGGCCCGGATGGTAAGGTTCAGGGCTGAAAATGGGCTTGTCAAACTCATGTCCTGACTTTGTCAAAAGTAGTCATGACTTCGTCTGGATCTCGTCATGACTTCGTCAAAACTCGTCAAAAGACTTAGATATATATATAACTAGGGTTTGGTGTATTTTTCATTATTTTATGTGGTTATAATACTTACATAAAATGATAAAATAATTCTAGTCATAAAGTTAGGTATCTTAAAGAGGTCAACGGTCTCTAAAACTCGGTTTGGCTCGGAATTAATCGGAAGTAAAATTTTCGGTTATTACAATGTTGTGGGTCCTTGTGACCTACTAATTTGTGGGTCCTTATAATCTACTGATTTGTGGGTTGTTTGTGACCTACTAATTTGTGGACCGTTGAACTATTAAATTCGTAATTCTTATTTTATCAATATAATAAATATACATCTATATATACTTTAATAAAACAAAAAACACTAATTCTTGACGTGCCATCCCACGTTTTTTCTCTAATTAAATTTTTTATTAATTTACGAATTAAGCTAATCCTTTTTTTACTAAATCATAATCAGAATCTTTGATTATTTTGTAAAATAAAAATTAAGACTCCATATTTTTATCGGATTAAATTTTTTATTAAATCTCGAATTAAGCAAATAACTTTTTTTTTTACGAAACCTTAATTATTTTGTAAAATATGAATTTTGTTATCCCACATCGGTTATCAGAGAAGGATAACACTTTGACAACATGTATAAATAGACCTCAAATGTTTGAAGATTATACAAATCATACATTTTCGGACATTTTGGTTAGAATCAAGTATAATACTTATTATACCGGATTAGCATTTGTATGTGGAGTGGATTGTTGTGACCTACTAATTCGTAGGTCCTTTTGATCTAATGATTTGTGGATCGTTGTGACCCACTGATTTGTGGATCGTCGTGATCCAATAATTTGTGGGTCGTTGTGACCCAATATGTTGTGGGTCGTTATGACCCACTGATTTGTGTGTCATTGTGACCCACTGATTTGTGTGTCATTGTGACCTATTGATTTGTGGGTCGTTGTGACCTACTAATTTGTGGGTTGTTGTGACCTACTGATTCGTGGGTCGTTGTGACCTAATAATTTATGGGTCCTTGTGACCTACTAATTTATGGGTCCTTAAAATCTACTGATTTGTGGGTTGTTTGTGACCTACTAATTTGTGGACCGTTGAACTATTAAATTCGTTATTCTTATTTTATCAATATAATAAATATACATTTATATACTTTACTAAAACAAAAAACACTAATTCTTGACGTGTCACCCCACGTTTTTTCTCTAATTAAACTTTTTATTAAATCACGAATTAAGCTATTAAATCCTTTTTTTACTAATGCTGATGTGGCGCTCCACATTTTAATCGGATTAAATCTTTTACTAAATCACGAATTAAGCCAATAACTTTTTTTTTACTAAACCTTAATTATTTTATATAATATGAATTTTGTTGTCCCACATCGGTTATCAAAGAAGAATGACACTTTGACAACATGTATAAATAGACCTACAAGGTTTGAAGATTATATAAATCATACATTTCTAGACCTTTTGAGTCGTTGTAACCTACTGATTTTTGGATCGTTGTAACCTACTGATTTATAGTTCGTCTTGACCTAATGATTTGTGGGTCAATTTGATCTAATAATTTGTGGGTCGTTGTGACGCACTGATTTGTGGGTCGTTGTGACCTGTGAATTTGAGGGTCGTTGTGACCTATGAATTTGAGGGTAGTTGTGACCTATGAATTTGTGGGTCGTTGTGACCTATTGATTCGTGGGTTGTTGTGACCTATTGATTTGTGGGTAGTTGTGACCTACTGATTTGTGGGTCGTTGTGACCTACTGATTCCTGGGTCAGTGTAACCTACGGATTTGTGGTCGTTTGTGACCTACTGATTTGTGGATCGTTGAACTATTAAATTCGTAATTCTTATTTTATCAATATACTAAATATACATCAATATAATTTATTAAAACAAAATACAATAATTTTGACGTGGCGCCCCACGTTTTTTCTCGGATTAAAATATAAGGTTTGAAGATTATACAAAGCATACATTTCTGGACCTTTTGGTCAGAATCAAGTATAATACTTATTCATACCGGATTAGTATTTGAATGTGGATTGTTGTTACCTACTAATTCGTATGTCATTTTAACCTAATGATTTGTGGGTCGTTTTAATCTAATACATTGTGGGTCGTTGTGACCTATTGATGCTTGTGTCCTTGTGACCTAATGATTTATATTTGTGGGTCCTTGTGACCTATTAATTTGTGGGTTGTTGTAACCTATTAATTTGTGTGTCGTTTGTGACCTATTGATATATGGGTCGTTTGTGACCTACCGAGCTACTGATTTTTGAATCGTTGTGACCTACTTATTTGTGGGTCGTTGTGACCTACTGATTTGTGAGTCGTTATGAGTTGTGATCTACTAATTTGTGGGGGTCATTGTGATCTTTTAATTTTCGTTGTGACCTACTGATTTGTGGGTCGTTTGTGACCTACTGATTTGTGGGTCGTTTGTGACCTACTAATTTGTGGACCGTTGAACTATTAAATTCGTAATTTTTATTTTATCAATATACTAATTATACATATATTTTATATACTTTACTAAAACAAAAGACATTAATTCTGACGTGGCGCCCCCACGTTTTTTCTCGGATTAAACTTTTTACTAAATCACGAATTAAGCTAATAAATCTTTTTTTAATTAAACCATAGTTATTTTGTAAAATATGATTTTTGTTCTTCCACATCGATTATGAGGAAAAGATGACACTTCGAAAACATGTATAAATAGATGTAGAGTGTTTGAGGCTTATAAAATTCATACATTTCTGAACCTTTTGGTCAGAATCAAATATAATACTTAATCATATCGGATTAGTATTTGTATGTAATCATTGTGACCTACTAATTTTTGGGTCGTTTTGACCTAATGATTTTTGGGTCGTTGTGACCTAATGATTTGTGGGTCGTTGTGCTCTTGTGGGTCCTTGTGATCTACTAATTTGTGGGTCCTTGTAACCTACTGATTCCTGGACCATTGAACTATTAAATTCGTAATTCTTATTTTATCAATATACTAAATATACATCTATATTCTGCATATTTTACTAAAACATACGAAACTAATGCTGACGTGGCGCTCCTATGTTTTTTCTCGGATTAAATTTTTTTACTAAATCACAAATTAAGCCAATTAATCTTTTTTTACTAATTGAATTCGTATCAGATTATGGTTTTTTTAAATTATATGATTATTCTTTTTCTTTAAATTATTATTTATTAAATAATAAATTAGATTTAAATTTTTTTTTATTAGTATAAAACTTATTAATGATCAACACATGGGTTACGTGGTCTCATTTACTATGTAACACTTGACGCGTTATTTATACGAGCTCATAACATATAACTAATAAAGTTAATAACATATAATATAGTAAAAAAAATGTAATATGATAAGCTATTTTATTAACAAACCCGCACAAGGTGCGGGATATACATTAGGGAGGATATACCACGTTGCACCTGGGTCTGGAGAGAGGTACTACTTGAGGGTTTTGCTGAATCATATTAAGGGTCTTACATGCTACGAGGAAATTCGGACAATCAACGGTACACTATATGCCACATTTAGGGAAGCATGTTATGCTATGGGGTTGTTGGATGACGACCGGGAATACATTGACGGTATAAAAGAAGCAAGTTTTTGGGGAACTGCTGGTTATCTTCGAAATTTATTCGTCATGTTGTATCTCTCAGGTAGCATGTCGTCGCCTCATCTGGTTTGGGCCGAAGTATGGAAGTACTTATCTGATGATATTCTTGCACGACATAGAAGGGTGTTGCGTAATAATGGTATGCTTTCTTTCATGTATATGAATTTAATTCGAGTTTTGCATTATTTTTTCAATTTGTTTAGTATATTTTGTACTAGGTAAGTAAACATGTTTAACTTGGTTTATTTGTACGTAGATTTGCAATTAGATGATGTCGTGCTGTAAAATTACGCCTTGGTTGAGATAGAGAAACTTTTACAAAGGAACGGCGGCAGTTTGAAGACGAATAAGTCTATGCCTTATCGTGACGAAGCCTTGATTATGGAGCAGCATAATAGACTAATTCAAGATGAACTAAACTATGATCGATCCCAGTTATCTTTGGACCATGACAGATTGGTTTCCAGTTTCACTGACGAGCAGAGGGGAGTGTATGATCAGATTATGTGTGCTGTGTCCGCTGATAAGGGGGGGGGTTTCTTTATGGATACGGTGGAACATGAAAGACTTTTATATGGAGATCCCTTTCGGCTGGTTTGAGGAGTAAATGTGAGATCGTTCTAATAGTTGCTTCGAGTGGTAATGCAGCTCTCTTGCTTCCAGGCGGTAGAACCGCTCATTCGAGGTTTGGCATCCCAATAAATGTTGACGAAAGTTCAACATGCAACATTCGTGCAGGTATAAACCTTATTATTCAATTATTAAAACTTCTTTTTTAATATATTGTTCATATTACACTGAATAATATATTAATGTTTTAATCTTATATGTTTAGGTATGGATCTGGTTGAGTTAGTGTCAAAGACAAAGCTGATAATATGGGATGAAGCACCCATGGTTAACAAATGTTGTTTTGAAGCGCTCGATAGAAGTTTAAGGGACGTCATGCGAACTTATAATCCAGACTGCTCACTTCTCCCGTTTGGTGGTAACGTTGTCGTTTTTTGTGGTGATTTTAGACAAATATTGCCTGTTGTAAGTCATGGAAGTAGACATGATATTGTCTTTGCTGCAATCAATGTGTCATATTTGTGGGATCACTGCACGGTGCTTAAATTAACTCAAAACATGAGGGTTATACGTGGAGTTACTGAATTAGAAGCTCGAAAGGCTAAGGAGTTTTCAGATTGGATATTGGGCATTGGAGATGGCACGGAAGGTGAAAGTGTTAATGGAGAAGCTCAGATTACCATCCCCGAAGATCTCCTACTTGCATCTACGGGTGACCCGATTGCAACTATTGTTGACCATGTATATCCTTTGAGTTACAATATTCAGGATCCACCGAGCTACTTTCAAGAAAGAGCTATTCTCGCCCCTACCAATGAGATTGTTGAGAAGGTTAATGACTATATTCTATCATTGATACCTGGAGACGTGACAGAGTACTTGAGTTCGGATAGTATATCTCCAAGCAAAGGTTCTCTTGATGATGGTTTCTACTCGAGCGAGTTCTTGAACTGCATCAAGTGTTCTGGGTTTCCGAACCATGTCTTGAGACTGAAAGTTGGAATTCCAATTATGTTGATGAGAAACATTGATCAGTCTGCAGGGTTGTGTAACGGAACCAAACTGATAGTTAGGAGACTTGGAAAACAAATCATCGAGGCAGAAATAATATCTGGGAACAATATAGGTCATAAGGTCTTCATTCCGCGAACAGTTCTTACACCCACAGACTTGAAAATTCATGTTAAATTTCGAAGGAGACAGTTCCCAGTTATGGTATGTTTTGCTATGACTATAAATAAAAGTCAAGGTCAGTCCCTTGAACAGGTTGGAATATATTTGCCTAGACCGGTCTTCAGTCACGGCCAATTATATGTCGCTATCTCAAAAGTGACGAGCAGGGATGTATTAAGGATTATGATATGTGACCCTAAGGACAAGGTTCAAGACACTACAACTAATGTTGTATTTGACGAAGTTTTTCGCAACATAATTTAAGGTACGTTAGAATTTCTTCTTCATTTTATTTCGTTTTCAATCAATAATATCAAGCGATCATAACCCGTCCTTGAGCTTACACTTATATAAAGTTTATCTTCTTCTCTTTTTCAGGATCGGACTGTCGCGCATGTGCTCGAGGTTTCACGTCAAAGGTTATCATCGTGATTTTTATTATATTAAATGTACACAATTTTAACTGTTTTTTGACATTATTAATATTGTGATTTTTTTAATACAGAGATAGTGGACACTCCTGGCTTGGTATGCCCCGAATTGGGTCAACAACTATGTTGTTATTATTTTTCTTATATGCGTATACTATTTAACATAAACATTCGTAATCAAATCAACAAAATATAATAAGAAAAATAAATCTAAAAAAAATTACTCATACAAAAAAAAATTGTAAGAAATATATTTTTAAATACCCGTGCACGGCACGGGCGCTAAACTAGTTTTGAAACAAATTCAATAGAACCTACAAAATTTGTGGATATAGAAAGAAATAAAAAAAGGTAGGAAAAGAAAATAAAAGAGAGAAAAAAAATAATTTTATGATATAAATCGTCAGATTGAATAGTCGTGTTATCTTACCATCTACCGTTCACTTCAAAATTTCTATAAAATATATCTTTGTACAAAAGTAAACTTATAATTAAAAAGATATTTTTTTTTATCAAATTTTGTTCCCAAAATATCGTAAAATAAAAGAGTTAAATTCTTATCTTCTTAAACCCCAGCAAAATCCTAAATCTCGCCCCAAATCCTCCAACCAAACTAGAGCACCTAATTATCGTGAAACAGGTACATTCTTATTTCCTCATCTTTATAAACCCCAAATCAATCATACTCCGCCATGAATCCACCATGGTCATGACAGCCGGCAACAAGCTAGTCTCCGGTCCACCGGCCGGAGAGATCGAGGAAGTAGAAGACTTCGTCGACCTCCAATTCCGGTGCTTCAAGAACTTCGAAATCGTCCCTTCAGCCCCCTCCGACCATCACTTCAACAGCAATCCGGCAGACGCTACCACCGCCGCCTTTGTCTGCATCAAGAACTTCCGGTCTCCTATCAATCGTCCCACCGTGATGGATGCAGCTCGAACTGAGAGAATCAACAAGGAATGGGAGGTTCTCAAGACCGGACTTCCCAACACCATATTTGTCCGTGCCTACTCGTCCCGGCCAGACCTCATGCGGGCCGCCATAATCGGGCTCTCCGATGATGAAAAGTACAAAAACAACCCGTACGGATACGGGCTTTTCTTCTTCGACATAATGCTACCCGCCCAGTACCCGGTGAAACCCCCAATGATTTACCACCAATACTACGGGGTTGGGCTAGAGCGGTTCAACATGGCCGGATCGAACCGGCTGATATCCTGCTTTGGGGAGGAAGATTTGGAGGAGGCCCGATGGGAGCCGGATAAGTCGAGTGTGCTGGACGTTCTAGGGGTGATACAGAGGTGCGTTTTGGGTAAGGGGCCGCAGATGAAGGGAAATAGATGCAACGAGGTTTTCATGTTGTCGCATATAGCTATGGTGAATACCCTGAGGGCCCCACCCAGTGGGTTTGAGGATTTTGTTAGGGGGTATTTTAGGAAATTTTCGCATGAGATATTGATGCAGCTTAAGGGGTTCATGGGGAAGTTGAGTTTTGAGAATTTGGTGAAGGAGTTTGAGGAGAATGGATCTTATTGCCGACATCTTCTTCCTGATCGGAGGAAAATAGGGAAGGATTATTAGGTTTTCTATTTCATCTTTTCTCTTCATTTCGTTGCTCCTGTTTGGATTTTTGTGGATTAGCATTTTCTAGATGACAAGTGGATTAGTTTTTACTCCATATATTTTGCAATGAAATGGATGGTTCCTCAGTAAAGAGGTCTTTCGATGAACCCTTTGTCTTGGATAAGAGATTTGAATATAATCCCGGTTTTTAAATGTCAAATTAATTGGATTTATTAATCAAGACCGTATCTACAAACTCATATCTTTATTGTAAAATTATAGTGTGTATCGAAAGTTTGATAGTAATTAACTTTTTAACCAATTTAGAAGTTCTAGATAATTATGATTTTTTCCAACTATATATACAATTATATACGTAGCTAAGTGTTTAAGGTTCCTTCGAGTTTTAGATTAGAAGTCTACGTCATCTTCTGGGGAGATCCGCCTCCATCCGGATCGTCCACCAACTTCTATATGAGTCTAGAGACTTCCGCCGGTTTCTCGATTTTTCTCGATACTTTCGGTGTCCTCCGGATGACTTCTCGATTCTCCAAGATCCTTCCGGATTATTCCTCCATCTTACGGAATGTTCCTTCACCTTCTAGAATATTCCATCAGCTTCCGGAATGTTTCGTCGTGTTCCAGATTCCTCTTTAGCATTCCATATCCTTATTGATCGTCCCAGATTTTTTCCGGAATACTCATTGTTTACTTTGTGTCCATCTTGACAAGGTCTTTGTCTAGCCTTCCGCTTAGCCTTTTTCTCATGCCATTGTCGTATGGCCTTGTCAAATGGTATCTTGATGGTGTCTCTTTGCAAGTCATCTTGTCTTGCCGGCCTTGGCATTGTCACAGAAAAGCGGTCCATGGCATACTCCCCCACTTGTCTTACTCGACCTTGTCAACCTCTTTCTCCATGATAGGGGGTATTCGCCCATGTAGATGTCCCGATCTTTTGACGCCTGAAACTCGATGGAAAAGGGAAACAAAGGAGAAACAGAAGCGACATGAATAAAATTAAGGGAAATATAGATCAAGGGTGAAAGCTAAGAAACAACCTGAAGGCACGCTACGACACGATGACACGTAACACACAACAAGCGGAGCCCTGTAGCTCTCTTCCCGCTACTCCACACACAAAAGGGTTACAAAGACCCTAGAGCACCTTGATGTTTGTTTGTAGCTAGTTAAAGCTCCCTGCTAAGACGTCTCTTACTCAGGTTTGCTCTTCACTCCGTCAAGACGACGGTAGACGCCGCAGAGGGGATAACACAACGTGTTATCAATAATTGTATATATTTATGGATGAAAAATAAAGAGGCACATCATCCCTGTTTATATGAGAAGGGTGCATCATCCTAACCCTAGGGATGATCGAGTATGGGCCGAAAATCAGCCCACTTTTCATCTAGAAAAATAAGATCTATCCCTAAGGTAAATAATAAAATAAGATCGAACTTTTAGATATAATAGATCTTCTTAACTAACTAAAATAGAATATATCTTCTAATAAGATACGATCTATCTTTATGGAAATAAAACAAGATCAATCTTCTAAAAAGATTGGATTTTCTTGAAAAAATAGGATACATTTTCTAATAAGATAAGATCTTTAAGGTTCCCTATTATAAGACAAAAGAAATAATATTGGTGTCGGCTGAAAAATATAATTAAGGCCCAATAAAATATAACCTATAATTAAACAAGTCTTTTATGCGCTTGATACGTACGTCCTTCATGCATGGGTGGTTTTAAGTATGTTTCTAGAACTAGGCTGCTGGATTGGTCTTGCGTGAGCCCCGATCTTTGTATTGTTGGGAAGCAAGGGTTCTTCTCGTAGGATCTTCTAATATTGGTATTAGATCGATCCATCCTCTCTTTCTTCCATTTATGTACTTGCATGGTAATGTTGGTTTCCATGCATATGTGAATCTTGTCATCTTCCGATAAGTGATTTAGGAATTGGTATTCATTTATATCCTGAAATGAATTTGACTCTTCATCTTCTTCTTCTAACATTGTTCCTTTTCCCTTGCCTTCTATCTTCCTTGACTTCCATCGTTGTGGTCCTGAATCTTCCAACTCTTCCTCTCATCTTCATTGGAGTGTTCTTCACTCCTTGCTTCCTAGCTTCCATGATTGTGGTCTTGAAACGTGCTAGGTTTGGATATGCTATCGCATCATCCCTCCCTTCTTTAGAAGGATTCGACCATGAATCTTATTTGTGTTGGAGGTCTTCAACTAGGGTGGCATCCATGAGTATATATCACCTCTAAGAAAATATAAAGAGTACAACATAAGAAGAATACTTTGTGGACGAATAAAGCGCAAGAGAAAAATATTACTGATGAGGGACCATCCCCAACGCCTCCTATACATGGACCAATCAGTAGAGCTAGAGAAAGAGCATTGAAGAAGATGGAGTCTACAAGTCATGACATGGAAGGATCTATCACTAAATCAAAAGCAAGAAGAATCCAAGAGGAGGTTTCTAGCTTATTGGCATCCTTAGTTCCTAAGAAGACCATTGTTGATCATATTATATCCCAGTCTTCATTAGTTACATTATTGACGATTCCAACAATGGAGGACTTAGAAGGAATGCCATGTATCAGTGAAGATGAACAAGGCAGCAAGGAAGGTGGCTAGCAGTTTTCCTAGCATCTACCCGATATCTTGGTCCCACCTGTTGAGATTCTTGTGAATCTAGTCGAGATTTACATTAAATCTAGACAAGATTATAGTTAACTATTTTTAATACCTTTAATGCTCCAAAACATTCTAACGGTATCTTTTAGATTTTATTTTATCTTTTAGGATTATTTATCCTTTTATCCTTTTTATTTTTAGGAAAATCTAGGCTATATATACTTATGGGAGGTTGAGATATTCAGTAGATTTTTTATATTGATTTTCCACATATTGTGAGATACTCATTGCTTCGTTTATGAAGTTTGCGTTTTATTCATCTCTATTCAATAAAAAGGGAGACTTTGATAAAATCATTGTGACTCCTTGCTAGGTTGTTCTTGTGTTAGTTAATCTCTTTAGAGGTTGGTGCTACTAGTCGATTCTAGTCCCTCCGTGTGTTTGTCTCCATATAAAGACTTGTGTAATGTTGAATAAGGAGGGTTTAAGGTAATTCTTTGTTGAGGGTTTTGATCCAATTGATCTAGGTTCTTCGCAAGTCTACTTTGGGTCTTATCTTCTTATATTTTCCATCAAGTATAGTACATAATCATCATCTTTATCTTACCATTCAATTCCATACAACTCACGTTCTTTTCCTTTAAGTTAAGCAAAATATCGGCTTTACTAGTAATTATCTCGCCTGAGATTTTGACCGTGATTTGCCAAGATCGTTAATTTCGTGAACTTCAGTCTAGACTGAAGCCTCATGGTCCGTATACCCCTCTTCCTACGCCTACATCACCATGGTTAGACATTATTATGGACTTTGTTGTAGAATTACCTAGGACTAAGAAGGGGAGAGATTCGATATTTGTGGTCGTGGATCGATTCTCTAAGATGGCTCACTTTATTGCTTGTCATATGACCGATGATGCTTATAATGTTGTTAACTTATTCTTTAGGTAAGTTGTTAGATTACATGGAGTACCTAGGACTATTGTGAGTGATAGGGATGTTAAGTTCCTTAGTTTCTTTTGGAAAACACTTTGGGAAAAGGTAGGAACTAGGTTGTTATTTTCGACCTCTAGTCATCCTCAAACGGATGGTTGAACGGAGATTATTATTAAGACCTTAACTACCATATTGCGGGCTATTTTGAATATTAATTTGATTTCTTGGGAAGATGTGCTACCACATGTTGAGTTTGCATATAATTGAACCATTCATTCTTCAACTAACCTAATTCCTTTTGAATGTGTCTATGGGTTGAATTCTTTGACCCCTTTTGACCTTATATCGTTGCCTTTAGAGAAGTGAGTAGATTTTAATGGAGGAAAACAGGTAAAATTCGTCAAGGAACTACATGAGAGGACACGGATGAGGTTGGAGGAGAAAGGAAACCAAGTTGGGGCCAAGGCTAATTGGAATCGAAAGGAATTGCTATTCGAGCCATGCTTATGTATTAGAACTTCCGGAGGAATATTGCATGAGTCCTACCTTTAATGTAGGAAACTTTGGTCCGTATATGACGAGTGATAAGCATGGTGATAATTCGAGGACGAATCCTTTTGTAGAAGGGGAGTATGATGAGGGACCATCTCAACACCTCCTATACATGGACCAATCACTAGAGCTAGCAAGAGCATTGAAGAAGATGAAGTCTACAAGTCATGACATAGAAGGATCTATCACTATATCAAAAGGAAGAAGAATCCAAGAGGAAGCTTCTACCTTATTGGCATTCTTAGATCCTAAGGAGATCATTATTGATCATTTCATATCAAAGTCTTCATTAGTTACATTTTTGACAATTCCAACAAAGGAGGAATTAGAAGAAATGACATGTATGAGTGAAGATGATCAAAGAAGCAAGGAAGGTGGCTAGCGGGATTTCCTAGCATCTACCCGAGCTCTTGGCCCCACCTGTCAAGAATCTCGTGAATCTAGTCAAGATTTACATTAAATCTAGACAAGATTATTGTTAGTTATTTATAATACCTTTAATGCTCTAAAACATTCTAAAGGCATTTAGATTTGATTTTATCTTTTAGGATTATTTTATCCTTTTATTTTTAGGAAAATCTAGGCTATACACTTATGGGAGGATGAGATATTCAGTAGGTTTTTGATATTGATTTTCCATATATATTGTGAGATACTCGTTGCTTCGTTTATAAAGTTTGCGTTTTATTCATCTCTATTCAATTAAAAAGAAAGACTTTGATTGAATCATTGTGAGTCCTTGCTAGGTTGTTCTTGTGTGTGTTAATCTCTTTAGAGGTTGGTGCTACTAGTCGATTCTAGTCCCTCCGTGTATTTGTCTTCATATAAAGACTTGTGCAATGTTGAAGAAGGAGGGGTTAAGGTAATTCTTTGTTGAGGGTTTTGATCCAATTGATCAAGGTTCTTTGCAAGTCTACTTTGGTTCTTATCTTCTTATATTTCCATCAATTACAGTAAATAATCATCATCTTTATCTTACCATTCAATTCCATACAACTCACGTTCTTTTCCTATGAGTGACGCAAAATTTCGGCCTAACCAGTAATTATCTTGCCCGAGATTTTGACCGAGACTTTCCAAGATCGTCAATTTCATGAAAGTCAGTCTACACTAGGAAATTGCGGCTTCAACCCCGCATCAATTACTCCACATGAAAACATTACACACGAGGCTATAAAAATTCTTTATAACCTTGTATGTCAACATTATAGGGCAGGTAATAGTAATATTATTCCACGGTATCAATTGTGTCATTTATGCATTACCTTGAGATCCTTAATTATAGCAAAAGCGAATTACAAAGAATATAAGAAATCGAAGAATATCTTAAGAGTAAATCTTAAGATAGGGTAGACACATGTTACTAAGGGTATCATGTCCTATGATCCTCCAAATGATATAAAAGACATAATCACAAAGCCTTTAGTAACAAGAAAAGGCATGTTAACAAAAAAAAAGATAAGACGTGTTAAGAAACATGGAAAAACGAGTTACGAGATTGTTCTTAACATTCGTAACTTTCTCTTTAACCATGTTTCTCGTATGAAGTAAGGTTCTACCCACCACAAGATAGACAAAGCATTTAATCATGGAACAATCAAATTCAACAATGATTCTAAGCACCATGACTAAGTTGAAATTTACAAGGTTAAGCATTGAAAGAGGGCTTAACTGCAGCCGTTATGTAGGAGCAATAAAAGGGTTGTTACTTGGGTTTAAATGAGAGCTAGAGTGAGTGATGCATCTATCACGTGGGCATGAAAGCAAGGCTTTAATGTAGGGAGTAGTTGCATGGTTGTACGTATAGAAGGAGAAGGGATACTACAATGGGTAAGTACACCCACACAAAAATTGGTAAGTACACCCACACAAAAATTGGCACTAAACTCACATAAAATGATAGATTTAAATTAGGTAACACTTGGCTTATGATATTAAGTCACATAAAATAATAAGTAGTGTTAAGCATGGAGAGGGTTGGCTCTACAAATACAACCCATGGCTTTGAATAATGTGAACAGGATCCAAACCGGTCTAAATCCAGTTTGACTCGGAATAAAATTTCTAGATATTATAGCAAAATGCAATCTTGTGATTTTGACGAAACATGAACAACTCTTGAATGATGGTGATTCAAGGGCTTTTGTGAGGGTAGTGGGGATTTGGAGGTAGAGGTTCGAGAGTGAGAGTGGTGGGAAAGAGGAAACAAGTGAGGTGGTGCTTTGTGAGCGGCAAAAGGAGGCAGGGGTGGCAATGGAGGCATGGTAGTTCTTGGCGGAGTTTGTGGAAGCCACAGGGTGAGTAGCTGTCAGGGTATGTTTTGTGAGAGAGGTGGCAACGGAGTGAAAAATGAAGTTGGGTGCGGGGATTTGGGTATTTAGCTTAAATTTTTATTTTCTTACCTGAGCTTGGCTTGCCGTGGGCGCGGGATGACAAGGGTCGCCGTGAATGTGGTCCTTCTTGGCCGCGGGTGTGTGGTTGCCTTTTATCTATACTTATACTCCCTCGGGTTTCCTCCCAAGCATCGCCTTTGTTTTACGTTGTTGGTTCGACGTAGAACCTTGCTTATATTGTGTTCGGTTCCTCCAAAATCATCTCGTCAATCGGATCATTGGAGACTCCTTCATGACACAACTTTAGCCTTTATCCATTCACTTGGCACACCTTATGGGATGGTGAATAATATAGATCCTGAGCGTCGTATGGATACACCTCAACAATGACAAAGGGAATTGTCCACCTTGAACGGAGTTTCCCTAAAAAAAGGTTTCTGACGAGATTGGAAAAGAAAAACCTTGTTACCTGGTTAGAAATTCTTTCGAAGGATATTCCGGTCATGCCAAGCTTTCGTTTTATCTTTGTAAGCCGTATCATTGTCATATGCATTAAGGCGTAATTCTTCCAACTCTTGGAGTTGTAGCTTTTTGAATTCCCCTTTCTTATTGATTCGCATGTTGCACTTCTTCACGGCAACCAAGCCTTGTGTTCTATATTCACGGGTAGATGGCAAGCTTTTCCAAATACGAGTATGAACGGTGACATGTCAATCGGTGTATTATAGGCCGTACGGTATGCCCATAGTGCATCGTTGAGTCTCAGGCTCCAATCATTTCCACTAGGAGTCACCATTTTCTCAAGGAAGGCCTTGATATCCCTATTAGATCCTTCTGCTTGTCCATTCATTCGAGGGTGGTATGTTGTGGATACTCTTTGGTTGACATGATATTTCTTGAGCAGGACGGTTATTGTCTTGTTGTGGAAGTGCATTCCTCTATCGTTGATCAACGGCTTGGGAATCCCAAATCTCGCAAAAATGGTATCCTGTAGAAAACATGCCACTTCTTTAGAATCATCAGTTTTGGTGGTTTTTGCTTCCACCCACTTGAAAACATAGTACACGTAAGCAATATATAAGTATTACTAAAAGAGTTGGGAAAAGGCCTCATAAATCAATTCTCCAAACATATAAAATTTCACAAAGAATATATGTTGGTGATGATTGTGGCATCTAATTTCTCCTAAATATTTTACCAATACGTTGACATCTATCACACACTTTACAAAATGCAAAAGCATTCCGAAAGATGTGTGGCAAAAAGAATCATGAATCTTATACTTTCATAGCCATGTTATTAACTCCATAATGTCCTCCACAAGCTTCAGAGTGACGAAATGATAGGGTAGATTTTACTTCATTGTACGGGATGCAACGGTGGATTAGGTGATCACTACAATGTTTCTATAAGTAGGGATCATCCCAAACTTAGTGTCGAGCTTCGGCTTTCACCTTTTCCCTTTATGTCTTGGTGAAGTCTAGGGTATACTCTCTTCTAACTAGAAAATTCACAATGTCAACAGACCAAGGTTTAAATGAATGAAGTTTACATAATACTTTTGTTTGACTTGCCGCGGGCACATCCAGTCTTAGTCACGGGTGTGTCGTCAAGGTCATCGCGGGTGCACCGACTTCAAGTTGTAGGTGCGGTATGTGGACGCAGGGGCAGTTACTTATGGGCGCGGGTGCGTGTAACAAAAGACAAATACTTAGCAAAGTATCGTCAGGGAAAGCTCCAAGAACTACACTTTGATTTCCCGTATTTTCTTCATCAATGGAAAACCTACTCAAATGATCTGCCATCAAATTCTTTGCTCATTTCTTGTCATATACTTACAAGTCAAACTCTCTTAGAAGTAGGACCCACCGGATTAATCTTCGCTTAGTCTCCTTCTTCGTCGTTAGGTAGTGCAAGGTTGCATGGTCTGTGTAGACGATCACCTTGGCTCCTAATAGATATTGCCTGAATTTCCACAAGGCAAACACTACGGCCAACATCTCCTTTTCGGTGGTGGAGTATTTCCTCTATGATCCATTCAAGTTCATGGATGCGTAGTGAACTACGTGAGAGACTCTTCCTTCTTTCTTCCCCAAGACTGCTCCTACGGCGTAGTCGCTCGCATCACACATTATCTCGAACGGTCGAGACCAATTGGGTGCTTGAATGATGGGAGAACTTGTCAAGCACTTATTTAGTTGGTCAAATACTCCCTTGCATCCTTCATCCACTATGAACTCGACATTATTCTTTATCCATTCACACAATGGTGCAAAAATCTTAGAGAAGTCTTTGATGAATTTGTGGTAAAAACATGCATGGACTAAGAGGGAACGAACTTCACGCACATTAGTAGGATAAGACAATGTTTGAATTACATCAATATTTGTCTTATCAATCTCAATACCACTAGCGGAAATTATATAACCTAAGACAAATCCTTGTTCTACCATGAAATGACACTTTTTCTGAATTTAGCATTAAGTTAGTTTTTACGCATCTTTAGCACAAGTGTTAAGTATTTTAGACATACATCTAAACTATTTTCATGTATAGTATAATCATACATGAAAACTTCAACAAAATTCTCAATATATTCAAAAACAAATACTTATCATTCATCGTTGGAAGGTTCCGGGTGTGATACATAATCTAAATGGCATTTTACGGTATGCAAACGTGCCAAAAGGACATGTGAGTGGTGTCTTTTCTTGGTCCTCCGGTGTTATGGAAACTTGAAAGTAACTTGAATAACCATCAAAGAATCAATAATAAGGATGTACGGAAGACGCTCTAACATCTTATCAATAAAGGGTAAGGGAAAGTGATCATTTCGGGTTACCACATTTAGCTTAGGGTAATCGATGAAAACCCTCCAGCCGGTTTGTGTCTTTCTTGGTACCATCTCGCCATATTGACTCTCCACCACATTTAGCTTAGGGTAATCGATGAAAACCCTCCAGCCGGTTTGTGTCTTTCTTGTTACCATCTCGCCATATTGACTCTCCACCATCATGATTCCTCCCTTTTTTCGGGACAACTTGGGTCGGGCTGACCCATTTGCTATCAAAAATGGGGAAGATCGTGTCATCTTGAAGGGGTTTTAGAACCTCCTTCTTCACTACATCCATCATAGGTGGTTTGAGTCGCCTTTGTGGTTGTCTTGATGGTTTCGTTTCATCTTCAACCAATATTTGATGCATGCATGTGGAAAGGTTGATTCCTTTGTTATCGGTTATTGTCCAACCAAGTGTTGTCGTATGCTCCTTTAGTGTATCCATCATTTTCTCCTCTTGTTGCTTTGACAACTTTCTGGACACAATTATAAGTAATGTGTTATTGTCTCCAAGGAAAGCATACATGAGGTGTTAGGGAAGTTGCTTGAGTTCAATTTAGAGGCCTATATAATAGAAGGAACAAGCTTCTCGCTTGGAGTTAGAAGAGGTTGGGCCCAATGGAAAATGGTGTGATTAGGAGCTTCTTATGTGCATCTAATTGGACTATCACTTCCTACATATTAGATATCAAAACATATTCTGTGTGGTTAAAATTTATATCACTTTTAATAATGGATTTTGGCTCATCACAATCAAAAATATTAAAAACACCTTGCACTATAGGCTCAATAATATCAATGGATCATAATGAATGGTCATCAATGGGGTGCTTTATGGCCTCATATATATTAAACTCAACAACCTCTCCATCAAATTTCATAGTCAGTTTTCCACTAACATAATCAATTTTAGTTCTAACCATTTTTAGGATTGGTCTTCCTAACAAAATAGGTGAAGCATGCATGTCATGTTACATATCAAGCACAAAGAAATCGGAAGGAAATATCAAGTTGTCAACCATAACTAAAACATCTCCATTGACCACTTTTGGGTAAACGTTAGACCTTTCAACAAGTTGTACAACTATTCCGGTTTCATGCAATGGTCCAAGACCAAGTGATTTATAAATGAAATATGGCAAAACGTTAGTTGAAGCACCTAAATCAAGCATGAATTTTCCAAAGCGAGTTTTTCCTATGACTCACGGAATGCTTACCATACCCGGATCACTGCATGTGTTTGGCATTCATATTTGAAAGATTGGTGACACGTGCTCACTCACGTTTACCTTTGTTTCCCTTTTAGCTACTACTTCCTCTTGATTATGCATAATTCCTTTTAAAATCGAGCATACTTAGCAATACATTTCACCAATTTCAGAGAGAAATGTTTACCTTGCATTTAGAGAATGTTTCAAAAAGATCTTTATCGTCAATGACTCTTCTTTCTTTGAGTGCCTATGTAATGGGGAAAGTTGGTTTCTCTGAGTACAGTGGTGGGAAGTGTGGATGGAAATATAAGTATCCACTACAAAATCCTCATCAACATAGATTTTTGTGTAGTTGTGGGCGCGGGCTCAAAGGGTCGCGGCTACGTCTCATATTTTTCAGCCGCGGAGGCAGGCTCAATAAACCGGGGGTGCGACGGTCAACATTTGCAGCCGTTGTTGCAGTTCTGCTGTCAATTTTCTATTCTTCCACCTCAGCTTCTTCATCTTGTGGATTTGTATTCAACTCCTTCCCACTCCTGAGGGTCATGACACTTAGATTCTCCCTAGGGTTGTTGACAGTTTGGGAGGGAAAATTTCCTAAGGTTCGAGCTTTAATCCTCGTGATTGCTTCAACCATTTGTCCAAGATATTTTTCCAAATTCTCGATGCTTGATTCTATACTTTGGACATGTGTAGCAAAAAATGCTTAACTAAAACCCGAAGCATGTCCTCGGTTACTTCAAACTTACCAGGTATACGTTGTTGGTTTGGTTGATCTCTCCACCTTAAATTTGGATGGTCTTGCCATCCTTGATTGTAATTTTGTGAGTAGGGATCGTTCCTTGGTCTTTGTTATCTATATCCTCCCAAAGCATTCACTTCAGATGTGCAGTCTTCCTAGCTTTGAGGGCATGTGTATGTGGGATGGAACGGATCAGCACAAACACGGTATGCTTTCAATTGTTGAGGTGTTACCAACAATGTCAATCTTTTCACCATCTCCTTCAATTCAACAATCTCACTCGATACTTTAGGGCGGCTGGGGTTTACAACATGTACCCCTCTTTTGGTAGGAGTTCTACCAAAATTCGGCGTACCTTCCGCCATTTCCTGGATTTTCTCCATGGAAAGTTCAGAAGTAGTGTTAAGTATATTTCCTCCACATCCAACATCGATGATCCTTCTTTCGTTGTCCAATAGACCGTTGTATAAGTAAAACACCAAGTCCTAGGTAGAGTACCCATGGAATGGACAACTTGACCGCAACCTTGCAAATCTCTCATAATACTCATATAGAGTTTCATCATATTCTTGTTCAATGTTGCTTATGATCTTCTTCAAGCTCGAGGCCTTCTTAGTTGGGAAGTACCTCTCTTGGAACGCCTTGTGTAGATTCTCCCATGTGTTTATTCTCCTAGAGGGTAAGTAGTAATACCATTCGTCCTCCACCTCATTTAGGGTAAATTCGAAGGCCCTCATCTTGATTTGTTCCCCCATTACGTTCATTGGCTTCATGTTGGAACATACCGTAAGTGCTTGATTGGGTCCTCCTCACTCAGTGTACGAGCTAGGATTTTTTGAATTCTAATTAATGTTGATTAACTTAATTATTGATATTAATTGACACATAACTTGCGAAGATTGCATAAGTGATGAGTATGAGTCCAACCGTTATGCTCCTGGCGTAATTTTGGACTTATGGGGAATTTTTCACTTTTTCCCCCAGGTAATTATTTTTACCCTCCGGTGTTATTTGGAGCATTTGGGAACTTCAATTAATAAAAATCCAGTTGAGAGAAAGGATTAGGATATCGGACAGGTCCTAGATATGAAATAACATAGAAAGACAAAACGGCCAAAAGAGTTGCTATATCGTTTCTTAGCGGCTAGAAATAACGCTTAGGAATACGTGTTTTCCAACGCAGTTGCGGAATAACTATCCCTACAATATTCTAGATTTTATATTCCAATTTCGAGAAGTTTGGAGAAGGGGGTTCAACCCGCCTTTGGATCGGTTAAAGGATAATTATCGACTTCGCTAAAGGATAATTATCGTCTTCTCTATAATAGCGGAAAATCGTTTATTACTTCATTTCTTTTCACGTTTCCTCATTAAACCTTTGATTTTTCTCAACCTTCAAACTTAGATCTACACTCCGTTTCTATTTTGATTTCAAATCCGTTTGAGTTTTTGGATTCCTCTCTTCATTCTCATCATTTTGGTACCGAGTTTCTGCGTTTCCGATCAATTGAAGGCCTGGTCGAGCATATATGTCACCAGGACGGTTCTGTCACTCAAATTCTGGTGAATTTGATGTTGTCCAAGCGTAGCATGCGTCGTTGTGATTCTAAATCTTCTCTCGGATCGTCAATCGGGTTAGTAACAAATAAGTTATGAATTTATTCTTCCGTATTGCGATTTGGCCTAAATTGACCTTAGGTTTGTCAAAATGGATAATTGAAATTTCATTATGCTCGTTATATTATTCTAGTGATTATGGGTTGTTTGTTTGATAAAATCTGATGATAGGGAGCTCGAAAATTGCTTGCCGGCAAAACGTTATTCTGGTGATCAAAGTTAATTTAATTAATTAAAGGTTAATTTATTAAATTAAGAATAGAATTGAGATTGAAAAATGTTGATTAGATGATATCTTAAGAGGTTTGAGGAATTGTGAGATGTGGAGTTTATGGATTGATAGTAATTGATCTCTGAGGATATTTATATTGTGGATTGTGTTATGGTTATGATCTTGCGAGATCTTGAAGACTAGGAGGTGAAATCTCCTAGCATGTGGATAGTGATTGATATTTATGTGCCTTGTTTATACAGGCATTGATCGTTTCCTCAAGGGGGAACTGTGACCACTGTTTAGGACTACCTTGTAGTAGGTAACTCCATGAGACTTACTTAGTTAGCAATTATGGATTTGAATGATTGTGATAGTGGTGCTTGTGCATATGAATGTTACATTTATAACCTAAACCGGACTAGGAGGACCATATGTGTATATTTAAATGGCCCAAGTGTATTATAACGGGTCGTGACCACTTGCATGCAGCTCACCAAGAGTGTGGAGGTGCTCTGCGACCAGCCCACCAAGGGGGAGGTAGATCCCTTATACCAAGCCTGGGGGTGAAGGGGGACAAAGGCGAGGTTCGGGAGATCCTCGTGTCACAAAATAAGTTGAATTAGTAATGGTATAACGTAATGAAGATAATAAACGGTTTTGTTGTGAGCATTGCATATTGTGATGTGTTGATGTGTTGATGTGTTGGTATGTGCTATTACTGTTATTCTTATTCATGATTTGTTATCTAACGGTATTATACCGTGTTGTAGATATTCAGCATGATAGGAAGACCGCAGAGTGAGCCAGATGGGTAATCAGTCAAGGGCTTCCATACACTAGGTCGGGCGTGGGGATGTTTTGTATACCTCTAGATATGTTTTGCCATTTTGTACTCGGCTGTGTTTTGTATACCTTTTGGATGTATATATTTATACAGTTTTATGTATTTGGTTTTGTATCTATATATGTTCCTTGTTGTAAGATTCAGTGAAGTTGTCAAGTAAGGGTCTGGATCCATTGTGAGATCCTATCCTAGTAGCGCCCTGAGTCCTGCGGATTTGGGGTGTTACAAAGTTGCAATCAGAGCCAGGTTCACAACAATGGAAGTTGCAATTTACAATAAAGGCCGAGTGATAAATAAACAAAACTTGAAAGGGGTCTGACTTTTCTAAAGGATTTTGGTTTTGAAATGTGTATACTTGTTTTGGGAGAGAGTGTACGGGAAGCCATCACCCCTTCTCAGGATCTCGGCGGTATATATATATATACATATATATATATATATAGAGAGAGAGAGAGAGAGGTCAGTTCCGGTGAGGAGAAGTCTTGCAGATAGGAACTAGAAGGGTTGTGAGTCATTGGATGAAATTTAAATCAACGGCTCTCACACACTCATCATTAATGACATTTTGATAATTACATAAATCTGGTAATTAAAAGAAGAAAATTAGACACTAAAAAATACGTTCAACCCTCCCTCACATTCTTCATCCCACGTTATGAGTCTCTCTCTCTCTGCTAACACTCAAGCTTCATATTTGCTCTGATTTTCAACCAAATCAGTTATCGATTACATAAAAAATTATGAAATCAAAGAGAATACAAGACGATTCAGGTTTTGTTTCTTAGAAATTCTATTCTCACTATTTAGATTTTCATTCTTAAGGTTTATGTTTCATTATGATTGATGTTTTTTTTCAAAATCAAATTTGTTGAATCATTTTTGTGTTTGATAAGTTGATTGAGAAAATACATGTATATACATATGTTGAGTTGGTCTAATTGCTCCAACTGAACAATCTATATGCTCCTTTTAGTATGCACGCAAACTTTTCGACAAAAAGCCTTATAGAAAAAATAGTTTATAATATTTACATGAACAATGACATAAAAAGCATGAACACCGACGAATAAAAACATGAACAATGACGTATAAAAGTATGAACACCGATGACTTATCTATAACTTTTACACTTACATAATAAGTGAAAGATTCAAGTTGTAGAGTACCCAAGTGGAAGATTCAAATTGCACCTCGATGAAATAACAAGCTTGAGAAGACGTCTAGCGTGTAACAAAAGTGGAAAAAAAGGAAAGATGCGTTCCATATCCTTCGGCATCACCAGATCCGCTGAGGTGTTGTAAAAGGTAATTTCGGTGCTAGTTACACCAAAGAGGATGGCTAAGGATGTTAAAGCTCAAGAGAAGTGAGAGATTAGAACATGCCAATAGTGGGGAATGAAGCTTAGGATTATGATGAGGCTCAATACAAGAACGAACGGGTTATTTTTTTATATAATATCCTCCTCTGTGAGATCCTATACCGAGATAAAGTCGTGACTATGGACATATTAACAGTATCGTGAATACTTTAAGAAATTCACTCATGAGCCTTGAAGCTGAAGAGCCGACGTTGTCAAGTATTACAGGTACCATTTAGATTAATGGTCCACCTTATAGAGAATTCGTGATACGAGTGTTACGCACTTAGTAATTCTTATGATATGTGTTGAGCGTTTGATCTTAGATATGATAGAGGGGATACCCTTTACTATAGGGTTACCCGATGTTAGTAGGGTTAGAGGTAACCACGAGATACGTGATTGTCCCATTCAGTTAGGGACTTGTGATTTATTTGTGGACTTCTTTGTCATGTCGTTAGAACATGAGGAATCCATTTTCGAGATGGATTGGATAGATCTCCGTAGTATGGTTTGGATTTTATTAGGCGGACCGTGTCTGTCGCCACTGCGATAGGTAAGTTGAGACTTTTCCTTGAAGTAAGGATATTGAAGAGACGGGTATTGTTACTAGTGTAATCCAAGCGGCGAAGCTGATTGCACAAGTGTGAGGCCTTTTGGTATTATGCTATAAGGATGGTGAGAGTCCGACGTTAGAGGACATTTTGTGGTATACAAGTTAGTTGATGTGTTTGATACGCCATCCAGTTTATTGTTACTGAAGAACGTGGATTTAGGCATCGAGTTAGAGTTGGGGATGAGACCGATTTTTAACGCACCATATCATATGGCGCTGTTAGAGTGGAAGAAGCAACTCGAGGAGTTGGCTGGGAAAGGCTTTATCCGCCCTAGCGTATCCCCTTGGGGACAACCTGTTCTCTTCGTGTGGAAGAAGGACGGATTGTTGAGATTGTGTATCGACTATACAGAGTTGAATAAGGTGACCCTCAAGAACATATATCCTTTTTCCCGCATTAATGACTTGTTGGATCAACTTCAAGGAGCGACTATGTTTTCCAAGATAGACTTGCGCTCGAGATATCACCACTTGAGGGTGAGAGAGCAAGATGTGCATAAGATGGCATTTCGGACTCGGTATGGCCACTACGAGTTTGTAGTGATGCCATTCGGGCTCACAAATGCGCCCGCCGTCTTTATGGAGTTGATTAATGGCATATTCATCGACTTCCTAGATTAGTTTGTGGTGGTCTTCATAGACGATATCTTGGTGTACTCTCGTAGCAGAGAGGAACACGTAGGATATTGAGGACGGGTTTACGAGTTTTACAAGGTAGAGAGTGGTATGCCAAGCTCTCTAAGTGCGAGTTTTGGATGTTTGAGGTGACCTTTTGAAGTCATGTGATTTCTGCTGAAGAGAATCAAATTTGATTTGGTGAAGAGCGAGTATGTAACAACATAGATAATACCAACGAATATCGAGAAAGTTTGTAGTTCTTTGGACTAGCCGGATATTACCACCGGTTTTGTTGAAGAAATTTCTGCTATTGCCCGATCACTTATTAGCCGGATGAGGAAGACTACCCGGTTGGTATAGTCCGATCCGTGTACTCAGACTTTTGAGGAGCTGATGAGGAGATTGACTTCTGCTCTTATCTTAGCATAGCCGGAGGGCACTGATGATTTTGTATTGTATAGTGATGCTTTCAAGCAAGGCTCGGAATGTGTATTGATGCAGCGAGGTAGGATAATCGCATATGTGTCTCGGCAGTTGAAGACGTATGAAGGCAATTACCCGATTCACAACCTCGATTTAGCTGTAGTAGTTCATACTTTAAAGGCCCGACAACATTATCTTTATGGAGTTTCATGTCTGATCTTCCGAGAACATAAAAGTCTAAAGTCTAGTTTTACTCAAGAAGGATTGAATAACTGCTAGAATTGACGGCTTGAGTTGGTTAAGGATTGTAACTATAACACCCCGAATCCGCGGGACTTGGAGTGTCACATTCGGCTAGGATCTCACAATGGATCCTGACCCTAGCCTGACAACAAGTGCACTAGATCTTACAACAAGGCACATGTAGAGGAAAACCAAATACATAAAAGTTGTATATGATACATCAAAAGTGTTTACAACACAAAGCCAAGTACAAAACACCAAACATAAACATCCGATACAAAAGATCCCATCCCATGCATCCTAATGTACAAAAGTCCTCGGCTGGTCACACCAACTGACTCACTCTGCAGTCTTCCTAACCTGCAGATCATCTACAACACGGTATACACCGTTAGCTACAGCAATAGATAAGCATGAAGGTAATAGCACAAACACACATCAACATCTCATACATGCAATGCCACACACATTTATTTATTATCTTTCATTACGTTATTCCATTACTAATTCAGCTTCTTCTGTAACACGAGGAGCCTCAAGAACCCCGTCCCATCTAACGTAACACAGGAGTTTTGCATGGGGTGATCGTCACTCGTCCCCTCCTGTGAGATCATCTTCAGGGCACCTCCTCCTAACCAGCAGGCGGAGACCGGTGATTACCGCCCGTTATAATACACTTGGGCCATCTAAAAGTAATAAACGTCATCCTAGTCCGGTTTAGGTTATAAATGCACAATCATATGAACACACACAATCATCACAATCACACAAATCCATAACTGAACGCTAAGTAAGTCCTATGGACTTACCTCATACACTCATATCTAATACCACGTCACAGCTTCCCCTTAGGGAAGAAACTAACGCCTACAATAGCAAGGCACACAACATCATACACTGCAAGTGTTAGGAGACTCGTCTCCATAACTATAACCAACCTACAACCTCAAACTAAACCTTAAGATCACAACAAGCTCACATATGCCTACAACATAACCTCAACATCAATGATAGCATGAATTATAGTCTATATTTTGGGGTTTGTTTGGACGTTTTATCTTTCATAATCTGCATGTTTGTATGTATATTATGTGATTTTACTACCATTTCATCTACCTTTGCGAGAATCGAGGTCTACACCTAGTTTTGTTGTAATCGTAGGTAAAATGGCACGTTTCGCATCAAAAAAGGAGCAAAAGGAGTCATGAGTCATTTGGAGCTACATCCAGGGAGCATAGCCATGGATTAAAGATTTACTTTGGACCAGTTTTGAGAGATTTCACATTCAGTTGTGACTCACCTCGGTTGACCAGAGATTCATCTCGACCGAGGTGATCCAGAGACGCCGACTCGACCGAGGCGAACACCTAGGACGCGGCGAGAATATTTTATTCTTGGCTGAGATCTTTTATCTTTGGAAGGTGATCTTATATTTTTGGGCTTGGCTCCTGGAAGGAAGAAGATCTTATATTTTACCTATTTTTATGGGAAGAGATCTTTCTAAGATATATTATCTTTGGAGGGTTATTTTCCTATAAAAAAGGGTTGGATTTCCACAAATCCAACATCTCGCTTACGACGGGAGCTCGCATACATTCCGCATATCACGCTATACCGTCGATCAAGGTTTATAGCACGTAGCAGCAGCAGCCTACTCCAGTTGGGAGAGATTCGAAGAACCTTTTTGAAGGTTGAAGGAAGATTGAAGTCTATAGCTTTTATAGCTTTTTGGAGGGTTTTGTAAGATTGTCTTCAATTCCCTCACTTGTTGTCTTGTCTTGTTGGATTGCTATCCAAGGAACGCTTTTGTTGTGATATTTGATTCAGTTATTGAAGTCTTTTTCATTAAATTCTTCTTGTTCAAATATTCACCTTCTTCCCATATATTTAATACTTTCATAATGGTGATGAGTGGCTAATTTCCTTGTGTGATTCTAGGGTGATTGGCTGAAGGTTGTGGGAAAAACAATGATAGAATAATCTTAGATTCCAGTAGGATCCTGAAAGTTCGAGTCTTTAACCTTAACCCTAAGCATCTCGTTCAGTCGATGAACATCTCGGCCGGGGTGGAATTCTTCTGACCGAGGTGACTTATCTGATCCATAACTGAGAGTTAAGTGTTAGAGTTTGCCAAATCCTATTCTTATTACACCTTTCTCGTTCAATGCAAGCTTAGGATGAGACTTACCCGGTAATTCCTTAGTTTGTATACTAACGATCATAAGTGTAGGTAATAAAGGTTTATCCTTTATTGGGGTTTGAGTGTGCTTCCATCCCGTCTTTGTGAGTTAGCCTGAGACTTACCCGGTAAAGGTTGATTCTATTCCCTTAGATGGTGTGTTGGTTTGAGGTTATAGTTCTTTATCTTGATTCCTTGAGACTTACCCGGTAATAGGAGTTACGGTTTAGGATTAGTGAGTAGTGAGACTTACCCGGTGATCTATTCCACTTTAGTAACACCTTCCCCACGCAAAAATCTCAGCTTTGTCCGCTTATCTATAGATCTTGAGTTGGAACCACAACTAGATGCTTTAATCCCTAGAATTGCATGTTTGCTTTATTGACTTCTTATTCATCTTTGATTGTGTTAATTGCTCTTGTGGTTAGTATTCACGAAGCTTACCGTTATTGACTTTGTTTCACCGAGTCCCTGTGATCGACCCCTGGAATTTCTTGCTTTTTACTACGATTGACCCGTACACTGCGGGTTCGCATCCTTGTTTTAAGCTTAAGTCTAGGGTTATAAATTTAAAGCTTGCACACACCGTTTGGAGCGAACAATCAACACAAGTGCCTAAGGCACAACTCCAACATACAACACATCCTAACCACACTAGCCTAGCTACCAACTAAGCCAAGGCCAAAGGAAAGGAAAGAAGGAAGACATACCAACAAGGTATGCACCAACAAAAGCAGGAGCACAAGGCTGATCTAGTGAGGCGCAGGGGCGGCTCAAAGGCAGGCACAGGGGCGGTTGTCTGTGAAGAATGTTGGCCCCAACTTCTCTTCGATCTCTTTCTCGACTCTCTTCACTTGTTCAACACACCACAGCAAAACATGTATACAAACACATATATGATCATCAAAACATCAGAATAAGATCTACACAAGCTCAGCTTGTGATTCTATGCTGGAATAGGAAGAAAGAAGCAAAGAATAGGAAGGAAGGAAGATGGAGGTAAAGATCTTACCATAGCAACCCTAAGCAACAACTAGGAGCATCAACACACCTCACACAATCCTCAACAAAACAACAGTAACTCTCAGCCACAAGCTGAAGATCATCCAAGCCTCAAACCACAAACAACTCTCAAAACTCACACACACAAGATCAAGAAGAGGTCAAGGAAGAAGAGAGAAGAAGAAGAACGCGAGGAGGAAGAGAGAAGCTGGAGAGATGAAGAAACCCTTCATCTGAAGATAAGGAAGGCTTATATAAGAAGTCAACCCAAAAGCAAGTCAAGAGTTCAACAAAGGTGGCTGCAGCCGCACAAAACCGCAGGGACGGATCAACTAAGGCGTAGGGGCGGCTCACCTGTGGCGCATGTGCAGCTCACAGGGTCCGCTGGGGTGGCTGGCAATGTCAAAGCTAACTCAATTAAGGCTCAGCAAGGCTCCTAGGCTCCAAAGACTCAGGATCTTACATCTCACCCCCTTAAAACATGTTTTGTCTCGAAACTTGCAAGATCCCAAACCTCTCGGACCCATAAGCCGAGGTACACTCTCTCCTCAAGAATATCAAGTCATAACCTATAACATTTTATATCCTTAACACAGCATGGATGAATCACAACTCCAGCATAACAACTCTACACAAGGCCTAGAGGAAGATCATATCTAGCCAAACACTAACCACATCATACTGGCATGGAGAAAAACCGTCTCCAGCCACAACGTACACATAACACTACTACGTGGAGGGAAGCCATCTCCACTCACACTATGTCCACCAAAGATAGCATGGAGGAAAGAACTATCTCCTGCTAATCCTAACACATACACCATAGCACGGAGGAAAGAACCATCTCCAGCAATACCTATCTCGCACTAGCAAACAAGATCTAACAAATCATATGCACAACTCACATCTAGCACAAAAACACAGCATATCACATAAGCACAAAGTATAACATACATTCACTAAGATAGCACCAAGATCTAATCGTAGATCTTGTAGGTGTATCTATCACAGCGTAAAACTTTGGATAGTTCTTCTGGATACTATCCTCAGTCTCCCAGGTAGTCTCATCAGGTCCTCGTCTAGACCACTGTATCCTCAGCATAGGAAAGTCCTTCGAACGCAGGCGTCTCACACCTCTCTCTCTAGGACTGCAAAAGGGTGTTCTGCAAAAGTGTGGTCCGGCTCAACCACTAGATCATCATAACTCACGATGTGCCTCAGATCTAATATGTACTCCCTCAGTCGAGACACATGAAACACTGGGTGGATATCCTCTAATCTCATAGGCAAAGCTAAAAATCATGTTGCCTTCATAATACTGATCAAGATCTCAAGTAACCGACATATTGGAAACTCAGTTCCCTTTTCACATTAACACGTCTAAGGTTTTACAGCTGAGATACTTTCAGCCGGACTTGAACTCTCGCTTGAATTTTAGAGGTTAACACCTCTCGTCTATATATGATATCTGACGACTCTGTACAATCAGTATTCTTCCTTTAATTATCGTTACTTGAACTACAAAATCCTGAATCCGGTCAGGTGTTATCCCACTACTACTACTAGATCACTTCTAGCATAAAGATGTATAGCATCTACGTCCATACAATGCCTCTTAAGGGCATCCCAGAAGATAAACGTCAATCATTGTTAGATGATAACTCAGTAATGGGAGGTAATATAACCATCCATGTTTCCAATTCAACTTACAACTTATAATAGATCCTTAAGATCTAGATGATCTTCTCTAACTGACCGTCTGTCAGGAGGTGAAGTTTAGTCTTGAAGTATAGACTCAGTCCTCAAAGTAGTTTGTACTTGCAGTCCAAAATCTCAAAGTAAAAACATCCATCTCAATTAGAGATGATCGTTCTCGGTATACCATGGAGTCTCACTATCCGTCTAGTGTACTCCTCAGTCAATTCATTCACTGGCCACGTCCTTCTGATAGGAATAAAACGTGCCGGTTTCCTTAATCTACTTACGACAATCCAAATAACATCAATCTTCTACTTGGTCACAATCCCCTAACCAAGTCCATAGAGATGTCCTCCCAATTCTACTACTGTACTAGTAGTGGATGGGGCTTATCTCTAGATACAAAATGCTCTATTTGGACCAGTTGACATGTCACACACTGTATCACAAATCTGGTCACATCGACTTCAACCTTCTACATCCATATAATTATGTAACCTCATGGTACATCTGATTCGTACATGGACGTACTAAGGAAGGTGTACCGTAAGTGTATTGTAAGATTCTTTGTCTCTACTCTGCATCAGTAGGTACACAGAAGCGATCATGACACTTCATCACTCCATCTATTCCAATAGTGAACTAGGGTGCCTCTCCACGAGACATCCTATCTCTGATCCTCGTCAAGGTCGGGTTGGTCCCCTGCTTCTGTTGGATCTCATCCAACAGACTAGGAAGAACCTCTACAGCAAACAATTGGGCATCCTTATACAGAGACTGTAACTCCCACTCTAGCCAAGCTAGATCTTCCCGAAGTTGAGGTTGAACTATCAGTCTCGCAATGATCTTCTCCTGGAGCGTTTTCCATTCAAGTTGTCAGCGACATCGTTCAACTTCTCTGAATGATATGAAATCTCCAAATTACAGTCTTGATCAACTTAAGCTCTAACACTGGCGATTATTCAACCCCTGTTGCATAAAATATATTTCAGATTTCTATGATCTATATAAATCTAACATGAAGATCACACCGGTACGGTCTTCAAAACTTAGAGGCTTGAACTACCACTACTAAAGCTAAATCATGAGTCGGGTAGTTCTCATCATACGTTCTCAGCTGTAACACACATATCAGTAACTTTACTCCTTTGTAGTAACACACGTCTCAAACTTAAATGGGATGTGTCACCGTAAATCATGGGATTTCCAAAATCTTTTGATTATAACATAATAAAAATAGAGGTTGAATGCCTCTTCAACGCTTCAAAACTTAGACACACTGCTGTAACCACGTAGTTATGGTGGTTTTCTCAAAAGACTCACAAATGAATACGCAATCATATAAAATCCTTCCTCAAAGCATTAGTAGCAATTGACAGAGCCGAGAAAGCTACATATTCCTTCATGTTCATTAGTATCTTCCATATTACTTAAATCTTGCCAGGTCCACCATGATCCCACTGGCAAAGACAACATGACCTAAAAAGGCTACCACTAGCATCTCAACTTGCACTTAAAGAGCATAGCATACAACCCTCTATCTCTTGAAATCTATAGAACGGTCCTCAGACAATCGGTCTACTATTCTCTACTACGAAAGTATATTGACATATCATCAGTGAAGTCCACCACCAACTGATCAAGGAAGTCGATGAAGATATTGTTCATCAACTCCATGAAAACTGTTGGGGCATTCGTCAGCCCAAATGGCATCACTACAAACTCGTAGTGTCCATAACGAGTATGGAATGCTATCTCATACACATGTTGCTCTCTCATCTATGACTAGGGATATCTTGAGCGCAAAGGAATCCTGAAACACAATTGCTCCTACAAGCTGTATCAACAAGTCGTCAATACATAGCCATGAATAAGTTAGGACGAACGAAACCCATCTCACTCCGCTCTTCGAGATGCTTCTTCAATTTCTAACAACTCAACAAGCCATATATCTCATAGACCTTCTCCCAACCACTCTTGTACCATATTTCAACGCAAAATCAAAGTCCTCACTCCACTGAGGTGGTAGATTAGACGGTTCAATAACACGTCTATAAGATCATAAACCACGGGAACACTCTTCAGTGTGGAACTATCTCTTTCCTTCACAACATAACATTAGAAATCATCACCTCCTTATTAACCCCGCTGCTCATACGGTACTGTCGGCATACTTGCCTCTTCAAAGCTCACAACTTCAAAAAACCTCTACCTAGTCGATCTCAGTAAAGACTATAATAGTCTTCCTACTGCTATCCAAACCAACATAATATCTATTCGTCCACCACACACATAGACACCCTTTTCATGCACCTAAGGCATGGCAAAGAAGTCTACAAGCCATACACAAGTCCCTATACAAAGGGGCAACCACATATCTCGCGGTACCTCAGACCCCAAAAAGGTAATCTGTAAAGGAAAATCAATTTTCTACTATATCCACAGTTAACTATTGATGCATGCATCGAAAGACAAGAGGTGCATAGTACTCACAACAAACGAAACTCTACTAGGTAAATCATTAACAAGAATGGTACCTGTAACCGCTAACGCCCGAAGCTCTACTGCATATCATCACTCAACCTTAAACCCATGCTCCTCAAGTATCACTAAGGTCATCGCCATAGCTTCCACTTCCACTCTTTCTGCAAAAAGAGGCCAGATGGCCTAATTCACCACAGGTGAAGCAAGCTATCGGTGTCATGGGACACTCGGAGCGCAAATGATCTGAATAACCACAGTTGAGATATATACGTCCTATCCCTGCCACTAGTATGGGTGGCTCCTCTGCACTGCCCAGCGCAAAGGCTCTACCCTGAGTTCTTCTAGTGTCCGTGGTACTCCTACCACGACCCTTACCCCTACTCAATCTGGGAACGGATCCTTGAGTAGAATGATGATCTGGGACTCTCTGTTGTCCCCGCGTCTGCTGTTGAGGTGTCTTCTGACCACCTCCCGTCACACTAGCAGAAGTAAAACCCTATCGTGATGGCACTCTAGTTTGCTTGCAAAAGATAGCTCTATGACCCTGTCTACCACAGGTAAAGCAAGTCACTGGCGATCTTGGACACTGTGGTCGTACATGTCCAGGCTTCCCGCAATTGTAATAGGTCCTCGTCTCACCAGAAGTCCGTATGAAACGAGAAGTACTCAAATATCCACAAGTCGGGCTCGGTTTGCAACCCGAAAATCCAACCTCGTCTTTCACTGACTCAATCCGTTGTTTCTTCTTTGATGTAGAAGCTTCAGTTGATCTCACAGATGTTGGTAAATCCGGTGTAGGTCTACCCGCTATCACTATCTCATATACTTGCTGCATATACTCTTGAAACTCGAATCTACTCATGGAGACCCGATCAACCTCTTAAAACTCGCTCTCTTCCATAGGCAAGACAGCAGCAGAAACTGGTCCCTGACTTAGCGCTACTAGAAGAAGAGGGGGTGTACCCCTACCTCGTCCCACTACAAATACTGCTCTATTCTGAGCCATCTGTAAAATTCATACACCTAATCTTATAAGGCTATATATAGGTCATATGTGTGTATATATATATATATATATATATATATATATATACTAGTCGAGATCCTCAGATGGGTGACGGCTTCTGTACATACTATCCCAAAACATTTGTACTCGCTTTAAAACCAAAATCTTTTGAAAAGTCAAACCCCATGTGGGTTCTGTTTATTTATCCACTCTACCTTTATTGCAGATATCAAGTGTCATTGTTGTCAACCTAAGGCTCTGATACCAACTCTGTAACACCCCGAATCCACGGGACTCGGAGTGTCACATTGTCACAATGGATCCTGATCCTAGCCTGACAACAAGTTCACTAGATCTTACAACAAGACACAAGTAGAGGAAAACCAAATACATAAAAGTTGTATATGATACATCAAAAGTGTTTACAACACAAAGCCGAGTACAAAACACCAAACATAAACATCCGATACAAAAGATCTCATCCCACGCATCCTAATGTACAAAAGTCCTCGGCTGGTCACACCATCTGACTCACTCTGCAGTCTTCCTAACCTGCAGATCATCTACAACACGGTATCACTACAACAAAACTAGGTTTCTATAGCATTAAATGATAGCATTTATAGCGTAAATGTTATAGATAACATGGTCCAATTTTTTTATAACATTTCTTAATATAAAAACGCTATTAAAAATATTAAAAAAAATTCGGCTCTTTTTTTAGTGCCTTAGCGCATGTTTTATTTTTTTTTAACCTATCCCGCTATGAATAACATAGGGAAAAAAAAGTTGAATTTTTTCCTTTCTTCCCTTCAGCGGCGAGGGTTGACACATCGGCTCCCCATTCCTTTCTCTCTTCGGTTTCAGTCTTTTACACAACTTCCTTTCTTCTCTTCAAATCTTTACAGAACCAATCCATATCATCGACGATTTCCCCTCTCCCATTTGACGAGGTTTGACACGGCGGTTGCAAACTTGATTTCACCTTTTCGTTTTCTGTTAACCGACCAGAGTTTCAGCCATTGTCATCGACGATTTCCCCTCTCCCATTCGACGAGGGTTGAAAACTTGAATCTACTAATCAGGTTTTCCCTCTCTCTTTCCTTCGTTATGTTCTATTTCATATATAAGTGCTTCAAATTCTGATTTGAGTTTTTTAAACCTGCTACTATTGATTTGTGAGGAGACCATAGGAGGAGAAACCACAAGAAGTTGTTCATGAAGGAGATTGTTTGGAAATTGTATACAAGAATCTAGGAAATCTACTACTGGTATTAAAATTCTTAACTTCATCTTTTTAATTTCTGATGTATTTAGCCTCATTGTATGATGGTTCACTACATGAAAAGATGAGAAATAATATGGTAAATATGTACGAGTTTATTTTTAACTCAGATGAAAATGAAATAACATCATCAATGTATCCCATACAATAACTAGCATTACTCAACTGTCTAGATTGATGCAATCAGGTTATAGTCAACTGCACTAGTTCTCTCTTGAATACAAATAATAACTAAAAAAAAGATTGCTACTATAGAGTTGTCTAGATTGATACAATCAGGTTATAGTCAACTCAGATGAAAACTAAATAACTTCTTTTTTGCTAAATATTGGTTTGCTTGTATACAGAGTGTTGATGAGCTTGTCTTGAGGAGAGGCTTTAGCTATTGCATAATTGCTGGCAAACCAAGTGATTGCTACTACAAAGTTGCAAAGATTGTTGGAACTTTCGAGTGAGATATTCACTATATAGTAAGAAAACTTGTGTTTGTCTGTTCATTTGATATATGTATCCATTTGAGTAAGATGTAAATGTATGGTTATAGACTTATAGGTGTTTTTCTTTGTAGAAAGTGTACTTATTCAGTTAGGTTGTTCACATAGTAAAGATATGCCTTGTTTGTTATTAGGGAGAACTTGACATTTTTTCGGATTATATTCTGCAGCAGTGTTTGTCTAATATCATATGAGCTTTAGGTTTATAAAAATTCTCTCACTAGTCTTTTATAAAAATTGTTTCAGGGCCTTTCTTTTGATTTTAGTTAATGTCTGTGTTCTAGAACAACAGAAGAAACTTGGAAAAAGTAGCGAGGATAGTCTTCACTGATTCTTTTTTTTTTTAACTTGAAAAAATTATCTTGTAAGATTTAACCAGCTGATATGTCACTGTTTGCTTCTATAATTACTTTTTGCATTATTTTTTATTCAAAATAAAGTTTTTATAGTGAAATCACCCAGCTGCCGACTTCTTTTGAATGTCAAAAAAGCTAATCATGAGTACGCAGCGAGATAGATGCCGAAGAGGAGCCAGACGGTGGTGGCATTTTCCTGTCTTTGTCTGATTTCTTTTAATCTTGTTTTGAAGTTTTGTGAGTGGGTACTGACTAGATCTATCCCATTTTTGTATAGCGGCAAGTTCCTTCCGTGATTGCTTTCATATATGTGGACCTCGACTGAGAATTGCAAGAACAAGGAGGACATTCTACTTTTGTTTGATACTTTGCAAAATCTTCGAGTATTTGTGAGTATTGATAGGTTTTATTTGTGTAATTTTCTCCTTTGATTGTTATCTTACTAATGTTTTTGGACGCAGAGGCTTTTGAATCTTCGAATTCATAATAATTTCAATTACAATCTCTGATGACATTTGATTGCAGGTAGGCATCATTCCAGTGGACATGAGTTCACAACCTGGAGAAAAGAGTCGTAGGAAATGGTACAGATTGTAACTTTGATATGTGTATTGGCTCTATGTAAGGGTCTATTAGATGATTTTGAAATGAAGTTGACAATTAAAAGGATTTTGTCTTGCTTACTCTTGACTCTTGATATTTATTCTTTGAGAAATTTTGTGTTGTTCACTATTGTGAGTATAACTGAAAAGTAAAGTATAGCTATGGAGAAGAGAAGATGATGTTCAAAATCGTTTTCTCCGCTTTCTTTGTTTTCTAATGTTTCTTGACCTAATTTGTTTAAATTGAATGCTCTACGTTTCGTGTTTATCTTTCTTCACAGGTCCCATTTAATGATGGGAAACAAGGTGGAAGATGGTTGGTCAAGTTTACCAGATATATAGGAAGAATGAATTGAGTATATTTTTCAATGTCTTCATTGTTCTTCTACCAGCAGCCTGGTGTCAAAGCTCTTTCACATTACACCCTAGTTCCGGTCTCTTCTCTATAGCCAACCAGTTAACAGATATCTCCTTCTCTCGTGCTCGTACATTTGTAGGTCTCCTTTAAAGCCTTTTATCCTGCTGCCTCTTTTGCTTTACTTGTTGTTTGTTTTAATTTAATGACCATTCTTTCAGTTCACTAAAGAAAGAAAATCAGCAAAGTTTGCCCAGTTGTGGAATAAGATGATTAGTAGTTTCAGAGGATAAAGATATGATCAACAACCGGTGAGAGTTTGATCCCTTTATTTGTACATTTTTCCATCTTTTGGGATTCCCTTGGTATCCTTCCCGCAAGCAGTAATGAACACTTATATTATACCAATTTTTTGTGAATCTGCAGGGAATAGTTCAGTCAGAAAGTTGGCTAGTGATACTTTCTGATGTGGAAGGGGTAAATTATGAAATGGTTTTAGGTAACACAACCCTTCACAAAAAAATTGATTGCAAACCTTTTTTATATGACCTTGTTTTTACATGTTGATTTAGGCTATTCTAAAAAATGGTATTCGATGTGTTATTAATTCTGATGTTTGATGTTTTGGAGCACAAGGAGGTGTCGCTGAGAGGCGTGTTGGTTAGTATACAACGTTCACCTTTCTTACTTTAATTTTACAACATGTAAAGTAGATTCTATAATTTGTTTGTAAAGTACATTCTATAATTAGTTTCTTTCTGTACAATAGTTAGATTTTAATTAAAGCTTCACTGCAGACCTGATCTAATTAGTTACAACTTACAAGTATTATTATTTTCGTAAATGCTTCACAAGATCAAAATTTTGTGAGGACAAATTCGTAACTAAGATTAAAATGGCCATTGTGATCAACAAAGATCAGGTACTTAGCAATTAGAACAAATTCGTAACTGATATTATCTTCTTTTGATAAAATTTGTGTACTAGAAAGCTTTTTGTATGTAGGTTGAAACAATCAGATGTTATAAAGTCAGTTGGAAACTCAGGTTAGTAGCTGAACTTGTAGTGTCCTACATCCACCTGTATTTATAGTCATTACTAATCAACTCTCAGTTGTTTGTCTTCACCTTCATTAGATGGGTCATTAAGAGAAGCTAAAATAACTCTTGAGCAATTAAGTTTACTGGGCCAAATAGATAATCTCATATAAAATCCCTAACCGAAGGATCCGTAAGTTCTTTGTTTCAAACATTTCACTTTTAGTCCTTCCATCAATGAGAGATTATCAAATAACCCCACACTATTTTAGAACAAATTTTAAGTGTGCCTCAAACTATCATTCACTCGACAATACCTTAATGACAAGAATGAAGTGAAACCTTATTCATGTATTAGAAATATACTGATAACCCATGTATTAGAAATATACCGCATACAACTGACACCTTATTCATGCAGTAGATACAAGCAATTGGGAAAAGGCAAAGAAATTTACGGATAAAGACAATAGAAATGGAACCAAATTTATAGGAAAGATCTAACAGTGAAATCTTCAAGTATCCCAAAAATGATTCTTTCATCCTCAATCTGCTGTTCAATCTTATAAAGAACATCCAATGATGGCCTCATAGCTTGACTCTGAGAACTCGAGTCTTCTCCTATTTCAAGATAGCTTCTTGGATTAGTCAACATACAAGTCACGGCCTTCTTCTTCTTATGTGTTCTTTATCTGGCCTTTTCTCTTGCTTTATTCCTCTGTTCTTTTGCCTCCGGGTCGAATGCATTATTCCTCGTCTTCACCTTCATTAGATGGGTCATTATCTATTTGATAATCTTCACGTGGATATTACTGTATGATATTGATCAGGTTGCAGGTTTCTAGTTAGAAGATTTTTTGGTCAGTAAACTTTGCTCAGTTTATTATTGTTTTATTTCCATCCTATTTTCCACCGATATCTTTCATATAAAAAGTTATATCTGGGTACCTACTATTGGGCTTCTATGTATACACCTCTTTATATAATTGAGTTAAACTACTCTTTTGTTTGAATTCAAAATGTAAAATTGTGAATGAAGAAAAAATATATTTGACATATATTTTTTTGTCAGAGTTTTTTTTTTATCACTATGAATCTAGTAATGAGTATTTGTGTTAATGGTTAGATTAAATGTAAAGTATATGATTGAACTGGAAAAAGTGACATTGTTGCCAAAGGTCCAGGATTTCGAGTGATCTAGAAATGCTTGTGAATGGTATTTCTCTTGGACCTAATGTCATGATGATATTGGTTGATGTATCAATTAGTGCTAAAGCATTTTTGTGGTGGCCAAGTTCTCACATGATACATATTATTGGTTTTTATTTTGCTACGGTGTGAACAATTCAAAGAAAAAGTGCAACTTATTTGGATCTGAGTGGCTCAGGAAAGGTAGTTGCTGATGACCGGTGGTCTTCATGTGATCCGAATGAGCTTGTTCATTTTGTTCCTTTTGGTCCTAATGTTGGGTTGACATACCTAAGATTCCTGGTGCAACACTTTGGACGCCAACATCCGAGTTAGAGTGCATTGAAGATGTTGATATAACAATTGCATGGCCAGTAGACATAGTTGTTATAATATGAAATGACAATAGATGGTTATCCATTTTAGATTAGTATTGTCAAACTATGTTCTCTTCATAAACAATTGTTTTAAACAACTCATGTTTTGTATCATTTTGAATCTTTAAAAATGAAACAATGTACTTTTTATTTAATGTCGTTATTGAGTTTCTGTACCATTTATAGAAAACGCTATTGTTAGGTTTTATAGTCTTTATCACAAATGCCATTATTAGGTTATATAGCGTTTATAAAACACTATAAATGACATTAGTTCCATAGCATTTGAGGAAACGCTATTAATAGGTCCACTTTTTCATACCGTTTGCACAAATGTTATTAATAGATCCACTTTTCCATAGCGTTTCCTGAAACGCTATAATAGGTCCACTTTTTAATAGTGTTTGCACAAACGCTATTATTGGTTACTTTTCCATAGCGTTTCTGCAAACGCTATAATAGGTCCACTTTTTCATAGTGTTTGCACAAACGCTATTATTGGTTACTTTTCCATAGCGTTTCTGCAAACGCTATAATAGGTCCACTTTTTCATAGCGTTTGCACAAACGCTATGAAAAACCGTAACCCTATTATAGCGGGCTCTGTCATAGCGTTTATAAAAACGCTATTAATGTATATCATAGAGTTTTTCAAACGCTATGAATGCTTCTAAATGTTGTAGTGTATACACCGTTAGCTACAGCAATAGGTAAGCATGAAGGTAATAGCACAAACACACATCAACATCTCATACATGCAATGCCGCACACATTCATTTATTATCTTTCATTACATGATTACATTACTAATTCAACTTCTTCTGTAACACAAGGAGCCTCAAGAACCCCGTCTCATCCAACGTAACACATGAGTTTTGCATTGGGTGATCGTCACTCATCCCCTCCTATGAGATCATCTTCAGGGCACCTCCTCCTAACCAACAGGCGGAGACCGGTGGTTACCGCCCGTTATAATACACTTGGGCCATCTAAAAGTAATAAACGTCATCCTAGTCCGGTTTAGGTTATAAATGCACAATCATATGAACACACACAACCATCACAATCACACAAATCCATAACTGAACGCTAAGTAAGTCCTATGGGCTTACCTCATACACTCGTATCCAATACCACGTCACAGCTTCCCCTTGTGGAAGAAACCAACGCCTGAAATAGCAAGGCACACAACATCATACACTACAAGTGTTAGGAGACTCGTCTCCATAACTATAACCAACCTACAACCTCAAACTAAACCTCAAGATCACAACAAGCTCACATATGCCTACAACATAACCTCAACATCAACACAAGTGCCTAAGACACAAGTCCAACATACAACACATCCTAACCACACTAGCCTAGCTATCAACTAAGCCAAGGCCAAAGGAAAGGAAAGAAGGAAGACATACCAACAAGGTATGCACCAATAGAAGCAGGAGCACAAGGCTGATCTAGTGAGGCGCAGGAGTGGCTTACCAAAGGCGCAGGGGCGGCTCACAGGTAGGCGCAGGGGCCTCTGTCTGTGTAGAATGTTGGCCCCGACTTCTCTTCGATCTCTTTCTCGACTCTCTTCACTTCTTCAACACACCACAGCAACACATATGTATACAAACACATATATGATCATCAAAACATCAGAATAAGATCTACACAAGCTCAGCTTGTGATTCTATGCTAGAATAGGAAGAAAGAAACAAAGAAGAGGAAGGAAGGAAGATGGAGGTGAAGATCTTACTATAGCAACCCGAAACAGCAACTAGGAGCATCAACACACCTCACACAATCCTCAACACAACAACGGTAACTCTCAGCCACAAGCTCAATATCATCCAAGCCTTAAACCACAAACAACTCTCAAAACTCACACACACAAGATCAAGAAGAGGTCAAGGAAGAAGAGAGAAGAAGAAGAATGTGAGGAGGAATAGAGAAGCTGGAGAGATGAAGAAACACTTCATCTGAAGATAAGGAACGCATATATAAGAAGCCAACCCAAAAGCAAGTCAAGAGGTCAACAAAGGTGGTTGCAGCCGCACAAAACCGCAGGGGCGGATCAACTAAGGCGCAGGGGTGGCTCACCTGTGGCACAGGTGCGGCTCACAGGGTTCGTTGGGGCGGCTGGCAGTGTCAAAGCTAACTTAGCTAAGGCTCAATAAGGCTCCTAGGCTCTAAAGACTCAGGCTCTTAAAGTAACCTGGAATTCTTGTGTCATTCGGTAGAACAAATGTAATTGTTGATGTCGTAGCAGAAAGACGCCTCGAGAGAAGGCGATTGCACGACCGACGATTAAATCCTAATTGTAGAGAGATCTAGTGTGGCTAGAGATAAACATTCGGTTCCTTGGTGAGGACTGTCAATTGTTTGCTCTAGAGGTTCTACCTGATCCGTGGAGTAAGATCCAACAGAAACCGGAGACATGCCCGACGTTGAGACAGATCCGAGACAAGATGTCTCGTGTTAAAGCGCTATAACTCTCCATAAGAGTAGATGGAGTAATGGAACGCTGCCAGCATGTTTGCGTATCCGCTGATGCGGAGTTGAGACATAGGATTCTACAGGAGACCCACACCACTCCTTATTCAGTGGACCTAGGTGCAAGTAAGATGTATCAGGATATGAGGCGCTCGTTTTGGTGAAATGGACTGAAGCAAAAAATGGCCGGTTGTGGCCTAGAATGCGACCTGTCAGCAGATCAAGATAGAGCATATTAGACCCGGATGAGAACTCCATCCACTGTCAGTGCTGCAGTGGAAGTGGGAGGTTATCTCCATGAATTGTGTTATCGATTTGAGACCGAGCGATAACTTTAATGTTACCTGAATTATAAGAGATAGATTGACTAGTACCGCACACGTTATTTCCACTAAGGAAAATGCGTGGTCGGTGATTCGGCTAGTTGACGAACTCAATAGTCAAACAATATAATACCATGGGATAATATGGTTTCTTATCTCTGATAGAGATGGATGGTTCCTTAAAGATTTTACAGACGATGCATGCAATTGTAGATACGAGCTTACGTATCATGATAGTCAGTCATCTTTGGAAGGATGGTTATACTAGCAGGATCGTATATATACCGACTTGTGTTGCCACCAGATTAGAGGGTGTTTACCCCGTTTTCATGTGTCTCTGCTGAGGGAATACATACCAAATCGGAGACACATTGTCAGCTATGATGACTTGGTGGTCGAGCCGGACCACACTTTCGTTGAGCACCCGATTGCAGTCCTAGAGCGAGGTGTGAGACGCCTGCATTTGAAGGACATTCCTATGCTGAGGATATAGTGGTATAGACGAGGACCTGATGAGGCCATATGGGAGACAGAGGATAGTATCTAGAGGAACTATCGAGAGTTCTATGCCGAGATAGATGCACCTGTAGGATCGATGAGTATATATTTGTGCTATTTTGGTGAGGGTTATGATTATGTGCTTATGTGCTTTGATGTGTTTTCGTGCCAACTGTGATGTATGCATATGATCTTATTAGATCTTGTTTGCTAGCACGAGTTATGGTTATAGCTGGAGATGGTTCTTCCATCATGCTATCGAGTTGTGATAAGGGCTTCGTTGGAGATGGTTATTCCTCCATGCTTTATTTTATGAAAATAGTTTGGCTGGAGACGGTTTTCCTCCACGCCCTTGTGTTATGAGTACGGTTTGGCTAGAGATAGTTTTCCTCCAAGCCATTGTGATGTGGTTATGGTTGGCTAGAGATGGATTTCCTCTATGCCATTGGATAGTGTAGTGATCATATAGTTGGAGTAGATGATTCCTCCATGCTATGTTTTGAGGTGATAGAGTGATATAGGTTGATACCTTTGAACGAAGATGTGATGCCTCCGATAGAAAAGTGTTTATACCTCGGTGTGTGGGTCCGAGAGGATTTAGGAATTATTCAAGCATTGGGACGAAACTTTTTCTTAAGGGGTGTGCGATGTAAGAGCTAGGATTTTGAATTCTAATTAATGTTGATTAACTTAATTATTGATAGTAATTGACACATAACTCGCGAAGATTGCATAAGTGGTGAGTATGAGTCCCACCGTTATGTTCCTTGCGTAATTTTGGACTTATGGGGAATTTTTTTACTATTTCCCTGTGTAATTATTTTTACCCTCCGGTGTTATTTGGAGAATTTGGGAACTTCAATTAATAAAAATGCAGTTGAGAGAAATAATCAAGACATCGGACATGTCCTAGACATGAAATAACATGGAAAGGCAAAACGGCCAAAAGAGTCGCTATATAGTTTCTTAGCGACTAAGAAAGACAGCTTAGGAATACGCGTTTTCCGAGGCACTTGCGGAATAACTATCCCTACAATATTCCAGATTTTATATTACAATTTCGAGAAGTTTGGAGAAGGGGGTTCAACCGGCCGCCTTTGGATCGGTTAAAGGATAATTATCGACTTTGCTAAAGGATAATTATCGTCTTTGCTATAATAGCGGAAAATCATTTATTAGTTCATTTCTTTTCACTTCTCCTCGTAAAAGCTTTGATTTCTCTCAACCTTGAAACTTAGATCTACACTCCGTTTCTAATCCGATTTCAAATCCGTTTGAGTTTTTGGATTCCTCTTTTCATTCTCTTCATTTTGGTACCGAGTTTCTGCGTTACTAAGCAATTGAAGGCCTGGTCGAGCATATATGTCACCAGGAAGGTTCCATCGCACAGATTTCGGTGAATTTGATGTTGTCCAAGCGTAGTCTGCGTCGATCTTGAAGACTAGGAGGTGGTATCTTAAAAGGTTTGAGGAATTGTGAGATGTGGAGTTTATGGATTGATAGTTATGATCTTTGAGGATATTGATATTATGGATTGTGTTATGGTTATAATCTTGCAAGATCTTGAAGACTAGGAGGTGGAATCTCCTAGCATGTGGATAGTGATTGATATTTGTGTCCCTTTTTTATACAGGCGCTGATCGTTTCCTTGAGGGGAAACCGTGACCACTATTTAGGACTACCTTGTGGCAGGTAAGTCCATGGGACTTGCTTAGTTAGCGATTATGGATCTGAATGATTGTGATAGTGGTGCTTGTGCATATGAATGTTGCATATATAACCTAAAACGGACTAGGACTACCATATGTGTATATTTAAAAGGTCCAAGTGTATTATAACGGGTCATGACCACTTGCATGTAATTCGCCGAGAGTGTGGAGGTGCTCTGCGACCAGTCCATCATGGGGAGGTAGATCCCCTATACCAAACCTGGGGGTAAAAGGGGACAAAGGCAAGTTTTGGGAGATCCTCGTGTCACAAAATAAGTTGAATTAGTAATAGTATAACGTAATGAAGATAATAAACGGTTTTGTTGTGAGCACTGCATATTGTGATGTGTTGGTATGTGTTATTACTATTATTCTTATTCATGATTTTTTAGTTAACAATTTTATACCGTGCTGTAGATATTGAACAGGATAGGAAGACTGTAGAGTGAGCCAGATGGGTGATCAACCAAGGGCTTACGTACACTAGGTCGGGCGTGGGTTGTGGGGATGTTTTGTACTCCTCTAGATATGTTTTTCCATTTTGTACTCGGTTGTGTTTTGTATACCTTTTGAATGTATATATTTATACAACTTTATGTATTTTTGTTTTGTATCTATATGTGCCTTGTTGTAAGATGCAGTGAAGTTGTCAGGCTAGAGTCAGGATCCATTGTGAGATCCTAGCCCAGTATCGCCTCGAGTCATGCGGATTTGGGGTGTTACACTCAGTACATGGAATGATGGGTATTGGTGGATCAATCCCGGCTTGAGTTCGAAGTTAAAACCTTTGTTGATTGCTGGAATGGTCACTGTAGTGGTTGTTGGGTCAAGTTCGGTTGCGTTAACTGCTGGAATGTTCTTTCCGCCATTTCAATTCTCGTATTGTGGCGTTCTCTTCTTTGTTTGCTCAATGCCTTTTGATTTCTGAATAAAAAAGAACAAAAGTAGTATTAGTAGCACGGGTGTGAACCATACATACAAGTCACACTAATATTTGATAATTAAGAAAAATACAATAACTTAAAGTAAAATCTCCTCGGCAACGGCGCCAAATTTGACAAGACTTTTTTCAGTCTTTTATGCTTATCAAAATAATATTCAAATCAAATTCACTAACATGAGTATATAAAATAAGTAAGGATCGAACTCAAGATTGGTGTGAGCAATAAAATACTATGTGATTGAAATTATCAAATAGATTGTAACCAAGGGGGGTGTTGTTAGAGTGACAATAAAAAAAAAGCAAGTAGAATTGATGTTTACAACAAGTTGGAAAACAACTACACTTGATTGTATTCACTCTCGAATCGAGATGGTTAATCCTAGTTTCCTTTGAAGTCTTCACAAGTAATTTTCTCCTCCCGATCATATATAGATATTGGTTCAACCAGCCCCAATATAAGTTACTATTAAATTTAATCCGTAAACCTACAAAATCAAATAGAATAATAGCATTGGAGCAAGAAATTTTGAGACACGTGTAAAAGAAATAAACCATTACTTAAAATATGTGGTTAGATTCCCCTCACAAAATACACTTGCAACCCAGTGACTAGAGGTATTTCTATGGTCTTCTATAGCCAATCAAAAGTAAATCCCGACTTAGCACTGAAAACAAGTATAGTGGTTAAGTAAGGGTCGAACCCAAGAGAGTTAAGGTGTTTTAGATGCAATTATCGATTATAGTAACAAGTAACAAAGGGGGGAGGGGGTTGGTTGAATTGATGCACACAAAAACTTATGAAAACGATTAATGCGACAAGTAAGACAATGATGGGTGAATCTACACTAGGTTGATTCTAAGCATGCAATTGATACTTTGGTGAGTTCCTTTTACAAGTTTTCAAGTAATCTCCCGTCTCGATCATATATATGTGTTGAGCCAACCGGCATCAACACAACTTAACAGGTTAGTGTTCCGTAAACCTACAAGAACAGATAACAAGTTAGCTTTCAAACAAAGACTAAGGGATATAAAGAGAAGATTAAAATCGTTAAACTTATCTTTATATTTGTGTTCCTTTTCTTTAAGTAATTACAACCCGTTATTACTTAAAGTTACTACTAGATTAAAGACCCGAACCCGGAACCTATTAATCCTAGTTGTTTGATTACACTTTAGAACCTAAGGTGATCAATCTCAAGCAATAGTAAACATGCAATTAGACAATGGAGATCAGGGAAATACAAAGTATTACTGAATGAAAATTATATTAAAAAGAACTTACAACCAAAGTAACAATGCAGCTTCAAACCAACCCAATGTAGCAAGGGAGTTAGCAACTCATTACAAAGGTAGCAAGACAATCTAAGTGGATAATTTGTTGGCTAACTAGATGTATATTTCTAGCAATCAACCAAGGACTATTTATACTACAAAAGACACTAAATAGGAGTAAATGGCCGGCCTAAAACATCCACCTTTAATTCCATAAAGGTGGTGTAAACAGCCGGAGTAAAGCTTCTGACGTTAAACCGTAGGGGCGGCCTTCAGGTCCGCAGGGGTGGTGAAGGAAAAAAAGCTTGATCTTCTTCATGGCCGCAGGGGCGGCTAGGAAATTCCGCTGCGGCGGATCTTCAATGCTCTTCAAACGTCTGACCCTTCGACTTCCTGACGTTTCTGATGCCAAGCCGCCGGGGCGTCCCTATGTCAACGCAGGGGTGGTGACACAGCCTCTTCGTCTTCCTGCTCCCAGGTTGAGGCGCAGGCAGGGGCGTAGTGGAAGGCGCAGGGGAGCTGGTCTTCGTCTCTTTAGGGCAAGTCACCGCAGGGGCGCCAAGGAGTGGCGCAGGGGCGGTGACACACTTCATGGCCGGCGCTGGTGAAGGCGCAAGGAGGGCTCCGGTGTAAGGCGTCACCCGCAAGGGAGGTGGCAAGGCTCCGATGGGGCGGTGAGGCAACAGAAGCTTTGCTTCGTGATCGATCTTCACTCCTAAGTGCATATAACTCCTTCCTTAGCTTCTTTTAGTCTTCTTCTTCTGGACCAAGGAGTTAGTAGCATAAACCGACACAAATGCAATAAAAAGACTCTAAAAACTACCCTAAATGATAGTGATTTCATCACCTATCAAACTCCCCCATACTTAGACCTTTTACTCGTCCCGAGTAAAACAAATGACAACAACTAGACTCAAAGGCCTCAGGAAGCATGGGTAAGCAAGAAAGACAATGAAAACAAGAGAAAAGACAAGAAAGAAAGAAAGAAGGAAAAGAGAGGAAATGTGAGAAAAAAGGGAGAAACTACCATCCTTATTGCTCCAAGAGTGGCCTACCCGGACAACCTCCTTATGACTACCCTTCTTATGTCGCCAAACTCCTGAAGGGAAACCTACACTCGGTGTCGCTCATTTTGCCAAGGCGCCCTTTCGGGTTTTCACCTTGCCCCTCTTCTTCTTTTGATGATCTCACTTTAACTCACATCCCTCAAGTCCAATTTTGCACCAACCTAAGGTTGGTCGGACTACCTTCTTTTTGCCTAAACCGCCCTTTCGGATTTTCAGTTTATCCAAGGATTTTCATGCCTTTTTTTCATTTTCTTTGGCTTTTTCTTTTTTTTTTTGTGAATTTCAATCTGAATTCAAAAATGCAAAACAAAAACAAATCAAAAACTCAAATGAACTATACAAGCAATGATAATGTCCTCCCTCGATACTTGAAGTACACTTTGTCCTCAAAGTGGAAAATGAGGCAAAGATAAATGTGGGAGAAAGGAAGAGAAATATACCCCTCCGTGGGATGGTCCGGATGGACCACCTGGACCCTCCTCTGGTGGGTAAGGAAAATGGCGGAAGAAATGCTCCTGCCGGCGGTAGATGTCATCTATGCAGTCATGTTGAGCTGTCATCCGACGACCAAAAGAGGTCTCAAAGCTGGCTTGCCAAGCCAGCTGCTGAGCCTCCATCTGCTGCTGCTGGGCCGTTTGCCAAGCCTCCTGCCGCTGGTCGAAATGGGAGGTCATGGAGGTGGCAAAGCTGGTCTGCCAGCTTTGCTACTGCTCCAACACAGTCCGCTAGTACTCGGATTGCCATGTCCGGTGCTGGGTCGTCATAGCCGCCATCTGAGCCTGAAGGCTCGCAAGGGACGGATCCTCCTTTGGTGCCGTAGTGGGCATCTCCTCGTCATCTGGGATGGGCAGGTGCTCCTCTTGATGAGCCCGGCTGGAGCTAGCGGCATACCTCTCCACAATGGCCACTAGTGGCCTCCTCGGCACGAAGGGGTCTGCCGGAATGTAGAGCTCGGAGAGCTCATCTCCTAGTGGTGGAGGCCGAGGGAGATAGGTGAGGTGGCTCCCATCTGCAAGGGAGATCTAAAATAGGTTCTCCCCGTCCTGCCGGAGGAGCTTGCACCTCCTAAGCATCCCCTCACTGTAGAGAGGAGCCTCCAGCCCATCCTCTAACTCGGACAGGTCCATCACCTATGAGGCGATCAAGGAGATCACCCCACCACCGACAATATCCCTCGGCTCGTCCCTCCTAATCCGCTTCAAAGCGGCAAGGAAAAGGGACGGCCAATCCATCACCTTCTCGCTCTGTGGAAGGCAGGAGTAGAGTAGTGGGAGGTCCTTGAGGGCGACCTTGTTTTTCTCTGTGGCCACAGAAGACACTCATGAGGATCTTGGAGATAAGCCTCAAGCTGGGGTGAGTGAGTTTGTTGGAGTACTCACCCCCAGCATGGAATTCTGACCCGGTAGCTGCCTGCCAAAACTCACACAGGTCCGGGGTCGGGACTGGATCCCACCAGTTTGTAGAGGAGTTTAGAGTCACCCCAAAGGCCTCCTGTAGATCGGCGAAATCAAGTGTGTATTTCACCTTGTTGAACTTGAAGGTGAGGCCGATACACACATGATCTTCCTTCTCCATTGTGAAAGTAGAGATGAACTGTCTGCTGAGCTCGGGATATGTTGGAGCACTCTTCTGTAGGAAGTCTCCGAGCCCAGCATTCACCAAAAAAGCTTCATCCTCTCCAGCATGCCTAGTTTCTCCAAAGTAGGAATATGCAAAAATCGAGTTGCATACACAACTCGATCCTGCACAATCCTGTAACGCTCCTTCTCTACTTCAGTCATCTTGAATTTCCTTGGTGCTTCCATTCTTGAAGATGATTGAAGTAAAAGATTAGTAATTTATGAAACAGGGAAAAGAAATCGACCTTTCTGATGTGATTTCCGCAGGTGCGGCTGTGTAGGGGCAGGGGCGGTAAGGCGCAAGTGCGGGTGCTTGCAGGCGCGGGGGCGGGAGAAGTACAGAGGTGATTTCTGGGTTGTGATGGAAGTGGTGTTGCTGAGGCCGCTCCGGTGACTTCCTTGGTGGTTTAGTCATCGCTGACGGTGTAGCTGGAGTGGAATGTTTGAAGTGGGTGAGGATGAAGGTTGTAAGAATGTGAGAGAGTAAGGAGGTAGTAGGAGAGGATGGCGCAGGGGCGTCGCATCTGGTGGCTGGTTGTCGACGGCGGCGCAGGGGCATCGACGAGGTGGTTGGTGCGTAAAGTGGCGCAGGAGCGTGAGTGTGTTGTGAGGGAGTAGGGTTTGGAGGGTTCGTGTGTTTGGTGAAGAAGGTTGGTGGGTGGTGTGTGGTAGGTGTAGGCATTTTCGAGATCCACTTTTTTTTCTTTTCTGGGTAAACCCGCAAGGGCGGGAGATTGTTGCCGTTGGGGCGGTGACAAGGGAGAGGGGTCACGCAGGCTCAGCGCCGGGGGCAGCGCCGAGGATGCGAAGATGGTCGCAGGTGCAGGCCCAGCGCAGGGGGTGGCACTAGGCATGAGTGTCACCGCAGGGGCGGGGACACTGAGCCGCAGGGGCGGTTTCTTGACAGAGGCTCCTCTTCTTATTCCTTCGGGTTGCCTCCCGAGAAGCGCCTTTGTTTTACGTTGTTGGCTCGACGTAAGATTTCTACTTCTCTGACTGTGCTTCCTCCAGCACCATCTCCTCAATCGGATCGTTCTTGACTCCTTCAAGGTAAAGCTTTAGCCTTTGTCCATTTACCTTGAACACCTTGTGTGTTTGAGGATCAGAGAGATCCACAGCTCCGTGAGGGTATACTTCGGCTACTATGAACGGCCATGTCCACCTCGAACGCAGCTTACCTGCAAAGAGTTTCAAACGTTACTGAAAGAGAAGTAATTTATTACCTACCTTGAAGTCCTTCCGGAGAATGTTCCGGTCATGCCATGCTTTGGTCTTTTCTTTGTATGTCGTGGCTTGGTCATATGCATCTAGCCTCAATTCCTCCAACTCTTGTGATTGGAGCTTTCGGAATTCTCCCACTTCCTCTATGTTCATGTTGCATTTCTTTATCGCCCACCAAGCCTTGTGCTCTAGCTCCACCGGTAGGTGACAAGCTTTCCCAAACACGAGCCTAAATGGAGACATCCCGATAGGAGTTTTGTAGGTTGTCCGATATGCCCATAGGGCATCATTTAGCCTTGCACTCCAATCCTTCCGTCCGGGAGAAACTGTCTTTTCTAGGATGGTCTTTATTTCCCGGTTGGATACCTCAGCTTGGCCGTTTGTTTGTGGATGATAAGCTGTTGATACTCTTTAGTGGACGTGGTACTTCTTAAGGAGAGCCATGATCGTCTTGTTGCAGAAATGGGTACCCCTATCACTGATGAAGGCTTTTGGAATTCCAAATCTTGCAAAGATATTTTCCTTAAGAAAAGCTGCAACTACTTTTCAATCATCAGTTTTGGTGGCCTTTGCTTCCACCCATTTCAAAACATAGTCCACCGCAAGCAAAATATATGTATTCCCGAATGAAGTAAGAAACGGCCCCATGAAATCAATTCCCTACACGTCAAATATTTCACAAAATATAAGAGAGGATTGGGGCATTTCATGTCTCCTTGAAAGATTTCCTACTCTTTGGCATTTATCACACACTTTGCAAAACACAAAAGCGTCTCGAAAAATGTGTGGCCAAAAGAAACCGGCATCCAAAACTTTTCTTGCAGCTTTATTTGCCCCAAAGAGCCCCCCACATGCTTCAGAATGACAGAAAGTTAGGACGGATTATACCTCATTGTCCGGAATGCAACGTCGGATCACTTGGTCACTACAATGCTTCCAAAGGTAAGGATCGTTCCAAACGTAGTGTCGAGCTTCAGCCTTTACCTTCTCTCGTTGTGCCTTGGTGAAGTCTGGAGGATACTCCTTCCTGACAATAAAGTTCACAATGTCAGCAAACCAAGGCTTAAAAGATTAGAGCTTAAGACACACCTCTGTCGATAATTCCGCAGGGGCGCCTAGACTGAGCCGCAGGGGAGGCTGGCCACAGGGGCGGCTGGTGTGAGGCGCGGGGGAGGTTACACAACAGAGAGTTGTGTAAAATGTATCGTCTGGAAAACTTCCAGCTATCTCTCTCCCTTTTCCTGGATCTTCCTCCTCTTACACTAGCCTGCTCAAATGATCGGCCACCAGGTTCTCAGCCCCCTTCTTGTCCCTTATCTCTAGGTTAAACTCACTTAGAAGGAGCACCCATCAGATCAATCGTGGCTTTGCCTCCTTCTTTTCCATGAGGTACCTAAGAGCTGCATGGTCAGTGAAGATAATTAACTTTACCCCAAGTAGGTACTGCCTGAATTTCTCAAGGGCAAAAACCACCGCCAATATTTCCTTATCGGTGGTAGAGTAATTCCTTTGTGCTCCATTGAGTGTCATAGACGCATAATGGATGACATGGGAAGCCCGGCCATCTTTTTATCCTAACACAGCTCCAACGGCATAGTCACTGGCGTCACACATGATTTCAAAAGGTTTCTCCCAATCCGGGGAACGGATGATTGGTGCGGTGGTAAGACATGCCTTCAAAGTGTCGAAAGCTTTCTTGCAAACCTCATCCATTATGAAGGTGACGTCTTTCTTGAGCAATTCACATAGGGGTGCCGAGATCTTTGAAAAATCTTTGATGAAACGTCGGTAGAAACCTGCATGACCAAGAAAAGATCGGATTTCTCGAACATTAGTAGGATAAGGTAAATTTTGAATTACATCAACATTTGCCCTATCTACCTCTATCCCTTTTAAGGATATTACATGTCCTAGCACAATTCCTTGTTCGACCATGAAATGACATTTTTCCGAATTAAGAACCAAATTAGTTTCAACACATTTTTCAAGAACAAGTTTCAAATGTCCTAAACATGCGTCAAAACTATCTCCGTGAACGTTAAATCATCCATGAAGACTTCAATGAAATTTTCTATGTATTCGGAGAAAATGCTTATCATGCACCGTTGGAAGGTGCCGGGTGCGTTGCAAAGTCCAAATGGCATTATGCGCTATGCAAAAGTGCCAAATGGTCAAGTGAACGTCGTCTTTTCTTGATCTTCTAGTGCGATGGCGATTTGGAAATAGCCCGAATATTCATCCAGGAAGCAGTAGTACTGATGACCTGCAAGACGTTCCAACATTTGATCAATAAAAGGTAATGGTAAATGGTCTTTTCGTGTTACCTTATTGAGCTTGCGGTAGTCAATGCAAACTCTCCATCCGGTTTGTGTTTTGCTTGGGACCATCTCTCCATGTTGATTTTCCACCATGGTAATGCCTCCCTTCTTTGGAACTACTTGGGTTGGGCTAACCCAAGTGCTATCTGAGATAGGAAAGGTTATATCCGCTTGGAGGAGCTTCAACACTTCCTTTTTTACCACATCCATCATCGGCGGATTCAACCTCCTTTGAGGTTGCCTAGAGGGTTTGGCTTCGTCCTCAAGTAAAATCCTATGCATGCAAGTCGAAGGGCTTATCCCTTTGATGTCCACAATGGTCCATCCAAGGGCCGTCTTGTGCTCTTTTAGTACCTTCACCAACTTGTCTTCTTGATCGGTAGTCAACTTGTTGGAGATGATCACCGGCAAGGTATTGTATTCTCCAAGGAAAACGTACTTGAGGTGTGACGGAAGGTCCTTCAATTCTATTTCTGGTGCCTGTACTATGGACGAAACAAGCTTCTCGCTTGGGGTTAGTAAAGTGGGCCCAATGGCCAAATTGGAGATAGGTAGCCTTTTATGCCCATCTAATTGGGCTAGGACCTCTTTCATGCTGGATGTTAATACATAATCCGATTTGAAACCATCAATGTCATGCTCAATCACATTTTTCAATTCATCAACATCAAAGTTATCAAAAACATCTTGCACAAAAGGTTCAACAATGTCAATAGCACATAAAGAATGATCATCACTAGGAAATCTCATTGCATCATAGATGTCAAATTCCACTACTTCTCCATCAAACTCCATGGTTAATTTGCCACTAACATAATCAATTTTAGTCCTAGCAGTTTTCAGAATTGGCCTACCTAACAGAATGGGTGCAGCATGTGAATCATTTTCCATATCCATTACAAAGAAATCAGCACGAAACATTAGGTTGTCTACCATTACCAACACATCTTCAATTATCCCTTTCGGGTACACATTAGATCTATCAGCAAGTTGTACTACAATCCTAGTTTCCATTAATGGCCCAAGGCCAAGTGATTTCTAAATCGAATATGGAAAAACATTGATAGAAGCACCAAGATCAAGTATTGCTTTGTCAAAGCGTGTTTCCCCTATAACACAAGGAATGCTTACCATGCCCGGATCGTTGCACTTCTTGGGCATTCTCCGTTGGAAAACTGCCGACACATGCTCACTTACTTGCACTTTTTGTTTCCCCTTCAGCTTTCGATTCCTCTTGATAGTGCAAAGTTCCTTCAAAAAACGAGCATACTTAGGAATACTTTTCACCAACTTAAGGAGGGGAATGTTCACCTCGCATTTGGAGAAAGTCTCAAAGAGGTCCTTGTCCTCAATGATTCTTCTCTCCTTTAGAGCCTCAGGAAAAGGAGCTGGTGGTTTCTCAGAGTACAGTGGCAGGAAGTTAAGCCGGACGTAAGTATCCCTCTCAGCAGACCCTTCTGTTGTGTTTTCCGCAAGGGCGTCAGCTTGTATGCGCAGGGGCGGCTCAGGGGTTGTCACCGCAGGGGCGGGGACATCCAGCCGCAGGGGCGTTGTCTACTTTGTGTTGGGCGCAAGTGCAGCCGCAAGGGCGGCTGTGGGTGCGGTAAAATCGACAGAAGGTTTGCTTTGTGATTCTTTTGCTGGTTTTTATTGGATTTGCTTCCCACTCCTTAATGTCAAGGCACTAACATTCTCCTTGGGGTTTATAAACATCTGGGAAGGCAATCCTCCGGAAAGTCTTAATTCGGTCCTTGAAATGGCTTCCGCCATTTGACCAACCTGTTTTTCAAGGTTCTTGATGCTAGATTCTGTTGTTCGGACATGAGTAGCAAAGTGTTTAGTCAAAACCTGCAACATATCTTCAGTTGATTGATACTTACCTTGACGGGGCTGTTGTTGTTGGTTTTGTTGATCCCTCCAACGAAAATTCTGTTGGTCACGCCAGTTTGGCATGAAATTCTGTGCATAGGGATCGATCCTAGGCCTTTGTTGTTGTGGTTGTCCATAACCCATTGCGTTCACCTCAACATCATCATCCTGGACTTGTGGACACATGTCCGTTGGATGATATGGGTTAGCACAAACTCCACAAGCCTTGAGCTACTGTGGGGTTCCCATAAGTGTTAGTCTCATTACCATTTCTTTCAACTCCGCGAGCTCGGTGGAAATCTCGCTCATCTCGGAACTCAAAGCATGAACTCCTTTCTTGGACGGGGTCCTTCCAAAATTCCGAGTTCCTTCCGCTAGTTCCTGTATCTTTTTCAAAGCAAGGTCAGGAGTAGAGATAAGAATATTACCTCCGCAACCCGCATCGACGATCCTCCTTTCATTGTCTAGCAAGCCATTGTACAAGTACAAGACTAGATCTTGAGTTGAATATCCGTGAAAGGACAGCTGGATCGGAGGCGTGCAAACCTCTCGAAGTACTCGTAGAGAGTTTCGTTCGCCTCTTGCTTGATGTTGCTTATAGCTTTCTTCAAGCCATTGGCCTTCTTGGCTGGAAAGCATTTCTCCAAAAACGCCTTGTGAAGGTTCTCCCAAGTGTCGATGCTCCCGGATGGAAGGTGGTAATACCAATCATCTGCGGAATCTTTGAGTGTGAAGCCAAATGCCCTCATCTTGATTTGTTCTTCGGTAATGTTCGCCGGCTTCATGCTCATACACACGGTATGGAACTTCCCAAGGTGTTTGATGGGGTCTTCACCACTTAGCCCATGGAAGGATGGAAGCAAGTGAATGAGGCCCGGCTTTAGCTCAAAGTTGACTCCTCCCCTAATGCCGGTATAGTGACCGCAAGAGGGTTTTGAGCCAAGGTGGGCTGTGTGAGTTGACGAAGTGTACGGTCAGCCATCTCTCGTTGAAGTTGTTGTTGTCTTCGTTGCCGGATGTGCGTCCTCTCAATTTCTGGATCAAAAGAAGCAAAGCCGGAGTTAGTAGCACGGGTTTGAACCATAAAAATGGTTCAAACCAATAATCAATAATAACAATAAAACACTAAAACTCCCCGGCAACGGTGCCAAAATTTGACTAGAGGTATTTCTATGGTCGTCTATACCCAATCAAAAGTAAATCCCGACTTAGCACTGAAAACAAGTATAGTGGTTAAGTAAGGGTCGAACCCAAGAGAGTTAAGGGGAAAAAAAAAAGTAGGGGCCCCTTTTATCAAAGAAAAGCCTAGCTATTAACTTTAGAACTTGAAGGTTAAGATGGATTTGGTAGATCTATTCCCTGGCCAATATTAGATAAGTGCGCGTGACACACATGTGAGTAACGCATTGCACCTTGTCTTGATAACAAGCTCAATGGATCCGTTGAGACTTAGCACAAATCTCCAACATTCCTCCCCCATTTGAGCAAAGTCGTGAAACTTATTTTAGACAAAATACTAAACAAAACTCTACAATTAATCACAAATATCTTTCAATTGAACTTATTGATTTAGTACAAATACACATTATGTGCAAAAAGAATCACGGTGTCCTAACGGATTGAACCACTCAACTTGACTAAGTACATGGAGGCTAAGTACATGTGAGTTTACATTATTTACAAACAATTAACATATTTAAAGGATATTGTGTCCTAATCCTCTATTGAATGTGTAGGCGTGTCGACCACATACTCCCTTGAAGAACCTTAACACTTCACGTTCATGTACTCAACTCTCTTTCAGTCTTGCACCTACATATACAATTTTTTAAAGGAGTCGTTAAGAAATATTCATTTTATGTTATACAGATAATGTATGAACCGAGCATCACGTTGGATGGAACATTTTACTCTCACAACCTTCTCGAAATGGGCTTGCAAAATTGATTTAGGCTAAAACAATGAGCCTTAGGCAAATAGGGTGTCCCAATACAAGAGGTTTCTCTTAGGTCGTTAACCCCATCCCCTTGGCTGACTTTTGTACCAAGTCCCTAAAAATCTCTTGGTCAATTGATCGGCTAGATTGTTGTGAGTTCACATAAAATTGACCGACACTATACCATATGATTAGCTCTCTCACCGAACTATGTCTCGCACCAAGATGTCTAAACTGCCCATTTTATGTTTGGTTATATATCTTAGCCAATTTAGCGGCACTATCACAATAAATAGATATAGGGGAAACCATCTTAGCCCATAACAAAATCTCTATGACCAAGTTTCAAAGCCATTCCACCTTCTTACCAACTTCGGCAAGTGCCACAAACTTAGACTCCATGGTTGAGGTTACGATGCACGTTCGCTTCTTTGAAGCCCATGATATGGCCCCCCACCTAGCAAGAAAACCATCCATTTGTGGATGAATGATCCTCTAGATTAGTGATCAATGATGCATCCGAGTAACCTTCTTGATGTGGGGTTGATGCCGCAGTTTTCGATCTCGAATGAAAGTCCACGAACAGTCTCAGAGAACGAATATTCGTCTAGAATCACGGGCGAGATTCTGGTAGCGGGCTGAGATTTATGAAAACTCGAACAAAAGAATGTGATTTTGACGGATTGATAATGAATAGATAAGAAGATGATAATATGGGGTGAAATTGATGGACAATATAGAAAGTTACGAACTAAGATATTCTTGCAAAGAACATTGACCAATTGGATCAAAACCCTTAACAAAGAGCTTACATGAACCCTCCCTTATTTCACCTTAAATAAGCCTTCTAAATAATACAAGCACAAGGAGAGACCAAAATTGACTAGTAGCACCAATCTTTAATAAGATTAACACACAAGAACAACCTATCAAGGACTCACAACAATTCAATCAAAGGCTCTCTTTTTGATTGAATGAAATGAATAAACCACAAACTTCGTGAACGAAGCAGCGAGTTAACACAATATTATGGAAGATATATATTCAAATTCAGTCTACCTATGAATCTCGTCCTCTAAGGTTATTTATAGAAGAGACTCTTTTAGCAGATATATACAAAAATAATCCTACAAGATAGGATCAAAACCAAAAGATACCTTCAGAAAGTTTTGAAGCTTTAAAGGTATTAAAAATAACTAAAAGATAATTCTATCTAATAAGATCTTGACGGATCTTACTGATCTCGACAGACACGAAATCTCGGGTAAGATTTCAGTCTCAGGGCCGATATTTCTTCACTGGTTCTCTTCATTCTTGTTCTAACCACTTTTTCCTTGCTTCTTTGCTCATATTTATTCTTAAAAAGGTCCTTCAACAGTAGGCAACATTGTCACTAAAGAAGACTTAGCCATGAATGAAGTCTCTTTATGTCTACATGTTGTCAATAAGTTAGCAACCTCTTCTTGGATGGCCTTTGAAGATGCTACCTCCTTTTTCTTCAATGTATTTGCTCTCGCTCTAGTGATAGGTCCTTTAGGAGGTGTTGGGGATGGTCTCACATCATACTGCCCTTCTTGAAAAGGATTCGTCCTTGAATCATCACCATGCTCATCATCAGAATCAAAAGGACTCAAATCTCCTACATTGAAGGTAAGGTTTTACTCCATACTCCTCCAGAAGCTCCAAGACATAAGCAATGTTTCTAACCTTACGCTTGACTCGAAATGGTCCTTCTCCTCTTGGAGATAACTTAGACTTTTTTAATATTATCATATAGAGACTCATTTCTAGGAGTTCCTAGTACTTGCCTCAAGTGCTCTTCATGTTCCTCAAGTGATTTGTTGTAAATGAGGATGTCATCAAAGTAGACGACCACAAACTTCCCAATGAAATGACGTCAGACATGATTCATTAACCTCATAAAAGTGCTAGGGGTGTTAATGAAACCAAAAGGCATAACCAACCGCTCGTAAAGACCAAACTTAGTCTTGAATGCCGTCTTCCATTTGTCTCCTTCCCGCATTTGAATCTGATGGTATCCACTTTTACGATAAATCTTTGAAAACAAAGTAGATCCACTAAGCTCATTTAGCATATCATCCAAACGGGAAATAGGATGCCGAAACTTGATAGTGATACTGTTAATTGCTCAACAATCAACACATCCTCCAAGTGTTGTCCTTTTTGGGAACCAAAAGGACAGGAATTGCACATGGGCTTAAACTTTCCAGTGCATAGGCTTTATTCAAAAGCTCTTGAACTTGATCTTGAATTCCCTGACTTTCTCGAGGACTCGTCCTATAAGTGGGTCGATTAGGAAGTGAGGCTCCTAGAATCAAGTCAACTTGATGATCAATGCCTCGCAACGGTGAAAGACCTGTAGGAATCTCATCAGGAAATACATCACAAAACTCATCTAAAAGCTTAAGAACGTTATGAGGTAAAGTGGCCTTGACTTCATCACTCAAAGTCACAAGGCTTTTACAAAGACTCATAAAAGCAGTATCCAAAGGAATATAATCATCAATAAACTCCCTTTTGGACACTAAAAGAACTCAATTAGTCTCAACATAATGAATCTCGGTGGGAATCTTGTCCGAGATTTATCACGGGACCCAAATTCTAATGAACTGCGACGGGATCTGGAACTGGAGTGAGAATCTCGTTCACTAGGACGAGATTCTGATAATATTGTCCGACATTTGGGGTCTTTGGCCGAGATTTCTTCCTTGGAGTGTGCTTCTCGCTCCTGTTCCATCCGTTGATCCTTCTTTTTGTCATATTGTTCTACAATCTGCAAAGCACTCATAGGCTTAAGGGCAATTGTGTGTCCATTGAACTCAAATGAATGTTTATTAGTAAATCCATCATGATTGACCTTCCTATCAAATTGTCATGGACGTCCTAATAGAATATGACATGCTTGCACATGGGCACAACATCACACACAATGGTATCCTCATACTTCCCTAGAGTAAAAGCAATTTTGGCTTGCCTATTCACCTTAAATTCACCACAATAATTCATCCAATGCAACTTATATGGTCTAGGATGGTAAAAATTCTTGATATTAAATTTTTTGATCAACTCATCACTAGCAATGTTGCAACAACTACCACTATCAATGATCATATTACACATCTTTCCTTGAAGAAGGCATATAGTATGATAAAGGTTTTCTTTGTTGATCATCCACACATGGGGCTTATCTTAGCATGCAAAGTAATCCTAGCAATTAAATATTCTTCATGCTCATATCACAACCTTCCTCACTATCACTAACACAATCATGTTCATGCAATGCATTAAGATGGGTATGAACATTTTTATGCTCTTCTTCACTTTCATATTGTCCTTGTTGATTTAGAAATAGAACTCTTTTATTAGGAAAATCCCTCATAATTAATGACATCTACCTTGACATGTAAAGCATACAATATCTCTTGAACGTAAAGTAGAGTTAGGAGTGCTCCTTTTATTATCTTTTGAAGGCACTTTCAAAGGGCGAGATGGTGTCGATTGAGACGAGATTTTTTGGAATGCTGGGATTTCAGGTTTTATTCTCGTCTTTCTAAGAATCTCGGGTGAGATTTTCTCTACGGGGCCGAGACTTGTTCTTTGGCTTCCACGAACTTGTTCCTTGGCTCCTTCCTTTGAACTTTTTTCTACCTTAATAGCCAAATGCAACAAATTAGTCATATTAGCATAGGAATATAGACCAATTTGATTAGCTAAGGATGGTCGTAAAAACCGAGCTATAATACGTTGGCTTTCACCCTCGCCATTTGCATGGTGGTGTAGACCTCTTCTACAATCATGGAATCTTGCTTGAGGTTCTTCAATCTTTGCCTTACTTCCCTAGAATAATGTTGAGGCACAAATCTTGCTTTGATTAATGCCTTCATTTGCTCTCAAGTGTTGATGTCCGGATCTAAAGTCCTTCTTCTTTCCTTGATAAGATGATCCCACCACACTAGGGCATATCCTTAGAACTCCAAGGCAACAAGTTGGATCTTCCTTTGTTCACTAAAGTTATGGTAAGACCAAATTTGTTCAATTTTTGTCTCTCATTCCGTGTAAGCGTCAAGATCACATTAGCCTTCAAAACTTGGAATTTTGACCTTCACTTTGTCAATTCCATCATTCTCTTGGTAAGGCCTATAAGGTGTCAAGTCACGATCTCTCCTAGGACGATGATTACGTTTAGGATAGTCTCTCAGCGGAAATTAGGATTTGGATGTCTCATAATTGTCCCTTGTTGGGGCCTTGGAGGCGGATCAGGGGTTGGAGGCGGTTGTGGATTACGTGAGCTTTCGCCAATCTTAGTGGAAAATCTCGGCTGAAATCTCAATAGGGGACCGAGATTTCTTCTCTAGAATGATATTTAGTTTATCCATTTCTTCATCCAATGTGAAGACTGTAGTCATTAGTTACCTTAGCATATTTATGGCTTCCGGACCTAAGGATTCACTTTTATGTGAACCTCGATGGCTATCATGCTTTGATATCTACACAAAAACGCAAAGTAACAACAACCTTATCATGTTAGTTAAAACAAAAGTTCCTTACTTGTTTTATCTCACACTCATACTTTGTTGTGAATCGCAAGCTAGATTGATGTAATTGCCTTGGATGGATTAATACTTCTTTACCAACTAGTGACTAGCTTCAACTAAAACTCCTTGGATGACTTAGAAAGTCGACTTGGTTAGGAAGAAAGGTTCTTGTGTTGGAAGATAGTCAAGGAAACTTGAGTTGTAGGTCGCTTCACATAATTGACATATAGTATAAGGAATATTGCAAGTAGATACAACTAGTATGATAGAAAGTACAGATACTAACTAACACACCCAAAGAATCAACTCAATGTGTTTAGAGTAGAACAGAGGTAAGAAATAGACACACAAGAGATTAAGAAGTACCTTGAACCTATGTAGTTGAAGAAAAGAGATAGCCAAGTATGTTTAATCTCAACAGAAACAAATCTCGGGTAAATTAGGTAAATCTTAGGCGAGATTTTCTATCTCAGAGTCGAGATTTTTGTTTCGAAAATTGTCAACGACAATCACTGCTATGCTTTGGGATATACTCCTCCCTTGTTGCGTTGATGATCTCTTCTCAGTTGGATCGCAACAACTTTTGCCCAAAAGTTTTCCGATATGATATAGTTGATGATGAAACGATTTGGAAACTTAGGGTTATGTGTTTTTGGGCCCTTTAGCGAAGTTGAGGGAGTAGGGGGGAGAAAATACTATTGTTGTAGGTGGGGAGGGGTCGAAAATATAGTTGTTAAGATAGACCTTCGGTTAGGATTGTGTAGATACGATAAGATATCGGATATGGCGTTTCTCTCTTCTCAAATAGACAGAAGTCAACGCACGTTAAACTCAAATAATCTCTCAAAAAAAATTACAACAAGAAATGACTCAATTTTTATGTGACTGAAAGAAGGCTCAAAGAAAAATTACTCAAACTTTAAGGGTGGTTGAGTTGGACTTCAATCGACTGAGCTCTGATACCACTTTGATGTGGGATTGATGTCATAGTTCCCGATCTAGATTGAAAGTCCATGGACAATCTCAAAAAATGAATCTCGGTCTAGAATTTCAGGCGAGATTCTGGTCTCCCGCCGAGATTTATGAAAACTCGAACACAAGAACATGAGTTTGTTGGATTGATAATGGATGGATGAGAAGATGATAATTGTAACGCCCCGTTTATTGGGTGCGTTTTCGATATTTATTTTCCTACTTCTATCGATATTTTCTTAGCTTAAATATTTTATTAAAAATATTTATCGATGTAAAATATCTTTTCCGAGTATATTTTTATTTTGATACGTTCACATATATCCGTATTATTATTTTCAGAAAGTCGGAAAGTCTTTCCGGGTTCAGAAATCCCATTCCAAACGCTTTTGGGATCTGGTTCTCTCTTACGCCATTTTCCTTATTTCTTTTCTTTTTCCTTTTTTTCCTTTTCTTTCTTCTTTTCCCTCTCTCCTACGGCTGGTGAGCTGCTCACCTTTTTCCAGCTGGTGCGACCCCTCACTTCTCCCCTCGCCTGCAGCCTTGTTGTAGTGACCCCTCATTACCTCAGCCCCCTCTTCTACTCCCACACCAGCCTCCCAACCTATCAATATTCCTCACGTCATCCCCTACCCCTCCTCTCACCCTCTATTTCATTCTCAACACATCAACCCCCTTCTCTCCTGACCTATTCTTCGTCTCTTAGCCGCCTGCAGACCGTATCACGCCGGAGAAGAAGCCCAGCAGCCACCGGAGACGTTGCCGCTTTGCCTTGCCGGAGATCGAATCTGTAGCCCCTGCATTCTCCCGTTTTCCTCTCTGCTCATGTCGTCCCCAGTTGCTTTGGACTCGAGTCACCCGCCTCCACGCTCTGCTGCCAGGAGCAACGCCGGTGAAGTCGTCCTGCCTGCACGAGCCTTGTCGGAGGTCCCTGGAGCAGCCACCCTCCATTGTGGGTTCAAGACTCTTTTCTTCTATTTTAAATCGGGCCCCTGTTTTCTTGGTAAATTGCAGATGTGACCCAGTATTTTTGTATTTACTGTTTGTACCACGATTTTTACAGAAAATTGCTGATCTACACTCTATGGAATTTAATTACAAATTTGGCCCCAGAAATTTAATTGCAAATTTGGCCCATGTTCATATAAGTGTGTATTTTTGCCCAAAAAATGTTTGAGCGGTTTTGTTTTAAACTTGGTTTTGAAAACGGGTTTTACCTTAGTTTTATATAAGTTATCTTCCGTTCAAATTTAGCGTATATGCTAAATTTTCTTAGCTTTGGTATTAGGTCCGGAAGCGCCCTGATAAAGGCCATCGAATTCATTCTCGACATCCGTAGATCGTCTTCCGCTTTTGACCTCGTGTGAGTACCTTCTTCCTCGATCTAGTTATGTTTAGTAGTATCATGTTAGGTTGGATATAGCATAACTTAGAGTGAATGCCAAGTAGTGGCTTGGAACCTTAGGTGAGTGCTTGAGGATGGATTGATGTTATAACGCTTGTGTGGGTTGATCTTGTGAGGCTTGGAGGTTGTGTTTACATATTGATTGTGGTTGTTGATTATCGTGTCTTGTCTTGAACAGGCTTTGATTATATTCCTACGGAAAGTGAGATTCGGTTGTTCTTGGTTGATTGTTGGGACGAGGTAAGTCTCCGGACTTACTTAGCTCGCTTTTAAGTATTAGTTGGATGTGTGATGGTGGTGTGTGGTTTATATTTGATTAAACCATGAAACTGGAATAGGATGACTTATATATGGATTGTTGTCCAAATCTCATGCTTATCGGGCGGTGACATCACTACTCAGCTCCCGAGGGAGACTGAGAGGTTCTCTGCGACCAGGTCATACATGGTATACGGGCGGGCTACTTCACCACTCCACATGGTATACAGGAAGCGCGCCGCACCACTCATGTTCGTTACACGGGGATAGGGGCGAGAATCATAAGACTTCTTGTGTCACGATCTTAATGAATGAAACTAGTAATGGAATGACGTAAAGAGAAGATAATAACCGGCTTGTGTGTATGAGCATGATGTGTGTTTATGTTTGCTTGCTTGTGTATGTGCCTTTACTATCTATCTAATGCCTAGAATGTGAGCTAACGGTTTTATACTGCTTGTTGATGCCTTGCAGGTTAAGGATGTTGCCGAGTGATCTGGAGGAGTGGGCAGCCGGGGTTCCCGTACATCATAGGACGAGTTGGGATTTGAGTCCTTGTGCATGTTATTCTTATATTTGTATATTGTCGATGTTGTTGTAAGGACGGTTGGAGTCTTTCTTTATTTAAGTTTTCGGGTATCATAACACTGCCTGAAATGTATTTCGGTTTTGGCCTTTATTTGTGTCTTGTTGCAAGATCCGGTGAAACTGTTGTTAGGCTAAGGGTCGGGACCTATTGTGAGGTCTCCGCCCGTAGCATCCCGAGCCCCACGGATTCGGGGTGTTACAATAATATGGGATGAAATTAATGGAAAATATATGAAGTTATGAACCAAGGTATTCTTACAAAGAACCTTGACCAATTGGATCAAAATCCCTTAACAAAGAGCTTACCTTAACCCTCCCTTCTTTAACCTTACACAAGGTTTCTAAATAAGACAAGTACAAAGAAGGACCAGAATTGACTAGCACCAATCTTCAATAAGATTAACACACAAGAAAAACCTAGCAAGAACTCACATCAATTCGATCAAAGGCTCTCTCTTTTTTATTGAATGAAATGAATAAAACACAAACTTCGTGAACGAAGTAGCGAGTTCACACAATATTGTGCAAGAAAGAATCAAATTCAGTCTACCTACGAATCTCGTTTTCTAAGGCTATTTATAGGAGAGATTCCTCTAAAAGATAAATACTAAAATAATCCTAAAAGATATGACCAAAACCAAAAGATACCTTCAAAAAGTTTTGAGAGCTTTAAAGATATTAAAAATAAGTAAAAGATAATTCTATCTAATAAGATTGACATATCTTATTGATCTCGACAGACTCGGGCAAAATCTCGGGCGAAATTTCAATCTCAAGGCCGAGATTTTTTCACTAGTTCTCTTCAATCTCGTTCTAGACACTTTCCTTGCCTCCTTGGTCATCTTTACTCTTGAAAAGATCCTTCCACAATAGACAACAATGTCACTAAAGAAGACTTAGTCATGAATGAAGTCTCTTTAGGTATACATGTTGCCAATAAGCTAGCAACTTCTTCTGGGATGGCCTTTGAAGATGCCAACTCATTTTCCTTCAATGTCTCTGATCTCGCTCTAATGATAGGTCCTTTTGGAGGTGTTGGGGATGGTCTCACTTCACCTCTATAATTGAATGGTCCTTGGTGTAACGGATTCCGAATTGCATGGTTCCTTTTAGTACCTTAGGACATACCTTAGAGTCTTCCAATGACTGGAGCTCGGACGACTAGTATATTGACTAATCTTGCCTATGGAAAATGTTATGTCCAGATTTGTACTAGTCATGGCATACATGCAACTAGACATGGATCGTAAACCTAAATCGCCAGTAGTTTTACAAACCACCAGTTTAGGTTTGGCCAAAGGTCAAACCTAAACCGTGGGAATACAAATCGGCGGTTTGGTCAAACCGGCGAACCTAAACCGCCGGTTTGAAAATTGGCGGTTTGGCGGTTTAGCCCAAACCGGACCATGTCTGCATGCAACTCCTATTACTTGTGCATATTCAAGTTGAGAGATAGTGGCACCTTGGTTTGGCATCAACTTCTCACTGAGTTCATAGGAGTATTGACCGTCGTACTTATGTGACATTGAAAGCGTTTGATGACCTTTTCAATGTAGTGTGATCGTGTGAGGTTTAATCCTTGAACGTCATGCTTGGTTTGTATGTCAAGAATCACATCCGCCTCACCTAAGTCTTTCATTGAAACTTATTGGACAAGAAGTCCTTAGTAAGGTCTACTTTTCTTTGATTTGTTGCAATTAAATATCAACATATCATCAACATATAGGCATATGATCACACCGTGTCCGGTACGATCAAATTTGATATAGACACACTTGTTGGCTTGGTTTATCCTAAACCCATTAGCCAACACAACATAATCAAACTTTTGAAGCCATTGTTTTGAAACTTGCTTGAGCCCGTATAGAGACTTTACCAAATGGCACACCTTGTGCTCTTTCCCCTTTAAGACGAACCCTTTGGGTTGTCTCATGTATACCTCTTCATCAAGATCACCATTAAGGTTTGATATCCATTTGGTGATCACTATATTATGTATAGCCGGCATGCAATCAACAATCTAATGGTTGTTATGCGTGCAACTGGCGCATAAGTGTCGAAGTAATCTACGGATTCCCTTTGTCTAAAGCCTTGGATGATCAAGCGAGATTTAAACTTGTCTATAGTCCCGTCAACCTTCATTTTCTTCTTGAAAATCTACTTGCAACCAGAAGGAAGGTCGGACAATTCCCATGTGTGTTTTCTTATAATGGAGTTCATCTCCTCTTGGATAACTTCATTCCAAAAGGAAAAGTCTTGAGACTTCATGGCCTCATTAAATGTCTTTAGATCCTCGTGCATATGAAAATATGAATGTCGATCCAACTCACCATCCCATGATCCATCTACCAAGATACTTGGCAAATAGGGCTTTGGGACCCTTTCACCTTGTCATTTGGATAATTTAAGGCATTGACGCTCATGGCCTTGGAGTCCGACATCAACCTTGAGTCCAAGATAAATCTTTGACGTTTATACGAGTAACCTTGTTCCATTGACATATTGACCACTTCCCTTGGCCTTGGGGCCGAGGTGAATCGTTCCTCTTCGAAGATGACATCCCTTGTGATACGGGATATTCACCCGTGTAGATGCCCCGATATTTCGACGCCCAAAAGACTCAATAGAATATAAAAGCAACAAACCAAAAGGGGAATGGAAAAGAAGATTATCCGATTGTGGAGTGGATCGATAGATGGATAGATCGAGTTCCCTTCCCGCTACCCCAAACACAATAGGCGTTCAAAGAACCCTAAAACACTTGGAGGTTTGCTTGTAGCTAGTTGAAGCATCATGTTTTGTAGTTGGCAAGTAGAACACACTAAAACAAGTTCAAGCGAGTTGCGAGGAAGACGTCTCTAACTCAGGTTTTCTCTTCACACCGTGAAGATGAAGGTAGACACCATAGGGGGGTAACACAATGTGTATATCAAAAAGTGTTTATATTCAAGATGCAAAAATATGAGGCATGACCTCCCTATTATAGGGGAAGGGGCGACTCCTAGGGTTACATGGGCGGATGGACCGGGCCTTGCTAACGAGCTAAAAATCTCATGATCCATCTAGAATAAGATAAGATCTAACCCTAAGAAATTAATTAAATAAGATCTATCTTCTAGAAAGATAAGATCTATTTTGTAGAAATAAAAATAAAATCCATCTTCTAAAAAGATTAGATTTTCTAAAAAAAATTGAATAGGATCATTCTTCTAAGAAGAAAAGATCTATTTTTAAGTTTTCCTATTAGAAGACTTAATTTTATTTGCAAAATAAATAAAAATAACTTGGATTGAAAATATAATTGAAAGCCCGCAAAATTAGCCCATGATTTAAACATGTTTTTATGGGCTAAAAAATAACACAACTTGGACCGAAAATCAACACGTTGAATCGTCCAACTCAAGGCTCGTGTATGGGCTTGTGATCTTCTAGTTTTGGTATAAGATCGATACATCCTCTTTTCCTTTCACACATACATTTGCATGGAAAAATTGGTTTTCATGCATGTGTGGATCTTGTCTTCTTCCTTCCCCACTATGTGATCTTTACTTCTTCATCAGAGATGGATTTCATATCCTTCTCAAGGAAAATCATCAACTTCTTTCGAGAAGTGGTCTTCATTTCCCTTCTAGAAATGTTCCCATAAATGATTTTCATCTCCTTTCTAGATATGTTCTTTATTCTTCTACAAGAAATGGATTTTATTTTTCTGTGGGAAATGGTCTTCATTTCTTTCCTAGAAATGGTTTCCATTTCTTTACTGAAAATGTTATTCATCTCTTCCATATAAATGAACTTGACCCTTCCCCTTCTTCTTCTTCTTCTTCTTCTTCTTCTTCTTCTTCTTCTATAGCTTCCTTGGTTATGACCTTGAAGTGTGATAGGTCTGGAGATGCTCCTGCATTAACCCTCCCTTCTTTAAAAGGATTCGACCACGAATCCGATCCTTCTTGACGGGTCACCATCAGGGGCGGCATTCATGAATATATATATATATATAACACCTATAAGATCAACAAAGAATGCAACATAATAGGTGTGTATACTTTTAAGAGAAATAAAGCGTATCGGAAAGATATTACTCCAAGTAATAGTAATATCATTACACGGTATCATCATGTGTCATTTATGTGTTACCCTGAGATCTTTAATTACAACAAAAGCAATATTTAAGGCATCTAAGAAGTATAAGAATATATTTTGCGTAAATATGATAGGGTAAGCACATATATCATTAAGGGTGTCATATCCTATGATCCTCTAAATGGTATGAAAGACATAATCATGAAGCCTTAATAACAAGATGAAGAATGTATGTGAATAGAAAAAAAAAATACAAGACATAATAAGAAACAAGGAAAAATAATAAATTACGGGACCGTTGTTCTTAACATTCTCAACATTCTCTTTAACCAAGCTTCTCGTATGAAGTAAGGTTCTTCCCATCACAAGATAAACAAAGCATTTAATCATAAAACAATCAAATTCGGCAATGAATCTAAGCACCATGACTAAATCAGAATTTACATGTGATGGTCTATACAATTCACCACGTTCTTCTTCGTACTTAAGCGAGTTATCATGGTCGGTCGATTCATTAGTTGCAACATCATTTTGAATAAAAGTAGCATGTAATACAAGAGGTAAATGATGATCAACATGATTATCGTGAGATGAAATCACTTCAGCACAAGTAGGATCAATATGATCATCTAGCATCCTAAAATCGGTATCTCTGTCAATATGATCAATAGGGACCAAAAATTCAGCAATACATCCAACAAATTCAGCATGTATGACAAAGGATGTATTAGAATCAATATTATCAAAACTACTAAGAGAATGTCCTATAGCAAGTTTATGAACATAATTAATAGGTTCAACATTCATAGTAATAGGCATGATAAAATTAGCATATTTATAAACATATGCCATGAGCATGGTATGCTCGGGGGAAAACGCATTTATAATATTAAACTTTAAAAAGTTAGTATGTACAACAAGAAGTTTAACATCACCAATGTGCTCATCAATAGGGGCAATTAGATATCATAGACAATAGGTTCAACATGCTCCCTAAAAGGTTCTCTAAAGTCAACAAAAGGCATTATATGATCACAAGATGTTTTAATAATCTTTTCAACAATTAAATCATCATGTATAATATGCTCATCATTCACTTTGGTCTTTAATTCATGTGATTCGTTTCAACTAGCTCTTTATCATCATAAATAGGTTCATCTAGTTTTGAGATAGAAGGTGTTGAATCACTCCCTGTTGAGATTGCGATAACCCCAATTATTACAGTGTTTGAAGGGGACAAAGATGAGCCGCAAATAGGAGTTGTAGGGGAAACATAGGGGTTGTGGTTTCAAACTTGGATACACCTCGTTCCTTTCCTTTCTCTCTGTCGGCTTCTTTGTTTCATCTTGGATCTTGCATGGCTTTGAGTGCTTGAACACCCAATCTCTTCACCTGTCTCAATTGTACACTCAACAAACTTGATAGGATCCTCCTCTTCTTGGGCCGAGTAAGTATCCTGAGATCCGAGTGTGATCTCATCATCCTCATGTGGTGAAGAACTTAGCTGAGTGTATTCTTCTTCCCTACTTAACATTTTAACATTCCTTTCCATAGAATCAAAGGGTTTAGTAGAAGAGATATTATCACTTGATCATGTTTTCTCTTCTCTTCATGAGCATGTTTCCTTGTCAAACCTAAACGTGTTAGCACATGAATCTTTCAAGAAAGGAAGCATGGGGAAAATTTTGTTACGAGGACATCTCTTCATTGAGTGTCCTTTCTCTTGGCACTTAAAACAGGTTCGGATAGCATGTTTATTAACGGGAGATTATCTTAAGGGCTAGAGTTAGAACTTCGAACCTGATGATCCATTTCATGAATCGGTGGTTATCGATGATACATGAGGTCATAGGGAGCCGAATGGACCCTTCAAGCTAGAGTTATTACTTCATCTTGGGTCCTAGGTCTTTGAACCCAATTTTATACTTTATCTACTCTAGTTTTGCTTCTATCTCATCCATTGTCTTCTTCAAGGATTTGTGTAGATTCATGGTGGAGTGGTTAGAATCATTTCTCATCTGTTCTCTTGTAGATGAAGACATATTCACAGCAAATAAACGTGTTAGGTTAGAAATAATAACTTAGACTACCCAATAGCTATTTTTCTCTCTTTCCATCGTCTATACTTGCACCACGCTTATCTTAGTCGGTTTATGAGGCTCTCTTGTTCCTGGAAAAAATAAAGTTTTTCAACAAACCACAAGATAGTGTGTGCAAATGTTACAAAACTAAATAAGCGATGAACCTTGATCTCAACGGGAAAAGGCTTTTGGTGTGGTGCCAACAAAGCAAGCAAAAAACCACTCTCGCCTACATTCTCAATCCAGAGAAAAGAACTTATAAAAGACTAATGTAGCCAAAAATAAGATCAAAATCAGAAATGAAGGAGATGGCTAGGAGAGGTGTGAAGTTCACTTCCGATATCCTGAAGTAGCCCACAATCTTCAACTTGAACCGATGAATCTCAAGATAGAACAAGGAACAACAAATGACTTCTTCATTTAATTATTTTTTTTACTTTGACCTTTTTTTACTCCGATTTCTTCTTTCTTTTTTATAAAATGAATCGAAACAAAGTTTTATTTTATTTTTTTATACAAGGCCGAGAGCAACAAAATCGAAAAAGCAGTGCGATGAACCGGGTTCAATCTTGCGGTTGTTGGTTCGTTGGTGGACAGCCGGTGACTATTTCGATTGTTGATCCGGATCTGTTGCGGCTTCAGGTAAGGACTGATTCGAAATTTTTTAAAAAAAATATTTTGACCGAACGAACAAGAAAGGAAAGGAACCGGGTTCTCCGGCGACCGGTGTTAGCGGTTGTTCCAACGGAGGCGGCGACAACGGTGGCAGCTTAATGGCGCAACAAGTGGCGAAGGGAGATGGCCGGCGGTGACGAAGAGTCCGGCATCTAGGTGTGGATGCGGGTATCTCTTCCTTTTTTTTTTTTTATCAAAAGCTGTATTGTTATAAAATATAATTGTTAATTTTGTAATGTAATACTATTTCAATAATTTAATAATGCATTATATGCTATTATTGTAGCATTATGAACTTTATCTTTGCAAGTAATTAGTGTATACAAAGTAATGAACGGAAAGTATTATCTCATACCTAAACATACTCCTCGGAGATAAGAGTGGATGGAAAATCATCGATACTCATAGAGAATGCCCAACGTAGAGATAAGAAATGAAGGAACGATGAGATGAGGCTCTAGGGTCGGGGTTATTATCCCGTCCCATTCGCTGTCCGTCATCATCCGTCGAGAATTAACATGGGATCTCCAGTAAAATTAGAATGGAAGAAACTAATAATGATATACTATTTCATTAATATAATACCTAAGTATTTGTGCTAATTTATTATTTTAATTTATGAATTGGATTAACATTTTAAAACTTATACTAAATACATGTTATTTATACATATATTTAATACATGTGAATTTATAAAAACAAAAAACAATAATAAAAACCGTAGGAAAAGCCGACGATTATATAAACGGAAAATATTAGGCAAGTCGGGAATGGGTGAATTCCAATACCAATGGGCACAAGAACAGGTAAATATGGCATTCCCTGAACCCGCCACATCCCGAATTGCACGCGACGGTCATATCTATCCATATTTTGAACTTATCAACTATTCCTTCATTAATCTCATATGGACGCCATCTCTTGTAACCAAAATGAGTAGAAAAGCTTGCGGATCAACCATTCCTGCATCAATGATATGAACACCATCTTTCGTTACCAAAATGAATAGATATAACTTCTAATTATTAATCAAGAATACGTTATCAAAAATCAGTAGAAAACTTCTTGCTAGAAACTGAAATTGAAGAAACATGACTGTAATGGTGTAGATACATACCTAAGAAGAAAGATGTCAGCAAGGGTGTCAACTGTGTAAGTGGGCGGCCTTCAATGCTCAGATGTATAGGGCAAGACGTTCAAGCCAACATTCGATGATGCTAGAAAGATGCTGATGGACCAACAGAAAAACAAGGGAAACTGTAAACCATAATCTTTCACAATAAGTTATAGACATGAGATATAGAATTCGAACCGCCAAATTCAATTGGTTGTTATCCAATCCAATTATGTAGGTTGAGAGGCCTCTATATCAGCCTTAGCAGGCTGGTCCTTTAGAGTTTCACCTACCTGATCAAACTTCATGATTGTGTCAGAACCAAGGGATTCCATATCAGCCCAAAGTTCGGTTACCTCTTGATACCTCCCACCAATAGATGCATATCCCGTGACCAAAGAGTGAAATGTCTGGGCGTTCAGGTTGTGTCCCAAACTTCTCATCTTCTTTAGAGCCTTGTCTGCATCATGCATTAGCCTTTTCTTGCTGAAAAACTGGATCACATTATTCCAATCATGAACTCCACATTCCTCTCTCTGCCCCTCCTTCATCTCCTCCAAAAGCTTTGACATCATCCCAGCCTGCCTGCTCTCGTGACATCCCTCAATCATCATCTCAAATTCTTGGTGGCCAGATCGAGGTATTTTGGCTTTTTTTCATCACTTTGAAGAGATGAAGAGCTCCCTATGTATCCTTGTTAATTACCTTCAACTGAATCAGAGTCTCGCAACAGCTAGAATCTAGCTAAATCCCACCTTTTCTTACCTCTATAAGTAGAGCAGCAACTGCAGCTGTCTGATTTGTCTTACAATATGCTTTTAGGAGGGACGAGTATACAGATGAACTAGGTATGATTCCGGCAACCCGCATCTCATCAAGGAGGTCATGTGCTTGTTCTAACCATCCCGCTGAAATGCAAGAATTGATGACATGGACCAAGGCCGAATCATCAGCAGAAACTGGGGAATCTTCTTTTTCCACCTTAATCAAAAACTTCACCATATCCTTGGTCTTCCAGCTTCCAAGAAGGCCTTTGCTAACTTGACAAAAGCTCTTTCCGTGGGTTGAAGAATTCCATCCTAGAACCATCCGAGACACGTAATCTATGTCTCGGAATTTCAGAAGACAAGTGAGGAGGCAGTTGTGGTACTGCCTATACTGAGCATCAGTCAAATCATGAGCTTCTTCTATAAGCCTTTTGAGCTTTTTCAGCTCCTCTATCCTCCATTTCTTTCATAAATATGTGCCATAATAATGTGGCATCCATTTTGATACCCCTTCTGGGCATCATTTCAAGAAGTTGCTCGGATTTTCTAGTCGTTCCAAACAAAAGGCACCCAGCCAAGCAGATGCTAAAAGAGAGAGCATCTGGCTTCATTGCAATTAACGGACCATTGCTCTTCTTTTGTGGGTCCACTCTATTATCTTGAAACAAGTAGCCTATCTCAAGCACCATCTCAGCTGCAAGGTAAGCACCCGGACCAGATCTCGACATGTGAGCCAAGACAGCTGACCAAGCTCTACAGGAGGATACAACTCTGTCCCACCAACTTCCTCAAAACAGCAGCGGCCTGGACAGGTAACCCGCATCTTGCAAGAGTATATGAGAGAGATATATAAGGGTTTCCTTCTCAAAGAGAAACCGTTCATTTTCATCAAAAGCAAGCTCAACTAATCCATAGGCTTTCTCAAGCCATTGAGAATCTGATCTATCAGAAAATCCTGGAATCAATGTATCAACCACAGATTTCCGAGGAAATCCTTCCATCTGCATCTGTTGTTGATGCAACCTCCATGCCTCTTCAAATTGTTGTTCATCAATTGCATTAATAATTTGAAGGCTCAACTTAGCTGGGTCTCGAGCTTGAATCAAAATTGTCCCAGCCAGAGTTATAAGGAAAACATTGAGCTAACAACAGTTTGTTGACGATGCAAACTATGTATGGCCACAATGTTAATACATAAAACACAAATATCAGCTACATAAAATGAATTGGGCATACATGTTCAATTACACAATTTCAACTACACCATTTAATATATAAAAGAATTGTATAACCAAACCTTGTGTAAATAACGAATTTGTGTAACCAAACATTGTCAAAATGACAAACACTTACTACATAAATGTAATCGTTATGTAGAAAATCGCAAAATTATGTATTCATCACGGATCCTCAATTGAAACTTGATACATTAATATGTTCATATGTACACAAATATCACGTTTCAACTATATTGAAATTATGTATCAGCATATGTACATAACCACGAAATTAATAACAACATATTTCTTTAATTATGATAAATAAATAATTAGGGAGCAGATTTATTTAAATCTTTAATTAGGAAAATAATTAGGGAGAGATTTTAATATTAATTATTATCTCATTCCTTATTTAACGTAACAATATATTTCTTTAAATTTTTAATTAGGAAATAATTAAATGAGATAGGAGAGAAAAGGTTGACTTACAAGGTAATTTCTTTTATAATTTTTGATTAAATCTTTTTCATCATAATTTAGGGTGCCTACTTTGTTAATATAAAACAAAAAAGGTACCTACTTTATACTCAATGTTACGTAAAGTACCTAGTTACCCAACTGACTCACATATAAATAGTGGAAATGAAAAACCTGGCGAAACCCCTGATAAACGATACCTTAGATTCTTGATTGACATAACAATTGCGGCAAATAGATACCCTATTAATCACAAGCTAAATTAGACACAGACATGATAAGTAAATTAATAAGCATAATGAACGCAACAAATCAGATGTTATATTGATCCTTTTCTCATCCTTGCACAAACAAACACAAAAAAAATGATACTGACTGAATTAAAATCCACTACCTTACCACATTAAGACATTAGTAGCAGATTTCTTGTGAAATTAACTTGGCAATTTATAAACATATCAACAGAATTCAACACCTGAATAATGTTCTTCCCAAATCAATTCATGCCTCTGCCCTGCCCCCTACCGCCGATGTGCTTCCCTCTCCCCAACCAATAAAGCCCTATCGGGTAATAAGTGTTTCTAGATTAATTACAAAATATATCCTGTATTTCCTATTTACATTAATCACCCAACGTTTTGGCGTTTTGCATATTTGTCCCTGCAGAGTTAATTACAGAATATAGCCCAAGTTTATGGAATTTCATGAATTGACCGAGATAATGTATTTACGGTTTTTAATTACAGAATATGGCCCATATTTAGCGTATAAAGCTATATTTGTTTAGTTTTGGTATTACGTTCGGAAACACCTTCGGGAAAAGCCTAACAAGCCAAAATTCGACATCCGTTTATCGTCTTACGTCTTTTGACGCTACATAACTATTCTTGATAACCTAGAAAGTGAATTGTTTCATATTGAGATATAAGATGGATATTATAACCCTAAGAGAAATAAAACTCCATCTTATATAGCGTGTGACCACTAACTCCAGACACAAGGTTTTGCATCGATTAGGTCGACCGTTGGAGTTCTACGTCAACTTTGAAAGATTTATCCTTCTCTCTCATCTCTTCTTAGTAGATATATTTTGTTTCAGATATGTTTTCCTTTCATAGATACATTGTCTAGGGTTAGCGTGAAGTCTACAAATAAGGTCATTAAAGCATTAGGTTAAGGATCCAGTTTTCACATTCAATTTAGAATTTGGCAACCTTCATAGGCGTTTAAATACTAGCATCGATCAACTCGATCACTATCAAGGATCGGCTCAATTGGTTCATGTTAAGGAATAATTTTTTGTGAGTATGTCTTGAAGTTCTTGTTTTAGGGTTTGCAAAGCCCGACTTTACATGATCAATGTATGAGGTTTGTGATTAAATGTGTCCTTTGGAATATACGTCTTAACCCATATGTTACGATAGTCCTATGATTGTCCAACACAAGTGGTGAGAGTTGTATGTAGACGATTCTAATGTTTATTTGTACTTCAGGGTATTGTTTGCAAGATGCGTGACTTGTGTGGATTTATATTTTAATCATGGGCAAGATGCAAGAGTTGCGTGTGAATGTTTCTTTTATAGCGTGATTAATATGACACTAAATGTATTTTATAATGAATTGAGACTTTATTATCTATTGTTATGGTGATTCGAATTGTAAGTATCCTTTATTGGTTACTTATATTATTGTTGCGATTGTGTGTATGTTTGATTGACTCAAAACCCTTTCAACAATCAAACACTATCTTTATCTCTCAATTGTGTTGTTGTTATGTTTCTAGTTATATGCAAATACATTACATTTTGTGTAAATCAATCTAACTCCACTGCTTGGTCGACTCGATCCTTGCCCCTTTTATTCTTGTTTTCATTTTTGTTTTAATTTTAGTTTTTTGACTCAAATCATTACATCAGTCTCCTTGTGTTTGATCTTGATCCTTGCTTGAATCACAAATAAATTTTGTATATTTATTTGTGAGACTAGTAACTAGGTATGATAAAACATAAGTGTCCAATATTTAATGTAAAATTTCGGATGGTAGTGATAATTATTATTTGATTAGTTATTGTTAATAGTCATTTTGAATGTATGTATAATTTTTTGAACGAATAACTTATCTTTTAGATTTTTAAAATGTGAATAAATATTAATTCATGAATGATAAAATAAATAATCCGAAAAAATTTAAAGCTCGATGCCATGGTTCGAAAACTAAAAAGTTCCTTGGGTATAATCCAAAAAAATTCAAAACTATAAGTCATCATCCGGAATTTTCCATATTTAATTATGTGAAACAAGGGAAGCAAACTGAAATATTTACAGCTGGATTGGTCCTTCAGAAAGCCAAGATTTTGAGCCCTAAAACACACTCTCGTTCGACGCCCTCCACACCAATACATAATAGTCGTCCCCAACCTCAAATCTCTTCCTCCATCTCTCAAGTTCGCTTCCTTCTGGTAATCTTCTCTTCCTCTTTGTGTTTACACATTATTTATTAATTCCCTTTATTTTTTCTGTTTCGAATTGATGATTTCAGCTCTGTCAATGATTCCTGTGTTTAGTTGCTGGAGATGTTTTTTTTGTATGCCGAGAATCAATTTTAATGTTCAATTAGTTTATGTTCTAGAGACTGTAGAGAAACAGAAGATTGTTGATAATTATTTTCTCATCTCGCTTTACCATCAATACAACATTCGATTGGCTTATCTGAGAGACAACTCTTGACTTTTTGTTTGCCAATTTCGTAGTGCGTTATCCTTCGGAGCTCCAACTCCTAAATCTTCGTCTCTTAAGATCTTCTCAACCTTGAATTTAAGCTTATTACTTATATCGGTAGCATCTAATTAGAGCTGTCGTCTGCAGTACTTTTGCCAAACCTTAGAATAATTATCTGCTAGTTTATTTGTGGAAGGTTTGAAATATCCTTTGAAACTTTTCCTTACTTGTGGTTACAATGTGTATATTCTGTTGTTGCTGTACCAATATATCCCTGTGAAATTCTTTGAACAGGTTTAAAACTGGCTATGAATAGACCGGATTTGGATGACGATGACGATGATTTTAGCGAGATTTACAAGGAATACACAGGACCTGGAGGATCTTCCGCTAAAGCAGAAGACAAGACTATACCGAGTAAAATTCCTCAAGCAAATAGTGATGTGGAAGAAGAGCTGGATCCTAATGCTGTGCCGACAGATTTTACTAGTCGTGATGCTAAAGTTTGGGAGGCTAAATCTAAAGCTACTGAGAGAAATTGGAAAAAGAGAACGGAAGAGGAAATGATATGCAAACTCTGTGGTGAAGCAGGTCATTTCACTCAAGTAAGTTTTATGTTTACCACCATAAGGGTAAAGGGTTTGTATTGCCATAGGAAAGGGAGGGTTTTGTATCCAAATTTCTTTTCATTAAAAACATCTCCTTTATTGATGCCTTAGTTCAGTTCCTTCCATGTGTTTTATGCTTAATTTTGAATTCAAAACAATTTAGGGATGCCCAACAACCCTTGGAGCAAATCGCAAGTCTCAAGACTTTTTTCAGAGGGTACCTGCTAGAGACAGGCATGTAAGAAGGCTTTTTACTGAAAAAGTAATAGAGAGGATTGAAAAGGAAACTGGCTGTAGAATCAAAATGGATGAAAAATTCTTATTTGTCCATGGAAAGGACGGTACAATTTTGGAGAAAGGTGTAGATGCAGTGCATAAAATGATTCAAGAAGAACGCGATGGTAAGGGATCTCCTGGTTCTCATAGGGCCAGATCTCGCTCTCCTGAACGAAATTCTGTTGCCTCTAGATTCACTCGTTCAGAGTCTGAAATTTCTCATCTTAGTCCAAGAAATGCATCTCAGTCTCACCAGAGGTTTGGTAGACAAGACACTAATGTCGGAGGTCGTGCTCATGAAGAATTGCATAGGCCTTCTAGAAATTCTCCACAAGGTAGGGATAGCTTAAGAATTCATATGATGCCTGCAGAAAGCTGAAAGTTATTTTTCATAGCACCTAATTAGGTCCATTTAGGCTCAAGTGAAGCATTCTTCTCTACTTATTATTCTGATGACATTATGTATTAATGCATGGCCACCTTGGCATGTTGCTTATTGTTTGGGTTGCAGCGAGAGGTAAGTTGTTATATTGAAGTATAGTCTGTTGGATACTGGAGTTAACTACCTGTGGATGAGTCTGAATTGTCCGGATTATTACCAAATGAAATATTGTACTTCAACAGAAGATGGGTTGTATCTATAGCTTTTAGATTGGGCTTTTATAGACACCCGAAAGTGGTTAACACGGTATTCATTTGGTGAAGCTTATGGTATTGATGGAGCACGTCGTCGTCCAAGCAGATCAAAATCCCCAGCTCGTCACCCCTATCCTGGTAAGTCGTATGATTCATATGATGCTGGTAGACATCAAATGGGGTCGTATCAACCTGTTGGCTGGAAAAATGAGAAGCGAGCATCTGACGTGCCTACAGACCGTAAGTTTGAGCAGTCAGCAGGTCTGCAAACTCTAGAGGAATTAGAAATGGAATATGAGAGGGAGGCAACGGACCTTGGAAGAATCCGTGATCAGCAAGAAGATGAGGAAAATAATAATCATCGTAAGGTATTGCCAAAATACTTAACATTATTGCCTTTCTTTTTGGCTTATAGAAACTGCGTAAAAGTCTTTGGAACAAAGTGTAGAGCTCTTACAGTTTTGTTCTATTGAAATCCAAAACTCTTTAGGTCATTAATGAGGTCAAGTTCAAGTTCCTAAAGAAAGTTAAGAAACACTAGAGTTTGTTTAATGGGAAAGTAGATAATTGTAACCATGTACATATAAAATGACAGCAATGGAATGACAATGAACTAGCCCATATTTGATTAGCCAAGCAGACAAATGACCGTATATCTTGTTCTTTCTCTCACACAACTTTATTACAAGAGGAGTATTTATGCAAATTATAATAACTTAGGGCTCGTTTGGTTACAACTCCGGAAACGGAATGGAAACGAATTTAGTCCATATGTATATCCTTATTCATGAAATTTCATGGAATCATTCCTTGTGGTTTCATACAAGATGCACTTGCTTCCCCACATTTTGTTTCCCTATAGGGTATTAAAAGTAATCAAATTCTACTCCAATTACTTCAAAGCACAAGGAATGATTCCAAAAACTTTCATGAACAAGGGTACACGTATGGACTAGATGCGTTTCCATTCCGTTTCCGATTCCGGAGTTCAAACCAAACGGACCCTTAATTTAGTCATGGAAGAATTTAAGCTAACTTACCATGCTGGAATACTCTAGAAGCAGCTTTAAGCTGATTGCCAAACAAAGCCTAACTTCACCTTGCATATTGAGAAAGATGAAGGCATTGTGATTCTCACTTACAATGATTTGCATTGATGCATTCTAAAAATTTGGTGGAAAGCCATGACTTAGCAAGCGAACTCGAAAACATTAGCTGTTTCTCACTGCGTTTTGTTTCTTGGAAGTTGGAATGTGTTAAGAAACATAGGTATCAATTACTTGGCATCTCCTTGGTGAGCTGGGAGTGAATGCAACACTAAATTGTCTTTGTTTATTTTTTAGGCACTTGGAGAGTTGAGAGGAAATTATCTGAAAAAGCTTACATTGGTACGAGGAACACATGCAAAACAGTGGGAAGAGTTCCTCCAAAGTGATGGACCGAGACAGCGGCAACCGGGACAACAGCAATGGCCCACTTCTGGATACGGTGATTATGCGCAGCCTGGCTATACTGATTATGACAGCTCATCAGTAAACTCCCATGGTTCTGGTCGGAAGTTTACAATGGATTCAACATGCAGATACACGGATCCTACTGAAAACTATCAGCAGTCTAGACCTCGTGATGGGTACAATGACTTTCATAGTCAGAGACCTGGAGATTATGGGAAAACATACAATCGATACTAAATGGGTGTTCTTTGGATGAACATAGGTGAGTTGCTGTTCCCTTCACATCAGCTTAACAACCTATGGGTTTTAGGATCAGTGGCTAGATGACCAAATATAGTTGATAGGATAGGATTGGGTGTGTCTACCGCCACTTCCCTACTCCTTCCCTTGGTTCCAGAAGCTGCTATGAAACTGATCAGCAGAAATGATGTATAGGCTCTTCACATACCAAGGAGTAGGAGGGTTTTGCCAAATGTTTTATTTATGGTGATGGGCATTGGATTAAATTATTCATCTTAAAACTTTTCAGGATGCTGGAATTCACGAGATTGTGCGTGGGAGCTTAAATATAGGTAAAATGTTCTTTTGATTGTTTAGGGTGTAAGATTGGTGAAGAAGCTTTGGGTTGTTTTTGAACAGATTTCTTCTTTTGTTGCATGGTCTGTGGGGGGCTTAAATTGTTAGCAAAACTATTAAAGTATCATTTTCCTCAGCCGCATTTCAGACTCTTTACTGTGGTCTGATGCAATAACTCGAAATTAAGCATTTGAGTTATGATATTGACTGTCTGTGAACCCAATGCATTTAAGTAACTGAAAAGTGGTGTGATTTTGATGTTATCTTTGGTTACCCTGTTTATCTTCATTTTGTGCGTAGTGCCTGCTAAAGATGCAGTTTCATGAGCAAGGAAGCCGTTGCCCTTTCTAAATCACAGACAACACTTGTCTTCTCTAGTTTCTCCCTTTAAGACGTTGGCTAAATTTTAACGTTCGGAATTTGTGATCTTCCACGTAACTTCAATCTGAATTATGGCTAAATTAGCTATAAGACCACCCACATCAATAATAATTTATATTAAAGTTTTTAAACTTTTTTTCCTCCGTAACGTTAGTTTATAAAACTCCATCTATTTTTATCTGCATTCATAGTTTCTTAACTCTATATTTATTTTATAAAACTCCATCTATTTTTATCTGCATTCATAGTCTCTTTAACTCTATATTTATTTACCAACCATATTTATATTCTTTTTAAAATAATGAGATTTTCAAAATGACTTCATTAAAAATTAAAAGTATACAAAGAAATTAAAATAATAATCGCAAAATTAAGATGCAAAACATAAAAATACAAACACACCAATACATATGATATCATACATAAACTACTAATTTTCAACACGAGTATTGTCAAACTTTTCTCATACGTGTTGAACTAAATCATGCTTCAATTGTTCGTGTGTAGTGCTTCCGAAGTTGGACATGGTTGGTTATGTAATCGGAGATAGAATTTGGTATCTCAGGCACACAAGTATTGTCTATATCATTGATTGCTCAAACTGTGATAGATCCTAATACAACGTGTATGTGTCTCGTTCATCTTCCAGAATCATAATGTGTAGAATTATGCAAGCTCTGATAATCTTTCCAATGAAACCAATGTCTCAAGCAAGTGTTGGGTTCTTCACAATAGCAAATCGTGCTTGTAGAACTCCAAAGGCTTGTTCCACATCCTTTCGACATGACTCTTGTAGTTTAGCAAACAATGCATCCTTCTCACCTCGTGCAAGTCTTATTGACGGTATAAATGTTGCCCACTGTGGATATATTTCGTCGGTTAGATAATAGCTCATGGTATATGAATGACCATTGACAGTAAAATTCACAAGTTGTGATATACCTTGCAAACCATCACCAAACACATGAGAACGATCGAGAATATGATTGCACGTACCTGGTTTTCCAAAGAATGCATGTCAAATCCATAAATCATATGATGCAACAACTTCTAAGATGATTGTTGGCTTCCCATGACCGCGTGTGAACTGACCTTCCATGTAGTTGGTAAATTCTTCCACTCCTAGTGCATACAATCAACTGAACCTATCATGCCAGGAAACCCACGTATCTCTCCAGCATGAAAAAGTCGTTGCATGTCTTCAATGTTTGGTCTTCGTAGATACATGTCTTCAAACGAAGAAATAATTCCTTTCACGAAGTTGGTCAAACATTCTCGTGTAGTTTATGCGCCCATTTGAAGATACTCATCCATTGCATCTGCACTTATACCATAAGCCAACATGCGTATGGCAGTTGTGCACTTTTGTAATGGGGATAGGCCAAACCTAACGGTTGCATCTTGTTTGTGATGAAAATATTCATATGTGGTTGACAAATGATTCACAATGCGTAAGAACAATGGTCTACACATTCTAAACTGCCTTTGAAATTGCTCTTCAGAATAAACCGGTGGTGGAACTTCACTAAAATAGTCTTTGACTAGGCGTTCATGACCCTTCTCACGCTCTTTATCAATGTATTGTCGACGTTGTCGTGGTTGAGAGATTTTACCTTCGGATCGACGATGTCTTGATCGAGCTTGCATTCTTGTAATAAAATGATCCTCCATTGCAGCAAACTCAGGATTTGTCAAACCACCAATATTAAAAAAATCTTCTGTGGGGTTGGAACCCATTTGTTTGGGCAATACAAATTAAGTAGTTATGCAAAAAGATTGGAGGGTGATGTAAATTTGTGATTGGTTTTTGAGTGGTTGAAAGAATGTCTAAGTTAGAAGAGTGAGATGATATTTCTCATATACAAACATATAGTTTAAATAGGGGAGAACCAAGTGCTAAAAAGCTTTGAATTCAAATTTAAATCCGTCATAATTGAGGCCACTTGATAATTCACCAACATTGGGAAGAGTAAGGGTAAAATAAGTTAGATTCTAATTCAAATCCGTCATAATTGAAGGTCACTTGTCTGATGAGTGGTCATTCAAATCAGCATAAGGCCAAAACTTTAATAATTCACCAACATTGAGAAGAGTAAGGGTTTCAAATTCAAATCCGTCATAATTGAATGTCACTTAATTAATGAGTGGTCACTCAAATCAACATAAAGACAAAACTTTAATACTTGACCAACATTGGGAAGAGTAAGGTTAAAATAAATGGGGGATCTTATTCTCACCCCAAAATAAGAGGGTAATGATGATTAAAAGTGATGATTGGAGTAATGATTTAAGGGATGTGGGGAGTAGAAGGTAAGTGATGGTTGTAATCATTGACTAATTGAAAGCTAATGATGATGTATGTGGTTTAGTTTTATTTTTATTTTGTTAACAAAATTGTTCATTGTATCGGATTTTTAAATCTCGGTAGCGTAATTGATCGGATTTTGATTAGTAATATATATATATATATATATATATATATATATATAAGTTTAAAGTTTTTTAATTTTTTTAATCTCGTTAACGGAATCGATAATTGTATCGTTTTTTCAAAATCTCGTTAGCGGAATTGATTGGTTTTAGTTAGTATGTTTTTTCTAAAGTCCATTTGGGATCTTATTCTCACCCCAAAATAAAGGTGGCGTCGAGACGCACAGTAGGTGCGTGCAGGTCCTTGGCGGCTGTCATGGAAGTCGATGCAGAGGAGATGCGTCTCACCAAGGCTTTGGCGGCTGGATTTGAGTTGTATTAGATTAGGTAGGGATGATAGTAGTAGATTTGTGTGGGTTGTATTAAATTAGGCATTTAGGGATGATAGTAGTGGTGAAGTATATTTATTATTTTTGTGACTTGAATTATATTTAAATATAATTATGTATATTAATTTAAGTGTTATTTATCTATATATATATATATATAATCGCTATATTTAATTACAATGTAATTTATAAACATTAACATCATAAATATGTGTAAGTGTTATTTACCTATCTATATATATATATATAAGTAATAGTTATGGATATTAGATTATACTAAAAATTTAAGTGTTAATTACCTATATATAAGTAATTGTTACTTTTGTGCTTTCTTAGCCGAGTTTTGCTTCATTACCTATATATTAGTAATTGTTACGGTTAAGTGTTATTTACCTATATATATAAGTAATAATTACCGATATTAGATTATACTAAAAATTAAAAAATTATATTGAAACCAGAAAAAACGGAAGTATATGAATAAATTAATATTGAAATTAGGTCATTTGTTGTGTTTTTTCTTCAAATTTGGATCACTTGAAAACGTGCGCAATCGGGGTGAAATATGTTATATAATTGATTATTCACTATCATTGTTGGTGAGTATCTACATTTTTTGATTTGTATCGTATGATGATAATCTGAACAATTAACGTACATAATTAAGGCTTGTCTAAGGTGTAGGTCGAGCGTATTGTTGACAGAGAGTTTTAAACAACTTAATTTGGGGCTCGTACATCTTGTCTAAGTCCTTCACTGTTTCATCGTGCGACGGATACCAATATGCGAGAACGGGTGACAGTGGACAAATTTGGTTTAAATCGTAGCTGTAAAAGACATATCAAGAGAAAATTTTATTTATGATAATTGCAATTAATGATTTAACTTGATGAAAAAATATAATTCTTACCACAACAAAGTGGTTACGAGGGTTGTCAAAAGCGATGAATACAATCGATCCCGGGGCCGGGTCACCTACGGGGGGCGTTTGTATGGTTAACGGGAGACTTATATGAGCCGCAGTCCAATCCAAATACACAAGAGTGCATTGGAAGATCGTGGCAAACAATGCCCCGCATAAGGGTGAAGGAATTGTGTCCTTTAATTTAATGTGCAATGACTAAACTTGGAATAGGACAATTAACAAAGATAATTCAATCCGATTATTTTAGGAGTCGTAGTGCTTTGCTAGAAGCCAACTACGATTAATGAGCTTAAACGAGTTAAACCCATAACTATTATAAACGAGTCCTATGCGGTCACACATTTTGAGTTGACGGACTAGATCAACGGGAATGATGGTTGAATATTAATATATATATATATATTGTATATTATTAATATATCCATATTATTTATTTGTGAAATAATTAATTAGTGGATATTAATTAGGGAGGTTAATTAGAGGAGTTACACATTTTGTAACTCCCTCCTCCTAATTAGTAAAAAAGATCCTCAATGTTCCGCCCCTTGCTCCAAGAAACGCTCCAAGAAACACTCTCATTCTCCTCTCGAGTTTGAAGTGAATTGTTCAAGTCTTCTCTCTTCTCTCTTCCTCGCACATTGATTTTCGTCTCTCATTGCTCATTAGTGTGTGTATTGGTGTGATTTATTGGTGATTGTGTGAATTATCATTCACAATTTCACTCTTGGCGAAGTTTTTGAATTCTCTCAAATTGCGAAGGCTGGGCTGATTGCGAAGGCTTGGTTGTGACTTCGGTCGCAACCATCATGGTGAAAAAGAAAAGGCAAGTCTCTCCCATTGATCATGGTGAAGGCGAAGGTAGTTCGAGTAATGAACAATCGGTTCAAGGAGTGACATTGATGCAAGGCCGAGAGGATGGGCCGGAGGTGAATCAAGAATCGGTGAAAGTGGTTACAACTAACCAAGAAAATCAAGAAGTGGGTGAGAAACAGTCCAAGAATGCTAGTTTGTCATCGCGCCGGCAGGATGTGCCATTGACAACAAAATCAGGCCACAATGGGCATGACGGAGATGGTGGGCATGACACCGCCGGACAAGGAATTGGCAAGTCTATGACTCGCCAAACTGGGCTGAAGCAGGCTATCGCATCACAGGGACCAAAGGGTGTGCCGGCGCTGGCATCGTCCAAGAGTAAAGGGGATATGGCCTTGGCTAGCGTTCGTCCGCCGCTACCCACGAAAGGGACGTCCGCTTTGATGCCGGGGAATCAAGATTTGGCACAACTCAATGGAAAATCGGTTGCTTTGTCCGTCCCTTTGGGAAACGACATTATTGATGATGATTGTTTGAACGCCCAGGGAAAAATTCAGGGTCATGAACAACCAAAAGTTGCATGTCCGATGGGCCAAGATTCGTCACAACAGGCTGATACCTCAGGCGCTGGGTCCGTCCCTTTGGGAAATAGTAAGGTTGGTACCACTCGATTGAACGCCCAAGAAACAATCCGGTGTCATGAACAACCGAAAACCACATGTCCGCTGGATCAAGAATCGTCACAACAGGCTGGGAACTCAGGCTATGTGTCCGTCCCTTTGGGAAACGACAATGTTGTTACTAATAGATTGAACGCCCAGAAGAAAGGTCAGTGTCATGAACAACCAACTTTTGACTCAAATGTTGCCATTGGCAATGTACGTTTGGGAAGAGACAAGGCTGATGAGGCTAGCGGTCTTGGGGCTGTTGGAACGGTCATTGCTGGCCAGCCATTACATGCATATCCGAAGCTAGGGCAACCTGGCCCTAGTACAAGTGTACGTCAAGCTTGGCAAGGTAATTCCTCACGAATTTTTATGAATTCAGGCTTGGGTGGCCGCCTTGAATATGTTAAACCTACATCGTCACGTATTGCTATCAAATGTTCGGAGGGAATGCCCAAAGGCCAAGTATGGGGTAGCACATTGTTGGGCCAATACGTTGGGTTCTATCCTGGATTCGTTGCCATCAATAATGTTATGAAATCATGGGGTACATCGGTTAAATTTCGCATGGAGGCGGGCTGGATGATTTTCAGTTTCTTAAATGATGAAGAGAGGGATAGAGTGCTTCGTGGAGGTCCGTACTTCATATTCAACAAGCCTCTTTTGTTGAAACATGTGCCGGATAAGTTTGCGTTCAATCAAAAAGACATTGCTACTATGCCATTGTGGGTTCGTATTACCGGTTTGCCTAACGAGTTTTGGACGCCTAAAATACTTGCACGAATTAGTTCTTTGCTTGGTAAACCACTCTTCATGGACCATGTGACGGAAGAAAGGAAGAGAGGTTCATATGCTCGAGTTTTGGTCGAAGTGAATTTTGCTAAGCGGATTCTAAGGGAGGTTTCTTTGGACTTTGATGATGGAGTAAGCTTAGATTGTGCTTTATTATATGAGAATGAGCCCAAGTATTGCCGGAAATGCCTTCAATTTGGACATAAAGATGTGGAGTGTGCATTTAATGAGAGGCCAAAGGATGGTGGCCGGCTTCAACCCAAGAGGCGACAGCTAGCTAGAGTATTACAAGGGCCTAAGACTATGGGAACAGTGGAAGGTAATGGTACAAATATGGGCAATACTAATGTTGCTAATGTGGTGTCTAGGCCGGCAGGAGAGGAAGTTGAGGCTGCGAAAGGCCAAGCACAACCTCATTTTTCAAGAGAAGAGCCAGAGATGGAACGTTTGAAGCAATTGAGTAACGAAGCTGAGGAGCGCCGGAGAGCCAAAGGGAATGATAAGGTCATTGAGGGTGTAACTTATGAAGAGACGGACAAGGGTAACGAAGATCCGGCTGGTGGCGAGAGTGAAGTAAGTGATGAGGAGGGCCTGGATAGCACTGAGGAGGATACTGAGATAGATGAGGATTCGGAAGATATGGCAATTCAAGGTAGTGATGGTGGCTCCAAAGAGGCATCAAGTGGAACAAGTGAAAGTAGTGACGATGAGATCTTCACTCCGGCATTGTCTAGAGCCAAACGGCGCATCATCCGTAAGCTTAATGCATCGTTGGAGAAACAAGGGAAGCAGACCATTCGTGATGGACAACCGACTGAGGGGGCCAGGAGAGTCACTCGTCTAAGAATTAAACATAAGGATACCGGCGCTTTGAACAAATAACAAGAATTTGGCTCTGTCTAAGACGTGTCATGACATGCCATGGCATGCCAGATGGGGCCAGGTGGTGTATGATGGGCATGAATACCGCTTCATGATGTTCGTATGATCGTGTCAACGACTTGTCATAACTTGTCATTGGCATGCCGGATGGGCCCAGATGGTGCCGGATGGGCTTGAATGCGCAGTATATAAGTTGTCAAAGGTTGTCACACTGGTGTCAAAGTGGGCTGAAGATTGTCATATGGTTGCCAGCGGCGCTCCTTTGTCAAGGAGGGCCGGCGTGGTCATTTGCTTGTCACAAGCGTCTCAGTGGGCCGAATGATTGCCATCAGCTTGTCACGAGTTGTCAAGGCGAGCCGGATGTTGTCTTTTGATTGTCATGACTGATTTTTGATTGTCAAAGCTTGTCAGCGGGGATAAAATGTTTGTCACGCTGCTAGCTTTTATATTGTGTGGGCGTTTTCATTACTTAGGTTGCTAGAGTTACTCATGTAACACATTGTATGCTTGTTCTGCCGAACACCTCATTTGAGGGATAGGCATGAGGGCCTCTTTCTTTTCTCCGAATTAACACGTAACCATAGAAATATCTCTCATCACTTGGGATCCAAGGAATATAGAGAGACCAAAAAGAGAGCAAAAGAAAGAAAAAGCCAATAGTTGGTTTTTATTTTTTGTTTTAGAGGGTTGACTACCATCTTCATCCGAAGCAATTCGATTGCGCGCTTTGCGATATTCGTCCTAGCAGTCGAAACCAAAAGCGATCTTGACCGGGCTCGTGTGGACCAACTAGAGGAGCAACACGTGGGGCTCTCATCTCTTTCGTTCCTTCCCGATCAGATCCGGTTCACGCATCAACAAGTATTTCCTATGAACCATAAATCATTTGTTTCCTATCAATTGTGCTTGTAGATCCTACGATTAGATGTTTAGATATGATCTGAAATTCCGCTTAAAGCATCTAATAAACCTTCAATTGGTATCAGAGCAATCTTGCATAGATTGATAGGATCAATGATTTGATGCGGATCTTGATTTAAATTGGTGGTGAATTTTATATGGATAAAGATGTAAAATTGAAATTGAGATTTTGATGAATTGAGACATGAAATTGTATGAATTGATATGGAAATTGGATACCACCGAACCGAGTCTGATTCGATCCGATTAGATGATGGAAAGGCCACAAAATTGACTGAACCGGTGGATGATTGTCGTATGTATATTTGGCTAGATCTCAAAATATATTTGATATAAAATATTTGACGCAAAATATTTGCCATAAATTTTTTTGGCTAGGTCACAAAATGTTTGATATAAAATATTTGCCGGTGATTTGAGATTTTGCCTATAAAATTAAGATGGATAATATTATGATATTGTTTATTTTAATTGTTTCCTAAAAGTTAGGAAATCCCACTTAAGATTAAATATTTGATATTATATCTTTTTCATACAATTTAATCCAGTTATTACATTTTGATGGTTAATATTGATTAATACTATATAAGGATTTAATTTTAAATTGAGATATATTGTTATGCAAGTTTTATATTATGATATATTGCTTGCATAAGGTGACTAGTATGACCCATAAATACGATCTGTGTATCGTTATGTTTTTCTTGTACACGACTTGCACATCGTTTGTTTTGTTGTAATTTAATTTACGCAATTAGAGTAATTCAAAATTGTAATACAAGAAGAAGTTCAAGACATAAGAAGGTTAAGGATGGAGATCCATGAAGGATATAAGATGAAGTGATTATGAAGATTAGATCTTTATTTTTTGCATCGTAGGGGCCATACTAGGATCACAATTATTGCGTTTTGAATGCTTTATTTAAGTTTTTATATTGTTTTTATTTATGACATTTTTTCACTTATAAATAAAAGACAAATAAAAAGACTTAAGTTTCAAAGGTAAATTGGGGCAATGCTTTTTCATATCATAACCCATTAAGTTCTGGATTTTTGGTTGGATGGACTTCACAAAAGTGAGGGTGTTCTTCCATAATCTTGGACTGAGTGAGGGTGAATCTATACGGGGGTTCATAAACCTTGATATGGTAGTACCCAACGAGAGACCAAAAGGCAAAGTTTTGGATCTTGAAGCATGAGATGATTTCTGCATTGGATGTGGATCATCAACCAAAAATTATAAGGAGTTATAATTAGTAATTGTTACTTACCCTGAACACATAGGACTTAAGGCAGTGCAAAAGTCTGTGTGGGATGAGATCTTGGAATATTTTATTCAAAGGGACGACAACAAATGAATAAAATGTGCTTTTGCTTATTTTAAATTGTTTAAATATAAGTATTTGCAATTTCAAACATATACTGATTTGTATGTCATTTATATACTGTAGATAATGTCGAACGATAATTTGAAATTCTTTTTGCGCTCAATTGTTGAGAAAAACAAGCTCAATGGAACGAACTTCCTTGATTGGGAAAGGAATCTGAGAATCATTCTCAGGACCGAGGGACGTGAGGACGTCCTAGCTACCCCTATCCCTTCTGTGACCGACACCTCATCAGATGAGGAGAAAGCAACATAAACTCGGGTGAGGTCTGAGGCATTACCTGTAACTTGCCTCATGCTTGCTGTAATGGAGCCTGATTTGCAAAAGAGGTTTGAGCATTCTGATGCTTATACTATCATAACTGAACTGAAAACGTTGTTTCAGGATCAGGCAAGGATAGAGCGATATGAGACTCATAAAGCTATACTTGATAGCAAGCTTGAGAGGGGAAAACCAGTGAGTCCTCATGTGATTAGCCTGACTGGGCTTTTCAAGAGGATGAAAAATTTGGGGACCCCATATGACCAAGAGTTGGCCACTGATATTGTTCTTAGATCTTTGCATGATGGTTTTGTACCATTCAGAATGCAATACCATATGAATGGTCTGAAGCATGATATGAATGAGCTCCATGGCATGCTTAAAAGTGCCGAGGGCAATATTATTGATGACAAAAAGAAGGAAGTTTTGAATGTCAACAAAGGGAAGGGTTTTAAGAAGGTGGCTAAGAGTAAGAGCAATTACCAAGGGAAAGGCAAGCAAGTTGCCAGACCCAAGGGTGGTGAGAAGCCAAAGGTGGTTGCTGATCATGATTGTTTTTACTGCAAGACCAAGGGACACTGGAAGAGGAACTGTCCCAAGTACTTGGAACAAGAAGAATGGAATTGTGAGTTCCGGCACTTCAGGTATTTTTATTATTGAAATAATGACAACAGATGTTCTTGTTCGCCACTTAGCGTGCGTGCAAATAAGCTTTAATTATAAAACTAGAAATCAAGCAAGCGAACCAGCAGTGTACAGATCGACGTAGTTAAGCAAGAATTCCAGAGTATCGAACATAGGGATTTGGGGGGAACAAATTCAATTGTAGGTTATCAAGGAGTAAATGTAAGAAGCTTTTCAAGTATTGGGAAAACAACAATCCTAAAGATCCAGATATCCAGCTGTGGCAATCGATTCAAGATATACTAATGATGTAAGGACAGAGTTGAGGTATGCAAAGGTATGCTAATGTAAGATAATCGTACGGTGAAGTTCCAAAAACCTTATATGACTCACTTAAAAGACACTCTCTATAAAGGTTGTTGAGGCTTTAGTATAGAAAGATTCTAAAGGCAAGAATTAACGTCAAATACCCAAACTTGTAATCCAAGGATCAAGACTAACTAAACCGATTAAGATTGTGACACTCACAATCGAGGTAGAGGTTGTTGAGGCTTCACTACCACCTAGAAAAGGCAAGCCAAGACTAAGTTAAAGCAAATCTTTAACTTTGGATTAAAGTAAAAGCAAATTCGTAACTTAACACAGAATTACGGGTAGTTCTTGAGTTCCACGGCCGTGGAAGCTCAAGAACAGACCGTGGATTAGGGTTGTCGTCGATTCTCTCTAACTCTCAGGGTCCAATCTGTTTACAATCGATCTATCATCATCTAAGCCACAACTATCAACCCTTCACCCTAGAATTGTTAAGGGTTTTTATCCAACAATAGTCATATTGATATCAAATTCAAGGTTTAAAAGATTGAAAGATGAAAACTTCCGAAAACTTTCAATAACTTTAAAGTCAATCTCAAATCCACAAATCAAGAATAATATCGTCAATAGATTCGGAATAACACAAACAATCACAATCTTAGATAAGAAGGAAGAACGGGATGTCAATCCGTCTTCTAAATCAAACCTAAGCAAGAAGCGAAATCTCCTTGCGAACAATCTTCCGAATCTTCGATCTTCCGTCAATCCGGAAATCCCAATGGCAAAGCGCAAAAATCTCTCAAACACAATCTCCGCCAAATGCGAAATTAGGGTAATTCCAAGCGCAAGAGTAAGATGCGTCTATGCGTAAGCGAAGGTGACAGAATCTCTCTTCGTCCGTCATTTTATAGTGTAAGATAAAATATCGGCCCGGCCCAATTGCGTAGGAGATCGTGGCTTAAAGTGTGGCGAAAAAGATCGCCAAGATCACGGTCGTGGAAGGGTTCCACGGCCGTAATTTAGACACGGTTTGACACAACTCCTCCACGGCCGTAGAAGTTGCTGGAATAAACCACGCTTCCCTTGCCATGGTTCCACGGCTGTGGACTTGAACGTGGAAATCAGTACGGCCGTATTTTAGAGCGTGGTTTAGGGCAAGAACGTGATTCTTCCTTAGTCTCATGCATTCTTCAAGTTGGCACTCCTTAGCTCCTAGGAATATCCTCAATCCATGGGCATGTTCCATCAAACTCCATCCTTGCTCAATTCCGTTCGGAAATAGCTCTCAATTACCTATAATCAACATAAAGCTTGTGTAGATCTCTATATCGACATTATAGACAAACTAGCTCACAAATGCATCAATGCTCAATCAATTACTATCAACATGAATGAAATACACTTAGAAAACGTGCCTACAATATCACAATATTTCATGCTAACAAATAACCCTATACTTGCCACTTGCTTGTCCCTAAGCAAGGCCTTTCAAAAGCTTTAAAACACAAGTTAGGATGAAATATGTGTACCTTCTCAAAGCAAAACTTCTTTTTGATGAATGTGCCTTCTAGTCAATAGATCATTCTCAAACCTTGCTTCAATCGTTTATAAGACTTTCATAGACTTAATTAATCAAAGAGTAAAGAGCAAAGAAAACTCATGAATCAATCAAACTTCCATACAAACATCATAACCTTCAAACATTATCAAAATCAATCATAAGAAACTTCAATTTAGATCACCAAGTCATATAACATTCTTTCGATCTTAAGGACTTTTAAAGAAAAGGTCTAGAATGTGGAAAGGGAAGGAAAACTTTAAGGAATGTGGTGCATGAATCCGGGAAAGTGGATAACTACTCTTTTCTTCTTCTCTTGCGGTTTCCGCAACACCTTCAACTTAGAGCTTCGCTCTCTTCTTTTCATTTTTCGACTTTACTTTTGGACTTATGGATAGAGGTGCACAAAAACCGAAGCCTAGGAGATTGACGTTTCTCAATTTTTATGAGATGCCTCAAACCCTTAGCGCACATACCATAATCCGCTAGGAATATCGCTCAATCCGACTTTGCAAGACACAAACACTCGGCTATGTGAATGGTGCCGAGTTACTCATCGTCATGATTGACTTCCCCAAACCTATAATTTCTTTCTATTCCTTTGAATGCAAAGTATTGCTTTCATGGCCCTCCCACATCATACATGCCTTTTTCATTCAACTCCTCCAAATTCCCGGATAGGTAAAGGGGGTCAATATTTCAATGAGGGGCTAAGTGATCAAAGAAAGAAGAAAGAAAAATCGAATTGCCTTAATCATCTCAACAAGAAGCATAAGAACTTATAGTGTGATTTCAACTTCAATTCCTCAACATGATTTAAGTAACATTCATCACATTATGAAACTTGCAAAAGAGGTATAATCAACTCATTCAATTTCTTTTCAATTCACTATTCGTTTAAGCATGCAATTGTCATCAAACTCAATTCACAAGTAGCGGTTGTCATAGAAATCCTCTCTATCTTTAGAAACACAAAATTTTCAAAATTTTTCAATTTTTATGGGTTTTTCAAACTCTTTTTCATGCAATGCAATAATGAAACGTGTAACAATATAGTGAACATGCAAGATAGTCTCAAATAGAAGCAATCATAGTGAGTAAGAGTTATTACAAACTTTTAGTCACACCCCACCCCATACTTGGAACAAACATTGTCCCTAATGTTCAAATAGAAGAAAGAAAAGAAGAAAGGAAAGAAAGAAAAAGAAAGAAAAGAAAAAGAAACTCACAAAATGGCGGTGGAGCGGCTAAAACTGTCGGTCATGCAAATCATCACTGCGGTAGAGGCGGATGCGGGAATGGAGAGAAGCTAGGATCGTAGTGCCGCCCGAACTGCTGGCGGTAGACGTCTCTCATCATATGGTCGAGGTCGTCCATGCGTCCATCTCTAGCATCGGATCGAATCTCCAATGCTCCCACTCTATCAAAATCGCTAGTAGCCCACTCCGGCATCTGCTCATACCATCCCGGAGCCTGACTGTACCACCCTGGTGCATCTGACGGTGCTGGTGCTGGTGGCAGTGGCTGCTGTGCGGACCATGGAGGTGGAGCTCCGTACCATGCAGGAGGTGTCTCCATCCAAGTGGGTCTCTCACTCACGCTGGCGCGGCGAGAAGATGAACCTGAAGCTCTGGCTGGACGTGGAGAACGTCTGGGCATGTCAGGAGCAATGTCCGGCTGATCCGGAAACGTGCCAAAATCCTGCTCGGCTCCTCCTCCTCCCTCAAACTGATCTCTCATCTCCTCCTCCTCAACTACGGGCGGTGGTGGGACATATGGAGGAGCTGCAATCCTGTTCGCATGCATAGCTGCGAACGTCGCCTTCCAATTATGGCGTCCAACCATAATGGAGTACTCCGGGAGCCACTCAATGCCCCTCCCCGTCCTGCTCTCCCAAGGCATAGCTGCATAAGGTGGACCTCTATGGGTAGGGAAGATAAGACCTCTAGTCATGAAGGCCTGGAGTCCTAGGGGTACGACGGGAATGCGTGTACATGTAGAAAAATCCACCCCTAACATCCTAGTAAGGTGGGTGACTATCCCACCATATCCAATGTTGCCCGCCCTCTTGTTCTTTAGCTTGCTCATGGTAGCAGCTAAGAGAGTGGCGCAGTCAGCAGGGCACCCATAGAGCATAGAGTACAGAAGAAAGAGCTCATCCGTCTTGATCTTCTGTGGTGTCTCCGTCCTAGGGAAGAGACACTCACAAAGAACCCGATGAGCAATCTTCAAGGCTAAGTGATACATTAACTTAGCCTTGGTATCAGCTGGTTGCCAGCGGTCCTCGCTGGCCTAAATCATAGCTACCTCCTCCCAAAAATCTTTGGCGTAAACGCCGCTAGGAAAACGACCATTGAAGGTCTCTTGGAACCCAAAGAAGGTCCCGAACTCCCGGATGGAGAAATCATAGTTCCTTTCCATCAGACGGAAAGAAACTGTTCTGTCCACATGGCTATGCTCAAACGACGTCACAACCTCTCTCGTGATCTCCTCATAAGCGTCCTCTCGGATAGCCGAGAAGACGATAAGACCGGCTCTCTCCAAGAGCCAAGTAAGGTCATCTACTATGTGTAGAGGAGCTAAATCCTCTAACAATAGGTACCTAGGTCCGATAACAACCCTCTTGTGGATCCTTTTTAATGCATCGAGATGATCCTCATGAATGGTAGGTACCCTAGGGCTAGGAGGTGCGGGTGATGAAGGTGATGATGGAGGTGAAGGGGAGGAAGGTGGTGGTGCTCTAGAGGATGAAGAGGAAGAGGGGTTACCCTTCCTCTTTTTGTTCTTATCCTTCTCATTTTTCTTCTCCTTAATCCTCCCAGAAACTCTCCTCACAAAATCCATTACTGTTCAAAACCACGGTCTGTTCTTGGTGTTCCACGGCCGTGGAAGTGACAGAGACCGTGGTTCGTCTCGCTCTTTCTCAAATCTCAGCAAACAACAGCCAAATTCCACAATCAAGCAGTCCTAGTCTAATTCCTTCCAATTTCAATCAGTTCTCCTATAATTTCTAGCAAAAACAAACCCAAATTGACAAAGATAGAGAAGAGCGAAAAAAACCTAGGTTTCGGATTTTAAAATCCGAATTCTGCATTCCTTGGTGATTTGCCGCTCGATTCATTGCTTGGATCTCGTTGGTGGTCGAATTTGCTTCAGTTTGGGTCGAAAAATCGTTGAAAACGATTAACGAACGGAGAATTGAGGTGAGGGGCGTGGAATCGGCGAAAATGGTCGTGGAATTGGGTTTTGTGAAGTGTTTTTGTGAAGAACGTGGTTTATATAGTGGCCGGCAAAATTTTTGAAAATCACGGTCTGTCGGGGGGTTCCACGGCCGTGGAAATGTACGGAACCGTGGTTTTGGTGATTTTTCAAAGGCTTTTGGAAATTACGGTCACTGTAGCTGTCACGGCCGTGGTTTAGGCCGTGGAACTCTCTGTAATGCTCCAAAGTCCAAGTTTCGTCACTTTTCTTCAAAATTAACCTTCCCCTTTCCTTTTCCACTGTTCCTACATCCAAAAACACGAACATACCGGAAGGAATCGAAGGCAAAACAAAGCAAAAACGTCTATTCTAAGCTAAACTATGAATCGAAAACAAAAACGTAAATGCAATACCTTGGGTTGCCTCCCAAGAAGCGCTTTGTTTAAGGTCCGTAGCTAGACCAAATTCGCACTTATTCGAGTGCGGTGGGCGCGGACTCTTCAGCTTGGAGTTCCCGCGTATACTTCTTGAGTCGTTGTCCGTTCACCTTAAAGCTTCCGCCCGCTTCACCCCATACTTCAACTGCACCATGGGGGAAAATACGTTTGATTAGAAAAGGTCCGGTCCAACGAGATTTAAGCTTACTTGAAAAGAGACGAAGCCTTGAATTGAAGAGGAGAACTTGATCTCCTTCTTTGAAGTCCTTTGGAATGATATGCTTATCATGCCAACGCTTTGCTCTCTCTTTATAAATCTTGGCGTTCTCATAGGCGTTCAAGCGGAGTTCTTCAAGCTCATTAAGGTTCAAGAGACGCTTCTCTCCCGCTTCTTTCATGCTGAAATTCAACCATTTGATATCCCAAAACGCCTTGTGCTCCAACTCCACCGGTAAGTGACAAGACTTCCCATACACAAGGTTGTATGGTGTGGTTCCTATGGGAGTCTTGTATGCGGTCCGGTACGCCCACAATGCATCATCAAGCTTCAAGGACCAATCTTTCCTAGTCCTTGAAACCGTCTTCTCTAGGATTCCTTTGATCTCCCGATTTGAGATCTCAACTTGTCCACTAGTTTGTGGATGATAAGGGGTGACGATCTTGTGAGTAACCCCATACTTAGCTAGAAGAGCTTCAAAGCGCCGGGCGATGAAGTGAGAACCTCCATCACTAATGATAGTCCTTGGTGTCCCGAATCGTGGAAAGATGGTCTTGTTGAAGAACTTAACCACCACCATGGCATCATTGGTGGGAGAGGCAATTGCTTCCACCCATCTAGAAACATAATCCACCGCCAAGAGTATGTATTGGTTTCCACAAGATGATGGGAACGGTCCCATGAAATCAACTCCCCAAACATCGAAAATCTCCACCTCTTGGATGTTATTGAGAGGCATCTCATTCCTCCTAGAGATATTTCATATTCTTTGACAAGCATCGCAACAGGAAACAAAGGATTGCACATCTCTAAATAAAGTAGGCCAAAAAAATCCAGATTGCAATACCTTAGCGCTAGTCTTGTTCCAACTAGCGTGTCCTCCACAAGGTAGTGAATGACAATGGCGGATGACACTTTGCATCTCATCTTCCGGCACACATCGCCGAATGATGCCATCCGGACCTCTCTTAAAGAGGAGAGGTTCATTCCAAAAGTATTCCCGGACATCCTTAAAGAACTTCTTTCTTTGTGCGTAGGATAATCCGGGTGGTATCTCCTGACAAACCAAATAGTTAACAAAATCAGCAAACAATGGTTCGTTACCTTTGGAGATCACATCGATGCATTCCTCAATAATGTGTAGGTGTTTGTCCGGGAAGGAGTCATCTATAGGTAAGTGGTCGCCCTCTAGATGTGTTAGGCGACTCAAATGATCCGCAACAGAATTTTCCGAACCCTTCTTGTCGCGGATCTCTAGATCGAATTCTTGTAGGAGAAGAATCCATCTAATTAGCCTTGGCTTCGCATCCTTCTTTGCAAGGAGGTACCGGATCGCAGCATGATCCGTGTAGACAATCACCTTTGCACCTACAAGATAAGAGCGAAACTTGTCAATAGCATAAACAATGGCTAAAAATTCCTTTTCCGTAGTGGCGTAGTTGAGCTGCGCTTCATCTAGCGTCTTGCTAGCATAGTATATGGTGTGGGTTCGCCCTTCCTTTCGTTGTCCAAGAACAGCTCCTATAGCTACGTCACTAGCATCGCACATAACCTCAAAGGGAAGAGTCCAATCCGGAGGTTGGATAATAGGTGCGGAAATTAGAGCTTCCCGGATCATGTTAAACGCATCCAAGCATTCCTGCGAAAACTCAAAAACTGCATCCTTCATCAATAGATTAGTTAGCGGTTTTGATATTTTAGAGAAGTCTTTTATGAAGCGTCTATAAAATCCGGCATGTCCTAGAAAACTTCTTATCCCTTTCACCGAAGTTGGGGGAGGAAGCTTCTCTATGGTCTCTATCTTCGCCTTATCCACCTCTATCCCTCTACTAGAGATTAGGAGTCCCAATACAATTCCTTCCTTTACCATAAATTGACACTTCTCCCAATTAAGAACTAGGTTAGTGTCTTCACACCTTTGTAAAACAAGAGCAAGGTTAGAAAGGCAATTGTCAAAAGAGGAACCGTATACGGAGAAGTCATCCATGAAGACCTCCATGATTTCCTCAATATATTCGGAGAAGATGGTCATCATGCACCTTTGAAAGGTGGCGGGGGCGTTGCAAAGCCCGAACGGCATTCTCCTATAAGCAAACGTACCCCACGGGCACGTGAATGTGGTCTTCTCCTGATCATCTGGGTGTATCGGAATCTGAAAGAAACCACTATAACCATCAAGATAGCAAAAGTGCGAATGTTGCGCTAACCTTTCAAGCATTTGATCGATGAATGGTAGTGGGAAGTGATCCTTCCTCGTCGCGTTGTTAAGTTTGCGGTAGTCTATGCACATCCGCCATCCCGTTACGGTCCGGGTAGGAATGAGTTCGTTGTTCTTGTTGGTGATGACCGTCATTCCTCCCTTCTTCGGAACTACTTGAACCGGACTCACCCACTTACTATCGGAGATTGGGTAGATGATACCTGCATCAAGAAGTTTAAGAATTTCCTTCTTGACGACCTCCTTCATGGTCGGATTCAACCGCCTTTGAGGTTGTCTTGAAGTCCTAAAGTCCTCTTCCATTAATATTTTATGCATGCATAGGGAAGGTTTGATTCCTACTAAGTCTTCTACAGTATTACCTAAAGCTTTCCTATGTTTCCTAAGGACAACCATAAGCTTACTATGTTCATCTATGGTTAGATCGGAACTAACAATAACCGGATAAGTAGAGTTAGGTCCTAGAAAAGCATACCTTAGATGGGTAGGAAGTGGCTTTAGTTCCATTGCTTTCGGAGCTTCCAATGGCTCTTGAGGAGCATCCGATGTCTCCTTAGAAGTGTCTAAGGAAGTAGAAGGTGTAGGAGAAGAATCAAAAGAAGTTGAAGAAGTGGCTCGATCACCCTCTTCCACGGCCAGAATCACGGTTTCCCTGCATCCTCCACGGCCGTGGTTTAGGGCGTGGAAAGGAAATACGGTTGCTCTGTTTCCTCTACGACCCTGTAACCCTCTGGAGTGAGCGACACTTTGGGTTGTGAAGTCCACGGCCGTAGAATATAGTGTATGGCCGTGGATTCTCACGTTTTCTGCCTCGTCGTGGAGTTTCTCAAACTCCTCTTCACACACTTCCTCTTGTGCTTCTCAAACTCCTCTTCACACACTTCCTCTTGTGAAGAGGAGTTTGAGAAACTCCACGACGAGGCAGAAAATGTGAGAATCCACGGCCATACACTATATTCCACGGCGTGGACTTCACAACCCAAAGCGTGGCTCACTCCAGAGGGTTACACGGTCGTGGAGGAAACAGAGCAACCGTATTTCCTTTCCACGCCCTAAACCACGGCCGTGGAGGATGCAAGGAAACCGTGATTCTGGCCGTGGAAGAGGGTGATCGAGCCACTTCTTCAACTTCTTTTGATTCTTCTCCTACACCTTCTACTTCCTTAGACACTTCTAAGGAGTCATCGGATGCTCCTTAAGAGCCATTGGAAGCTCCGAAAGCAATGGAACTAAAGCCACTTCCTACCCATCTAAGGTACGCTTTTCTAGGACCTAACTCTACTTATCCGGTTATTGTTAGTTCTGATCTAACCATAGATGAACATAGTAAGCTTATGGTTTTCCTTAGGAAACATAGGAAAGCTTTAGGCTATACTATAGAAGACTTAGTAGGAATCAAACCTTCCCTATGCATGCATAAAATATTAATGGAAGAGGACTTTAGGACTTCAAGACAACCTCAAAGGTGGTTGAATCCGACCATGAAGGAGGTCGTCAAGAAGGAAATTCTTAAACTTCTTGATGCAGGTATCATCTACCCTATCTCCGATAGCAAGTGGGTGAGTCCGGTTCAAGTAGTTCCGAAGAAGGGAGGAATGACGGTCATCACCAACAAGAACAACGAACTCATTCCTACCCGGACCGTAACGGGATGGCCGATATGCATAGACTACCGCAAACTTAACAACGCGACGAGGAAGGATCACTTCCCACTACCATTCATCGATCAAATGCTTGAAAGGTTAGCGCAACATTCGCACTTTTGCTATCTTGACGGTTATAGTGGTTTCTTTCAGATTCCGATACACCCAGATGATCAGGAGAAGACCACATTCACGTGCCCGTGGGGTACGTTTGCTTATAGGAGAATGCCGTTCGGGCTTTGCAACGCCCCAGCCACCTTTCAAAGGTGCATGATGGCCATCTTCTCCGAATACATTGAGGAAATCATGGAGGTCTTCATGGATGACTTCTCCGTATACGGTTCCTCTTTTGACAATTGCCTTTCTAACATTGCTCTTGTTTTACAAAGGTGTGAAGACACTAACCTAGTTCTTAATTGGGAGAAGTGTCAATTTATGGTAAAGGAAGGAATTGTATTGGGACACCTAATCTCTAGTAGAGGGATAGAGGTGGATAAGGCGAAGATAGAGACCATAGAGAAGCTTCCTCCCCCAACTTCGGTGAAAGGGATAAGAAGTTTTCTAGGACATGCCGGATTTTATAGACGCTTCATAAAAGACTTCTCTAAAATATCAAAACCGCTAACTAATCTATTGATGAAGGATGCAGTTTTTGAGTTTTCGCAGGAATGCTTGGATGCGTTTAACATGATCCGGGAAGCTCTAATTTCCACACCTATTATCCAACCTCCGGATTGGACTCTTCCCTTTGAGGTTATGTGCGATGCTAGTGACGTAGCTATAGGAGCTGTTCTTGGACAACGAAAGGAAGGGTGAACCCACGCCATATACTATGCTAGCAAGACGCTAGATGAAACGCAGCTTAACTACGCCACTACGGAAAAGGAATTTTTAGCCATTGTTTATGCTATTGACAAGTTTCGCTCTTATCTTGTAGGTGCAAAGGTGATTGTCTACACGGATCATGCTGCGATCCGGTACCTCCTTGCAAAGAAGGATGCGAAGCCAAGGCTAATTAGATGGATTCTTCTCCTACAAGAATTCGATCTAGAGATCCGCGACAAGAAGGGTTCGGAAAATTCTGTTGCGGATCATTTGAGTCGCCTAACACATCTAGAGGACGACCACTTACCTATAGATGACTCCTTCCCGGACGAACACCTACACATTATTAAGGATTGCATCGATGTGATCTCCAAAGGTAACGAACCATGGTTTGCTGATTTTGTTAACTATTTGGTTTGTCAGGAGATACCACCCGGATTATCCTACGCACAAAGAAAGAAGTTCTTTAAGGATGTCCGGGAATACTTTTGGAATGAACCTCTCCTCTTTAAGAGAGGTCCGGATGGCATCATTCGGCGATGTGTGCCGGAAGATGAGATGCAAAGTGTCATCCGCCATTGTCATTCACTACCTTGTGGAGGACACGCTAGTTCGAACAAGACTAGCGCTAAGGTATTGCAATCTGGATTTTTTTGGCCTACTTTATTTAGAGATGTGCAATCCTTTGTTTCCTGCTGCGATGCTTGTCAAAGAACAGGAAATATCTCTAGGAGGAATGAGATGCCTCTCAATAACATCCAAGAGGTAGAGATTTTCGATGTTTGGGGAGTTGATTTCATGGGACCGTTCCCATCATCTTGTGGAAACCAATACATACTCTTGGCGGTGGATTATGTTTCTAGATGGGTGGAAGCAATTGCCTCTCCCACCAATGATGCCATGGTGGTGGTTAAGTTCTTCAACAAGACCATCTTTCCACGATTCGGGACACCAAGGACTATCATTAGTGATGGAGGTTCTCACTTCATCGCCCGGCGCTTTGAAGCTCTTCTAGCTAAGTATGGGGTTACTCACAAGATCGCCACTCCTTATCATCCACAAACTAGTGGACAAGTTGAGATCTCAAATCGGGAGATCAAAGGAATCCTAGAGAAGACGGTTTCAAGGACTAGGAAAGATTGGTCCTTGAAGCTTGATGATGCATTGTGGGCGTACCGGACCGCATACAAGACTCCCATAGGAACCACACCATACAACCTTGTGTATGGGAAGTCTTGTCACTTACCGGTGGAGTTGGAGCACAAGGCGTTTTGGGCTATCAAATGGTTGAATTTCAGCATGAAGGAAGCGGGAGAGAAGCGTCTCTTGAACCTTAATGAGCTTGAAGAACTCCGCTTGAACGCCTATGAGAGCGCCAAGATTTATAAAGAGAGAGCAAAGCGTTGGCATGATAAGCATATCATTTCAAAGGACTTCAAAGAAGGAGATCAAGTTCTCCTCTTCAATTCAAGGCTTCGTCTCTTTCCTAGTAAGCTTAAATCTCGTTGGACCGGACCTTTTCTAATCAAACGTATTTTCCCCCATGGTGTAGTTGAAGTATGGGGTGAAGCGGGCGGAAGCTTTAAGGTGAACGGACAACGACTCAAGAAGTATACGCCGGAACTCGAAGCTGAAGAGTTCGCGCCCACCGCACTCGAATAAGTGTGAATTTGGTCTAGCTACGGACCTTAAACAAAGCGCTTCTTGGGAGGCAACCCAAGGTATTGCATTTACGTTTTTGTTTTCGATTCATAGTTTAGCTTAGAATAGACGTTTTTGCTTTGTTTTGCCTTCGATTCCTTCCGGTAAGTTCGTGTTTTTGGATGTAGGAACAGTGGAAAAGGAAAGGGGAAGGTTAATTTTGAAGAAAAGTGACGAAACTTGGACTTTGGAGCATTACAGAGAGTTCCACGGCCTAAACCACGGCCGTGACAGCTACAGTGACCGTAATTTCCAAAAGCCTTTGAAAAATCACCAAAACCACGGTTCCGTACATTTCCACGGCCGTGGAACCCCCCGACAGACCGTGATTTTCAAAAATTTTGCCGGCCACTATATAAACCACGTTCTTCACAAAAACACTTCACAAAACCCAATTCCACGACCATTTTCGCCGATTCCACGCCCCTCACCTCAATTCTCCGTTCGTTAATCGTTTTCAACGATTTTTCGACCCAAACTGAAGCAAATTCGACCACCAACGAGATCCAAGCAACGAATCGAGCGGCAAATCACCAAGGAACGCAGAATTCAGATTTTAAAATCCGAAACCTAGGTTTTTTTCGCTCTTCTCTATCTTTGTCAATTTGGGTTCGTTTTTGCTAGAAATTATAGGAGAACTGATTGAAATTGGAAGGAATTGGACTAGGACTGCTTGATTGTGGAATTTGGCTGTTGTTTGCTGAGATTTGAGAAAGAGCGAGACGAACCACGGTCTCTGTCACTTCCACGGCCGTGGAACACCAAGAACAGACCGTGGTTTTGAACAGTAATGGATTTTGTGAGGAGAGTTTCTGGGAGGATTAAGGAGAAGAAAAATGAGAAGGATAAGAACAAAAAGAGGAAGGGTAACCCCTCTTCCTCTTCATCCTCTAGAGCACCACCACCTTCCTCCCCTTCACCTCCATCATCACCTTCATCACCCACACCTCCTAGCCCTAGGGTACCTACCATTCATGAGGATCATCTCGATGCATTAGAGAGGATCCACAAGAGGGCTATTATCGGACCTAGGTACCTATTGTTAGAGGATTTAGCTCCTCTACACATAGTAGATGACCTTACTTGGCTCTTGGATAGAGCCGGTCTTATCGACTTCTCGGCTATCCGAGAGGACGCTTATGAAGAGATCACGAGAGAGGTTGTGACGTCGTTTGAGCACAGCCATGTGGACAGGACAGTTTCTTTCCGTCTAATGGAAAGGAACTATGATTTATCCATCCGGGAGTTCGGGACCTTCTTTGGGTTCCAAGAGACCTTCAATGGTCGTTTTCCTAGCGGCGTTTACGCCAAAGATTTTTGGGAGGAGGTAGCTATGATTTACGCCAGCGAGGACCGCTGGCAACCAGCTGATACCAAGGCTAAGTTGATGTATCACTTAGCCTTGAAGATTGCTCATCGGGTTCTTTCTGAGTGTCTCTTCCCTAGGACGGAGACACCTCAGAAGATCAAGACGGATGAGCTCTTTCTTCTGTACTCTATGCTCTATGGGCGCCCTGCTGACTGCGCCACCCTCTTAGCTGCTACCATGAGCAAGCTAAAGAACAAGAGGGCGGGCAACATTGGATATGGTGGGATAGTCACCCACCTTGCTAGGATGTTAGGGGTGGATTTTTCTGCATGTACACGCATTCCCGCCGTACCCCTAGGATTCCAGGCCTTCATGACTAGAGGTCTTATCTTCCCTACCCATAGAGGTCCACCTTATGCAGCTATGCCTTGGGAGAGCAGGACGGGGAGGGGCATTGAGTGGCTCCCGGAGTACTCCATTATGGCTGGACGCCATAATTGGAAGGCGACGTTCGCAGCTATGCATGCGAACAGGATTTCAGCTCCTCCATATGTCCCACCACCGCCCGTAGTTGAGGAGGAGGAGATGAGAGATCAGTTTGAGGGAGGAGGAGGAGCCGAGCAGGATTTTGGCACGTTTCCGGATCAGCCGGACATTGCTTCTGATGTGCCCAGACGTTCTCCACGTCCAGCCAGAGCTTCAGGTTCATCTTCTCGCCGTGCCAGCGTGAGTGAGAGACCCACTTGGATGGAGACACCTCCTGCATGGTACGGAGCTCCACCTCTATGGTCCGCACAGCAGCCACCGCCACCAGCACCAGCACCGCCAGATGCACCAGGGTGGTACAATCAGGCTCCGGGATGGTATGAGCAGATGCCGGAGTGGGCTACTAGCCTTTCTGATAGAGTGGGAGCATTGGAGATTCGAGCCGATGCTAGAGATGGACGCATGGACGACCTCGACCATATGATGAGAGACGTCTACCGCCAGCAGTTCGGGCGGCACTACGATCCTAGCTTCTCTGCATTCCCGCCTCCGCCTCCACCGCAGTGATGATTTGCATGACCGACAGTTTTAGCCGCTCCACCGCCATTTTGTGAGTTTCTTTTTCTTTTCTTTCTTTTTCTTTCTTTCCTTTCTTCTTTTCTTTCTTCTATTTGAACATTAGGGACAATGTTTGTTCCAAGTATGGGGTGGGGTGTGACTAAAAGTTTGTAATAACTCTTACTCACTATGATTGCTTCTATTTGAGACTATCTTGCATGTTCACTTTATTGTTACACGTTTCATTATTGCATTGCATGAAAAAGAGTTTGAAAAACCCATAAAAATTGAAAAATTTTGAAAATTTTGTGTTTCTAAAGATAGAGAGGATTTCTATGACAATCGCTACTTGTGAATTGAGTTTGATGACAATTGCATTCTTAAACGAATAGTGAATTGAAAAGAAATTGAATGAGTTGATTATACCTCTTTTGCAAGTTTCATAATGTGATGAATGTTACTTAAATCATGTTAGGAATTGAAGTTGAAATCACACTATAAGTTCTTATGCTTCTTGTTGAGATGATTAAGGCAATTCGATTTTTCTTTCTTCTTTCTTTGATCACTTAGCCCCTCATTGAAATATTGACCTCCTTTACCTATCCGGAAATTTGGAGGAGTTGAATGAAAAAGGCATGTATGATGTGGGAGGGCCATGAAAGCAATACTTTGCATTCAAAGGAATAGAAAGAAATTATAGGTTTGGGGAAGTCAATCATGACGATGAGTAACTCGGCACCATTCACATAGCCGAGTGTTTGTGTCTTGCCAAAGTCGGATTGAGCGATATTCCTAGCGGATTATGGTATGTGCGCTAAGGGTTTGAGGCATCTCATAAAAATTGAGAAACGTCAATCTCCTAGGCTTCGGTTTTTGTGCACCTCTATCCATAAGTCCAAAAGTAAAGTCGAAAAATGAAAAGAAGAGAGCGAAGCTCTAAGTTGAAGGTGTTGCGGAAACCGCAAGAGAAGAAGAAAAGAGTAGTTATCCACTTTCCCGGATTCATGCACCACATTCCTTAAAGTTTTCCTTCCCTTTCCACATTCTAGACCTTTTCTTTAAAAGTCCTTAAGATGGAAAGAATGTTATATGACTTGGTGATCTAAATTGAAGTTTCTTATGATTGATTTTGATAATGTTTGAAGGTTATGATGTTTGTATGAAAGTCTTATAAACGATTGAAGCAAGGTTTGAGAATGATCTATTGACTAGAAGGCACATTCATCAAAAAGAAGTTTTGCTTTGAGAAGGTACACATATTTCATCCTAACTTGTGTTTTAAAGCTTTTGAAAGGCCTTGCTTAGGGACAAGCAAGTGGCAAGTATGGGGTTATTTGTTAGCACGAAATATTGTGATATTTTAGGCACATTTTCTAAGTGTATTTCATTCATGTTGATAGTAATTGATTGAGCATTGATGCATTTGTGAGCTAGTTTGTCTATAATGTCGATATAGAGATCTACACAAGCTTTATGTTGATTATAGGTAATTGAGAGCTATTTCCGAACGGAATTGAGCAAGGATGGAGTTTGATGGAACATGCCCATGGATTGAGGACATTCCTAGGAGCTAAGGAGCGCCAACTTGAAGAATGCACGAGACTAAGGAAGAATCACATTCTTGCCCTAAACCACGCTCTAAAATACGGCCGTATTGATTTCCACGTTCAAGTCCACGGCCGTGGAACCATGGCAAGGGAAGCGTGGTTCATTCCAGCAACTTCTACGGCCGTGGAGGAGTTGTGTCAAACCGTGTTGATTTCCACGCTCTAAATTACGGCCGTGGAACCCTTCCACGACCGTGATCTTGGCGATCTTTTTCGCCACACTTTAAGCCACGATCTCCTACGCAATTGGGCCGGGCCGATATTTTATCTTACACTATAAAAGGACGGACGAAGAGAGATTCCGTCACCTTCGCTTACGCATAGACGCATCTTACGCTTGCGCTTGGAATTACCCTAATTTCGCATTTGGCGGAGATTGTGTTTGAGAGATTTTTGCGCTTTGCCATTGGGATTTCCGGATTGACGGAAGATCGAAGATTCAGAAGATTGTTCGCAAGGAGATTTCGCTTCTTGCTTAGGTTTGATTTAGAAGACGAATTGGCATCCCGTTCTTCCTTCTTATCTAAGATTGTGATTGTTTGTGTTATTCCGAATCTATTGACGATATTGTTCTTGATTTGTAGATTTGAGATTGACTTTAAAGTTATTGAAAGTTTTCGGAAGTTTTCATCTTTCAATCTTTTAAACCTTGAATTTGATATCAATATGACTATTGTTGGCTAAAAACCCTTAACAATTCTAGGGTGAAGGGTTGATAGTTGTGGCTTAGATGATGATATATCGATTGTAAACAGATTGGACCCTGAGAGTTAGAGAGAATCGACGACAACCCTAATCCACGGTCTGTTCTTGAGCTTCCACGGCCGTGGAACTCAAGAACTACCCGTAATTCTGTGTTAAGTTACGAATTTGCTTTTACTTTAATCCAAAGTTAAAGATTTGCTTTAACTTAGTCTTGACATGCCTTTTCTAGGTGGTAGTGAAGCCTCAACAACCTCTACCTCGATTGTGAGTGTCACAACCTTAATCGGTTTAGTTAGTCTTGATCCTTGGATTACAAGTTTGGGTATTTGACGTTAATTCTTGCCTTTAGAATCTTTCTATACTGAAGCCTCAACAACCTTTATAGAGAGTGTCTTTTAGGTGAGTCATATAAGGTTTTTGAAACTTCACCGTACGATTATCTTACATTAGCATACCTTTGCATACCTCAACTCTGTCCTTACATCATTAGTATATCTTGAATCGATTGCCACAGCTGGATATCTGGATCTTTAGGATTATTGTTTTCCCAATACTTGAAAAGCTTCTTACATTTACTGCTTGATAACCTACAATTGAATTTGTTCCCCCCAAATCCCTGTGTTTGATACTCTGGAATTCTTGCTTAACTACGTCGATCCGTACACTGCGGGTTCGCTTGCTTGATTTCTAGTTTTATAATTAAAGCTTATTTGCACGCACGCTAAGTGGCGAACAATACCTTAGCGCTAGTCTTGTTCGAACTAGCGTGTCCTCCACAAGGTAGTGAATGACAATGACGGATGACACTTTGCATCTCATCTTCCGGCACACATCGCCGAATGATGCTATCCGGACCTCTCTTAAAGAGGAGAGGTTCATTCCAAAAGTATTCCCGGACATCCTTAAAGAACTTCTTTCTTTGTGCGTAGGATAATCCGGGAGGTATCTCCTGACAAACCAAATAGTTAACAAAATCAGCAAACCATGGTTCGTTACCTTTGGAGATCACATCGATGCATTCCTCAATAATGTGTAGGTGTTCGTCCGGGAAGGAGTCATCTATAGGTAAGTGATCGTCCTCTAGATGTATTAGGCGACTCAAATGATCCGCAACAGAATTTTCCGAACCCTTCTTGTCGCGGATCTCTAGATCGAATTCTTGTAGGAGAAGAATCCATCTAATTAGCCTTGGCTTCGCATCCTTCTTTGCAAGGAGGTACCGGATCGCAACATGATCCGTGTAGACAATCACCTTTGCACCTACAAGATAAGAGCGAAACTTGTCAATAGCATAAACAATGGCTAAAAATTCCTTTTCCATAGTGGCGTAGTTGAGCTGCGCTTCATCTAGCGTCTTGCTAGCATAGTATATGGCGTGGGTTCGCTCTTCCTTTCGTTGTCCAAGAACAGCTCCTATAGCTACGCCACTAGCATCGCACATAACATCAAAGGGAAGAGTCCAATCCGGAGGTTGGATAATAGGTGCGAAAATTAGAGCTTCCCGGATCATGTTAAACGCATCCAAGCATTCATGCGAAAACTCAAAAACTGCATCCTTCATCAATAGATTAGTTAGCGGTTTTGATATTTTAGAGAAGTCTTTTATGAAGCGTCTATAAAATCCGGTATGTCCTAAAAAACTTCTTATCCCTTTCACGAAGTTGGGGGAGGAAGCTTCTCTATGGTCTCTATCTTCGCTTTATCCACCTCTATCCCTCTACTAGAGATTAGGTGTCCCAATACAATTCCTTCCTTTACCATAAATTGACACTTCTCCCAATTAAGAACTAGGTTAGTGTATTCACACCTTTGTAAAACAAGAGCAAGGTTAGAAAGGCAATTGTCAAAAGAGTAACCGTATACGGAGAAGTCATCCATGAAGACCTCCATGATTTCCTCAATGTATTCGGAGAAGATGGCCATCATGCACCTTTGAAAGGTGGCTGGGGCGTTGCAAAGCCCGAATGGCATTCTCCTATAAGCAAACGTACCCCACGGGCACGTGAATGTGGTCTTCTCCTGATCATCTGGGTGTATCGGAATCTGAAAGAAACCACTATAGCCGTCAAGATAGCAAAAGTGCGAATGTTGCGCTAACCTTTCAAGCATTTGATCGATGAAGGATAGTGGGAAGTGATCCTTCCTTGTCGCGTTGTTAAGTTTGCGGTAGTCTATGCACATCCGCCATCCCGTTATGGTCCGGGTAGGAATGAGTTTGTTGTTCTTGTTGGTGATGACCGTCATTCCTCCCTTCTTCGGAACTACTTGAACCGGACTCACCCACTTGCTATCGGAGATAGGGTAGATGATACCTGCATCAAGAAATTTAAGAAAAATCCTTCTTGACGACCTCCTTCATGGTCGGATTCAACCGCCTTTGAGGTTGTCTTGAAGTCCTAAAGTCCTCTTCCATTAATATTTTATGCATGCATAGGGAAGGTTTGATTCCTACTAAGTCTTCTATAGTATAGCCTAAAGCTTTCCTATGTTTCCTAAGGACAACCATAAGCTTACTATGTTCATCTATGGTTAGATCGGAACTAACAATAACCGGATAAGTAGAGTTAGGTCCTAGAAAAGCGTACCTTAGATGGGTAGGAAGTGGCTTTAGTTTCATTGCTTTCGGAGCTTCCAATGGCCCTTGAGGAGCATCCGATGTCTCCTTAGAAGTGTCTAAGGAAGTAGAAGGTGTAGGAGAAGAATCAAAAGAAGTTGAAGAAGTGGCTCGATCACCCTCTTCCACGGCCAGAATCACGGTTTCCCTGCATCCTCCACGGCCGTGGTTTAGGGCGTGGAAAGGAAATACGGTTGCTCTGTTTCCTCCACGACCGTGTAACCCTCTGGAGTGAGCCACGCTTTGGGTTGTGAAGTCCACGGCCGTGGAATATAGTGTATGGCCGTGGATTCTCACGTTTTCTGCCTCGTCGTGGAGTTTCTCAAACTCCTCTTCACACACTTCCTCTTGTGCTTCTAAGGCTTCAATTGCCTCATTGCACTCCTCTTCTTCCCCTACATTCGGTAGACTCATAGCAATAACCTTTTGCAAAGGATCTTTGAAGAGAATCGCACTTACCTCCTCTCTAGACAACCCCTCTTCATCTTGGATATTGAATATATCCTCATCAAAGATTGGCTCCTTCACTAGAGTGGAAAGAACGAACTCTACCTTCTCCTCTCCTATGTCAAAGACGAGTCTAGCATTCTTGCAATCGACTATGCAGCCGGAAGTTGCAAGAAACGGTCTTCCGAGTATGATCGGGACCGGACTATCTGCAGGAATGTCAAGCACAACAAAATCAATGGGGACAAAGAATTTACCTAGCTTGACTGGGACGTCTTCTACAATACCGACGGGGCGAGTGATTGATCGATCCGCCATGTACAACGTCAACTTCACCGGTTTAGGGTCGCCTAAACCGATCTTCCTACATAATGCAAGTGATATGATGCTCACACTTGCTCCCAAGTCACATAATGCATCATATGTGACATCTCCCACTCCTATGGGAATGCAAAATGACCCCGAATCCTTTAGCTTTGGGGGCATTTTCTCCTTCATGGTCTTGATGAGATCCGAAGAATCCGAACTCATCTTAACCTATCCAAAATCCTCTAGCTTCCTCTTGTTGGAGAGGAGCTCCTTTAAGAACTTGCCATAAGCCGGCATACCTACAATAGCATCAATGAAAGGTATATTAATATGCAGCTTGCTCATGAGTTCTATAAACTTACCAAATTGTTTATCTAGGCGCACTCTCACTCTAGATTGAGGGAATGGTAGGGGAGGTTTGTAAGCCGGAGGAGGAACGTAGACATCTTCCTTCTCCTTCCCCTTCTCCTTGTCTTTCTCAACGGGGACTTCAACAAACTTAGGCTGCGGATCGGTGGTAGTCACTCCGATCCTAGTTGTGATTGCCATCACCCTTCTGTTAGGGTTGTCCTCCGTCTTTCCTGGAAGTTTCTCTTGATTCCTAGGAACTTCCTCCGCATGGCTGAACATTTGGTTTTCTAAAACCTTTTGGGCTTTATCAACCTTAGAAATTTGATCATCAACCTTAATGATACGGTTCTCCAAACCTTGAAGCTTTCCCAAAATCGTTTCCAACATGGGATCGGGCTTCTCCTTCCCCGAAGTGTTTCCTCCATTAGATGTTTGCCCCTGGCTTTTCAAAGGAGTATAGGAAGAGGAAGGTGGAGTTAGTGAATTCGAATTGGAAGGATAAGAGTTACCGGAGTTTTGTTGATTGGAGCGCCAATTGTTGTTGTTTGAACCCCTATTGTTGTTCCAATTATTGTTCCGGTTGTTGTTGTTGCCATTCCAATTATTCCGGTTGTTGTTCCGGTTATTGTTGTTACGGTTTATATTCTCACCACCATTGTTGTTGTTGCCCAAGTAGCCAACATCCTTTCCTTGTTGCTTTGGAAAGTTGGTCTTGATAGCCTCCTTCAACTCTTTGATCTCATTGTTGAGGGAGAAATTTTGATTTTGAGCTTCATGTGTGAGCTTTGCTCCTTGCTCCACACGATTTCCCTCTACCTTCCGGTGAGAATACTTCTCTATGACCCTTGCTTGCTTCTCAATGAAATCCCAAGCGTCATCTTCTCTCATGTTCATGAATGTACCACATGAGAGGGATTGGAGCTTGAATTGTGTCTCCACATCTAGCCCCTTATAGTATATCTCTATCAATGCAAGCTTGGATATGCCATGATGAGGACAATCCAAGAGCAAATCCTGAAACCTTTCCCAAGATTGAAACAAACTTTCGTTAGATCTCATGGAAAATGCATTAATCTTACCTCTAAGCTCCGCCATTTTGGATGGCGGAAAGAACTTAGTGAGGAACTCCGCGGAAAGGTCTTCCCATGTGTCTAGTTTCCCACTAGGAAGAGCTTGATACCAAGACAATGCTTTCCCCTTCAAGGAGAAGAAGAAAGGCTTGAGCTTATAGTTGTTGGTAGTCGCGTTCTTCGGCCTCATTGTCTCCATCATACACTCAAAGTTTTGCAAGTGTTGGTGTGGAGATTCAGCGCTTGTCCCGCCAAATTGGTTTTGGCGAACAAGAGTAATAACTTGAGGGTTGAAGCTAAACCCTTGTACATCATCAGCATCAAAGTTCACACCTAGACGGCGTGGTTGCTGCGTTGGATCCATTCTTTGGCCAAGAGTTCTTGGCTCCTCATCCACACGTTCGATCCTAGCATTCCTAGGTGGAACACGGCGATTAGCAGCTTCCCGTGGATGGAATGGATTCACATTGATTGTGGGATCAATTTCCTCAAGCGGTGGCATGGAGGAGTCGTTATCCTCATTGGATGAGTTAGCTCTAACCGATCTTCCCGGTCTCCTCCTTTTCTTTTTCTCCTTGAGGTTGTTTATCTCAATCCTCATTTGGAACATCATGTCAGTTAGATCGTCAACCTTCATTTGATGACGATCCGTTTCTTCCCTACGTGTCTTCTCACTCCATTGGAGTTGAGCTTCTTTCTCCGCAAGCTCCGATTGAAGATCATGTTCGTGTTTTTCAGCCATTTTCTTTTCCTTACGCTTTTGCCTTAAAGTTCTCTCAAGCTCTTGATCAAGAGGTAAGAGATCCTCGGTGTTCCTAGACCTGTGCATGCACTCAAAGAGATATCAAATAACAAGGGAGAAGCTCCCAAGCTTGACAACCGTAAACCGAATTCGGTCTAGACCAAATCCCCGGCAACGGCGCCAAAAACTTGTTCGCCACTTAGCGTGCGTGCAAATAAGCTTTAATTATAAAACTAGAAATCAAGCAAGCGAACCCGCAGTGTACGGGTCGACGTAGTTAAGCAAGAATTCCAGAGTATCGAACACAGGGATTTGGGGGGAACAAATTCAATTGTAGGTTATCAAGCAGTAAATGTAAGAAGCTTTTCAAGTATTGGGAAAACAACAATCCTAAAGATCCAGATATCCAGCTGTGGCAATCGATTCAAGATATACTAATGATGTAAGGACAAAGTTGAGGTATGCAAAGGTATGCTAATGTAAGATAATCGTACGGTGAAGTTCCAAAAACCTTATATGACTCACCTAAAAGACACTCTCTATAAAGGTTGTTGAGGCTTCAGTATAGGAAGATTCTAAAGGCAAGAATTAACGTCAAATACCCAAACTTGTAATCCAAGGATCAAGACTAACTAAACCGATTAAGGTTGTGACACTCACAATCGAGGTAGAGGTTGTTGAGGCTTCACTACCACCTAGAAAAGGCAAGCCAAGACTAAGTTAAAGCAAATCTTTAACTTTGGATTAAAGTAAAAGCAAATTCATAACTTAACACAGAATTACGGGTAGTTCTTGAGTTCCACGGCCGTGGAAGCTCAAGAACAGACCGTGGATTAGGGTTGTCGTCGATTCTCTCTAACTCTCAGGGTCCAATCTGTTTACAATCGATCTATCATCATCTAAGCCACAACTATCAACCCTTCACCCTAGAATTGTTAAGGGTTTTTAGCCAACAATAGTCATATTGATATCAAATTCAAGGTTTAAAAGATTGAAAGATGAAAACTTCCGAAAACTTTCAATAACTTTAAAGTCAATCTCAAATCCACAAATCAAGAACAATATCGTCAATAGATTCGGAATAACACAAACAATCACAATCTTAGATAAGAAGGAAGAACGGGATGTCAATCCGTCTTCTAAATCAAACCTAAGCAAGAAGCGAAATCTCCTTGCGAACAATCTTCCGAATCTTCGATCTTCCGTCAATCCGGAAATCCCAATGGCAAAGCGCAAAAATCTCTCAAACACAATCTCCGCCAAATGCGAAATTAGGGTAATTCCAAGCGCAAGCGTAAGATGCGTTTATGCGTAAGCGAAGGTGACGGAATCTCTCTTCGTCCGTCCTTTTATAGTGTAAGATAAAATATCGGCCCGGCCCAATTGCGTAGGAGATCGTGGCTTAAAGTGTGGCGAAAAAGATCGCCAAGATCACGGTCGTGGAAGGGTTCCACGGCCGTAATTTAGAGCGTGGAAATCAACACGGTTTGACACAACTCCTCCACGGCCGTAGAAGTTGCTGGAATGAACCACGCTTCCCTTGCCATGGTTCCACGGCCGTGGACTTGAACGTGGAAATCAGTACGGCCGTATTTTAGAGCGTGGTTTAGGGCAAGAACGTGATTCTTCCTTAGTCTCGTGCATTCTTCAAGTTGGCACTCCTTAGCTCCTAGGAATGTCCTCAATCCATGGGCATGTTCCATCAAACTCCATCCTTGCTCAATTCCGTTCGGAAATAGCTCTCAATTACCTATAATCAACATAAAGCTTGTGTAAATCTCTATATCGACATTATAGACAAACTAACTCACAAATGCATCAATGCTCAATCAATTACTATCAACATGAATGAAATACACTTAGAAAACGTGCCTAAAATATCACAATATTTCATGCTAACAGTTCTCACATTAGATTATGATCCCATTTGGGTATTAGATACCTCTTGTGGTGCTCACATTATTTCTTATGTGCAAAAACTAAGAAATAAAAGGCAAGTGAAGAAAGGGGAAATAAACCTACGCGTTGGAAATGGAGCAAGTGTTGCTGCACTTACCGTGGGAGTTTTAGTCTGTCTTTACCTTCTGGTTTAGTATTAAAACTGAATAATTGTTATTTTGTTCCATGCATTACCAAGAACCTTATTTCGGTTGCAATATTACATTCTGAGGGATTTGATTTTAGCATTAAAGATGGATTTATGTATGTTTTTAGAAACAATATTTTCTATGCTAGTGCACCAATGAGTAATGGACTTTTTGTGTTGGATCTCAAATCGAATGTATATAATATAAATAACAAAAGGCAAAAACCAAATAGTTTGAGTGAGGCCTACCTATGGCATTGTCGATTGGGCCATATTAGTGTGAATTGTATAAAGAAGCTCCATAAAGATGGACTTCTAAAAAACATGGATTATGAATCCATTAATACATGTGAATCATGTCTAATGGGCAAAATGACAAGGTCACCTTTCAAAGGAACCAATGAAAGGGTTACTAAATTGTTGGACATAATGCATACTGATGTATGTGGGCCAATGACCACAGAAGCTAGAGGTGGCTACAAATACTTCATTACGTTTATTGATGACATGAGTAGATATGGATATATTTACTTAATGTCACATAAATCGGAATCCTTTGAAAGTTCAAGGAATTCCAGAATGAAGTAGAGACTCAAAGTGGCAAGAAAATAAAAGCACTTCGATCTGATCGTGGTGGTGAGTACTTGAGCCACGAATTTGATCATCATTTGAAAAACTGTGGAATAGTAACACAGTTGTCTACCCTAGGAACACCACAACTTAATGGTGTGTCTGAAAGGAGAAACAGGACCTTGTTAGACATGGTCCGATCAATGATGAGTTTTGTTGATCTTCCGGTATCCTTTTGGGGATATGCCCTCACTACCGATGTACTTACATTAAACAGGACTCCGTCAAGAACTGTAGACAAAACTCCATATGAGATATGGAATAGAAAGGTTCCAAAGTTGTCTTTTCTGAAAATATGGGGATGTGAAGCTTATGTAAAGCATTTACAAACAGAGAAGCTCGCCCCAAAATCAAATAAATGTTTTTTTATAGGGTATCCAAAAGGAAGTTTTGGATATTACTTCTACAATCCAACTCAGCAAAAGGTGTTTGTTGCAAGAGATAGTGTCGTTTTGGAAAGGGGGTTCCTTTCCAACAAGTCAAGTGGGAGAAATATTCATCTTGAAATAGTTCAAGACGATGAAGAGCAACAAACTCAACAACAAGATGACATGGATGATGTCGTTGATGAGATGATTACTTTTGAAGGCCCAAGGCCTCAGATCATTCAAGAGCCGGAACAAGAGGATCTATAAATAGTTGTGGACCATGTTCCGGATTCAGTTGTTGAACAAGTTGAGCCCACTTGTAGATCGGAAAGGCCAAGGGTACAACCAAGACGTTATGATGATTTCTTCTTGAATGTAAGCCTTGATATTCTTATGTTAGAACATAGTGAGCCTTCTACATATAAGCAAGTAGTGACGGGTCCAGACTCCAAGAAATGGCTTGAGGCCATGAGGTCCGAAATGGATTCGATGTTTGGAAATCAAGTATGGGACTTGATAGATTTGCCAAATGGGGTAAAACCCATAGGAAGCAAATGGATTTTCAAACTCAAAACTGACAAGGATGGAAATGTGTTTGTTTACAAGGCAAGGCTAGTTGCCAAAGGTTTTAGACAGATTCATGATATAGACTATGACGAGACATTTTCACCAGTTGTCATGGTTAGATCCATTAGGATAATCCTAGCTATTGCCGCATATTATGACTATGAGATATGACAAATGGATGTCAAAACCGCTTTTCTAAATGGTATTTTGGAAGAGGATGTGTACATGACACAACCTGAAGTTTTTGAAGATCCAAATGATGTTGGGAAGGTATGCAAGCTTAAGAAGTTCATTTATGGACTTAAGCAAGCATCCAGGAGTTGAAACTTTCGATTTGATGAAAAGATCAAAGAGTTTGATTTCATCATATGTGAAGAGGATCCTTGTGTTTACAAGAAGTTTAGTGGGAGGAATGTATCCTTCTTAGTCTTGTATGTGGATGACATACTACTTATTGGGAATGATATTCCGATGCTAGAGTCCATAAAGGAATGGCTGGAGAAATGTTTCTCAATGAAAGACTTAGGAAATGCCGAGTACATACTTGGAATTAAGATCTACAGAGATAGATCTAAGAGGCTTCTTGGATTGAGTCAAGGAACTTATATTGATAAGATTCTTAATAGATTCAAGATGCAGGATTCCAAGAAGGGGTTTTTACCCATGCAACAAGGTGTATATCTCAGCAAGAAGTAGTGTCCTAAAACACCTGATGAGCTTGAGAAGATGAACCATATCCCATATGCTTCTACTATAGGATCTATCATGTATGCCATGGTATGTACACGTCCTGATGTTGCGTATGCTTTGAGCACATGTAGAAGATACCAATCAAGTCCTGGAGAAGCACACTGGAGTGCAAGTAAGAATATCCTAAAGTACTTGAGAAGGACCAAGGATAATTTTTTAGTATATGGGGGAGATGAAAAATTGATCGTACAAGGCTATACTGATGCAAGCTTTCAGACTGACCGAGATGGCTTTGAGTCTCAATCGGGTTATGTCTTCATCCTTAACGGAGGAGCTGTGAGCTGGAAGAGCTCCAAGCAGGATACAGTAGTAAATTCTACAACAAAGGCTGAGTACATTGCTGCTAGTGAAGCAGCAAAGGAGGCTGTTTGGATGAGGAAGTTCTTGGATGAACTCGGTATTGTTCCTAGTATTTTAGTGCCTATCGACATCTATTGTGACAACAATGGTGCCATAGCCCAGGCAAAGGAACTGAGTTCAAGCTCCAAATCTAGACACGTTATGAGGAAGTATCACCTTATTCGACGCATCATCACTGAGGGTGACATTAGGATGTGTAAGGTGCATACTGATGATAACATTGCAGATTCATTGACCAAGCCTATGCCTAGGCCCAAGAATGAGAGTCACACTAGGGTTAAGGGTCTCAAGCACATTGGAGAATGGCTTTGAGTTTGCTTTTATATTACATTGTGTATTTATGAGTGTTGGACACTAGTTTTATGTTTGACTTGATCATTTTATGATATATGATATTTCATCCTTATTTATATATTGTTTTGATCGATATTGAATAATATGTCCAAATAATTCATTATTAACAAATGGGATCACTTTAAGTGTTCTGGTGAATGAAACCCCATTAAGTGAAATGAAGTTTTGAATTATTGAAAAAGTCTATAGTTCGAAATCATCGAATGGACATGGATGATTTTATTAGTAACTATATTATAAGTTAACTGATAACGCCAGGTTTCATGGGCTATAGGTACATGGAGATGTCTAGTCATTTACATATATATGTATGGATGATACATGTAAGACTGGCCCCACCTTAAGACTCTCCAAAAGAGATTGTAGAGTTTTAAGTTAAACCATGATTAGTAGATTCCTCAGACATGAGTATGTTGTGGTCTCACTTGATGATTGGTATTTCTTTGACACTGTTAAACGCTTTCCGTAAAAGGGAGTTATAAAGGCAGTAGTTAGGATTGTCAAAAGTTGAGCGGGAGCCATAGTCATACAAGATTGGAGAAGTCCTCCTGGTTCGTGTATACTGTGATACATTGAACATGATTGGTGTCTCGGCCACTTGAAGAGCGAGAACAGAAAATGCATGGCCATGCTCGGATGGATTATTTGTAATCATCCGTTTAATTGACAGTTCAAACTCGGAGTTCAAGAAACACATTTGACATTAGATATGAATGTCACCATATCGTCAAATAAGACATTAAGAGACAAAGATATCTTATATTGCACACTTGTTTAAGGACAAGTGGGAGATTGAAGGAATTGTGTCCTTTAATTTAATGTGCAATGACTAAACTTGGAATAGGACAATTAATGGAGATAATTCAATCCGATTATTTTAGGAGTCGTAGTGCTTTGCTAGAAGCCAACTACGATTGATGGGTTTAAACGAGTTAAACCCATAACTATTATAAACGAGTCATATGCGGTCACACACTTTGAGTTGACGGACTAGATCAACGAGAATGATGGTTGAATATTAATATATATATATATATATATATATATATATATATATATATATATATATATATATATATATATATATATATATATATATATATTGTATATTATTAATATATCCATATTATTTATTTATGAAATAATTAATTAGTGGATATTAATTAGGGAGGTTAATTAGAGGAGTTGCACATTTTGTAACTCCCTCCTCCTAATTAGTAAGAAAGATCTCTCCTCCTAATAAAAAGAGAAATATCTCTCATCACTTGGGATCCAAGGAATATAGAGAGACCAAAAAGAGAGCAAAAGAAAGAAAAAGCCAATAGTTGGTTTTTATTTTTTGTTTTAGAGGGTTGACTGCCATCTTCATCCGAAGCAATTCGATTGCACGCTTTGCGATCTTCGTCCTAGCAGTCGAAACCAAAAGCGATCTTGACCGGGCTCGTGTGGACCTACTAGAGGAGCAACACGTGGGGCTCTCATCTCTTTCGTTCCTTCCCGATCAGATCTGGTTCACGCATCAACAGGTATTTCCTATGAACCATAAATCATTTGCTTCCTATCAATTGTGCTTGTAGATCCTACGATTAGATGTTTAGATATGATCTGAAATTCCGCTTAAAGCATTTAATAAACCTTCAAAGGGCATTTCCATCCAATATTTGGATGGTGCCACAACATTTGGTTTTAGCCAATTGAGTCCCTTCAACATCTCTTTATGATTGACCCCTTCATGATCCAGGAAAACATCGTATCATTCAGGGTATTTTCTTAACTCTGCCATCATGATTTTGCGCATAATAGGCCATTCATCCTCATCGTGACCCAACAATACACAAAGAGCTCGAAATCCACAATTCCCGTCGCCTTGAACATCTACTAGCATATCAACGTAGGGAACCATGAAGTTTACGAAATTGTTTGAGCCGAAGTCATAATCTCCTATGACAACCGGGGGGTAAGTGAAAATCGGTGTTTCATTGGCCCCCACTTCCTCTATCTCATCTTCCGTCACCACTTCCTCTTCCGCTCTCTTCTTTCCCCTTTCCTCTCTTGCTTTGGCCACAACTTCTCTACTGTACTCAAAGCTTGATTTTCTACGCTCATTTGCATCCTTCTTTGGCCTTCCTCTCGGGTTTTGGATCGTTTCCGGAGGTTCTAGCATCAGGGTTTCTATTATTTCCGGACTTGTAGTCAAAGTTTCTATTACTTCCGGATCTCTAAGGGTCCGCCATATGGTCCCAATTTGCATAATCTCTTCATTCGATAAGTCACGAGATGCTTCGAGGTCACTCATGCCCACGTGCCCAAGGTCACCCGATTCACTATCCTGGTTATCAAGCCAGTGAACCTGATGCCAAAAGATATCGACATCAGTTTCCACAAATGGGCGGTCTTCGTAAACCATCATTGCCACTTCATGAATGCACGGTATCCCATATGTACTCCTAGTGTAGCAATATGTACAATTAGGGTCATAACTCTCTTTGCATACGGCGTCGAACATGTCATAAAGCATGGAAAGGCAGTCATGAGACACATTGTGCACTATAAATCTAAACATTGGCAAATTTTCGCAATTTATTTTGGACTTTGAAGCGCGTGTCTCTAAGGAACCCATAAGTTGGCGGAATTCGTCCCTCAACATCCTATGGATATGCTCCAAACACGTGTCAAGACGATAGTTTCTATAGTCCATCTCGCTTTGAACACCGCATGTGCGGATTCAACCCTGTAAATATGTTTGTAGGAGTCAAACAAAATTATGGGCGCAAGTTAGTTAAAGAAATATGTGTTTAGGGTTTACCTGCTAGATGCCCTATTTCCAAGGTGCATGTTTTGATCTGTCATGTAGGTTACAATTTTCTCAACATGACACAACCAAGTTCTCGTCAAATAGTCCATCAACCCCCATCGATCCCCCCAAAGATCGTGCATTGTTCGGAGCCGTTCCTCGTACGACCCCCTTGACTCGGATCTGAACAAGGTGTAACATCGAGCCAAGAATTCATTACGAACACTCACACTTCGACTCTTGCGGTAAGCATAGTCTTCTATGTTACACTCAACGTGCCATATGCACAACATGTGATATGCCTCAGGAATAGTATGCAGAAGGGCTTTTAGGAGACCAAGCTCCCTATCTGTGATTATGACATTCGGCAATTGGTGACCGCACCAAGCTCGGACCTGTTGCAAAACCCAACGATATGTCTCCTCCGTTTCTCTTGCAAGGAAAGCGAACCCAAAGTGAAAGTTTTTTTTGTGGGTGTTTTCCCTACAATCTCTAATAGGGGAATCCCATACCTAGAAGATTATACTTGTAATTAGTATTGAAGGCGAGAACATATGATAAGAACATAAAATTATCACTTACGTGTTTGTGTTGTAGGTTGTATCCATTATCATGACACAATGAAATTTCTCCCATAGTCGAAGAGAAGTGGGGTTTGCAAATGCTATGTCTTGTAGTCGTCCCTCGCTCGTCTGTCGCCAACTATAAACGTATCTTCCTAGGCTCAACATCTTCAGGAGTAGCTGCATAGGGGTCATAACTCCCTCCAACTTCGACCGTTGGAATTTCGCGCGTGCATTGTATATTTGTTGTCTCATAGTTGCATTATCCTCATATCGGGCCCGTAGGATTTCTACTGTTGGTTTCGGCCTGCAACCTGCTAGAGTCAGGTCAACCACCTCGTTGTATTAAGAGGTTGATAACTGTCCTCCAAATGCATGACCTTCAAAATGCTTGTTGAGTTTGTGCGTGTGAACCCCGTTCTTATCTTTCAACCGCCATACATTCTTATCAGCCTCGTAAATATGCAACATAAATGGACAATCGCACTTCTTTGACGAACAATCCCGTTTCTTTATGGGTTGATTGTTATCGTCAAGAAGTCTCCCCTCATAATCTTTTTTGGACCCGTATTGTTCGCATGCGAGGTGCACCATCCCAAACTTTCTCGTTTCTGTGGACTTCCATGACTTTGCAATTGTCAATACCATGCCTTAACGTTGAGCTTGACCACGAGCCCAAGCAATACAAGATTCTTTATCAGGCCACCATTCGTCCGTTGTAAAAAATTCGGTGTAATCCTGTTCTGGTTTAACGACATCGGGTCCAGTGACCCCCCACCATGTGTGGTTCATATTCCTATAAAAAAGTGAAATAAAATAAACAAGTATAACAATTTAGTTGAACAATAATAAGCATTATAATAATTTAAGTTAGTAATTAGTTAAGTTAATAACAAGTTAGTTGTACAATAATATGCAAATATAACAATTTAAGTTAGTAAAATAATTATAACAATTTAAGTTAGTAATTAGTTAAGTTAATAACAAGTTACTTATACAATAAGTTGCAAATATAAAAATTTAAATTAGTAAAAAGTTAGTTGTACTTAGTTAAGTTAGTAACAATTTAGCTTAACAATAATAAACAATTATAACAATTTAAGTTAGTAATTAGTTAAGTTAATAACAAGTTAATTATACAATAATAAGCAAATATAAAAAAATTTAAATTAGTAAAAAGTTAGTTGTACTTAGTTAAGTTAGTAACAATTTAGCTTAACAATAATAAACAATTATAACAATGTAAGTTAGTAATTAGTTAAGTTAATAACAAGTTAGTTGTACAATAATAAGCAAATATAACAAGTTAATTGTACTTAGTTAAGTTAGTAACAATTAGTTAAGTTAGTAATTAGTAAACGAGTTAAACAAATACAACAAGTTAAATAAACGGGTTAAATGAAGTAAACGGGTTAAAAAAAGTTAAACGAAGTAAACGGGTTAAAAAAGTTAAATGAAGTAAACGAGTTAAACTAAGTAAACGGGTTTAAAAAGTTAAACGAAGTAACAAGTTCAACAAGTTAAACAAATATAACAGCTTAACTAAACGGGATAAACTAAGTAAACGGGTTTAAAAAGTTAAACGAAGTAAACAAGTTCAATAAGTTAAACAAATATAACAACTTAAATAAACGGGATAAACGAAGTCAACAGGTTAAACTAAGTAAACGGGTTTAAAAAGTTAAACGAAGTAAACAAGTTCAACAAGTTAAACAAATATAACAACTTAAATATATGGGATAAACGAAGTAAACGGGTTAAACTAAGTAAACGGGTTTAAAAAGTTAAACGAAGTAAACAAGTTCAACAAGTTAAACAAATATAACAACTTAAATAAACGGGATAAACGAAGTAAATGAGTTAAGCATATATGACAAAAGTAAAACAAAATTAAAACGAGTTAAGCAACTACCGGGATTGGAGGTCCGTTAAGGTCAATCCTTCGATTCCGAGACCCTCGTCGCTTACTTCCAAACATTGATCGTAACCACGACATAATATCGTTTAAATTTTTAAAGATTGAACAAAATGATCAAAATTTGACAAATTAACGTGCGTTGTGGATGTATGAAGAATGTGTTGTATATACGAGCAAAGTTAGTGTCAACAAAGTCACAATTTATACTGATGAAGAGCTCAAGAAATTGCTCGCGTTTGATTAATTCCAACAGATAAATTCAAATGGACGGCTGGGAAGCAAACTTGAACATCGGATTCTAATTATCGCATGGGTTGACCACATGGACGGCTGGGAAGCAGCGCGACCGACGAGGCGCTGCCAAACGCACTAATTGAACATCAGATAAATTCAAATGCATACATCTATATATATATATATATATATATATATATATATATATATATATATATATATATAGAGAGAGAGAGAGAGAGAGGGGCTTACTAATTGTATATGTATATATATATATATATATATATATATATATATATATATATATATATATATATATATATATATCGATTCCATTAACCGATCATCGTCAATACATACATAAATAACGAGATTTTACTAATCGGTTCCGCGGGAATTAAAAAAAAGAGTACAACTTTACAGTTATTTTATATATATGTGCGCGCGCGCACGCATTATTTACTAATCAAAACCGATCGATTTTGCTAACGAAAATTTAAATAAACGATACAATTATCGATATAAAATGGACTTTAAAAAAAATATACTAAATAAAACCAATCAATTCCGCTAACGAGATTTTGAAAAAACGATAGAATTATCGATTCCGTTAACGAGATTAAAAAAATAAACAACTTTAAACTTTTATATATATATATATATATATATATATATATATATATATATATTACTAATCAAAATCCGATAAATTGCGCTACCGAGATTTAAAAATCCGATACAATGAACAATTCCGTTAACAAAATAAAAATAAAACTAAATCACATACATCATCATTAGCTTTCAATTAGTCAATGATTGCAATCATCACTTACCTTCTACTCCCCACTTCCCTTAAATCATTATTCCGATCATCACTTTTAATCATCACTAGTGTAGTTCCCGTGCCAAGGCACGGATATAATTTGAATTTTATAGTTTTTATAATTTTTATAAAAAAATTTATGTAATATCATGGTTTTAATTAACTAATGAAAAATTAATTAAAAGTTATAATTAAATTAATTATAATTTCAGATAAACAATAAAAATAGACTAATTTAGACAATATTACATATCTTAGTTAATGTTAGTAGACTATTTTATAAAGTTGATAAAAGTGAAATAAAAATTTTCAAAAGAAAAAATAAAAATAAATTTCAAAATTAAAATATAAATGTTAAAGTAGAGAACATTTAAAAAAATTCAATTACAAAATTATCTTAGGTTGTTTTAAATAATATCCATAAAAAAAATGTAACAGTTATATTATAAAAATTTATACAGTTTTAAGTTAGTGATTATTTCCTAATTAATATAAAAACTATATATTTATATGTTAAAGTTAGAATAATAAATAATCTAATCATTTTATAATTAAAAGTGAGAATTTTTTTAAAATAATGAAAAGGATATCTTAAGAATATATTGAAGATTTGATAAAATTATAAATGGAAATAATATATCTATTATCTATATCATTGCTTTTTTTTATTGATTTGTTAATTACTATAATTATAAAATTAAGATGCGCAATAAAATGACACGTGGTGTGAAGTTTATAAGATCACGATACGTGAAACAAAGTGTTTCTGCTTTAATATATGTATATAGATTAATTGATAGAAGTTTAATAAATATAATCTCTTCAATTTTTTAATAAAATTAAAATACATTAGCATCTATACATAAAATAAAAAAGTATATTTAGCATAGATAAATATATGTATAACTATATATATAAAGTTATTTTGGTATAATTTTTTTATTATAGAATAATAAATCTATTAGTATAATTTTTTTTTAAAAAAAATCAAAATTCTAAAAAAATGACACGTGGCATAAAATAAGTTAGAATGAACCACGTTGAAGGAAATGCTTTGGCTTTAATATATTTATATAGATTACCCTCTTAATTTTCTTAATGAAGTGACAATTTTCAATTGAAAATGGCCGTTGATAGACGTACCGGTCAAAATCTCTATTAGTACCAAAACTACGCACTTCGCGTGCTTAGTTTTGTTTTTCACATCCAGAATCTAGCTACGCTTGTGGCCTGCGTAGTTGGAGCCGAGACGAAGCCGGTAGGAGCCGATGAACTACGCATATGGGAAGCGTAATTGAAGTTATAATAAAAAAAATTAAAAATTAAAAATTAAAAATTCACTCCAACTACGCTCCCCATTTACGTAGTTGGAGTGAATTAAAAAAAATTTTCTGTTTGAATCGGAGGGGAGGCTGAGCCATTGCATCTGAAATCTCTCAATTTCTTGTATTCCAAAGCTCCATGTACATCACGTTGGAATCGAGCCATTGAGTTTGAAATCTCCATTAGGATTTTGATACACTGTATTTGAATATGTATTTGAAATTTTCATAGATCCACTGTAATCAAAATCTGTATTTGAAATCTTCATTGATCCACTGTAATCGATATTGCCATTCATCTAGATATGGTATTCGAAATCGAGGTCGAATCTGGCTCTATTTCATCCTCCCGTTCCGAACATAACCTCAATGGCGTCATCCGCCTCGCCGTCAATGGCGTCAATGGCATCATCTGTCTCGCTGAAACAATCATTCTTTGTCTGAATCGGAGGAGGGAGGAAGAGGAGTGTTACCTGTGCAATGTAACCGGCGGAGAATGCCTCGAAGCGGAGCCCTGGTGTGTACTCGAACCGGCGGAAAAAGAACGAAAGAATCGGCTGAAGTCTGGATGTAGAAGACAATACTACACTTGTATCCGTATACCTAGCCAACTACGCTTTTGGGAAGCGTAGTTGGAATTTGTTTTTTATAAAATAAATTAACTCCAACTACGTTTTCCAGAAGCGTAGTTAGATTTTTTTTAAAAAAAACTCCTTATACGCTTCTCAAAAGTGTAGTTTATCGGCTCCTATCGGCTTCACCTCGGCTCCAACTAGGCATGTCAATCGCGTAGTTAGAATTCGGAGGTGACAATTAAAACTACGCACGCGAAGTGCGTAGTTATGAGTACTAATAAAGATTTTGGCCGGTACGTTTAAAAACCTCATTGAAAATTGAATATTATGGGGCGAGAATAACACAGCCCAAATGAATTGAATTCAAATTCAAATCCATCATAATTTAAGGTCACTTGTTTGATGAGTGGTCATTCAAATCAACATAAGGCCAAAGTGAAGAATATTTTCACAATTATCTTAGGATTTCTATAAATTTTAGGTCTTTTTAATACGACATTTATCGAACAATCAACCGATCTAACTCATCCCTCTAGAAGAAATGCTGCAAAGGCTGGAAAAGGGAAGGGAAAAAGAATCGTCGAGATTTCGGTTAATCATGGGGACGAGGCGGACAATAAGTACTTAGAGCTGCAAGCTAAAAAAAATAAAATTATGAATGGTTACGTGATTATTCAAAAGCTACAAATGTTAACCACATTGCTTACAAAAGATGGTGAACCAACACCTTATCAGAAAGACGTAGTGGAAAGGCTAGGACATGAATTGAATATGTGATATGCGTGGTCAGCGTGAATATGAAATCTATTTGTATTTTCATGTATTTTGTAAAACCTAAGTGAAAAATAGCTTCACAATTATGTTAGGATTTCTCTAAATTTCGGGTCTTTTTAAGTTTGGTGTTTTAGCTATGTATTATAATATATTCACTTTAATGTGTAATGTTTTGTAATATATTAAATTTTATGTGAAAAAAGGATCTTGTAATACATATTATATGTATGGATGGTGTCTTGTAATATATTAATTTGTATATGTAATTTTGATTATAATAACCTTTATAATAATTATTAATATCATTAATAAATTAATTTATTAATTAAATTACTTATTTTTTATAAAAAATAATTATTCCAAACATACCCAATAGTAGACTCTATGGACAGAGAAAAATCAATTATAAGTATTGAGAGAATTATATTTATCCAAATATTATTATTTATACTAAAAATTAACCAAAATATAAATTACAACCTTCTATACCCAATAAAATGAAAATCTTTGATTTAGTGAGCATTTGGGGACCACATAATTACAACCTTTTCACATGAGATGAGTTTTGTTTGGTGGGAACACATATTTGCAACATAAAATAATAGAGATTTGAACCCAAAAAATTGAAACGAAACAAGGCCTTTTGCAATCTTCTGTCTCACCATTTTGAAGGACATATTTATCTTCCATGTGTCAGAGAAGTTTTGTTCAGTTTTTTTCACTTTTCATTGAAGACTTATTATATTTTATAGGTTAGATACAACCATTGTAGATGGTCTAAGAATGTTTTATTCTCCATGCTTAACTTTAGTTTGCCACGGTAAAATTTTCTTTTTAGATTCGGTTGATTAAAAAAGTTGTCAAGGTAACTGTTTTATGTTTTTTTTTATCAATAAGGTTAGAGGTTCGACTACACCAAAAAAACTTGGTTGTATCGAGAGGCCGAAAACCGGTAAACGGATAAACCGTCGTACAAATAGCGACAAAAACAAGAGATAAACACAACAAAACATCACAAGCAAATGCCCGAAAAAGCTAAAAAAAAAGATTCAAAAAAGTTGGAACAAACAGTCCACCGGAGAAGGTAATGAACACTTGAGGATGGCAAAACATGGAGAGGACACGGGATAGATGAACTAGTGCGATGTCTCACCGCCGGGAAACAAAGGATAGTAGAAACCCTTTTCAAGGGGATGATATACCTCATGCGAAAATGTGTATCCAACGACGTTCCCTCCACCTAAATGGAGGATCTTCGGAGACCTCAAACACAACCACGATCATCAAGGGCATGTGACTACGACATCTTCCTAAACATTCGTTTAGATCACACTTGAGAAACATTTTCTAAAGGAAAGTCATCCCTACTAAGCAATGTTATAGACTTCATCTCTCAATTTTTCAAAACCGAGCGAGACTTTCACGAAGCACAAACCTGTGAAGTCACGAAGCACAAGACTCTAAGGAGACTTGTTTGGGGAATTATAGACAATTCGCTAATGATTTAAAAAGGATGGACTCGGTGGTTTAAGAAAACCCGATTATTTGGCGTCTTGCCAATTCCCATGGCTAAACAAGCGCACATGGATAGAAATGCACAAACAATAGATTTAGCGGGTTAAGAGAACTCACTTTTTTTGGTTGTACACAACAACAAACTTTAAAGTAAAAAGTTGTTACAAATTTAGTTTTGTCCAATAGTTCATGCTTTCTCAATTGAAGGGTTTGAACTTTTTCTTTCTTTTTTTCAAAGTAAATTCATGAAAAGTTGGAAAATTGTTTAACATACGGATACATCCATTTTTTAAGAATAAAAGATATTGTTTAAAACTTCATTATTTCTTCAAAAGTTGAAACAACCTTTCTATAAATAGGTTGAATATTTTAATGGTAGTTTCAACTAAATTGACAAATTTTTATCTCTATCATTAGAATCGGTAGATTTCAGATCTAGATATGAAGGATTGTTGAAAGAATATTGTTCGCAAGTTGATCTAGCAGAAGAGGGACACCAATACGAGTGTTTGCATCTCTCAAGATCCCCAAATAGTCCAAAGAATAGTCGGGAAAAACTAGAAAGGTAAATATTGTAATACCCGGAAATTTAATTTCCGGTAAATCCCGAGTCATCATAAACCTTGTCATATTATGTGAAGAGTTAAGCACATAAAATGCTTTTGTCAACTTCTATAATTTTATGTGAGGCTTCAATCTTCTTACATAATCCTTAGTTTTATAAATTAACACATTTTATCATTTTATGTGAGGACCTTACTATATCCTATGTGACACCGGTTTCTTATCCTTTGATCATTTTTATCATTTTACGTGAGCACCTTACTCACATAAAATATACAAGTCAATCTACCTTCTTTATTCTGTAAATTGGACCCATCCAGGCCCATCTGTAGCATGCTTTCCGGGCCTTTACAAAGCTGAGTATTTTGGGCCTTTGTAAGCCTACCTTCTGGGCCCGTCATGGACAGCCAGCTGGGCTGTGAGCTCTCCCTCCTCTCCTGCGTGTACGACGTACTCTCTCACGCCATCAGCTCCTCTGTAACCCTAGCCTCGCTTCTTCTGTTCCGTACACAACAACGCAACCATGGATGCGACTTCCTCTTCCCCTCTCCTCCTCCATCGTGCCATCCTTCATACAACAGCAAACGAGCCTTTTCTCCAGCTTTGCAGTGCACAGGTTCGAGTCATCTTCGGAATCCAACAACCTTGCGTTCCCTCCCGCAGGCCACGCTAGCTACGACGCCGGAAGGGTTCGCGCCCCCTTTCTGTCGACTCTTACACTTGTGATAATGGTGGCTTGCCCTCCTCTTCTGTCGACTCCAGCAGGTCGGTAATACTGTCGAGTGCAGATCGGCAACAGCAACCGACAACAACGCTGCAAACAGGAGTTTGCGAGAGCTGTTACAGTTCCAAACCACTGGGGCGGCAACCCAGATCCGCTGGGGCAGCAGCCCAGATCCGCAGGGGCGGGGAGCAGGGCCGCTGGTGCAGTTGGGAACCCAGACTGCTGGTGGTGCGTGGCTGCTCTCTCGCGGGTGCGTCCAAGTGACATCGATCCGGCCCTTCTCCTTCAGCCTACACGCGAGCTTGTTGAGTCCGTCTAGTCGGGTAAGGACCTCGACCTTCTTCTCTATGTTACCCTCTTCGAGTATATGCTGAGTAGAATACCCATGTGTGTCCTTTGACCCTTCATAGAAGCCATGGTAGATGACTAGAAGAGCTGTTACAATTCCGAGTTTTTAGAGTTGACGAGCAGTCAATTTCGGGACCAGATTTGAGTAAGTTATACTCCTCCTTTGCTACTGAATTTTGGACATCCTATAGATAAGATTTGATAATAGAACATATCAAAATTTGGGATAAATCCAGCGAGTGGTTTAGGATTTATGATTTTTCAAAGATGTAGTCGTAAACAGTTTTTTTTTCCTGTTGTGCTGATATTTCGTAAGTGTTGGAAAAACTGCTAGTTTTGTGATCCAGACTTCGATAAGTTAGACACCTCCTTTATAGCTGATTTTTGGATATGTTATAATTGGTAATTCATAGTAGAACATACTTAAAATTGAGAGGAATCCGAGTTGCAGTTTAAGAGTTATGGCGTCCCAAAGTAGAGACCTTGAGCAGTTTATAGGTTATGCTGAATGTTGTCTAAAACTGCTTGTGATCCAGTTTGGTGATATATATTTGATTGGGTTATATTTCTCGGTTAGACTTGAATTTTGGATATGTCATAGTGAAGACTTCATAGTAGAATATATAAAAAATTGAGAGGATTTCATCGAGAGGTTTAGGAGTTATGATTTTTCAAAGTGTACTCAGATTTTGGCTAAGTATAGCAAACTTCAAGTGTTGTAACCAACTTTGGAAATTTTTGTAGAAGCGATGTGTCACGCTAAAAAGTGTGTACGCAATAAGCCTTAAATTTATACTCGTTATAATTATCCTACTTCTAGCGCACCCGCAGTGTACGGGACGTATGTAGCAAGATAAGTATTCCAAGGTCGAACACAAAGACTAAGGTGAAATCGAATTAAGTTGTGATTGAATTTAGCAAGATCTAAGTCTAAAGAAAAGGATGCAAATAAAGGAAGAAAATCTCAATTGTTTTGGTTGTTTTTAGGTGATCACTTCAAAGATCAAATGCATGCAAACAATCAATCAAACTAAATCGGAAAATTGGCACAAATAAACAAATCGAACAAGATGTTGATCAAGAGAAAGGGAAGACGGATTCTAGGGGTTGGAAATTCCGGTTATGGCATAAAACTCAAGTTATCTATTCATTCTTTGGATTGATTATGATATGTTGGGATTAAGTGTTCCTAAAATGGGATCAATTACCGGGTAAGTCTCATGATCCAACTAATCCACACCTAAGGTCTCATTACCGGTTAAGTCTCTAAGAACCTAAGGGTAGGAATTTAACACAAACCGAATTGTTTAATTAGGGATCTAACCTATCCTCACCGGGTAAGTCTCGGAAAGGGAAGTCCTAATCAACTATCCTAGCACATTTAATCCAATGGCGGCTTATTAGGCTCACCATTACCTAAGGTTTTGCTATTTTAGATTCTAAGGGCAAGGATTACCGGGTAAGTCTCTCCTAACACTTAGTCGCTACACTAGGACACCCTAGGGTAGGTTAAACTCAGCAAAAACTTAGGGTTTCAACAATTTTATGAACCTAAGGTAAGATCCTTCGAACCAAGAAGAACCACGGTTTGTTCTACAGAAACCACGACCGTGGTTCTTCAAGAACTGCCCGTGATTCCTAACAGTAGCTACGTTCATAAACAAAAATCATCCAAAGGTAAATCTAAGTTCGTCCTATCATAGATCTAGCCATAACCATCCTTTCCTTACCCTAGAATCACATCAATCTAGCCTACAACATTCATATTGGAAATCAAAACAAACAAGCATAGATTCATAACCTCCATTGCAAGAAAATGAGAGAAAGAAGATGAACAAATGAACTTCAAACACAATCTAAATCTGAAGATGAAATTAGAACGACTTACAACCCTTCCAAAGGAAGGTTCAAGAGTTCAAAAACTTCTAGAAATAAATCCGAAAATACAAGAGCTAAGTGTGTCTTCTCCTCTCCTCTTCAATGGCAATGGCTCCTTTCTTCTTCTTCTTGCACTTTCCTTCCTAGAAAAAGTCCTTCTTCTTGGAATATATTTTGTCAAAGAAAAATGGAGAATATGTGAGCTGCTCTCAAACTACCCAAATCCCAGCTGCCTCTAACAACTATCAAGGACCACTTTTATAACCAATTTCTTCATGAGCTGGCCATGAGAGTCGTGGCACAGCTGTCACGAGAATCTGGCAAAATCCACGGTCATTTCCACGGCCGTGGTTCTTCAGAGAACCGTGATTCTGTGCAGAAACTTCGCCTTGGATCATTAGGTTGTGGGTTGGTGCATGGCCTGTGTTGGCAAGGTTCCTTGAGTCCTTCTCAGCCCTTGCCTTACGTTCTAATGAGTTTGGAAACGTGTCCTCTAAATGAGCGACCCTCAAACGCGTCGTTTTGGCTCGAAACCTCCCGAAATACCTACAAAACGCACACAAGTCCGTGTAGACGTCTATCTCGACAAAATACATGTTTTGAGTGCAAAACGTATTGGACTAGTGCTAGATAATGCATGATTGAGCGAGAATTCTACCTAAATGTGCACCTAAAACTATGCTATAAATCGTGTTATCACGATGCTTTAACAGTTTTAAGAAATTCTTTCTCCTACGAGTAGATAGGATATCATAGATGACCTAGGGAATTATTTCGGAATTTTTTTAAGATTATTCGAATTTTATATTTGAAGCTGTAGTTGGACATTAGTGACTTTCGGGAAAAAGAAAATGGGTAGTTTTTCTAGTTGTTACCTAAAATCATCCTAGGGAGTAGAATATGATTAGTTAGTCTCAAATAAGAGTTTAAACATAAATTAGGAAGTTTTTAGAAGTTTTGGGACCAGGGGTAAAATGGTCATTTACCTGTATAAGGGTATTTTGGTAATCTCTTGTTGATCGATTTTTTTTTTATCTTAGAAGTTGGAGACTTCTAAGAAAGTGGGATACATTATTGATTCCCTTGTCTTGTATAACAGGCAATTGAGTTCCTACGGTTACATACCGAGTTGAGATTAAGAGAGTTGCGACTTGACTTAGGTAAGTCCTTTGGGCTTACTTAGCTGACTTCTAGATATGAGTGTGGATAATGATGGTGGTGTGTGAATGATATGTTTATAGTTATATTTTAGTAGTAATTATCTACCGACCTATACTTTGGCCTAAGAGTAACGGGCGGTGGCATTCTGCTCAGTTAGCCTGAGGGCGCTGGGGGTTTCTTTAGGGACTAGTCCACACTCGGTTTGTAGTGATGCTACCGGCGGAGGTAAGCTAGACCTACACCCAGTTGGATAAGGAAAGGAGGCGAGAACTCTTAAGATTTCTCGTGCCACAACTGTAAAATGGAATAAGGTGACTCACTTAATGAACAGATAATAACCGGTTTGTGTGCCAGCATGATGATTGTTTTATGTTATCTTGAGTGTGTCTGTGCTACCCTTATTTTGCTTATATTTGGATTGTTAGCTAACGGTTTATCCGTGTTGTAGATTTGTAGAGATAGACAGTTGCAGAGTGATCCGGAACGGATGGTCAGCCGGGTCCACGTACTCATTAGATGGGGATGGGGGAGTCTCCTTTACAGCATGCATGTTATGTATATGTATATGTTTTGTAAGGCTGTCACATGTGTACATTCATACAGTAAAAATATTATGTTTTGAAATTGTTTTAAGTACATTTGTGCCTTGTTGTAAGATCCAAGTAATGTTGTTGTTAAACCAAGGTCGGGACCCATTGTCAGGTCCTAACCAGTAGCTCCCCGAGTTTCGAAACTTGGGGTGTTACAATATTAACACATTTTATCATTTTATGTGAGGACCTTACTATATCCTATGTGACACCGGTTTCTTATCCTTTGATCATTTTTATCATTTTACGTGAGCACCTTACTCACATAAAATATACAAGTCAATCTACCTTCTTTATTCTGTAAATTGGACCCATCCAGGCCCATCTGTAGCATGCTTTCCGGGCCTTTACAAAGCTGAGTATTTTGGGCCTTTGTAAGCCTACCTTCTGGGCCCGTCATGGACAGCCAGCTGGGCTGTGAGCTCTCCCTCCTCTCCTGCGTGTACGACGTACTCTCTCACGCCATCAGCTCCTCTGTAACCCTAGCCTCGCTTCTTCTGTTCCGTACACAACAACGCAACCATGGATGCGACTTCCTCTTCCCCTCTCCTCCTCCATCGTGCCATCCTTCACACAACAGCAAACGAGCCTTTTCTCCAGCTTTGCAGTGCACAGGTTCGAGTCATCTTCGGAATCCAACAACCTTGCGTTCCCTCCCGCAGGCCACGCTAGCTACGACGCCGGAAGGGTTCGCGCCCCCTTTCTGTCGACTCTTACACTTGTGATAATGGTGGCTTGCCCTCCTCTTCTGTCGACTCCAGCAGGTCGGTAATACTGTCGAGTGCAGATCGGCAACAACAACCGACAACAACGCTGCAAACAGGAGTTTGCGAGAGCTGTTACAGTTCCAAACCACTGGGGCGGCAACCCAGATCCGCTGGGGCAGCAGCCCAGATCCGCAGGGGCGGGGAGCAGGGCCGCTGGTGCAGTTGGGAACCCAGACTGCTGGTGGTGCGTGGCTGCTCTCTCGCGGGTGCGTCCAAGTGACATCGATCCGGCCCTTCTCCTTCAGCCTACACGCGAGCTTGTTGAGTCCGTCTAGTCGGGTAAGGACCTCGACCTTCTTCTCTATGTTACCCTCTTCGAGTATATGCTGAGTAGAATACCCATGTGTGTCCTTTGACCCTTCATAGAAGCCATGGTAGATGACTAGAAGAGCTGTTACAATTCCGAGTTTTTAGAGTTGACGAGCAGTCAATTTCGGGACCAGATTTGAGTAAGTTATACTCCTCCTTTGCTACTGAATTTTGGACATCCTATAGATAAGATTTGATAATAGAACATATCAAAATTTGGGATAAATCCAGCGAGTGGTTTAGGATTTATGATTTTTCAAAGATGTAGTCGTAAACAGTTTTTTTTTCCTGTTGTGCTGATATTTCGTAAGTGTTGGAAAAACTGCTAGTTTTGTGATCCAGACTTCGATAAGTTAGACACCTCCTTTATAGCTGATTTTTGGATATGTTATAATTGGTAATTCATAGTAGAACATACTTAAAATTGAGAGGAATCCGAGTTGCAGTTTAAGAGTTATGGCGTCCCAAAGTAGAGACCTTGAGCAGTTTATAGGTTATGCTGAATGTTGTCTAAAACTGCTTGTGATCCAGTTTGGTGATACATATTTGATTGGGTTATATTTCTCGGTTAGACTTGAATTTTGGATATGTCATAGTGAAGACTTCATAGTAGAATATATAAAAAATTGAGAGGATTTCATCGAGAGGTTTAGGAGTTATGATTTTTCAAAGTGTACTCAGATTTTGGCTAAGTATAGCAAACTTCAAGTGTTGTAACCAACTTTGGAAATTTTTGTAGAAGCGATGTGTCACGCTAAAAAGTGTGTACGCAATAAGCCTTAAATTTATACTCGTTATAATTATCCTACTTCTAGCGCACCCGCAGTGTACGGGACGTATGTAGCAAGATAAGTATTCCAAGGTCGAACACAAAGACTAAGGTGAAATCGAATTAAGTTGTGATTGAATTTAGCAAGATCTAAGTCTAAAGAAAAGGATGCAAATAAAGGAAGAAAATCTCAATTGTTTTGGTTGTTTTTAGGTGATCACTTCAAAGATCAAATGCATGCAAACAATCAATCAAACTAAATCGGAAAATTGGCACAAATAAACAAATCGAACAAGATGTTGATCAAGAGAAAGGGAAGACGGATTCTAGGGGTTGGAAATTCCGGTTATGGCATAAAACTCAAGTTATCTATTCATTCTTTGGATTGATTATGATATGTTGGGATTAAGTGTTCCTAAAATGGGATCAATTACCGGGTAAGTCTCATGATCCAACTAATCCACACCTAAGGTCTCATTACCGGTTAAGTCTCTAAGAACCTAAGGGTAGGAATTTAACACAAACCGAATTGTTTAATTAGGGATCTAACCTATCCTCACCGGGTAAGTCTCGGAAAGGGAAGTCCTAATCAACTATCCTAGCACATTTAATCCAATGGCGGCTTATTAGGCTCACCATTACCTAAGGTTTTGCTATTTTAGATTCTAAGGGCAAGGATTACCGGGTAAGTCTCTCCTAACACTTAGTCGCTACACTAGGACACCCTAGGGTAGGTTAAACTCAGCAAAAACTTAGGGTTTCAACAATTTTATGAACCTAAGGTAAGATCCTTCGAACCAGGAAGAACCACGGTTTGTTCTACAGAAACCACGACCGTGGTTCTTCAAGAACTGCCCGTGATTCCTAACAGTAGCTACGTTCATAAACAAAAATCATCCAAAGGTAAATCTAAGTTCGTCCTATCATAGATCTAGCCATAACCATCCTTTCCTTACCCTAGAATCACATCAATCTAGCCTACAACATTCATATTGGAAATCAAAACAAACAAGCATAGATTCATAAACTCCATTGCAAGAAAATGAGAGAAAGAAGATGAACAAATGAACTTCAAACACAATCTAAATCTGAAGATGAAATTAGAACGACTTACAACCCTTCCAAAGGAAGGTTCAAGAGTTCAAAAACTTCTAGAAATAAATCCGAAAATACAAGAGCTAAGTGTGTCTTCTCCTCTCCTCTTCAATGGCAATGGCTCCTTTCTTCTTCTTCTTGCACTTTCCTTCCTAGAAAAAGTCCTTCTTCTTGGAATATATTTTGTCAAAGAAAAATGGAGAATATGTGAGCTGCTCTCAAACTACCCAAATCCCAGCTGCCTCTAACAACTATCAAGGACCACTTTTATAACCAATTTCTTCATGAGCTGGCCATGAGAGTCGTGGCACAGCTGTCACGAGAATCTGGCAAAATCCACGGTCATTTCCACGGCCGTGGTTCTTCAGAGAACCGTGATTCTGTGCAGAAACTTCGCCTTGGATCATTAGGTTGTGGGTTGGTGCATGGCCTGTGTTGGCAAGGTTCCTTGAGTCCTTCTCAGCCCTTGCCTTACGTTCTAATGAGTTTGGAAACGTGTCCTCTAAATGAGCGACCCTCAAACGCGTCGTTTTGGCTCGAAACCTCCCGAAATACCTACAAAACGCACACAAGTCCGTGTAGACGTCTATCTCGACAAAATACATGTTTTGAGTGCAAAACGTATTGGACTAGTGCTAGATAATGCATGATTGAGCGAGAATTCTACCTAAATGTGCACCTAAAACTATGCTATAAATCGTGTTATCACGATGCTTTAACAGTTTTAAGAAATTCTTTCTCCTACGAGTAGATAGGATATCATAGATGACCTAGGGAATTATTTCGGAATTTTTTTAAGATTATTCGAATTTTATATTTGAAGCTGTAGTTGGACATTAGTGACTTTCGGGAAAAAGAAAATGGGTAGTTTTTCTAGTTGTTACCTAAAATCATCCTAGGGAGTAGAATATGATTAGTTAGTCTCAAATAAGAGTTTAAACATAAATTAGGAAGTTTTTAGAAGTTTTGGGACCAGGGGTAAAATGGTCATTTACCTGTATAAGGGTATTTTGGTAATCTCTTGTTGATCGATTTTTTTTTTATCTTAGAAGTTGGAGACTTCTAAGAAAGTGGGATACATTATTGATTCCCTTGTCTTGTATAACAGGCAATTGAGTTCCTACGGTTACATACCGAGTTGAGATTAAGAGAGTTGCGACTTGACTTAGGTAAGTCCTTTGGGCTTACTTAGCTGACTTCTAGATATGAGTGTGGATAATGATGGTGGTGTGTGAATGATATGTTTATAGTTATATTTTAGTAGTAATTATCTACCGACCTATACTTTGGCCTAAGAGTAACGGGCGGTGGCATTCTGCTCAGTTAGCCTGAGGGCGCTGGGGGTTTCTTTAGGGACTAGTCCACACTCGGTTTGTAGTGATGCTACCGGCGGAGGTAAGCTAGACCTACACCCAGTTGGATAAGGAAAGGAGGCGAGAACTCTTAAGATTTCTCGTGCCACAACTGTAAAATGGAATAAGGTGACTCACTTAATGAACAGATAATAACCGGTTTGTGTGCCAGCATGATGATTGTTTTATGTTATCTTGAGTGTGTCTGTGCTACCCTTATTTTGCTTATATTTGGATTGTTAGCTAACGGTTTATCCGTGTTGTAGATTTGTAGAGATAGACAGTTGCAGAGTGATCCGGAACGGATGGTCAGCCGGGTCCACGTACTCATTAGATGGGGATGGGGGAGTCTCCTTTACAGCATGCATGTTATGTATATGTATATGTTTTGTAAGGCTGTCACATGTGTACATTCATACAGTAAAAATATTATGTTTTGAAATTGTTTTAAGTACATTTGTGCCTTGTTGTAAGATCCAAGTAATGTTGTTGTTAAACCAAGGTCGGGACCCATTGTCAGGTCCTAACCAGTAGCTCCCCGAGTTTCGAAACTTGGGGTGTTACAATATTAACACATTTTATCATTTTATGTGAGGACCTTACTATATCCTATGTGACACCGGTTTCTTATCCTTTGATCATTTTTATCATTTTACGTGAGCACCTTACTCACATAAAATATACAAGTCAATCTACCTTCTTTATTCTGTAAATTGGACCCATCCAGGCCCATCTGTAGCATGCTTTCCGGGCCTTTACAAAGCTGAGTATTTTGGGCCTTTGTAAGCCTACCTTCTGGGCCCGTCATGGACAGCCAGCTGGGCTGTGAGCTCTCCCTCCTCTCCTGCGTGTACGACGTACTCTCTCACGCCATCAGCTCCTCTGTAACCCTAGCCTCGCTTCTTCTGTTCCGTACACAACAACGCAACCATGGATGCGACTTCCTCTTCCCCTCTCCTCCTCCATCGTGCCATCCTTCACACAACAGCAAACGAGCCTTTTCTCCAGCTTTGCAGTGCACAGGTTCGAGTCATCTTCGGAATCCAACAACCTTGCGTTCCCTCCCGCAGGCCACGCTAGCTACGACGCCGGAAGGGTTCGCGCCCCCTTTCTGTCGACTCTTACACTTGTGATAATGGTGGCTTGCCCTCCTCTTCTGTCGACTCCAGCAGGTCGGTAATACTGTCGAGTGCAGATCGGCAACAGCAACCGACAACAACGCTGCAAACAGGAGTTTGCGAGAGCTGTTACAGTTCCAAACCACTGGGGCGGCAACCCAGATCCGCTGGGGCAGCAGCCCAGATCCGCAGGGGCGGGGAGCAGGGCCGCTGGTGCAGTTGGGAACCCAGACTGCTGGTGGTGCGTGGCTGCTCTCTCGCGGGTGCGTCCAAGTGACATCGATCCGGCCCTTCTCCTTCAGCCTACACGCGAGCTTGTTGAGTCCGTCTAGTCGGGTAAGGACCTCGACCTTCTTCTCTATGTTACCCTCTTCGAGTATATGCTGAGTAGAATACCCATGTGTGTCCTTTGACCCTTCATAGAAGCCATGGTAGATGACTAGAAGAGCTGTTACAATTCCGAGTTTTTAGAGTTGACGAGCAGTCAATTTCGGGACCAGATTTGAGTAAGTTATACTCCTCCTTTGCTACTGAATTTTGGACATCCTATAGATAAGATTTGATAATAGAACATATCAAAATTTGGGATAAATCCAGCGAGTGGTTTAGGATTTATGATTTTTCAAAGATGTAGTCGTAAACAGTTTTTTTTTCCTGTTGTGCTGATATTTCGTAAGTGTTGGAAAAACTGCTAGTTTTGTGATCCAGACTTCGATAAGTTAGACACCTCCTTTATAGCTGATTTTTGGATATGTTATAATTGGTAATTCATAGTAGAACATACTTAAAATTGAGAGGAATCCGAGTTGCAGTTTAAGAGTTATGGCGTCCCAAAGTAGAGACCTTGAGCAGTTTATAGGTTATGCTGAATGTTGTCTAAAACTGCTTGTGATCCAGTTTGGTGATACATATTTGATTGGGTTATATTTCTCGGTTAGACTTGAATTTTGGATATGTCATAGTGAAGACTTCATAGTAGAATATATAAAAAATTGAGAGGATTTCATCGAGAGGTTTAGGAGTTATGATTTTTCAAAGTGTACTCAGATTTTGGCTAAGTATAGCAAACTTCAAGTGTTGTAACCAACTTTGGAAATTTTTGTAGAAGCGATGTGTCACGCTAAAAAGTGTGTACGCAATAAGCCTTAAATTTATACTCGTTATAATTATTCTACTTCTAGCGCACCCGCAGTGTACGGGACGTATGTAGCAAGATAAGTATTCCAAGGTCGAACACAAAGACTAAGGTGAAATCGAATTAAGTTGTGATTGAATTTAGCAAGATCTAAGTCTAAAGAAAAGGATGCAAATAAAGGAAGAAAATCTCAATTGTTTTGGTTGTTTTTAGGTGATCACTTCAAAGATCAAATGCATGCAAACAATCAATCAAACTAAATCGGAAAATTGGCACAAATAAACAAATCGAACAAGATGTTGATCAAGAGAAAGGGAAGACGGATTCTAGGGGTTGGAAATTCCGGTTATGGCATAAAACTCAAGTTATCTATTCATTCTTTGGATTGATTATGATATGTTGGGATTAAGTGTTCCTAAAATGGGATCAATTACCGGGTAAGTCTCATGATCCAACTAATCCACACCTAAGGTCTCATTACCGGTTAAGTCTCTAAGAACCTAAGGGTAGGAATTTAACACAAACCGAATTGTTTAATTAGGGATCTAACCTATCCTCACCGGGTAAGTCTCGGAAAGGGAAGTCCTAATCAACTATCCTAGCACATTTAATCCAATGGCGGCTTATTAGGCTCACCATTACCTAAGGTTTTGCTATTTTAGATTCTAAGGGCAAGGATTACCGGGTAAGTCTCTCCTAACACTTAGTCGCTACACTAGGACACCCTAGGGTAGGTTAAACTCAGCAAAAACTTAGGGTTTCAACAATTTTATGAACCTAAGGTAAGATCCTTCGAACCAGGAAGAACCACGGTTTGTTCTACAGAAACCACGACCGTGGTTCTTCAAGAACTGCCCGTGATTCCTAACAGTAGCTACGTTCATAAACAAAAATCATCCAAAGGTAAATCTAAGTTCGTCCTATCATAGATCTAGCCATAACCATCCTTTCCTTACCCTAGAATCACATCAATCTAGCCTACAACATTCATATTGGAAATCAAAACAAACAAGCATAGATTCATAACCTCCATTGCAAGAAAATGAGAGAAAGAAGATGAACAAATGAACTTCAAACACAATCTAAATCTGAAGATGAAATTAGAACGACTTACAACCCTTCCAAAGGAAGGTTCAAGAGTTCAAAAACTTCTAGAAATAAATCCGAAAATACAAGAGCTAAGTGTGTCTTCTCCTCTCCTCTTCAATGGCAATGGCTCCTTTCTTCTTCTTCTTGCACTTTCCTTCCTAGAAAAAGTCCTTCTTCTTGGAATATATTTTGTCAAAGAAAAATGGAGAATATGTGAGCTGCTCTCAAACTACCCAAATCCCAGCTGCCTCTAACAACTATCAAGGACCACTTTTATAACCAATTTCTTCATGAGCTGGCCATGAGAGTCGTGGCACAGCTGTCACGAGAATCTGGCAAAATCCACGGTCATTTCCACGGCCGTGGTTCTTCAGAGAACCGTGATTCTGTGCAGAAACTTCGCCTTGGATCATTAGGTTGTGGGTTGGTGCATGGCCTGTGTTGGCAAGGTTCCTTGAGTCCTTCTCAGCCCTTGCCTTACGTTCTAATGAGTTTGGAAACGTGTCCTCTAAATGAGCGACCCTCAAACGCGTCGTTTTGGCTCGAAACCTCCCGAAATACCTACAAAACGCACACAAGTCCGTGTAGACGTCTATCTCGACAAAATACATGTTTTGAGTGCAAAACGTATTGGACTAGTGCTAGATAATGCATGATTGAGCGAGAATTCTACCTAAATGTGCACCTAAAACTATGCTATAAATCGTGTTATCACGATGCTTTAACAGTTTTAAGAAATTCTTTCTCCTACGAGTAGATAGGATATCATAGATGACCTAGGGAATTATTTCGGAATTTTTTTAAGATTATTCGAATTTTATATTTGAAGCTGTAGTTGGACATTAGTGACTTTCGGGAAAAAGAAAATGGGTAGTTTTTCTAGTTGTTACCTAAAATCATCCTAGGGAGTAGAATATGATTAGTTAGTCTCAAATAAGAGTTTAAACATAAATTAGGAAGTTTTTAGAAGTTTTGGGACCAGGGGTAAAATGGTCATTTACCTGTATAAGGGTATTTTGGTAATCTCTTGTTGATCGATTTTTTTTTTATCTTAGAAGTTGGAGACTTCTAAGAAAGTGGGATACATTATTGATTCCCTTGTCTTGTATAACAGGCAATTGAGTTCCTACGGTTACATACCGAGTTGAGATTAAGAGAGTTGCGACTTGACTTAGGTAAGTCCTTTGGGCTTACTTAGCTGACTTCTAGATATGAGTGTGGATAATGATGGTGGTGTGTGAATGATATGTTTATAGTTATATTTTAGTAGTAATTATCTACCGACCTATACTTTGGCCTAAGAGTAACGGGCGGTGGCATTCTGCTCAGTTAGCCTGAGGGCGCTGGGGGTTTCTTTAGGGACTAGTCCACACTCGGTTTGTAGTGATGCTACCGGCGGAGGTAAGCTAGACCTACACCCAGTTGGATAAGGAAAGGAGGCGAGAACTCTTAAGATTTCTCGTGCCACAACTGTAAAATGGAATAAGGTGACTCACTTAATGAACAGATAATAACCGGTTTGTGTGCCAGCATGATGATTGTTTTATGTTATCTTGAGTGTGTCTGTGCTACCCTTATTTTGCTTATATTTGGATTGTTAGCTAACGGTTTATCCGTGTTGTAGATTTGTAGAGATAGACAGTTGCAGAGTGATCCGGAACGGATGGTCAGCCGGGTCCACGTACTCATTAGATGGGGATGGGGGAGTCTCCTTTACAGCATGCATGTTATGTATATGTATATGTTTTGTAAGGCTGTCACATGTGTACATTCATACAGTAAAAATATTATGTTTTGAAATTGTTTTAAGTACATTTGTGCCTTGTTGTAAGATCCAAGTAATGTTGTTGTTAAACCAAGGTCGGGACCCATTGTCAGGTCCTAACCAGTAGCTCCCCGAGTTTCGAAACTTGGGGTGTTACAATATTAACACATTTTATCATTTTATGTGAGGACCTTACTATATCCTATGTGACACCGGTTTCTTATCCTTTGATCATTTTTATCATTTTACGTGAGCACCTTACTCACATAAAATATACAAGTCAATCTACCTTCTTTATTCTGTAAATTGGACCCATCCAGGCCCATCTGTAGCATGCTTTCCGGGCCTTTACAAAGCTGAGTATTTTGGGCCTTTGTAAGCCTACCTTCTGGGCCTGTCATGGACAGCCAGCTGGGCTGTGAGCTCTCCCTCCTCTCCTGCGTGTACGACGTACTCTCTCACGCCATCAGCTCCTCTGTAACCCTAGCCTCGCTTCTTCTGTTCCGTACACAACAACGCAACCATGGATGCGACTTCCTCTTCCCCTCTCCTCCTCCATCGTGCCATCCTTCACACAACAGCAAACGAGCCTTTTCTCCAGCTTTGCAGTGCACAGGTTCGAGTCATCTTCGGAATCCAACAACCTTGCGTTCCCTCCCGCAGGCCACGCTAGCTACGACGCCGGAAGGGTTCGCGCCCCCTTTCTGTCGACTCTTACACTTGTGATAATGGTGGCTTGCCCTCCTCTTCTGTCGACTCCAGCAGGTCGGTAATACTGTCGAGTGCAGATCGGCAACAGCAACCGACAACAACGCTGCAAACAGGAGTTTGCGAGAGCTGTTACAGTTCCAAACCACTGGGGCGGCAACCCAGATCCGCTGGGGCAGCAGCCTAGATCCGCAGGGGCGGGGAGCAGGGCCGCTGGTGCAGTTGGGAACCCAGACTGCTGGTGGTGCGTGGCTGCTCTCTCGCGGGTGCGTCCAAGTGACATCGATCCGGCCCTTCTCCTTCAGCCTACACGCGAGCTTGTTGAGTCCGTCTAGTCGGGTAAGGACCTCGACCTTCTTCTCTACGTTACCCTCTTCGAGTATATGCTGAGTAGAATACCCATGTGTGTCCTTTGACCCTTCATAGAAGCCATGGTAGATGACTAGAAGAGCTGTTACAATTCCGAGTTTTTAGAGTTGACGAGCAGTCAATTTCGGGACCAGATTTGAGTAAGTTATACTCCTCCTTTGCTACTAAATTTTGGACATCCTATAGATAAGATTTGATAATAGAACATATCAAAATTTGGGATAAATCCAGCGAGTGGTTTAGGATTTATGATTTTTCAAAGATGTAGTCGTAAACAGTTTTTTTTTCCTGTTGTGCTGATATTTCGTAAGTGTTGGAAAAACTGCTAGTTTTGTGATCCAGACTTCGGTAAGTTAGACACCTCCTTTATAGCTGATTTTTGGATATGTTATAATTGGTAATTCATAGTAGAACATACTTAAAATTGAGAGGAATCCGAGTTGCAGTTTAAGAGTTATGGCGTCCCAAAGTAGAGACCTTGAGCAGTTTATAGGTTATGCTGAATGTTGTCTAAAACTGCTTGTGATCCAGTTTGGTGATATATATTTGATTGGGTTATATTTCTCGGTTAGACTTGAATTTTGGATATGTCATAGTGAAGACTTCATAGTAGAATATATAAAAAATTGAGAGGATTTCATCGAGAGGTTTAGGAGTTATGATTTTTCAAAGTGTACTCAGATTTTGGCTAAGTATAGCAAACTTCAAGTGTTGTAACCAACTTTGGAAATTTTTGTAGAAGCGATGCTTTAACAGTTTTAAGAAATTCTTTCTCCTATGAGTAGATAGGATATCATAGATGACCTATGGAATTATTTCGGAATTTTTTTAAGATTATTCGAATTTTATATTTGAAGCTGTAGTTGGACATTAGTGACTTTCGGGAAAAAGAAAATGGGTAGTTTTTCTAGTTGTTACCTAAAATCATCCTAGGGAGTAGAATATGATTAGTTAGTCTCAAATAAGAGTTTAAACATAAATTAGGAAGTTTTTAGAAGTTTCGGGACCAGGGGTAAAATGGTCATTTACCTGTATAAGGGTATTTTGGTAGTCTCTTGTTGATCGATTTTTTTTTTTATCTTAGAAGTTGGAGACTTCTAAGAAAGTGGGATACATTATTGATTCCCTTGTCTTGTATAACAGGCAATTGAGTTCCTACGGTTACATACCGAGTTGAGATTAAGAGAGTTGCGACTTGACTCAGGTAAGTCCTTTGGGCTTACTTAGCTGACTTCTAGATATGAGTGTGGATAATGATGGTGGTGTGTGAATGATATGTTTATAGTTATATTTTAGTAGTAATTATCTACCGACCTATACTTTGGCCTAAGAGTAACGGGCGGTGGCATTCTGCTCAGTTAGCCTGAGGGCGCTGGGGGTTTCTTTAGGGACTAGTCCACACTCGGTTTGTAGTGATGCTACCGGCGGAGGTAAGATAGACCTACACCCAGTTGGATAAGGAACGGAGGCGAGAACTCTTAAGATTTCTCGTGCCACAACTGTAAAATGGAATAAGGTGACTCACTTAATGAACAGATAATAACCGGTTTGTGTGCCAGCATGATGATTGTTTTATGTTATCTTGAGTGTGTTTGTGCTATCCTTATTTTGCTTATATTTGGATTGTTAGCTAACGGTTTATCCGTGTTGTAGATTTGTAGAGATAGACAGTTGCATAGTGATCCGGAACGGATGGTCAGCCGGGTCCACATACTCATTAGATGGGGACGGGGGAGTCTCCTTTACAGCATGCATGTTATGTATATGTATATGTTTTGTAAGGCTGTCACATGTGTACATTCATACAGTAAAAATATTATGTTTTGAAATTGTTTTAAGTACATTTGTGCCTTGTTGTAAGATCCAAGTAATGTTGTTGTTAAACCAAGGTCGGGATCCATTGTGAGGTCCTAACCAGTAGCTCCCCGAGTTTCGAAACTTGGGGTGTTACAAATATAGCTCACACAATTAGACAATAGAACATCACACTCAAATTTTTTTACATGAGCATAACACACTCGAGATTGATCAAGTAGGAACTGATTAGTGAAGATTTGATCAAGAAAACAATTCGATACAAGAGATTCACATTTCTCACTCTTATTCTTCTTGTTCTTCACTCAACTCATATATCAACGGTTGTTGGATAGTTTTATAATACGTTAGATAGGAATGAAAACAAAGTTTTGGGGAAGATAAAAGTTTCTAGGTTTTATTTGTTCATAATGTAATTCGGTTTGAGGGAATTTCGATTAGATATAAAAGCAATCAAAGGTTGTTTAAAAGGTTGGTTTGAAGAAAGATAAGAATGAAGATTTGTTATTTTCAAAACTCTGGTTATATGGTCATTTCAAGTCGGTTTAGTTTGAATTCTCATGTTATTTTTGGTTATATTATTCGGGTATAACTCAGCCATTTTCAGGTTCGAGTTATATTACAAATTCAAATTGGTTTCATTGAGTCATCATTAATAAATTTTATTATTAATTGGTGTAAATGAGATTTTCTAGTTTTGGATAGACAATTTATCTATATACTTTCCCATAAAAAATTTTTATGTCATGTATGTGGGCCCAAGAAATAAAAACAAAACAACTTATTTGTCGGACTCATATAGGATCGGGACATTTGTGTTCTAGGGTCATTTTGGCTTGGCTAATGCGGGTTCTCGATTTATCTCGCGCCAACCTATTCGGATATAATCGAGTTCGAGTCATTGAAAATTCACGTCAATTTTTGTTTCGGGTTCGATTATTTTTTGTCAGGTCGGTCCAAATATTCATCACTTTTTATTTGGCATTAGTCGATTTTATAACAGGTGGAACGGGTCGGATTAATTTTTGACATCTCTTCGGCTATGGTGCCAAAATTTTTCAAGATCTCATTTTAGGTCATTCTCAATTGAGTAATGTGAGCGATTTTTTTTCATTAAAAAGAATAGGTATAAATAAGAAATGTCTTATTTTTTCAATACAAAAACTCCTATATTTAGATGGTATTAGTGTGATACTAGTGTGAATTATAAATAATTAAAGTAATTTCAAAAAAATAAACTTAATTGGTAATATATTTATATAATTAAATGTTTAAGAGAAACATATTAATAGTCAATAACATAATATTTGTAAATCCTTTTTTTATACACAGGTAAGAAGAATAGGGGATCAGTTTCTAGAGACCGGCCACCCTAAATCATCCTTTCAGATGAGGTTTTTAACATCGTGTGGTAAAGCATTGACATCTATAGTTGGGTTGTGTTCATGTATCGCGAGTATATCAACAACAATGTTGATTTTTCCGAAAATATGATGTGTAGAGTTCACGAAGCCCGATATCGTGGAGAAGATATCTGAGATGATCATGTCCATCTCCCATGGTAGTTTCCAGACTTGGTTGATCGAGTTAATGAACACTCATTCGTCTCCTTCAATCTCAACGGATGTAGTACCTATGCTTGCAACCTTTTGGAGGTCCTCTTGAAAAACAAAAGCTTCTATTCTAAAATAGATTCGGAATTGCATCTTCCTTTCCCTGTAGCCTATGGAATTGCAAGGTTGTTGCGAATAATGTATCCATAAGTAAAATGGGTAGACTAGTTCCTTGAGGCATCAAAGTTGGTTTTGACAGATCCCATCTTAGGTCTTTGTCATGTATTGTTTTGTGTTCTCTTCTTTGTTTCGATTGTTTGATGTTGTTTGTAGCTTTATGTTGGCCTTTTTCCCGTTGTTTATTTGGTTCAGTACAATATGTTTTATATTTTTTAGAAATAATATAAAAGGTTAAGTATTAATTGTTGTCTTCATAAAAAAAGAAAAGGAAGACCGAGAAAATCAATAAGATTTTTAACACTAAGTGCCCGTTTGGTTGGAACGGTGGAATGGAAACGGAATGGAATCGAATAAGGGTAGAGAAAGGAAAGGAAATGAATGAGATTACTTTTATGTGTTAAAAGACCTCTAACCAAACATAGTTTTTGATTGATTCGGAATCATTCCGTTATCGGGAATGATTCCCGGTGCTTCCAAACGGGCCCAGTAAATTAGGTGATTTAGGAAATATACTCAGTTAGAGATAATTATATTTACATGATTAAATATATTATATATGATATTAAAATGTGAGTTTTTGTAGAAATGGTATTTGTCATTGAATGAGTTACACATGACATTAAAGACTTAACTTTATTTGCAATATAGATACTGACCTTTCACAATAAAATATCATAAAAAAATTGTTTTTATAATTATATTATAAAAATTCAATAAAAAAATCATATATTTAATTGTGGATGCTATTATAGATGAGTTGTTGCACAAACCAATATAAATTATTTTAAATTTTCCTAACTCCACACTTTGTCAACGAAATTATTTATTTGTTTTTGTTCGGTTTCACATATGAGCACTGAAGTGGAAGTCACTTGGAGTCGAAACAAGCCATTAAATTATCCATATGGTATGCGGAATAGAAACTATGCAATTTCGCACAAGACTCCCGAAATGAACATCGATCAGTTCTGCACTAGGATTTCGAAATAAAATCGGACCGTTGCCCACATGGGTTGCAAAATATAAGTTAGGTACGCTTTTGGACCAGGAATATATACAAAATCTTCATCTAGCATGAGGAATAGAAATTCAACTGTCATATTTCTAAAAAAAATCTTACGACTATAGTTAACCAAACAAAAGATTTTGCTTTTAATTGATCTTTAACGATTTGGATTTTAATTTCCGGGTGCGGAATTGTTATGGCTTCGAGAACCACTATGGAAATTGACGGGCTTTAAACGACTTCAAAACAATTTTGATTATGCATGTCAAATGTGAAATGGACTTTCATTGTACAAGCCAAATGCGGAATTGATGTTTATAGGGATTTGTTTTAATATGGGTCATCTTATATACACTCATCTACTTTACACCATAATATAGTCAAATCATAAAAAGTAGATGATTACTTTTTGCATGTAGTTATTAGATGATTATTTGTATGTGATTATTATTATTTTTAAATAGTTAAATAATATATGTAAGTTGCATTTGGTGTTTTATAATTTTTATTTTAATGTGTTTTTATTATAGATTTTAATTTTTTTAATAAAGTACAATTTAAAATTATAAGTAAAGATAATATAGTTTTTATTTGTTTGTAATATTTAATAAAATAAAATTTTAAATTATAAGTAAAGATAATATAATATTTTAAATAATTTATTAAAATGTATAAAAAAAATTTTATAATAACTGATACATTAGTCACTCTTATTATTTATGCTTGAAAAAATATAATCCAACATTCTTATATCAACTAGCCATTCATTCTTGATTAATAAAAAAAATAATTAAAAAATAAAAAAGTTGTGAAAATTACACATAACTTATGCTATTTTGCTTTAACTAAAAAAAACTTACTATGTTTTGTGAAAATTAATAGAGTTGTGAAAATTGCCAACTCATTTATACCCATGTTTACTTCCCCAGTCCCGCAAAGTTTGTTGACTTTATTTTTTTGATTTTACTTTTATTATAAATTTTACATCTAGTTATTAAACAATGTTTAATGTGATTTAACTATTATTTTAGTGACAAGTTTTAATATAATTTAACTATATTATATACTACGTATAACACAACCCTTTAATATCCCATTATAAATAACCTAAGGACGTGTTGGTGCGCTTACTGAAGGTCTCTCTACTATATATATAGTCAATGCGTCTTCATTTGTTGAGCAGCCCCACCATTTTCAAACGTTCGTCTCAGTACGATTAATCTCCCAAACTCCAACCCTTTAAACGATGACAAGACCACCGCTTCCACCTCCGCCACCTCCGCCACCTCCGCCACCACTACCATCACCAGTTCACGAAACTCCCGCTCCATCTTTCCACAAATTCAAGATCGACAACAGAGAGCTCAAAACCACTGTCCTATCCACCGAATCAGATATCACCTCACACCTCTTTGACTTCCTCTCTTTCATCTCCTCTGATCGCCAGATCAAGCGAATCGTCGGCCTCGATATCGAAACCTCCTACACCTCTCCAGATCCATCTTCCTCCGCCGTCCACGGCAAAGTCGCCGTCCTAAAACTCTGTACCGGCCGACGATGCCTTCTGATCCAGCTCCTCCATCTCAAATCTGTACCGTCCTCGCTCGCCTGCTTCCTCAATCTGCCGGACCTCTCGTTCGTTGGCGTCGGAATCACCCGATGCTTGGCGGCGCTGGAGAGAGATTACGGTCTGGGATGCAGAAACGCCGTCGATCTCGTCCAGCTGGCGGCTACGGTGAAGCAGAAGCCCTACATTGGTGCGTTTGGGGTGGTGGATCTGGCGAACGAGGTTGGGATTTCGAATGTGAGATTGAAGGAGGCTAGGGCAGCGCTTAGCGATTGGGGAAGCCGCAGTCTGAACCCCGAACAGGTATTGTCAGCGACGGTGGACGTCTTCATGTGCTTTCATATTGGTAACTTGTTGCTCGGTGGGATTTTCCTGTAGAAGAAATGAAATTCTTCCACTTTGGGCATAGTATGTTTTTGGTCATGCGAATTGATATTTGAATCAGGAAATACGATATCGGGATGAGTTTTGTGGAATTGATTGTCTCTGGCCGATGCATTTTTGGTATCAAATTTTACAAAATGACATAAACTTGTAGTTCTTTTTGAACAGAATTTGTGAAGACATCGTAGCCTAGAGTCAATGTACATGCTATAATTAAGCCATCTGTAACAGCATATTGCTGTTGTTAACCAAACACGCCCTTATGAATCGATTCATTAGAAGAGAATGGCTGCAATTATTGTCGGAAAACTCCACAATCCAAGTACCCATCTCCATCAGCATCAACTCCTATTATTTGCACTTGCAAAAAACCTCACACTACAGCAGCTTCGTATAACTCAAAATTAAGCTAGACTTCTAGAAGTAGAATGGATATGAACAATGAGGTTTAACAACAACAGTGTCAATGCATGCTAAAATTAAGAAGACGGATAAATTGGGTAATACTTATAGGCTTTACAGCTTCCATTAGTATTCAACCAAACCTGCAAATTTCATACAAAAGCATGTCTTAATCGTAAATGCATCAGCCTAGCTTTCACCCTTTCTCCTAAGGAGACATTTGAAGCAACTAGGACAAAAATGATAGCTTATAAACCTGCTTTCTGGAGTTAGGTCACCATCTTCCCTTTGAACAACCGTATAGTGAATAATAAGTATATAAATACTCTAAAAGTGGGTTGAATTTAGTATGAAAACTTTTTGCAAAACTTACATCAAGGCTTTAAAACTGATTTCAAGCCCTTGAAATCGATCTGTGCGTCTGGTGACAAAATTGGTTTTCAAGGCTTTGAAAGGGATTTCAAGGTCTTGACTTCAAAACCTGCAAAGCAACGTTAGTCACAATATACGCGATAGAAAATGCGGAATTAAAAGATCGACACGGTGATATGTTTACGAAGTTCAGCTCTAACAGCCTACGTCTCCGTCCTAGGGTTTCTTTACCCGTAGGATCTAACTATCTATTATCTACTCAAAGATTCCTAAATACAACTTAGGAGAAATCCCCTTCTTCTCTCACTGTAGTCAATGCTACGATCTAGTCCAACTCTAACCTAGCAAAAATAGCTTAGTTACTTCGTAGAGTAACACACACTCGAGTATAACACTCTCTAGATATGGCAATGAAGCTTTACTATTTTTCTCACTCTAGGGATGTCAATGTTTGTAAGCTAAGAGAAAGAAAAACTTTTTGAACAAATAAAGATGCTTTGATCACTTGAAGACTTAGATGTTTCCGTGTAAACTTGTTGTTATTCTCTTCAATCGCCATCTTCATTTATAGTCTTCTATGGAGAACTCTTCTACCCGTTGTAATATGGTCGTTGTGATGTTCTTCTTTCTCCATGGAAAAACGGTGCTTGGTTGAGATGAAGTAGTCGTTGGAAGATCTTCTATCTTCTTCATCTACTTCTTCTCTTTGACGCACGTTTGAGAATCTTCATCTTCAAGATCTTCTCCTTGATAGAGTCGTTGAAGATCTTTGTAGGTGAAGTGCTTAGTTCACGCTCCAAGATCTTCCAAGCCGTTGAAGACTTCTCTCTTGAAGGCTGTTGAAGATATTCCTCAGATTCAAGATCTTTGTGAGATCCGTTGGGAAGATCTTCTAATCCTCTTTCTTCGGTTGTTAAGATCTTTGTGAGATCTTTGTTGGGGCCGAGATCTTCGTTTATAATCCGTTGAGGATCTTCTTGTTTCTAGTTGAGATCTTCTCTTCAAATCCGTTGAAGATCTTCTTGTTGGGGTTGGCCGAGATCTTCTCGTGAAATCTTGTTTGAAGATCTTCTTGTAATCCTTGGTAGCTATTCTTTTTTTGGTTTGTTGAGATCTTTGGATCTCAAATTTGAAAAGCCTTCAGCCGAATCCTCCTATGTATCGCTTTTCAAGGCCTCCGTGTTTGTCCCTTTAACTGCTTTCTAAGGCCTCCGTGCTTGTCCTTTGTAATGAGTTTCAAGGCATGCGTTCTTCCTTTGAAATGTTTTTCACGGTCTGCACACATTTAACAAACATCAAACGAAAACATGCAATCTAGAACTACAATCGATATTTGTTAGTTTATAAAACCGCTCATAACGTTAAGTCTTCCATCATCCACATAGACAATTCATAATCAAGGTGAAGTTATCACCCTTAATGGGCATTCATCAACTATATACCAAATAGACGTGCTTAACTACAGAAAAGAACAACAAGTTCAATCTCCAAAGAGAAATCCCGAGTATCTCAAACAAAGTCCGGTGACTATTACTGGATTGAAGCAAATAACAGTGGATTAAAGCAAATTACACTTACACGAGACATGACTTAGTTTGTGTTGTCCGATCTTTTGAATGACATCTTCAATGTTGCTGATACGAATCGCCATCCGTTATGTGGAGAGTACTTTCAAGATGACAAAGATGAGATCACTATCGAGGAAGAAAAATTCATCAACCCCGACAATGAAACCATTGAGTTGTTAGACTACAAATCTGAGTCCCATGATCCGAGGTTTGTCTTTACTATTCCTACTCACTTACCTCCCGGCTTGTCGTTCAATCTTTTCAGCATGCCTCCGTCCTTCAAAGTCAAGACCATTTACGGCATAAGAGAAAAATTCCACAACGTCACCACCATGTCGAACTACAAGTTCGAGCCTATCGATCCAGAGTTTGTCCTATTTATGTTCGACAAGATTGATAGCCCCACCATCCTTTTGAAAGACTATAAGTCCAAGTCGCCCGACTCTGATAGTATGCATCCGGTGCTAAACTTGAAGGGCCACGTTCTCAAAGACAATCCTTTCTTTTTTAGCCGTGCAAACGAGGACGTTTCACATTTAAGAGGAGGAGAATGATACACCCCGGATGACGATGATATCCGTGTTTCCGGCTAGAAGGACCCGGCACCATTTTGAAGACATATCAAATATTTTGGCTATTTAATAATAGACATTTTATATTCGGAACTTTAATTCCGAAACTTAATTCCGTGACTTAAATTCCGACCTTTCATATTTTAAGCTTTTCATTTCCGGAACTTTAATTCCGGCTTTAATTTCCATCACTTAATTTCTGACTCTTTGTATGACTGATGGGTTTGTATCATGTAAGTTAAATGTGAGTATTCTTCATGCTGCTTCTAGGGGTGAAATCCATCTTCCATTCTGGTAATTTTTGATCTTGTCTTGTGGTGTTGTTTTATCTTCTTCAAGTTCAAATTTGATTTTTAACTTGAAGAAGATAAATCATGTCTAAGTTGAATCCAAGTATTGAAAGAAAGATCCTCCTACTTGGTTTGGGCATCACCTCTTCTTCTTACATCATCTTAAAGTTCTATCTTGGATCTAGTATTTGATTCAAGCCTTCACACTCGAGGATCCTTTTGGAAGGATCAACTCTATCTACTCCATTTCGTGAATGATTTGATCTACCTAGATCGGATCGACTATCCGCTTCCGCATCCATTTCTAAGCTTCCGCCGCTCAAGTTCTATGTTTGATCCATCTCAAACGATCAAAAAAAGTTGTTGAAGTTTCTCTTCGATCTAGATCGCCCCTAACTCTAGTGTTATTCATCATTCATCACAATCTATGATGATGAGGATTCCTTTAATGAGGATGAGGAATGGTTGCCTCCTCCATATCCACCAAAGTCCAAACAAGCCACACGGAGGTACCGACGGTATTCACATGACCGAAGGAGAAAATATTTCAAGGACGAGGAGTGGCTTCCTCCTCCAGATCCACCAAGGCCTATTTATACTATGAAGGGGAACCAATGGTATCCACACCGACAAGATTATTTTGAGGATACTTGTGTTGCCCCAAGACGGCGTGTCAATCATGAGCAAGTTGTCAACGTTGTCCCCCGACGGTGTGTCAGTCACGAGCAAGTTGTCAACGTTGTGCTCCGACGGCGTGATAGTCCCAAGAGTATGTTATACTTAAAGAAACAAATGATGATCTTAAGCGTGAATTAGAAATTTTGAGGACACAACTTCTTACCCACATGACGTCCGCGCCACAAGAAGAACCTCAAGTGGTGTCACAACCAAGGTGTGAGTTGGTGATCAAACCAATGTGTGACTTTGTTATGTCTGATAATTTATTTACCGGCTTACCCTTGCTTCTTTTCAGCATGCCCCCAACGTACAATTTCACAAGCTTAGACGGAATGCTGGGCAAACTCATTGGCAAGACCATCCACATGTACTACAAGTTTGAGCTGTCCGATCTTGAGTTTTTCCTTCTTATGTCGGACGGTTTGCCACCGACCCAAGGCTTGACGCACAATTTTAAATAGTATCGGTGCCATCAACTGAAAATAATCTAATATCGGTGCTCTTTCCGGCACCTTGTCGGCAAGTCAACAAGCTTGGCGGTCCCACCGCCCTTTTGAAAGACTACAAGTCCAAACCGCCCGACTTTGACAATGTGCATCCGGTGTTGAATTTCAAGGGTCTCGTTCCCAAAGTTATTCCTTTCTTTTTTGACCGTGCAAACGAGGACGTTTCACATTCAAGAGGAGGAGAATGATACGCCCCCAGATGGCGATGTCATCCATGTTTCTGGCTAGAAGGACCGGGCAAGCGGAGCTTGTCCATTTTGAAGACATATTAAATATTTCGGCTATTTAATAATAAACTTTTTATATTTGGAACTTTAATTTTGTAACTTAAATTCCGACCTTTCATATTTTAGGCCTCTTCATTTTCGAAACTTTAATTCCGGCTTTAATTTCCGTTATTAATTCCAACTCTTTGTATGGTCACATCCACTATATAAGGGGATGTTTGACTCATTTGTAAATCATGTATAAGTTGAATCCAAGTATTGAGAAGGAAAATCCTCTTACTTGGTTTGGGCATCAACTCTTTTTCTTATCCTCTTAAAGTTCTATCTTGGATGTAGTCTTTCATCCAAACATTCATACTCGAGGATCCTTTTGAAAGGATCAACATTATCTACTCCACTTTGTGGATGATTCGATCTACCTAGATCGGATCGACCGAACGCTTCCGCATCCATTTCTAAGCTTCTGCCACTCAAGTTCTACGTTTGATCCAATTAGAACACTCAAGAAGAAGTTGTTGAAGTTTCTCCTCGATCTAGATCGCCCCATATTTGTATCATTTGCCTCCCAAGGAACCATAAACCTCGTCAATACTAGGCAATTAAACCAATATGCCCTAAACCCTACATGAAGCAAGGGATAATAATTCTAACTTCTTTAGCTCAACTAACCATCTATTTATAATCAAATATATGCGACAAGTTGAAAACAACACACTAGTATAAGTGCTAACTAGTATTGCGCGAGATTGTGTTCTACATTTATCTTTATGATAGACTAGGTATTGCGCGCGTGCGTTGCACGCGCATAGTACATTTCGTCAATGGTATAGTTTTGGCTGTAATGGGGAATTGTACAAGTTATTACATGAATTAATGAACTGTTTTATTACAATAATAGATGAAGTGTGAAGGATGATGTTGTAGACGATTATTGTTTGTTGTGGTCATTGTGGTTGTCTATTGCATCTCTGAAGGACGTGCAATATTTTCTTCTGTGTATGTAACATTGGCTGTCAGTAGGTGCTTGTTGTCGAGCGAAGGGGTACTAAGCTTTCCAATGTGGACGTGCTTGCTGCAATATCGATTGAATTTGTTTGTTAGGGTGTTCTCCATGCTCAAACAAATATTTTATGCTGCAAAAATTTGAATTAGGGCGGGAAGAATTTAGGGGTGAAATATATGTTACCTATGCATGGTAGTGTTTGTATTATTTGAGCCTTCTGTAGTATTTCGAATGATATTGTGTTTTTTATTTTGTTGTAGCCATGTGAATCGTCTTTTGATATATTTGTGAAGATTTGTAGATTAGTTCTTTTTTTTGGCTTGAGAGAGAGCGACATATGTCTACCCATGTGCGAAACATGGTTGTTTTAGGTCTAATGTTACTTTTCTAGGGTTTGTCCCTGAGCTTTGTTTATAGTCATTGCAAAGCATAATTTAGTTGGAAATTGTTTTCTTTGAAAAGCAAAATGATACTGGTTTGTCGAAGGACGTAATATTATTCTTTGAATGAATGTTTGTTGGCATTTATGATATCCTGTTGTTATTTCACAATGTATGATGTTTGTATGAAAATTTTTGCAGACTAATCTTGTTCCGTTGCATAAATTATTTGATGGATCTAAGTTTCGAAAGAGTATAACTGGAGAATTAAGTTTTAAATTGAGATTATGTGGGCGCATTCCAGATGGGCATAATGTATTTAGGAATTCTGTGGGATATATGTTACAACTGTCGTCAATAACTGAATCGAAACTTGTGTATGTGTATATTTTGCATGAGAATTCTGATATTATTGTATGGTTAATGCAGTCAACATCTTTGTTTTTTGGGATTAATATTGCGCGGTAAGTAAATATGTCATTATTTATATTTTGTCTTTTTGTTTCCAGGAAAATTGTATTAATGAGGAGTTTATTAGATGTTTCATTGATGTTATGACAAGAGATAATATGAGGAAGTAATTTTATGTAGGATTGTTCTTGTTGTTGTAATTGAAAGTTTTCTAGCTATAGTAAGAAGTCGGCAAATTCAGTGTCATCTTTTGCTCGTATATTCTCAGTCATCGTAAACTTTATTAGTTGGGGCCATAAATATGAGCTTACTAAGCTTGAATCTATTACATCTCGTTAGCCCTTCTGTGGTATTAGAGTTAATACTTGTCTGAAACCACCTCCAAATACTATGATTTTGCCTCCGAATAAACTATCGTAGTCACAAAGTCTTGTAAAGAGGTATTTAATGCTTCAATGTTTTGTCTATTGGTCATTGATGCTTCATTCCATATAATAATTGTAGTGTGGAGAAATAATTGTGCTAAATTACTCTGCTTTGAAATGTTACAACTGTGTGTGTTGTTGTCATCTATAGGAATTTTAAAGCGGGAATGCGATGTTCGTCCGATGGGAAGGTTTGATGCCGTTATTCTAGATGTTGCTGTAGATATTATGATTTTGTGCATGAGCCGTAACTTTGTGTATACGGCACAATATAAGAAAGTTTTCCCGGTTCCTCCAAGGCCATCAATGAAGAAAGCTCCGGGTTGATTGTCTTTTACATGTTATATTATCGTTTTTTTATGCTGCTTTTTGTTTTTTGTTTGGCATTTTTGGTGCATGTATGTACTATTTGGGTATAGGTGCATTCAACTCGTCATTTATATCTTTAACCTGGTGGACGTCATTTGCATCCTTTTTTGACTTGTCTTCTATTCTGTATGAGATTAGTGATTTGCCCATACCTTCTAAGTATTTATCAATTTCTGCCCATGTCAATTTGAATGCTTTGTTATGGGGGTGTTGTTGGTGTTAATCTTAGGACAAAGATGAATAATGTTTATCCCATAGCGTATGTGGATTGTTTGGGGTATAAACTACAATTAGTGTAGCAAACAGGCGGAGCAATACACACGGCATTTGTATTGTTACCGCTTCTTCCATACATGCTTTTGTATAGTTGTTTGGTTCTATTAGTTGGTGTTTTAATGCCGTTTCTTCGAAGGTTGAGCATTTGTGTTGGTTGACAGTTAGTAGGTCTTCGAATGATGTAGGGTCCTTTATATGTGTAAGTAATATTCGTAAATGATAACGTTCTTCTTCAAAAAGGCTGACGTGATTAAGCCGACCTAATGATGGCCTTTAACTTCTTTCTTTCCAACATTTGATCTTTTCATTTCAAACATAATGTTTGGGAAACTCCGTGTATAAATATTTTATCTCTGACTCATGTTTGTTATTTGCATCGAAGAAGGCAGTTAACATTGTTTTTTGTCGATTTTCGTTTGAAAAGCTTTTTCAAGGCTATCGTAATGCAAGAATGTAATAAACTGCATATCACATAAATGTATTTGTAAGGGAATGACCGATGGGTTTGTATCATGTAAGTTAAATGTGAGTATTCTTCATGCTGCTTCTAGGGGTGAAATCCATCTTCCATTCTGGTAATTTTTGATCTTGTCTTGTGGTGTTGTTTTATCTTCTTCAAGTTCAAATTTGATTTTGTCGTGACCTTTGTAAACATATTTGTAGAGATATTTAACTGCGTTGACTGTGGAGCAAACTTCTACATTGATATGACAGTTAAATGTTGCTAAGAGATAAGGATTGCATGGAATAACCCATTTGCTATCTAGTGTTGCACCTCGTATGCATATTTTGTCTCCGTTATTTCTGCGCCTGAAAATTGGATATGACGTTTCCAAACTGGTTGTGTGCTCACTGTAGTTTTAAGGTAATTATAATTGCATTATATTTTGTTGCCTCTTTGCTTCATGCATGCACAATTCGGAATTTTCGTGCCGCACGGTCTATGCATCATATGTTGAGCTACAAGTTTTCTTAGCATTGGATTTTCAATTGTCGGTAATTCTGCGCTAACGTATTGGTTCAAATCATCTGCGCTGAAGATTTTATGTTTCTTCGATAGTATTAGTAGTAGATGTGCGTGAGGTAAGCCGCATTTTTGGAACTCTATTACGTCTACTCGCGTAGCTACTTTGCCGAATATTTGTTTATGTATAAGTTTGTTTTTTAATGATATCAATTTAGCTCTAAAATTGCGTGCAACTAAATCTGGCGATCTTCTGTTTTTTCACCGGGCAGAAGTTGTACTTTAATTTCTAGCCAATTTGGGTTACAAGTAATCGTGATAAATGAATCTGGCTTTCCATAGATTTGAACAAGTGTCATAGCATTAAGGTATCTACATTTCATATCTCTTGGTCTTCCTATAAATGATGCAGGTAGTATGAACACGGTTAAAAGATGATATAGCACAAAGGAAAGGTTGTAAGTCATAGAAGATCTTACATAACAATATGAACACGGTTAGAAGTTGTTTAAGCCTAAAGTATAAGGGCAAACTAAATAGGCAACTCCAACTAGGGGGTGGGGGGCTTATTGTTTTTTTCCACAGTAACCAGGCATGGATATAGCACAAAGATCTTACATAACAATATGAACACGGTTAAAAGATGAAATTTTTTTTGACAAATAACAATGCCTCATGGAAGATATAAGAAAGAAAACACCTAGGCGGCAGAGCACAAAGGAAAGGTTGTAAGTCATAGAAGAAAAGTGAACGAAACCTTATGGTAGCAAGAGATCGCAAAAGAAAAGTCCGGTGGTCTTGTAGAGTGTAGAAAACTGCAGCAGCAATCCTGGAATTTACAGAGGTAGGTAAGGATTGGCAAAACAAATCTTAAAACCACAAAACAAATACTGTGTTCGTCTTGTATGGAATCAAATATATATATATATATATATATATATATATATCAGGTGCGGTTCCCATGAGAACAAGCCATATTGCGGAAAACATGCAGAGAATGAATCAATGGGGAAGGAGATGTGCGGCAAGTAGTTCTGACAACGGTTTTTTAGTTCAGTGCAACCAAAACTGAATCACCCGGTGCTCGTAGAACAACTTTGTTCACCTCGAATGGTGAACCCACCGATGTCAATGTCTGTGCAATCACAATCTTCAATGTGGGTCCTGTGACTAGCTTGGTTCGTCTTGGTACAACCCCGTAATAAAGCATTTATTTTCTAAATTTGTGGAGCGAATGCACGACAACGATCAAAGCAGCTCCTACTGACAGGTTTCTAACATCAAGAGACCAAGCAATATGCTAATCAAACACGATTGCTTTAGGGAATAACTTATTTTTATAAGCAATTTTCAAAATACAACGTGCTCGGTTTATTTGTCCCATAAGAGCAAGGTAGTTAAGAAGCACATTCACAAAGTACCTAATTGCTCTTTCTTCTAACTCATAATCAATTCCTTGAAAATATTCTCTAACAAAAGATAGAACCGGTTGTTTCCTACACTATGGCCTAGTGAAAAGACGCACATACAGGAATATGCTTTGTGCTTCATGATTCTTGACTTCCTACAACTGGTGAGAAAACGTGCTTGTTAAGCTTACTTATTGCATGATAATCTAAGTTAAAATCATTTGCGAGATTGACTTGAGAACTTTCTTCAGGTACATGTTGAAATCTGATTTTATTTGAGCTCTAACCTGTAATATAAGGTTAAAATATATGTTCGGATTGGTTCATAGCACCTCTTGATTTACGATTCAGTTCTCTTGTTGTCATTGTTTGTAGGTCTTAACAAGACTAGATGATGCAATCAAGAGGCAATAGCAAGGAATTAATGATATTGTCTAATCTGTGTTTACTGATCTTCTACTAATATCCCCTCACACCTTAATTTTTGTGTACCTCTTGCCGGTGTCGTCCTCATCCCTCTACTCCCGTTTTTGCCGGCCACGAAGACTGCGAGTAGTTCCCTCTCTCTCCATCTCTCTTTCCGCTTCATGAAGCTCTTTGTATTTTTTTGAATTTGTTGTTTGTTTCTAACCCAAGTTTTAGTAATTACATAACCGTTGATCTCGACTAAACATTTATTTTGCCTTTGTTCTTGACAGCAAAATATCAATCATTGAACTTTAATCTCTCTTGCTAACTTGCAGGAAATTGATATTAATTGAATTCTCATTGATGGAGGCGAGTTAATATTCACTCGATGCCTTATAATTTCTCTAAAATTTATGACTTGATTATTGATAGCCTTAACCTATTGCTTATTTTTATGACATAACTACTGATGTGATGTCTGAAGGTGTATGTTCCTTCTCTATCATATACAATTCAGAAACTTAAGTATGTCTGAAAACTATGATTTCAGTTTGTTTGAGATTAGTGGTACGACTCTTTTTGGGCTCCGCTTTTGATGAGTGATTAGTTGTGGTTGTGCTGGCTATATTATGTCACGAGTTCAAGGTCCGAGGTGGATTTTTCAACCTCTCTGCTGCTCAATAACTTGCTCGGTTTGGTCCTCAGTAATTCTCAGCTTTGATTTTATTTAATGTTGTAGTCTGAATGTCAAGGGTTTGCAACTAGAAAATCATGAATAGATTTTTTATATGATCCCATTTTGTAACATCAACAATGTACAATTTGGTTTTCAAATAATATCAACATGCGTTAGCCTTGGGCTTATTCAACAATTGGTTTGTAGGTGATATTTATTTTACTTTGAATTGCAAGCTTGATGTTTTTCCTAAGCTGAATTTCATTTTATCTTTACAGGACTTACCTCGGACTTTCCCAAGCCATCATGCCTTATATGAAGAAGGTAAAAATTCCTTACATCGTATACTTACAACCTATGCTTGGTATTACCCTGGTGTTGGATCATGCCAGGTACCAGTCTTTAAATTTGGGATCTTTCATCTCGGTTAATCCATCTCTGCTGCTAATGCTTATAATGATGTCTTAGGGTTTAACTTTGAAAAACTTGCAGGATATGAATTTCTTTGTTGCATTGTTTCTTCTTTTGATGCTAGAGGAAAATGCTTTTTGGTATGTTTAACAAATCCCATTTTTATTGCCGATTCAATTTTTTTATTCTTTCTTCTTCTCTTCTGCTTTAGCAGTTCATTTAATTTGAACTTTAATAGGGCATTGGTGGGAATTACTGATGATTACTTTGATTGATATTATACGTATGACATGATGGAATCTCAGGTATCTTGTCTACACATGTGTATATAATCTATATGTAGTTGGTTTCTATACTTTCAGTTCTGATGCAACAATATTGCATATACATGGGCTTGCAATAAAATCCAAGTTTTGTCATGTTTAAATTGAACAGAGATGTCAAATTTATGCAGTCATTTATATACCGTAACAAAATGGGATGTTTTGTCTTTGCAGCTATGACAATGCTACAATCCTTCTTCTCTCAATATGTTCCTTGATGACCGACCCAGACCCTGCTAACCCTTTGATGCCCGAGATCGTGCATGAAGGAAGCTCAATAGGCGACTAATGTTGTGCATGACATTTACTACTATAAGTATGAAATTACAGATTTTCCGTGATCACCAGCAAGCGGTGTGCATTTTTATTCAAGGAAAATATATTTCACCCCAGTGGCGCCAAATGAGCAATTCTACCATAAGGACGATCGATATTAAACCCAAACTTCTATTTGTTTCAGTTCTTCTCGATGGACGATCCTACATGACAATTTGTTTTAGTATTCAATCCATAAAAACAAAATGCGTATTTTTTTATTACTAAATCAAATAACTTAAGACATATTTTAAGGATTAAATAAATTATAAAGTACTTGTATCCTCCTCGACCTCTGGCCTCAAACTCGACTCTGACCAGCCACAACTACTGGCCCAATAGTCTGGCCCTCACCCTCTCCCCAATAAATTAAACATAACACCCCACCGCAGGCTACAAAACAATCGCGCAAGAAATGGAAACCAAGGTACGAGCAGAATAACAAGAGCATATCATCCCCACAGTCATAGATAGAAAGGTGGTAGTCATATTCAAGTAAAACGATTTTTCTAAGTGGTGCTCTAAAATAAAGGGACGAAATCGTCAGCAGTATTCCAGGCCATATAGATTTTTCTTCCGTAATTCCGAATATGGTATAGATGTTAGTAGCCAAAAATAAGGCTATGGAGGAGCTTACTTTCAAGCAGAAACTTAGCTTAGGAGGGGATCTAATGCGATCCCTAATGGTGATGTAGATGGGAAGAAGACAAAACATGTGGAATAGGATGTGCAATAGGAGTAATACAAGTGAAGCACATGATATGGCTATAGTTCCCCACCAACATGCTTTAGCCGAGATACCCTTCCAAATCTTCTCATCCTTAATATGGGTCGTCAGATACCCAGACAATGCGAGCGCAACAAACGAATGTCCTCCTCCAACCCCCACGTACCTAAGATCCCAAATTTTACATGCTAAATTCTTACACCAAATCATTTTTTTCCCTGTTTAAAAACACACAAAAAAAAACAAGATACTACGAAAAATAAAATAACACATAAATTATTTATAAAAATTTATACAATACCTTATGTAATCCATGAAGCAACCGTAGGTGTATACTAAAGGAGTCCAAGCCCGCTACTAGGAGGAAATAATTTTATCGTTAGTGCAGTCAACATCTTCGTTTTTTGGGGTTAATATTGCGTGGTAAGTGAATATGTCATTATTTATATTCTGTCGGGTTATTTCTGGGAAAATTGTATTAATGAGGAGTTTATTAGATGTTTCATTGATGGTACGACAAGAGATAATATGAGGAGGTAATTTTATGTAGGATTGTTCTTGTTGTTGTAATTGACCGTTTCCTAGTTGTAGTAGGAAGCCGGCAAATTCAGTGTCATCTTTTGCTCGTATATTCCCAGTTAGCGTAAACTTTATTAGTTGGGGCCATAAATATGAGCTTACTAAGCTTGAATATATTTCCTCTCGTTGGCCCTTATGTGGTAATACAAGTAATACTTGCCTGAAATCACCTCTAAACACTATGATTTTGCCTCCGAATAAACTATCGTAGTCACAAATGTCTTGTAAATAGGTATTTAATGCTTCAACGTTTTGTCTTTTGGTCATTGATGCTTCATCCCATATAATAACTGCAGTGTGGTGAAGTAATTGTTCTAAATTACTCTGCGTTGAAACGTTACAACTGTGTGTTGTTGTCATCTATAGGAATTTTTAAAGCGGGAATGCGTTGTTCGTCCGGTGGGAAGGTTTGATGCCGCTATTCCAGATATTGCTGTAGGTAATATGATTTTGTGCATGAGCCGTATTTTTGTGTATAAGGCACAATATAAGAATGTTTTCCTGGTTCCTCCAGGGCCATCAACGAAAGAATCTCCGGGTTGGTTGTCTTTTACATACCGTATTTTCGTTTGTATGCTGCTTTTTGTTTTGTGTTTAGCATTTTTGGTGCATGTATGTACAGTTCGGGTATAGAACCCGTCATTTATATCTTAAATCTGGTGGACTTCATTTGCATCCTTTTTTTGACTTGTCTTCTATTCTGTATGAGAATAGTGATTTGCCCATACCTTCAAAGTATTTATCAATTTTTGCCCATGTCAATTTAAATGCTTTGTTATGGGGGTATTGTTGGTGGTAATCTTCGGACAGAGATGAATAATGTTTATCCCATAGCGTATGTGGATTGTTTGGGGTACAAAATACAAGTAGTTTAGCAAAAAGGCGGCGCAATGCACACGACATTTGTACTGTTACCGCTTCTTCCATACATGCTTCGTATAGCCACTTGGTTCTATTAGTTGGTGTTTTAATGCCGCTTCTTCGAAGGTTGAGCATTTATGTTGGTTGACAGTTAGTAGGTCTTCGAATGATGTAGGGTCCTTTATATGTGTAAGTAATAGTCGTAAATAATAATATTCTCCTTCAGAAAGGCTGACGTGATTAAGTCGGCCTAATGATGGCCGTTGACTTCTTTCTTTCCAACATTTGGTCTTTTGATTCCAAACATAATGATTGAAATAGGGGCGATCTAGATCGAGGAGAAACTTCAACTACTCCTTCTTGATTGTTCAAGATGGATCAAACTATGAGTTTGGGTGGCGGAAGCGTTTGGTTGATCCTTCAAAAGGATCCTCGAATGTGGAGGCTTGGATCAAAGACTAGACCCAAGCAAGAACTCTAAGAGGGTGGGAGAAGAAGGTGATGCCTAAACTAAGTAAGAGGGTTACCTTCTCAATACTTAGTATTCAACTTAGACATATCTTTTACAAATGAGTCAAGTCATCCTTATATAGTGGATGAAGGTCATACAAAGAGTCCAAACATAAATGACGGAATTAAAGTCGGAATTAAGTTCCGAATATGAAAAGCCTAAAATATGAAAGGTCGGAATTTAATTCACGGAATTAAGTTCCGGAATTAAAGTTCCGAATACAAAAAGACTTATTATTAAATAGCCGAATAATAATAACGGTCTTCAAAATGTGCGGGTCCTTCTAGCCGGAAACACGGATGGTGATGCCATCCGGGGGCGTATCATTCTCCTCCTCTAAAATGTGAAACGTCCTCGTTTCACCGTCAAAAGAAGAAAGGAGTCACTTGAGGAACAAGACCCTTGAAATTCAGCCTTGGATGCATAATGTCGGAGTCGGGCGGCTTGGACTTGTAGTCTTTCAAAAGAACGGTGGGGCTGCCAAGCTTGTCGAACATAAAGAGGACAAACTCTGGATCGGGAGGCTCGAACTTGTAGTACATGTGGATGGTCTCGCCGGTGAGTTTCTCTATCATGTCGTCTAAGCTTGTGACATTGTACATCGGAGGCATACCGGAAAGAAGCAAGGGTAAGCCGGTAAATAAATGATTAGACAAAACAAAGTCAAACCTCGGGTCAACCGGCTCGAATTTGTAGGCCAACAACATAATGGTGTCATTGTAATGGTTGATGGCTTCTTCACCCTTGATGATGATCTCATCTTTGTCATCTTGAAAATACTCTCCACATAACGGATTGACAAGATGAATTGGAATAACCGGGCACAAGTTGTAATGACGACATCTTCCTTGGCCTCTTCTAATGGATCATCACACAAAGGTTCTTCTTGTTGGGCAACCGTCATGAGGGAAGCCTTTGTGCCTTCAATTTTGCAATCTCTTCCCTTAAAGACTTATTTTTTTCTTGTTGTTTCCTGTAGGGATTTTCTTCAAGATAGGCACTTTGTCTTGGAGCAACATAGGTATCCTCATAATATTCTTTCCGGTGTGGATACCGTCGGTGCCCGTTCATTGAAAAAGTCGGCCTAGGTGGGTCCGGAGGAGGCAACCACTCCTCATCCTCAAAATATTGTCTCCGTCGGTATCTCCGGGAGGTTTGTTTGGCCGCCTTGAGCTTTAGTTCATGAGGAGAAGGCAACCATTCTCCATACAAGTCAAACTGATTATCATCGTCATAAAACATGATGAACGATGAAGATCTTCAAAGAACTCTGAAGATACCTTGAAGAAGGATGAAGATCTTCGATGAAAACTTGAAGAACACATGAAAATCTTCAAGAACACTGAAGAGAAAAAATTTTTGATGATGAACAATCAAGAACACAAGTAAAGAACTTGACCTCGATCCCGAGCTCTGATACCAATGATAGAAATAGGGGCGATCTAGATCGAGGAGAAACTTCAACTACTCCTTCTTGATTGTTCGAGATGGATCAAACTATGAGTTTGGGTGGCGGAAGCGTTTGGTTGATCCTTCAAAAGGATCCTCGAATGTGGAGGCTTGGATCAAAGACTAGACCCAAGCAAGAACTCTAAGAGGGTGGGAGAAGAAGGTGATGCCTAAACTAAGTAAGAGGGTTTTCCTTCTCAATACTTAGTATTCAACTTAGACATATCTCTTACAAATGAGTCAAGCCATCCTTATATAGTGGATGGAGGCCATACAAAGAGTTCAAACATAAATGACGGAATTAAAGTCGGAATTAAGTTCTGAATATGAAAAGCCTAAAATATGAAAGGTTGGAATTTAATTCACGGAATTAAGTTCTCGAATTAAAGTTCCAATATAAAAGGTCTATTATTAAATAGCCGCATAATAATAAATCTTCAAATTGATGGCGGGTCCTTCAAGCCGGAAACACGGATGGTGATGCCATCCGAGGGCGTATCACACAATGTTCGGAAAACTACGCGTATAAATATTTTATTTCTGACTCATGTTTGCTATTTGCATCGAAGAAGGCTGTTGAAATGTTGTTTGTCGATTTTCGTTTGAAACGACATTTTCAAGGTTATCGTAATGCGAGAATATAATAGACTGCATATTAGGTAAATGTATTTGTAAAGGAATGACTGGTGGGTTTATATCATGTAAGTCAAATGCAAATATTCTCCATGCTGCTTCTAGGGGTGAAATTCATCTTCCATCTTGGTAATTTTTATCTCGTCTTGTGGTGTTGGTTTAGCTTCTTGAAGTGAAAATTTGATTTTTTTTGTGACCTTTGTAAACATATTTGTAGAGATATTTAACTGCGCTGACTGTGGAGCAAACTTCTACATTGATATGACAATTAAATGTTGCTAAGAGATAAGGATTGTATGGAATAACCCATATGTTATCTAGTGTTGCACCTCCTATGCAGATTTTCTCCACGTTATTTCTGCGCCTGTAAATTGAATATGATGTTTCCGAACTGGTTGTGTGCTCACTGTATTTTTAGGGAAATTATATTTGCATTGTATTTTGTTGCCTCTTTGCTTCATATATGCACAATTCGGATTTTTCGTGCCGCACGGTCCATGCATCATATGTTGGGCTACAAGTTTTCTTAGCATTGAAATTTTTTTTAGGGTATATATATATATATATAAATATATATATATATATAATACTCAAATCCAAAACACAGATACATAGTCCAACATATATATATATACCTATAAATATGGTATTATATTGTCTTTTACGATTAGATATGTGTATACAACATATGACTTAAACTAGATCAACATCTGTTATAGGACGGGGAAGAGGTAGACCACCTCTATCTTTGGTATTCATAGGTTGTGGATGAGTTAGTAGACCTCCAGTAGCGAGAGGTCGGGGTTGAATCCCCATTGTTGATCCGCTGAAGACGGAAGATAGAGTTGAGGATGACGTTGAGAATGTAATTCCCAAGACTGACAACAGTGTGAGAACTGTGGTGAGGAACGAGATGTTTACCCTACTTAGATCATAGAGTACTTAAGTGGTGGATTCAAGTTGTGCCCTGATAAAGCAACGAGTTTGAGAAGACGCCTAGCATGTAACAGAAGTGGCAAAGAAGGAAGGATGCGTTCCATATCCTTCGGCATCACCAAATCCATTGAGGTGTTGTAAAAGGTGATTTCGATGTTAGTTATACCAGAGAGCATGGCTAAGGTTGTTAAGGCTCAAGAGAAGCCAGAAACACCGACGTTAGATGTATGATTGAAGATTTACAATTACTAGAGAGTATTGGTATGAAAATGTTGATACACCATTGGAGTCGATTTGTCATCCAAGGGATCGACTGTTTGAGCTGAGGTCAACCTGATTGGAAGGGTTGTTCGGTCTAATAAGCAAAAGAAGTGGCAGAGATTAGAGTATAATAATATTAGGAGTGGAGCTTCTGATAAAGACGAAGTTCGATAAAAAAATAAACGGGTTATTCCTTTATATGATATCTTCCTTCGTTGGATTCTGTACCGAGACGAAGTCGTGATAATAGATATATGAATAGTATCGTTGAATACCTAAGAAATTCATTTGTGAGCGTCGGAGCTGAAGAGCCGATATCGCCAGCTGTTGCAGGTATTATTCAGATTAATGGTTTACTTGTTAGAGTTTTTGTGATATGAGTGCTATGCACTTATTGATTTATGTGTTATGTGTTGAGATTTTGGTGTTAGATATGATAGAGGGGATACCCTTTATTATAGGGTTACCCGATTGTAACACCCCAAATCCTCAGAACTCGGGGAGCTACTGGTTAGGACCTCACGATGGGTCCTGGCCTTAGTTTGACAATAACTTTACTAGGATCTTGCAACAAGGCACAAACGTATTTAAAATCTTTTTGAAAACATCAAATAGTATTTACATGAATGATCAACACATGACAGCCTTACGATACATAAATATAATAATAACATGCATGCTGAACGGAAGACTCCCCATCCCCAACTAATGAGTATGTGGACTCGTCTGACCATCCGTACCGGATCTCTCTACAACTGTCTATCTCTACAAAATCTACAACACGGATAAACCGTTAGCTAACAATCCAAATATAAGTAGAATAAAAATAGCACAAACACAACTCAGGCAAAATAAAACAATCATCATGCACAAACCGGTTATTATCTGATAACTTAGGTGATCCACTTTATTCCGTTTTTAAAGTTGTGGCACGAGAAATCTAAGACTTCTCGCCTCCGTTCCTTATCCAACTGGTAATGGTTTGGCACACCTCCGCATGTAGCGTCCCCGCAAACCAAGTATGGACTAGTCCCTAAAGAAACCCCCAGTCGCCCTCGGGCTTACTGGGCAGAATGCCACCGCCCGTTACTCTTAGGCCAAAATATAGGTCGGTAGTATGTAATTAATAAGTATACTTATTCACATATCAGTCAAACACCACTATCATCATTCACACTCATATCTAGAAATTAGCTAAGTAAGCCCAAAGGACTTACGTGAATCAAATCTTCACTCTCGTAATATCAACTCGGTTTGCAACCGTAGAAACTCAACCGCCTGTTATACAAGGCAAGTGGATCAAATATGTATCTCACTTCCTTAGAAGTCTACATCTTCTAAGATATTCAATCGATCATAAAGAAATTATCCAAATACCCTCATAAGGGTAAAAAGACTATTTTACCCCTAGGTCTCAAAACCCTAGAAATATTCCTAGAATATTTCTAAAAATTCCTATGAAGCCCAAAACCATAATCTAACACTCACAAAAAAGATCTAGCTAAGTTGGAAGATATTTTCCAACTTTTTAACTTCCATGAAAAATTCACTAAGGATCTCACTTTGACCTAACTTAAAGCGCTCATTCAAAAATCTAAAAATTCCAAATAAAATATATAATCCTTCTATGCAAAGCACCCTACTCACTAGAAGAAATAAATCTCAGAAAGGATCCATACCTAGGCTTACACAAAAATCCCAAGTTGACTCCTCAACACAAATTCTCCCATACTTAGCCAAATATCTATATTTTACCAAACTGCACAACTAGGCTACTTTGGAACCTTATAAGTCTAGATTCGATCGATGGACCGACCACAACTTTTAATACATCATAGTATGCATCTCACTCTATGTTCCATCAAGATTGCATGTCCATCAGATAGATCTAACCCATTCATATCTAGATCCAAAAATGCTTCCACACAGTTTTTCCCATACTTAGAATATTTCACCAAAATAAGAAAAAACTATTTACTATCTCAACTTGAAAAAATCATAACTCTTAAACCCCTAGCGTGATTACTCTCAAATTTTGATATGTTCTACAACAATATGTCTACTATATCATATAAAAATTTCAGACAAAATGAATGAGTATTTCTTACCCAAATCTGGCCCTAAAGTTGGATGTTCGTCACTGTTGAAAACTCCGAAAATAAGTGGGTCTTCACTGCTCTTCTCTGGATATTCTGAGTAGGTTTAGATGGCATAAAAGGCACCCATGAGGCATGAAATTCCTAGAGGGGTGTGCAAGGAAGGAAGGGTTATGAATCTTACCCGATTCCAAGACTCAAAAGAGGGAGAGTCGAGGATACAAGGCGGACGAGGCAACTCTTGCAGGCTAGCTTGTTGCTCGACAGAGAGGGACTAATTCCATGTTGCGTCTGCTGTGTATGGTTGTATGAGTGAGCCAGGAGGGAACTCACTTATTGTCTAGTTCCGCAGGCAAGGGATGTGTAGAGGCTGTTGAATTCTTAAAGACGGTGCAAATGATTTCTGAATCAGGATCCCACTTGGTCGAGTCCAACTGCACCTCGATACCCTTGATGTGACGACACCAGACGAGGACGGAGTCGCTGCAGAAGGAGAACATCGTGCCACTGCTACTCATGTGTAGGCTAGGAGGTTAGGGAAGAATGTTAGGGTTTCCGACCGTTACAAAGCTGCGTACAGAAGGAGAACATCTGTAACGTCAATCCCGAGCGTGTATCTGGACACCAAACGTGGAGGTTGCTGCGTGATTTCAAGAATCGTTAAGGAAGACAGATCTCCGTTCTCACTCAGCATATACACGTACGTAAAAGGGTTGAGTCTCACTGTTGGGCTGAAAACAAATGGGTTGCACGGGCTGAAGAGAGGGACACGCAAAGCTAGCGGTTTCCTGGGCGAGCTGATCGTGTTTCCTTGGCTGGTTGGCCGTGTTTCCTGTGCTGGTTGGCCGGAGGCAAGGCAATATTGGGTTGGACATGAGGCAAGGTTGGAGACAAGTTGTCCAAGGCCAAGCAAGGTATGAAGATGTGGGTTGAACCAAGGGAAAGAGATGGGTTGAAATGTTGTCATGACCATGTCAAGTGCATGTAAATTGTATGCCATAACTTTGTCAAAGTTATGTCATGATCTTGTCAAAAGGATGTCATGACTTTGTCAAAGACATGTCGTGACCTTGTCAAGGCACATAGATATAAACTAGGGTTTGTAAGATTAGGGTTTTGTTGGCATTCTCACCATTTTATGTGAGTTTAGGCTTACATAAAATGATTGGATTTGTGATGGTAGATAACACTAGGTATCATGTACATGGATCATTGGGTCGAAATTTAGTTCGACTCGGAAATAAAATTCCGGATATAACACCTATGGTAGTAGGGTCAGAGGTACCCGTGAGATACGTGTTTGTCCCATTCATTTAGGGACTTGTAATTTGCTTGTGGACTTATTTGTAATGCTGTTAGTGCGTGAGGAAGTCAATTTGAGTATGGATTGGATAGACCGGCATAGTGTCGTTCTAATCTTAGTAGGCGGACCGTGTTGATTACTACACGATAGGTTAGATTGAGACTTTTTCTTGAGGTAGGAATCTTGAAAAGACATGTACTGTTCTTAACACATTCCGGGTAGCAAGGTTGATATGACAGGATTGTGACACCTTTGGGTGCGACTTTTGTTGTATGCGAGTTGGTGGATGTGCTTGATAAGTCACCTAGTCTATTGCCACTAAAGAGCGTGGATTTTAGCGTTGAGTTAGGGTTGGGGATGAGACCAATTTTGAAAGCACCATATCATATGGCGTTGTTAGAATTGAAGAAGCAACTCGAGGGCTTCATATGCCCTAACATTTCCCCATGAGGTGCGCTGGTACTTTTGTGTGGAAGGATGGATCGATGAGGTTGTGCATTAACTTTCAGGAGATAAATAAGATGAAAATCAAGAACGAGTAGTCATGGCCCTGCAATGACGATCTGTTGGATCTGTTGCAAGGAGCTTTAGTGTTTTTCCATATAGATTTGAGATCTGGATATCACCAGTTGAGAGTGAGAGAGCAGGATGTACCCAAAACGGCATTTCGGACTCGGTATGGCCACTACCAGTTTGTAGTGATGTCATTTGGGCTCACGAATGCGCCTCCGTCTTTATGAAGTTGATGAACGGAATCTTCATCGACTTCCTGGATCAGTTCTGGTGGTCTTCATAGATGACATCTTGGTGTACTCTCCAACAGAGAGTTGCATGTCAAGCTCTCTAAGTGTGAGTTTTGGATATTTGAGGTAGCCTTTCTAGGTCATATAATTTCCGCCGAGGGGATCAAGGTTGCTCAGGCAAAGATTGCGGTTGTTGCAGCATGGACGATTCCAACGAATGTCAAGGAAGTACGTAGCTTTCTTGGCTTATCCGGATATTACCGTAGATTTGTGGAAGGGTTTTCTTTGATTACCCGACCACTTACCATTTTGTTGAGGAAGACTACCCGATTTGTATTGTCCGAGCCGTGTACTCAGAGATTTCAGGAGTTGAAGAGGAGATTGACTTTACTCCTATTTTAGCACAACCGGAGGTCACTGATGATTTTGTTGCGTATAGCGACACATCCAAGCTAGGCTTGGGACGTATATTGATGTAGTGAGGCAGGATAATCGCTTATGCATCTCGACAGTTGAAGACGTATGAGGAGAATTTCCCGAATCATGACCTCGAGTTTACCGCAGTGATTCATGCCATGTAGATCTTGTGGTATTACCCGTATGGAGTTTCATGTCAGATCTTCACAAACCGTAAGAGTTTGAAGTGTATTTGTAATCAACAAGGATTGAATAATCGCCAGAAGTGATGACTTGAGTTGATTCAGGATTTTAACCTTGAATTCTTGTATCATTCAGGAAAGCAAATGTAATCGTCGATGCCCTTAGCACGTAGATGCCTCAAGAGAAGGCGATAGCGAGAATGACAGATCAACCTCAATTGCAGAGGGATCTAGCCTTGCTAGAATTGGACATTCCGTTTCCTGATAGGGACAGTCATATGTCTACTTTAGAGGTTCTACCTAATCTATTGGAGAAATCCAACAGAAACATGAGACTTTTCATACGTTGAGATGGGCCCGAGACAGGATGTCTCGAGGTGAGGCCCCACAATCCACCATTGGTGTTGATGAAACGATGAGACGCCACGAGCGCGTCTGTGTACCTTCTGATGAAGAACTAAGACAGATGATTCTGCAGGAAACTCATACCACCTCTTACTCAGTGCACCCAAGTACAAGTAAGATGTATTAGGTTGTGAGATGCTCATTTTGATGAGGCGGACTAAAATCCGGCATGACCCGGTTTGTGGCCTAGTGAGTAACATGTCAGTAGTGGAAGTAGGAGAACATCTCCATGAACTGTGTTATCGATTTGAGACCGAGTGAGAACTTTAATGCTACTTGAATTGTGGGAGATAGATTGACTAGTACCGCACACGTTATTTCCACTAAGGAAAACGCGTGGTCGGTGATTCGGCTAGTTGAGGAACTCAATAGTTAGATAATAAGATACCATGGGATAATGTGGTTTATTATCTCTTATAGAGATGGATGGGTTCCTTCATGTTTTTGCAGTCGATGCATGCAATTGTAGATACGAGCTTACTTATCATGATAGCCGGTCATCCTTGGAAGCATGGTTATACTAGGAGGATCGTATTTACACCGACTTGAAGAAGGATGTTAAGAGCTTACATGCTAGTCTGGATATTGGTATAGTCAGATTACCATTTGTGGATAAGACCGTATAACGATAATTGACATGTGTTGGTCAGAGTGATAATAGCGTAAACCTAAGAAGGTACCGGATGATGTGATCCAAGAGAGGATACTGATAGCGTAGGGACGCTAGTAGTTGTGTGCGGTTAAGAGGCGTCGGCCTCTAGAGTTCCGAGTAGGAGCTCATGCCTGGATTAGAGTGGTTTTAACGTGAGGCGACAGAAGTTTCAACACTAAGGGAAATGGAATCCATGATATGCCACATTGTGTGTAGTTTTGAAGCGAGTTGAAGTGATGGTATACCGACTTGTGTTGTCACCAAATTAGATGATGTTTACCCCGTTTTCATGTGTCTCAACTGGAGAAATATACGTCAGATCTGAGACACATTATCAATTATAAGGATTTAGTGGTTGAGCCGGACCACATGTTTGTTGAGCATCTAGTAGCGGTCCTAGAGCAGGTATTAAATGATTATGCTCGAAGGACGTTCCGGTGACAATGATTCAGTGGTTTAGATGGATGGCCAATGAGGCCATATGGGAGACGGAGGGTAGTATCTGATCCAAACGTATTGGATCCCGAGCCCTAATAGCAAGAAAGAATTTGTGCGCACAAGGCACTCTATGAGCTTCCCTCCAATATGAATCCTGACATGTTGTTATGCTCGTAATTTTCTTTGCCTTGCTGTAGATCTTCAGCAGTATAAGGAAGCACTCGTTTCTTACTTTATTCCGGAGAAAATTGAATATTGGCACCCGCACATCCAACAACATCCTCTCGCGGGAAGTTTCTATTGACGCTTGAATTTGTCCAATCTCATCATTTACAATCAAGTCGATGTTCTCCATCACCAACTCAAATCCTTTCACGCTAGAATGCAACGTACTCTTCAACAATGAGTGTGCGGACTCACACCTATGAACCAATATAAATTTAATATACTATTACACTTTCACCAAAACTTATAAACAAGATACGATTGAGTTCTTACGCATTTGTTGTCCTCGTGCCAAAGTTAAGATACAAGTCGCACCAAGCTCGAACAATTGCTTCCTTGTATGAAATTTCCCATGTAGTTTCCAAATATTCCATCAACCTCGGATAACCTTGTTAGTACACTTTTATCTCAGCCAAACGCCGATCGTAACACTTAGGAGATTTGGATTCAATAGAGGCATGGTAGTGTGATGCAAAAACTGTTTGTGCTTCCTTTGATCGTGTCACTGCCCAAGATCTATGTTGAATGTTGCACTTTATATCAAAGGTGCAAATCATGTACTTTACATCCGGAAAAATGACACCAAGTCAACTTATGAGTCCAAGCTCTCTATCCGTCACAATCATCCCCGGTGTAACATTTCTGTACACATGTGAGAGTCCGTAATTCCCACTCATAGTGATTGAAGTTTTCCTTGACCATGAAAACAAATGCTATTGCGAATGTCAATCTCGTTCTAGTGATACTGACAATCTCTAAAAACGGTATCTTGTATCTATAGAGGGCACACAAAGAAGGTTGTAATTTTTTTTTAACTTCAAACCAAATATGCATGTTATATATATATATATATAAAGAATCGTAAAACACATATAGAATAAAACTTACTCGTTCGTCTTGTACGTCGTGTCCATTATGATGACGTAAGGAAATAGGTTGAGGAGATGTCTTGAATCCGGATGCATGATGGAAAATTTTAAAAATTCATCCGACTCTGGACATCTTCTAACATTGACGTAGTAACGACGTTGCTCTAACGTATGTAGTGCTTGTTGGAGTAGACTTCCTCCTTGGCTTGCAACATCCAAATCTTAAATCTGACATTGTATATTTGTGTTATGGTACTGAAGTTGTGGGGATCATCCAACTGTAGTGACTTCAAAATATTCTTCGGCTTGAAACCCGACCCAAACTCATGTCCCACTCTCCGAAATTGTGTATGCGTCAATCGGTCGGCATATGTGTGTCCCTTTAACTGCTCGGGAAGTGTGGTTGTGCACCCGTTTATAAATGAAACTTCCATTTCTCAACCTCGATTTGTACGCCCTCAAGCTCAAATGTACAACCGTATTTTTTCAATTTGTGTGCTCATCTAGACGACGACTCGTTATAAAGATAAGCGTTTTTCTTCTTACGATGGGTTCTGAAACGTTCGCATGTCAAACGAAACGTAATAATCCCCTAGTGTTTCTCCACGACCTACTTGTGACGTACACCATGTTCATATATCCTCCCATGAATCGAGCCCAATCCACCATTGTCTCGCGATCGTGGAAAAAACCGCGAATTTCAAACATTCGCGTATAATCGGCCCCTTCATCACGCGGATAATTCGGAAGACCCTATTTTAGATAGAATAGGAAGGATAACATTTATTGTTTTTTGGTTTAATGATAAAGAACAATAACTTATAATATACTTACCTCGAAATGTCGAAGAAACTCGTCTGTATCACTAAATTTTGCGTCGTCGAACAGAATCATCATATCACCATCCTCTTGTATTGACATTTTTGCAACTGTTTTTGGGAGATTTTGTGAGCGTTAATCACCTCTTATTTGACTCTCAATATATATAGCCAATCTAAATACACAACGTTCAAATCACAACGGTTACGGAATGCGTGACCGTGACCGTCACGCATTCCGTAACCATTGTGCGTTTACGATATCCATTATTTGTTTTAAATCAATTGTTTAAGGTATTTATTTTAAAATGCTGAAATGATTTATTTTTTCATATAAGGTAATTTCCTGTTGGTAAAAGCACATTGATTAGTGTTTTTCCGGAGTTATCAATTCAGATTATATTTGTTTTCTTATAGTACTAATAGAGAGACATGTACTATTTAATTTTCAATACATATTTCTTAAATCTTGAAAGTAGAAAAGTCAAACCATAATAAAACTTGATCGGTTTGTCAACAAACTATTAAAGCTTAAATTAAATTTTAATTATAATATTCATTATTATTTAGTTATTGAACTAGTTAGATTTGGTTTTTAATGCTTTCCTTTAAAACTATTTTTATTGTAACACCCCAAGTTCTGGGAACTTGAAGCGCTACGGGCTAGGACCGCACAATGGGTCCCGACCCTCAGAGTAGCAACGACAAACTGATCTTACAACAAGGCACAGACGAATGAAAACCAAAACTTAATATAAAACCAAAGGTTCAAACAGAAGAAAACACAAAAGCTCCACAGCCGGGTCAAATTAAAAGGGAAACAACAAACGAAAAAAACACCCAAACCCGTCCTATAATGTACGAGAACCCCGGCTGACCACACCATCCGGATCACTCAGCAACATCCTGAACCTGCGGAACATCTACAACGATAGTATAAACCGTTAGATAACATTCTAGGTATAAGCAAGAGTGTAAAGGCACAAACACACATAAGGTAAAGAAAACACATAGCATGCTTACACATCAACCGTTATTATCTTTCATTAAGGTTATCCATTACTAATTCAACTTCTTTTGTCACACGAGAATCTCCCGAAACTCGCCTCCGCTTCCGTCTGCGAATAGGAATAGATTAGTACTATCCGTTACCTACAGGTCTGGGTCGCAAGAGCACATTCTAGTCTCCTGTAGAACTAGACAAGTGGTCACCGCCCGGTTATAATACACTTGGGCTAGTTAAGGTTATCAAAGGGTGAATCCTATTTCCAATTATCCGTTATAAACATGATAGCAGCACAAACAAGCCAAAACAATCCAACTAATACGCGGAATGAAGCTAAGTAAGTCCAAGGGACTTACCTCACACGAAGGTAACACAAGAGATCAGCGAACAACTCAGAAACACACAAGGAAGCTCAGTTTTCTTTAGGAAAGGAGCAAGGAAAGCCTGTACGAACAAGCAACACGAATCAGGAACGAAATGGTTGCTACAAGTCTATGACTTCTAGTCTCAAAGATCTCTAAGAGATCAACACATGCTAAGGGCTCAACCTTAGTCTTACAACAACTCAGGAGAACAAGGAACAACCATAAGAAACCAAGGAAGGAATGAGGAAAGGAAAGAAGGAAGCAAATCACCAAAGACGGGAGTTACTGCAGAGAAACCACAAGGGTGGTTAGACAGATGCGCAGGGGCGGCTCTGTGCAGGCGCAGGGGCATATCTTCGTCAGAAGCTACTATCGGGCTTCTCTTCGACAGATCTCACAGCAGGGGCAACCAAAGCTCGAACATTTGGTTCCAACACGTCAAGACTCCACTCTAGAGAGCCTGAGAACAATGAAGGGTCAACAACGGAACACTCCACAAGAATCAAGGCTCATGCTTGATCCTTGGAGAAGAAGGAAAGAAAAGAACGAAAGGAAGAAATCAAAACAGAAGGGAAGGCATGCAGCGCTAAAGGAACGTGAGGAAGAACCAGAAAAGATGCACTTACACGTTCAGCAGGATTGCAGGAAGCAAGGACGGCTGCAACTCTCTAGGGTTTGAAGACGATAGCAAGGAACGGGAAAAAGGAGAGAAGGAAGAGAATATATAGGGAGGGCTGGAAAGCTAGACGGAAAGGGCGTCTAGGGTTGGAAAGAAAACAAGGAAACCGGCCCATAAGATAGAATGTCGGATATTCTATCTATGGAAGAAAGATAAAATGACGAAAACAGATCGGCGCGATCTGTCGCACGATTAGTTGGGGGGATCTCACAGCCGCAGGAGCGGCCTTCTTCACCGCTGGGGCAGTGAATGCAAAATCCTAGGATCTTACATCAGATCCCCCTAAAAAGAAGTTTCGTCCTGAAACTTGCAAAAGTCAAACGATCACAACAACACACAGAAACATAAATGAGCTCATATATTCCCACTCGGGGCACGTAACACAAAACGTCACACAAAAGCGTTCACAACGCCACAAAGGAAAAACCAAACAACATACTAAGCTTACGATGCAACAAGCTCAGCGTAAAACTCCGGATAGTTCCTCTGGACACTATCCTCTGTCTCCCAAGTCGCCTCATCGGCTCCTCGTCTCGACCACTGTATCTTCATCATCGGTATGTCCTTCGCACGGAAGCGTCTCGTACTACGCTCTAAGACAGCCACCGGGTGCTCTACGAACGTGTGGTCTGGCTCGATCACTAGATCCTCATGACTGACGATGTGTCTCGGGTCAGGTATGTACTCCCGTAGCTGAGACACATAGAAAACTGGGTGAACACCCTCGAGTCTCAGTGGCAACGCAAGTCTGTAAGCTGCCTCTCCCACTCGCTCAAGAATCTCGAACGGTCCAACATATCTGGGACTCAACTTTCCTTTGACACCGAAACGTCTAACGCCTCATGTCGGGGATACTCACAACCAAACCTGAGCTCCAACTCTGAACTCTAGAGGTATGCGCCTCTTGTCTGCATAAGACTTATGTCGGCTCTGTGCTGCTAACATCCGTTCTCGGATCCTGCTACTCGAGCCATATCATCCTGAATCTGCTCGGGTGCTACTCCGCTGGCACTACTGAGCTTGTCCCAACACAGCGGTGTCCGACATCTCTGTCCATATAAAGCCTCATGAGGAGCCATCCTGATCGATGCGTGCCAACTGTTGTTGTACGAAAACTCCACTAAGGGAAGGTGATCTGGCCACACATGTCCCCAGTCTAACACACAGGCTCGCAACATGTCCTCCAAAGTTTGGATGGTCCGATCAGACTAACCATCGGTCTGAGGATGATAAGAAGTCGTGAACTGTAGACTCGTACCTAGGGCGGCATAAACTTGCTGCCAAAACCTCGAAGTGAACCGTCCGTCTCTGTCAGAGACTATAGTCCTAGGTACTCCATGAAGTCTTACTATCTGTCTCGTGAACTCCTCTGCTAATCGACTCACCGGCCACGTTTCCTTGATCGGAATCAAATGTGCGGTCTTCGTCAATCGATCTACTATGATCCAAATAGCATCAAAACCGCGACTCGGTCTCAAACCGGTCACAAAATCCATAGATATGTCTTCCCACTTCCACTGAGGGACGGGAAGTGGGTGTAGCTTACCTCCTGGTCTATGATGCTCAATCTTGACCTGCTAACAGGTCGCACGCTGAGCTACATATCTCGTGACGTCTGGCTTCAGACCTCCCCACCAGTAAGAGCATCTGATATCATGATACATCTTACTCGCACCAGGGTGTACTGGGTAAGGTGAAGAGTGAGCCTCCTAAAGGATCCTCTGTCTCAACTCCCGATCTGACAGTACCCAAACACGCTCCTGGCGTCTCAAAACTCCGCCAGCACCACTTGTAAACTGTGGTGCCTCTCCTCGAGACATCCGGTCTCGGATCTGTATCAAAGCTGGGCAACTTTCCTGCTTCTGTCGGATTTCGGCCAACAGATCAAGTACTATCTCCAAGGTGGACAACTGACTGTCGAAATCTGGGAAGTAGATATCCATCTCTAGCCATACCAAATCTCGATGTAACTGTGGCTTAGCTGTCAGCCTAGCGATCGTCATCTCCCGGGAAGTCTTCCTACTGAGGTCATCTGCTACCACATTAGCCTTTCCCGGGTGGTATAAGATCTCAAGATCAAAGTCCTTGATCAACTCTAACCATCTGCGCTGGCGGTTATTCAACTCCCGCTGAGTGAATATGTACTTCAGACTCTTATGGTCTATGAAAATCTGACACGTGGCTCCTTACAGATAATGTCTCCAAATCTTCAAGGCATGAACAATAGCAGCTAACTCAAGATCGTGGGTAGGGTAATTTTCCTCGTATGTCTTCAACTGTCGAGACGCATAAGCAATCACTTTTCCCCTCTGCATCAAAACACATCCCAAGCACAGCTTGGATGCGTCGCTGTAAACCACAAAATTCTCAATGCCCTCTAGCTGAGCTAGGATAGGAGCAGAGGTCAATCTCTTCTTTAGCTCGTCGAAGCTCTGCAGGCAAAACTCGGACCATACGAACCTCGTAGACTTCCGCAGCAAGGAAGTGAGCGGTCGGGCGATAACTGAAAAGCCCTCAACAAAACGCCTGTAGTAGCCTGCCAATCCTAAGAAGTTGCGAACCTCCTTAACGTTCTTAGGTGGCGGCCAAGAAGCTACTGACTCGATCTTCGCCGGATCTACTTTGATCCCTTCAGCTGAAATAATGTGACCAAGGAATGCTACCTTGGGCATTCAAAACTTGCACTTATAGAGCTTGGCGTAGAGCTCTCTATCCTGTAAGACCTGAAGAACAATCCTCAAGTGTTTTGCATGCTCCTCTCTACTGCGGAAGTAAACCAGAATGTCGTCGATGAAGACAACTACAAACTGGTCTAGAAAGTCGATGAAGATGTTGTTCATCAACTCCATGAAGACTGCGGGCGCATTCGTGAGCCCAAATGGCATCACTAAGAACTTGTAGTGTCCATATCTAGTCTGAAATGTCGTCTTGGCTACATCCTGCTCTCTCACCCTCAGCTGGTGATATCCTGATCTCAGATCGATCCTCGAAAACACTGAAGCTCCATGCAGCCGATCCAAAAGATCATCGATACGGGGCAATGGGTACTTGTTCTTGACCGTCACCTTGTTCAGTTCTCGGTAGTCGATACACAACCTCATTGACCCATCTTTCTTCCTGACGAAGAGAACTGGTGCACCCCAAGGATATACACTTGGGCGGATGAAGCACTTCTCTACTAACTCCTCGACCTGCTTCTTCAACTCAAGCATCTCGATAGGCGCCATGCGGTAAGGAGCCTTAGAGATCAGTCTCGTACCGGGCTCTAGATCAATGCCGAAATCTACACTTCTTTGTGGAGGTAAACCTGATGGCTCTCCAAAGACGTCAGAAAACTCGCAAGCTACTGGAATCTCCTCCAAAGTTGGACTAGTACTATCCTTCATGGCATAGCACTAAAAAGCCTCGCATCCCTGACTGATAAGTCTCGCAGCTCGTACTGTACTGATGATTGTACCAGTCTTCCCGAGATCCCATCTTCGGAAGATCTCAACATGACCTGCATCTGTAGTTACTGTCACTGTCCTCTTGCCGATGTCCAAAACTGCGCGATGTCGATCCATCCAATCCATGCTCAGAATAACTTCTTCATGTACTAAGTACATGACGAAGAAATTAGCTGGCCAATCGCGACCTCCCAATCTAATAGGGAAATCGCAAACCTCTCGCGTACCTCGTATCTTACCCTCATCGGGTAATCCTATAAAGAAGAGTCTACCCTCTACAGTAACTAAGGCCAATCTATCTACACATGCATCAGATATAAAAGAATGCGTAGCACCAGTATCGAAAAGATCTCTGACAGGAAAACCATTAATGTGAATGGTACCTGTAGTTGTTGGCGTTGTCGGCTCTACAACACTCCTCAACTCATAAACTCGGGCTGGTGCATCTCTGGTGTTTGTAGATCCACCAACACGTCCTCTACCTCTCCCCTGTCCCGGAGTGGAACCCTGAGGAGCGGTAGAACTAGAAACTTTGTGCTGCTGCTGGTGGTACTGCGATCTCTGTCCTCCTCCAGCAACACTAGCAGGTGAAGAACCCTACTGGGATAGCGCCTTGCCCTGATGGCAAAACGCTGCTCGGTGTCCGACTTGCCACAAGAAAAGCAAGTCACTGCTGGTTTCTTGCAGTCAGCTTGGATGTGTCCAGCTACTCCGTAGTTATGACACTGCCGTCCTCTATCAGAACTCTGTTGGAAGCTAGAACATCCAGGCGTCTGACTACGCCCAAAACCAACTGCTCCAGCTCCAGCACTGGCTGATCCAATCTTCCGTCTCTTCTCAGGACCTCCTGTTTGAGAAGCTTTCCTCTGACCCGGTCGGTCTCTCTCATAAGCAGAAGCTCTATCCTAGTAGTCTGCCAAAGACTCACAGCGGAAATTAGTAAGATAAGAGCGTGTCGATTCTCTCAATCTCCGAGAGAAAAGGTAAGCATGCTGATCCTCCGGTGGTGCGGACAGACCTAGCAATGTCAGCTCGTCCTGAAACTTGAGGATAATCTCAGCAATAGGCAAATCCTCGAATCCAGCTTCAAGGAAATCCTGAAGACGATCCCTCCTCATGGCTGCAAAGCAATAGCGATCCCTTATCACTGTCTTCATATGCTCATAACTGGTGACCTTACTACAAACGGTCCTCCGCCAAGAATGAGCCTGATCCTTCAACAATGTATGTGCTATGTTGACTCGACGTCCCTCAGGGCAACCAATAGCCTCCATAGCAGAATTCACCTGTCCTAGCCACTGCTCCACCTCCAAGCCAGTTCTTCCCACGAAGACGGGAACCTTTAGCTGGTCGAAAGCCTTCAACCAACTGTCAGGCTTTGGCTCTTTTCCCTCAGTCGGCGCTCTAACAACCTCAGCAACTCCAGCAGGCGGGGCTACAGCTTGTGTAACTCTCTGCGAAACCTCAGTTAATCTCGCAGGAACTGGCGGCACTGGTGCTGGTCCTCCAGTCCTAATAGCCTCCTCAACCCTCTACACATAGTCGTGAAATGCAGAAGCTCCGATAGACACTGGTGTGGACTCTGTTGATGGTGCTCTTTGTGCTCCAGACCTAGCAACGGTCCCATTTCCAGCCTCAAGAACAATGCTCTCAGCAACCTCTTCAGGAAACGCCTCAACGGTAGGCGGATCAGCAACTGGGGCTTTGCCCCAACCTCTAGCTAGTGGAGGTCTTCCTGCACGCCCTCATCTACGGACGGCAGGTGGAAGTGGTGGTCGACCCCTTCCTCGCCCATAGCAGATGTAGCTCTAGTACGCGTCATCTGCTATAAGGATAGATATATAAGATTACATATATAGATATAAAGCCACGCTACAGCTAAAGCAAAAGTCCAGAAAAAGCACATATAAAGGCCAACACGAAAGAAACTACACTGCTGAGATCCGCGGAGGTAGTGGTGGTCGCCCGTACATCTATCCCACACCGAAAGGTTAAAAACAAAAACCCCCTTTTGAAAACGTTGGACCCCTTACGGGTTCTATTTATTTATCCATCTGACATTTAGAAGATTTCGAGTGCCATTATTGCTAACCTAGAGCTCTGATACCATATTGTAACACCCCAAGTTATGGGAACTTGAATCGCTACGGGCTAGGACCGCACAATGGGTCCCGACCCTCAGAGTAGCAACAGCAAACTGATCTTACAACAAGGCACAGACGAATGAAAACCAAAACTTAATATAAAACCAAAGGTTCAAACAGAAGAAAACACAAAAGCTCCACAGCCGGGTCAAAACAAAAGGAAAACAACAAACGAAATAAACACCCAAATCCGTCCTATAATGTATGGGAACCCCGGCTGACCACACCATCCGGATCACTCAGCAGCATCCTGAACCTGCGGAACATCTACAACGACGGTATAAACCGTTAGCTTTCATTCTAGGTATAAGCAAGAGTGTAAAGGCACAAACACACATAAGGTAAAGAAAACACATAGCATGCTTACACATCAACCGGTTATTATCTTTCATTAAGGTTATCCATTATTAATTCAACTTCTTTTGTCACACGAGAATCTCCCGAAACTCGCCTCCGCTTCCGTCTACCAATAGGAATAGATCAGTACTATCTGTTATCTACGGGTCTGGGTCGCAAGAGCACATTCTAGTCTCCTGTACAACTAGACAAGTGATCACCGCCCGGTTATAATACACTTGGGCCAGTTAAGGTTATCAAAGGGTGAATTCTATTTCCAATTATCCGTTATAAACATGATAGCAACACAAATAAGCCAAAACAATCCAACTAATACGCGGAATGAAGCTAAGTAAGTCCAATGGACTTACCTCACACGAAGGTAACACAAGAGATCAGCGAACAACTCAGAAACACACAAGGAAGCTCAGTTTCCTTCAGGAAAGGAGCAAGGAAAGCCTGTACGAACAAGCAACACGAATCAGGAACGAAACGGTTGCTAGAAGTCTATGACTTCTAGTCTCAAAGATCTCTAAGAGATCAACACATGCTAAGGGCTCAACCTTAGTCTTACAACAACTCAGGGGAACAAGGAACAACCATAAGAAACCAAGGAAGGAACGAGGAAAGGAAAGAAGGAAGCAACTCACCAAAGACGGGAGTTACTGTAGAGAAACCGCAGGGGCGGTTAGACAGATGCGCAGGGGCGGCTCTGTGCAGACGCAGGGGCGGATCTTCGTCAAAAGCTACTGCCGGACAGATCTCACAACAGGGGCAACCAAAGCTCGAACCTTTGGTTCCAACACGTCGAGACTCCACTCTAGAGAGCCTGAGAACAACGAAGGGTCAACAACGGAACACTCCACAAGAATCAAGGCTCATGCTTGATCCTTGGAGAAGAAGGAAAGAAAAGAACGAAAGGAAGAAACCAAAACAGAAGGGAAGGCATGCAACGCTAAAGGAACGTGAGGAAGAACCAGAAAAGATGCACTTACACGTTCAGCGGGATTGCAGGAAGCAAGGACGGTTGCAGCTCTCTAGGGTTTGAAGACGATAGCAAGGAACGGGAAAAAGGAGTGAAGGAAGAGAATATATAGGGAGGGCTGGAACGCTAGACGGAAAGGGCGTCTAGGGTTAGCAAGAAAACAAGGAAATCGGCCCATAAGATAGAATGTCGGGTATTCTATCTATGGAAGAAAGATAAAACGACGAAAACAGATCGGCGCGATCTGTCGCACGATCCGCAGGGGCGGATCTCACAGCCGCAGGGGCGGCTGGCCGCGGGGGCGGCCTTCTTCACCGTTGGGGCGGTGAAGGCAAAATCCTATAATCTTACATTTATAGTCCGTGTCTTGCACTAGTATTTATTAAAAAATATTAAAAAGTTGGGCAACAAGATGATGTAAACAACAAATTACTTTACATATATAATTGGTTCGATAATAGGAAAAAAAATTAATTTTATCATTTGCAATAACATACATAATACGAAAACCGGAAATCATAACACAAACAATTAGTCGAATGAGATTACTGTTGTGATTATTGGATGTTTATCCACATATCAATAGGTCAATGATCCCAAATACTAATCTGATATGAATAAATATTAAACTTTGGTTTTTTAAATCTTCAAACCTTAAAGTCATTTTAATTCCTAATTAGTAGGATAATTTAGACTGACATACTAGTAGATCAACGACCCACATATACCAAATATAAATATTATACTTCATTTTAGCCAAAAGACCAATAAATGATTTGTTTAATATTCAACACTCTGTTTACACAAGTTTTCAAAGTATTAGTCTCGATATGAAATAATTTAGATCCACATACCACAAGGTCAACTACCCACATATAGCAGCAGATCAATAACGATCCACATAATATATATAAATATATAAATCCGGTATAAGTATTATATTTGATCCTAGCCAAAATGCAAGGAATGTATGATTTATTTAACATACAAAACTTTTATTTATACAAGTTCTCAAAATGTCAGGCTTACTTGATAATCGATGTAGGATAATTTAAACTCACGTATTAGCAGGCCAACAACCCCACCTACCAAATATTAATCCAATATGAATAAATATGTATACAAGTTTTCAAAATGTCAATCGATGTAGCATAATTTAGACTCACATACAAAAGGTTAAATCCGATATGATTAATTATTTTATATTTGATCTTAGCCAAGAGTTCAAAAAATGTGTAATTTGTTTAATCTTGTAAAACTTCTATTTATACAAGTTTTTTAAATGTTAGTCTTACTTGATAACCGAAATGGGATATCACCATCAATAAAAATTAGTCCAAGTTAAGATAATCGTGGATAACAAATGATTAAATATGAGAAAAATATTTATTATGTTTTAGTGAAAAGTAAAAATTCACATAAATCTTTCATCTTATCATAATCAAATCTTTAATTTTATGTTTTAGTAAAAAGAATTTTATTGCTTAATTATGATTTAGTAAAAAAAAGATATTATGAGAAAAATTTTTAGTTTGTCATGTCTGACACCAATTTTGAGAAGGGATAAGGTTTCCCTTATATAGTTTGGTTTGATAAGCTGATGATAAATGGACTCTAATACTGAAAACGGACACGGCGAGAAATGGGGAAGCGACAATCAAGTATAAGAAATGGGGACGCGATGAGAAAAACAAATAATCTATAATTTTAAAGCTATTGAAATGTAGAATTTATATGTCATAATAATTATATATATATGAAAAACCCAATGATATATGAGTCCATAAAAACACTAACACGAGAAGAAAATAAATAAAGCAAAATTATTAAAACAAACATTTTCAGCCTTATAAAATATAAAAATAAATATATTTAGTGTTATAATTTCAAATAAACATACTTGATTTTTCTTTCTGCAGATCATATATGATTGAACGTGGAATGTAGAGAGAACCATCAAAAAAACTCTCTTATATGCTACAAGAATGTAAAATTCATCTACTGCTCTCTTAGGAGATCTTGTGCGTCTATGGCATGTGTAGGGACTCCTTTTTAGAGCTCATGCCTACTGACGTAGAAAGTTAAGTATCTTTCTTGGTTTTTCTTTGTGAGATCATAGAAAATGATTGTGCATACCAGTTGATGGAGATGTGTACTTTTCGGTCGAAGATAACGGAGGCGGTGAACGTGTTGCTGCTGATTCCAGAAAGCTCAATGCAGCTGATTTTGCTCCGTGGAAGGTATAATTGGTATTATATATCTTAAATCCTTGTTAGTGTTGATAGGATATTTTCCTTATAGCCTACTAAACCTGGTGATCCAAGTTGGGACAACCCATGGGGACCGGGGTGGCATATTGAGTGCAGTGCTATGAGTGCTCGTTAACATTTGACATGAAGGAATTGTTAGATATAATCTTTGCCTTTGAAGTTCTTGATTAGATGTTGCTATAACTAATTCATACATGCAGGAGCTTCAGCTGCCTATCTAATTGTTGAACTCATCCTTAGTAGTTGTACTAGCTTCCAACAAATAAACTCTCGGGAGTTCTGTGCCAGGTTTCTAATTGTTGAAGTGATCTCTGAGATTCTATATTAATTTGCATTCGTGTAGTTCAGACTATTCAAAACAGACAGTAAGTCTTCGCGCATACTCGTTCTCCCTCCCTGTAACGTGAAGGCCTCTTCATGGATGATCATTCATCCATTTCAATTACCACCCCTTTTAAGGCTTTAACCATCAAACACCCTAAATTCCACCGGAAATCTTCCCAGCATGACAAGACTTTATCCTCCGCCACCACCGCCGCCTCCATCACCACCAGAACGACCAAATTGTCGACTTCCACCACCTCCACCGCCGCCTCCACCACCACACCGGCCAGTGCGCCAACCTCCACCACCATCACGACCAGTCTACCGAAATCCTCCACCGCCTCCACCACCTCCACCAGTGCGCCGCCCTCCACCACCACCACCAGCCCCACGACCATTGCACCCACGCCCTCAGCCGTACAAATTTATAATTGAAAACAAAGAGGTCAAAACCAACGTCGTCACCTCCGAATCGGAATTGTCCAACTACCTTTCCGACTTCCTCTCCTTCATCTCCACCGATCGCCAAACCAAGCGCATTGTCGGCCTCGAAACCAAAACATCCTACAAATCTTATTGGGCTCCATCTTCCGCCGTCATCTCCGGCAAAGTTGCTGTCCTCAAGCTCTGCTACGGTCGGCAATGCCTGGTCATCCAGCTCCACCGATTCAAATCTGTACCTTCCTCGCTCGCCGCCTTCCTAGACCTGCCAGACCTTTCCTTTGTAGGCGTCGGAATCAAGAGCTGCTTGGTTGCGCTCAAGACAGATTACGGTCTAGGATGCCGAAATGCCATTGACCTCGCCAAGCTGGCGGCGACGGTTACAAAGAAGCCCTACATGGAAGCATTTGGGCTGGTGGATCTGGCAAACGAGTTTGGACTGTTAAATGTGAGCGTCAGTGACCCTAGGTCAGCGCTAAGGGATTGGGGGGCTATCAGCTTGAATTACGATCAGGTAATGTCAGGGACGGTGGACGCCTTCTTGTGCTTTCATATCGGTAATCTCTTGCTCAGTGGCCATTGCCTGTAAAACAACTCAAAATCTCGCACTCATCCTGTATACAGTTCCAGTTCTTCCGCTTGTTGGTGTTCAGCATACTGTATTTTGGTTTGTAATATCTTTCAGCAAGTGTTTGTTGCTGCATTTTACATGAAATGAATAATACGTTGTTTACTGTCTAAATTGTTAGTGGAAATTCACAAGGATAGAGATTCGTATAGAACACCACGTCAGATGCTGCATTACCAGATTACAATATTACAAAAAAACATATGTAGTGCCACCAAGTAGCTTCATGTTTTAGTCTCTTGCTACATAAAGTAACTGGTAAAACAAACAGAACATCTTTCACACTGAGCTACCATACATAAATTACACTTGTAAAATTTGGCAACACTACAGTAACCTAATAGATTAACGCAACACCTGACTTCACCAAGGTGCAGTAGCAACCCTCTCAAACTCTGAACGAGCAGCGTCGAGGGCTTTTTTCATAGGATCATATCTCAACTGTAACCCACCTATCTTTGCATCATTCTTCTCCCTCTCAACCACAATCAAAGCTCGCTTCTCCTTCAGCTCCGCTATCTTCTTGTCTATCATGTCTATCTCCTGATCAATGCTAGCTCTCTCCTTCTCTTCTTCCGCTATCTCTTTTGCTAGAGAGTAAGTTGGCTCATGCCCTCTCTTGATCGACACAAGTGCATCCAACCTACTCCTTATCGCTTCAACGTTGAATCCTTGTCTTTCCAGGTCCGCGAGCGTCTCCATGCTATCCTCTAAAATGTTTCTAGGATCATCAAACTGAAATTTAGTTATGTCCTCCACTAAACGGGAGAAGGTAACCATACTGCATATGGCTAATCCCTCTCTACAATGTTCTTTGGTTTCATTCAATGCTTGGAAGTGCGGGTTTTGAGGAATTTGTTGAAAGACTTCCATTGACTCTATCACTTTCCAAATAGGAGACGTCTTACAGAATGGCAGGCAACTTTTCACCACGAGATCCATCGCCTTTTCTCTTTGCTTGGCAGTACCCTCATCTTGACTTGCACTTTCAGCTAAATCAACATTAGTCCCACTAGTTGTCTCTTCATTGGACTTTACATTTAGCATCTGGTCAATTTCTGTGTCTAGCTTCCCACTTTGGCTAGCTTTTCCACCTTGTTTAAGCTCTACAGAGGAAAAACAACATTTCAAGGGAATATTGTCAACCATCTGGAGGTGTATATGTTCCACATGTTAATGGAAATAACCTGAGTACACATGTATCAACTAGAACGTAAATATAATTACTTGTGCAATTAGGCAAAGAATGCACTTCACCAATCCAGGTTGATAGAGGCTTATCTTCATCAGAAATATTGCCAGAAACCCCACTTGGAACTGGCTCAACATTTTCAGTTATCGTATATGTTATAACACCTTCAGCTATCTCTACTAGATTTGCTTCAGTTTCTGCCAAAACCGAAAAACTTATAATGATATGAAATTGGGCATCACAACCTATATGCCTAAAAAATTACTAGAAGTTTGGACATTTCTAGAGAAACTTTTTTACCACTATCCTAGGATTTCTGGAAAAAAGAGAACCTAGTTGATGGCTTCGGAGGTGAGGAAACATGGCATGGGAGATCTTACTAAAGAAGGGATATTCTTCGGGAGTGAAAGTTGACATCAAAGGCAGTGCTCTAAACAATGAACAATCAAAATTTCTCCAGCCGTCATAAAATTAACCTGTGATTCAATTCATTAATCAAGTACTCAAGTCTGCAGAACTACAAGTGCTGTTGTTCTCCTTTTATAATAGAAAAAGAAAACACCTAACTCCTGATACTAATCAGAGGGTTCATTAAACATTACGACAATTGGAAACATGGAGCAAGTGGGGAAAATCGCAAAGCGCCTGGAAACAAGGAAGCGGGAATACGAGAAATGGAGAAACTAAGTAATGGGAGGGGGGGAAAAACTAGTAACTCGGGATTGTATCAAGACCTTGTCAAATAAAAATAATTGATGGCTACATCCATTTTAACATTCAAGAAAGAAACACAGTGCATGCATTTGTTCCATTATCTGGTTCAGCCCACATTGGATTTGGCCAACCCCTGATTTAAGTAACAGTCATGAGATATGATGTATAATCATATCCTAAGAAGGTTTATAAGGAAGTTTTGCATAGTCAAGAAATTTGGCTTAGGACCCCAGAAGAAAAAGTAACTAAAGAAAGGACATTAAACTGCTTGCCTTGGGTAGAAGATAATATCTCAATGGCTGATTTCAGTTTCTTTTCTCTGGGCTTGAGTGTATCAATAGCTGATCTATAAACTTCTCTCCTTTCTCTCGTGGATCTCCTTCGTGTACTAGAAAGAATGAATAGTGCTTCAGCAGTCTCATTCACTTCAGCAGTCTCATTCACTTCAGCAGTCTTGTCCACTTCAGCAGTCTTGTCCACTCCAGCCGCCTCGTTCACTCCAACAGTCTTGCTTACTCCAGCAGTCTCGTTTACTCCAGAAGTCTCACTCAGTTTTCTCTTCTTACCTGTGTGGATTGAGATGGATGTTTAAGTAAACAGAGATAGTGGTTAAGAAGTTTGAGATGATTTTCACAAAGTTCATCAGGGTCCAAAAGCTGCTGTTAATCCTATAGATACCTGCTGAGTAGCTACCAAATGGTCTGCCCCTCTTTCTTCTAGGGGTACTATCATCTTTATTTGACCCTTTAACTTCCTGAACATGAGGAGGGGAAGGACAAGATAATATGTATGAGATAACTTTGACGAGTGAAGGAAAGAGTTCAATAGCCTGCCAAAATTATATAAATTTGAAGTGGTACTGCTGAAATAATGACCACTGGTTTGCTTCACTACGTCCATGAAGTCGACTTGATGTACTTACGGGATTGTCACAATTAACAGTCTTTACAATGCCCCCGTCACTGACATTATTGGAAAGCTGTTTTTTCTCCTCTTCCACCCCTGCTACACGCACTGGAAGCTTGGTGGTGCTTTGAGCTTGTGGCTTGTTCCATAGACTATTATAACATGGTAAGCTTATAACAATAGGTTTCTGGATATAACTCTGGTCGCTTTCTGTAACGGATATATTTTTGGCAGCAACCCCTGCATGACAAGACATTGTGCAATTGTCAGTCAACTACATTTGCCTCACTTAGATTCTCCAAAAAATTATCCACAAGATTCAAGAGAGTAGGGTTGCGTCATAAGGATAACAAATTAATAATGTTGATAATTTTTCTTAATTAAAGAGAAAACAGGTGCATACCTGCTCCTGAAATCCTTCGGTTTTTAGTCAGTGATCCTGGTGGTCTTCCTGGACCTCTTCCCTGCCTCCTTGCAACTGAAGTTTTCTTGTTTTTATGCAAAGTAAATTTCTCCTCTGGAATTTCCTACAAGTAAAAGCCAAATATGTCTGGATGAATAATGCCTACAAAAACAAATACAGCACTTTTTGAACAAATTCTTAATTCTAAAAGTGCACAATGGATGGGAGTCAAATAAACTGTATGCACATTGATAATGAGAAAATTGGATGTAGTGTCCACTGCTATTAATTAAGTTTAGTTTTTTTCATCCCTACTAATTTAGTTAAATAATTGTCCCCTTTTACACAGATGAGGAGAGAGAAATCAAAAAGGTGAAAGTTCATGAAAGAAGATATTATGTTTAAAACTTATTGATGGGGCAAATGTTATAAACAATTTTCATATAATAGGTTATTTACCGAATTCACCCATTAAAAATCCATCCGTCGTCACTTTGTGCACTATTGAGGAATCAGTGTGTACAAAAATATGTTGCTATGCTGATTTTTGTATCTTGGACTATAGCCTATCTCATTATTCCCATTCAGTGATTCAACACTCAACCCTCTTGCCTTCCGACTACACCTTATGAAATACAACAAACCATGTGGTTGCCAAAAATGATTAGAAATATAGGCAAGTCGATGGAGCTTCCACTATCAAAAGATAAATTGGCAAACAACGTTCGTAAATCCTTGGGAGAAATATCATACATTACATCACCTTGTTTTAATAAGGCAACAATCATGCTTTAGTCCTCACCAAGTCTTTTAAAGGAAACAGAAAACTAACATACCATTAGAAATTTAACGTCAACCTTTTCTTTTAAAAAAAATTTAGCAAAAGCAACTAGATGAATGTTAAGTTTGATTTTAAGAGGATGCATCTTATGCTTAAAATTGATCCAGTCTCATGTTATGTTAAATCATTAACAATTCAATTTCTTGATATTTTAACCCTCAATATGGACTTCATCAAATAAAATAACATACCAGCTTTCTCCCTGGACTGGCAGAATTAACATGGGCCTCATTTCCATTTTCAAATTGTTCCATGCAAGCTTTTGCTTTTACACCAGAAATAGGGGCCTCTAATGTTTCTGGCTGATCTATCTGTTCTATTGGAATGATTTGTGTTTCACATTCTTGCAACAACTGCAACTTCCCTGGTGCATAATTCATGTTCAACTCTTTCGAGGTCCTACAATGTGGAGGGCCGTTTTTGGTAGGCCCCTTGATTCTCATGCTGCTTACAGATCTAGCATCGGATTCTTTTCCAATAGGTCTTATTCGCTCTTGCTGACCACTCTTCCCCTCTTTACTTCCCTTGACAACACTAGAATTTTCAGGCAGCAAACCGATTTTTTCATTGTCACCAAGGTTTATATATTTGGTGTGTGTAGACTCTGTGCTCAACTCTTTGGAGGTCCTACCACGTTGAGGCTCATTTTTGGTAGCCAACTTAATTTTGATGTTGCTTACTGATCTATCAGATTCTTTTCCAGCAGGCCTTGCTCGCTCTTGCTGACCAGTCTTTATCTCCTTACTTCCCTTCGCAACACCAAAATTTTCAGGCGGTAAACTACCTTTTTTATGGTCAGCAAGGTTAATATCTTTGCTTTCAGGGGAATTTGACATCATAGCAGCATCCTGATAACCGATAACAGCTCCCTTATCCATCAAAATATGACAAAAAAAATGTATGTGCTCTCAGCGATTTGGAAATCTAAATTAAACTTGAGCTGTAGAATAATTTAAAGAAAGATAAAGCAGAAAATTATGTTAAAGGCTCTCAAATTTGTAAACTAATCATTGATACACTAATAGTTTAACGGAGATTTTTTCACAGCCAAGCTCATTGCTTCAAAGCCATCGGACAACATTATAGTCAATTATAGGAACCCACAAGGGGAGAAATAACGAAACAACAACAGGTGTTTGAAAGAGTAAAACATTGCTAATAAACATGTGGACTATGGATAAAAAGACTGAAAATGGAAACGAACCTGTGAATAGTGCACCCATTTACCATGGGCTTGCAGCATAGGGATTCTAAGATCTGTGTGCCTAAGCTCCTTCTCCTTTTTGGTACTCTTGAAATAAACAATGTATCTTCCCTCAGAAAGAACTTTGGTAACTACACCGCTTGACCATCCAAAATTACAAAACGCGTCAACTTTCTCCAAGAGTTGAAACGTAGTGGTGACACAAGCAGGAGGCGAAGGACGAATGTGAAGACGATCAACATAAACCATTACAGTTATAGGTCCACACTCATGTGCCCTTTTGCATCTTACCATAAAGGACCCACTACGGGTTTCCCTGAGAACTGTTGCAGGATACCAAATCTCAGGTGAATCTTCATCATCTAGACTCACTTCTACAGCAGCTCCAACACTAAACTTAAGTTCACTCATTTCCTGTCAGGATTAATGAAGTACTAAGAATCCAGATTAACCAACAATATTAATAGGTGAATACTTTGGTAATATTCAGTACTACATTCAATACCATAACAAGAATCAGATGAGGTGAGCATGTGGGAGAAACCGGAGAAGGAGAATAAACATTTAGGGCTTGTTTGATATCCATGCCTAGATACCAAACACCATGCTCATACCCACAGATGATGTTTGGTATGGATATAGCTTTCCATTTTAAGGGATGTGAGACATACCCTTGTATGATACCTAGCTATAGATATCAAGCGTGCCCTAGGATACAACATTCTTATCACAGTTTCAAAAGATCTGTTCTGTAAGCACTTACTCGTGAAGCTGGAGATTTAGAAATAAGAAGATTGAGAGAAGCATTTGCTGATTAAGGGCACAATTGCCTAGCAGAGTCAGTGAGAAAGAATTGTGCATTACTTGCTGCTTAAAATGAGACTCTTTTCCATGTAGAGTATGAATGAAACATCAATGACATTTGTTCAAATGACCTTAAAAGGAAATGACTGAAAGAACATAAGCATCTAAATGTGACAGCAAACCCAGAAGGTTCAAGCAAAGAATAACTAAGAGAGAGAGAAATAGGCTTTCGACAACAAATAGCTCACCTCCGTAAGGACAATCCACCTAATAGAGTCCAAGTTAAACAGAATTATGCTGCTGAACCCACATGGGTAACCGGAAAACCCTAATTTGTAAATCCTAAATTCCAGAAAGCCCACTGGCCACGAAAAAAATCTCGAGCCTGCCTTTCACGAGGAGTCCATTTTCCATGCAGACATTTCTTGTCGAACCCCTCACAAACTGAAGTAAATTGCCCGTCTAGAGGAAGAACTGGGAGGAGACACTGTTTATCAAAGCTGTGGCGATAACCTGAAACGCGTACCAATACGCGTGACGAAGTGAGGCGCAAGGGAATGGGCAACGACGGAGCCACCGACGATCTCAGATCGGCGGAGAATCGAAGGAGAAGGTGTTCGAATAGCGCTGCTGAGTTCGCGAGGTCAAGCAAGCAGGTATAATTTTTCTGTGGGATTGGAGCTTTATTTGTTACTTGTTAAATGCCGTAAAAATTAAATTTTGTGAGGGCTACTATATAATAAAATGTATTTTGTCGGAATGGTGAAACTGCAATTTTTTACTTTATAACCCGCATTTGTCGGATTTGTTACTAAAATATTTTATCATATTATGAAATTTTACTATACCATATAATAAAATGTATTTTAATTGATGTCATTATCACACACATAACGGAATTAATGACATACAAAATCTAAATGATTTTCTCACTAGTAAATAAATTCAAAGATATGCTTAATAGAGTATCAGGAAATAGTTAGTCATATAATATATTAATTTTACAAGATATTTTTCCAAAACAATTATTTATTATATTATTCATAAACGATAAATTAAAGATCGAAGGGTCATTTGGATAAGTATGCAACTAGTTTGGTGCCCGCACCTTGTGCGGGTTTTGTTTAAATAAAAAAGTTAATATTTTGACTTTTATACATTATATATTGGATATTAATCTATTAAAAAATTATTTTTTATTAACTAATATGACTAACATATGTGAAGATTAAATTATAATTTTTTTTAATAAATAAAAAGACACAAAAAAGTCTATGACAAAGATTATTGTTGGAGTATTATATTTGTACTTCAATATATTATCACAAAGATTATTGATAAAGATTAATAAGCAAGTTTTGATTTAGTTTTAAATTTTAAAAATGTGTAAAATCTTGTTAGAAAACAAAATTTGAAATATAAATTTTAAACTTAAAACTTTTTTTAAAAAATTAAAAATTAAAATTGGGCCTCCATTATTTTTGAAAACTATAAAAACATAATATCTAGTATATGTTTTGATTTTCTTATATAAATTTGTTTTTTAATTAATCTTTGGTTAAAGTTGGTGTGGCCTGATGATATATTTAATAAAAATGATTTAGCATTTTGACTATCTATTAATTTTAATTATAAAAAAATTATAAAAAATTATAAAAATTTATAAAAATAAAATGACAAATCCGTAAATATCTTGAGGCAATGTTGTATATAAACTTTTTATATTAGCAAATTCAATATTATATATTCGATCCAAAATTCATATACAAAATATGTTTCTATTACTTTGAAAAATATAATTTGTTATAAATCTCAAATTAAGATACAAAGTTAATCCCATATCTCAAAATTTAAAAATATCCTTAAACAATTCTTTTAATTATTAACATATAATTTGGTAATTCACCGTTGATTTAAAATCTATTTAATTATAAAATACGGGTTGTTACAACTTCCAAAATTTGCTAAACCACAACAATTATTTATTTCTAAAATTTGATTGTCAAAAATAATTATAAAATCTTGTTTGTTAAAACTTTCAAAATCTAGTTGTTATCAATATCTTATAATTTTTATTTCTAAGATTTGATTTGTAATATTGTGGTATATTCGTAACTTGATCAAAAAAATTTCTTATGTGGCATGTTTTGGACGTGACGTGGTATTGTTGACTGTTTATTAATACTTATAGAAATTATTTTGTAAAAAAAAATGGCAAATCTGTAAATATCATGTGACATATCTGTAAATATATTGAAAAAAGTCCTAGGTGGCATGTCTTAGACGTTGACATGTGGACTAAATGGGTTCTGTTTTAGTAGTATATATAGATAATAAGATACCAGTTAATCTTCTTAATCAAGTATATATAGTTTTACAAAAAGTTTACATATAAAGTAATAATTTTTTTAAAAGAAGATAAGTTAGCTTTACATCGGAATGAATTAAAAGATTTAAAATCTATAAATATCATGTGGCATATCTGTAAATATATTGAAAAAAGTCCTAGGTGGCATGTCTTAGACGTTGACATGTGGACTAAATGGGTTCTGTTTTAGTAGTATATATAGATAATAAGATACCAGTTAATCTTCTTAATCAAGTATATATAGTTTTACAAAAAGTTTACATATAAAGTAATAATTTTTTTAAAAGAAGATAAATTAGCTTTACATCGGAATGATTAAAAGATTTAAAATCTATAAATATCATGTGGCATATCTGTAAATATATTGAAAAAAGTCCTAGGTGGCATGTCTTAGACGTTGACATGTAGACTAAATGGGTTTTGTTTTAGTAGTATATATAGATAATAAGATACTAGTTAATCTTCTTAATCAAGTATAGTTTTACAAAGAAGTTTACATATAAAGTAATAATTTTTTTTAAAAGAAGATAAGTTAGCTTTACATCGGAATGAATTAAAAGATTTAAAAAAGATTTAGATAGTTACTGATTTTATGAGATTTATTTGTAGTTGTTACGATTTGTTGAATTAGTTGATTATAATTTGAAGATATTAATTTGATTAATTAGTTAAAATTAAATAATTAATTAAATTAGGATTACAAAAATATAATTACAACAGGAGTATGACAATATAACTGCAATTAAAGATATTAATGTGATTAATTAGTTAAAATTACATATTTAATTAAATTAGAATTACAAAATATAAGGATCTAAACTACTATTGACCCTTTAAAAGAAAGTGTGTGGAATTAATATTTACAAAGGATCTAAACTCTATTAGGTACATATGTCATGCGTGGGTGATATATTTTAATAATTTGTAATATGAAATAATTTGAACTAAAGAGATTGAGAACAACATTTTAATACATTAAAATAAATTTTAACCTTTCAAGATTGAATAAGCAAAGGAAAACTTCATATACTTTATAATCATCGTATTGTAAAATTACCAATAGATCTAGGAACAAAGCTAGTTCCTAACGTGCCAAACAAAAGTAACGATTTCGGAGATTTTGCGGTTGTTGTTGCGGATAGAACGTCGATTTCTTATACCGACATGCAATTTTGTTCTCTCGAGTGGTGATGATAGAGACAAAACCGAGTTCGAGGGAGGTTGTATGATGTTGAATCGTCATTCATTATCATTGACGATGATTCTACAGCCAAGAGCTAAGAGATCGTTGATGAGGATAGAATGACATTTGCCTTTAATATAGTTGTGGAATTTGATCTCTTTCAAGAATTCAACGTGATGGATCATCCTGCCATTCAACATAAGAATTTATTAGTTTTCAATCCAAAAGTAAATAATGTAAGCATCGAAATAGTGAAAAATAATGAAAACATATCAACAAAAGTAATGAAAGCACCGATTCTTACTTGCACGAATATATAGTGAAAAAAATAGGGTTAACAAAGCTTGTTGAGAAAGCTTAAAATTTTAAATTTAAAAATAAAGATAATATTAAATTTTGTTGAGATTTTGGCTTATCAAAGAAGTCACATGTAATTTTTTAAATAATCAATATTTTTAAATATCAATTTAAGAATTAACTTTTAATTTATCTTTTAAAACTTTTTTGGGGAGCTCGTGAATTGTGACGTTGACACGTGACAAAAAAGTCTCTCCTTTAATACATATAAGATTCTTTATAATAGGTTAATAGGTACAAAATATGCTCTTATTCTAATAATGTAATTAAGTGTATATAAATTATACTCATTTTCTAAGAAATTTAAGAAAAAGAAGAAATAAAATAATACTAATCTATATCTATCTTTCTATATACTATATTAAAGCCAAAGCATTTACTTTAATGTGTTCATCCTAACTTATAATATGTCACATGATCAAATAAAATTTACTTATTTAAAAATAAAATTTTATATTAAATATTATAAATACGATGATAAAAAAATTAAAAAAAAACTCCCTGTGCTTTAGTTGACCTTGCCGCTCTACATCCGGGACGGGAATAATATGTGGCTCATTGCCTCGAATCTTCAAACTAACCACTTAAGGAGTCTAGCACCGCATCTCACTAGACCAACTGAGTATTGGTGCTAAAGTATTTTCTTGCATTTGGTTCATCCTTCCCGCATGAGATTTTCTTAGATTTTTACATTATTAATTAAAAAACAATTGATCTTCTTTCCTAATTTATCCTATAATAATAAATATCTACTTACCAAACATAGTTTTTAAATATCTATATTCCACTCTATATGTTAAAATTATAAAATTAACATAAATTAATATCTTACAATTAAAGTCAAATCACTTTAAGATATCTTATCACAATCTTTTACATACTTTATTCTTATCAAATATTTTTTTTAAATCTTTCCATTTTTATTTATAAGAGGATCTCTATACTACTATTAAAGTCAAATCACTTCATCTAACGTGTCAATTCCTTATCTATTCATCGTCACGTGTCATTTTTAGATGGTTTTAATTTTCCAAAGATTATGCATAGTTGACATATTTCATATCTAAATAAATATTTTATAATACAAAATAAATATCTACTCACCAAACACACACAATTTTTATATATCAACATTACACTCTATATGTTAAAATTATATAATTAACACAATTAATATCTTACTTTGTAATCTTACCACAATCTTTTACATATTTTAAGTATCTTATTAAAAAAAATTTAAATCTATTTATATACTATATTAAAGCCAAAAGCCTTATGTCATTTTTACGTAATTTTAATTTTTTTAAAAAAATATATACAAATAGTCGATATCTTACCTATTAAAATAACCATCTTATGATACATAATATATATCTACTTACCAAACTTACTTGGTAAATATCTATATATAATTAACAAAATAGTGTCTTATATATCAATAAAATTTTATTGATGTAATTTTAAATTTTAATTTTGAAAACAAACTAGATTTAAATATAACATATTACCTACTATTAAATCAAATTTGTTTTTAAAAAATTGAATTCAAAAAATGAATTTTTAAATTTTAAATTTATTTACTTAAGAATTTTATAGGTAAGAATATTAAAAAAAATTATATTGGAAATTTTTTACGTAATTTTTTTTATTTAAGACTTTGGTAATTATTAATACTAAATGTATTAACTAACCTTTTGCTATATGATTTAATCAGGTTTGTACTAATATATCCTTCTTAATATTTTTTTGCTACATTAAAGGATGTTAACGCCTTTTTAAAAAAAATTGTAATTTATTTATCTAGTAATTATTTAATTAATAATTATAGTTGGTTTACAATTTATTAAAACTAACCACGCACAAGGTGCGAGAATTAGACTAGTACTTATGTAAAAGCAAAAGCACCTAAAATCACGTGTCATTCATTTATACATCTGATAACACGTGTCATTTTATCACAATTTACATTTTATTATTTTTATTCAATCTTTCACTAACTAAAGTTTAGCTATTTTTACCATCTAAGATTCTAGATCAAGATAAAACAAAATACTGTTAATCTAAAAAAATAATATCTACCTAATTGATATGTTTACCTTCAAAATACATTTTAATTTTGATAAACAAATTATTTAATATGTATTCATTTCCTCGATTGGGTACATTTTTTCAAACTAAATTTTAAATTACCGAAAATTACAATATATTAAGCTGTAATAAACAAATAAAAAATTACTTTAATTATAATTGTTAGAAAATATAATTATAAAAATGTATCTTATGTTAATTCTTATAAAAAAATATGTGCAAAGCATGAGAATTACACTTCGTTACTCTATATAATTTGAGTTTATTTACCTAATAATGTATTTTTTTTATTGATATTAAATATACACTTTTTTAATTCTGTTGACAAAGTATGCACTTCTAATTTTTAATTATTAGAAAAAAAAGTAAATATTATATTTATGGGTCTTATTATCTATATATACTACTAAAGTAGACTACACTAATGCTGACGTGCCGTCCCCACATTTTTTCTCGGATTAAATTTTTTATTAAATCAAGAATTAAACCAAAAATTTTTTTTACTAAAATAAAATCTATATATATATTTTTTTTAACTAATCTAATAAAACAAAATTCCAAAATAAGTTAAGTATATCACTTAAATATTAAAATCTATTAAATCTAATAATATCTACTGAAAAGGATTAAATCTTTTTTCTAAATAACTAAATAAACTAAATTTTAATTTTTAACTTGAACGTATCTTTACAAGTATTAATCGGTTATAACAATTAATTCTTTCAAATTATCATTTTAGATTTACTAAACTTCATATTTATTTAGGATTTGGGTAAGCTTTTTTTTTCATTTTGATATCAACTTTAGAAGAAGTCACCTAAGGTATTCAGAATTTTTAAATTTATAATTAATTAGTTTAAAAAAAAATTGATATCAATTTTAGAAGAAGTTACCTTTTTTTAAAAAAAAAAATAATTAAACTTTACCAATCTTATAACATATTAGAGGAGATTCACCATTTTTATTGTTTAAAAAAAATCCTACGTATACCCCTACAAATTAACATAAGATTTTTTTATATCTATTTTGATTAAATATCGCCTAAAAAGTAATTTTAAATTTGTGGAACTTATTTTTACTAATTTAACTAATTTCACAAAACTTTTTTGATTGCTTATTGTGATCCTAATTCCTTGTGAATCTATATATACTAGTATAATACCCGCACCTTGTGCGGGTTTTGAAAAAAATGAAAAAGAATATTGTGAAATAGGTTTTTTTTACGTGCTTTTGTTTTGTATACTTCTCTAATCTAATCCTGCGTCCACAGCGCGCCACGTCATCAACCCGTGCTTTGTTTTAGTAAGTATAATAGATAGATTTGGTTTCTATAAAATTATTATTTTAATAATAAAAGATTTTATGGTTTAAAAAATAGTGTAAAAAATAAAAATTTATTGGCTTTAATTGTGGGAGCTCAATTTCAAAAATCCTGCGTCCACAGCGCGCCACGTCATCAACTCGTGCTCTGTTTTAGTAAGTATAATAGATTTGGTTTCTATAAAATTATTATTTTAATAATAAAAGATTTTATGGTTTAAAAAATAGTGTAAAAAATAAAGATTTATTGGCTTTAATTGTGGGAGCTCAATTTCAAAAATCCTGCGTCCACAGCGCGCCACGTCATCAACCTGTGCTCTGTTTTAGTAAGTATAATAGATTTGGTTTCTATAAAATTATTATTTTAATAATAAAAGATTTTATGGTTTAAAAAATAGTGTTAAAAAATAAAGATTTATTGGCTTTAATTGTGGGAGCTCAATTTCAAAAATCCTGCGTCCACAGCGCGCCACGTCATCAACCCGTGCTCTGTTTTAGTAAGTATAATAGATTTGGTTTATATAAAATTATTATTTTAATAATAAAAGATTTTATGGTTTAAAAAATAGTGTAAAAAATAAAGATTTATTGGCTTTAATTGTGGGAGCTCAATTTCAAAAATCCTGCGTCCACACCGCGCCACGTCATCAACCCGTGCTCTGTTTTAGTAATAATAATAGATTTGGTTTATATAAAATTATTATTTTAATAATAAAAGATTTTATGGTTTAAAAAATAGTGTAAAAAATAAAGATTTATTGGCTTTAATTGTGGGAGCTCAATTTCAAAAATCCTGCGTCCACAACGCGCCACGTCATCAACTCGTGCTCTGTTTTAGTAAGTATAATAGATATTACTAAAGCAGCACCCATTTTGTCCACGTGTCAACCTCTAAGGCCGTCCACATCAGCTTTTTTCCAATTTATTTACAGATTTGCCACAACGTATTTACAAATTTGCCATTAATTATTTTATAAGAAAATTTTTTTATTAGAATTTATAAACAGTCATCATGTCACGTCAATTTTATTAAAATAAATAATTAAAAAATAAATAAATCTACCTATCTACCAATCAAAATTAACAAACTAATTATTGTAACTCGATTTGTTGAGAAAATCTAACGCAAATATTCTAACAAGATTTGACACATTTGTTTAATTTAAAACTAAATCAAATTTTGCTCCTCTATCTAAATCTAAGTAAAAATGATAATATATTAAGATATAAATATAATACTCGAATAATAATTTTTATAATAAAACTTTAATTATGTTCTTTTATTTATTTTAAAAAAATTAATCCTCATATGTTAGTCATATTAATTAATAAAAATAATTTTTACTATAAATTGATATCAAATATGTGATGCATGAGAAAATATAATATTTATTTAGACAATCTCGCACAAGGTGCGGGTACTAAACTAGTTGTTTCTGAAATTAGCTTTCACTTTACTATTACTTTTAAAAGATATTTATAGGGTTTTGTACTTTAATTCGTTTAAAACTTGTACCCTAATTTTTAAAAAATGTTTTTAGTTTTTGAAAATGTTTAGTAACATGATAAGAATTTGAAAGGATTATTTTTAAAAAATTATTTTCAATCATAACAACCATTAGAATTTAGGAGTCTCATATCCTTATTAAAATCTTAATTATTAGGATGTTAAACAACAAGCTTTCCCTGCAAGCTTTTTGATCTTTATTTTCTCTTTATATATTTGTACAAGAGAAGTTAGTTTCCAATGCCTCGTCCTCTACCAACAACCGCTACTACTTTCCAGGCTCTGTTATTGCTGCCACCATCGTATCGTGTCCGACCTCCAACTACTAGCAGGGAGAAAAAAGCTATCTTTTTGTGAATGAAGGCAAGGTTAGTGTTTTGTGTCTGATAGAAATCTCACATGCATGATCAGATTAAAGAGTTCAATGCCGTGAATAGCAACTACGATTGTATCCTTTATGACACCTCTCTTTTTTCTCATTACTCATCTACAGAACTACATATGATCTGCGTAAATTTCACATTTATATTAGTTCTTAAACTACATATGATCTGCAGACCCCCCCAGATGGACTTGCGTGTTATGGATCGTTGTCACAAAGTCGGCCAAACCAAGCCTATTCATGTTTACAGGCTTCCTACTACTCAAATTGTTGCTGTATACATTTGCTATGATCCTACCGTTAGCTTCGATACTGAATTGGTCCCTTGAGTGGCTTAGCGATTCCCTTGGGGGTTAAATGTTGTCCGGTGTAGCACGAGTTAGTTTAATTTAATCCTAATTTTAGGGTATACGATTAGTTTACTTTAATCTTAATTTTAAAGTATAGATTTAGATTAATTTAGAAGAGGCAGATATTTGTTGCTACATTGAAGCACGAGGTGGTGCTACATATGTTATTTGTTTGATCCCAATTAACAAAATAATCCTTTATTAGATCATGTAATATAATCTGTTGGTTTGTTTGTTAATAAATGTTATTCCGAAGATGCATAAAACATATAGACTAAAATCATAAATTCCCAAGGCAAACTAAAACCATGAGCCTTAGGAATAAGGGATCAAACAAATATCATATGTGATAATAAGCTATAACACTTGTAGCACCACCTCGTGCTTCACGGTAGTAGCAAATATGTGCCTCTTCTAAATTAAACTAATACTCTAAAATTAAGATTAAATTAAACTAATTGTATACTCTAAAATTAGGATTAAATTGTTGATGTATATATTTGTTTTGACGTGATTGTCACAACTATATCATATATACATGAGCCGATTCTTTTTCTGTTTTTTTATAATAAAAAATTCTATAAAGTCGAAAGACCTTTTGATCATTTTTTCACAAAAATAAATAAATGTCGTATGGATTATTCGTAGTTATTAAAAAATTCGTTAAAGTCGAAAGACCTTTTGATCATTGTTTCATAATCGTTTATTTTTTTATTAAAACTATAATTCAAATCTTTTTTATTCGAGTTACTTAAAACATTTTATTATTAGAATTTTATTTTACATAAATATATTTTATAATTGGTTTTTCATATTTGTTTATTGTTATAATTTTTTTTAATTAGATTCTATAATTATATTTTATAAATTCTTTTTACATAAATAGATTTTATAATTAGGTTTTTCAAATTCGACCAATAACACATTATTTTTTACATAAATATTTTTTTTTAATATATGTTAGAATGCATTTGTATTAAATTAAGATTATTCAGTTCACACGACCAATAACATATTACTCAAAAGGTCCAATCTATAATATACCCGGACAAGGTGCGGGCTATGCACTAGTTCTAGGAATAATGAAAGAGATAATTGAAATATTAGCTAATTATCTCATAAAAAGTAAAAAGGGAAAGAGATAATTGTACATAAAAAAAGAAAGGGATAACATTGTAATACTCGGTTTTTGAAAATTTTTATAATTGATTTATTTTGGATTAAATCGATATGTTAAAGATCTTTTTATTGGGGATTTTGAAGCATAACGTTTTAAAGTTTTGACGTTATTTTGTTGGATCAGTAAATCTCCCTAAGCTGACGAGATATATATTCCCAGAAGTTGTGATTCATCTCCTTCCCCAGAATAACGCTAAACACTAACCCCATCACCGGAGAAAAAAAAACATTCAGAGCCCTAGCTTGTGTATCCATTACCACATCCTTCAGAGTCGGAAACCTACATCGAGCCTCGCTAGGAAGGGGCCGCTGTACTTGGAACCGCTGTTCAGAACCAGAGCTCCATCGTTGCACCAACTGGAACAACTCATGTCTCCGTCATGAGCCCTCCTCCCTTCGACTTGGACTAGCGTCGAACTAGATAAGTTGCTCCAAGAGCCCTGAATCGTTGCCTCCTTCACCTAGCGTATAGCGCAATTTCTGATCGGAACAGTTGGGTATAGGAGCTGTCATAGTCGAGCAAGAGTCTCCTCGCCAACCGCTAGGAGGAACGCCGTCTGACCGCCTCAACATCGCTCGGAGAACTGCGCCGTCGGTTCCTCCTCGCTGCAAGAACCACGCGTTGCCGCTCGCCGCCATTGTTGCCGCCAGAGGAGGAACGAAGGGAGTCATCTCCCTCGATTAGATTCGGATCTGAGGCCGGTGGAGGAAGTCATCCACACTGAATCCCCTGAACTCAGACCCGCCCTCGCAACCTCGTCTGTACCGGAGCTCCGACAAAATCAAACCGGCATTGTGAGCTCCCAGGAAACCTAATAGGGAAGAAGATGATTTTGGTTCTTGGAGACACGTTTGGACGAGAAGATAGGTTTTTTCAACTTCAATACAAGAGATTCTACATTTGCTTGACCTTGAGACGTGCTTGGTCGTTTGAATTGTTTTGGTGATTGTTATGTTCGTCTTTTCGAGGACCTTGTTCAGGTATCGGACTTGCCTTGGAGCCTATCTTCCGGTTCGAGGACCTTGTTCAGGTATCCGACTCGAGGACCTTGTTCGGGTATCGGACTTGCCTTGGAGACTATCTTCCGGGATATGATGTACAACAGGACTCAAGTGTACCTTAGGATTTTAGGAAGTTTGTTATGTTTTTTCTTGAGTATTCGGGTTGTTGATTTGAGTCATGGGGTTGTTTGTATTGTACTCTGTAACACCCCAAATCCGCGGGACTCGGGATGTCACATTGGGTTAGGATCTCACAATGGATCCTGACCCTAGCATGACAACAAGTTCACTGGACCTTACAACATGGCACTGACAGATATAAAACAAATACATAAAACAGTATAAACTGTACGACCCAAAGTAAACAACAACATAGCCGAGTATATAAAACGACATCCTCACATAGGAGGTACAAAAGATCATCCTCACGCAGGAGGGGAGACACAACAACCCCAAACCAACCACCTAATGTACGAGAGTCCTCGGCCTGTCACCCTGCCAGATCACCCAGTAGCGCCTAACCTATAAACATCTACAACACGGTATGAAACCGTTAGCTAACCATACATATATGAGGTAATGCATAAGCACAATCACACATAGGGAAAGATAAACATATCAGCATGCTTTCACTCATTTACCCATTTATTCATCTCAATATAATGGTCATTCACTCAAATCGTATAGATATAATATATATGAAACTAGGTGACACGAGGACCGATACATCCTCGCCTCTGAGCCTGCTAGCCAGCCGTACTAGTATCGGTCACACAATCCGTGTACCCTATGGGAGTGGATTGCGCCCTTCCTGTAAACCGGTCTGGCCTGACATCAGAGAACCTCCCAGACTCCACGGCGGGATGAAAGGGAAAGGTTATCACAGCCACGCAGTGGGGCAATCCATAAAACATAGGTCGGTAAATACGACATCACATGCTATCATAGCAAACATATAAGGCACACACCACTCATACAAACACCCAATATAAGGATGGTAGCTAAGTAAGTCCTACGGACTTACCTCAACCTCGTACAAACTCAACCACGATCACCTCTACACTGGAGGGACAACACGGCCTATAAACAAGGCATAAAGAGATATATCAACCTCTATTCATCAAAGGGGTCACACCTAGACCCAAAGGGATCCATAAGGATCATACTCAATCTATGAGCCTCACAACCAACTAAACCTCAATATCTCAGCATAACTCACAATTCCTCAAATCTCAAGGTAGTATCTAATCAACATTCCTCAATCTCAATTCTAATCCTAATTTAATTAATTAACCTTTAATTAATTAATTAGATTTTGCCAGAATAACGTTTTGCCCGCAGGCAATTTCTAAACCCACCTGTCATCACATTTCATCAAACAAACTATCCATAATCACCAGAATAATATAACGACCATAGTGGAATTTCTAATTATCCATTTTGACAAGCCTAAAGTCAATTTATGTCAAATCGCAGTACGGAAAACGAATAAATTCATAACTTATTCGTTACTAACCCGATTGACGATCTGAAAGAAGATTCGGAATCACAGCGACGCAGGCTACGCATGGACAACATCAAAATCACCGGAATCTGAGCGACGAAACCGCCCTGGTGACATATATGCTCGACCAGACCTCCATATACTCGGAAATGCAGAAACTCGGTACCGTTATGAAGAGAATGAAGAGAGGAATCCAGAAACTCAAACGGAATTGAAATCGGATTAGAAACGGAGAGTAGATCTGAGTTTGAAGGTTGAGAGAAATCAGAGCTTTTACGAGGAAACGTGAAATGAAATGAATTAATAAAGGATTTTCCGCTATTTATAGTGAAGACGATAATTATCCTTTAGTAAAGTCGATAATTATCCTTTAACCGATCCAAAGGCGGGTCGAACCTCTTTCTCCAAACTTCTCGAGATTGGAACATTAAATCTGGAATATTGTAGGGATAATTATTCCACAACTGCCTCGGAAAACGTGTATTCCTAAGCCGTCTTTCTTAGCCAATAAGAAACGAAATAGCGACTCTTTTGGCCGTTTTGCCTCTCCATGTTATTTCATATCTAGGACATATCCGATGTCCTGATCATTTCTCTTAACTGCATTTTTATTAATTGGAGCTCCCAAATGCTCCAAATAACACCGGAGGGTAAAAATAATTACGCGGGAGAAAAAGTAAAAATTTCCCCAAACGTCCAAAATTAGGCCAGGAACATAACGGTGGGACTCTTACTCATCACTTGCGAAGTCTTCGCGAGTTATATGTTAATTACTATCAACGATTAAGTTAATCAACATTAATTAGAATTCGAAATCCTAGCTATTACATCACACACCCCTTAAAAAAACGTTTCGTCCCGAAACTTGAACAATTCCCAAATCCTCTCGGACCCATACGCCGAGGTATAACTCTCACTCTTTCTATCGGAGGTATCACATCTCCGTTCAAAAGATCACAACCTATAACAATCTATAACCTCAAGTATAAACATGGAGGAATCATCACTCCAAGAAACAGGGTCATAACGCTACCCAAAGGCGTAGAGGAATCACGTCTCTCGCCATACCACATCACAAGGCATAGAGGAAGCACATCTCTAGCCAAAACATATCACATGCATAGAGGAAATACGTCTCTAGTAAACCATAATCATATATATCGTATGGAGGAATCACATCTCCACTAAAACTATGTCCATCAAGGTAGCATGGAGGAAAGAACCATCTCCAGCTGAATCCTAATCACACTCAAATAGCATGGAGGAAAAAAACCATCTCTAGCTATAAATATGATCATACTCGGGTAGCGTGGAGAAAGGAATCATCTCCAGCTATAACATACATCACGCTAGCACATCAAGATCTACTAAGATCATAAATCACATCACAGCTAGCATGAAATAACACATCAAGGCATATAAGCATATAAGCACATAAGCACAACATTCATCAAGATAACACTAAGATATACTCGTGCTCCCACAAATGGGTTTGTCCCAACATATACTCTGGATAGTTCCTTAGGACACTATCCTCAGTCTCTCACATAGCCTCTTCAGGTCTTCATCTCGACCATCATATCCTCAATATGAGAATGTCTTTCGAATGCAAGCGTTTCATATCTTATTCCAAGAATGTAATCAGATGCTCAACAACGATGTGGTTCAACTTAACCACTAGATCATTATAACTCACAAAGTGTTTCCAACCTGGTATATACTTCCTCAGTTGAAACACAGGAACACTGGGTGAACATCCACCAACTTCAGAGTGAAAGCTAAACATCATGTTGCCTTCACCAAACTGATCAAGATCTCAAGTAACCGACATATTGGAAACTCAGTTCCCCTTTCCATAATACACAACTAACGTCTCAAAGCTGAGATACCTCCAGCCGGACATGAACTCTCACTTGAACTTTAGAGGTTAACGCCTCTTGTCTACATATAATATCTGGCGACTCTGTACAACCAACATTCTTCCTTCAATCAACGTTACTTGAACTATAAAATCCTGAATCTGGTCAAGTGTTATTCCACTACTATTGCTAGATCACTTCTAGCATAAGGATATACGACATCTATGTCTATATATTGCCTCATAGGGCTATCCCAGAAATATGCACGTCCTTCATTATTATATAATAAACTCATTAATGGAAGGTAATATAACCATCCACATTTCCCATTCAACTTACAACTTATAATAGATCTTTAAGATCTAGGTGATCCTCTCTAACTGACCATTTGTCAGGGGGTGAAGTGTAGTCATGGGGTACAGAATCGTCCCCAAAGCAGTCTGAATCTGCTGCCCAAAATCTCAAAGTAAAAACATCAATCTCGATCAGAAATGATCATTCTCGGTATACCATGGAGTCTCACTATCTGTCTAGTGTACTCCTCAGCCAATTCATTCACTAGCCACGTCCTTCTGATAGAAATGAAACGTGGCGGTTTCATTAATTTGTTACCAACAATCCAGATAACATAAATCTTCTACTGGGTCACAATCCCATAAAAAAGTCCATAGAGATGTCCTCCCAAACTCTACTACTACACTGGTAGTGGGTGGAGCTTATCTCTAGATCGGAAATACTCTATCTGGACCTGCTAACAGGTCACATACTGTATCACAAATCTGGTTATATCGACTTCATACAATATAAGCGTCTCATCTCGTGATCCATCTTACTCGTACCTGAATGTACTAAATAAGGCGTACAGTGGGTATACAGTTATAATCTATGTCTCCATCTGCATCAGCAGGTACACAAAAGCGGTCATGACTCTTCATCAATCCATCTACTCCCATGGAGAACTATGGTGCCTCAGTATGAGACATCCTTTCTCTAAACCTTGTCAAGGCCGGGCAAGTCTCCTGCTTCTGTTGGACTTCATCCAACAGACCAGGTAGAACCTCTAAGGTATAAATGGGTATCCTCATCAAGGAACTGATTGTCCAACTCTAGCCAAGCTAGATCTCTTTGAAGTTGAGGTTGAACTATCAGTCTCACAATCATCTTCTCTTGGAGCGTCTTTCCATTCAAGTTATCGGTGACAACATTCAACTTCTCTGAATGATATGGAATCTTCAAGTCAAAGTCTTGATCAACTTAACCTCTTAATACTGGCGGTTATTCAACCCCTGTTGCATAAAATATACTTCAGATATCTATGATCTATAGAAACCTGACATGAAGATCACACCGGTACGGTCTACAAAACTTAAAGGCTTGAACTACCACTACTAACTCTAAATCATGAGTCGGGTAGTTCTCATCATACGTTCTCAGTTGTAAACACACATATCAATAAACCTACTCCTCTGTAGTAATACACATCTCAGACTTAGTTGGGATGTATCACCATAAATCACGGGATACCAAAAATCTTCTAACTACAACAGAATGGAAGTAGAGGTCAAATGCCTCCTCAACTCTTCAGAACATAGACACACTGCTTTCATCACGTAGTTATGGTGGTCTTCTCAAAAGACTCGCAAATGAATACGTAATCATATAAAATCCTTCGTCAAAGCATTGGTAGCAATCGGCTGAGCCGAGAAAACTATGTATTCCTTAATGTTCATCAGTATCTCCCATGATACAACATACTTAATTCTCGCCAGGTCAACCATGAGCCCACTGGCGGAGACAACATGGCCTAAAAAGGTTACCACTGGCATCTCAACTTACACTTAGAGAGCGTAACATACAACCCTCTATCTCTCGAAATCTGCACAACGGTCCTCAGACGATCGGTCTACTATTCTCTGCTATGAGAGTATACCGACATGTCATCAATGAATTCCACCACCAACTAATCAAGGAAGTCAATGAAGATATTGTTCATCAACTCCATAAAAACTACTAAAACATTCGTCAACCCAAATGACATCACTACAAACTCGTAGTGTCCATAACGGGTATGGGATGTTATCTCATACACATGTTGCTCTCTCATCCATGACTAGGGATATCTTGAGCACAAAGGAATCCTGAAAACACAATTGCTTCTTGAAGGTAACTCATCAGGTCGTCAATACGGAACATGGAACCCACTAGGGTAAACCCGTTTCGATCAACTTTTCAAGTTATCAGTACAATATCTCAACAAGCACCATATAGTGTGACTTTCCCATGTATCATACTTCAACTCGATAACAATGTCCACACTCTGCTGAGGTGGCAACTAGACGGTTCAGTAACACATCTATAAACTCATAAACAGCTGGAATACCTTCCAATGTTGGACTATCTCGCTCCTTCATGGTATAACACCAAAAGGCGTCACATCCCTGTGCTATCAGCTCGCTGCTCGTACCGTCCTGATGACAAACCCGTCTCTTCAAAGGTCTTAACCTCAAAAGACCTCTATTTAACTCAACTTAGTAAAGACTATAAAAGCTAACACCACATGATATCTATTCATCCAAACCATACACATAATGATTTCCTCATGCACCTACGACATAACAAAGAAGTTTGCAACCATACACGGGTCCTTGAAATAAGGGAACAAACACGCATCTCACGGGTATCTCAAACCCAAAAAGGTAATCCTGTAAAGGAAAATCCACCTTCTACTATATACCAAAATTCAACCATTAACGCATGCATCGAAAGACATGACATGCATAACACTCACAAAAAGCAAAACTCCACCAGGTAAACCATTAACGAGAATGGTACCTATAACAACTAACACTCGTAGCTCCTCTACATATCATCACTCAATGTCAGATCCATGCTCCTCAGGTATCACTGAGGTCATTACTATAGCCGCCACTTCCACTCTTTCTGCACCGGAAAGAGGAAGGTCTTGCTGGGAAGATACACCACCGTGCTGACAGAAAGGGCTAGATGACCTAACTCACCACAAGTGAAACAAGCTATCAGTGCCAAAGGGCACACATAACGCAAATGATCTGGATAGCCACAACTGAAACATAATCGTCTCATTCTTGCAACCAGTGCAACTGAAGGGTAACTCAATCTTCGTCGTCCACCTTGAATGATCTTATTCCAAGAGGGAACTTGTAAAGGCAACGCCTTGCCCTGTTGACAAAACTTTGCTCTATACCCTGCTTTACCACACGTAAAGCATATGATGGGCGCCTTTGGGCACACAGCTCGCCAGTGTCCCAACTTCCACGCAATTAAAACACTGTAGTTCCTTGCCAGTCATCTTCATGGCCAAAGGATCACTAGATTGTCTTGATATCGGACTTGGTTCCCCATTCATCATCTTTGCTTCTCCAGTAACTGATTCAGTCCATTGCTTCTTTCTAGATCCTAAAGCTTCAGTTGATCTCACAATTGTTGGTAAATCCGGTGTCGATCTACCCGCTATCACCGCTTCATATACTTGTTACATATATTCTTGAAACTCGGATCTACTCATGGAGAAACGATCAGCCTCTTCAAACTCGTTCTCTGCCATAGGCGAAACAACAACGGAAACTGGTCCCTTACTTATCACCACTGGAGGAAGAGGGGGTGTGCCCCTACCTTATCCCACTACAGATACTACTCTAGTCTGAGTCATTTGTAGGATATACGCACCTAATCTTATAAGGCTATATATATGCCATATGTATCGATATGTATATAATACATCCACATAATCCATAGTACACACAGATATATATAAATATCTACGCTGCAGAGATCCATGGCAGAGGTGACGACTTCTCGTACATTCTATCCCAAAACCACACTTAAAACCAAAACCTTTGAAAACGTCAGATCCCATGTGGGCTCTGTTTATTTTACCTATCAAACCTCATTGCAGGTAGCAAGTGCCATTGTTGTCAACCTGGGCTCTGATACCAACTCTGTAACACCCCAAATCCGCGGGACTCGGGATGTCACATTGGGCTAGGATCTCACAATGGATCCTGACCCTAGCATGACAACAAGTTCACTGGACCTTACAACATGGCACTGACAGATATAAAACAAATACATAAAACAGTATAAACTGTACGACCCAAAGTAAACAACAACATAGCCGAGTATATAAAACGACATCCTCACATAGGAGGTACAAAAGATCATCCTCACGCAGGAGGGGAGACACAACAACCCCAAACCAACCACCTAATGTACGAGAGTCCTCGGCCTGTCACCCTGCCAGATCACCCAGTAGCGCCTAACCTATAAACATCTACAACACGGTATGAAACCGTTAGCTAACCATACATATATGAGGTAATGCATAAGCACAATCACACATAGGGAAAGATAAACATATCAGCATGCTTTCACTCATTTACCCATTTATTCATCTCAATATAATGGTCATTCACTCAAATCGTATAGATATAATATATATGAAACTAGGTGACACGAGGACCGATACATCCTCGCCTCTGAGCCTGCTAGCCAGCCGTACTAGTATCGGTCACACAATCCGTGTACCCTATGGGAGTGGATTGCGCCCTTCCTGTAAACCGGTCTGGCCTGACATCAGAGAACCTCCCAGACTCCACGGCGGGATGAAAGGGAAAGGTTATCACAGCCACGCAGTGGGGCAATCCATAAAACATAGGTCGGTAAATACGACATCACATGCTATCATAGCAAACATATAAGGCACACACCACTCATACAAACACCCAATATAAGGATGGTAGCTAAGTAAGTCCTACGGACTTACCTCAACCTCGTACAAACTCAACCACGATCACCTCTACACTGGAGGGACAACACGGCCTATAAACAAGGCATAAAGAGATATATCAACCTCTATTCATCAAAGGGGTCACACCTAGACCCAAAGGGATCCATAAGGATCATACTCAATCTATGAGCCTCACAACCAACTAAACCTCAATATCTCAGCATAACTCACAATTCCTCAAATCTCAAGGTAGTATCTAATCAACATTCCTCAATCTCAATTCTAATCCTAATTTAATTAATTAACCTTTAATTAATTAATTAGATTTTGCCAGAATAACGTTTTGCCCGCAGGCAATTTCTAAACCCACCTGTCATCACATTTCATCAAACAAACTATCCATAATCACCAGAATAATATAACGACCATAGTGGAATTTCTAATTATCCATTTTGACAAGCCTAAAGTCAATTTATGTCAAATCGCAGTACGGAAAACGAATAAATTCATAACTTATTCGTTACTAACCCGATTGACGATCTGAAAGAAGATTCGGAATCACAGCGACGCAGGCTACGCATGGACAACATCAAAATCACCGGAATCTGAGCGACGAAACCGCCCTGGTGACATATATGCTCGACCAGACCTCCATATACTCGGAAATGCAGAAACTCGGTACCGTTATGAAGAGAATGAAGAGAGGAATCCAGAAACTCAAACGGAATTGAAATCGGATTAGAAACGGAGAGTAGATCTGAGTTTGAAGGTTGAGAGAAATCAGAGCTTTTACGAGGAAACGTGAAATGAAATGAATTAATAAAGGATTTTCCGCTATTTATAGTGAAGACGATAATTATCCTTTAGTAAAGTCGATAATTATCCTTTAACCGATCCAAAGGCGGGTCGAACCTCTTTCTCCAAACTTCTCGAGATTGGAACATTAAATCTGGAATATTGTAGGGATAATTATTCCACAACTGCCTCGGAAAACGTGTATTCCTAAGCCGTCTTTCTTAGCCAATAAGAAACGAAATAGCGACTCTTTTGGCCGTTTTGCCTCTCCATGTTATTTCATATCTAGGACATATCCGATGTCCTGATCATTTCTCTTAACTGCATTTTTATTAATTGGAGCTCCCAAATGCTCCAAATAACACCGGAGGGTAAAAATAATTACGCGGGAGAAAAAGTAAAAATTTCCCCAAACGTCCAAAATTAGGCCAGGAACATAACGGTGGGACTCTTACTCATCACTTGCGAAGTCTTCGCGAGTTATATGTTAATTACTATCAACGATTAAGTTAATCAACATTAATTAGAATTCGAAATCCTAGCTATTACATCACACACCCCTTAAAAAAACGTTTCGTCCCGAAACTTGAACAATTCCCAAATCCTCTCGGACCCATACGCCGAGGTATAACTCTCACTCTTTCTATCGGAGGTATCACATCTCCGTTCAAAAGATCACAACCTATAACAATCTATAACCTCAAGTATAAACATGGAGGAATCATCACTCCAAGAAACAGGGTCATAACGCTACCCAAAGGCGTAGAGGAATCACGTCTCTCGCCATACCACATCACAAGGCATAGAGGAAGCACATCTCTAGCCAAAACATATCACATGCATAGAGGAAATACGTCTCTAGTAAACCATAATCATATATATCGTATGGAGGAATCACATCTCCACTAAAACTATGTCCATCAAGGTAGCATGGAGGAAAGAACCATCTCCAGCTGAATCCTAATCACACTCAAATAGCATGGAGGAAAAAAACCATCTCTAGCTATAAATATGATCATACTCGGGTAGCGTGGAGAAAGGAATCATCTCCAGCTATAACATACATCACGCTAGCACATCAAGATCTACTAAGATCATAAATCACATCACAGCTAGCATGAAATAACACATCAAGGCATATAAGCATATAAGCACATAAGCACAACATTCATCAAGATAACACTAAGATATACTCGTGCTCCCACAAATGGGTTTGTCCCAACATATACTCTGGATAGTTCCTTAGGACACTATCCTCAGTCTCTCACATAGCCTCTTCAGGTCTTCATCTCGACCATCATATCCTCAATATGAGAATGTCTTTCGAATGCAAGCGTTTCATATCTTATTCCAAGAATGTAATCAGATGCTCAACAACGATGTGGTTCAACTTAACCACTAGATCATTATAACTCACAAAGTGTTTCCAACCTGGTATATACTTCCTCAGTTGAAACACAGGAACACTGGGTGAACATCCACCAACTTCAGAGTGAAAGCTAAACATCATGTTGCCTTCACCAAACTGATCAAGATCTCAAGTAACCGACATATTGGAAACTCAGTTCCCCTTTCCATAATACACAACTAACGTCTCAAAGCTGAGATACCTCCAGCCGGACATGAACTCTCACTTGAACTTTAGAGGTTAACGCCTCTTGTCTACATATAATATCTGGCGACTCTGTACAACCAACATTCTTCCTTCAATCAACGTTACTTGAACTATAAAATCCTGAATCTGGTCAAGTGTTATTCCACTACTATTGCTAGATCACTTCTAGCATAAGGATATACGACATCTATGTCTATATATTGCCTCATAGGGCTATCCCAGAAATATGCACGTCCTTCATTATTATATAATAAACTCATTAATGGAAGGTAATATAACCATCCACATTTCCCATTCAACTTACAACTTATAATAGATCTTTAAGATCTAGGTGATCCTCTCTAACTGACCATTTGTCAGGGGGTGAAGTGTAGTCATGGGGTACAGAATCGTCCCCAAAGCAGTCTGAATCTGCTGCCCAAAATCTCAAAGTAAAAACATCAATCTCGATCAGAAATGATCATTCTCGGTATACCATGGAGTCTCACTATCTGTCTAGTGTACTCCTCAGCCAATTCATTCACTAGCCACGTCCTTCTGATAGAAATGAAACGTGGCGGTTTCATTAATTTGTTACCAACAATCCAGATAACATAAATCTTCTACTGGGTCACAATCCCATAAAAAAGTCCATAGAGATGTCCTCCCAAACTCTACTACTACACTGGTAGTGGGTGGAGCTTATCTCTAGATCGGAAATACTCTATCTGGACCTGCTAACAGGTCACATACTGTATCACAAATCTGGTTATATCGACTTCATACAATATAAGCGTCTCATCTCGTGATCCATCTTACTCGTACCTGAATGTACTAAATAAGGCGTACAGTGGGTATACAGTTATAATCTATGTCTCCATCTGCATCAGCAGGTACACAAAAGCGGTCATGACTCTTCATCAATCCATCTACTCCCATGGAGAACTATGGTGCCTCAGTATGAGACATCCTTTCTCTAAACCTTGTCAAGGCCGGGCAAGTCTCCTGCTTCTGTTGGACTTCATCCAACAGACCAGGTAGAACCTCTAAGGTATAAATGGGTATCCTCATCAAGGAACTGATTGTCCAACTCTAGCCAAGCTAGATCTCTTTGAAGTTGAGGTTGAACTATCAGTCTCACAATCATCTTCTCTTGGAGCGTCTTTCCATTCAAGTTATCGGTGACAACATTCAACTTCTCTGAATGATATGGAATCTTCAAGTCAAAGTCTTGATCAACTTAACCTCTTAATACTGGCGGTTATTCAACCCCTGTTGCATAAAATATACTTCAGATATCTATGATCTATAGAAACCTGACATGAAGATCACACCGGTACGGTCTACAAAACTTAAAGGCTTGAACTACCACTACTAACTCTAAATCATGAGTCGGGTAGTTCTCATCATACGTTCTCAGTTGTAAACACACATATCAATAAACCTACTCCTCTGTAGTAATACACATCTCAGACTTAGTTGGGATGTATCACCATAAATCACGGGATACCAAAAATCTTCTAACTACAACAGAATGGAAGTAGAGGTCAAATGCCTCCTCAACTCTTCAGAACATAGACACACTGCTTTCATCACGTAGTTATGGTGGTCTTCTCAAAAGACTCGCAAATGAATACGTAATCATATAAAATCCTTCGTCAAAGCATTGGTAGCAATCGGCTGAGCCGAGAAAACTATGTATTCCTTAATGTTCATCAGTATCTCCCATGATACAACATACTTAATTCTCGCCAGGTCAACCATGAGCCCACTGGCGGAGACAACATGGCCTAAAAAGGTTACCACTGGCATCTCAACTTACACTTAGAGAGCGTAACATACAACCCTCTATCTCTCGAAATCTGCACAACGGTCCTCAGACGATCGGTCTACTATTCTCTGCTATGAGAGTATACCGACATGTCATCAATGAATTCCACCACCAACTAATCAAGGAAGTCAATGAAGATATTGTTCATCAACTCCATAAAAACTACTAAAACATTCGTCAACCCAAATGACATCACTACAAACTCGTAGTGTCCATAACGGGTATGGGATGTTATCTCATACACATGTTGCTCTCTCATCCATGACTAGGGATATCTTGAGCACAAAGGAATCCTGAAAACACAATTGCTTCTTGAAGGTAACTCATCAGGTCGTCAATACGGAACATGGAACCCACTAGGGTAAACCCGTTTCGATCAACTTTTCAAGTTATCAGTACAATATCTCAACAAGCACCATATAGTGTGACTTTCCCATGTATCATACTTCAACTCGATAACAATGTCCACACTCTGCTGAGGTGGCAACTAGACGGTTCAGTAACACATCTATAAACTCATAAACAGCTGGAATACCTTCCAATGTTGGACTATCTCGCTCCTTCATGGTATAACACCAAAAGGCGTCACATCCCTGTGCTATCAGCTCGCTGCTCGTACCGTCCTGATGACAAACCCGTCTCTTCAAAGGTCTTAACCTCAAAAGACCTCTATTTAACTCAACTTAGTAAAGACTATAAAAGCTAACACCACATGATATCTATTCATCCAAACCATACACATAATGATTTCCTCATGCACCTACGACATAACAAAGAAGTTTGCAACCATACACGGGTCCTTGAAATAAGGGAACAAACACGCATCTCACGGGTATCTCAAACCCAAAAAGGTAATCCTGTAAAGGAAAATCCACCTTCTACTATATACCAAAATTCAACCATTAACGCATGCATCGAAAGACATGACATGCATAACACTCACAAAAAGCAAAACTCCACCAGGTAAACCATTAACGAGAATGGTACCTATAACAACTAACACTCGTAGCTCCTCTACATATCATCACTCAATGTCAGATCCATGCTCCTCAGGTATCACTGAGGTCATTACTATAGCCGCCACTTCCACTCTTTCTGCACCGGAAAGAGGAAGGTCTTGCTGGGAAGATACACCACCGTGCTGACAGAAAGGGCTAGATGACCTAACTCACCACAAGTGAAACAAGCTATCAGTGCCAAAGGGCACACATAACGCAAATGATCTGGATAGCCACAATTGAAACATAATCGTCTCATTCTTGCAACCAGTGCAACTGAAGGGTAACTCAATCTTCGTCGTCCACCTTGAATGATCTTATTCCAAGAGGGAACTTGTAAAGGCAACGCCTTGCCCAGTTGACAAAACTTTGCTCTATACCCTGCTTTACCACACGTAAAGCATATGATGGGCGCCTTTGGGCACACAGCTCGCCAGTGTCCCAACTTCCACGCAATTAAAACACTGTAGTTCCTTGCCAGTCATCTTCATGGCCAAAGGATCACTAGATTGTCTTGATATCGGACTTGGTTCCCCATTCATCATCTTTGCTTCTCCAGTAACTGATTCAGTCCATTGCTTCTTTCTGGATCCTAAAGCTTCAGTTGATCTCACAATTGTTGGTAAATCCGGTGTCGATCTACCCGCTATCACCGCTTCATATACTTGTTACATATATTCTTGAAACTCGGATCTACTCATGGAGAAACGATCAGCCTCTTCAAACTCGTTCTCTGCCATAGGCGAAACAACAACGGAAACTGGTCCCTTACTTATCACCACTGGAGGAAGAGGGGGTGTGCCCCTACCTTATCCCACTACAGATACTACTCTAGTCTGAGTCATTTGTAGGATATACGCACCTAATCTTATAAGGCTATATATATGCCATATGTATCGATATGTATATAATACATCCACATAATCCATAGTACACACAGATATATATAAATATCTACGCTGCAGAGATCCATGGCAGAGGTGACGACTTCTCGTACATTCTATCCCAAAACCACACTTAAAACCAAAACCTTTGAAAACGTCAGATCCCATGTGGGCTCTGTTTATTTTACCTATCAAACCTCATTGCAGGTAGCAAGTGCCATTGTTGTCAACCTGGGCTCTGATACCAACTCTGTAACACCCCAAATCCGCGGGACTCGGGATGTCACATTGGGCTAGGATCTCACAATGGATCCTGACCCTAGCATGACAACAAGTTCACTGGACCTTACAACATGGCACTGACAGATATAAAACAAATACATAAAACAGTATAAACTGTACGACCCAAAGTAAACAACAACATAGCCGAGTATATAAAACGACATCCTCACATAGGAGGTACAAAAGATCATCCTCACGCAGGAGGGGAGACACAACAACCCCAAACCAACCACCTAATGTACGAGAGTCCTCGGCCTGTCACCCTGCCAGATCACCCAGTAGCGCCTAACCTATAAACATCTACAACACGGTATGAAACCGTTAGCTAACCATACATATATGAGGTAATGCATAAGCACAATCACACATAGGGAAAGATAAACATATCAGCATGCTTTCACTCATTTACCCATTTATTCATCTCAATATAATGGTCATTCACTCAAATCGTATAGATATAATATATATGAAACTAGGTGACACGAGGACCGATACATCCTCGCCTCTGAGCCTGCTAGCCAGCCGTACTAGTATCGGTCACACAATCCGTGTACCCTATGGGAGTGGATTGCGCCCTTCCTGTAAACCGGTCTGGCCTGACATCAGAGAACCTCCCAGACTCCACGGCGGGATGAAAGGGAAAGGTTATCACAGCCACGCAGTGGGGCAATCCATAAAACATAGGTCGGTAAATACGACATCACATGCTATCATAGCAAACATATAAGGCACACACCACTCATACAAACACCCAATATAAGGATGGTAGCTAAGTAAGTCCTACGGACTTACCTCAACCTCGTACAAACTCAACCACGATCACCTCTACACTGGAGGGACAACACGGCCTATAAACAAGGCATAAAGAGATATATCAACCTCTATTCATCAAAGGGGTCACACCTAGACCCAAAGGGATCCATAAGGATCATACTCAATCTATGAGCCTCACAACCAACTAAACCTCAATATCTCAGCATAACTCACAATTCCTCAAATCTCAAGGTAGTATCTAATCAACATTCCTCAATCTCAATTCTAATCCTAATTTAATTAATTAACCTTTAATTAATTAATTAGATTTTGCCAGAATAACGTTTTGCCCGCAGGCAATTTCTAAACCCACCTGTCATCACATTTCATCAAACAAACTATCCATAATCACCAGAATAATATAACGACCATAGTGGAATTTCTAATTATCCATTTTGACAAGCCTAAAGTCAATTTATGTCAAATCGCAGTACGGAAAACGAATAAATTCATAACTTATTCGTTACTAACCCGATTGACGATCTGAAAGAAGATTCGGAATCACAGCGACGCAGGCTACGCATGGACAACATCAAAATCACCGGAATCTGAGCGACGAAACCGCCCTGGTGACATATATGCTCGACCAGACCTCCATATACTCGGAAATGCAGAAACTCGGTACCGTTATGAAGAGAATGAAGAGAGGAATCCAGAAACTCAAACGGAATTGAAATCGGATTAGAAACGGAGAGTAGATCTGAGTTTGAAGGTTGAGAGAAATCAGAGCTTTTACGAGGAAACGTGAAATGAAATGAATTAATAAAGGATTTTCCGCTATTTATAGTGAAGACGATAATTATCCTTTAGTAAAGTCGATAATTATCCTTTAACCGATCCAAAGGCGGGTCGAACCTCTTTCTCCAAACTTCTCGAGATTGGAACATTAAATCTGGAATATTGTAGGGATAATTATTCCACAACTGCCTCGGAAAACGTGTATTCCTAAGCCGTCTTTCTTAGCCAATAAGAAACGAAATAGCGACTCTTTTGGCCGTTTTGCCTCTCCATGTTATTTCATATCTAGGACATATCCGATGTCCTGATCATTTCTCTTAACTGCATTTTTATTAATTGGAGCTCCCAAATGCTCCAAATAACACCGGAGGGTAAAAATAATTACGCGGGAGAAAAAGTAAAAATTTCCCCAAACGTCCAAAATTAGGCCAGGAACATAACGGTGGGACTCTTACTCATCACTTGCGAAGTCTTCGCGAGTTATATGTTAATTACTATCAACGATTAAGTTAATCAACATTAATTAGAATTCGAAATCCTAGCTATTACATCACACACCCCTTAAAAAAACGTTTCGTCCCGAAACTTGAACAATTCCCAAATCCTCTCGGACCCATACGCCGAGGTATAACTCTCACTCTTTCTATCGGAGGTATCACATCTCCGTTCAAAAGATCACAACCTATAACAATCTATAACCTCAAGTATAAACATGGAGGAATCATCACTCCAAGAAACAGGGTCATAACGCTACCCAAAGGCGTAGAGGAATCACGTCTCTCGCCATACCACATCACAAGGCATAGAGGAAGCACATCTCTAGCCAAAACATATCACATGCATAGAGGAAATACGTCTCTAGTAAACCATAATCATATATATCGTATGGAGGAATCACATCTCCACTAAAACTATGTCCATCAAGGTAGCATGGAGGAAAGAACCATCTCCAGCTGAATCCTAATCACACTCAAATAGCATGGAGGAAAAAAACCATCTCTAGCTATAAATATGATCATACTCGGGTAGCGTGGAGAAAGGAATCATCTCCAGCTATAACATACATCACGCTAGCACATCAAGATCTACTAAGATCATAAATCACATCACAGCTAGCATGAAATAACACATCAAGGCATATAAGCATATAAGCACATAAGCACAACATTCATCAAGATAACACTAAGATATACTCGTGCTCCCACAAATGGGTTTGTCCCAACATATACTCTGGATAGTTCCTTAGGACACTATCCTCAGTCTCTCACATAGCCTCTTCAGGTCTTCATCTCGACCATCATATCCTCAATATGAGAATGTCTTTCGAATGCAAGCGTTTCATATCTTATTCCAAGAATGTAATCAGATGCTCAACAACGATGTGGTTCAACTTAACCACTAGATCATTATAACTCACAAAGTGTTTCCAACCTGGTATATACTTCCTCAGTTGAAACACAGGAACACTGGGTGAACATCCACCAACTTCAGAGTGAAAGCTAAACATCATGTTGCCTTCACCAAACTGATCAAGATCTCAAGTAACCGACATATTGGAAACTCAGTTCCCCTTTCCATAATACACAACTAACGTCTCAAAGCTGAGATACCTCCAGCCGGACATGAACTCTCACTTGAACTTTAGAGGTTAACGCCTCTTGTCTACATATAATATCTGGCGACTCTGTACAACCAACATTCTTCCTTCAATCAACGTTACTTGAACTATAAAATCCTGAATCTGGTCAAGTGTTATTCCACTACTATTGCTAGATCACTTCTAGCATAAGGATATACGACATCTATGTCTATATATTGCCTCATAGGGCTATCCCAGAAATATGCACGTCCTTCATTATTATATAATAAACTCATTAATGGAAGGTAATATAACCATCCACATTTCCCATTCAACTTACAACTTATAATAGATCTTTAAGATCTAGGTGATCCTCTCTAACTGACCATTTGTCAGGGGGTGAAGTGTAGTCATGGGGTACAGAATCGTCCCCAAAGCAGTCTGAATCTGCTGCCCAAAATCTCAAAGTAAAAACATCAATCTCGATCAGAAATGATCATTCTCGGTATACCATGGAGTCTCACTATCTGTCTAGTGTACTCCTCAGCCAATTCATTCACTAGCCACGTCCTTCTGATAGAAATGAAACGTGGCGGTTTCATTAATTTGTTACCAACAATCCAGATAACATAAATCTTCTACTGGGTCACAATCCCATAAAAAAGTCCATAGAGATGTCCTCCCAAACTCTACTACTACACTGGTAGTGGGTGGAGCTTATCTCTAGATCGGAAATACTCTATCTGGACCTGCTAACAGGTCACATACTGTATCACAAATCTGGTTATATCGACTTCATACAATATAAGCGTCTCATCTCGTGATCCATCTTACTCGTACCTGAATGTACTAAATAAGGCGTACAGTGGGTATACAGTTATAATCTATGTCTCCATCTGCATCAGCAGGTACACAAAAGCGGTCATGACTCTTCATCAATCCATCTACTCCCATGGAGAACTATGGTGCCTCAGTATGAGACATCCTTTCTCTAAACCTTGTCAAGGCCGGGCAAGTCTCCTGCTTCTGTTGGACTTCATCCAACAGACCAGGTAGAACCTCTAAGGTATAAATGGGTATCCTCATCAAGGAACTGATTGTCCAACTCTAGCCAAGCTAGATCTCTTTGAAGTTGAGGTTGAACTATCAGTCTCACAATCATCTTCTCTTGGAGCGTCTTTCCATTCAAGTTATCGGTGACAACATTCAACTTCTCTGAATGATATGGAATCTTCAAGTCAAAGTCTTGATCAACTTAACCTCTTAATACTGGCGGTTATTCAACCCCTGTTGCATAAAATATACTTCAGATATCTATGATCTATAGAAACCTGACATGAAGATCACACCGGTACGGTCTACAAAACTTAAAGGCTTGAACTACCACTACTAACTCTAAATCATGAGTCGGGTAGTTCTCATCATACGTTCTCAGTTGTAAACACACATATCAATAAACCTACTCCTCTGTAGTAATACACATCTCAGACTTAGTTGGGATGTATCACCATAAATCACGGGATACCAAAAATCTTCTAACTACAACAGAATGGAAGTAGAGGTCAAATGCCTCCTCAACTCTTCAGAACATAGACACACTGCTTTCATCACGTAGTTATGGTGGTCTTCTCAAAAGACTCGCAAATGAATACGTAATCATATAAAATCCTTCGTCAAAGCATTGGTAGCAATCGGCTGAGCCGAGAAAACTATGTATTCCTTAATGTTCATCAGTATCTCCCATGATACAACATACTTAATTCTCGCCAGGTCAACCATGAGCCCACTGGCGGAGACAACATGGCCTAAAAAGGTTACCACTGGCATCTCAACTTACACTTAGAGAGCGTAACATACAACCCTCTATCTCTCGAAATCTGCACAACGGTCCTCAGACGATCGGTCTACTATTCTCTGCTATGAGAGTATACCGACATGTCATCAATGAATTCCACCACCAACTAATCAAGGAAGTCAATGAAGATATTGTTCATCAACTCCATAAAAACTACTAAAACATTCGTCAACCCAAATGACATCACTACAAACTCGTAGTGTCCATAACGGGTATGGGATGTTATCTCATACACATGTTGCTCTCTCATCCATGACTAGGGATATCTTGAGCACAAAGGAATCCTGAAAACACAATTGCTTCTTGAAGGTAACTCATCAGGTCGTCAATACGGAACATGGAACCCACTAGGGTAAACCCGTTTCGATCAACTTTTCAAGTTATCAGTACAATATCTCAACAAGCACCATATAGTGTGACTTTCCCATGTATCATACTTCAACTCGATAACAATGTCCACACTCTGCTGAGGTGGCAACTAGACGGTTCAGTAACACATCTATAAACTCATAAACAGCTGGAATACCTTCCAATGTTGGACTATCTCGCTCCTTCATGGTATAACACCAAAAGGCGTCACATCCCTGTGCTATCAGCTCGCTGCTCGTACCGTCCTGATGACAAACCCGTCTCTTCAAAGGTCTTAACCTCAAAAGACCTCTATTTAACTCAACTTAGTAAAGACTATAAAAGCTAACACCACATGATATCTATTCATCCAAACCATACACATAATGATTTCCTCATGCACCTACGACATAACAAAGAAGTTTGCAACCATACACGGGTCCTTGAAATAAGGGAACAAACACGCATCTCACGGGTATCTCAAACCCAAAAAGGTAATCCTGTAAAGGAAAATCCACCTTCTACTATATACCAAAATTCAACCATTAACGCATGCATCGAAAGACATGACATGCATAACACTCACAAAAAGCAAAACTCCACCAGGTAAACCATTAACGAGAATGGTACCTATAACAACTAACACTCGTAGCTCCTCTACATATCATCACTCAATGTCAGATCCATGCTCCTCAGGTATCACTGAGGTCATTACTATAGCCGCCACTTCCACTCTTTCTGCACCGGAAAGAGGAAGGTCTTGCTGGGAAGATACACCACCGTGCTGACAGAAAGGGCTAGATGACCTAACTCACCACAAGTGAAACAAGCTATCAGTGCCAAAGGGCACACATAACGCAAATGATCTGGATAGCCACAATTGAAACATAATCGTCTCATTCTTGCAACCAGTGCAACTGAAGGGTAACTCAATCTTCGTCGTCCACCTTGAATGATCTTATTCCAAGAGGGAACTTGTAAAGGCAACGCCTTGCCCAGTTGACAAAACTTTGCTCTATACCCTGCTTTACCACACGTAAAGCATATGATGGGCGCCTTTGGGCACACAGCTCGCCAGTGTCCCAACTTCCACGCAATTAAAACACTGTAGTTCCTTGCCAGTCATCTTCATGGCCAAAGGATCACTAGATTGTCTTGATATCGGACTTGGTTCCCCATTCATCATCTTTGCTTCTCCAGTAACTGATTCAGTCCATTGCTTCTTTCTGGATCCTAAAGCTTCAGTTGATCTCACAATTGTTGGTAAATCCGGTGTCGATCTACCCGCTATCACCGCTTCATATACTTGTTACATATATTCTTGAAACTCGGATCTACTCATGGAGAAACGATCAGCCTCTTCAAACTCGTTCTCTGCCATAGGCGAAACAACAACGGAAACTGGTCCCTTACTTATCACCACTGGAGGAAGAGGGGGTGTGCCCCTACCTTATCCCACTACAGATACTACTCTAGTCTGAGTCATTTGTAGGATATACGCACCTAATCTTATAAGGCTATATATATGCCATATGTATCGATATGTATATAATACATCCACATAATCCATAGTACACACAGATATATATAAATATCTACGCTGCAGAGATCCATGGCAGAGGTGACGACTTCTCGTACATTCTATCCCAAAACCACACTTAAAACCAAAACCTTTGAAAACGTCAGATCCCATGTGGGCTCTGTTTATTTTACCTATCAAACCTCATTGCAGGTAGCAAGTGCCATTGTTGTCAACCTGGGCTCTGATACCAACTCTGTAACACCCCAAATCCGCGGGACTCGGGATGTCACATTGGGCTAGGATCTCACAATGGATCCTGACCCTAGCATGACAACAAGTTCACTGGACCTTACAACATGGCACTGACAGATATAAAACAAATACATAAAACAGTATAAACTGTACGACCCAAAGTAAACAACAACATAGCCGAGTATATAAAACGACATCCTCACATAGGAGGTACAAAAGATCATCCTCACGCAGGAGGGGAGACACAACAACCCCAAACCAACCACCTAATGTACGAGAGTCCTCGGCCTGTCACCCTGCCAGATCACCCAGTAGCGCCTAACCTATAAACATCTACAACACGGTATGAAACCGTTAGCTAACCATACATATATGAGGTAATGCATAAGCACAATCACACATAGGGAAAGATAAACATATCAGCATGCTTTCACTCATTTACCCATTTATTCATCTCAATATAATGGTCATTCACTCAAATCGTATAGATATAATATATATGAAACTAGGTGACACGAGGACCGATACATCCTCGCCTCTGAGCCTGCTAGCCAGCCGTACTAGTATCGGTCACACAATCCGTGTACCCTATGGGAGTGGATTGCGCCCTTCCTGTAAACCGGTCTGGCCTGACATCAGAGAACCTCCCAGACTCCACGGCGGGATGAAAGGGAAAGGTTATCACAGCCACGCAGTGGGGCAATCCATAAAACATAGGTCGGTAAATACGACATCACATGCTATCATAGCAAACATATAAGGCACACACCACTCATACAAACACCCAATATAAGGATGGTAGCTAAGTAAGTCCTACGGACTTACCTCAACCTCGTACAAACTCAACCACGATCACCTCTACACTGGAGGGACAACACGGCCTATAAACAAGGCATAAAGAGATATATCAACCTCTATTCATTAAAGGGGTCACACCTAGACCCAAAGGGATCCATAAGGATCATACTCAATCTATGAGCCTCACAACCAACTAAACCTCAATATCTCAGCATAACTCACAATTCCTCAAATCTCAAGGTAGTATCTAATCAACATTCCTCAATCTCAATTCTAATCCTAATTTAATTAATTAACCTTTAATTAATTAATTAGATTTTGCCAGAATAACGTTTTGCCCGCAGGCAATTTCTAAACCCACCTGTCATCACATTTCATCAAACAAACTATCCATAATCACCAGAATAATATAACGACCATAGTGGAATTTCTAATTATCCATTTTGACAAGCCTAAAGTCAATTTATGTCAAATCGCAGTACGGAAAACGAATAAATTCATAACTTATTCGTTACTAACCCGATTGACGATCTGAAAGAAGATTCGGAATCACAGCGACGCAGGCTACGCATGGACAACATCAAAATCACCGGAATCTGAGCGACGAAACCGCCCTGGTGACATATATGCTCGACCAGACCTCCATATACTCGGAAATGCAGAAACTCGGTACCGTTATGAAGAGAATGAAGAGAGGAATCCAGAAACTCAAACGGAATTGAAATCGGATTAGAAACGGAGAGTAGATCTGAGTTTGAAGGTTGAGAGAAATCAGAGCTTTTACGAGGAAACGTGAAATGAAATGAATTAATAAAGGATTTTCCGCTATTTATAGTGAAGACGATAATTATCCTTTAGTAAAGTCGATAATTATCCTTTAACCGATCCAAAGGCGGGTCGAACCTCTTTCTCCAAACTTCTCGAGATTGGAACATTAAATCTGGAATATTGTAGGGATAATTATTCCACAACTGCCTCGGAAAACGTGTATTCCTAAGCCGTCTTTCTTAGCCAATAAGAAACGAAATAGCGACTCTTTTGGCCGTTTTGCCTCTCCATGTTATTTCATATCTAGGACATATCCGATGTCCTGATCATTTCTCTTAACTGCATTTTTATTAATTGGAGCTCCCAAATGCTCCAAATAACACCGGAGGGTAAAAATAATTACGCGGGAGAAAAAGTAAAAATTTCCCCAAACGTCCAAAATTAGGCCAGGAACATAACGGTGGGACTCTTACTCATCACTTGCGAAGTCTTCGCGAGTTATATGTTAATTACTATCAACGATTAAGTTAATCAACATTAATTAGAATTCGAAATCCTAGCTATTACATACTTCTTGTTGCATGGCATTAAGAGATTTTTTCACATCCAAGCGTTTTGCTTCAAAGCCATCGGACAACATTATAGCCAATTATAGGAACCCACAAGGGAAGAAATACAGAAAAAACAACAGGTGTTTGAAAGAGTAAAACATTGCTAATTAACATGTGGAATATGGATAAAAAGGACTGTGAAAATGGGAACGAACCTGTGGATAGTGCACCCATTTACCATGGACTTGCAGCATAGGGAATCTAAGATCTGTGTGCCTAAGTTCCTTCTCCTTTTTGGTACGCTTGAAATAAACAATGTATCTTCCCTCAGAAAGAACTTCGGTAACTACACCGCTTGACCAGCCAAAATTACAAAACGCGTCAACTTTCTCCAAGAGTTGAAATGTAGTGGTGACACAAGCAGGAGGCGAAGGGCGAATGTGAAGACGATCAACATAAACCATTACAGTTATAGGTCCACACTCATGTGCCCTTTTGCATCTTACCATGATGGACCCACTACTGGTTTCCGTGAGAACTGTTGCAGGATACCAAATCTCAGGTGAATCTTTATCATAGACTCACTTCTACAGCAACTCCAACACTAAACTTAAGTTCACTCATTCCCTATCAGGATTAATGAAGTAGGTGAATACATTGGTAATATTCAGTACTACATTCCATACCACAACAAGAATCAGATGAGGTGAGCATGTGGGAGAAACCGGAGAAGGAGAATAAACATTTAGGGCTTGTTTGATATCCATGCCTGGATACCAAACTGTTAGCATGAAATATTGTGATATTTTAGGCACGTTTTCTAAATGTAATTGATTCATATTGATAGTCTTTGATTGATCTTTGTGCATATGTGAGCTAGTATTACCTATATTTTCGATATGGATGTCTACACTAGTTCTATGTTGATTATAGGTGATTTGGAGCTATTTCCGAACGGAATCGAGCAAAGGAAAGTTGAGTTGATATGTCCATAGATCGAGGACACTTTTTGGAAGCAATTTGGAGTCTTAGTTTGAGGAATGCACGAGTTTAGGGAAGAATCATGTTCTTGCCCTAAACTACGCCCTAAAATACGGCCGTATCACAAACCACGGCCAGAATTACGGCCGTGGATTCAGAGTCAGAATTCGATGTTCATTCCAGGGGATTCTACGGCCGTGGAACTAACCGTAATTGTTTCCACGCCCTAAATTACGGTCGTGGAACACTTCCACGACCGTGATCTTGGCGAATCTTTTCGCCACACTTTGAAGCCACGATCTTTTAAAGATTGGGCCGGGCCGACATTTTGCCCTACACTATAAAAAGACGGACGAAGCAAGATTTCCGTCACCTCGCTTACGACCTTGGATACCCGTTTGCCCTCATTCTTCGCCGCTTAGACACGAAGACGTTTTGCTTAGTTTGCTTGGAAGCAATTGACATCTCTTTGAAGAGATCGACGCTCGTTTTTGGAATTCCTCTAATCTCGCACTTTTGGTGGAGATTGCTGTTGAGATCTCCGGATTGGCGGAAGATCGTAGTTCTTGGAAGTTTTTGCAAGAAGATCTCTCTTCTTGACTAGGTTCGATTTGGAAAACGGATTGACATCCCGTTTTCTTTTCTTTCCTAGAGTTACGATTATTTGTTCTATTGTGAATCTTTTGACATTGCTTATTCTCTTTGTGACTTTGAGATTGAATTGAAGATTATTGAAAGTTCTTGAAAGTTTTCATCTTTTTATCTTTTAATTCTTGAATTGATATCAATATGACTGTTATTGGCTAAAAACCCTTAACAATTCTAAGGTGAAGGGTTGATAGTTGTGGCATAGGTGATGATAGATCAATCGCAAACAGATTAGACCCTGAGAGTTAGAGAGAATCGCCGACAACCCTAGATTACGGTCTGTTCTTGAGTCCACGGCCGTGGAACCTCAAGAACTAACCGTGATTTCCCTTAAGTCTACGAATCTGCTTTTACTTTAATCTAAAGTTAAAGATTTGCTTTAGCTTAGTTTAGACTTGTCTTTTCTAGGTGGTAGTGAAGCCTCAACAACCTCTACCTCGATTGTGAGCCTCAACAACCTCAATCGGTTAAGTTAGTCTTGATCTTTAGATTATAAGTTTGGGTATTTGACACTAATTCTCATCTCTAGAATCTTTCTATATTGAGCCTCAACAACCTGTATAGAGAGTGCTTTGTAGGTGAGTTACATAAGGTTTTTAGAACCTCAACCGTACGATTACCTTACATTAGTATACCTTTGCATATCTCCACTCTGTCTTTACATCATTAGTATATCTTGAATCTATTGCCGCAACTGGATACCTGAAACTTTAGGATTGTTGTTTTCCCAATATCTGCAAAACTCCCATATTTATTTGCTTGATAACCTGCAATCGAGTTCGCTCCACCCAAATCCCTGTGTTCGATACTCTGGAATTCTTGCTTAACTACGTCGATCCGTACACTGCGGGTTCGCTTGCTTGATTCTAGTTTTATAAATTTAAAACTTATTTGCACACACCTCTAGGGGCGAACAAGTTTTTGGCGCCGTTGCCGGGGATTTGGATTCGTCCGAATCCGGTAGCCGGTTGTCAAGCTTGGGAGCTTGCTCTCGTTATTTGATTTTTCTTTGAGTGCATGCGCAGGTATAGGAACACCGAAGATCTCTTACCTCTTGATCAAGAGCTAGAGAAAACCTTGAGACAAAGGCGCAAGGAAAAGAAGATGGCTGAAGAAAACGAACGCGATCTTCAAACGGAGTTGGCAGAGAAGGAAGCTCAACTCCGATGGAATGAGACTCTCCGCCAGGATGAGATGGATCGTCATCAATCTCAAGTTAACGGTCTACAAGACATGCTTTTCCAAATGAGGATAAAGATGAGCGACCTTGAAGATAAGGTAGGCAAGAAGTCCTCAAGAAGGAGATCAAGGTCTAGAAGAAAAAGCCACTCATCCGCTGATGATAGTGATTCTTCCATGCCACCGTTAGAAGAGATTGATCCCACGATCAATATAAATCCCTTCAATCCACAAGGAGCTGCTAATCGCCGCATCCCACCAAGGAATGCGAGAGTCGAACGTGTGGATAATGAGCCAAGAACTCTTGGCCAACGGATGGATCCAACACAACAACCACGCCGCTTGGGTGTGAATTTTGATGCTGAAGATGTGCAAGGGTTTAGCTTTAACCCTCAAGTTATCACTCTTGTTCGCCAAAGCCAATTTGGCGGTACAAGCGCTGAATCTCCACACCAACACTTGCAAAACTTTGAGTGTATGATGGAGACGATGAGACCGAAGAACGCTACTACCAACAACTACAAGCTCAAACCTTTCTTTTTCTCCTTGAAAGGGAAAGCGTTATCTTGGTACCAAGCTCTTCCTAATGGGAAACTAGACACGTGGGAAGACCTTTCCGCAGAGTTTCTCACCAAATTCTTTCCGCCTTCCAAAACGGCGGAACTTAGAGGTAAGATTAATGCTTTTTCTATGAGACCTAACGAAAGTTTGTTTCAATCTTGGGAAAGGTTTCAGGATTTGCTATTGGATTGCCCTCATCATGGCATATCCAAGCTTGCCTTGCTGGAGATTTACTACAAGGGGCTGGATGCGGGAACGCAATTCAACCTCCAATCCCTCTCATGTGGAACGTTCATGGACATGAGAGAAGATGACGCTTGGGACTTCATTGAGAAGCAAGCAAGAGTCATAGAGAAGTATTCCCACCGGAAAGTGGAGGGAAATCGTGTGGAGCAAGGAGCAAAGCTCACACATGAAGCTCAAAATCAGATTTTCTCCCTCAACAATGAGATCAAAGAGTTGAAGGAGGCTATCAAGACCAACTTCCCAAAACAACAAGAGAAGGATGTTGGCTATTTGGGCAACAACAACGGCGGTGATAACACCAACCGCAACAACAATAACCGGAACAATAACCGGAATAACAATTTGAATGGAAACAACAACAACCGGAACAACAACAATTGGAACAACAATCGGGGTTCAAACAACAACAATTGGCGCTCCAATCAACAAAATTCCGGTAACTCCTATCCTTCCAATTCCAATTCACTAACTCCACCCTCTTCTTCCTCTACTCCTTTGAAAAGCCAGGGGCAATCATCTAATGGAGGCAACAATACAGGAAAAGAGAAGTCCTATCCCATGTTGGAAACTATCTTGGGAAAGCTTCAAGGGTTGGAGAACCGCACCATCAAGGTTGATGATCAAATTTCTAAGGTTGACAAAGCTCAAAAAGTTTTGGAAAACCAATTGTTCAACCACGCGGAGGAAGTTCCTAGAAATCAAGGGAAACTCCCAGGAAAGACGGAGGACAACCCTAAGGGAAGGGTAATGGCGATTACAACTAGGAGCGGAGTGACTACCACCGATCCGCAGCCTACGTTCGTTGAAGTCCCCGTAGAGAAGGACAAAGAAAAGGGAAAGGAGAAGGAAGATGTCTATGTTCCTCCTCCAGCTTTCAAACCTCCCCTACCGTTCCCTCAATCTAGAGCGCGAGCGCGCCTAGACAAGCAATTCGGTAAGTTTATAGAACTCATGAGCAAGCTGCATATTAATATACCTTTCATTGATGCTATTGTAGGTATGCCGGCTTATGGCAAGTTCTTGAAGGAGCTCCTCTCAAACAAGAGGAAGCTAGAAGATTTTGGAGAGGTCAAGATGAGTTCGGATTCTTCGGATCTCATCAAGACGATGAAGGAGAAAATGCCCCCAAAGCTGAAAGATCCGGGGTCATTTTGCATTCCCATTGGAGTGGGAGAGGTCACATATGACGCTTTATGTGACTTAGGAGCAAGTGTGAGCATCATACCACTTGCGTTGTGCAGGAAGATCGGTTTAGGCGACCCTAAACCGGTGAAGATGACGTTATACATGGCGGATCGATCCATTACTCGTCCCGTCGGCATTGTAGAAGACGTCCCGGTCAAGCTAGGCAAGTTCTTTGTCCCCATTGATTTTGTCGTACTTGACATTCCTGCAGATAGTCCGGTCCCGATCATACTCGGAAGACCGTTTCTTGCAACTTCCGGCTGCATGGTCGATTGCAAGAATGGGAGACTCGCTTTTGATATTGGGGAAGAGAAAGTAGAGTTCGTTCTTTCCACTCTAGTGAAGGAGCCAATCTTTGATGAGGATATTTACAATATCCAAGACGAAGAAGGTTTGTCTAGGGAGGAGGTAAGTGCGATTCTCTTTAACGATCCTTTACAAAAGGTTATTACTATGAGTCTAACCAATGTAGGAGAAGAGGAAGAGTGTAAAGAGGAAATTGAAGCCTTGGAAGCACAAGAAGAGATGCATGAAGTGAAGTTTGAGAAACTCCACGATGAGGCTGAGAATATTAGAATCCACGGTCATACCCTGTATTCCACGACCGTGGATTCCACGACCAAAATCGACTTCCATTCCAGAGGATATTACGGCCGTGGAACACAAGAGGAGACCGTAATTTTGACCGTGGAAGAATGTGACCGGCATACTTCTTCAACTTCTTCTAATTCTTCTCCAACCCATTCAACACCCTTAGAAACTTCTAAGGAAACATCGGAAGCTCCTCAAGGATCGTTGGAAGCTCCGAAAGCAATGGAACTCAAACCACTTCCTACTCATCTAAGGTACGCTTTTCTTGGATCTAATTCCACCTTTCCGGTTATCGTTAGTTCCGAATTAAGCATAGATGAACATGAACAGCTCATGATTGTCCTTAGGAAACATAGAAAAGCCATAGGCTATACTATTGAGGACTTAGTAGGAATTAAACCCTCCCTATGCATGCATAAGATACTAATGGAGGAGGACTTTAGAACTTCAAGACAACCTCAAAGGCGGTTGAATCCGACCATGAAGGAGGTTGTCAAGAAGGAAATTCTTAAACTTCTTGATGCAGGTATCATCTATCCTATCTCCGATAGCAAGTGGGTGAGCCCAGTTCAAGTAGTTCCGAAGAAGGGAGGAATGACGGTCATCACCAATAAGAACAACAAACTCATTCCTACCCGAACCGTAACTGGATGGCGAATGTGTATAGACTACCGCAAGCTCAACAACGCAACGCGGAAGGATCACTTTCCATTGCCATTCATCGATCAGATGCTTGAAAGGTTAGCACAACATTCATACTTTTGCTACCTTGACGGTTATAGTGGCTTCTTTCAGATTCCGATACATCCGGATGATCAAGAGAAGACCACATTCACGTGCCCTTGGGGTACGTTCGCCTATAGGAGAATGCCGTTCGGGCTTTGCAACGCCCCAGCCACCTTTCAACGGTGCATGATGGCCATCTTCTCCGAATACGTAGAGGAAATCATGGAAGTCTTCATGGACGACTTCTCCGTTTACGGTTCCTCTTTTAACGATTGTCTTTCTAACCTTTCTCTTGTTTTGCAAAGATGTGAAGACACTAACCTAGTTCTTAATTGGGAAAAGTGTCAATTCATGGTTAAGGAAGGAATCGTATTAGGTCACTTAGTCTCTAATAGAGGGATAGAGGTAGACAAGGCTAAGATAGAGACCATAGAGAAACTTCCTCCCCCAATTTCGGTGAAAGGGATAAGAAGTTTCCTAGGACATGCTGGATTCTATAGACGTTTCATTAAGGACTTTCTAAGATATCAAAACCTCTCACTAATCTATTGATGAAGGATGCGGTTTTTGAGTTTTCGCAGGAATGTTTGGATGCGTTTAACACCATTCGGCAAGCTCTAATTACAGCACCTATTATCCAACCTCCGGATTGGACTCTCCCCTTCGAGATTATGTGCGACGCTAGTGACGTAGCCATTGGAGCTGTTCTTGGGCAACGAAAGGAAGGACGAACCCACGCCATATACTACGCTAGCAAGACGCTAGACGAAGCTCAGCTCAACTACGCCACTACGGAAAAGGAGTTTCTAGCCATTGTCTACGCTATTGACAAGTTTCGCTCTTATCTTGTAGGTGCAAAGGTGATTGTCTACACGGATCATGCTGCGATCCGGTACCTCCTCGCGAAGAAAGATGCGAAGCCAAGGCTGATTAGATGGATTCTTCTCCTACAAGAATTCGATCTTGAGATCCGTGACAAGAAAGGCTCGGAAAATTCTGTTGCGGATCATTTGAGTCGTCTAACACATCTAGAGGACGACCATTTGCCCATTGACGACTCCTTTCCGGACGAACACCTACATATCATAGAGGAGTGCATCAAGGTAGTCTCCAAAGGTAACGAACCATGGTTTGCTGATTTCGTTAACTATTTGGTTTGCCAGGAGATACCACCCGGACTGTCATACGCACAAAGGAAGAAGTTCTTCAAGGACGTCCGGGAATACTATTGGAACGAGCCTCTCCTCTTTAAGAGAGGTCCGGATGGCATCATCCGGCGATGTGTGCCGGAAGATGAGATGCAAAGTGTCATCCGCCATTGTCATTCACTACCTTGTGGAGGACACGCTAGTTCGAACAAAACTAGCGCAAAGGTATTGCAATCTGGATTCTATTGGCCTACTTTATTTAAAGATGTGCAATCCTTTGTTTCTTGTTGCGATGCTTGTCAAAGAACAGGCAATATCTCTAGAAGGAACGAGATGCCCCTCAACAACATCCAAGAGGTGGAGATTTTCGACGTTTGGGGAGTCGATTTCATGGGACCATTCCCATCTTCTTGTGGAAACCAATACATATTATTGGCGGTAGACTACGTTTCTAGATGGGTGGAAGCAATTGCCTCTCCCACAAATGATGCCATGGTGGTGGTTAAGTTCTTCAACAAGACCATCTTTCCGCGATTCGGGACACCAAGGACGATCATTAGTGATGGAGGTTCTCACTTCATAGCCCGTCGCTTTGAAGCTCTTCTAGCTAAGTATGGGGTTACTCACAAGATCGCCACCCCTTACCATCCACAAACAAGTGGACAAGTTGAGATCTCAAATAGGGAGATCAAGGGAATTCTAGAGAAGACGGTTTCAAGGACTAGGAAGGATTGGTCCTTGAAACTAGATGACGCATTATGGGCGTACCGGACTGCATACAAGACTCCCATAGGAACCACACCATACAACCTTGTGTATGGGAAATCTTGTCATTTGCCGGTAGAGCTGGAGCACAAAGCGTTTTGGGCTATCAAATGGCTAAATTTCGGCATGAAGGAAGCGGGAGAGAAGCGTCTCCTAGACATCAACAAGCTAGATGACCTTCGCTTGAACGCCTATGAAAACGCCAAAATCTACAAGGAAAGAGCAAAGCGTTGGCATGATAAGCATATCATTCCAAAGGACTTCAAAGAAGGAGATCAAGTTCTCCTCTTCAACTCAAGGCTTCGCCTCTTTCCAGGTAAGCTTAAATCCCGTTGGACTGGACCTTTTCTAATTAAGCGTATTTTCCCCCATGGTGCAGTTGAAGTATGGGGTGAAGCTAGCGGAAGTTTTAAGGTGAACGGCCAACGACTCAAGAAGTACTCGCCGGAACTCCAAGCTGAGGAGTTTGCACCTACCGCACTCGAATAAGTGCAAGATTGGTCTAGCTACGGACCTTAAACAAAGTGCTTCTTGGGAGGCAACCCAAGGTATTGCATTTTTGTTTTTGTTTTCGATTCATAGACTAGTTTAGAATAGACGTTTTCGCTTTATTTTGCCTCGATTTCTTCCGGTATGTTCGTGTTTTTGGTTGTAGGATCGATGGAAAAGGAGAAAGGAGGGATAATGTCGAAGAAAAGTGACGAAATTTGGACTTTGAAGCTTTACAGAAGGTTCCACGGTCTAAATTACGGTCGTCATAGCTACAGTGGCCGTAATTCTCAAAAGCTTGTGAAAAATCATCAAAACCACGGGTCCGTACACTTCCACGGCCGTGGAATGCCCCGATAGACCGTGATTTTTGGCAATTTTGCCTGCGAGTATAAAAGCCACACTTCTTCACAAAACCACCACAATTCTTCCCCAATTCCACGACCTAGATACCGAAAACCCGCAGCCACTCCCAATTCTTCGTTTCCTAATCGTTTTCAACGATTCTTCATCCTAAACTGCAGCAAATCCAACCACGAACAGGATCCAAACAACAAATCAAGTGGAAATCGATCAACAAACACGCATTTTGGATTTTTCAATCCGAAAAAGAGGTTATTTCTTTCTTCTCAATTTCAGCGGATTTAGTTCGTTTTTGCTATAGTTTTTTAGGAAGAACTGATAAAGATCGGAAGGAATTAGATTAGGACTGCTTGTTGTGGTGATTGTTGGTGAATTTGCTGAGATTCACGAATTTCTGAGACGAATCACGGTCTCTGGGTAAACCACGGCCGTGGAACCGAAGAACAGACCGTGATTTTTGGAGAAAAATGGATTTCGTAAGGAGAGTTTCAGGAAGGATAAAGGAGAAGAAAGGGGACCAAAATAAGAAAAGAAAGGGCAACCCCTCCACCTCTAGGGCACCACCACCCTCATCCCCCTCACTACCATCCTCACCTTCACCTCCATCTTCACCACCTCACCCTAGCGTCCCAACCATACATGAGAACCACCTAGCTGCATTTGAGAGGATAGAGAAGAGGGCAGTGATTGGCCCTAGGTATTTGTTGTTGGAGGATCTACATCCTCTCAACATAGTTGACGATCTTACATGGCTCTTGGATAGAGCTGGATTGCTTGTCTTCACGAACATTCGTGAAGACGCCTATGAGGAGATCACCCGAGAGGTTGTGACGTCTTTCGAGCACAGCCATGTTGATAGGACCGTCTCCTTCCGTCTCATGAATCGAGACTATCAGTTGAGTATTGTTGAGTTCGGGACCATTTTCGGGTTCCATGAGACCTACAATGGTCGACTTCCTAGAGGCGTTTCCGCCAAGGATTTTTGGGAGGAAGTGGCTATGATTTACGCCGACGAGGACCGTTGGCAACCCGCCGATACCAAGGCTAGATTGATGTACCATCTAGCCTTGAAGATAGCTCACCGTGTTCTTTTGGAGTGTCTCTTTCCTAGGACGGAGACGCCCCAAAAGATCAAGACGGATGAGCTATTCCTGCTTTACAGTATGCTTTATGGATGCCGCGCAGATTGTGCTACTCTTTTGGCGGCGACGATGAGTAAACTCAAGAATAAATCGAGGGGGAACATTGGATATGGTGGGATAGTGACCCAAATAACTAGGACATTTGGTGTGGATTTTTCAGCTTGCACCCGCATACCCGCCGTACCTCTAGGATTACATGCATTCATGGTTAGGGGACTCATCTTCCCCACACATAGAGGTCCGCCTTATGCGGGCATGCCTTGGGAGAGTAGGACAGGCAGGGGTATTGAGTGGCTGCCGGAGTATTCCATTGTGGCGGGACGCCACAATTGGAAGGAGACGTTCGCTGCGATGCATGCGAACAGGCTTGTAGCTCCCCCTTACGTTCCACCACCGGTTGTGGATGAGGAGGAGATGGGAGAGCAGTACGAGAGTGGTGGAGGAGCGGAGCAGGAGTTCGGCACGTTTCCGGATCAGCCGGAGGCGGCCCCGGATGTACCTAGGCGCTCTCCACGCCCAGCTAGAGCTTCAGGCTCGTCATCTCGCCGCGCCAGCGTGAGTGAGAGGCCCACGTGGATGACTACACCTCCCACTTGGTACAGCACACCCCCTCCTTGGTCCACGACGCAGCCAGCAGCACCACCGCCACCACCAGCACCAGCATCAACAGATGCCCCCGCATGGTATGATCACGCCCCGGGATGGTATGAGAGGATGCCGGATTGGGCTACCGGACTTTCAGAGAGAGTCGGAGCGCTAGAGATCCGGGCGGATGCTAGAGACGGACGCCTAGACGACCTTGACCACATGATGAGGGACGTCTACCGCCAGCAGTTTGGGCGGTTCTATGATCCGAGTTTCTCTCCATTCTCACCTCCACCGGCGCCGCAGTGATCGATGCATGACCGTTCGTTTTAGAATTCCCGCCACCACTTGTGAGTTTCTTTTTCTTTTCTTTCTTTTGTTCTTTCTTGTGAACATTAGGGACAATGTTCGTCCTAAGTATGGGGTGGGATGTACTAAAAAGTTTGTAATAACTCTACTCTCTATGTTGCTTTCATTTCAAGACTATCATTGCATGTTCATTATGTGTTACACGTTTCCTTATTGCATTGCATGAAAAAGAACTTTAAAAACCCATAAAAATTGAAAAATTTTGAAAATTTTGTGCTTCTAATGAATTGATATGATTTCCATGATAATCACTACTTGCGAATTGAGTTTGATGACAATTGCATGCTTAAAAGGATTGTAAATCGAAAAGAAATTGAATGAATGAATTCTACCTCTTTTGCAAGTTTTATAATGTGAAAACGTTACCTAAATCATGTTGAGAAATTGAAGTTGAAATCACATTATAAGTTCCTATACTTCTTGTTGAAATGATTAAGGCAATTCGATACTTTCTTTCCTCTTTCTTTGATCATCTAGCTCCTCATTGAAATATTAGCCTCCTTTACCTATCCGGGAACTTGGAAAAGTGAATGAGAAAAAGGCATGTTTGATGTGGGAGGGCCATGAGAGCAATTATTTGCAATCAAATGAATAGAAAGAAATTGTAGGTTTGGGGAAGTCAATCATGACGATGAGTAACTCGGCACCATTCACATAGCCGGGTGTTTGTGTCTTGCCAAAGTCGGATTGAGCGATATTCCTAGCGGATTATGGTATGTGCGCTAAGGGTTTGAGGCATCTCTTGCAATTTTGAGAAACGCCAATCTCCTAGGCTTCGGTTCTTGTGCACCTCTATCCATAACTCCAAAAGTAAAGTCGAAAAATGAAAAGAAGAGAGCGAAGCTCTAAGTTGAAGTGTTGCGGGAACCGCATAAGAAGAAGAAGGTAGTTGTCCACTTTCCCGGATTTATGCACCACTTTCCCTTAAAGTTTTCCCTTCCCTTCCATACTCTAGACCTTTTCTTTGAAAGTCCTTAAGATCAAAAGAATGTTATATGACTTGGTGATCTAAATTGAAGCTTCTTATGATTGATTTTGATAATGTTTGAAGGTTATAATGCTTGTTTTGAAGTTAAATTGATTCATGAATTTTCCTTGCCTTTTACTCTTTGATTAAGTGTGTGAAAGTTTGAAAAACGATTGAAGCAAGGTTTGAGAATGATCTATTCCTTAGAAGTCACATTCATCCAAAAGAAGGTACACATATTTCATCCTAACTCTTGTTTAAAGCTTTTTGAAAGACCTTGCTTAGGGACAAGCAAGTGTTAAGTATGGGGTTATTTGTTAGCATGAAATATTGTGATATTTTAGGCACGTTTTCTAAATGTAATTGATTCATATTGATAGTCTTTGATTGATCTTTGTGCATATGTGAGCTAGTATTACCTATATTTTCGATATGGATGTCTACACTAGTTCTATGTTGATTATAGGTGATTTGGAGCTATTTCCGAACGGAATCGAGCAAAGGAAAGTTGAGTTAATATGTCCATAGATCGAGGACACTTTTTGGAAGCAATTTGGAGTCTTAGTTTGAGGAATGCACGAGTTTAGGGAAGAATCACGTTCTTGCCCTAAACTACGCCCTAAAATACGGCCGTATCACAAACCACGGCCAGAATTACGGCCGTGGATTCAGAGTCAGAATTCGATGTTCATTCCAGGGGATTCTACGGCCGTGGAACTAACCGTAATTGTTTCCACGCCCTAAATTACGGTCGTGGAACACTTCCACGACCGTGATCTTGGCGAATCTTTTCGCCACACTTTGAAGCCACGATCTTTTAAAGATTGGGCCGGGCCGACATTTTGCCCTACACTATAAAAATACGGACGAAGCAAGATTTCCGTCACCTCGCTTACGACCTTGGATACCCGTTTGCCCTCATTCTTCGCCGCTTAGACACGAAGACGTTTTGCTTAGTTTGCTTGGAAGCAATTGACATCTCTTTGAAGAGATCGACGCTCGTTTTTGGAATTCCTCTAATCTCGCACTTTTGGTGGAGATTGCTGTTGAGATCTCCGGATTGGCGGAAGATCGTAGTTCTTGGAAGTTTTTGCAAGAAGATCTCTCTTCTTGACTAGGTTCGATTTGGAAAACGGATTGACATCCCGTTTTCTTTTCTTTCCTAGAGTTACGATTATTTGTTCTATTGTGAATCTTTTGACATTGCTTATTCTCTTTGTGACTTTGAGATTGAATTGAAGATTATTGAAAGTTCTTGAAAGTTTTCATCTTTTTATCTTTTAATTCTTGAATTGATATCAATATGACTGTTATTGGCTAAAAACCCTTAACAATTCTAAGGTGAAGGGTTGATAGTTGTGGCATAGGTGATGATAGATCAATCGCAAACAGATTAGACCCTGAGAGTTAGAGAGAATCGCCGACAACCCTAGATTACGGTCTGTTCTTGAGTCCACGGCCGTGGAACCTCAAGAACTAACCGTGATTTCCCTTAAGTCTACGAATCTGCTTTTACTTTAATCTAAAGTTAAAGATTTGCTTTAGCTTAGTTTAGACTTGTCTTTTCTAGGTGGTAGTGAAGCCTCAACAACCTCTACCTCGATTGTGAGCCTCAACAACCTCAATCGGTTAAGTTAGTCTTGATCTTTAGATTATAAGTTTGGGTATTTGACACTAATTCTCATCTCTAGAATCTTTCTATATTGAGCCTCAACAACCTGTATAGAGAGTGCTTTGTAGGTGAGTTACATAAGGTTTTTGGAACCTCAACCGTACGATTACCTTACATTAGTATACCTTTGCATATCTCCACTCTGTCTTTACATCATTAGTATATCTTGAATCTATTGCCACAACTGGATACCTGAAACTTTAGGATTGTTGTTTTCCCAATATCTGCAAAACTCCCATATTTATTTGCTTGATAACCTGCAATCGAGTTCGCTCCACCCAAATCCCTGTGTTCGATACTCTGGAATTCTTGCTTAACTACGTCGATCCGTACACTGCGGGTTCGCTTGCTTGATTCTAGTTTTATAAATTTAAAACTTATTTGCACACACCTCTAGGGGCGAACACAAACACCATGCTCATACCCACAGAGGATGTTTGATATGGATATAGCTTTCCATATTAAGGGATGTGAGCCATACCCTTGTATCATACCTAGCTATAGATATCAAGCGTGCCCTAGGATACAACATTCTTATCACAATTTCAAAAGATCTATTCTCTAAGCACTTACTCGTGAAGTTGGAGATTTAGAAATTAGAAGATTGAAACAAGCATTTGCTGATTAAGGGCACAATTGTATAGCAGAAGCAGTGAGAAAGAATTGTGCATTACTTGCGGCTTAAAATGAGACTCTTTTTCATGTATAGTATGAATGAAACATCAATGACATTTGTTCAAATGACCTTAAAGGGAAATGACTGAAAGAACATAAGCATCTAAATGTCATAGAAAACCCAGAAGCTTCAAGCAAAAGAATAACTAAGAAAGAGAGAAATAGGCTTTCTACAAAAATAGCTCACCTCCGTAAGGACTATCCACCTAATAGAGTCCAAGTTAAACAGAATTATGCTGCTGAACCCACATGGGTAACCGGAAAACCCTAATTTGTAAAACCCTAAATTCCAGAAAGCCCACAGGCCACGAGAAGAACCTCGAACCTTGCTTTCACGAGGAGTCCATTTTCCGTGCAGACATTTCTTGGAGAACACCTCCGAAACTGAAGTAAATTGCCCGTCCACAAGAAGAACTGGGAGGAGACACCGTTTATCAAAGCTGTGGCGATAACCTCAAACGCGTACCAATACGCGTGACGAAGTAAGGCGCACGGGAATGGGCAACGACGAAGCCAGCGACGATCTCAGATCGGCGGATAATCGAAGGAGAAGGTGATCCAATAGCGCTGTGTTCGCGTGGGCAAGCAAGTAGCCGTAAAAATATGATTTTGCGAGGACTATTAGAATTCGCCCGAGCGTCCAACCATCTCAAATGATATTTTTCCAATCTCATCTGACTGGTGAAACTGTAATTTTTCACTTTATTTTTTTTAGACAAATAAGTGGGTCATATATTACGTCAAATCGATTTCCGCTAGGTCAACAATACTTTGCGGGAAATCTTCGAGCCAAATACACGATACATCATTAAACGGAAGTCTAGCTGCGTAATGAGCAACCATATTAGCAGTACGGCGAACATGCCGGAAAGTCACAAAAGCTAGAATGTCGAAACAAGAAAAGATGCTTGAATAGAAGGACGATATATAGGAGGTGCAATTCAATGTCGAGTCCGTTTGCAGCCTATGAAGCATGTGTATCACCGTCGATGCATCGGATTCAACCACAAGCGGCTGGTGAATGAGGTCTCTCGCTGCATCGAGAGCAAAGTGGACTGCTAGAGCTTCGGCGAGGGTCGGAGATGTTGAGCCTGAAACCTGCTTTGTTGCTACCATTAGGAGAGTCCCATTAGAGTCCCGTAGTACCGCTCCCAAACAAATGTACCCGCTGATAAGCGCTGCGTCAGTATTGAGCTTAAGGGTTCCCAAGGACGGCAGAGACCAATAGATGTCAAACGTTGGTGCAGCTGGCGGTAGAGGGGCTGGAGGGGGCACTGGGCGAAGTCGGTTGCCCACTGTCGGTAACCATGGCAGAGAAGCTCAGCTGAGAATGGAGCTTCATAAAAAAGCATCTTGTTCCTCAATGTCCAAGCAACCCAGCAATTTGTCAAGAAATCAGAAACACAAGTGCTACCGATCAGCGTGCGGATTTCACCCAGAACAGATAGAGGTTCCGTGCGGGATGTTGCCAAAAAAGCAGCAAGAGAGGGCGAACCATTCCAAACCACCGAGGAGTGAGGACATGTAATGAGCGCATGCCAAAACGTTTCCGCCTAAAGGTTGAAACGAGAACATGTAGGAGTTGTAGCAACATGTCTACTATAGAGAACCGTGCCCACACTTAAAAAGCCGCTGCATAATCGCCAAGAGAATTGCAACACCTTTGGCGGGAGAACACAACCCCACAAAGAGGACCATTCGGATGAGCGTGTAACTGAATCACTACCCAACTCCCCAAGCCAATAGGCAGTCTTGACCGTGAAAACACCCAACATATGAGCTCCCCAAATCAGTTGATCCTTCCCGGAATGTTCAACCAGAGGGATACCGAGAATACTTGGAATCTCAGCGGGCGAGAAAGCCGCTTGCAAAGCGTTACAGTCCCACTCTTTGGTCATTGGGTCAATAAACTCCGATACCGAGATATCTCCACTCATTCCCGGATTCAGTGTAGGGCGCCCAAAACCAAAACTCTAGGGGATCCAACGATCATTGGCAACATTAATATCTGTACCATTACCAACCAGCCAGGCAAGCCCCTCCTGAAGGAGAGACTTAGCCCCCAAATACTCCTCCAAGAGTAACTAGGTCTCAAACCTCGCTGAGCATTGATGAAAGGTGAGTGCCGAAAGTACCTGGATCGTAGAATGGAGTGGAGGAGGGAGTCAATGGAGGTGAGGATGCGCCATCCTTGTCGAGCCAGAAGCGCTTCATTAAACACTTTAAGATCCCGAAAGCCCATACCCCCTTGACACTTGGGGATGCACAAATCACTCCACGAACGCCAATGTATTCTCCTACGGGTGTCCGAGGAACCCCACCAGAACTTTGCCAAAAGCACATGAATATCATCAATAAGTCCATCTGGCAAACGGTAGACTGACATGATGTAGGTCGGTATGCTTTGGAGCACTACTTTGATTATGACCTCTTTTCCTGCCGAAGATAAGAGCCTCTCTTTCCACCCCTGAGCCTTCTTCCAAATTTTCTCTTTGATGAAAGAGAAAACCGCCTTCTTAGATCGCCCGATGACAAAGGGGAGACCCAAATACTTAACATGCCTCTCAACTCGCCCCACCCCCAAACATGAAGCTAAAAGTGCTTGCTGGTTTTCGTCAATGTTGTTGCTGAAAGCCACTTCCGATTTCTGCAAATTAATTTTCTGAATGAGGCTCTCTCATACTGACTGAGAATTTCAGTTATCTTAGAGCACTCTATCGGATTAGCACGCACAAACAACAAACTATCATCAACAAAAAACAAATGAGACACAAATGGGGAGTTACGGCATACCGAAATCCCATGGAGATCCGAGTTGTTAACAACTCTATTGATAATATGTGATAGGCCTTTTGCACCCAAAATAAACAAGATAGGTGACAACAAGTCTCCCTGTCTCAAACCCCTAGGAGGCACCACACACCCCTCAATCGAGCCATTTATCTTGAAAGAGTACCTCGCTCCATGAACGCATCTCGTAACCCTTGCAATCCATGCTTGAGAGAACCCTAAAGCTGACATGATTTAATAGCCCCATTCCATGCGATCGAAAGCTTTGCTCATGTCAAGATTTAAGGCCATAGCACCATTGTTGCAGCCTGATCGGTCCTTAAGTGATTGAAAAATTTCCATGGCAATCAGTGCATTATCAGTGATTGAACGACCTACAATAAAGTTGCGAGGAAGAAATAATAGAGTTAAGAAGGGGTTTCAGCCGATTAACCATGATCTTAGTGATCAATTTGTAGAGGACATTGCATAAACTGATAGGTCGGAATCCAGAGACTCTGGTTGGATTTTTTTATCTTAGGCACAAGAGTAACCACGGTGGAATTGATGTCATCTAGCGAGAATCCCGTATCCCACCATTCCTGAATATACGACACAACATCACCCCCAATTACTGACCAAAACGTCTGAAAGAATCTCGCGTGCATACCATCTCTTCCCGGGGCTTTGTTGGGGTGCATCTGATGGAGGGCCTGGTATATTTCCTCGGCTGTTGGGGCACTGTTCAGTCGGAGATTGTCGCTAGGCGAATCGTGACAAGGAATATCATCCGTGATGAACTCCAGGTCAACCGGCATCGGGTTCGTGGTGGTGAAAAGGTCGGAGAAAAAATCCGTAACCTCCCCCGTGATGGCCTCATGGGTCGTGCATTGGACCCCAACAACAGTGACCAGCTCGGTGACTTCATTTGTGGCTCGGCGTTGAGAAGCTTTATGGTGAAAGTAACTAGTATTTCGGTCCCCCTCTCTAAGTTCTTTGACTCTCGCTCTAGTATGCCAGTAACATTCCTCCTGACGGTGTAGCTCATCGAGCTCCTTCGAGATCTCCTTCCCATGTAAGATGTCCGCTTGAGTAGGGTGGGAAGATTGCAGGTTCCGAAATTCAACCAACAAATTCTCAATTTTGTGCTTCCTTTCTCGAAAAACATCATGTGACCATTGAGAGAGTGCTCCCACACAAGCTGCTATTTTCGACGGAGCCTTACCCCACGTGTGAGTCCATGCTAGCTCAACGATATTTCGGCAGTCCCGGTGACCGAGCCAAAGAGACTCAAATCGAAAAATCCGATTGCGCCGCCGAGTAGAGGTTGTTGGGGTCTGTTGTGTTTAGAGCATAATAACCGAGTGATCTGATCGGTAGCGCGGGAAATGGGTGATGACATAAGGAAAAAGCGTTTTCCATTCATTGGTAGCAAGAAAACGATCAAGGTGCTCCCTAACACACGACCGTGGGCCACTCCTTTCCCATGTTAAAAGGGACCTCGCGTACACCCCAAATCCATGAGGCCGCAATCATCCAACGCCCTCCTAAAATTGTCCATTGCGGACTGAGCTCGCGGAGGACCCCCATCTTTTTTCCCTGCTAGCAAAATCTCATTGAAATCTCCCATAAATAACATTTGTGTTGTCCCCTGGTTGCAAAGTTCCCGCATTAGATCCCAAGTATGCCTTTTATTCATTGCTTCCGGCCACCCGTACACACAAGCAACCGTCCAAGTGACCGTGTCTGAAGATGTAACTGAAGCAAGGATGTGGTGGTCCGAGTAGGAAGTAACCGAAACAATGACATTTTTCCACCAAAGGCCAAGACCCCCGGATCTTCCTGATGATGACAAACATAATCCTTGAGTGTACCCGCATTTCCTCTTCATAGTTTCCAATTCATGACAAGTGACCTTAGTTTCCATTAGGAAAAAAAGGTCCGGACAATGTTTCCAAGACAAGTCTTGGAGGGCTCGAACTGTTGGGGTGTTGCCCAAACCCCGACAATTCCAACTCAAAAGTTACATTGTTGTTCACGAGCATGGGCCTCTATGCTCGCTACTTGATTGTCGACAATCATAGGGACTCTTTCGGAATCTTGTTTCTGTTTCTTCTACACAACTAAATTAGTACCTTGGTTGCTATTTCCGGGGAGCAATAGCTGCTGCCTTACGCTTACTGATGATGGAGGACGGGGGTTTGTTAGCCTTTGTAGCTTGCTGTTTGAGGCTCGTTTTTTCCTTCCCTAAGAGGCTACCTTAGAAGCTGCAAACTGCATTATAGGAGATTTCCCCTTATTCACTAACAGGTCACTACTAGATAGGTCTAACTGATCAGTTGCGGGGCTCTAAGCCGAATGTTGTTCATTGGTCGAGTAGCCTTGAGACACATTAGTGCTTTCGGATACGTCCCTGTTTTTACAATAACGCTCATACCATGCACGCTCTTTATCCAAAGTTTCCTATCTCTGTCTGTTTCTATATTTTGGTGGCGAGGAGCGGAGCCACACACCAAATTGGGGGGTCTGTGTAGTCTCGTCTGGTGGTGCATGGGGACAGGCGTGTTGAAGATGCCCAATTCGGCCACAACCAAAGCAGAAAATGGGTAGTCGCTCGTATTGTAGTTTGATCGTGGCAACCATTCCATGGAGAAGCACAATAACTTGGCACCACAGAGGCTTGGTGACGTCAATGCGAACACGGATTCTTAGAGTCCCACCTAAACCAAGGAAATTTGAGTCATCCCAAGAGACGAAATTCCTGACCCTGTTATCAATGGTGACCGCTAAAGCCCAAACAACGCAACCAAGTGGAATGTCACGCGCTACAATCCAGAAGTCAGTATGTGTGAATGGCAGAGCAATCGGAAGGGATCCCGGGGGGAATTCGTAGAGCAAAAGTAGAGCATCGTCAAAACACCAAGGCCCTTGGTTTAAAGCATGGAGTAAATCTGCTTTATCAAAGAATTGGAAGATGAAGAGATTATCCCCGATCGCTCGAGATGCAAGACCCGCTTTTAAGAGGTTGGGCCGAATGTTTAGTTATCTTATTCTAAGTTTCTGGACAAAACTTCTTTTAAGAGGGCACTGATGTAATAACCGAAAAATTTAAACTCCGTTTAATACCGGATCAAACCGGACTCCGATCCGCCAACCTAAAATTTTTATAAATAAAATAAAAACGATATTTTAAATTCTAAGATTTTTGTGACCTCGATTCACATAAAATAATAAATCTTGTAAACCGTAAATACTCCGTACCTGTAAATTCCCGTACAAATTTATGATAATTCGTTTCAGCCTTCTGTTAGGTAGTGTGTAGGCCCAAATTAGTGTGCGGCCCAAATGAGCATCAACCGGCCCAACCTCCTAATCTAACCCTAAACCCTAATCAGTCTCCTAAACACGTTTAAGCCTAACCCATATGCATTTCTCCTAACCTAGTGCCGCTTCCTGCTTCTCCCTCTCTTTTTTTACGATCGATAGCAACCCCAACCACCGACGCCACAGCAGCCCCGACCACCGTCCGACGCAGCCGCAGTCTCACGCCCCTTCAAGACGAGAACACCGGTAAGACCTCGTCCCCCTCTCGAGTTGTCTCTATCGTTGCAGCCATCGAACTTTAACTCCCTTCGCACAGCAGACACCCAAGCCTTACGACGTGGCTGAGCAACTAGGGCTGAAGGACAAGACCTTGCGACAACCACCAGCACCAGTCCTACACGCTAGCCCGACCGTCGATGACATCGCTGCTGCAGAAGGTGAGTCGCTGCTGCCTCCTATCCTCCTCCTTCTCTTTCTGTTTTCACGACATAAAATACCGAAGGGTCTATCCCTGTTTTCCTGCGGTGACAGTCCTGAACGCGGGTATACCTGTGGAGGGCACGCGAGTTGGTGAACGAGCCGACTTGGAACTCCACTGCTGCGCCCCATCCTGTGAACCGGACCACCTTCAACTGTGTTGGTAAGTCCCTCTTCAGGCCTTCTTTCGATGTTGTACGGGTACAATGGGTAGGTTGTTTAGTCTAGTTATTAATCCAGTATAGTTGGGGTGGAGTATTGAACCGAGGACCACTTGAAACCCTTGCTGAATTGTTGTTTAAATACACAAAAATTGACTAGTTGGGAGACAGATTTCGATACCTTAGGATAAAGATCCACCGTTCAATTTTTGATATATGATAGCTAGAAATACGTAGTTTACTGTGTTAAAATTAGGGAGAAAGTTAACGGTCGGATTAGGTTTTATAGGGTCTCGAAGTAGAGTACTTGAGTTGTTTTTACAGCATAGGAAAATTGACTAAGTATGAGAAATTTCAGCTGTTACCTCAACTTCGGAGATTTATGAGGAAGTTGTGGTTAATTATTTTGAGATTTCTTTATCCCGATGTTTGGTATACATATCTTAGAAGTGTTAGAATTTTATTTCGGAAATTGATTTTATTATTCCAGCTTTTCACCCTGACCCCATAGTCGGACCTTAACAACCTTGTGTATAACTAGAACTTTTGGGTTAACCTCTATAAATCCGTAGCAAACCTTCTTGTGAGAACTAGTTATGAAATTAGGTTCCAAAGGAGGGTTTAGAACTAGGATATTCTATTCTAGAATTTTCGGAATCAGGGATAAAATAGTCTAATCACCTCAAGAGAGCCTTTTTCTTAATTTCTCGTCATGAGATTGTAACTCTTAGAAGTTATAACTTCTAAAAGTATGGGATATGATTTTGTTACACATGCCTTGTTTGACAGGCGTTTGAGTTACCACGGGTACGGACCGAGTTGAGATTTGTGAGAGTGATCTTTGATTGAGGTAAGTCTTTGCGACTTACTTAGCTGGTTTCTGGATATTAGTTGGGTGATAATGGTTGTGTGTGCAATGTGTCTTATAATAAAAATGACAACTTGTTAGGACGACCGTGGTTATTATGTTTTAAGGTCCAAGTGTATGTATAACAGGCCGTGACATCATTGCCCAGCTCTGCCAGGAGACTGGGAGGTTCTCTATACCCAGACCATACAGGTACAAGGTGAGATGCATCGGATCCATTCCTGATGGGTACACGGGGGCGGAGGCGAGGTTTGGTAATCCCTCGTGTCACAAAATAAGTATCATTAGTATGAATGAATGACCTAAATGAAGATAATAAATGAATTGTGTGAAAGCATGATGAGTGTTTATTTTGATATGTGTGTGTGTGCTATTATTATTCTTCTAATGTTTAGACAACTAGCTAATGGTTGTTTCGTTGTGTTTTTAGACTTACCGCAGGTTAGAGCAGCAGCTGAGTGATCCGGAAGTAGTGGTCAGCTGGGTTGCCGTACTCCTTAGAGAGGGGGTTGGGTTGTTGTTTTGTCTTCTTTCCTTTTGTTAAGACAGTTAGTCTTTTCCCTTTTGTTTAAGTACGACAGGTTGTTAGACCTTATTGCATTCATCCTTTAAAAACACATCTTAATGAATTTCGGTTTTTCTTATTTGTGTCTTGTTGCAAGATCCTAGTAATATTATTGTCAAACTAAGGTCGGGACCCATTGTGAGGTCCTAACCAGTAACGTCCCGAGTTCTGAGAATTCGGGGTGTTACAACATGGTATTAGAGCTCTAGGTTGGCAACAATGGCACTTGAAATCTTCTGAAAGACCGAATAAGTACTTGAACAGAACCTAAAATGGATCTGAGTTTTAGAAAGAAATTTCTAGTTTTCAAATGCATGCATAGTCTGGTTGGAAATAGAAAAGTACGGCCGACCACCACTACTACCGCGGATCTCAGTATGCTTAGTATGGACTTTAGGTTTACTGTAGTTGGACTTATTAGCTAGTTTATAATTATAGTTGTTATTCCTCGCGCTGATGGCACGTACTAGAGCTATGCTAGCTACTGGTCGAGGTAGAGGTCGTCCACCTCTCCCTCCAGCTGGACAGGGTAGGGGAGATAGGACCCCTATAGTTAGAGGACGCGGCCGTGGAGGTAGACCTCCACGAGGTCGAGGTCGAGCTCCTCGAGAGGATCCACCAACAGTGATCATGCCAGATGCAGGAGTGGAGGAGGTGGCTGAGAGTGTAGGTCCCGAGGTCAGGAATGAGACCGTTGCTAGGTTTAGAGCGTAGAGAGCATGTTCGATTGAGTCAGGACGTGTTTCTATTGGAGAATCTGAGTACAGAGAGTACCGAGCTTATGTCGAGCGTATGGAAGAGACTGCTAGAATAGAGAGACTTACCCAGGTACCACCAATACCGGCTAGGTCCGTTCAGGTGACACAAGGAGTGCCTCAGGTGCCGGCTGTACCTGAGAGGAGAGTTGAGGCTGATAGAGCTCCTACTAGGTCTAGAGCACCGAGACCAGATGAGTGGTTGAAGGCTTTCAACTCTCAAAAAGTCCCTTCATTCGGTGGAGAGATAGGGTTAGAGGTGGAGCACTGGATTGGCCATGTAGAGACTACACTAGAGGCGATACGTTGCCTAGAGGATCGACAGGTAGATTTGGTGCAGACATGTTTCACGGAGGATGCTCATTCCTGGTGGAGGACCATTCGTAGTCGAGTCACCAGTTGGGAGCAGATGAAAAGCATTGTTAGAGAGAGATATTGCCCTCCCTCGTTGAGAAGAGAGAGGTTTCAAGACTTCATTGAGGCAGGATTTGAGGATATTCCGATTGCTTGCTACCATCAAGAAGTTCCAGAAAGAACTGACTCTACTTGGACCAACTGCACCTCCTGAGGAGCAGCATGTGTATCTCTTTTCACGGAGATTAAGAGAGAGCACTCGTTCATATCTGGCAGGATTTCGCTGCGAGACTCTATCAAACTATCAGGTTAGGGCGTCTGCACATGAGAGAGATAGGCCAGTCCAGAGGAGAGCTGCTCAGTTAGACAGGCCGGATAAGCGGCAGAGGACAGGATATGCTAATGGCAGTACATGAGTAGCTGTTTTTGGACGGGGATAGACTCAGGGGCGACATAGCCATACCGCTACAATTCAGGCTCCAGCTGGGGGTTCACAGTTCCACAACTGTAGTGGCTATGGACACATCCGATCGAACTGCACGAAGCCGTTAGTGACCTGCTTCTAGTGCGGCAAGGTTGGACATAGAGCTGTATTTTGCCGCCAGGACAAGGCTCCATCTCAGCAGGGTTCTTCCCCTGCAGGTCTATCAGGTAGTGTACAGAGGCAGCCACAGTACCGAGCTTCGAGTCAGCAACAGCAGTATCGAGCCCTAGCTCAGCAGCAGTCTTACAGGGCTTCAGGACACACATCTTCACAGAGCTCTATGCAGGGATCAGGTCGGGGCAGAGGACGTGATAGCGTAGCTGATACCAGAGGAGCTCCGGCACGAGTGTTTGAGCCGAGGAGTGCTGATCAGCTAGAGGCACCGACTACCACAGGTACTATCTGGATCCATGGACTACCTATACGAGTTTTGTTTGATACGGGTGCTATGTACTCCTTTATATCTGATGCATGCGCAGATAGGTTGTCCTTAGCTACTGTAGAGGGGATACCTTTTATGATAGGATTACCTGACGGGAGTAAGGTCAGAGGGACCCGAGAGATCTATGGATGTCCCATTCATTTAGGAGATCGATACTGGCTAGTAAATTTTCTAGTCATGCCCTTAGCTCATGAGGATGTGATCTTAGGGATAGATTGGATGAAGAGACATGGAGCACTCTTAGACATTGGTAGGAGGACAGTGACTGTTGCCACTAAGGAGGGTCATAGAGTGATATTCCGAGGTTGGGACCTCGGAAAGTCCGGCACAGTTATCAGCGCAGTGAGAGCAGCGAGACTGATAGCACAGGATTGTGAGGCCTTTTGGTGTTATGCCATGAAGGAACGCAAGAGCCTGACAGTAGAGGAGATACCCATTGCTTGCGAGTTTGCAGAGGTGTTCAGGGACGATCTGCCAGGACTACCCCCACAGAGGAGCGTGGATTTCAGCATTGAGTTAGAGCCGGGCACGAGACTGATCTCGAAGGCCCCGTATCGTATGACACCGATAGAACTGCTTGAATTGAAGAAGCAGTTAGAGGAGTTAGTAGAGAAGGGATTCATACGCCCTAGTGTGTCTCCTTGGGGCGTGCCAATATTATTTGTGAGGAAGAAGGACGGATCAATGCGGCTATGCATAGGCTACAAAGAGTTGAACAAAGTCACCATCAAGAACAAGTATCCACTACCGTGCATAGATCATCTGTTGGACCAGTTGCATGGAGCTTCTGTGTTTTTGAGGATAGACTTGAGGTCAGGCTATCACCAGCTGAGGGTGAGAGATCAGGACATACCTAAGACGGCATTCCGGACTAGGTATGGTCATTATGAGTTCGTAGTGATGCCATTTGGGCTCACTAATGCACCATCAGTGTTCATGGAGTTGATGAATGGGATATTCATCGACTTTTTAGACAAGTTTGTAGTAATCTTCATTGACGACATCCTAGTTTACTCTAGGAATCAAGAAGATCATTCCGGACACTCAAGGACAGTGTTGCAGATTCTGCAGGATAGTCAGCTGTATGCTAAGCTATCCAAGTGTGAGTTTTGGATGTCAGAGGTGGCTTTTCTAGGCCACGTGGTGACTGCTGAGGGTACTAAAGTCGATCCGGCAAAGATCGAGCCAATGTCTTCTTGGCAACCTCCGAAGAATGTTAAGGAGGTTCGCAACTTTCTAGGTTTGGTAGGTTATTACCGCCGGTTTGTGGAAGGGTTCTCCCTGATTGCCCGACCACTTACTTGCCTTATGAGGAAGACTACTCGGTTTATCTGGTATGAGCCGTGTCAGCAGAGTTTTGAGGAGCTAAAGAGGAGATTGACGTCTGCTCCGATTTTAGCACAGCCTGAGGGTACAGATGATTTTGTAGTATATAGTGACGCATCCAAGCTAGGCTTGGGGTGTGTTCTGATGTAGAGGGGTAAGGTCATAGCCTATGCGTCTCGATAGTCGAAGATGTATGAGGAGAACTACCCCACACATGATCTAGAGTTGGTTGCAGTAGTCCATGCTCTTAAGATATGGCGTCACTATCTCTATGGGGCGACATGTCAGATCTTCACAGACCATAAGAGTTTGAAATATATATTCACTTAGCGGGAGTTGAATAACCGCCAGAGGCGGTGGTTAGAGTTGATCAAGGACTTCGACCTTGAGATTCTCTACCACCCCGGAAAGGCGAATGTAGTAGCTAATGCTTTGAGCCGGAAGACGCCTAGGGAGAGGGCAATAGCCCGATTGACGGTACAGCCACAGTTGTAGAGAGATTTGGCTTGGTTAGAGATAGAGATTCAGTTTCCTGATTTAGATCGCCAGTTGGATACCTTGGAGTTACTTCTTGATCTGTTGGATGAAATCCGACAAAAGCAGGAGACTTGCCCGACTTTGACCAGGATCCGAGACAGGATGTCTCGAGATGAGGCCCCACAGTTCACTATTGGTGCGAATGGAGTGATGAGACGTCAGGATCGCGTTTGTGTGCCGTCAGACAGTGAGTTGAGACAGAGGATACTAGGTGACGCTCATGCTACCCCATACTCAGTACATCCTGGAGCGAGTAAGATGTACAAGGATGTGAGACGGTCCTTCTGGTGGGGTGGTTTGAAGCCCGATGTGGCTCGGTATGTAGCTCAGTGTGCGACCTGCCAGCAGGTCAAGATTGAGCATCGTAGGTCCGGAGGAGAGCTCCACCCACTCCTAGTACCACAGTAAAAGTGGGAGGATATATCTATGGATTTTGTCACAGGATTGAGACTCAGTAGAGATTTTGATGCTATTTGGGTAGTGGTAGACCGTCTGACGAAGACCGCACGTTTCATTCCGATTAAAGAAACGTGGCCGGTAAGTCGTCTAGCGGAGGAATTCACCAGGCACATTGTGAGATTTCATGGAGTACCGAGGACTATCGTCTCTGATAGAGATGGGCATTTCACCTCGAGGTTTTGGCAGCAGGTACATACTGCTTTGGGGACGAGTCTCCACTTTACCACCGCCTATCACCCACAGATGGACGGTCAGTCTGAGAGGACCATCCAGACATTAGAGGACATGCTGTGGGCTTGTGTACTAGATTGGGGACAAGTATGGCCAGATCATCTTCCACTGGTAGAGTTTTCGTATAATAACAGCTGACACAGATCTATTGGGATGGCCCCTTATGAGGCTTTGTACGGGCGGAGATGTCGCACGCCATTATGCTGCGATGAGCCTAGCAGAGCTGATAGAGTAGCTCCAGATCAGATACAGGATGACATCGCTTGGATTGCCCTAGTCCGAGAGCGGATTTTAGCAGCTCAGAGTCGTCAGAATTCCTACGCCGACAAAAGGCGTCAACCTTTGGAGTTTAGAGTGGGTGCTCAGGTGTGGTTGAGAGTGTCACCTACGAGAGGAGTCAGGCGTTTTGGCATTAAGGGGAAACTAAGTCCCCGATATGTCGGACCTATTGAGATCTTGGAGAGAGTTGGAGAGGTGGCCTACAGATTAGCACTATCGCCGAGACTAGAGGGTGTCCATCCGGTCTTCCATGTATCTCAGTTAAGAGAGTACATCCCGGATCCGAGACACGTCATCAACCGTGAGAATTTGATAGTTGAGCCCGATCATACATTTTTAGAGTACCCAGTAGCTGTCCTGGAGCGCAGCACCAGACGTCTGCGGTCCAAGGAGATACCTATGTTGAGGATCCAGTGGTCTAGACGAGGAGCTGATGAGGCCACTTGGGAGACCGAGGAGAGTATTAGACATAATTATCCCGAGTTCTTTGCGGGGTTAGATGTCACTTTTGTATCGACGAGTTAGTACTCGGATGTTGTGTTGTTTGACCTTGCATGTTTTATATTGGATTGAGTGATTATGTTTTATGTGATGTGTGTCTGAGTATGATGATTGAGTAGTTGCATGGTAGAAAACGGAAATTTTATGGATTAAGATTTACAAAGAAAGTCGAATGTTTAGTTATCTTATTCTAAGTTTCGGGACGAAACTTCTTTTAAGAGGGCACTGCTGTAATAACCGAAAAATTTAAACTCCGTTTAATACCGGATCAAACCGGACTCCGATCCGCCAACCTAAAATTTTTATAAATAAAATAAAAACGATATTTTAAATTCTAAGATTTTTGTGACCTCGATTCACATAAAATGATAAATCTTGTAAACCGTAAATACTCCGTACATGTAAAATCCCGTACGAATTTTTGATAATTCGTTTCAGCCTTCTATTAGGTAGTGTGTAGGCACAAATTAGTGTGCGGCCCAAATGAGCATCAGCCGGCCCAACCTCCTAATCTAACCCTAAACCCTAATCACTCTCCTAAACACGTTTAAGCCTAACCCATCTGCGTTTCTCCTAACCTAGTGCCGCTTCTTGCTTCTCCTTCTCTTTCTGCACGATCGATAGCAACCCTAACCGCCGACGCCGCAGCAACCCCGACCACCGTCTGACGCAACCGCAGTCTCACGCCCTTTCAAGACGAGAACACCGGTAAGACCTCGTCCCCCTCTCGAGTTGTCTCTATCGTTGCAGCCATCGAACTTTAACTCCCTTCGCACAACAGACACCCAAGACTTACGACGTGGCTGAGCGGCTAGGGCTGAAGGACAAGACCTTGCGACAACCACCAGCACCAGTCCTGCATGCTAGCCTGACCGTCGACGACATCACTGCTGCAGAAGGTGAGTCGCTGCTGCCTCCTATCCTCCTCCTTCTCTTTCAGTTTTCACGACATAAAATACCGAAGGGTCTATCCCTGTTTTCCTGCGGTGACAGTCCTGAACGCGAGTATACCTGTGGAGGGCAGGCGAGTTGGTGAACGAGCCGACTTGGAACTCCACTGCTGCCCCCCATCCTCTGAACCGGACCACCTTCAACTGTGCTGGTAAGTCCCTCTTCAGGCCTTCTGTCGATGTTGTATGGGTACAATGGGTAGGTTGTTTAGTCCAGTTATTAATCCAGTATAGTTGGGGTGGAGTATTGAACCCAGGACCAACCCTTGCTGAATTGTTGTTTAAATGCACAAAAACTGACTAGTTGGGAGACAAATTTCGATACCTTAGGATAAAGATCCACCGTTCAATTTTTGATATATGATAGCTAGAAATACGTAGTTTACTGTGTTAAAATTAGGGAGAAAGTTTACGGTCGGATTAGGTTTTATAGGGTCTCGAAGTAGAGTACTTGAGCTGTTTTTACAGCATAGGAAAATTGACTAAGTATGAGAAATTTCAGTTGTTACCTCAACTTCGGAGATTTATGAGGAAGTTGTGGTTAATTATATTGAGATATATATATCCCGATGTTTGGTATACATATCTTAGAAGTGTTAGAATTTTATTTCGGAAATTGATTTTATTATTCCAGCTTTTCACCCTGACCCCATAGTCGGACCTTAGCAACCTTGTGTATAACTAGAACTTTTGGGTTAACCTCTATAAATCCGTAGCAAACCTTCTTGTGAGAACTAGTTATGAAATTAGGTTCCAAAGGAGGGTTTAGAACTAGGATATTCTATTCTAGAATTTTCGGAACTAGGGATAAAATAGTCTAATCACCTTAAGAGAGCCTTTTTCTTAATTTCTCGTCATGAGATTGTAACTCTTAGAAGTTATAACTTCTAAAAGTATGGGATATGATTTTGTTACACATGCCTTGTTTGACAGACGTTTGAGTTACCACGGGTATGGACCGAGTTGAGATTTATGAGAGTGATCTTTGATTGAGGTAAGTCCTTGCGACTTACTTAGCTAGTTTTTGGATATTAGTTGGGTGATAATGGTTGTGTGTGTGCAATGTATGTTATAATAAAAATGACAACTTGTTAGGACGACCGTGGTTATTATGTTTTAAGGCCCAAGTATGGCCGTGACATCACTGCCCAGCTCTGCCAGGAGACTGGGAGGTTCTCTATACCCAAACCATACAGGTACAAGGTGAGACGCATCAGATCCATTCCTGATAGGGATGAGCATAGATCCAAAACCGAACCGAACCGACAAAAACCGAACCGAACTGAAAACCGAATTTCCGAAATACATGGACCGAAAACCGAACTTAAAAAATTAGGTTTGGTTTCGGTTTGGACCGAAAACCGAAAAGTTGTATTTTGCGAACCTAAAACCGAACCGATTATATTGGTTTCGGTTCGGTTTAGGTTTTGGACCGAAATGAACCTAAAAATAAAACTAACAAATCTCGATAAAACAAAAATAAAATAAAATTTTAAATTATATAACAATTTTAGTATATTGGTTTCGGTTTTTCGGTTTTTTTTTCAGATTTTGTCGGTTTCGGACCGAAACCGAAACTCTAAAAAACTCGGACCGAAGACCGAACCTAAACCAATTTAGGTTCGGTCTGGACCGAAATTGTCGGTTCGGTTCGGTTAACCTGAACCGAACCGAACTTGCTCAGCCCTAATTCCTGATGGGTACACGGGGGCGGAGACGAGGTTTGGGAATCCCTCATGTCACAAAATAAGTATCATTAGTATGAATGAATGACCTAAATGAAGATAATAAATGAATTGTGTGAAAGCATGATGAGTGTTTATTTTGATATGTGTGTGTGTGCTGTTATTATTCTTCTAATGTTTAGACAACTAGCTAATGGTTGTTTCGTTGTGTTTTTAGACTTACCGCAGGTTAGAGCAGCAGCTGAGTGATCCAAAAGTAGTGGTCAGTCGGGTTGCCGTACTCCTTAGAGAGGGGGTTGGGTTGTTGTTTTGTATTCTTTCCTTTTGTTAAGACAGTTAGTCTTTTCCCTTTTGTTTAAGTACGATAGGCTGTTAGACCTTGTTGCACTCATCCTTTAAAAACACATCTTTATGAATTTCGGTTTTTCTTATTTGTGTCTTGTTGCAAGATCCTAGTAATATTGTTGTCAAACTAAGGCCGGGATGTAAGAATATTTATAATATATATATATTCTATGTGGCAAATGTGTCTAGGTTTAATATATAAAGTTAAGTCCAATTTATAGTTTGTAGTTTTAATATGAAGTCGAAACCGTAATGGATCGGTATCGGTTAAAGACGTTAAAATTACGGGATTAATATAATCCCTCCTTCCTTATCTAATAAATAAAATACACCTCTTCTCATAAGTTATATATATATATATATATATATATATATATATATATATATATATATATATATATATATATATATATATATATATATAGGGTGTGGTTCCCATGAGAACACTCCTAACGTGAGAACATGAGAACAATCGTACACCGTTGGATGGTGAGTATTAAGGGTTGAGATTTAGAGTAGATATCAAAAATAATAATAACTACGAATAATAATAATTAGGAATCCAGCAATAACTACGAATAATCCACTCAACCAACAATAACTACGAATAATACATTAAACGATATGACACCTTCGTAACAAAACTAATAATAATTACGAATCTGTTCTCATGTTCTCACGTTAGGGGGTGTTCTCATAGGATCTATACTCTATATATATATATATATATATATATATATATATATATATATATTTGACAGTTGAAAGGCAGTTAAGCCGGCAGTTTGTTTCCAAAACAAACTCTTTCCAAATGGGTTTAGATGAGTCACAAAATGAAAAACAATGCAGACGGTGCATGAGTTGAAAGTGTGAACTCTCTGCACATTCAACCAAAGTAATAATAAGAAGAGGATTAATTAAGATTAATCTCATCCATTAGAGATTAACTAAAAGTGAAGATTAAGGAAGGAGAAGACTACTCGCCTTCGCCTACGCTTACGATCGATTCGGACTCGTTTGGTTTGTGATGAAGACTCAAACGGATAAAGGTTAGTCTTCGATTTATATACGGATATATCGGTTGATTCATGTTTAAGTCTAGATCTATTATAGTGTTTGATTTCGAAACGGAATCGTAAATTATTCTAACAATTGGTATCAGAGCATGGTTTTAAACTTACATGTTTCATCGATCTATTCGTATTCAATTCTTATCCAGATTGTATATGAATGCTTGTTTCGGTGTTTTATGAAACACATGAATGCATATAGTTAACAGTAATCACGTTTGAACATAGTTCTTTGACGGAGGTTATCTTTCTTTCGCATGATGTGTATGAAGATTTAATCTCCCTTCTTATCATGCTTTGATTGCCACGTAATTGTATTGTAGTATATACATGCAGTGGTATCCTTTTAATTATAGTTAATGGTATTAGAAATAGTTATCATTAGTTAATGGTTTACAGTTGTCATATTTGTATATGAATGTACAGTGTTTTCATGATTAGTAAATAAAGTTTTCATTTACTTTATTTTTTTTAACATCATGTTCATTATAGTGCATAATGACAGTAGGAAGTTTTCAATAGATATGTAAGGTATGCTTATACTAGTTTACAGTAACTATGGATGGTATAGTATAAAGTTTGGATGTAATATAATTTAATCTCTAAATTATGCATAATTTGTTAGTCACCAAAGTGGCCTTATTATGTTTTGATTAAGATATTTAAATTAATTAAATTCAATTATTCATGATTATAGGATGCTTAATGAAATGAAAGTTTGATTGAATAATTGTAATTATTGGCTATATTTCTAGGAGATCGCCCAAAGGCGGATCACTGAAAATAGTCACTAATATTAAAGAGATTAATCATGGTATTTAGGTTAAATAGTATGTATATCCAAAGATAACATGCTTATTTAATTTATGTATGTCATGATTGTCTATTAAGTGTATGATTTAGCATCAATGATAGTATGTGTGTTTTAAGTATTGCCCAAAGGTTGCTTGAATACATGCTTTAAATTTTACATATATGATTTGAATCTGTATTATAATCAAAGCACTAATAGGTAAGCATGTATAAATTATTGCAGCTTCATCAAATTTCTCTACATCTGCAAACTTTGTTGTCAAATTCAATGGACAGAATTATGATGATTGGTCTGAACAAGTCCGATTTACTTTGGGCATTATGTCATTGGATCTTGCTATACTCATGGATAATCAACCAGCAGCCATTAGAGAGGATAGCTCCGAAGCTGAAAAATCTCTTTATGAGGACCTTGGGAATATGTGACGTATATGTCTAATTTGGCAGCAAAGTTAAAGACCTTGGGAATGGACGTTAATGAAACATTTTTGGTCCAATTTATCATTAACTCTCTACCTCTTGAGTTTGGTTAGTTCCAGGTGAACTATAACACCATTAAAGACAAATGGAACTTTCAGGAATTAAAGGCCATGCTTGTTCAAGAGGAAGGGAGATTAAGGAAGATAAAGGACCAAATTGTCCATTTTACAAGTCATGATGGTGCCAGCAGCAGTAAGGGTAAGTCAGGTAAAAAGGACAAGAGGAACAAGAACCCTTTGAAAGTCAATGAGGGTCATGTTAAGAAGGAAGTGAAGTATTTCTTTTGCAAGAAAACGAGACACTTCAAGAAGGATTGTCCTAGAAGGAAGGCTTGATTTGAGAAGAAAGGTATACATTATAGTTATGTTTCCTTTGAATCAAATCTTATAGAAGTGCCTAATAATACTTGGTGGATAGATTCTGGTGCTACTACTCACGTGTCTCATATTAAACAGGGATTCAGTATGATCCGGCCCATAAGAGGAGCTGAACAGTATTTGTTCATGGAAAACATGATGAGGGCAAAGATAGAGGGCATTGGGACTTACAGATTGATCTTGGACACTGGTTGTTATATAGATCTTGAAGGATGTCTTTATGTACTTGAATGTGCTAGAAATCTTGTTTCCATTAGTAGATTGGACAATTTAGGTTTTATTATTAAGTTTGGACATGGTGAATTTTCATTGTACAAACATAATATCTTTTATGGTAGTGGTACATTGATGGATTCACTTCACAAGTTTAATCTTGATATTAAATTTTCTGAATCTTTGCTTTATGTTGAAGCTAATTTGGGCATCAAGCGTAGTACATCTAATGAAAATTCAGCTTTCTTATGGCATCAAAGATTAGGTCACATATCTAAGGAAAGGTTAATGAGGTTGGTGAAAAATGATATCCTACCTCACTTGGATTTTAGTGACTTAGATGTGTGCATAGAATGCATTAAAGAAAAGCAAACTAAACACACAACAAAGAAAGCCGCCACAAGAAGCACTCAACTTCTTGAGTTAATTCACACCGACATTTGTGGTCCTTTTGACGTTCCTTCATGGAGCGGTGAAAAGTATTTCATCACTTTTATTGATGATTTCTCACGTTATGGATATATTTATCTATTGCATGAAAAGTCTCATTCTATAAATGCCTTAGAGGTATTTGTTACTGAGGTGGAAAGACAATTAGATAGAAAAAATAAAAGTTGTGAGATCTGATAGAGGTGAAGAATTTTATGGGAAATATAATGAAAATGGGCAGTGTCCAGGTCCATTTGCAAAGTTCCTTGAAAGTAGAGGCATTTGTGCACAGTATACAATGCCCGGTACACCTCAGCAAAATGGTGTAGCTGAGAGGCGGAACCATACATTAATTAATACGGTTAGGAGCATGTTAAGTATTTGCTCTTTGCCCTTATCATTGTGGATACACGCATTAAAGACTGCAACATATTTATTTAACCGGGTTCCTAGTAAGGCAGTTCCTAAGACCCCTTATGATCTGTGGACGGGCAGGAAACCTAATTTGAGACATCTCCGTGTTTGGGGTTGTCCTGTAGAAGTGAGGGTGTATAATCCACATGAAAAGAAGCTTGATCCAAGAATAGTTAGTGGATTCTTCATTGGCTATCCTGATAAGTCAAAGGGGTATAAATTTTATTGCCCTAACCATAGTACGAGAATCATAGAAACTGACAATGCTAGATTCATTGAGAATGGTCAAACTAGTGGGAGTAGTGATCCACAAAAAGTGGACATTCAAGAAATTCAGGTTGAAGATCTTTCACCTGTGGTTTCTTCTGAGGTTGTTGTACCAATTGTCATATCATAGTTACATGACAACTTGGAACAACAAAATGATGTTCAAAATCCATTAGTTGACGATGAAATAAATGAACCGGTCATAGTACAAGAAGAGACAAATGAACCACGTGAATCATTAAGGCGGTCTATAAGAGAAAGAAGATCTGCCATTCTAGATGATTAAGTGGTTTATTCTCTTGAAAATGAATGTGACTTAAGCATTGATGAAGATCTAGTTTCATTTAAGAAAGCCATGAAAAGTGACAATTCTAAAAATTGGTTACTTGCCATGAAAGAAGAAATGAAATCGATGAGTGACAACCAAGTATGGGATTTAGTTGAGTTGCCTAAGGGTTCCAAGACAGTTGGGTCCAAGTGGGTCTTTAAGACCAAACGGGACTCCATGGGCAACATTGAAAGGTATAAGGCTAGATTGGTTGCTAAAGGATACACTCAAAAAGATGGCATTGAGTACACGGAGACTTTTGCTCCGGTATTAAAGAAAGACTCTTTGAGAATTGTTTTGGCTTTGGTGGCTCATTATGACCTTGAGCTTCACCAAATGGATGTACAGACCGCTTTTCTAAATGGAGATTTAGAGGAGGAAGTATATATGGACCAACCTAAAGGGTTCTTGACCACAAACAAAGAACACATGGTGTGTAAGTTGAGAAAATCATTATATGGACTGAAACAAGCTTCCCGACAATGGTATCTTAAGTTTAATGATATCATCACGTCTTATGGTTTTGTAGAGATCACCGTTGATCGGTGTATCTACATAAAGGTCAGTGGGAGTAAATTTGCTATTTTAGTCCTATATGTTGATGATATCTTGCTTGCTGCAAATAATATAGGCATGTTACATGATATAAAGAAATATCTCTCTAAGCACTTTGAAATGAAAGAGATGGGTGAGGCATCCTATGTGATTGGAATAGAAATATTTCGGGATAGATCACAAGGATTGTTAGGTTTGTCTCAAAAAGCTTATATCAATAAAGTCTTAGAGAAATACAGAATGGATTAATGCTCTGCAGGGATAGTTCCAATTCAGAAGGGAGATAAGTTTAGTAAACTGCAAGGTCCTAAAAATGAATTGGAACGAAAGGAAATGGAAAATATTCCTTATGCATCAGTGGTTGAGAGTTTGAATTATCTTCAAACAGATACTCGACCTGACATTAGCTTCGTTGTAGGCATGTTGGGTAGATATCAAAGTAATCCCGGAATGGACCATTGAAAAGCTGCTAAAAAGGTTCTCAGGTACTTGCAAGGCACCAAAGAGCACATGCTTACATATAGGAGATCCGATCATCTAGAGGTCATTGGATATTCAGATTCAGATTTTTCCGGATATGTGGATAGTTGGAAATCTACGTTCGGATATGTGTTCCTATTAGTGGGAGGAGCTGTTTCCTGGAGGTGTGGGAAGCAGTCTATCATTGCTACTTCTACCATGGAGCCTGAGTTTGTGGCATGCTTTGAGGCCACTAACCATGCATTGTGGATGCGGAATTTTATCTCGGGGCTTGAAATTATTGACAGTATAGCTAGGCCGCTGAGAATTTATTGCGATAACTCTGCAGCCGTGTTCTTTTCGAAGAACGACAAGTACTCTAAGGGTGCTAAGCACATGGAGTTAAAGTACTTGTCAGTTAAAGATGAAGTGAAGAAACATAGAGTGTTTTTTGAGCATATTAGAACGGACATGATGGTTGCGGATCCGTTAACTAAGGGTTTACCACCTAGGCGTTCAATGGCCATGTAGAATGTATGGGTGTCATAGATAAGACCTTGCTATTATAATTATATTTCGCTCATCAGATTATAACACTTTGAATTCACTTATTGATATGTTTCTGCTTTACAATACTTGTCATCATTATCGTATTTGTATACAATTATTGTTTTTCTGATGACACGTAATTTGAGACTTATAGTGCATCTCAAACTTAGCAATATTGAGTTTTGGATTGATATGTGATACACGGAAGGAATCATGTCGCTCAGTGACGTGTGACCGCCATGATCCAATCAATTTTGATTCAATTATGGATTATTGATATTTTATGGACTTATATAATTTTCCGCATAACAGATATTGAACCATTAAGCTGACACACATGCCAAGTGGGAGAATGTAAGAATATTTATAATATATATATTCTATGTGGCAAATGTGTCTAGGTTTAATATATAAAGTTAAGTCCAATTTATAGTTTGTAGTTTTAATATAAAGTCGAAACCGTAATGGATCGGTATCGGTTAAAGACGTTAAAATTACGGGATTAATATAATCCCTCCTTCCTTATTTAATAAATAAAATACACCTCTTCTCATAAATTATATATATATATATATATATATATATATATATATATTTATATATATTTGACAGTTGAAAGGCAGTTAAGCCGGCAGTTTGTTTCCAAAACAAACTCTTTCCAAATGGGTTTAGATGAGTTACATAATGAAAAACAATGCAGATGGTGCATGAGTTGAAAGTGTGAACTCTCTACACATTCAACCAAAGTAATAATAAGAAGAGGATTAATTAAGATTAATCTCATCCATTAGAGATTAACTAAAAGTGAAGATTAAGGAAGGAGAAGACTATTCGCCTTCGCCTACGCTTACGATCGATTCGGACTCGTTTGGTTTGTGATGAAGATTCAAACGGATAAAGGTTAGTCTTTGATTTATATACGGATATATCGGTCGATTCATGTTTAAGTCTAGATCAATTATAGTGTTTGATTTCGAAACGGAATCGTAAATTATTCTAACACGGGACCCATTGTGAGGTCCTAACCAGTAACGTCTCGAGTTCTGAGAATTCGGGGTGTTACACGCTTTGAGTGCCCAAACAACCTTAAACGTGTTCATAAGGGCACTGCTGTTGAACCTCCTTGGGGCAAGGATCTTCCCTGCCAAACACAATTGAGCCCGGTTCAATTCATCTTCCAAACCTTCTACCGGTACAAGGAGGCATTCTTCTTCCGACAACCTTAAGTTAGCAATGGTTTGGCCGAGTTCGTCCATGGCGGAAGAGAAAACTGAGAGAGGAACCCTTAAGGGGAAAACGAAAATTTTTAACTATTTTAGGGCAAAAACCCTGAAAAAGGAAGTGGTGATTGGGTGTTTCTGGGGCAATGATTAGGTGATTATTGGTGAGTTTGGTGGTAGATTGGCGCAGAGATCGAGGGAGGGGGATGAACCCTAGATGCCTAGGAGGAAACGCCAGTGGGGCGAGGAAACGTCATAGTGACGAGCCACCTTATATATCTTAAATTTATTTCACTTTATATGATAAATTTTATTTTAATTGATGTCATTATCACACACATAACGGAATTATGACATACAAAATCTAAATGATTTCATCACTAATAAATAAATTAAAAGAAATGCTTAATATAGTATCAGGAAATAGTTAGTCATATAATAGATATTTTTCCAAAAATTATTTATATTATTTAAAATCGGCGATAAAATAAAGGGCAATTTTGGTAACTAGGCCTTTTTGAAAAACTATAGTAGTAAGTAGGTTTTTTAATGTTTTAATTAAGTAAATATACCCCAACCTTTTGTATTTATTCTCAAACTCTACACACTCTTCTCTCAAGGTCTCAAGGGGTACATTTACTAAACATAAAAATAAAAAAAGCCTAGTAAAGCAAATTGTTTCTAAAAAAAATTAATAATGAAGATATGCATTTTTATAATCGGTACAAAGTATGCATTTATTCTAATAATTTAATTAAGTCTATATAAATTAGACTTATTTTTTAATATTTTTTGAAAAAGGGAAAATAACGAAAAAAATATGAAAGAATTTGGACAAATATGCCATTTTCTATTTTCTTTTGGTTTGTGCACCCTTTTATTTTTTTTATCACTTTTTATTAATGGTAGGTAAAAGTAATTAACTTATTAATTTAAGAAAAAAAAGAATAAGACATGAATTTGTTTTGTAAGTTTAATTCCTGACTTTTTTTTACTTTCATATGTTTTTTTTGCACTTTTTTAATTTAATTTTTTATTTTCTGGTATGAAATTCATACAAGAAATTTTCATGCCAGAAATTCGTACCAGAAACTCATACCACAAATTTTCATACCACAAATTCATACAAGAAATTTTCATGTCAGAAATTAATATCAGAAATTTTCATACCAGAAAATTCATACCAGAAACTAAAACAATTTTATTCATGGCAAGCCTAATCAACGATATATAAACCTTAGCATCGGTTTGTACATGGATATCCATCACAATTCCCAACTTGAGAATTGAAACCATTTAAACATGAAAGAATTTGGTCAAATAGGCCCTTTTCTATTTCCATTAGGTTTGTGTACCCTTCAATTTTTAGGGGGTTTGATTAGGGGTACATTTACTAAACATATTTATACAATGCGCCTAGTTATTAGAGAAATCTCAGAAAGGCTTACTTAGCTAATTTGACATTTAAACATAACTTAAAGAATGATAAATGGATCCATGTAAATGTAGCTAGGAAGCTTGGCGTGAAGAGGAGCTTTGGCGGCAATTGAAACAGCGGGAAGATCCCATTCAATCTCCATGGAAGGATGATAAACCTGACATGTCAAATAAGTCTCACAAGTAGCAGTTCTGATTACCCAAAGCTAGCACCATTTTCATCATCTCCTCTGTATCTTCCAATGATCTTCCCTATCTCCGACACACCTTCCTTGGCAGCCTCCAAAACACCACGTACACAAACTTTCCTTGTTTAAGTTGTTACTTTCCTTGTTTATATATATATATATATATATATATATATATATATATATATATATATATATATATATATATATATATATATATATATATATATTAGTTCAAGTGAGGAGAGAACTTGTAGATAGGAATTAGGAGGGGTGAGAGCCATTGGATAAATTTTAAATCAAGGGTTCATACACGTTCATCATTAATGACATTTTTATAAATTGACTTAAAATCTGAAAAATACCTTTACGTTCAAAAATAGTCATCAGTGTTCATAATTTTATATGTCATTGTTCATATTTTTATACATCGGTGTTCATAGTGTTTTTATTCATCATAGTGTCAAGTTTATTTATTCTTTTGTGTTCATTTTATAATGCATATGTATTATTTACAATATATAACCACAAGAAATAAAAAAAACTCATCAGAAAACGTTAAAAGATGATCATAATATGTTATCTATGTGTAAAAGTTATAGACTTCATGCTTTTATACGTCATTGTTCATATTTTTGTTTATCGGTGTTCATACTTTTCTATGTCATTGTTCGTGTAAATATTATAGACTATTTTTCTATGAGACATTTTTTCGAACGGTTTGCATGCACATTAAAAGGAGCATATAGAGAGAGGTTTGAACGTTTTGCAACTATCTCGTGTTTGCTATAAATTGTGTAAGTTTAGTGCTACATGTGAAATGCTTGTAATTTGTGGATTGTTAGTTTGTAATCTGTGAAATTTGTGATCAAGTGAAATGCATTTAATTACAAATACGAGGCAGCTGCAAAACAAGACAAAGGGAGGCGTCAGGCGTGACTTTGCTTTTGCTGTTGTAAAACAAGAGCTTATTGTATTATTACAACTTATTTTCTAAAATCTCAGTGTCTTTGTATAACTGAATGACATGTTAAGTGGAAAGCTGAAGGATTGTAGTAATCTCTTCTACTTTCATGGCTAAACAGAGTTTTTTTTTTCCAAATTAATCGTAATTACCAAAATATCATTAATAATATTTTGTGTGAGAGCCCTTGATTTAAAACTCATCTAATGGTTCATAACGCTTCTTATTCCTATTTGAAAGCATCCTCCTCACCGGAACCGGACCCTATATATCTATATATATATATATATATATATATATATATATATATATATATATATATATATATATATAGTATAGATCCTATGAGAACACCCCCTAACGTGAGAACATGAGAACAAATTCGTAATTATTATCAATTTTGTTACGAATGTGTCATATCGTTTGATGTATTATTCGTAGTTATTGTTGGTTGAGTGGATTATTCGTAGTTATTGTTGGAATCCTAATTATTATTATTCGTAGTTATTATTATTTTTGATATCTACTCTAAATCTCAACCCTTAATACTCACATCCAACGGTGTACGATTGTTCTCATGTTCTCACGTTAGGGGTGTTCTCATGGGAACCACACCCTATATATATATAGGGTGTGGTTCCCATGAGAACACCCCTAACGTGAGAACATGAGAACAATCGTACACCGTTGGATGGCGAGTATTAAGGGTTGAGATTTAAAGTAGATGTCATAATTAATAATAAGTACAAATAATAATAATTAGGAATCCAACAATAACCGAATAATCCACTCAACCAACAATAACTACGAATAATACATTAAACGATATGGCACCTTCGTAACAAAACTAATAATAATTACGAATCTGTTCTCATGTTCTCATGTTAGGGGTGTTCTCATAGGATCTATACTATATATATATATATATATATGCGATGTGGCACCCAAACATTGCAATATGCTTTGAAATCACCAAAGATCATCATCGTTCTTAGAAATCCCCAAAGAAAATATTGTTGCTTTAACTATGGATACAAAATTGAGCCATGGTATCAGTTTTTGAATTCAAATCAGCCAGAATCTTGTCCGAGGAAGATGTCAGAACGTGTTCAACAAAAGACAAGCCTGCAACCTCATGTTTGCATCTTTCGACGAGATAGTAGACATATGAAGCTCCGATATTGTTAAATTGAGATTGTAAATCGCGAATTTCAACTCAGAATTTGGTGTTGTTTTGATGATAGTAGCAGGAGAAGGAATATAGTGAGGCTGTTTGCGCGTTCAGTAAGAAGAGGTCTGAAAATTAGGGCTTGGAAAGAGGGTAGAATCTTTCAATAGTAAAAAATATTGAAACAATTTGGTTTATTAGACTTTTTCTAGTTTTGTGTTTAGTAAATGTACCCCTTGAGAGAATAGTGTGTAGAGTTTGAGAATAAATACAAAAAATTGGGGTATATATACTTAATTGATACATTAAAAAGCCTAGTTACTACTATAGTTTTTCAAAAAGGCCTAGTTACTAAAATTGCCCAAAAAAATTCGACGTACATTTACTCAGTAGGAAAATGTTATGGGGCTAGTTAGTAGAGCAAAAACTGAAAAAGGCATCATTAGTGAATTTGGCCTTTTTTTTAATGTTGTTGACAAGATATGCACTTTTAATTTTTAATTATTAAAATAAAAAATAAATGTTATTTTATGAGTCTTATTATACTAGGAAGAAGGAAAGAGATAATTGAAATATTAGTTAATTATCTCATCAATAGTAAAGAGAGAAAGAAGTAATCTTAGGAAGAAGGAAAGAGATAATTTAGATATTTTAGAGAATCTTAGAAAAAAGAAAAGAGATAATATATTGAGTATTATGTTGAGTATTAACATATTGAGTATCAGACTTACGGTTGGACGTGGACATATTGGGTACCACACTTGAGTATTAAGATATATTGGGTATTAACATATTAGTTATCACGTTGGATATAAAAAAAAAACTTGAATCAGACTGGGGTATTATGTTGGATATTAAAATATTGGATGTTATGTTCGGTATTAACATATTGAGTATCAGACTTGGTTATTAACATATTGAGTATTATGGCTGGGTTTTGACATATTGGGTACCACACTTGGGTGTTAAGATACGTTGGGTATTAACATATTCGGTATTACGTTGGGTATTAACATATTTTGTATCAAACTTGGGTATTATGATGGGTATTTAAAAATTGGATATTATGTTGGGGTACTAATTAGGTATTAACATATTGCGTTACAGTCGGATATTAGCATTTTGGGTACCACACTTTGATATTAAGATATTGGGTAACAATTGAAATTAATTTCACTTTGGTGAGGAGTTTCTTCATCATTTCTAGCAATCTAGGTTCCTCTTCTCTAGCAAGGAGGTCTTCATGCTCTATTTTCATACCTTTCTCTTCTCAAGATAGTTATTACTCAAGCATCCATTGATTTCGTGCAATGGAATCAACTGTGGCATTGAATTTCTCTAGCATTTCTTTCATTTCAGAAATAAACTCTTCATTTTCCTCTTCTTGTGGGGCTTCCATTAATCATATTCAATTGGCTCCCCATATGCCTTTCTTTAGTGGCTTAGCCAGGGAGGGGGCGAGGGGGGAAGCTGCCCCAGTTGAGCTACTGGAAAAGTAGTATAATGCATAAGACCAAAATAAGAATCACCTTGGACTTATAGCTCAGTTGGCAACGCTCCACTAATTTTCCTTGTAAATGAAGGGGCAGTTGGTTTCTCATTCGAGACCTTGTTATAAATCATCTCATTCCTATTTCTGTTTTTTTTTTAATTTATCAAGCTAAATGTTCCGTGGTCACAATTAGTAAAATTTATCGAAAATTAGGAACCTTTTGATCTTATCTTTTGAACATAGTATGAATAAACTATTCAAAAATTTAAATTTAATACAAAAAACTGCCCCCTCTAAGAAAAGTTTCTGGCTACGCCATTGCCTCTCTTCATGTAGTCCACAAAGAAGCTAATCTATAGTCATTTCTTGAAGAATAAACATATACACAAGTGCATCAAAAGTAACAAAATACTCAAGCTACTAGAGAACTCTTCTTAAACAAAGTTAATCAATAAATAGTCCCCGGAAATGGGGACAAAAACTACTCAAAATCACATAGTACCACAAGTATACGTCCATGTCAACATAAGTATATGATCATATGCATCAAGGTCAATTCCCAACCTTAGTTGTGTTTATTGTGCACCTCTGCTACATTGACAATTTACACTTAGTCTGGGTGAACATGTCTTCTTAGGTTTGGGTTTCTTGACTTCTTACTCCGGGTTTCTTGAATTCTCCAATCTTGGTTGACATTTTTACTCAAGATTCTTCTTAGCTGAGATTTTCACTTCTGCGTACCTACTAGGGTGAAGCTTCACTCGAGGGTCCTCTTTAGGGGTTCCTTTGCTCCTTTCACTTCGTTCAAGTGTAGGTGATAGGTTTCGTTCCTCCTTTGCTAAATGATGATAACAGTGACATGATGAATGTTCATTTGGATTTCTTGGGATGATCATTTGTGCTTCTTTTAGACCTAAATCATCTATAAACACAAAACACAAGAGGAGTAAATATTCTTTGAAATTTTAGGCATTAGCAAAGATGTAGATGTCTATTTCATGCAAAACTAAGAAAAAACACATAATACACATCGATAAACATAACAAGAAAACATGCTATAAACATTCCATTTAAGGTTATGGCATTTTAGAGGAATTAAGAAATTAATGGATTTTTGTTTGTGATGACATCGAGACAGCTTGCGATGCCGTCTCGCATCCCGTCTACATCTCATCTCCTGCCGTCTGCATGTCGTCTCGCCACAGAATTTGCAATGGCTAGTTTGTCCATGAACCTTGGTTTGTCCATTGGCTTAAAGGTTTTTATGGATTCCTCCTTAGCCTCTCAGAGAGAGTTTATAGCTGGTGCTAGTAAGGTATCCTATTCGAGATCCTGCACATATTTAGATAAACAAACTTGCAACGGATCATTAGAAATCATGGTAAGCATGCATTCTTGAACAACAAGATCAATATTATCCGTGAAGTTCACATCGTCTTCATTCGATGGTTGCTTGAGAACCTTCGACATGTTATATTCTACTGTCTGATCATTTGGACGGAATATCAATATTCCATCTCTCACATCAATAAGAGCACTATATGGGCTAAGAAAGATATACCAAGAATAACAAGACCAAAAGTGATGCGTTGTGAAAGTCGTAATTCCCAATCTAGATTGAAACTCCTTAAATCGAACAACAAAATAAAATCTTGGTTGAATCAAAGAAAATCTCGGCTGAGATTTATTCAAGAACAACCCGAGATTTGTTAGAATCAGAGTGCGGAAGTACGAATTGATATGGATAGATAAGAAGGTGATTAATAAAATGAAATATGATAAATATTGAAAGATAGGACTATGCTATGACTTGTACAAAACTTTGACCCAAATTAGATCAAAACCCTTAACAAAGAATTACCTTTCACCCTTCCTTCTTTAACCTTACACAAGCCTTCTAGATAAGACAAGCACAAGGAGGGACTAGTTTGACTAGTAACACCAATCTTCAACAAGATTAACACACAAGTACAATCTAGCAAGGACTCACAACGATTCAACCAAAAACTCTCCTTTTGATTGAATAGAAATGATAAAATGCAAACTCAGCTCCGTGAGAGAAGTCACAAGTATCTCACATTAATGTTGAAATCAATAATCAAAACTAAGCTATCTAACAATCGCCCTCTAAGGCTATTTAGAAGAGATATCAATCTACGTAAACTAAGAAAGATATCTTTTTAAAGATAATCTAGGAAAGATATCTTTAAAGATATATAAATAATAATCCCAAAAATAGGATAAAAAACTAACAACTTTCTTAAGATTGTTTGAGAGCTTTAATGAAAGAAAATATAAATGATACTTGTCAAGATTAAAAGATCTTGACCGGATCTTCAAAGGCGGGTCAAAGACCAAATCTCGGTCCATAATCTCGGCCGAGTTTCTTGTGGCTCAACCGAGATTTTTTCTCTGCAACTCATTCTTGATCTTCTTTGTTGGTTGTTCCTCTCGGATCCTTTTAGCCCTCGATCTTATAATTGGTCCTTGTATGAGTGGTGTCGAGGATGGTCCCATATCATACTCCCCTTCTTGGAAAAGATTCAACCTCGAATCTTCACCTTGCTCATTACTTATCATATCGGAATTCAAATCCCTTTGGGTTGAGACTGTAGTGTATACTCTTCTGGAGGATCCCTTGAAGTCTGTAAAACTTGTGCCTGGAAGACGAGTCGTGCAACACTCAACAGTAAGGAATCTCGGTCATTAAACATAAATCTCGGGCGAGATTTTGCTTTAGGAATGACTAAAATATCTACTAAGTATCCGTCCGCCGCTGTTGATGATGCTATTTGAGAATAGACAGTAATTCCATGCTCTCCTGGTGGCAATTCTTTAGGATTTCCGGGATCAAGCAACAATGTTATGTCCATGCAATCTTCCTTGTCCGCTACTAACTTTCCTGCAATAAAACTTACTCGCTTCCCGAAAGACAGTCGTATAAGATCAAAAGAAGTTAAGGAGAATAACTTAACCGTATAGTCATTACAACGGAAAGATAGATAAACGTGATAATTCCTAGATTCCTTAAGAACACACCGTTTAATGAAATCACTCAAAGACATGAATGATGTAACTTGAAAATCCATGGGTTTATGCTCAATCTATAGGGGTTCTTGGCCAACCAAAAGGGCTCTTGAAGGGGATGCAATGGTGGCTGCAGTGGGTTGTTTTTTGGAAAAACTCGGGTGAGTTTCAGGAATCTCGGCTGAGTTTTCTTCAAGAACAGGCCGAGATTCTTCACTGAAATGCCTTTCTACCGCTTCTTTGTCCAATCCTCGATCCTTCCCTTTTGTCTTCTGCTTCTCATAGGTCTCAATGATTTGCAAATGAGTCATGGGCTTTAGTTTTATCTTTTTAGCTTTGAATATGAACATGTACTTGTTGGTATGACTATCATGCTCCACTTTCCGATCATATTGCCATGGGCGACTAAGCAAAATATGATAAGCCTGCATAGGTACTACATCACACAAGATTTCATCAGTATAATGACCTAATGTGATAGTCATCTTAACTTGCTTGTTGACCTTCAAAGTACCACAATCATTCATCCATGTTAGTTTATAGGTCCTAGGGTGATAAAAAGTAGGAAGTTGGAATTTAGTAACCAATTCAACACTAGCAATATTACAACAACTACCTCCATCAATTATCATATTGTACACCTTTTCCTTAACAAGACATCTCCTATGAAAAAGATTTTCTCGTTGGGTATTTTCACTAAGAGACATATGTACATGCAATGTTCTTCTAGCAATTAAAGATTCTCCATGCTCAAATTCACAACTCTCATCACTTTCACTAGCACTTTTAAGATCTTCTTCACTTTCATAATCCCTTTGTTGATTAACGAATAGAACCTTGTTTTAGGACAATCCTATTTATAATGACCTCTACATTGACATTTAAAACACAAATGCCTCTAGAATGTAAATTAGAGTTAGAAGTGCTCCCTTTAGGATCCTTTGAAGGCTCATTCAAAGGTTTTGGATGTGGAGGATTGGACGATTGTTACGCTAAGATCGTGATGCGCAAATGGGTTTTAAATTTATAACTCGAACTAAATCCTAACTACCTAGCGAAACCCGCAGTGTACGGGACGTTTGTAGAAGGGATAGTATTCCGAGGTCGAACACAAAGACTAAGGTGAAATTGATTCGATTTGTGATTGAGTTTAGTAAAGATCTAGGTTGAAAGAAAAGAAAGAAATAAAGAAATGAAAATCTCAAATGTTTTTAGTTGGTTTTCGGTGATCAATCAAAGATCACAATTCATGCAAAGTAAACAATCAAACTAAACTAAGAATCAACACAAATAAACAAGCTAAACAAGATAATGATCAAGGAAAGAAAAGACGGATTCTAGGGGTTGGAAGTTCCGGTTATGGCATAGGACTCAAGTTATCTATTCATTTCTTGGATTAACTATGATATGTTGGGATTAAGCGTTTCTAGATTGGGATCAATTACCGGGTAGGTCTCATGGTCCAACTAGTCCACTCCTAAGGTCTCATCACCGGGTAAGTCTCTAAGAACCTAAGGATAGGAATTCTACACAAACCGGATTGTTAGCTAGGGGTCTAACCTATCCTTACCGGGTAAGTCTTGGAAAGGGAAGTCCTAAGCAACTATCCTAGCACACCTAATCCAATGACGGCTTATTAGGCTCACCACTACCTAAGGGTTGTTATCTTTGGAATCTAAGAGTAAGGATTACCGGGTAAGTCTCTCCTAACACTTAGTTACTAACACTAGGTCACCCTAGGGTAGATTAAACTCAACAAACACTTAGGATTTCAACATTCTATAGATCTAAGACAAGATCCATCGAGCCAGGGAAAATCACGGTTTGTTCTACCTAAACCACGGCCGTGGTCAAACAAGAACTACCCGTGATTTCTAACAGCAGCTACGTTCATACACACAAGTCATCCAAAGGTAAATCTAAGTCTGTCCTATCATAGCCCTAGCCATAACCATCCTTTCCTTACCCTAGAACCACATCAATTTAGCCTACAACGTTCATAATAGAAATCGAAACAAACAAACATAAAACCTTGTTATCCATTTGCAAGATAATGAAGGAAAAGAGATGGACAAGTGAACTAAAGCAAAACCAAGCTGAAAATAGAATTAGAGTAACTCACAATCCTTCCAAAAGAAGGTTCAAATGATTCATACAACTCTTAGAAATAGAATCCGGAATTCTTCAATACAAAACTATCAAGTGTGGTAATGGTGTGTGTTCTTCTCCTCCTCTTCAATGGAGCTCTTCTTCTTCCTCTTTGACACTTTCCTTCCTAGAAAGATTTCTTGTTGAGAGAATATTTTTGTTAGAGGATAATGGATAATGGAGAGCTGCTCCAAGATATCCCTCACAGCCCATGAAGGACCACTTTTATAACAAACTTGCATGAGCTGGCCATGAGAGTCGTGACACAGCTGTCACAAGAATCTGGCAAAATCCACGGGTGGTTCCACGGCCGTGGAGTGTCAGAAAACCGTGATTCTGTGCAGAAACTTCGCCTTGGATCATTAAGCTGTGATTTGGTGCATGGCTTGTGTTGGCAAGGCTCCATGAGTCCTCCTTAGCCTTTAGCTTGTGTCCTAATGAGTCCGAGGGTGTGTCATCTAGATGAACGATCCTCAAACGTATCGTTTTTGCTCCTAAATCTCCCGAAATACCTATAAAACACGCACAAGTCCGTGTAGACGTCTATCTCGGCAAAATACATGAATTGAGTGCAAAACATCGTGAACTAGTGCTAAACCATGCATGAATGAGTGAGAAATCTATCTAAATGATTCCCTAAAACTAAGTCATAAATTTTGTTTTAGGACAATCCTATTTATAATGACCTCTACATTGACATTTAAAACACAAATGCCTCTAGAATGTAAATTAGAGTTAGAAGTGCTCCCTTTAGGATCCTTTGAAGGCTCATTCAAAGGTTTAGGATGTGGAGGATTGGACGATGAAGCTCTCAATACTCCTTGGTTGTCGTTCCTACTTCGAAGCTCTCTTTGGGAAGAATATCGGTCAAAATCTCGGCTGAGATTTTCCTGAATGGGCCGTGATTTATTTTGGTGCCATGAGTTCGACTCTTGGTTCCGTCCTTTGAGATTCTTTTCCACCTTAATAGCCAAATGCAGTATGTTAGTCATATTATCATAAGGATATAGATCAATTTCATTATATATGATGGATGCACAATTCTTAAGTATCGAGCCATAGTGGACTCCTCATCCTCTTGGACATTGGCCTTAATCATCGCCATTTGCATGGTGGTGTAGGCCTCTTCCTCGCTTGGATGCCTTCTTTGAAGTTCTCCAATATTTTCCTTGCTTCCCTAGCGTAATATGGAGGTATGAATCTTGCTCTCATCAATGCCTTCATTTGCTCCCAAGTATGGATCTCCGGATCTAATGTTCGTCTCCTATCTTTGAGAAGGTGATCCCACCAAACTAGGGCATATCCTTGGAATTCCAATGCAGAAAGTTGGACCTCCCTTTGCTCACTAAAAGTATGGTAAGATCAAATTTGTTCAGTTTCAGTCTCCCATTCCATATAAACGTCCGGATCTACTTTTCCCTCAAAACTCGGAATCTTGACCTTCACTTTGTCGATCCCATCGTTGTCTTGGTAAGGTCTATGAGGTTCCAAGTCTTGACCTCTCCTAGGACGATGATTGCGTCTAGGATAGCCTCTCCACATGCCATCATCATTTTCCCTCTCTTCCATTTTCTGAAATTCATAAACAACATTTGCGAGGTTAGGTGTATGGAAATTCGGATTCGAATAGTGCGTACCTAACCCTTGATGGCGCCTCAAATCTAGGGTTAGAGGTAGGGGATGGTTTCGTGAGCTTTAACCCATCTATGGGGCAATCTCGGATGGTATATCGGTTGGGGGCTGAGATTTTAGGTCGAGATTTGTTCTCTTGGGCGTGTTTCCAACATTGTCACCTTTTCAGTTAATGTTGTAAGGGACGCCATGATTTGCTTCATCATGTCCTGGTTTAGGGGACTCGTGGAGTCACCACGTTGTGAGCCTCCTGGGTTGTTATACATCTTGCACAATCACACAATGGAACAACAAATGCGTGGTGTAAGTAAAATAGAGGTTTCTTACTTGTTTTGTCTCGCACTCACACTCTGTTGTGAATCACAAGCTAATTTGATGTAATTGTCTTGAATGGATTAATGCTCCTTTACCAAGCGATGCACTAGCTCCCACTAGAACTTCCTTGTATGCCTCAAATAGTCAACTTGTGTTCAATATAAAGGTTCTTGTGTTGAAAGTTAGTGAAAGGATTCCTGTTTTAGGTCTCTTCACACAATGATACAAGGATAGAAAGATTATTGCAAGTATGACACAACTAATATGATAGAAAGTATAGATACTAACTAACACACACAAATAATATGTCTCAATGTGTTTAGAGTAGAAGAGAGGCTAAAGAAAGGCACACAAGCGATTAACAAGAGAGAAAGAGCGTATCTTGAATTTGTGGAGTTAGAAAGAGAGAGAGTTGTGATTGATTTTGGGTATGGCTAGGACTCTTAACTGATTCAAGGTTAGTACATAAACTCTTCCTTTGTTGTACTCTTGCACATGGTGCCCTTGGATTCTTCAGATTATGCCTCAAATTTTCTCAAAAATTGGATAACAATAGCAAACTCAGGTGAAATCTCGGCCGAGATTCCTGATGACTAGCCGAGATTGTTGAAAATTCGAATCTTTATATCGTCGTTCAACAATCACCTTTCAGGGCCGTTACTCCTCGGTTTCCTTGTGATCTTTTGGAGAAGTGTATATATCGTTGCTTTGATAAGAACGGATAAGATCTTACCTACTAGATAAGATTTCAACTTTAAGCGCAAACTTTGATTGCACTTTCCGTAGAGTTGGGCGAGGTTTCAAGGTTAATGGTTGCTTTGTGTTTGGTTGTGGCATTTCTCTCTTCTAAAACTTGCACAAGTCAACGCACGTTAATCTCAAATAATCTCGCAAAGATGGCGAACAAGAAAAGACTCAACTTTATATGGCTCAAAGAAGACTCAAAATAAAAAAAATAACTTAAACCTAAAACGGAATTCAATCGTTTAGCTCTGATACCACTTTGATGCGGGGTGAATGCCACAGTTCCCGATCTAGATTAAAAGTCCTTAAATCGAACAATAAAAGAAATCTCGATTGAATCAAAGGAAATCTCGGCTGAGAATTACTCAAGAACAACCAGAGATTTGTTAGATATCAGAATGCGGAAGTACGAATGATATGGATTGATAAGAAGACGATTAATGTAATGAAATATGATAAATATAGTAAAATAGGACTATGTTAAGACTTGTAAGGAACATTGACCTAAATTGGATCAAAACCTTTAACAAAGAATTACCTTTCACCCTTCCTTTTTAAACCTTACACAAGCCTTCTAGATAAGACAAGCACAAGGAGAGACCACTTTGGCTTGTATCACCAACCTTCAAAAAGATTAACACACAAGTACAACCTAGCAAAGACTCACACATTTTTAATCAAAAACTCTTTTTTTGATTGAATAGAATTGATAAAATGCAAACCCCGTTAGTGAAGTCACAAGTATCTCACAATAATGTAGATTTCAATAATCACAACTAAGATATCTAACAATCTCTCCCTCTAAGACTATTTATAAGGATATCAATTTATGTAAACTAAGAAAGATATATTTTTAAAGATAATCTAGGAAAGATATCTTTAGAAGATATAAAAATAATAATCCCAAAAATAAGATAAAAACTAACAACTTCCTTAAGATTGTTTTAGAGCTTTAAGGAAAGAAAATATAAAAGATAGTTACCAAGATTAAAAGATCTTGACTAGATCTTCAAAGGCGCGTCAGAGACCAATGTAACACCCCAAATTTTACAACTTAGGGAGTTACTGGTTAGGACCTCACAATGGGTCCCGACCTTGGTTTGACAACAACATTACTTGGATCTTACAACAAGGCACAAACGTATTTAAAACAATTTCTAAAACATAATATTTTTAATGTATAAACGTACACATGTGACAGCCTTACAAACATATATAAAGATACATAACATGCATGACGTATGGAAGACTCCCCCGCCCCCATCTAATGAGTACGTGGACCCGGCTGACCATCCGTTCTGGATCTCTCTGCAACTGTCTATCTCTACAGATCTACAACACGGATAAACCGTTAGCTAACTAACCAAATATAAGTAAAATGATAACAGCACAAACAGAAGCAGAAACAAAAAAAATAAACAAACATCATGCTGGCACTCAACCAATTATTATCTATTATTTAAGTGATTCACATTATTCAATTTAAGTTGTGGCACGAGAACTGTTATTAGTTCTCGCCTCCGTTCCTTATCCAACCGGTGTAGGTCTAGCTGACTTCCTTTGGTAGCATCACTACAAACCATGTGTGGACTAGTCCCGAAAGAAACCCCCAGCGCCCCGCGAGCTACTGAGCGGAATGCCACCGCCCGTTACTCTTAGGCCAAAAATACAGGTCGGTAATTATATATCACAACCTATCTCTCTAACATGTCAATCACACACCACCATCATCATTTATACTCATATTTAGTAGTCAGCTAAGTAAGCCCAAAGGACTTACCTGTTATAACGCTCGACTCTTTAATAACCACTCGCTCTGTAACTGTACCCACTCAGTTGCCTGTCAAAGGCGATAAGTGTATTAGCACACTTTCACGTAGATAGAAGTCTAAAACTTCTAAGATCAAATAAGTATTAAGACGTACTAGTTACAGTATTAGTTTTAGGGTAAAACGACCATTTTACCCTTGGTTCCGATTTTCTCGAAAACTCTAACATTCATGTCCAACTCCTATTTGAAGTTCTAAAATTATATCCTAACTCTTAGAATTTTATTTGGTGCGAAACTGACATTTTTCCTATGTTTCTATTTTTCCGGAAGAATCGAAAAAGGTTTAACTTCGGCTCTAAATATAAAATTCTTAACAGCTTATAAAATTACCGAATTAAATATCTAGATCATCTATGAGGTTCTATCTAGCCTTAGAAGGAAGAATTTCTCCAAACTGTTCAGCCGATATCTTTATAATAATTCCCAAAGTCGGTTCCTCACTCTACTTTCCTATACTTAGTCAAATTTTAAGTTTAATAAAACTGCTCAACTACCTAACTTCGGGAGCTCGTAACTTTCAATCCGACCGTTCATTTCTCCCCAAATTTTAATATGATAAACTACATATACCCGTCTACAACATATCCAAAATTCAACGGTGGATCTTTATCCAAACGTTTTATAATTGATCGACAAGATGGACTGTTCATAACCTAAAAGCTGAGGGAATTAAATTAAATTTACAGCAGCCAAAATTTCCATTGTTCATAAAAATATGCAACAGTCCTTTATTCTTCTCTTTAGATCTATATGCTCAGCAGTGTACTAATTCGGACTAACCTAAACACCGGAGGAATGCTAGTCGGGTCCCGGTGCAGCGAGGTGCGGCGTCGGCTGGTTCGTAGCACTGCAGATTAAGTCGTAGGGCTGCAGTGAGGTGCTCATTCACCAATCGACAGAAGGAAAGCGGAAAGAAGGGCCAGCACACTTACCGGTCGAAGGCGGACGGCGGAGGCTCGGCGGCGTGGACGGTGGCTGGCAGCAGCGGCGATCGGCGGCGATGGGCTGCTGCGCAAGGAGGCGATGGGCTGCTGCGCTACTGGAGGCGATGGGCTGCTGCGCTACTGGAGGCAGCGGCGGCGATCCAGTGGCAGGCGGAGGGTTCCGAAGGAGGACGGAGGCGACTCGCAGTGGCTGACTCGACTGGGGCGGCGCAGGCGTGCGGTGGCGACTGCGGTCGGAGGTGGTGGCGACACTGGCGGTCCGGTAAAGGCGCAGTCCGGCGGCTGGTGTCGTTCCTTCGTCCGTCCAAGCAGAGAGAAGCGGCTGCGAAGATGCGAGGTGCAGTTGACGAGGTAATCAGCACAAGCGGCAATTAGGGTAGGTTAAGAGGGAGGTAATTAGCGGATTAGGTTAAGATTAGTTTAATTAGGGTTTAATAATTAAATTTTTAAAATGGGCTTAGGAACGTGGGCTGATGGTTGGCCCATGTATTAAACGGAACTCATAACCCGTTAGTTGTTGTGCGGAAAATTTATATAATACGGAATTAAATTCCGTATTTATAAATTATAATTATTTTTATTTACCAACGTAAAATTATTTTTGGTCATTTAATTTATCATTTTATGTGAATCTAGGTCACATAAAATGATAGAATTAAACTCGTTTTATTTTACTTATTTATTTATTGACGATGGTCTCATCGGACTTTGTTTAATTTTACTTTACCGGAAACTTAAAATTTTTGGTTATTACATCAATGCCCCCTTAAAAGAAGTTTCGTCCCGAAACTTAAATTATCTACCCTTACTCGCACATTTCTTTTGGTATATTTTAGTTTTCTCGACATTCCGTTTTCTACCATGCAGCTACTCAGGCATCAACAAACAAGTATCACAAAATAAAAGCAGAGTCGCTCAAAACAATATGGAAACCTGGAAGGTCAAACAACACAACATCCGAGTACTAACTCGTCAACCAGAAATAACCTCTAACCCCGCGAAGAACTCGGGATAGTTACGTCTAATACTCTCTTCAGTCTCCCAAGTGGCCTCATCAGCTCCTCTCCTAGACCACTGGATCCTCAGCATAGGTATCTCCTTGGATCGCAGACGTCTGGCACTGCGCTCCAAGACAGCTACTGGGTACTCTACAAATGTATGGTCAGGCTCAACTGTCAGATCCTCATGGCTAATGACGTGTCTCGGATCCGGAATGTACTCTCGCAGCTGAGATACATGAAAAACTGGGTGTACTCCCTCTAATCTCGGTGGCAGTGCTAGTCGGTAGGCAACCTCTCCGACTCTCTCTACGATCTCAAATGGTCCGACATACCGGGGACTCATCTTCCCCTTAATGCCGAAACGTCTAACTCCCCTCGTAGGTGACACTCTCAACCACACCTGTGCACCTACTCTAAACTCCAAAGGTCGACGCCTCTTGTCGGCGTAGGACTTCTGACGACTCTGAGCGGCTAACATCCTCTCCCGGACTAAGGCAATCCGGGCGATGTCGTCCTGTGTCTGATCTGGTACTACTCCATCAGCCTTGCTAGGCTCATCCCAACATAGCGGTGTACGACATCTCCGGCCGTACAAAGCCTCATAAGGTGCCATCCCAATAGACGCATGCCAGCTGTTATTATATGAAAACTCTACTAATGGGAGGTGATCTGGCCATACCTGTCCCCAATCTAGCACACATGCCCGCAACATGTCCTCTAGGGTCTGGATGGTCCTCTCTGACTGACCGTCTGTCTGTGGGTGGTAGGCAGTGGTAAAGTGAAGACTCGTACCCAAAGCAGTATGTACCTGCTGCCAGAACCTCGAGGTAAAACGTCCATCCCTGTCGGAGACGATAGTCCTCGGTACTCCATGGAGTCTCACAATATACCTGGTGAACTCCTCTGCTAGACGACTTACCGGCCACGTTTCCTTAATCGGAATGAAACGTGCGGTCTTCGTCAGACGGTCTACTACTACCCAAATGGCATCAAAACCTCTGCTGAGCCTCAATCCAGTGACGAAATCCATAGAAATGTCTTCCCACTTCCAATGTGGTACTAGAAGTGGGTGCAACTCTCCTCCGGATCTACGATGCTCGATCTTGACCTGCTGACAGGTCGCACACTGGGCTACATATCGGGCCACATCAGGCTTCAAACCACCCCACCAGAAGGAACGTCTCACGTCCTTATACATCTTACTCGCTCCTGGATGTACGGAGTAAGGGGTAGTATGAGCCTCCCCTAGTATCCTCTGCCTCAGCTCACGGTCTGATGGCACACAGACACGGTCCTGTCGTCTCATCACTCCATCGGCACCAATAGTGACTGAGGTGCCTCATCTTGTGACATCCGGTCTCGGATCCGGTTCAACATCGGACAGGTCTCCTGCTTCTGTCGGATCTCACCCAACAGGTCAGGAAGTAACTCTAAGGTGGCTAACTGATGAGCTGTATCGGGGAACTGGATCTCTATCTCCAACCAAGCTAAGTCTCTCTGTAACTGTGGCTGTACTGTCAACCGAGCTATCGCCTTCTCCTGAGGCGTCTTCCGACTCAAAGCGTCGGCAACTACATTCGCCTTTCCGGGGTGGTAAAGAATCTCAAGGTCAAAATCCTTGATCAACTCTAGCCACCGCCTCTGGCGGTTATTCAACTCCCGCTGAGTGAATATGTACTTCAGACTCTTATGGTCTGTGAAGATCTGACAGGTCGCTCCATAGAGATAATGACGCCAGATCTTAAGAGCGTGCACTACTGCTGCTAACTCCAGGTCATGAGTGGGGTAGTTCTCTTCATACGTCTTCAGCTGTCGAGACGCATATGCTATAACCTTACCCCTCTGCATCAAGACACACCCCAAGCCCAGCTTGGATGCATCATTGTACACTACGAAGTCCTCTGTACCCTCAGGCTGTGCTAAGATCGGAGCAGACGTCAATCTCCTCTTCAGCTCATCAAAACTCTGCTGACACGGCTCAGACCAAACGAACCGAGTGGTCTTCCTTAGGAGGGAAGTAAGTGGTCGGCGATCAGGGAGAACCCTTCCACAAACCGACGGTAATACCCTGCCAATCCAAGGAAACTGCGAACCTCCTTCACGTTCTTCGGAGGTTGCCAAGAAGACACTGACTCAATCTTCGCCGGGTCGACCTTAATCCCCTCATCAGTCACTACATGGCCAAGGAATGCCACCTCGGACATCCAGAACTCACACTTGGATAGTTTAGCATATAGCTGACTATCATGTAGAATCTGCAGCACGGTCCTCAAGTGTCCGGCATGCTCCTCTCGACTTCTAGAGTAAACTAGAATGTCGTCGATGAAGACCACTACAAACTGGTCTAAGAAGTCGATGAAAATCCCATTCATCAACTCCATAAATACTGTTGGCGCATTAGTGAGCCCGAATGGCATCACTACAAACTCATAATGACCATACCTAGTCCGGAATGCCGTCTTAGGTATGTCCTGATCTCTCACCCTCAGCTGGTGATAACCCGATCTCAAATCTATCCTCGAGAACACTGATGCTCCATGCAGCTGGTCCAGCAGATCATCTATGCGAGGTAATGGATACTTATTTTTGATGGTGACCTTGTTCAACTCCCTGTAGTCGATACACAGTCTCATCGATCCATCCTTCTTCCTCACAAACAACACTGGTGCGCCCCAGGGAGAAACACTAGGGCGTATGAAGCCCTTCTCTGCTAACTCCTCTAACTGCTTCTTCAGCTCAAGCAACTCTATTTGTGTGGAATGCTAAGTAACTTCTATCTGATCTGACGTAGGATCTGATCAAAATTATCTACTTCTTCTTACTCCTCTAGTTCTTCTTTTATAATCCATCCGTACTAACTGTGATATGCACCCTTTTCCTAGCCAGTAGGCAGTAAATTCTTCACACGCTTCCCTTGGTCTTCAATGAAATAAAAGGGGGTCCTTTCTGACCGTCTAGTCTTTTTTTTTTCTTAAGTTCTTAATTAGGGATCCTTGCTCGAACTCACTCCATGTTATTATTAAGGTGCTAGCACGCGGATCGATTTAGCTTCACATTTGTCGTTGTTGATCTCTTGAAGGGTCCTCTGGACGTCTATAAAATTCGTTCATCATTCTATAGTTATCCTCCTTATCTGATAACCAGTACCACTGGTAGACCCGCACGTGTTATGTCTCAATTATTACTGACTGGTATGTAGTTGACCTTCCATAAAATCACAGACTTATTGTTCTTCTATCTCCTTTGAGGTTTGATAGACTTGGTCAACATCTATCTCCTCTAGTTTCTTTGTTAATACTCTTTTAGTTTCCTCCACAGTCTGCACTTCTCTGGTTCTCTTATGAGGTCACTATACTCTTCTGAGTCTAGTCCTAGCATTCATTTGTCACCAATGAGTTCATCAAGTCTTCCACATTAGCTTGTAAGCGTGTCTTCGCGATTCTCCTTACTTTAGTCATCATCTGTTTGCGGTTCTCTGGTATGAACCGTTAGTGTTGGTAACTTAAATCTCTTTGTAATTGAGAAATTATTGCGGACCCTTGAGTCCACCAAATCACTTTTCCACATCCTTCCCCTTGTTTAGTTTCGTCTTGATCATGTCACCTTTATAAAAATTCGTTGTCTCAATTTTAGACTTCTAGTTTCTTGGATACTTATGTCGGACTTTCATTCAAAACTCTCATATCCTTGAAGGACTCCACATGCTTCCATGGTTACAGGATTTATTTCTCGTCATCAAACTCACTCTTTATCTTTGTACCTTTTTAACCTCTCACAACTGGGTCGACACTCTATCTTCTTTGTACTCTCATGTCCATGCTTGCTTCTGGCGGCGTCCGTCTTGATAGTCACGTCCTTTACACCGAAATTCTTGGTTGTACTCCGTTCTATATGATTCTTGTTTCTCCATTTTTATCTCCATTCTACGCTCTCGTCGTCTCTTGCATGGTTCTTCTAATTCATCTCTCGACTTCATACGACAAAGCCCCTTGCATGATTCTCAATTGCTTCTTTCTAAGCTGACTCGGGAACTTCTTTCTCATCCGGTTGTACTGGCGGGAAAAAATTTCTAAACATCTTTACTACTTTGCCCACCCGTCCTTCGGATGATTTATAAGTCACCAGGACGTCCATCAGAGTATCATACTAAATCTTGGTCTGAATCCCTTATCTCGTGTGGAAAACTCTTCAAACTCGTTACCGATTTATCATGAGGCGCTAATCGCTTCATGATATCACAACTAAAGAATACAAGATATCCTTTAGGATACTAGCATACTACACACACACAGATATATAATTTACACTAAAACCTATCGATATAAGTCTATATACTAACTCACCTATCGTTCCAAGCTGCAGAGATCCACGGAGAACGATGGTGGTCCGACGTACTACTAACCCAACAACCCGACTATGCACGTGTGTAAAAACAGAAATCCGTTTTGAAAATCTTAGACCCCTTTCGGGTTCTAGTTATTTTATACATTCGGTCTTTCGGAAGATTTCAAGTGCCATTGTTGCCAACCCAGAGCTCTGATACCGTGTTGTAACACCCCAAATTTTACAACTTAGGGAGTTACTGGTTAGGACCTCACAATGGGTCCCGACCTTGGTTTGACAACAACATTACTTGGATCTTACAACAAGGCACAAACGTATTTAAAACAATTTCTAAAACATAATATTTTTAATGTATAAACGTACACATGTGACAGCCTTACAAACATATATAAAGATACATAACATGCATGACGTATGGAAGACTCCCCCGCCCCCATCTAATGAGTACGTGGACCCGGCTGACCATCCGTTCCGGATCTCTCTGCAACTGTCTATCTCTACAGATCTACAACACGGATAAACCGTTAGCTAACTAACCAAATATAAGTAAAATGATAACAGCACAAACAGAAGCAGAAACAAAAAAATAAACAAACATCATGCTGGCACTCAACCAATTATTATCTATTATTTAAGTGATTCACATTATTCAATTTAAGTTGTGGCACGAGAACTGTTATTAGTTCTCGCCTCCGTTCCTTATCCAACCGGTGTAGGTCTAGCTGACTTCCTTTGGTAGCATCACTACAAACCATGTGTGGACTAGTCCCGAAAGAAACCCCCAGCGCCCCGCGAGCTACTGAGCGGAATGCCACCGCCCGTTACTCTTAGGCCAAAAATACAGGTCGGTAATTATATATCACAACCTATCTCTCTAACATGTCAATCACACACCACCATCATCATTTATACTCATATTTAGTAGTCAGCTAAGTAAGCCCAAAGGACTTACCTGTTATAACGCTCGACTCTTTAATAACCACTCGCTCTGTAACTGTACCCACTCAGTTGCCTGTCAAAGGCGATAAGTGTATTAGCACACTTTCACGTAGATAGAAGTCTAAAACTTCTAAGATCAAATAAGTATTAAGACGTACTAGTTACAGTATTAGTTTTAGGGTAAAACGACCATTTTACCCTTGGTTCCGATTTTCTCGAAAACTCTAACATTCATGTCCAACTCCTATTTGAAGTTCTAAAATTATATCCTAACTCTTAGAATTTTATTTGGTGCGAAACTGACATTTTTCCTATGTTTCTATTTTTCCGGAAGAATCGAAAAAGGTTTAACTTCGGCTCTAAATATAAAATTCTTAACAGCTTATAAAATTACCGAATTAAATATCTAGATCATCTATGAGGTTCTATCTAGCCTTAGAAGGAAGAATTTCTCCAAACTGTTCAGCCGATATCTTTATAATAATTCCCAAAGTCGGTTCCTCACTCTACTTTCCTATACTTAGTCAAATTTTAAGTTTAATAAAACTGCTCAACTACCTAACTTCGGGAGCTCGTAACTTTCAATCCGACCGTTCATTTCTCCCCAAATTTTAATATGATAAACTACATATACCCGTCTACAACATATCCAAAATTCAACGGTGGATCTTTATCCAAACGTTTTATAATTGATCGACAAGATGGACTGTTCATAACCTAAAAGCTGAGGGAATTAAATTAAATTTACAGCAGCCAAAATTTCCATTGTTCATAAAAATATGCAGCAGTCCTTTATTCTTCTCTTTAGATCTATATGCTCAGCAGTGTACTAATTCGGACTAACCTAAACACCGGAGGAATGCTAGTCGGGTCCCGGTGCAGCGAGGTGCGGCGTCGGCTGGTTCGTAGCACTGCAGATTAAGTCGTAGGGCTGCAGTGAGGTGCTCATTCACCAATCGACAGAAGGAAAGCGGAAAGAAGGGCCAGCACACTTACCGGTCGAAGGCGGACGGCGGAGGCTCGGCGGCGTGGACGGTGGCTGGCAGCAGCGGCGATCGGCGGCGATGGGCTGCTGCGCAAGGAGGCGATGGGCTGCTGCGCTACTGGAGGCGATGGGCTGCTGCGCTACTGGAGGCAGCGGCGGCGATCCAGTGGCAGGCGGAGGGTTCCGAAGGAGGACGGAGGCGACTCGCAGTGGCTGACTCGACTGGGGCGGCGCAGGCGTGCGGTGGCGACTGCGGTCGGAGGTGGTGGCGACACTGGCGGTCCGGTAAAGGCGCAGTCCGGCGGCTGGTGTCGTTCCTTCGTCCGTCCAAGCAGAGAGAAGCGGCTGCGAAGATGCGAGGTGCAGTTGACGAGGTAATCAGCACAAGCGGCAATTAGGGTAGGTTAAGAGGGAGGTAATTAGCGGATTAGGTTAAGATTAGTTTAATTAGGGGTTTAATAATTAAATTTTTAAAATGGGCTTAGGAACGTGGGCTGATGGTTGGCCCATGTATTAAACGGAACTCATAACCCGTTAGTTGTTGTGCGGAAAATTTATATAATACGGAATTAAATTCCGTATTTATAAATTATAATTATTTTTATTTACCAACGTAAAATTATTTTTGGTCATTTAATTTATCATTTTATGTGAATCTAGGTCACATAAAATGATAGAATTAAACTCGTTTTATTTTACTTATTTATTTATTGACGATGGTCTCATCGGACTTTGTTTAATTTTACTTTACCGGAAACTTAAAATTTTTGGTTATTACAACCAAATCTCGGTACATAATCTCGGCCGAGTGTTCTGTGGCTCAACCGAGATTTCTTCTTTGCAACTCGTTCTTGATCTTCTTTGTTGGTTGTTCCTCTCGGATCCTTTTAGCCCTCGATCTTGTGATTGGTCCTTGTATGATTGGTCCTTGTATGAGTGGTATTGAAGATGACCCACATAAAAAATCAGCAAGGATATGAGTAACAACGAAATCAATAGGAACTTCAAATCCATTAAGTTGTACATGCACATTTGTTATCATTCTCACGGGTCTAATTGTTGCTCTATTTGCCATAATAGGAGTGGACTTGACTAGTTGAATTTCCTTAAGATTTATTTAGTCACATAAGTCCAAAGGAATTATACTTAAATGGGCACCAAGATCACATACATAGTTTTGAGTTTGTCCTTTAATGTTGAGAGGGACATATAAAGTTTTGGGATCTTTTCATTTGATAGGCATCTTGTCCATGAGCAAGGTGCTGCACTCTTTGGTCAGGGTATTGCTCCCTAATACTTCGTGAGCCTTTTTTTTTGGATAGAATGTCTTTTATGAACTTAATATAGGTCAACATTTGTTTCATCGCTTCGGTGATGGGAACATTCACGTAAAGTTTATTCATTAATTCAAGGAACTTCTCAAACCACTCATCCAAGATAGCCTTGTTCCTCCTTTGTGGAAAGGGGAGAGGAGACTTGTATGAAGGAGGAGGAATGTAAGGTGCTTCTTTTTTAATCGGCTCATCTACCGGTTTCTGCACTTCGGAGGTAGGAGGAATGATAGTGGTTGGATGCTTGGTTACCTTCCCACTGCTTAAAGTGATAGTCTCAAATTCTTTAGGATTGACTTGAGTAGTGGGCGACACCACTTGCTCAGTCGATTTTTTTAAGCATTTTGATTTCAGCTTGAGTTGATTGTAAACCTGTTTTTTTCTTAAGAATTTTTGAAATGGAGGATCATGGCATCCTCCGATATTGCAGAATTTGATCGTATTCATAATATCTTCAAAATTCCTCAAGTGTTGGTGTGAACTTTCATTCTTCTTACCACTAAATTTGCTTCTCTAGATTAGGTTTATAGTAGTAGCAGTCAGAGCAAATTCTTCAGCTTTGGTGTATAGAAGCACCCAAGCAAGGTAGGAACAAACTGTTTAGGATCCATCCTTGCTTCCGAGTGTGCGGTTGATCAGCGTCGTCCATCTTTTTTATTTCAGGATTCCAACATATGAAACAAAGACAAAAAGAAACCCGCAAATCAAAGTAACTAGAAAACTTGGGATATAGTTCTATTAGAAACAACCAAACTATCTGTTGTCCCCGGAAACAACGCCAAAAACATGATGATCCTAAAACCAACTTGCAAGGATGACGGGGTCAGTTGCAGTAAATCAAGTGACGAATTCACAGGGACAACATTTGTATTGGTTGAAGAAATAAACAAATATACTAAGCGAAATGGAGAAAGGAATGGAAAATATCGGTAAGTAGGAATCACGATGAAAATAGTGTTAAATGTATCATATGAAGCAAGATGTGTGAGTTTATATTTCAAAGAGGAGCAATCTAAGGAAGCAAGTATTCCCACTATAATGAATCAATAAGCAACCACATTTATGAATAAAATCAACTTCAATAAGCAATTATGTAGGTAACCATCTTAAAATAGCTTTTGGAATCGACAAACAAAGACCAAGAAAAACCTCGCCGATTAGTGCAAGTTAGAAAAGGTACAAATACCGAAACTTTCTGCGACAATTAGAAATCTTTGAGGCAATGATAAACACTATTCTCAATGCCAAGTTCTTTTCAATAAATCCAATAAAATAACCTGGACGATTAGTGCTTCTTTTATTTAAATCCATTATAAACGCCACTTCTTTCGAAGGTAAATATAAGATGAAACAAAGAAATTTGAAAAGAAACACATACTTGTTGACATTCATTCAATAATTCCTATAAACAGTCACCATTGATCCATCGTAGGGTTAAACAAACCCCTTAGATCAAAAGAGACTTAGCCAAAGATGGACCGAGAGAGAGAAATCAGATGAAACTAATAGTCTTTGCATGTAATAAAAATCAAAGAAAAAAATTATAATACGACAAATAAAGTCTAACCGCGACTAGGGTTTGGAATCTGGAGTTTGATTGTCTTCCCTGGAAGTCTAAAAAGGGGAAATACATAGAGAAAATTCTGGGCCATAATATCTACAAAAAGGCCCAACAAAGGATAAGAGAATAGATCATAGGTCACAAATGCTGCCGAAGTCCACACGACATGGCAAAACGACCAAAGACGGCATATACACGACATAACAAGCCGTCTCACATCGTCTAGGCTTCGGCTCTTCCTCGTCCAGATCAAATTTGGTGTAGATGGTGTGGACCAATGATGGGTGCCAAATGTAAAACTTTTTACACCTTAGATTCATGCATTTTATGTCTCTTTCAATCTCCCATACATCTCTATTTATTGGAAATCATTCAATTTTTGTATGTTCGTATCTACTTTGGTTTATTTTTTGTTTCAGGCATTCAAGGCCATTTATGGAGAATAATGGTATGAAAATACCATAGAACGAGAATTTAATCTTCCTTGGAGTCGGAGAACACATGGAAACAATAAGATCGACTGAAGATTGAAGAAACCAAGTAAAAACCATTAGACATGGGTGTCATTTTATGATGACCTTTCAAAGATTCCCGATTTCGACCATATTTTCTTTGGATTTGGACAATCATGCAAACTAAAAAGTTGTAGATCTTTGAAAGAGCTAAAAAGTTGTACTCATCAGACACATAGTTCCAACTGGATCAATGGGAAAGTCAATTTTACTATACTATCGAATAAGTTATCGAACAAAGTTCCTCCAACCAAGCTTAGACACACCTGACCTAACGATCCCATGTTATGACCGTATGGTGCCCGTAAGGAGGCCATATCACCTGCTGCGAGAAAACTAAATATTTTCGATTGTAACTTTGAGAGGTTATATTTTGTGTAACCCTAGATTCTAATATTTTCCACTATATATTCATATAAAGCCGTAGGGTTATATACGTTGATTCATCCCAAATTAAGCATCACTCAAATTTCTCCTTCCCCTAGCCCTCAAGTAGTTGTTAGCTTTGCTTTGAAGGTTCTTCTTTCTAGAACCAAACACTTGTGAGTTTATGTATTTCTTGACTCTATATACTATTCTTGCTTTATATCTGATCATGTATGGCTAACTTTCCTCCTAATATAAGAATTGAACGATCTCTATAATGGTTTAATTTATTGTTTGCATATATACACACACACACATACATACATATATATATATAAATTGTGATATTGCTTCTTTTCAAAGCGCTTGATTCCTACCTTTTATTTACCTTCGAAAGAAGTTGTGTTTAAAACTGGTTTAGATAAAACAACTGAAAAGCCAGGAGAGAAGGGCGTTTTATTAGATTTATTGAACAAAAGTTGGTTTTGAGAGTACTAGATTATCAATTTTAAGAGTTCTAGATTATCAAAGCTTCGAGGATTTCTAACTATCGTAGAAAGTTATGGTCTTTGCACCATTTCTAACTTAAGAGACAAAAGTAAATGTTGTTTTCGGTCTTTTTTGGATTCGTAAGTGTTCAATGGGTTTTTCTATACTTGTCGAACCGTTGGATTGAGATCTACGGGAGCTGGAAAGTATGGTCTTTGTTTATCTATGTCAAAGACTATTTTAGATGATAACCTACAATTACCATACATCAATGTCCACGAGTTATATAAATGCATCGATATCTTAATTCGTTATAGTGAGATTCTTGTTTCCTTAGATTGCCTTCATCATATATTGTCCACAATCGTTATTGCTTTCACTTGTTACAATTACTGCCCTATTTCCTTGCTTTTCACTTAAAATAATTAACAATCAATATCATCCAAATTAGTTGTGGTCCATGAGATTCAATACCCTATTATACTATATCCGATCATGTATCCTTGTAGGGGAGATTATTGTTACTTTTGGTCAAATTGCCACAATCATGTTTTTGGTGCCGTTGTTGGGGACTGCTAATATAATTGGTTGATACCCGATTCTTGGTTATTTTAAGTTGGTGTTATTTTTGATTTTTTTTTGATTTTTTGTGTAGATTGTTGAATGCAATGAGTCCGCGATTCAAACAAACTTGCCCCTCTATACAATGAGATTGAACGCACCCTCCGCAAGCAAATGTCCACCAAGAAAGCTGTTGCAAGTCAAACAGTTGAAGGCAAAAATAAACAACTCCCTACTGTTGATCCGCAATGTGAAATTGTCAAGCTCACTGCCACGCTGGACGCTAGGATGAATCCTAGACAAAGAGTGTCCATCCATGCTTTTGTGCTCTATACAATTGGAGGGCGAGGCTTCAACCTCATGACGGACACATCAAGTTAATCCAAAATGATAAATTCTCAAGACGGCTGAACGAGAACCCACATCAATATTTGTGAAATTTTGAGAATATTATGAACACTTTGAATTATGAGAACATTGCTCCTGATGCTTTGAGAATGCAAGTGTTTGTTATTACTTTGGCAAGAAAGGCTGCGAATTGGCTACAAAATCACCCCCGATGTACTTTTGCTACTTAGGATATATTAACAACAACTTCTCCGATCAAGTATTTTCCTCACCACAAGACTATTGAGTTTAGGGAGAAGATCTCCCACTTTGACATGGAAGATGGAGAGAACATCCGTTCCGCATGGGAAAGATTCAATGAATTGAAATATTCATGTCCTCACCATGAATTTGAGAAGGGGCACTTCTCGAGTATTTTTATAGTGGATTAAATGACACTACAAGTAATTTGGTGGACAATGCAAATTCACAAGGATGAATGAAAATGAAGCTTGAGACTACGTTGCAAATGTTGTTAAAGATACAGGGAAGTACACCAAGCGCAACAAGACACGAGGTGTGTACAACATCAAGGATGATGACAAGATTGACAAGTTAGCTGAGAACATGCAAGCCTTGATACAACTTGTTGATGGTAATTCCACTTCCTCAGTTGATAGTTTAGATACTAATATGAAATGTCAAATTTACAAGAGCACAAGTCAGGAGATAAAGGATTGTCAAACTTCAATAAACACATTAATTACTATGAAGTGTTGAAACAAGTAAGCTATTTGAGAAATCAACTAGAATATCAATGGGACAATACCTACACACGACTTCCCTTCCCGCAAAGGATTTTACCACAATTCCAAAGAACAAGTTTCCTGCCTAGAGATCCCATCCCTGACCAAGCTCAAGATCTTGCACAAGCTATTGCACCAACAACGCATGATAAAATCTTGGAAATGCTAGTTAATGGACAACAATTACTTGTTGGATAAATAAGAGACATCAGAAACTCGATCATGTGTATGGAAGAAAGAATCAGTAGGATGGAAACCATTGTTCAAGTGCTTTGCACATGACATAAGATGCTGAAAACACAAGTTTCCCAACTCAATAAATAATTTGAGAAACCTAAAGGAAAACTCCTTAGAACCACTAAATCCAATCCTAAAGGATTTTGTGTCATTACTTTCAAAAGCGGAAAAGATATTGTTGATCGCATAACCATTGAGAGGAGCACAAAGAAAATTGATGAGGAGAAAACTACTCCTTTTGAAGCAACTGTTTCTACATCTCCTAAACTCTATAGACCTGTTCTTCCTTTTCATCAAGCTCATAATAGAAAGAAGCTAGATGACGATTTTCTGAAACTTCTGGAGCGCATGAATAAGCTTTACCTAGAGATTCCACTTATTGAGACATAGAAACAAATGTCTAAGTACTCAAATTTTGTGAAAGAAATTCTATCCAACAGGATACTCAGAAGTTATGAAGGTTGCAATGACATCACGAATGAGTGTAGTGACATGCTCAAGACAAATATGCCACCCAAGAAGGAAGATCTAGGAAGATTTTGCACCCTATTGACCTTATGTGGAGGAAAACATTGTTGTTTATGTGATTTAGGAGCTAATGTTAGTGTTATTTGTAACACCCCAAGTTCTAGGAACTTGAAGCGCTACGGGCTAGGACCGCACAATGGGTCCTGACCCACAGAATAGCAACAACAAACGGATCTTACAACAAGGCACAGACGAATGAAAACAAAACTCGATATAAAACCAAAGGTTCAAACAGAAGAAAACACAAAAGCTCCACATCCGGGTCAAAACAAAAGGGAAACAACAAACGAAACAACAACCCAATCCCGTCCTATAATGTACGGGAACCCCGGCTAACCACACCATCCGGATCACTCAGCAACATCCTAAACCTGCGGAACATCTACAACGACGGTATAAACCGTTAGCTAACATTCTAGGTATAAGCAAGAGTGTAAAGGAACAAACACACATAAGGTAAAGAAAACACATAGCATGCTCACACATCAACCAGTTATTATCTTTCATTAAGGTTATCCATTACTAATTCAACTTCTTTTGTCACACGAGAATCTCCCGAAACTCGCCTCCGCTTCCGTCTACCAATAGGAATAGATCAGTACTATCCGTTACCTACGGGTCTGGGTTGCAAGAGCACATTCTAGTCTCCTATAGAACTAGACAAGTGGTCACCGTCCGGTTATAATACACTTGGGCCAGTTAAGGGTAACAAAGGGCGAATCCTATTTCCAATTATCCGTTATAAACATGATAGTAACACAAACAAGCCAAAACAATCTAACTAATATGCGGAATGAAGCTAAGTAAGTCCAAGGGACTTACCTCACTCGAAGGTAAACCAAAAGATCAACACAACTCAGGAACAACTCAGTTTCCCTCAAGAAAGGAGCAAGGAAAGCCTGTACGAACAAGCAACACGAATCAGGAACGAAACGGTTGCTAGAAGTCTATGACATCTAGTCTCAACGATCTCTAAGAGATCAACACATGCTAAGGGCTCAATCTTAGTCTTACAACAACTCAGGGAAACAAGGAACAACCATAAGGAACCAAGGAAGGAACGAGAAAAGGAAGGAAGGAAGCAACTCACCAAAGACGGGAGCTATAGTAGAGAAACCGGAGGGACGGCTAGGCAGATGCGCAGGGGCGGCTAAACAGAGGCGTAGGGGCGGCTCTGTGCAGGCGTAGGGGCGGCGGCGTGACAGAAAGCGTTGTCGGCTTTCTTTTTCGATAGAACTCGTAGCAAGGCAACCAAAGCTCGAACCTTTGGCTTCAACACATCAAGGCTCAACTCCAAAGAGCCTGAGAACAACGAAGGGTCAACAACGGAACACTCCACAAGAATCAAGGCTCATGCTTGATCCTTGGAAAAAAAGAAAAGAGAAGAATGAAAGGAAGAACCCAAAACAGAAGGGAAGGCATGCAGCGCTAAAGGAACGTGAGGAGGAATCATAAAAGATGCACTTACACGTTCAACGAAGTCGCGGGAAGCAAAGGACGGCTGCAGCTCTCTAGGGTTGAAGATGATAGCAAGGAACGGGAAAAAGGGGAGAAAGAAGAGAATATATAGGGAGGCTAGAACTCTAAACGGAAAGGGCGTCTCGGGTTAGAAAGAAAACAAGGAAACCGGCCCATAAGATAAAATATCGGATGTTCTATCTATGGAAGGAAGATAAAAGAACAAAAGAAAAGATCGGCAAGATCTGTCGTAAATCCGCAGGGGCGGCTGGCCGCGGGGGCGGTGAAGGAAAAACCTAGGATCTTACATTATCTCACTAAAATGTGTAAAGATTTAGAATTATGAGAACTTTTCCCGGTCAAATTTAGCTTGACTTTGCCCGACAAGTATGTTATTAGACCTGCTGGCATGCTTGATAAAATTATTATAAGGATTTAGAAGTATGAGATGCTTGTAGACTTTGTGGTTATTGATGTTGATGTAGGTATAAACGTCCCTCTAATCGCCGGACACCCCTTTCTTGCTACTATTGGAGCTTTCATCGACATACGAGAGAGATTCATCATCTTTTGATTTGGTAAAGACACGGTGAAGTTTAGTCTTCCCAACCTCCCCAAACGTTTCCTACTTGATGATGATATTTGTGATATAACTAATGTTGGTCAAAATAATGTTTGTAAGATCGTTGAGGACAACCCCTCTTTAGATATTTTTGTCTTGCATGACACCCACATGTTACTATCCTTGCATTGATGTTGGGAGAGATGTTGAGCGGGCCGATGAAGATGAGAACCACCATTTTTGAGCTCAAAGCAACTATGCATGATCTTGTGAAAAAGAATGTAACACCCCAAATCCGCGGGACTCGGGATGCTACGGGCTAGGACCTCATAATGGGTCCCAACCCTTAGCCTGACAACAATTTCACCGGATCTTGCAACAAGGCACAAAGAAAAGGCCAAAACCAAAATACTTTTAATGCAAATGTTATGATCCCGTATACCAAAGAAAGAAACACTCCAACTGAGTTCTTACAAAAACATCAACAATATTCAAATGATAACGATAAAACGAAGACTCAAATCCCAAACTCGTCCTATGATGAACGGGAACCCCGGCTGCGCACTCTTTCGCATAACTCGGTAACATCCTTAACCTGCAGGTCATCCACAACATCGGTATAAAACCGTTTGCTAACATTTTAAGCATTAGAATAATGGTAAAGGCACATACACACATAAGTTAACATAAACACATATATCATGCTTGCACACAACCAGTTATTATCTTTCATTTACGTTAATCACCTTACTACTTCCAATTTTATGCTTGTGATACGAGAAGTCTATGACTCTCGCCCCTGTCCCCGTATAACCAACATGAGTGGTTCAGCACAACTCCCCGTATACCATGTAGAGTGGTTAAGTGCCGTCCCCGTATACCATGTGTGGCTTGGTCGTAGAGAACCTCCCAGTCTCCCTCAAGAGCTGGACAATGATGTCACCGTCCGGTTTATCATACACTTGGGCCAATATTGTATAAGGGTCGTCCTCGTCCGGTTTCATTGTTATAAATAAACTTAAACACACACCATCAAACTAATACATAAAACCTAGCTAAGTAAGTGACGGGACTTACCTATCTCACCGATCAACCCGAAATAAACCGCACTCCGCTTCCCGCATGAAGATACTCTAGGCCTGGCCAAACGAGGAACACAATCAACATCTATTTCTCATGCTAGAAGTCCTTAGACTTCTAGCCCAAAGGACCTCTAATAGGTCATACAACTCACATGCTAGGACAACACGTTCCTAGTCTCGATGATCACAATGATAGAACACTATGCTAGGATACTCACATCCTAGTCCACAACCTCATCAATCATACAACCTCAAACCGTATATTCTCATAGGATTAACATACAACTTAAAGCCATAAACAACCTCTCAAGATGACATCAACACCTCAAGCCTTAGAACATTCCACAATCCTCAAACACTCATCTAAGGTTCAAAGCCACTACTTGGCATTCCACAAGATTATGCTAGATCTAACCTAGCATGATAATATCATATAACCTCACTAGGATAAGAGACGGACACAAGATCGAGGAAGGGGTACTCACTGGGAAAGGACACGATCGCGGAAGAAGCTAGCGCGACCACGGAGAGGAGTAGAAGGCAACACCGGCGGCTCGAGCTGTGCCAAATCCGCACCTGCTGCCTAGGGGAGCCGCACCCGCGGCCCAAGGGAGCCGCACCCAAGGCCCAAGCGCCGTCCCCACGGCTTAGGGCAGCCTCCCTCGCGGCTCTGGTGCTGTGGGCGCACTCGCGGCTCTGTCATGCCGCGGGTACGGTCGAACTCCAGAGAGGCGATTCCAACGAGTCTTCAACTGTTTCCTTGATGTGTAGAGGTGCCTCCTAGCTGGCTTGCTCCGTCAAGGATGTCCATCACTCGATCAAAACCATAAACCACTGTCTAGACTAGATCCACACACATGCAAACACAAGGGAGAAAGAATTGAGTGAATCCATGGCTTCCACAACCCTAGGGTTGAAGAAGGAAGAAGAAGAGAAGGAGAGGAAGGGGAGAAGGAGAAGAAAATACACTTACACAGCTCGGATCTGCAGTCCTTCTTGTTAGACTGCTCACACAAGAGGAGTAAGAAGCACCATGGGAGAAGATGATGGAGGAAGATAAGGAAGAAGAAGAGATGGAGAGAAGTAACGTGTAAGAGAAGGGGAAATGAGGCAAATGCTGCTCATTTGGGGAAAGAATAAAAGATCAAGGCAGCCAAGGGTCACCTAGGGTCAAGGTAACAAGGGGTGACACCTAAAAGAAGGAAAGAGGAGTTAGAAAAAAGACGAGATAAAAATCCGGCTCACTCAGATCACCGCGCCCGCGGAAAGACTGAGCCGCACCCGCGGATGTCCGCGACTGCGGGTGTCCTAGGCCGCAGGGGCGGTGGCTACCACTAAAAGCTATTGAACTGCTCTCCTACTAGAACCAAAAATACAGGGCGTTACATTAGATCCCCCTCAAAACAAGTTTCGTCCTGATAATTAAACAAACGTCAATCCTCTCGGTCTTAAAATTGAGACATGCACTCAGAACATGAAGGCATCGTCCTTCTACTGTACACGCACGATCTAAACAAGCTACCACATCAAGATCTAACAAATCATACCACACATTCCCGCACGGGGCACAAGCTACATATAACATCACATATGCACATATAACCTAACCCATCGATCCTATCGATGCAACTAGCTCATCGTAACTCTCAGTATACTGTTCTCCATCTCCCAGGTAGCCTCATTGGCTCCTTGTCTATGCCACTAGATCGTCATGACTGCCAACGTACCTTGAGGGTCATATACGTACTCCCTCAACTGACACACTGCATCCTCTACTTTTGTGGTCATGCCAACCGGTAAACCACTTTCCCAACTCACGCTAAGATCTCAAAAAGGTCCGATATATCGGAAAATCAACTTCCTTTTAATGCCCAAAACATCTGACGACTCGTGTATGTGATATTCTCAACCATACCTACTCCCTATCTATACTCTAGAGGTGTGTGCCTCTTATATGTATACGCCTTCTAGTGACTCAGCGCGGTTAGCATCCGCTCTTGGATCATCGCTACTCGAGTGATGTCATCCTGCATCTGCTCAAGGCTATTCACACACATACTACTCGAGTTCCAACACAATGGTGTACGACTGTCCATTTAATGCCTCATAAAAAGACCATCCCAAACCGACACATGCCAACTAATATTATACGAGAATTCAATCACGGAAAGTGTACTTGTTCTCACTCTAGCACCCATGCTCCCAACACATCCTCTAAGGTCTGAAAAGTCTTCCCTAACTGACGATATGTTTGAGGATGCAAAGCTGACATAAAATGCAACTAGTAGCCAAAGCGACATGATCTTGCTGCCAAAAATCCCGAGGTGAACCACCCACCTCGATCCGAGATAATGGTACTCGGTATCTCACGGAATTCCACTATCAATCTAGTAACTTCCTCGACTAGCCGACTCATCAACACATTTCCAAATAGGTATAAAATGCGCAGTCCCAGTCAGTTGGTCTACTACAACCCAACTCGCATCACAATTCTTACTTGGTCTAAAAATGGTAATAACCTTTACGGAGATATCCTCCCACTCCCACTACGTAACTGGTAGTGGATGAAGTCCTCTTCCCGTCTTATGGTGCTCAAACTTGACCTGGTGACCGCTCGCACACTGGCTACGTACCTAGCCACATTGGGCTTAAGCTTGCCTCACCAAAACAAACATATGATGTCCCAAAACATTTTTACTTTTTGTCTAGCGGTACACCTACAAACTCATGGCTCTTAACCACCCGTAAATGCATAAGGTAACTATGGTGCCTCTCCTCGGGACATCCTATCCCGGATTCTCATCTCAATCGTACATCTTTCTTGTTTATGTCGGATCTCTCCTGACGTATCATGTAGCCTCCCCAAATCGGACAAGGGTCTGCCCGTATCCAGAACCGGATATCCATCTCTAACCTTAATGAATCCTTCTGCAACTGAAGTTGGACCGTCAATCGAGCTATTGCCTCCTCTGGAGGCGTCCACATACTAAGGGTGTCGGTGACCACATTCACCTTCCCCGAATGATACACAATAACCTGACCGAAGTCCTTAATTAATTCTAGCCATCACCTCTGGTGGGTATTCAACTCTTGCTGAGTGAAATTATATATATATATATATATATATATATATATATATATATATATATATATATATATATATATATATATATATATATATATATATATATATATGTATAGACACACACACACATCATACTCTTATCGTCCGTACAAGCCTGACATGTTGCTCCAAACAAAAATACCGACATCATCTTAAGTGTGTGCACTAAAACAGATAACTCTAGACCCCTCATCGGTCATTCTTCTCATATGCCCGCAATTGTCTAACACATACGCAAAACCTCATCGTCATTCTTCTCATATGCCTGCAAGAACGTCTCGGTCGAGCCATAAAATATTTTTTTCAAATCGGTTTTCGACGGTTTTCTCAAAAAACCCTTGTAGGTATGTATGTAATGACAGATAAACATATAGAGCATAACAAAACAATAATAACCGGCAAGAGAGTCATACAAGCCATATACATAAGTCACATAATACATCCAAATACCCCATACTTGGGACTCATTGTCCCAATGGGTCAAATATAAGTCTTAAAGTCAGAATACTCACCGAACCTAGCTGAACTGCATAATAAATAAAAGAAATCCATGAAGCTCTAGTCCTCGTTAGCTGGTGGTGGTGGATGTGGAATGTAAGGATGCTGGGAAGGATCAAATGGATAGCCCATAACCTACTGATACTGCAGCCTCATCATCCGTCCAGTGAAGTGCTAACTCTCCTCCATCCGATGCGTCCATCCCTCAATATATCCGCGCTCATCAGCGAAACGCTGGGTGATGTCAATTGTTAGCCGCGTAGGAGTCAATCATCTACTTTGTAAGCTCATCAATCCGTTGGTGGGCCTCGAGATCTCTACGGCGGCGTGATCTACGCTGAGGTGGCGGTGGTGGTGCTTCTCTCTCATCCTCCATGGCCTCGTCGTCAAGGTCAACGGTGGGAACACTGGGCCCGCCGGTGTCAGTACCGGTCTCCATGGCAGCTCCTCCTCCATACCCCTCATCATCCTCCTCCTCAGTTGCATCTCTAGCATCCTGCAAATAAGCGAACCAAGCAGCTGACCAGTATTGGTGATCAAAGACAAAAAACTGAGATGACCATATAATGCCCTGTGGCGATGTTGTCTCCCATGGCATTGCAACGTAGGGTGTGCCAAGGCCACGAGGAACTAGAATGCGGCGAGTAATCATCTCCTACAATCCCAGCGGCTTCGGAGCCGCGACAAGTGTACATCTTGATAAGTCTAAACCCATGGAAGTGGCGATGTGGGTCACTAGCCAACCACAACAATTATCGCCCTTCGACTTCCCCTTTCTCTTGTGCAAGTCATCTGCCAGCATGGCAGCAAAATCTGGAATGCCTCCTGTCACCATACAAAATAAACTCAAAAGCTCCCCCTGTCAGACCTTCTGGGGCATCTCAGTATGTGCCAGAAGTGTCTCGCTGAAGATCCGGTGAGCCAAGCGGAAGACGAGGTGGAAAATAATCCGCTCCCGGGAATCTCCGGGCTGCCATCTGTCTCTATGGTCTGTAATGTGGGAAATCTCGCCCCAAAAACTTTGAGCTACTGCTCGGGAAGGAAAATCAGTAACAATAGGTGTAGGGATGCCGAAAATCTCCCCAAACTGGTCCAAAGGAACTGCGTAGTTCCTGTTCAACAACCTATACTTTATTCCTCGATGCTCCAGGACGTAGGTCACTGAACTAACAAACTCCATCGTCGGCTCCAAATAGGCCGATACTCCAATGGCAATGAACTCCTCCAGGCCAACCATGGATATCATCTTCTTCAAGTCCTCCACCACGTGGAGGCACTCGAAGGCATCTACATGAAGGAATCGTGGGGCAATGATGGGGCGCCCGCAAATCCTGTCATAGTCCCGCTGGTGTCGCTCGTGGATCATCGGGATAGAAAACTAAGAAGCTGAAGAAGGAGAGGAATGATGTGAACTGCTAGGCCTGTCTCTCAAGGCCAACTGACGATCTGATTTGCGTGCACTACTCATACTGGATGAACACTTCGGTCACCAAGAACACCTCGGTCGAGACATAGCCGACTGGACCGAGGTCAACTGCTGTTCGCATGCACTTCCTGAATTTGTAAGCTTTTTCCCCCAAAATCACTACCAAAAGCTTTCTATGGGGTACTTATATCTTTCTCAGCAACAATCTATGGCGAACAAGCCAGATATATCCAGAATCGACGAAAGAAGAAAGGAGTTAGTGTTTAAAATAAAATACCCCAGATTCTGCAGAATGAAGCATTTTCCTTGCTGTTCGTTGCTTGGAAACTGAATCTCATGCTTCCTCCGGTGATTTCGAGCCAAGAACCGTGGAAAACGAGAAAGAATTGAGATTTTGAGGGTGGGAGCAGCCGCTGCGGTCGAGGTGGTCATGAGAGGGAAAAGGTGAGAAGAGAGAGAAACCGTTTTGCCTTTTATACCCCTCGCTGAATTTGATTACACCTTGGTCGAGATGTTCTTGAGCAGACCGAGGTGTCAGAATGGACGTCAGACCTAATCGCCTCGATTGACCAAGAACATCTCGGTCGAGGTCCTATGACTGCACCCGAGATGTGTCTCAGTCAAGCTCCGTCTTCTCAATTTCTCGAACTTCTGTCCTTTCATGTAGCTCGTGAGTTGTAATTTCTTCTTAGAGAGTACCTGAATCCTGTCTAGGAGGATGCAAAAATACGAAGTAAACTATCTAATCTAAGCTAGAAAAGGGAAAAGAAAGCAATACCTTGGGTTGCCTCACAAGAAGCGCTTGGTTTTAAGGTCGCTAGCTGGACCATACGTCATCTTCAAACAAGGTGTAGGGTGTCCTCACCCCATACTTCATCTTCATCATGGGGTGAAACAAAGGATTCTATCCAATGCTCCCTAAAATGTAAGTGCTCATCGGGAAACGAATCATCAGTGGGTAGGTCATCCTTCTCGAGCGAGGTGGGAGGTAGCCGACTGAGGTGATCCACAACAGAATTCTCGGATCCCTTCTTATCGTGAATCTCTAGGTCAAACTCTTGAAGCAAGAGAATCCAACGAATAAGGCGCGGCTTTGCATCTTTCTTAGCAATAAAATAACGAATGGTTGCATGGTTAGTGTAAACAATAACTTTTGCTCCCACTAAGTAAGAGCGAAACTTCTCAAATGCATAAACAACTGCCAAGAGCTCCTTTTCGGTGGTGGCGTAGTTCAGTTGAGCTTCATCTAGCGTCTTGCTAGCATAGTAAATGGCGTTGGTCCGGCCATCCTTCTTTTGTCCAAGGGCCGCTCCTACGGCCACATCACTAGCATCACACATGATCTCAAAGGGCAAGGTCCAACCGGCAGTTGAATGATGGGAGCGGTAATCAACGCTTCCTTTTCCTGTAAAAAGCATCAGGTATTTCTGCGAAAACTCAAAAACAACATCCTTATTCAAGAGATTAGTGAGCGGTTTAGAAATTTTAGAGAAATCCTTGATAAACCTCTTGTAGAAACCTGCATGCCCGAGAAAACTCCGTACACCCTTAACAAAACAAGGGGGAGGAAGTTTCTCAATAGTCTCGATCTTAGCTCGATTGACCTCGATACCTCGGTTGGAAACGAGGTGTCCTAGAACAATTCCTTCGCTAACCATAAAGTGACACTTCTCCCAATTCAAAAAAATATTAGTGTCTTCATAACGTTGTAGCACTAGAGAAAGGTTAGCCAAACAATTATCAAAAGAGGAACCATATACCGAAAAGTCATCCATGAATACCTCCATGATCTCCTCTATATACTTGGAAAAGATAGCCATCATACAACGCTGAAAAGTAGAAGGTGCATTACACAATCCGAATGACATCCCCCGATAGGCGAATGTCCCCCATGGACAAGTGAAAGTGGTCTTCTCTTGATCATCCGGATGGATAGGAATCTGAAAGAAGCCACTATAACCATCTAAATGCCAAAAATGGGAGTTTGTGCTAACCGTTCAAGCATTTGGTCGATGAGGGGAAGCGGGAAATGGTCCTTTCGAGTGGCCACATTCAGCTTTCTATAATCAATGCACATCCTCCAGCCTGTAACGGTCCTAGTAGGAATCAACTCGTTGTGCTTGTTTGTCACAACGGTCATCCCTCCTTTCTTGGGAACTATATGCACCGGACTTACCCATTTGCTATCCGATATAGGAAATATGATACCTGAATCCAACAACTTAAGAATCTCCTTCTTCACAACCTCTTTCATGATCGGATTTAACCGTCTTTGAGGTTCCCGTGAAGTCTTATGATCGTCTTCCATTAGTATCTTATGCATACAAAAAGAAGGCCTAATACCAACAAGATCATCAATAGTATAACCCAAAGCCTTTCTATGTTTCCTCAGCACATGCATCAATTTAGACAATTCATCTTCAAAAAGAGAGGCACTAACAATAACGGAATAAGTAGAATCCGGGCCAAGGAAAGCATACCTCAAGTGAGTCGGGAGTGGTTTAAGTTCTAGGACTGGGGGTGCTTTCTGAGGTGAATCTGTACCTTCTCTCTCCAGTGAAGAGAATTTAGATCGAAGAATTAGACTAACTAAAGTCTCAGTTGACATCATCTCGCATGCTGTCTCGGTCAGGGTCCGAGGTGGGTGACCGAGGTGTTCTTCAGATGAGATCACCTCGCTTGCTCCAAAAAGTGTCTCGGTTGAGGTATTGGAACTGGGACCGAAACCTAACGTGCTTTTCTTCTCCTGAATCAGTTTATCAAATCTAGCTCCTGGATCTGCTTCCAATGTTTCCAAGCTTCACATAGCTGCATTACAAAAGGCATCTATACCTTCCTCCATCATACTAAAACTTAAAACTTTTTCATGAGGATCTTTAGTAAGGATAAAGCTCACCAATTCTCGAGAATCTTCTTCATCATAGATGTTGAAGATGCCATCTTCCAGAGGCTCTCCCTTCATTGCAGCCAATAATGCAAACTCCACATGATAGCCGTCAATGTTGAACTTCAACTTGGCGTTCTTGCAATCAACGTTGCAACCCGATGTTGCTAGAAATGGTCTCTTGAGAATGAAAGAAATGGGATAATCTGCGGGGATGTCAAGCACAACAAAGTCTATTGGTATGTAGAAATTACCTAACTTGATGGGAAGGTCCTCCAAGATACCAACGGGACGGGTAATGGAGCGATCCGCCATGTATAACGTCATCTTCACAGGCTTGGGCTCTCCAAGTTTGACTTTATCACAAAGCTCCAACGGAATGATGCTCACACTAGCTCCTAGATCAGAAAGTGCATCATAAGTTGCATCCCCAACTTGGATGGGAATGCAAAACAAACCGGGATCTCTCAATTTAGGTGGCATCTTCTCCTTCATGATTAGAATGAGCTCCGAAGATCTAGAGGTCATCGTTACTTCACCAAAATCTTCCAGTTTCCTCTTCCTTGATAAGATCTCTTTCAGAAACTTCCCATAGGCAGGCATCCCTAAGATAACATCAATGAAAGGAATGTTAATATGTAGCTTATTCATAAGGTCTAGAAACTTATCAAAGTGCTTGTCTAGATGTGCCCGCGCCCTTGACTGAGGGAACGGGAGTGGTGGTTTATAAGCAAGAGGTGGAACATAAACTTCAGATTTTCTTTCGCTTTCTAGGGCTCCATCTTGGTTGGCACCTCGGACGAGGTGTTGCTCGTCTGATTGTGGTCAGACTGAGGTACTGGATCTACAGTCTTCAATCCACTGCGTACTGTGATAGCCATCACTTGCCCTTTTGGGTTGTTCTTTGTCCTTGCTGGGAGCTTTCCAGCATCTCCTGGCGCTTCATTCGCCTTGTTGAAAAATTGTTGTTCTAATGCTTTTTGTGCATTCGAAGATGAACTCATAGATGTTTCCATAGTGCTGAGCTTGATCAATATAGCCTCTAGCACAACATCCGGTTTCTTCGGTGGCTGGGACGAGCTTGATGCATGCTCGTGGCTTCTCAAAGGAGTAGAAGAAGAAGAAGAGGGAGCGTTAAGAGCATTTTCAGCATGAGAATAAGGGTCACCGGGATTTTGTTGATTTGATCTCCAATTGTTGTTGGAGTTTCTGTTGTTATTGTTGTAATTGTTGTTCCGCGGACCTTGTTAATTATTTCTTCCTTGGTATCAACCATCTTGCTCTTTCTTCATTTGAGCCATTAAAAGCTCCTTCGATGCTTTGACTTCATTGTTGAGCGAGGTGAGTTGAGCGACATTTGATGATGTATCTTGGAAGTTAACTCTCCTTGCTCCATCTTCAACTTATTCATGGGAGTATTTTTCCATGTGTAAAGCTTTCTTTTCAATGAAATCCCAAGCATCATCTATCGGCATATCCATGAAAGTGCCGGCGGAATGTAATTGGAGCTTGAATTGAGTATCTCCATCCAAACCCTTGAAGTATATCTCCAACAACTCGATCTTTGGAATCCCATGATGAGGGCAATACAACAAAAGGTCCTTGAATCTCTCCTATTACTTGGACAAACTCTCCTTGTCCTTCATAATAAAAGCATTTATCTTGCCCCTCAATTCAACGGTCTTTGATGGGGGAAAGAACTTTCTTATAAACTCCGTCGTCATCTCTTCCCAAGTGTTGATTTTTCCAGCCGGAAGAGATTGATACCAAGCAAGCGCCTTTTCTTTCAAGGAGAAGTAGAAAGGCCTCAACTTGTAATTTTTTTTCTCCACTCTTGATGGTCTCAAAGTGTCCATCATAATCTCATAGTTTTGTAAATGCTGATGTGGAGATTCTCTCTCCAAACCTCCAAATTGACATTGTCGAATCATGGTTAGAACTTGAGGTCGAAGTTCATAATCATTCTCAGCTGGATCTCCTAGATTGACTCCTGGACGCCGCATTTGCTGATTCGGGTCCATCCTTTGACCTAGGGTTTGTGAAACTCCGACAAAAAGAACATCTTGGACTGGCATCCGAGGTGGTGGATGTATCTCGGCCGGTGCAACTAGGACTGGGTCTTGCCTTGGTCGAGCAACTGGGATCGGTCGAGGTAAGAACTGAGACCTTAGAGCGGCCATATCAGCTTCAATTCCTTCAGTTCTTGCACGAGTCTCATCTCTCTCTCTCGTTGCAATTCTTCTTTACTGAGGCGAAGTTGTTCCAATGCCTCTTTCAATTCGGCTTCAAGATCTCGATTATCTTGATCGGCCATCTTAGCTTCTTTCAATCTTCTTTTGTATGTCTTTTCTGGTTCGGGATCGTAAGGAACGATTTCCTTTCCAGCACGAGTTCTTCGCATAAACCTAAGGAAAGATCCTGCGAAATCACTCAAGTAAAGTAGTCAATAGCAACAACAATAATAGCCCCGAAAGACAACCAAAACCGAACTTGGTCTTGACCAAGTCCCCGTCAATGGCGCCAAAAACTTGTTCGCTCCAAAAGGTGTGTGCAAGCTTTAATATTTATACAAAGAATAATTGCAAATAGCGAACCCGCAGTGTACGAATCTATTATAATAAAAGCAAGAATTCCAGGGTCAAACACAGGGACTATGGTGAAACAAAGATCGATAATTCAGGTTGTCAATAAAACATAAGCAACAAAGCAATGATATCAAAGATGATGTAATAATCAGGTAAAGAAAATGCAGATTCTAGAGATTAAAGCATCCAGTTGTGGTTCCGACTCAAGATCTCAAAAGATAACGTGGACAAAGCAGAGGTTTGCAAAGGGAAGGTGTTTCGAAGGTGGGAATAGATCACCGGGTAAGTCTCACTACTCACTATCCCAAACCAAAGATCCTTGCACCGGGTAAGTCTCAAGGTACTAAGGAAAGGAACTATAATCTCAAACCAACACACCATTGTTCGCTCCTAAGCGTGAGTGCAAATAAGCTTTAAATTTATAAAACTAAAATCAAGCAAGCGAACCCGTAGTGTACGGATCGGTGTAGTAAAGCAAGAATTCCAGAGTGTCGAACTCAGGGATTTGGGGGGAACAAATTCAGTTCACAATCGTCAAGCAAGTAAATGTAATAAGCTTTGCAAATATTGGGAAAACAACAACCCTAAAGATCCAGGTATCTAATTGTGGCAATCGATTCAAGATATACTAAAGAACTAAGGACAGAGTTATGAGTTGCAAAGGTATGCTAAGGTAAAGCAATGTACAATGAAGTTCCAAGACTTTATATGACTTATCTAAAGATACTCTCTATAAAGGTTGTTGAGGCTTCAGTATAGAAAGGATCTATAGACAAGAATTAATATCAAATACCCAAACTTGTAACCCAAGGATCAAAACTAACTAAAACGATTAAGGTTGTGACACTCGAAATCGAAGTAGAGGTTGTTGAGGCTTCACTACTACCTAGAAAAGGGTAAACCTAGACTAGATTAAAGCTAATCTTTAACCTTGGATCAAAGTAAAAGCAAAGTTCGTAAACTAGGGTAAATCACGGGTAGTTCTTTAGTTCCACGGCCATGGAAGTTCAAGAACAGACCGTGATATTGGTTCGTCGACGAGATCTCTTTAACTCTCAGGGTCCAATCAATTTACGATCGATCTATCATCATCTAAGCCACAACTATTAACCCTTCACCTTAGAATTGCTAAAGGGTTTTAGCCAATAACTGTAATTATAATATCAAAATCAAGTTTAAGAAGAATGAAAGATGAAAACCTTCGAAAACCTTTAATAAAACTCAAATCAATCTCAAATCCACACACAAAGATAATAATGTATATCAAATTTGGAATAAACACAAACCAATAACGATTCTTGATAAGAACGAAGAACGGGATGTCAATTCGTCTTCTAATCAAACCTAAGGACAAAAAGCGTAACTTCCGCCACAAGCAATTTCCAAATCTTCAAACCCTCGTGAATCACCATTTGCAAGTGCGAAATCTCCGGACGTCCAATGCAGCCCTCAACACGTATCCAAATTCTCTCCTCTCCAACCTTTTTATAAGGAAGGATAAAATAACCGTCCAGCCCATGTACGTAAATGATGTGGCAATAATTAATTCGACAAAAGATCGCCTAAATCACGGTCTCATGGAGTTCCACGACCGTGGTTTAGAGTGTGGAAGTGGATTACGGTTCCATATGATTTCCACGACCATACTTTATACCGTGTAACTCTCTGGAATATTCCACGTTCATGTTGCCAAGATCCACGGCCGTGGTTTTAGGCGTGGACTTCTCTACGACCGTATTTTAGAGCGTGGAAGTGTAAATTGCTTGTGGTTTCCTTTGTGTCGTGTCATTCCTCATCCTAGCATCTCCCTTGACTTCTTTGATGTGTCCTTAATCCATAGATGTGCTCAAATCTTCTCCTATCTCTCTCAATTGGTTCGGTTTTAGCTCTTATTCACCTATAATCAACACAAAGCTAATGTAGACCTCCATATCGAAAATATAGACAAACTAGCTAACAAATGCTTCAATTCCTTATCAATGAACACTATAATGGATGGAAAACAACTAGAAAACGTGCCTATAATATCGCAATATTTCATGCTAACAAAATATCCCATACTTGCTAGTTGCTTGTCCCCAAGTAAGGTCTTTCAAAAGCTTTAGAACATAAGTTAGGATGAAATATGCATGCAATCTCAAAAACAAAACATCTTTTAGGTAAATGTACTTCTAGTCAATAGATCCACCTCAAACCTTGCTTCAATCATCCTTGAAAACGCTCACATACACAAACCAAAGCATGTAAAGTAAAGAAACATCACAAGTTGCTTAATCCTCAAAACAAACATCATAACCTTCGAAAACCATCAAAATCAAGAATAATAAACTTCAATTTATATCACTAAGTCATATAACACTCTTTTGATCTTAAGGACTTTCAAGTAAGGTCTAGAATGCAAAAAGGAAGGGAAAACTTATAAGGAGCGTGGTGCATGAATCCGGGAAAGTGGACAACTAACTCTTTACTTTTTATTTCAATTTGCAACATCATCAACTTTTGAGCTTTGCTCTCTTCTTTTCACATCATTTTTCGACTTTACTTTTGGAGTTATGGACAGAGGTGCACAAAAACCGAAGCCTAGGAGATTGGCGTTTCTCAATTTCGAGATGCCTCAAACCCTTGATGCACATACCATAATCCGTTAGGAATATCGCTCAATCCGACTTTGGCAAGACACAAACACCCGGCTATGTGAATGGTGCCGAGTTACTCATCGTCATGATTGACTTCCCCAAACCTACAATTTCTTTCTATTCTTTGAATGCAAAATTTTTCTTTCATGGCCCTCCCACATCAAACATGCCAAACACTCAACTCTTCCAAATTCCCGGATAGGTAAGGGAGGCAATTATTTAATTGAGGGGCTAAATGAAAAAAGAAAGGAAGAAGAAAGGTCGAATTGCCTTAATCATTCCATAAAGAAGCATAAGAACTTATTATGTAATTTCAACCTCAATTTCTCAAATTGATTTAGATGAAGTTCTCACATTACGAAATTTGCAAGTAAAGACAAACAACTCATTCAATTTCTTTCTAATTCATAATTCCGTTCAAGCATGCAATTATCATCAAAAATTCATTCCGCAAGTAAGATTTATCATAGGAATCATCTCAATTCTTAGAAGCACAAAATTTTCAAAATTTTTCAATTTTTATGGGTTTTTCAAAAGCTTTTTCATGCAATGCAATAATGAAACGCATGACAATGGAATGAAACATGCAAAGTGTTCTCGAATCAAGGCAAGCAAAGTGAGTAGAGTTATTACAAACGATAGTCACACCCCACCCCATACTTGAGACAAACATTGTCCCTAATGTTCAAAAAGAAATAAAGAACAGAAAGGAAGAAAATGAACTCACAAAACGGCGGCGGAGCGGCTAATGCTAACAATCATCCATGGTCATCATTGAGGTGGAGGCGGTGGTGGAAACGGGAAGAAGCCGGAGTCGAAGTTCCGCCCAAACTACTGGCGGTAGATGTCTCTCATCATCCTGTCATGCTCGTCAGCTCGGACATCTCTAGCGTCCTGCCGGACTTCCAAAGCTCCTACTCTCTTGGAGAGGTCGGTAGCCCAATCCGGAAGCTGCTCGTACCATCCCGGTCCCTGGCTGTACCAAGCTGGTGCATCCGGTGGTGTTGGTACAGACGACGGCTGTGCATACCATGTCGGTGGAGCTCCCATCCACTCCGGCTGTGATCTATACCAATCAGGAGGGGCATCCATCCATGTCGGCCTCTCGCTCACGCTAGCACGGCGGGATGAAGAGGCTGCTGAAGGTCCAGCTGGTTATGGTGAAGGCCTAGGAGGGTCAGGGAAATGTGCCAGCTGATCCGGGAAAGTGCCAAAGTCATGCTCCTCACCTCCTCCCTCAAAACCATCACCTCCTCTCATCTCCTCCTCATATGCAGCTGGTACCTCAAGGGGGACCTAAGGAGGGGCTACTAACCTATTCGCATGCATAGCAGCAAATGTCTGCTTCCAATTATGGCGTCCAACCATAATGGAATACTCAGGGAGCCATGCAACAACTCTACCTCCTCTATCCTCCCAAGGCATGGCAGCAGTGGGTGGACCTCTATGCCTAGGAAAGATCAAACCTCTAGTCACGAGGCTCTGGAGTCCCAATGGTCTAGCTGCTATCCTAGTACACGCAGAAAAATCAATCCCCAACTGTCTAGCAATGTGGGTGACTATCCCACCATATCCAATATTCCCAACCCTCTTGTTCTTGAGCTTACTCATGGTGGAAGCTAAGAGGGTAGCACAGTCAGCAGGTCTACCGTGCAGCATACAATACAAAAGAAACAACTCATCCGTCTTGATCTTTTGAGGAGTCTCGGTCCTAGGGAAAAGACACTCAGAAAGTACTCTATGGGCTATCTTCAAGGCTAAGTGATAGATAAGCTTAGCCTTGGTATCAGCAAGTTCCAGCGGTCCTCGCTAGCATAGATCATAGCAATGTCCTCCCAGAAATCCTTAGCGTATACACCGCTAGGAAAACGACAATTGAAGGTCTCGTGGAACCCAAAAAAGGCTCCGAACTCTAAGATCGAGAACTTGTAGATCTCCTCCATCAGCCTAAAAGAAATTGTCCTCTCCACATGACTATGCTCAAAAGAGATCACAAACTCTCTAGTGATCTCCTCATATTTATCTTCCTTAATAGCGGAGAAGATGATCAAGCCGGCTCTATCTAAAAGCCATGTAAGGTCACTCACCACATTTAGTGGCTCTAACTCCTCAAGAATCAAATAACGTGGTCCTATGACCGGTCTCTTCTCGATTCTTTCTAAGGCATCGAGGTAATCCTCATGGATCTTTGGAATTCTAGGGGGTGGGGGTGATGGTGGTTCACTAGGAGGTACCTGGGAGGAGGAGGAAGCATCACCTTTCCTCTTCTTATTTCTAGTGGACATTCTCCTAATCAAATCCATTTCAGTCAAAAAATTACGGCCTGTTCTTCAATTCCACGGCCGTGGAATACCCAGAGACCGTGGTTCGGCTCTGAATTTCTCAAAACTCAATCAATCAACACCAAAATCACCAAACAACAGCCCTAGACTAATTCCAATCCAATTCCAATCAGTTCTCCTAAAAATTCTTGCGAAAATTGAGCCAAATCGACAAACTAAAGGAAGAGAAAAAAACCTAGGTTTTGGATTCTTAAAATCCAAATTTCGTCTTCTCCAGTGATTGTTCACTTGAATTGTTGCTTGGATCTTGTAGATGGTGGAATTAGCTTCACTTTGGGCTCAAGAATCGTTCGAAACGATTAACGAACGAAGATTTGAGAGAGGGGGACGATTTACGGCTGTTAGGGTCGTGGAAGAGGGATTTTTGTGTGCTTTTTGTGAAGAAGGTGGTTTATATAGTAACCGTAAAATTTTTGGAAAATTACGGTCACTCGAGGGTTTCCACGGCCATGGAAATGTACGGAACCGTGGTTTTGGTGATTTTTCTCAGGCGTTTGCAAATTACGGTCACTGTAGCTTTCACGACCGTGGTTTTGGCCGTGGAACTCTCTGTAATGTGCCAAAATCCAAGTCTCGTCAATTTACTCCAACTTTTCCTTCTCCCTTGCCTGTTCCATTGCTCCTACATCCAAAAATACGAACATACCGGAAGGTATCGAAGGCAAAATAAAACAAAAACATCTAAACTACTCTAATCTACAAATGAAAAAACAAAAACATAAGTGCAATACCTTGGGTTGCCTCCCAAGAAGCGCTTGTTTAAGGTCTGTAGCTAGACCGTACTTGCACTTATTCGAGTGCGGTAGGCGCGAACTCTTCAGCTTGGAGTTCCGGTGAGTACTTCTTGAGTCGTTGACCGTTCACCTTGAAACTTCCGCCCTTTTCACCCTATACTTCAACTGCACCATGGGGAAAAACACGTTTGATTAGATAAGGTCTGGTCCAACGAGATTTAAGCTTACCTGGATAGAGACGAAGTCTTGAATTGAAGAGGAGAACTTGATCTCCTTCTTTGAGGTCTTTTGGAATGATATGTTTATCATGCCAACGCTTCGCTCTTTCTTTATAGATCTTGGCGTTTTCGTAGGCGTTTAAGCGAAGTTCTTGAAGCTCGTTAAGGTCCAAGAGGCGCTTCTCGCCCGCCTCCTTCATGCTGAAGTTCAACCACTTTATTGCCCAATACGCCTTATGTTCCAGCTCTACCGGCAAGTGACAAGACTTCCCATACACAAGGTTGTATGGTGTCGTTCCTATGGGAGTCTTATATGCAGTCCGGTATGCCCACAATGCATCACCTAGCTTCAAAGACCAATCCTTCCTTATCCTTGAAACCGTCTTCTCTAGGATTCCTTTAATCTTCTGGTTTGAAATCTCCACTTGTCCACTTGTTTGTGGATGGTAAGGGGTGGCGATCTTGTGAGTCACCCCATACTTAGCTAGTAGAGTTTCGAATCGTCGGGCAATGAAGTGAGAGCCTCCATCACTAATGATAGTCCGTGGTGTTCCAAATCGTGGGAAAATGGTCTTGTTAAAGAACTTAACCACAACCATGGCATCATTAGTAGGAGAGGCAATTACTTCAACCCATCTCGAAAGATAATCTACAACTAGAAGTATGTATTGGTTTCCACAAGATGATGGGAAAGGTCCCATGAAGTCTACTCCCCAAACGTCAAAGATCTCCACCTCCTGAATGTTGTTAAGATGCATCTCGGTTCTTCTAGATATATTCCCTGTTCTTTGACAAGCATCGCAACAGGAAACAAAGGTTTGCACATCTTTAAAGAAAGTAGGCCAAAAGAATCCAGATTGCAATACCTTAGCGCTAGTCTTGTTCGAGCTAGCGTGTCCTCCACAAGGTAGTGAATGACAATGACGGATGACACTTTGCATCTCGTCTTCCAGCACACATCGTTGAATGATGCCGTCAGGACCTCTCTTAAAGAGGAGAGGTTCATTCCAAAAGTATTCCCGAACATCCTTAAAGAACTTCTTTCTTTGTGCATAGGATAATCCGGGTGGTAATTCCTGGCAAACCAAATAGTTAACAAAATCAGCAAACCATGGCTCATTACCTTTACTAATCTTGTCGATGCACTCCTCTATGATGTGTAAATGCTTGTCCGGAATCTATGGGTAGATTGTCGTCCTCTAGATGTGGTAGACGACTCAAATGATCCGCAACAGAATTTTCCGAACCCTTCTTGTCACGGATCTCTAGATCGAATTCTTGTAGGAGAAGAATCCATCTAATTAGCCTTGGCTTCGCATCCTTCTTTGCAAGTAAATACCGGATCGCAGCACGATCCATGTGTACAATCACATTTGCACCTACAAGATAAGAACGAAACTTTTCAAATGCATATACAATTGCTAAAAATTCTTTTTCGGTAGTGGCGTAGTTGAGCTGCGCTTCATCTATCGTCTTGCTAGCGTAGTAGATAGCGTGGGTTCGTCCTTCCTTCTTTTGCCCAAGCACAACTCCTATAGCTACGTCACTTGCATCACACATAACCTCGAATGGAAGATTCCAATCCGGAGGTTGAATAATCGGGGCTGAGATTAGAGCTTCCCGAATCTTATTAAACGCATCTAAACATTCCTGCGAAAAATCAAAAATTGCATCCTTCATCAATAGATTAGTAAGCGGCTTTGATATCTTAGAGAAATCCTTTATAAAGCGTCCATAAAATCCAGCATGTCCTAGAAAACTTCTTATCCCTTTCACCGAAGTTGGAGGAGGAAGCTTTTCTATAGTCTCTATCTTAGCCTTATATACTTCAATCCCTCTACTAGAGATCAAGTGTCCTAATACAATGCCTTCTTTTACCATAAATCGACACTTCTCCCAATTAAGAACTAGGTTAGTGTCTTCACACCTTTGTAGCACAAGAGCAAGGTTAGAAAGACAATTATTGAAAGAGGAACCATAAACAGAAAAGTCATCCATGAAAACCTCCATGATTTCCTCTATGTACTCCGAGAAGATATCCATCATGCATCTTTGAAAGGTGGTTGGGGCGTTGTAAAGCCCAAACGGCATTCTCCTATAAGCAAACGTACCCCACGAGCACGTGAATATGGTCTTCTCTTGATCGTCCGGATGTATCGGGATCTGAAAGAAACCCCTATAACCGTCAAGATAGCAAAAGTGTGAGTGTTGTGCTAACCTCTCAAGCATTTGGTCGATGAATGATAGTGGGAAGTGATCCTTCCTTGTTGCATTGTTTAGCTTGCGGAAGTCTATGCACATCCTCCATCCCGTCACGGTTCGTGTAGGAATGAGCTCGTTGTTCTTGTTGGTGATGACCGTCATTCCTCCTTTCTTTGGAACCACCTGTACGGGACTCACCCACTTGCTATCGGAGATAGGGTAGATGATACCTGCATCAAGTAGTTTAAGAATTTCCTTCTTGATAACCTCCTTCATGGTCGGATTTAACCGCCTTGGAGGTTGTCGCGAAGTTCTAAAATCTTCTTCCATTAGAATCTTATGCATGCATAGTGAAGGCTTGATTCCTACTAGGTCCGCTATAGTGTAACCTAGGGCTTTCCTATGTTTCTTAAGAACAACCATAAGCTTACTATGTTCATCTATACTTAGATCGGAACTAACAATTACCGGGAAGGTAGAATTAGGTCCTAGAAATGCATACCTTAGATGTGTGGGAAGTGGCTTCAATTCCATCACTATAGGACTCTCTAATGGCTCTTGAGGAGTGTCCAATACTTCCTTAGAAGTTTCTAAGGGTGTAGAAGTTGTTGGAGAAGAATCAAAAGAAGTGGTAGAAAGAACACAATTGTCTTCAGATTCACCCAAAATTACGGCTCCCTAGTTTCCTCCACGGACGTGGTTTTGGGCGTGGAAGTCAATTACGGTGCCTCTGCTTGTTCCACGGCCGTGGTTTTGACCGTGTAACTTACTGGAGTCCTCTGAATAGCTGATTACGGTCATGTTGGTGGAAACAACGGCCGTGGAATAGCACGATTGGCCGTGATTCCTCACGTTCTCTGACCCATCGTAGAGTTTCTCAAATTCTTCTTCATAGACTTCCTTTTGCTTCTCCAAAGCTTCAATTTCCTCATTGCATTCCTCTTCTTCCCCTATGTCCATAATGCTCATAGTGATCACCTTTTGCAAGGGATCTTTGAAGAGAATCAAACTTACTTCTTCTCTAGATAGCTCTTCGTCATGGATGTCGAATATGTCCTCTTCAAGAGGTGGTTCTTTCACCAAAGTGGAAAGAACGAACTCTATACAACCGGATGTTGCAAGAAACGGTCTTCCGAGTATGATCGGGACCGGACTATCTGTAGGAATGTCAAGCACAACAAAATCTATAGGAACATAGAACTTACCAAGCTTGACCGGGACGTCTTCAACTATGCTGACGGGACGAGTTATGGATTGATCCGCCATGTATAACGTCATCTTTACCGGTTTAGGTTCGCCTAAACCGATTTTCCTGCATAAGGCAAGCGGAATGATGCTCACGCTTTCTCCTAAATCACATAATGCATCATATGTGACATCTCCCACTCCTATGAGAACACAAAACGACCCCGGATCCTTCAGCTTTGGGGGCATCTTTTCATTCATTGTCTTAATGAGATCCGACGAATCCGAACTCATTTTGACCTCTCCAAAATCCTCTAATTTCCTCTTGTTAGAGAGGATCTCTTTTAAGAACTTTCCATAAGCTGGCATATCTACAATTGCATCAATGAAAGGTGTATTAATATGCAGTTTGCTCATGAGTTCAATAAACTTACCGAATTGTTTGTCTAGACGCGCTCTTGCTCTAGATTGCGGGAATGGTAGGGGAGGTTTGTAAGCTAGAAGAGGAATGTAGATGTCTTCCTTCTCCTTCCCCTTCTCTTTCTCTTTCTCGACGGGAACTTCCACAAACTTAGGTTGCGGGACGGTGGTTGTTGCTCCGCTCCTAGTTGTGATAGCCATCACCCTTCGTTTCGGGTTATCCTCCGTCTTTCGTGGAAGTTTTCCTTGATTTCTAGGAACTTCCTCAGCATTGCTAAACATTTGGTTTTCTAAAACCTTTTGGGCTTTATCAACCTTAGTAATGTGATTATCAACCTTAGTGATGTGACTCTCCAATCCTTGAAGCTTTCCCAAAATTGTTTCCCACATGGGATCGGACTTCTCTTTCCCCAAAGTACTTCCACTATTAGATGCTTGTTCCTGACTTTTCAAAGGAATGGAAGAAGAAGAAGGTGGAGTTAGTGAATTTCCTGAATTGGGATAAGAATTACCGGAATTTTGTTGTTGGTTGGAACGCCAATTGTTGTTTTTTGAACCCCTATTGTTGTTCCAATTGTTATTCCGGTTGTTGCTGTTGTTCCAATTGTTCCAATTGTTCTGGTTGTTGTTCCGGTTGTTGCGATTTGTGTTCTCATTCCCATTGTGGTTATTGTTGTTCCCTAAATAACCAACATCTTGCTCCTTTTGATTTGGAAAGCTAGCCTTGATGACTTCCTTCAATTCTTTAATCTCGGAGTTGAGAGAAAAGATTTGAGTTTGAGCGGCTTGTGTTAGCTTTGCTGCTTGCTCCACTCGATTTGTTTCTACTTTCCGGTGAGAATACTTCTCAATGACTCGGGCTTGCTGCTCAATGAAGTCCCAAGCATCATCTTCCCTCATGTCCATGAATGTACCACATGAAAGGGATTGGAGCTTGAATTGTGTTTCCATATCCAGCTCCTTATAGTATTTCTCCAATAGCTCCAATTTGGAAATGCCATGATGTGGGCAATCCAATAGTAAATCCTAAAATCTTTCCCAAGATTGAAACAAACTTTCGTTAGATCTCATAGAAAATGCATTAATCTTACCTCTCAACTCCGCCGTCTTAGATGGCGGAAAGAATTTGGTGAGGAACTCCGAAGAAAGATCCTCCCATGTGTTGAGTCTTCCATTTGGAAGAGCTTGATACCAAGATAAAGCTTTCCCTTCCAAAGAGAAGAAGAATGGCTTGACTTGTAGTTGTTGGTGGTTGCATTCTTTGGCTTCATTGTCTCTATTAAGATCTCAAAATTTTGTAAATGTTGATGTGGAGATTCAGCACTCGTTCCTCCAAACTGACTTAGGCGAACGATGGTAATAACTTGTGGGTTGAAGCTAAACCCTTGCATATCATCAGCATCAAAGTTCACACCTAGACGGCGTGGTTGCTGAATTGGATCCATCCTTTGGCCAAGAGTTCTTGGCTCTTCATGTACACGAGCGGCTCTCGCACCCCCAGCCGGGACACGATAGTTGGCAGCCGGTCTTGGATTAAATTGATTCATGTTGACCGTTAGATTAATGTCCTCAAGTGGTGGCATGGAAGAGTCACTATCCTCATCGGATGAATTGGCTCTAACCGATCTTGCCGGCTTTCTCCTCTTCTTCTTCTTGGAATCGCTTATCTCCAGCCTCATTTGAAACATCGCGTCCCTGAGCTTATCAATTTGCAATTGATGACGGTCCGGTTCTTCCTTGCGAGTTTTCTCGCTCCATCTAAGTTGAGCTTCGGATTCCGCCAACTCTGCTTGAAGATCCCGCTCCTTGTCTTCAGCCATCTTTCTTTCTTTGAGCTTCTTCCTCAAAGTCTTCTCAAGCTCTTGATCAAGAGGTAAGAGGTCCTTGTCGTTCCTAGACCTGCGTATATACCTAAGGTAACCTGCAAATATCACTCAAAGGAGATATCAAATAACAAGAGCAAGCTCCCAAGCTTGACAACCGATAACCGAATTCGGCCTAGACCAAATCCCCGGCAACGGCGCCAAAAACTTGTTCGCTCCTAAGCGTGCGTGCAAATAAGCTTTAAATTTATAAAATTAGAATCAAGCAAGCGAACCCGCAGTGTACGGATCAGCGTAGTAAAGCAAGAATTCCAGAGTGTCTAACTCAGGGATTTGGGGGGAACAAATTCAGTTCACAATCGCCAAGCAAGTAAATGTAATAAGCTTTGCAAATATTGGGAAAACAACAACCCTAAAGATCCAGGTATCTAATTGTCGCAATTGATTCAAGATATACTAAAGAACTAAGGACAAAGTTAAGAGTTGCAAAGGTATGCTAAGGTAAAGCAATGCACAATGAAGTTCCAAGACTTTATATGACTTATCTAAAGACACTCTCTATAAAGGTTGTTGAGGCTTCAGTATAGAAAGGATCTATAGACAAGAATTAATATCAAATACCCAAACTTGTAACCCAAGGATCAAAACTAACTAAAACGATTAAGGTTGTGACACTCGAAATCGAAGTAGAGGTTGTTGAGGCTTCACTACTACCTAGACAAGGGTAAACCTAGACTAGATTAAAGCTAATCTTTAACCTTGGATCAAAGTAAAAGCAAAGTTCGTAAACTAGGGTAAATCACGGGTAGTTCTTGAGTTCCACGGCCGTGGAAGTTCAAGAATAGACCGTGATCTTGGTTCGTCGACGAGATCTCTTTAACTCTCAGGGTCCAATCAATTTACGATCGATCTATCATCATCTAAGCCACAACTATTAACCCTTCACCTTAGAATTGCTAAAGGGTTTTAGCCAATAACTGTCATTATAATATCAAAATCAAGTTTAAGAAGAATGAAAGATGAAAACCTTCGAAAACCTTCAATAAAACTCAAATCCACAGACAAAGATAATAATGTATATCAGATTTGGAATAAACACAAACCAATAATGATCCTTGATAAGAACGAAGAACGGGATGTCAATCCGTCTTCTAATCAAACCTAAGGACAAAAAGTGTGAGTTTTGCCACAAGCAATTTTCAAATCTTCAAACCCTCGTGAATCACCGTTTGCAAGTGCAAAATCTCCGGACGTCCAATGCAGCCCTAAGCACGTATCCAAATTCTCTCCTCTCCAGCCTTTTTATAAGGAAGGATAAAATAACCGTCCGACCCATGTACGTAAATGATGTGGCAATAATTAATTCGACAAAAGATCGCCTAAATCACGGTCTCATGGAGTTCCACGACCGTGGTTTAGAGCGTGGAAGTGGATTACGGTTCCATATGATTTCCACGACCGTACTTTATACCGTGTAACTCTCTGGAATACTCCACATTCATGTTGCCAAGATCCACAGCCGTGGTTTTAGGCGTGGACTTCTCTACGACAGTATTTTAGAGCGTGGAAGTGTAAATTGCTTATGGTTTCCTTTGTGTCGTGCAATTCCTCATCCTAGCATCTCCCTTGACTTCTTTGATGTGTCCTTCATCCTTGGATGTGCTCAAATCTTCTCCTATCTCTCTCAATTGGTTCGGTTTTAGCTCTTATTCACCTAAAATCAACACAAAGCTAATGTAGACCTCCATATCGAAAATATAGACAAACTAGCTAACAAATGCTTCAATGCCTTATCAATGAACACTATAATGGATGAAAAACAACTAGAAAACGTGCCTAGAATATCGCAATATTTCATGCTAACAACCACCCAAGGGGATAGAATCATCCTTTACCAGGTAAGTCTCAGGCTAACTCTCAAAGATGGGATGAAGGCACACTCAAACCCCAATAAAGGATAAACCTTTATTACGTACAATCATGATCTTGGGTATACAAAAAGGAATCACCGGGTCAGTCTCATCCTAGGCTTGCGTTGAACCAGGAAAGGTATAGCAAGGATAGGATTTGGCAAACAGAAACCTCAACTCAGATAAAGATCAGAAAAGGCTCGCCTCGCTCAGTTTATGTACTATCTCGGTCGAGATGTTCCATAGTTGACCGAGGTGTTCGTCGGTTAAGGTAAAGGCTCGAGCTTTCAGGGTCCACTGGGATAAAGGATCATTCTTTCATCGTCTTTCCCACAACTTTCAGCCAATCACCCTAGAATCGCATAAAGAACTAAGCCAAAAATCATCATGATAACAATAATCAAATATGTGAGAAAGGAATCAATATTCAAACAAGAAAACCTTTACACAAAGGTCTCAATAACTGAATCAAACAATCAAACAAACAAGCAAACTGCGTTCCTCAATCACAATCAGAAAAGACAATAATCAAACTAAACTAAGAAAATCTTACAACTTCCTTCAAACTTCCTTCAAACTAGCTTCCTTCCTTCCTTGATCGTCAACCTTCCAAACTTCCTTCAACTGTGGAGAACTCTGCTCCTTGATCCAAAGATGGCTGAATTCCAGAAGATCAGCCTCTTTATATAGGAATATTACCTTTCTAAAATAAGATATCTTAAAAAGATAATTTCCTTCTTTAAAATATCTTCATATCTTCCTAAATATATCAGCCAAAAAGATATGCTTCCTTCCAAAAGTCCGTCCTAAAATATGTAATAATCACTTTCCAAATATAGAAGATCTCAGCCAAAGATAAAGATCTCGTGTCCCGTTATCACTTCGCCTCGGTCCAGTCGATCCTGAATATCACCTCGGTCGAGATGGCATTGTAGCCAACCGAGGTGAGTCTCAGCTGAGTGTAAATATCTCTAATCTGGTCCAAAATCAATCTTCCATCTCATTTCCATGCTTCCTAAGCTTCTCTTATAGCTCCTCAATGCTCCAGAATGTATCTCCAATGACTCCTTAGCTTCCTTAGCTCCAAAACGTTCCAAAACGTGCCATTTTCCCTACAATCACAATGAAACTAGGTGTATACCTCGATTCCCGCAAAGGTAGACAAAACAACATAATGATCAAAGAATATACATCCATACATGAAGATTTATGAAGATAAAACGTCTAAACCAATCCCAAAATATAGACTATAATACATGCTATCAGACACAAGATCAACAATGGAGGAAGAAGACGAAGAAAGGAGATAAAGGAGAGAAGGAAAGTGAGGAATGTGTTTGAGAAGTGGTAAAGAGAAAGCTGCTCCTTAAGGGAACAAGAGGTCAACCCCAAAGTAACGAGGGGTCACCTCCAAAAGAGAGAGAGTGAGGAGTCTAAAAACGGGAAGAATGAAAGGTCGGAAGGAAACGGGGTCGACTCCCTGCTCTAACGTATCGCTGCCCCGGCGGTACTATTGAGCCGCGATTGTGGACGGCCGCAACTGCGAGTTTCCAAATCCGCAGGGGTGGTGGCTACCCCAACACACCACTATAACCTCTCTTCTAAAGAACTAAAAACCCTGACATTACAACATATCCCCTTAAAAACAAGTTTCGTCCCGAAACTTGCTAAACACAGAATTCTATCGAACACGTCTCGATAACAAGTCTGAAATATAAACGTGACAACTAACGGCCCTCTAATCCAAAGCCTACTCACATCACCACATCAAGACCTCGCAAGGCATACACATATACTCGCATGAAATACATATAGCTTACCACATCACATAATCACATAAACATAGTCATGGAAAGATCTCGGGACTAACCCGACGGTCCTATAGACACCGCTAGAATAACTTTCGACCATTCTTATCATCGGTATATCCTTCGATTGAAGGAGTCTCGTACCTCTCTCCAGAATAGCTATCGGGTGCTCTGCAAACGTATGGTCCGGCTCGACCACTAGGTCGTCGTGACTGACTATGTGTCTTGGGTGATGAGTGTATTCTCTCAGCTTAGACACATGAAAGACCGGGTGAATGCCCTCTAACCTTCGTGGCAGCGCCAGCCTGTAAGCCACCTCTCCAACCCGCTCTAAGATCTTAAAAGGTCTGACATATTGGGGGCTCAACTTCCCCTTAATGCCGAAATGTCTGACGCCTCACGTCGGTGATACTCTCAACAATACCTGAGCTCCCACTCTAAACTCTAGAGGCCTACGCCTCTTATCTGCATATGGCCTCTGCCGATTCTGTGCAGCCAGCATCCACTCTCTAATCATCGCCACTCTAGCCATGTCATCGTGTAATCGGGTGCTACTCCGCGATTCCTCCCCGGCACGTTGCAACACAAAGGCGCACAACACCTCTGCCCATACAATGCCTCATAAAGAGCCATCCCAATTGACGCGTGCCAGCTGTTGTTGTAAGAAAACTCCACCAAAGGAAGGTGGTTTGGTGACACGTGCCCCCAATCTAGCGCGTAGGCTCGTAACTGTCCTCTAAGGTCTTTATAGTCCTCTTCGACTGACCGTCCGTCTGGGGATGATACACGGTTGTGAAGTGAAGGCTCGTACCTAGGGCGGTGTGTACCTGCTGCCAGAATCTCGAGGTAAAATGCACGTCCCTATCCGAGATGATGGTCCTCGGCACTCCGTGGAGTCTCACTATCTGTTGAGTGAACTCCTCGACTAAACGACTCACCGACCACGTTTCCCTAATAGGGATGAAACGTGCGGTCTTCGTCAGCCGATCTACTACCACCCATATCGCGTCAAAGGTCCCACTCGGCCTCAAGCCGGTCACGAAATCCATGGAGATGTCCTACCACTTCCACTGCAGAACCGGCAGTGGGTGCAGCTCTCCTATGGGGCTATGTTGCTCGACCTTGACTTGTTGGCAGGTCGCACACTAGGCTACGAATCTAGCCACTTCGGGCTCAAGCCCGCCCAACCAATAAAGTTGTTGGATGTCCTAGTATATCTTACTCGCGCCCAGGTGCATGAAGTAAGGTGTAGAATAGGCCTCCTGCAATATCCGTTGTCTCAATCACCTATATGACGGTTCGTGTTCGCCCCTAAAGGTGTGTGCAAATAAGCTTTAAATTTATAAAACTAGAATCAAGCAGCGAACCCGCAGTGTACGGATCGACGTAGCTAAGCAAGAATTCCAGAGTATCGAACACAGGGATTTGGGTGGGAACAAATACGATTGCAGGTTATCAAGCGAGTAAATATGAGAGTCTTGCAAATATTGGGAAAACAACAATCCTAAAGATCCAAGTATCCAGCTGTGGCAATCGATTCAAGATGTACTAATGTTATAAAGACAGAGTTGAGGTATGCAAAGGTATACTAATGTAAGGTAATCGTACGGTGAAGTTCCAAAAACCTTATGTAACTCACCTACAAGGCACTCTCTATACAGGTTGTTGACGCTCAATATAGAAAGGTTCTCAAGGTGAGAATTAGTGTCAAATACCCAAACTTGTAACCCAAGGATCAAGACTAACTTAACCGATTGAGGTTGTGACACTCACAATCGAGGTAGAGGTTGTTGAGGCTTCACTACCACCTAGAAAAGACAAGTCTAAACTAAGTTAAAGCAAATCTTTAACTTTGGATTAAAGTAAAAGCAAGTTCGTAGACTTTAAGGGAAATCACGGTCAGTTCTTGAGGTTCCACGGCCGTGGACTCAAGAACAGGCCGTAATTTAAGGTTGTCGGCGATTCTCTCTAACTCTCAGGGTCTAATCTGTTTACAATCGATCTATCATCATCTAAGCCACAACTATCAACCCTTCACCTTAGAATTGTTAAGGGTTTTTAGCCAATAATAGTCATGTTGATATCAATTTAAGAATTAAAAGATAGAAAGACGAAAACTTTCAAGAACTTTCAATAATCTTCAAACTAATCTCAAAGTCACAAAGAGAACAAGTATTGTCAAAGGATTCAAAGTAAAACAAACAATCACAACCTTAGGAAAGAAGGGAAAACGGGATGTCAATCCGTTTTCCAAATCAAACCTAAACAAGAAGGGAGATCTCCTTGCAAAATCTTCCCAAAAACTTCGATCTTCCGCCAATCCGGAGATCTCAACAGCAATCTCCACCAAAAGTGCGAGATTAGGGCAATTCCCAAACACGAACTTCGATCTCCAAAGAGATGTCGATGCTTCCAAGCAAGGCTAAACGAAGTGTAGCCGGCCTATGCGTTGATAGAATGTGGATTGCCCAAATTCCCCCTCAACGAAGATGACGGAATCTTGCTTCGTCCGTCTTTTTATAGTGTAGGGCAAAATGTCGGCCCGGCCCAATCTTTAAAAGATCGTGGCTTCAAAGTGTGGCGAAAAGATTCGCCAAGATCACGGTCGTGGATGTGTTCCACGACCGTAATTTAGAGCGTGGATATAAATACGGTTTGCACCATGTATTCCACGGCCGTGTAAGTTACTGGAATGCATCACGCCTCTCTTGCAGGGTTCCACGGCCGTGGAACTGAACGTGGTTCGTAGTACGGCCGTATTTTAGAGCGTGGTTTAGGGCAAGAACGTGATTCTTCCCTAGCCTCGCGCATTCCTCAAGCTAAAACTCCAATTTGCTTCCTAAGAATGTCCTCAATCCTTGGACATATCAAATCAACTCTCCTTTTGCTCGATTCCGTTCGGAAATAGCTCCAAATCACCTATAATCAACATAGAACTAGTGTAGACATCCATATCGACAATATAGGTAATACTAGCTCACATATGCAGCAAAGTTCAATCAAAGACTATCAATATGAATCAAATACGTTTAGAAAACGTGCCTAAAATATCACAATATTTCATGCTAACAAATAACCCCATACTTAACACTTGCTTGTCCCTAAGCAAGGTCTTTCGAAAAGCTTTTAAACAAGAGTTAGGATGAAATATGTGTACCTTCTTTTGGTTGAATGTGATTTCTAAAGAATAGATCATTCTCAAACCTTGCTTCAATCGTTCATCAAACGTTCACACACTCAATTAAAGAGTAAAAAGTAAAGAAAATTCATGAACCAATTTAACTTCTAAACAGGCATTATAACCTTCAAACATTATCAAAATCAATCACAAGAAACTTCAATTTAGATCACCAAGTCATATAACATTCTTTTGATCTTAAGGACTTTCAAAGAAAAGGTCTAGAATATGGAAGGGAAGGGAAAACTTTAAGGGAAAGTGGTGCATAAATCCGGGAAAGTGGACAACTACCTTCTTCTTCTTATGCGGTTCCCGCAACACTTCAACTTGGAGCTTCGCTCTCTTCTTTTCACTTTTCGACTTTTACTTTTGGAGTTATGGATAGAGGTGCACAAAAACCGAAGCCTAGGAGATTGGCGTTTCTCAATTTTTCAAGAGATGCCTCAAACCCTTAGCGCACATACCATAATCCGCTAGGAATGTCGCTCAATCCGACTTTGGCAAGACACAAACACCCGGCTATGTGAATGGTGCCGAGTTACTCATCGTCATGATTGACTTCCCCAAACCTACAATTTCTTTCTATTCATTTGATTGCAAATAATTGCTCTCATGGCCCTCCCACATCAAACATGCCTTTTTCTCATTCACTTCTCCAAATTCCCGGATAGGTAAAGGAGGCTAATATTTCAATGAGGAGCTAGATGATCAAAGAAAGGAGAAAGAAAGTATCGAATTGCCTTAATCATTTCAACAAGAAGTATAGGAACTTATAATGTGATTTCAACTTCAATTTCCTAGCATGATTTAGGTAACATTTTCACATTATAGAACTTGCAAAAGAGGTAAAATTCATTCATTCAAATTCTTTTCGATTCACAATCCTTTTAAGCATACAATTGTCATCAAACCAATTCACAAGTAGTGATTATCATAGAAATCATCTCAATTCATTAGAAGCTCAAAATTTTTCAATTTTTATGGGTTTTTCAAGTCAATTTTCATGCAATGCAATAAGGAAACGTGCAACACATAATGAACATGCAACGATAGTCTCAATTGAAAGCGAACATAGTAAGTAGAGTTATTACAAACTTTTTAGTACATCCCACCCCATACTTAGGACGAACATTGTCCCTAATGTTCAAAAGAAAGAAGAAAAAGAAAGAAAAGAAAAGAAACTCACAAAGTGGTGGCGGGAATGTCTAAAACGAACGGTCATGCATCTAATCACTGCGGCGCCGGCGGTGGTGGGAATGGAGAGAAACTCGGATCATAGAACCGCCCAAACTGCTGGCGGTAGACGTCCCTCATCATGTGGTCAAGGTCGTCTAAGCGTCCGTCTCTAGCATCCGCCCGGATCTCTAGCGCTCCAACTCTCTCTGAAAGTCCGGTAGCCCAATCCGGCATCTGCTCGTACCATCCCGGGCCGTGACTGTACCATGCTGGGGCATCGGATGGTGCTGGTGGTGGTGGTGGTGGTGCTGCTGGCTGCTCCGTGGACCAAGGAGGTGGAACGCCATACCATGTGGGAGGTGTGGACATCCACGTGGGCCTCTCACTCACGCTAGCGCGGCGAGATGACGAGCCTGAGGCTCTAGCTGGACGTGGAGAGCGTCGAGGTACATCTGGGGCCGCCTCCGGCTGGTCCGGAAATGTGCCAAACTCGTGCTCCGCTCCTCCTCCACTCTCGAACTGATCTCCCATATCCTCCTCCTCTACAACCGGCGGTGGGACGTAAGGGGGAGCTACTATCCTGTTCGCATGCATCGCAGCGAACGTCTCCTTCCAATTATGGCGTCCCGCCATAATGGAATACTCCGGCAGCCACTCTATACCCCTACCCGTCCTAGTCTCCCAAGGCATGCCCGCATAAGGCGGACCTCCATGTGTGGGGAAGATGAGACCCCTAACCATGAATGCATGTAGCCCTAAAGGAACGGCCGGTATGCGAGTGCAAGCAGAAAAATCCACACCAAAACTCCTAGCAATGTGGGTGACTATCCCACCATATCCAATGTTCCCCTTCTTCTTATTCTTGAGCTTGCTCATTGTAGCAGCCAAGAGAGTAGCACAATCTGCACGGCGTCCGTAAAGCATGGAATAGAGCAAAAATAGCTCATCCGTCTTGATCTTTTGGGGCGTCTCCGTCCTAGGAAAGAGACACTCCGAAAGAATGCGGTGAGCTATCTTCAAGGCTAGATGGTACATCAATCTAGCCTTGGTATCAGCGGGTTGCCAACGGTCCTCGTCGGCATAAACCATAGCCACTTCCTCCCAAAAGTTCTTGGGGTAAACTCCACTCGGAAATCGACCGTTATAGGTCTCATGAAACCCAAAGATAGTCCCAAACTCAACTATGCTCAAATGGTAGTCTCGTTCCATGAGACGGAAGGAGACGGTCCTATCTACGTGGCTGTGCTCAAAAGACGTCACAACCTCCCGGGTGATCTCCTCATAGGCGTCTTCACGAATGTTCGTGAAGACAAGTAATCCGACTCTATCCAAGAGCCATGTAAGGTCATCAACTATGTTGAGAGGATGTAGATCCTCCAACAACAAATACCTAGGGCCAATCACTGCCCTCTCCTTGATCCGGTCAAGTGCATCAAGATGGTTCTCATGTATGGTCGGGATGCTAGGGTGAGGAGGTGAAGATGGAGGTGAAGGTGAGGATGGTAGTGAGGGAGATGAGGGGGGTGGTGCCCTAGAGGTGGAGGGATTGCCTTTCCTTTTCTTATTCTGCTCTCCCTTCTTCTCTTTTATCCTTCCCGACATTCTCCTTACGAAATCCATTTTTCACCAAAATTACGGTCTGTTCTTGGGAAATTACGGCCGTGGTTTACCCAGAGACCGTGATTCGTCTCAGAATTTCACGAATCTCAGCAAATTCACCAACAATCACCACAACAAGCAGTCCTAATCTAATTCCTTCCAGTCTTTGTCAGTTCTTCCTAAAAATCTATAGAAAAAACGAACCAAATCCGCGAAAATCAAGAAGAAAGAATAAACCTCTTTTTCGGATTGAAAAACCCGAAATGCGCGTTTGTTGATGGGTTTCCGCTCGGTTTGTCGCTTGGATCTTGTTCGTGGTTGGATTTGCTGCAGTTTAGGATGAAGAATCGTTGAAAACGATTAGAAAACGAAGAATTGGAGGAGGTCGTGGGGTTTCGGCGTTTAGGTCGTGGAAAGGGAAATTTTTGGGGTAAATTTGTGAAGAACGTGGCTTATATAGTCGCAGGCAAAATTTTGAAAATCACGGTCTGTCGGGGTGTTCCACGGCCGTGGAAGTGTACGGAACCGTGGTTTTGGTGATTTTTCAAAGGCTTTTGAGAATTACGGCTACTGTAGCTATGACGACCGTAATTTAGACCGTGGAACCTTCTGTAAAGCTTCAAAGTCTAAATTTCGTCACTCTTCTTCGACATTATTCTCCCTTTTTCCTTTTCCATTGATCCTACAACCAAAAACACGAACATACCGGAAGAAATCGAGGCAAAATAAAACGAAAACGTCTATTCTAAGCTAAACTATGAATCGAAAACAAAAACGAGAATGCAATTCCTTGGGTTGCCTCCCAAGAAGCGCTTTGTTTAAGGTCCGTAGCTAGACCAATCTCACACTTATTCGAGTGCGGTAGGCGCAAACTCCTCAGCTTGGAGTTCCGGCGTATACTTCTTGAGTCGTTGGCCGTTCACCTTAAAACTTCCGCTAGCTTCACCCCATACTTCAACTACACCATGGGGGAAAATACGCTTAATTAGAAAGGGTCCGGTCCAACGGGATTTAAGCTTACCTGGAAAGAGGCGAAGTCTTGAATTGAAGAGGAGAACTTGATCTCCTTCTTTGAAGTCCTTTGGAATGATATGCTTATCATGCCAACGCTTTGCCCTTTCCTTATAGATTTTGGCGTTTTCATAGGCGTTCAAGCGAAGTTCATCCAGCTTATTGATGTCTAGGAGACGCTTCTCTCCCGCTTCCTTCATGCCGAAATTCAGCCACTTAATAGCCCAAAACGCTTTGTGTTCCAGCTCCACCGGCAAGTGACAAGACTTCCCATACACAAGGTTGTATGGTGTGGTTCCTATGGGAGTCTTGTACGCAGTCCGGTACGCCCATAATGCATCATCTAGCTTCAAGGACCAATCCTTCCTAGTCCTTGAAACCGTTTTCTCTAGAATTCCCTTGATCTCCCTATTTGAGATCTCAACTTGTCCACTCGTTTGTGGATGATAGGGGGTAGCGATCTTGTGAGTAACCCCATACTTAGCTAGAAGAGCTTCAAAGCGACGGGCTATGAAGTGAGAACCTCCATCACTAATGATCGTCCTTGGTGTTCCAAATCGCGGAAAAATGGTCTTGTTGAAGAACTTAACCACCACCATGGCATCATTTGTGGGAGAGGCAATTGCTTCCACCCATCTAGAAACGTAGTCTACCGCCAATAGTATGTATTGGTTTCCACAAGAAGATGGGAATGGTCCCATGAAATCGACTCCCCAAACGTCGAAAATCTCCACCTCTTGGATGTTGTTGAGGGGCATCTTGTTCCTTCTAGAAATATTGCCTGTTCTTTGACAAGCATCGCAGCAAGAAACAAAGGATTGCACATCTCTAAATAAAGTAGGCCAATAGAATCCAGATTGCAATACCTTTGCGCTAGTCTTGTTTGAACTAGCGTGTCCTCCACAAGGTAGTGAATGACAATGGCGGATGACACTTTGCATCTCATCTTCCGGCACACACCACCGAATGATGCCATCCGGACCTCTCTTAAAGAGGAGAGGCTCGTTCCAATAGTATTCCCGGACGTCCTTAAAGAACTTCTTCCTTTGTGCGTAGGATAGTCCGGGCGGTGTCTCCTGGCAAACCAAATAGTTAACGAAATCAGCAAACCATGGTTCGTTACCTTTGGAGATCACGTTGATGCACTCCTCTATGATGTGTAAGTGTTCGTCCGGAAAGGAGTCATCAATGGGTAGATGGTCGTCCCCTAGATGTGTTAGACGACTCAAATGATCCGCAACAGAATTTTCTGAACCTTTCTTGTCGCGGATCTCAAGATCGAATTCTTGTAGGAGAAGAATCCATCTAATCAGTCTTGGTTTCGCGTCTTTCTTCGCAAGGAGGTACCGGATCGCAGCATGATCCGTGTAGACAATCACCTTTGCACCTACAAGATAAGAGCGAAACTTGTCAATAGCGTAGACAATGGCTAGAAACTCTTTTTCTGTAGTGGCGTAGTTGAGCTGCGCTTCGTCTAGCGTCTTGCTAGCATAGTATATGGCATGGGTTCGCCCTTCCTTTCGTTGTCCGAGAACAGCTCCAATAGCTACGTCACTAGCATCGCACATAATCTCAAAGGGGAGAGTCCAATCCGGAGGTTGGATAATAGGTGCTGAATTTAGAGCTTGCCGGATGGTATTAAACGCATCCAAACATTCCTGCGAAAACTCAAAAACCGCATCCTTCATCAATAGATTAGTGAGAGGTTTTGATATCTTAGAAAAGTCCTTAATGAAACGTCTATAAAATCCAGCATGTCCTAGGAAACTTCTTATCCCTTTCACCGAAATTGGGGGAGGAAGTTTCTCTATGGTCTCTATCTTAGCCTTGTCTACCTCTATCCCTCTACTAGAGACGAAGTGACCTAATACGATTCCTTCCTTAACCATGAATTGACACTTCTCCCAATTAAGAACTAGGTTAGTGTCTTCACATCTTTGTAAAACAAGAGAAAGGTTAGAAAGGCAATCGTTAAAAGAGGAACCGTATACGGAGAAGTCGTCCATGAAGACTTCCATGATTTCCTCTATGTATTCGGAGAAGATGGCCATCATGCACCGTTGAAAGGTGGCTGGGGCGTTGCAAAGCCCGAACGGCATTCTCCTATAGGCGAACGTACCCCAAGGGCACGTGAATGTGGTCTTCTCTTGATCATCCGGATGTATCGGAATCTGAAAGAAACCACTATAACCGTCAAGGTAGCCAAAAAGTGAATGTTGTGCTAACCTTTCAAGCATTTGATCGATGAATGGCAATGGAAAGTGATCCTTCCGCGTTGCGTTGTTGAGCTTGCGGTAGTCTATACACATTCGCCATCCAGTCACGGTTCGGGTAGGAATGAGTTCGTTGTTCTTGTTGGTGATGACCGTCATTCCTCCCTTCTTCGGAACTACTTGAACTGGACTCACCCACTTGCTATCGGAGATAGGATAGATGATACCTGCATCAAGAAGTTTAAGAATTTCCTTCTTGACAACCTCCTTCATGGTCGGATTCAACCGCCTTTGAGGTTGTCTTGAAGTTCTAAAGTCCTCCTCCATTAGTATCTTATGCACACATAGGGAGGGTTTAATTCCTACTAAGTCCTCGATAGTGTAGCCTATTGCTCTTCTATGTTTCCTAAGGACGATCATGAGCTGTTCATGTTCATCTATGCTTAGATCGGAACTAACAATAACCGGAAAGGTAGAATTAGATCCAAGGAAAGCATACCTTAGATGAGTAGGAAGTGGTTTGAGTTCCATCACTTTCGGAGCTTCTAATGATCCTTGAGGAGCATCCGACGTTTCCTTAGAAGTTTCTAAGGATGTTGAGTGGTTTGGAGGAGAATCAAGAGAAGTTGAAGAAGTATGCCGATCACGTTCTTCCACGGTCAGAATTACGGCCTCTCCATGTGTTCCACGGCCGTGTAATCCCCTGGAATGGAGGTCGATTTTGGTTGTGAAATCCACGGTCGTGGAATACAGGGTATGACCGTGGATTCTAACATTCTCACCCTCATCGTGGAGTTTCTCAAACTCCAATTCATACATCTCTTCTTGTGCTTCTAAGGCTTCAATTTCCTCTTTGCACTCTCCTTCTTACCCTACATTGGTTAGACTCATAGTGATAACCTTTTGTAAAGGATTGTTAAAGAGAATCGCACTTACCTCCTCCCTAGACAAACCTTCTTCGTCTTGGATATCGTAAATATCCTCGTCAAAGATTGGATCCTTCACTAGAGTGGAAAGAACGAACTCTACTTTCTCTTCTCCAATATCAAAAGCGAGTCTTCCATTCTTGCAATCGACCATGCAGCCGGAAGTTGCAAGAAACGGTCTTCCGAGTATGATCGGGACCGGACTATCTGCAGGAATGTCAAGCACGACAAAATCAATGGGGACAAAGAATTTACCTAGCTTGACGGGGACGTCTTCTACAATACCGACGGGGCGAGTGATGGATCGATCCGCCATGTATAACGTCATCTTCACCGGTTTAGGGTCGCCTAAACCGATCTTCCTGCACAATGCAAGTGGTATGATGCTAACACTTGCTCCTAAGTCACATAAAGCGTCATATGTGACATATCCCACTCCAATGGGAATGCAAAATGACCCCGGATCCTTCAACTTTGGGGGCATTTTCTCCTTCATGGTCTTGATGAGATCCGAAGAATCCGAACTCATCTTGACCTCACCAAAATCTTCTAGCTTCCTCTTGTTGGAGAGGAGCTCCTTTAAGAACTTGCCATAAGCCGGCATACCTACAATAGCATCAATGAAGGGTATATTAATATGCAGCTTACTCATGAGTTCTATGAACTTACCGAATTGTTTGTCTAGGCGCGCTCGCGCTCTAGATTGAGGAAATGGTAGGGGAGGTTTGTAGGCTGGAGGAGGAACATAGACATCTTCCTTCTCCTTCCCCTTTTCTTTGTCCTTCTCTACGGGGACTTCAACGAACGTAGGCTGCGGATCGGTAGTGGTCACTCCGCTCCTAGTTGTACTCGCCATCACCCTTCCCTTAGGGTTGTCCTCCGTCTTTCCTGGAAGTTTCCCTTGATTTCTAGGAACTTCCTCTGCGTGGTTGAACATTTGGTTTTCCAAAACTTTTTGAGCTTTGTCAACCTTAGAAACTTGATCATCAACCTTGATGAGGCGGTTCTCCAACCCTTGAAGCTTTCCCAAGATCATTTCCAACATGGGATCGGGCTTCTCCTTTCCCGTATTGTTTCCTCCATTAGATGATTGCCCCTGGCTTTTCAAAGGAGTAGAGGAAGAGGAAGGTGGAGTTAGTGAATTAGAATTGGAAGGATAAGAGTTACCGGAATTTTGTTGATTGGAACGCCAATTGTTGTTGTTTGAACCCCTATTGTTGTTCCAATTGTTGTTCCGGTTGTTGTTGTTTCCATTCCAATTGTTATTCCGGTTATTGTTCCGGTTATTGTTGTTGCGGTTGGTGTTATCACCGCCATTGTTGTTGCCCAAATAGCCAACATCCTTCTCTTGTTGCTTTGGGAAGTTGGTCTTGATAGCCTCCTTCAACTCTTTGATCTCGTTGTTGAGGGAGAAAATCTGATTTTGAGCTTCATGTGGGAGCTTCACTCCTTGCTCCACACGATTTCCCTCCACTTTCCGGTGGGAATACTTCTCTATGACTCTTGCTTGCTTCTCGATGAAGTCCCAAGCGTCATCTTCTCTCATGTCCATGAACGTTCCACATGAGAGGGATTGGAGGTTGAATTGCGTTCCCGCATCCAGCCCCTTGTAGTAAATCTCTAGCAGGGCAAGCTTGGATATGCCATGATGAGGGCAATCCAAGAGCAACTCCTGAAACCTTTCCCAAGATTGAAACAAACTTTCGTTAGGTCTCATGGAAAAAGCATTAATCTTACCTCTAAGTTCCGCTGCTTTGGAGGGCGGAAAGAATTTGGTGAGAAACTCCGCGGAAAGGTCTTCCCACGTGTCTAGTTTCCCATTAGGAAGAGCTTGGTACCAAGACAACGCTTTCCCTTTCAAAGAGAAGAAGAAGGGTTTAAGCTTGTAGCTGTTGGTGGTAGCACTCTTTGGTCTCATCGTCTCCATCATACACTCAAAGTTTTGCAAGTGTTGGTGTGGAGATTCAGCGCTTGTACCGCCAAATTGGCTTTGGCGAACAAGAGTAATAACTTGAGGGTTAAAGCTAAATCCTTGCACATCTTCAGCATCAAAATTCACACCCAAGCGGCGTGGTTGTTGTGTTGGATCCATCCGCTGGCCAAGAGTTCTTGGCTCATTATCCACACGTTCGATCCTCACATTCCTAGGCGGAATGCGGCGATTAGTAGCTCCTTGTGGATGTAAAGGATTTACATTGATCGTGGGATCAATCTCCTCTAACGGTGGCATGGAAGAGTCACTATCATCAGCGGATGAGTGACTTTTTCTTCTAGACCTTGATCTCCTTCTTGAGGATTTCTTGCTTCCCTTATTCTTAAGGTCGCTCATCTCTACCCTCATTTGGAAGATCATGTCTTGTAAACTGTTAACTTGAGATTGATGACGATCCATTTCATCCTGGCGGAGAGTCTCATTCCATCGGAGTTGAGCTTCCTTCTCCGCCAACTCCGTTTGAAGATCACGTTCGTGTTCTTCAACCATCTTCTTTTCCTTGCGCTTTTGCCTCAAGGTTTTCTCTAGCTCTTGATCAAGAGGTAAGAGATCTTCGGTGTTCCTAGACCTGCGCATGCACTCAAAGGAATATCAAATAACGAGAGCAAGCTCCCAAGCTTGACAACCGGCAACCGGATTCGGCCGAAACCAAATCCCCGGCAACGGCACCAAAAACTTGTTCGCCCCTAAAGGTGTGTGCAAATAAGCTTTAAATTTATAAAACTAGAATCAAGCAGCGAACCCGCAGTGTACGGATCGACGTAGCTAAGCAAGAATTCCAGAGTATCGAACACAGGGATTTGGGTGGGAACAAATACGATTGCAGGTTATCAAGCGAGTAAATATGAGAGTCTTGCAAATATTGGGAAAACAACAATCCTAAAGATCCAAGTATCCAGCTGTGGCAATCGATTCAAGATGTACTAATGTTATAAAGACAGAGTTGAGGTATGCAAAGGTATACTAATGTAAGGTAATCGTACGGTGAAGTTCCAAAAACCTTATGTAACTCACCTACAAGGCACTCTCTATACAGGTTGTTGAGGCTCAATATAGAAAGGTTCTCAAGGTGAGAATTAGTGTCAAATACCCAAACTTGTAACCCAAGGATTAAGACTAACTTAACCGATTGAGGTTGTGACACTCACAATCGAGGTAGAGGTTGTTGAGGCTTCACTACCACCTAGAAAAGACAAGTCTAAACTAAGTTAAAGCAAATCTTTAACTTTGGATTAAAGTAAAAGCAAGTTCGTAGACTTTAAGGGAAATCACGGTCAGTTCTTGAGGTTCCACGGCCGTGGACTCAAGAACAGGCCGTAATTTAAGGTTGTCGGCGATTCTCTCTAACTCTCAGGGTCTAATCTGTTTACAATCGATCTATCATCATCTAAGCCACAACTATCAACCCTTCACCTTAGAATTGTTAAGGGTTTTTAGCCAATAATAGTCATGTTGATATCAATTTAAGAATTAAAAGATAGAAAGACGAAAACTTTCAAGAACTTTCAATAATCTTCAAACTAATCTCAAAGTCACAAAGAGAACAAGTATTGTCAAAGGATTCAAAGTAAAACAAACAATCACAACCTTAGGAAAGAAGGGAAAACGGGATGTCAATCCGTTTTCCAAATCAAACCTAAACAAGAAGAGAGATCTCCTTGCAAAATCTTCCCAAAAACTTCGATCTTCCGCCAATCCGGAGATCTCAACAGCAATCTCCACCAAAAGTGCGAGATTAGGGCAATTCCCAAACACGAACTTCGATCTCCAAAGAGATGTCGATGCTTCCAAGCAAGGCTAAACGAAGTGTAGCCGGCCTATGCGTTGATAGAATGTGGATTGCCAAAATTCCCCCTCAACAAAGATGACGGAATCTTGCTTCGTCCGTCTTTTTATAGTGTAGGGAAAAATGTCGGCCCGGCCCAATCTTTAAAAGATCGTGACTTCAAAGTGTGGCGAAAAGATTCGCCAAGATCACGGTCGTGGATGTGTTCCACGACCGTAATTTAGAGCGTGGATATAAATACGGTTTGCACCATGTATTCCACGGCCGTGTAAGTTACTGGAATGCATCACGCCTCTCTTGCAGGGTTCCACGGCCGTGGAACTGAACGTGGTTCGTAGTACGGCCGTATTTTAGAGCGTGGTTTAGGGCAAGAACGTGATTCTTCCCTAGCCTCGCGCATTCCTCAAGCTAAAACTCCAATTTGCTTCCTAAGAATGTCCTCAATCCTTGGACATATCAAATCAACTCTCCTTTTGCTCGATTCCGTTCGGAAATAGCTCCAAATCACCTATAATCAACATAGAACTAGTGTAGACATCCATATCGACAATATAGGTAATACTAGCTCACATATGCAGCAAAGTTCAATCAAAGACTATCAATATGAATCAAATACGTTTAGAAAACGTGCCTAAAATATCACAATATTTCATGCTAACAGTATGCATATACGATCGTGACACTTCATTATCCCGTCCGCACCTACGGTAAACTAAGGTGCCTCACCTCGGGACATCCTATCACGAATCCTCATCAAAACGGGAAAACTCACCTACTTCTGTCGGATCTTTCCCGACAGGTCAGGTAACACCTCTAAAGCAGACAAGTGAGTGCCCGAGTCCGGAAATTGGATGTATAACTCCAACCATATCAAGTCTCTTTACAGTTGTAACCGAACCGTCAAGCGAGCTATCGCCTCCTCTCGAGGCATCCTCCTACTAAGAGCATCTGCGACCGTATTCTCCTTCCTTGGGTGGTACAAAATCTCTAAGTAGAAGTCCTTAATTAACTCTAACCATCTCCTTTGGAGGTTATTCAACTCCCGCTGAGTGAATATGTACTTCAGACTCTTATGGTATGTGAAGATCTGACACGTGGCCCCATAGAAGTAATGTCACCAAATCTTCAGGGCATGAATCATTGCCGCTAGCTTAAGGTCGTGGGCAGGGTAGTTCTCCTCGTTCGTCTTCAGCTATCGAGACGTGTACACAATGACCCAACCCCTCTGTATCAAAATGCATCCCAAGCCTAGATTGGAGGCGTCAATATACACTACAAAATCCTCAACACCCTAAAGTTGTGCTAAAACGGGAGCGGAAGTAAACCTCTTCTGCAGCTCCTCTTCAGCTCTATTGGCATGGATCGGACCAAGCAAACCTAGTAGACTTCCTCAACAAGGAAGTGAGTGGCCGGGCAATCACTGAAAAACCCTCAACAAACCTGCGGTAGTAACCCGCCAAGCCCATGAAGCTGCGCACCTCCTTGACCGTCTTGGAAGGTGGTCATGATAAAATGAACTCTATCTTCGCCAGGTCTACCTTGACACCCTCGGTGGAAACTATGTGGCAAAGGTAGGCCACCTCTGACATCCAGAACTCGCAATTAGAGAGTTTAACGTAAATCTCTCTATCATGTAGGACTCGTTGCACCGTCTTCAGGTGTCCCGCATGCTCCTCTCTACTCCGGGAGTAAACTAACATGTCATCGATGAACACTACTACGAACTGGTGCAAGAAGTCGATGAAGTTGTCGTTCCTCAATTCCATGAAGATGGTGGGCGCATTTGTGAGCCCGAATAGCATCACAACAAACTCATAATGACCGTATCTTGTCCGAAACACCATCTTTGGTACGTCCTCCTCTCTCACCCTCAGCTACTGATACCCTAACCTCAAATCAATACGTGAAAACATGGTGGCTCCCTACAACTGGTCTAGCAACTCATCGGTACGGGGAAACGGATACTTGTTCTTGATGGTTACCTTGTTCAACTCCTGATAGTCAATGCATAATCTCAGTGACCTGCCCTTCTTCCGGACGAAGATTACCAGCGCTCCCTGTTAGCATGAAATATTGTGATATTTTAGGCACGTTTTCTAAGTGTATTTCATCCATATTGATAGTCATTGATTAAGCATTGATGCAATTGTGAGCTAGTTTGTCTATAATGTCGATATAGAGATCTACACAAGCTTTATGTTGATTGTAGGCAATTAAGAGCTATTTCCGAACGGATTGTGCAAGAATGGAGTTTGATTGAGCATGTCAAAGGATTGAGGACATCTTTAGGAGATAAGGAAGGTGCTAACTTGAAGAATAGCACGAGGAGAGGAAGAATTACGGTTTAGCCCTAAACCACGCTCTAAAATACGGCCGTACTACATTCCACGTTCAAGTCCACGGCCGTGGAACCTTGGCAAGGGAAGCGTGATTCATTCCAGCAACTTCTACGGCCGTGGAAAGATTAAGACAAACCGTGATAGTTTCCACGCTCTAAATTATGGTCGTGGAACCCTTCCACGACCGTGATCTTGGCGATTTTTTTCGCCATACTTTAAGCCACGATCTCCTACGCAGTTGGGCCGGGCCAATATTTTATCTTACACTATAAAAGGACGGACGAAGAGAGATTCCGTCACCATGGCTTACGCTTAGACGCACTTCCGCTCACACTTGGATTTGCCCTAATTTCGCATTTTGGCGGAGAATTGTGATTGAGAGATTTGTGCTTTGCCATTGGGATTTCCGGATTGACGGAAGATTGAAGATTCGGAAGATTGTTCGTAAGAAGATTTCGCTTCTTGTTTAGGTTTGATTTAGAAGACGGATTGACAAACCGTTCTTCCTTCTTATCTAAGATTTGTGATTGTTTGTGTTATTCCAAATCTATTGACGTTATTGTTCTTGATTTGTGGATTTGAGATTGACTTGAAAGTTATTGAAGGTTTTCGGAAGTTTTCATCTTTTATTCTTTCAAACCTTGAATTTGATTTGAATATGACTGTTGTTGGCTAAAACGCTTTAACAATTTTAAGGTGAAGGGTTGATAGTTGTGGCTTAGATAATGATAGATCGATCGTAAACAGATTGGACCGTGAGAGTTAGAGAGAATCGCCGACGAACCTAATCCACGGTCTGTTCTTGAGCTTCCACGGCCGTGGAACTCAAGAACTACCCGTAATTTTGTGTTAGTTTACGAACTTGCTTTTACTTTAATCCAAAGTTAAAGATTTGCTTTAACTTAGTCTTGGCTTACCTTTTCTAGGTGTTAGTGAAGCCTCAACAACCTCTACCTCGATTGTGAGTGTTACAACCTTAATCGGTTTAGTTAGTCTTGATCCTTGGATTATAAGTTTGGGTATTTGACGTTAATCCTTGCCTTTAGAACCTTTCTATACTGAAGCCTCAACAACCTTTATAGAGAGTGTCTTCCAGGTGAGTCATATAAGGTGTTTGGAACTTCACCGTACGATTACCTTACATTAGCATACCTTTGCATATCTCAACTCTGTCCTTATATATTTAGTATATCTTGAATCGATTGCCACAGCTGGATATCTGGATCTTTAGGATTGTTGTTTTCCCAATATTTGAAAAGCTTCTTACATTTACTCGCTTGATAACCTATAATTGAATTTGTTCCCCCCAAATCCTTGTGTTCGATACTCTAGAATTCTTGCTTAACTATATCGATTCGTACACTGCGGGTTCGCTTGCTTGATTTCTAGTTTTATATTTAAAGTTTATTTGCACGCACGCTAAGTGGCGAACAAGTTTTTGGCGCCGTTGTCGGGGATTTGGTTAAGGCCGAATTCGGTTTACGGTTGTCAAGCTTGGGAGTTCTTCCCTTGTTATTTGATATCTTTTCAAGTGCATGCGCAGGTCTAGGAACACCGAAGACCTCATACCTCTTGATCAAGAGCTTGAGAGGACTTTAAGGCAAAAGCGTAAGGAAAAGAAAATGACTGAAGAAAGAGAACGTGATCTCCAATCGGAGCTTGCGGAAAAGGAAGCTCAACTCCAATGGAGTGAGAAGACACGTAGAGAAGAGACGGATCGTCACCAAATGAAGGTTGATGATCTAACGGACATGATGCTTCAAATGAGGTTGGAAATAAACAACCTTAAGGAGAAAAAGAAAAAGGAGGAGACCGGGAAGATCGGTTAGAGCCAACTCATCTAATGAGGATAGCAACTCCTCCATGCCACCGCCTAGAGGAAATTGATCCAACGATCAATGTGAATCCATTCCATCCACGGGCAGCTGCAAATCACCGTGTTCCACCTAGGAATGCTAGGATCGAATGTGTGGATGAGGAGTCAAGAACTCTTGGCCAAAGGATGGATCCAACGCAGCAACTACGCTGTTTAGGTGTGAACTTCGATGCTGACGATGTACAAGGGTTTAGCTTCAACCCGCAGGTTATTACTCTTGTTCGCCAAAACCAATTTGGCGGAACAAGCGCTGAATCTCCACACCAACACTTACAAAACTTTGAGTGTATGATGGAGACAATGAGGCCGAAGAACGCGACTACCAACAACTATAAGCTCAAGCCTTTCTTCTTCTCCTTGAAGGGGAAAGCATTGTCTTGGTACCAAGCTCTTCCTAATGGGAAACTAGACACGTGGGAAGACCTCTCCGCGGAGTTCCTCACTAAGTTCTTTCCGCCATCCAAAACGGCGGAGCTAAGAGGTAAGATTAATGCATTTTCCATGAGATCTAACGAAACTTTGTTTCAATCTTGGGAAAGGTTTCAGGATTTGCTCTTGGATTGCCCTCATCATGGCATATCCAAGCTTGCACTTTTAGAGATATACTATAAGGGGCTGGATGTGGAGACACAATTCAAGCTCCAATCCCTCTCATGTGATACATTCATGGACATGAGGGAAGATGACGCTTGGGACTTCATTGAGAAGCAAGCAAGAGTCATAGAGAAGTATTCTCATTGGAAAGTGGAGGGAAATCGTGTAGAGCAAGGAGCAAAGCTCACACATGAAGCTCAAAATCAAGTTTTCTCCCTCAACAATGAGATTAAAGAGTTGAAGGAAGCCATCAAAACCAACTTTCCGAAGCAACAAGGAAAAGATGTTGGCTACTTGGGCAACAACAACAATGGTGGTGAGACTACAAACCGCAACAACAACAATAACCGGAACAACAACCGGAATAATTGGAATGGCAACAACAACAACCGGAACAACAATTGGAACAACAATAGGAGTTCAAACAACAACAATTGGCGCTCCAATCAACAAAACTCCGGTAACTCTTATCCTTCCAATTCAAATTCACTAACTCCACCTTCCTCTTCCTCTACTCCTTTGAAAAGCCAGGGGCAAACATCTAATGGAGGAAGCACTTCGGGTAAGGAGAAGCCCGATCCCATGTTGGAGACAATTTTGGGAAAGCTTTAAGGGTTAGAGACTCGCATCATCAAGGTTGATGATCACATAACTAAGGTTGATAAAGCCCAAAAGGTTTTAGAAAACCAAATGTTTACACATGCGGAGGAAGTTCCTAGGAATCAAGGGAAACTTCCTGGAAAAATGGAGGACAACCCAAAGGGAAGGGTGATGGCAATCACAACTAGGAGCGCGGTGACAACTACCGATCCGCAGCCTAAGTTTGTAGAAGTCCCCGTTGAGAAAGAAAAGGAGAAGGGGAAGGAGAAGGAAGATGTCTACGTTCCTCCTCCGGCTTACAAACCTCCCCCTACCATTCCCTCAATCTAGAGCGAGAGCGCGCCTAGATAAACAATTTGGTAAGTTTATAGAACTCATGAGAAAGCTGCATATTAATATACCTTTCATTGATGCTATTGTAGGTATGCCGGCTTATGGCAAGTTCTTAAAGGAGATCCTCTCTAACAAGAGAAAGTTAGAGGATTTTGGAGAGGTTAAGATGAGTTCGGATTCTTCGGATCTCATCAAAACCATGAAGGAGAAAATGCCCCCAAAGCTAAAGGATCCGGGGTCATTTTGTATTCCCATAGGAGTGAGAGATGTCACATATGATGAATTATGTGACTTGGGAGCAAGTGTGAGCATCATACCACTAGAATGATGTAGGAAGATCGGTTTAGGCGACCCTAAACCGGTGAAGATGACGTTGTACATGGCGGATCGATCCATCACTCGTCCCGTCGGTATTGTAGAAGACGTCCCGGTCAAGCTAGGTAAATTCTTTGTTCCCATTGACTTTGTTGTGCTTGACATTCCTGCAGATAGTCCGGTCCTGATCATACTCGGAAGACCGTTTCTTGCAACTTCCGGCTGCATAGTCGATTGCAAGAATGCTAGACTCGCCTTTGACATAGGAGAGGAGAAGGTAGAGTTCGTTCTTTCCACTCTAGTGAAGGAACCAATCTTTGATGAGGATATATTCAATATCCAAGATGAAGAAGGATTGTCTAGAGAGGAGATAACTGCTATTGTCTTCAAAGATCCTTTGCAAAAGGTTATTACTATGAGTCTAATGGACGTAGGGGAAGAAAAGGAGTGCAATGAGGCAATTGAAGCCTTAGAAGCACAAGAAGAAGTATGTGAAGAGGAGTTTGAGAAACTCCACGACGAAGCAGAAAACGTGAGAATCCACGGCCATACATTATATTCCACGGCCGTGGATTTCACCACCCAAAGCGTGACTCACTCCAGATGGTTACACGGTCGTGGAGAGAACAGAGAAACCGTACTCCCTTTCCACGCCCAAAACCACGGCCGTGGAGGATGCAGAGAAACCGTGATTCTGGCCGTGGAAGAAGGCGATCGTGCATCTTCTTCAACTTCTCTTGATTCTTCTCCTACACCTTCTACTTCCTTAGACACTTCTAAGGAAGCATCGGATGCTCCTCAAGAATCATTGGAAGCTCCGAAAGCGATGGAACTAAAGCCACTTCCTACTCATCTAAGGTACGCATTTTTTGGATCTAATTCTACCTTTCCGGTTATTGTTAGTTCCGATCTAAGCATAGATAAAAATAGTAAGCTCATGGTTGTCCTTAGGAAACATAGAAAGCTTTAGGATATACTATTGAGGACTTAGTAGGAATCAAACCTTCCCTATGCATGCATAAAATATTAATGGAAGAGGACTTTAGGATTTCAAGACAACCTCAAAGGCGGTTGAATCCGACCATGAAAGAGGTTGTCAAGAAGGAAATTCTTAAACTTCTTGATGCAGGTATCATGTACCCTATCTCCGATAGCAAGTGGGTGAGTCCGGTACAAGTAGTTCCGAAGAAGGGAGGAATGACGGTCATCACCAACAAAAATAACGAACTCATTCCTACCCGAACTGTGACAGGATGGCGGATGTGCATAGACTACCGCAAGCTCAACAATGCGACAAGGAAGGATCACTTCCCATTGCCATTCATCGACCAAATGCTTGAAAGGTTAGCACAACATTCGCACTTTTGCTATCTTGACGGTTATAGTGGTTTCTTTCAGATTCCGATACACCCGGATGATCAAGAGAAGACCACATTTACGTGCCCATGGGGTACGTTTGCTTATAGGAGGATGCCGTTCGGGCTTTGCAACGCCCCAGCCACCTTTCAAAGGTGCATGATGGTCATCTTCTCCGAATATATAGACGAAATCATGGAGGTCTTTATGGATGACTTCTCCGTATACGGTTCCTCTTTTGACAATTGCCTTTCTAACCTTGCTCTTGTATTACAAAGGTGTGAAGACACTAACCTAGTTCTTAATTGGGAGAAGTGTCAATTTATGGTAAAGGAAGGAATTGTATTAGAACACTTAATCTCTAGTAGAGGGATTGAGGTGGATAAGGCGAAAATAGAGACTATAGAGAAGCTTCCTCCCCCAACTTCGGTGAAAGGGATAAGAAGTTTCCTAGGACATGCTGGATTCTATAGACGCTTCATAAAAGACTTCTCTAAAATATCAAAACCGCTCACTAATCTATTGATGAAGGATGCAGTTTTTGAGTTTTCGCAGGAATGCTTGGATGCGTTTAACATGATCCGGGAAGCTCTAATTTCAGCACCTATTATCCAACCTCTGGATTGGAGCCTTCCCTTTGAGGTTATGTGCGATGCTAGTGACGTAGCTATAGGAGCTGTTCTTGGACAAAGAAAGGAGAGGCGAACCCACGCTATCTACTACGCTAGCAAGACGCTAGACGAAGCACAGCTCAACTACGCCACTACGGAAAAGGAATTTTTAGCCATTGTTTATGCTATTGACAAATTTCGCTCTTATCTTGTAGGTGCAAAGGTGATTGTATACACGGATCATGCTGCGATCCGGTATCTCCTTGCAAAGAAGGATGCGAAGCCAAGGCTAATTAGATGGATTCTTCTCCTACAAGAATTCGATCTAGAGATCCGCGACAAGAAGGGTTCGGAAAATTCTGTTGCAGATCATTTGAGTCGCCTAACACATCTAGAGGACGACCACTTACCTATAGATGACTCCTTCCCGGACGAACACTTACATATCATTGAGGAGTGCATCAAAGTAATCTCCAAAGGTAACAAACCATGGTTTGCTGATTTTGTTAACTATTTGGTTTGCCAAGAGATACCGCCCGGATTATCCTACGCACAAAGAAAGAAGTTCTTTAAGGATGTTCGGGAATACTTTTGGAATGGACCTCTCCTCTTTAAGAGAGGTCCGGATGGCATCATTCGGCGATGTGTGCCGGAAGATGAGATGCAAAGTGTCATCCGCCATTGTCATTCACTACCATGTGGAGGACACGCTAGTTCAAACAAGACTAGCGCTAAGGTATTGCAATCTGGATTCTTCTGGCCTACTTTATTTAGAGATGTGCAAACCTTTGTTTCCTGCTGCGATGCTTGTCAAAGAACTTGAAATATCTCTAGGAGGAATGAGATGCCTCTCGATAACATCCAAGAGGTGGAGATTTTCGATGTTTGGGGAGTTGACTTTATGGGACCGTTCCCATCATCTTGTGGAAACCAATACATACTCTTGGCGGTGGATTACGTTTCTAGATGGGTGGAAGTAATTGCCTCTCCCACCAATGATTCCATGGTGGTGGTTAAGTTCTTTAACAAGACCATCTTCCCACTATTTGGGACACCAAGGACTATCATTAGTGATGGAGGTTCTCACTTTATCGCCCGGCGCTTTGAAGCTCTTCTAGCTAAGTATGGGGTTACTCACAAGATTGCCACCCCTTATCATCCACAAACTAGTGGACAAGTTGAGATCTCAAACCGGGAGATCAAAGGAATCCTAGAGAAGACGGTTTCAAGGACTAGGAAGGATTGGTCCTTGAAGCTTGATGATGCATTATGGGCGTACCGGACTGCGTACAAGACTCCCATAGGAACCACACCACACAACCTCGTGTATGGGAAGTCTTGCCACTTACCGGTAGAGTTAGAGCACAAGGCGTTTTGGGCTATCAAGTGGTTGAATTTCAGCATGAAGGAAGCGGGAGAGAAGCGTCTCTTGAACCTTAATGAGCTTGAAGAACTTCGCTTGAATGCTTATGAAAACACTAAGATTTACAAGGAGAGAGCAAAGCGTTGGCATGATAAGCATATCATTCCAAAGGACTTCAAAGAAGGAGATCAAGTTCTCCTCTTCAATTCAAGGCTTCGTCTCTTTCCAGGTAAGCTTAAATCTCGTTGGACCAGACCTTTTCTAATCAAACGTATTTTCCCCCATGGTGCAGTTGAAGTATGGGGTGAAGCGGGCGGAAGCTTTAAGGTGAACGGTCAACGACTCAAGAAGTATACGCCGGAAATCCAAGCTGAAGAGTTCGCGCCCACCGCACTCGAATAAGTGCAAATTTGGTCTAGCTACGGACCTTAAACAAAGCGCTTCTTGGGAGGCAACCCAAGGTATTGCATCTACGTTTTTGTTTTCGATTCATAGTTTAGCTTAGTTTAGACGTTTTTGCTTTGTTTTGCCTTCGATACCTTCAGTATGTTCGTGTTTTTGGATGTAGGAACAGTGGAAAAGGAAAGGGGAAGATAAAGTTTGAAGAAAAGTGACGAAACTTGGACTTTGGAGCATTACAGAGAGTTCCACGGCCTAAACCACGGCCGTGACAGCTACAGTGACCGTAATTTCCAAAAGCCTTTGAAAAATCACCAAAACTACGGTTCCGTACAATTCCACGGCCGTGGAATCCCCCGATAGACCGTGGTTTTCAAAAATTTTGCCGGCCACTATATAAACCACGTTCTTCACAAAACACATCTCACAAACCCAATTCCATGCCCTATTTCGCCGAAATCACGCCCCTCACCTCAATTCTTCGTTCGTTAATCGTTTTCAACGATTCTTCGACCCAAACTGAAGCAAATCCAACCACCAACAAGATCCAAGCAACGATTCGAGCGGCAACCCACCGGAGAAAGCACAATTCGGATTCTAAAATCCAAAAACCTAGGTTTTTGGTTCTTTCTCTATCTTTGTCAATTTGGCTTCGTTTTTGCTAGCATTTGTAGGAGAAGTGATTGAAATTGGAAGAAATTAGAATAGGACTGATTGAATGCTGAGTTTGGTGATTGATTGCTGAGTTTTGCGAAAGTACGAACAAAACCACGGTCTCTGTTACTTCCACGGCCGTGGAACACCAAGAACAGACCGTGGTTTCTGCCAGAAATGGATTTGTGAGGAGAGTTTCTGGGAGAAATAAGGATAAGAACAAGGAGAAGGATAAGAATAAAAAGAGGAAGGACAACCCCTCTTCCTCTTAATCCTCTAGAGCACCACCCCCTTCATCCCCTTCACCTCCATCATCACCTTCATCACCATCACCTTCTAGCCCTAGGGTCCCCACCATTCACGAGGATCATCTCGACGCCTTAGAGAGGATCCATAAGAGGGCTGTTATAGGACCTAGGTACCTACTGTTGGAGGATTTAGCTCCTCTACATATCATAGGTGACCTTACTTGGCTCTTGAACAGAGCCGGTCTTATCGTCTTTTCGGCTATCCGAGAAGCCGCTTACGAGGAGATTACTAGAGAGGTTGTGACGTCTTTTGAGCACAGCCATGTTGATAGGACAATTTCTTTCCGTCTGATGGAAAGAAACTATGATTTCACCATCCGGGAGTTTGGAGCCTTCTTTGGGTTCCAAGAGACCTTCAATGGTTGTTTCCCCAGCGGCGTTTACGCCAAGGATTTCTGGGAGGAGGTAGCCATGATCTATGCCAGCGAGGACCGCTGGCAACCAGCTGATACCAAGGCTAAGTTGATGTATCACTTAGCCTTGAAGATTGCTCACCGGGTCCTTTCTGAGTGTCTCTTACCTAGGACGGAGACACCTCAGAAGATCAAGACGGATGAGCTCTTTCTTCTCTACTCCATGCTATATGGACGACCTGCTGACTGCGCCACCCTTTTAGCTACTACCATGAGCAAGCTTAAGAACAAGAGGGCTGGCAACATTGGATATGGTGGGATAGTCACCCACCTTGCTAGGATTTTAGGGGTAGATTTCTCCGCCTGCACACGCATTCCTGCTGTACCCCTAGGACTCCAGGCCTTTATGACTAGAGGTCTCATCTTCCCCACCCATAGAGGTCCACCTTACGCAACTATGCCATGGGAGAGCAGGACGGGGAGGGGCATTGAGTGGCTCCCAGAGTATTCCATTATGGCTGGAAGCCATAACTGGAAGGAGACGTTCGCTGCTATGCATGCAAACAGGATTGCAGCCCCTCCATATGTTCCACCACCACCTGTAGTTGAGGAGGAGGTGATGAGAGACCAGTATGAGGGAGGAGGAGGAGGAGCTGAGCAGGATTTTGGCACGTTTCCGGATCAGCCGGACATAGCTCCTGACATGCCTAGACGTTCTCCACGTCCCGCCAGAGCTTCAGGATCATCTTCTCGCCGTGCCAGCGTGAGTGAGAGACCCACTTGGATGGAGACCCCTCCTGCATGGTATGGAGCTCCACCACCATGGTCTGCACAGGCACCACCAGCACCAGCACCAGCACCGTCAGATGCACCGGGGTGGTACAACCAACCTCCAGGTTGGTCTGAGCAGATGCTAGAGTGGGATACCAGCCTTTCTGATAGGGTGGGAGCTTTGGAGATCCGAGCTGACGCTAGAGATGGACGTTTGGATGACCTTGACCATATGATGAGAGACGTCTACCGCCAGCAGTTCGGGCGGTACTATGACCCTAGCTTCTCTCCATTCCCGCCTCCACCGCAGTGACGACGATGATGACCGACAACTTTAGCCGCTCCACCGCCATTTTGTGAGTTTCTTTTTCTTTCTTTTCTTCTTTTTCTTTTCTTTGAACATTAGGGACAATGTTTGTTCCAAGTATGGGGTGGGGTGTGACGAAAAGTTTGTAATAACTCTTACTCACTTTGATTGCTTCTATTGAGACTATCTTGCATGTCTCATTATATTGTTACACATTTCATTATTGCATTGCATGAAAAAGAGTTTGAAAAAACCCATAAAAATTGAAAATTTTTGAAAATTTTGTGCTTCTAAGGATAGAGATGACTTCTATGATAATCACTACTTGTGAATTGAGTTTGATGACAATTGCATGCTTAAACGAATAGTGAATTGAAAAGAAATTGAATGAGTTGATTATACCTCTTTTGCAAATTTCATAATGTGATGAATGTTACTTAAATCATGTTGAGGAATTAAGGTTGAAATCACACTATAAGTTCTTATGCTTCCTTTTGAGATGATTAAGGCAATTCGATTTTTCTTTCTTCTTTCTTTGATCATTTAGCCCCTCATTGAAATATTGACCTCCTTTACCTATCCGGGAATTTGGAGGAGTTGAATGAAAAAGGCATGTTTGATGTGGGAGGGCCATGAAAGCAATACTTTGCATTCAAAGGAATAGAAAGAAATTATAGGTTTGGGGAAGTCAATCATGACGATGAGTAACTCGGCACCATTCACATAGCCGGGTGTTTGTGTCTTGTCAAAGTCGGATTGAGCGATATTCCTAGCGGATTATGGTATGTGCGCTAAGGGTTTGAGGCATCTCATAAAAATTGAGAAACGCCAATCTCTTAGGCTTCGGTTTTTGTGCACCTCTATCCATAACTCCAAAAGTAAAGTCGAAAAATGAAAAGAAGAGAGCGAAGCTCTAAGTTGAAAGTGTTGCGGAAACCGCAAGAGAAGAAGAAAAGAGTAGTTATCCACTTTCCCGGATTCATGCACCACATTCCTTAAAGTTTCCCTTTCCTTTCCATATTCTAGACCTTGTTTGAAAAGTCCTTAAGATCAAAAGAATGTTATATGACTTGGTGATCTAAATTGAAGTTTCTTATGATTGATTTTGATAATGTTTGAATGTTATGATGTTTACATGGAAGTTTGATTGATTCATGAGCTTTCTTTACTCTTTACTCTTTACTCTTTGATTAAGTGTATGAAAGTCTTATGAACGAATGAAGCAAGATTTGAGAATGATCTATTGATTAGAAGGCACATGCATCCAAAAGAAGTTTTGCTTTGAGAAGGTACACATATTTCATCCTGACTTGTGTTTTAAAGTTTTTGAAAGACCTTGCTTAGGGACAAGCAAGTGGCAAGTATGAGGTTATTTGTTAGCATGAAATATTGTGATATTTTAGGCACATTTTCTAAGTGTATTTCATCCATATTGATAGTCATTGATTAAGCATTGATGCAATTGTGAGCTAGTTTGTCTATAATGTCGATATAGAGATCTACACAAGCTTTATGTTGATTGTAGGCAATTAAGAGCTATTTCCGAACGGATTGTGCAAGAATGGAGTTTGATTGAGCATGTACAAGGATTGAGGACATCTTTAGGAGCTAAGGAAGGTGCTAACTTGAAGAATAGCACGAGGAGAGGAAGAATTACGGTTTAGCCCTAAACCACGCTCTAAAATACGGCCGTACTACATTCCACGTTCAAGTCCACGGCCGTGGAACCTTGGCAAGGGAAGCGTGATTCATTCCAGCAACTTCTACGGCCGTGGAAAGATTGAGACAAACCGTGATAGTTTCCACGCTCTAAATTATGGTCGTGGAACCCTTCCACGACCGTGATCTTGGCGATCTTTTTCGCCATACTTTAAGCCACGATCTCCTATGCAGTTGGGCCGGGCCAATATTTTATCTTACACTATAAAAGGACGGACGAAGAGAGATTCCGTCACCTTGGCTTACGCTTAGATGCACTTCCGCTCACACTTGGATTTGCCCTAATTTCGCATTTTGGCGGAGATTGTGATTGAGAGATTTGTGCTTTTCCATTGGGATTTCCGGATTGACGGAAGATTGAAGATTCGGAAGATTGTTCGTAAGAAGATTTCGCTTCTTGTTTAGGTTTGATTTAGAAGACGGATTGACAAACCGTTCTTCCTTCTTATCTAATATTTGTGATTGTTTGTGTTATTCCAAATCTATTGACGTTATTGTTCTTGATTTGTGGATTTGAGATTGACTTGAAAGTTATTGAAGGTTTTCGGAAGTTTTCATCTTTTATTCTTTCAAACCTTGAATTTAATTTCAATATGACTGTTGTTGGCTAAAACCCTTTAACAATTTTAAGGTGAAGGGTTGATAGTTGTGGCTTAGATAATGATAGATCGATCGTAAACAGATTGGACCCTGAGAGTTAGAGAGAATCGCCGACGAACCTAATCCACGGTCTGTTCTTGAGCTTCCACGGCCGTGGAACTCAAGAACTACCCGTAATTTTGTGTTAGTTTACGAACTTGCTTTTACTTTAATCCAAAGTTAAAGATTTGCTTTAACTTAGTCTTGGCTTACCTTTTCTAGGTGGTAGTGAAGCCTCAACAACCTCTACCTCGATTGTGAGCGTTACAACCTTAATCGGTTTAGTTAGTCTTGATCCTTGGATTATAAGTTTGGGTATTTGACGTTAATCCTTGCCTTTAGAACCTTTCTATACTGAAGTCTCAACAACCTTTATAGAGAGTGTCTTCTAGGTGAGTCATATAAGGTGTTTGGAACTTCACCGTACGATTACCTTACATTAGCATACCTTTGCAACCCTCAACTCTGTCCTTATACCTTTAGTATATCTTGAATCGATTGCCACAGCTGGATATCTGGATCTTTAGGATTGTTGTTTTCCCAATATTTGAAAAGCTTCTTACATTTACTCGCTTGATAACCTATAATTGAATTAGTTCCCCCCAAATCCTTGTGTTCGATACTCTGGAATTCTTGCTTAACTATATCGATCCGTACACTGCGGGTTCGCTTGCTTGATTTCTAGTTTTATATTTAAAGCTTATTTGCACGCACGCTAAGTGGCGAACACTCCCCAAGGAGAGACGTTGGGGCGGACGAAACCTCTCTCTCCTAACTCCTTGAGCTGCTTCTTCACCTCGAGCATCTCTATCGGCGCCATACGGTATGAGGCCTTGGGGATCAGCCTCATGCCGGGCTCCAACTCAATGGAAAAAGTCTATGCTCCTATGTGGTGGTAAGCTGGGTGGCTCGCTGAACACATACTCAAACTCGCATGCTACGGGGATCTCCTCCAATGACGGGTTCGCCTCCTCCTTCATGGCATAACACTAGAAGGCCTCGCATCCTTGAGCGATAAGTCTCGCGGCTCGGACCGTGCTGATGACTTTACCGGCCATTCCGAGGTCCCAGCCTCGGAAAATCTCCTCATGTCCAGCCTTTTTGGTGACCGTCACGGTCCTTCTACTGATGTCCAAAACGGCTTGATGGCGGTCCATCCAGTCCGTCCCTGATATGACTTCTTCATGTACTAGGTGCATGTTAGCATGAAATATTGTGATATTTTAGGCACGTTTTCTAAGTGTATTTGATTCATATTGATAGTCATTGATTGAGCATTGATGCAATTGTGAGCTAGTTTGTCTATAATGTCGATATAGAGATCTACACAAGCTTTATGTTGATTATAGGTAATTGAGAGCTATTTCCGAACGGAATTGAGCAAGGATGGAGTTGATTGAGCAATGTTCATGGATTGAGGGCATTCCTAGGAGCTAAGGGAGTGCCAACTTGAAGGATGCACGAGGCTAAGGAAGAATCACGTTCTAGCCGTAAACCACGCTCTAAAATACGGCCGTACTGATTTCCACGTTCAAGTCCACGGCCGTGGAACCATGGCAAGAGAAGCGTGGTTCATTCCAGCAACTTCTACGGCCGTGGAGAAGTTGGTTCAAACCGTGTTGATTTCCACGCTCTAAATTACGGCCGTGGAACCCTTCCACGACCGTGATCTTGGCGATCTTTTTCGCCACACTTTAAGCCACGATCTCCTACGCAATTGGGTCGGGCCGATATTTTATCTTACACTATATAAGGACGGACGAAGAGAGATTCCTTCACCTTTGCTTACGCATAGACGCATCTTACGCTTGCGCTTGGAATTGCCCTAATTTCGCATTTGGCGGAGATTTTGTTGAGAGATTTGCACTTTGTCATCGGGATTTCCGGATTGACGGAAGATCGAAGATTTGGAAGATTGTTCGCAAGAAGATTACGCTTCTTGCTTAGGTTTGATTTAGAAGACGGAGTGACATCCCGTTCTTCCTTCTTATCTAAGATTTGTGTTTGTTTGTGTTATTCCGAATCTAGTGACGATTATTGTTCTTGATTGTGACTTTGAGATTGATTTGAAAGTTATTGAAGGTTTTCGGAAGTTTTCATCTTTCAATCTCTTAACCCTTGAATTTGATATCAATATGACTGTTATTGGCTAAAAACCTTTAACAATTCTAAGGTGAAGGGTTGATAGTTGTGGCTTAGATGATGATAGATCGATCGTAAACAGATTGGACCCTGAGAGTTAGAGAGAATCGACGACAACCCTAATCCACGTTCTGTTCCTGTGCTTCCACGGTCGTGGAACTCAAGAACTACCCGTAATTTTGTGTTAAGTTACGAACTTGCTTTTACTTTAATCCAAAGTTAAAGATTTGCTTTAACTTAGTCTTGGCTTGCCTTTTTCTAGGTGGTAGTGAAGCCTCAACAACCTCTACCTCGATTGTGAGTGTCACAACCTTAATTGGTTTAGTTAGTCTTGATCCTTGGATTACAAGTTTGGGTATTTGACATTAATTCTTACCTTTAGAACCTTTCTATACTGAAGCCTCAACAACCTTTATAGAGAGTGTCTTGTAGGTGAGTCATATAAGGTTTTTGGAACTTCACCGTACGATTACCTTACATTAGCATACCTTTGCATATCTCAACTCTGTCCTTATATCATTAGTATATCTTGAATCGATTGCCACAGCTGGATTCCTGGATCTTTAGGATTGATGTTTTCCCAATAATTCGAAAAGCTCTTACATTTACTCGCTTGATAATCTATAACTGGATTTAACCCCCCAAATCCCTGTGTTCGATACTCTGGAATTCTTGCTTAACTACGTCGATCCGTACACTGCGGGTTCGCTTGCTTGATTCTACTTTTATAAATTTAAAGCTTATTTGCACGCACGCTAAGTGACGAACAAGTTTTTGGCGCCGTTGCCGGGGATTTGGTCTAGGCCGAATTTGGTTTTCGGTTGTCAAGCTTGGGAGTTTCTCCCTTGTTATTTGATATCTCTTTGAGTGCATGCGCAGGTCTAGGAACACCGAGGACCTCTTACCTCTTGATCAAGAGCTTGAGAGAACTTTAAGGAAAAAGCGAAAGGAAAAGAAAATGGCTGAAGAACACGAACGTGATCTTCAATCGGAGTTAGCGGGGAAAGAAGCTCAACTCCAATGGAATGAGAAGATTTGCCGAGATGAAATGGATCATCATCAATCTCAAGTTGACGATCTAAAAGATATGATGTTCCAAATGAGGATAGAACTAAGCAACCTTAAGAATAAAGGGAGCAAGAAATCCTCAAGGAGATCCTTAAGGTCGAATAGGGGTCATTCATCTAATGATGATAGCGACTCCTCCATGCCACCGCTAGAGGAAATTGATCCCACGATCAACATGAATCCATTCGTTCCACGACCAGCTGCCAATCGACGCATTCCACCTAGAAATGCAAGGATCAAACGTGTAGATGGTGAGCCAAGAACTCTTGGCCAAATGATGGATCCAACGCAGCAACCACGCCGTTTAGGTGTGAACTTTGATGCTGATGATGTACAAGGGTTTAGCTTCAACCCTCAAGACATTACTCTTGTTCGCCAAAACCAATTTGGCGGGACAAGCGCTGAATCTCCACACCAACACTTGCAAAACTTTGAGTGTATGATGGAGACAATGAGGCCGAAGAACGCTACTACCAACAACTATAAGCTCAAGCCTTTCTTCTTCTCCTTGAAGGGGAAAGCATTGTCTTGGTATCAAGCTCTTCCTAGTGGGAAACTAGACACGTGGGAAGACCTTTCCGCGGAGTTTCTCACTAAGTTCTTTCCGCCATCCAAAACGGCGGAACTTAGAGGTAAGATTAATTCATTTTCCATGAGATCTAACGAAAGTTTGTTTCAATCATGTGAAAGGTTTTAGGATTTGCTCTTGGATTGTCCTCATCATGGCATATCCAAGCTTGCATTGCTAGAGATATACTATAAGGGGTTGGATGTGGAGACACAGTTCAAGCTCCAATCCCTCTCATGTGGTACATTCATGGACATGAGAGAAGATGACGCTTGGGACTTCATTGAAAAGCAAGCAAGAGTCATAGAGAAGTATTCCCACCGGAAAGTTGAAGGAAATCGTGTGGAGCAAGGAGCAAAGCTCACACATGAAGCTCAAAATCAGATTTTCTCCCTCAACAATGAGATCAAAGAGTTGAAGGAGGCTATCAAGACCAACTTCCCAAAGCAACAAGGGAAAGATGTTGGCTACTTGGGCAACAACAACAACAACGGTGGTGAGAATACCAACCGCAACAACAATAACCGGAACAATAACCGGAATAATTGGAATGACAACAACAACAACCGGAACAACAATTGGAACAACAATAGGGGTTCAAACAACAACAATTGGCGCTCCAATCAACAAAATTCCGGTAACTCTTATCCTTCCAATTCGAATTCACTAACTCCACCTTCCTCTTCCTCTACTCCTTTGAAAAGCCAGGGGCAAACATCTAATGGAGGAAACACTTCGGGAAAGGAGAAGCCCGATCCTATGTTGGAAACGATTTTGGGAAAGCTTCAAGGTTTGGAGAACCGCATCATTAAGGTTGATGATCAAATTTTTAAGGTTGATAAAGCCCAAAAGGTTTTAGAAAACCAAATGTTCAGCCATGCGGAGGAAGTTCCTAGGAATCAAGGGAAACTTCCAGGAAAGACGGAGGACAACCCTAAGGGAAGGGTGATGGCAATCACAACTAGGAGCGGAGTGACTACCACCGATCCGCAACCTAAGTTTGTTGAAGTCTCCGTAGAGAAAGACAAAGAGAAGGGGAAGGAGAAGGGGAAGGAGTGACTTAGGAGCAAGTGTGAGCATCATACCACTTGCATTATGTAGGAAGATCGGTTTAGGCGACCCTAAACTGGTGAAGATGACGTTGTACATGGCGGATCGATCTATCACTCGCCCCGTCGGTATTTTGGAAGACGTCCCATTCAAGCTAGGTAAATTCTTTGTTCCCATTGATTTTGTTGTGCTTGACATTCCTGCAGATAGTCCGGTCCCGATCATACTCGGAAGACCGTTTCTTGCAACTTCCGGCTGCATAGTCGATTGCAAGAATGCTAGACTTGTCTTTGACATAGGAGAGGAAAAGGTAGAATTCGTTCTTTGCACTCTAGTGAAGGAGCCAATCTTTGATGAGGATATATTCAATATCCAAGATGAAGAGGGGTTGTCTAGAGAGGAGGTAAGTGCGATTCTCTTCAAAGATCCTTTGCAAAAGGTTATTGCTATGAGTCTAACGAATATAGGTGAAGAAGAGGAGTGCAATGAGGCAATTAAAGACTTAGAAGCACAAGAGGAAGTGTGTGAAGAGGAGTTTGAGAAACTCCACGACGAGGCAGAAAACGTGAGAATCCACGGTCATACACTATATTCCACGGCCGTGGATTCCACAACCCAAAGTGTGGCTCACTCTAGAGGGTTACACGGTCGTGGAGGAGGCAGAGCAACCGTAACCACTTTCCACGCCCTAAACCACGGCCGTGGAGGGTGTATGGAAACCGTAATTTTGGCCGTGGAAGGGGATGATCGTGCCACTTCTTCAACTTCTTTTGATTCTTCTCCTACGTCTTCTACTTCCTTAGACACTTCTAAGGAGACATCGGAAGCTCCTCAAGAGCCATTGGAAGCTCCGAAAGCAATGGAACTAAAGCCACTTCCAACTCATCTAAGGTACGCTTTTCTAGGACCTAACTCTACTTATCCAGTTATTGTTAGCTCCGATCTAACCATAGATGAACATAGTAAGCTTATGGTTGTCCTTAGGAAACATAGGAAAGCTTTAGGCTATACTATAGAAGACTTAGTAGGAAACAAACCTTCCCTATGCATGCATAAAATATTAATGGAAGAGGACTTTAGGACTTTAAGACAACCTCAAAGGCAGTTGAATCCGACCATGAAGGAGGTTGTCAAGAAGGAAATTCTTAAACTTCTAGATGCAGGTATCATCTATCCTATCTCCGATAGTAAGTGGGTGAGTCCGGTTCAAGTAGTTCCGAAGAAGGGAGGAATGACGGTCATCACCAACAAGAATAACGAACTCATTCCTACCCGAACCGTAACGGGATGGCGGATGTGCATAGACTACCGCAAGCTTAACAACGCGACGAGGAAGGATCACTTCCCACTACCCTTCATCGATCAAATGCTTGAAAGGTTAGCGCAACATTCTCACTTTTGCTATCTTGACGGTTATAGTGGTTTCTTTCAGATTCCGATACACCCGGATGATCAAGAGAAGAACACATTCACGTGCCCATGGGGTACGTTCGCTTATAGGAGAATGCCGTTCGGGCTTTGCAACGCCCCAACCACCTTTCAAAGGTGCACGATGGCCATCTTCTCCGAATACATTGAGGAAATCATGGAAGTCTTCATGGATGACTTCTCCGTATACGGTTCCTCTTTTGACAATTGCCTTTCTAACCTTGCTCTTGTTTTACAAAGGTGTGAAGACACTAACCTAGTTCTTAATTGGGAGAAGTGTCAATTTATGGTAAAGGAAGGAATTGTATTAGGACATCTAATCTCTAGTAGAGGGATAGAGGTGGATAAGGCGAAAATAGAGACTATAGAGAAGCTTCCTCCCCCAACTTTGGTGAAAGGGATAAGAAGTTTCCTAGGACATGCTGGATTCTATAGACGCTTCATAAAAGACTTCTCTAAAATATCAAAACCGCTAACTAATCTATTGATGAAGGATGCAGTTTTTGAGTTTTCGCAGGAATGCTTGGATGCGTTTAACATGATCCGGGAAGCTCTAATTTCAGCACCTATTATCCAACCTCCGGATTGGACTCTTCCCTTTGAGGTTATATGCGATGCTAGTGACGTAGCTATAGGAGCTGTTCTTGGACAACGAAAGGAAGGGCGAACCCATGGCATATACTATGCTAGCAAGACGCTAGATGAAGCGCAGCTCAACTACGCCACTACGGAAAAGGAATTTTTAGCCATTGTTTATGCTATTGACAAGTTTCGCTCTTATCTTGTAGGTGCAAAGGTGATTGTCTACACGGATCATGCTGCGATCCGGTACCTCCTTGCAAAGAAGGATGCGAAGCCAAGGCTCATTAGATGGATTCTTCTCGTACAAGAATTCGATCTAGAGATCCGCGACAAGAAGGGTTCGGAGAATTCCGTTGCGGATCATTTGAGTCGCCTAACACATCTAGAGGACGACCACTTACCTATAGATGACTCCTTTCCGGACGAACACCTACATATTATTGAGGAGTGCATCGATGTGATCTCCAAAGGTAACGAACCATGGTTTGCTGATTTTGTTAACTATTTGGTTTGTCAGGAGATACCACCCGGACTATCCTACGTACAAAGAAAGAAGTTCTTTAAGGATGTCCGGGAATACTTTTGGAATGAACCTCTCCTCTTCAAGAGAGGTCCGGATGGCATCATTCGGCGATGTGTGCCGGAAGATGAGATGCAAAGTGTCATCCGTCATTGTCATTCACTACCATGTGGAGGACACGCTAGTTCGAACAAGACTAGCGCTAAGGTATTGCAATTTGGATTTTTTTGGCCTACTTTGTTTAGAGATGTGCAATCCTTTGTTTCTTGCTGCGATGCTTGGCAAAGAATAGGAAATATCTCTAGGAGGAATGAGATGCCTCTCAATAACATTCAAGAGGTGGAGATTTTCGATGTTTAGGGAGTTGACTTCATGGGACCGTTCCCATCATCTTGTGGAAACCAATACATACTCTTGGCGGTAGATTACGTTTCTAGATGGGTGGAAGCAATTGCCTCTCCCACCAATGATGTCATGGTGGTGGTTAAGTTCTTCAACAAGACCATCTTTCCACGATTCGGGACACCAAGGACTATCATTAGTGATGGAGGTTCTCACTTCATTGCCCGGCGCTTTGAAGCTCTTCTAGCTAAGTATGGGGTTACTCACAAGATCGCCACCCCCTATCATCCACAAACTAGTGGACAAGTTGAGATCTCAAATCGGGGGATCAAAGGAATCCTAGAGAAGACGGTTTCAAGGACTAGGAAGGATTGGTCCTTGAAGCTTGATGATGCATTATGGGCATACCGGACTGCGTACAAGACTCCCATAGGAACCACACCATACAACCTTGTGTATGGGAAGTCTTGCCACTTACCGGTAGAGTTGGAACATAAGGCGTTTTGGGCTATCAAATGGTTGAATTTCAGTATGAAGGAAGCGGGAGAGAAGCGTCTCTTGAACCTTAATGAGCTTGAAGAACTCCGCTTGAATGCCTATGAGAACGCCAAGATTTATAAGGAGAGAGCAAAGCGTTGGCATGATAAGCATATCATTCCAAAGGACTTCAAAGAAGGAGATCAAGTTCTCCTCTTCAATTCAAGGCTTCGTCTCTTTCCAGGTAAGCTTAAATCTCGTTGGACCGGACCTTTTCTAATCAAACATATTTTCCCCCATGGTGCAGTTGAAGTATGGGGTGAAGCGGGCGGAAGCTTTAAGGTGAACGTTCAACGACTCAAGAAGTATACGCCGGAACTCCAAGTTGAAGAGTTCGCGCCCACCGCACTCGAATAAGTGCGATTTTGGTCTAGCTACGGACCTTAAACAAAGCGCTTCTAGGGAGGCAACCCAAGGTATTGCATTTACGTTTTTGTTTTCGATTCATAGTTTAGCTTAGAATAGACGTTTTTGCTTTGTTTTGCCTTCGATTCCTTCCGGTATGTTCGTGTTTTTGGGTGTAGGAACAATGGAAAAGGAAAGGGGAAGAGTAATTTTGAAGAAAAGTGACGAAACTTGGACTTTGGAGCATTACAGAAAGTTCCACGGCCTAAACCACGGTCGTGACAGCTACAGTGACCGTAATTTCTAAAAGCCTTTGAAAAATCACAAAAACCACGGTTCCGTACATTTCCACGGCCGTGGAACCCCCCGATAGACCGTGATTTTCCAAAATTTTTCCGGCCACTATATAAACCACGTTCTTCACAAAAACACTTCACAAAACCCAATTCCACGACCATTTTCGCCAATTCCACGCCTCTCACCTAGAGTCTCTGTTCGTTAATCGTTTTCAACGATTCTTCGACCCAAACTGAAGGAAATTCGACCGCTAAAAAGATCCAAGCAACGAATCGAGCGGCAAATCACCAAGGAACGCGGAATTCGGATTTTAAAATCCGAAACCTAGGTTTTTTTCGCTCTTCTCTATCTTCGTCAATTTGAGTTCGTTTTTGCTAGAAATTATAGGAGAACTAATTGAAATTGGAAGGAATTAGACTAGGGCTGCCTGATTGCTGAGTTTGACTGTTGTTTGCTGAGATTTGCGAAAGAACGAGATGAATCACGGTCTCTGGCAATTCCACGGCCGTGAAAACCTAAGAAAAGACCGTGGTTTTGAACAGTAATGGATTTTGTGAGGAGAGTTTCTGGGAGGATTAAGGAGATGAAGAATGATAAGGATAAGAACAAAAAGAGGAAGGGTAACCCCTCTTCCTCTTCATCCTCTAGAGTACCACCACCTTCCTCCCCTTCACCTCCATCATCACCTTCATCACCCGCACCTCCTAGCCCTAGAGTACCTACCATTCACGAGGATCATCTCGATGCACTCGAGAGGATCCATAAGAGAGCTGTTATCGGACCTAGGTACTTATTGTTGGAGGATCTAGCCCCCCTCCACATCATAGATGACCTTACTTGACTCTTGGATAGAGCCGGTCTTATCGTCTTCTCGGCTATCCGAGAGGACGCTTATGAGGAGATTACGAGAGAGGTTGTGACGTCGTTTGAGTACAGCCATGTGGATAGGACCGTTTCTTTCCGTCTTAAGGAAAGAAACTATGATTTTACCATCCGGGAGTTCGGAGCCTTCTTTGGGTTCCAAGAGACCTTCAATGGTCGTTTTCCTAGTGGCGTTTACGCCAAAGACTTTTGGGAGGAGGTAGCTATGATTTACGCCAGCGAGGACCGCTGGCAACCTGCTGATACCAAGGCTAAGTTGATGTATCACTTAGCCTTGAAGATTGATCACCGTGTTCTTTCTGAGTGTCTCTTCCCTAGGACGGAGACACCTCAGAAGATCAAGACGGATGAGCTCTTTCTTCTCTACTCCATGCTATATGGACGACCTGCTGACTGCGGCACCCTCTTAGCTGCTACCATGAGTAAGGTTAAGAACAAGAGGGCGGGCAACATTGGTTATGGTGGGATAGTCACCCACCTTGCTAGGATATTAGGGGTGGATTTTTCTGCATGCACACACATACCAGCTGTACCCCTAGGACTCCAGGCCTTCATGACTAGAGGCCTTATCTTCCCTACCCATAGAGGTCCGCCTTACGCAGCTATGCCGGGAGAGCAGGACGGGGAGGGGCATTGAGTGGCTCCCGGAGTACTCCATTATGGATGGACGCCATAATTGGAAGGCGACGTTCGCAACTATGCATGCGAACAGGATTGTAGCTCCTCCATATGTCCCACCACCGCCCGTAGTTGAGGAGGAGGATATGAGGGATTAGTATGAGGGAGGAGGAGGAGCAGAGCAGGAGTTTGGCACGTTTCCGGATCAGCCGGATATTGCTTCTGATGTGCCTAGACGTTCTCCACGTCCAACCAGGGCTTCAGGTTCATCTTCTCGCCGCGCCAGCGTGAGTGAGAGACCTACTTGGATGGAGACACCTCCTGCATGGTACGGAGCTCCACCTCCATGGTCCGCACAACAGCCATCGCCACCAGCACCAGCACCGTCCGATGCTCCAGGGTGGTACAGCCAGGCTCCGGGATGGTATGAGCAGATGCCAGATTGGGCCACCGGTCTTTCCGATAGAGTGGGAGCATTGGAGATCCGAGCCGATGTTAGAGATGGACGCATGGACGACCTCGACCATATGATGAGAGACGTCTACCGCCAGCAGTTCGGGCGGCACTACGATCCTAGCTTCTCTCCATTCCCGCCTCCGCCTCCACCGCAGTGATGATTGATTGACCAACAGTTTTAGCCGCTCCACCGCCATTTTTGTGAGTTTCTTTTTCTTTTCTTTCTTTTTCTTTCTTTCTTTTCTTCTTTTCTTTCTTTTATTTGAACATTAGGGACAATGTTTGTTCCAAGTATGGGGTGGAGTGTGACTAAAAGTTTGTAATAACTCTTACTCACTATGATTGCTTCTATTCGAGACTATCTTGCATGTTCATTATATTGTTACACGTTTCATTATTGCATTGCATGAAAAAAGAGATTGAAAAACCCCTAAAAATTGAAAAGTTTTGAAAATTTTGTGCTTCTAAGGAATTGAAATGATTTCTATGATAATCGCTACTTGTGAATTGAGTTTGATGACAATTGCATGCTTAAACAAATAATGAATTGAAAAGAAATTGAATGAGTTGATTATACCTCTTTTGCAAATTTCATAATGTGATGAATGTTATTCAAATCATGTTGAGGAATTGAAGTTGAAATCACACTATAAGTTCTTATGCTTCTTATTGAGATGATTAAGGCAATTCGATTTTTCTTTCTTCTTTCTTTGATCATTTATCCCTCATTGAAATATTGACCTCCTTTACCTATCCGGGAATTTGGAGGAGTTGAATGAAAAAGGCATGTATGATGTGGGAGGGCCATGAAAGCAATACTTTGCATTCAAAGGAATAGAAAGAAATTATAGGTTTGGGGAAGTGAATCATGACGATGAGTTACTCGGCACCATTCACATAGCCGGGTGTTTGTGTCTTGCCAAAGTCGGATTGAGCGATATTCCTAGCGGATTATGGTATGTGCGCTAAGGGTTTGAGGCATCTCATAAAAATTGAGAAACGCCAATCTCCTAGGCTTTGGTTTTTGTGCACCTCTATCCATAACTCCAAAAGTAAAGTCGAAAAATGAAAAGAAGAGAGCGAAGCTCTAAGTTGAAGGTGTTGCGGAAACCGCAAGAGAAGAAGAAAAGAGTAGTTGTCCACTTTCCCGGATTCATGCACCACATTCCTTAAAGTTTCCTTCCCTTTCCACATTCTAGACCTTTTTCTTTGAAAGTCCTTAAGATCAAAAGAATGTTATATGACTTGGTGATCTAAATCGAAGTTTCTTTTTGATTGATTTTGATAATGTTTGAAGGTTATGATGTTTGTATGGAAGTTTGATTGATTCATAAGCTTTCTTTACTCTTTACTCTTTGATTAAGTGTATGAAAGTCTTATAAACGATTGAAGCAAGATTTGAGGATGATCTATTGATTAGAAGGCACATTCATCAAAAAGAAGTATTGCTTTGAGAAGGTACACATATTTCATCCTAACTTTTGTTTTAAAGCTTTTGAAAGACCTTGCTTAGGGACAAGCAAGTGGCAAGTATGGGGTTATTTGTTAGCATGAAATATTGTGATATTTTAGGCACGTTTTCTAAGTGTATTTTATTCATATTGATAGTCATTGATTGAGCATTGATGCAATTGTGAGCTAGTTTGTCTATAATGTCGATATAGAGATCTACACAAGCTTTATGTTGATTATAGGTAATTGAGAGCTATTTCCGAACGGAATTGAGCAAGGATGGAGTTGATTGAGCAATGTTCATGGATTGAGGGCATTCCTAGGAGCTAAGGGAGTGCCAACTTGAAGGATGCACGAGGCTAAGGAAGAATCACGTTCTAGCCGTAAACCACGCTCTAAAATACGGCCGTACTGATTTCCACGTTCAAGTCCACGGCCGTGGAACCATGGCAAGAGAAGCGTGGTTCATTCCAGCAACTTTTACGGCCGTGGAGAAGTTGGTTCAAACCGTGTTGATTTCCACGCTCTAAATTACGGCCGTGGAACCCTTCCATGACCGTGATCTTGGCGATCTTTTTCGCCACACTTTAAGCCACGATCTCCTACGCAATTGGGCCGGGCCGATATTTTATCTTACACTATATAAGGACGGACGAAGAGAGATTCCGTCACCTTCGCTTACGCATAGACGCATCTTACGCTTGTGCTTGGAATTGCCCTAATTTCGCATTTGGCGGAGATTTTGTTGAGAGATTTGCACTTTGTCATCGGGATTTCCGGATTGACAGAAGATCGAAGATTTGGAAGATTGTTCGCAAGAAGATTACGCTTCTTGCTTAGGTTTGATTTAGAAGACGGAGTGACATCCCGTTCTTCCTTCTTATCTAAGATTTGTGTTTGTTTGTGTTATTCCGAATCTAGTGACGATTATTGTTCTTGATTGTGACTTTGAGATTGATTTGAAAGTTATTGAAGGTTTTCGGAAGTTTTCATCTTTCAATCTCTTAACCCTTGAATTTGATATCAATATGACTGTTATTGGCTAAAAACCTTTAACAATTCTAAGGTGAAGGGTTGATAGTTGTGACTTAGATGATGATAGATCGATCGTAAACAGATTGGACCCTAAGAGTTAGAGAGAATCGACGACAACCCTAATCCACGGTCTGTTCTTGAGCTTCCACGGCCGTGGAACTCAAGAACTACCCGTAATTTTGTGTTAAGTTACGAACTTGCTTTTACTTTAATCCAAAGTTAAAGATTTGCTTTAACTTAGTCTTGGCTTGCCTTTTCTAGGTGGTAGTGAAGCCTCAACAACCTCTACCTCGATTGTGAGTGTCACAACCTTAATTGGTCTAGTTAGTCTTGATCCTTGGATTACAAGTTTGGGTATTTGACATTAATTCTTACCTTTAGAACCTTTCTATACTGAAGCCTCAACAACCTTTATAGAGAGTGTCTTGTAGGTGAGTCATATAAGGTTTTTGGAACTTCACCGTACGATTACCTTACATTAGCATACCTTTGCATATCTCAACTCTGTCCTTATATCATAGTATATCTTGAATCGATTGCCACAGCTGGATTCCTGGATCTTTAGGATTGTTGTTTTCCCAATAATTCGAAAAGCTCTTACATTTACTCGCTTGATAATCTATAACTGGATTTAACCCCACAAATCCCTGTGTTCGATACTTTAGAATTCTTGCTTAACTACGTCGATCCGTACACTGCGGGTTCGCTTGCTTGATTCTAGTTTTATAAATTTAAAGTTTATTTGCACGCACGCTAAGTGGCGAACAGTGCATGACGTAGAAGTCGGCTAACCAATCACGGTTTCCCAAACGAATGGGACAACCGTAAACCTCCCGGGTACCACTAACGTTACCCTCGTCGGGTAACCCTATAATGAAGGGTCTCCCCTCTACCGTATTGAAGGCCAACCTATCGACACAATCACTAGAAATAAAAGAGTGTGTATCACCCAAATCGAATAATACTTTGACAAAGAAGCCGGGAATCTGAATAGTACATGTGGCAGCTGGTACCACCGGATCGGCTGCACTCCTCAACTCGAAAACTCTAGCCTGAGTGCCTTTAGCCTCCGTGGTGGCACCACTACGTCCCCTACCTCTTCTCTGCCCTTAGGCCGATCCCTATGAACGAGTATGGCTTGGGACTCTCTGTTGGTGACTCTGAAGGCGGCCTTGCCCACCTCCTGCAATGCTAGCATGTGAAGAACCCTTTTGTGACGCCGCCTTGCCCTATCGGCAAAACGCTGCCTTGTGACCCGGCTGGCCACAAGAAAATCAGGTCACGGATGGTTTCCTATAATCGGGCCTAAGATGCCCAAGTCCTCCGTATTTATAACACTTCCATCCTCTCTCTGACGCCGGAGCAACAGGCTGATAACTGGGTCATCCTTGCGTCTGACTACGCCCATGCCCTTAGGCTCCTACACCCGTACTGACTAGCCCCGTCCTCTACCTCTTATCCGGCCCTCCGGACCGAGCAGCCCTCCCAGTACCCAGTCGGACCCTCTCATACGCCGAAGCTTGGTCCTGGTAATCCTCCAGGGAGTCACAACATAAACCCGCAAGATAGGCGCAAGTGGACTCCCTGAATCTGTCCGGGAACAAGTAAACATGATGGCCCACCGGAGACGCGGCTGAACCCAGCAGTGCCAACTCCTCCGGAACCAACGGATCGCCTCCACCACCGGGACATCCTCGAATCCTGCCTCTAAGAAGTCCTGCACTCTATCCCTCCTCAATGACGCAGGGCAAAAACTCTCTCGAACAAGGCTCAACATCTGGTCGAATTTCGTAACTCTGCTCCGAAGTGTCCTTCACAAATACTAGGCCTGATCTCGGAATAACGTCTAGACTTGCTCCACCTGCCGATCCTCTAGCCAATGGCTCGACTCTAAGGTGGAATCTACGTGTCCAATCCAATGCTCCACCCCCAACGCACCTCCCGTCAAAGTAGGGTACACGCAGCTGGTTGAAAGCCTTCAACCATGAATCTGGTCTTGGTGACATCGGGTCATTCCTCACTCTATCGCCCTCAACAACTACCTCCGGCCCAACTCTCTCCGGTGCAACTATGAACTAGGTCACCCTCTGCGAGACCTCAGCTGATCTCGCCTGTACGGGGGGTGCGGGAGGTGGTTCTCCTGCCCTAAACGCCTCGTGAACCTGTTGGATGTACTCCATAAACACAAACGCCTCTATGGATGCTCGACTTGACTCGGCTGACTATGATCTTCGTGCCTCTGGCCTAGCAGTTGTTCCACCCCTAGCCTCGGGAATAACACTCTCTGTCACCTCCTCCGCCGGCACATCCGCAACTGGCGGATCCGCTATGGGGATACGTCTTCGACCTCTCCTTCTAGGAAATCTACCTGCTCGTCCGCGTCTCGAGACTATAGGAGGAAGAGAGGTCTATCCCTTCCTCGTACCACATATGTTGTCACTCTAGTACAAGCCATCTCATAAAGGTACAACATATACACGTATATAATACTACGATATGGATAATATAATAAAAGTCTAAAAATGCTATATAAAACCAAGCTCCAAAAAACCGAACTACGATACATCAAGTCCATGAAAGCAACTAATTTGCACAAAATAACTATAATCCGATAACTAAGCCACCGAGTTCCGTGGAAGGAATGGTGGTCCCGTACATTCTATTCCCAACCCGACTATGCTCGTGATTTCGAAAACAAAATTCATTTTGAAAAACTCAGAACCCTTGCGGGTTCCGTTTGTTTGTCTATTTGGCCTTTTTAAGATTGCGAGTGCCATTTTTGTCAACCTAGGGCCCTGATACCATATTGTAACACCCCGATTCCGCGGGACTTGGGGCGCTACGGGCGGAGACCGCACTGTAAGAGCTAGAATTTTTCGAATTCTAATAATTTTTGATTAACTTAATCATTGATACTAATTGACACATAACTCGTGAATATTGCGTAAGCGATGTGTATGAGTCCCACCATTATGTTCCTAGCGTAATTTTAGACTTATGAGGGATTTTTCACCTTTCCCCGGGTAATTATTTTTACCCTCCGGTGTAATTTGGAGCATTTGGGAACTTCAATTAATAAAAATATAGTTGCGAGAAATGATCAGGACATCGAACATGTCCTAGATATGAAATAACATGGAAAGGCAAATCGGCCAAAAGAGTCACTATTTCATTTCTTAGCGGCTAAGAAAAACAACTTAGAAATACGCGTTTTTTGAGGCAGTTGCGGAATAAATATCCCTAAAATATTCCAGATTTATTATTCCAATTTCGATAAGTTTAGAGAAGGTGGTTCAACCCGCCTTTGGACCAGTTAAAGGATAATTATCGACTTCGCTAAAGGATAATTTTCGTCTTCGCTATAAATAGAGGAAAATCGTTTATTAATTCATTTCCTTTCACGTTTCCTCGTAAAAACTTTGATTTCTCTCAACCTTAAAACTCAAATTTACACTCCGTTTCTAATCCGATTTCAAATCCGTTTGAGTTTTTGGATTCCTCTATTCATTCTCTTCATTCTAGTACTGAGTTTCTGCGTTTTTGAGCAACTGAAGGCCTGGTCAAGCATATATGTCACTAGGCCTATTCCCCTGCTCCGATTCCTTCAAATTTGATGCTATCCAAGCATAGCCAGCATCGTTGTGATTCCGAATCTTGTTATTGATCGTCAATCGGGTTAGTAACAAATAAGTTATGAATTTATTCATATTCCGTATTACGATTTGGCCTAAATTGACCTTAGGTTTATCAAAATGGATAATTGGAATATCCATTATGCTCGTTAATTATTATGGGGATTATGGGTTTTTTGTTTGATGAAATTTGATGACAGGTGTGTTTAGAAATTGCCTGCGGGCAAAACGTTATTCTGGCAAAAGTTACTTTAACTAATTCAAGGCTAATTAATTAAATCAGGATTAGAATTGAGATTGAGGAATGTTGATTAGATGATAACTTGAGAGGTTTGAGGAACAATGAGTTATATTGAGATATCGAGGTTTAGATACAACTTATGGTTTGGGTATGATCATGGGGTGTAGGAGGTGGAATCTCCTAACCTTGGATAGTGTTTGACTTATGTGTGCCTTGCTGATGTAGGCACTGATCGTTTTCTCAAGGGGAAACTGTGACCACTTGATACAAGTATATGTTATGTGTGCCTTGTTTGATGAAATTTGGCGAACGATGTTAATAACTTGCGGTGAAGCTAAACCCTTGCATATCATCAGCATCAAAGTTCACACCTAAACGGCGTGATTGCTGAATTGGATCCATCCATTGGCCAAGAGTTCTTGGCTCTCCATCTACACGAGCAGCTCTCGCATCTCTAGCTGAAACACGACGATTGGCAGCTCGTCTTGGAACAAATGGGTTCACATTGATCGTCGGATCAATGTCCTCTAGTGGTGGCATGGAAGAGTCGCTATCCTCGTCGGATGAATGGGTTCTAACCGATCTTGACGGCTTCCTGGTCTTCTTCTTCTTAAGATCGCTCAATTCCATCCTTATTTGAAATATCATATCCGTTAGGTCATCAACTTTCGATTGATGACGCTCCGATTCCTCCTTGCGAGTCTTCTCGCTCCATCTAAGTTGAGCTTCGGATTCCGCTAACTCCGTTTGGTAATCTCGTTCTCTTTCTTCAGCCATCTTTCTTTCTTTGAGCTTCTTCCTCAAAGTCTTCTCAAGTTCCTGATCAAGAGGTAAGAGGTCCCTGTTGTTCCTAGACCTGCGCATAAACCTAAAATAACCTGCAAATATCACTCACAAAAGATATCAAATAACAAGAGCTAAGCTCCCAAGCTTGACAACCGGTAACCGAATTCGGCCTAGACCAAATCTCCGGAAACGGCGCCAAAAACTTGTTCGCCACTTAGCGTGCGTGCAAATAAGTCTTAAATTTATAAAACTAGAATCAAGCAAGCGAACCCGCAGTGTACGGATCGACGTAGTTAAGCAAGAATTCTAGAGTATCGAACACAGGGATTTGGGGGGAACAAATTCATTTTGTAAATTGTCAAGCAAGTAAATGTATGAGCTTTGCAAATATATTAGGAAAACAGCAACCCTAAAGATCCAGGTGTCTAATTGTGGCAATCGATTCAAGATATACTAAAGAACTAAAGACAGAGTTAAGAGTTGCAAAGGTATGCTAAGGTAAAGCAATATAGGGTGAAGTTCCAAGGCTTTATATGACTTATCTAGAAATACTCTCTATAAAGGTCGTTGAGGCTTCAGTATAGAAAGGATCTAAAGACAAGAATTAATCTCAAATACCCAAACTTGTAACCCAAGGATCAAGACTAACTAAACCGATTAAGGTTGTGTCACTCGAAATCGAAGTAGAGGTTGTTGAGGCTTCACTACTACTTAGAAAAGGGCAAGCCAAGACTAGATTAAAGCTAATCTTTAACCTTGGATCAAAGTAAAAGCAAAGTTCGTAAACTGATGCAAATTACGGGTAGATCTTGAGTTCCATGGCCGTGGAACCTCAAGAACAGGCCGTGATTTTGGTTCGTCGGCGAATCTCTCTAACTCTCAGTGTCCAATCTGTTTACGATCGATCTATCATCATCTAAGCCACAACTATCAACCCTTCACCTTAGAATTGCTAAAGGGTTTTAGCCAACAACAGTCATTATGATATCAAATTCAAGATTAAGAAGAATGAAAGATGGAAACCTTCGAAAACCTTCAATAAACTTCAAATCAATCTCAAATCCACAAACAAAGGTATAATGTATATCAAATTTGGAATAACATTAACCAATCACAATCCTTGATAAGAACGGAGAGCGGGATGTCAATCCGTCTTCTAATCAAACCTAGGAACAAAAGCGTAACTTCCAAATCTTCAAGCCTTCGTAAATCTCCGTTGCAAAATTGCAATTCTCTTCACGTCCAATGAAACCCTAGGCACGTGTAAGCGAGCGTAAGTGAAGGTGCCGAATTCTTCCTCAGTCCTTTTATAAGGAAAGATAGAATAACCGTCCGGCCCATATGCGTAGACAATGTGTCTATATTTTATTCGTCAAAAGATTGCCTAAATCACGGTTTCATGGAGTTCCACGGCCGTGGTTGAGAGTGGAAGTGGATTACGGTTCTTCACAACTTCCACGACCGTACTTTATACGTGTAATTCTCTGGAATGCTCCACGTTCATGTTGCCAAGATCCACGTTCGCGGTTTTGGGCGTGGACTTCATTACGGCCGTATTTTAGAACGTGGAAGCATAGATTGCTCGTAGTTTCCTTTGTTTCGTGCCATTCCTCATCCTAGCATGTTCCTTGGCTTCTTTGTGGTGTCCTCAATCCTTGGATGTGCTCAATTCATCTTCATTCTCTCTTAATTTGTTCGGTTTTAGCTCTTATTCGCGTACAATCAACACAACGCTTATATAGACCTCTATATCGACAATATATACAACATAACTAACAATTGCTTCAATGCTTTATCAATGAACACTATAATGGATGAAAAACATCTAGAAAACGTGCCTAAAATATCACAATATTTCATGCTAACAAAGACCGTACAAGAAAAAGAAGTAACATTAATGTGCGGAAGTGGTTCCAATGAAACCATGATTGAAAGACATCAAGACCAATATGGATAACGAACTTAAGATTCGTCCAAGTGGTGTGACGATAAACCAAAGACGCGTATCGAGAGGAAGAGGAGTACATACTAACAAGGGTAGAAGTGGTATTTCATTAAGACGTAAAAGTTTTCCCTAGGCGCTTCTAGGCAGGGGAGTCGAGATGAGAGGCATGGATGAACCAATCACAAAAGATTTAAGATACCGTAAGTTAAGCTTATGAAGTACCAAAAAGTAAAGTTACAACATTACTAGAGTTATGAGAAGAAGGGCATGATGGGGATTCACGTGGAGTTGACCGATTTTCATTATGATGATAAGACTAAGAAACACCAAGAAGGAGGAAGTGTGTATATATGATGATCCTAAGAAGATGAAAGACGAAACGAGGAGCTTTGATCGGGAGACTTAAGATACCAACCAAGAGGAACACGAGTGGATGCTAGCTAAGGCTATAGATTTGAGAAGACACACTTACAAGATAACATGAGGCATGGTTAAGCCTATAAAAGGGAGTTATATAAAACAACAAGGCAAAGAAGATAAAGTTACCTTATAAAGAAGAGGGAGCATGGAATGAAGAAGGAACTAACGGAGTTTAAGGTAGAGTACCGCGAGGAGGGTAGCTTTCAAGGGGATGGTAACATGGAGAGCAAGAAGAATGGTAAGTCATTGACATTGGAGAAGGTTAGTTATAAGTTAATATGTGACAACCAAGAACGCACGTGTGCGGGTACAAGAAGAAGGTAAGGTTTCATGGAGGTGGTACGTAAACGGAAGTACATAGAGGATGCAGGGTATGAAATGGATGATATGTTACCGCGGGCAAAAGCTAAGTCAAAGTTTCGTGACTCACATGGCTAAGCCATAGTGACTATGATATGAAACGAGGAATCTATATTAATGCAACGCGACAAGCTTGGAATTACAATGTTAGGGCTTGGTGAAGTAATGAGTGGATCTTTCAGAGTTGTGGTTGAGAAATTTTGCCTAGAAGGCATACTAGTACGGTAGTGAAGATTGTTCATGGAATACCAAGAGATGCATAAAGTGACCAACAAGAGTATGAGAAGATGAAAGTTTTGAAGTTTGATGCCGACAAGAGATGTACGAGAAGTATATGAAAGATTGAGGTCAGAACCTCTATGGTCCGATTGACATGATATAAGGAAATGAAGTAAGTCCTACACCTACATGAATAAAGGATGCTTATAGTGCAAGCTTATAGAAAATACAAAGGATGTTTACCACATATTGGGATGTCATTGGAAGCAAAGAAGGCAAGATCAGTTTATACAGAGGCATGATTATGCCTTACAGTTAGGACACTTATCGCATTACACAAGTGAGAGCTCATAACCGGTTATTACGACATGCCTTCAAAGTGAGAAAAGATGGAGCAATACTGATTCGAGAGAGGAAGGAACCTTGAGAGAGAGAAGACACGGTCATAGCTGAAGATGGAATAATACACGAGTTTAAAGGATGTCACTTTAATAGATTGGGGCAGATAAATTCTGTCATGACCACTTGTAAATTGGTAGGACAAGATTGTGATGGTTATTACGATATGTGACGGGAAGAGAAAAGATGGAACCTGAGATATCACCGATTCTAATACGTCAAAATGTGGAATTTTTCCACTAAGGTTGAGCTTGACGCAACTCCGACATCCAAGGCGCCGTATAGGATGGTGAATATACGTAAGTCGAAGAAGCATTTGAACGACCAGTTGCAAGGACTTATGGATAAAGGTTCTTTAGAACCAATGTATTGCCATAGAGAACACAAGACGATATATCTTAAACTTTTGATTTGAAGTTTATCTTGAAATATATCTTAAAATCTTGATTTGAAGTTATTATGTAGAACACCAGTTTGCAAAAAGAGAGACGGTTATCTCCATTGTCCATCGATTACAATGAGCTGAAAAAGATTACAATGAAGAACAAGTACCCCTTACCGCATATAGATGATCTACTCAATAAGTTTCAAGGGTTCGTAGTCTCTTCTTAAATTTATTTAAGGTCTGATTGTCACCAATTGAGATGTCAAGACTCAAATATTGCAAACATGGCATTTTGGACCAACCAAAGTCACTAGAGCGAGAAGTTGTATGACCAGATGTCTCGGGATGACAAACCCCTAAAGATGTGAAAGAAGTTACATGTTTTCTTAGGTTTGTTGAGCTTTACCAAATCTGTGAGGAGAGAAGTTGTATAACATCAATTAGGGTAACCTACAACAAATGACAATGAAGTATTGAATGGGACAAAGAATTGACAATTTAGTTGTTGAGAGTTAAGAGGTGATTCATTGGTGCGACTGTTTTGATTTACTTGGAGGTATTATGGGTTTGAAGTGTGCAAGTGATTCTTCAAGACTAGGTCTTGATCGAGTATTGAGGAGCGGTGTAAAAGTAATACCATATGTGCCTTCTTAGTAGAAGTAGTATGAGGTAAAGTAATTCCTTCATTATTGGGAACTTACTTCAAAAGTTGAAGAAATGTAACCTTAAAGTTGAGTTGACAAGAATCAGAGTCAACTGTGTAAAAATGAAGATTTGATCTTCTTTGTTAGAGACAATCAAAGAGAAGCATAATGGAAATGATGCATTGAGAAAGATCCGAGAGGGCAGTTGAGTTTCCGATACATCAGACCCTTGTTGAGATCTTAGCGTGAGTTGGGAACGTGGCTTACCGGTTGCATGGCCACTAAGAGTAAAGGGTTTTCACTCGGTATTTCATGTGTATCAGTCTAGGAAGTACATGCATGACTCGAGATTTATTGCCAGTCTTGATAATTTTAGTGGCAAACCAAGAATCAATGAGGTTAATAGGAAGACGGAGGATAGTATCTTTAGTTGAGTTTTACGCTGAGCTAGTAGCATCGATAGAATCGACGGGTTATGATAACATGTATTATAGTCTATACTTTGGGACTTGTTTAGACGTTTTATCTTCAATAATCTGTATGTTTGAATGTATATTATGAGATTATATTGTCGTTTTATCTACCTTTATGGGAATCGAGGTCTACACCTAGTTTCGTTGTAATAGTAGGAAAAATGGCACGTTTTGCATCTAAATGGAGCTAAGGAGCTAAGGAGCAAAGGAGTCATAGGAGCTACATTCAGGAACTTAAAAGAGAACTCAAGAAGCAAAGAATTAACAAAGAAGATTCACTTTGGATCAGATTTAAGAGATTTCACGTTCAGCTAAGAGTCACCTCTGTCAACTACAGTGTCACCTCGACCGAGGTGATCTAGAGGAGCGCCCCGACCGAGGCGAACACCCTGACGCGGAGAGATATATTTTATTTGGCTGAGATCTTTTATTTTTAGAAGGAAGAAATCTTATATTTTTGGGCTGGATTTCTGGAAGGAAGATCATATATTTAGGAGATCTATTTTAGAGAGAAGATAAATTTTATAGGAAATTATCTTTTTAAGATATTATTATTTTTGGAAGATAATTCTCCTATATAAAGGGTTGGATTTTCCACAAGTTCAACCATGCTTGGAAGCTGAGAATAACCAGCAAAGAGGAGAGTTTCTAGAAGTTTAAAGATTGAAGGAAGGAAGTTCATAGCTTTGTGATAGCTTTTGAAGGGATTTGTAAGACTTTCTTAGATTCCCTTTAGTTGTTGTCTTGTTGGATTTGTGATCCAAGGAATGCTGATTTGTTTGATATTTGATTCAGTTATTGAAGCCTTTTTCTTAAGGTTTTCTTGTTCAAATATTCATTCCCTTCTCATATATTTGATTATTGCTTTCATGATGATGAGTGACTAATTTCCTTGTGCGATTCTAGGGTGATTGGCTGAAAGTTGTGGGAAAGACGATGATAGAATAATCTTAATCCCAGTAGGACCCTGAAAGCTCGAGTCTTTAACCTTAACCCTAGAACATCTCGTTCAGTCGACGAACATCTCGGCCGGGGTGGAACTTGACTGACCGAGGTGACTTTTTTTATCCTTAACTGAAAGTTAAGTGTTAGAGTTTGTCAAATCCTATTCTTATTACACCTTTCCTCGATCAATGCAAGCCTAGGATGAGACTTACCTGGTGATTCCTTTGTTTGTTTACCCAAGATCATAAGTGTAGGTAATAAAGGTTTATCCTTTATTGGGGTTTGAGTGTGCCTTCATTCCATCTTTGTGAGTTAGCTTGAGACTTACCCGGTAAAGGTTGATTCTATTCCCTTAGTTGGTGTGTTGGTTTGAGATTATAGTTCCTTTTCTTAGTACCTTGAAACTTACCCGGTGATAGGTTCTTTGGTTGGGGATAGTGAGTGGTAAGACTTATCCGGTAATCCGTTTCCACCTTAGAAAGACCTTCCCTTTGCAAAATCTCACCTTTGTCCGCTTATCTTGAGATCTTGAGTTGGAACCACAACTGGATGCTTTAATCCGTAGAATCCGCATTTCCCTTTACTTGACTTTTACATCATCTTTGATTGCTTTAATTGCTTTTGGTTAATTGCAATACTTGACAACCGATTCTGTGCTTTGTTTCACCTAAGTCCTTGAGATCGACACCCCGTAACTCTTGCTTTTACTATAATTGATTCGTATACTGCGGGTTCGCATCCTTGTTTTAAGCATATTTGTTGGGATATAAATTTAAAGTTTGCACACACCTTTTGGAGCGAACAGGTTAGACCTAGTTCTTCCCTTAGTTGTGTTATGCGCAGGTGTGATGTTATATGTTGTTTGTGCCCCATGCTGGAATGTGTTTTATGACCGGTTATATACATTGTGATGGTGGTTCGAGCAGTATTTGCATATAGATTAGAAGGTCTAAGCCTTCCTAGTTGTGAGTTTATACCTCGACCTTAGGGAGCGAGAAGTTCGACGCATAGCAAGTTTCGGGACGAAACTTGTTTTTAGGGGATCCAATGTAACGCCCCAAATTTTTGGCGCGTTCTCGATATTTTTTCTTCTGAGTTCTGAGTTCGGTCGAGTTTATTAATACCCGATTTATATTATTTTATTTGTTTTCTTTATTTCCCTTTTCTTTCCAACCCTTGTTGGTTTATGTTTATTTCTTTCTCTCCCGCCCAGCTTGCGTGCTGAGGTCTTGTGCTTTGCTGTCCAAGTTGCTTCTAGCAGACTGAATCCAACGAGCCTTGTCCCTGTCTTAAGACTAGCCGACCCCTCAACACTCAACCAAACACATTCTTTTGCTGGCTAATCCCGTCTGCCCCTTTTGTGACAATCAACCCTTTGTCTCTCTTCACCCCCCTCTGTTTTTACCAGCAACCACTCTCTTCCCTATCACTCCTCACGCAGCAGCATCCTCGACTCTCCTCAAGCACTGTTACGCTAAGATTGTGTAGCACAAAAGTCTTACAATTTATAAACTCGATATAATTTCATAACTCCTAGCGAACCCACAGTGTATGGGTCGTTATGTAGCAAGGATAGTATTCCGAGGTCGAACACGAAGATTAAGGTGAAATCAAGTCAAACAAGTATTCATAGATAGTGTGAATCTAGTCTAAGAAAAGAGAAAGAAATAAAGAAATGAAAATCATGATATTTTTGGTTGGGTTTTTGTGGTGATCAAGCAAAGATCACAAATCAAACAAGGTAATAAAACAAACTAACAACTCAAGCTAGCAAAACAAGCAAGTAACACAAGCACAAAATATGTGATCAAAGAGAGAAAAGTGGATTCTAGAGGTCAAGATTTCCGGTTATGGCATTGGACTAAAGCTTCTAAAGATTCTAAGGATAAAGCTGCGGTGTTGGGAAAGGGTGTTTCTCTAATGGAAGCAGTTACCGGGTAAGTCTCTCGCTTCACTAATCCCGCATCAAACTCCTATTACCGGGTAGGTCTCAAGGGGTTAAAGTAGGGAATTCTACACAAACCGGACCCTACTTAAGGGGCAACTCTCTCCTTACCGGGTAAGTCTCGGAAAAGGGAAGTCTCAAGCAATAATCCTAGCACACTCAATCCAATAGCGGCTTGTGAGGCTCGCTACTACCTAGAGTTCATCATCTTAGGTATCTAAGATCGGAAATCACCGGGTAGGTCTCTTCCCTCACTTAGGTTGCTAGCATTAGGTGACCCTAAGCTATATTATGTTTAATAAACTCTAGGATTCCAACAACCTAAAATCCTAACACACAAATTCATCAATTAAAGAGCAACAGAGAGAAAAATCGGGTGGATCATATCATAAATCAGACGATCTGGCTATGAACAGGTCGATTTTCTCGTTTGGGTTAGGTTTTGTGCATACGAATCATCCTAAACTAACATACGAGTCCATTCTATCATCACCCAAGCCATAACCATCAATCCATCACTCCAGAATCACAATAAACTAACCAATAATATGCATTTCAAGATCCAAAATCATCACACAAGCATACATGGTTTTCATAGATAGATGATGAAAGATAACCAAGTAAAATCAATAAATCTCAGCTGAATATAAGTTTAAGCAAGACTTACAACCCTTCAAAAGAAGTTCCAAAACGTTCCTAACAATCCTTCCAAGAGTTCTTCAACCAAAATCACTAAAAATCACTCAAAATCTCACTTTCACTCTAAGTTTTGGTGTTCTTCTTCCTCCCCAAAATGAGAGAGTTTTTCTTCTTCTCCTAGTCTATCCTCCAATTGGAATGAGGTGTGTGTGAGAGAATGTGGGAGAGATCCCTTAGCAACAGCTTGCAGGACCACTTATATTCTCCATCAAGAGCAAGGGCCGGACAAAGAGATCGTGGGACACGTGGCTTAAGCTGTCAAAGGCCAGAAAATCGACCCAGTCAGAAAAATCGGACGATTTTCCTGAGTGTTGGCCCGATTTTCTTCAACAAAGACTTGTTATGATCGTCTAGCCATGAGTTGCTCCATTGCTTGCACCAATAAGGGTCTTTGTGTCCTTCATTGCTCCAATTATGTTCCTTCAATGCTTTGGATGTGTACCACCATAAGGCTTGACTATCGAATGTATATATTAATGTCCAAAAGATCCCCGAATTACCTACAAAACCGACAAAAGCTCGTGTAGACGTCTTTTCTAGAGATATGCATAAATTAGGCGTAAACGTTATGAACTAATGTCAAACCGTGCATGAATAACGGGAAAAACTATCTAATTGAATGCCTAAATAACGTCATAAATCATGTTATCAAAATACTCCATAATTAAGATTTGCTCGTCCCCGAGCAAGACCCAACTATAGACTAAGAGATGTCATGATTTATGCATGCAGAAAAACAACAAAATTTTTTTGGAATCGTGCTTCTAACATTGGATCACCTTTATAGTCATGTTTCATGGCAATGGACAAGCAATCATGCATCAAATGAGTGAAGGCATGGACAGACAATTATACTTAACTAGAAAGCATGCATGAGAGGTGAAAATGAAGAAGTCAAGATGATCTTGAGTATATCGAATCTAGATCACTAAGTCTTACACACATGCAATTAGGTCACAAGGGCTTAGGAAAGAAGAGGCTAAGAAACGTTGTGATTAGGTGGGAATTTTTAGGTCATGTGATGCTAATCCGGGAAAGGAACTAACTCCACAATTTCATTTTTGCTCAACTTCCCAACAAGTGTATAATTTTCTCCATCTTTTCTTTGTTTTCTTTTCTTTTTCACTTATTTTTGAGACAATGGCATTGGTGTACAAAAGCCGAAACCTTGGTGATTAGCCGTCCTCGGGTTTTTTTTATTTTTCGAGGTGCATCCACACCGGGCACACATACCAAAGCTCGTTAGGACTATCGGTTTATTTGACTTTGGCAAGGCACAAACACCCGATTATGTGAATGGTGCCGAGTTACTCGTCATTTAAACCAACGTCCCCAAACCTATATTGTTTTTCTACACTTTTCACAACAAATTCAGCACTTCATTCACATCATTCATTCATCAACAACTTTACCCCACACTTGCTTTTCACACACATCAACACACTAGCATGCTCCTATTCCCGGATGGGTCAAAAGAGGTCAAACTTTTCATCAATTGAGGTGCTCAAACAACATGATCAAGATGAGAAGTAGAGAAAGATGAATTGCCTTAATCACTCCTAAATGATGTGCAAGAAGTAGCATGTAATTTCGACTATCAATCCTCAATCCAATCAAGGCAAACATTCATGATCACAATTCACACATGGGATTCAAGATAAGTACTTCAAGTCCACATATGCATTCATCACATAAGGCCATCCATAGCCAATTCACAAGACAATCTCATCATAAGGGTCATTCCCAAGCTTAGAAGCACTAAAATTTTTTAATATTTTTCTGATTTTTTTGGATTTTTCGAAATATATATGTACAATGCAAGACGTAATGAAACATGTGACAATATTAAACTATCCTAGATGCTAATCATGCAAGTGATCATGAAAACCCCACCCTATACTTAGAATCACATTGTCCCCAATATGCAAACTAAATAAAGAAGTGAAAGAGAGTCCTCCCAATGTAAAATTGGTGATGCTTTGGTATTTCGGTTCACATCGAATGATGGTGGTGGATGATCGATAAAGGATGGTAGAGAGCTCTTGATGTTCATTATGGTGTCGGAACCCGCGCTTGGCACCGCAAGCCGTCCAAGTTCCACGTCCGCTCCACCCATGCTTGATTGGAGATCATCACTTTCCTTGACAGAAGGAAAAATCGGACCATCTACCCAGGAAAATCGGCCGATTTTGTGCAAGATCAGTCCGATTTTCCTGGGTGCTCTCTATCTCATCCATGTTCTTGGATCTTGTACCTTCAGCAGTTCCATGAGGTTTTCACATGACCTCCAGCATCTCATAACACATAACAATCAACAAGATCTAGCACCTAAAAACACAAAAGAAAAACAAAGCACACCAAGAGCAAGATCAAACAAAAACAAGAAAAAAAAATAAAAGGGAAAAATATGTATCAATGGGTTTCCTCTCATTAAGCGCTTCTTTAAGGTCATTAGCTTGACCAAATTCAGGAGCGTTTCACTCAAGGTGAAGTGGGGCAATCACTTCCACCGGGGCTTCCGGGATGTACTTCTTCAAACGGTGCCCATTCACCTTAAAGTTACCACAATGATCTCCTCATATCTCCACCGCTCCATAAGGAAAGATCTTCTTAACAACATAAGGACGCGTCCATCTTGACTTGAGCTTCCCGGGGAAGAGCCGCAGCCTCGAGTTGAAGAGAAGCACTAAGTCACCCTCACTCAACTCCTTTGGTATGAGACGCTTGTCATGCCAACGCTTGGTCCTCTCTTTGTAAATCCGCGCATTTTCATAAGCGTCCAACCGGATCTCCTCAAGGGCGTTCATGTCTAGCAACCTCTTCTCACCGGCCTCCTTGAGGTCAAAATTCAGCCACCTTATGGCCCAATATGCTCTATGCTCCATCTCCACCGGAAGGTGGCAAGACTTGCCATAAACTAGCTTATAGGGAGTGGTGCCGATCGGTGTCTTGAAAGCGGTTCTATAAGCCCACAAAGCATCATCGAGCTTCATAGCCCAATCCTTTCTTGTTCTAGAAACCGTCTTCTCAAGAATTCCCTTTATCTCCCGGTTGGAGATCTCCACTTGGCCACTAGTTTGGGGGTGGTAAGGTGTTGCCACCTTATGAGTCACCCCATACTTAGCCAAAAGTGCCCCAAAGTTCCTATTAGTGAAGTGCTTTCCTCCATCACTTATGATCACCCTTAGTGTCCCAAACCTAGGAAAGATCACTCGGTTGAAGAGCCGCACCACAACCTTGGCATCATTTGTGGGAGAAGCGATTGCTTTCACCCATCTCGACACATAGTCTACCGCTAATAGGATGTAGAGGTTGTCACATGAAGAAGGGAATGGTCCCATGAAGTCCACACCCCACACATCAAATATCTCCACCTCTTGTATGTTGTTCAAGGGCATCTCATTCCTCCTTGAGATGTTTCCCGTCCTTTGGCAAGCATCACATGACACTACAAAATTCTGCACATCCCTAAACAAGTTAGGCCAATAAAAACCAGATTGCAATACCTTTGCACACGTCTTGTGTGAGCTAGCATGGCCTCCACATGGCAAGGAGTGACAATGGCGGATCACACTCTCCATCTCATCCTCCGGAATACACCTCCTAAAGACTCCATCCGGCCCTCTCTTGAACAAGAGAGGCTCACTCTAATAGTAATGCCTCACATCCTTGAAGAACTTTTTACTTTGGGCATAGGATAAACCGGGTGGCACCTCCTCACACACAAGGTAGTTCACAATGTCGGCATACCATGGCTCATTTCTTTTGGACACTTGAAGAAAGCACTCTTCCACCATTTGCAATTGCTCATCCCGGAATGAGTCATCAATCGGGATGTCGTCTCTCTCAAGCTCCAATGGTGGGAGTCTACTAAGGTGATCCGCCACAGAATTTTCGGACCCTTTCTTGTCCCGGATTTCCAAGTCAAACTCTTGAAGAAGAAGGATCCACCGAATGAGGCGAGGCTTGGCATCTTTCTTTGTGAGGAGGTAACAGATCGCAGCATGATCCGTATACACAATGACTTTTGCTCCAACAAGATATGACCGGAACTTCTCAAAGGCATACACCACCGCTAGCAACTCCTTCTCGGTTGTGGCATAGTTAAGTTGGGCATCATCTAGCGTCTTGCTAGCATAATAGATGGCATGTGTACGCCCATCTTTCTTTTGTCCTAAAACAGCCCCAACGGCCACGTCACTTGCATCACACATCACTTCAAATGGTAAGCTCCAATCCGGAGGTTGCATGATGGGGACGGTGATCAAAGCATCCTTCAACCTACAAAAAGCCTCAAGGCAATCCTTGGAGAAAACAAACTCAACATCTTTCATTAGTAGGTTAGTAAGAGGCTTAGAAATCTTAGAGAAATCTTTAATGAATCTCCGGTAAAAACTGGCATGCCCTAGAAAACTCCTTACCCCCTTCACCGAGGTAGGTGGTGGCAACTTCTCTATCGTCTCTATCTTAGCCCTATCAACCTCAATGCCACGGTTGGACACCAAGTGTCCCAACACAATGCCTTCACTTACCATGAAGTGGCATTTCTCCCAATTCAAGACAAGATTTGTCTCCTCACATCTCTTAAGCACCAAAGATAAGTTAGCTAAACAATCATCAAATGAAGATCCATAAACAGAGAAATCATCCATAAACACTTCCATGATGTTTTCAATATATTCAGAAAAGATAGTCATCATACACCTTTGAAAGGTGGCAGGTACATTACACAACCCAAATGACATTCTCCTATATGCAAATGTACCCCAAGGACATGTAAATGTTGTTTTCTCTTGGTCATCCGGGTGAATAGGAATTTGGAAAAACCCACTATAACCATCTAAGTAACAAAAGTGTGAATGTTGAGCTAATCTTTCTAGCATTTGGTCAATGAAAGCAAGAGGGAAGTGATCTTTTCTAGAGGCCACATTTAGTTTCCTATAGTCTATACACATCCTCCATCCCGTAACCGTTCTAGTAGGGATTAGTTCATTATTCTCATTTGTCACTACGGTCATACCACCCTTCTTAGGAACCACATGAACGGGACTAACCCATTTACTATCCAAAATCGGGTAGATGATTCCCGCATCTAGCAACTTAATGATCTCTTTCTTGACTACCTCTTTTATTATAGGATTCAATCTTCTTTGATGTTCAATAGAGGGTTTATGGTCATCTTCCATCAATATCTTATGCATGCACAAAGAGGGCATAATGCCAACAAGGTCATCAATGGTGTATCCTATTGCCTTTCTATGCAGTTTCAATTCAGTCAACAATCTATTAAGCTCATCATCATTCAAAGATGCATTCACAATCACCGGATAAGTAGAATTTAAACCAAGGAAAGCATACTCTACATGAGAAGGAAGAGGTTTTAGATCAAGTTTAGGAGGACCTTTATCGGTTGGAGATGATCCATACAATGTAGGTTGAGATGATTCCAAAGCCATGGAAGCTTCCCCTAAGTCCCTTGATGATTGCTCATAAACACTTGGATGATGCTCAAAAGACTCAGGAAAATCGACCCTCTGTGAAGAAAATCGGCCGATCTGGGGGTCGATTTCAGTTTATGCATTTGCAAAATCGGATGAAAATTCAGGATTTATGCAAAAATCGGCCGATTTTTGCACCCTCTGTCCGATTTTTCTACAGGTATTTCTCTCTTCCTCTAGTACTTCAAATCCAACACTTGGTAGCTCATCCAATGCATTCAAGGCCTTGATCACTTCATTGCTACTCTCCTCAACTCCTTCCTCCATCAAGCTCGAGCTAAGAACCTTCTCAAGTGGATCCTTGAGCAAGATTGAGCTCACAACTTCTCTAGACTCCTCTTCCTCAACAATGTTGAAGACATCTTCACCTAGGGCTGGCCCCTTCACCATTGTGGACAAATTAAACTTGATGTTCTCTTCTCCAATGTTGAAAGAGAGAATTCCATTTTTGCAATCCACCAAACATCCGGAAGTAGCTAGGAAAGGTCTCCCCAAGATGATAGGAACCGGATAGTCCGCCGGGATGTCCAAAACAACGAAGTCTATGGGCACATAGAACTTCCCTAGTTGCACCGGTATGTCTTCCAAGATTCCAACCGGGTGAGTGATTGAACGGTCCGCCATGTAAAGGGTCATCTTGACCGGCTTTGGCTCTCCTAGCCCAACCTTATTGCAAAGTGCAAGCGGGATGATGCTTACACTTGCCCCAAGATCACATAGGGCGTCATACTTCACTTCTCCCACTCCAATTGGTACACAAAAGGATCCCGGATCTCTTAGCTTAGGAGGCATCTCCTCCTTCATAGTTTGAATCAACTCCGAGGACCTCTTTGTCATCCTCACTTCTCCATACTCCTCCAACTTCCTCTTGTTGGAGAGTATTTCCTTCAAAAACTTGTCATATGCCGGCATACCTAGAATAGCATCCATGAACGGAATGTTAATATGCAATTTAGACATAAGCTCAAGGAATTTACCGAAGTGTTTGTCCAAATGAGCTCTTGCTCGTGATTGTGGGAATGGTAGTGGTGGCTTGTATGGAGGTGGTGCCCCATATGATGGCTTATCATCCTTGCTCTTTCCTCCATCTTCTTGCAATGGCTCTTCTTCTATCACCACTTGTTTCCCTTTATCATTTCCCTTGGGTAAGGGGTCCTTCATGCTCAGCCCACTCCTTGTTGTAATAGCCAACACTTGGCCTCTTGGGTTATCTTCGGTTCTTCCGGGAAGCTTTCCCGGATCTCTATGATCTTCACCTGCCTTTTGGAACACTTGTGCTTCCAACACCTTTTGAGCTTTAGAAATGGAAGTCACCGTGCTCTCAAGACCACTCAACCTTCCAAGCAATTGCTCAAACATCATCTCGGTTCTATCCTTTGGAGGTTGAGTAAATCCGGGTGGAGGCTCTTGTGAAGCTTTAGGCGGTGGAGTTGCACTTGTGGAAGCGGGAGGGTTCAAGGCTCCATCCGAGTTAGAATAGGAAAACCCGGGATGGTTATGGTTAGGCCGGTAATTGTTGAAGTTCCTTGGGCCTTGATAGTTGTTGTAGTTGCCCCTTCCCATGTAGTTCACATCTTCCTCCTTGGAAGACAAGTTTGCTTGCACTTGCACTTGAGGGCTTGCTTGACTCTTCAAAGTTGTACCACACAACTCCCTCAAAGACTTAAGCTTATTATTGATTGCATCAAGCTTGAAGTTACTCATGGTGACTTCACTCACGTCATATGCTCCCGCTTTCCTCCCATCACTCCCTGTGGGAGTACTTCTCAATCACCAAAGCTTGTTTCTCTACAAATTCCCAAGCTTCATCCACATTCTTCTCCATGAAAGTCCCACCGGAAAGAGATTGAAGCTTGAATTGGCTATCTTCATCAAGTCCCTTGAAGTAGATTTCTAATAGCTCAATTTTCGGTATACCATGGTGTGGACAATCTAAGAGAAGGTCTTTGAACCTCTCCCAAGACTTGAATAGGCTTTCTCTATCCTTCATTACAAAGGCATTGATCTTCCCTCTTAGCTCGGTAGTCTTGGAAGGTGGGAAGAACTTAGTCAAAAACTCGGTTGTCATCTCTTCCCAAGTACTCACTCGCCATTGTGGAATAGATTGATACCAAGCCAAGGCTTTATCCTTAAGTGAGAAGGAGAAAGCCCTAAGCTTATGGTTGTTGCTCTCCAATCTAGGCGTTCTAAGAGTCTCCATCAAGATCTCGTAGTTCATCAAGTGTTGATGAGGAGACTCTCCTTCCATCCCTCCAAATTGATTATGCCGGATCATTTGTAGAACTTGAGGGCGGAGCTCGTAATCATGGGCTGCGGGATCTCCTAAGTTCACACCCAGACGGTGTACTCTTTGTGCCGGATCCATACGTTGCCCTAACGTTTGTGTCTCTTCAATAGCAATGGGTACAACCCGAATATTAACCGCCGCCGGCTGCGGTTGTGGTGGAGGTGGAGGTTGTTGACGATTAAGCTCTCTTTGCACAAGAGCTTTCCTAATCTCTTCAATCTCCCTCCTAGTTGCTTCTTGCCTCTCATTGGCAAGTCTCCTTTCATTCTCCAAGAGCTCATCTCTTAGTCTAATTTGCTCTAAAGCCTCATCCAACTCAGCTTGGAGATCTCTTCCAGCCATCTCTTTTTCCTTTCTAATGCTCTTGGATCTAGATCTAAGGGTTTTCTTCGGTTCGGGATCGAATGGAGCTAAATCTTTGCCACGAGATCTTCGCATACACCTAAAGAGTGAGAGATGTCCAGAAAAGCAAAGACACAAACCAAGCGAGATCAAAAGCAACAAGAAAGATCTACACTATAAACAATCACAAAAATGACTCAATCTAGACCTAGTCCCCAACAACGGCGCCAAAAACTTGTTACGCTAAGATTGTGTAGCACAAAAGTCTTACAATTTATAAACTCGATATAATTTCCTTACTCCTAGCGAACCCATAGTGTATGGGTCGTTATGTAGCTAGGATAATATTCTGAGGTCGAACACGAAGACTAAGGTGAAATCAAGTCAAACAAGTGATCATAGATAGTATGAATCTAGTCTAAGAAAAGAGAAAGAAATAAAGAAATGAAAATCATTATATTTTTGGTTGGGTTTTTGTGGTGATCAAGCAAAGATCACAAATCAAGAAAGGTAATAAAACAAACTAACAACTCAAGCTAGCAAAACAAGCAAGTAACACAAGCACAAAATATGTGATCAAAGAGAGAAAAGTGGATTCTAGAGGTCAAGATTTCCGGTTATGGCATTGGACTCAAGCTTCTAAAGATTCTAAGGATAAAGCTGCGGTGTTGGGAAAGGGTGTTTCTCTAATGGAAGCAATTACCGGGTAAGTCTCTCGCTTCACTAATCCCGCATCAAACTCCTATTACCGGGTAGGTCTCAAGGGGTTAAAGTAGGGAATTCTACACAAACCGGACCCTACTTAAGGGGCAACTCTCTCCTTACCGGGTAAGTCTCGGAAAAGGGAAGTCTCAAGCAATAATCCTAGCACACTCAATCCAATAGCGGCTTGTGAGGCTCGCTACTACCTAAAGTTCATCATCTTAGGTATCTAAGATCGGAAATCACCGGGTAGGTCTCTTCCCTCACTTAGGTTGCTAGCATTAGGTGACCCTAAGCTATATTATGTTTAATAAACTCTAGGATTCCAACAACCTAACATCCTAACACACATATTCATCAATTAAAGAGCAACTGAGAGAAATATCGGGTGGATCATATCATAAATCCGACGATCTGGTTATGAACAGGTCGATTTTCTCGTCTGGGTTAGGTTTTGTGCATACGAATAATCCTAAACTAACATACGAGTCCATTCTATCATCACCCAAGCCATAACCATCAATCCATCACTCCAGAATCACAATAAACTAGCCAATAATATGCATTTCAAGATCCAAAATCATCACACAAGCATACATGGTTTTCATAGATAGATGATGAAAGATAAGCAAGTAAAATCAATAAATCTCAGCTGAATATAAGTTTAAGCAAGACTTACAACCCTTCAAAAGAAGTTCCAAAACGTTCCTAACAATCCTTCCAAGAGTTCTTCAACCAAAATCACTAAAAATCACTCAAAATCTCACTTTTATTCTAAGTTTTGGTGTTCTTCTTCCTCCCCAAAATGAGAGAGTTTTTCTTCTTCTCCAAGTCTATCCTCCAATTGGAATGAGGTGTGTGTGAGAGAATGTGGGAGAGATCCCTTAGCACCAGCTTCCAGGACCACTTATATTCTCCATCAAGAGCAAGGGCCGGACAAAGCGATCGTGGGACACGTGGCTTAAGCTGTCAAAGGCCAGAAAATCGACCCAGTCAGAAAAATCGGACGATTTTCCTGAGTGTTGGTCCGATTTTCTTCAACAGAGACTTGTTATGATCGTCTAGCCATGAGTTGCCTCATTTCTTGCACCAATAAGGGTCTTTGTGTCCTTCATTGCTCCAATTATGTTCCTTCAATGCTTTGGATGTGTACCACCATGAGGCTTGACTCTCGAATGTATCGATTAATGTCCAAAAGATCCCCGAATTACCTACAAAACCGACAAAAGCTCGTGTAGATGTCTTTTCTAGAGATATGCATAAATTAGGCGTAAACGTTATGAACTAATGTCAAACCGTGCATGAATAACGGGAAAAACTATCTAATTGAATGCCTATACTAACGTCATAAATCACGTTATCAAGCACCACATCTGTTGTTCCCTTATGCTCGAACAACATCACTCCATTGTTGAAGCTGATCAAAGTGGCCGGATAGTTGTCGATCCATTGCTAGAGACCTATGAAACACCATCTACCTCTCTCTCCTCCATATATTGAGCCCTCTATAACGACCTGCAGCCTCCACGCTCTCATCGTCTTCTCGACGACGCTAGCTTTTGATCTCCACCGGAACGCAACCGAAGAGGTGACAATCGCAGAAAACAGAGGGGAGCTCCGCTGTCTGCCACCACCGGAGACATCCATGCCTCACCTCGCTCCTCGCCATCGGAACCCCTGCACAGTCCCTCCACGCCGCTACTACCACCGAGAAAGGGATCCACGCCTCGTCACCATCGAAGACCGCTTGGAAGTGCCTTGCCCTGCTTCGCCCTTGCGTCTGGAGAGCCGCCGGCTTTGCACTGCCTTCCCCAGCGTTACCATCTGGCTAAAACAAACCCTAAAATGTTTTCTGACATTTTTAATCGGGTCCCCCTCATTTTTGTGATAATTTCATAATGCACCCAGTGTTTTGTTATTATAGTTTTGACCCATATTTTTTTATTGTTGCATTTATGCACTTGTTGGATTAATTTTGGGTTATGACTCAAAGGTTAAGCACGGGATTTTAAAGTTGATTTTGGAAACAATTTTTACCTTAGATTTTATATAAGTTATATACTCCGTTCAAATTTAGCGTATAAGCTAAAATTGTTTAGCTTTGGTTTCAGGACCGGAAGCGCCCCGATAAAGGCCAACGATTCCAAACTTGACATCCATACATCGTCTTTCGTCTTTCGACGTCGTGTGAGTATTCTTTTCCTGGACCTATTAATGTGTAGTAGTAGTAGTAGTAGTAGTATCATGCTAGGATGGATCTAGCATAACTTAGAGTTAATACCAAGTAGTGGTTTGGACCTTAGGTGAGTTTTGAGGATTGTCGATTTGTTGTAAGACGTTGAGCGTTTGGGTTGATTCTAATGCCTTGAATATTAGCTAACGGTTTTATACCGATGTTTTACTTGCCTTGTAGGTTAGGAATGCGGCCGAGAGATCCGGAAGAGTGGATTGTCTGGGTTCCGTACATTTTAGGAGGGGTTTTCTTGGAGTCGTGTTTGAGTATTTTTATTGTAAATTGTATGTCGCGTGTATGGCGTTTGGTCTTTGGAGTTGTATCTCGGCTGGAGTCTTTCGTTTGTATGCTTTCGGGTTTCATTACATTGCATAAAAATGTATTTCGGTTTTGGCCTTTATTTGTGTCTTGTTGCAAGATCCGGTGAAATTGTTGTCACGCTAAGGGTCAAGACCCATTGGGAGGTCTCCGCCCGTAGCATCCCGAGTCCCGTGGCTTTTGGGTTTTACACAAACTTCTTAGATAAACTAAAGGTATAGAGAGAAACATGTTAGAGGTTGCTTCTTGGCTGGTTAAGATCAAACTCCGGTCGAGTCAGGGAGTTTGGATCCGTGTTAGAAGAATTAAGAGAGTAAACTAGAGAGGTTGTTTTCCAATCGTTATTTTGTTTCATTAAGGCAATTAAGGAAGGTATTTGGTACTTCATCCGGTTAGGACTTATGGTATAATTGGAAGAAAGATTTTTGAGGCTAATCATTTTGGACTCATAGAAAATGTCTTTATGATTAAAGCGTGACAAGAGAATAATAAGAGTAGCGCAGCGGAAGCGTGTAGGGCCCTAACCCACGGAGCAAAAAGCTCAATGGTACAAACGACGTGTCAAGTTTAAGATGATGATAGTTGGAGAAATGCATTTCGTTTTGATGGAACACGAGCTAGGCTACGCAGAGTAACTGGAAGTATTGCAAGGGAATTGTATCACCCAACAAGGTATAGAAGAAAGTATGTGCATATAGAGGTTATAAAAAGAGAGTGGTATCCTATTATGGATCCAAGTGAAGCATGACGACTTCTTCACGTATCGACATACAAGTAGTTTCGGAATTTAATACCTAACGGAGTACTCTAAAGTGATTTTCCTGATGGATTGAGAAAAGATTTGACGACGTAATAAATGTATTTTGTAGGGTCTGCACTAGGAAGCTTAAAGTAAGTAACTATCATACTGAGCCAAAAAACATATAAGAAAAAGAAGCTACGGGAGTATAATTATGACTCAGTAACCGTGCATAGATAAAGAAAAATCTTGGAGTAGAGTTTACGTGTAATGTTATATCCAAATGGCGCCGAGTTACGTATTGAGTTAAAGGGATATTATCGGTCTGATAAACGTGGTGGATAAAAGAATGCAATGTTATTGGTGTGTTTCATTTATAGAGTAGTTATGATCAAACGACGGTGATGTGAGATCACCTTGTGTCTAGTACCCTTATTCCGGTCACATTCTATGCTACTTAAGATCTTGGAAACTGTGTAAGAACCTTGGGTGGAGTTTGTAATATATTAGAGATCTATAAAATAATATGATGACATCGATAGAACGCAGAGAATGACTACCGGATTTTGATTATTAAGTTATATCAAGTTTAAGACCAAAAAAGAGCATGTGATGATTCTTTAATGGAGGAACCATATGACTGAGTTATGTTAGGAGACAAGACCAAGTGAGTTGTGATGCAACAGGAATTAAGCACTTTGTAAACTGTAGGGAGACGTATAAGTGCGTTATCCTATATCTGATACTCGGAACCTTTTTTTTATAAGACTAGAAGCAAGTGGTTGCAACGAAAGGAAGGAAGTTGGATAAATTATCCTTAGTAAGTGACTAAGATATTTTCCTAAGGTCGTTTGTATCCTGTCAAAATATTTTCCGAACTTAACACTAAAGCAAGTATAGTGATAAAGTAAGGGTCGAACCCAAGAGAGTTTGTTTTATTTTATTAAATTCAATTATTGATTATGGGACAAAGTAACAAAAGGGGGGGGGGGGTTTGGAGTGAATTGATGCACACAAAACTTAAAAAGCAATTAAAAGAGATTGATAAGATGATGATGAGTGAATCTACACTAGGTTGATTCTTAGCATGCGATTACTACTTTGGTGAGTTTCTTTTACAAGTTTCAAGTAATGTTCCCGTCTTGATCATATGTATGTGTTGAGCCAACCGACATCAACACAACTTAACAGGTTAGTGTTCCGTAAACCTACAAGAACAAGTCACAAGTTAGCTTTCAAATAAAGACTAAGGGATATAAAGAGAAGATTAAAACCGTTAACCTAATCTTTATAATTGTGTTTCTTTTCCTTCAAGCAATTACAACCCGTTATTACTTAAAGGTTACTACTAGACTAAAGACCAGAACCCAGAATCTATTAATCCTAGTTGTTTGCATGCACTTAGAATCTAAGGTGATCAATCTTATGTAATAATGAAAACATGCAATTGAGATCATTGAAGCTCAAGAAACACAAAACATTACTGAATAAAACTTATATTAAGAAGGAACTTACAACCAAAGTAATAATGCAGCCTCCAATCAACCCAATGTAGCAAGGAAACTTAGAAACTCATTGCAAAGGAAGCAAGAGAGAATAAAAGTGGGAAATGATGGGTGATTCTACCAATCAACCGTGGTCTATTTATATACTACAAATGGCACTAAATGGGAGTAAATGGTCGGCCCAAAACAGCCACCTTTAATGCAATAAAGGTGGTGTAAACAGCCGGAGTAAAGCCTCTGTCACTGAACCGCAGGGGTGGTCTTCAAATCCGCAGGGGCGGTTCAAGCGAAAACGTTTGATCTTCTTCGTGGCCGCAGGGGCGGCCTGGCAGTTCCGCAGGGACGGATCATTGATGATCTTCAAACGCCTGACTCTTCAACTTTTTGTCACTTCAGATGCCAAGCCGTAGGGGCGGCCCAGTGTCAACGCAGGGGCGGTGGCACTGACTCTTCAGCTTCACAACTCCACAAGGTGAGATGCAGGTAGAGGCGCAGGGGCGCCGGTCTTCTCTTGTTTAGAATAAGTCACCGCAGGGGCGCCAAGGAGTGGCGCAGGGGCGGTGGCAGTCTGGTCCTGGCGCTGGCGAAGGCGCAGGCTACGCTCCGGGACGTGGTGTCACCCGCAGGGGCGGTATCACTGCTCCGCGGGGGCGGTGAGGCAACAGAAGCTTTGCTTCGTGCATGGTCTTCAACTCCCAAGTGCTAAAACTCCTCTTATATCTTCTTTTAGTTTTCTTCTTCTGAATCAAGGAGTTAGTAGCATAAAACGACACTAATGTGATAAAAAGACTCTAAAAATTACCCTAAATGATAGTGATTCCATCACCTATCAAACTCCTCCATACTTAGACCTTTTACTCGTCCCGAGTAAAACATATGACAGCAATTTTTAGACTCAAAGGCCTCAGGAAGCATGGGTAAGAGGTATAGACAATGGAAAAGAAAAGCCAAGAAAGAAAGAAGGAAAAGGAGAGAAAATGTGAGAAAATGGTGAGAAAACTACCATCCTTATTGCTCCAAGATTGACCTACCCGGACATCCTCCTTATGACTCCCCTTTTTATGCCGCCAAATGCCGGAAAGGGAACCTACACTCGGTGCCGCTCATTTTGCCAAGGTGCCCTTTCGGGTTTTAACCTTGCCACTCTTCTTCTTTTCTTTGATGATCTCACTTGGAACTCACATCCCTCAAGTCCAATTTTGCACCAACCTAAGGTTGGTCGGACTACCTTCTTTTTGCCTAAACCGCCCTTTCGGGTTTTCAGTTTATCCAAGGATTTTCATGCCTTTTTCATTTTCTTTTGCTTTTTCTTCTCTTTTTTTTTACTATGAATATCAAACTGAATTTTAACTCATAAGAACTCATGCAACATACTCAAAACAACCTATACATGCAAAGATATTTCCTCCCCCATACTTGAAGTACACTTTGCCCTCAAAGTGGAAAATGAAAGCAAAGATAAATGTGGAGAAGGAATAAGGGATGATACCACTAGTGGCTAGACCATCCGGACCATCCTCCGGTGGGTATGGGAAGTGGCTGAAGAAGTGCTCTTGTCGGCGGTAGAGCGTGTCGATGCGGGCCTGCTGAGCATCCATCCAACGGCCAAAAGAGGTCTCAAAGCCGGCTTGTCAAGCCAACTGCTGAGCCTCGAGCTGCTGCTGCTGAGCCGCCTGCCACGCATCCTGCCTCTAGTCAAAGTGGGAGGTCATGGAGGAGGCGAAGCTCGTCTTCCAGCTCTGCTGCTGCTCAAGCATGGTCCGCTGGTACTTTGTCTGCCATGCCTGATGCTGGATGGTCAAGGCCGCCATCTGAGCCTAAAGGCTCGCAAGTGCCGGATCTTCATCTGGTGCCGTAGTAGGCATCTCCTCGTCCTCCAGTATGGGTATATGCTGCTCATAATGAGCCCGGCTGGAGCTCGCACCGTGCCTCTCAACAATGGCCCTCTAAGGCCTTCTCGGCACAAAAGGATCAGCCAGGATGAAAAGCTCGGAGAGCTCATCTCCAAGTGAAAGTGTCCGGGGAAGGTATGTAATGTAGCTCCCATCTGCATCCCCTCCGTGTAAAGAGGCGCCTCCAACCCGTCTTCTAGGCCGGAAAGATCCATAACTTGTGAGGCGATCAAGGAGATCACCCCACCGCCAACAATGTCCCTTAGCTCGTTCTTCCTAATCCGCTTCCAAGCGGTAAGGAAGAGGTACGGCCAATCCATCACCTTCTCGCTCATCGGGAGGCAGGAATAGAGCAGTGGAAGGTCCTTGAGGGCGACCTTGTTCTCCTCCTTGTGTCCACGGAAGACACTCATGATGATCTTTGACAGGAGCCTCAAGCAAGGGTGAGTGAGTTTGTTGGAGTACTCACCCCCGGCATGAAACTCAGATCCTGTGGCAGCCTGTCAAAACTCGCATAGGTCCGGTGTCGGGACTGTCTCCCACCAGTTCTCTGAGGGTTTGAGAGTCACTCCAAAGGCCGCTCGTATCTGGAGGTAATCAACGGTGTACTTCTTCTTGTTAAACTTCAAGGTAAGTCCAACACACACGTGATCCTCCTTCTCTATGGTGAAGGTGGCTATTATCTGGCGGCTGATCTCGGGATGCGTTGGAGCACTCCTCTGTAGAAAGTCTCTGAGCCCAACATTTTTAAGGAACAACTGCATGCCCTCCAACATGCCTAGCTTCTCTAAGGTAGGAATGTGCAAAAACCGAGTTGCGTACACAACCCGATCTTGCACAATCCTATATCGCTCCTTCTCAGCCTCTGACATCTTGGACTTCCTTTGTGGTTCCAATCTTGCAGTTGATTAATTAAAGGAATTAGAAACTTTCAAAAACAGAGAAAGAAGACGAACCCTCTATTGTGTTTTCCACAGGGGCGGCTGAAGATGCGCAGGGGCGGTGAGGCGCAGGTGTGGCAGCTTGCAGGCGCAGGGGCGGGAGAAGTGCAGAGGGCGATTTTGGACAGCTACGAAGGTGGTGTCTCTTGGGGGTGCTCCGGTGGCTTCTTGCTGGTGCAGACGTCGCCGGAGGTGCTCATAGTGGAGGGAAGAGAGTGTGTGAGGGTGGAACGTGTTGGAGGGTTAAAGATTGTGGATGGTGTTGGTGGTGGTGAAAGCTGGTGGCGCAAGGGCGTGGTGAGGGTGTCGTCTGTGCAGTCGGAGGTGGCGTAGGGCCATGAGCAGAGGGTGGTGTGTGAGGGTTCGATGAGGACGCAGGGGCATGAGCTGTGAGAGAGGTAAGGTGCGAGGGATAGTTGTGGTTGGTGAGGGGAGAGAGTTTGTGGGCGGGGTAGGTGTAGGGTATTTTGGGTTTTCTTATTTTTTTTTCTTTTCAGGCTAAAACCGCAGGGGCGGGTACTTGTCACCGCGAGGGTGGTGACAATGAAGAGGAAGGCGCAGGCTCAGCGCCGGGGGCGGTGCTGAGGATGCGTGTCAAGGGTGGCCGCCGCAGGGGCGGGGCTTGTCACCGCGGGGGCGGTGGCAAGGGCTTTTGCAAACGCAGGTCCAACGCCGGGGGCGGTGCTGGGAAGGGGTGTCACCGCAGGGGCGGGAACACTAGGCCACAGGGGCGGTTTTCTTGACAGAGACTCCTCTTCTTATTCCTTCGTGTTGCCTCCCGGACACCGCCTTTATTTTACGTCGTTGGCTCGACATAAGGGTTCTACTCCTCTGACTGTGCCTCGTCCAGCACCATCTCATCAATTGGATCGTTCTATTCTCCTTCAAGGTAGGGTTTTAGCCTTTGTCCATTTACCTGGAACACCTTGTGCGTTTGTGGATCATAGAGATCCACAACGCCGTGGGGGTATACTTCGGATTTCACGAACGGCCCTGTCCACCTTGAACGCAGCTTACCTGCAAAAAGTTTCAAACGTGATTGAAAGAGAAGTACCTTATTACCTACCTTGAAATCTTTCCGGAGAATGTTTCGGTCATGCCATGCTTTGGTTTTTTCTTGGTATGCAGTGGCATGGTCATACGCATCTAATCTCAATTCCTCCAATTCTTGTTGTTGGAGTTTCCGGAATTCTCCCACTTCTTCTATGTTCATATTGCACTTCTTTACCGCCCACCAAGCTTTGTGCTCTAGCTCCACTGGAAGGTGGCAAGCTTTCCCAAACACGAGCCTGAAGGGAGACATCCCTATAGGAGTCTTGTAGTTTGTCCGATATGCCCATAGAGCATCGTTTAGCCTTGCACTCCAATCCTTCCTTCCGAGAGAGACCGTCTTTTCGAGGATGGTCTTAATTTCCCGGTTTGATACCTACGCTTGGCCATTTGTTTGTGGATGATAAGTTGTTGACACTCGTTGGTGGACGTGGTACTTCTTAAGGAGGGCCGTGATCGTCTTGTTGCAGAAATGGGTACCCCTATCACTTATTAAGGCTTTCGGAATTCCAAATCTTGCAAAAATATTCTCCTTAAGGAAAGCTGCAACAACTTTTGAATCATCAGTTTTGGTGGCCTTTACTTCCACCCACTAGGAAACATAGTCCACCGAAAGTAAAATATATGAATGCCCAAATGAAGTGCGAAAAGGCCCCATGAAATCAATCCCCCAAACGTCGAATATTTCGCAAAATATAAGAGAGGATTGGGGCATTTCATGTCTCCTTGAAATATTTCCTACCCTTTGGCATCTATCACACACTTTGCAAAACGCAAAAGTGTCTCTAAAAATGTGTGGCCAAAAGAAACCGGCATCCAAAACATTTTTTGCAATTTTGTTTGCCCCAAAGTGCCCCCCACATGCTTCAGAATGACAGAAAGTTAGGACGGATTGTACCTCATTATCCGGAATGCAACGTCGGATCACTTGGTCACTATAATGCTTCCAAAGGTAAGGATCGTCCCAAATGTAGTGTCGAGCTTTAGCCTTTACCTTTTCTCGTTGTGCATTGGTGAAGTCTGGAGGATACTCCTTCCTGACAATGAAGTTCACAATGTCAGCAAAACAAGGCTTAAAAATTGGAGCTTCAGACAAACCTTTATCGACAATTCCGCAGGGGCGCCTAGACTGAGCCGCAAGGGCGGGAAGGTTGAGGCGCGGGGACGGTTACACAACAGAGGATTGTGTAGAATGTGTCGTTTGGAAAACTTCCAGCTATCTCCTTTCCTTTTCCTAGTTCTTCTTCTCCCTTTACTAATCTACTCAGATGATCGGCCACCAGGTTCTCAGCCCCCTTCTTGTCCCGTATCTCTAGGTTGAACTCACTTAGAAGGAGCACCCATCGGATCAATCGTGGCTTCGCCTCCTTCTTCGCCATGAGGTACCTAAGAGTTGCATGGTTAGTAAAAATAATCACCTTTACTCTAAGTAGGTACTGTCTGAATTTCTCAAGGGCAAAAACCACCCCTAGCATCTCCTTCTCGGTGGTAGAGTAATTCCTTTGCGCTCCATTTAGTGTCATAGACGCATAATGGATTACGTGTGAGGCTCGTCCATCCTTCTGTCCTAAGACATCTCCTACAACATAGTCGTTGGAGTCACACATGATTTTGAAAGGTTTCTCCCAATCCGGAGAACGGATGATTGGCACACTCGTAAGACATGCCTTCAAAGTGTCGAAAGCTCTTTTGCAACTCTCATCCACTATGAAGGCGACATATTTCTTGAGCAATTCACATAAGGGTTCCAAGATCTTCGAGAAGTCTTTGATGAACCATCAGTAGAAACCTGCATGACCAAGAAAAGATCGGATTTCCCGAACGTTAGTAGGATAAGGTAAACTTTGAATTACATCAACTTTTGCCTTATCTACCTCTATCTCCTTGGAGGATATTACATGTCCTAGCACGATACCTTGCTCCACCATGAAATGGCATTTTTCCGAATTAAGAACTAGATTGGTTTCAACACATTTTTCAAGAACAAGTTTTAAATGTCCTAGACATGCATCAAAACTGTCTCCATGGAAGGTGACGGGTGCGTTGCAAAGTCCAAATGGCATTCTACGGTACGCAAAAGTGCCAAATGGGCAAGTGAGGGTCGTCTTTTCTTGATCTTCCGGTGCAATGGCTATTTGAAAGTACCCCGAATATCCATCAAGGAAGCAGTAGTATGGATGACCTGCAAGACGTTCCAATATTTGGTCAATAAAAGGTAATGGGAAATGGTCTTTAAATGTTACCTTGTTGAGTTTGCGGTAGTCAATGCAAACTCTCCATCCGGTTTGCGTTTTACTCGGGACCATTTCTCCATGTTGATTTTCCACCATTGTGATGCCTCCTTTCTTTGGAACCACTTGGGTTGGACTTACCCAAGTGCTATCCGAAATAGGGAAGATCATGTCCGCTTGGAGGAGCTTCAACACCTCCTTTTTGACCACATCCATCATTGGTGGATTTAACCTTCGTTGAGGTTGCCGAGATGGTTTTGCTTCATCCTCAAGTAAGATCCTATGCATGCAAGTTGATGGACTTATCCCTTTGATGTCTGCAATGGTCCATCCAAGGGCCGTCTTATGTTCTTTCAACACCTTCACCAACTTGTCTTCTTGACCGGTGGTCAACTTGTTGGAGATGATCACCGGCAAGGTATTGTTATCTCCAAGGAAAACGTACTTGAGATGGGATGGAAGGTCCTTCAATTCTATGTCCGGTGCATGCACTATAGATGGAACAAGCTTCTCGCTTGGGGTTAGTAAAGTGGGCCCAATGGCCAAATTGGAGATAGGTAACCTCTTATGCCCATCTAGTTGGGCTAGGACCTCTTTCATGCTGGATATTAATACATATTCTGATTTGAAATCATCAATGTTATGTTCAATTACATTTTTCAACTCATCAATATCAGAATTATCAAACACATCTTGCACCAAAGGTTCAATAATGTCAATAGCACATAAAGAATGATCATCACAATGAAAATTGTATTGCATCATAGATGTCAAATTCCACTACTTCACCATCAAACTCCATGGTTAGTTTTCGACTAACATAATCAATTTTAGGCCTAGCAGTTTTTAAGAATGGTCTACCTAACAATATGGGTGCAGCATGCGAGTCATTTTCCATTTCCATTATGAAGAAATCAGCAGGGGAAATTAGGTTGTCTACCATTACTAATACATCTTCAGTTATCCCTTTCGGGTATACATTCGATCCATTAGCGAGTTGTACTACAATCCTAGTTTCCGCTAATGGTCCAAGGCCAAGTGATTCGTAAATAGAATATGGCAAAACATTTATAGAAGCACCAAGGTCAAGCATGGCTTTGTCAAAACGGGTTTCCCCTATAACGCAAGGAATGCTTACCATGCCTGGATTGCTGCACTTCTTGGGCATTCTACGTTGAAAAACTGCAGAAACATGCTCACTCACTTGCACTTTCTGTTTTCCTTTCATCTTCTGATTCCTCTTGATAGTGCAAAGTTCCTTCAAGAAAGAGCATATTTAGGAATACTTTTCACTAACTTAAGGAGAGGGATATTTACCTGGCACTTGGAGAAGGTCTCAAAGAGATCCTTTTCCTCAATGATTCTTCTCCCTTTTAGTGCCTCAGGAAAAGGAGTTGTTGGTTTTTCAGAGTACATTGGTGGGAACTTAGGTCGGATGTAAGAATCCTTCTCAACAAAGCTCTCTGTCGAGTTTTTCGCAGGGGCGGCTGAGTGCAAGCGCAGGGGCGGCTCAGCGGATGTCACCGCAGGGGCGGGGGCCTCCAGCCGCAGGGGCGGTGTCTGCTCAGAGTTGGACGCAATTGCAGCCGCAGGGGCGGCTGTGGGTGCGGAAAACTCGTCAAAGGGTTTGCTCTGTAGTTCTTTTTCTGGTTTCTGTTGGATTTGCTTCCTACTCCTCAATGTTAGGGCACTAACATTCTCCTTGGGGTTATAATCGTCTAGGAAGGCAATCCTCTAAAGGATCTAGCTCAATCTTGTTATGGCTTCCGCCATTTGCCCAACCTGTTTTTCAAGGTTCTTGATGCTGGATTTTGTTGTTTGGACATGAGTAGCAAAATATTTAGTCAAAACTTGCAACATATCCTCAGTTGATAGATACTTACCTTGTCGGGGCTGTTGTTGTTGGTTTTGTTGATCCCTCGAACGATAATTCTGTTGGCACGCCAGTTTGGCATGAAGTTTTGCGCATAAGGATCGTTCCTAAGCCTTTGCTGCTGTGGCTGTCCATAACTACTACTTCACCTCTGCATCGTCATGCTAGACTTGGGGGCACATGTCCGTTGGGTGATATGGGTCAGCACACACTTCACATGCCTTCAGCTGTTGTGGGGTTCTCAAAAGTGTTAATCTCTTCACCATTTCCTTCAGTTCCGCAAGCTCATTGGAGATCTCACTCTTCCCGGAATTCACAGCATGAACACCTCTCTTTGGAGAAGTCCTTCCAAAGTTCCGGGTTCCTTCCGCTAGTTCCTGTATTTTTTCAAGAGAAAGGTCAGGGGTAGAGTTAAAAATGTTGCCTCCACAAGCCGCATCGAAGATCCTCCTTTCGGTGTCAAGAAAGCCATTGTACAAGTACAAGACTATATCCTGAGTTGAATAGCCATGGAAAGGACAGCTGGATCGGAGGCGTGCAAACCGCTCAAAGTACTCATAAAGAGTCTCGTCCGCCTCTTGCTCGATGTTGCTTATAGCTTTCTTCAAGCTATTAGCCTTCTTGGCTGGAAAGTATTTCTCCAAAAACGCCTTGTGGATATTCTCCCAAGTGTCGATGCTCCCGGATAGAAGGTGTTAGCATGAAATATTGTGATATTCTAGGCACTTATTCTAGTTGTTTTTCATTCATTATTGTGTTCATGGATAAGGTAGTGAAGCAGTTGTTAGCTTGTTCACCTATATTTTCGATATGGAGGTCTACATTAGTTTTGTGATTGATTATAGGTGAATAAGAGCTAAAACCAGACCATTTGAGAAAGATAAGAGAGGACTTGATCATATCCAAGGATTAGGAACACATCAAAGAAGCTAAAGAAAGAGCTAGGATTAAGAATGTCACGACACAAAGGAAACCACAAGTAATCTACACTTCCACGCCCTAAATTACGGCCGTAGAAGAGTCCATGCTCTAAATCACGGCCGTGGATCTTGGCATCATGAGTGTGGAGCATTCTAGTAAGTTACACGGCCTAAAGTACGGTCATGGAAGTCACAAGAGACCGTAATCCAATTCCACGCCCTAAACCACGGTCGTGGAACATCAAGACACCATGATTTTGGCAATCTTCTGACGAATCATTTATTGCCACAACATCTACGTATTTTGGGTGGAAGATACCTCTTTCTGGACGGATAAAAAGGCGGGAAGAGGGAGTTTTTCGGGACCTCGCTTTGGAGAGTTCGCCTCAGGGTTTTCGCGAGGAACTTTGCAGAAGCGCCGACAGTTTGGATTCCCGAAGATTTTGTGTGGCGGAAGTTGCGCCCTTTTCTTAGGTTTGATATTGAAGACGGATTGGCATCCCGTTCTTCGTGTTTGCCTAAGATCGTTGTGAGGTTTTGTGTTATATTCTGAATCCATTGAGTATTCCATTTTGTGTTTGGATTTGAGATTGACTTTGAGTTATATTTGAGTTTTCGAGGGTTTTCATCTTTCATTCTTCTTAAATTGATTTTTGATATCATGACAATGGTTATTGGCTAAAACCCTTTAGCAATTCTAAGGTGAAGGGTTAATAGTTGTGGATTAGATGATGATAGATCGATTGTAATTTGATTGGACCCTGAGAATTAGAGAGATCTCCTTGACGAACCCAAATCACGGCCTGTTCTTGGAGTTCCACGGCCGTGGTTCTCAAGATCTGACCGTGATTTACTCTAGTTTACGAACCTTGCTTTTACTTTGATCCAAGGTTAAAGATTAACTTTAATCTAGTCTTGGCTTGCCCTTTTTCTAGGTAGTAGTAAGACTCATCACCCTCTATTTCGATTTTGAGTATCACAACCTTAATCGTTTTAGTTAGTTTCGATCCTTGGGTTACAAGTTTGGGTATTTGAGATTAATTCTTGTTTATAGATCCTTTCTATACTGAAGCCTCAACAACCTTTATAGAGAGTGTCCTTAGATAAGTCATATAAAGTTCTGGAACTTCACCGTACATTGCTTTACTTTAGCATGTCTTTGCAACTCTTAACTCTGTCCTTAGTTCTTTAGTATATCTTGAATCGATTGCCACAATTAGATACCTGGATCTTTAGGGTTGCTGTTTTCCCAATATTTGTAAAGCTTATTACATTTACTTGCTTGACGAATTGCGAACTGAATTTGTTCCCCCCAAATCCCTGAGTTCGACACTCTGGAATTCTTGCTTTACTACGCCGATCCGTACACTGCGGGTTCGCTTGCTTTGATTCTAGTTTTATAAATTTATAGCTTATTTGCACGCACGCTTAGTGGCAAACAAGTTTTTGTTGCCGTTGCCGGGGATTTGGTTTAGGCCGAATTCGGTTATCGGTTGTCAAGCTTGAGAGCTTTGCTCTTGTCATTTGATATCTCTTTTAAGTGATATTTGCAGGTTATCTTAGGTATATGCGCAGGTCTAGCACCAACAAAGACCTCTTACCTCTTGATCAAGAACTTGAGAACACTTTGAGAAAGAAGCTCAAAGAAAGAAAGATGGCTGAAAGTAAAGAGAGGGATATCGAAGCAGAGTTGGATGATTCTGAAGCCCGACTTAGATGGAGCGAGAAGACTCGCAAGGAAGAATCGGAGCGTCATCAATTGCAAATTGATGAGCTCAAGGACATGATGCTTCAAATGAGGTTGGAGATGAGTGGTTCCAAGAAGAAGAAGAGAAGGAAACCGACAAGATCGGTTAGAACCGACTCATCCAATGAAGAGAGCGACTCCTCCATGCCGTCGCTAGAGGACATTGATCCAACGATCAATGCGAACCAAAATAATCCAAGACCAGCCGCCAATCATCGTATCCCGGCTGGGGTTGCGAGAGCCGCTCGTGTAGATGAAGAGCCAAGAACTCTTGGCCAAAGAATGGATCCGATTCAGCAACCATGCCGTCTAGGTGTGAAATTTGATGTTGACGATATTCAGGGGTTTAGCTTTAACCCACAAGTTATTACCATCGTTCGCCAAAGCCAGTTTGGAGGAACGAGTGTCGAATCTCCACATCAACATTTATAGAATTTTGAGATCTTGATGGAGACAATGAAGCCAAAGAATGCAACCACCAACAATTACAAGATCAAGCCATTCTTTTTCTCTTTGAAAGGGAAAGCTTTATCTTGGTATCAAGCTCTTCCAAATGGAAGACTCAACACATGGGAGGATCTATCTTCGGAGTTCCTAACCAAGTTCTTTTCGCCATCCAAGACGGCGGAATTGAGAGGTAAAATTAATGTTTTCTCTATGAGATCTAATGAAAGTTTGTTTCAGTCTTGGGAAAGATTTCAGGATTTACTATTGGATTGCCCACATCATGGCATTTCCAAATTGGAGTTATTGGAGATATACTATAAGGGGATGGATGTGGAAACACAATTCAAGCTCCAATCACTTTCATGTGGCACATTCATGGACATGAGGAAAGATGACGCTTGGGACTTCATTGAGAAGCAAGCCCGAGTCATTGAGAAATACTCTCATCGGAAGGTGGAAGCTAATCGAGTGGAGCAAGGAGCAAAGCTAACACAAGCTGCTCAAACTCAAATCTTTTCTCTCAACACAAAGATTAACGAATTGAAGGAAGTCATCAAAGCCAGCTTTCAAAAGCCTAAGGAGCAAGGTGTTGGTTATTTAGGAAACAACAATAGGAGTTTAAACAACAAAAATTTCTTTCTTTGAAGGAAGTCATCAAAGCCTAAGGAGCAAGGTGTTGGTCATCAATGGGAATGAGAACACCAATCGCAACAGCCGGAACAACAACCAGAACAATTGGAACAACAACAACCGGAATAACAATTGGAACAACAATAGGAGTTCAAACAACAACAATTTGCATTCCAACAAACAACAAAACTCCGGTAATTCTTATCCCAATTCAGGAAATTCACTAACTCCACCATCTTCTTCTTCCATTCCTTTGAAAATCCAGGGGCAAACATCTAATAGTGGAAGCAATTCGGGAAAAGAGAAGCCCGATCCCATGCTGGAAACGATCTTGGGAAAGCTTCAAGGGTTGGAGAGTCACATCACTAAGGTTGATAAAGCCCAAAAGGTTTTAGAAAACCAAATGTTTAGCAATGCTGAAGAAGTTCCTAGAAATCAAGGAAAACTTCCAGGAAAGACGGAGGATAACCCGGAAGGAAGGGTGATGGCTATTACAACTAGGAGCGGAGCAACAACCACCGACCCGCAGCCTAAGTTTGTGGAAGTTCCCGTCGAAAAGGAGAAGGAAAAGGGGAAGGAGAAGGAAGACATCTACATTCCTCCTCCAGCTTACAAACCTCCCCTACCATTCCCACAATCTAGAGCAAGAGCGCGTCTAGACAAGCAATTCAGTAAGTTCATTGAACTCATGAGCAAATTGCATATTAATATACCTTTCATTGATGCAATTGTAGGTATGCCAGCATATGGAAAGTTCTTAAAGGAGATCCTCTCTAACAAGAGGAAACTAGAAGACTTTGGAGAAGTCAAGATGAGTTCAAAATCGTCGGATCACATCAAAACGATGAGGGAAAATATGCCCCCATAGCTGAAAGATCCGGGGTCATTTTGTGTTCCAATTTGAGTAGGAGATGTCACATATGATGCATTATATGATTTAGGAGCAAGCGTTAGCATCATTCCGCTTGCAATATGCAGGAAGATCGGTCTAGGCGAGCCTAAACCGGTGAAGATGACGTTATATATAGCGGATCAATCCATAACTCGTCCCGTCGGTATCATTGAAGACGTCCCGGTCAAGCTTGATAAGTTCTATGTTCTAATAGATTTTGTTGTGCTTGACATTCCTGGAGATAGTCAGGTCCCGATCATACTCGGAAGAGCGTTTCTTGCAACAACCGGTTGTATGGTGGATTGCAAGAATGCTAGACTCACCTTCGACATAGGAGAGGAAAAGGTAGAGTTCGTTCTTTTCACTTTGATGAAAGAGCCAGCTCTTGAAGAGGATATGTTTAACATCCATGACGAAGAGGCATCTAGAGAGGAAGTAAGCTCAATTCTATTCAAAGATCCTTTACAAAAGGTGATCACTATGAGCATTATGGACATAGGAGAGGAAGAGGAATGCAATGAGGAAATTGAAGCTTTAGAGGAGCAAAAGGAAGTACATGAAGAAGAGTTTGAAAAACTCTACGATGGGTCAGAAAACATGAGGAATCACGGCCAGTCGTGCTATTCTACGGCCGTGGTTCCCACCAACATGACCGTAATTAGCTATTCAGAGGACTCCAGTAAGTTGCACGGCCAAAACCATGGCCGTGGAACTATCAAAGGTGCCGTAATTGACTTCCACGCCCAAAACAACGGCCGTGGAGGAAACAGAGGTGCCGTGATTTTGGGAAAATCTGAGGACAATTACGTTCTTTCTACCACTTCTCTTGAGTCTTCTCCAACAACTTTTATACCCTTAGAGACTTCTAAGGAAGCATTGGACACTCCTCAAGACCCAATAGAGACTCCAATAGTGATGGAATTAAAGCCACTTCCCTCACATCTAAGGTACGCATTTCTAGGACCTAATTCTAACTTTCCGGTAATTGTTAGTTCCGATCTAAGTGAAGATGAACATAGTAAGCTTATGGTTGTTCTAAGGAAACATAGGAAAGCTGTAGGTTACACTATAGAAGATCTAGTAGGACTTAAGCCTTCATTATGCATGCATAAGATCCTAATAGAAGAAGACTTTAGAACTTCACGACAACCTCAAAGGCGGTTAAATCCGACCATGAAGGATGTTGTCAAGAAGGAAATTCTTAAACTACTATGCAGGTATCATCTACCCTATCTCCGATAGCAAGTGGGTGAGTCCCGTACAGGTTGTTCCCAAGAAGGGAGGAATGACGGTCATCACCAATAAGAACAATGAGCTCATTCCTACAAGGACAGTGACTGGATGGAGGATGTGCATTGATTACAGGAAGCTAAATAATGCAACTAGAAAGGATCACTTTCCATTACCCTTCATCGACCAAATGCTTGAGAGGTTAGCACAACATTCTCACTTTTGCTATCTTGACGGTTATAGTGGCTTCTTTCAGATCCCGATTCATCCTGACGATCAAGAGAAGACCACATTCACGTGCCCATGGGGTACGTTCGCTTATAGGAGAATGCCATTCGGGCTTTGCAATGCCACAGCCACCTTCCAAAGGTGCATGATGGCTATCTTCTCGGAGTACATAGAGGAGATCATGGAGGTTTTCATGGATAACTTTTCTGTTTATGGTTCCTCTTTCGATAATTGTCTTTCTAACCTTTCTCTTGTACTACAAAGGTGTGAAGACACTGACCTAGTTCTTAATTGGGAGAAGTGTCAATTTATGGTGAAGGAAGGCATTGTACTCGGACACTTGATCTCTAGTAGAGGGATTGAGGTAGGTAAGGCTAAGATAGAAACTATAGAAAAGCTCCCTCCTCCATCTTCGGTGAAGGGGATAAGAAGCTTTCTAGGACATGCTGGATTTTATAGACGTTTTATAAAGGATTTCTCTAAGATATCAAAACCGCTTACAAATCTATTGATGAAGGATGTAGTTTTTGATTTTTCGCAGGAGTGCTTAGATGCGTTTCATAAGATCCGGGAAGCTCTAATCTCATCCCCGATCATTTAACCTCTGGATTGGAATCTTCCATTCGAGGTCATGTGTGATGCAAGTGACGTAGCTATAGAAGCTGTGCTTGGGCAAAAGAAGGAAGAACGAACCCATGCTATCTGCTACGCTAGCAAGTCGCTAGATGAAGCGCAGCTTAACTATGCCACTACTGAAAGGAATTTCTAGCTATTGTTTATGCATTTGAAAAGTTTCGTTCTTATCTTGTAGGTGCAAAGGTGATTGTATATACGGATCATGCTGCGATCCGGTATCTACTTGCAAAGAAGGATGCGAAACCAAGACTGATTAGATGGATTCTTCTCCTACAAGAATTCGATCTAGAGATCCGTGACAAGAAGGATTCGGAAAATTCTGTTGCGGATCATTTGAGTCGTCTACCACATCTAGAGGACGACAATCTACCTATAGATGACTCCTTTCCGGACGAGCATTTACACATCATAGAGGAGTGCATCGACAAGATTACTAAAGGTAATGAACCATGGTTTGCTGATTTTGTTAACTATTTGGTTTGCCAGGAAATACCACCCGGACTATCCTATGCACAAAGGAAGAAGTTCTTTAAGGATGTCCAAGAATACTTTTGGAATAAACCTCTCCTCTTCAAGAGAGGTCCTGACGGCATCATTCGACGATGTGTGCCGGAAGACGAGATGCAAAGTGTCATCCGTCATTGTCATTCACTACCTTGTGGAGGACACGCTAGCTCGAACAAGACTAGCGCTAAGGTATTGCAATCTGGATTCTTTTGGCCTACTTTATTTAAAGATGTGCAAACCTTTGTTTCCTGTTGTGATGCTTGTCAAAGAATAGGGAACATATCTAGGAGAAACAAAATGCCTCTTAACAATATTCACGAGGTAGAGATCTTTGACATTTGGGGAGTAGACTTCATGGGACCTTTCCCATCATCTTGTGGAAACCAATACATACTTCTAGCCGTAGATTATGTTTCGAGATGGGTTGAAGCGAATGCCTCTCCAACTAATGATGTCATGGTTGTGGTTAAGTTCTTTAACAAGACTATTTTCCCACGATTTGGGACACCACGGACTATCATTAGTGATGGAGGCTCTCACTTCATTGCCCGACGATTCGAAGCTCTACTAGCTAAGTATGGGGTGACTCACAAGATCGTCACCCCATACCATCCACAAACGAGTGGATAAGTGGAGATTTTGAACCGGGAGATTAAAGGAATCCTAAAGAAAACAGTTTCGAAGACAAGGAAAGATTGGTCTTTGAAGCTAGATGATGCATTGTGGGCATACCGGACTACATACAAGACTCCCATAGGAACGACACCATACAACCTTGTGTATGGGAATTCTTGTCACTTACCGGTAGAGTTGGAAAATAAGGCGTATTGGGCGGTAAAGTGGTTGAACTTCAACATGAAGGAAGCGGGAGAGAAGCACCTCTTGTACCTTAACGAGCTTGAAGAACTTCACTTAAACGCCTACGAGAACGCCATGATCGGCAAGGAGAGAGCGAAGCATTGGCATGATAAGCATATCATTCCAAAGGACCTCAAGGAAGGAGATCAAGTTCTCCTCTTCAATTCAAGACTTCGTCTTTTTCCAAGTAAGCTTAAATCTCGTTGGACTAGACCTTATCTAATCAAACATGTTTTTCCCCATGGCGCAGTTGAAGTATGGGGTGAAAAGGGCGGAAGCTTTAAGGTGAACGGTCAACGACTCAAGAAGTATTCACCGGAACTCCAAGCTGAGGAGTTCGCGCCTACCGCACTCGAATAGGTGCAAGTACGGTCTAGCTACGGACCTTAAACAAGTGCTTCTTGGGAGGCAACCCAAGGTATTGCACTTATGCTTTTGTTTATCATTCATAGATTAGATTAGTTTACTCGTTTTTTCTTTGTTTTTGCCCTCGATACCTCCCGGTATGTCGTGTTTTTGGATGTAGGAACAATGGAATAGGCAATGGGAAAGGAAAAAGTTAGAAGAAATTGACGAAACTCGGATTTTGGCACATTACAAAGAGCTTCACGCCCTGAACCACGGTCGTGGATGATACAGTGACCGTAATTCTTCAAAATCTGAGAAAAATCACCAAAAACCACGGGTTCGTACAAAACCACGGCCGTGGAAACCCCCGACAGACCGTGATTTTCAAAAATTTTTACGGCCACTATATAAACCACTTTCCTTCACAAAAACACCCCAAATCCCTAATCCACGGTTCTCTTCCACGACCCAAAACGCCGACACCTTCCTCACCCTCTCAAATCTTTGTTTTGAGTTCAAATCGAACGATTCTTGGTGCTAAAGTGGAGCATTTTCATTCCTATACAAGATCCAATTGACAAAACAAGTGAACAATCCCTCCATAAGGCAGAATTTTGATTCAAAGATCCAAAACCCTAGGTTTTTACTCTTCTTCTCTTCTTTGTCAATTCGGGCTAAATTTTTGCAAGAACTTAGAGAAATTGCATTGGATTGATATTGGAATTAGTCTAGGACAGGTTCTGCTGAGTTTGTTGTTGATTTTGTTGAGATTTGAGCAAATCAAAGACGAATCACGGTCTCTGGAACTACCACGGCCGTGGAATAGGAAGAACAGACCGTGATTTCTACTGGAATTGAGAAAATGTTCACGAGAAGTGCAAGAAAGAAAAAGAAGAGAAAGGGTGATAGTTCCTCTTCTTCCCAAGCCCCTCCTAGTGAACCACCATCACCTCCACGCCCTAGAATCCCAACCATTCACCCAAACTATCTCGAGGCTTTAGAAAAGATCGAGAAGAGATCGGTCATAGGACCTAGATACCTCTTGCTTGAGGAGTTGGAACCACTTAATGTGGTGAGTGACTTGACATGGCTCTTGGATAGAGCCGAACTGATTGTTTTCTCCGCTATTCGAGCGGATGCATATGAGGAGATCACGAGGGAGTTTGTTATTTCCTTCGAGCACAGCGCCGTCGATAGGACGGTGTCTTTCAGATTGATGGAGACAGATTAGGAGTTCTCAATCCAGCAGTTCGGAGCCTTCTTTGGGTTCCATGAGACCTTTAACGGTCGTTTTCCTAGCGGTGTATATGCTAAGGACTTTTGGGATGACATAGCCATGATTTATGCCAACGAGGACCGCTGGCAGCCAGCTGACACCAAGGCTAAGATCATCTACCACTTAGCCTTGAAGATAGCTCATAGGGTCCTTTCCGAGTGCCTATTCCCTAGGACCGAGACCCTCCAAAAGATAAAGACCGATGAGCTATTCCTTCTCTATTGCATGCTCAACGGTAGACCGCCGATTGTGCCACCTTCTTAGCCTCCACCATGAGTAAGCTTAAGAACAAGAGGGATGGGAACATTGGGTATGGTGGGATGGTTACCCACATTGCTACGCAGCTCGGGATTGATTGCTCCGCATGCACTAGGATAGCGCCGAGACCTTTGGGTCTCAATAACCTTATTACTAAGGGTATTATCTTTTCCTAGACACTGAGGTCCACCTACTGCTAGTATGCCATGGGAGGATAGGGGAGGTAGAGGCATTCCGTGGCTCCCAGAGTATTCCATTATGGTTGGACGCCATAATTGGAAGGAGACATTCGCTGCTATGCATGCGAATAGATTAGCACCGCCTCCTTACGTTCCGGATGAGCCTCTAGCTGAGGATATGGGAGGAGTTGATTACTATGAGGGAGGAGGTGATGATCAGACATTTGGCACGTTTCTGGATCAGCCGGACACCTTCCCAGACTTACCTAGACAGTCTCCCCGCCCTTCTAGACCCTCCGGTGCTTCTTCCTCTCGTCGTGCTAGTGTGAACGAGAGACCGACATGGATGGCAGCTCCTCCCGCTTAGTATGGAGCACAGCCGGAGTGGATGGGAGCTCCACCAGCATGGTATGCACAGCCACCAGCAGCACCAGCCCCACAGGATGCACAAGCATGGTACGGTCAGCCGCCGGCATGGTATGAGCAGCTTCCGGCATGGGCTACAAATCTTTCCAGGAGGGTAGGAGACTTGGAGATTCATAGGGACACTCATGATGCACGGGGTGATGAGCATGACCAGATGATGAGGGATATATACCGCCAGCAGTTTGGGCGGAAATTCAGCCCCGAGTTTCACCCATTTCCACCACCGCCTCCACCATAGTGACGAGATTTCATGACAGCCAGTTTCAGCTGCCCCACCGCCGTCTAGTGAGTTCACTTTTCCTTTCTTTCTTTTCCTTATTTCTTTTTGAACATTGAGGACAATGTCTGTCTTAAGTATGGGGTGGGGTGTGACTATGTGTTGTAATAACTCTACTACATTTGCTTGCCTTGATCGATGACACTTTGCATGTTTCGTTTCATAGTCACATGTTTCATTATTGCATTGCATGAAAAAGTTTTTGAAAAACCCATAAAAATGCGAAAAATTTTGAAAAATTCTAAAAAGGTTTTGTGCTTCTAAGATTTGAGATGATTTCTATGATAGTACCTACTTGCACATTGAGCTTTTGATGACAATTGTATGCCTAAACGAATAATGAATTGAAAAGGAATTGAATGTGTTGATTATCCTTTTTTGCAAGTTTCATAATGTGAAGAGTTTTATCTAAATCATATTGAGAAATCGAGGTTGAAATCACATGATGAGTTCTTATACTTCTTTATGAAATGATTAAGGCAATTTGATTTTCTTTCTTCTTTCTTTGATCACTTAGCCCCACAATGAAAGTAATTGCCTCCCTTACCTATCCGGAAATTTGGAGGAGTTGATATTTGGCATGTTTGATGTGGGAGGGCCATGAAAGCAAATTTTTGCATTCAAAGAATAGAATTAATAGGTTTGGGGAAGTCAATCATGACGATGAGTAACTCGGCACCATTCACATAGCCGGGTGTTTGTGTCTTGCCAAAGTCGGATTGAGCGATATTCCTAGCGGATTATGGTATGTGCATCAAGACTTTGAGGCATCTCGAAATTGAGAAACGTCAATCTCCTAGGCTTCGGTTTTTGTGCACCGCTGTCCATAACTCCAAAAGTAAAGTCGAAAAATAATGTGAAAAAGAAGAGAGCAAAGCTCAAAGTTGATGGTGTTGCAATTCAAAATAAAAAGAAAAAAAGAGTTAGGTTATCCATTTTTCCGGATTCATGCATCACATCCCTTATAAGTTTCCCTCCCTTCTGCATTCTAGACCTTACTTGAAAGTCCTTAAGATCAAAAGAACGTTATTTGACTTGGTGATCTAAATTGAAGTTTCTTATGCTTAATTTTGATAATGCTTGAAGGTTATGATGTTTGCCTTAAATTTTAACCAATTCATGATGTTTCTTTGCTTTACATTCTTTGGTTTATGTATATAAGCGTTTCAAGGATAAATGAAGCAAGGTTTGAGAATGATCTATTGACTAGAAGCACACTTACCTAAAAGATATTTTGTTTTTGAATTTGCATGCATATTTCATCCTAACTTGTGTTCTAAGCTTTCGAAAATCTTGCTTGGGGACAAGCAAGTGACAAGTATGGGATATTTTGTTAGCATGAAATATTGCGATATTCTAGGCACTTATTCTATTAGTTTTTCATTCATTATTGTGTTCATGGATAAAGCATTGAAGCATTTGTTAGCTTGTTCACCTATATTTTCGATATGAAGGTCTACATTAGTTTTGTGATTGATTATAGGTGAATAAGAGCTGAAACCGGACCATTTGAGAGAGATAAGAGAGGACTCGATCATATCTAAGGATTAGGAACGCATCAAAGAAGCTAAAGAAGGAGCTAGGATGAAGAATGTCACGACACAAAGGAAACCACAAGTAATCTACACTTCCACGCCCTAAATTACGGCCGTAGAAGAGTCCACGCTCTAAACCACGGCCGTGGATCTTGGCATCATGAGCGTGGAGCATTCCAGTAAGTTACACAGCCTAAAGTACGGTCATGGAAGTCACAAGAGACCGTAATCCAATTCCACGCCTTAAACCACGGTCGTGGAACATCAAGAGACCGTGATTTAGGCAATCTTTTGATGAATCATTTATTGCCACATCATCTACGTATTTGGGGTGGAAGATACCTCTTTCTGGACGGATAAAAAGGCGGGAAGAGGGAGTTTTTCGGGACCTCGCTTTTGAGAGTTCACCTTAGGGTTTTCGCGAGGAACTTTGCGGAAGCGCCGACAGTTTGGATTCCCGAAGATTGTGTGTGACGGAACTTGCGCCCTTTTCTTAGGTTTGATATTGAAGACGGATTGACATCCCGTTCTTCGTGTTTGCCTATGATCGTTGTGAGGTTTTGTGTTATATTCTGAATCCATTGAGTATTCCATTTTGTGTTTGGATTTGAGATTGACTCTGAGTTATATTTGAGTTTTCAAGGGTTTTCATCTTTCATTCTTCTTAAATTGATTTTTGATATCTGTACAATGGTTATTGGCTAAAACCCTTTAGCAATTCTAAGGTGAAGGGTTAATAGTTATGGATTAGATAATGATAGATCGATTGTAATTTGATTTGACCCTGAGAGTTAGAGAGATCTCGTTGACGAACCCAAATCACGGCCTCTTCTTGGAGTTCCACGGCTGTGGTTCTCAAGATCTGAGCGTGATTTAGTCTAGTTTACGAACCTTGCTTTTAATTTGATCCAAGGTTAAGGATTAACTTTAATCTAGTCTTGGCTTGCCCTTTTCTAGGTAGTAGTGAGACTCATCACCCTCTATTTCGATTTCGAGTATCACAACCTTAATCGTTTTAGTTAGTTTCGATCCTTGGGTTACAAGTTTGGGTATTTGAGATTAATTCTTGTCCATAGATCCTTTCTGTACTGAAGCCTCAACAACCTTTATAGAGAGTGTCCTTAGATAAGTCATATAAAGTTCTGGAACTTCACCGTACATTGCTTTACTTTAGCATGTCTTTGCAACTCTTAACGCTGTCCTTAGTTCTTTAGTATATCTTGAATCGATTGCCATAATTAGATACCTGGATCTTTAGGGTTGCTGTTTTCCCAATATTTGCAAAGCTTATTACATTTCTTTGCTTGATGAATTGCGAACTGAATTTGTTCCCCCCAAATCCCTGAGTTCGACACTCTGGAATTCTTGTTTTACTACGCCGATCCGTACACTGCGGGTTCGCTTGCTTTGATTCTAGTTTTATAAATTTAAAGCTTATTTGCACGCATGTTTTCAGGCGAACAAAAGGTGGTAATACTAATCATCCGCTGCATCCTTGAGTGTGAAGCCGAATGCCCTCATCTTGATTTGCTCTTCGGTAATGTTGGCCGGCTTCATGCTCATACACACGGTATGGAATTCCCAAGGTGCTTGATGGGGTCTTCACCACTTAATCCATGGAAAGATGGGAGCAAGTGAATGAGACCCGGCTTGAGCTCGAAGTTGACTCCTTCCCCTATTGCGGGTATAGTAACCGCAAGAGGGTGTTGAGCCAAAGTTGGCTGAGTGAGTTGACGAAGGGTACGATCAGCCATCTCTTGTTGGAGTTGTTGTTGTCTACGTTGCCGGTTGTGTGTCCTCTCAATTTCTGGATCAAAGGGAACAAAGCCGGAGTTAGTAGCGCGGGTTTGGACCATAAAAATGGTCCAAACCAATAATCAATAATAATAATAATAAAATAAAAATAACTAAACTCCCCGGCAACGGCGCCAAAATTTGACTAAAATATTTTCCTAAGGTCGTTTGTATCCTGTCAAAATATTTTCCGAACTTAACACTAAAGCAAGTATAGTGATAAAGTAAGGGTCGAACCCAAGAGAGTTTGTGTTATTTTATTAAAGGGGGGGGGGTTGGAGTGAATTGATGCACACAAAACTGAAAAAGCAATTAAAAGAGATTGATAAGATGATGATGAGTGAATCTACACTAGGTTGATTCTTAGCATGTGATTACTACTTTAGTGAGTTCCTTTTACAAGTTTCAAGTAATGTTCCCGTCTTGATCATATGTCTGTATTGAGCCAACCGGCATCAACACAACTTAACAGGTTAGTGTTCCGTAAACCTACAAGAACAAGTCACAAGTTAGCTTTCAAACAAAGACTAAGGGATATAAAGAGAAGATTAAAACCGTTAACCTAGTCTTTATAATTGTGTTTCTTTTCCTTCAAGCAATTACAACCCGTTATTACTTAAAGGTTACTACTAGACTAAAGACCCGAACCTGGAATCTATTAATCCTAGTTGTTTGCATGCACTTAGAACCTAAGGTGATCAATCTTAAGTAATAATGAAAACATGCAATTGAGATAATTGAAGCTCAAGAAACACAAAACATTACTGAATAAAATTTATATTAAGAAGGAACTTACAACCAAAGTAATAATGCAGCCTCCAATCAACCCAATGTAGCAAGGAAACTTAAAAACTCATTACAAAGGAAGCAAAAGAGAATAAAAGTAGGAAATGATGGGTGATTCTAGCAATCAACCATGGTCTATTTATACTACAAATGACACTAAATGGGAGTAAATGGCCGGCCCAAAACAGCCACCTTTAATGCAATAAAGATGGTGTAAACAGCCGGAATAAAGCCTATGTCGCTGAACCGCAGGGGCGGTCTTTAGATCCACAAGGGCGGTTCAGGCAAAAACGTTTGATCTTCTTCGTGGCCGCATGGGTGGCCTGGCAGTTACGCAGGGCCGGATCATTGATGATCTTCAAACGCCTGACTCTTCAACTTTTGGTCGCTTCAGATGCCGAGCCGCAGGGGCGGCCCAGTGTCAACGCAAGGGCGGTGGCACTGACTCTTCAGGTTCACAGCTCGACTTAGTGAGACACAGGTAGAGGCGCGGGGGCGCCGGTCTTCGCTTCTTTAGGATAAGTCACCGCAGGGGCGCTAGGGAGTGGCGCAGGGGCGGTGACAGTCTTCGTTACTGGCACTGGCGAAGGCGCAGGCTGCGCTCCGGGACATGGTGTCACCTGTAGGGGCGGTGACACTGCTCCGCGGCGGCGGTGAGGCAACATAAGCTTTGCTTCGTGCATGGTCTTCAACTCCCAAGTGCTAAAACTCCTCTTTTATCTTCTTTTAGTTTTTTTCTTCTGAATCAAGGAGTTAGTAACATAAAACAACACTAATGTGATAAAAAGACTCTAAAAACTACCATAAATGATAGTGATTCCATCACCTATCAGTAAGTCATCAAATGGACCTAAAGGTGATTTGTGTAAGATAACCATTTGAGGCTTAAAGCGGTTAGAAGTGATTAACGGACTAGTAGTTCTAACCCTATTGGAGAGTGTAGCTCCAGTTTTCCACAGACTCGGGTTAAGAACTAATTTTGGGGGATCTCAGTTGTAGGATACATACCCGACTCAAGACAGGTCCTCAATTACAAGGAGCGGACTGTTGAACCGGATGATACCAGTGGGGTATCCACTAGCTATTCTCGACGTAGTAGCAGGCGCTTGGGCCTATGATGCTCGACCTTGATTTGTTGGCAGGTCGCACACTAGGCTACGAATCTAGCCACGTCGGGCTCAAGCCCGCCCCACCAATAAAATTGTCGGATGTCTTGATACATCTTACTCGCGCCGGGGTGCATGGAGTAAGGTGTAGAATGACCCTCTTGCAATATCTGTTGTCTCACGTCCCTATCTGACGGTACGTATATACGATCGTGATGCCTCATCATCCCGTCCGCACCAACGGTACACTAGGGTGCCTCACCTCGGGACATCCTATCTCTAATCATCATCAAAACGGGGCAACTCACCTGCTTCTGCTGGATCTCTCCTGATAGGTTAAGTAACACCTCTAAAGCGGACAAGTGAGTAACCGAGTCCGGAAATCGGATGTCTACCTCTAACTATATCAAGTCTCTCTGACTTGTGACTGAACCGTCAAGCGAGCTATCGCCTCCTCTCGAGCCATCCTCCTACTAAGAGCAATGGCGACCAAGTTCTCCTTCCTTGGGTGGTACAAAATCTCTAAGTAGAATCCTTAATCAGCTCTAACTATCTCCTCTGGTAGTTATTCAACTCCCACTAAGTGAATATATACTTTAGATTCTTATGGTGTGTGAAGATTTGGCACGTGGGCCCATACAAGTAATGTCGCCAGATCTTCAGGGCATCAATCACTGCTACTAGCTCAAGGTTGTAGGTAGGGTAGTTCTCCTTGTACTTCTTCAACTGTCGAGGCGCGTACGCAATGACCCTACCCCTCTGAATTAAAACGCATCCCAATCCTAGCTTGGAGGCGTCACTGTACACTACAAAATCTTCAACACCCTCAGGTTGTGCTAAAACGGGAGTGGAGGTCAACCTCCTCTTCAGCTCCTCGAAGCTTTGCTGGCATGACTCGGACCAAGCAAACCTAGTATACTTCCTCAACAAGGAAGTGAGTGATCGGGCAATCACTGAAAAACCCTCAATAAACCTGCGGTAGTAACCCACCAAGCCCAAGAAGTTGCGCACCTCCTTGACCGTCATGGGAGGTGGCCATGATGAAACAGACTCTATCTTCGCCGAGTCTACCTTGACACCCTCGGCGGAAACTATGTCGCCAAGGAAGGCCACCTAGAGCATCCAGAACTCGCACTTAGAGAGATTAGCGTAAAGCACTCTATTCTGTGGAACTCGTAGTACCATCCTCAGGTGTCCCGCATGCTCCTCTCTACTCCGGGAGTAAACTAAGATGTCATCGATGAACACTACTACATAGCAAGTTTAAGACCAAAAAGGAGCATGTGATGATTCTTTAATGGAGGAACCATATGAGTGAGTTATATTAGGAGACAAGACCAAGTGAGTTATGATACAATTGGCATTAAGCACTTAGTAAAGTGTCGGGAGACGTATAAGTGTGTTATCCTAGATCTTATACTCGGAACCTTTTTTTTTAGAAGACCGGAAGCAAGTGGTTGCAACAAAAGGAATGATGTTGGATAAATTATCATCGGTAAAGTCATCAAAGGACCTAAAGGTGAGTTGCTAAAAGGCAACCATTTGATGTTTAAGGCGGTTAGAAGTGATTAACGGACTAGTAGTCCTAACCCTATTGGAGAGTGTAGCTCCAGTTTTCCACGGGGATTCGGGTTAAGAACTCAGTTTGGGGGATCTTAGTTGTAGGATACATACCCGACTCAAGATAGGTCCTTAATTACAAGGAGCGGACCGTTGAACCGGATGATACCAGTGGGGTATGTGGTAGCTATTCTCGAATGTAGTAGCAGGTGCTTGGGATGTTAGTATAGAAAAATATTTCAGAGTCAATGGTTTTATGAAAAGCCGACGACGGTACCTGTGATTTTGTGGATAGTATGAGATGTAACCTTTCAGAAACCTATGTAGAGATAGTGTAACCTCGAGAATGACGAATTAGGGCTTAGCCTTGTATCTGTGTGATATTGTTTGACTACTTGTTTATTTCATGCTTGAGTGCTTAATCAATGATGTGTGTTTTATTGGTGACCTTTGATGTGCGGGGGTACTTAGATGTGGACGACGACACTTTTGCTGTAGTGACTAGATACACTAGACTGGTGCCTTGAAGGCCAATCTGATGATTGTTATTTTCTATGTTTCGGGAAAAAACTTATTATAAGGGGAAACTGATATAATAGCTGAAAATTTTTCTTCTGGCTATTTCAGAAACAAATCATGACATCACCATTTGTGACTCTTTCTGGCGCTTTATTTCTTTTGTAAAGACTCCGACTTTATGTTGTCTTCTTTTTAAGTTTTGGGACAAAACTTGTTTTAAGGGGGAAATGATGTAACATCCAGAAATTTTATTTTTGAGACAAACCGGAACTCGACCGGTTTGGAACTTTTCGTCGTTTTGTCATTTTATATGGCACCAGGTTCTTTTCATTTTTTTATGTGAGAGCTTGCCATCCGGGCCCGTTAAGCTTGTAATTCAGGCCCATTAAGTTGCCATCCGGGCCTCTTGTTGTGGCTGGATGTGTAACGGAAGTAGAGGAGTTCTCCTTGCCTCCCACATGAAACAAATAAACCCCAGCAACCCTTCTCGCCATTTCTACTTCAAACGTAATCCACCGCCTCAAGCTCTCAGCCTCATCCCCTCGTTAAACATTGTCTCTCCCTCACTGGCGTAACAACGTGTCGGCCCTCGTCCTTCCACCCAACCGTCGACAACAACACTTAGCGCCGGACGGGTCTCCTCTTCTCTAGTCGCAACATAACCCAAGATAGGAGTCCATCGACAGCAGGCATCCTCCTCGCGTGCTTTTGGCCTGGCACAACCACATCAGGCGGAGACTGACCTTTCCGTATAAGGTCGTCATGTAGTAGCAAGCAGTTCATGTCTCCTCCACGGATGGTTGCAGCCTCGATGGTCAATCTGTCATGCCAGAAACATCGATGCCAAGGCAGTTGAGACCTCCGCCGCACCCGCGGGTAGAGTTTCCCGCTCCAGCGGATTCCTAACACTGCCCTTGCGGTTCGCTTTCGCCGCCCTCGCGGTTCTTCCTCAGGAGCTCACACAGAAACACTTTGCAGTAGCCATGCCTCCCTCCTTGTCGAGTCTTGTTGTTGATCAAGGGAGCAACTTCAAGGAGTTGTTGCATCTTGTTCGCTCAAAAGTGTGTGTGCAAATAAGCTTTAAATTTATGACCTGCAATATAAGCCAAAAAGATATGCGAACCCGCAGTGTACAGATCAATCGTAGCAACGGCAAATACTCCAGGGTCGATCTCAGAGATTTGGTGAAATCAAAATCGATAAAGTAATCTAGCAAGGAAAATATGCAACTATTGATAACAAAAGCAAATGTATGTGTAATAATTGGGAAAGAGAGATTCTAGAGACCAAGGTATTCAATTGTGGTATTCGATTCAAGACTTCTAAAGATATATGGACAGAGATGCGATTGCGTAGGAAACATGTTACTAAAACGGGATAATGTACGGTGAAGTCTCCACTACCCACTTATCACAACCCAAAGGCTCTAAATAAAGGAGGTTGAGTCTTGATAAGATAGAGATATAAAGGAAGGATTATACTTTCAATCGGATGAAGACTTTCAAAAATACGATACAACCAATGAGAAGATCTCGGCTAAAAGAGTTTGAAGATAAGATCTTAAACGGCTTGAAAGGAGTTTGTTGACGAGAAGGTTACGGTGAAGATTCTTGAAGATCTCCAACGGTTTTCAAGTGAAGAAGAGAAGATCTTGGGGTTCAAGATCTCCAACAGCTTACACGTACGTTGAAGATGTAGATCTTGCAACGGCTACTTCACAATCAACGTGAGAAGATTTCGCTTAACCTAACAGCAGATTTTATAGAGAATAAAGACTTTACAACGGATATGGGACAAACGGCTAAATGAAGATTTTCGTAGAAGATTATAAATGAAGAACTTCGATTGAAGACGATGACAAGGGCTTACAAGTGAAAGTAACCAAGCATTCCAAGAGATCTTCATCATCGATCCAAAAGTTTATATTGCTTTGAGCTTACTTTAGTTGAATTGATTAGAGTTAGATAAACACAAGAGCTTCATGGGCATATCATTATAGTGTTATACTCGAGTGTGTTACTCTGTGAAGTAACTAGGCTATTGTTACCTTGGAAGTAGCACAAAAAGTCTTACAATTTATAACTCGATCTAATCTCCTAAACTACGTAGCGAACCCGCAATGTACGGATCGTTTTGTAGAAAGGAATCTATTCTGAGGTTGAACACAAAGACTAAGGTGAAATCAAATCATTCAAGTGATCATGGATAGTGCAAATCTAAACTAAGAGATGAGAAAGGAATAAAGAAATGAAAATCATAATATTTTTTGTTGGGTTTTATGGTTATCAAACAAAGATCAAAAGCATGCAAAACTATCAAGAAAACAACACACAAAAACGAGATAGGTGATAGAAGTAAGATAAGAGGATTCTAGAGATCAAGATTTTCGGTTATGGCATTGGACTCAAGCTTCTAAACATCTAAGGAAAAAGTTGCGGTTGTTAGGAAAGGGTGTTTCTCTAATGGGAACAATTACCGGGTAAGTCTCATGGTCCACTAGTCCTTCACCAAAGTCCTATTACCGGGTAAGTCTGAAGGAGCCAAGGTTGGGAATTCTACACAAACCAGGCCACTATCTAAGGTTCAAACCCCTCCTTACCGAGTAAGTCTCGGAAAAGGCAAGTCTTAAGCAACAGTCCTAGCACACTCAGTCCAATAGCGGTTTTTTGGCTCACTACTACCTAGAGTTCATCATCTTCTATACCTAAGAGCGGAAATCACGGGGTAAGTCTCATTCCTCAATTATTTTGCTAAAATTAGGTCACCCTAAGCTAGATTATGCTCAAAAAACACTAGGATCTCAACATTATAACATCCTAACATGCAGATTCATCAATTAAAGAGCTATAGAAGGAAAACCGGGTGGATCATCAGGTAAATCGGTCGATCTGGGCCTATGAACAGGTCGATTTTTGTCACGGGGTTAGGATCGGGAATAAAAATTATCCTAAACTAACATGCAAGTCCAATCTATCATCATCCAAGCCATAACCATCAATCCATATATAGCCCTATAATCACAACTACTTAGCCAACAACATGCATTTCAAGATCTAAAATCATCATACAAGCATACATGGAATCCATAGCAAGAAGATGAGTAAAAGAAATGAAAGCAATGAAACTTAGCTGGATTTGAGTTCAAAACAAGTCTTTCAACACACCAAATATAGCTCCAAGTCGGATCTTACAACCTTCAACAAGTTTCTTCACAAAAATCACTCAAAATCTCACTCTAGATCTCTCAATCTTATTACTCTAAGTTGAATCTAATCTAATCTCCCAAGAACACCCACAAAGGGGCTGGAAAAGGAGCTAGGAGAAGCCTCCCTATGTGTGTCTTGGTACCCCCCCCAAAGGTCAGCCTACAAGTCCAAAGATATACTCCACCGAAGGCAAAGCAAAGGTCGGACAAAGGAATCATGTGACAAGCATCAATGCTATCAGGAGCCAAAAATTAAACCAGTTGTTAAGGAAATCGACCATGAGGCTTGTTATGATCATATAGTCATGAGTTGCTCCAAGTCTTGTACCAACAAGGGTCCTTGTGTCCTTCTTTGCTCCAAGTATGTTCCTTCAAAGTTTTGGATATGTACCACCATGAGGCTTGACCCTCGAATGTATCGATTATTGTCCAAAAGATCCCTGAAATACCTACAAAACCGACAAAAGCTCGTGTAGACGTCTTTTCTAACAATATGACTCAATTACTCAATAATGTCACGAACTAATGCCATATCATGCATGAATGAAGGGAAAAACTACCTAAGTGTATGCCTAAACTAGTGTCATAAATCATGTCATCAACTATTATTGCTTGAATAGAGCTGACTACATCGTAGCATTGAGGCTACATTGAGAGAAGAAGGGTAGTTCTTCTAGGTTGTATCTAGGACTCACAAAAAGCAGATAATATATAGTTAGAATCCTAGGGTCAGAAACCCTAGGTAGAGAGTAGGCTGTTAGGGTCGAACTTCGTAAACATATCATTGTATCGATCTTTTACATTCCACACTCATTATTGCGTTTTATTGTGACTAACAACTTTCTAAAGGTTTCGAAGTGAAGGCCTTGAGATCCAATTTAAAGCCTTGAGAAACAGTTTTGTCACTTAGCGCAAAAATCGAGTTCAAGGCCTTGAGATTAGTTTATGCATGTGTTCCAAATTCCTAGCTGACCCTTTAGAGTCACACTTGATTGTTGTTAAAAGGATTTTTAAATATCTTAATGGTACTAAGGATCTAGGTCTTTGGTATCCTTGTCAAAATTCTTTTCACCTCGTTGGTTATTCAAATGTAGGCTTTGCAGGCTATAAGACTGACAGAAAAAGCACTTCTGGATGTTGCCAATTCTTAGGTCTTCCCTAATTAGTTGACACTCCAAGAAGCAAAATTTCGTCGCCCTTTCCTCAATTGAAGCCGAATACATAGTTGCTAGTGGCTGTTGTTCACAAGTTTTAAGGATAGCTCAAGAACTTCGTGATCTCAGTTTTGATCTTAAAGGTATACCTATAAAATGTGATAATACTAGTGCTATTTTGATAACCAAAAATCTTGTGCAACATTCTAAAATGAAGCATATCGATGTGAGACATCACTTTATTCGCGATCATGTGGAGAAAGGTTATGTATCTATATCTTTTATCTCGACTAACTTGTAGCCTGGAGATATATTTACTAAGCCTCTTCCTGAAGATCATATTTAATTTCATAAGATTAGAGCTTGATATGTTGAACAAGGAAGCATTATCGTAGGGGAGTAAATCGATACTATTTCTCCTTTATAATGTTGTTTGTTTTCATTTCAAGGCCTTGAAATGCGATTCAAGGTCTTGACATGGATACCAAAGACAAATTGAAATAAATTGGATCCAGTTAATTGGTTTTTACCTTTTGAGATAAAAAAATCATTTATTCATTTTTTAATAATTTGGAAGTTTGAAAGATCTTCAAAGGATTTTATGGTTACACTTTAATGATTTCTTTCTTGAAAATAAAAATTTGTTTAGATTCGTGTTTCCAAATTAAGATCTTTTGATTGCGTCTTTTCAAGGTCTTAGAACTTCAATGAAGATGTGACAAGACCCCTATTTAAACCCTTCCCCTCATCTGTCTGTTTCACCGTTTTTCCAAAATCTCAAAAACAGACCCACTTTCTTACTTTCTCTCTATCGCTTTCAAGCTTTTTCAAAACTCAAATTCAGTGGCACACAAACGATCTAGTTATCTTGATGCTTCATCTTTATCCGAAATTGTAACAACCCGAATCCGCGGAACTCAAAATGCTACAAGCGGAGACCTCACAATGGGTCCTGAACCTTAGCCTGGCAACAATTCACCGGACCTTTCCAACAAGGCACAAATAAAGGCAAATACTAAAAGCATTCATAATGTATATGCGAGAATAATGAAATGTAAAGTACAATGTGGAAACTCAGCCGAGTCCTCAAAACAACACAACTCCAAACCGTAAATCCATAACATACAATGTAACAGCATAATCCATAGCAACATAAAAACATAAACCATCCCCGTCCTATAATGTACGGAGACCCGGCTGTCCACTCCTCCACCTCACTCGGCGGCATCCCTAACTTGCACGGCATCTACAGCAACCGGTTTAAAACCGTTATCTAGCAATCCGAATATAAGAAGAACGATATGGCACAAGCACATATAACAAGGAAAAACACACAAAACATGCTTACACGGAAGTCCGATCATTATCTTTTATTTAACGTTATTCCCTTACTATATCCAATTATGTTGTGACACGGAAATCACAAGGATCCCGCCCTTGTTCCCTTTCACCAAACAGGTTTGGTCCGGATGCGAATCATCATCATCTGTTGGACTGGTCGCAAGGCACCTCCTAGTCACCCCATTTTGGACTGGGCAAGCGGTTACTGCCTTTTGTCATACACTTGGGACAAAACAATAATGAACACATCCACATCCTAATCCGGTTAATAGTTATCTCACAAATTATAAAGGCACACACCACCCACACGTGTCAACCAATATGCGAAAGCAAGCTAAGTAAGTGTGTGGACTTACCTCATCTCTAAGCTAAGTAAGAATAAACGATCACAAACTCCCCGAAGGAAATACAACCACAGTCTGATCCATAAGAGGCGCACATTATCATACTCTCACACATACGAACTCAAGGACTTCCAAAACCAACAACCGAACACAAGACCTAGAAACATATAACCTAGGAAACGTTCCTAGAGTCTAAGAGGCCATAAACTCGATAAGTATGTGAAAGTAAAAAACAACAACAACAACAACAACAACAACAACAACCCGCGCCCTAAACAAGACTAAATACCACCCCCAAGCTGGAGTAAGGCCACAAGCTAGAAGAGACCATAAGGTCTACACACACGCAAGATCAACAAGGCTTCCATCGAGTTCTAAGGACACCTAGATTCACAACCACTAGATAGCATTCACAACTACCCTAGGTCAACCCTAGGCATGCTACTATCATGTATAAACCTCTAAACAAAGGAAGGAACCAAGAAGGAAGGAGGAGGGAAGTATACTGTTGAAGAAACGCAGCTGCGGAATCAAGTTGGCACGCCTGCGGAGTAGCTGTCACCACCCCTGAGGCCTCTGGCGCCGCCCCTGCGGTGTTCTGCGCCTCCCCTGTGGTGTTCTGCACCGCCCCTGCGGTGGCCTAGGTCCGCCCCTGTGGCTCTGAAGATCTGCCGCCACAGTCAAACAAAAAAGGTCGTCTTCTTTGTCTTCGATTGTGGATCTTGAACTCCAATGGCCTCCTTCTCTTGCTGAGTCTTCTCCAACACCAACCATAGTATATAAGCTCTCCTTCACGACCTAAACATGCTAAGAATCCATACATGCAAAGGAATCATTAGGAACTAACTTCCACTAGAGCTTCATCCATGGTAGTGGAAAAGAAGAGAAGAAGAGGGAACTAAACAACAAGGAAGAAGAAGAGAGGGAGAAGGAGAAGCTTACCAAACTGGATCCGAAGCTATCCCCCTGCTGGCCACACCTCAGGAGATCCAAAGAGAAATGAAGAAGGAAGCACAAGAGAAAGAGGAGAGTGCAAACTAACGTGAATGGAAGAGTGATAAGAGAGAGAAAGGACAAGCTGCAAAAAGGTGGGGAGAACAAAGGGTGAGCTGCACAACTTGTCTCCTCGCGCTAGAAACCGAGGGGTCGGAAACTAAAAGGTGGATAACGAAAGGTCGGTCCGGGATTTTGAAATAAATCCCGACACTCAGCACCCCGTGCCTACAGAAAGATTGAGCGGCGCACACGGGAAGGTCAATACACCGCTCAATAACCGGAATAAAAATCTCGGACGTTACAACTAATCCCCCTAAAAACAAGTTTTGGCCCGAAACATGCTAAACATAAAACTCACGATCAAACATGTCTCGAAACCCGCACGAAACACATAACGTCAACTATCGGCCCTCTAATCCAAAGGTCACTCATGTAATCACATCAATACCTCGCAAGGTAACCACACATACATGTAAGCAACACATAAAACATATCACCTCACAAATCACATAAGAACAAGAGGGATAGGGGAGCACTCACCCTGGATTCCAATGTTAAGGGCACCCCCATGCTCCTTATCCCCACACTGATTGCCCCGCTTTTCAACCTATCCACTACCACAGGCTCCGATTCATATCCCTCCAGGAGTGAATATGTTCGACTAGCAAAGGAGATGTACCTTATATCCTCTGCTTCCTCTTCTCGATAGCTCACTCATACCGCCCTAAACCTCGAAGCCAAAATTATCTTCACCATTCTTGTGAGGTGCATTGTTCCCATAACCAACACCCGAGAGCTTCTCACTGCTCAAACCCTGGAAATGTTGTTCCTAGTGATGAACAACTACGACATTAATCTGCCCAACCTAATCCTAACTCACATGTTGCTTATCATCTCTTCCACCAGAGAAATCCCCTTTCCCTATGCCAATTTGCTTCCAAAAATCATCAACTACTTTTCAATTGACACCTCTCTCGAGGACCAACACATGTTAATAGGTAAAGTAGACGAAGATTGTTTCGAACGAATTGGCTTTGTCAAAACATTAGATGGAGACTAGAAGTTGAAGGCAAATCGTATATCCTCATCATCATCAAAACTAGCCCTACTGATGCGGGGATAAGCCGCAGTTCCCGATCTAGATTGAATGTCCTTAACTGAGACAAAAATCGGGTTGTTCAATAGGAAAAAAACGTTCGATTTTTATGAAGAACATGTCAATTTTTCTGGAAACTCATAACACGGATTAGTGGATGATATGGAAATATAAGAAGATGAATATGGAATGATAAATGAAAGATATAGAAATATATAAACTAAGATATTCACACAAAGAACCTTGACCAATAATGTGACAAAACCCTTTAACGAGGAGATTACCTTAACCCGCACTTCTTTTACCTTACACAAGTGTTTAAGTAAGACAAGCACAAGGAGGAACTAGAATTTACCAGGAACACCAACCTTCAATAATAATAACACACACAAGCACAATCTAGCAAGAACTTCACAACAATTCAACCAAAATCTCTCTTCTTGATTGAATGATAATGAATAAAATACAAACTTCGTAAGCGAAGCTGCAAGTCTCACAAATATGTGGAAAATATCAAATCTAATATTCCTAACAATCTCTCCCACTAAGGCCATTTATAAGGGAGATTAACTATGATAACTAGGAAAGATTTACTTAAAGATAATCTTAGAAAGATCTCATTAAGATATATATATATATATATATATACTTACAGATAATCTTAGAAAGATCTCTTTAAGATATACTTAAAGATAATCTAGATCGAAATAATCTCTCCCACTGAGAGCTTTAAGGAATCAACTATTTGCAAACTCATCTCACGAAGGAAAAATTAGTTAAGAAATCGGCCGATTTTCCTGTAGGAAAAACTCGACCGATTTGATTGGATCGATTTTTCTTGTCTGAACCTCTTTCTTGTTCTTATCCTTCTTCTTTGCTTGATGGATCTTCTTGGTCATGGCTTGGCTCTTCTATAACAGTCAGTAAGGTCACCTAGGAACTCTTGAGAGTGAGGATAGTTTTCTTGAGCGTACATGTTGTAAGTAATTCCATAATTTCATCTTGAATAGCCTTTTCTCTTGACCTTGTGATCGCTCTATCCATGATAGATTCCGAAGAAGGTGAAGGAGTTGTTGGTTTCTCTTTCAATGCCTTAGTCTTTGATCTAGTAATTGGTCCTTGATGTATTGTAGATGGTCCCACATCAGACTCCCCTTCTTGAGAAGGATTCGTCCTTGAATCATCAAACTGCTGATCTCTAAACTCATAAGGACTTAAGTCCCCGACGTGGAAGTTTGGACTTACACCATAGTCAGGTGGAAGCTCCAACACATAAGCATTGTCACCAACATTCCTTTTGACTTGAAAAGGTTCATCTCCCCTTGGAGATAACTTAGACTTTTGTTTGTCTGGAAATCGCTATTTCTTGAGATGCAACCACACTAGATCTACGGGTTTGGATAACATCTCCGCACGATCCCGATTTGCTTTGGAAGCAACAAATTTCCATTTTTGTTTTAGCCGTAAGCGCGTCTTCTCATGTAATTCCTTTATGAACTCCACATGTTTTTCTGCAATGAAATTTACTCACTCCTCTAAAGTCAACGGTATAAGATCAAAGGGAGTCAAAGGATTCACTCCATAAACACACTGAAACGGCATTAGATCAGTAGATGAATGCAAGGTATGATTATAAGCGAATTCGTCATGTGGTAAAACATCTTCCCATGCATTCAAATTATCTTTTGAAACAGCTCGTAAGATAGTAGTCAAATTTCTATTAGTTACCTCCATTTGACCATCTGTTTGAGGATGACTAGAAGTTTAAAATAACAAATTTGTACCTATCTTTCCCCAAAGTGTCTTCCAAAACAAGCTAAGGAACTTGACACCTCTATCGCTTACAATATTTCTTGGCACTCCATGCAATCTAACAACTTCCTTGAAAAACAAGTTAGCTACATTATATGCATCATCAAGTTATGGCAAGCAATAAAGTGAGCCATTTTGGAAAAACGATAAATAACCACAAAGATAGAGTCTTTCCCCTTCTTAGTCTTTGGCAATCCTACAACATTATCCTTTCCTTTCTTATATTTGATAATATAAGGAAACGTCTCAATGAACTCCATCCATCTTCCATGCCTCTTGTCCAACTTATCTTGACTTTGAAAATGCTTCAAAGACTCGTGATTAGTTCTAAGGGTGAATTCATTAGGCCAAAGATAGTGTTGTCATGCCTTGAAAACTCAAAATAAAGCATATAGTTCCTTATCATAAGTAGAGTAATTCAAGCATGGACCCTTTAATTTCTCACTAAAGTAGGCTAAAGGCTTTCCTTCTTGTATGAGTACTCCTCCAATGCCAATACTTGAAGCATCGCACTCCACCTCGAATGGTTTGGTGAAATCAGGTAGTCCAAGAAGAGGTGCGTTTGATAGTTGCCTCTTTAGTTCCGAAAATGCATTCTCTTGTGCTTCTCCTCACTCAAATGGTACTTGCTTCCTCGTGAGATGCATGAGAGGGGCTGCAATGGTGCTGACATCCTTCACAAAGCGCCTATAGAAAGTTTTCAATCCATGGAAAGAGCACACATGTCCGACGGTGGTAGGTGTAGGCCATTCTTAAAAAATCTTTGATCTTCTCTCTATCCACCTCAAGGCCTCGTGTGCTCACTACAAATCCAAGAAAAACCACTTGATTAGTACTAAACTCACATTTCTTAATATTAACATATAGAGATTCAAGTCTAAGAGTTGCAAGTACTTCCCTTAAGTGTTCTTCATGATCCTCAATGGATTTGTTATAAATGAGGATGTCATCAAAGTAGACAACCACAAACTTTCCAATAAAATGGCGTAAGACATGGTTCATTAAACTCATAAAAGTACTTGGAGCGTTAGTGAAACCGAAAGGCATAACCAACCACTCACAAAGTACAAACTTGGTCTTGAATGTTGTCTTCCATTCATCTCCCTCCCTCATTCGGATTTGATGATATCCACTCTTAAGATCGATCTTGGAGAACAAGGTGGAACTGCTAAGCTCATCTAGCATGTCATCTAATCGAGGAATGGGATGTCGATACTTGATAGTGATGTTGTTGATTGCTCAACAATCTACCCACATCCTCCAAGTGTTGTCCTTATTGGGGACCAACAGAATTGGAACCGCACAAGGACTCAAGCTCTCGCACACATAACCTTTGTTCAAGAGGTCTTGTACTTGATCTTGTATTTCTTGACTTTCCTGTGGACTCATTCTATAAGCAGGACGGTTAGGAAGTGATGAACCTGGGATAAAGTCAATCCAATGCTCAATGCCTCGAAATGGTGGAAGTTTGGCAGCAATCTCATCCGGAAATACGTCTTTGTATTCATCCAAAACATGTAAAATGTTTAAAGGCAAAGCGACCTTCACTTCATCACTTAAAGTCAGTAGGCTCTTATATAAACTCAGTAAAGAAAGGTCTAAAGGGATATAATCATCGAGAAACTCCCTTTTAGATGTAAGAATGGCTCGTTGCTGCCCCAGATAAGAAAATTCAGATGAAACACAGGTGATTCGTCGATTTTTCCTTGAACAAGCCGATTTTCTTCAGATTCCGATCGATATTTTGAAGAATTTCTCGATTTTTCTTCTCTGAGAGAGTTGATTTTTGGTCCTTCTGCTTGCGTTTATCCTTCTTATTGTCGTAATGCTCAGCAATTTGCAAAGGTGTCATAGGTTTAAGAGTAATTGATTTTCCCTTAAACTCAAACGAATGTTTATTACAATAACCATCATGCATAAACTTTCTATCGAATTGTCAGGTACGGCCTAACAAAATATGGCATACTTGCATAAGCACAACATCACAAACAACAATATCCTCATACTTTGCCAAGGTAAACGCAATGCGAGCTTATTTATTAACCTTTAATTCCCCACAATCATTCATCCAATGCAATTTAGAAGGTCGAGGATGATAGAAGGTAGCGATTTGCAACTTAGTGATCAATTCCTCACCAGCAATGTTGCAACTACCTCCATCAATAATCATGTTACAAACCTTTCCTTGATAAAGGCATTGAGTATGAAAAATATTTTCACGTAGATTATCCTCACATGGAGCAATCTTAGCATGCAAAGTATGTCTAACAATCAAGGATTCACCATGCTCATATTCACAATCACTATCACTACGGTTATCATGATCATGTAATGCATTGATGTGGGTATGATCATGCTCATTTTATTCCTTACTTTCATATTGTCCTTGATGATTTAGAAATAAAACTCATTTATTAGGACAATCGCGCATGTAATGACCTCTACCTTGACATTTAAACCAACAGTATCTCTAGATCTTAAGGTAGAGTTAGAAGTACTCCCTTTTTTGTCTCTTGAAGGCTCATTCAAAGAACGAACTGAGTAGAAGGTTTGGGAGTTGCTGGATCGGGCAAAGAATGCTTTCCTTCTTCGTTCTGAGCAGAAGATCGGCCAATATTTCTGCAATGGGTCGATTTTTCTTCTCTGCAATCCAAGAAGTTGTTCCTTAATTCCGTCCTTTGATCTTTTTTCCATCCTAATATCCAAATGTAGTAAATTAGTCATAGAAGCATAGGGATAAAATCAATTTCATTAGCTAAAGAGGGGTGCAAAATTCGTCAAAATCGAGTCATAATAGACTCATCATCCTCTTGCACGTTAGCCTTCACCGTCGCCGTTTGCATGGCGGTGTAGTCTTCTTCTATGGTCATGGAACCTTGCTTGAGGTTCTCTAAGCACTGTCTCAACTCCCTACCATAGTGCGGCGGCACGAACCTAGCCTTCATCAAGGTCTTCATGCTTTCTCAAGTGTTGATGTCCGGTTCTCCCGCTCTCCTCAACTCATTAATGAGATGATACCACCAGATTAGTGATGGAAACTCAAAACACGTCGATTTTTCTAATACCACTTTGATGCGGGGATAAGCCACAGTTCCCGATCAAGATTGAAAGTCCTTAACCGGGATAAAAATCGGGTTGTTCTATAGGAAAAATCAGTCGTTTTTATGAAGAACATGTCGATTTTTCTGGAAACTCAGAACACGGATTAGTGGATGATATGGAAAGATAAGAAGATGAATATGGAATGATAAATGAAAGATACAAGAAGATATAAACTAAGATATTCCCGCAAAGAACGTTGACCAATGATGTGTCAAAACCCTTTAACGAGGAGATTACCTTAACCCACACTTCTTTAACCTTACACAAGTATTCTAAGTAAGACAAGCACAAAGAGGGACTAGAATTGGCCAGGAGCACCAACCTTCAATAAGATTAACACACACAAGCACAATCTAGCAAGAACTTCACAACAATTCAACCAAAATCTCTCTTCTTGATTGAATAATAATGAATAAAAATACAAACTTCGTAAGTGAAGCTGCAAGTCTCACAAATTTGTGGAAAATATCAAATCTAATATGCCTAACAATCTCCCTCATTAAGGCTATTTATAAGGAAGATTGACTATGATAACTAGAAAAGATATACTTAAAGATAATCTTAGAAAGATATTTGTGAGATATATATAAAAGATATAAAACCATAAAGATAAAATCAAAACTAATAATTCCTTAAGATAGTCTGAGAGTTATAAGGAATCAACTAAAAGATATAGTTTCCAAATATAGAAGATCATGGCCAAATCTTGCAAACTCGTCTCCGGAAGGAAAAATCAGTCAAGAAATCGGCCGATTTTCTTGTAGGAAAAACTCGACCGATTTGACTGGGTAGATTTTTCCTCTCTGAAGCTCTTGTTTGTTCTTATCCTTCTTCTTTGCTTCATGGATCTTCTTGGTCATGGCGTGGCTCTTCTATAACGGTTAGTAAGGTCACCAAGGAACTCTTAAGAGTGAGAAGAGTTTCCTTGAGTGTACATGTCGTAAGTAAGTCCGTAACTTCATCTTGAATAGCTTTTGCTCTTGACCTTGTGATCGCTCCATCCATTACAAAATCCAAAGAAGGTGAAGGAGTTGTTGGTTTCTCCTGCAATGCCTTGGTCTTTGATCTAGTAATTGTTCCTTGATATGTTAGAGATGGTCCCAAATCACCTACCTAAACAACGATTGAAGGACTTGGAGCTTGGGATCGATGCTTTGAGAAGGGATGTCATCGCCATTAGGGTTAACCTTACGGACAAATTGGATGCAACCCATGAGTTGTTGTCAATTGTGCATGCTAAGGTAAATCAAATGTTTTATCTTAATGCTCTCACCTTTACTGTTGCGGGTTCTAGCTTGCCACTATCAGAAGATGCAGCCGAGCACACAAGAGAAAGAGATACAAATGTATTGTTGAACTGTGAAATAAATGTGCACAGCTGACCGATTCTTTGACCTACTAATACTAAACACACAATTCTAAATGTGGAAGAATATGGCTTTGTTAATAAGTATCGTGATGTAGAGAAACAACAACGCCTTAATGAAATGATGGACAAGACGTTGAATGAGGCACACAGAAGATGGAAGTCAATGGCTGAAAACGATATCCAAGCCTGAAAGAATGGTCAATGGTACTCTGCCTGATTTCAAGGTCTTGTAATCGGATTTCAAGGTCTTGAAATCAATTTTCAACTATGTTTTCTTTTCGTATTTCATGGTATTGAAACAATGTTTTTTTTTTGTTTTTGAAGTACTTTCTTTAGGTCTGTAATATCTTTGAATTTCAAACTTTTTAAATTTCTTCCATCCCTTGTCGAAAGACAAAAAGGGGGAGAAATATGGTGATCCGACATTTCTGCATTTTCTGCATTCTAATTTACACTTATAATATTTTGTAGGTACAATATTTGTTGTGTCTTCCATCAAGGGGTAGATTGATAACTCCACCTTGATGCATATTGTTATAAAATGTTTTTGCACCAATGATGGAAGACAACACATAATGTTGTTACGATTAACAAATATCGATTATCATATACGTAGATATTCTTGGATATGTTTGTTACAAGATCTGTGAAGGTTAAATCGGACAAGATCTTCAAACGGCTATAAGCATATCTGTTAGTTGAAAATTGCATGAAGATTTCGAACGTTCAAACGGCAACAAACGTGAGAAGATAACATGCAGATTTTGTGGGATCGGCTAAAAGATCTTCAACAACCGAGATTTTGTGGAACGACCAATATGTGTGAAGATTTGGCGGAACTTTTAACAAACAAGAAATTCCGTCTAAATAGAAGAATCTATAAAAGGATCAAGCTAGCAATGAAGATATAGACAAGACTTACATCGAGATACAAGCTTTATTCACTGCAATCGACTTTCTTACTCTCAGTTGCTACTTGTTTTACTTTTGTTGAGAGAGTGAGAAAACACAAAGAGCGATATAGGAATATCATTAGTGCTATACTCAGTGAACTACTCTACGCAATAACAAGTGCGAGAAGAAGGGATGTTCTTCTAGGTTGTATCTAGGATTCAAAAGGAAGCGATATAATAGATAATTAAATCCTACGGGTTAGATAACCATAGGCGGAGGAGTACGTTGTTAGAAGCTGAACTTCGTAAACATATTGTGTCTTGATCTTGATTTTCTTTTCCGCACCTATTACTAACGTTTGAAATTGTGATTAATAGTCATTTCAAGGGCTTGACACTGCGATTACGAAAAATTTTCGTACTCTATTCAACTCCCTTGTAGAGTATCTTTATCCTTATTCTATCTCCTACTTTGTTCTCTAGTCTTTAGAGTTGGTGTGCTGTCATAATGAGACCTTCATTATGAATGTGTGAGAACTTGTAGAAGCTGTCCACAACCATGAACGATGGTCCATGAAGTAATTAAACGAGTACTGAAATGAAATTTGACAACATAATTAAGGGTATTAACAAAATATATGATGAGAAGATGTGTGGAAGTGTTAAACATTTCATGAGTTAATTTCATAGCATCTCGAGTTTTATCTCCTCTCCAATGTATCAGTATCCGCAAAGAGTGATCTCAGCCACCGGGCTAAATTGGTCAAAAATGGTGTATAGACGAAGTAGCAAGTAAGAGTCCAACTAACAAGCCCCTGCATACAGAATGGTGATACCGTTTCAGCACTTCCCAAATTATCTGTTCAATAAAATCTCACCTAGTTGTGAGATGAGATGATCACCTGTCCAAGTATTTCGACATTTGCTTTAGGATAGTACCAGAGGTCCAAGTACCTGTCAAGGAAGTTAATCATTATTGTTATGCAACTGAGATAGTAGCCATTTTTGCAAGCTTACTTCATGATTGGGATCTCGGCTAAGGGACAAGCAATGCCCACAAAACACGCCAGTGCAAATCCCATCCGTGTCCGATCCAGCAGGAGCCATATCAGCTCCGCCCCTGCAAATAGTATGTAGGCTTCAATGTTGTCTGCAACTCCTGCTTTGTAGAGTTCAGCACTCAGTTCGATGAACAACACCAATGCCCTAAGATAAGTTACACTATTAATACTCACAGGTACACAAGATTCAGTTAGGAATGGAAATTGGAATGGGTACTGACAGTAGTGATGCTGCAGATTTGCCGACGCTTCCGTCGGGTGTGTTCAAAGATGCTCGTTCATCCAGGTACAATTGAAGGATTCCAATGGTTGTATAGAACGAACCCAGTAAAAAGGGAACCTGCAGGTTTCGGAAAACACGAAAAGTTATAGCCAGGTGACTATTTACATTCAATGTTGGATTCTTTCTGTACAGACCCAGATGTTTGTGTGAAGAGAGCCAATGTGGAGTGATCCATTTTGGTAGGACACGAGATTGACCCTGGAATGGAGACCATCTATTAGAGGGCCTAGGAGGAAACCGGATCCAAATAGGGAGAGAGATATGAAGGGCCAAGATGTCTTGAGATTGGGTCTGTTTTGGTTTCTCAGCTGGCTGCTGCAAATGCGGTTGATTGTGAGACGTTTATTAGGTGGTGAGGTGCCATGGAGATTTGAAGGGAAGAGAGATGAGCAGAACAGAAGGTGAGATTGCATCTCTTTTGCTTATACACTGATAGAGTAGTGGAGACTCTTCTTGTAATATTGTCCATACAATTTTTTGGGATTTTTTTTTATCCGTAATTGAGATTTGAGGAGGTTTTAGGAAGAATAAAAAAAAGTCGAGAGGGCAAGAGAAGCAACCCAACCGATGTAGTTCCATTCCTCCAAGACCTTTCCATCCTTCTCTCCATTAGCAAGTTAGCTCGTGCAAACTATCAAGACGGCTCAAGTTGGCCTGCCATTCAGAAGCCCATGATACCTAATATGCCGCCAAGGGTTAAAATTTCTTACAAATGCTATCAAAAATAACAATTTAATTTTTAAAAGGAAATTAGATCTTAATTTTAAAAAATACTTATTAAAAGATTTATTCCAAGAAATAACGTGAAGTCGCCACATCAGCATTAATATCGCATACTTTATTAAAGGTGTATACATTAGATTTTGGATTAGTTGCGGCTTTAAGAGTACCAACGGATTGACACGTGTCAACTTTTTTTTAACCAGCACTTTTTTTCTTAAAATTTTGTTTACTTAGTTTAAATTAAATTATACTAATATTATACTAATGATTCATTTATTTTGTAACTAGTAGTATATAAATTTTGAACTTTGTTTCTTCTAGTTCTTTTCTTCTTCTTTTTCTAACACGCATTTTTTCGCCCAAATTTTTGTTCGATTAGTTCATATTATATTGTCTAACAGTTCATACATTTTTACAAAAATAAATTCATAGGTTCAAGAATATGCATGTGCTAATAGTATAAAACGTTTGAACTAATATAACACTCGATTTGAACTAATAGTATACATATTTTGAACTAACAATATTTTAATAAAAGTACACTAATAACTACCACTATAAAAATATGAACTTGTATAATATTAGTCAAAATTTGGGCATTATTAGTTTGAACATTGTGTATTGTTAGTTCAGACATTATGTTTTATTAGTTCAAACGGGTACAGTAAAAAAGTGCATAAAATATAAGTACTAAATTTGCAATACATGAACAAACTACAAAAAGTATTTGAACTAATAATATATAGTTTTGGATGAATTGAACTAAAATTCTGAACTAAGATAATAACTGTTATAGTTTTTCTCATGAAAATTATAAAAATGTCAGCGCGTCCCCTTTTCAAAAATAGATTTTTAAAAAGATAAAATTGCTCTCGTAGATTCTAAAAAATTTTCGTATTGCACTTCTCCTAAATTATTAAAATATTTTGTTGATGAGGATTCAACAAAGGAGGCAAGATGCTTGGAGTAATCAATGATAAAGAATATTAAGATCAATACCTTTGATCATATTAATAAAAGAAACACAAACTGTTCACTTAGGTACTTTATCAAATAGTTGAAAGGCACTGATAATAGTAAAATATATTGGCTACTTATAGGATCATATGTTTCTTCAAAAGTCAACTGACACGAATACATCTAACAAAATAGATTTAGGTCACAAATTTAAATCTTCTATGTCAAATTTCATGTTCTTGATGCAGAAATCTCACCATCCACACACTATTGAAGCATAGTTAATTTTTTCAGAAGAAATTTTATGTTTCTATGATGCTCTCTTTGATGAAAATGGATCTTGATCATGCCCTCGTTTCTTCATTCCTTATCTAGTATCTTATAAAAGTTGATTTTACAAAATGAATGGAGATGATTATACGAAGGAGAAAGAATAGTAGTAGTTATTGATGAAGTCATCGAAGCCAACAGTTGTAAGTTAGTCTCACTTTTGACTCTAAGGTCCCTTTCTATATTATCCATATATATATATAGTTTTAATTTCAAGTGAGGAAAGAGCTTGTGGATAGAAATTAGGAAGATTGTGATCCATTGGATGAATTTTAATCAAGGGCTCCCACACGCTCATCATTAATGGCATTTTTGTAAATTGACTTAAAATCTGAAAATTTTCCTTACATTCAAAAACAGTCATTAGTGTCCATACTTTTATATGTCATTGTTCATGTTTTTAGACATCGGTGTTCATAGTGTTTTGGACTAATTAGGTAACTACCCCTTTTTCAGTTTTATATTTAGTAAATAGGCCTTTTGATTTTTTGTTTAGGTAAGTATACCCCTAATGTGTTTTTACTCCCCTGTGTTCCCTCTCTCAGCCGCCGCTCCCCTTCCATCTCTCCTCTCTTCTCTCTCGTACAGCCAACCGTCCATCTCAGGCTATAGAAAACCAGACTCGAGAAATGTCCGGGAACAGGTGATGATATGCACCTCATCGTCGGTTCCTCGCTAAAACCACAAGTAAGTGATTTAGGGCGCGCAGACTCTGAATGGAAGATTATACTATTGAGATATTTCAATCTTGTTGGTGCACACCCGAATAGACATGAGTCGCAAACCTAAACCGTCGGTTTAGGTTTGCTAACCGCCGGTTTAGGTTTGACCTAAACCTAAACCGGTTATCCTCAAACCGCCAAAACCGTCCGTTTGGCGTTTTGACACATGAATATAAAAAAAATATAAGTATTATTTTAGTTAATAGTTATTTTAGTTATGAAATATACATTAGTTATTTTTTGTACATTTTTTGTAAATAAATAAAATTACTTATTAAGTAAATCTATAAAAAAAATTTATACATTAGTTATTTTTTGTACATTTTAAATCTATATTACATTAGTAAAGTTTGAAACAATTTGGTTTACTAGGCTTTTTCTACTTTTGTGTTTAGTAAATGTACCCCTTGAGAGAAGAGTGTGTAGAGTTTGAAAATAAATACAAAAGGTTGGGGTATATTTACTTAATTGAAACATTAAAAAGCCTAGTTACTACTCTAGTTTTTCAAAAAGGTCTAGTTACCAAAATTGCCCGTAAAGTTTTGTAGATTGGAATTTTACATTAGTAAATTAATAACAAAATTATACATTAGTAAATTTTTGTACATTTTAAATTTTTAGTAAAGTTTTGTAGATTGAAATTTTACATAACTATCTTTTTATACATTGAAATTTTTTTATTACATTAGCATTTTAATAGAATTACTAAGTAAATAAAATTACTAACTAATAAAAGAGAGCAAACTAGTTGTAGATGAATTAAATCACCAAGTTAACAAATTACTAAGTATGTAGATTTTTGTACATTGGATTTTTTTTATTACATTAGCGTCATTAGCCTTTTAATAAAATTACTAAGTAAGTAAAATTACTAATTAAATCAAATTATTAACAATAAAAAAACGAGAACATACTTTTTTATTTTTTAAAGTTAGTAATTTCATTTATTTATAGTAAACCGAGTTTGGTCTCTCTTTTTTTTTGTATCTTAATTAAATTACTAATTGGAAAAAAAAAGAGAGGGCTTGAACCGGTTTCCCGGTTGCCTACACATCCTCTTGGGGTGTAAGAGGAATCAAAGCCTACATAGTTCTCTTACCTTTGCTTACCTTTTTTCGGACTTCCGAGTTGTTTTCGTTACCCCCTTACCTTTGCGCCTCGGAATCGGAAGTGGTGGCCGGATCATCGGAGTTGGAATCCGATTTTGAGTCATAAACGGATGCATTCCGTTGTTTCCTCTTCTCCGCCCTTATCCAATCTTGAACACATATTTGAGTCTCCAGTTTGTCGGGTTTCAATTGACTCATCTTGTAACTTAGCATATTCCCTTCTTGACTAAAAGCTTGTTCCACGGCCACCGTTGATGCGGGCACGGCCATAATTTGTTGCACAATCTTGGTCAATGTTGGATACTTCGGGGCCATCTTCTTCTAATAATATAAAACTTGAAAACTATCACTTTCACCATCAAAACTAAAACAAGATGTTAGATAATCTTCAAATTCTGCACTTGTGGATGAATGTCTTGGTATTTTTGTTCTTTTAGCTAAAATTTATTTAGCTTTAGAAAGAATAGAAGATGAATAAGAAGAAGAAGAAGAAGAAGAAGAGGGTGGGGGAGTCGATTGGGTGGAAACATTGGCACTTGTTTCAAATAAAGAAAGCAATTTACCAATTTCAAGACGAACATGAAGAGAAATAGAATTAGCGTTCATAGTAGAAGATAAACCTAAACATTCATAATAGGCATTTAACATTTCCGTAACACCATCAATTTTATTAAGTCTAGGATCGAAAACGGCGGCAATAAGATAAACTAGGGGAATTTCTTTATAATATTTTAGCCATTTTGTTTTCATTTCGGTTGTTGCATCTACAAGTGAATCTAAACTTAAACCGGTTTGTAAAACCTCGGCAACATTTACGTTTATTTCTAAAAAGCTACAAGAAGTTGGAATGTAAACATAAATCAACATATTAGTAGAATCACTAAAACTTTTAAAACAATACAAATATCATAACAAGTTTGCCAAATATCTTCATCATCTAAAATAGACCAAGAAATAAATTGTGAGGAAAATTCTTGTAAAACATCTTTATAACGAACAGCTTGAATATGTAGTTTATAGGTTGAATTCCAACGAGTTCCAATATCTTTTGAAAAAGAAATCGGAGGAACATTTTTTTCTAAACAAGTTGATCTCCATTTTTTTCTTAAATCGGATGAATGTCAAATATGTTCAATTACGTCGGTTATAGGCTCTAACATTTCATGTAAAACTTTTAGGCCATCTTGAACACATAAATTTAAAATATGGCATGCACATCTTTGGTGAGTAAAAGGAGATTTTAGAAGTTGACCTGCATTCCCCACCAAATCGTTTACGGCGCGGGTATTAGCGGAAGCATTATCAAATGAGTATGAAAAAACTCGATTTTGTAAATAAAATTCTTGTAAAACCGTTCTTATTAAATTTGCAATGTTGGCGGCACTATGTTTTTTATTAAAATAGGGAAATGTAAATTTATGCAAATACATATCATTATCAATAAAATATAAAGTAATGCCCATGTAAAAATATTTTTGTGATAAAGTACTCCAAATATCACTACAAATTTAAACTTGATGCGAAAATGATTGTAAAATCATAAGAGTTTTTTGTTTCTTTTGGTCATAAGATTGAGAAATTAATTTGGAAATTTGTTTACGAGAAGTTGGTTTAAAACCCAGTTGAAGATAAGTAGTGCTATATTCTCTTACATTTTCATATTCCGCATAAGAAAATGGAAAAGTTTGAGATGCAATTAAGTTGGCTAATCCTAAAGATTCATCGACATGATTATAAGTAGATAAAGAAGATTGAGAGGAAGAGGATGCAAACCCGTGGGACAATTGAGTTTGTCCCCGTGATATTCCGAGCTTCTCGGGATGGTACTTTTGCATGTGGGTTTGCAAAGTCCCATATCCACCCTTCGCCTTCCAGTTGTACACCTTCGGACAATAGTTGCACGAGACTTGACAATAATCGTCCACCACCGGACCCTTCTTGTAATGCTTCGTGAATTTGTCGGGGGTGAGCATTTTTGGTGGAGGGGCTTGTCGGAAAGGCCTTTTTTTTCTATGACACATTTTGTCGAACAGTTTGCTTGCACAACAAAAGGAGCATATAGAGAGAGGTTTGAACGTTTTTCAACTATCTTGTACTTGTTGTAAATTATGTAAGCTTAGTGCGACACGTAAAATGCTTGTAATTTATGGATCGTTAGTTTGTAATCTGTCAAATTTGTGATCAAGTGAAATGCATATAACAAAAAGTACGAGACAACTGCAAAACAAGACAAATGGGAGGCATCAGACGTGACTTTGCTTTTGTTGTTGTAAAACAAGAGCTTATTGTATTACTACAACTTATTTTCTAAAATCTCATTGTCTTTGTATAGCTGAATGACGTGTTAAGTGGGAAGCTGAAGGATCTTTGTAGTAATCTCTTCTGTTTTCATGGCTAAACAAGTTTTTTTTCCCCAAATTTATCGTAATTATCAAATACCATTAATAATATCTTGTGTGAGAGCCCTTGATTTAAAATTCATCCAATGGCTCACAACGCTCCTTCTTCCTATCTAGAATAATCCTTCTCACTGGAACCGGACCCTATATATATATGATTCCGGTGAGGAGGAGGCTTCCAGATAGGAATAAGGAGCGTTGCGACCCATCAGATGAATTCTAAAGCAACGGTTCTCACACAAAATATCATTAATGATATTTTGGTAATTACAATAAATCCGGAAAAAAAACAGATGCTAAAAAGGAAAAGAAACGTTCAAACCTCTCTACAAATTTCTTCATCCCACGTTCTTTTCTCTCCATCTCGCCGCTAACACGCAAGCAAATAAGCTTCATATTTGCTCCGATTTTCAACCAAATCAGACATTGACTACATAAAAGGGGTTAAATCAAAGAGAATACAAGACGATTCGGGTATTGTTTCTTCAAATTTCTACTCTCACGGTTTAGGTTTTCATTAAGGTTTAGGTTTCATTATGACTGATGTTTGTTTTGGAAATCAAATTTGTTTGAATCATTTTTGTGTTTGATTGGTTTGATTGAGAAAATACATGTAAACATATATGATGAGTTGGTCTAATAGCTCCAATTGAACAATCTACATGCTCATTTTATGGTGCACGTAAACTTTTTGACAAAATGTCTCATAGAAAAATAGTTTATAATATTTACATGAACAATGACATAGAGAAATATGAACACCGATGAATAAAAACAAGAACAATGATGTATAAAAGTATGAGCACTGATGAATTATCTATAAATTTTACACATACATGACATATTATGATCATCTTCTAACGTTTTGTGATGAGTTTTTTTATATTTTTTTGTGGCTATATATTGTAAATGAACATCTATGCATTATAAAATGAACACAAAAAAATAAATGAACATTACACTTTGATGAATAAAAACACTATGAATACCGATGAATAAAAACATAAACAATGACATATAAAAGTATGAACATTGATGACTTTTTTTGAACATAAGGGTATATTTCCAAATTTTAAGTCAATTTACAAAAAATGTTATTAATGATGAGTGTGTGAGAGCCCTTGATTTAAAATTCATCCAATAGCTCACAACCCTCCTAATTCCTATCAACAAACTCTCTCCTCACTTGAGCTAAAACCTATATATATATAGGGCTCGTTTGGTTCCAACTCCGGAAACGAAAATGGAATGAAAACGAATTTAGTCCATATGTATATCTTTATTCATGAAATTTTATGGAATCATTTCTTGTGATTTAATGCAAAATGCACTTGCTTCTTCACATTTTGTTTCCCTATAGGGTATCATAAGTAATCAAACTCTATTCCAATTACTTCAAACCACAAAGAGTGATTCCAAAAATTTTCATAAATAAGGGTACAAATATGAACTAAATTCGTTTTCATTCCGTTTCCGATTCCGGAGTTAAAACGAAACGTGTCCATAGTGTTATTCACTCACTTTTTATAGGTTTGTTAAATGTTTTTATAATGTTTTAAAAATGATAACATTCATCCAACATTGATCAGAGGAGTGAGAAAGGGGGGAATTCAATGCACCAAGTGTAGCTATGTGGCCGTCCTTTTGATTATCTTCAAAGTTTTATAAATTCGAACTGATGCTTAATTAACTCTATTCTTCTTTTTTTCTAAGATTCGCTTTTAATTTCTAGCTAATAATTATTATTTTCTAAAATGAAACAGAAATGTAATCATTCATCTACACTCTATACATCAATTTAAAACAATATCTTATACTATATTAAAATTAAACCACTTAATGTCACGTGTCACTTCCTCGTCTATTCGATGTTATATTTTATTTTTACGTAATTTTTTTAAAAAAAATATATACATATTATATAATTGACATCTTACCTATTAAGAAAATTATCTTATAATATATAATATATCTAACTTACTCTTTAAATATCTATATTTTTAAAATTATATAATTTTTAATAAATAATGTTTTATATATATATATATATATACAATTTGAAAATTGATGTAATTTTTAAAATTTAAAATTTTAAAATAAACTAGATTTAAATATAACACATTACCTACTATTAAATCGAATTTGTTTTTAAAAAGTCAAATTTAAAAAAAATGATTTTTTTTAAATTTTAATTTGTTTAGTCAATAATTTTATAGGTAAGAATCTTTAGAAATTAAATTGAAAATTTGTTATACTATTTATTTTATTTAAGACTTTGGTAGTTATTAATACTAAATCTATTAATTAACTTCTTGCTACATGATCTAGTCATATATGTATTAGTATTTTTTTTAACTTTTTTTTTTGCTACACTAATGGATGTTAACACCTTTTTAAAAAATAATCATGATTTATTTATCTAATAATTAATTAATATACTTTTTACAATTTATTAAAACTCAATTCCGCACAAAATGCGGATATTTGACTAATTTGATATTTAACACCATAAAAATACTCCAATAATTTATAGAACCTAACCACAAACAACGAGAATCTTATATCTATTAAAGTAGAGGCTTTTTGCCACGTGTCAACAACGAGGTTTCTTTAAACCTACCAAAATATTTTTTAAAGTTAATTATTAAGTTAAATATTTATTAATCAAGAAGTAAATATTTTTGCCAGGTAAATCTTATCTAATCTTTTTTAATTTTTTATAATAATAAATTATGCAAATCTTTTACAATAAACAATAAGTTTATTATTATCAATCACTCTAATAATTGACAAAAAAATATATTATTTTAAAATTTAGTTTTTTTTGTAAGCAAATCTGATCCTAACTTTTTCAATTTTGATAAGAATACATTATGCAGATTTTAAAAAAATTAATAGTTAATTATTTATTAATCTCTCGGATAACTGACAAAAATTAATTCTTTTAGAAATAAAGACAAGGGCATCCCATAATCTCATAAAGGCACGAGTCAACATAAAATACAAAATACAAGATAATAATGTAGTAATTTATTAGAAAATAATCTCATTCCAAGAGCATAGAGTTCCACTTCATTCTGCATATAACTCTGCTAGAAAATTAGAAAGAAAATTGTAAAAGATGAGAATTTAGTATATAGAAAATATATGTTAAATGATAGATATTATAATGTAGATACAAAATTCAATCCTTGATGATGCATATGTTAATGATAAGGCTCTAAGAACAATAAATAATGATTATTTATAATTTATAACCCTTATCAAAATGATTGTTATTTTATTGTTAAAATTATACTAATCAAGACAAATCACCGTTTCATTCATGGTATCAAGATTTAATAAGAATCATGTTGTTCAACCATAAAAAGACATACAATTTTGAAATCTTACATCTATTAAAAAGGAGTCTCTTTTACCACATGTCAACGCCACATTTATCGAAGTCCAAAAAAAAATTTTCAAAATAATTTCTAAGTGTTATTATAAATTGAAAATTAATTTTTAATTTTTTTTTAAATAGTAAAATAAATAATTTTACAAAATTAGTTTTTAAACTTTTACGGATTTTTTTCCATCGATTTTTGCAAAAATATTTCAATAAATATTTTTACAAAAATAGTTTCAAGAAATATTTTTTCAAAAATAGTTTCAAAATATAGTGCAGAATATAACTTGATAAAAATTTAAAATTTAATACACATAATATTTTTGTTAATAAATTTATAAATAAATATAAAATATTTTATAACAAAAATAAAAAACAACACCCGTGCATTGCACAGGTAATACACTAGTACTTGCATTAAAGAAAGAAGAGTTATAATCGGTAAGATGGATTCCCATACCAAAAATAGTAGTCGGAGTTTTATTATAATTTATGAATTAGCAATTTGATGTTAAATACTTTAATTGGTGGGCTACACCAATAATTTACAGTATTTACTTTTTGATTATCTTCTTCTTTAGAAATAGGTTTATATATTGTTTGGCCATGAAATTTCATAAAATATACTTTATGAAAATAAAAAAAAAATTTATTTACTTTATGAAATAAATTTAATTAAGTCATTTCAATTATCCTCCAAATGTAAAAGTGGGTTATATTATTCAAATTAAAACCATCGATATAAACAAATGATGGATTTTTTTTTATTATTAAGTGTACAAAATAAATATGAGTCACATATTAATTATGAAGGTGTGAAATAAAAAGAATTGAGCAAATTAAAAAAAAAAAAAAAGAAAGCATAAAAGGGAAAGTAAATTGCAGTTGTAACCTTCGTTGAAATTTTAGCAGTTAAACTGATTTTGACAGTTAAAAAAAAACTGTAAAGAAAATTAGTATAAATATATTTAGAAGGAGATATTGGGGGAGAATTTGTTGGAAGAATAACAAAAAAAAGAAGGAAAGCACATACGCAGAAGTAAACAGAGAGAAGAAAGGAGGAAAATAAAACAAGAAGGAGGATTTCAATATACAGAGTAGGTTGATCTTCTTTTACCTCTTTTGATTTCTTTTTCTTCTTCATTTTTTTTTATTTCCCGATCGAACACACCGCAAATCACCATTTGTCATTTGGTGTTTGTATCGAATTAAACCGAAGAATTTTTAGACTTAAAGTTGATCTTAAGCATATTTCTAATACACAAATTTGGGTAAATTTGATTAAGGGAACTCTCTTTGAACAGAAAATTTAAAATGTCTCTTATATTGTTTTCTTCCCCATGTGCTTTGTTAATCCACACATCCTCTTGGTATTATATATATTGGGTCGGTTTTCTTCATATAAAAAAGTTGAAAGCATGTTTTCATCCAATTGTCTTTCAAAATTGTTGTTATTCATCTAATGTGCAATGCCTTATCAAATGTATATATGCACGGTGACCAATTTCAAATGGGCACAAGAAGACATTACATACAGAAGGTCCTAATGTGAGCAGGATACAGAAATGGCGCTGGAAAATTACAAATGTAATAACCGGAATTTTTATTCCGTTTATTTCTGTAACAAACCCGATCTCGATCAGTTGACCCATATCCGTCTACTTAGTTAGACACATTATTATAAAATTTATCATTTTATGTAGCTTCCTTTCACATAAAATGATAGGATCTTTATAAAATTTTATCATTTTATGTAGCTTACCTTCACATAAAATGATAGGATTATTATAACCAATCCTAAACTATAACATGATCCGTATCCGTCTATTCCGTAGCCTACCAGTTCCGATCCCTTGACTTCACATAAAATAATAAGTTTAGCCCAAACCCTAATTTAGAGTATGACTCGTCGTTGACAAGTCTGTGACGAAGCTGTGACAAGGTCTGGACAAGTCTGTGACGAAGCTGTGACAAGGTCTGGACAAGTCTGTGACGAAGCTGTGACAAGGCCAGACAAGTCTGTGACGAGTCTGTGACGAGTCTGTGACAAGGCCAGACAAGTCTGTGACGAGTCTGTGACAAGCCCAGCCGGCCACTGCTTGCCTTGTACAGCCCAGTCCGTGATCTCCTTTCAGCTTGCCAGCTTCAGCCCTCTGCAGCCCAGTAGCGCCTGATGCCCTCAGCCAGCCCAGTAGCTTCCAACCTAGCCAGCCCAAGAAGCCCAGCCTCACGTGTCCTCCTCTTCAGCCGTGCAGCCCATTCCCCAGAAGCCCTTCTACGCACGTTTGTATGCCGGAGGAGCGTTAGAGATCTTCCTCATCAATCGCCCTGAAATCACGCAGCAACGGCTTCCTTTGGCGTCCAGATTCATGCTCGAATGGATGCTGTAGATCTCCTCGCTCATGTGCAGCAGTGGTCGACTATCTTCCTTCTCGTATGTGCAACCTTACCGTATCTTCCTTCTCGTATTTTGATCTCCTCGTTGGACTCATTCTGCGTGGGAGAGACCGGTGCAGTAAGGCCTCCCTCCTCCTCGTATGTGCACACAAAGGACCAGTTAGAGCCTCCAGTCCGATCGAACGAGTAAGACCTTCGACCTCCTCTATCTCCTTCGTCCCTTGTCATGTGAGAGAAACTAATCTCTCTGTTTGTGCTGAGTAACCACCAACAGGAGCAAGGGAGAAGACCTTCTGTCACGCCAGCAAGCAACAACAAAAGATGCAGCCTCTTCCCCTGCGTCTAGCCTTCGCCTTGCATCATTGGAAGAACAACATGACTTGCTGTAGATGCCTCCTCTCGTCCCTGTCGGTCGAGTAAGACCCGTACCTATCTTCTTTATGTTTCGCCTCCATATATACAGATGTTGATAGTCGTCCCAATCTGTTTTGAATCAATATATATAACAGCCTAGGAGCAATCTCAAGAAGCTGTTTCATTTTCTGAGTTTTCAAAACTATGTTGAGGATCCAACTTCGGGGCCAGATTTGGGTATGCAAGACTCCTCCTTTTTGGCTGAAATTTTTATAGGTTATAGATGAGATATTGTAGTAGAACATACTAAAATTTCAGAGGAATCCATGTTACGGTTTGAGAGATATGAGGTTTCAAAGTTCAGTTTTATAAATGTGCTGAGTTGAGAAAAACAGCATGGGATGCTGTTTTGTGAGATAGTTTAGAATAGGCTTTTGATCTCTGTTAGGCTTGAATTTTTGATATGATATAGTTGACATCTTTTTGTAGATCATATTAAAATTTGGGAAGAATCGGAGTTACGGTTTGAGATTTATTGTGTTTCAAAGTTGACGTTTTTATATGTGCTGAGTGTTGGGGAAAACAGCAAGTGATGCTGTTTTGTGAGATGATTTTGAATAAGCTCTTGATATCCGTTGAACTTGAATTTTGTATATGATATAGTTTACATATTGTTGTAGAACATATTAAAATTTGAGAGGCATCCAGCGAGTGGTTTGGGATTTACGATTTTTCCAAGATTGAGTCGTAAGCAGTTTTTCTGTTGTGCTGAAATTCGGTTTTGGGAGATAGTTTTAATATAGGATTTTGAACTCCTTTGCAGCTAAATTTTGAATATATTATAGATAAGATTTTATAGTAGAACATATCAAAATTTGGGATAAATCCAGTGATTGGTTTAGGAGTTATGATTTTTCAAAGTCTACTCAGATTTGGGCTAAGTATAGAATTTGTAAAGGGAGTAGTCAACTTTAGGAATTTTTATAAAACTGTTGAATGAACAGTTTGGAGAAATTCTTTCTCCTAAAGTTAGATAGGACATCATAGATAATTTAGGGATTTAAGTCGGAATTTTTATAAGCGGTTATGAATTTTATATTTGGAATCGAAGTTAGACCTTTACGATTTCCCGGAAAATAGAAACATAGGAAAAATGTTAGCTTGGAACCAAACGAAGCTTTGGGAGTTAGAATATGATTTTAGAATCTCAAATAGGAGTTTAGACATGAATTTTAGAATTTTCGGGAATTTCGGGACCAAGGGTAAAATGGTCATTTTACCCTAAATTAATACTGCAACTAGTTATGTCTTAATACATTATTCTATTTTAGAAGTCTTAGACTTCTAACTACGTAGGAGTGTGCTAATGCACTTATCTCCTTTGACAGGCAACTGAGTTGCTACAAGAAGTTGGAATGTAAACATAAATCAACATATTAGTAGAATCACTAAAACTTTTAAAACAATACAAATATCATAACAAGTTTGCCAAATATCTTCATCATCTAAAATAGACCAAGAAATAAATTGTGAGGAAAATTCTTGTAAAACATCTTTATAACGAACAGCTTGAATATGTAGTTTATAGGTTGAATTCCAACGAGTTCCAATATCTTTTGAAAAAGAAATCGGAGGAACATTTTTTTCTAAACAAGTTGATCTCCATTTTTTTCTTAAATCGGATGAATGTCAAATATGTTCAATTACGTCGGTTATAGGCTCTAACATTTCATGTAAAACTTTTAGGCCATCTTGAACACATAAATTTAAAATATGGCATGCACATCTTTGGTGAGTAAAAGGAGATTTTAGAAGTTGACCTGCATTCCCCACCAAATCGTTTACGGCGCGGGTATTAGCGGAAGCATTATCAAATGAGTATGAAAAAACTCGATTTTGTAAATAAAATTCTTGTAAAACCGTTCTTATTAAATTTGCAATGTTGGCGGCACTATGTTTTTTATTAAAATAGGGAAATGTAAATTTATGCAAATACATATCATTATCAATAAAATATAAAGTAATGCCCATGTAAAAATATTTTTGTGATAAAGTACTCCAAATATCACTACAAATTTAAACTTGATGCGAAAATGATTGTAAAATCATAAGAGTTTTTTGTTTCTTTTGGTCATAAGATTGAGAAATTAATTTGGAAATTTGTTTACGAGAAGTTGGTTTAAAACCCAGTTGAAGATAAGTAGTGCTATATTCTCTTACATTTTCATATTCCGCATAAGAAAATGGAAAAGTTTGAGATGCAATTAAGTTGGCTAATCCTAAAGATTCATCGACATGATTATAAGTAGATAAAGAAGATTGAGAGGAAGAGGATGCAAACCCGTGGGACAATTGAGTTTGTCCCCGTGATATTCCGAGCTTCTCGGGATGGTACTTTTGCATGTGGGTTTGCAAAGTCCCATATCCACCCTTCGCCTTCCAGTTGTACACCTTCGGACAATAGTTGCACGAGACTTGACAATAATCGTCCACCACCGGACCCTTCTTGTAATGCTTCGTGAATTTGTCGGGGGTGAGCATTTTTGGTGGAGGGGCTTGTCGGAAAGGCCTTTTTTTTCTATGACACATTTTGTCGAACAGTTTGCTTGCACAACAAAAGGAGCATATAGAGAGAGGTTTGAACGTTTTTCAACTATCTTGTACTTGTTGTAAATTATGTAAGCTTAGTGCGACACGTAAAATGCTTGTAATTTATGGATCGTTAGTTTGTAATCTGTCAAATTTGTGATCAAGTGAAATGCATATAACAAAAAGTACGAGACAACTGCAAAACAAGACAAATGGGAGGCATCAGACGTGACTTTGCTTTTGTTGTTGTAAAACAAGAGCTTATTGTATTACTACAACTTATTTTCTAAAATCTCATTGTCTTTGTATAGCTGAATGACGTGTTAAGTGGGAAGCTGAAGGATCTTTGTAGTAATCTCTTCTGTTTTCATGGCTAAACAAGTTTTTTTTCCCCAAATTTATCGTAATTATCAAATACCATTAATAATATCTTGTGTGAGAGCCCTTGATTTAAAATTCATCCAATGGCTCACAACGCTCCTTCTTCCTATCTAGAATAATCCTTCTCACTGGAACCGGACCCTATATATATATGATTCCGGTGAGGAGGAGGCTTCCAGATAGGAATAAGGAGCGTTGCGACCCATCAGATGAATTCTAAAGCAACGGTTCTCACACAAAATATCATTAATGATATTTTGGTAATTACAATAAATCCGGAAAAAAAACAGATGCTAAAAAGGAAAAGAAACGTTCAAACCTCTCTACAAATTTCTTCATCCCACGTTCTTTTCTCTCCATCTCGCCGCTAACACGCAAGCAAATAAGCTTCATATTTGCTCCGATTTTCAACCAAATCAGACATTGACTACATAAAAGGGGTTAAATCAAAGAGAATACAAGACGATTCGGGTATTGTTTCTTCAAATTTCTACTCTCACGGTTTAGGTTTTCATTAAGGTTTAGGTTTCATTATGACTGATGTTTGTTTTGGAAATCAAATTTGTTTGAATCATTTTTGTGTTTGATTGGTTTGATTGAGAAAATACATGTAAACATATATGATGAGTTGGTCTAATAGCTCCAATTGAACAATCTACATGCTCATTTTATGGTGCACGTAAACTTTTTGACAAAATGTCTCATAGAAAAATAGTTTATAATATTTACATGAACAATGACATAGAGAAATATGAACACCGATGAATAAAAACAAGAACAATGATGTATAAAAGTATGAGCACTGATGAATTATCTATAAATTTTACACATACATGACATATTATGATCATCTTCTAACGTTTTGTGATGAGTTTTTTTATATTTTTTTGTGGCTATATATTGTAAATGAACATCTATGCATTATAAAATGAACACAAAAAAATAAATGAACATTACACTTTGATGAATAAAAACACTATGAATACCGATGAATAAAAACATAAACAATGACATATAAAAGTATGAACATTGATGACTTTTTTTGAACATAAGGGTATATTTCCAAATTTTAAGTCAATTTACAAAAAATGTTATTAATGATGAGTGTGTGAGAGCCCTTGATTTAAAATTCATCCAATAGCTCACAACCCTCCTAATTCCTATCAACAAACTCTCTCCTCACTTGAGCTAAAACCTATATATATATAGGGCTCGTTTGGTTCCAACTCCGGAAACGAAAATGGAATGAAAACGAATTTAGTCCATATGTATATCTTTATTCATGAAATTTTATGGAATCATTTCTTGTGATTTAATGCAAAATGCACTTGCTTCTTCACATTTTGTTTCCCTATAGGGTATCATAAGTAATCAAACTCTATTCCAATTACTTCAAACCACAAAGAGTGATTCCAAAAATTTTCATAAATAAGGGTACAAATATGAACTAAATTCGTTTTCATTCCGTTTCCGATTCCGGAGTTAAAACGAAACGTGTCCATAGTGTTATTCACTCACTTTTTATAGGTTTGTTAAATGTTTTTATAATGTTTTAAAAATGATAACATTCATCCAACATTGATCAGAGGAGTGAGAAAGGGGGGAATTCAATGCACCAAGTGTAGCTATGTGGCCGTCCTTTTGATTATCTTCAAAGTTTTATAAATTCGAACTGATGCTTAATTAACTCTATTCTTCTTTTTTTCTAAGATTCGCTTTTAATTTCTAGCTAATAATTATTATTTTCTAAAATGAAACAGAAATGTAATCATTCATCTACACTCTATACATCAATTTAAAACAATATCTTATACTATATTAAAATTAAACCACTTAATGTCACGTGTCACTTCCTCGTCTATTCGATGTTATATTTTATTTTTACGTAATTTTTTTAAAAAAAATATATACATATTATATAATTGACATCTTACCTATTAAGAAAATTATCTTATAATATATAATATATCTAACTTACTCTTTAAATATCTATATTTTTAAAATTATATAATTTTTAATAAATAATGTTTTATATATATATATATATATACAATTTGAAAATTGATGTAATTTTTAAAATTTAAAATTTTAAAATAAACTAGATTTAAATATAACACATTACCTACTATTAAATCGAATTTGTTTTTAAAAAGTCAAATTTAAAAAAAATGATTTTTTTTAAATTTTAATTTGTTTAGTCAATAATTTTATAGGTAAGAATCTTTAGAAATTAAATTGAAAATTTGTTATACTATTTATTTTATTTAAGACTTTGGTAGTTATTAATACTAAATCTATTAATTAACTTCTTGCTACATGATCTAGTCATATATGTATTAGTATTTTTTTTAACTTTTTTTTTTGCTACACTAATGGATGTTAACACCTTTTTAAAAAATAATCATGATTTATTTATCTAATAATTAATTAATATACTTTTTACAATTTATTAAAACTCAATTCCGCACAAAATGCGGATATTTGACTAATTTGATATTTAACACCATAAAAATACTCCAATAATTTATAGAACCTAACCACAAACAACGAGAATCTTATATCTATTAAAGTAGAGGCTTTTTGCCACGTGTCAACAACGAGGTTTCTTTAAACCTACCAAAATATTTTTTAAAGTTAATTATTAAGTTAAATATTTATTAATCAAGAAGTAAATATTTTTGCCAGGTAAATCTTATCTAATCTTTTTCAATTTTTTATAATAATAAATTATGCAAATCTTTTACAATAAACAATAAGTTTATTATTATCAATCACTCTAATAATTGACAAAAAAATATATTATTTTAAAATTTAGTTTTTTTTGTAAGCAAATCTGATCCTAACTTTTTCAATTTTGATAAGAATACATTATGCAGATTTTAAAAAAATTAATAGTTAATTATTTATTAATCTCTCGGATAACTGACAAAAATTAATTCTTTTAGAAATAAAGACAAGGGCATCCCATAATCTCATAAAGGCACGAGTCAACATAAAATACAAAATACAAGATAATAATGTAGTAATTTATTAGAAAATAATCTCATTCCAAGAGCATAGAGTTCCACTTCATTCTGCATATAACTCTGCTAGAAAATTAGAAAGAAAATTGTAAAAGATGAGAATTTAGTATATAGAAAATATATGTTAAATGATAGATATTATAATGTAGATACAAAATTCAATCCTTGATGATGCATATGTTAATGATAAGGCTCTAAGAACAATAAATAATGATTATTTATAATTTATAACCCTTATCAAAATGATTGTTATTTTATTGTTAAAATTATACTAATCAAGACAAATCACCGTTTCATTCATGGTATCAAGATTTAATAAGAATCATGTTGTTCAACCATAAAAAGACATACAATTTTGAAATCTTACATCTATTAAAAAGGAGTCTCTTTTACCACATGTCAACGCCACATTTATCGAAGTCCAAAAAAAAATTTTCAAAATAATTTCTAAGTGTTATTATAAATTGAAAATTAATTTTTAATTTTTTTTTAAATAGTAAAATAAATAATTTTACAAAATTAGTTTTTAAACTTTTACGGATTTTTTTCCATCGATTTTTGCAAAAATATTTCAATAAATATTTTTACAAAAATAGTTTCAAGAAATATTTTTTCAAAAATAGTTTCAAAATATAGTGCAGAATATAACTTGATAAAAATTTAAAATTTAATACACATAATATTTTTGTTAATAAATTTATAAATAAATATAAAATATTTTATAACAAAAATAAAAAACAACACCCGTGCATTGCACAGGTAATACACTAGTACTTGCATTAAAGAAAGAAGAGTTATAATCGGTAAGATGGATTCCCATACCAAAAATAGTAGTCGGAGTTTTATTATAATTTATGAATTAGCAATTTGATGTTAAATACTTTAATTGGTGGGCTACACCAATAATTTACAGTATTTACTTTTTGATTATCTTCTTCTTTAGAAATAGGTTTATATATTGTTTGGCCATGAAATTTCATAAAATATACTTTATGAAAATAAAAAAAAAATTTATTTACTTTATGAAATAAATTTAATTAAGTCATTTCAATTATCCTCCAAATGTAAAAGTGGGTTATATTATTCAAATTAAAACCATCGATATAAACAAATGATGGATTTTTTTTTATTATTAAGTGTACAAAATAAATATGAGTCACATATTAATTATGAAGGTGTGAAATAAAAAGAATTGAGCAAATTAAAAAAAAAAAAAAAGAAAGCATAAAAGGGAAAGTAAATTGCAGTTGTAACCTTCGTTGAAATTTTAGCAGTTAAACTGATTTTGACAGTTAAAAAAAAACTGTAAAGAAAATTAGTATAAATATATTTAGAAGGAGATATTGGGGGAGAATTTGTTGGAAGAATAACAAAAAAAAGAAGGAAAGCACATACGCAGAAGTAAACAGAGAGAAGAAAGGAGGAAAATAAAACAAGAAGGAGGATTTCAATATACAGAGTAGGTTGATCTTCTTTTACCTCTTTTGATTTCTTTTTCTTCTTCATTTTTTTTTATTTCCCGATCGAACACACCGCAAATCACCATTTGTCATTTGGTGTTTGTATCGAATTAAACCGAAGAATTTTTAGACTTAAAGTTGATCTTAAGCATATTTCTAATACACAAATTTGGGTAAATTTGATTAAGGGAACTCTCTTTGAACAGAAAATTTAAAATGTCTCTTATATTGTTTTCTTCCCCATGTGCTTTGTTAATCCACACATCCTCTTGGTATTATATATATTGGGTCGGTTTTCTTCATATAAAAAAGTTGAAAGCATGTTTTCATCCAATTGTCTTTCAAAATTGTTGTTATTCATCTAATGTGCAATGCCTTATCAAATGTATATATGCACGGTGACCAATTTCAAATGGGCACAAGAAGACATTACATACAGAAGGTCCTAATGTGAGCAGGATACAGAAATGGCGCTGGAAAATTACAAATGTAATAACCGGAATTTTTATTCCGTTTATTTCTGTAACAAACCCGATCTCGATCAGTTGACCCATATCCGTCTACTTAGTTAGACACATTATTATAAAATTTATCATTTTATGTAGCTTCCTTTCACATAAAATGATAGGATCTTTATAAAATTTTATCATTTTATGTAGCTTACCTTCACATAAAATGATAGGATTATTATAACCAATCCTAAACTATAACATGATCCGTATCCGTCTATTCCGTAGCCTACCAGTTCCGATCCCTTGACTTCACATAAAATAATAAGTTTAGCCCAAACCCTAATTTAGAGTATGACTCGTCGTTGACAAGTCTGTGACGAAGCTGTGACAAGGTCTGGACAAGTCTGTGACGAAGCTGTGACAAGGTCTGGACAAGTCTGTGACGAAGCTGTGACAAGGCCAGACAAGTCTGTGACGAGTCTGTGACGAGTCTGTGACAAGGCCAGACAAGTCTGTGACGAGTCTGTGACAAGCCCAGCCGGCCACTGCTTGCCTTGTACAGCCCAGTCCGTGATCTCCTTTCAGCTTGCCAGCTTCAGCCCTCTGCAGCCCAGTAGCGCCTGATGCCCTCAGCCAGCCCAGTAGCTTCCAACCTAGCCAGCCCAAGAAGCCCAGCCTCACGTGTCCTCCTCTTCAGCCGTGCAGCCCATTCCCCAGAAGCCCTTCTACGCACGTTTGTATGCCGGAGGAGCGTTAGAGATCTTCCTCATCAATCGCCCTGAAATCACGCAGCAACGGCTTCCTTTGGCGTCCAGATTCATGCTCGAATGGATGCTGTAGATCTCCTCGCTCATGTGCAGCAGTGGTCGACTATCTTCCTTCTCGTATGTGCAACCTTACCGTATCTTCCTTCTCGTATTTTGATCTCCTCGTTGGACTCATTCTGCGTGGGAGAGACCGGTGCAGTAAGGCCTCCCTCCTCCTCGTATGTGCACACAAAGGACCAGTTAGAGCCTCCAGTCCGATCGAACGAGTAAGACCTTCGACCTCCTCTATCTCCTTCGTCCCTTGTCATGTGAGAGAAACTAATCTCTCTGTTTGTGCTGAGTAACCACCAACAGGAGCAAGGGAGAAGACCTTCTGTCACGCCAGCAAGCAACAACAAAAGATGCAGCCTCTTCCCCTGCGTCTAGCCTTCGCCTTGCATCATTGGAGGAACAACATGACTTGCTGTAGATGCCTCCTCTCGTCCCTGTCGGTCGAGTAAGACCCGTACCTATCTTCTTTATGTTTCGCCTCCATATATACAGATGTTGATAGTCGTCCCAATCTGTTTTGAATCAATATATATAACAGCCTAGGAGCAATCTCAAGAAGCTGTTTCATTTTCTGAGTTTTCAAAACTATGTTGAGGATCCAACTTCGGGGCCAGATTTGGGTATGCAAGACTCCTCCTTTTTGGCTGAAATTTTTATAGGTTATAGATGAGATATTGTAGTAGAACATACTAAAATTTCAGAGGAATCCATGTTACGGTTTGAGAGATATGAGGTTTCAAAGTTCAGTTTTATAAATGTGCTGAGTTGAGAAAAACAGCATGGGATGCTGTTTTGTGAGATAGTTTAGAATAGGCTTTTGATCTCTGTTAGGCTTGAATTTTTGATATGATATAGTTGACATCTTTTTGTAGATCATATTAAAATTTGGGAAGAATCGGAGTTACGGTTTGAGATTTATTGTGTTTCAAAGTTGACGTTTTTATATGTGCTGAGTGTTGGGGAAAACAGCAAGTGATGCTGTTTTGTGAGATGATTTTGAATAAGCTCTTGATATCCGTTGAACTTGAATTTTGTATATGATATAGTTTACATATTGTTGTAGAACATATTAAAATTTGAGAGGCATCCAGCGAGTGGTTTGGGATTTACGATTTTTCCAAGATTGAGTCGTAAGCAGTTTTTCTGTTGTGCTGAAATTCGGTTTTGGGAGATAGTTTTAATATAGGATTTTGAACTCCTTTGCAGCTAAATTTTGAATATATTATAGATAAGATTTTATAGTAGAACATATCAAAATTTGGGATAAATCCAGTGATTGGTTTAGGAGTTATGATTTTTCAAAGTCTACTCAGATTTGGGCTAAGTATAGAATTTGTAAAGGGAGTAGTCAACTTTAGGAATTTTTATAAAACTGTTGAATGAACAGTTTGGAGAAATTCTTTCTCCTAAAGTTAGATAGGACATCATAGATAATTTAGGGATTTAAGTCGGAATTTTTATAAGCGGTTATGAATTTTATATTTGGAATCGAAGTTAGACCTTTACGATTTCCCGGAAAATAGAAACATAGGAAAAATGTTAGCTTGGAACCAAACGAAGCTTTGGGAGTTAGAATATGATTTTAGAATCTCAAATAGGAGTTTAGACATGAATTTTAGAATTTTCGGGAATTTCGGGACCAAGGGTAAAATGGTCATTTTACCCTAAATTAATACTGCAACTAGTTATGTCTTAATACATTATTCTATTTTAGAAGTCTTAGACTTCTAACTACGTAGGAGTGTGCTAATGCACTTATCTCCTTTGACAGGCAACTGAGTTGCTACAGTTTACAGAGCGAGTTGGTTTACAGAGAGTCGAGCTTTATATCAGGTAAGTCCTTTGGGCTTACTTAGCTGACTTCTAAATATGAGAATAAATGATGATGGTGGTGTGTGATTGAAATGTTTATGGAGATAGGTTGTGATATATAATTACCGACCTATATTTTGGCCTAAGAGTAACGGGCGGTGGCATTCTGCTCAGTAGCTTGCGGGCACTGGGGGTTTCTTTCGGGACTAGTCCATACGTGGTTTGTAGTGATGCTACCAGTGGAAGTCAGCTAGACCTACACCAGTTGGATAAGGAACGGAGGCGAGAACTAATAAAAATTATCGTGCCACAACTTAAATTGAATAATGTGAATCACTTAAATAATAGATAATAAACGGTTGAGTGCCAGCATGATGTTTGTTTATTTTGTTTCTGCTTGTGTTTGTGTTGTTATTATTTTTGCTTATATTTGGATAGTTAGCTAACGGTTTATCCGTGTTGTAGATCTGTAGAGATAGACAGTTGCAGAGAGATCCGGAATGGATGGTCAGCCGGGTCCACGTACTCATTAGATGGGGACGGGGGAGTCTTCCGTACGTCATGCATGTTATGTATCTTTATATATGTTTGTAAGGCTGTCACATGTGTACGTTTATACCATTAAAAATATTATGTTTTAAAAATTGTTTTAAATACATTTGTGCCTTGTTGTAAGATCCAAGTAATGTTGTTGTTAAACCAAGATCGGGACCCATTGCGAGGTCCTAACCAGTAGCTCCCCGAGTTCCGAGAAATTGGGGTGTTACAACATGGTATCAGAGCTCTGGGTTGGCAACAATGGCACTTGAAATCTTCTAAAAGACCGAATGTATAAAATAATCAGAACCCGAAAGGGGTCTAAGATTTTCAAAAACGGATTTTGATTTTTACACACGTGCATAGTCGGGTTGTTGGGTTAGTAGTACGTCGGACCACCATCGTTCTCCGTGGATCTCTGCAACTTGGAATGATAGGTGTTAGTATATAGAGTTATATCGATATGTTTTAATTATATAAATGTGTATGTTTAGCATGTTAGTATCCTTTAGTTATGATATCATGAATCGATTATCGCCTCATGATAAATCGGTAACGGACTTGAAGAGTTTTCAACACGAGATAATGGATTCAGACCGAGGATCGAGTGTTATACTCTGGTGGGCGTCCTTGTGACCATATAAATCATCCGAAGAACGAGTGGGCAAAGAAGTACAGATGTGGAGACAATTTTCACCACAAGTACCGTCCGAGGGGAAAGGAATCCCCGAGTCAACACAGGCAGAAGGAACAGGAAGTCATACAAGGGACTTGGTCGTATGAGGCTGAGAGATGAATTAGAAGAATCATGTAAGAGACGACGAGATATCGGATTAGAGATAACGATAAGGGAACAAAAATCATACAGAACGGAGTACAACCAAGATTTGCAGAATAAAAGATGTTATAATCAAGGCAAACGCCGCCACATGCAAGCATGGGCATGAGAGTACGAAGAAGATAAGGTGCTGACCCGAGGCGAAGAATTAAAAGAGTACAAAGACAACCATTGACAAATGAGTTTAAAGACATGAAATAAATTTCATCATCATAGAGACGATTTGACTTACTTAGAGATGTAAGAATTTGTAAGAAATCATGACGTAAGTATCAAATACAATAGAGGTCTGAAATTTAGACAAAAGAATTCCATAAAAGTGGCATTACAACACAACACCAGATGAAGGGAGGAATGTTAGAAAGGGATTCTGGTGGACTAGGGAGTCCACAATAACTTCTCATTCACCTAAAGATCTGATTTACCAACAGTTACAGTCATATTAGATAACCGCAAACAGATGATGAACCAAGTAAGAATAATTGTGAAGACACGCTTACAAGTTATTGTGGAAACCTTGATAAACTCATTGACGACAGATGAATGCTAGGACATCTCATAAGAGAACAAGAGAAGTACAGACTGTGCAAGGAACTAAAGGGGTATTGACAAAGAAACTGGAGAAGATAGATTCTCACCAAGTGTTTCAAACTTCAAAAGAGATTGAAGAACAATAAGTTCGTGATCTTATAGAAGGTCAACTACAGACTAGTTGGTAGTAATTGGGACATAAACGTGCGGGTCAACTAGTGGTAACTGGTTTGCATATAAGGAGAATAACCATAGACCTATGAAATAATTTTATAGACATCTGGAGGACCCTTCAAGAGATCAACGGCGACAAATGTGAAGTTAAATAGATACCAGTGCTAATACCCTTAATAGTAACATGAAGTGAGTTCGAACTAGTAACTCTAATTAAGAACTTAAGAAGAAAGACTAGATGGCCAGGGATGACCCCTTATGTCATTTGAGACCAAGGAAATTGTGTGAGTGAATTACTATCTACTGGCTAAGAAAAGGGTACACATCACAGCTAGAACATATGGATTGTAAAAGAAGAACTAGAGGAATAAGAAGCATATGATTTTGATAAGGTTCTATGCCAATGAAGACATAGTGTGGTAGCATTCCATACGAGATAAACTGCAAGTGGAGGGAAGTTAAGGTCATGAGAGTCGCGTAGACGTGCTTACAAGCTATAGTAGAAGATCTAGAAAGGACCATTGATATCAGATGGATGACACAGTTGGACTCGAGAAATGGAGTTAGTTCACGGGGGAACTAGAAGTTGGTAATGTAGAGGGAGCTAAAGGAGTATAAATGGATGAACTCAAGTAAGTAGTGCTCGCCAGGAAATTCAACGGCAAAAGAGGTATGAGAAAAGTAAGTCCCGGAAATGGAGATAAGTCAACTATTGACTGACCGACATCAACTGAGGACGTGCAAGAGTTGTTTGGGGATTGACGAGCTATGTACAGTTAAGAAAAGATATCTGTGATTGAGGATTATTGAATTAACTATACCGATGCTTTGGAGGAGTTCCTCCAGTAGACAACGAAAATCTACTTAGACAACTAAAGGTATAGAGAAAATCGTGTTAGAGGTTACTTCTCGGTTGGTTAAGATCAAACTTCAGTCGAGTCAGGAAGTTTGGATCCGTGTTAGAAGAATTCCAAAAGTAAACGGAAGAGGTTGTTTTCCAACCGTTATCTTAGTCCCTTAAGGCAAGAAAGGAAGGTACTTGGTACTTCATCCGGATAGGACTTATGGTGTAATTGAGAGGGAGAGTGTTGGGTCCATCAATTTGGACTCACGGAAAATGTCCTTACGATTAGCGGGTGACAACATAATTATCAAAGTAGAGCAGCGAAAGTGTGATGAGTCCTAACCCACAGAACCGGAAACTCGAGAGTACAACAAATGACGTGTCGAGTTTAAGACGATGATAATTGGTGAAATGCGTTTCGTTTAGAAGGAACGTGAAATAGGCTACGTGGAGTGACAAGAATTTTTGTCGAGGAACTGTATCACCAACTAGATAGACGAGAAAGTATGTGCACGTAGAAGTATAGAAAGAGAGTAATACTCCATTATAGATCCAAGTGAAGCATGCCGACCTAGTCACATGTTGGAAGACCAGTAAATTTGGAATTTAATACCTAGCATGGTACTTTAGAACGAGTTTCTTGATAAAATAAGAAAGGAAGTAACGAAGTAATAAGGGTGTGCGTAGGGCCTGCACTAACAAGCTCAAGGTGAGTAACTATCAAGTTGAATCGAAAGACAGATAAAAAAAAAAAGCTATGGGAGTGTACTTACAGACCAGTACTCGTACATATAGAAAAAAAAATCTCAAGAGTGGAGTATAAGAAAATTTTTTTATCTCGGAACGGAGTCGAGTTGCGTTTTGAGTAAGAGGGATATTATAGGACACAATGCAATGTTAACAACTATTGAGTAGTGTGAGCAAATGACGGTGATGTGAGATCACCTTGTAACTAATACCGTCATTCCAGACATATTGTATGTCACTCAAGACCTTTGGCCTGAGTGTGTAGTCAAGTAAACACAACGAAGGGAAGAAAGTTGACTAGGTTATTTTATGTACGGTCATCAAAGGACCTGGAGGCGAGTTGCAAAATGTGACCACTTGAGGCTGTAAAGTAGTTTATAAGTGATTGAGCGACTAGTAACCCTCACCCTATTGGAGGGTGTGACCCTAGTTTTATACGGATTCAGTTTGAGGGATACTTACCAGACAAAGGTTAGGACATCGGCTTAGAGAATCGGGCAATGAAGCCCGATGATACCGGTGAGATATCTAGTTACCATACTAGAACGTGTAGTAGGCACTTGTGAGGTCTGTACTTGAAAAGATTTCAGAGTGAGTGGTTTATAAAAAGCCGATGAGGCTACCAAGTATACTATGGATAGTATGAGACATAAGCTTTCAGAGACCTTTGTGGAGATAGTTGTAATCTAGGGAACGACGAGCTAGGGCTTGACCCTATATCTGTGTTATGTTGTCTGACTGCTTGTTTAATTCATGCTTGAGTGCTTAGTCAGGATGTGTGTTATTGATGACCTTGATATGCGGGATACTTATATGTAGAAACGATGACTCTTGTGCGATAACAAGTTGATACATTAGATTCGTACCTTGAGAGTTGACCTTCTGACTGGCGTACTTTAAGTTTCGGGGCGAAACTTATTCTAAGGGGGGATTGATGTAATACCCAGAAATATTTCTTTAGGCTATTTCGGAAACAAATTAGAACTCGACAGTTGTGACCTCTTTCCGGCGCTCTAGTTCTTTTGCATGGACTCCGACATAACGAGTCTTCTTTTAAGTTTCGGGACGAAACTTATTTTAAGGGGGTACTGATGTAATATCCGGAATTTTTATTCCGTTTATTTCTGTAACAAACCCGATCTCGATCAGTTGACCCATATCCGTCTACTTAGTTAGACACATTATTATAAAATTTATCATTTTATGTAGCTTCCCTTCACATAAAATGATAGGATCTTTATAAAATTTAATCATTTTATGTAGCTTACCTTCACATAAAATGATAGGATTATTATAACCAATCCTAAACTATAACATGATCCGTATCCGTCTATTTCGTAGCCTACCAGTTCCGATCCCTTGACTTCACATTAAATAATAAGTTTAGCCCAAACCCTAATTTAGAGTATGACTCGTCGTTGACAAGTCTGTGACAAGGTCTGGACAAGTCTGTGACGAAGCTGTGACAAGGCCAGACAAGTCTGTGACGAGTCTGTGACGAGTCTGTGACAAGGCCAGACAAGTCTGTGACGAGTCTGTGACAAGCCCAGCCGGCCACTACTTGCCTTGTACAGCCCAGTCCGTGATCTCCTTTCAGCTTGCCAGCTTCAGCCCTCTGCAGCCCAGCTGCTGCAGCCCAGTAGCGCCTGATGCCCTCAGCCAGCCCAGTAGCTTCCAACCTAGCCAGCCCAAGAAGCCCAGCCTCACGTGTCCTCCTCTTCAGCCGTCCAGCCCATTCCCCAGAAGCCCTTCTACGCACGTTTGTATGCCGGAGGAGCGTTAGAGATCTTCCTCATCAATCGCCCTGAAATCACGCAGCAACGGCTTCCTTTGGCGTCCAGATTCATGCTCGAATGGATGCTGTAGATCTCCTCGCTCATGTGCAGCAGTGGTCGACTATCTTCCTTCTCGTATGTGCAACCTTACCGTATCTTCCTTCTCGTATTTTGATCTCCTCGTTGGACTCATTCTGCGTGGGAGAGACCGGTGCAGTAAGGCCTCCCTCCTCCTCGTATGTGCACACAAAGGACCAGTTAGAGCCTCCAGTCCGATCGAACGAGTAAGACCTTCGACCTCCTCTATCTCCTTCGTCACTTGTCATGTGAGAGAAACTAATCTCTCTGTTTGTGCTGAGTAACCACCAACAGGAGCAAGGGAGAAGACCTTCTGTCACGCCAGCAAGCAACAACAAAAGATGCAGCCTCTTCCCCTGCGTCTAGCCTTCGCCTTGCATCATTCGAGGAACAACATGACTTGCTGTAGATGCCTCCTCTCGTCCCTGTCGGTCGAGTAAGACCTGTACCTATCTTCTTTATGTTTCACCTCCATATATACAGATGTTGATAGTCGTTCCAATCTGTTTTGAATCAATATATATAACAGCCTAGGAGCAATCTCAAGAAGCTGTTTCATTTTCTGAGTTTTCAAAACTATGTTGAGGATCCAACTTCGGGGCCAGATTTGGGTATGCAAGACTCCTCCTTTTTGGCTGAAATTTTTATAGGTTATAGATGAGATATTGTAGTAGAACATACTAAAATTTCAGAGGAATCCATGTTACGGTTTGAGAGATATGAGGTTTCAAAGTTCAGTTTTATAAATGTGCTGAGTTGAGAAAAACAGCATGGGATGCTGTTTTATGAGATAGTTTAGAATAGGCTTTTGATCTCTGTTAGGCTTGAATTTTTGATATGATATAGTTGACATCTTTTTGTAGATCATATTAAAATTTGGGAAGAATCGGAGTTACGGTTTGAGAGTTATTGTGTTTCAAAGTTGACGTTTTTATATGTGCTGAGTGTTGGGGAAAACAGCAAGTGATGCTGTTTTGTGAGATGATTTTGAATAAGCTTTTGATATCCGTTGGACTTGAATTTTGGATATGATATAGTTTACATATTGTTGTAGAACATATTAAAATTTGAGAGGCATCCAGCGAGTGGTTTGGGATTTACGATTTTTCCAAGATTGAGTCGTAAGCAGTTTTTCTGTTGTGCTGAAATTCGGTTTTGGGAGATAGTTTTAATATAGGATTTTGACCTCCTTTGCAGCTAAATTTTGAATATATTATAGATAAGATTTTATAGTAGAACATATCAAAATTTGGGATAAATCCAGTGATTGGTTTAGGAGTTATGATTTTTCAAAGTCTACTCAGATTTGGGCTAAGTATAGAATTTGTAAAGGGAGTAGTCAACTTTAGGAATTTTTATAAAACTGTTGAATGAACAGTTTGGAGAAATTCTTTCTCCTAAAGTTAGATAGGACATCATAGATAATTTAGGGATTTAAGTCGGAATTTTTATAAGCGGTTATGAATTTTATATTTGGAATCGAAGTTAGACCTTTACGATTTCCCGGAAAATAGAAACATAGGAAAAATGTTAGCTTGGAACCAAACGAAGCTTTGGGAGTTAGAATATGATTTTAGAATCTCAAATAGGAGTTTAGACATGAATTTTAGAATTTTCGGGAATTTCGGGACCAAGGGTAAAATGGTCATTTTACCCTAAATTAATACTGCAACTAGTTATGTCTTAATACATTATTCTATTTTAGAAGTCTTAGACTTCTAACTACGTAGGAGTGTGCTAATGCACTTATCTCCTTTGACAGGCAACTGAGTTGCTACAGTTTACAGAGCGAGTTGGTTTACAGAGAGTCGAGCTTTATATCAGGTAAGTCCTTTGGGCTTACTTAGCTGACTTCTAAATATGAGAATAAATGATGATGGTGGTGTGTGATTGAAATGTTTATGGAGATAGGTTGTGATATATAATTACCGACCTATATTTTGGCCTAAGAGTAACGGGCGGTGGCATTCTGCTCAGTAGCTTGCGGGCACTGGGGGTTTCTTTCGGGACTAGTCCATACGTGGTTTGTAGTGATGCTACCAGTGGAAGTCAGCTAGACCTACACCAGTTGGATAAGGAACGGAGGCGAGAACTAATAAAAATTCTCGTGCCACAACTTAAATTGAATAATGTGAATCACTTAAATAATAGATAATAAACGGTTGAGTGCCAGCATGATGTTTGTTTATTTTGTTTCTGCTTGTGTTTGTGCTGTTATCATTTTTGCTTATATTTGGATAGTTAGCTAACGGTTTATCCGTGTTGTAGATCTGTAGAGATAGACAGTTGCAGAGAGATCCGGAATGGATGGTCAGCCGGGTCCACGTACTCATTAGATGGGGACGGGGGAGTCTTCCGTACGTCATGCATGTTATGTATCTTTATATATGTTTGTAAGGTTGTCACATGTGTACGTTTATACCATTAAAAATATTATGTTTTAGAAATTGTTTTAAATACATTTGTGCCTTATTGTAAGATCCAAGTAATGTTGTTGTTAAACCAAGGTCGGGACCCATTGCGAGGTCCTAACTAGTAGCTCCCCGAGTTCCGAGAAATTGGGGTGTTACAACAAAATCCGTATCGATCATGGTACAGGGGGTCGAAGGAAAATACGGCGAAATTCTCAATCAGCAATATTCAAACCGAAGTCATTCAAAATCGATCATTGCATCAAAATCATCAAAATCCGTAGTCGGACGGAATCGATGGATTCCGCCACTACAAATCCGTAGTCGGACGGAATCGATGGATTCCGCCACTACAAATCCATAGTCGGACAGAATCGATGGATTCCGCCACTACAAATCCATAGTCGGACAGAATCGATGGATTCCGCCACTATAAAATCCATAGTCGGACGGAATCGATGGATTCCGCCACTACACCTTGCCCACTTCATTTCGATACAATGACAACGGATCGAGAGTGAGGAAGAAAAGCCTTTCTGCAACCCAATACCGGGATCATGTTTTCGCCATCACCGTGGTCATCTAAACGCCGAAGTTCTTCTGTAAAAAGATAGAGAATTTTCTAATGAAAGAAGAAGAAGAAGCAAGTATAAACAAAAAAGAATAGTAATAAGAAGGAGGAAGACTGAGAAAATAAAAAATTAAAAAGGGATGTTGCACGGTAGATATAAGAAGTAGTGTTGGAAATATTTGGAAGGATAATAAATCTCAAGAGTTTCCTACAAATAAGGAAATAAGTGTTTCAATTATTCTTACAGATTAGGAGATAAATAAATACATATTTTTATTTCCTTGAATAGATATCTGCAAATGGTTTTTTACCTTTGAGTTTAATTATTGACAAATTATTAGACATCCTATTTTAATGGGGAGTAAATTAATTTTGATCAACGATTATTTTAATAAAAATAAAAGAAGAGAGCAACTTATCAAGAAGGGTTACTCATAAGTTACAAAAAATAACAATTTTGCATGCATGCATGCAAGGTGTTAGTTTTTATTATATAGACCTAACTTTTACTTTGTTATAAAATGGCCACAACGTCAAGTTTAAGAACAAGTAAATATCTTGTTTAAATAAATTGGTAGAACTACGTTATGACTTGATGCTCGTTCTGAGCTACGTAGGAAATCCGATTTCAAATTAAATTGGATTCAGTCGACCCGTCCAAGTAAAGTATAATTAAATTCAAAGCTTGGACATAAAATCAAAATTTTTATAAAAAGAACTACGTATGATTTGATGTCCATAAAACCGACTACGTAGGAAACTTGACTCGAAATTGGTTGAGTTCAATCACATAAAAAAAAATGACTTTCAAATATATATAAAAGGTCAAAAAAAATCTCTTAAATTCAACTAAGTTTAACTTAATTCCTAACATAGGATACGTAGGAAATTTAGCGCAAACAAATAATGCACTAAATTCAGTCACATAAAACAAACACAAAATAAAATAAAATAAACATAATCTAATTATGCACATGATATTAGGAGAATTAAGCAACCCTTCATAGAAGGTGGGTTTAATTTCATCCCTTTGATGCATGAACGGAAATATAAACCATGCAAATGATAGTTGGGTTATATTTAGGCAACCCTTCATAGAAGGTGGGTCTAGATTACATTCTCTGATGCATGAAACCAACTGAACTACGTAAGACTTGATTTTCTTTAAAGAGATACGTAGGCAACCCTTAAAAATATGGGTGTAGCCCAATTAATAAAAACCCCTAAATATTTTGGTATTTATATTATTTCGAATCAAGAGGATAAAAAATAGGGTCGAACTAAAATATATTTAAAAATGAAATAAAATAATGTTTTGGGAAATTTATACACATTTTTACTCAACATATTTTTGGCACGCCTAGTGGGACTCTATTTTCCTTTTCATCTCTTAGTAATATTGATACTAACTTTAAGTTTACTTTGGTGTAAGGAAAATGGCGCCAAAAGCAACAATCAAGTTCAACGAGCTTCCCGCAACCTTCGTTGTCAAGGGAGGCCAAATGATGAGGAAAAGGTCATTTGAAATGATTTTCCAAGTTACCCGAGATTCAATTACAGCAGAAATCCCACTAAGGAACTCTTTCGGAGCCTTGCAAGCCTCGGAGGACAAGTTCACCCATGGTTGGATACCAAATCCGCCTACAATGGTGACACACAAAAGGGGCACCAAGCTTCATAGCTTCAAATCATTTCATGCGACTAGCAATAAGCCAAACATGTCCCAAACTATTTATGAGATGGGACCAAGTACCAGCGGCACCAAGCCAACAATTGGACACCCCTGCAAAACCATTATCCAAGTCATCAAGACTGGTGAAGGGGTTGAGGAGAGTCACTCTACCTCCACAAAAATCACTAAGCCTAAAAGAAGGACTCGCAAGAATGGGTCCAAGCGGCCGAAGGCGCTTCGTCGGCTAGCACAATCTACAACCTTAGAGTTAGTAAAGAAAACTCTAGGCAAGGCGAAGCACGATCTAACAAAACAAAGTGGTCCAACTAGGACTTTTCAAGATGTTTTACCAACTCAAATATACATCGGATCCATCCCCATCTTCATTGGGAGGTCCGCTGAAGTGAATATGACTTCTTATGAGGAGGGTCTACCAAAGGCATCTAAAGCCAAGATAATCAATTCTGCAAAGTCAAAAAGAAATCAAGACGACAAGCAGATTGTTCAAGTCCCACGGACTCTTGTAAAAACGAGAGTCTCGTCAAAAACAAATAAAGCAATTTCACAAGATGATCGACCTCAGACCTACACAGGTCCCGTTACAAGGTCAAAGTCCTTGCAAATGTCCTTTGCTGATACAGTTTCAAGGACACCATCTCCGTCACCTCGTCCTACAACAGGATCAATGAGCTTATCGGAAGAAAGCATTTTCTCTCCTTTGTATGGAGATAAGACTACTCTTTTTCAAGAAGAAGAGTTCCCACCTATGACCGGTATAAAAAAGAAATACATAGGTCTTCAAGATGAAGTAAATAGCATGCTAGTGTTGACTACAGAAACTACAAGCATGGAAGAACAACTTCGAAATTTACAAGAACAATTGGCAGAGAAGGATGCCCAAATAGCATCACTCGTAGCTCAAGCAGAAAGTCAAACTCATGGAAACCTGCGCGAGCATATAGGTACAAGTCATGATGGCTCACACAATAACCAATCCATCTCTCCTCAAGAAGTCCGGGAGATGATTGCCCAAGGGATTAAGGAGTTCCAAAAAGCCCAAAATCCTTCTACTGTCGGATATAGAAAGCCGTACCCGGCACACTATGATTCAATTCCGTTCCCTCCTGGGTATCAAAAACCAAATTTTGATAAATTTGACGGGATTCATGGGTCACCACATGAACATTTAGCCCATTTCTATTCAGCATGTGGTGAAACGGCACTTGAAGATGCATTACTCATTAGACAGTTTGTACAATCACTAAGAGGATCGTCATTTACCTGGTACACACAACTTCAACCAGGGTCTATCCAAACATGGGACGATCTTTAAACGGCATTTCTAGCTCAATTTGTGAGCTCCAAAGCCAAAGTTTCAATCATGGATCTTGCAAACACCTTTCAAAGACCTAATGAACTCGCAAATGATTTCATTGTAAGATGGAGGAGTCAAAGGTTGCAATGTCCAGAAAAATTAAGCGAGTACGCATGTGTTCAAATGTGTACAAATAATCTACTACCAGAATTGGCAGTGCATGTCGGAAGTGCTGAGCCAACGTCATTTGGTGCTTTGGTCTCAAAGGCGTGTAATGTTGAAAGACAACTCGCACGTCGTGCAAGAAACGTTAATAGACCTCACACTAGTGATAATAGAAGAGATGAGATTAAAAGATCACAAAAGGAAGGTGACTCCATGGCGACTTTCATTAAATCAGACAACAAGTCTTTTGGGGCAAGTAACCCTAAATCTCAAGAGAAAAACAAATCAAGAGATTCTAATAAGACTCTCACTCTTGAAGAAAGAAAACAAAAGAAGTATCCCTTTGATGATAATGATGTTCAAGGGATCTTTGATGAGTTGATGACCGCTAAACTCATAACTCTCCCAGAGCCAAAAAGACCTAGAGAGGTTGACAAATCAGACGACCCAAACTATTGCCCGTTCCATCAATTGATTAGTCACACAATTAAAGATTGTTATGTCTTTAAAGACATTATCGAAAGGATGGTAAACAAAGGTGAAATTGATATTGAAGGTGGACCATCACATGCTCCAAAAGCATCATCAAACACAATTTCTACATTAGAAGCCATGGAGATTACAAACCCAGTCTCAACAGTTGAAGAAGAGCCGGAGATCCCCTTACAAATTTCGACAGCTTCTCTACCTCTAATGGCAATACCAGTGCGGTTTTCAGTCGAAGACAAAGATGACGTCCGCATTGTATGGGCATACCCTGATATGCTTAGAGATGGTCCAGGGATTCCGACATTATATGAGATAATGACTTGCTCTGACATTGAAGCTCTATACTCAGATGATGACGACAATTATGATAGTGATTTTGAGTGGCAAACTTGTGCCGGTGGAAGAAAACCTCAACAAATATTCACTAGATGTGTAAGTCATCCAGAGTCTAGTACAAGCAACATAAGGATCAAGAAGAAAAACAAGAAGAAAAATTATAAGAGCAAAAAAGTTAAGAAAGAAAAGAATCAATGGGAAAGTCGTGAAGGTGATTACGCTCAACCTCAACGGATACCCATTACCTTGAAAGATTTCATCCCAGAGGAAATTATTAAAGATGAATCTCCAAATCAAGAAGATTTTTGGGGTGAAGAAACTACCCAATGTTGTATGGTTTCTTGGGCAGATAGTTGTGAAGAGGAGCAATCGGAAATGGACGCGGTTACTCTTCGATCCGGACGCCAACTTTCTCCTCCATTGACAAAAGGAAAGGAGAAAGAGTCGACCATTATAGAAGTCTCAAAAACATCAGCTCCTGAGGAATGTCTTGACAAAGAGCCTCGTAATTCACCTCAAGACAATAAGGAAGAACACAAAAAAGACCCTACTCCTAAGGAATCGGATCTAACTCGAAAAGTATCTAAAAGAGAGGGAGTAAAATACGATGTGATAAATCATCTAAAATGCATCCCAACGCGTTTAAGTGTATATGATGCATTGCAAATGTCAAAGGATTTGAGAAATGCACTCATCCAAGCTCTTACAGACCCAGAAGACTATAAGGATCAAGTTGACCCAGTTGAGATTGACGAGGTGTCATTAGCTCCAATAATTCACTGTGCTTCTTGCATGGCTTGCATAACATTCTCCGACAAAGATTTGCAATTAGGGGAGGAGCATCATAATAGGCCTTTGTATATAACAGGATTAATCGGAGATACCAAGATCAATCGCATCTTGCTTGATTGTGGATCAGCAGTAAATCTCCTTCCGTTTAAGACTTTGAAAGCAATGGGGTTGACCTCCAACCAGTTATCCCCTACTTTGCTCACCATTCAGGGTTTTAATCAAGTGGGGCAAAAGGCCATGGGTACTATAGCTCTAAAAGTGATGTTAGATGAGCTTTACAAAGACGCCCTTTTTCATGTAATTGATGCAAATACTTCCTATAATGCTCTACTCGGACGACCATGGTTACATACAAGTAAATAAATTATTTCCACCCTTCATCAATGTTTGAAATATACAGATGAAGAGGGAAATGAAAGAACAATCCGAGGAGACTCAAACCCTTTTCATGGGGAAAATGTCAACTATGCCGATGCTAAGTTCTACAATGGCATAAGCTTTGAGTCAAATACACCGTTGTACAAAAGCAGTAAAAATGTGGAGTTTTCCAAAGAAGATTCGCTTCAAAAAGCTGCACAAATATCCAATGTGACCTCAAGAGGGAGAAATGGTGAAAACACACAGCCTAAAGTGTTATTTAAATATAAGCCAAAAGATAAGAGGAAGGTGGGAGAAAAGCTTTAACCTCTGTCGAGGAAATCATGCAGTCTCTCATGACAAGTTATACTTGCCCCATTCGGAAGATTAATCAGTCCATTCCAAGAAAAACTATGGTCATCCGCCAAATTTCCGGGCATGAGAAAGCTGGAAATAAACGATCGGTTTTGAAAGGAAAGGTCTCAAGTCCTTGCCACAAGGCCTCAATTTCAAACTTATACAAAAGTCATAAAATCAAAATACAAAGGCGGTTGTCCTTTCCAAAAAATATAACTCTACAAAAGGAATTGGACGAGGACAATTGCAATAATTTACAGATCTCTCAAGAAGAAGGACTTTTGACAGCCAGGATTGCAGAGCCGGGGATATTGACACTAGAAGAACAACAAATGTTTTCGGAAGATATGGAAGCAACTCCACGAGTGTCAGTATTTGATAGACTTAATGAAAATCCCATAACCAGGGCACATCGAATCTCAGTGTTCCGAAGGCTTGAAAATATTGTTGAGCCTACACACAAGAAAATTTGTGTGAAAGGGAATAAAATGTCAAAACAGAAGAAGAATAGAGGGCATACGCTCTTTTAGATGTTGACAACGAGGAGATAAATGTGATGTCCTCAATAAATGGGAAAGGCTTAAATCGTCAATGTTCTCAAACCGACGTGCATCACGGTCCGGGATACTTGAAGAATCAATTGATCTCATCCTTTGCCTCAGAAACTACGTCAAGACTTGATCCCAACAAGGGTACGTAGGAAATTCGATACCAAAAACATATGTGTCGGATTCAGTCGTCAAAAAAAAAATCAAATAAAATTCTCATTACGCAAATGATAGTCAAAATGACTTGGGCAACCCATCATAGAAGGTGGGTTCTTACTATTTTCGTGATGCGTATGAATGAGATTTTAAAAAAATGTATATGATAATTTATTAACATTTAGGCAACCCTGCGGGTGGGTCTAAATTTAATCCTTAATGCATTAAGTGTAAATACATATTTATATATGAACTATATAAATAGCAAAAAAAAAAAACATATATAAAAAAAAAAGCATGCATAATACTCTTGAGCCCTTAAGTATGCAAATGATAGTTGAGTGATTTGAGAAACCCTTCATAGAAGGTGGGCTCAAATTATTTCGGTGATGTGTACGATGAAGGGGCGAAAAAAAAAAGATAAAAAAAAAAAAATCAGTTCGCAAAGAACTACGAACGGCTTGATCCTTCAAAAAGAGGGTACGTAGGCAGTCTAGCTGGTCGAAATGCTAGGTGCAGCCACAATCAAAAAAAAAAAAAAAGAAAAATCTTTATTCAAAGTGAAACCCATTTTAATGCAAATGATAGTGGAGTAACTTGTGCAACCCTTCCTAGAAGGTGGGCTTAAGTTATTTTCAGTGATGCTACAAAAATGGACAAGTAAACTACGGTCGGTTTGACCCTTTACGATGAAATTACGCAGGTGGTCTAGTTATTTTATGTGCTAGATACAACCCTATACGTATAAGAAGAAACATAATGCTCAATATATAGGACAAACTTTGAACGCGTTCAAGAATTCACACGTCCAATGTTTGGGGGCAACTGTTTGGCCATGAAATTTCATAAAAAAAAAATTTATGAAAATTAAAAAAAAATTTATTTACTTTATGAAATAAATTTAATTAAGTCATTTCAATTATAAACAAATGATGGATTTTTTTTATATTTTCAAGTGTACAAAATAAATATGAGTCACATATTAATTATGAAGGTGTGAAATAAAAAGAATTAAGCAAATTAAAAAAAAAAAAAGAAAGCATAAAAGGGAAAGTAAATTGCAGTTGTAACCTCCGTTGAAATTTTAGCAGTTAAACTGATTTTGACAGTTAAAAAAAAACTGTAAAGAAAATTAGTATAAATATATTTAGAAGGAGATATTGGGGGAGAATTTGTTGGAAGAATAACAAAAAAAAGAAGAAGGAAAGCACATACGCAGAAGTAAACAGAGGGAAGAAAGGAGGAAAATAAAACAAGAAGGGGGATTTCAATATACAGAGTAGGTTGAACTTCTTTTACCTCTTTTGATTTCTTTTTCTTCTTCATTTTTTTTATTTCCCGATCGAACACACCGCAAATCACCATTTGTCATTTGGTGTTTGTATCGAATTAAACCGAAGAATTTTTAGACTTAAAGTTGATCTTAAGCATATTTCTAATACACAGATTTGGGTAAATTTGATTAAGGGAACTCTCTTTGAACAGAAAATTTAAAATGTCTCTTATATTGTTTTCTTCCCCATGTGCTTTGTTAATCCACACATCCTCTTGGTATTATATATATTGGGTCGGTTTTCTTCATATAAAAAAGTTGAAAGCATGTTTTCATCCAATTGTCTTTCAAAATTGTTGTTATTCATCTAATGTGCAATGCCTTATCAAATGTATATATGCACGGTGGCCAATTTCAAATGGGCACAAGAAGACATTACATACAGAAGGTCCTAACGTGAGCAGGATAAAGAAATGGCGCTGGAAAATTACAAAATCCGTATCGATCATGGTACAGGGGGTCGAAGGAAAATACGGCGAAATTCTCAATCAGCAATATTCAAACCGAAGTCATTCAAAATCGATCATTGCATCAAAATCATCAAAATCCGTAGTCGGACGGAATCGATGGATTCCGCCACTACAAATCCGTAGTCGGACGGAATCGATGGATTCCGCCACTACAAATCCATAGTCGGACAGAATCGATGGATTCCGCCACTACAAATCCATAGTCGGACAGAATCGATGGATTCCGCCACTATAAAATCCATAGTCGGACGAAATCGATGGATTCCACCACTACACCTTGCCCACTTCATTTCAATACAATGACAACGGATCGAGAGTGAGGAAGAAAAGCCTTTCTGCAACCCAATACCGGGATCAAATTTTCGCCATCACCGTGGTCATATAAACGCCGAAGTTCTTCTGTAAAAAGATAGAGAATTTTCTAATGAAAGAAGAAGAAGAAGCAAGTATAAACAAAAAAGAATAGTAATAAGAAGGAGGAAGACTGAGAAAATAAAAAATTAAAAAGGGATGTTGCACGGTAGATATAAGAAGTAGTGTTGGAAATATTTGGAAGCATAATAAATCTCAAGAGTTTCCTACAAATAAGGAAATAAGTGTTTCAATTATTCTTACAGATTAGGAGATAAATAAATACATATTTTTATTTCCTTGAATAGATATCTGCAAATGGTTTTTTACCTTTGAGTTTAATTATTGACAAATTATTAGACATCCTATTTTAATGGGGAGTAAATTAATTTTGATCAACGATTATTTTAATAAAAATAAAAGAAGAGAGCAACTTATCAAGAAGGGTTACTCATAAGTTAAAAAAAATAACAATTTTGCATGCATGCATGCAAGGTGTTAGTTTTTATTATATAGACCTAACTTTTACTTTGTTATAAAATGGCCACAACGTCAAGTTTAAGAACAAGTAAATATCTTGTTTAAATAAATTGGTAGAACTACGTTATGACTTGATGCTCGTTCTGAGCTACGTAGGTAATCCGATTTCAAATTAAATTGGATTCAGTCGACCCGTCCAAGTAAAGTATAATTAAATTTAAGCTTGGACATAAAATCAAAATTTTTATAAAAAGAACTACGTATGATTTGATGTCCATAAAACCGACTACGTAGGAAACTTGACTCGAAATTGGTTGAGTTCAATCACATAAAAAAAATGACTTTCAAATATATATAAAAGGTCAAAAAAAATCTCTTAAATTCAACTAAGTTTAACTTAATTCCTAACATAGGATACGTAGGAAATTTAGCGCAAACAAATAATGCACTAAATTCAGTCACATAAAACAAACACAAAATAAAATAAAATAAACATAATCTAATTATGCACATGATATTAGAAGAATTAAGAACCCTTCATAGAAGGTGGGTTTAATTTCATCCCTTTGATGCATGAACGAAAATATAAACCATGCAAATGATAGTTGGGTTATATTTAGGCAACCCTTCATAGAAGGTTGGTCTAGATTACATCCTCTGATGCATGAAACCAACTGAACTACGTAAGACTTGATTCTCTTTAAAGAGATACGTAGGCAACCCTTAAAATATGGGTGCAACCCAATTAATAAAAACCCCTAAATATTTTGGTATTTATATTATTTCGAATCAAGAGGATAAAAAATAGGGTCGAACTAAAATATATTTAAAAATGAAATAAAATAATGTTTTGGGAAATTTATACACATTTTTCCTCAACATATATATATAGGCTGCGGTTCCCATGAGAACACCCCTAACGTGAGAACATGAGAACAATCGTACACCGTTGGATATGAGTATTAATGGTTGAGATTTAGAGTAGATATAAAAAATAATAATAACTACGAATAATAATAATTAGGAATCCAACAATAACTACGAATAATCCATTAAACGATATCGCACATTCGTAACAAAACTGATAATAATTACGAATTTGTTCTCATGTTCTCACGTTAGGGGGTGTTCTCATAGGATCTATATATATATATATATATATATATATATATATATATATATATATATATATATATATATATATATAGAGTTAGGATCAAGTAAGAACATATCTTACGGTAAAAAATGAGAACAGATCTCGTCCACATGATTAAACAAAATCAACGATCGTGATTCATTCTTATTCTTGCATGCTAATTAAGTACGTATGTATTTTTGGATATATATCGACGGTTACCATGTAAGAAATACATGTGTTTATTGTCAAATTAAGTAAATGGATTAACATATCCATTGCTTTTTATTCTTTATATTTTGGCATTAGAAATAACATATAATATACATGCACGACTTATTTTTTGATTTACACTACTTCATATACACGTTTTAAGTGCACGTCTAGTTTAAGTTAGTAGCGGTAGTAGCTTAGTGCACGTTTAAGTTTAAGTTACTAGTGCTAGTAGCTAGTGCACGTTCAAATTATAGTTTAAGTTAGTATTGTTAGTTAGTAGTGCGTGCACGCTCAAATTACATGCACAAATCTATTTTTAAATATACATGCACAAGTAGTGCTAGTTAGTAACACACGTTAATATTACATGCACGACTCTATTCTATTACAAGAACGACTATATTCTTATGCACAAACTAATTGATGCACGACTACATAAAAGCATGCACGACTATGATTTCACTATATAGTACAACGCGATATATACAAGAATTTTTATATGCACGACTCACGAGACTATATATGTGTATGAACATTTATTTTATTATCCTACAATATTAATTAGAGAATAATAAATATGTTTCCATATAAACATATCTTATATATTCTTGTTACCATATCCACGAGACTACATTAAATTAGAATATAATATTGCCTTATTTTGACGTTAAATCTAAGTCGTCCGTGCATTGATCCGACGATCCATAACTGTTCTTATTTCTTACCGTAAAACACGTTCTTACTGGATCCTGACCCTATATATATATATATATATATATATCATTATTGTCAACTCATATATTAAATTAATATATCAACATTCAAACCAATTAATAAAAATTATTAAGTTATTATTAGTTTGTCAAACCCATTTTTTTCCATGACAATGATACGAAATATCTAGTCAGGAGTTACGCATAATGTACAACAATAAAAATATTCGATTAATTTACAAAAAGTCAATTCATATATGCTTTTTAAAACTACATTCGAGTAAATAATTTACAAAAAGTCAACAATATACGAAATGCAACCAAGAAAATTGTCATATTTTGACGGCAAGTTCAGCACAAACCTATGAAAACTACGGAATTCCAATCAAAATGACTCCACGATTCTTATCCTATTATATCCTTACGGACGAACATACATTTTGGTAAATGACTTTAATAGCAGTTAGGGGCATCATGACGTTCTTGACAAATACTCGAATCAATTGTAGAACATCGTGATCACATGATGCAAGTTTATCTACCATAACTTTATATTCATGAAAATATGAAAAACAAACATTAGACTAAAAGACTTAGGAATACTTGATCAAAAAGTGTCATATTAATATCCCAAGATAGATCTTATTTTCGAACATCTTCCCTTTGAATTTGGACAACTGTGTCAACTTCAAAGTTGTAGATCTTCGAAAAAGCTTCGAATATAGTACTTGTAGGTCTTGTGGTTCCAACTAGAACAACGAGAAAGTCAGTTTTACTGAACTGCCAAAAAGTTGGAGAGACAAATACGGGTTATGGGTAAATAAAAATACGGTTTATGTGTAAAAGTTATATGCCCTGAAAAGAGTATATTATTTCGCCTTAAACCGTACTTTTCCCTTGAAGACCGTATTTCTCTCCTGAGACGTCAAAATCATATTTTCTCCTATCTTATCTTGCGATATTGCTTCTTTTGAAAGTAGTTTGTTTCCACCTTATATTTACCTTTGAAAGAAGTGGTGTTATAATTGATTTATATAAAATAACTGAAAAGCCAGAAGCGAAGGACATTTTTTTGGATTTATTGAAAAGAACTTGGTTTTCAGAGTAACGTTTTATCATTGTCTCGACGATTTCTAACTATCGGAGAAAGTTCCAGTCTTTGTACCTTTTTCTTACTGAAGAGTCAAAAGCGAAGGTTATTCTTGGTCTTTTCCGGACTTCTATTTTTTTAATGGGTTTGCAAATACTTTCCAAAACACTGGATTGAGAGCAACGTAAGTTGAAAAGCGTGGTCTTTGTTTGTCTATGTCAAGACTATTTTAGACGGTTACATGCGATGTTCATATATCAATGTTCAAAAGCGGGGATTTTCTTTACTTGGTTACTACATCATCTTTGATATCATTGCTTTATTGCTTGTGTTTAATTGACAACCTGAATTACCGATCTTTGTTTCATCATAGTTCCTGTGTTCGACCCTGGAATTCTTGCTTTTATTACAATCGATCCGTACACTGCGGGTTCGCTATTTGCAATTATTCTTGGTATAAATATTAAAGCTTGCACACACCTTTTAGAGCGAACAAGTTTTTGCGCCGTTGCCGGGGACTTGGTCAAGACCAAGTTCGGTTTCGGTTGTCTTTCGGGGATGCTACCCTTGTTGCTATTGACTACTTTACTTGAGTGATTTCGTAGGATCTTTCCTTAGGTTTATGCAAAGAACTCGTGCTGGAAAGGAAATCGTTCCTTACGATCCCGAACCAGAAAAGACAGACAAAAGAAGATTGAAAGAAACTAAGATGGCCGATTAAGATAATCACGATCTTGAAGCCGAATTGAAGGAGGCATTGGAACAACTTTGCCTCAGTAAAGAAAAATTGCAGCGAGAAAGAGACAAGACTCGTGCAAGAATTGAAGGGATTGAAGTTGATATGGCCACTCTAAGGGCTAAGTTCTTACCTCGACCGATCCCAGTTGCTCGACCGAGGTAAGACCCAATCCCACTTGCACCGGGCGAGATACAACCATCACCTCGGATGCCGCCGATGGTAGACCGAGTGTTCTTTTTGCCGGAGTTCCACAAACCCTAGGTCAGAGGATGGACCTGAATCAGCAAGTGCGGCGTCCAAGAGTCAATCTAGGATATCCAGCTGAGCATGATTATGAACTTCGACCTCAAGTTCTAACCATAATTTGACAATGTCAATTTCGAGGTTTGGAGGGAGAATCTCCACATCAACATTTACAAAACTATGAGATTTTGATGGAGACTTTGAGACAATCAATCATGGAGAATAACAATTACAAGTTGAGGCCTTTCACTTCTCATTGAAAGACAAGGTGCTTGCTTAGTATCAATCTCTTCCGGCTGGAAAAATCAACACTTGGGAAGAGATGACGACGGATTTTCTTACTAAGTTCTTTCCCCCATCAAAGACCACTGAATTGAGTGGTGAGATCAATGCTTTTATTACGAAGGACAAAGAAAGTTTGTCCAAGTCATGGGAAAGGTTCAAGGACCTTTTGTTGGATTGCCCTCATCATGTGATTCCAAAGAACGAGTTGTTGGAGATATGCTTCAAGGGTTTGGATGAAGACACTCAATTGAAGCTCCAATTACTTTCTGCCGGTACTTTCATGGATATACCGATAGATGAAGCTTGAGATTTCATAGAAAAGCAAGCTTTACACATGGAGAAATATTCCCATCAAAGGGTTGAAGATGGAGCAAGGAGAGTTAGCATTCAAGATACAACATCAAATGCAGCTCAACTCACCTCGCTCAACAATGAAGTCAAATCATTAAAGGAGCTTTTAGTAGCTCAAACGAAGAAGGAGCAAAATGGTGGATACCAAGGAAGAGACAATTATGAAGGGCCGCGGAACAAAAACAATTACAACAACAGAAATTCCAATAACAATTGGAGATCAAATCAACGAAATTCCGGTAACCCTTATTCTCATACTGAAAATGCTCTTAACGCTCTCTCTCTTCTTCTTCTTCTTCTTCTTATTCTTCTTCTTCTTCTTCTTCTTCTTCTTCTTCTTCTTCTTCTTCTTCTACTCCATTGAGAAGCCAGGAGCCTGCATCAAGCTCATCCCAGCCACCAAAGAAACCGGATGTTGTGCTGGAGGCTATATTGATCAAGCTCAGCGCTATGGAGACATCTATGAATTCATTTTCAAAGGAACAAAATGCCTTAGAACAACAATTTTTGAACAAGGCAAATGAAGCGCCAAGGGATGCTAGAAAGCTTCCAGCAAGGACAGAGAACAACCCAAAAGGGAAAATCATGGCTATCACAACACGTAGTGGATTGAAGACTGCAGATCCAATACCTCGGTCGGACCACGATCAGATTGTCGAGGTGCCTACCGAGATGGAGCCCCCGAAAGCAAAAGAAAAAGCTGAAGTTTATGTTCCACCTCCTACTTATAGACCACCACTCCCGTTCCCTCAATCAAGGGCACGGGCACATCTAGACAAACACTTTGGTAAGTTTCTTGACCTTATGAATAAGCTACATATTAACATTCCTTTCATTGATGCTATCTTAGGGATGTCCGCCTGTGAGGAGTTTCCGAAAGAGATCTTGTCAAGGAAGAGAAACCTGGAGGACTTTGGTGAAGTACGGATGACCTCTAGATCTTCGGAGCTTATTCAAATCATGAAGGAGAAGATGCCACCTAAGTTGAGAGATCCCGATTCATTTTGCATTCCCATCCAAGTTGGGGATGCAAATATGATGCACTTTATGATCTAGGAGCTAGTGTGAGCATCATTCCTCTAGATCTATGTGAGAAGGTCGGACTTGGAGAGCCCAAGCCCGTGAAGATGACGTTATACATGGAGGATCCCTCCATTACCCGTCCCGTCGGTATCTTGGAGGACGTTCACATCAAGTTAGGTAATTTCTACATACCTATAGACTTTGTTGTGCTGGACATTCCCGCAGATTATCCCATTCTTATCATTCTTAGAAGACCATTTCTAGAAACATCGGGTTGCAAAGTTGATTGTAAGAACGCCAAGTTGAAGTTCAACATTGGTGGCGATCATGTGGAGTTTGCATTATTGGCTGCAATGAAGGGAGAGCCTGTGGAAGATGACATCTTCAACATCTTTGATGAAGAAGATTCTCGAGAATTGGTGAGCTCTATCCTTATTAAAGATCCTCTTGAAGAAGTTTTGAGTTTTAGTATGATGGAGGAAGGTATTGATGTTTTGTGTGATGTAGATGTGCGAAGCTTGGAAACATTGGAAGCAGATCAGGAGCTAGATTTGATAAACTGATTCAGGAGAAGAAAAGCACGTTAGGTTTCAGTCTCAGTTCCAGTACCTCGACCGAGGCATTTTCTGGAGCAAGAGATGCTGTTGTCTGAAGAACACCTCGGTCACCCATCTCGGACCCCGACCGAGATAGCGACTGAGATGATGTCAACTGAGACTTCAGTTAGTCCAGTTCTTCGATCTAAGTCCTCTTCACTGGATGGAGAAGGTACAGATCAACCTCAGAAAGCACCCCAGTCCTGGAACTCAAACCACTCCCGACTCACTTGAGGTATGCTTTCCTTGGTCCGGATTCTACCTATCCCCGTTATTGTTAGTACTTCTCTTTCTAAAGATGAACTGTCTAAACTGATGCATGTGCTGAGGAAACATAGAAAGGCTTTGGGTTACACTGTTTATGATCTTGTTGGTATTAATCCTTCTTTTTGTATGCATAAGATACTAATGGAAGGTGATCATAAGACTTCACGGGAACCTCAAAGACGGTTAAATCCGATCATGAAAGAGGTTGTGAAGAAAGATATTCTTAAGTTGTTGGATGTAGATATCATATTCCCAAATCGGATAGCAAATGGGTGAGTCCGGTGCATGTAATTCCAAAGAAAGGAGGGATGACCGTTGTGACAAACAAGAACAACGAGTTGATTCCTACTAGGACCGTTACGGGCTGGAGGATGTGCATTGACTATAGGAAGCTGAATGTAGCCACTCGAAAAGACCATTTCCCGCTTCCATTCATCAACCAAATGCTCGAGCGGTTAGCACAACACTCCCATTTTTTCTATTTAGATTGTTATAATGGCTTCTTTCAGATTCCTATCCATCCGGATGATCAAGAGACGACCACTTTCACTTGTCCATGGGGGACGTTCGCTTATCGGAGGATGCCATTCGGATTGTGTAACGCACCTGCTACTTTTCAGCGTTGTATGATGGCTATCTTTTCCGAGTATATTGAGGAGATCATGGAGTGTCACTTCATGGTTAGCAAAGGAATTGTTCTAGGACACCTCGTTTCCAACCGAGGTATCGAGGTCGATCGAGCTAAGATTGAGACTATTGAGAAACTTCCTCCCCCTTGTTCTGTTAAGGATGTCCGGAGTTTTTTCGGGCATGCAGGTTTCTACCGGAGGTTCATCAAGGATTTTTCTAAAATCTCTAAACCGCTCAATAATCTTTTGAATAAGGATGTTGTTTTTGAGTTTTCGCAGGAATGCCTTGATGCTTTTTACAGGATAAAGAAGTGTTATTTACCGCTCCCATAATTCAACCTCCCGTTTGGACCTTGCCCTTTGAGATCATGTGTGATGCTAGTGATGTGGCCGTAGGAGCGGTACTTGGACAGAAGAAGGATGGCCGGACCAACACCATTTACTATGCTAGCAAGACGCTAGATGAAGCTCAACTGAACTACGTCACCACCGAAAAGGAGCTTTTGGCTGTTGTTTATGCATTTGAGAAGTTTCGCTCTTACTTAATTAGTGGGTGCGAAAGGTATTGTTTACACTGACCATGCAACTATTCGTTACTTGCTGGCTAAGAAAGATGCAAAGCCGTGCCTCATTCGTTGGATTCTCTTCTTTCAAGAGTTTGACCTAGAGATTCGCGATAAGAAGAGATGCGAGAATTCCGTGGCGGATCAGCTCAGCCGTCTACCTTCTATCCCGCTCAAGAAGGATGACCTACCCATTGATGACTCGTTTTTTGATGAGCACTTGCATTTTATGGAACATTGGATGGAATCCCTTGTTTCACCCCATGATGAAGATGAAGTATGGGGTGAGGACACCTTAAACCTTGTAACGCCCCAATTTTAGGCGCGTTTGCGTTTTTTATTCTTGCGGCTTTTATCGATATTTTAATGGCTTATATATATATATTTATTTTAAAAGTATTTTACAACGTGAAATATCTTTACGGAGTGTATTATTATTTTGGATACGTTCACGTATATTCGCGTTATTCTTTTCGGAAAATTCGGGAAAGTTTTCCGAATTGAAAATCCCGATCCGAGTATTTCGATTGAGTTCTTTTCCTTTTAATTTTATTTTGCTTTTTTTTTTCTATTTTATTTTATGTTCCCTGCATCCTTCTCAAATGCCCAGTAGATGGCGTGTTCCAGCTTGCACCTCCTCGTTACTCTGTCCCACCAAAGCTGCCCATGCTACCTCCTAGCCTCGCACCTCAAGTGTGAAGAGACCCCTCGACACCCTCTCCCTCTATTCATTGTTCGCCACTTAGCGTGCGTGAAAATAAGCTTTAAATTTATAAAACTAGAATCAAGCAAGCGAACCCGCAGTGTACGGATCGACGTAGTTAAACAAGAATTCCAAAGTATCGAGCACAGGGATTGGGGGGTTAAATCCAGTTGTAGATTATCAAGCAAGTAAATGTAAGAGCTTTTCGAATTATTGGGAAAACAACAATCCTAAAGATCCAGGAATCCAGCTGTGGCAATCGATTCAAGATATACTAATGATGTAAGGACAGAGTTAAGATATGCAAAGGTATGCTAATGTAAGGTAATCGTACGGTGAAGTTCCAAAAACCTTATATGACTTACCTACAAGAAACTCTCTATACAGGTTGTTGAGGCTTCAATATAGAAGGATTCTAAAGGCAAGAATTAATGTCAAATACCCAAACTTGTAATCCAAGGATCAAGACTAACTAAACCGATTACGGTTGTGACACTCACAATCGAGGTAGAGGTTGTTGAGGCTTCACTACCACCTAGAAAAGGCAAGCCTAAACTAAGTTAAAGCAAATCTTTAACTTTGGATTAAAGTAAAAGCAAGTTCGTAAACTTAAGGGAAATCACGGTTGGATCTTGAGGTTTCACGGTTGTGGACTCAAGAACAGCCCGTAATTTAGGGTTCGTCGGCGATTCTCTCTAACTCTCAGGGTCCAATCTGTTTACGATCGATCTATCATCATCTAAGCCACAACTATCAACCCTTCACCTTAGAATTGTTAAGGGTTTTTAGCCAACAATAGTCATATTGATATCAAATTCAAGAATTAAAAGATTGAAAGATGAAAACTTCCGAAAACCTTCAATAAACTTCAAATCAATCTCAAAGTCACAATCAAGAACAAATATCGTCACTAGATTCGGAATAGAACAAACAAACACAATCTTAGATAAGAAGGAAGAACGGGATGTCAATCCGTCTCCTAAATCAAACCTAAACAAGAAGAGAAATCTTCTTGCGAACAATCTTCCGAATCTTCGATCTTCCGTCAATCCGGAAATCGCCAATAGCGCTGCGCTAAATCTCTCAAACACAACTTCCACCAAAAGCAAAATTAGGGCAATCCCAAGCACAAGTGTAGGCAAAAGTGCGTCTAAACAGAGGTGACGGAATCTCTCTTCGTCCGTCCTTTTATAGTGTATGATGAAGTAGCGGCCCGGCCCAATCTTTTAAAAGATCGTGGCTTAAAGTGTGGCAAAAAAGATCGCCAATATCACGGTCGTGGAAGGGTTCCACGGCCGTAATTTAGAGCGTGAAAATCAACACGGTTTGAACCATCTTCTCCACGGCCGTAGAAGTTGCTGGAATGAACCACGCTTCCTTAGCCATGGTTCCACGGCCGTGGAACTGAACGTGAAAAGTAATACGGCCGTATTTTAGAGCGTGGTTTAGGGCAAGAACGTGATTCTTCCCTAGCCTCGTGCATTCCTCAAGTTGGCACTCTCTTAGCTCCTATGAATGTCCTCAATCCATGGACATGGCTCAACAACTCCATCTTTGCTCAATTCCGTTCGGAAATAGCTCTCAATCACCTATAATCAACATAAAGCTTGTGTAGATCTCTATATCGACATTATAGATGAACTAGCTCACAATTGCATCCATGCTTAATCAATGACTATCAATATGTATCAAATACACTTGGAAAACGTGCCGAAAATATCACAATATTTCATGCTAACAAATAACCCCATACTTAACATTTGCTTGTCCCTAAGCAAGGTCTTTCAAAAGCTTTAAAACAAGAGTTAGGATGAAATATGTGTACCTTCTCAAAGCAATACTTCTTTTTGGATGAATGTGCCTTCTAAATAATAGATCATTCTCAAATCTTGCTTCAATCGTTTATAAGACTTTCATACACTTAATCAAAGAGTAAATAGTAAAGAAAGCTCATGAATCAATCAAACTTTCATACAAATATCATAACCTTCAAACATTATCAAAATCAATCATAAGAAACTTTAATTTAGATCACCAAGTCATATAACATTCTTTTGATCTTAAGGACTTTCAAAGAAAAAGGTCTAGAATGTGGAAGGGAAGGAAACTTTAAGGATTGTGGTGCATGAATCCGGGAAAGTGGACAACTACTCTTTTCTTCTTCTCTTGCGGTTTCCGCAACATTTTTCAACTTAGAGCTTCGCTCTCTTCCTTCCATTTTTCGACTTTACTTTTGGAGTTATGGATAGAGGTGCACAAAAACCGAAGCCTAGGAGATTGGCATTTCTCAATTTTTATGAGATGCCTCAAACCCTTAGCGCACATACCATAATCCGCTAGGAATATCGCTCAATCCGACTTTGGCAAGACACAAACACCCGGCTATGTGAATGGTGCCGAGTTACTCATCGTCATGATTGACTTCCCCAAACCTATAATTTCTTTCTATTCCTTTGAATGCAAAGTATTGCTTTCATGGCCCTCCCACATCATGCATGCCTTTTTCAATCAACTCCTCCAAATTCCCGGATAGGTAAAGGACGTCAATATTTCAATGAGGGGCTAAATGATCAAAGAAAGAAGAAAGAAAGAATCGAATTGCCTTAATCATCTCAACAAGAAGCATAAGAACTTATAGTGTGATTTCAACATCAATTTCTCAACATGATTTAGGTAACATTCGTCACATTATGAAATTTGTAAAATAGGCATAATAAACTCATTCAATTTCTTTTCAATCCACTATTCGTTTAAGCATGCAATTATCATCAAACTCAATTCACAAGTAGCGATTATCATAGAAATCATCTCAATTCCTTAGAAGCACAAAATTTTTCAAAATTTTTCAATTTTTATGGGTTTTCAAACTTCTTTTTCATGCAATGCAATAATGAAACGTGCAACAATATAATGAACATGCAATGATAGTCTCGATAGAAGCAAACATAGTGAGTAAGAGTTATTACAACTTTTAGTCACACCCCACCCCATACTTGGGACGAACATTGTCCCTAATGTTCAAATAAAAGAAAGAAAAGAAAGAAAAGAAAAAGAAACTCACAAAATGGCGGTGGAGCGGCTAAAGCTGTCGGTCATGCAATCATTATCACTGCGGCGCTGGTGGAGGCGGAAATAGAGAGAAACTAGGATCATAAAACCGCCCAAACTGCTGGCGGTAGACATCTCTCATCATGTGATCGAGGTCGTCCAAGCGTCCATCTCTAGCATCGGCTCGAATCTCCAATGCTCCTACTCTCTCCGAAAGACCAGTAGCCCAATCCGGCATCTGCTCATACCATCCCGGAGCATGACTGTACCACTCTGGAGCGTCGGACGGTGCTGGTGCTGGTGCTGGTGCAGATGGTGTCTGTGTAGCCCATGGAGGTGGAGCTCCATACCAAGCAGGAGGTGTCTCTGCCCAAGTGGGTCTCTCACTCACGCTGGCGCGGCGAGAAGACGAGCCTGAAGCTCTGGCGGGACGTGGAGAACGTCTAGGCACATCGGCGGCCACATCCGGCTGATCCGGAAACATGCCAAACTCCTGCTCGGCTCCTCCTCCACCCTCAAACTGATCCCTCATCTCCTCCTCCTCAACTACGGGCGGTGGTGGGACATACGGAGGAGCTGCAATCCTGTTCGCATGCATAGCAGCATACGTCTCCTTCCAATTATGGCGTCCAGCCATAATGGAGTACTCCTGTAGCCATTCAATACCCCTACCCGTCCTGCTCTCCCAAGGCATGGCCGCATAAGGTGGACCTCTATGTGTGGGGAAGATGAGACCTCTAGTCATGAAGGCATGAAGTCATAAGGGTACGGCTGGTATGCGGGTACATGCAGAAAAATCAATTCCCAACGCTCTAGCAAGATGGGTAACTATCCCACCATATCCAATGTTGCCCTTCCTCTTGTTCTTTAGCTTGCTCATAGTAGCAGCTAAGAGGGTGGCACAGTCAGCTCGGCGTCCATACAACATAGAATACAACAGAAATAGCTCATCCGTCTTGATCTTTTGGGGCGTCTTCGTCCTAGGGAAGAGACACTCCGAAAGAACACGGTGAGCAATCTTCAAGGCTAAGTGGTACATCAACTTAGCCTTGGTGTCAGCAGGTTGCCAGCGGTCCTCGCTGGCGTAAATCATAGCAACTTCCTCCCAAAAGTCTTTGGCGTAAACGCCACTAGGAAAGCGACCATTGAAGGTCTCATGGAACCCAAAGAAGGTCCCGAACTCACGGATGGAAAAATCATAGTTTCTTTCCATAAGACGGAAAGAAACGGTCCTATCCACATGGCTGTGCTCGAAAGACGTCACAACCTCCCTCGTAATCTCCTCGTAGGCGTCTTCTCGGATAGCCGAGAAGACAACTAGTCCGGCTCTATCCAAGAGCCAAGTAAGGTCATCTATAATGTTAAGAGGAGCTAGATCCTCTAACAATAGGTACCTAGGTCCAATCACAGCCCTCTCATGGATCCTCTCGAATGCATCAAGGTGATCCTCATGAATGGTCGGTACTCTAGGGCTAGGAGGTGAGGGTGATGAAGGTGATGATGGAGGTGAAGGGGAAGAGGGTGGTGGTGCCCTAGAGGATGAAGAAGAAGAGGGATTACCCTTTCTCTTCTTGTTTTGGTCATTCTTCTTCTCCTTGATTCTCCCAGAAACTCTCCTTACAAAGTCCATCACTGTTCAAAATTACGGCATGTTCTTGATGATTCCATGGCCGTGGAACTACCAGGGACCGTGATTCGTCTCAGCTTTTCTCAAAACTCAACAATCAGCACTCAAATTCAGCAATCAGGCAGCCCTAGTCTAATTCCTTCCAGTTTCAAGCAGTTCTCCTATAATTTCTAGCAAAAACGAACCAAATTGACAAAGATCAAGAAGAGTGAAAAAAACCTAGGTTTCGGATTTTAAAATCCGAATTGTGCGTTCCTTGGTGATTTGCCGCTCGATTCGTTGCTTGGATCTTGTTGGTAGTCGAATTTGCTTCAATTTGGAAAGAAGAATCGTCGAAAACGGTTAACGAACGGAGATTTGGAAGGAAGGGCGTGGAATCGGCGTTTTTGGGTCGTGGAAGTGGTTTGGTGAAGTGATTTTTGTGAAGAACGTGGTTTATATAGTGACAGGCAAAATTTTGAAAATCACGGTCTGTCGGGGGGTTCCACGGCCGTGGAAATGTACGGAACCGTGGTTTTGGTGATTTTTCAAAGGCTTTTGGAAATTACGGTCACTGTAGCTGTCATGACCGTGGTTTAGGCCGTGGAACTCTCTGTAAAGCTCCAAAGTCCAAGTTTCGTCACTTTTCTTCAACATTATCCTTCCCTTTTCCTTTTCCATCGTTCCTACATCCAAAAACACGAACATACCGGAAGGAATCGAAGGCAAAATAAAGCAAAAACGTCTAAACTAAGCTAAACTATGAATCGAAAACAAAAACAAAAATGCAATACCTTGGGTTGCCTCCCAAGAAGCGCTTTGTTTAAGGTCCGTAGCTAGACCATTCTCGCACTTATTCGAGTGCGGTAGGCGCGAACTCTTCAGCTTGGAGTTCCGGCGTGTACTTCTTGAGTCGTTGACCGTTCACCTTAAAGCTTCCGCCCGCTTCACCCCATACTTCAACTGCACCATGGGGGAAAATACGCTTAATTAGAAAAGGTCCGGTCCAACGAGATTTAAGCTTACCTGGGAAGAGACGAAGCCTTGAATTGAAGAGGAGAACTTGATCTCCTTCTTTGAAGTCCTTTGGAATGATGTGCTTATCATGCCAACGCTTTGCTCTCTCCTTATAGATCTTGGCGTTTTCGTAGGCATTCAAGCGGAGTTCTTCCAGCTCATTAAGGTCTAAGAGACGCTTTTCTCCCGCTTCCTTCATGCTGAAATTCAACCATTTGATAGCCCAAAACGCCTTATGCTCCAATTTCACCGGTAAGTGACAAGACTTCCCATACACAAGGTTGTATGGTGTGGTTCCTATGGGAGTCTTGTACGCAGTCCGGTACGCCCATAATGCGTCATCAAGCTTCAAAGACCAATCCTTCCTAGTCCTTGAAACCGTCTTCTCTAAGATTCCTTTGATCTCCCGATTTGAGATCTCAACTTGTCCACTTGTTTGTGGATGATAAGGGGTAGCAATCTTGTGAGTAACCCCATACTTAGCTAGAAGAGCTTCAAAGCGCCGGGCAATGAAGTGAGAACCTCCATCACTAATGATAGTCCTTGGCGTCCCAAATCGTGGAAAAATGGTCTTGTTAAAGAACTTAACCAGCACCATGGCATCATTGGTGGGAGAGGCAATTGCTTCCACCCATCTAGAAACGTAATCTACCGCCAATAATATGTATTGGTTTCCACAAGAGGATGGGAATGGTCCCATAAAGTCTACTCCCCAAACGTCGAAAATCTCTACCTCTTGGATGTTGTTGAGGGGCATCTCATTCCTCCTAGAGATATTACCTGTTCTTTGACAAGTATCGCAGCAAGAAACAAAGGATTGCACATCTCTAAATAAAGTAGGCCAAAAGAATCCAGATTGCAATACCTTTGCGCTAGTCTTGTTCGAACTAGCGTATCCTCCACAAGGTAGTGAATGACAATGGCGGATGACACTTTGCATCTCATCTTCCGGCACACATCGCCAAATGATGCCATCCGGACCTCTCTTAAAGAGGAGAGGCTCGTTCCAAAAGTATTCCCGGACATCCTTAAAGAACTTTTTTCTTTGTGCGTAGGATAATCCGGGTGGTATCTCCTGACAAACCAAATAGTTAACAAAATCAGCAAACCATGGTTCGTTACCTTTGGAGATCACATCGATGCACTCCTCAATAATGTGTAGGTGTTCGTCCGGGAAGGAGTCATCGATGGGTAAATGGTCGTCCTCTAGATGTGTTAGGCGACTCAAATGATCCGCAACAAAATTTTCTGAACCTTTCTTGTCACGGATCTCTAGATCGAATTCTTGTAGGAGGAGAATCCATCTAATTAGCCTTGGCTTCGCATCTTTCTTCGCAAGGAGGTACCGGATCGCAACATGATCCGTGTAGACAATCACCTTTGCACCTACAAGATAAGAGCGAAACTTGTCAATAGCATAGACAATGGCTAAAAACTCTTTTTCGGTAGTGGCATAATTGAGCTGCGCTTCATCTAGCGTCTTGCTAGCATAGTATATGGCATGGGTTCGCCCTTCCTTCCGTTGTCCAAGAACAACTCCTATAGCTACGTCACTAGCATCGCACATAACCTCAAAGGGAAGAGTCCAATCCGTAGGTTGGATAATAGGTGCTGAAATTAGAGCTTGCCGAATGGTGTTAAACGCATCCAAACATTCCTGCGAAAACTCAAAAACTGCATCCTTCATCAATAGATTAGTGAGCGGTTTTGATATTTAGAGAAGTCTTTAATGAAACGTCTATAAAATCCAGCATGTCATAGGAAACTTCTTATCCCTTTCACCGAAGTTGGGGGAGGAAGTTTCTCTATAGTCTCTATTTTCGCCTTATCCACCTCTATCCCTCTACTAGAGATTAAGTGACCTAATACAATTCCTTCCTTAACCATAAATTGACACTTCTCCCAATTAAGAACTAGGTTAGTTTCCTCACACCTTTGTAAAACAAGAGAAAGGTTAGAAAGGCAATCGTTAAAAGAGGAACCGTATACGGAGAAATCTTCCATGAAGACCTCCATGATTTCCTCTATGTATTCGGAGAAGATGGCCATCATGCACCTTTGAAAGGTGGCTGGGGCGTTGCAAAGCCCGAACGGCATTCTCCTATAAGCGAACGTACCCCACGGGCACGTGAATGTGGTCTTCTCTTGATCATCCGGGTGTATCGGAATCTGAAAGAAACCACTATAACCGTCAAGATAGCAAAAGTGCGAATGTTGCGCTAACCTTTTAAGCATTTGATCGATGAAGGGTAGTGGGAAGTGATCCTTCCTCGTCGCGTTGTTAAGCTTGCGGTAGTCAATGCACATCCGCCATCCCGTTACGGTTCGGGTAGGAATGAGTTCGTTGTTTTTGTTGGTGATGACCGTCATTCCTCCCTTCTTCGGAACTACTTGAACCGGACTCACCCACTTACTATCGGAGATAGGATAGATGATACCTCCATCAAGAAGTTTAAGAATTTCCTTCTTGACAACCTCCTTCATGGTCGGATTCAACCGCCTTTGAGGTTGTCTTGAAGTCCTAAAGTCTTCCTCCATTAATATCTTATGCATGTATAGGGAGGGTTTGATTCCTACTAAGTCTTCTATAGTATAACCTAAAGCTTTCCTATGTTTCCTAAGGACAACCATAAGTTTACTATGTTCATCTATGGTTAGATCGGAACTAACAATAACTGGATAAGTAGAGTTAGGTCCTAGAAAATCGTACCTTAGATGTGTAGGAAGTTGTTTCAATTCCATTGCTTTCGGAGCTTCTAATGGTTCTTGAGGAGCATCCGATGCTTCCTTAGAAGTGTCTAAGGAAGTAGAAGGTGTAGGAGAAGAATCAAAAGAAGTTGAAGAAGTGGCACGATCATTCCCTTCCACGGCCAGAATCACGGTTTCCCTATGTCCTCCACGGCCGTGGTTTAGGGCGTGGAAGGTGGTTACGGTTACTCTACCTTCTCCACGACCGTATAACCCCCTGGAGTGAGCCACACTTTGGGTTGTGAGATCCACGGCCGTGGAATATAGTGTATGGCCGTGGATTCTCACGTTTTCTGCCTCGTCGTGGAGCTCCTCGAATTCCACTTCACCCATTTCTTCTTGTGCTTCTAAGGCTTCAATTGCCTCATTGCATTCCTCTTCTTCCCCTACATTCGTTAGACTTATAGTAATGACCTTTTGCAAAGGATCTTTGAAGAGAATAGCACTTACCTCCTCTCTAGACAACCCTTCTTCATCTTGGATATTGAATATATCCTCATCAAACATTGGTTCCTTCACTAGAGTGGAAAGAACGAACTCTACCTTCTCTTCTCCTATGTCAAAGGCGAGTCTAGCATTCTTGCAATCGACTATGCAGCTGGAAGTTGCAAGAAACGGTCTTCCGAGTATGATCGGGACCGGACTATCTGCAGGAATGTCAAGCACGACAAAGTCAATGGGAACAAAGAATTTACCTAGCTTGACTGGGACGTCCTCTACAATACCAACGGGACGAGTGATGGATCGATCCTCCATGTATAACGTCATCTTCACTAGTTTAGGGTCGCCTAAACCGATCTTCCTGCATAATGCAAGTGGTATGATGTTCACACTTGCTCCTAAGTCACATAATGCATCATATGTGACATCTCCCACTCCTATGGGAATGCAAAACGACCCCGGATCCTTTAGCTTGGGGGGCATTTTCGCCTTCATGGTCTTGATGAGATCCAAAGAATCCGAACTCATCTTAACCTCACCGAAATCTTCTAACTTCCTCTTGTTGGAGAGGAGTTCCTTCAAGAACTTGCCATAAGCCAACATACCTACAATAGCATCGATAAAGGGTATATTAATATGCAGCTTGCTCATGAGTTCTATAAACTTACCAAACTGTTTATCTAGGCGCGCTCTCGCTCTAGATTGAGGGAATGGTAGGGGAGGTTTGTAAGCTGGAGGAGGAACATAGACATCTTCCTTCTCCTTCCCCTTCTCTTTGTCTTTCTCTACGGGGAATTCAACAAACTTAGGCTGCGGATCGGTGGTAGTCACTCCGCTCCTAGTTGTGATTGCCATCACCCTTCCCTTAGGTTTGTCCTCAGTCTTTCCTGGAAGTTTCCCTTGATTGCTAGGAACTTCCTCCGCATGGTTGAACATTTGGTTTTCCAAAACCTTTTGGGCTTTATCAACCTTAGAAATCTGATCATCAACCTTAATGATGCGGTTCTCCAAACCTTGAAGCTTTCCCAAAATCGTTTCTAACATGGGATCGGGTTTCTCCTTCCCCGAAGTGTTTCCTCCATTAGATGTTTGCCCCTGGCTTTTCAAAGGAGTAGAGGAAGAGGAAGGTGGAGTTAGTGAATTCGAATTGGAAGGATAAGAGTTACCGGAATTTTGTTGATTGGAGCGCCAATTGTTGTTGTTTGAACCCCTATTGTTGTTCTAATTGTTGTTGTTCCGGTTATTGTTATTGCCATTCCAATTGTTCCGGTTGTTGTTCCGGTTGTTGTTGTTGTTGTTGTTGTTGTTGTTGTTGTTGCGGTTTGTGTTCTTACCGCCATTGTTGTTGTTGCCCAAATAGTCAACATCCTTGCCTTGTTGCTTCGGAAAGTTGGTCTTGATTGCCTTCTTCAACTCTTTGATCTCATTGTTGAGGGAGAAAATCTGATTTTGAGCTTCATGTGTGAGCTTTGCTCCTTGCTCCACACGATTTCCCTCCACTTTCCGGTGGGAATACTTCTCTATGACTCTTGCTTGCTTCTCAATGAAGTCCCAAGCGTCATCTTCTCTCATGTCCATGAATGTTCCACATGAGAGGGATTGGAGGTTGAATTGCGTCCCCGCATCCAGCCCCTTATAGTAGATCTCCAACAATGCAAGCTTGGATATGCCATGATGAGGGCAATCCAATAAAAAGTCCTGAAACCTTTCCCATGATTGAAACAAACTTTCGTTAGACCTCATGGAAAATGCATTGATCTTACCTCTAAGTTCCGCCGTTTTGGATGGCGGAAAGAATTTGGTGAGGAACTCCGCGGAAAGGTCTTCCCACGTGTCTAGTTTCCCACTAATAAGAGCTTGGTACCAAGACAACGCTTTCCCTTTCAAGGAGAAGAAGAAAGGCTTGAGCTTATAGTTGTTGGTAGTGGCGTTCTTCGGCCTCATTGTCTCCATCATACACTCAAAGTTTTACAAGTGTTGGTGTGGAGATTTGATAGCATGAATTATAGTCTATATTTTGAGGTTTGTTTGGACGTTTTATCTTCAATAATCTGCATGTTAGCATGTATAATATGTGATTATATTACCATTTCATCTACCTTTGCGGGAATCGAGGTCTACACCTAGTTTTGCTGTAATTGCAGGTAAAATGGTACGTTTTGCATCGAAAAGGAGCAAAAGGAATCATAAGTCATTTGGAGCTACATTGAGGAGCATAAGGAACCATCCAGGAAGCATAGCCATGGATTAAAGATTCACTTTGGACCAGTTTTGAGAGATTTCACATTTAGTTATGACTCACCTCGGTTGACCAGAGATTCATCTCGACCGAGGTGATCCAGAGACGCCGACTCGACCGAGGCGAACACCTAGGACGCGGCGAGAATATTTTATTCTTGGCTGAGATCTTTTAAATATGGAAGGTGATCTTATATTTTTGGGCTTGGCTCCTGGAAGGAAGAAGATCTAATATTTTACCTATTTTTATGGGAAAAGATCTTTCTAAGATATTTTATCTTTGGAGGGTTATTTTCCTATAAAAAGGGTTGGATTTCCACAAATCCGAGAGCCCACATACAATCACGCTATACCGTCGATCAGGGTTTATAGCACGCAGCAGCCGCAACATACTCCCATTGGAGAGATTCGAAGAACCTTTTTTGAAGGTTGAAGGAAGATTGAAGTCTATAGCTTTTATAGCTTTTTGGAGGGTTTTGTAAGATTGTCTTCAATTCCCCTTCCTTGTTGTCTTGTCTTGTTGGATTGTTATCCAAGGAACGCTTTGTTGTGATATTTGATTCAGTTATTGAAGTCTTTTCATTAAATTCTTCTTGCTCAAATATTCACCTTCTTCCCATATATTTAATACTTTCATAATGATGATGAATGGCTAATTTCCTTGTGCGATTCTAGGGTGATTGGCTGAAGGTTGTGGGAAAAACAATGATAGAATAATCTTAGATTCCAGTAGGATCCTGAAAGTTCGAGTCTTTAACCTTAACCCTAAGCATCTCGTTCGGATGATGAACATCTCGGCCGGGGTGGAATTCTTCTGACCGAGGTGACTTATCCGATCCTAAACAGAAAGTTAAGTGTTAGAGGTTGCTAAATCCTATTCTTATTACACCTTTCTGGTTCAATGCAAGCTTAGGATGAGACTTACCCGGTAATTCCTTAGTTTGTTTACCAACGATCATAAGTGTAGGTAATAAAGGTTTATACTTTATTGGGATTTGAGTGTGCTTCCATCCCATCTTTGTGAGTTAGCCTGAGACTTACCCGGTAAAGGTTGATTCTATTCCCTTAGATGGTGTGTTAGTTTGAGGTTATAGTTCTTTATCTTGATTCCTTGAGACTTACCCGGTAATAGGAGTTACGGTTTAGGATTAGTGTGTAGTGAGACTTACCCGGTGATCTACTCCACTTTAGTAACACCTTCCCCACGCAAAAAAATCTCAGCTTTGTCCGCTTATCTATAGATCTTGAGTTGGAACCACAACTAGACGCTTTAATCCCTAGAATTGCGTGTTTGCTTTATTGACTTCTTATTCATCTTTGATTGTGTTAATTGCTCTTGTGGTTAGTATTCACGAAGCTTACCGTTATTGACTTTGTTTCACCGAGTCCCTGTGATCGACCCCTGGAATTTCTTGCTTTTTACTACGATTGACCCGTACACTGCGGGTTCGCATCCTTGTTTTAAGCTTAAGTCTAGGGTTATAAATTTAAAGCTTGCACACACCGTTTGGAGCGAACAAGATTCAGCGCTTGTCCCGCCAAATTGGTTTTGGCGAACAAGAGTAATAACTTGAGGGTTGAAGCTAAACCCTTGCACATCATCAGCGTTAAAGTTCACACCCAAACGGCGTGGTTGTTGTGTTGGATCCATCCTTTGGCCAAGAGTTCTTGGCTCATCATCTACACGTTCGATCCTCGCATTCCTAGGTGGAACACGACGATTAGCATCTCCCCATGGATGGAAAGGATTCACATTGATCGTGGGATCAATTTCCTCTAGCGGTGGCATGGAAGAATCACTATCATCAGCGGATGAATGACTTCTTCTTCTTGATCTTGATGCCCTTCTTGAGGATTTCTGGCTTCCCTTATTCTTAAGGTTACTTATTTCTATCCTCATCTGGAACATCATATCTTTTAGATCGTTAACTTCAGATTGATGACGATCCATTTCATCCCGGCGAATATTCTCATTCCATTGGAGTTGAGCTTCTTTCTCCGCTAACTCCGCTTGAAGATCACGTTCGTGTTCTTCATCCATCTTCTTTTCCTTGCGCTTTTGCCTTAAAGTTCTCTCAAGCTCTTGATCAAGAGGTAAGAGGCCCTCGGTGTTCCTAAACCTGCGCATGCACTCAAAGAGATATCAAATAACAAGGGAGAAGCTCCCAAGCTTGACAACCAAAAACCGAATTCGGCCTAGACCAAATCCCCGGTAACGGCGCCAAAAAACTTGTTCGCCACTTAGCGTGCGTGCAAATAAGCTTTAAATTTATAAAACTAGAATCAAGCAAGCGAACCCGCAGTGTACGGATCGACGTAGTTAAGCAAGAATTCCAGAGTATCGAACACAGGGATTTGGGGGGTTAAATCCAGTTGTAGATTATCAAGCAAGTAAATGTAAGAGCTTTTCGAATTATTGGGAAAACAACAATCCTAAAGATCCAGGAATCCAGCTGTGGCAATCGATTCAAGATATACTAATGATGTAAGGACATAGTTAAGATATGCAAAGGTATGCTAATGTAAGGTAATCGTACGGTGAAGTTCCAAAAACCTTATATGACTTACCTACAAGAAACTCTCTATACAGGTTGTTGAGGCTTCAATATAGAAGGATTCTAAAGGCAAGAATTAATGTCAAATACCCAAACTTGTAATCCAAGGATCAAGACTAACTAAACCGATTACGGTTGTGACACTCACAATCGAGGTAGAGGTTGTTGAGGCTTCACTACCACCTAGAAAAGGCAAGCCTAAACTAAGTTAAAGCAAATCTTTAACTTTGGATTAAAGTAAAAGCAAGTTCGTAAACTTAAAGGAAATCACGGTTGAATCTTGAGGTTCCACGGTCGTGGACTCAAGAATAGCCCTTAATTTAGGGTTCGTCGGCGATTCTCTCTAACTCTCAGGGTCCAATCTGTTTACGATCGATCTATCATCATCTAAGCCACAACTATCAACCCTTCACCTTAGAATTGTTAAGGGTTTTTAGCTATCAATAGTCATATTGATATCAAATTCAAGAATTAAAAGATTGAAAGATGAAAACTTCCGAAAACCTTCAATAAACTTCAAATCAATCTCAAAGTCACAATCAAGAACAAATATCGTCACTAGATTCGGAATAGAACAAACAAACACAATCTTAGATAAGAAGGAAGAACGGGATGTCAATCCGTCTCCTAAATCAAACCTAAACAAGAAGAGGAATCTTCTTGCGAACAATCTTCCGAATCTTCGATCTTCCGTCAATCCGGAAATCGCCAATAGCGCTGCGCTAAATCTCTCAAACACAACTTCCACCAAAAGCGAAATTAGGGCAATCCCAAGCACAAGTGTAGGCAAAAGTGCGTCTAAGCAGAGGTGACGGAATCTCTCTTCGTCCGTCCTTTTATAGTGTATGATGAAGTAGCGGCCCGGCCCAATCTTTTAAAAGATCGTGGCTTAAAGTGTGGCGAAAAAGATCGCCAAGATCACGGTCGTGGAAGGGTTCCACGGCCGTAATTTAGAGCGTGGAAATCAACACGGTTTGAACCATCTTCTCCACGGCTGTAGAAGTTGCTGGAATGAACCACGCTTCCTTAGCCATGGTTCCACGGCCGTGGAACTGAACGTGGAAAGTAATACGGCCGTATTTTAGAGCGTGGTTTAGGGCAAGAACGTGATTCTTCCCTAGCCTCGTGCATTCCTCAAGTTGGCACTCTCTTAGCTCCTATGAATGTCCTCAATCCATGGACATGGCTCAACAACTCCATCTTTGCTCAATTCCGTTCGGAAATAGCTCTCAATCACCTATAATCAACATAAAGCTTGTGTAGATCTCTATATCGACATTATAGATGAACTAGCTCACAATTGCATCCATGCTTAATCAATGACTATCAATATGTATCAAATACACTTGGAAAACGTGCCTAAAATATCACAATATTTCATGCTAACATTCATCTTCTTCCCTCTGTTCGACCTCCTCCCTTCTGTTACCTTTCTTTCATTTCATCTACCGGCGAGCCCTTCCATCCCTCTCTATCGAGCTCGCTGGAAACCTGATGAGCCTCCTCCTATGCCAAACACAGATCCACCAGGAAGCTTGACGCCCACTCGAACCAAGATCTGCAGCAAAGTCTCACAGCTAGTCCCGCCTCCTGAAACCATCGGAGCCCCTTGCGTAGTTCTCCCACCGCCGCCTCGCGTTCTCACTGCCGCCTTCTTCTCTCCCATTCATCTCTGTTCTCCCTGCCGCCAAGGATCAGTCCCTGTCGCCGGATTTGGGCCACCTCTGTTGCCACCGACGCTGCTGGATCCACGCAGCTCTACGCCGCCGCCCTCCTCTGCTGTGTATTGCCCTAGCCGCCGCTCACAACTCTCCCCTTCCCCTCTGCGTGTTGCAAGGTTGAAGAAGGAATTCCTCCTTATTTCATATCGGGCCCCCCTTGTTTTTAATATAATTGCAATTTGTACCCCATACTTTGAATTTGCAATTTTTGCCCACAATTTGGATGCTTCCAAATATGCCCCTGCAGTAATTAATTACTGAATGTGCCCAGATTGTGATATTGAAGTTTTGAACCCAAATTTTTAGACTATGACATTAGGCCCTCGATTGTAATATTTTCGGGAATTAGCCCAAGGTTATTTACGGTTTTATAGCCCGCCTTTACAAGATTGTATATTTTACCCTGGAAAAGGGTTGAGCGGTTTTGTTTCGTATTTTGCTTTGTAAACGAGTTTTACCATGGGTTTATGATGTCGTATAAGTTGCCCAAAAAATATATTTACGGATTTAAATATTGGGTTTTACCTCGAGTTATAGTCTTGTATTTGCTTACACGATGTTTTATGCCTTGTTGGATTAATTCGGATTTACATTTCAAGTTGTAATTTCGGGTTATGACAAAGTTGCTAAATTCCCGTATTTTGCAAGGTTTTGAAAGTTTAATGTGGGAGATTGAAATCGAGCTTTTCTTTTGTTTTATATATTATATACTTCGATCAAATTTAGCGTACGAGCTAAATTTGTCTAATTTTGGTGTTAGGTTCGGAAGCATCCCGATAAAGACCTAACAAGTCCAACTCGACATCCATAGACCGTCTTCCATCTTTTAACGTCGTCTGAGTTACCTTTTTCCTCGAGCTAGTTATGTTTAGTATTAGTATCATGCTAGGATGGATCTAGCATAACTTAGAGTGAATGCCAAATAGTGGCCTTGAACCGTATATGGTTGTTGAATGGTTTATGAGTATTGTGATGTTTTGGTACGATCATAAGATGATCTTCGGGATTAGGAGTTGGACCTAACATGCAAGGGTGTGGCCTCATATAGGTTTTGGGAGAGTAGAAGCCCGTGGGCTTCTAGCTTATCGATTAGTTATTGATTGTGTGCCTTGTCTGATCAGACGTTGAGTTACATTCCTGCGGGAAATTGAGTAAGGGATTTAGCGGGTTTAGCTTTTGGGACAGGTAAGTCTCCGGACTTACTTAGCTCGTATTCTTTGTATTAGTTTCGATGCGTGTTTATTGGTGTGTGTTTGTTGTTTATGTGCGTGATTTTGTTTATGTTAGTACAACTAAACCGGTAATAGGACAACCGACTTTATATGTTGATATTTGGCCCAAGTGTATGATAACGGGCGGTGACCGCTTGCCCAATCCAAAATAGGGATGACTGGGAGGTGCCTTGCGACCAGTCCAGCAGGTGATGTTGATCCGCATCAAGTACAAACCCGTATGATGAAAGGGGACAAGGGCGAGTGAATCTCGTGTCACACCATAAGTGGAATAGTAAGGGATATAACTTTATAATAACAATGAGATAATAAACCGGATATGTGTGTTTAGATCATGTTGTGTGTTATGATGCCTATGTGTGTGTGTGTGTGTGTGCCAATACCATGATTCTAATACTTTGAATGCTAGCTAAAGGTTTAATACCGATTTTATAGTTGTCCTGCAGGTTAGGGATGCCGCCGAGTGAGGTGGAGAAGTGGACAGCCGGGGTTTCTATACATTATAGGACGGGGATGGTTATGTGATTATATCGTTTTTGGTTGTTGTGGTACCTTATGGATTTATGTTTTGGAGTTGTGTCGGTTTGAGGACTCAACTGAGTTTCCAAGTTGTGTATTTCTTTTCAAGATTGTTTGCATCACATTAAAACGATTTCGGTGTTTGCCTTTATTTGTGCCATGTTGGATATATCCGGTGAAATTGTTGTCAAGTTAAGGGTCGGAACCCATTGTGAGGTCTCCGCCCGTAGCATCCCGAGTCCCATGGATTCGAGGTATTACAAAGTGGTATCAGAGCCCTAGGTTGACAACAATGGAACTCGCAATCTTCTAAAGGCCGAATGAGGAATAAACAGAACCCGCAAGGGTTTTGACTTTTCGTTTTCAAAAATCATATGCATGAGTCGGGTTTGGGATAGAATGTACGGGACCACCACTCCTTCCGCGGACCTTGGCGACATAGTTTATTGGATTATTGAAATATGTATAGATGTGTATATGTGGACTTGTTGTACCTTAGTGAAGTGTTTGGACTATATCTAGTTATGTGGACTATAGTTAAGTTTGTGGACTTTGTTTTGTAGTGTCTTTTCCTAGACTTGATGTGTTTATTGTAGTATTAACATAGGAATTATGTATAGTTATATATATATATATGTTATTATATGGTTTGTGAGTATCATATTAGTAATACGGACCTTATAGTTAAGATGATAGAAAGCTATCATCGCCCTTTTGACAATTCCGTTGGCTTAGGATAACATACATATGATGATGAGCACACTCAAGTTATCGAGTTGAGTATCACGTTTAGCGAGCACCCCGGTGATTTCTCGGACTCCTTTAGAGGACATCGTAGCAGAAGAGTAGAGATGACGTAACCAAAGGATAAACAAGTGGAAGAGAACCACGAGATAGCTTAAGCAATACTGAGAAGGAAGTCGTACAAGGAAGGAAGCGGCAAGAAGAGATAAGTGGTGGGTTCCAAAGGAAGCAACGATTGAACAACAATGAAGCAACTAGAGACAACGAACGTAAGATTTTTCCAAGTCCGGTGTCGATGAACTAAAGATGCGAATCGAGTAAGGAGGACTACATTCTCGCTCGAGAATAAAAGTGGCATTCTAAGTAAGACGAATTTTCAATAGGCACACCTAAGCATTGGAGTCAAGATGAGAAGGGTGATCAGACCATTTGCGAAAGATTTAAGATATCGTAAGTTAAGCTTAGGAGGTACCATAAAGTGAAGTGACGATCTTTGCGAGATTCTAAGAGGGTGACTTATTCAGAAATTTGAGAGTTACGAGGAGGATCACATGGTGGAAGTTCACATAGTGGAATTACCGTAGGGAGTCAATCGTTTTCCGTCATTGTGGTGAGATTGAGCAACACTAAGGAGGAGGAAGTGTGTGTGGATGATGATCTCCAGAAGATGAAAGATGAAACAAGGAGCTTGGATTGAAAGTCTTAAGATTCCAATAAGAGGAACGTGAGTGGGTGCTATTTAATGTCAGAATATTTGAGAGGTGCTTTTGCAAAACATCATGAAGAGTAGTTAAGCCTATGAAGTGGGTCATATGACGCGAAAGAGCTGGGAAGGTATAGTTATCTTAGAGAAGTGGAAGGAACATGGAGCGTAGAAAGAGTTAAGGAAGGGTGTGAAGAGTAAAATGAGCAAGTGAAATTTAAGGCAGAGTACTCTGAGAGGGTGTCCTTCAGGAGTATGGTAACATGGAGGGTAAGAAGAATGGTTAGCCTTTGGACTTGGAGAAGGTAAGCTATAAGCTAATCGGTGATAGTTGAGAACGTGCATGTGTTGGGGGTCTTTGGAGGAGTGTAGATGAGAAGAGTAACAAAGAGCGTGAATTACAAAGGAATGGTAACAACTTGGAATATTCGTGATGGTTGAATGACAATAATAAGGAGGTGTATCGACGGAAGTATAAACGTCTTAATCAAGTAACAATTATCGATTCCAGCGAGTGATAGTAACGTACCGTGTGGGAGGGATTGTAACGACCTGGTGTGACCTTCTTAGGTCATTAGATTGTCATATGGAGGAACGACACGGATCAGGGTAAAGGGAATTGGAAGGACAAAGAGAAAGATGAGTCTTCTATAGTTATGGTGCGAAAAAGGGGGGAAATATAAGAGGGATGTATGGTATGTTTGTACTAAGGTGATGGATGTCGTGTTTTCGCGAGCAAAAGCTAAGTCAAGGTTTTGTGACTCGCATGGCGAAGCCATAGTGGCTATGACCTGAAACGAGGAATTGGGATTAGGGCAATGCGGCAAGCTTAGAGTTATGATGTTAGTGCTTGGTGGAGTAATGAGTGGATCTTTCAGTGATTGTGGTTGGGAGATTTTACCTAAAGGCATACTAGTACGGTTGTGAAGTTGTTCGTGGATACCAAGAGAACCATAAGGTGATCAACAAAAGTAAGGGAAGATCGAAGTTTTGTAGTTGGATGTCGACATGGAATGTACAAGAAGTGTATGAAAGATCGAGGTTAGAGCCTCTTCGGTCGTTTGACATTACATAAGAAAATGAAGTGTAAATTTCTACGCCTACTTGAAGAGAGGATGTATGTAGTGAAAGTTTATGTAGAATACAAGGAGCTCCTCCCATATGTTGGGATATCAGATGAAGCGAAGAAGATTGTATCGATTTTTATATGGCATGCTTGAGTCTTATATTTAGAACTTTTGTGACTGAACACATGCGATAGATCAAGAGATGTTTTATCTCCTTTCCTTTGAAGTGAAACGAGGGAGTAAGCTGAACTATTGATTAACTAAGGCTTCAAGAGTCGGAAGACTCGAGGAAGCTCCTCGAGATCAAGAGATGAATGATCTTTGAAAGAAGACGGTTGATGTTGTAGCTATGAATGGAACATTATTCGTGTTGAAGGAAGTCATCCCAACAGATAGGGATGAACCACTTGTGAATCGTTAGGACCAGGTTGTGTCGGTCATTACGATATGAGATGGGTAGTGAAAAGATGGAACCCGAGATAGAACGAATTCGAATGCGGAAGTAGATGGGTTTTACCATTAAGCTTGATTTGAAGTTCATGATGGGATATATCTTGAATTCTTGAATGGGAGTTGTTATTGAAAGTATATCTTGAATTCTTGATTTGAAGTGCACGTTAGAAAATATCTGGAACTCTTGATTTGAATTTCATTGGATATATCTTGAATTCTTGATTTGAAGTTATTATAGAGGACACGAGTTTGCGATGAGAGAGACGGTTATCTCCGTTTGTACATCGATTTCTATAAGATGAACAAGATGACAATGAAGGACAAGTGTCCCTTACAACGAACGGATGATCTACTCGATCATGTCCGGTGTTGGTAGTCTCTTAGAAAATTGAGTTAAGATTTGGTTGTCACTGTTTGAAAAGTTAGAATCCGTTACTAGGATATCGCAATTACGGCATTTTGGACCGACCAGGGTCACTACGAGTGGTAGTTATTTCATTTGGGCTTACTGATGCCCCGGATAAGATATTTTGGGTCTATTGGTGAAAAGGAGAGAAGTTGTATGGCAAGTTGTCTCGGGATGGAAAACCCCTAAGGATGTGAAAGAAGTTACAAGTTTGCTTAGATGTGTTGGTCATTCCCGGATTTGTGGAGAGATTCTCCCAATGTAACGCCATATACGGCTAACCTACTCTAGAAGACAAACAGGTTTTGAGTGGGACGAAAGTTGACAATGAAGTGGTGGAGAGTTAAGCGGAGATTCATTGGTGCAACTGTTTTAGAATTGCCTCGAGGTATGATGGGTTTGAAGTGTACAAGTGATTCTCCAAGACAAGGTCTTGACTGAGTATTTAGGAATGATGTAAAAGTAATAGCGTATGGGTCTTGTTAGTAGAAGCCCTGTGAAATAAAGTATTTCCTTCATTACTTAGAACTTGCAACAAGAATTGAGGAAACATAACACAAAACTTTTTTTTGACAAGAACCAAAGCCCAAGGTGTTGATGGGAAGATTCGATCTTTGTTAGAGACGATCAAAGAGAAACATAATGGAAATATTGCCTCGAGAAAGACCCGAGAAGGAAGTTGAGTTCCGATATATCGTACCTTTTTGAGATCTTAGCGCAAGTTGGGAAAGTGCTTTACCGGTGGGTGTGGCCGCCGAGAGTAAGGGTGTTCACCGGGTATTTCATGTGTATAAATTGAGAGAGTACTTACATGACCCGAGACAAGTTGTCAGTAATGATGATCTAATGGCAGACGAGGAACCGATGAGGTTAACTAGAAGACAGAGGGTAGTATCTTTTGTTGAGTTTTACGCGGATCTAGTAACATCGATAGAATCGACGAGTTAGACTTTGTTCTTTCCTTGGTTGAGTTATGTGCATGTATGATGTTATGTGTAGTTTGTACCCTTTGTGGGAATGTGCTATACGACCTGATGTATCTTGCGGTGGTAGTTTGAGTAGATTGTGTGTATAGATTAGAAGGTTAAAGCCTTCTTAGTTTGAGAGTTCATACCTCGGCCTTAGGGGCCGAGAAGTTCGACGCATAGCAAGTTTCGGGATGAAACTTGTTTTTAGGGGAATCTAAGGTAACACCCCAATTTTAGGCGCGTTTGCGTTTTTTATTCTTGCGACTTTTATCGATATTTTAATGGCTTATATATATTTATTTTAAAAGTATTTTACGACGTGAAATATCTTTCCGGAGTATATTATTATATTGGATACGTTCACGTATATCCGCGTTATTCTTTCCGGAAAAGTCGGGAAAGTTTTCCGATTTGAAAGTTCTGGTCCGAGTATTTCGATCGAGTTCTTTTCCTTTTAATTTTTTTTTCTATTTTATTTTATGTTCCCTGCTTCCTTCTCGAATGCCCTATAGATGGCATGTTCCAGCTTGCGCCTCCTCGTTACTCTGTCCCGCCAAATCTGCCCAGGCTACCTCCTAGCCTTGCACCTCAAGTCTGAAGAGACCCCTCGACACCCTCTCCCTCTATTCATCTTCTTCCCCTCTGTTCGACCTCCTGCCTTCTGTTTCCTTTCTTTCATTTCATCTACCGGCGAGCCCTTCCATCCATCTCTATCGAGCTCGCTGGAAACCTGAGAAGCCTCCTCCTCTGCCAAACACAGATCCACCAGGAAGCTTGACGCCTACTCGAACCAAGATCTGCAGCAAAGTCTCACAGCCAGTCCCGCCGCCTGAAACAGTCGGAGCCGCCTGCACAGTTCTCCAACTGCCGCCTCGCGTTCTCACTGCCACCTTCTTCACTCCCTTTCATCTATGTTCTCCTTGCTGCCAAGGATCAGTCCCTGTCGCCGGATTTGGGCCGCCTCTGTTGCCGCCGACGTTGCCGCCGACGTTGCCGGATCCACGCAGCCCTACGCCACAGCCTTCCTCTATTGTCTATTGCCCTAGCCGCCGCTCACCACTCTCCCCTTCTCCTCAACGTGTTGCAAGGTTGAAGAAGGAAATCTTCCTTATTTCATATCGGGCCCCCCTTGTTTTTTATTTAATTACAATTTATACCCCATAAATTTGCAATTTGTGCCGACAATTTGGATGCTTTCAAATATGCCCCTGCAGTAATTAATTACTGAATGTGCCCAGATTGGGATATATTAAATTTGCAATTTCATATCGGGCCTTCGGTTGGAATATTTTTGGGAGTTAGCCAAAGGTTATTTACGATTTATTGCCCGCCTTTACAAGATTGTATATTTTACCCCGGAAAAGGGTTGAGCGGTTTTGTTTCGTACTTAGCTTTGTAAACGAGTTTTACCATGGGTTTATGATGTCGTTTAGGTTGCCCGGAAAATATATTTACGGATTTAAATATTGGGTTTTACCTCGAGTTATAGTCTTGTATTTGCTTACACGATGTTTTATGCCTTGTTGGATTAATTCGGATTTACGGTTCATGTTGTAATTTCGGGTTATGACCAAGTTGCTAAATTCCCGTATTTTGCCCGAGAAGGTTTTGCGAGTTTAACGTGGGAGATTGAAATCGAGCTTTTCTTTAGTTTTATATATATTATATACTCCGATCAAATTTAGTGTACAAGCTAAATTTGTCTAATTTTGGTGATATGTTCGGAAGCGTCCCCATAAAGACCTAACAAGTCCAACTCGACACCCATACACCGTCTTCCGTCTTTTGATGTCGTGTGAGTTACCTTTTTCCTCGACCTAGTTATGTTTAGTATTAGTATCACGCTATGATGGATCTAGCATAACTTAGAGTGAATGTCAACTAGTGGCCTTGAACCGTATATGGTTGTTGAATGGTTTATGAGTATTGTGATGTTTTGGTACGATCATAGGATGATCTTCGGGATTGTACATGGCCACTACATGGAATTTGCTCTATGTTATGTTAAGTTCATCTAACATGTTACACTATCATTACCAAACTAACGAAGGAGAGGTACTCACACGATATCCAAGGTGAAACACGGTCTACGGAGTCAAGGATGTAACACCCCAAATTCTCGGAACTCGGGGAGCTACTGGTTAGGACCTCGCAATGGGTCCCGACCTTGGTTTAACAACAACATTACTTGGATCTTACAACAAGGCACAAATGTATTTAAAACAATTTCTAAAACATAATATTTTTAATGGTATAAACGTACACATGTGACAGCCTTACAAACATATATAAAGATACATAACATGCATGACGTATGGAAGACTCCCCCGTCCCCATCTAATGAGTACGTGGACCCGGTTGACCATCCGTTCCGGATCTCTCTGCAACTGTCTATCTCTACAGATCTACAACACGGATAAACCGTTAGCTCGGCCTTCAAGGCACAACAAAGGTACAAGTCAGTGTATCTAATCACTACACCAAAAGTCTCGTTGTTCCCACATCTAAGTACTCAGACACCAAAGGTCATCAATATAACACACAAGACTAAACACTCAAGCATGATATAAACAAGTAGTCAAATAATAGCACGCATCTGCAGGATCAAGCCCTAACTAGTTGTTTTCAAGGTTACCACTATCTTTGTATAGATCTCTGAAAGGTTACGACGTCTCATATTATCCACCATATCTCAAGTAGCCTCGTCGGCTTTTCATAAAACCCATTTCTCCGAAAATCCTTTCATGTACATACATCATAAGCGCTTGCTACCACGTTCTAGATTGATTATCGAATATCTCACCGGTGTCATTCGGCCCAACTGTCCGATCCTCTATTCTGAGGACCTAACTCGTGTCTAGTAGGTATTCCTTCTAACTAAATACGTTGACCAATGGGGTTGTTCTCCTCACTCGGGTGAGGAATAGTAGTCCATCACTTGCTTTTAATTCCGCTTGCAAGGTCTCACAAGGTTGCCTTACTAACTCACCTCTAGATCTTTTGATGACCTTCCTGAAAAATTTATTCCAATTTCTTTCCTTCTGGTCTTCTAAAAGGTTCCGAGTATCCGATCTAGGATATTCCCTTAAACATCTACCGGCACTTCACTAAGTGCTTAAGGCTAGTTTAATCACAATTCACTTGGTCTTGTCTCCTAATATAACTCACTCATATGGTTCCTCCATTAAAGAATCATCATCTGCTCATTATTATTTTATAGATCTTTAATATATTACTGACTCAACTCAAGCTTTTTACCCAGTTTCCAAGATCTTAGTGGCATATGATGTGTCCAGAACGATGATACTAGACACAAGCTGATCTCACATCACCGTCGTTTTGATCATAATTACTCGACGAATGCTAACAACCCATCATCATTGCACTCATATATCCACCACATTTACCGGATCGAGAATATCCCTCTGACGCCAAACGAAACGCGGATCCATTCTGATATAACATTATATGTAAACTCTACTCCGAGATTATGCTTTCTTTAAGAACGACTATTGGGTTTCAAGTATACTCCTGTCGCTTCTCTTTCTTATGTATCCTTCGACTCAAAGTGGTAGTTACTCACTTGGCTTTCTAGTGCAGACCTTGCACATTACTTTTATTTACCTCGTTAAATCTTTCCTCAATCAATCAAGAAATTTCACTCTAGAGTACTTTGTTAGGTATTGGATGCCGAAACTACTTATCCAACAACATGTGACAAGCCGCCATTCTTCACTTGAATCCATAATAGGGTACCACTCCCTTTCTATAACCTCTATATGCCATACTTTCCCGTCTACCTTGATGGTGGTACAATTCTTCCATAAAATTTATAGTCACTCCGCATAGCCCATCTCATGTTAGTTCTCATCAAAACGTATCTCACCAACTACCATCATCTTAAACCCGACACGTCGTTTTTCTGTACCATTGAGTTTCTTGCTCTGTGGGTAAGGACTCACCACGCTTCCGCTGTGTTACTTTGATAATTATGTTGTCACCTGTTAATCATAAGGACATTTTCCGTGAGTCCAAAATGATTGAACCCAAAACTCTTCCTCTCAATCACACTTTATGTCCTATCCGGATGAAGTACTCAATACCTTCCTTATTTGCCTTAAGGAACTAAGATGACGGTTGGAAGACGACCTCTTCCGTTTACTTATGGAATTCTTCTAACATGGATCTAAATTCTCTGACTCAACCGGGGTTTGATCTTAACCCGCCAAGAAGTAACCTCAGACACGATCCTCTCTACACCTTTAGTTATCTAAGAAGATTTTCGTTACCTACTTGAGGAAATCCTCCAAAGTATCGGTATAGTTAATTCAGTAATCCACAATCACAGATATCTCTTCTTAACTGTACATAGCTCGTCAATCCCCCAAACAACTCTTGCACGTCCTCAGTTGATGTCGGTCAGTCAATAGTTGACTTATCTCCATTTCCGGGACTTACTTTTCTCATACCTCTTTTGCCGTTGAATTTCCTGGCGGGCACTACTTACTCGAGTTCATCAATTTATACTCCTTTAGCTCATTCTACATTACAAACTTCCAGTTCCCCCGTGAACTAACTCCATTTCTCGAGTCTAACTGTGTCGTCCATCTGACATCAATGGTCTTTTCTAGGTCTTCCAATATAGCTTGTAATCAAGTCTACAAAACTCTCATGACCTTAACTTCCTTCCACTTGCGGTTTATCTAGTTGGGAATGCTACACACACTCTGTCTTAATGGACATAGAACCTTATCAAAATCATATACTCCTTACTCCTCTAGTTCTTCTTTTATAATCCATCTGTACTAACTGTGATATGCACCCTTTTCCTAGCCAGTAGGCAGTAAATTCTTCACACGCTTCCCTTGGTCTTCAATGACATAAAGGGGGTCCTTTCTGACCGTCTAGTCTTTCTTCTTAAGTTCTTAATTAGGGATCCTTGCTCGAACTCACTCCATGTTATTATGGATCGATTTAGCTTCACATTTGTCATTGTTGATCTCTTGAAGGGTCCTCTAGACGTCTATAAAATTCTTCATCATTCTATAGTTATCCTCCTTATCTGATAACCAGTACCACTAGTAGACCCGCACGTGTTATGTCTCAATTATAATTGACTGGTATGTAGTTGACCTTCCATAAGATCACAGACTTATTGTTCTTCTATCTCTTTTGAAGTTTGATAGACTTGGTCAAAATCTATCTCCTCTAGTTTCTTTGTTAATACTCTTTTAGTTTCTTCCACAGTCTGCACTTCTCTTGTTCTCTTATGAGGTCACTATACTCTTCTGAGTCTAGTCCTAGCATTCATCTGTCGCCAATGAGTTCATCAAGTCTTCCACATTATCTTGTAAGCGTGTCTTCGCGATTCTCCTTACTTTAGTCATCATCTGTTTGCGGTTCTCTGGTATGAACCGTTAGTGTTGGTAACTTAAATCTCTTTGTAAATGAGAAATTATTGCGGACCCTTGAGCCCACCAAATCACTTTTCCACATTCTTTCCCTTGTTTAGTTTTGTCTTGATCATGTCGCCTTTATAAAAATTCGTTGTCTCAATTTTAGACTTCTAGTTTCTTGGATACTTATGTCGGACTTTCATTCAAAACTCTCATATCCTTGAAGGACTCCACATGCTTCCATGGTTACAGGATTTATTTCTCGTCATCAAACTCACTCTTTATCTTTGTACCTTTTAACTTCTCACAACTGGGTCGACACTCTATCTTCTTTGTACTCTCATGTCCATGCTTGCTTATGGCGGCGTCCGTCTTGATAGTCACGTCCTTTACACCGAAATTCTTGGTTGTACTCCGTTCTATATAATTCTTGTTTCTCCATTTTTATCTCCATTCTACGCTCTCGTCGTCTCTTGCATGGTTCTTCTAATTCATCTCTCGACTTCATACGACAAAGCCCCTTGCATGATTCTCAATTTCTTCTATCTAAGCTGACTCGGGAACTTCTTTCTCATCCGGTTGTACTGGTGGTAAAAATTTTCTAAACATCTTTACTGCTTTGCCCACCCGTCCTTCGGATGATTTATAAGTCACCAGGACGTCCATCAGAGTATCATACTAAATCTTGGTCTGAATCCCTTATCTCGTGTGGAAAACTCTTCAAACTCGTTACCGATTTATCATGAGGCGCTAATCGCTTCATGATATCACAACTAAAGAATACAAGATATCCTTTAGGATACTAGCATACTACACACACAGATATATAATTTACACTAAAACCTATCGATATAAGTCTATATACTAACTCACCTATCGTTCCAAGCTGCAGAGATCCACGGAGAACGATGGTGGTCCGACGTACTACTAACCCAACAACCCGACTATGCACGTGTGTAAAAACAGAAATCCGTTTTGAAAATCTTAGACCCCTTTCGGGTTCTAGTTATTTTATACATTCGGTCTTTCAGAAGATTTCAAGTGCCATTGTTGCCAACCCAGAGCTCTGATACCATGTTGTAACACCCCAAATTCTCGGAACTCGGAGAGCTACTGGTTAGGACCTCGCAATGGGTCCCGACCTTGGTTTAACAACAATATTACTTGGATCTTACAACAAGGCACAAATGTATTTAAAACAATTTCTAAAACATAATATTTTTAATGGTATAAACGTACACATGTGACAGCCTTACAAACATATATAAAGATACATAACATGCATGACGTATGGAAGACTCCCCCGTCCCCATCTAATGAGTACGTGGACCCGGCTGACCATCCGTTCCGGATCTCTCTGCAACTGTCTATCTCTACAGATCTACAACACGGATAAACCGTTAGCTCGGCCTTCAAGGCACAACAAAGGTACAAGTCAGTGTATCTAATCACTGTTGGGCTTACTTAGCTGACTGCTAAATATGGGTATAAATGATGATGGTGGTGTGTGATTGACATGTAGAGAGATAGGTTGTGTTATATGATTACCGACCTATATTTTGGCCTAAGAGTAACGGGCGGTGGCATTCTGCTCAGTAGCTCGCGGGGCGCTGGGGGTTTCTTTCGGGACTAGTCCACACATGGTTTGTAGTGATGCTACCAAAGGAAGTCAGCTAGACCTACACCAGTTGGATAAGGAACGGAGGCGAGAACTAATAATAGTTCTCGTGCCACAACTTAAATTGAATAATGTGAATCACTTAAATAATAGATAATAATTGGTTGAGTGCCAGCATGATGTTTGTTTAATTTTTATTTCTGCTTGTGTTTGTGCTGTTATCATTTTGCTTATATTTGGATAGTTAGCTAACTGTTGATATGTTGTTTAGATTTGATACAGGTTAGAGCAGATGCCGAGTGATCCAGATGGTAGTGGTCAGCCGGGGTGTCGTACTTTAGGACGTTTTGCAGTTTTTGCATTTGTGGGTTTTACAGTTGAACATTGTTTCCTTTCGTACTTTGTTATATTACTTTTCCGGCTGTAGTTGATCTGGTCACATTCATGCATGGTTAAAAACTATTTTATGATTTCTGGTTTTCCTTATTTGTGCCTTGTTGTAAGATCATGTTAAGTTGTTGTCAAACTAAGGTCGGGACCCACTGTGCGGTCCTAACCAGTAACTCCCTAAGTTGTAAAATTTGGGGTGTTACAATAGGATGATCTTCGGGATTAGGAGTTGGACCTAGCATGCAAGGGTGTGGCATCATATAGGTTTTGGGAGACTAGAAGCCCGAGGGCTTCTAGCTTATCGATTAGTTATTGATTGTGTGCCTTGTTTGATCAGGCATTGAGTTACATTCCTACGGGAAATTGAGTACGGGATTTAGCGGGTTTAGCTTTGGGACAGGTAAGTCTCCGCACTTACTTAGCTCGTATTCTTTGTTTTAGTTTCGATGCGTGTTTGGTGGTGTGTATTTGTTGTTTATGTGCGTGATTCTGTTTATGTTATAACAACTAAACCGGTAATAGGACAACCGACTTTATATGTTGATATTTGCCCCAAATGTATGATAGCGGGCAGTGACCGCTTCTCCAGTCCAAAATTGGGATGACTGGGAGGTGCCTTGCGACTAGTCCAGCGGGTGATCCTGATCCGCATCAAGTACAAACCCTTCTGGTGAAAGGGGACAAAGTCGAGTGAATATCGTGTCACACCATAAGTGGAATAGTTAGGAATATGACTTAATAATAACAAAGAGATAATAAACCGGACATGTGTGTTTAGATCATGTTGTTTGTTTTGAGGCCAATGTGTGTGTGTGTGTGTGCCAATACCATGATTCTAATGGTTTGAATGCTACCTAATGGTTTTATACCAATTTTATAGTTGTCTTGCAGATTAGGGATGCCACCGAGTGAGGTGGATGATAGCATGTATTATAGTCTATATTTTGGGACTAGTTTAGACGTTTTATCTTCATAAATCTACATGTATGGATGTATATTATATGATTATATTGTTGTTTCATCTACCTTTACGAGAATCGAGGTCTACACCTAGTTTCATTGTAAATGTAGGTAAAATGGCATGTTTTGGATTAAAATGGAGCTAAGGAGTCATTGGAGCTACATTCTAGAGCTTAAGGAAGAACTCAGGAAGCCTGGAACTAATGAAGAAGATTTACTTTAATTTGGACCAAGATTCGACAGATTTCACATTCAGTTGAGATTCACCTTGGTCAGCTATAGTGTCACCTCGACCGAGGTGATTTTTAAGAGCGTCCCGACCGAGGCGAACACCCTGCCGCCGGCGAGATCCATATTTTTGGCTTAGATCTTTTATTTTTGGAAATAAGATATCTTATATTTTTGGGCTGGATTTCTAGAAGAAAGATATTATTTTTGGGAGATCTATTTTAGAGATATGGATACATTTTATAGGAAATTATCTTTTTAAGATATTATTATCTTTGGAAGATAATTCTCCTATATAAAGGGTTAGATTTTCCACAATTCAGCCATCCTGATATACTCGGATCTTCTACATACCCGCATAGGGAGATTTCTGGAGTATTTTCTGAAGCTTTGAAGGTAGGATTGAAGGATTGAAGATCAAGGAAGGAAGGATTCATAGTTTGAAGTTCGCTTTTGAGGGAGTTTGTAAGACTTTCTTAGATTCGCTTTTGTTTTGTTGTCTTGGTTGATTTGTGATTTGAGGAACGCTGATTTGTTGTTATTTGATTCAGTTATTGAGACCTTTATCTTAAGGTTTTCTTGTTCGAATATTGATTCCCTTTCCATATATTTGATTATTGTTGTCATGATGATTGTTGACTAAGTTTCTTATGCGATTCTAGGGTGATTGGTTGAAAGCTCGAGTCTTTAACCTTAACCCTAGAATACCTCGCTCAATCGATGAACATCTCGGCCGGCGTGGAACTTGACTGAACGAGGTGAACCTTTTCTGATCCGAAACTGAGAGTTAAGTGTTCTATTTTGCCAAATCCTATTCTTATTACACCTTTCCTGGTTCAATGCAAGCCTAGGATGAGACTTGCCCGGTGATTTCTTTGTTTGTTTACCCATGATCATAAGTGTAGGTAATAAAGGTTTATCCTTTATTAGGGTTTGAGTGTGCCTTTATCTCATCTTTGTGAGTTAGCTTGAGACTTACCCGGTAAAGGTTGATTCTATTCCCTTGGGTGGTGTGTTGGTTTGAGATTGTAGTTCCTTTCCTTAGTACCTTGAGACTTACCCGGTAATAGGAGCTTTGGTTGGGGATAGTGAGTAGTGAGACTTACCCTGTGATCTATTCCCACCTTAGAAACACCTTCCCTTTGCAAAACCTAAGCTTTGTCCGCGTTACCCTTTGAGATCTTGAGTCGGAACCACAACTAGATGCTTTAATCCGTAAAATCCGCATTTCCCCTTAATTGACTTTTACATCATCTTTGATTACTTTAATTGCTTTTGGTTAATTGCAATACTTGACAACCAATTTTGTGCTTTGTTTCACCTAAGTCCCTGTGATCGACCCCTGAAATTCTTGCTTTTTATTACAATTAACCCGTACACTGCGAGTTCACATCTGCGAGTTCACATCTTTGTTCAAGCATACTTCTTAGGTTATAAATTTAAAGCTTGCACACAGTATTTGGAGCGAACAAGTTTTTGGCGCCGTCGCCGGGGACTTGATCTAGACCGAACCGGTTGCGGTTGTCTTTCGGGGCAATTGCCCTTGTTGCTATTAACCACTCTACTTGAGTGTTTTTGCAGGATCTTTTTCTTAGGTTTATGCGAAGAACCTGTGCTGGGAAGGAAATCGTTCCTTACGATCCCGAACCAGAAAAGACAGACAAGCGATGATTGAAAGAAGCTAAGATGGCCAATCAAGACAATCGCAATCTTGAGGCCGAATTGAAGGAGGCGTTGGAACAGCTACGCCTCAATAAGGAAGAACTGCAGCGGGAGAGAGAGAGAGAGCAGACTCGCACAAGAACTACAGAGATCGAAGCAGATATGGCCGATCTAAGGGCCCAGTTTCTGCCTCGACCGATCCCAGATCCTCGACCGAGGCAAGACCCAATCCATGTTGCCCCGGCTGAGATACATCCACCTCGGATGCCTGTCCGATATGTTCTTTTTGCTGGAGTTCCACAAACCCTAGGATAGAGGGTGGACCCTAATCAGCAAGTGAGGCGTCCAAGAGTCAACCTTGGAGATCCAGCTGAGCATGATTACGAACTTCGACCACAAGTTCTATCCATGATCCGCCAATGCGAGTTTGGAGGTTTAGAGAGGGAGTCTCCGCATCAGCATTTGCAAAACTACGAGATTCTGATGGAGACTTTGAGACCTTCAAGGCTGGAAAACAACTACAAGCTAAGACCTTTCTACTTTTCTTTGAAAGACAGGGCGCTTACTTGGTATCAATCTCTTCCACCCGGAAAGATCAACACTTGGGAAGAGATGATGACGAAGTTTCTAACAAAGTTCTTTCCTCCCTCCAAGACCGCTGAAATGAGAGGGAAGATTAATGCATTCATCATGAAGGACAAGGAGAGTTTGTCCAAGTCATGGGAGATATTCAAAGATGCTCTATTGGATTGCCCACATCATGGGATTCCAAAGATAGAGTTGCTGGAGATATACTTCAAGGGATTGGATGGAGCTACTCAATTTAATCTACAACTACTTTCCGCCGGCACATTCATGGATATGCCGGTAGACGAAGCTTGGGAGTTCATTGAAAAGCAAGCTTTGCTTATGGAGAAGTACTCCCATCGAGAAGCCGAAAATGGAGCTAAGAGAGCTAGTTTCCAGGACACTTCATCAAATGATAATCAACTCATCTCCCTTAAAAATGATGTGGAGCAATTGAAGGACCTTTTGGTGACTCACACGAAGAAGGAAGATGGAGGATATCAACGAAGAAACAACAACCAAGGGTCACGGAACAACAATTACAACAACAATAAAGGCTCCAACAGCAACAATTGGAGATCTAATTAACAAAATCTGGTAACCCTCATTCTCATTCTAATAATTCTTTTAACCCCTCTTCTTCTTCTTCTTCTACTCCATTGAAGAGCCAAGAGCCTGGATCAAGTTCGTCCCAACCACAGAAGAAAGATGCAGTACTGAAGGCCATCTTGATCAAGCTCAACGCTATGGAGACGTCTATGACTTCATTTTCGAAGGCACAAAAAGCCTTAGAGCAACAATTCTTTAATAAGGCGAATGAAGCGCGAAGAGATCCAGGAAAGCTCCCAACAAGGGTAGAGAGAAACCCCAAAGGGCAGATTATGACAATAACGACGAGAAGTGGACTAAAAACTGTAGATCCAGTACCTCGGGCGGTGCTAGTACAGACGAAGAACACCTCGGTCCAGGATCAGACAAGGAACACTTCGGTCGAGGTGCCATCCGAGGTGGAGTCCTAGAAAGTGAAGGATAAATCTGAAGTTTATGTACCACTTCGTGCTTCTAAACAACCACTTCCATTCCCCCAGTCAAGGGCCAGAGCACATCTAGACAAGCATTTTGGTAAGTTTCTTGACTTGATGAATAAACTACACATTAACATCCCTTTCCTTGATGCTATTCTAGGGATGCCCACCTATGGGAAGTTCTTAAAAGAGATTCTATCAAGGAAGAGGAAGCTGGAAGATTTTGGAGAAGTTAGGATGATATTTAAATCCACTGAGCTCATTCAAATCATGAAGGAGAAGATGCCACCCAAGTTGAGAGATACCGGCTCATTTTGCATTCCCATTCAAGTTGGGGATGTAACTTGTCAGGCGTTGTGTGATCTAGGAGCCAACGTGAGCATCATCCCGCTAGAGCTATGTGAGAAGATCGGACTTGGAGACCCCAAGCCGGTGAAGATAAGGTTGTACATGGCGGATCGCTCCATTACCCATCCCGTGGGCATCTTGGAAGACGTTCTCGTCAAGTTAGGTAACTTCTATTTACCTATAGACTTTTTTGTACTTGACATACCCGCAGATTATCCCGTTCATGTCATTCTCGGGAGACCATTTCTAGAAACTTCGGGTTGCAATGTGGATTGTAAGAACGCCAAGTTGAAATTCAACATTGGTGGAGATCAAGTGGAATTTGCATGGCTTGCTGCAATGAAAGGAGAGCCGTTGGAGGATGATATCTTCAACATCTATGATGAAGAAGAATCACGAGAATTGGTGAGCTCTATCCTTATTAATGACCCTCTTGAAAGAGTTCTTAGTTTTAGCTTAATGGAGGAAGGTATAGATGTTTCTTATGATGCAGATATACGGAGCTTAAAGGCACTGGAAGCAGATCCAGGAGCTAAGATTGAGAAACTAATCCTGGAGAGGAGAAATTCGAGTTTCGGTCCCAGTTCCAATTCCTCGACCGAGGCACTTTCTCGACCAAGCGAGGTGTTCTTATCTGAAGAACATCTCGGTCACCCACCTCGGACACCGACCAAGACAGGGAGCGAGATGTTGTCAACTGAGGACAACAAACTTCCTACACCCTTTTCTGAAACTCATTTACAGTTGGTGGAGCACTGGCTCCACCAAACTTCTGATAAAAAAGAACCTTGGTATGCTGATATTATTAATTATCTTGTTTGCCAGGAAATACCGCCCGGATTGACGTACACTCAAAGGAAGAAATTCTTCACGGATGTACGCCACTACTATTGGGATGAACCTCTACTGTTTAAGAGAGGTCCGGATGGGATGCTTCGACGATGCATTCCAGAAGATGAAGTTGCAAGTGTTATACGGCATTGCCATTCGCTTCCTTGTGGAGAACATGCTAGCACTCACAAAACGTGCGCTAAGGTATTGCGTTCTGGTTTATTTGGCCTACATTATTTAAGGATGTGCAAACGTTTGTTGTTTCGTGTGATGCATGCCAAAGAACAGGGAACTTGTCTAGAAGGAACGAGATGCCACTCAACAATATCCAGGAGGTTGAAATTTTTGATGTATGAGGAGTTGATTTCTTGGGACCTTACCCATCATCCGCAGGGAACCTCTACATCCTCCTAACAGTTGATTACGCTCTAGATGGGTGGAAGCCATTGCCTCTCCCACTAATGATGCCATGGTGGTTGTGAAGTTCTTCAATCAGGCTATCTTTGCATGTTTTGGAACACCACGCATCATCATCAGCGATGGAGGGACACATTTTATCAACCGGAAGTTTAAGGCACTTCTATCGAAGTATGGGGTAACCCACAAGGTAGCAACCCCTTATCACCCTCAAACTAGTGGACATGTCGAAATCTAGAATAGAGAAATCAAGGCAATTTTGGAGAAGACCGTCTCTAGGACAAGGAAGGATTGGTCCATGAAGTTGGACGACGCTCTTTGGGCTTATAGGACCGCATTCAAGACTCCCATTGGTACCACCCCTTACAATTTGGTATACGGGAAGTCTTGTCACCTACCCGTTAAGCTCGAACACAAGACATATTCGGCAATCAAATGGTTGAATTTCGATATCAAAGAAGCCGGAGAAAAGAGGCTATTGGACATTAATGAGATGGAAGAGTTGCGCTTAAACGCTTATGAAAACGCCAAGATCTACAAGGAAAGAACAAAGAGATGTCATGACAAGAAAATCATTCCTAAGGAATTAAAAGAAGGAGATTTAGTTCTACTCTTCAACTCCCGTGTTCGCCTCTTTCCAGGTAAGTTGAAATTTAGATGGACAGGACCTTACGTTGTGAAACATGTCTTTCCTTATGGTGCAGTTGAGATTTGAGGTGAAACAAGCGGAAGCTTCAAGATCAATGAGCATAGGCTTAAGAAGTACCAACCGGAAGTCTAGATTGAGGATATTGCACAACTATACCTCATTTAAGGATGCCGTACGGTCCAACAAGCGACCTTAAATCAAGCGCTTCTTGTGAGGCAACCCAAGGTATTGATTTATTTTCCCTTTTCTAGTTTAGCTTTAGATAGTTTGCTTTTGCTTTGCTTTGTTTTGTTTTTGGCATCCTAGACAGAAACCAGGTACTCTCTAAGGAAGGATTAAAACTCAGGAGCTCCATTGAAAGGACAGAAGTTCGAGAAGTTGAGAAGACAGAGTTTGACTGAGACACATCTCGGTTGCTGTCACAACGCCTCGACCGAGATGTCCTTGGGCAACCGAGGCGACTAGGTCTAACAATCCAGCCAGCCACCTCGGTCCGGTTGGGACTACTGTTACGCTAAGATCGTGATGCGCAAATGGGTTTTAAATTTATAACTCGAACTAAATCCTAACTACCTAGCGAAACCCGCAGTGTACGGGACGTTTGTAGAAGGGATAGTATTCCGAGGTCGAACACAAAGACTAAGGTGAAATTGATTCGATTTGTGATTGAGTTTAGTAAAGATCTAGGTTGAAAGAAAAGAAAGAAATAAAGAAGTGAAAATCTCAAATGTTTTTAGTTGTTTTTTGGTGATCAATCAAAGATCACAATTCATGCAAAGTAAACAATCAAACTAAACTAAAAATCAACACGAATAAACAAGCTAAACAAGATAATGATCAAGGAAAGAAAAGACGGATTCTAGGGGTTGGAAGTTCCGGTTATGGCATAGGACTCAAGTTATCTATTCATTCCTTGGATTAACTATGTTGGGATTAAGTGTTTCTAGATTGGGATCAATTACCGGGTAGGTCTCATGGTCCACTAGTCCATTCCTAAAGTCTCATTACCGGGTAAGTCTCTAAGAACCTAAGGATAGGAATTCTACACAAACCGGATTGTTACCTAGAGAATCTTAACCTATCCTTACCGGGTAGGTCTTGGAAAGGGAAGTCCTAAACAACTATCCTAGCACACCTAATCCAATGGCGGCTTATTAGGCTCACCACTACCTAAGGGTTGTTATCTTTGGAATCTAAGAGTAAGGATTACCGGGTAAGTCTCTCCTAACACTTAGTTACTAACACTAGGTCACCCTAGGGTAGATTAAACTCAACAAACGCTTAGGATTTCAACATTCTATAGATCTAGGACAAGATCCATCGAGCCAGGGAAAATCACGGTTTGTTCTACCTAAACCACGGCCGTGGTCAGGCAAGATCTACCCGTGATTTCTAACAGCAGCTACGTTCATACACACAAGTCATCCAAAGGTAAATCTAAGTCCATCCTATCATAGCCCTAGCCATAACCATCCTTTCCTTACCCTAGAACCACATCAATTTAGCCTACAACGTTCATGATAGAAATCGAAACAAACAAACATAAAATCATAACATCCATTGCAAATGATGAAGGAAAAGAGATGACAAGTGAACTTAAAACAAAACCAAGCTAAAATTAGAATTAGAGTAACTCACAATCCTTCCAAAAGAAGGTTCAATGATTCATACAACTCTTAGAAATAGAATCCGGAATTCTTCAATACAAAACTATCAAGTGTGGTAATGGTGTGTGTTCTTCTTCTCCTCTTCAATGGAGCTCTTCCTCTTCCTTTTTGACACTTTCCTTCCTAGAAAGACTTCTTGTTGAGAGAATATTTTTTGTTAGAGGGTAATGGATAATGGAGAGCTGCTCCAAGATATTTCTCACAGCCCATGAAGGACCACTTTTATAACAAACTTGCATGAGCTGGCCATGAGAGTCGTGGCACAGCTGTCATAAGAATCTGGCAAAATCCACGGGTGATTCCATGGCCGTGGAGTGTCAGAGAACCATGATTCTGTGCAGAAACTTCGCCTTGGATCATTAAGCTGTGATTTGGTGCATGGCTTGTGTTGGCAAGGCTCCTTGAGTCCTCCTTAGCCTTTAGCTTGTGTCCTAATGAGTCCGAGGGTGTGTCATCTAGATGAACGATCCTCAAACGTATCCTTTTTGCTCCTAAATCTCCCGAAATACCTATAAAACACGCACAAGTCCGTGTAGACGTCTATCTCGGCAAAATACATGAATTGAGTGCAAAACGTCGTGAACTAGTGCTCAACCATGCATGAATGAGTGAGAAATCTATCTAAATGATTACCTAAAACTAAGTCATAAATCGTGTTATCAACTACCTCGACCGAGGTGATACTAGATTCAGCAAGGGGTATCAAAGGCAAAACAGATTTCTCACTTTTCCCTCTCACCCTCTTCTCGACCGCGGCGCACCATTCACCTTGTTTCTTCGTTTTTCACTCGTTTCCTACGATTTCTGCTCCGATTTCACCAAGAAAAGCAATAGGATCGGATTACAAGCAACAAACTACAAGATAAACGCCTCGAATCTGCGTAATTTGGGGTAAATTATTGAAAACCCTAACTTCCCTCTCTTTGCTGATTTTAGAGAAATTTGGCTTTGGTTGCCATCTATAATTGCTGAAAAGAGTATAAGTACCCCATATGAAGCAATTGGTAGTGATTTTGGGGGAAAAGAACTGAAAATCAGAGAGTGGAATCGCACAACACTTCGCCTCGGTCCAGTCGAGCTGTGTCTCGGCTGAGGTGTTCTTCAACTTGTCAGACCGACCGAGGTGACCTTCTGTCAACAATCATGAGTACCCATTCTGATCGTCACCTTGTTTTGAGAGATGCTCTTAGTGGTTCTTCCCCTTCTTCTTGCCCTTCTATACCGGTGATTCATGAGGGTCACCAGACGGACTTCGATCGTATTTGCGGGCGTCCCATAGTTGCCCCGCGTTTCTTCGACGTCTCAGCGTTCGAGTGCCTCCACGTGGCGGAGGACTTAAAGAAGATGATATCTATGGTAGGGCTGGAGGATTTTATGGAGATCCAAACTCTAGCCTACCTAGAGCCGACCATGGAGTTTGTGAGTTCCGTCACTCACATGCCAGAGAGGAACAACATCAAGTACCGGTTACTGAACCGGAACTACATTGTGCTGATGGATCAGTTCCAAGAGGTGTTTGGCTTCCCGACTCCCACCGTGACTGACTTTCCATCCCGAGCAGTGGCTCAGAGTTCTGGGGGCAGATAGCCCATGTGGTGGAGCACAATGACAGATGGAGACATGGAGACTCTAGGGAGCGCATTATTTTCACTTAGCTTTCCGTCTCGCCCACCGTATTTTCAGTGAGACTCTTCTGGCACGTACTGAGACGCCCCAGAAGATCAGGTAGGGAGAGTTGATGAGTTTGTTTTGCATGGTGACTGGTGGAGTGCCTGACTTTGGAGGCATGCTGGCTGAGGACTTGCACCGTATCAAGGGTAAGTCCAAGGGAGACATCTGTTGTGGAGGGCTGGTGACCCATATTGCTACTGCCATGGGTCTAGATTTGAGTGCGTGTACATTGGTAGCGGCTGCGAAGCAGCTATGACTTCAGGAGATGATCACGAGGTGGATTCTGGTTCCTCGTGGCCTTACTACACCATACGTCGCTATGCCTTGGGAGCAGACTGCTCCTCAGGGTATCCTATGGTCAGCTCACTTCACAGTTTTCGATTCGCAGTAGTGGTCTTCTACTAGGTTTCCCTACTTACAAGATGCTAGAGATGTTGTACCAGCGGCGGATGAGGAGGAGTATGATGATGGCGGAGCTGCCATGGAGACCGGTACTGATACCGCCGGTCCCAGTATGCCAGTTGTCGATCAATATGACGAGGCTACAAAGGAGGAGGCAACAACACCATCACGACCTGCCCGGCGTAGAGTCCGCAAACAGAGAGATCCATTAGCTCACCGACGGATTGATGAGCTGACGGACCAGATGATCGACTCTTACGCAGCCCTGACAGTGGAGGTTATGGAGCTTAGAGAGAGCCAACACTACCAGTGCCAGATGATGGAGATCCAGTTTCAGCACACGATGGGTTATCCATTTGATCCATCTCAGCATCCCTTCATCCCATATCCACCACCACCACCAGCGGATCAAGACTAGAGCAGCATGAATTTTCTATATTATTTATTTTTGCTGCTCAGCTATGTCCGGTGAGTTTTCTGATTTTAGACTTATTTTGACCCATTGGGACAATGTGTCCCAAGTATGGGGTATGTGGATGTACTTATTTGACTATGTGTGTATGATTGTATGACTCCATTTGGATATTTATGATCTTATTTATGCTTCATATTGTTCGCCCAAAATGTGCGTGCAATCAAGTTTTAAATTTATAAAACTAGAATAAAAGCAAGCGAACCCGCAGTGTACGGATCGGCGTAGTTAAGCAAGTATTCCAGAGTATCGAACTCAGGGATTTGGGGGATCAAATTCAGTTCACAAATTATCGAGCAATGAAAATAGAAGCTTTTGCAAATATTGGGGAAAACAGCAACCCTAAAGATCCGGATGTCAAATTGTGGCAATCGATTCAAGATATACTATAGATATAAGGACAGAGTTGAGGTTTGCAAAGGTATACTAAGGTAAGGTAATGTACGGCGAAGTTCCAAAACCCTATATGTCTAACCCAAAGACTCTCTCTATAAAGGTTGTTGAGGCTGCAATATAGAAACGATCTAAGGACAAGAATTGATCTCAAATACCCAAACTTGTAACCCAAGGATCAAAACTAACTAAACCGATTAAGGTTGCGACACTCGAAATCGAAGTAGAGGTTGTTGAGGCTTCACTACTACCTAGAAAAGGGCAAACCTAGACTAGATTAAAGCTAATCTTTAACCTTGGATAAAAGTAAAAGCAAAATTCGTAAATTGGGGTAAATCACGGCTAGATCTTAAGAATCACGGCCGTGGAAACCTAAGAACAGGCCGTGATTTAGGGTGTCGACGATATTTCTTGCACTCTCAGGGTCCAATCAAATTACGATCGATCTATCATTATCTAAGCCACAATTATTAACCCTTCACCTTAGAATTGCTAAAGGGTTTTAGCCAATAACCATCATCATCAATTCAATAATCAAGTTTAAAGAGAAAATGGACGAAAACCTCAAAAACTCAATGACTATCAAATAACCAATCTCAAATCCAATAACAAATGTTTGTATTGAATGAATGCAGAAAAAAGGAATAGAAATCCTCACAACAATCTTAAGGAACAATGAAGAACGGGGTGTCAATCCGTCTCCAAAGGTAAACCTAAGATAATCTCGAAGTACACAATCTCCAAAATGCGTCCTTCTCCGAATCTCCAAAATGCGTCCTTCTCCGAATCTTCCCTGTACGCAATAAAATCTTCAACCCTCCCTCTCATTGGGGATCCAAATCCTCGGGCTATCACCGTTCTTCCTTCCATGTTGAAGGCTATCCAATATATGTAGGGATAAATCTAGGGTTTAAAGGTAAAACCCTAGAAATCCGGGCTGAAAAGAAGTCGAGTGCGCTGGTATCAGAAGATACTCTGGGCCGCGTCATAAGGTATCAGAAAATACTTTGGCGCGTCAGACGGTATCAGAGAATACTTTGGGCCGCGTCCGAAGGTATCAGAAAATACTTTGGACCGCGTCCGAAGGTATCAGAAAATACTTTGCCGCGTCAGACGGTATCAGAAGATACTTTGGCGCGTCCTAAATTCCTTTTATGCTCCTTTTTGTCCCGCTTCAAGGCTTAATCCTTAAATGTGCCATCTTTGCTCCATAATTCGCCAAATTACCTACAAATGCAATAAAACTCTGTGTAGACCTCTATTCTTGCAAAGTAGGTGAATATAACCATAAATGTCATGAATGTATATCTATGCATGCAAAATAAAGGGAAAATCTATATAAATACATGCCTAAAAATAGGTCATAATTCATGTCATCATATATGTTTACCTGCCATTACATGCATACATACATGTTTTTGTTTGAGAAAAACGTCAAAAACTAGTTTAAAAAAAAATTTTATGACCTCGACCGGGATGATTCTGGCCAAACGAGGTAAAGCACCCTGGATGACTTTGAACACCTCGACCAAGGTGGCTTAACTGAGAGATTTTTCGAAACGTTTTATGCTTCTTTTCTAGATATGACCTCAGTGATGATTCTGTTTGCAGATTGGTTTTGAAATCATTATATGCTTGAAAGGTTTTATGATATGTTTAAGTTGCAAAATGCTTTGTTTGAAGTTTTGACATATTTAATACTTTGTTTTTATCAAAATTATGTTGGATTTGAAAGTTGACACCACATGATGAGTTCTATCACATTCTTCCTGGGATGATTAAGGCAATTCATTCTCTTCTCTTCTTCTTCTTGATCATGCTTTAGCCCCTCATATACATATTTGCCTTCCTTTACCTATCGGGGAATTTGGAAGCAAGTGAAGAAAAGCAAGTGAAAGTGAAGTCGAAATGTTGGCTGAAAGTGTTAGAACGAAACAAATAGGTTTGGGGAAGTCAATCATGATGATGAGTAACTCAGCACCATTCACATAGCCGGGTGTTTGTGTCTTGCCAAAGTCGGATTGAGCGAAATTCCTAACGGGTCATGGTATGTGCATCAAGGGTTTGAGGCATCTCGAGAAATTGATGATTGTTGATCTGCTAGGCTTTGGTTATTGGGCACCTCTGTCCATGCATCCCAAAAAGTAAAGTAAAAATAAGCAAAGTTTGTTGGTGGAAGATGTTGAGTTTCAAAGAAAGTGAAGTAAGATCCTTTTCCCGGATTCTAGCACCACATTACCTATATACATCCCACCCTCACACGTTTCTTGACCTCTTTTGGAAGCCCTTGAAACCTCGAGCTTGTTGATTGACTTGGTGGTTTAAACTGGATTATACATTATTACTTTCGATACATATGATTTATTATGCATTCTTTGATTTTATGCAAAGATGAACAACTTTCTTATATTGATAAAATGTTTTGATCATGTATTGATTTTATTTGCCATGAAGCATTCTCTTAGAGTGATCTATGAGTGGAGCACACCACCAAAAATATTTTGAAATTGCTTTTCATTGATTTTTACGAGTTATAATCCATTCTATCTTATATCTAAGATTTGGAACTTGTTTTGTGACAAGCAAGGGACAAGTATGGGGTATTTTGATAGCATGTATTATAGTTTGTATTTTGGGACTAGTTTAGATGTTTTATCTTCATAAATCTGCATGTATGGATGTATATTATGTGATTATATTGTTGTATCATCTACCTTTACGGGAATCGAGGTCTACACCTAGTTTCATCGTAAATGTAGGTAAAATGGCACGTTTTGGATTAAAATGGAGCTAAGGAGTCATTGCAGCTACATTCTGGAGCTTAAGGAAGAACTCAGGAATCGTGGAACTAATGAAGAAGATTTACTTTGGACCAAGATTCGAGATATTTCACATTCAGTTGAGATTCACCTCGGTCAGCTACAGTGTCACCTCGACCGAGGTGATTTTTAGGAGCGTCCCGACCGAGGCGAACACCCTACCGCCGGCGAGATCCGTATTTTTGGCTGAGATCTTTTATTTTTCGAAAGAAGATATCTTGTATTTTTGGGCTGGATTTGTAACACCCCAAATTTTGAGAACTCGGGGAGCTACTGGTTAGGACCTCACAATGGGTCCCTACCTTAGTTTGACAACAGTTTTACTAGGATCGTGCAACAAGGCACAAAAGTATTTAAAACATTTGAAAACTTTAAACAATATATACATGAAGAATATGTATCAGCCTTACAAAGCAAATGTACTAAAACGACGCATATGAAGAATAAAAGACATCCCCGTCCCCAACTAAATGAGTACGTGGACCCGGCTGACCATTCCCTCCGGATCTCTCTACAACTGTCTTAACCTGCAAGGCATCTACAAGTGGTATAAAACCGTTAGCTAACATTCTATGCATAAGTATAAAGGTAAAAGCACAAACACACACATACACAATCAACATGCAACACACAATCCTTTTATTATCTTTAATTAGGTGATAGGTTATTACTAATGATACTTTTTTTGTGACCCGAGGGATTCCCAAACCTCGCCCCTGTCCCCGTTTAGCAACGAGGAATGGTACTAATGCATCTGACCGTCTACCTGATTGGGCTGGTCACAGGGAACCTTCTAGACTCTCGCAAGAGCTAGGCAGATGATGTCACGACCCGTTATCATACACTTGGGTCAATTACGTAAATAATAAAGTCGACCTAATCCCGTTTTGTTGTTTATCATAACTAACAAACACAACTCATACACATTACACTCATACAAGAAACCAGCTAAGTAAGTCAGTGGACTTACCAGTCTCCAAGCGCAACAGATCACCACACTCTCAAATTCCCTCGGCAAAACGAACAACGCCTATTCAAGACAAGGCACACGAATCAAACAACGCTCTTGTCAACTAGAAGTCCTTAGACTTCTAGGCTCAACATCCTCACAAGAACATAAACGCATGAGATGGATTGACACTTAAAACATAACACAACTCTTCTAAACTAAACTATACTTATACCCAACTTCGGAACATCCTAAATCTGGATTAACCCAACAAATTGTTCTCAACTTTTACCACAACTCCTATATATATCCATCAACAACATATTCAAAAATCACGTCCAACAGAGGTCAATAACCTCTCCTAATCTATTTCACAAAACTGCATCACAAGCAGTTTTTCTTATACTTAAAATATATCACCATAACCTAAAAACTGCACGAGGAACCAACTTTGGAGAATCATATCTCCTTAACTATATCTCAGAATATTCTCAAATTTTAGTATGTTATACTATATAATACCAACTACAACATATCCAAAAATCAGCACTAAAGGAGGAGTCTCACTTACCCAAATCTGGATCATATAACTGTATCGACATGCAGTTTTCCACACTTAGGAAATCCAGCAAACACTTAACAAACAACACACTGTCTTAACTTTTAAAAATCATAACTCCTAAAATACTAGCTAGATATATCCCAAATTTTGATATGTTCTACTATAAAATATTAACTATAACATATCCAAAATTCAAGTCTAACCGAGAAATATAACCCAATCAAATATATATCACAAAACTCGATCACAAGCAGTTTTAGACAAAATTCAGCACAACCTATAAACTGCTCAAGGTCTCTACTTTGGGACGCCATAACTATTAAACTGTGACTCGGATTCCTCTCAAATTGTAATATGTTCTACCACAATACTCCAACTATATCATATCCAAAATTCAGCAAAAAAGAATGAGTTTAGCATACCTAAATTTGGCCCCGAAGTTGGATACTCGACACAGTTTCAAAAATTCAGAAAAAGGCTGGATCTTCACAGATCTACAGATAGTAACTCCAAGTCACGTTAAGGGAGGTTTAAATCTAGATTAGGACCAGAGGAAGAAGGGAAGAAGAGGCTCACCAATTCTACAAGATGTCCAGTATTTTCGACGCTGCAGGGTAGTGTATAAGTTGGCTCGAGGCTAAGGGGGTGTGCTCCTTCTTGCTGGTGAGGACGGAATCTGGCTGTCTATGAAGTTTGGAACTCACGACCACTTCAGAAGGGAGGGGGTATTTGTAGTCACTAGATCATTGACATAAGATAGGAAAAGGCCTTGTCATGGCAACGAGCCCTTACCGGTTCTGATCTAGTGGGGCGTTTAGGAGAAGGTTTCCACGCGCAGGTCCGTCGGCTGCCCACCACTGTTGGACTTGTCCTCTCTGGATCGGTGGTTGCTGGACCGAAATAAAGGTAGTTAAGACACGCATGTTCTGATTTTACTGGCTGGTGTGAATCAAGGGGAATAGAAGGAAAGTAGCGCTTGTGATGGAGTGAAGAAGGGAGAGAATCTGTCGAGGCTTGAATACAGACGTTTGGGGAGAGAGACGTGCAGACGTTACGTCTTGGGCTGGCTGTCCTCATGGGCTGACGAAGATCAAGATGCAATGTAGGAGATCCATGGGCTGGGCTGGACGGTTACAAAGTCACTACTGGGCTGGACGGACACAAAGCCACTGCTTGGCTGGACGGACACAAAGCCACTAATGGGCTGGATGGACACAAAGCCACTGTTGGACTACGTAAAAGTATCGGGATGGATTGTCTTGAGCTTTGTCAAAACTTGCCATGAACTTGCATAAATATAAAGATATATATATATATATATATACTAGGGTTTTGCAAGATTAGGGTTTGATATAAAATTCTATCATTTTATGTGAAGTGAGCTTACATAAAATGATAAAATTTGAGATAGTGTGTACGACTAGCTAGACAGAGAAAGATCAACGGATCAAAACCCGGTTTGATACAGAATTAAACGGAATAAAAATTCCGGATATTACATCAGATCCCCCTCAAAATAAGTTTCGTCTCGAAACTTAGGGTAAGACAATCCTGATCGGCCTATAAGGCACCAAATGGGTGTGTTTGATCACTACACAAAAGTCTCGTCGTTTTCACATCTAAGTTTCCCGCACATCAAGGTTACCAAAAGCACACATCAGTGACTAAACACTCACTCATGAAATAAACAAGTAGTCAAACAATATCACACATACAAGGTCAAGCCCTAACTCGTCACTCTCGAGGTTACAACTATTGATACATAGATCTTTGAAAGGTTACGTCTCTTACTATCCCCAGTATCTTAGGTAGCCTTATCAGCTTTTCATAAAACCACTGAATCTTAAATCTTTTCAGGTACTTAGATCACAAGCGCCTGTTACCACGTTCTAGAGTGGTTATCGGATATCTCACCGGTATCATCTGGCTCAATTGTCTGATCCTCTAATCTGATGACTAACTCGGGTCTGGTAGGTATCTCTCCAACTGAAATTCTCAAACTCAGTTCCTAAACTTAGTCTCCGTGGAAAACTGAAGCTACACCCTCCAATAGGGTGAGGAATACTAGTCCATCAGTCACTACTAAACCGCTTTAAAATTTCAAATGGTTACCTTACACAACACACTTCCAAATCCTTTAATGACCTTACGGGAAATAATCTATTCAACTTTCATCCCTTCATTATAACCACTTGCTTCCGGCCTTCAGAAAAGGCTTTGACTACACACTCAGGCCAAAGGTCTTGGACATCAACCAACACTTACCAAGTGCCCAATGCTCTTCGTATCACGACCCACTTGGTCTTGCATTTTAATATTACTCATTCATCCTATTCCTCAGGTAAGGAACCATCACCTTTACCCTTTTCAGGTCTAACACTCGAGACAACTAAAAATCAAATCTAGTGGTCATCCTCTTTGTTCACTTGGCATTATTATATTATTTATAGATCTCTAATATATCGTTTGCTCAATCTTAGGCTTCTCATGCATTTTCCAAGATCTTAAATGACCTAGAATATGTTCGGAATGACGGTATTAGACACAAAGTGATCTCCTATCACCGTTATTTGATCATAACTACTCAATAATTGTTAACATACCATCAGCGGTGCACTGTTTTATCCACCATGTGTATCAGACTGATAATATCCCTCTGACTCAAAAGCAACTCGGATCCGTTCCGATATAACATTACGTGTAAACTCTACCCGAGATTATGCTTCCTCTATGCACGATTACTGCGTTTTAAGTATACTCCTTTCGCTTCTCTTTCTTATGTATCTTTGACTCAGAATGGTAATTACTCACTTAGAGCTTTATAGTGCAGACCATGCACAATACTTTTATTACATCGTTAATACTTTTTTTCACTCAGCGTAGCCTAGCTCGTGTTCCTTCCAAATAGAATGCATTTCACCAACTATCATTCTTTCAAACTTGACACGTTATTTCTCTGTACCATTGAGCTTCCTGCTCTATGGGTTAGGACCCACCACGCTTCCGCTGCGCTACTCTAATAATTCTATTTTCACTCATTAATCATAAGGACATTTCTGTAAGTCTAAAATGATTGACCCCAAAACTCTATCTTCCACTTACACCGTAAGCCTTAACCGGATGAAGTACATGTACTTTCCTTACTTGCCTTCCTGAAATAAAATAACGTTTGGAACACAACCTCTTCCATTTACTCCTTTAATTCTTCTAACACAGATCCAAACTCCCTAACTCGACCAGAGTTTGATCTGAACGAGACAAGAAACAACCTTTAACGCGATCCTCTCGATAACTTTTGTTCATCCCAGAAGGTTGACGTTGCCTACATGAGAAAATCCTCCAAAGGCATCGATAAAGCTACTTCATAGATCCCCAGTCACAATTATCTCTTCTTATCTATACATAACTTGTCAATATCAAACAACACTTGCACATCCTCAGCTAAAGTTGGTCAATCTATAGTTGACTTATCTCAATATCCCGGACTTATTCTTCTTATACCTCTATTGGCAAAAATAATTCCTTGGTGAGCATCACCTACTCGATTAATCATTTTATACTTCTTTAGTTCGTTCTATCTTCCACCCTTCCATTTCCTTTCTCTAACTCCATTTCTCTAGTCCAATTGTGTCATTCATCTGACATAAATAGTCGTTTCAATTCTTCCGTGATAGCTTGCAAGCGTCTTGGCAATTCTTATGGCCGTAATGATCATCCAGTTGCAGTTCCTCTTGCATGGACCGTCTGTGTTGAGGGTTTAGGTCCCGTGATAATTGGGGTTATCCTGGACTCTCGAGTCCAGCAAGGCCGTTCTCCCATACACATTTCTTCACCGGTGTTGGTGGTAATATCGCCTTCATGAAACTCCGTTGACCCTACTACAGGCTTCCATTCTTTGGATATTGGCGTCTCGATTTCTTTCAAACTTCTTATATCTCTGAGGAGGTCAAAACCTCCCCACACTTGTGGGGTCTGCCTTTTCGCTTTTACACTCAATTGTAGGTCTTCATTCCGTGCACCTTAAATTCTCATACCCGGATTGACACTTTGTCTCTTCTGGTTTCTCATGCCCACAATGGTCTATGGGCATCCGCCTCGATTTTAATGTCCTTAATTCTGCAATCTTGGTTGTACTCAATTCTACTTGTCTCGTTCCAATATTGTTATCTCTACTCCGTACTCTTGTAGTCTCTTGCATGGTTCTTCTAATTCCATCTCTCGGCCTCGTGGCTGCTCAGATGAGGAAAAAATTCCTCATCTGATTGTGCTTGTGGTAAAAATTATCTTCACAACTTTGTTTCCTTGCTCACTTGTTCTTTGGATGATTTGTGAGGATCACTAAGCAGCCGACCCGAGTATAATACTCAAATTCAAGGTCCGATTCGATTGCCTCGTGTTGAAGACTCTTTAATCCACTGCTGATTTATCATGAGGCGATAATCGCTTCGTGATATCACGACTAAAGAATATAAAATATCCTTTAGGATACTAACAAGCAAAGCATACACATGTATAAAACATATAATAATAAACATCATAAAGAGTCTATATACTAACTCCTATCGATCCAAGTTGCAGAGATCCACGGAGAGCGATGGTGGTCCGACGTACTACTAACCCAACTACCCGACTATGCGTGTGTGTAAAAACAGAAATCCGTTTTGAAAATTATAGACCTCTTTCGGGTTCTAGTTTTTTTTAATACATTCGGTCTTTCAGAAGATTCTAAGTGCCATTGTTGCCAACCTAGAGCTCTGATACCATAGTGTAATACCCCAAATTCTGAGAACTCGGGGAGCTACTGGTTAGGACCTCACAGTGGGTCCCTACCTTAGTTTGACAACAGTTTTACTAGGATCGTACAACAAGGCACAAAAGTATTTAAAACATTTGAAAACTTTAAACAATATATACATGAAGAATATGTATCAGCCTTATAAAGCAAATGTACTAAAACGACGCATATGAAGAATAAAAGACATCCCCGTCCCCAACTAAATGAGTACGTGGACCCGACTGACCATTCCCTCCGGATCTCTCTACAATTGTCTTAACCTGCAAGGCATCTACAAGTGGTTTAAAACCGTTTGCTAATATTCTATGCATAAGTATAAAGGTAAAAGCACAAACACACACATACACAATCAGCATGCAACACACAATCCTTTTATTATCTTTAATTAGGTGATAGGTTATTACTAATGATACTTATTTTGTGACACGAGGGATTCCCAAACCTCGCCCCTATCCGTGTTTACAAAAGAGGAATGGTACTAATGCATTTGACCGTCTACCTGATTGGGCTGGTCAGAGGGAACCTCCTAGACTCTCGCAAGAGCTAGGCAGATGATGTCACGACCCGTTATCATACACTTGGGTCAATTACGTAAATAATAAAGTCGGCCTAATCCGGTTTCGTTAATTATCATAACTAATAAACACCACACATACATATTACACTCATACAAGAAGCCAGCTAAGTAAGTCCGTGGACTTATCAGTCTCCAAGAGTAACAGATAACCACACTCTCAAGTTCCCCTCGGGAAAACGCACAACGCCTGTTCAAGATAAGGCACACAAATCAAACAACGCTCTAGTCAACTAGAAGTCCTTCGACTTCTAGGCTCAACATCCACACAAGAACATAAACGCGTGAGATGGATCGACACTTAAAACATAACACAACTCTTCTAAACTAAATTGTACTTATACCCAACTTCGGAACATCCTAAATCTGGATTAACCCAACAAATCGTTCTCAACTTTTACCACAGCTCCTATATATATCCATCAACAACATATTCAAAAATCACGTCCAACAGAGGTCAATAACCTCTCCAAATCTATTTCACAAAACTGCATCACAAGTAGTTTTTCTTATACTTAAAATATATCAGCATAACCTAAAAACTGCATGAGGAACCAACTTTGGAGAATCATATCTCCTTTACTATATCTCGGAATATTCTCAAACACTTAACAAACAACACACTGTCTTAAAAATCAGCACTAAAGGAGGAGTCTCACTTACCCAAATCTGGATCACATAACTGTATCGACATGCAGTTTTCCACACTTAGGAAATTCAGCAAACACTTAACAAACAACACACTGTCTTAACTCTGAAAAATCATAACTCCTAAACTACTCGCTAAATTTATCCCAAATTTTGATATGTTCTACTATAAAATATTAACTATGAAATATCAAAAATTCAAGTCTAACCGAGAAATATAACCCAATCAAATCTATATCACAAAACTGGATCACAAGCAGTTTTAGACAAAATTCAGCACAACCTATAAACTGCTCAAGGTCTCTATTTTGGGACGCCATAACTCTTAAACTATAACTCGGATTCCTCTAAAATTTTAATATGTTCTACCACAATATTCGAACTATATCATATCCAAAATTCAGCCAAAAATAATGAGTTTAGCATACCTAAATCTTGCCCCGAAGTTGGATACTCGACACAGTTTCGAAAATTTAGAAAAAGGCTGGATCTTCACAGATCTACAGATTTGTGAAGGTTTAAATCTCGATTAGGACCTGAGGAAGAAGGGAAGAAGAGGCTCACCAATTCTACAAGATGTCCGGTATTGTCGACGCTGCAAGCAAGTGTATACGCTGGCTCGAGGCTAAGGGGGTGTGCTCCTTGTTGCTGGAGAGGACGGAACTTGGCTTTCTATGAAGTTTAAAACTCACGACCACTGCAGAAGGGAAGGGGTATTTGCAGTCACTAGATCGTTTACATAAGATTGTAAAGGCCTTGTCATGGCAACGAGCCCTTACCGGTTCTGCTTGAGTGGGGCGTTTAGGAGAAGGTTTCCACGCACAGGTCCGTCGGCTGCCCACCACTATTGGACTTGTCCTCTCTGGATCAGTGGTTGCTCAACCGAAACAAAGGTAGGTGAGGCACGCAGGTTTTGATTTTATTGGCTGGCGTGAATCAAGGGGAATAGAAGCAAAGTAGCTCTTGTGATGGAGTGATGAAGGGAGAGAATCTGTCAAGACTTGAATATAGACGTTTGGTGAAAGAGACGTGCAGGCGTTACGTCTTGGAGTAGGTGTCATCATGGGCTGACGAAGATCAAGATGCAATGTAGGAGATCCATGGGATGTTGTCTTCTAGGGTTGCTGAAGGGCAATGCAAGGTTGGGCTGGGCTGGACGGACACAAAGCCATTGCTGGGCTGGACGGACACAAAGCCACTTCTGGGCTGGATGGACACAAAGCCACTGTTGGTCTGCGTACAAGGATAGAGATGGATTATCTTGAGCTTTGTCAAAACTTGCCATGAACTTGTCATAAATATAAAGATATATATACTAGGGTTTTGCAAGATTAGGGTTTGATACAAAATTCTATCATTTTATCTGAAGTGAGCTTACATAAAATGATAAAATTTGAGATAGTGTGTACGACTAGGTAGACAGAGAAAGATCAACGGATCAAAAGCCGGTTTGATACGGAATTAAACGGAATAAAAATTCCGGATATTACAAGATTTTTGGAAGTAAGATATTATTTTTGGGAGATTTATTTTAGAGATTAGGATATATTTTATAGGAAATTATCTTTGTAAGATATTATTATCTTTGGAAGATAATTCTCCAATATAAAGGGTTGAATTTTCCACAATTCAGCCATCCTGATATAGTCGGATCTTCTACACACCCGATTAGGGAGATTTCTGGAGTATTTTCTGAAACTTTGAAGGAAGGATTGAAGGATTGAAGATCAAAGAAGGAAGGATTCATAGTTTGAAGTTAGCTTTTGAGGGAGTTTGTAAGACTTTCTTAGATTCCCTTTTGTTTTGTTGTCATGGTTGATTTGTGATTTGAGGAACGCTGATTTATTGTTATTTGATTTAGTTATTGAGACCTTTCTCTTAAGGTTTTCTTGTTCGAATATTGATTCCCTTTCCATATATTTGATTATTGTTATCATGATGATTGTTGGCTAAGTTTTTTTATGCGATTCTATGGTGATTGGCTGAAAGTTGTGAGAAAAAACGTTGATAGAATGATCTTAATCCCAGCAGGATCCTGAAAGCTCGAGTCTTTAACCTTAACCCTAGAATACCTCGCTCAGTCGATGAACATCTCGGCCGGGGTGAAACATGACTGAACGAGGTGAACCTTTCCTGATCCGAAACTGAGAGTTAAGTGTTCTAGTTTGCCAAATCCTATTCTTATTACACCTTTCTTGGTTCAATGCAAGCCTAGGATGAGACTTACCCGATGATTCCATTATTTGTTTACCCATGATCATAAGTGTAGATAATAAAGGCTTATCCTTTATTAGGGTTTGAGTGTGCCTTCATCCCATCTTTGTGAGTTAGCCTCAGACTTACCCGGTAAAGGTTGATTCTATTCCCTTAGGTGGTGTGTTGGTTTGAGATTGTAGTTCCTTTCCTTAGAACCTTGAGACTTACCAGGTAATAGGAGCTTTGGTTTGGGATAGTGAGTAGTGAGACTTACCCGGTGATCTATTCCACCTTAGAAACACCTTCCCTTTGCAAAACCTCAACTTTGTCCGCATTATCCTTTGAGATCTTGAGTTGGAACCACAACTAGATGCTTTAATCCCTAGAATCCGCATTTCCCCTTAATTGACTTTTACATCATCTTTTATTACTTTAATTGCTTTTGGTTAATTGCAATACTTGACAACCAATTCTGTGCTTTGTTTCACCTAAGTCCTTGTGATCGACCCCTGGAATTCTTGCTTTTTATTGCAATTGACCCGTACACTGCGGGTTCGCATCTTTGTTCAAGCATACTTCTTGGGTTATAAATTTAAAGCTTGCACACACCGTTTGGAGTGAACATTGGAGGAGTGGACAGTCGGGGTCTCCGTACATTATAGGACGGGGATGGTTATGTGATTATGTCGTTTTTGGTTTTTGTGGTACCTTATGGATTTATGTTTTGGAGTTGTGTCGGTTTGAGGACTCGGTTGAGTTTCCAAGTTGTATCTTTCTTTTCAAGATTGTTTGCATTGCATTAAAATGATTTCGGTGTTTGCATTTATTTGTGCCATGTTGGAAATATCCGGTGAAATTGTTGTCAAGTTATGGGTCGGAACCCATTGTGAGGTCTCCGCCCGTAGCATCCCGAGTCCCACGGATTCGGGTTGTTACACACCTTGTTTGAGGATGACGTACGGTCCAGCTAGCGACCTTAAATCAAGCGCTTCTTGGGAGGCAACCCAAGGTATTTCTTTCTTTCCCCCTTTTCTAGCTTAGTTTAGATAGTTTTCTTCGTGTTTTTGCGTCCTCCTAGACAGGAATAAGGTACTCTCTAAGAAGGAATTACAACTCAGGAGCTACATGGAAGGACAGAAGTTCGAGAAATTGAGAAGACGGAGTTTGACTGAGATACATTTCGGTTGCTGTCACGGCACCTCGACCGAGACGTTCTTTGCCAACCGAAATGCAGCGTTTTCTTATTTATTATGCAGTTCAGCTTATGTCCGGTGAGTATGAGGTATTTGGATGTATTATGTGACTTATTTGCTACTATGGTTTGTATGACTCTTGGATATTATTGTCTTATTTGGCTTTACGTGCTTATCTGTCATTACATGCATACATACAGGTTTTTGTTTAAAAAAAACGTCAAAAACCAGTTTGAAAAATTTTTTTTAGGTCGACCAAGACGTTCTTGACTAAACAAGGTTGAACAGCTCAGATGACGGCAGAACACCTCGACCGAGATGGCTTTTTAACTGAAAGATTTTTGAAACGTTTTGTGCTTCTATTGTGGATATGACCTCAATGATGATTTTGTTTGCAGATTGGTTTTGAAATCTTTATATGCTCGAAAAGTTTTATGATATGTTTAAGTTGCTAAATACTTTGTTTGAAATACTAGCATGTTTAATACTTTGTTTTTATCAAAGTTATGTTGGATTTGAAGGTTGACACCACATTATGAGTTCTCTCACATTCTTCATGGGATGACAAAGGCATTTCATTCTCTTCTTCTTCTTGTTGACCATGCTTTAGCCCCTCATATAAATATTTGCCTCCCTTTACCTATCCGGGAATTTGGATGCAAGTGACGAAAAGAAAGTGAAGTGAAGTTGAGATCTTGGCTGAAAGTGTTAGAAAGAAACAAATTAGGTTTGGGGACGTTGATCTTGATGATGAGTAACTCGGCACCATTCACATAGCCGGGTGTTTGTGTCTTGCCAAAGTTGGATTGATCGATAGTCCTAACAGGTCATGGTATGTGCATCAAGGGTTTGAGGCATCTCGAGAAATTGATGATTGCTAATCTCCTAGGCTTTGGTTATAGTGCACCTCTGTCCATGTTCCGAAAAAGTTAAGTGAAAAAGTGAAAATAAGCAAAGCTTATTGGTGGAAGATGTTGTGATTCGAAGAAAGTGAAGAAAGATCCTATTCCCGGATTCTACCACCACATTACCCTATATACATCCCACCCTGACACATTTCTTGACCTCTTTTGGAAGCCCTTGAGACCTCGAGTATGTTGATTGAATTGGTGGTTTAAACTGGATTATACATGATTGAATTCGATATATATGATTTATTATGCATTCTATGATTTTATGCAAAGATGAACAACTTTCTTATATTTATAAAATGTTTTGATCATGTCTTAATTTCATTTGCCATGAAGCATTCTGTTAGGGTGAAATGTTTTTCATTGATCTTTTTGATGACTTATAATCCACTCTATCTTGTATCTAAGATTTTGATCTTGCTTGGGGACAAGTAAGGGACAAGTATGGGGTATTTTGATAGCATGTATTATAGTCTATATTTTCGGATTGGTTTGGATGTTTAATCTTCATAAATCTGCATGTATGGATTTATATTCTTTGATTATTATGTTGTTTTCTTTACTTTTGCAAGAATCAAGGTCTACACCTAGTTTCGTTGTAATTTGTAGGAAAAATGACACATTTTGGAACAAAATGGAGCTAAAGGAGCTAAGGAATCATTGGAGCTACATTTTGGAGCATTGAGGAGTTATATGAAAGGCTCATGAAGCATGGAAATGAGATAGAAGATTGATTTTGGACCAGATCAGATAGATTAGCGTTTAATTGAGATTCACCTTGGTTGGCTACAGTTCCACCTCGACCGAGGTGATCTTCGGGATAGGCTGGACCGAGGCGAAGTGATGACCGGACACGAGATCTTTATTTTCGGCTAAAATCTTCTATTTTTGGAAAGTGAATATCATATATTTTAGGATGGATTTCTGGAAGGAAGCATATCTTTTTGGCTGATATATTTTGGAAGATTTGAAGATATTTTAAAGAAGGAAATTGCCTTTAAAGATATCTTATCTTAGGAAGGTGATTCCCCTATATAAAGAGGTTGATTTTCTGGAGAGAAATAATCTCGGATACAGGGAGATCGTGGATCAGAGTTCTCTAGAGTTGAAGGAAGTTTGGAAGGTTGAAGATCAAGAAAGGAAGGAAGCTAGTTTTGAAAGAAGTTTGAAGGAAGTTGTAAGATTTTCTTAGTTTGGTTTGGTTTTGTTGTCTTTTGTGGTTGTGATTGAGGAACGCTGATTGTTTGTTTGATTAATTGATTCAGTTATTGAGACCTTCGTATTAAGGTTTTCTTGTTTGAATATTGATTCATTTATCATATATTTGATTATTGTTATCATGATAATTGTTGGCTATTTTATTTATGCGATTCTAGGGTGATTAGCTGAAGGTTGTGGGAAAGACGATGAAAGAATGAGCCTATATCTCAGTGGACCCTGAAAGCTCGAGCCTTTACCTTAACCGATGAACACCTCGGTCAGTCGTGGAACATCTCGACCAAGATGGTACATGAATTGAGCGAGGCGAGTCCTTTCCTGATCCTTATCTGAGTTAAGGTTTCAGTTTGCCAAATCCTATCCTTGTTATACCTTTCCTGGTTCAACGCAAGCCTAGGATGAGACTTACCCGGTGATTCTTTTGTTTGTACCAAGATCATGAGTGTAGGTAATAAAGGTTTATTCTTAATTGGGGTTTGAGTGTGCCTTCATCCCATCATTGAGAGTTAGCTTGAGACTTACCCGGTAAAGGTTGATTCTATCCCCTTGGGTGGCGTGTTGGTTTGAGATTATAGTTCCTTTCCTTAGTACCTTGAGACTTACCCGGTGAGAGGATCTTTGGTTTGGGATAGTGAGTAGTGAGACTTACCCGGTGATCTATTCCCACCTTAGAAACACCTTCCCTTTGCAAACCTCAGTTTTGTCCACGTTATCTTTTGAGATCTTGAGTCGGAACCACAACTGATGCTTTAATCTCTAGAATCCGCATTTCTTTACGTGGTTATTACATCATCTTTGATATCATTGCTTTGTTGCTTGTGTTTAATTGACAACCTGAATGTTTTGTTGCTTGCACAAACCTTTTGGAGCGAACATGAAGCAACTCACCAATGACGGGAGTTATTGTAGAGGAACCGTGGAGGGAGGCATACAGAAGGCGCGGGGGCAGTGACGTTGCAGCCACAGGGGCGGGTTCTTCCAGGCATGGGGGTGGTTTCTTCACAAAAGCGGCGTCGGCTTCTTTGACAACAACAACAAAGCAAGGGCAAAGACTTGAATTCTCCAATCCACACACAATAACTCTTCAACCAAGGAAGCCTGAAACACATACCCGTCAACAACGAAGGATAACAAGAGTCACGACTCGATCTTGATTCATGTGAAGAAGAAGAAGAAGAAGAAAAGAGAAAGGGAAAGAAGAAAAGAAGAAGGAAGAAGCATGCAACAACTATACATGAATGCCAGAATGATCAAGGTATGAAGAACTTACATGTTCTACAGAAGATCACAAGAAAAGGTTGCAGCTTTGCTCGAGGTTGAAGAAAACGTAAGCAAGAAGATGAAAAATGGAAGAGACGGCGGGAATTTATAGAGAGTGGTTGGGAAAAGAGCAAGGAAGGTTATATTAGAGTTAGACGATAGAAAGAAAGCCGGCCCAAAAGATAGAAGTTCGGTTCTTCTAAGAAATGAAGGAAATAAAAACGGACGAGAACAGATCGGGCACGATCTAGAGTTAGCCGTAGGGGTGGCCCCCTTCACCGCGGGGGCGGTGAAGGCGAAACACAGATGTTACAATCTTAATGAATAAGTATGGGTATATCGTGGAAAGCCAAGAACACGACGGTACAAGTCTCGATATTGAAAGTATCGGATTGTTGAACATCCTTTTTTAGCGGAATTAGGTCAAGCAATAGACCTTAAACAAGCACTTCATGGGAGACAACTCATGGGTTTGATTGTTCTTCCCTTATCTTTTTTTTTATTTTTCGTTTTTCTTTTTCAGAGGAACACTATAATGCCCTAATAGTTCCATTGAATATTGTTCGCCTCAAAGTGTACGTGCAAATAAGTTTTAATTATAAAACTGAAATCAAAGAAAGCGAACCCGCAGTGTACGGATCGGCGTAGTAAAGCAAAAATTCCAAAGTATCAAACTCAGGGATTTGGGGGATCAAATTCAGTTCACAAATCATCGAGCGAGTAAAGTATAGAAGCTTTGCAAATATTGGGAAAACAACAATCCTAAAGATCCAAGTATCCAATTGTGGCAATCGATTCAAGATATTCTATAGATATAAGGACAGAGTTGAGGTTGCAAAGGTATAACTAATGTAAGGTTGAGTACGGTGAAGTTCCAAAACCCTATGTAACTCACCCAAGGACACTCTCTATGAAAGTTGTTCAGGCTGCAATATAGAAAAGATCTAAGGACATGATTTAATCTCAAATACCCATGCCCAAACCCAAGGAATCAAAGATAAACTAAAACGGTTAAGGTTGTGACACTCGAAACCGAAATAGAGGATGTTGAGTCTCACTACTACCTAGGAAAGGCAAGACAAGGCTAGGTTAAATAAAATCTTTAACTTTGGATTAAAGCAAAAGCAAAGGTCGTAAAACAGAGGAAACCACGGCTAGATCTTGAAGAACCACGGCCGTGGAACTCAAGAACAGGCGTGGATTAGGTTGTCGACGAAGCTTCTCGCACTCTCAGGGTCCAATCTGTTTACGATCGATCTATCATCATCTAAGCCACAACTATCAACCCTTTACCTTAGAATTGCTAAAGGGTTTTAGCCAATAATCATAGTCATTGAATCAAATATCAAATTAAGAAGAGAGAAGGATAAAAACCCTCAAAAACTCAATAAACAATTAAAGTCAATCTCAAATCCGAACAACAAAGTATTATGCTTAATGAATTCAGAATATGAAACAGGAATCCTCACAGTAATCTTAAGGAACAACGAAGAATGGAGTGTCAATCCGTCTCCAAAAGCAAACCCTAAGAAAATCTCGAAGTACATAATCTTCAATATTGCGTCTTTCTCAAGCCACGATCCGAAATCTCCAATCCTTCGTATCAACCCTAAGCACGGAATTGTAAGTGAAGGTGAAATGAAACCCTAAGCGACCGTTCTTGAAACTCCCTTCTCGAGCCTTCTTATAGAGCAAAATAGGGTTACGAGAAAAGCCCAATAACCGTCGCTGACGTGGCAAATATGACACGTCACTTCGTCATGAAAATTACAGCCTAGTACAAGATTCCACGGCCGTGGTTTAGGGTGTGGAATCCTCTGATGTGCTTGTTACGCTAAGATCGTGATGCGCAAATGGGTTTTAAATTTATAACTCGAACTAAATCCTAACTACCTAGCAAAACCCGCAGTGTACGGGACGTTTGTAGAAGGGATAGTATTCCGAGGTCGAACACAAAGACTAAGGTGAAATTGATTCGATTTGTGATTGAGTTTAGTAAAGATCTAGGTTGAAAGAAAAGAAAGAAATAAGGAAATGAAAATCTCAAATGTTTTTAGTTGGTTTTTGGTGATCAATCAAAGATCATAATTCATGGAAAGTAACCAATCAAACTGAACTAAAAATCAACACGAATAAACAAGCTAAACAAGATAATGATCAAGGAAAGAAAAGACGGATTCTAGGGGTTGGAAGTTCCGGTTATGGCATAGGACTCAAGTTATCTATTCATTTCTTGGATTAACTATGATATGTTGGGATTAAGCGTTTCTAGATTGGGATCAATTACCGGGTAGGTCTCATGGTCCAACTAGTCCACTCCTAAGGTCTCATCACCGGGTAAGTCTCTAAGAACCTAAGGATAGGAATTCTACACGAACCGGATTGTTAGCTAGGGGTCTAACCTATCCTTACCGGGTAAGTCTTGGAAAGGGAAGTCCTAAGCAACTATCCTAGCACACCTAATCCAATGGCGGCTTATTAGGCTCACCACTACCTAAGGGTTGTTATCTTTGGAATCCAAGAGTAAGGATTACCGGGTAAGTCTCTCCTAACACTTAGTTACTAACACTAGGTCACCCTAGGGTAGATTAAACTCAACAAACACTTAGGATTTCAACATTTTATAGATATCAGACAAGATCCATCGAGCCAGGGAAAATCACGGTTTGTTCCACCTAAACCACGGCCGTGGTCAGGCAAGATCTACCCATGATTTCTAACAGCAGTTACGTTCATACACACAAGTCATCCAAAGATAAATCTAAGTCCGTCCTATCATAGCCCTAGCCATAACCATCCTTTCCTTACCCTAGAACCACATCTATTTAGCCTACAATGTTCATAATAGAAATCGAAACAAGCAAACACAAAATCATAACATCCATTTGCAAGATGATGAAAGAAAAGAGATGAACAAGTGAACTAAGCTGAAAATAGAAATTAGAGTAACTCACAATCCTTCCAAAAGAAGGTTCAAATGATTCATACAACTCTTAGAAATAGAATCCGGAATTCTTCAATACAAAACTATCAAGTGTGGTAATGGTGTGTGTTCTTCTCCTCCTCTTCAATGGAGCTCTTCTTCTTCCTCTTTGACACTTTCCTTCCTAGAAAGGCTTCTTGTTGAGAGAATATTTTTGTTAGAGGATAATGGATAATGGAGAGCTGCTCCAAGATGTCCCTCACAACCCATGAAGGACCACTTTTATAACAAACTTGCATGAGCTGGCCATGAGAGTCGTGGCACAGCTGTCACAATAATCTGGCAAAATCCACGGGTGATTCCACGTCCGTGGAGTGTCAGAGAACCGTGATTCTGTGCAGAAACTTCGCCTTGGATCATTAAGCTGTGATTTGGTGCATGGCTTGTGTTGGCAAGGCTCCATGAGTCCTCCTTAGCCTTTAGCTTGTGTCCTAATGAGTCCGAGGGTGTGTCATCTAGATGAACGATCCTCAAATGTATCGTTTTTGCTCCTAAATCTCCCGAAATACCTATAAAACACGCACAAGTCCGTGTAGACGTCTATCTCGGCAAAATACATGAATTGAGTGCAAAACGTCGTGAACTAGTGCTAAACCATGCATGAATGAGTGAGAAATCTATCTAAATGATTACCTAAAACTAAGTCATAAATCGTGTTATCAAAATACCCCATACTTAAGGTTTGCTCGTCCCCGAGCAAATTCCCAACTATAGATTAAGAGATGACATGATTTATGTATGCAGAAAAATGGCAAAATCTTTTTGGGTTTGTGCTTCTATTATTGGATCACCTTCAAAGTCATGTTTCATGGCAAAGGATAAGCAATCATGCATCAAACAAATGGAAGCATGGAAAGACAATTGTACTTAACTCAAAAGCATGCATGAAATGTAAAGATGAGGAAGTCAAGAAGATCAAGAGTACATCCAATCTAAATCACTAAGTCTTACAAACATGCAAATAGGTCATAAGGTCTTGTGAGATAAAAGGGTTAAGAAATGTAGTGATTGGGTGGGGATTTATAGGTTATGTGATGCTAATCCGGGAACGGAACTAACTCCACAATCTTGTCCTCGATCAACTTCCCTCAAGTGTATATTTTCCTCTATCTTTTCTTTCTTTTCTTTTTCTTTGACTTGTTTTTGAGACAATGGCATTGGTGTACAAAAGCCGAAACCTTGGTGATTAGCCGTCCTCGGGCTTTTTCTTAGTTTTTGAGGTGCATCCACACCGGGCACACATACCAAAGCTCGTTAGGACTATTGGTTCATTTGACTTTGGCAAGGCACCAACACCCGATTATGTGAAGTGTACCGAGTTACTTGTCATTTAAACCAATGTCCCCAAACCTATATTATTGGCTACACTTTTCACAACAAATTCAGCATTTTATGCATGATGTTCTTTTTGTCAACAACTTCACCTCACACTTGTTTTTCACGCACATCAACACACTAGCATGCTCCTATTCCCGGATGGGTTAAAAGGGGTCAAATTTATCTCAATTGAGGTGTTCAAGCAATCATGATTAAGATGAGAAGTAGAGAAAGATGAATTGCCTCATTCATTCCTAGATGGTATGCAAGAACTATCATGTAATTTCGATCTTCACTACTCAATCCTTTCTAGGCAAACATCATGGTCACAAATCATTCATAGAATTACAAGAGAAGTACTTTAAGTCCACATATGCGTTCATTAATCCTAACACATGAGGCCATCCATAGCCAATTCACAAGACAAGATTCATCATTAGGGTCATATCCAAGCCTAGAAAGCACAAATTTTTTTTTTTAAAAAAAAATTTCTGATTTTTATGGTATTTTCGATTTAAGTATGTACAATGCAAGACATGTGAAGATTTTAAACTATCCTAGATGCTCATCATGCAAAGGATCATGCAAACCCCACCCCATACTTAGAAACACATTGTCTCCAATGTGATATACAAGTAAAGAGAGTGAAAGAAGGTTCTCACAATGTAAAAATGGTTTGTTATGGTATTTGGGATTGCTCAATAGTGAATTGACGTTTGATGATTCTATCAACCATGGTAGAGAGCTCTTAAGCATCCATCAAAGCTTCGGGACCCGCGCTAGGCACCGCTAGCCGTCCAAGTTCCGCGTCCGCTCCACCCATAATTGATGAGGGTTTCATCATCATCATTCCTATGTCAAGCAAGGCTTCCAATGCCACTAATGTTCTAGCACACACACAAAGTAGACAAAACACACACAAAGATAGAAAAATCTAGAAACGCAAACAAAACGAAAAAGGAAAATGTTACCAATGGGTTGCCTCCCACCAAGCGCTTCTTTAAGATCATTAGCTTGACCAAACTCAGGGGCGTCTACTCAAGGTGAAGTGGGGCAATTATCTCCACCGGAGCTCCCGGGATATACTTCTTCAACCGGTGCCCATTCACCTTAAAGTTCCCACAATGTTCCCCTCCTATCTCAATGGCTCCATGGGAAAAGATCTTCTTCACCACATATGGCCCGGTCCATCTTGATTTGAGCTTTCCGGGAAAGAGCCTTAGCCTTGAGTTGAAGAGAAGGACAAGATCTCCTTCACTCAACTCCTTGGGGATGATCCTCTTGTCATGCCATCTTTTGGTTCTCTCCTTGTAAATCCGGGCATTCTCATAAGCGTCTAACCGGATCTCCTCGAGGGCATTCAATTCAAGCAATCTCTTTTCTCCCGCCGCCTTGAGATCAAAATTTAGCCACTTAATGGCCCAATAAGCTCTATGCTCCATCTCTACCGGAAGGTGGCAAGACTTGCCATAGACCAACTTGTAAGGAGTTGTGCCAATCGGTGTCTTGAAGGCGGTTCTATATGCCCATAAGGCATCATTGAGCCTCATAGCCCAATCCTTTCTAGTCCTAGACACCGTCTTCTCAAGGATGGCCTTGATCTCCCGGTTGGAGATCTCCACTTGGCCACTAGTTTGGGGATGGTAAGGTGTTGCCACCTTGTGAGTCACCCCATACTTGGCCAAAAGCGCCCCAAAATTCCTATTGGTGAAGTGCTTTCCTCCATCACTAATGATCACCCTTGGTGTTCCAAACCTAGGGAAGATCACCCGGTTGAAGAACCGTACTACCACCTTGGCATCATTTGTAGGAGAGGCGATTGCATCCACCCATCTTGACACATAGTCCACCGCCAATAGGATGAAGAGATTACCACATGAAAAAGGGAATGGTCCCATGTTCGCCACTTAGCGTGCGTGCAATCAAGTCTTAAATTTATAAAACTAGAATAAAAGCAAGCGAACCCGCAGTGTACGGATCAGCTGTAGAAAGGTAAGAATTCCAGAGTCGAACTCAGGGATTTGGTGAGAAAGATTCCAATTTCAATTATCTAGCGAAAGTATAAAAGCTTTTGTGATGTAATAAAGAGAGAAATGATTCCAAGGATTCAAGTATCCGATTTAGGCTTTCGATTCAAGACACTTCTACGGGTGTAGGACAGAATTTATATTGCCAAGATTAAATGTTCAAAGGTAGGATTCGTACGATGAAGTTCCGAAACCTATATAACTAATCTATAGGTTCTCTCTATAAGGGTTGTTGAGGCTGCAATATAGAAAGATCTAAAGATAAGAATTATGTTCAAACTAACTATCTAAAACTCCAGGATATGACTCTCCAAAGTATGAATAGAAAGCACACTTAAAATCTTAATAAAGGATGTTGAGTCTCTTTATTACCCAAATCTTGCAATTTTAATCCATTAAATGTAGAAACAGGTTTGAATTGCATTCGAACATTCAATTAGAGGGTAAAAAGGTTAATCAAGATTGGGATTTAGGCAAGGATTAGTTTTGATTAAAGATTAATTCAATTAAAGTTCGTCAGAGGAATAAATCGCCCTGTTCATAGGAAAAATCGGCCGATTTTCCTCAAGAACAGCCCGATTTTCCTGTTGTCGCAAAACTAAGATCTAAATTCTCAGGGTCCTAATGTTTGAATGAGTTCAGTCTATCATCATCTAAGCCTTAATCATCAACTATTCTCCCCAGAATCACAAGGTTTTTAGCCAACCATTTTCAAAATCGAATCAAATTAATTATTGAAGAAGATATCGCAAAGAAACCAAATCTTGAATGAAAAATTCTATAACTCTTAAATCTGTAAAACAATCGTCAAATCTGTTCAATATATCTCTCAACAACTTAATTTCGTGTTCATAAACCACAAACAAGACAATGGAACAAAGAAATCTCACAATCGAAGATCAAGAATGACTTTCCGGCAAAAGCTCTTCAATCTCTCTCCAAGAATCGTTAATTTCTTCAAAACGTGTAAAGATTATCTGGTGCCACCTTCCCGTCTTCGTTCGTAGGGTTCTCTTCTATAGTTTCTTGCAGATGGGCCGTTTGGCAAAACTCTCATCTAGCCCAAATTAATTGGGCTTTATGTCGTCTTTTCATTTGGCCGAATCGTGAAGAAAATCGACCCAGTCGATTTTAGTGAAAAACCGTTCGATTTCAATGTGTGAAAATCGTCCGATTTATGTGTACATTAGAACGATTTTCTTCAACAGAAAGTGTTCTTCCTTTGGTTCGTCTTCTACGCTTCTCCTTTGCAATCCCTTAGCCCTTTGTGATCCTCCTAAGACTCCTTTAGCTTCCTTAACATCCTTAGATGCTTCTTGCTCCATTTTTGCTTCCAATTCAGCTCTATTTACCTGCAATTCATCAAAATCTCGTGTAGACCTCTATTTCCGACAATTGATTGAATAGAACATAAAAGTTATGCAAAATCCCTCTAAATGCAAGGTAAATAGAGATAATGTGCTGCAATATGCATGAACATGATGATACATAATTCATGTCATCAAAATACCCCATACTTGCCTCTTGCTTGTCCCTAAGCAAGACTCAAATTCGGAATATAAGATGTCATGGATTATGCATGTATGAAATTCAAAAACTTTTCTTTTGGTAGTGCTCCTTTTCATTGGATCGCTCTCAAAGTGATATTTCAAGGCATAAAAGGGGCAAAGCATATATCAATGGTGACTATAAGATGAACAAACTCCCTTTTCTTTCTTGAAGGCATAAATAAAGAACATGATAAAGGTGTAGAGGCAATCAAATTCAAACAAATCTAAGCCATTAAGTCTTAAACACATGCATAAAAGTCTCAAGGTCTTCTAATCAAAGAAAGGGTTCAAGAAACGTATTAAGGGAAGGAGTTCTTTTTGGCAATTGTGGTGCTAATCCGGGAAAGAGGAACACATAACACCTTCAAGAATTTTCTTCACCGCACATGCTTCGCATGTAGAAAGCTTTGCTTTCATTATACTTTACTTTTTGAGAGTATGGACAGCGGTGCACAAAAACCGAAGCCTAGGAGATTGGCGTTTCTCAATTTCGAGATGCCTCAAACCCTTGATGCACATACCATATCCCGTTAGGACTTGTCGTTCAATCGGACTTTGGCAAGACACAAACACCCGGCTATGTGAATGGTGCCGAGTTACTCATCCTCATGTTCAACGTCCCCAAACTTATGAAATTTTGCACTTTTTTCAATACATTTTCCTTGGCCCTCCCACATCAAACATGCCTTTTTCAATCACCTATCCTAATTCCCGGATGGTAAGAGGAGGGTTACATATTTCATTGAGGAGTTAGCATGATCAAGACGTGAGAAAAGAAAAGAAGTGAAATGCCTTAGTCATCCTTAAATGATGTAAAAGAACTTGCAATATAGCTTCGACTATTATTTCATTTTCTCATCAAAACAACTAAATCATATAACTTATTCATGTATTCAAGTAACAAAAGCAATTTCATTCATGCTATAATCAAGATCTCAACACAACTAAGCATCTTTTTTTACCTATCCATATGCACAATTTTCATCATAGAGGTCATTTCCATATAAGAAGCACTTAAAATTCTTGAAAATTCATAGGTTTTGAAAAAGTTCATGCAAATGCGAGTGTCATAATAGAAAGCAAGCCGTGCAAGAGTTATTACAAGCCAAATTGTCAAGAGTAGTGGAAAGTGCATAGAGTGCTAGAATGAAACATAAGGTATTGTAAGTACCCCCACCCCATACTTGACATCCACATTGTCCCCAATGTGAAAATCAAGCATAAGAAGGAGAAAAATACTTACAATGTAAAAGAAGTGGAAGCTCAATCCTCTGTCGGTGGTGGAGGTGGTGGATATGGATACATCGGTGCTGAGGGATCGTAGAAGTGGCCTAACTGGTGATAGTACATGTCCCTCATCTGGCCATCATATGAAGAATGCCTAGCGTCCGTCTCCTCTCTGTAATTCCTGAACTGAGTGTTCAGGGTCTGAAAGTCGGTGTGGAGAGCATGATAGTCGGTGCTGAGGCTCTGGAAGCTAGTAACGAGCTCCCTGAAGTGGCGTGGAGCTCGGCGTCCTCGTCTAGGAGCTGGAGCATGTGCATAAGAGTGTCGAGGGGGCTGCATATCATCCTCCGTCTCCTCATCCTGCCTACTAGTCCTGCTCGGTCCTGCTCCATGAGTGTCAGTGTCCATGGCATCCGTAGCATGCCCGCTATGGGTATCGCTCTCAAACTCGAGCATGGTGTCCTGTCCTCCATCCTCATCCTCCTCGGAGTCACCTGCATCATCATCATAATAAGTAGGAGGTGAGAACTCCTCAAGCATCGCCTCAAAGGTCTCCTTCCAGTTCTTCTTATTCCGAATGGTGTATTCGGATTTCCATATGATCTCGGACGGCTTCTTCTTCGGATCCCTATGCCATGGCATCGGTACATGAAGAGTTCCTCTCCCTCGAGGAATCAAGACCTGTCGAACCACCAACCTTTGTGAGCCTAAAGGAAGGGCACTCTCAGCTAGAGTGCATCCCGAAAAGTCATAACCTAGAGTCCTAGCCACATGAGTGACTAAACCTCCTGCACATATGTCACCCTTGGCTTTGTTGGCTATCTTTCCTAGATAGTCAGCAAGCATGGTAGAGATGTCGGGAGTGGTGGTGGATGTCATGCAGTAGAGGATGAAAAGCTCATCAGCCTTGAGCTTCTGCGGAGTCTCAGTCCGGGCAAACAAACTCTCACTGAGTATCCTATGCACTACCTTGAAGGAAAGGTTGTACATGCTTGTCTCCTTGGAGTTTCCGGGTCTCCACTTATCCCCTCCGTACTCTCCTACGGAAATAGCCTCCCAAAAATCACTAGCATTGAGACCTCTAGCAAATGTGCCTGCATCTGAATAAGAAAAGCCAAACAAGTCGCCAAAAGCATCAATAGACAAAGTGTGGTCCTGGCTCATAAGGCGGAAAGTGACCATCCTTTCCCTAGGATCGTGCTCAAACGTGCTAAGGAATTCTAGGGTGATCTCCCTATAAGCATCTTCCCTGATCGTAGCAAACTGTCTCAACCCTGCGCTATCAAGCATCATATCAACATCCTCTCGAACATATAACGAATCTAAGTCATCAAGTACTATCTAGCGAGGAGGGGTGAATGGGCGATCTATAATGCGTGCATAGCGTTTCTTATGCTTGGCTAGGGGCGGGGGAAGCTTAGGGATGTTGGTAGATGGTGGTGGAGGTGGGGCAGGGGCTTTTGAAGAAGATCCCTTCTTCTTCCCCGTGTTCCTAGTTATCCTCTTGACAAGATCCATTCTAAGTCCTAAAAATCGACCTGTTCTTCACAAAAATCGGCCGATTTTTCTGGGCTGGGTCGATTTTTATCTCGATTTCAACGATTCTCACAATTCTGTAAAGTTCTGTTCAATCTATCACCACACACAGTTCTCCACAATGAATCCTAAGCAAATTCCTCTATCAATTCCAACAACAAAGCACTTCCTAGGCAACTTCGATTTCAAGTGAGAAAACTTAGGTTTTGGAAAGAAAAACCTGAATTCCTTATGGAGCAGTCGATTGCCGTGCGTGTTGTTGTTAGATCCGTGTTCCTTGTTGAAAATGCTTCAGTTTGGAGCCAAGAATCTCTTGAAATGGTTAAGGAATGAGGATTTGAGGGTGTGGCGATTTTTCGGCGTTCTTGAGAGAGGGAAATCGAGAGTTGGAGATGTGTGAATGAAGAAGATCGAGTGTGAAGTCCTTATATAGGGTCGACGATTTCTGAAGAAAATCGGCCAATTTTTCTGGTCGATTTATTTATCGGGGCGATTTTTCTCCCTGACTGAAAAAATCGGACGATTTATTTTGGCAGGTCGATCTCCAGGTCGATTTTTGTTTCTGTTGTGAAAAATCGACTTGCTCTGTTACTGAATCGGACGATCTTCTTATGGTAGATCGATTTTCTTCCTTGTTTTTCTTGAATCTCGAAGATATAACTTAATTGTGCTCCATTCTTCGTGAATCTCTCACATTTGAACCTAGTTTCCTGCGATTAATGACACGACAAACCAAGAGTGCATCGAGGAACATATAAAAACGAAAAACGAAGAAACAAAGCAATTAATCTACTCTAACTAAATGAGGGAAAGAAGGGAAAACTATACTATCATTGGGTTGCCTCCCAAGAAGCGCTTTATTTATCGTCTTTAGCTGGACGGTGTATGATGTTATGTTCAACGGAGGAGGATAGGAGCTATCTCCTCGACCGGGGCTTCCGGTGTGTATTTCTTCAACCGTTGGCCATTAACCTTAAAACTTCCGCTTTGTTCACCCCATACTTCAACTGCACCATGAGGGAAAACTCTTTTAATCACAAAAGGTCCTGTCCAACGGGATTTGAGCTTACCTGGAAATAGACGCAGCCTTGAGTTGAATAGGAGGACTTGGTCTCCCTCCTTCAAGTCTTTTGGGATGATGTGTTTGTCATGCCAGCGCTTTGTCCGTTCCTTGTAAATCTTTGCATTCTCATACGCATTCAGTCGGAGCTCATCTAGCTCATTGATGTCGAAGAGCCGCTTCTCTCCAGCTTCTTTCATGTCGAAGTTGAGCCACTTGATAGCCCAATAAGCCTTATGCTCTAGCTCTACAGGAAGATGACATGATTTACCATAAACGAGATTATAAGGAGTCGTACCTATTGGTGTCTTGAAGGCCGTTCTGTATGCCCATAGTGCATCGTCCAGCTTCATTGACCAATCTTTCCGTGTTTTAGAGACGGTCTTCTCTAAAATCCCTTTAATCTCTCTATTGGATATCTCGACTTGTCCGCTGGTTTGCGGATGGTAAGGTGTAGCTATCTTATGGGTCACCCCATACTTAGCTAATAGAGTCTCGAATCGACGGGCTGTGAAATGCGTTCCTCCGTCACTAATGATGGTTCGGGGAGTTCCGAACCTTGGGAAGATCGTTTTGTTGAGGAACTTCACCACTACCATTGCATCATTAGTAGGGGAAGCGATTGCCTCCACCCATCTTGAGACATAGTCTACGGCAAGAAGTATATACTGGTTGCCGCATGAAGATGGGAAAGGTCCCATAAAGTCGATGCCCCATACATCAAAGATCTCTACTTCTTGTATGTTGTTGAGAGGCATCTCATTCCTCCTAGATATATTACCTGTCCTTTGACAAGCATCACAAGAAACAACAAACTTTTGCACATCTTTGAAAAGTGTAGGCCAATAAAAGCCGGAGCGAAGTACCTTAGCACAAGTCTTGTGGGAACTAGCATGTCCGCCACATGGTAGAGAATGGCAGTGTCGGATGACACTATCTATCTCATCTTCGGGAACACATCTCCTGTAGATGCTATCTGGACCTCTTTTGAATAGAAGAGGTTCGTTCCAATAAAAATGCCGGACGTCTCTCAAGAACTTCTTCTTTTGAGCATATGAAAGTCCGGGTGGGATCTCCTGACAAACAAGGTAATTTACAATGTCAGCAAACCATGGATCATTACCTTGTGATATGTGTTGAAGACACTCTTCAATCTCGTGCAGCTGCTCGTCAGGGAAGGAGTCGTCTATCGGAAGCTCATCCGACTCGCCGGTGAGTTGCGGAAGACGACTAAGGTGATCGGCGACGGAGTTCTCCGATCCTTTCTTATCACGGATCTCTAAATCAAACTCTTGTAAGAGTAAGATCCATCGTAGAAGCCTTGGCTTCGCATCCTTCTTCGTGAATAAGTATCGGATTGCGGAGTGATCCGTATAGACTATCACTTTCGCACCTACAAGATAGGAACGAAATTTCTCAAATGCATATACTACGGCTAAAAGTTCCTTTTCCGTAGTTGCGTAGTTGTATTGGGCCTCATCTAGCGTTTTGCTAGCGTAGTAGATGGCATGAGTGCGACCATCTTTCTTCTGTCCAAGAACGGCTCCTATAGCGACATCGCTTGCGTCGCACATGACCTCGAAAGGAAGAGTCCAATCGGGTGGTTGAATGATTGGTGCTGAAATCAAAGCTTCTTTGATCCTGCAAAAAGCATCTAAACAATCTTTCGAAAATTCGAAAGTTGCATCTTTCATCAAAAGATTAGTCAAAGGTTTTGAAATCTTGGAAAAATCCTTTATGAATCTCCTATAGAAGCCTGCATGTCCTAGGAAGCTTCTAATTCCTTTTACCGATGAAGGGGGAGGTAACTTCTCAATGGTCTCTATCTTTGATCGATCTACCTCTATTCCCCTTTTTGACACTAAGTGACCTAACACAATTCCTTCGGTGACCATGAAATGACACTTTTCCCAGTTTAAGACTAAGTTAGTGTCCTCACATCTCTTAAGAACTAGTGAAAGGTTATAGAGACAGTTATCAAAGGAAGAACCATATACCGAAAAGTCGTCCATGAAGACTTCCATGATATTCTCTACATATTCGGAGAAGATTGCCATCATACACCTTTGGAAGGTGGCTGGAGCGTTGCATAAACCGAACGGCATTCTTCTATAGGCGAACGTACCCCATGGGCACGTAAAGGTTGTCTTCTCTTGATCATCCGGATGAATTGGTATCTGAAAGAAACCGCTGTATCCATCTAAATAACAAAAGTAGGCATGTTGGGCTAACCTTTCCAACATTTGATCGATGAAAGGAAGGGGGAAGTGGTCCTTCCTTGTGGCCACGTTCAGTTTGCGGTAGTCGATGCCCATTCGCCACCCTGTAACTGTCCGTGTAGGGATGAGTTCGTTGTTCTTGTTGGCAACAACGGTAATGCCTCCTTTCTTGGGTACTACTTGTACCGGACTCACCCATTTGCTATCAGAAATCGGGTAGATGATACCTGCATCAAGTAGCTTAAAGATTTCTTTCTTCACGACCTCTTTCATTGCCGGGTTGAACCGTCTTTGAGGTTGGCGTGAAGGTTTGTAATCCTCCTCCATTAATATTTTGTGCATACATAGAGAAGGCTTTATTCCTACTAAATCATCAATGGTGTAGCCTAGTGCTCTCCTATGTTGCTTCAGAACATGCATGAGTTTCTCTAATTCATCATCATTCAAATTTGCATTGACTATAACTGGATATGTAGAATTAGTGCCAAGAAATGCGTACCTTAAATGTGTGGGAAGTTGCTTCAATTCTAATGATGGAGGTACCTTGGTTGGTGATGAATCGTGGCTTTCGGGTGTCGTGGAAGAGGTCTCTAGAGGTGTGGGTACTTCATCATTAGATTCGGAAGCGGCTGCGGTGAAGTCCGGAGAATCCATAGAATTCCTCAGTGAATCGACCCCCCCTGTAGTAAATCGGTCGATCTTCTGCACGATTTTTCTTTCTGTTGGAAAAAATCGTGCTACCTCTTGGTGAATCGGGCGATTTATTGTCGTCAGGTCGATTTTAGTTTCTGTCGAAAAAAATCGAGCTGAACCTTCAGAAATCGGACGATTTATTTCTGGTAAGTCGATTTTAGTTTCTGTCGAAAAAAATCGTGCTGAATCTTCAGAAATCGGACGATTTATTTCTGACAGGTCGATTTTCTTCACAGTTTCCGGAGTCCACTCTAGTTCTTCAATTTTTGCTTCTAGCTCTTCCTCCACAGCATTTAATGCTTTCACATCCTCATTGCAGTCATGTTCCACCCCTTCCTCCATGATGCTCATGCTAAGAACCTTTTGAAGAGGATCCTTCATCAAGATTGAACTTACTATCTCTCTAGACTCTTCTTCCTCAACAATTTCAAAAACGTCATCTTTCAAGGCTGGCTCCTTGATTAAGGAAGATAGTGTGAACTCTATCTTTTCTTCACCGATGTGGAAGGATAGCTGGCCGTTCTTGCAATCTACCATGCATCCAGATGTGGCAAGGAATGGTCTCCCAAGGATGATGGGAACCGGGTAATCTGTAGGTATGTCAAGAACGACAAAATCTATAGGTATGTAAAACTTACCTAGCTTTACCGGAATGTCTTCTAATATTCCCACCGGCTTAGTGGTGGAACGATCGGCCATGTAGAGTGTGATCTTCACCGGTCTAGGCTCTCCTAGACCAACTGCCTTGCATAGAGCTAGAGGTATGATGCTCACACTTGCTCCAAGGTCACAAAGAGCATCATAGGTAGCTTCTCCCAAGGTGATGGGTATGCAAAATGATCCTGGATCGCGGAGCTTGGGTGGCATATTCTCCGTCATAGTCTTGATGAGTTCGGATGACTCCATACTCATCTTGACTTCTCCTATATCTTCCAACTTCCTCTTGTTGGAGAGGATCTCCTTGAGGAATTTCCCGTAAGCCGGCATACCTAAAATCGCATCCATAAAAGGTATGTTAATATGGAGCTTACTCATAAGTTCAACAAACTTACCGAAATGTTTATCTAGGCGTGCTCGCGCTCTAGATTGAGGAAAAGGTAGAGGTGGTTTGTAAGCGGGAGGAGGAACATAGACTTCTTCCTTCTCTTTTGCCTCTCCTTCTTTTGTGGAGGTATCAACTACTTTAGGTTGAGGGTCGGCGGTTGTCTTCCCGCTCCTAGTAGTTATAGCCATAACCCTTCCCTTTGGGTTATCTTCTGTCTTTCCGGGAAGCTTCCCTTGATCTCTTGGAACTTCTCCGGCCTTGTTGAATACTTGGTTTTCTAAAGCCTTGTGAGCTTTGTCAACCGAAGTTATGTAACTCTCCAATCCTTGTAGCTTGCCTAGGATCGTTTCTAGCATGGGATCCGGTTTGTTTGATCCGCTTGATTGTTCCGGGCTTGTAGAAGGAGTAGAAGAAGATGGAGGTGTTAGAGCCTTTTCAGCATATGAGTAAGGATTACCTGAACCTTGCTGATTTGACCTCCAATTGTTGTTATTCGAGTTCCTATTGTTGTTGTTGTTCCAATTGGAGTTTCGGTTGTTATTGTTGTTGTTGCTCCAATTGGAATTCCGGTTATCATTCCTTTGATTGTTGTCTCGCCCCATGTAGTTGGCTTCTTGCTCTTTAGTCTTTTGAAGACTCGTTTTGAGCACTTCTCTCAACTCTTTGATGTCATCTTTGAGGGAGAATATTTGTGTTTGAGCCGCTTGATTCAACTTGGCTCCCGTATCGCCTTGATTTCGGCTGTTTGATTCCACCTTCCGGTGGGAATACTTCTCAATCACTTGGGCTTGCTTCTCAATGAAGTCCCAAGCATCATCCTCTCTCATATCCATGAATGTGCCGCAAGATAGAGATTGGAGGTTGAATTGTGTCTCCACATCCAACCCTTTGTAGTAGATCTCCAATAATTCCAGCTTGGAAATGCCATGGTGTGGGCAATCCAATAAGAGATCTTGAAACCTTTCCCAAGATTGAAACAAGCTTTCGTTAGGTTTCATAGAAAAAGCATTTATTTTACCTCTTAATTCCGCCGTTTTGGATGGCGGAAAGAACTTGGTGAGGAATTCCGAAGACAATTCCTCCCATGTAGCTAACTTCGCAGCCGGAAGTGTTTGGTACCAAGCTAGAGCCTTGTCCTTCAAAGAGAAGAAGAACGGCTTGATCTTGTAGTTGCTTGTAGTAGCCTTCTTCGGCTTCATAGTCTCCATGAGAATCTCAAAATTCTGCAAGTGTTGATGCGGAGATTCAGTACTTGCTCCGCCATATTGACTTTGGCGAACCATAGTAATGACTTGTGGTGAGAAGCTAAACTCCTGGATGTCTTCAGCTCCGAAATCCACACCTAGACGGCGCAGTTGCTGAATTGGATCCATCCGTTGCCCCAAAGTTCGGGGTCTATCTTCGTTATTGGCAGCTCTAACATTCCTAGTCGTAATGCGAGGGACGACCTTAGGTGTTGGAGTGTTTCGGTTAGGACGAAATGATGGATCAATCTCTTCAAGTTCCGGCATATCCGGATCAATCTCGTCATCATCGGACGAGTCATCTCGAATGGACTTAGTTGGTGTCTTGACTTTCTTCTTCTTCTTGGAGTCGTTCGACTCCAACTTCATGTCCAAAATCATAGCTCTTAGTTCATCAATTTGAAATTGATGACTTATTTCAGCTTCCTTTCGAGCCTTCTCACTCATCTGGAGTTGGCGTTGAGCTTCATTCAGTTCAGCCTTGTAGTTTCTCTCATCGTTTTCAGCCATTTTCTTCTCCTTCAACTTTCTCCTCAAAGTTCTTTCTAATTCGGGATCGAAAGGAATTAGATCTTTAGTGGATCTAGTCCTTCGCATATACCTAAAGAACCTGCGAAGATCACTCAAGTAGACGAATCAAATCACAAGAGCAAGAGCTCTCAAGCTAGACAACCGAAAACCGGGTTCGATCTAGACCAAATCCCCGGCAACGGCGCCAAAAACTTGTTCGCCACTTAGCGTGCGTGCAATCAAGTCTTAAATTTATAAAACTAGAATAAAAGTAAGTGAACCCGCAGTGTACGGATCAGCTGTAGAAAGGTAAGAATTCCAGAGTCGAACTCAGGGATTTGGTGAGAAAGATTCCAATTTCAATTATCTAGCGAAAGTATAAAAGCTTTTGTGATGTAATAAAGAGAGAAATGATTCCAAGGATTCAAGTATCCGATTTAGGCTTTCGATTCAAGACACTTCTACGGGTGTAGGACAGAATTTATATTGCCAAGATTAAATGTTCAAAGGTAGGATTCGTACGATGAAGTTCCGAAACCTATATAACTAATCTATAGGTTCTCTCTATAAGGGTTGTTGAGGCTGCAATATAGAAAGATCTAAAGATAAGAATTATGTTCAAACTAACTATCTAAAACTCCAGGATATGACTCTCCAAAGTATGAATAGAAAGCACACTTAAAATCTTAATAAAGGATGTTGAGTCTCTTTATTACCCAAATCTTGCAATTTTAATCCATTAAATGTAGAAACAGGTTTGAATTGCATTCGAACATTCAATTAGAGGGTAAAAAGGTTAATCAAGATTGGGATTTAGGCAAGGACTAGTTTTGATTAAAGATTAATTCAATTAAAGTTCGTCAGAGGAATAAATCGCCCTGTTCATAGGAAAAATCGGCCGATTTTCCTCAAGAACAGCCCGATTTTCCTGTTGTCGCAAAACTAAGATCTAAATTCTCAGGGTCCTAATGTTTGAATGAGTTCAGTCTATCATCATCTAAGCCTTAATCATCAACTATTCTCCCCAGAATCACAAGGTTTTTAGCCAACCATTTTCAAAATCGAATCAAATTAATTATTGAAGAAGATATCGCAAAGAAACCAAATCTTGAATGAAAAATTCTATAACTCTTAAATCTGTAAAACAATCGTCAAATCTGTTCAATATATCTCTCAACAACTTAATTTCGTGTTCATAAACCACAAACAAGACAATGGGACAAAGAAATCTCACAATCGAAGATCAAGAATGACTTTCCGGCAAAAGCTCTTCAATCTCTCTCCAAGAATCGTTGATTTCTTCAAAACGTGTAAAGATTATCTGGTGCCACCTTCCCGTCTTCGTTCGTAGGGTTCTCTTCTATAGTTTCTTGCAGATGGGCCATTTGGCAAAACTCTCATCTAGCCCAAATTAATTGGGCTTTATGTCGTCTTTTCATTTGGCCGAATCGTGAAGAAAATCGACCCAGTCGATTTTAGTGAAAAACCGTTCGATTTCAATGTGTGAAAATCGTCCGATTTATGTGTACATTAGAACGATTTTCTTCAACAGAAAGTGTTCTTCCTTTGGTTCGTCTTCTACGCTTCTCCTTTGCAATCCCTTAGCCCTTTGTGATCCTCCTAAGACTCCTTTAGCTTCCTTAACATCCTTAGATGCTTCTTGCTCCATTTTTGCTTCCAATTCAGCTCTATTTACCTGCAATTCATCAAAATCTCGTGTAGACCTCTATTTCCGACAATTGATTGAATAGAACATAAAAGTTATGCAAAATCCCTCTAAATGCAAGGTAAATAGAGATAATGTGCTGCAATATGCATGAATATGATGATACATAATTCATGTCATCATCCCATGAAGTCCACACCCCACACATCAAATATTTTGACTTCTTGGATGTTGTTCAAGGGCATTTCATTCCTCCTTGAGATGTTGCCCGTCCTTTGGTAAACATCACATGCCGCTACAAAACCTTGCACATCTTTAAACAAGTTAGGCCAATAAAAACCGGATTGCAATACCTTTGCACACGTCTTGTGTGAGCTAGCATGGCCTCCACATGGTAAGGAGTGACAATGCCGGATCACACTCTCTACTTCATCTTCCGGTATGCATCTTCTAAACATTCCATCCCGGCCTTTCTTGAACAAGAGTGGCTCACTCCAATAGTAATGCCTCACATCGTTGAAGAACTTCTTTCTTTGTGCATATGTCAATCCGGGAGGCACTTCCTCACACACTAAGTAGTTCACAATGTCGGCATACCATGGCTCAGTTCCTCTAGACACTTGGAACAAGCATTCTTCCACCATTTGCAATTGCTCATCTCGGAATGAGTCATCAATTGGAATGTCATCTCTTCCAAGCTCTAATGGAGGCAATCTACTAAGGTGATCCGCCACGGAGTTTTCGGATCCCTTCTTATCCCGTATTTCCAAATCAAACTCTTGAAGAAGAAGGATCCACCGAATCAACCTTGGTTTGGCACCCTTCTTTGTAAGTAGATAACGGATCGCAGCATGATCCGTATAAACTATGACCTTCGCTCCAACAAGGTATGAGCGGAACTTCTCAAATGCATACACCACCGCTAGTAACTCCTTCTCGGTGGTAGCATAATTGAGTTGGGCATCATCTAGCGTCTTGCTAGCATAATAAATAGCATGAGTGCGCCCATCTTTCCTTTGCCCTAAAACAGCCCCAACGGCTACATCGCTTGCATCACACATGATCTCAAATGGTAGACTCCAATCCGGAGGTTGCATGATAGGTGCGGAGATCAAGGCGTTCTTCAACCTACAAAAAGCCTCGAGACAATCCTTGGAAAAGACAAAATCAACATCCTTCATTAGTAGGTTAGTGAGAGGCTTAGAAATTTTAGAGAAATCTTGGATAAACCTCCGGTAAAAACCGGCATGCCCTAAGAAACTCCTTACCCCCTTCACCGAGGTAGGTGGCGGAAACTTCTCTATCGTTTCAATTTTGGCCCTATGAACCTCAATGCCACGGTTAGACACCAAGTGTCCTAACACAATGCCTTCACTTACCATGAAGTGGCATTTTTCCCAATTCAAGACAAGATTTGTCTCCTCACATCTTTGCAATACTAATGACAAGTTAGCCAAGCAATTATCAAAGGAAGAACCATAAACAGAGAAATCATCCATAAACACTTCCATGATATTTTCTATGTATTCCGAAAAGATAGCCATCATACACCTTTGGAAGGTGGCGGGTGCATTACACAACCCAAATGGCATTCTCCTATATGCAAAAGTACCCCATGGACATGTAAAGGTTGTTTTCTCTTGGTCATCGGGGTGGATAGGGATTTGGAAAAATCCACTATAGCCATCTAGATAGCAAAAATGAGAGTGTTGAGCTAACCTTTCTAGCATTTGGTCAATGAAGGGGAGAGGGAAGTGATCTTTCCTAGAGGCCATGTTCAATTTCCTATAATCAATGCACATCCTCCACCCCGTAACCGTCCTAGTCGGGATTAGTTCATTGTTCTCATTAGTTACTACGGTCATCCCACCCTTCTTAGGAACTACATGAACGGGACTAACCCATTTACTATCCGAGATAGGATAGATAATTCCCGCATCTAGCAACTTAGTGATTTCCTTTTTGACTACCTCTTTCATTATAGGATTCAATCTCCTTTGATGTTCAATAGAGGGTTTGTGATTATCTTCCATCGTTATCTTATGCATGGACAAAGAAGGCTTAATGCCAACCAAATCATCAATAGTGTAGCCAATGGCTTTCCTATGCAATCTTAGTTCATGCAATAACTTAGCAAGTTCATCATCACTCAAGCATGCATTAACAATCACAGGATATGTAGAGTTTTCACCAAGAAATGCATACTTTAAATGAGAGGGGAGGGGTTTAAGTTCAAGTGAAGGAGGACCTTTATCAGTTGAAGATGATCCAAATAAGGTTGGAGGAGATGAACCCAAAGCAAATGAAGACTCCTCATGGCTCCTAAAAGCCTGACCATCATCAAGGACTGGTCCAGGGAAAACCACGGCTGGAATCACGGTTTGCTCAACTTCCACGGCCGTGGTTCTTGCTAAGCTTGCTTCCTGGAGTTGTCCAGAAAGTTTGACGGCCGTGGAACATAAATCTCGACCGTGGAACTTGCAGTTGTTCAACACCTCTTCGTGGCTTTCAGATCCAACTCTTGGCTCCTCTTCCAATGCTTCCAAGGCCTTGATCTCTTCATTGCAAGCCTCCTCAACACCTTCCTCCATCATACTTAAGGTAAGAACCTTCTCCAAGGGATCCTTGATCAAGATCGAGCTCACAACTTCCCTAGATTCCTCTTGCTCGACTATGTTGAAGACATCCTCATCAAGGGCTGGCCCTTTCGTCATTGTGGACAACTTGAACTTGATGTTCTCTTCTACAATGTTGAAGGAGAGAGTTCCATTCTTGCAATCCACTAGGCATCCGGAGGTGGCTAGGAAGGGTCTTCCTAAGATGATGGGAACCGGATAGTCCGCCGGAATGTCCAAGACTACAAAATCAATTGGCACATAGAATCCTCCTAGTTGCACCGGGATGTCTTCTAAGATCCCAACCAGATGAGTGATAGAACGATCCGCCATACAGAGGGTCATCTTGACCGGTTTCGGCGCTCCTAGCCCAACCTTGTTGCAAAGTTCAAGCGGTATGATGCTTACACTCGCCCCAAGATCACAAAGGGCTTCGTACTTCACATCTCCCACTCCAATTGGGACACAAAAAGAGCCCGGATCTCTTAGCTTGGGAGGTATCTCCTCCTTCATTGTTTGGATCAATTCCGAGGATCTCTTGGTCATTCTTATCTCCCCATACTCCTCCAACTTCCTTTTGTTGGAGAGTATTTCTTTCAAAAACTTGCCATATGCCGGCATTCCTAAAATGGCATCCATGAACGGAATGTTAATATGTAATTTGGACATTAGTTCAAGGAACTTACCAAAGTGATTGTCCAAACGAGCTCTTGCTCTTGATTGTGGGAACGGTAGTGGTGGCTTGTATGGAGGCGGTGCCACATAGGTTGGCTCTACATCCTTGCTCTTGCCTCCATCTTCTTGCAACTTTCCCTCTTCTACCACTACTTGCTTTCCCTTAGCATTGTCCTTGGGCAAAGGATCCTTCATACTCAACCCACTCCTTGTTGTAATAGCCAACACTTGGCCTCTTGGGTTGTCTTCGGTTCTTCCGGGAAGCTTTCCCGGGTCTCTATGGGCTTCACCCGCTTTTTGGAACACTTGTGCTTCCAAAACCTTTTGAGCCTTAGAAATTGAAGTCACCGTGCTCTCAAGACCACTCGACCTTCCAAGCAATTGCTCAAACATTATTTCGGTTCTATCTTTTGGAGGTTGAGTAAATCCGGGTGGGGGTTCTTGTGAAGCTCTTGATGGTGGTGTTGTGCTTGTGGAGGAGGAAGGGTTCAAGGCTCCATTCGGGTTAGAGTAAGAAAATCCGGGATGGTTGTGGTTGGGCCGGTAATTGTTGAATTTCCGGTTGTTGTTAAAACTCCTTGGGCCTTGGTAATTGTTGAAGTTGCCCCTTCCCATATAATTCACATCCTCCTCCTTGGAAGACAAGTTGGCTTGTGGAAGCACTTGAGGAGATGCTTGGTTCTTCAAAGTTGTAGCACACAACTCCCTCAAGGACTTCAACTCGTTGTTGATGGCGTCAAGCTTGAAATTGCTCATGGTGACTTCACTCACCTCATATGCTCCCGCCTTTCTTCCTTCACTCTTCCTATGGGAGTATTTCTCAATCACTAGAGCTTGCTTCTCCACAAACTCCCAAGCTTCATCCACATGCTTCTCCATAAATGTCCCACCGGAAAGAGATTGGAGCTTGAATTGGCTATCTTCATCAAGTCCTTTGAAGTAGATCTCCAATAGCTCAATTTTTGGTATGCCATGGTGTGGACAATCAAGGAGAAGATCTTTGAACCTCTCCCAAGACTTGAATAAACTCTCTCTATCCTTCATCACGAAGGCATTGATCTTCCCTCTTAACTTGGTAGTCTTGGAAGGTGGGAAGAACTTAGTCAAAAACTCGGTTGTCATCTCCTCCCAAGTACCAACTCGCCCTTGTGGAATAGATTGATACCAAGCTAAGGCTTTATCCTTAAGAGAGAAGGAAAAAGCCCTAAGCTTATGGTTGTTGCTCTCCAATCTTGGCGGTCTAAGAGTCTCCATCAAGATCTCATAATTCATCAAATGTTGATGAGGAGACTCTCCTTCCATCCCTCCAAATTGATTATGCCGGATCATTTGTAGAACTTGAGGGCGGAGCTCATAGTTGTGGGCTGCGGGATCTCCTAAGTTCACACCCGGACGGTGTGCTCTTTGTGCCGGATCCATACGTCTCCCTAGGGTTTGTGGCTCTTCAATGGCAATGGGCACAACCCTAACATTAGCCGCCGGCTGCGGTTGTGGTGGAGGAGGTGGAGGTTGTCGGCGATTAAGCTCTCCTTGAACAAGGGTTTGCCTAATCTCATCAATCTCCCTCCTAGTTTCCTCTTGCCTCTCATTGGCAAGTCTCCTTTCTTCCTCCAAGAGCTCATCTCTTAGCCTTATTTGCTCTAAGGCTTCATCCAACTCAGCTTGGAGATTTCTACCGGCCATCTCTTTCTCTTTTCGAATGCTCTTGGATCTAGATCGAAGGGTTTTCTCCGGTTCGGGATCGAATGGAGCTAAATCCTTGCCACGAGACCTTCGCATACACCTAAAGAGTAATAGATGTCCTGAAAAGCAAAGACACAAACCAAAAAGAGATCAAAAGCAACAAGAAAGATCTATACTACAAACAATCACAAAATAGACTCAATCTAGACCTAGTCCCCGGCAACGGCGCCAAAAACTTGTTACGCTAAGATCGTGATGCGCAAATGGGTTTTAAATTTATAACTCGAACTAAATCCTAACTACCTAGCGAAACCCGCAGTGTACGGGACGTTTGTAGAAGGGATAGTATTCCGAGGTCGAACACAAAGACTAAGGTGAAATTGATTCGATTTGTGATTGAGTTTAGTAAAGATCTAGGTTGAAAGAAAAGAAAGAAATAAGGAAATGAAAATCTCAAATGTTTTTAGTTGGTTTTTGGTGATCAATCAAAGATCACAATTCATGCAAAGTAACCAATCAAACTGAACTAAAAATCAACACGAATAAACAAGCTAAACAAGATAATGATCAAGGAAAGAAAAGACGGATTCTAGGGGTTGGAAGTTCCGGTTATGGCATAGGACTCAAGTTATCTATTCATTTCTTGGATTAACTATGATATGTTGGGATTAAGCGTTTCTAGATTGGGATCAATTACCGGGTAGGTCTCATGGTCCAACTAGTCCACTCCTAAGGTCTCATCACCGGGTAAGTCTCTAAGAACCTAAGGATAGGAATTCTACACGAACCGGATTGTTAGCTAGGGGTCTAACCTATCCTTACCGGGTAAGTCTTGGAAAGGGAAGTCCTAAGAAACTATCCTAGCACACTAATCCAATGGCGGCTTATTATGCTCACCACTACCTAAGGGTTGTTATCTTTGGAATCTAAGAGTAAGGATTACCGGGTAAGTCTCTCCTAACACTTAGTTACTAACACTAGGTCACCCTAGGGTAGATTAAACTCAACAAACACTTAGGATTTCAACATTTTATAGATCTAAGACAAGATCCATCGAGCCAGGGAAAATCACAGTTTGTTCCACCTAAACCACGATCGTGGTCAGGCAAGATCTACCCGTGATTTCTAACAGCAACTACGTTCATACACACAAGTCATCCAAAGATAAATCTAAGTCCGTCCTATCATAGCCCTAGCCATAACCATCCTTTCCTTACCCTAGAACCACATCTATTTAGCCTACAATGTTCATAATAGAAATCGAAACAAGCAAACACAAAATCATAACATCCATTTGCAAGATGATGAAAGAAAAGAGATGAACAAGTGAACTAAGCTGAAAATAGAAATTAGAGTAACTCACAATCCTTCCAAAAGAATGTTCAAATGATTCATACAACTCTTAGAAATAGAATCCGGAATTCTTCAATACAAAACTATCAAGTGTGGTAATGGTGTGTGTTCTTCTCCTCCTCTTCAATGGAGCTCTTCTTCTTCCTCTTTGACACTTTCCTTCCTAGAAAGGCTTCTTGTTGAGAGAATATTTTTGTTAGAGGATAATGGATAATGGAGAGCTGCTCCAAGATGTCCCTCACAGCCCATGAAGGACCACTTTTATAACAAACTTGCATGAGCTGGCCATGAGAGTCGTGGCACAGCTGTCACAAGAATCTGGCAAAATCCACGGGTGATTCCACGGCCGTGGAGTGTCAGAGAACCGTGATTCTGTGCAGAAGCTTCGCCTTGGATCATTAAGCTGTGATTTGGTGCATGGCTTGTGTTGGCAAGGCTCCATGAGTCCTCCTTAGCCTTTAGCTTGTGTCCTAATGAGTCCGAGGGTGTGTCATCTAGATGAACGATCCTCAAACGTATCGTTTTTGCTCCTAAATCTCCCGAAATACCTATAAAACACGCACAAGTCTGTGTAGACGTCTATCTCGGCAAAATACATGAATTGAGTGCAAAACGTCGTGAACTAGTGCTAAACCATGCATGAATGAGTGAGAAATCTATCTAAATGATTACCTAAAACTAAGTCATAAATCGTGTTATCAGTGCTCCAAAATCACTCTCCACGAACTCATCCATAACCACGGTCGTGGTTTAGGTCGTGGAACTCTCTGACCTTCGTGAAAGCCTTTGTTTTGCAAACTTCTTCAATCATACTCCTTCCTTAGCTTATCCAAAGCATCTCCTTGACATCTAGCATGATCAAATACTCCTATACCTCCACATTATGCTCCAATTCAAGCCTTTATTCACCTATAAATATAACAAGGCTTGTGTAGATCTCTATATCAATAAAATAGGTGAAAGTGCTCATAAATACTTCAAACTCATATCCATGTACACTTCTAAGAGGGAAAAACAATCAAAACAAGTGCCTAAAATATAGTCATATTTCATGCTAACAAATATCTTAAAGGAACTCTACCTCGAAGCCTCACAAGAAAAAATTGCCGAGAAGTGATCTAGAGAGCAAATATGAGGAGAAATACGGTTTGCTTGCAAAAATTATACGGTCTATGTGCAAATGGTATACAACTTGTAAACCGTATACCATTTTGCCTTAACCCGTATCTGCCCTTTTGCGTTAAGCCGTATTTCACCCCAAATTCATTAGAAGAGTTCACACAATACGATTGATGAAGAAACTAGAAATACGGCTTATGTTGAAATGAAATACGGGTTATGAGTAAAATATATACGGCTTATAAACCGTATAGTGGTTTGCCTTAAATTGTAGATACACATTTGCCTTAACCCGTATTTCCCTCCAAGCCAGAAGAAGAATCCAAAGGAAATACGGTCTATGAAGAAAACAAATACGGGTAGTATTTAAATATTATACGGCCTATATACCGTATTGTATTTTAACTTAATTTGTATACTACCTTATGCCATAACCCTTATTTCTCCCAATCCAACCATGGAGAACACCAACAAATACGACCTCTGTGGAGCTAGAAATACGGCCTTTGAAGATTTGACCTTAAATAGTATTACATATACAACCAGTACCTAAAACGTATTATTTTTTTACCTTTAGCCGTATTTTTGCACTAGTAGGAGCTATAAAAACAACCCAATTGTGGCCATTGTTTCTCTCTTCTCCTCTTTAGTAAACTCAATCCTTCTTTCCTCCCTTACTCTCACATCTTCATTTCTACTGAATTCAATCACTGTAAGGGATGTTTTCTGCTCTATATTTCATTCCTAAATCGATTCTTGCATGATTTATCCTTCGAATTGAAGATTTGATGATTTTTCCACACGAAAATTTATGAATACCCTAGAATTTGTGTTTTCCATTGTGGACTGATTTGACTCAAATTGGTTGATGCTTATGACTAAAATTATGGTTATCTATGATGAATGTTTTCCATTGATGTTTTGCTTTGATTTCATCGTGTTACATGCCCATATGCATATTTAGCTTGTTTTGAGCCATGAGAATGTTTTTTGTGGAAATATTTTTGTTTGGAGCATTTTCTTTGATCCATTTTGTTGGGAATATGTTGATATATGTTGAATGATGCTTGTTGATGCCTTGCTATGCGGTATCATGCATTTTGGTTGCTTTTTGCCATTTTTTAGCCTTTTGGGCATTTTTGTGAAAATTGTCGGGATTTTGAGAATTGATTGAGGTTTCTTTCTTGCCCGTCATTGGTCATGCCTACTATTATTTCATTATCACATATGTTTGTGTAGGTATTACAGGTTCTTCATCAACTCTCCGCAAGCAACATGTTGTTAGACCTAGCCCTAGAGAACGTGTTTCCCCTATTGTTCCCATTGTTGTTCCTCCTACCATCCTTGCCACCCATGCTTCCACCAATATTGCACTGGTTACCCTCAAGTTCCAAGGGACTAGATGTCTCGACCTAAGTCTTCGGCCTAAATTGGGGATGGATGCTAATTTTAGGTGGATTGGTAAGCGTTCCCATTTGGACCGCTTGCTAGAGATTCAACTACTATCTTAGATAGAGATGACACTAGAGATGCCCTCCACTTTCTCTACTGATGCTCGCGAGTTTGGAGAGGTAGGACTTGTCTCTTTTCAAATACGGGGGACCCATCATCGTTTCTCACTAGTGTAGTTTGGTACCCTTTTTGTGTTGCGGGGTTGATGCCGCCATTTCCGATCTAGATTTAAAGTCCTCGATTGAAGAAAATCTTGGTTAAATAGTGAAAATCTCGGGCGAGATTTTGGGAAGAACAGATTGAGATTTATGAAAAACTCAGAATACGGAACTATGAATGATATGGAAAGATAAGAAGATGATTAATGGCATGAAATATGATAAATATAGGAAGATCGTACTATTATAAGACTTGCAAAGAACCTTGAACAATAATGTGTAAAAACCCTTAACAAAGAATTACCTTTCACCCTTCCTTCTTTAACCTTATACAAGCCTTCTAGATAAGACAAGCACAAGGAGGGACTAGTTTGACTAGTAGCACCAATCTTCACAAAGATTGACAACAGAAGAACAAGCTTGTAAGGATTCTCAACTTTTAAATCTAAAACTCTCCTTTTGATTGAATAGAAATGATAAAATGCAAACTTCATAAATAAAGTCACAAGTTTCTCACAATAATGTGGGAATATTAATCAAATTCAGTCTACCTAAAAATCTCTCCTTCTAAGACTATTTATAAGAGAGACTTTTCTATTTTAAACTAGGAAAGATGTCTTCAAAAGATAATCTTGGAAAGATACGTTTTAAAGATAATCTAAAATAATTCTTAAAAGATAAAACTAGGAAAGATATCTTAAAAAGATAATCTAGGAAAAATATCTTTAAAAGATAATCTAGGAAAGATATATGAACGATAATCTAAAAATAATCCTAAAATATAGGATCAAAACTAACAATTACCTTAAAAAATGTTTAAGAGCTTTTAAAGTAATAAAATAATAAAGATAGTTCTTTCAAAAATAGAACATCTTGGCCGGATCTTCTACCGCGCCTCAGACTAAAATTCTCGGATGAAAGCTCGGCCGAGATTTTATGTTGTTGGCCGAGGTTTTGCATCTTCCATGCAATCTTCCACTCTTTCGGATCCTACCATGTTCGCAACTTGCAAGCAACCTTCCCTTGAGTATCTCCTATTCTTGGATTAGTGAGACATCCATGTAATGTAGGTGCTATCAAAGATGGTCCCAGATCATGCTCCCCTTCTTGAAAATGATTCGACCTCAAATCATAGCCTTGCGTATCACTAATCACACAATGGTTCAAGTATGGTAGGTTCTGGACTGGATCAACTTCATGGGATGAAGACACCAATTTCTTCTTCCTCATCCGTTCCTTCTCGATATGTACATAAACTCGTAATTTACTCGATAAAAAGGATTCCGATGTCGGGATGGTGCAAACTTTGAGTTCCATGTCTTTCCTGGAAGGTCTCTCAAGCTTTGTAAAACTCGGGGCTTGACAACTCTCCTCATAATGTACAACAGTAGCAAATCTCGGGCTTTCTCCTTAAATCTCGGACAAGATTTTCAACTGAAGGTCGAGATTTTCACTGTGAGGGAAAAATTCTTCTCAAATGATGAAAACTGAAAGTATTCTGGGATCTTTCCTCCTCCTAGGTGCAACCAAGCTAAATCTCTTGGCTCAAATGTTATTTTTTGGCAAAACTTGTTGGCCAATGCCAGAGCATGCATTCCTTTCTCCTCGATTCCTTGTAGCATCCTAGTATGCAATCTCTTGATGAACTCCTCCAGCATTCTTGGCTCATAGACTGTGTGTATACCCTTCTTCTTCGTATCCGCAACTTGCAATTCTACAATAGAACTCACTCGCTTCCTCTTGGACAACGGTGCAAGATTAATGTTTGCAAGAAATAATATTTCCACAAAGTCATGGAAATGCAAAGAATACAACACTCTAGGCAACCTCAAACTACTAACAACAAATCTCATGCATAACATACTTCTTATGTGAATCTAACAATGCCACAACTTGAGGATGCACTACATAAAACTCTGTATGCTTCTCCCTAGAGGTTTTATATGGCTTCATGTATGGACTTAAAGGCAAAACAAAATCAAGATCATAATTCAAACATGAATGCAACAACTTAGGCTCATGCACATCACAATCAAAAGATTAATGCAATAACTTAGGTTCGTGCACATTGCTAACAAGAGAATGCTCATTTATGCTAGAATCTATGTTATGCTCATCATCATCAATCAAATCAGATTCATGCTTATGGGTTTCCACACTAGTCTCAATATGTAACACAATAGTAGATTCTGATTTCAACGAATTCACATGATCATGCATAGAAATAAAAGGTACAATCACTAACCTTTTCAGTTTGGATAACCTCCATTGATGATTTCTCCTTTTGTGAGTGGAGAATTCGGCACTCTAATGTGCTAAAATTTTTAAGCATTTGATCCCACTCATTACAGGGCTTCTTTATAGGCTCATCAACATTAATGTAAGGTGTCTGGGACTGGACGACTTGTGGTTCTGCCCTTGGGTAAAACTCCTCGTCATGTACAAATTTGTTATACGTTGGATGAGAACTATATGAATTATAATCTCGTTCATTCCTAGGATGTCGCTCATATCTAGGATAATCCCTCTCATCCTTGAGTTCCTGAAAACCTACATAATTCGGAGTGTTAGGTACATTATAATATTGACTTGAATATCTCATACCTTGCTTATAACGGACTCGTAGATGTGATTCCGGGACAGGAGTTCTATATGGAACACGTGAACGCCCATCATCCTGGTTCACTGATCCCCGCTGAGGAATGTATCCATTAAACCTCGACTGGGGTACATCTCGGCCAAAATCTCGGGCGAGATTTTGCTCTAGGGATCAAGAAATGCCATTGTAACGGTTTTCCAACCTCTCTACTTCCTCGGTGAGTTTCGCAATTGTATCTTGGAGTTGATTTATCATGTCATTGGCTTCAGGACTATTTAAATCATCTCTTTGTGAACTTCGAGGGTCTTTAGAACTATACATCCTGCACAATTACATAAAGTAACAATAAACGTGTTAAGTTAGCAAAAATGAGGGTTTCTTACCTGTTTTATGTTCGCTCCATAAGGTGTGTGCAAAAAACTTTAAATTTATAACCTGGAATATAAGCCTTAACGATATGCGAACCCGCAGTGTACAGATCAATCGTATCAATAGCAAATATTCCAAGGTCGATCACAGAGATTTGGTGAAATCAAAATCGATAAAGTAATCAAGCAAAGAAGATAATGCAAATAACAAAGGAAAAAGCAAAGACTTGTGTATTAATTGGGAAAAAGGATTCTAGAGATCAAGGCTTCCAATTGTGGTTTTCAATTCAACACTTCTAAAGATTATATGGACAGAGCTGGGATTACAAGGAAGTATGTTCTAAAACGGGATAACGTACGGTTAAGTCTCCACTACCAACTTATCTCAACCCAAAGGGTCTAAATAAAGGATGGTTAGTCTCGATAAGATAGAGGTTCTAACGGAAGGATTATACTCTCAAATCAAACACTAAACCTTAGGGAATCACGTTTAACTCACAAAGGTAAAGGCTTTGGCACACTCAACCTTAATAGAAGGTTTTGAATCCTCTATTACCTAGATCTTGTAATTGTTGGCAATCAAGGACAGGAATCACCGGGTAAGTCTTTTCCCACACTCGGATATAGGCTAGAAAGGTTTAAAAAGGATAGGGTTTAAGCAATCTTTAACCAAGGATTAAGGATAAAGAATGATAGGTACAGAAGAGGGAAAATCGGGTTGTTCTTGAATAAATATTGGTTGATTTTCCACCAAGAACAGACCGATTTTTCTTCTCTACAAAGGTAAAACACAACTCTCAAGGTCCAATCTCAACGTGAGGTAAATTCTATCATCATCTCAACCACAATCTCCAACCAATCACCCTACAATCACAAGGGTTTTAGTCAAGAATATACATTATGAAAATCAAGAAAGGTATTGAATCAAGAAAATAAAGAAAACTTTGAATCTTGAATAAAACTAAACAAAACTTTGAACAAAGGTTCAATCCTTCAAAAACCAAATAAAAACTCAAAACAAACTCCAATCCCGCGTTCACAATTACAAAAGAATAGAAAAACTAACAAAACCTCAAAACGACTTTCTTGCTTTGATCTTGGACTTCGATCTTCAAACTTCCTTCTCCTTGGAATTCCTTCACGTTTCTTCACTTGCAACTGAATGAGATTGGATGCCTTAGGATGTGGTAAGACGTCCTCTATTTATAACAGAAAACTAGGGTTTTGAATCTTGATCTTTTGTGCAATCCTACACCGAATTAGACGATCTAAGATATATATCGGGTCATTTGTGAGAAAATCGACTGATTTATTATAAATAACCATCCGATTTCTCCTCTGAGCGCGTTATCTTTTAGTTCCATCTTCTATCTTCTTTTGTGATATCTTCCGTTATCTTCTTCTATCTTTAAGGCTCCTTGCTGATCCCTTATGATTTCATGCCTCATATTGATCCATTTCCGCACCGAAATTCCACCGTTTTACCTAAAATTAAACATATAACGCGTATAGACCTTTATTCTGGAAATATATGTAAATATGGACTTAAAGGCACACAATTCTCATCAAATGTATGTAAAAGTGAGGTGATATACTCGTAATATGCATGAATATGATAACATATAATTCATGTCATCATTTTCTCTCGCACTCACACTCTGTTGTGAATCACAAGATAATTTGATGTAATTGTCTTGGATGGATTAATGCTTCATTACCAATCGGTGTAATAGCTTCAACTTGAACTTCCTTGGATTCCTTAAGTAGTCAACTTGGTTCAGAGAAAGGTTCTTGTATTGGAAATTAGTGAAAGGATTCGTGTTGTAGGTCTATTCACACAATGTTACAAGGATAGAAAGAATATTGCAACTATGACACAACTAGTATGATAGAAAGCATATATACTAACTAACACATCCAAAGAAAATGACTCAATGTGTTTAGAGTAGAATAAAGGCAAGAAAAGGCAAACAAGAGATTAAGAAGAAAGAAAGAACGTACCTTGAACCTGTGCAGTTGGAGAGAGAGTTAAACGGGATTGGTTTTGGGAATGGCTAAGGATCTTAATTGGATCAAGGTTGGTATAAAAACTCCTCTTTTGATGTACTCTTCTTAGGGTGCACTTTGATACTTCAGATTATGCCTTAAAATTTTTTCGAAAAAATGGACAACGGTAGCAATCTAGGGTGAAAATATCGGCCGAGATTTCTTGATGAACTAGCCGAGATTGTTGAAAATCGATGATTTGTCATCGATGACCAGCAATCATCTCCGGTGTGATACTTCTTGGTTGCCTTGGGATATTTTATTGATGGAGAGAAATATACCGTTGTTGACAAGCTTTAATAAGATCTCACCTACTAGATAAGATCGTTAACGATAATATCTTGCAATTCTTTACCCTTTTTGAATTTGCAGCTGGATATTAGATTTGAATCAAATCCAATAAACATATGACCTTTCAACTAGATAAGAAAACCTCACGAAACTTGGAGAACTAGTAACGTAAAGTCTCAACTTTAAGGCTCAAACTCTTGAGCGATAATATTGGTACAACTGGGTGAGATGGTCGAAGGGTTAGTAGTTGGCTTTGTGTTTGGCTATGTCATTTCTCTCTTCCAAAATACACAAGTCAACACACGATATCCTTGTAACACCCAGACTTCTAGGAACTCGAAGCGTTATGGGCTAGGACCTCACAATGGGTCCCGACCCTCAAAGTAACAACAATAGCATCGGATCTTGCAACAAGACACAAATAAATGAAAAACCAAAACTATATAAAAACCAAAGGTTTAAAAAAAAGGGAAAAGCAAAGGACTCGCAGCCGAGTTCAACAACAACTGAAAAGACAACAACAAAAATATAAACCCGATCCCGTCCTATAATGTACGGACACCCCGACTGACCATACCGACCGGATCAATTAGCAGCATCTCTAAAGTACATGACATCTACAACATCGGTATAAACCATTAGCTAACACTCAAGATATCAGAAAGATAGTAAAGGCACAAACACATATAAGAAGGTAAGCACATAGCATGCTCTCATACAACCGGTTATTATCTTTCATTACGTTAATCACTTTACTAATTCAACTTATGTTGTCACAAGAGAATCACCGTGATCTCGCCTTTGTCCCCTTTCACCAACAGGAATGGAGGCGATGCGTCCCTTTGTTACCTGTTGGATTGGTTGCAAGAGCACCTCCCAGTTTCCCCATTTTGAACTGGCCAAGCGGTTACCGCCCGGATATAGCACACTTGGGCCGATTAAGGTATAAGGTTATCCTAGTCCGGTTTTCTGTTATAACAATAAACAATAAAAACAACAAATACGGTCAAACCTGAAGAACTATTAGGTGAATATAAAGGATACAAATACTCTAGAAGGGGGGTTGAATAGAGTATGGGCACTTTTCGCAAAACCAATCTCAAGGCCTTGAAACCAATTTCAAGGGCCTTGATGTCCATCTCAGTTTTTTGTAAAACTTTGATTTCAATGGCTTTGAAACAACTTTCAAGGGCCTTGAATTTGAACTTCTGCAAAACAAAGTTAGTCACAATAAACAAGATATAGTGTGGAATGTAAAAGATCGACACAAGGATATGTTTACAAAGTTCGGCTCTAAATAGCCTACTCTCCGTCCTAGGGTATAGCCTTGAGATCTAACTATCTATTATCAGCTTCAAAGAGTCCTAGATACAAACGACAAGAAATCCCCTTCTTCTCTCATTGTAGCCAATGCTACGATCTATCTCTAATTCTTCACCTTGCTATAATAGCCTTGTTACTTCGTAGTGTAAAACACATTCTAGTATAACACTCTTTAGATATACCAATGGAGCTCTCGAGTTTTATCTCTCTCTAGGGAATAAAGCTTTTTAGAAAAAGAGAGAAAGAAAAACTATTGAATTAATGAAGATGATTTTGGATCACTTGAAGACTATGGATGTTTCCGTGTAAGCTTGTGTACTTGTTCTTCAATCGCCATCTTCATTTATACCCTTCTATGGTGTAATGCCCCGTTTACTTGGGTGCGTTCCGACTTTTTATTTCTCCCTTCTATCGATCGTCCGTAGCACGAGTTTTTACTTAAGGTATTTTAATATTGAAATATCTTTTCCGAGTATTTTATTATTTTGGGATACATGTATGTATTTCGGTTTTTTTATTAAATTGATTTTTTTTTGGAAAAAAATCGGGAAGTTTTGCGGTTTGGAAATACCATTCCGAACGCTTTTAGATCGAATTCACTCTTTCCCCTAATCTTTAATTTAATTTTTAATTATTTATTGTTTTATTTATTTCTTTTTTCTTTTCTTTCTTTTTTTCTTGCTTTTATTTCTTCCTCCCTTACGCTTGCTCTCTGGCTGATGAGCATCCGACCTCTCGCTCTCTGTGCCCCGACCCCTCGTGCTTCCCCTCTGGAGTGCTACCCATCAAGAAACAGAAACTTCCCACGCCTCCCTCCTATCTTTCTGCTCTTCCTTCGTCTTCCCCAAGCAAGGAGCCGCCTCCCTCTCATCGGACTTTCTCCTTTCTAAGCACACCATCTCCACCTCGTTCACCACCGCTGCAACCATCTCTCGTGTCTTCTCTCTCGAATCGGCACACCCGGAGCAGGTGTCAGTGAAGCCTCGCCGCCTGGACAGATGCTCCGCCTGGCCTCGCCCCTTCTCCCCAGCTTTTGTAAAGCCACCAGGGAAGAGTCGTCGGAGCCCAGTCTGTCTCTCTATCGAACCTCAACAGCTGGCCCAACCTTCTTCTTTAACTCCCCATCGAGCCGTTGTCGCCGGAACCCCCCCACTACTGACTCCCTGGAGTCCCGTCTGGTTGCCCCTTGTGCCGTGGCCAACCACCGGCAACAACCACTCTCTGCATTCTGTCTTCCACTGCAGTGAGCCCTAGCCACAACAGCAAGATGTCGCTTCTCTCCCCTGCCTGAACCCAAACGTCCCAGCCGCCGCCTTCAACAGAGGTTGAAGAAAGGCTTTTGACCTAATTACAATCGGGCCCCTTAATTTTGGTGAAATTATAGATTTGTACCCATATTTTACAATTGCAGAATTGACCCAACTTTTGTGAATTTAACATAAGTGCCCTTTGCATGTGTAATTACAGAAATGGCCCAAGGTTTGATTTACAAAAAAAAATCCCAAGTTTCTAGAATTGTATATATTGTCCGGAAAAATGTTTTTACGATTTAAACTTGGGCTTTACTTCGAGTTATATTCTTATTTATATATACCATATATATATTCCATTGTTTGTTTAATTTCGGGTTATGAGTCAAAGATTTAATTCCGAGATTTTAACGTTCCTTAAACTTGGTTAGTACTCATAGAATAAACATTGTTACATCTAGGAGCAGTAAGCACAACTTCACCCGTCTTTTTGTCTTGAACTTCACATTTTTCTGAATCAAACAAAACTTTGTTGCCTTTATCGCATATTTGAGAGATGCTAAGTAGATTATACTATAAACCGTCAACGAAATATACATCATCAATGAAGTTAGATGAATTATAACATATTTTACCAATTCCAATAATGTCACACTTTCCTTTATCACCAAACGTAATAGTTCCACATGATTGCTTCTTTAAATCCGAGAATAAAAAGCTTTTTCCACTCAAAACAGCAAACATCAACCTTTCCGGGTCGACCAAATGACATATTTTGGTCCATATTCAGGTTCGATCATGTTTGGTGGTCTAGTACCTTTAGGAACCCAGATTTGTTTAACCTGTTTCCTTAAACATAAAGGATAGGTATTTCTAATAATATAAGGATCATTTCTTCTATATGGACATGTAGATTTAACATGACCCTTTTTACAACAATAAAAGCAAGTAAGCATATGAATACTTCCTTTGGCTTTGACAAAAGTGGTAGTAGGTTTTCTTGGAAAGCTCCTATGATAACATATACCATTTTTGTTAAGGGAGGACTGTTGTTCACCCATCATTCTCTCAAGATTAGCTTTTGAACGAGTAAACTTAACAAGTACAACCTTCTGGTCTTGACACATCAAAGTTAGATCAACTTTCTCTTTCTCTAGATCGATATAGTTTTGATGAAGAGAGGAGAGGTTGTCCTTGAGAATCATAATTTCTGATTACATGGCCTTGATATTGTCATCAAGGTCTACTTTTTCTGTGTTAAAATTTTCAATCTCCAAAGACATCTCACTTAGTTGGTTTTCTTGTTCAAGTAGCTTTGCTTTTAAAGAATTTATCCTTATTCTATGTTCCTTGTCACATATGATAATATCTTTAAGGAATTGTTTCAGGTCAGATTCAGGTTGAGACATAATTGTACTTACCACATTGTCAACATATAGATTTAAATCTTTTTCATGATCGGCCACGAGACGCAAGTTTGCTTGTTCTTTTTCGTCTTCTTATTCATTTGATGATTCTGAATCACTCCATGAAGAAGTCTCACATCAAAGTTAGATCAACTTTCTTTTTTGTCTTCTTATTCATAGCTTTCTTCTTTCGATCATTTTTCTTGAAGTTGGTCCTCTTCTTTTGTGGAAAATCCTTCACAAGATGATCTATTTCACCACATTCAAAACAAGTTAGCACTCTAGTTTTCTTGTTACAGTTAGAAAACTTACCTCATGATTTTGATGTTCGTAGATATTCTCTATTGTTAGTAGATTGTTTCTTTAAGTTGAGAATTCTCGCGAGACCCTTAGAGATCATGGCAATTGCATCTTCTTCATCATCATCACTATCTTCCTCGTCTGATGGCAATTCATCCTTTCTTGATTTTAATGCCAAATTCTTGGAGTTGGATATGAGCTCTCTATCTTCTTCACCAAGAACCATTTCATGTGTGATGAGTTTTCCAAGCAGGTCATCAAGAGGAAGAGTTGACATTTTTTGAGCTTCTTCGATGACAGTCATCTATGGTCCCCACTTAGCTTTAGGTAAGCTCCTTAGAACCTTCCTAACTTTCTCTTCATTTGTGAAGATCTTTCCTAGTGAGTCCAAGTTTTTCACGATCTCAGTGAATCTTGTGAACATTTCCTTGACTGTTTCATTTGGATTCATCTTGAATATCTCGTATTGCTTGAAGAAGATTCTAATCTTTGTTTCCTTGAATTGACTTGTTCCTTCGTAAGTGACAACGAGTTTGTCCCATATTTCCTTTGCACTATTGCATGATGAGATGCGTTTGAATTCATTGGCATCTAATCCGCAGTAGAGTAGGTTCATTGTTTTGTAGTTCTTTGACACACTGTCCAGGTCAGCTTCTGTAAAGTCAGTTTCTTTCTTTGGGACTTGGACACCTTAAACTATTGTAGTTGGGACTTTGGGGACATTCTGAACAATGCTCCATAGTTCCATCTCCTGATCAATAATGAACATACGCATGAGTGCTCTCCAATGAGCAAAGTTGTTGCCACAGAAGACTGGTGGTCGAGATGAGGATCCACCTTGAGAAAATCCTGCATCACCTACTAGATTCATGATTAGTCTCACTGATATTAAATCAATATACGTGAGTCTAGCACTGATACCAATTGAAGAACCGTTAGGTGAATATAAAGGATAAAGATACTCTAGAAGGGGGGTTGAATAGAGTATAGGAACTTTTCGCAAAACCAATCTCAAGGCCTTGAAATAAATTTCAAGGGCCTTGATTTCGATCTCAGTTCTTTGTGAAACTTTGATTTCAAGGGCTATGAAACAACTTTCAAGGGCCTTGACTTTGAACTCCTGCAAAACAAAGTTAGTCACAATAAACAAGATATAGTGCGGAATGTAAAAGATCGACACAAGGATATGTTTACGAAGTTCGGCTCTAAATAGCCTACTCTACATCTCAGGGTATAGCCTTAAGATCTAACTATCTATTATCAGCTTCAAAGAGTCCTAGATACAAACTAGAAGAAATCACCTTCTTCTCTCACTGTAGACAATGCTACGATCTAGCTCCAACTCTTCACCTTGCTACAATAACCTAGTTACTTCGTAGAGTAACACACACTCGAGTATAATACTCTTTAGATATTCCAATGGAGCTCTCGAGTTTTATCTCTCTCTCTAAGGATTAAAGCTTTTTAGAAAAAGAGAGAAAGAAAAACTATTGAATGAATGAAGATGATTTTGGATCACTTGAAGACTATGGATGTTTCCGTGTAAGCTTGTGTACTTGTTCTTACCCTTCTTGGTTGAGATGGGATAGACGTTGTGGATCTTCATCTCCTGAGAACATGCTGATCTCTCGCTCCTTGATCTTCTCAAATTTGTTGTAACAATCTTCAAATCTAGACGAGAAAATCTTCGTGCTTTTTGTTTAAGGATCTTTGTAAGATCTTCTTTGAAGGTCGGTTGAGATCTTCACTTGATCATATCTTCTCAAATCTTCTTGTTTGAGCAAATCTCGTGGAAGATCTTCTTGGTAATTTGAAATATTTGAACGTGCACCCTTGACTTCTTCGTTTCTTTGGAATTCATTTAAAAGCTTTTGAACTCCAATCTTCCAAGGTCTTTTGAAGTCTCTTGCAAAACCTACACTTCATTTAATCCAAACCACCATACCAAACCAAGAAACTCGATATATAATCAATTCATTGGTTAGTGTATCAAACTACTTCATTTGTGTTTAAATCTTCCATCATCAACACCTGCAAAACTTTATAATCAAGGTGGAGTTTTCAAAACCAATATACAAAACGCAACTAAGTAAGTCCAAGGGACTTACCTCACTTGAAGGTAAACACAAGGGTCAACTAATGCTAAGTTTCCTGAAGGAAAGAAAGAATGTCTGCTCAAACAAGACGTAGCGAATTAGAAATGAACCAAAAGCTAGAAGTCTACAACTTCTAGTCTCAATGATCTTTAAGAGATCTCCAACAAGACAGGGACACAATTCCTAGTCTCACAAGTTCCTCAAGGAACAACACCAGCAACACAGCTCAAGGAAAGGAACGAGGAATCAAGGAAGGAAGCAACTCACCAAAGACGGAAGTTACTGTAGAGGAAATCGCAGGAGAGGCCGACAGAGGCGTAGGGGCGGAACAACTTGCAGCCGTAGGGGCGGTCTGTCCAAGCCGCGGGGGCGGTTATGTGACAAAAGCGGCGTCGGGATGCTTTGACAGCAACAACACAACAAGAGAAACAAAGCTAAACTCTTCAATCCACACACACGTCAACACTCAACCAAGGAGCCTAGAAATACATACTCGTTAGCAACAAAGGACAAACATGAATCAAGACTCGATCTTGATTCATGTGAAGAAGAAGAAGAAGAAGAAGAAGAAGTATGTAGCAGATTCATGAATGTCAGAAGGATCAAGGGGGTGAAGAACTTAAACGTTCTGCAGAAGATCACAAGGAAAAGCCGCAACTTTGCTCGAGGTTGAAGAATAATGTAAGAAAGAAGAAGAAAAAAAAAGAGAAGGCAATGAATATATAGAAAACGGTTGGGGACAGAACAAGAAAGGTCATATTAGGGTTAAAAGATAGATGGAAAGTCGGCCCAAAAGATAGAAGATTCGATCTTCTAAGAAAGGAGGGAAATAAAAACAAAAGAAAACAAATCGGGCACCATTTGGGGTCAGCCGCAGGGGCGGCATGACCCGTCCACGACCGCGGTTGGCCGCGACTAAGGCCTCTGTCACCGCGAGGGTGGTGAAGGCCAAAACCGGATGTTACAATCCTCAAATATATATAAAACGGTTGATGAATAACTTAGCCAAACATTACCCTTGTGAGTGCTCTTGACCTATGGAGATGCATTTTCATGTTCCTTTTTTTTCATAGTTTTGTGTGCTCTCCAACATGCTTAGTTTCTTCTAGAACTTGTGATTGACTATTTTTCAAGACTACGCGTTTATTTGATTCTATATACTTGTTTGAGAAGATTATTGAGGCCCATATTTGTTAAGTCTATGTGACCTTTCCTACCCTTATATATGTCTCCTTTCTATTATCCACTTCTTGTCTTTATTTTTCCTTCTTTGGATCTCCTAAAATATGCTTCACAACCATGATAAAGTCTCAAATGACCTTATTTGGGGTTATGGTGGAAGCAATGAATGAATAAATCAAGTTTGGGATGTTCCCCGAAAATAAGTGTGAACGTTTGCAAGATTTAATGCTCAAGTTTGGAACGTGTTATTTTTTATGGAAAATGTTTTCCTGAGTGGTGAACGGGACAAAACTCCGTGCCATGCTTGTTCTTGCAATAAGTAAGAATTGGTTCAAAAGTGAAGAAAAATGTATCCTAGAAAGAGAACAAGTGCTACAAAGTCAAAACTGTTATATTACGTAGAAAATAATGCAAAGATGAAGAAAAGTGTGAGTAGGAGGATCATTGAAGGATTTTGAGTAGTGCACGACTCGATGGCCCATTAATTATTTGCAATTTCGACCTACTTTTTGGCCTACCAACATTATATTTTCCATGTCCTATATCCCCGTTACACCCTTTGAGTAGACCTCATGATTCACAACTTGTATTTTAGTCATTTGACATGTGGTGGAGATTAAGAACGCCTTGACAAGCCTATAGTAAGATCTTTTGCATGGTTGTTGAGTTTGGGTGAATATTATTATATGCCTAAACACATCATGTAAGATTGAGTGAAAGACATTATCCTATCAGTGGTTTGGAGAGTTATGATTCATCTTTTATCCTTTGACAGTGTTTGATGCTATAATGACATGGTTTAAAAAGTTATTCTTCTTTTTAATTGAGGTCTGCTTATATTTGCATATAGTCGTCCATATGCCTTGATCTTACTCGAGGACGAGTAAGGTTTAAGCATGGGGTATTTGTTAAGTCCAAAACATACGTCTTTTTAGTCATCATATTCATGCATTTCACTCCTCATTTGGTTTGGTTTGTGTTCATATAGAGCACATATCCTTCCTATTTCATATTGTGTGTTTACTTTGGTTTATTTCGTATTTCAGGCTTCTAGGCCAAAAATGTGCAAGAATGATGAAAGAACGCATGAGTTCGGATTTCAATCCTACCTAAGGTGAAAGATATAATGGAAGACACTTATAATTATTAAGGATCGAAGTTGTGAGGTAAATGTATATTGGAGAAAGAAGAATCGAAGAACCTTGTGAAGATCATTGATGTTGTATACCATTTTATGGTGGCCTTAGAGAGATTCCCATTTTCTAACATCTTTCCTTTAAATTTGAAAAATTATGTCAACTTCAAAGTTGTAGATCTTCGAAATAGCTTCGAAAATAGTACTCGTGGATCTTATGGTTTCAACTAGAGTAGCGAAAAAGTCAGTTTTACTGAACTGTCGAAAAGCTGGAGAAGACAAATATGGGTTATGTGTAAATGAAAATATGGGTTATGTATAAAAGTTTTACGCCTTGAAAAACATATATTATTTAGCCTTAAACAATATTTCTCCCCTAGAGACCGTATTTCTCTCTTGAGATGCCAAATCATATTTCTCTTATCTTATCTTATGTTTATGGAATTGGCTTCTTATGCTTATGGAATTGACTTCTTATGTACGGCCTAGGGTTTGATCCAAATATTATAAATACACCTTTCTAGGTTGGTTTAGAGGTATCCGTTATAGAGGAGTTCCAAGTCTGTGCCGCGGAACAGTAAAGCTAGATTTTCCTTTGCTTTGTTTTTGTAAGCACTTTTCAACTTTAATAATTATAGGGTTTGTGTTTAAAGGATTTCATTCACAATAAATCCATAAAGGTTCGGGTTCAACCGGTTTCAAAAGAAAGAACATGTTGCAATTCATCTTTTTAAATAAACTTGTAATCCAAATTGAAAATAGAAAAGAACAAGAATAATAGAAACAAACCGAAATGGTCATCAGTAGCGGAGCCATAAAAAAGTTTTAGGGAAAAGAAATTGTATAATACATTTCACATATTAACTTAAAAATTAAAAACTAAAATCTATAAATTAACTTAAATTAAAAAAAAGTATACTAAAGTTTTCGTACTATAAATTAGAGCTTTCGTTGTATATGTATTTTTTTAGAAGATAACTAAATTAAGTATATATATTTAGTATGCTTTATAAACAATTTGTAAAAGAAATTACGCATTGTTGGATGAATCATTGTATTTGAAATTATATCGTATTGATTACATTAATTTAAATAAAAGTAAATTTAATAATAAACTTCACTTAATCTCTATTCGAATATACGTATATTTTATTAAAATGAAAATATACAATAAGAAAGTTTGTTTTGTATAAAACTTTACTTCATCTCCTCATCCATATTTATGGTATTTGCTTAAAACAAATTCCAAAAAAAAAAAAACAAAAAAGAATCTTCTATTATCCACTTCTTGTCTTTATTTTTCCTTCTTTGGTGCTCCTATAATATGCTTCATAACCATGATAATGTCTCATATGACCTTATTTGGGGTTATGGTGGAAGCAATGAATGAATAAATCAGGTATGGGATGTTCCCCGAAAATAAGTGTGAACGTTTGCAAGATTTAATGCTCAAGTTTGGAACGTGTTATTTTTTATGGAAGATGTTTTCCTTGGTAGTGAACAGGACAAAACTCCGTGCCTTGCTTGTTCTTGCCAATAAGTAAGAATTGGTTCAAAAGTGAAGAAAAATTTATCCTAGAAAGAGAAGTCAAGTGCTACAAAGTCAAAACTGTTATATTACGTAAAAAATAATACAAATATGAAGAAAAGTGTGAGTAGGTGGATCATTGAAGGATTTTGAGTAGTGCACGACTCGATGACCCATTAATTATTTGCCATTTCGACCTACTTTTTGGTCTACCAACATTATATTTTCCATGTCCTATATCCCCGTTACACCCTTTGAGTAGACCTCATGATTCACAACTTGTATTTTAGTCATTTGACATGTGGTGGAGATTAAGAACGCCTTGACAAGCCTATGGTAAGATCTTTTGCATGGTTGTTGAGTTTGGGTGAATATTATTATATGCCTAAACACATCATGTAAGATTGAGTGAAAGACATTATCCTTTTAGTGGTTTGGAGAGTTATGATTCATCTTTTATCCTTTGACAGTGATTGATGCTATAATGACATGGTTTAAAAAGTTATTCTTCTTTTTAATTGAGGTCTACTTATATTTGCATATAGTCGTCCATATGCCTTGATCTTACTCGAGGACGAGTAAGGTTTAAGCATGGGGTATTTGTTAAGTCCAAAACATACGTCTTTTTAGTCATCATATTCATGCATTTCACTCCTCATTTGGTTTGATTTGTGTTCATATAGAGCACATATCCTTCCTATTTTATATTGTGTGTCTACTTTGGTTTATTTCGTATATCAGGCTTCTAGGCCAAAAATGTGCAAGAATGATGAAAGAACGCATGAGTTCGGATTTCAATCCTACCTAAGGTGAAAGATATAATGGAAGACACTTATAATTATCGAGGATCAAAGTTGTGAGGTAAATGTATATTGGAGAAAGAAGAATCGAAGAACCTTGTGAAGATCATTGATGTTGTATACCATTTTATGGTGGCCTTAGAGAGATTCCCATTTTCAAACATCTTTCCTTTAAATTTGGAAAATTATGTCAACTTCAAAGTTGTAGATCTTCGAAATAGCTTAGAAAATAGTACTCGTGGATCTCATGGTTTCAACTAGAGTAGCGAAAAAGTCAGTTTTACTGAACTGTCGAAAAGCTGGAGAAGACAAATACGGGTTATGTGTAAATGCAAATACGTTTTATGTATAAAATTTATACGCCTTGAAAAGCATATATTATTTAGCCTTAAACAATATTTCTCCCCTAGAGACCGTATTAATCTCCTGAGATGCCAAATCATATTTCTCTTATCTTATCTTATGTTTATGGAATTGAGTTCTTATGCTTATGGAATTGACTTCTTATGTACGGCCTAGAGTTTGATCCAAATATTATAAATACACCTTTCTAGGTTGGTTTAGAGGTATCCATTATAGAGGGGTTCCAAGTTCGTGCCGCGGAACAGTAAAGCTAGATTTTCCTTTGCTTTGTTTTTGTAAGCACTTTTCAACTTTAATAATTGTTGGGTTTGTGTTTAAAGGATTTCATTCACAATAAATCGATAAAGGTTCGGGTTCAACGGGTTTCAAAAGAAAGAACATGTTGCAATTCATCTTTTTAAATAAACTTGTAATCGAAATTGAAAATAGAAAAGAACAAGAATAGTAGAAACAAACCGAAATGGTGATCAGTGGCGTAGCCATAAAAAAGTTTTAGGGAAAAGAAATTGTATAATACATTTCACATATTAAGTTAAAAATTAAAAACTAAAATCTATAAATTAACTTAAATTAAAAAAAAGTATACTAAAGTTTTCGTACTATAAATTAGAGTTTTCGTTGTATATGTATTTTTTTAGAAGATAACTAAATTAAGTATATATATTTAGTATGCTTTATAAACAATTTGTAAAAGAAATTACGCATTGTTGGATGAATCATTGTATTTGAAATTATATCGTATTGATTACATTAATTTAAATAAAAGTGAATTTAATAATAAACTTCACATAATCTCTATTCGAATATACGTATATTTTATTAAAATGAAAATATACAATAAGAAAGTTTGTTTTGTATAAAACTTTACTTCATCTCCCCATCCATATTTATAGTATTTGCTTAAAACAAATTCCAAAAAAAAAAAACAAAAAAGAATCTTTTTTCTACTTCCAAAACTCGAACCTTGCACTCCGGGTACCTCCTTCCCTTCTTCTACCATATGAGATAGTAGAACTAGATGAACTATATCCACCTAAGGGGAGATAATCTCAATGTAAGCTAGGGCACATTCTGCTCCCTTACCCCACTTGTATCCGCCCCTGGCGGTGATTGCTTTGGTGATGTAAACCCCGAATCCGCGGGACTCGGAATGCCGCATTGGGCTAGGATCTCACGGTGGATCCTGACCCTGGCCTAACAACAAGTTCACTGGACCTTACCACATGACACTAACATATATAAAACAGATACATAAAACTGTATAAATTGTACAACCAAAAGGTAAACAAGATCATAGCCGAGTATAAAGCAACACCCTCACACAGGAGGTTTACAAAACATCATCCACATGTAGGAGGGAAACATAAACATGCCCAAAACCATAACCCCCTAATATACAAGAGTCCTCGGCCTGTCACCCTACCAGATCACTCAACAGCTCGTCTATCCTACAAGGCATCTACAACATGGTATGAAACCATTAGCTTACCATACGTATATAAGGTAATGCATAAGCCCAAACACAAGTCGTGAAAGATAAACACATAGTAATGATATCACACATTTATCCATTTTATTATCGTCATATAATAGTCATTCACTCAAATCGTGTGTGTGTGCGTGTGTATATATATATATATATATATATATATATATATATATATATATATATATATATATATATATATATATATATATATATATATACGGGGAACATATCATCCCCACCTCCGAGTGCTGTAGCCAGTTGGAGTGGTATCGGTCACACAACCCGTGTACCCTATGGGAGTGGATTGCGTCCTTCCCGTAAACCAGTTCTAGCCTGAATGCAGAGAACCTCCCAGACTCCACGGCGGGATGAAAAGGAAAGATTATCACGACCACTACAATGGGCGGTCACTAAAACATAGATTGATAATAATCAACTATCGCATGCTATCAAGCACATAACACACAACACTCATACAAACACCCAATATAAGGATGATAGCTAAGTAAGTCCTACGGACTTACCTCAACCTCGTACAATCACAACCACGATCAACCTCCAATCCTGAGAGGGACACTGCCTAATAACAAGGCATAAAGAGATATCAATACTCCTATCAATCACAAAGGTCAAACCTAGACCCAAGGGATCCATAAGGATCTTACTCAATCTATAAACCTCACAACCAACTAAACCTCAATATCTCAACATAACTCACAATTCCTCAAACCTAAAGGTAGTATCTAATCAACATTCCTCAATTTCAATTCTAATCCTAATTTAACTAATTAACATTTAATTAATTAATGAAATTTCGCACTATAACATTTTACCCGCAAGCAATTTCTAAACCCACCTGCCATCAGATTTCATCAAACAAACAACCCATAATCACCAGAATAATATAATGCCCTTAATGGAATTCCTAATTTTCCATTTTGACAAACCTAATGTCAATTTAGTCCAAATCGTAGTACGGAAAACGAATAAATTCATAACTTATTCGTTACTAACCCGATTGACGATCTAAAAGAAGATTCGGAATCACAACGACGCAGGCTACGCATGGACAACATCAAATTCACCGGAATCTGAGCGACGGAACCTGAGTGGTGACATATATGCTCGACCAGCTCTTCATTTGCTCGGAAATGCAAAAACTCGGTACCGATATGAAGAGAATGAAGAGAGGAATCCAAAAACTCAAACGGAATTGAAATCGGATTAGAAACAGAGAGTAGATATGAGTTTGAAGGTTGAGAGAAATCAGAGCTTTTTCGAGGAAATGTGAAAGGAAATGACTTAATAAAGCATTTTCCGCTATTTATAGTGAAGACGATAATTATACTTTAACGAAGTCGATAATTATTATTTAACCGATCCAAAGGTGGGTCGAACCCCCTTCTCCAAACTTTTCGAGATTGGAATAATAAATCTGGAATATTGTAGGGATAATTATTTCACATCTGCCTCGGAAAACGTGTATTCCTAAGCCGTCTTTCATAGCCATTAAGAAACGAAATAGCGACTCTTTTGGTCGTTTTGTCTCTCCATGTTATTTCATATCTAGGACATATCCGATGTCCTGATCATTTCTCTCAACTGCATTTTTATTAATTGAAACTCCCAAATGCTCAAAATAACATTGGAGGGTAAAAATAATTACCCGGGAGAAAAAGTGAAAATTTCCCCATACTTCCAAAATTATGCCAGGAACATAACGGTGGGACTCATATTCATTACTTACGTAATCCTCGCGAGTTATGGGTCAAATACTATCAATTATTAAGTTAATCAACATTAAATAGAATCCGGAAATCCTAGCTATTACATCACACACCCCTTAAAAAAAGTTTCGTCCCGAAACTTGAACAATTCCCAAATCCTCTCGGGCCCATATGCCGAGGTATAAACACTATCTCTATCGGAGGTATCACATCTCCGTCCAAAGGTATCAACCTATAACACTCTATAACCTCAAAACATAGCATGGAGGAATCACCAACTCTAGCAACAAGATCATAACGCTATCCAAAGGCATAGAGGAAAACCATCTCTAGCCAGCCTATAATCTCATCACAAGGCATAGAAGAAACACTTCTCTTGCCATAATCATATCACAAGGCATAGAGGAAACACATCTCTAGCCAGATCATACTCATCCATAAAGCATGGAGGAAGAACATCTCCAACGAAACTATGTCCATCAAGGTAGCGTGGAGGAAAGAACCATCTCCAGCTGAATCCCAATCACACTCAGATAGCATGGAAGAAAGAACCATCTCCAACTATAATCATAAATCGCGCTAGCACATCAAGATCTAATAAGATCATATATCACATCATAGCTAGCTTGAATATAAACATATCAAAGCACATAAGCGCATAAACAACACTTACCAGGATAGCACTAAGATCTACTCGGTGATCCTACAGGTGCATCTATCTTAGCATAAAACTATGGATAGTTCCTCTGGATACTATCTTCAGTCTCCCATGTAGCCTCCTCAAGTCCTCGTCTCGACCACTGTATCCTCAACATAGGAATGTCCTTTGAACGCAGGCGTCTCATACCTCGCTCTAGGACTGCAATCGGATGCTCAACAAAGGTGTGGTCCGGCTCAACCACCAAATCATCATAACTCACAATGTGTCTCGGGTCTGGTATACACTCCCTTAGTTGAGACACATGAAACACAAGAAGAACACCCTCTAACCTCGAAGGCAATGCTAATCTATAGGCTGCTCTCCCAACTATGTCAAGTATCTCAAAAGGACCGACATATCGGGGACTCAGCTTCCCCTTTATGCCCAAACGTCTGACGCCTCGCTTCGGAGACACTCTCAGCCAGACATGAGCTCTGACCCAGAACTCTAGAGGTCGACGCTTCCTGTCTGAATATGACTTCTGTCGACTCTGTGCAGCCAACATCCTCTCTCAGATAAGCGCTACTCGAACCATATCATCCTTAATTTGCTTTGGCACTATACGATTGATATTGCTAGGCTCATCCCAACTTAACAGTGTATGGCATCTACGCCCATACAATGCCTCATATTGAGTCATCCCAATCGATGTATGCCAACTGTTGTTGTATGAGAACTCAACCAATGGGAGGTAATCTGAGCATCCCTGTCCCCAATCCAGCACACAAGCTCGCAGTATGTCTTCAAGGGTCTGGATGTTTCTCTCTGACTGGCCATCGGTTTGGGGGTGAAACACATTCGTGAAGTGTAGACCCGTCCCCAAAGCAGTTTGAATCTGGTGCCAAAACCTCAAGGTAAATCATCCATCTCGATCAGAGACGATCGTCCTCGATACACCATGGAGCCTCACTATATGCCTAGTGTACTCCTCAACTAATCTACTCACTGGCCACATCTCTCTGATAGGGATGAAACGTGCCATCTTCGTCAGTCTATCAACAACCCAAATAGCATCAAAACTCCTACTAGTCTCAATCCGGTCACAAAGTCTATGGAGATGTCCTCCCACTTCCACTACGGTACTAGCAGTGGATGAAGCTCACCTCCAGGTCTGAAATGCTCTATCTTGACCTATTGGCAGGTCGCACACTGTGCCACAACTCTGGCTACGTTGGGCTTCAGCCCTCCCCACCAATATGATTGTCTCACATCATGGTACATCTTACTCGCACCTGGGTGCATTGAGTAAGGTGTACAATGAGCCTCCTGTAATATCCTCTCTCTCAACTCCGCATCAGCGGGTACATAGACGCGGTCGCGGCATCTCATCACTCCATCTGCTCCAAGGGAGAACTGTGGTGCCTCACCACGAGACATCCTATCTCGTATCCTCGTCGACGTCGGGCAAGTCCCTTGCTTCTGTTAGATCTCATCCAACAAATCAGGTAGAACCTTTAAAGTGTATAGCTAGGCATCCTCATCAGGAAATTGGATGTTTAACCCTAGCCAAGGTGGATCCCTCTAAAGCTGAGGCTGAACTATCAGTCTCGCAATCGCCTTCTCTCGAGGCGTCTTCCTACTCAAGGCGTCGGCAACAACGTTCACCTTTCCTGGATGATACAGAATCTCAAGGTCAAAATCCTAGGTTAGCTCAAACCATCTACGTTGGCGATTATTCAATTCCCGTTGCGTATAACTATACTTCAGACTCTTATGGTCTGTGAAGATCTGGCATATAGCACCATATAGGTAATGTCTCCAGTTCTTCAAAGCATGAACTACGCTGCTAACTCCAAATCATGAGTCGGGTAGTTCTCCTCATATGTCTTCAACTGTCGAGACGCATATGCAATAACTCTGCCCCTCTGCATCAACACACATCTTAGCCAAGTTTGAAACATCGTCATACTACACGAAACCATCAGTGCCATATGGCTGTGCTAACATAGGAGTAGAAGTCCATCTTCCTTCTGCTCCTCAATCGATAAGAACACGACTCGGACTATACAAATCAAATAGTCTTCTCAACAGACTGATACATGATCAAGGTATCATATAAACTCCTCCACATACAGCGATAATATTTGGTTACTCCGAAAAGGCTACTTCAGAAAGTTACGAACTTCATTGACATTCGTCGGTATTGTTCCAACTACAATAGTTATAATCCTTCTCGAATCAATCTAGATTCCTTCAACAAGTCACACGATCTCAAAAGGTCAGGTCACATAGTCAAACTCGTACTTAACATACAACTCTTAATCTTACAAGACTCATAAAATATTCTTCAATGTTCTGCGTGTTCCTCTTAACTCTGAGAGTACACTAGGATATCATCTACAAAAAATCACCACAGCGGATCCATTAAGTCAATAAAACTTCGTTCATCACCATATATGTAGTGGCGTTTTCGTGTGCCCGAATGACATCACTACAACTAGTAGTGGCCATACCAAGTCCGAAATGCCATTTTGGGCACATCCTATTCGCTCATTCTCATCTGGAGATATCTAGGTCTCCACTCTTGTCTGGAAAACTCAGAAGTTCCCTGCAAAAAATCTGTCAATTCATCCCTGTGGAGTAATGAACACTCGTTCTTAATAATCATCTTACTTACTCTCGAAAGTTTACACACAACCACAACATTCCTTGTTCCATACAAAAACATGGTTATATTCAAAATCATTCGAATGCTCCAGCTCTAACTTGATGCCGGAATCCACGCTTTTCCATACCATAGACTAGATGGTATATCAAATATACTCACAAATCCTCGTATTACCAAGACTCTCGTATTCCTCATTACATACATCAGAAGGCCTCATAGGCTCACACAATCAGCCTCGTTGCTGATAATAGTATAAATCCTTCAAGATCTCTATCACAAGAAAGGTCACAATCTAATCCATCATAACAGTGATCAATATGGTCCATTTATCATAGTTCAAACTACACTTATAGTGATCTACTCGATCCACTACTTTCTCACATTCAAAGACATAACCAAGAAGTCTACAAGAGGAAATCACAAGTCCCGATATAACTGTGCTAAACACAAATCTCACGGGTACATCTAACCCAAAAACAACCGAGTAACCCTAAGTAAAGGGTACTCCCTATGTCACGTCTAAACCTACGTTCAACACATACATCAAAAAGAGGGCATAACACCAGCACGAAAAGAACTCAAAAGGTATACCATTACTAAGAATGGTACCAGAAAACAACTAACGTTAACAACTCCACTACACCTCACCGCGCATAACTCGAGTCTACGCTCTTCAGGAATCACTGACGTCATCTTCATGATCTTTGCCTCTACTCCATATACACTAGAAAGAGGAAAGTCTTGCTGAGAAGGAATACTACCATGCTGACAAAAGGGAGCTAAATGACCTAGTTCACCACATGTGAAGCAAGCTATCGTGGCTAAGGGACAGTCAGGGCGCAAATGGCCTGAATCACCACAATTAAAACACGGTCGTCCCTTCTTCACAACTGGTGTGGTTGAAGGGCAACTCGATCTTCTTCGTTCGCCTTTAGTAACCTCAGCATGGGAAGAAACTTGCTGATGTGGCATCTTATTTTTTCGACAGAAAATCAATTGATGTTCGATCTTACCAAGGTAAAACACGTCAGTAAAGGTCTCTTACAATTCGGTTGTAGGTGTTCAGTCTCCCCACAGTTGAAACAAGATCTCATCCCACCAGAAGTCCATGTGGACAAGGGATCACTCGAACATCCATGTGCCAGACTCTGTCTAACACCTGAAGGATCTGCTTCATCACTTACTAGTTCCGTTCGTTGTTTCTTCTTTGATCCAGAAGCTTTAGTAGGTCCCACCGATGTTGGTAAACCCGGTATAGGTCTACCTGTTCTTGCAACATCTTGTACTTGGCGTATATATTCTCGAAACTTGGGTCAACTCATCGAGACATAATCAGTCTCCTCAAACTCGTTCTCTACTATAGGCGAAACAACAGCGGAAATTGGTCCCTAACCTATCACTACTGGAGGAAGAGGTGATCTACCTCTACCACGTCCTTCTACAAATGTTACTCTAGTTTGAACCATCTGAGGGGTATACACACCTAACTTATAAGGCTATATATGCCATATGTATATATATAACACATCCACATACAATCTATAATGCATATATATACATATTTATAATGCTGAGATCCACGGAAGAGGTGACGACTTTTCGTACATTCTATCCCAAAACAACAACTTTTAAAACCAAAATCTTTTGAAAACGTCAAACCCCTTTCGGGTTCTGTTTATTTTATTAATCCGACCTCATTGCACGTAGCAAGTGCCATTGTTGTCAACCTAAGACTTTGATACCAACTCTGTAATACCCTGAATACGCGGGACTCAGAATGCCTCATTGGGCTAGGATCTCACAGTGGATCCTGACCCTAGCCTGACAACAAGTTCACTTGACCTTACAACATGACACTGACAGATATAAAACAAATACATAAAATTGTATAGACTATACAGCCAAAAGGTAAACAAGATCATAGCCAAGTATAAAGCAACATCCTCACACAGGAGGTATACAAATCATCATCCTCACGTAAGAGGAAAACATAAACATACCCAAAACCATAACCCCCTAATGTACGAGAGTGCTTAGCCTGTCACCATGCCAGATCACTCACCTTGCCAGATCACTCAGCAACTCGCCTATCCTGTAAGGCATCTACAACATGGTATGAAACCATTAGCTTACCATACGTATATAAGGTAATGCATAAGCACAAGCACAAGTCATGAACGATAAACACATAATCATGCTATCACACATTTACCCATTTTATTATCTTCAAATAATAGTCATTCACTCAAAATCGTATATCTATATATATATATATATATGAAAATATGTGACACAAGGAACATATCATCCCCGCCTCCGAGTGTTATAGCCAGTTGGAGTGGTATCGGTAACACAACCCGTGTACCCTATGGGAGTGGATTGCGCCCTTCCCGTAAACCAGGTCTAGCCTGACTACAGAGAACCTCCCAGACTCCACGGCGGGATGAAAGGGAAAGATTATCACGACCACTACAATGGGCGGTCACTAAAACATAGATTGGTAATAATCAACTATCGCATGCAATCAAGCACATAACACACACCACTTATACAAACACCCAATATAAGGATGGTAGCTAAGTAAGTCCTACGGACTTACCTCAACCTCGTACAATCACAACCACGATCAACCTCCACTACTAAGAGGGACACTGCCTAATAAAAGACATAAAGAGATATCAGTACTCCTATCAATAAAAAATGTCACACCTAGACCCAAGGGATCCATAAGAATCATACTCAATCTATAAGCCTCACAACCAACTAAACCTCAATATCTCAACATAACTCACAATTTCTCAAATCTCAAGGTAGTATCTAATCAACATTCCTCAATCTCAATTCTAATCCTAATTTAATTAATTAATTAAATTTCGCTAGAATAACATTTTGCCCGTAGGCAATTTCTAAACCCACCTATCATCAGATTTCATCAAACAAACAACCCATAATCACTAGAATGATATAATGACCATAATGGAATTCCTAATTATCCACTTATTCGTTACTAACCCGATTGACAATCTGAAAGAAGATTCGGAATCACAACGACGCAGGCTACGCATGGACAACATTGAATTCACCGGAATTTGAGCGACGTAACCTGCCTGGTGACATATATGCTCGACCAGCTCTTCATCTGCTCGAAAATGCAGAAACTTGGTACCGATATGAAGAGAATGAAGAGAGGAATCCAAAAACTCAAACGGAATTGAAATCGGATTAGAAACGGAGAGTAGATCTGAGTTTGAAGGTTGAGAGAAATCAGAGATTTTACGAGAAAATGTGAAAGGAAATGAATTAATAAAGGATTTTCCGCTATTTATAGTGAAGACGATAGTTATTCTTTACCGAAGTCGATAATTATCCTTTAACCGATCCAAAGGCGGGTCGAACCCCCTTCTCCAAACTTCTCGAGATTGGAATAATAAATCTGAAATATTGTAGGGACAATTATTCCACAACTGCCTCGGAAAACGTGTATTCCTAAGCCGTCTTTCTTAGTCGTTAAGAAACGAAATAGCGACTCTTTTGGCCATTTTGCCTCTCCATGTAATTTCATATCTAGGACATATCCGATGTCATGATCATTTCTCTCAACTGCATTTTTATTAATTGGAGCTCCTAAATGCTCCAAATAACACCGGAGGGTAAAAATAATTACCCAGGGGAAAAAGTGAAAATTTCCCCATACTTCCAAAATTATGTCAGGAACATAACGGTGGGACTCATACTCATTACTTAAGCAATCTTCGCGAGTTATGGTTCAATTACTATCAATGATTAAGTTAATCAACATTAATTAGAATTCGGAAATCCTAGCTATTACATCAATCTTTTTTTTTGTTGAACTTCTTGATGGATTTTAATGTTCTGATTTTTCTAGATGTTGATGAACTAAAATTTGATACCACTTTGATATGGGATTGATAGCATGTATTATAGTCTATATTTTTGGATTGGTTTAGACGTTTTATCTTCATAAATTTGCATGTATAGATGTATATTCTTTGATTATATTGTTGTTTTGTCTACCTTTGCAGAAATCGAGGTCTACACCTAGTTTCGTTGTAATTGTAGGAAAATGGCACGTTTTGGACCAAAATGGAGCTAATGAAGCTAAGGAGTCATTGGAGCTACATTCTGGAACTTTTAGAAGATCTCATGAAGCATGGAAATGATTTAGAGGATTGATTTTGGACCAGATTCGAGATGTTTTACATTCAGCTGAGATTCACCTCTGTCAGCAACAATACCACCTCGACCGAGGTGATCTTGAGGAGCGTCTGGACCAAGGCAAACACCTTACCGCCGACAAGATCTTTATTTTTGGCTGGGATCTTCTATTTTTAGAAAGAAAATATCACATATTTTTGCTGGATTTCTGGAAGGAATATATTATATTTGGCTGATTTATTTTGAGAGATATGGATATATTTTCTAGGAAATTATCTTTTTAAGATGTTATATCTTTGGAAGATAATTCTCCTATGTATATGGGCTGATTTTCTACAATTCAGCCATCTACGGATCACCCAATATCTTTGGATCACTAATTTTCTGGAGGATTTTCTGAAGAGTTTTGAAGGAAGTTGAAGGAAGTTTGAAGAAAGGAAGGAATCAAGTTGAAGTTGGATTTGAAGGAGTTTGTAAGATCTTCTTAGATTACTTTAAGTTTTGTTGTCTTTTCTGATTTGTGACTTGAGGAACGCTGATTGTGGTTTGTTTGATTCAGTTATTGAGACCTTTTTGTTAAGGTTTTCTTGTTTGAATATTGATTCCTTTCTTATAAATTTGATTATTGTTATCATGATGATTGTTGGCTAAGTTCTTTATGCGATTCTAGGGTGATTGTCTGAAAGTTGTGGGAAAGACGATGATAGAATGATCTTAATCCCAGCAAGACCCTGAAAGCTCGAGTCTTTACCTTAACCGTAGAACACCTCAGTCAGTCATTGAACATCTTGGCCGGGATGGAATATAACTGATTGAGGTGAACCTTTCCTGAACCTTATCTGAGTTAAGAGTTTTAGTTTGCCAAATCCTATCCTTGTTATACCTTTCCTGGTTCACCGCAAGCCTAGGATGAGACTTACCCGTTGATTCCTTTGCTTGTTTACCCAAGATCATGAGTGTAGGTAATAAAGGTTTATCCTTTATTATTAGTCTCATGCAAATAGAACAAAATTAAATGGTAAAGATTCTACACTTTGGTAGTCTCAATGATTGGAAAACAGTATTTTACAATGATACTTCCATTGTCCACGTCGTCGTCCTATATATGAGAAAAATACATTAAATGGTAAAGATTCTACAATTTGGTAGTCTCAATGATTTTATATCCTCTGGAATAACTATAGGTGTATTATTATAAATGGGGATGATCCCCCTCTATATTCCCATATATAAGCACGTATGAATAATGTCTCAACTCTGAACCAAGCTTGATTGATTAACTGTAAGAGACCCAGAACTGAGATTGAGGTTGAATGAGGTTCAACAATGAAAGCGATGAGAGGCGGTGTTGAAATCCCAGTGATCGATCTGTCGGAAAAGAGATTGAGTTTGTTGAAAGCCATAGTTGACGCCTGCGAAGAGAATGGGATATTTAAGGTGGTGAACCATGGAGTTTCCATGCAAATGGTTTCTAGGCTCGACAAGGAAGGCCTCGACTTCTCAAGCCAGCTTCAGAGAAGCAACAGGCGGGGCCCGCTAACCCTTACGGCTATGGCTGCAAGACCATTGGCTTCAATGGCGATGTGTGACGCCTTGAGTATCTTCTCCTCCACACTCACACGTCCCATCATTCCTCTAACTTTAGGTAATTATATTTACGGAAGTCGTAAATTCACGGAGATGGAATTCACAAACGCACACGACACTATCACGGTTACGGGTTTCGTGACAAACTATTCACGGATCCGGAACTTATAACCGTAACGGTTACGCGTTCCGAATTCGTGATGATTTTCTTTGTAATTCTAACCCAAAAGACTGATTTTTCAAGGATCCAAAACCCATAACCGTCACGGTTACAGGTTCCAGATCCGTGATGATTTTCTTTGTAAGTTCTAACATTTTTTTTCACGGTTTCAAAACTCGTAACCATAACAGTTACGGGTGCTGAATACGGACTGCGTTTGTAAACTTAATCGGGGTGTACATAATAACTATTTATGTTTATTAATTCATTAGTTAACAACATAAGTATGTCGTAAATTGTAAAACTATGTATGAATACTTGGACAACAAGGCCGCAAGGGATTACATGGAAGCGGTAATGATACGCCCCCGGATGGCGATGTCATCCGTGTTTCCGGCTAGAAGGACCCGCACCATTTTGAAGACATTTCTTATTATTCGTCTATTTAATAATAGGCCTTTTATATTCGGAACTTTAATTTCGGAACTTAATTCCGTGACTTAAATTCCGACCTTTCATATTTTAGGCTTTTCATTTCCGGAACTTAATTCTGGCTTTTAATTCTGCCATTTATGTTTTGACTCTTTGTATGCCCTCCATCCACTATATAAGGATGGCTTGGCTCATTTGTAAGACATGTCTAAGTTGAATTCAAGTATTGTGAAGGAATATCCTCTTACTTGGTTTAGGCATCACTTCTTCTTCCATCCTCTTAAAGTTTTATCTTGGATCTAGTCTTTGATCCAAGCGTTCAAATTCGAGGATCCTTTTGAAGGATAAACCAAACGTTTCCGCATCCATTTATAAGCTTCCGCCGCTCAAGTTCTCTGTTTGAACTAACTCGAACAATCAAGAAGAGGTAGTTGAAGTTTCTCCTCGATCTAGATCACCCGTATTTCTATCATTGGTATTAGAGAAAGGGATCGAGGTCAAGTTCTTTACTTTTGTTCTTGATCATCTTCAAGTTTTTCTCTCTTTGGTGTTTTTCAAAGATCTTCAAGTGTTCTTCGGTGTTCTTCGAAGATCGTCATTGTGTTCTTCAGTGTTCTTCATCGTTCATCATGTTCTATGATGATGATGATCAGTTTGATTTTTATGGATAATGGTTGCCTTCTCCACATGAACTAAAGCTCAAAGCGGCCAAACATACCACCCGGAGGTACCGACGGTATTCACAAGACCGAAGGAGACCATATTTTGAGGATGAGGAGTGGTTTCCTCCTCCGGACTCACAAAGGCCGACTTTTTCCATGGATGGGCATCAATGGTATCCACACCGACAATAATATGTTGAGGATATCTATGTTGCCCCAAGACGGTGCGCCAATAATCAGCAAATTATCAATGTTGTTCCCCGACAGCTTCCTAGTCCCCAAGAGGAGTATGTCGTGCTCAAGGCAACAAACGATGCTCTAAAGCGTTATTTACATGCTTTGAAGGAACAAATTCTTGCCCACACAACGTCCAACCGTTGTGTGATGAACCATTAGAAGAGGCCAAGGATGAAACCGTCATCGACAATGTTGAAGCCATCACAAACAAAAAAGAAGCCAACTTCAACAAAGACGACATCATCAAGGGTGAAGAAGCCATCAACCATGATATTGGCACCATTATGTTATTGGACTACAAATTCGAGCCGGCTGACCCGAGGTTTGACTTTCTTTTGTCTAATAATTTATATACCGGCTTACCCTTGCTTCTTTCCGGCATACCCCCGACATATAATGTCATAAGCTTAGACGGCATGATAGACAAACTTAGCGGCGAGACCATCAACATGTACTACAAGTTTGAGCCGCCCGATCCACAGTTTTTTCCTTGTTATGTCGGACGAACGCAGGCATCTCACACCTTGCTCTAGGACTGCAAATGATGCTCAGCAAAGGTGTGGTCTGGCTCCACCACCAAATCATCATAACTCACAATGTGCCTCGGATTTGGTATGTACTCTCTCAGCTGAGACACATGGAACACAGGGTGAACACCCTCTAATCTCGGACACAATGCTAATCTATAGGCTGCCCTCCCAACTCTATCTAGTATCTCGAAAGGACGACATATTGGGGACTGGGCTTCCCCTTTACGCCAAAACATCTGACGCCTCGCGTCGGAGATACTCTCAACCAGACATGAGCTCCTACCCTGAACTCTAGAGGCCGATTCCTCTTGTCTGCATATGACTTCTGGCGACTCTGTGCAGTTAGCATCCTCTCTCTAATCAGCGCTACTCGAGCCATATCATCCTGAATCTGCTCTGACGCTATCCCACTAATACTGCTAGACTCATCCCAGCATAAAGTTGTACGACATCTACGTCCATACAAAGCCTCATAAGGAGCCTTCCCAATAGATGCATGTCAGGTGTTGTTGTATGAGAACTCAACTAGTGGGAGGTAATCAGACCATCCCTGTCCCCAATCCAACACACAAGCTTGCAACATATCCTCCAGGGTCTGGATGGTCCTCTCTGACTGACCATCTGTCTGGGGGTGAAACGCAGTCGTGAAGTGTAGACTCGTCCCCAAAGAAGTCTGAATCTGCTGCAAAAACCTCGAGGTAAACCGTCCATCTCGATCAGAGACGATCATCCTCGGTACACCATGGAGTCTCACTATCTGTCTAGGGTACTCCTCATCTAATCTGCTCACTGGCCACATCTCTCTAATAGGAATGAAACGTGTCGTCTTCGTCAGTCTATCAACAACAACCCAGATGGCATCAAAACTCCTACTAGGTCTCAGTCTCGTCACAAAGTCCATGGAGCCGTCCTTCCACTCCCACTGCGATACTGGCAGTGGATGAAGCTCACCTTCAGGTCTACAATGCTCTATCTTAACCTGTTGACAGGTCGCACATTGAGCCACAAATCTGGCTACATTGGGCTTCAGCCCACCCCACCAATATGAACATCTCACATCATGTTACATCTACTCGTACCTGGATGTACAGAGTAAGGTGTACATTGAGCCTCCTATAAGATCCTCTGTCTCAACTCTGCATCAACAGGTACACAGATGCGGTCATGTCGCCTCATCACTCCATCTGCTCCAATGGAGAATTGTGGTGCCTCTCCATGAGACATCCTCTCTCTGATCCTCATCAAGGTCGGGCAGGTCCCCTTCTTCTACTAGATCTCATCCAACAGACCAGGTAAAACCTCTAAAGTATGTAATTGGGTATCCTCATCAAGAAACTGGATATCCATATCTAGCCAAGCAAGATCCCTCTGAAGCTGGGGCTGAACTCTCAATTTGACAATCGCCTTCTCTCGAGGTGTCTTCTTGCACAAAGCGTCAGCTACAACATTCGCCTTTCCAGGATGATACAAAATCTCAAGGTCAAAGTCCTTGATCAACTCAATCCATCGACGCTGGCGGTTATTCAACTCCCGCTGCGTGAAAATATACTTCAGACTCTTATGGTTTGTGAAGATCTGACATGTGGTACCATACAGGTAATGTCTCTAGATCTTCAAAGCATGAACTACCGCTGCCAACTCCAGATCGTGAGTCTGGTGGTTCTCCTCATACGTCTTCAGCTGTCTAGACGCATAAGCAATCACTCTGCCTCTCTGCATCAACACACATCCCAAGCCTAGCTTGGATGCATCACTGTAAACCACAAATCATCAGAACCCTCTGGCTATGCCAAGACAGGGGAAGAAGTCAAACATCTCTTCAACTCCTCAAAACTCAGGGCACACTGGTCGGTCCACACAAACCTGGTAGTCTTCCTCAGAAGACTCGTCAGTGGACGGGCAATCACAGAAAATCCCTCCACAAAGCGTCTGTAATAACCGGCTAGGCCAAGAAAGCTATGCACTTCCTTGACGTTCGTCGGTGTCGTCCATGCAACAACAGACTCAATCTTCACCGGGTCAACCATAATCCCATCGGCGGAGACGATGTGTCCAAGAAAAGCAACCTCAGACATCTAATACTCGAACTTAGAGAGCTTGGCATACAACTCTCTATCCCTCAAAATCTGCAAAACCGTCCTTAAATGACCAGCATGCTCCTCTCTGCTACGAGAGTATACCAGAATGTCATCAATGAAGACCACCACAAACTGATCAAGTAAGTCGATGAAGATACTGTTCATCAACTCCATGAAAACTACTGGGGCATTCGTCAGCCCGAATGGCATCACTACAAACTCGTAGTATCCATAACGGGTACGAAATGCCGTCCTGTGAACGTCTGGCTCTCTCACCCTCAACTGGTGGTACCCTGAGCGTAAGTCAATCCGGGAGAATACTGTCACTCCCTGAAGCTGATCAAGTAGATCATCAATATGAGGCAGTGGGTACCTGTTCTTGATGATCACCTTGTTCAGCTCTTTGTAATCTATGCACAGTCGCAATGATTCGTCCTTCTTCCGCACGAAGAGGACAGGCGCTCCACATGGTGAAACACTAGGGCGCATGAAGCCCTTCTGAGCCAACTTCTCGAGTTGCTGCTTCAGCTCCAACATCTCGACAAGTGCCATATGATATGGGGCCTTCGAGATGGGTCTCGTGCAAGCCTCTAACTCTATGCTGAAGTCCACACTCCTCTGAGGCGGCAAACTCGACGGCTCAGCAAAGACGTCTGTAAACTCACAGACCACTAGTATGTCCTCCAAAGTTGGACTCTCTCCATCCTTCATGGCATAGCACCAGAAGGCATCACATCCTTGTGCAATCAGTCTAGCTGCTCGTACGGCACTGATGACAGAACTTGCCTTCCAAGGTCCCAACCTCGGAAGACCTCAATCTGATCAACCTCGGTAGAGACTGTAATAGTCCATCTACCAACATCAAAAACTGCACAGTGTGTACGCATCCAATCCATACCTAATATGACTTCTTCATGCATTAATGGCATGACTAAGAAGTCAACAAGTAAAACACGAGTCCCTAAACGAAGAGGATAACAACGTATCTCACATGTACCTCTTGCCCGACTACCATCAGGTAACCCTATAGTAAAGGTTATCCTCTCTATGGTAGCTAAACTCAGACGCTCAACACATGTATTAGAAATAAATGAATGCGTAGCACCAGTATCAAACAAAACTCTAACAGGTAAACCATGAAGGAGAATGGTACCTGTAGCAACCGGTGTAGTGGATCCTCTGCACTCCTCAACTCAAAAGCTCACCCTGAGCTCCTCTGGCATCTGTGGTACTCCCACCATGACCTCTACCTCTACTCACCCCGGGAGCAGATCCTTGAGTAGATGGACGATCTAGGACTCTCTGTTGAGCCTGTGTCTGCTGTTGAGGTGTCCTCTGACTACCTCCCTCTACACTAGCAGGGGAATAACCCTGCAGAGATGCAACTCCACCCTGCCTACAAAAGGCAGCTCGATGTCCTAGTCTACCACAAGTGTAACAAGTGACAACTCGTCTGGGACAATCTGGCTCCAGATGGCCAGGATCACCATAGTTGTAACACTGTCGTCCCTTGTATGTAGTCAGTGCAGACGAGGGGTAACTCTAACGTCTCTGGTCTCGTCTAGAACCAGATGCTCCTCCAACTCCACTGGTTTGCCCAGTGCGGTGCCTCTTCTCAGACCGTCCTGTCTGAGAAGCTCTCCTCTGACTGGCTCGCTCCTTCTCATAAGTAGAAGCCTGGTCCTGGTAGTCAACTAGGGACTCGCAATGGAATCCCGCCATATATGAACGTGTGCTCTCCCTCAGATGACGGGAGAACAAGTACACATGCTGGTCCTCAGATGCTACAGCTGGACCCAGCAAAGCTAACTCAGTCTGGAAACGGCGGATGGCGTCTACAATAGGTACATCCTCAAAACCGGCCTCCACAAAATCCTGCAGTTTCTCCCTCCTCAGTGAGGCAGGGCATAACTGCTCTAGGATCATACTCCTCATGCGATCATAGTTGGTGGCTCTGGCTCGTACAGTCCTCCAGCACTGATGTGCAAGGTGATGTGATCCCCGAGAGCCCGAACATGAAGCCGAAAATACTCACTCCGAGCGTAGTCAAGTTAAGTCATATTCCACTGGATCCGGCTAAGCTGTCAGATTTGCACACTCTCAGTAAATCGCCTATAACTGAGGCAATACTTGGAATTAAAATACCCATGAGTACTACTTTGAAAGGTATTTTCAATATCTACAACTTTCTAGTTTACTCAAAGTCGATATTCCAAGAGGAAGAGGGTGAAAATGACCCTACATTGTAGCAAGTACGGTACTTGTATGGATTGTTGGACAAGATCATGCATGGAGGCATGAAAGATGGTTATACAAAACATATGCACGTCCCACCCATATATATTTCATGCAGCATACCATGCTCATATTATTCATATATTATGCATGAATTTATGTATTAATCATGTGAAGGTCAACATGTCAACATTTAATCAAACATTGAAGGCATCTTCACACACATACATTGAATGGAGGCCAAGTTAGTTCAATGGTCTTCTTCTCCTTTAATATGGACGTCCAAGACTTGATTAGACCATCCTTGATGTGTTGTCCAAGTGAAGAGAATAGGATCCAAGAGTCATCTTTGAATAAAGGCCAAATGTGGCCATTTATGTGATTGAATTTCCTAGAAAAACTATTGAATTTCTTGCATTTCCTTTTGATAAATCTTTGATATTTCTAGCACTTAATTAGGGAGTTTCTAGGCTGAGTTTTGTGGCTATATAAAGCCTTGTATCCTCCCATTGTAAGAAAAGTCAAGTTAAATGAAGTAAGTTAGCCTTTGTCCTTTCAAAGTTATTGTTTGCTTTAAAAACAAAACCCGAATTCTAGGTGAGATGCTTAGTTTTCAAGCATCTGGGTGAGATGCTTAGGCAGATCTAAGGTGAGAGGACGAGGAACGAAGGTTCAAACCCCAAAGTGAGATTCCGAGGGTAGTTTGTTCAAGTTGAGGGATTCCCAAAGTGAGAGACCGAGGGAATTTGCTCTTCATATCCAAATACACAAAATCCAAAAAAAAAAAGAGTTTCATTTCGCCGATTCCAATCCGAGTGTGAACTTGTGCCGGTGGATCCTCGTGTTCGATCATCATGTGGTATCAGAGCTCAACGGTGCGAGTTCGGTGCATCAAGTGGTATCAGAGCACAAAATCTAAAAAAAAGGAGTTCCTCAAGCTTTCGGGTTCAACTAACGAAGAGCGCATCAAGTGGTACTAGAGCCCAATGGTGCGATTTCCTCAAGCTTTCGGGTTGTGAACTGTTCGAGAATGTCAAGACGCGATCGAAAAAGAACAATAAATGAAGAATATGTTCGATGGGCTATTCGAGAGTATGACGATGGTTATCTTCGTTTGAGTGAAATGGAAGACGATCTTTACGACGCCGTCTATGAAGAACTACGAAGACGAAGAAAGAGAAGAGAAGCTCGTCTCCATGAAGAGGAAGCTCGTAAACAAGAGGAAGAAGACAAACGTCGCAAATGATGTCGAGAAAGTGAGGCTAAAAAACAAGAAGAAGAAGCTTGGCGCCGCAGGGTGTTCGAAAAATTGATCAAGGACGCGACTCATTTTCAATCAAGTCGAGTTGAGAAAGCGGGAAGCAAGATGAAGTACACATCGCCGTCTATGCCACCACCGAAGGCTACTACACCAACCCCGCCTCCTACTCCACCGAATCCCGCTCTTCCACCATCGGATCCCACTCCTTCACCTATTGCTACATTCTCCCCGCCCATGGATGATTCGGATTCGAGGACGAATCCTTTTGAAGAGAGCGAGGATGATGTGATCCCCGAGAGCCCGAACATGAAGCCGAAAATACTCACTCCGAGCGTAGTCAAGTTAAGTCATATTCCACTAGATCCGGCTAAGCTGTCAGGTTTGCGCACTCTCAGTAAATCGCCTATAACTGAGGCAATACTTGGAATTAAAATACGCATGAGTACTACTTTGAAAGGTATTTTCAATATCTACAACTTTCTAGCTTACTCAAAGTCGCTATTCCAAGAGGAAGAGGGTGAAAATGACCCTACATTGCAGCAAGTACGGTACTTGTATGGATTGTTGGACAAGATCATGCAAGGAGGCATGAAAGATGGTCATACAAAACATATGCACATCCCACCCATACATATTTCATGCAGCATACCATGCTCATATTATTCAAATATTATGCATGAATTTATGTATTAATCATGTGAAGGTCAACATGTCAACATTCAATCAAACATTGAAGGCATCTTCACACACATACATTGAATGGAGGCCAAGTTAGTTTAATGGTCTTCTTCTCCTTCAATATGGACGTCCAAGACTTGATTAGACCATCCTTGATGTGTTGTCCAAGTGAAGAGAATAGGATCCAAAAGTCATCTTTGAATAAAGGCCAAATGTGGCCATTTATGTGATTGAATTTCCTAGAAAAACTCTTGAATTTCTTGCATTTCCTTTTGATAAATCTTTGATATTTCTAGCACTTAATTAGGGAGTTTCTAGGCTGACTTTTGTGGCTATATAAAGCCTTGTATACTCCCATTGTAAGAAAAGTCAAGTTAAATGAAGTAAGTTAGCCTTTGTGCTTTCAAAGTTGTTGATTGCAATAAAAAACAAAACCCGAATTCTAGGTGAGATGCTTAGTTTTCAAACATCTAGGTGAGATGCTTAGGTGGTTCTAAGGTGAGAGGCCGAGGAACGAAGGATCGAACCCCAAAGTGAGATTCCGAGGGTAGTTCGTTCGAGTTGAGGGATTCCCAAAGTGAGAGGCCGAGGGAATTTGCTCTTCATATCCAAATACACAAAATCCAAAAAAAAAGAGTTTCATTTCACCGATTCCAATCCGAGTGTGAACTTGTGCCGGTGGATCCTCGTGTTCGAATCAAGTTCGATCACAACACAAGGTCACGGAATAGAGACTGAACTAGCTCTATTCGTCTGTCCTCAGGCATCTGATAGACTCTAAAGTTGAGTCTACAAGTCCTATCTATACCTCAGTCTGTAAACCGATCTCTCCTGAGAAGGGTGGTACTCCCTCCTGATGGAATGCCTTCAACCAAGCATCTGGTCGAGGCCCTCTAGTCTCCTCTACAACTCGAACAGTCATATTAGCACGTGCCGGCATAGCTAGCACCTGTGTGGCTCCTTGAGATATCTCATAAGATCCCTCATGCCCTGGTAGATCTTGGGCTCGTCTTCCAGCTCTGACAGCCTCCTCAAAACGTCTGAGGTACTCTCTAAACTCTGGCCCCCCCCATGGAGACACGATCTGAATCATCAGACTGGGCTCAATGTGAATGATGTCTCCTCGATCCACCACTCCTCATCTCTGGGACGACACTCTCAGCAACCTCCTCATGTACCTCTTCCACCACTGGTGGATCAGCAGCGGGAACTGGTCCGTCACCTACCACATCCGGAGGAAGAGGTGGTCTACCTCTACCCCGGCATACAACAGAAGCACCTCTAGTCCGAGCCATCTGCGGGGTATGCACACCTAACTTATAAGGATCGATTTAGGCCATATATATATATATATACTTAACACATATACAACATAATCCACAATACATATATGCACATGTCTATACTACAGAGATCCATAGCAGAGGTGGCGACTTCTCGTACATTCTAACCCAAAACCACACTTAAAACCAAAAACCTTTGGAAAACGTCAGACCCCGGTCGGGTTCTGTTTATTTTACCTATTCAACCTCATTGCAGGTAGCAAGTGTCATTGTTGTCAACGTAAGGCTCTGATACCAACTCTGTAACACCCTGAATCTGCGGGACTCGGGATGCCACATTGGGCTAGGATCTCACAATGGATCCTGACCCTAGCGTGACAACAAGTTCACTGGACCTTACAACATGACACTGACAAATATAAAAACAAATACATAAAATTGTAAAAACTGTACAATCAAAAGGTAAAACAACATAGCCGAGTATAAACAACATCGTCCTCACACAAGAGGTAACAAAAGATCATCCTTACGCAGGAGGGAAAGGTGAACAACCCCCAAAAGACCAACATCCTATGTACGAGAGGTCCTCGGCCTGCCACTCTACTAGATCACCCAACAACGTGCCTATCCTGTGGGGCATCTATAACATGGGAATAAACCATTCGATAACCATACATATATAGAGTAATGCATAAGCAAAAACACAGTCATGTAAGGATAAACACATCAGCATGTAATAGCATGAATTGTTGTCTATATTTTGGGGCCTGTTTAGACGTTCTATCTTCAATAATCTGCATGTTTGGATGTATATTATGTCGTTATATTGTCATTTCATCTACCTTTGCGGGAATCGAGGTCTACACCAAGTTTCGTTGTAATCGTAGGTAAAATGGCATGTTTTGAATCAAAAAGGAGCAAAAGGAGCTAAGGAGTCATTGGAGCTACATTCAGAAGCTTAAGGAATAATCCAGGAATCATGGAATTGGATTAGAGATTCACTTTGGACCAGATTTGAGAGATTTCATATTCAGTTGTGATTCACCTCGGTTGACTACAGAGTCACCTCGACCGAGGTGATCTAGAGGAGCTGACTCGACCGAGGCGAACACCTTGGACGCGGCAAGGATATTTTATTCTTGGCTGAGATCTTTTATCTTTGGAAAGAGGATCTTATATTTTTGGGCTGGATTCATGGAAGGAAGAAGATAATTTAGCCCATATATTTTACCTATTTTTATGGGAGAAGATCTTTCTAAGATATCTTATCTTTGGAGAGTAATTTTCCTATAAAAAGGGTTGGATTTTCCACAAATCCACATCATGCTATACCACTGACAAAGCTTAGACAACCGTTTTACCCCACTACAGCTGGGAGATTTGAAGAACCTTTTTGAAGGTTGAAGGAAGATTGAAGGAAGGAAGTTGATAGTTTTTATAGCTTTGTGAAGGGTTTTGTAAGATTCCCTTCATTGTTGTTTGTCTTATTGGATTTTGATCCAAGGAACGCTTGCTGATTGACAATTGATTCAGTTATTGAAGCCTTTCTCTTAAGGTTTTCTTGTTCAATTATTCGCTTTCTTCCCTTATATTTGATTATTACTTTCATGATGATGAGTGGCTAATTTCCTTGTGTGATTCTAGGGTGATTGGCTGAAGGTTGTGGGAAAAACAATGATAGAATAATCTTAATCACAGTAGGACCCTGAAAGCTCAAGTCTTTATCCTTAACCCTAAAGCATCTCCCTCAGTCGATGAACATCTCCGCCGGGGTGGAATTCTTCTGACCGAGGTGACTTATCTGATCCGAAACTGAGAGTTAAGTGTTAGAGTTTGCCAAAACCTATTCTTATTACACCTTTCCTGATTCAATGCAAGCTTAGGATGAGATTTACCCGGTAATTCCTTTGTTTGTTTACCTAAGATCATAAGTGTAGGTAATAAAGGTTTATCCTTTATTGGGGTTTGAGTGTGCTTTCATTCCATCTTTGTGAGTTAGCCTGAGACTTACCCTGTAAAGGTTGATTTTATTCCCTTAGTTGGCATGTTAGTTTGAGGTTATAGTTCTTTTCCTTAATTCCTTGAGACTTACCCGGTAATAGGAGTTACGGTTTGGGATTAGTGAGTAGTGAGACTTACCCGGTGATCTATTCCACTTTAGTAACACCTTCCCTTGCAAAAATCTCAACTTTGTCCGCTTATCTTTAGATCTTGAGTTGGAACCACAACTAGATGCTTTAATCCCTAGAATTGCATATTTCCTTAATTGACTTTTTATCATCTTTGATTGTTTTAATCACTTTTGTGGTTAGTAATTGCATTGACAAACCTATACCTGTTTTGTTTCACTAAGTCCCTGTGATCGACCCTTGGAATTTCCTGCTTTTTACTACGATTGACCCGTACACTGAGGGTTCGCATCCTTGTTTTAAGCTTACATCTAGGGTTATAAATTTAAAGCTTGCACACACCGTTTGGAGCGAACATGTTTTTGGCGCCGTTGCCGGAACTTGGTCTAGACCGAGCCGGTTGCGGTTTGCTTTCGGGGCGCTTGCCCCTGTTTCTACTAACCACTCTACTTGAGTGACTTTCGCACGTTCTTTCTCTTAGGTTTATGCGAAGAACCCGCGCTGGGAAGGAAATCGTTCCCTACGATCCCGAACCAGAAAAGACATACAAAAGACGCTTGAAAGAAGCGAAGATGGCCAACCAAGACAATCGCGATCTTGAGGCCGAATTGAAGGAGACGTTAGAACAGCTACGCCTCAGCAAAGAAAAGCTGAGACTGGAGAGGGAAGAAACTCACGCAAGGACTGAAGCAATCGAAGCAAATATGGCAGCTTTACGAGACTAGTATCTACCTCGACCGAACCCAGATCCTCGACCGAGGAAAGACCCTGCTCCAGATCCTCGACCGAGGCAGAATCCAGTACTTGTCGCCCTGGCCGAGATACTTCCACCTCGGATGCCAGTCCGAGATGTTCTTTTTGCAGGTATTCCACAAACCCTAGGGCAGAGGATGGACCCTAATCAACAACTGAGGCGTCCAGGAGTCGACCTAGGTGATCCAGCGGACCATGATTATGAGCTTCGACCGCAAGTTCTTTCCATGATTCGCCAATGCCAGTTTGGAGGGCTAGAGAGGGAATCTCCACACCAACATCTACAAAACTATGAGATCTTGATGGAGACCTTGAGACCTTTAAGGCTGGAAAATAACAACTACAAGCTAAAACCTTTCTACTTCTCTTTGAAAGATAGAGCTCTTACTTGGTATCAATCTCTTCCTCCAGGAAAAATTAGTATTTGGGAGGAGATGACGACGGAATTCTTGACTAAATTCTTTCCCCCCTCTAAAACCGTTATAATGAGAGGGAAGATTAATGCATTCATCATGAAGGACAAGGAGAGCTTGTCCAAGTCATGGGAGAGGTTTAAAGACATTCTTTTGGATTGCCCACATCATGGGATTCCAAAGATAGAGTTGTTGGAGATATACTTCAAGGGACTGGACGGAAGCACCCAGTTCAACCTTCAACTACTATCTGTCGGCACGTTCATGGACATGCCGATTGACGAAGCTTGGGAGTTTATAGAGAACCAAGCTTTGCACATGGAGAAATACTCCCACCAAGGAGCTGAAGGTGGAGTTAAAAGAGTCAACTTTCAAGATGCTCCGCCTAACAACAATCAACTCACGTCTTTGAAGAATGACGTGAAACAATTGAAGGAACTCTTAGTTGTTCAAACCAAGAAGGAAGATCAAGGATCAAGGAACAATAATGGATACCGTAACAACAACAACGGTTCCCGGAAAAACAACTACAACAACAATAGAGGATCCAACAACAATAATTGGAGGGCAAACAACCAAAATTCGGGTAACCATCATTCTAACTCCAACTCAAATGATTCTTCTAATCCTTTCCTCTCTTCCTCTTCTTCTTCTACTCCATTAAAGAGCCAGGAGCAAGGATCGAGTTCGTCCCAGCCAGAAAAGAAAGACGCAGTGCTGGAGGCCATCTTAATCAAGCTAAGCTCTATGGAGACATCCATGACTTCATTTTTGAAGGCACAAAAAGCCTTAGATCAACAATTCTTCAACAAGGCGAATGAAGCGCCAAGAGATCCAGGGAAGCTTCCAGCAAGGACGGAAAGCAACCCTAAGGGCCAGATTATGGCCATAACGACGAGGAGTGAACTGAAGACTGCAGAGCCAGTGCCTCGGTCGATGCCAATACAGACGAAGACCACCTCGGTCCAGGTGCAGTCGAAGAACACTTCGGCCAAGATACCAACCGAGGTGGAGCCACAGAAAGCGGAGGAGAAAACTGAAGTTTATATTCCACCTCTTGCATATAAACCACCACTTCTATTCCCTCAGTCAAGGGCCAGAGCACATCTAGACAAACATTTTGGTAAGTTCCTTGACTTGATGAATAAACTACACATTAATATTCCTTTCCTTGATGCTATTCTAGGGATGCCCGCCTATGGGAAGTTCTTGAAAGAGATTCTATCAAGGAAGAGGAAGCTGGAAGACTTTGGTGAAGTAAGGATGACATCTAAATCCTCGGAGCTTATTCAAATCATGAAGGAAAAGATGCCACCCAAGTTGAGAGATCCTGGCTCATTTTGCATTCCCATTCAAGTTGGGGATGTCACTTGTGAAGCCTTATGTGATCTAGGAGCCAGCGTGAGCATCATTCCGCTGGAACTATGTGTTAAGATCAGACTTGGAGAGCCCAAGCCGGTGAAGATAAGATTATACATGGCGGACCGCTCCATTACCCATCCCGTGGGCATTTTGAAAGACGTTCCGGTTAAGTTAGGTAACTTCTATTTACCTATAGACTTTGTTGTGCTTGATATTCCCGCAGATTATCCTATTCCTATCATTCTCGGGAGGCCATTTCTAGAAACTTCGGGTTGCAATGTGGATTGTAAGAACGCCAAGCTGAAGTTCAATATTGGCGGAGATGAAGTGGAATTTGCATTACTTGCGGCCATGAAGGGAGAGCAACTAGGAGATGATATCTTCAACATCTATGATGAAGAAAAATCAAGAGAATTGGTGAGTTCTATCCTTACTAAATATCCACTTAAAAAAGTTATTAGTTTCAGTTTAATGGAGGAGGGTATAGATGCTTCTTGTGATGCAGATATACGGAGCTTAAAGGCCTTGGAAGAAGATCCAGGAGCTAAAACTGAGAAACTAATCCAGGAGACGAAGATCTCCAGTTTCGGTTCCAGTTGCAGTACCTCGACCGAGGCACTTTCTGGACCAAGCGAGGCGACTGAAGAACATCTCGGTCAACCTCTCTGGACCTCGACTGAGGTCGAAAGCGAGATGATGTCAACTGAGACTTCCGAAAATAACAAACTTCTTACTCCCTTCTCTGACATTCATACTCAGTTGGTGGAACACCCTCTCCACCAAATTTCTGATAATAAAGGACCTTGGTATGCTGATATTGTTAATTATCTTGTTTGCCAGGAAATACCACCCGGATTGACGTACGCTCAAAGGAAGAAATTCTTCAAGGACGTACGCCATTACTACTGGGATGAACCGCTACTATTCAAGCGCGGGCCGGATGGGATGCTCCAAAGATGCATTCCGGAAGATGAAGTTAATAGCGTCATACGGCATTGTCACTCACTTCCTTGTGGAGGGCATGCTAGCGCCAACAAGACATGTGCTAAGGTATTACGTTCCGGTTTCTTTTGGCCGACATTATTTAAGGATGTGCAAACGTTTGTTGTCTCTTGTGATATATGCCAAAGAACAGGGAATTTATCTAGAAGGAATGAGATGCCACTCAATAACATGCAAGAGGTTGAGATCTTCGATGTATGGGGAGTAGATTTCATGGGACCTTTCCTATCGTCCGGAGGAAACCTTTATATTCTTCTAGCAGTTGATTACGTCTCTAGATGGGTTGAAGCCATTGCTTCTCCCACTAATGACGCCATGGTGGTTGTGAAGTTCTTTAACAAGACTATCTTTCCACGTTTTGGGACTCCACGCATCATCATCAGCGATGGAGGGACGCATTTCATCAACCGGAAGTTTAAGGCACTTCTATCGAAGTATGGGGTGACCCACAAGGTAGCAACCCCTTATCACCCTCAAAATAGTGGACAGGTCGAGATCTCGAATAGAGAAATTAAAGCAATCTTGGAGAAGACCGTCTCTAGGACGAGGAAGGATTGGTCCATGAAGTTGGACGACGCTCTTTGGGCTTACAGGACCGCATTCAAGACTCCCATTGGTACCACCCCTTATAATTTGGTATATGGGAAGTCTTGTCATTTGCCCGTTGAGTTAGAACACAAGGCGTATTGGCGATCAAATGGTTGAACTTCGACATCAAGGAAGCCGGCGAGAAGCGGCTATTGGATATCAATAAGCTGGAGGAGCTGCGTTTGAACGCTTATGAGAATGCCAAAATCTATAAAGAAAGGACGAAGAAATGGCATCACAAGCACATCATTCCAAAGGAGCTTAAAGAAGGAGACTTAGTTCTACTCTTCAACTCCCGCCTCCGCCTCTTTCCAGGTAAGATGAAATCTAGATGGACCGGACCTTATGTTGTGAAACATGTTTTCCCTCATGGTGCAGTTGAGATTTGGGGAGAAACGAGTGAAAACTTCAAGGTAAACGGTCATAGACTTAAGAAATACAAACCGGAAGTTCCGGTTGAGGAGGTTGCACCGCTATACCTCGTTTGAGAGATGCCGTACGGTCCAGCTTTAGATAGTTTGCTTTTGCTTTGCTCTGTTTGGTTTTTGGCATCCTAGACACACAACAGGTGACACCTAAGGAAGGAATACAACCCAGGAGCACAACTAGAAGGACAGAAGTTCGAGAATATGAGAAGACGGAGTTTGACTGAGACACATCTCGGTTGTTGTCACAGCACCTCGACCGAGATGATTCATGAGCAACCGAGGCAATTAGGGTTTCTGAAGACTCACCTCGGTCCGTACACCTCGGTCCAGTCGAGACCATCTCGAACGAGGTGACAGCAGTTCGAAAAAAGGGTATAAAAGGGGCTAAAGATTTCTCCCTCTTCTCTTTACTCTCTTCTCGACCGCAGCGCATTTTCCACCTCGTTCCTCCGTTCTTCACTCATTTTCGACGATTCTCGCTTCCAAACTGAGAGGAAAGGGTAGAAGATCGCATTGCAAGCACCAATCTGCAGAAAGAATGAATCGAATCTACCGAATCTGGGTAATTATTGAAAAAACCCTAACTTTGTCTTTCTCTAATGATTTCTTTCGTTCTGGGCTTTGGTTGCCCCTACATTTGCTGAGAAACAGATTAAGTACCCCATAGGAACCTGTGGTAGTGATTTTGGGAGAAAAGAACTGGATTTTTGAGGGAATCGATCGAGCAGAGTTTCGCTTCGGTCCAGTCGGCCTGTGCCTCGGCCGAGGTATTCTACAAAGTTGTCAGGGCGACCGAGGTGACCTGACAGTTTGCAAAAACATGAGTTTTGAGAGACAGTTGGTCCTGCGGGACAAATCTTCTCTTTCTCCTTCTTCTTCTTCCAGCCGTACTAGACCGGTGATCCATGTTAGCATGAAATATTGTGATATTTTAGGCACGTTTTCTAAGTATATTTGATTCATATTAATAGTCATTGATGAAGCATTGATGCATTTGCGAGCTAGTTTGTCTATAATGTCGATATAGAGATCTACACAAGCTTTATGTTGATTATAGGTAATTGAGAGCTATTTCCGAACGGAATTGAGCAAGGATGGAGTCGATCGAGCAATGTCCATGGATTGAGGGCATTCCTAGGAGCTAAGGGAGTGCCAACTTGAAGGATGCACGAGGCTAAGGAAGAATCACGTTCTAGCCCTAAACCACGCTCTAAAATACGGCCGTATTGATTTCCACGTTCAAGTCCACGGCCGTGGAATCATGGCAAGGGAAGCGTGGTTCATTCCAGCAACTTCTACGGCCGTGGAGAAGTTGATTCAAACCGTGTTGATTTCCACGCTCTAAATTACGGCCGTGGAACCCTTCCACGACCGTGATCTTGGCGATCTTTTTCGCCATACTTTAAGCCACAATCTCCTACGCAATTGGGCCGGGCCGATATTTTATCTTACACTATAAAAGGACGGACGAAGAGAGATTCCGTCACCTCACTTTACATATACACTTGCGCTTGGAATTGCCCTAATTTGGCATTTGGCGGAGATTTGTTTGAGAGATTTTTGGCGCATTGCTATTGCAATTTCCGGATTGACCGAAGATCGAAGATTCGGAAGATTGTTCGCAAGGAGATTTCGCTTCTTCCTTAGGTTTGATTTAGAAGATGGATTGACATCCCGTTCTTCCTTCTTATCTAAGATTTATGTTTGTTTGTTCTATTCCGAATCTAGTGACGATTATTGTTCTTGATTCTGAATTTGAGATTGATTTGAAGTTTATTGAAGGTTTTCGGAAGTTTTCATCTTTCAATCTTTTAATTCTTGAATTTGATATCAATATGACTATTGTTGGCTAAAAACCTTTACAATTCTAAGGTGAAGGGTTGATATTTGTGGCTTAGATGATGATAGATCGTTCGTAAACAGATTAGATCCTGAGAGTTAGAGAGAATCGCCGACGAACCCTAATCCACGGTCTGTTCTTGAGCTTCCACGGCCGTGGAACTCAAGAACTAGCCGTAATTTTGTGCTAAGTTACGAACTTGCTTTTACTTTAATCAAAAGTTAAAGATTTGCTTTAACTTAGTCTTGGCTTGCCTTTTCTAGGTGGTAGTGAAGCCTCAACAACCTCTACCTCGATTGTGAGTGTCACAACCTTAATCGGTTTAGTTAGTCTTGATCCTTGGATTACAAGTTTGGGTATTTGACGTTAATTCTTACCTTTAGAACCTTTTTATATTGAAGCCTCAACAACCTTTATAGAGAGTGTCTTTTAGGTGAGTCATATAAGGTTTTTGGAACTTCACCGTACGATTACCTTACATTCGTATACCTTTGCATACCTCAACTCTGTCCTTATATCTTTAGTATATCTTGAATCGATTGCCACAGTTGGATACCTGGATCTTTAGGATTGTTGTTTTCCCAATAATTTGAAAAACTTCATACATTTACTTGCTTGATAATCTATAACTGGATTTAACCCCCCCCCCAAATCCCTGTGTTCGATACTCTGGAATTCTTGCTCAACTATATCGATACGTACACTGCGGGTTCGCTTGCTTGATTTCTAGTTTTATATTTAAAGCTTATTTGCACGCACGCTAAGTGGCGAACAAGTTTTTGGCGCCGTTGCCGGGGATTTGGTTTAGGCCGAATTCGGTATACGATTGTCAAGCTTGGGAGCTTCTCCCTTGTTATTTGATATCTCTTTGAGTGCATGCGCAGGTCTAGGAACACCGGAGATCTCTTACCTCTTGATCAAGAGCTTGAGAGAACTTTAAGGCAAAAGCGAAAGGAAAAGAAAATGGCTGAAGAACACGAATGTGATCTTCAATCGGAGTTAGCAGAGAAAGAAGCTCAACTCCAATGGAATGAGAGGACACGTAGAGATGAAATGGATCGTCATCAATCTCAAGTTGACGATCTAAAAGATATGATGTTCCAGATGAGGATAGAACTAAGCAACCTTAAGAATAAGGGGAGCAAGAAATCCTCAAGGAGATCCTTAAGGTCGAATAGGGGTCATTCATCCGCTGATGATAGCGATTCCTCCATGCCACCGCTAGAGGAAATTGATCCCACGATCAATGTGAATCCATTCCATCCACGGGCAGCTGCTAATCGTCGTGTTCCACCTAGGAATGCAAGGATCGAACGTGTGGATGCGGAGCCAAGAATTCTTGGCCAAAGGATGGATCCAACGCAGCAACCACGCCGTTTAGGTGTGAACTTTGATGCTGATGATGTACAAGGGTTTAGCTTCAACCCTCAAGTTATTACTCTTGTTCGCCAAAACCAATTTGGCGGGACAAGCGCTGAATCTCCATACCAACACTTGCAAAACTTTGAGTGTATGATGGAGACAATGAGGCCGAAGAACGCAACTACCAACAACTATAAGCTCAAGCCTTTCTTCTTATCCTTGAAGGGGAAAGCATTGTCTTGGTACCAAGCTCTTCCTAGTGGGAAGCTAGACACATGGGAAGACCTTTCCGCGGAGTTCCTCACTAAGTTCTTTCCGCCATCCAAAACGGCGGAACTTAGAGGTAAGATTAATGCATTTTCCATGAGATCTAACAAAAGTTTGTTTCAATCTTGGGAAAGGTTTCAAGACTTGTTATTGGATTGCCCTCATGATGGCATATCCAAGCTTGTATTGCTGGAGATTTACTACAAAGGGCTGGATGTGGAGACACAATTCAAGCTCCAATCCCTCTCATGTGGTACAATTATGGACATGAGAGAAGATGACGCTTGAGACTTCATTGAGAAGCAAGCAAGGGTCATAGAAAAGTATTCCCACCGGAAGGTAGAGGGAAATCGTGTGGAGCAAGGAGCAAAGCTCACACACGAAGCTCAAAATCAAATTTTCTCCCTCAACAATGAAATCAAAGAGTTGAAGGAGGCTATCAAGACCAACTTTCCAAAGCAACAAGGAAAGGACGTTGGCTATTTGGGCAACAACAACAATGGCGGTGAGAACACAAACCGCAACAACAACAACAACCGGAATAATTGGAATGGCAATAACAACAACCGGAACAATTGGAACAACAATAGGGGTTCAAACAGCAACAATTGGCGCTCCAATCAACAAAACTCCGGTAACTCTTATCCTTCCAATTCGAATTCACTAACTCCACCTTCCTCTTCCTCTACTCCTTTGAAAAGCCAGGGGCAAACATCTAATGGAGGAAACACTTCGGGAAAGGAGAAGCCCAATCCCATGTTGGAAACGATTTTGGGAAAGCTTCAAGGTTTGGAGAACCGCATCATTAAGGTTGATGATCAAATTTCTAAGGTTGATAAAGCCCAAAAGGTTTTAGAAAACCAAATGTTCAGCCATGCGGAGGAAGTTCCTAGGATCAAGGGAAACTTCCAGGAAAGACGGAGGACAACCCTAAGGGAAGGGTGATGGCAATCACGACTAGGAGCGGAGTGACTACCACCGATCCGCAGCCTAAGTTTGTTGAAGTCCCCGTAGAGAAAGACAAAGAGAAGGGGAAGGAGAAGGAAGATGTCTACGTTCCTCCTCCGGCTTACGAACCTCCCCTACCATTCCCTCAATCTAAAGCGAGAGCACGCCTAGATAAACAATTTGGTAAGTTTATAGAACTCATGAGCAAGCTGCATATTAATATACCCTTTATTGATGCTATTGTAGGTATGCCGGCTTATGGTAAGTTCTTGAAGGAGCTCCTCTCCAACAAGAGGAAGCTAGAAGATTTCGGTGAGGTTAAGATGAGTTCGGATTCTTCGGATCTCATCAAGACCATGAAGGAGAAAATGCCCCCAAAGCTAAAGGATCCGGGGTCGTTTTGCATTCCCATAGGAGTGGGAGATGTCACATATGATGCGTTATGTGACTTAGGAGCAAGTGTAAGCATCATACCACTTGCATTATGTAGGAAGATCGGTTTAGGTGACCCTAAACTGGTAAAGATGACATTGTACATGGCGGATCGATCCATCACTCGCCCCGTCGGTATTGTAGAAGACGTCCCAGTCAAGCTAGGTAAATTCTTTGTTCCCATTGATTTTGTTGTGCTTGACATTCCTACAGATAGTCCGGTCCCGATCATACTCGGAAGACCGTTTCTTGCAACTTCCGGCTGCATAGTCGATTGCAAGAATGCTAGACTCGCCTTTGACATAGGAGAAGAGAAGGTAGAGTTCGTTCTTTCCACTCTAATGAAGGAGCCAATCTTTGATGAGGATATATTCAATATCCAAGATGAAGAGGGGTTGTCTAGAGAGGAGGTAAGTGCGATTCTCTTCAAAGATCCTTTGCAAAAGGTTATTGCTATGAGTCTAACGAATGTAGCTGAAGAAGAGGAGTGCAATGAGGCAATTGAAGCCTTAGAGGCACAAGAGGAAGTGTGTGAAGAGGAGTTTGAGAAACTCCACGACGAGGCAGAAAACGTGAGAATCCACGGCCATACACTATATTCCACGGCCGTGGATCTCACAACCCAAAGCGTGGCTCACTCCAGAGGGTTACACGGTCGTGGAGGAGGCAGAGCAACCGTAACCACTTTCCACGCCCTAAACCACGGCCGTGGAGGGTGTATGGAAACCGTAATTTTGGCCGTGGAAGGGAATGATCGTGCCACTTCTTCAACTTCTTTTGATTCTTCTCCTACACCTTCTACTTCCTTAGACACTTCTAAGGAAGCATCGGATGCTCCTCAAGAGCCATTAGAAGCTCCGAAAGCAATGGAACTAAAGCCACTTCCTACTCATCTAAGGTACGCTTTTCTAGGATCTAACTCTACTTATCCGGTTATTGTTAGTTCTGATCTAACCATAGATGAACATAGTAAGCTTATGGTTGTCCTTAGGAAACATAGGAAAGCTTTAGGCTATACTATAGAAGACTTAGTAGGAATCAAACCCTCCCTATGCATGCATAAAATATTAATGGAGGAAGACTTTAGGACTTCAAGACAACCTCAAAGGCGGTTGAATCCGACCATGAAGGAGGTTGTCAAGAAGGAAATTCTTAAACTTCTTGATGCAGGTATCATCTATCCTATCTCCGATAGTAAGTGGGTGAGTCCGGTTCAAGTAGTTCCGAAGAAGGGAGGAATGACGGTCATCACCAATAAGAACAACGAACTCATTCCTACCCGAACCGTAACGGGATGGCGGATGTGCATTGACTACCGCAAGCTTAACAACGCGACGAGGAAGGATCACTTTCCACTACCCTTCATCGATCAAATGCTTGAAAGGTTAGCACAACATTCACACTTTTGCTATCTTGACGGTTATAGTGGTTTCTTTCAGATTCCGATACACCCGGACGATCAGGAGAAGACCACATTCACGTGCCCATGGGGTATGTTCGCTTATAGGAGAATGCCGTTCGGGCTTTGCAACGCCCCAGCCACCTTTCAAAGGTGCATGATGGCCATCTTCTCCGAATACATTGAGGAAATCGTGGAGGTCTTCATGGATGACTTCTCCGTATATGGTTCCTCTTTTGACAATTGCCTTTCTAACCTTACTCTTGTTTTACAAAGATGTGAAGACACTAATCTAGTTCTTAATTGGGAGAAGTGTCAATTTATGGTGAAGGAAGGAATTGTTTTAGGACACCTAATCTCTAGTAGAGGGATAGAGGTGGATAAGGCGAAAATAGAGACTATAGAAAAGCTTCCTCCCCCAACTTCGGTGAAAGGGATAAGAAGTTTCCTAGGACATGCTGGATTTTATAGACGTTTCATTAAAGACTTCTCTAAAACATCAAAACCGCTCACTAATCTATTGATGAAGGATGCAGTTTTTGAGTTTTCACAGGAATGTTTGGATGCGTTTAACACCATTCGGCAAGCTCTAATTTCAGCACCTATTATCCAACCTCCGGATTGGACTCTTCCCTTTGAGGTTATGTGCGATGCTAGTGACGTAGCTATAGGAGCTGTTCTTGGACAACGAAAGGAAGGGCGAACCCATGCCATATACTATGCTAGCAAGACGCTAGATGAAGCGCAGCTCAACTACACCACTACGGAAAAAGAAGTCTTAGCCATTGTTTATGCTATTGACAAGTTTCGCTCTTATCTTGTAGGTGCAAAGGTGATTGTCTACACGGACCATGCTGCGATCCGGTACCTCCTTGCAAAGAAGGATGCGAAGCCAAGGCTAATTAGATGGATTCTTCTCCTACAAGAATTTGATCTAGAGATCCGCGACAAGAAAGGTTCGGAAAATTCTATTGTGGATCATTTGAGTCGCCTAACACATCTAGAGGACGACCACTTACCCATAGATGACTCCTTTCCGGACGAACACCTACACATTATTGAGGAGTGCATCGATGTGATCTCCAAAGGTAACGAACCATGGTTTGCTGATTTTGTTAACTATTTGGTTTGCCAGGAGATACCGCCCGGATTATCCTACGCACAAAGAAAGAAGTTCTTTAAGGATGTTCGGGGATACTTTTGGAATGAACCTCTCCTCTTTAAGAGAGGTCCGGATGGCATCATTCGGCGATGTGTGCCGGAAGATGAGATGCAAAGTGTCATCCGCCATTGTCATTCACTACCTTGTGGAGGACACGCTAGTTCGAACAAGACTAGCGCAAAGGTATTGCAATCTGGATTCTTTTGGCCTACTTTATTTAGAGATGTGCAATCCTTTGTTTCTTGCTGCGATGCTTGTCAAAGAACAAGTAATATCTCTAGGAGGAATGAGATGCCTCTCAATAACATCCAAGAGGTGGAGATTTTCGACGTTTGGGGAGTAGATTTTATGGGACCGTTTCCATCATCTTGTGGAAACCAATACATACTCTTGGCGGTGGATTACGTTTCTAGATGGGTGGAAGCGATTGCCTCTCCCACCAATGATGCCATGGTGGTGGTTAAGTTCTTTAACAAGACCATCTTCCCACGATTTGGGACACCAAGGACTATCATTAGTGATGGAGGTTCTCATTTTATTGCCCGGCGCTTTGAAGCTCTTCTAGCTAAGTATGGGGTTACTCACAAGATCGTCACCCCTTATCATCCACAAACAAGTGGACAAGTTGAGATCTCAAATAGGGAGATCAAAAGAATCCTAGAGAAGACGGTTTCAAGGACTAGGAAGGATTGGTCTTTGAAGCTTGATGACGCATTGTGGGCATACCGGACTGCGTACAAGACTCCCATAGGAACCACACCATACAACCTTGTGTATGGGAAGTCTTGTCACTTACCGGTAGAGTTGGAGCATAAGGCGTTTTGGGCTATCAAATAGTTAAATTTCAGCATGAAGGAAGCGGGAGAGAAGCGTCTCTTAGACCTTAATGAGCTGGAAGAACTCCGCTTGAACGCTTATGAAAACGCCAAGATCTATAAGAAGAGAGCAAAGCGTTGGCATGATAAGCATATCATTCCAAAGGACTTCAAAGAAGGAGATCAAGTTCTCCTCTTCAATTCAAGGCTTCGTCTCTTTCCAGGTAAGCTTAAATCTCGTTGGACCGGACCTTTTCTAATTAAGCGTATTTTCCCCCATGGTGCAGTTGAAGTATGGGGTGAAGCGGGCGGAAGCTTTAAGGTGAACGGTCAACGACTCAAGAAGTATACGCCGGAATTCCAAGCTGAAGAGTTCGCGCCCACCGCACTCGAATAAGTGCGAGTCTGGTCTAGCTACGGACCTTAAACAAAGCGCTTCTTGGGAGGCAACCCAAGGTATTGCATTTACGTTTTTGTTTTTGATTCACAATTTAGCTTAGTTTAGACGTTTTTGCTTTGTTTTGCCTTCGATTCCTTCCGGTATGTTGGTGTTTTTGGGTGGAGGAACAATGGAAAAGGAAAAGGGAAGAGTAACTTTGAAGAAAAGTGACGAAACTTGGACTTTGGAGCATTACAGAGAGTTCCACGGCCTAAACCACGGCCGTGACAACTTCAATGACCGTAATTTCCAAAAGCCTTTGAAAAATCACAAAAACCACGGTTCCGTACATTTCCACGGCCGTGGAATCCCCCGACAGACCGTGATTTTCCAAAATTTTGCCGGCCACTATATAAACCACGTTCTTCACAAAAACACTTCCAAAAACCCAATTCCACGACCCTATTCGCCGATTCCACGCCCTTCACCTCAAATCTCCGTTCGTTAATCGTTTTCAACGATTCTTCGTTCCAAACTGAAGCAAATTCGACCATCAACAAGATCCAAGCAACGAATCGAGCGGCAAATCACCAAGGAACGCAGAATTCGGATTTTAAAATCCAAAACCTAGGTTTTTTTCGCTCTTCTCTATCTTTGTCAATTTGGGTTCGTTTTTGCTAGAGATTATAGGAGAACTGATTTAAATTGGAAGAAATTAGACTAGGGCTGCCTGATTGCTGAGTTTGAGTGTTGTTTGTGGATTTTTGAGAAAAAGCGAGACGAATCACGGTCTCTGTCAGTTCCACGGCCGTGGAAATACCAAGAACAGACCGTGATTTTGAACAGTGATGGATTTTGTTAGGAGAGTTTCAGGGAGGATTAAGGAGAAGAAGAATGAGCAGAACAAAAAGAGGAAGGGTAACCCCTCTTCCTCTTCATCCTCTAGAGCACCACCACCTTCCTCCCCTTCACCTCCATCCTCACCTTCATCACCCGCACCTCCTAGCCCTAGAGTACCGACCATTCATGAGGATCATCTCGATGCACTCGAGAGGATCCATAAGAGGGCAGTTATCGGACCTAGGTTTCTATGGTTGGAAGATCTAGTTCCTCTAAACATAGTAGATGACCTTACTTGGCTCTTGGATAGAGCCGGTCTTATCGTCTTCTCGGCTATCCGAGAGGACGCTTATGAGGAGATTACGAGAGAGGTTGTGACGTCGTTTGAGCACAACCATGTGGATACGACCGTTTCTTTCCGTCTTATGAAAAGAAACTATGATTTTACCATCCGAGAGTTCGGAACCTTATTTGGGTTCCAAGAGACCTTCAATGGTCGTTTTCCGAGTGGCGTTTATGTTACGCTCACGATGTGATACGCAATGGATTTTAAATTTATACTCGTTATATTTCTCCTAACTCCTAGCGAACCCGGAGTGTACGGGACGTTTGTAGTAGGGATAGTATTTCGAGGTCGAACACAAAGACTAAGGTGAGATTGATTCGATTTATGATTAAGATTTGTGAAGATCTAGGTTAAGAAAAGAGAAAGAAATAAAGAAATGAAAAATTCAATGTTTTTGGTTGGTTTTTAGGTGATAAATCAAGGATCACAAATGATGCAGGGTAAACAATCAACTAAGCTAATGAATCAACTCAAACAAACAAGCTAAACACGAGATATTAATCAAGAGAGAAAAGCGGATTCTAGGGGTTGGAAGTTCCGGTTATGGCATAGGACTCAAGCTACCTAATCATTCCTTGGATTAACTATGATATGTTGGGATTTAGTGTTTCTAGATTGGGATCAATCACCGGGTAGGTCTCATGGTCCACTAGTCCGTCCCTAAGGTCTCATCACCGGGTAAGTCTCTAAGAACCTAAGGGATGGAATTCTACACGAACCGGATTGTCACCTAGGGATCTAACCTATCCTCACCGGGTAAGTCTCAAAAGGGTTAGTCCTAAACAACTATCCTAGCACACTTAGTCCAATGGCGGCTTATGAGGCTCACCACTACCTAGGGTTTGTCATCTTTGAAATCCAAGAGTAGAATCACCGGGTAAGTCTCTTCTGACACTTAGTTGCTAACACTAGGTCACCCTAGGGTAGATTTAACTCACCAAACACTTAGGATTTCAACATTCTAACAATCTAAAGCTAGATCCATCGAACCAGGGAGAATCACGGTTTGTTCTATCTAGTCTACGGCCGTGGTTTGTCAAGAACAATCCGTGGACTTCAACAGAGGCTACGTCCAAGCAAGTGAGTCATCCAAGGGCTAATATAAGTCCATCCTATCATAGTCCTAGCCATAACCATTCTTTCCTTACCCTAGAATCACATCTATTTAGCCTACAACATTCATCATAGCAATCAAAATCATCAAACATAAAATCATGGCTTCCATTTGCAAGATAATGAAGAGAAAGAGATGAACAAGTGAAGTGAACAAAACCAAGCTGAAAATGGAATTAGAATGACTCACAATCCTTCTTAAAGAAGGTTTAAATGGTTCATACAACTCTAGAAATCGATTCCGAAATTCTTCACTACAAAGCTATCCAAGTCTATCAATGGTGTGTTATTCTTCTTCTCTCCAATGGAGCTCTTCTCCAATGGTGGCTTCCTTCTACCTCCTCCTTCCAAGAATCTTCTTATTGAGAGTATTGTTGTGTGTGTAGAGTGATGGGAGAATACCCAATTGAAAGATGCCCTTCTCAGCCAATGCAGGACCACTTTTATACTACAACTTTGCAAGAGCTGGCCAAGAGATCGTGGCACAGCTGTCACAAAAACCTGGCAAGAACCACGGTTGGTTCCACGGCCGTGGACCTTCAGTGAACCATAGTTTGGTGCTTCAGCTTCGCTTTTGATCATTAAGCTTCGATTTGGTGCATGGCTTGTGTTGGCAAGGTTCCATGAGTCCTCTTTAGCCTCTAGTTTGCATCCTAATGAGTCCGAGGGTGTGTCATCTTGATGAACGATCCTCAAACGTATCGATTTAGCTCCTAAATCTCCCAAAATACCTACAAAGCAATGCACAAGTCCGTGTAGATGTCTATCTCGACAAAATACGTGAATTGAGTGCAAACGTCGTGAACTAGTGCTAAACCATGCATGAATGAGTGACAAATCTATCTAAATGATTACCTAAACCTAAGTCATAAATCGTGTTATCAAAAATACCCCATACTTAAGGTTTGCTCGTCCCCGAGCAAATTCTCAACTATAGACTACGAGATAACATGATTTATGTATGCAGAAAAATGGCAAAATCTTTTTGGGTTTGTGCTTGTACTATTGGATCACCTTCATAGTCATGTTTTATGGCAACGGACAAGCAATTATGTATCAAATAAATGAAGGCATGGAAAGACAATTGTACTTAACTCAAAAGCATGCATGAAATGTAAAGATGACGAAGTCAAGATGATCAAGAGCATATCCAATCTAGATTACTAAGTCTTACAAACATGCAAATAGGTCATAAGGTCTTGTGAAATAAAAGGCCAAGAAACGTTGTGATTAGGTGGGGATTTTTCTTAGGCTATGTGATGCTAATCCGGGAATGGAACTAACTCCACAATCTTATCTTCGATCAACTTCCCTCAAGTGTATATTTTCTCTATCTTTTCTTTCTTTTCTTTTTCTTTGACTTATTTTTGAGACAATGGCATTGGTGTACAAAAGCCGAAACCTTGATGATTAGCCATCCTCGGGCTTTTTCTATTTTTCGAGGTGCATCCACACCGAGCACACATACCAAAGCTCGTTAGGACTATTGGTTTATTTGACTTTGGCAAGGCACCAACACCCGATTATGTGAAGTGTACCGAGTTACTTGTCATTTAAACCAACGTCCCCAAACCTATTTTTTTGTCTACACTTTCAAACAAATTCAGCATTTTATTCATGGCATTCTTTCATCAACATCTTCACCCCACACTTGCTTTTCACACACATCAACACACTAACATGCTCCTATTCCCGGATGGGTCAAAAGACGTCAATTTTATATCGATTGAGGTGCTCAAACAATCATGATCAAGATGAGAATTAGAGGAAGATGAATTGCCTCATTCATTCCTAGATGGTGTGCAAGAACTAGCATGTAATTTCGACCTTCAATGCTCAATCCATTCTAGGCAAACATTATGATCACAAATCATTCATGGGATTCAAGAGAAGTACTTCAAGTCTACATATGCATTCATCAATTTAACACATAAGGCCATCCATAGCCAATCCACAAGACAAGATTCATCATTAGGGTCATATCCAAGCCTAGAAAGCACAAAAAATTTTAAATTTTCTGATTTTTTATGGGAATTTCGAAATGAATATATACAATGCAAGACACGTGATAATATTAAACTACCCTAGATGTTCATCATGCAAAGGATCATGCAAACCCCACCCCATACTTAGAAACACATTGTCCCCAATGTGTAAATGAAGTAAAGAAGAGTGAAAGAAGGTTCTCACAATGTAAAATGGTTTGCTAATGGTATTTGGGATTTCTTAAGTGGGTTGATGGTGGATGATCCTATCAACAATGGTAGAGAGCTCTAAGTGTTCATCAAGGCGTCGGGACCCGCGCTAGGCACCGCAAGCCGTCCAAGTTCCGCGTCCGCTCCACCCATAATTGATGAGGGGTTCATCATCATCATTCACTTGTTATGCAAGGTTTCCAATGCTACTAAGGCTCTAGCACACACACAAGACACACTAAACACACACAAAAACAGAAAAATCAAAAACAAAGACAAAATGAAAAAGGGAAAAACGTTACCAATGGGTTGCCTCCCACCAAGCGCTTCTTTAAGGTCATTAGCTTGACCAAACTCGGGGGCGTCTCATTCTAGGTGAAGTGGGGCAATCATATCCACCGGAGCTCCCGGGATATATTTCTTCAACCGGTGCCCATTCACCTTAAAGTTTCCACAATGCTCCCCTCCTACCTCAATAGCTCCATGGGGAAGGATCTTCTTCACCACATATGGCCCGGTCCATCTTGATTTTATCTTTCCGGGGAAGAGCCGCAGCCTTGAGTTGAAGAGAAGGACAAGGTTGCCTTCACTCAACTCCTTCGGGATGAGGCGCTTGTCATGCCACCGTTTGGTCCTCTCCTTGTAGATCCGGGCATTCTCATAAGCATCCAACCGGATCTCTTCAAGGGCGTTCATATCGAGCAACCTCTTCTCTCCCGCCTCCTTGAGGTCAAAATTTAGCCACTTAATGGCCCAATAAGCTCTATGCTCCATCTATACCGGAAGGTGGCAAGACTTGCCATAGACCAACTTGTAGGGAGTGGTGCCAATTGGTGTCTTGAAAGCGGTCTTATATGCCCACAAGGCATCATCGAGCTTCATAGCCCAATCTTTTCTCGTCCTAGAGACCGTCTTCTCAAGAATTTCCTTTATCTCCCGGTTGGAGATCTCCACTTGGCCAGTAGTTTGGGGATGGTAAGGTGTTGCCACCTTATGAGTCACCCCATACTTAGCCAAAAGTGCCCCAAAGTTCCTATTGGTGAAGTGCTTCCCTCCATCACTTATGATCACCCTTGGTGTTCCGAACCTAGGGAAGAGCACTCGGTTGAAGAACCGCACCACAACCTTGGCGTCATTTGTAGGAGAGGCGATTGCCTCCACCCATCTCGAAACATAATCCACCGCCAATAGGATGTAGAGGTTTCCACATGAAGAAGGGAATGGTCCCATGAAGTCCACACCCCACACATCAAATATTTCCACTTCTTGTATGTTGTTCAAGGGCATCTCATTCCTCCTTGAGATGTTGCCCGTCCTTTGGCAAGCATCACAAGCTACCACAAAGCTTTGCACATCTTTGAACAAACTTGGCCAAAAGAAGCCCGATTGCAACACCTTCGCACATGTCTTGTGTGAGATAGCATGCCCTCCACATGGAAAGGAATGACAATGGCGGATCACACTCTCCACCTCATCCTCCGGTATGCATCTTGTAAACATTCCATCCGGCCCTCTCTTGAACAAAAGTGGTTCACTCCAATAGTAGTGCCTCACATCTTTGAAGAACTTCTTCCTTTTGGCATATGTCAAACCGGGAGGCACTTCCTCATACACTAAGTAGTTCAAAATGTCGGCAAACCATGGCTCACTTCCTCTAGACACTTGGAACAAGCATTCCTCCACCATTTGCAATTGCTCATCCCGGAATGAGTCATCAATCGGGATGTCATCTCTTCCAAGCTCCAATGGTGGAAGTCGACTAAGGTGGTCCGCTACAGAGTTCTCGGATCCCTTCTTGTCCCGGATTTCCAAATCAAACTCTTGAAGAAGAAGGATCCACCAGATCAACCTAGGCTTGGCATCCTTCTTGGTAAGTAGATAACGGATCGCAGCATGATCCGTGTAAACAATGACTTTCGCTCCAACAAGATATGAGCGGAACTTCTCAAATGCATACACAACCGCTAGCAACTCCTTCTCGGTGGTAGCATAATTGAGTTGGGCATCATCTAGCGTCTTGCTAGCATAATAAATGGCATGTGTGCGCCCATCTTTCCTTTGCCCCAAAACAGCCCCAACGGCTACATCACTTGCATCACACATGATCTCAAACGGTAAACTCCAATCCGGAGGTTGCATGATAGGTGCGGAGATCAAGGCGTTCTTCAATCTACAAAAAGCCTTAAGGCAATTTTTGGAGAAAACAAATTCAACATCTTTCATTAGTAGGTTAGTAAGAGGCTTAGAAATTTTAGAGAAATCTTGAATAAACCTCCGGTAAAAACCGGCATGCCCTAAGAAACTCCTTACCCCCTTCACCGAGGTAGGTGGTGGCAACTTCCCTATCGTTTCAATCTTGGCCCTATCAACCTCAATGCCACGGTTAGACACCAAGTGTCCTAACACAATGCCTTCACTTACCATGAAGTGGCATTTTTCCCAATTCAAGACAAGATTTGTCTCCTCACATCTTTGCAATACTAATGACAAGTTAGCCAAGCAATTATCAAAGGAAGAACCATAAACAGAGAAATCATCCATGAACACTTCCATGATATTTTCAACGTATTCCGAAAAGATAGCCATCATACACCTTTGGAAGGTGGCGGGTGCATTACACAACCCAAATGGCATTCTCCTATATGCAAAAGTACCCCATGGACATGTAAATGTGGTTTTCTCTTGGTCATCGGGGTGGATAGGGATTTGGAAGAATCCACTATAGCCATCTAAATAGCAAAAATGAGAATGTTGAGCTAACCTTTCTAGCATTTGGTCAATGAAAGGGAGAGGGAAGTGATCTTTCCTAGAGGCCATGTTAAGCTTTCTATAGTCGATACACATCCTCCACCCCGTAACCGTCCTAGTTGGGATTAGTTCATTGTTCTCATTGGTCACTACGGTCATCCCACCCTTCTTAGGAACTACATGAACGGGACTAACCCACTTACTATCCCAGATAGGGTAGATAATCCCCGCATCTAGCAACTTAATGATCTCTTTCTTGACTACCTCTTTCATTATAGGATTCAATCTCCTTTGATGTTCAATAGAGAGCTTATGGTTATCTTCCATCAATATCTTATGCATGCACAAAGAAGGTTTTATGCCAACCAAATCATCAATAGTATAGCCAATGGCTTTCTTATGCAATCTTAGTTCATGCAATAACTTAGCAAGTTCATCATCATTCAAGCATGCATTAACAATCACCGGATATGTTGAATTATCACCAAGAAAAGCATACATTAAATGAGAGGGAAGGGGTTTAAGTTCAAGTTTAGGAGGACCTTTATCGATTGGAGATGATCCAACTAACGTTGGATGAGATGAAACCAAAGCAAATGAAGACCCTTCAAGGCTCCTTGAAGCTTGATCATCAATGAGGTCTGATTCTGGGGGAACCACGGTTGGCTCCACTTCCACGGCCGTGGACCTTGCCTGGCTTGTTTGTTGAGGCTTTACAGAGAGTTCTACGGCCGTGGAACCACTTCCACGCCCGTGGAACTTGCAGCTGTTCAGCATGTCTTCGTGAACCTCAAATCCAACTCTTGCCTCCTTTTCTAGTGCTTCCAAGGCCATGATTTCTTCATTGCAAGCCTCCTCAACACCTTCCTCCATCATACTTAGGGTAAGAACCTTCTCCAAGGGATCCTTGATCAAGATCGAGCTCACAACTTCTCTAGATTCCTCTTGCTCGACTATGTTGAAGACATCCTCATCAAGGGTTGGCCCTTTCATCATTGTGGACAACTTGAACTTGATGTTCTCTTCTCCAATGTTGAAGGAGAGAGTCCCATTCTTGCAATCCACTAGGCATCCGGAAGTGGCTAGGAAAGGTCTTCCTAAGATGATGGGAACGGGATAGTCCGCCGGGATGTCCAAGACAACAAAATCAATAGGCACATAGAACTTCCCTAGCTGCACCGGAATGTCTTCTAAGATCCCAACCGGGTGAGTGATAGAACGGTCCACCATATAGAGGGTCATCTTGACCGGCTTTGGCTCTCCTAACCCAACCTTGTTGCAAAGTGCAAGCGGTATGATGCTTACACTTGCCCCAAGATCACAAAGGGCTTCATACTTCACATCTCCCACTCCAATTGGGACACAAAAAAAACCCGGATCTCTTAGCTTGGGAGGCATCTCCTCCTTCATCGTTTGGATCAATTCCGAGGATCTCTTCGTCATTCTTATCTCCCCATACTCCTCCAACTTCCTTTTGTTGGAGAGTGTCTCCTTCAAGAACTTGCCATATGCCGGCATTCCTAAGATAGCATCCATGAACGGAATATTAATATGCAACTTGGACATTAGTTCAAGGAATTTACCAAAGTGGTTGTCCAAGCGAGCTCTTGCTCGTGATTGTGGGAACGGTAGTGGTGGCTTGTATGGAGGCGGAGCCACATATGTTGGCTCAACATCCTTGCTCTTGTCTCCATCTCCTTGCACTAACTCTTCTTCAACCACTACTTGTTTTCCCTTAGCATTAACCCTTGGCAAGGGATCCTTCATACTCAACCCGCTCCTTGTTGTAATGGCCAACACTTGGCCTCTTGGGTTGTCTTCGGTCCTTCCGGGAAGCTTTCCCGGATCTCTATGGGCTTCACCCGCCTTATGGAAAACTTGTGCTTCCAACACCTTTTGAGCCTTAGAAATGGAAGTCACGGTGCTCTCAAAACCACTCAACCTTCCAAGCAATCGCTCAAACATCATTTCGGTTCTATCCTTTGGAGGTTGAGTAAATCCAGGTGGAGGTTCTTGTGAAGCTTTTGGTGGTGGAGTTGTGCTTGTGGAAGCGGGAGGGTTCAAGGCTCCATCCGGGTTAGAATAGGAAAATCCGGGATGGTTGTGGTTAGGCCGGTAATTGTTGAATTGCCGGTTATTGTTGAAGTTCCTTGGGCCTTGATAATTGTTGTAATTGCCCCTTCCCATGTAATTCACATCCTCCTCCTTGGAAGACAAGTTAGCTTGTGGAAGCACTTGAGGAATTGCTTGGTTCTTCAAAGTTGTAGCACACAACTCCCTCAAAGACTTCAATTCATTATTGATGGCATCAAGCTTGAAGTTGCTCATGGTGACTTCACTCACCTCATATGCTCCCGCCTTTCTCCCTTCACTCTTCCTATGGGAGTATTTCTCAATCACTAGAGCTTGTTTCTCTACAAACTCCCAAGCTTCATCTACATGCTTCTCCATGAAAGTCCCACCGGAAAGAGATTGGAGCTTGAATTGGCTATCTTCATCAAGTCCTTTGAAGTAGATCTCCAATAGCTCAATTTTCGGTATGCCATGGTGTGGACAATCTAGGAGAAGATCTTTGAACCTCTCCCAAGACTTGAATAAACTCTCTCTATCCTTCATCACGAAGGCATTGATCTTCCCTCTTAACTCGGTAGTCTTGGAAGGTGGGAAGAATTTAGTCAAAAACTCGGTTGTCATCTCCTCCCAAGTACCAACTCGCCCTTGTGGAATAGATTGATACCAAGCCAAAGCTTTATCCTTAAGAGAGAAGGAGAAAGCCCTAAGCTTATGGTTGTTGCTCTCCAATCTAGGCGGTCTAAGAGTCTCCAATCTAGGTCTCATAGTTCATCAAATGTTGATGAGGAGACTCTCCTTCCATCCCTCCAAATTGATTATGCCGGATCATTTGTAGAACTTGAGGGCGGAGTTCGTAATCATGGGTTGCGGGATCTCCTAAGTTCACACCCGGACGGTGTGCTCTTTGTGCCGGATCCATACGTTGCCCCAACGTTTGTGGCTCTTCCATAGCAATGGGCACAACCCTAATGTTTACCGCCGCCGGCTGCGGTTGTGGTGGAGGTGGAGGAGGTTGTGGACGGTTAAGCTCTCTTTGCACAAGAGCTTGCCTAATCTCCTCAATCTCCCTCCTAGTTGCCTCTTGCCTCTCATTGGCAAGTCTCCTTTCATTCTCCAAAGCTTCATCCCTTATCCTAATTTGCTCTAAAGCCTCATCCAACTCAGCTTGGAGATCTCTTCCGGCCATCTCTTTCCCATTTTTAATGCTCTTGGATCTAGATCTAAGGGTTTTCTCCGGTTCGGGATGGAGCTAAATCCTTGCCATGAGATCTTCGCATACACCTAAAGAGTAAGAGATGTCCTGAAAAGCAAAGACACAAACCAAAGAGAGATCAAAAGCAACAAGAAAGATCTACACTACAAACAATCACAAAATAGACTCAATCTAGACCTAATCCCCGGCAACGGCGCCAAAAACTGGTTACGCTCAGGATGTGATACGCAATGGATTTTAAATTTATACTCGTTATATTTCTCCTAACTCCTAGCGAACCCGCAGTGTACGGGACGTTTGTAGTAGGGATAGTATTCCGAGGTCGAACACAAAGACTAAGGTGAGATTGATTCGATTTATGATTAAGATTTGTGAAGATCTAGGTTAAGAAAAGAGAAAGAAATAAAGAAATGAAAAATTCAATGTTTTTGGTTGGTTTTTAGGTGATAAATCAAGGATCATAAATGATGCAGGGTAAACAATCAACTAAGCTAATGAATCAACTCAAACAAACAAGCTAAACACGAGATATTAATCAAGAGAGAAAAGCGGATTCTAGGGGTTGGAAGTTCCGGTTATGGCATAGGACTCAAGCTACCTAATCATTCCTTGGATTAACTATGATATGTTGGGATTTAGTGTTTCTAGATTGGGATCAATCACCGGGTAGGTCTCATGGTCCAGTAGTCCGTCCCTAAGGTCTCATCACCGGGTAAGTCTCTAAGAACCTAAGGGATGGAATTCTACACGAACCAGATTGTCACCAAGGGATCTAACCTATCCTCACCGGGTAAGTCTCGAAAGGGTTAGTCCTAAACAACTATCCTAGCACACTTAGTCCAATGGCGGCTTATGAGGCTCACCACTACCTAGGGTTTGTCATCTTTGAAATCCAAGAGTAGAATCACCGGGTAAGTCTCTTCTAACACTTAGTTGCTAACACTAGGTCACCCTAGGGTAGATTTAACTCACCAAACACTTAGGATTTCAACATTCTAACAATCTAAAGCTAGATCCATCGAACGAGGGAGAATCACGGTTTGTTCTATCTAGTCCACGGCCGTGGTTTGTCAAGAACAATCCGTGGACTTCAACAGAGGCTACGTCCAAGCAAGTGAGTCATCCAAGGGCTAATATAAGTCCATCCTATCATAGTCCTAGCCATAACCATTCTTTCCTTACCCTAGAATCACATCTATTTAGCCTACAACATTCATCATAGCAATCAAAATCATCAAACATAAAATCATGGCTTCCATTTGCAAGATAATGAAGAGAAAGAGATGAACAAGTGAAGTGAACAAAACCAAGCTGAAAATGGAACTAGAATGACTCACAATCCTTCTTAAAGAAGGTTTAAATGGTTCATACAACTCTAGAAATCGATTCCGAAATTCTTCACTACAAAGCTATCCAAGTCTATCAATGGTGTGTTCTTCTTCTTCTCTCCAATGGAGCTCTTCTCCAATGGTGGCTTCCTTCTACCTCCTCCTTCCAAGAATCTTCTTGTTGAGAGTATTGTTGTGTGTGTAGAGTGATGGGAGAATACCCAATTGAAAGATGCCCGTCTCAGCCAATGCAGGACCACTTTTATACTACAACTTTGCAAGAGCTGGCCAAGAGATCGTGGCACAGCTGTCACGAAAACCTGGCAAGAACCACGGTTGGTTCCACGGCCGTGGACCTTCAGTGAACCGTGGTTTGGTGCTTCAGCTTCGCTTTTGATCATTAAGCTTCGATTTGGTGCATGGCTTGTGTTGGCAAGGTTCCATGAGTCCTCCTTAGCCTCTAGTTTGCATCCTAATGAGTCCGAGGGTGTGTCATCTTGATGAACGATCCTCAAACGTATCGATTTAGCTCCTAAATCTCCCAAAATACCTACAAAGCAATGCACAAGTCCGTGTAGATGTCTATCTCGACAAAATACGTGAATTGAGTGCAAACGTCGTGAACTAGTGCTAAACCATGCATGAATGAGTGACAAATCTATCTAAATGATTACCTAAACCTAAGTCATAAATCGTGTTATCAGTTTACGCCAAAGATTTTTGGGAGGAGGTTGCTATGATTTACGCCAACGAGGACCGCTGGTAACCTGTTGATACCAAGGCCAAGTTGATGTATCACTTGGCCTTGAAGATTGCTCACCGTGTTCTTTCTGAGTGTCTCTTCCCTAGGACGGAGACACCTCAGAAGATCAAGACGGATGAGATCTTCCTTCTTTATTCTATGCTGTATGGGCGCCCTGCTGACTGTGCCACCCTCTTAGCTGCTACCATGAGCAAGCTAAAGAACAAGAGGGCGGGCAACATTGGATATGGTGGGATAGTTACCCACCTTGCTAGGATGTTGGGGGTTGATTTTTTTGCATGCACACGCATATCAGCTGTACCACTAGGACTCCAGGCCTTCATGACTAGAGGCCTTATCTTCCCTACCCATAGAGGTCTGCCTTACGCAGCTATGCCTGGGGAGAGCAGGACGGGGAGGGGCATTGAGTGGCTCCTGGAGTACTCCATTATGGCTGGACGCCATAATTGGAAGGCTACGTTCGCAGCTATGCATGCGAACAGGATTGCAGCTCCTCCGTATGTCCCACCACCGCCCGTAGTTGAGGAGGAGGTGAGGGATCAGTATGAGGGAGGAGGAGGAGCAGAGCAGGAGTTTGGCACGTTTCCGGATCAGCCGGATATTGCTTCTGATGTGCCTAGACATTCTCCACGTCCAGCCAGAGCTTCAGGTTCGTCTTCTCGCCGCGCCAGCGTGAGTGAGAGACCCACTTGGATGGAGACGCCTCCTGCATGGTACGGAGTTCCACCTCCATGGTCCGCACAGCAGCCACCAGCACCAGCACCGTCCGATGCCCCAGGGTGGTACAGCCAGGCCCCGGGATGGTATGAGCAGATGCCAGATTGGGCCACCGGTCTTTCAGAGAGAGTGGGAGCATTGGAGATCCGAGCCAATGCTAGAGATGGACGCATGGACGACCTCGACCACATGATGAGAGACGTCTACCGCCAGCAGTTCGGGCGGCACTACGACTCCAGCTTCTCTCCATTCCCACCTCCACCTCCACCGCAGTGATGATATGCATGACCGATAGCTTTAGCCGCTCTACCTCCATTTTGTGAGTTTCTTTTTCTTTTCTTTCCTTTTCTTTCTTTCTTTCTTCTTTTCTTTCTTCTATTTGAACATTAGGGACACTGTTTGTTCCAAGTATGGGGTGGGGTGTGACTAAAAGTTGTAATAACTCTTACTCACTTTGATTGCTTCTATTCGAGACTATCTTGCATGTTCATTATATTGTTACACGTTTCGTTATTGCATTGCATGAAAAAGAGTTTGAAAAACCCATAAAAATTGAAAAATTTTGAAAATTTTTTGCTTCTAAGGAATTGAGATGATTTCTATGATAATCGCTACTTGTGAATTGAGTTTGATGACAATTGCATGCTTAAACGAATAGTGAATTGAAAAGAAATTGAATGAATTGATTTTACCTCTTTTGCAAGTTTCATAATGTGATGAATATTACCTAAATTATGTTGAGGAATTGATGTTGAAATCACACTATAAGTTCTTATGCTTCTTGTTGAGATGATTAAGGCAATTCGATTTTTCTTTCTTCTTTCTTTGATCATTTAGCCCCTCATTGAAATATTGACCTCCTTTACCTATCCGGGAATTTGGAGGAGTTGATTGAAAAAGGCATGTATGATGTGGGAGGGCCATGAAAGTAATACTTTGCATTCAAAGGAATAGAGAGAAATTATAGGTTTGGGGAAGTCAATCATGATGATGAGTAACTCGGCACCATTCACATAGCCGGGTGTTTGTGTCTTGCCAAAGTCGGATTGAGCGATATTCCTAGCGGATTATGGTATGTGCGCTAAGGGTTTGAGGCAGCTCATAAAAATTGAGAAACGCCAATCTCCTAGGCTTCGGTTTTTGTGCACCTCTATCCATAACTCCAAAAGTAAAGTCGAAAAATGAAAGGAAGAGAGCGAAGCTCTAAGTTGAAGGTGTTGCGGAAACCGCAAGAGAAGAAGAAAGAGTAGTTATCCACTTTCTCGGATTCATGCACCACATTCCTTAAAGTTTTCCTTCCCTTTCCACATTCTAGACCTTTTCTTTGAAAGTCCTTAAGATCAAAAGAATGTTATATGACTTGGTGATCTAAATTGAAGTTTCTTATGATTGATTTTGATAATGTTTGAAGGTTATGATGTTTGTATGGAAGTTTGATTGACTCATGAATTTTCTTTACTCTTTACTCTTTGATTAAGTGTATGAAAGTCGTATAAATGATTGAAGCAAGATTTGAGAATGATCTATTGTTTAGAAGGCACATTCACCAAAAAGAAGTATTGCTTTGAGAAGGTACACATATTTCATCCTAACTCTTGTTTTAAAGCTTTTGAAAGACCTTGCTTAGGGACAAGCAAGTGGCAAGTATGGGGTTATTTGTTAGCATGAAATATTGTGATATTTTAGGCACGTTTTCTAAGTATATTTGATTCATATTGATAGTCATTGATGAAGCATTGATGCATTTGCGAGCTAGTTTGTCTATAATGTCGATATAGAGATCTACACAAGCTTTATGTTGATTATAGGTAATTGAGAGCTATTTCCGAACGGAATTGAGCAAGGATGGAGTCGATCGAGCAATGTCCATGGATTGAGGGCATTCCTAGGAGCTAAGGGAGTGCCAACTTGAAGGATGCACGAGGCTAAGGAAGAATCACGTTCTAGCCCTAAACCACGCTCTAAAATACGGCCGTATTGATTTCCACGTTCAAGTCCACGGCCGTGGAATCATGGCAAGGGAAGCGTGGTTCATTCCAGCAACTTCTACGGCCGTGGAGAAGTTGATTCAAACCGTGTTGATTTCCACGCTCTAAATTACGGCCGTGGAACCCTTCCACGACCGTGATCTTGGTGATCTTTTTCGCCATACTTTAAGTCACGATCTCCTACGCAATAGGGCCGGGCCGATATTTTATCTTACACTATAAAAGGACGGACGAAGAGAGATTCCGTCACCTCGCTTTACATATACACTTGGGCTTGGAATTGCCCTAATTTGGCATTTGGCGGAGATTTGTTTGAGAGATTTTTGGCGCATTGCTATTGCGATTTCCGGATTGACGGAAGATCGAAGATTCGGAAGATTGTTCGCAAGGAGATTTTGCTTCTTCCTTAGGTTTGATTTAGAAGATGGATTGACATCCCGTTCTTCCTTCTTATCTAAGATTTGTGTTTGTTTGTTCTATTCCGAATCTATTGACGATTATTGTTCTTGATTGTGAATTTGAGATTGATTTGAAGTTTATTGAAGGTTTTCGGAAGTTTTCATCTTTCAATCTTTTAATTCTTGAATTTGATATCAATATGACTATTGTTGGCTAAAAACCTTTACAATTCTAAGGTGAAGGGTTGATAGTTGTGGCTTAGATGATGATAGATCGTTCGTAAACAGATTGGATCCTGAGAGTTAGAGAGAATCGCCGACGAACCCTAATCCACGGTCTGTTCTTGAGCTTCCACGTCCGTGGAACTCAAGAACTAGCCGTAATTTTGTGCTAAGTTACGAACTTGCTTTTACTTTAATCCAAAGTTAAAGATTTGCTTTAACTTAGTCTTGGCTTGCCTTTTCTAGGTGGTAGTGAAGCCTCAACAACCTCTACCTCGATTGTGAGTGTCACAACCTTAATCGGTTTAGTTAGTCTTGATCCTTGGATTACAAGTTTAGGTATTTGACATTAATTCTTACCTTTAGAACCTTTTTATATTGAAGCCTCAACAACCTTTATAGAGAGTGTCTTTTAGGTGAGTCATATAAGGTTTTTGGAACTTCACCGTACGATTACCTTGCATTCGTATACCTTTGCATACCTCAACTCTGTCCTTATATCTTTAGTATATCTTGAATCGATTGCCACAGCTGGATACCTGGATCTTTAGGATTTTTGTTTTCCCAATAATTTGAAAAGCTTCATACATTTACTTGCTTGATAATCTATAACTGGAATTAACCCCCCCAAATCCCTGTGTTCGATACTCTGGAATTCTTGCTCAACTATATCGATCCGTACACTGCGGGTTTGCTTGCTTGATTTCTAGTTTTATATTTAAAGCTTATTTGCACGCACGCTAAGTGGCGAAAATCCACGAGAGACACCAGGTCGATTATGACCGCATAACGGCCGGTCCAGTGATTGCACCCCGCTTCTTGGACATTTCAGCTTTTGACTGCCTCCACGTTGATGATGATTTGAGGCGTATCATTTCTGCCGTAGGACTGGAGCAGTTCACAGAGATTAGAGCTCCGGCCTAGTTAGAGCCGACCCTGGAGTTTGTCAGCTTCTTTACCTACTTGCCTACCGAGCGCGCCGTGAAGTACCGGTTGATGAACCGGAACTATTTGGTTCCCTTAGATCACTGGCGGGATATCTTTGGCTTCCCGATTCCTACATTTGCTGATTTTCCCTCCCGCGCTGTAGCTAGGGAGTTCTGGGGACAGATTGCACACGTGGTTGAGCATGCAGACAGATGGCGACCTGGAGACTCCAGGGAGCGGATTATATTTCATCTTGCTTTCAGACTGGCCCACAGGATCTTAAGTGAGACTCTTCTGGCATGTACTGAGATGCCCCAGAAGTTCAGACAGGGTGAGCTTCTGAGCCTATACTACATGGTGACGGGAGGGATCCCAGATTTCGGACTTATGCTGGCGGAGGATCTACATAAAATCAAGGCGAAGGGGAAGGGCGACATCTGTTGTGGAGGTTTAGTGACTCATATAGCGAGTTACATGGATATAGACCTCAGTGCTTGTACCATGGTGGCGGCTGCCAAGCCGCTTGGACTTTAGGAGATGATCACTCGGAGGATACTGGTTCCCCGAGGACTCACTACGCCATATGTGGCGATGCCATGGGAGCTGACTGCACCACAGGGGATCAGATGGTCAGCTCAGTTCTCCGTGTTTGATCCACACTACTAGCAGACTACGTGGATTCCACTGATGGAGGATGCTAGAGAGGCAGCAGCTGCAGCAGCTTAGGGGTCAGCTGAGGAGGACGAGGCCGAGGATGATGATGATGATGTTGCTGAGGATGGTGGTGTTCCTATGGATACGGGCACGGATATTGCTGGGACTAGTGCACCGATCATCGATTTGGATGATGACGAGACTGAGGAGGAGCCGGCTGCAGCAACAGCACGTCCTGCTAGGCGTAGGGTATGTAGGTGATAACACGATTTATGACTTAGGTTTAGACACTCATTTAGATAGTTTTTCCGCTCATTCATGCATGGTTTGCACTAGTTCATGACGATTTGCACTCAATTCATGTATTTTGTCGAGATAGACGTCTACACGGACATTTGCATGCTTTGTAGGTATTTTAGGAGTTTTAGGAGCTTAATCGATACATTTGAGGATCGTTCCTCGAGATGACACACTTTCGGACTCATTGGGATGCAAGCTAGGGGCTGAGGAGGACACATGGGACCTTGTTGGTGCATGTCATGCACCAAATTGAGGCTTGATGATCCAAAACAAGCTGAGGCACCAAAACCACGGCCACTGGGACTTCCACGGGCGTGGTTTTGGCCGTAGTTTTCCCCAGACAGCTGTGACAGCTGTCCCACGATCTTCATGGCCGACTCTTGCAAATTTGGAGGATAAAAGGTGGTCCTGCAAGGCTGTTAGGGGAATCTCCCATCACTCCATTCTCTCACACACTCTCAACAACAAAGATTCTCTCATAGGAAGATTGGATTGAAGCTACTCTTAGAGGAGAAGAAAAGCTTCCATTGGAGAAGAAGAGAAGAACACACCATTGTTAGTCTATTTCATAGTTTTGAGTGATTTTGAATGAAACGTTTTGCAAGGTCTTGTAAGAATCGATTACCTTACATTAGTATACCTTTGCATATCTTAACTCTGTCCTTATATCATTAGTATATCTTGAATCGATTGCCACAGCTGGATACTTGGATCTTTAGGATTGTTGTTTTCCGAATATTTGCAAAGTTTTATACATTTACTTGCTTGACGATCTATAACTGGATTTAACCCCCCTGTGTTCGATACTCTAGAATTCTTGCTTAACTACGTCGATCCGTACACTGCGGGTTCGCTTGCTTGATTCTAGTTTTATAAATTTAAAGCTTATTTGCACGCACGCTAAGTGGCGAACAGTCCTGCAAGGCTGTTAGGGGAATCTCCCATCACTCCATTCTCTCACACACTCTCAACAACAAAGATTCTCTCATTGGAAGATTGGATTGGAGCTACTCTTGGAGGAGAAGAAAAGCTTCCATTGGAGAAGAAGAGAAGAACACACCATTGTTAGTCTATTTCATAGTTTTGAGTGATTTTGAATGAAACGTTTTGCAAGGTCTTGTAAGAATCGATTGAACCTTCTTTTGAAGGGTTGTAAGTCCTTTTTGAACCTTGATTTAGTTTGTTTTACTTGTTTCATTTGCTTAATCCATCCTTCATTTCATCTTCTTACCATGGATTCTATGATTTTATGCTTGTTAAGTTTGATTGTTAAGATGCATGTTGTAGGCTAGATAGATGCGATTCTAGGGTAAGGAAAAGATGGTTATGGCTTAGACTATGATAGAATGGACTTATATGTACCTTTGGATGAATTATTTGCTCGAGCCTAGCCTCTGTTGCAAACCACGGTTTGTTCTATACATTCCACGGCCGTGGTTCTTGATGAGCAACCCATGATTTTGACTGACTTGCTTGCTTTGATAAATCTAAGTGTTAGGTTATTGATTTGTTGAAATCATATTATTAGTTGAGCTAATCCTATCCTAGGGTGACCTAGTGTTAGCAACTAAGAGTTAGAAGAGACCTACCCGGTGATTCTTGCTTTTAGATACCGAAGATGACGAACTCTAGGTAGTAGTGAGCCTCACAAGCCGCTATTGGACTGAGTGTGCTAGGATAGGTGTTTAGGACTTGCCTTCCCGAGACCTACCCGGTAAGGATAGGCTAGATCCCTAGAATACCATCCGGTTTGTGTAGAATTCCTATCCTTAAACTCTTTGAGACTTACCCGGTGATGAGACCTTAGGAACGGACTAGTGGACCATGAGACCTACCCGGTGATTGATCCCAATCTAGAAACGCTCACTCCCAACATACTATAGTTGATCCAAGGAATGATTAGATAGCTTGAGTCCTATGTCATAACCGGAATTTCCGACCCCTAGAATCCGCTTTTCTCCCTTTGATTACATATTTCGTATTTGCTTGTTTACTTGTGGTGTTAGCTTAGTTGATTGTTTATTTCGCATGATTTGTGATCTTTGATTGATCACCTAAAAACCAAACCAAAAACATTGAGATTTTCATTTTTTTATTCCTTTCTCTTTTCTTAGCCTAGATCTTCACTATCCTTAGTCATTAATTGATTCAATCTCACCTCAGTCTTTGTGTTCGACCTCGGAATACTATCCCTACTACAAAATGTCCCGTACACTGCGGGTTCGCTAGGAGTTAGGAGAAATATAACGAGTTATAAACTTAAAGCTTTTGCGTGTCACGTTCTTAGCGTAACAAGTTTTTGGCGCCGTTGCCGGGGACTAGGTTAAGATTGAGTCATTGTTTGTGATTGTTTATAGTGTAGATCTTTCTTGTTGCTTTCGATCTCGTTTGGTTTGTGTCTTTGCTTTTCAGGACATCTCTACTCTTTAGGTGTATGCGAAGATCTCGTGGCAAGGATTTAGCTTCATTCGATCCCAAACCGGAGAAAACCCTTAGATCTAGATCCAAGAGCATTAGAAAGGGAAAAGAGATGGCCGGAAGAGATCTCCAAGCTGAGTTAGATGAGGCTTTAGAGAAAATTAGGCTAAGGGATGAAGCCTTCGAGAATGAGAGGAGACTTGCCAATGAGAGGCAAGAGGCAACTAGGAGGGAGATTGAAGAGATTAGGCAAGCTCTTGTGCAAAGAGAGCTTAATCGTCAACAACCTCCACCTCCACCACAACCGTAGCCGGCGGTTAATATTCGGGTTGTGCCCATTGCTATTGAAGAGCCACAAACGTTAGGGCAACGTATGGATCCGGCACAAAGAGCACACCGTCCGGGTGTGAACTTAGGAGATCCCGCAACCCATGATTACGAGCTCCGCCCTCAAGTTCTACAAATGATCCGGCATAATCAATTTGGAGGGATGGAAGGAGAGTCTCCTCATCAACACTTGATGAACTATGAGATATTGATGGAGACTCTAAGACCGCCTAGATTGGAGAGCAACAACCATAAGCTTAGGGCTTTCTCCTTCTCACTTAAGGATAAAGCCTTGGCTTGGTATCAATCTATTCCACAAGGGCGAGTGAGTACTTGGGAGGAGATGACAACCGAGTTGTGACAAAGTTCTTCCCACCTTCCAAGACTACCGAGTTAAGAGGGAAGATCAATGCCTTCGTGATGAAGGATAGAGAAATCTTATTCAAGTCTTGGGAGAGGTTCAAGGACATTTTCCACACCATGGTATACCGAAAATTGAGCTATTGGAGATCTACTTCAAAGGACTTGATGAAGATAGCCAATTCAAGCTTCAATCTCTTTCCGGTGGGACTTTCATGGAAAAAAATGTAGATGAAGCTTGGGAGTTTGTAGAGAAACAAGCTTTGGTGATTGAGAAGTACTCCCATAGGAGAGTGATGGGAGGAAAGCGGGAGCATATGAGGTGAGTGAAGTCACCATGAGTAACTTCAAGCTTGATGCAATCAACAATGAGCTGAAATCTTTGAGGGAGTTGTGTGCTACAACTTTGAAGAATCAAGCAAGCCCTCAAGTGCAAGTGCAAGCAAACTTGTCTTCCAAGGAGGAAGATGTGAACTACATGGGAAGGGGCAATTACAACAATTATCAAGGCCCAAGGAACTTCAACAACAACCGGCAATTCAACAATTACCGGCCTAACCACAACCATCCCGGGTTTTCCTATTCTAACCCGGATGGATCCTTGAACCCTCCCGCTTCCACAAGCGCAGCTCCACCACCAAAGGCTTCACAAGAACCTCCACCCGGATTCACTCAACCTCCAAAGGATAGAACCGAGATGATGTTTGAGCAATTGCTTGGAAGGTTGAGTGGTCTTAAGAGCACGGTGACTTCCATTTCTAAGGCTCAAAAGGTGTTGGAAGCACAAGTGTTCCAAAAGGCGGGTGAAGCTCATAGAGATCCAGGAAAACTTCCCGGAAGAACCGAGGACAACCCAAGAGGCCAAGTGTTGGCCATCACAACAAGGAGCGGGTTGAGCATGAAGGACCCCTTGCCTAAGGAGAATGCTAAGGGAAAGCAAGTAGTGGTAGAGGAAGAGCCATTGCAAGAAGAAGGAGGCAAGAGCAAGGAAGATGAGCCAACATATGTGGCACCACCTCCATACAAGCCACCACTACCGTTCCCACAATCACGAGCAAGAGCTCGTTTGGACAAACACTTCGGTAAATTCCTTGAACTTATGTCTAAATTTCATATTAACATTCCGTTCATGGATGCTATTCTAGGCATGCCGGCATATGGCAAGTTTTTGAAGGAGATACTCTCCAACAAAAGGAAGTTGGAGGAGTATGGGGAAGTGAGAATGACAAAGAGGTCCTCGGAATTGATTCAAACTATGAAGGAGGAGATGCCTCCTAAGCTAAGAGATCCGGGATCTTTTTGTGTGCCAATTGGAGTGGGAGAAGTGAAGTATGAAGCCCTATGTGATCTTGGGGCAAGTGTAAGCATCATACCGCTTGCACTTTGCAACAAGGTTGGGCTAGGAGAGCCAAAGCCGGTCAAGATGACCCTTTACATGGCGGACCGTTCCATCACTCACCCCGTAGGAATCTTAGAAGACATACCGGTGCAACTAGGGAAGTTCTATGTGCCCATAGATTTCGTTGTTTTGGACATCCCGGCGGACTATCCGGTTCCCATCATCTTAGGGAGACCTTTCCTAGCCACTTCCGGATGCTTGGTGGATTGTAAAAATGGAATTCTCTCCTTCAACATTGGAGAAGAGAATATCAAGTTCAAATTATCCACAATGATGAAGGGGCCAGCCCTTGGTGAAGATGTGTTCAACATTGTCGAGCAAGAGGAGTCTAGAGAAGTTGTGAGCTCGATCTTGATCAAGGACCCCTTGAAGAAGGTTGTTAGCTTAAGTTTGATGGAGGAAGGAGTTGAGGAGGCTTGCAATGAAGAAATCAAGGCTTTGGAATCATTGGAAAAGGAGACAAGAGCTGAATTTGAAGCACACGAAGGTGTGCTGAATTTCTGTGAAAACCACGGCCAGGTAGGGGAAACTACGCCCGTGGAAAGTCCCGTGGAACTCTCTGGAATGCTCAAAAAGGCTAGCTTTGCAAGTTCCACGGCCGTGGTTGTGCCAGAGCCCGTAATTTTGCCCGTGGTTTCTCCAGAAACTGCATTGGTTGTTGATCAAGCTTCAAGGAGATTTGGGGAGTCTTCCATGGCTTTGGATTCATCTCAACCAACATTATACATATCGTCTCCACTCGATAAAGGTCCTCCTAAACTTGAACTCAAACCCCTCCCCTCTCATTTGAAGTATGCTTTTCTTGGTGAGAATTCTACATATCCGGTTATTGTGAATGCATGCTTGAATGATGATGAACTTGCTAGATTGTTGCATGAGTTGAGATTGCATAGGAAAGCCATTGGCTACACCATTTATGACCAAGTTGGCATTAAACCTTCTTTGTGCATGCACAAGATCTTAATGGAAGACAACCATAAACCTTCAATTGAACCTCAAAGAAGACTAAACCCAATCATGAAAGAAGTAGTCAAGAAAGAGATCCTTAAATTGCTAGATGCGGGAATCATTTTCCCAATTTCGGATAGTAAGTGGGTTAGTCCCGTGCATGTGGTTCCTAAGAAGGGTGGGATGACCGTAGTAACTAATGAGAATAATGAACTAATCCCAACTAGAACGGTTACGGGATGGAGGATGTGTATTGACTATAGGAAACTAAATGTGGCCTCTAGGAAAGATCACTTCCCTCTTCCCTTCATTAACCAAATGCTAGAGAGATTAGCTCAACATTCCCATTTTTGTTATTTAGATGGTTATAGTGGATTCTTCCAAATCCCTATTCACCCCGATGATCAAGAGAAAACCACATTCACATGTCCTTGGGGTACTTTTGCATATAGGAGAATGCCATTTGGGTTGTGTAATGCACCCGCCACCTTTCAAAGGTGTATGATGGCTATCTTTTCTGAGTATATTGAAAACATCATGGATGTGTTTATGGATGATTTTTCTGTTTATGGATGTTCCTTTGATGATTGTTTAGCTAATTTGTCTTTGGTGCTTAAGAGATGTGAGGAGACAAATCTAGTCTTGAATTGGGAAAAATGCCACTTCATGGTAAGTGAAGGCATTGTGTTGGGACATTTGGTGTCCAACCGTGGCATTGAGGTTGATAGAGCTAAGATAGAAACCATAGAGAAGTTGCCACCACCTACCTCGGTGAAGGGGGTAAGGAGTTTTCTAGGGCATGCCGGTTTTTACCGGAGATTCATTAAAGATTTCTCTAAGATTTCTAAGCCTCTTACTAACCTACTAATGAAAGATGTTGAGTTTGTTTTCTCCAAGGATTGCCTTGAGGCTTTTTGTAGGTTGAAGAATGCTTTGATCACCGCTCCTATCATGCAACCTCCGGATTGGAGTCTACCGTTTGAGATCATGTGTAATACAAGTGATGTAGCCGTTGGGGTTGTTTTGGGACAAAGGAAAGATGGGCTTACACATGTCATCTATTATGCTAGCAAGACGCTAGATGAAGCCCAACTCAATTATGCTACCACCGAGGAGTTGCTAGCGGTTGTGTATGCATTTGAGAAGTTCCGCTCGTATCTAGTTGGAGAGAAGGTCATTGTGTATACGGATCATGCTGCGATCTGTTATCTCCTTACTAAGAAGGATGCCAAGCCTTGTTTGATTCGGTGGATCCTTCTTCTTCAAGAGTTTGACTTGGAAATCCGGGATAAGAAAGGGTCCGAAAATTCTGTGGCGGATCATCTTAGTAGACTCCCACCATTGGAGCTTGAGAGAGATGACATCCCGATTGATGACTCATTCCGGGATGAGCAATTGCAAATGGTGGAGGAGTGCTTGTTTCAAGTGTCCAAGGGAAATGAGCCATGGTATGCCGACATTGTGAACTACCTTGTGTGTGAGGAGGTGCCACCCGGTCTTTCTTATGCCCAAAGGAAGAAGTTCTTCAAAGATGTGAGGCATTACTATTGGAGTGAGCCGCTTTTGTTCAAGAGAGGGCCGGATGGAGTATTTAGGAGATGCATACCGGAGGATGAGGTGGAGAGTGTGATCCGCCATTGTCATTCCTTGCCTTGTGGATGGCATGCTAGCTCACACAAGACATGTGCTAAGGTGTTGCAATCGGGTTTCTTTTGGCCAAGTTTGTTCAAAGATGTGCAGAATTTTGTGGTAGCATGTGATGCTTGCCAAAGGATGGGGAACATCTCAAGGAGGAATGAGATGCCTTTGAACAACATACAAGAGGTGGAGATATTTGATGTGCGGGGTGTGGACTTCATGGGACCCTTCCCTTCTTCATGTGGCAACCTCTACATCCTATTGGCAGTGGACTATGTTTCGAGATGGGTGGAGGCAATCGCCTCTCCTACAAATGATGCCAAGGTTGTGGTGCAGTTCTTCAACCGAGTGATCTTCCCTAGGTTTGGAACACCAAGGGTGATCATAAGTGATGGAGGGAAGCACTTCACTAATAGGAACTTTGGGGCACTTTTGGCTAAGTATGGGGTGACTCGTAAGGTGGCAACACCTTACCACCCCCAAACTAGTGGTCAAGTGGAGATCTCCAACCGGGAGATAAAGGGGATTCTTGAGAAGACGGTTTCAAGGACGAGAAAGGATTGGGCTATGAAGCTCGATGATGCTTTGTGGGCTTATAGAACCGCTTTCAAGACACCGATTGGCACCACTCCCTACAAGCTAGTCTATGGCAAGTCTTGCCACCTTCCGGTAGAAATGGAGCATAGAGCGTAATGGGGTATAAGGTGGCTGAATTTTGACCTCAAGGAGGCCGGAGAGAAGAGGTTGCTTGATATAAACGCTCTTGAGGAGATCCGGTTGGATGCCTATGAAAACGCCCGGATTTACAAAGAAAGGACCAAACGTTGGCATGATAAGCGTCTCATCCCGAAAGAGTTGAGTGAAGGCGACATTGTCCTTCTCTTCAACTTAAGGTTGCGGCTCTTCCCCGGAAAGCTAATGTCAAGATGGACGGGTCCTTATGTGGTGAAGAAGATCTTTCCCCATGGAGCGGTTGAGATAGAAGGGGAGCATTGTGGAGACTTTAAGGTGAATGGGCATCTATTGAAGAAGTATATCCCGGAAGCTCCGGTGGATGTGATTGCCCCACTTCACCTAGAGTGAGACGCCCCCGAGTTTGGTCAAGCTAATGACCTTAAAGAAGCGCTTGGTGGGAGGCAACCCATTGGTAGACATCTTTCCCTTTTTCGTTTTGGTTTTTGTTTTGATTTTTCTGTTTTTGTATGTTTGGTGTGCTTTGTGTGTGCTAGAGTCTCGGTAGCATGGAAGCCTTGCATGGCATATGGATGATGATGATGAGTCCCTCATCAATTGTGGGTGGAGCGGACGCGGGACTTGGACGGCTAGCGGCGCCTAGCGCGGATCCCGACGCCATAACGAACACTTTGAGCTCTCTACCATCGTTGATAGGATCATCCAACATCACTCCACTTGAGTAATCCTAAATACCAAAGCAAACCAATTTTACATTGTGAGAACCCTCTTTCACTCTTCTTTACTTGAATACCACATTGGGGACAATGTGTTTCTAAGTATGGGGTGGGGTTTGCATGATCTTTTGCATGATTAGCATCTAGGGTAGTTTCTTTTAGTCACATGCTTCATTATGTCTTGCATTGTACATACACATTTCGAAAAATCCAAAAAAAAATCAGAAAATTTTAAAAACATTTTAGTGCTTCTAAGCTTGGGAATGACCCTTATGATGAGATTATTGTGTGGATTGGCTATGGATGGCCTTATGTGTTGAATAGATGAATGCATATGTGGACTTGAAGTACTTATCTTGAATCCCATGAATGGATTGTGATCATGATGTTTGTCTTGATTGGATTGAGTATTGAAAGTCGAAATTACATGCTAGTTCTTGCACATCATCTAGGAGTGATTAAGGCAATTCATCTTTCTCTACTTCTCATCTTGATCATGTTGTTTGAGCACCTCAATTGATATAAATTTGACCTCTTTTGACCCATCCGGGAATAGGAGCATGTTAGTGTGTTGAGTGTGTGAGGAGCAATTGTGGGGTGAAGTTGTTGATGGATGAATGTTATGAATGAAGTGCTGAATTTGTTGTGAAAGTGTAGACAAAAATATAGGTTTGGGGACGTTGGTTTAAATGACGAGTAACTCGGCACCATTCACATAATCGGGTGTTTGTGCCTTGCCAAAGTCAAATAAACCGATAGTCCTAACGAGCTTTGGTATGTGTGCCCGGTGTGGATGCACCTCGAAAAATAAAAAAGCCCGAGGACGGCTAATCAGCAAGGTTTCGGCTTTTGTACACCAATGTCATTGTCTCAAAAATAAGTGAAAGAAAAAGAAAAGAAAAGAAAGAAAAGATGGAGAAAATATACACTTGTGGGAAGTTGATAAAAATGTGAAGTTGTGAAGTTAGTTCCATTCCCGGATTAGCATCACATAGCCTAGAAAAATTCCCACCTAATCACAATGTTTCTTGGCCTTTTATTTCACAAGCCCTTGTGACCTATTTGCATGTGTGTAAGACTTAGTGATCTAGATTGAATATGCTCATGATCGTCTTGACTTCTTCTTTTTTACATTTCATGCATGCCTTCGAGTTAAGTATAACTGTCTTTCCATGCCTTCACTTATTTGACACATGATTGCTTGTCCATTACCATGAAACATGACTATGAAGGTGATCCAATATTAGAAGCACAACTCCAAAAATATTTTCGGTTTTTCATGCATGCATAAATCATGTCATCTCTTAGCCTATAGCTGAGGACTTGCTCGGGGACGAGCAAACCTTAAGTATGGGGTATTTTTGATAACACGATTTATGACTTAGGTTTAGGCACTCATTTAGATAGTTTTTCCGCTCATTCATCCATGGTTTGCACTAGTTCATGACGATTTGCACTCAATTCATGTATTTTGTCGAGATAGACGTCTACACGGACTTTTGCATGCTTTGTAGGTATTTTAGGAGTTTTAGGAGCTTAATCGATACATTTGAGGATCGTTCCTCGAGATGACACACTTCCGGACTCATTGGGATGCAAGCTAGGGGCTAAGGAGGACACATGGGACCTTGTTGGTGCATGCCATGCACCAAATTGAGGCTTGATGATCCAAAACAAGCTGAGGCACCAAAACCACGGCCACTGGGACTTCCACGGGCGTGGTTTTGGCCGTAGTTTTCCCCGGACAGCTGTCCCACGATCTTCATGGCCGACTCTTGTAAATTTGGAGGATAAAAGGTGGTCCTTGTTAGCATGAAATATTGTGATATTTTAGGCACGTTTTCTAAGTGTATTTGATTCATATTGATAGTCATTGATTGAGGATTGATGCATTTGTGAGCTAGTTTATCTATAATGTCGATATAGAGATCTACACAACCTTTATGTTGATTATAGGTGATTGAGAGCTATTTCCGAACGGAATTGAGCAAGGATGGAGTTGATTGAACTTGTCCATGGATTGAGACATTTCTAGTAGCTAAGGGAGTGCCAACTTGAGGAATGCACGAAGCTAAGGAAGAATCACGTTCTTGCCCTAAACCACACTCTAAAATACGGCCGTTCCACTTTCCACGTTCAAGTCCACGGCCGTGGAACCTTGGCTAGGGAAGCGTGGTTCATTCCAGTGACTTCTACGGCCGTGGAGAAGATGGTTCAAACCGTGTTGATTTCCACGCTCTAAATTACGGCCGTGGAACCCTTCCACGACCGTGATCTTGGCGATCTTTTTCGCCATACTTTAAGCCACGATCTCCTACGCAATTTTACGCATACGCTTGCGTTTGGAATTGCCCTAATTTCGCATTTGGCGGAGATTTTGTTGAGAGATTTTGGCGCATTGCTATTGTGATTTCCGGATTGACGGAAGATCGAAGATTCGGAAGATTGTTTGCAAGGAGACTCGCTTCTTGCTTAGGTTTGATTTAGAAGACGCATTGACATCCCGTTCTTCCTTCTTATCTAAGATTTGTGATTGTTTGTTTCATTTCGAATCTAGTGACGATTATTGATCTTGATTGTGAATTTGAGATTGATTTGAAGTTTATTGAAGGTTTTCGAAAGTTTTCATCTTTCAATCTTTTAATTCTTGAATTTGATATCAATATGATTATTGTTGGCTAAAAACCCTTAACAATTTTAAGGTGAAGGGTTGATAGTTGTGGCTTAGATGATGATAGATCGAACGTAAACATATTGGACCCTGAGAGTTAAAGAGAATCGCCGACGAACCCTAATCCACGGTCTCTTCTTGAGCTTCCACGGCCGTGGAACTCAAGAACTAGCCGTAATTTTGTGTTAAGTTACGAACTTGCTTTTACTTTAATCCAAAGTTAAAGATTTGCTTTAACTTAGTTTATGCTTGCCTTTTCTAGGTGGTAGTGAAGCCTCAACAACCTCTACCTCGATTGTGAGTGTCACAACCTTAATCGGTTTAGTTAGTCTTGATCCTTGGATTACATGTTTGGGTATTTAAAATTAATTCTCATATTTAGAACCTTTCTATACTAAAGCCTCAACAACCTTTATAGAGAGTTTCTTGTAGGTGAGTCATATAAGGTTTTTGGAACTTCACCGTACGATTACCTTACATTAGTATACCTTTGCATATCTTAACTCTGTCCTTATATCATTAGTATATCTTGAATCGATTGCCACAGCTGGATACTTGGATCTTTAGGATTGTTGTTTTCCCAATATTTGCAAAGTTTTATACATTTACTTGCTTGACGATCTATAACTGGATTTAACCCCCCTGTGTTCGATACTCTGGAATCTTACTTAACTACGTCGATCCGTACACTGCGGGTTCGCTTGCTTGATTCTAGTTTTATAAATTTAAAGCTTATTTGCACGCACGCTAAGTGGCGAACAAGTTTTTGGCGCCGTTGCAGGGGATTTGGTTTAGGCCGAATTCGGTATACGATTGTCAAGCTTGGGGGGCTTGCTCTTGTTATTTGATATCTCTTTGAGTGCATGCGCAGGTCTAGGAACACCGGAGACCTCTTGCCTCTTGATCAAGAGCTTGAGAGGACTTTAAGGCAAAAGCGTAAGGAAAAGAAGATGGCTGAAGGAAACGAACGTGATCTTCAATCGGAGCTAGCAGAGAAAGAAGCTCAACTCCAATGGAGTGAGAGGACACGTAGAGATGAAATGGATCGTCATCAATCTCAAGTTGACGATCTAAAAGGTATGATGTTCCAGATGAGGATAGAACTAAGCAACCTTCAGAATAAGGGGAGCAAGAAATCTTCAAGGAGATCCTTAAGGTCGAATAGGGGTCATTCATCCGCTGATGATAGCGATTCCTCCATGCCACCGCTAGAGGAAATTGATCCCACGATCAATGTGAATCCATTCCATCCACGTGCAGCTGCTAATCGCCGTGTTCCGTCTAGGAATGCAAGGATCGAATGTGTGGATGCGGAGCCAAGAACTCTTGGAGCTCCAATCAACAAAACTCCGGTAACTCTTATCCTTCCAATTCGAATTCACTAACTCCACCTTCCTCTTCCTCCACTCCTTTGAAAAGCCAGGGGCAAACATCTAATGGAGGAAACACTTTGGGGAAGGAGAAGCCCGATCCCATGTTGGAAATAATCTTGGGAAAGCTTCAAGGTTTGGAGAACCGCATCATTAAGGTTGATGATCAAATTTCTAAGGTTGATAAAGCCCAAAAGGTTTTAGAAAACCAAATGTTCAGCCATGCGGAGGAAGTTCCTAGGAATCAAGGGAAACTTCCAGGAAAGACGGAGGACAACCCTAAGGGAAGGGTGATGGCAATCACAATTAGGAGCGGAGTGACTACCACCGATCCGCAGCCTAAGTTTGTTGAAGTCCCCGTTGAGAAAGACAAAGAGAAGGGGAAGGAGAAGGAAGATGTCTACGTTCCTCCTCCGGCTTACAAACCTCCTCTACCATTCCCTCAATCTAGAGCGAGAGCACGCCTAGATAAACAATTTGGTAAGTTTATAGAACTCATGAGCAAGCTGCATATTAATATACCCTTTATTGATGCTATTGTAGGTATGCCGGCTTATGGCAAATTCTTAAAGGAGCTCCTCTCCAACAAGAGGAAGCTAGAAGATTTCGGAGAGGTTAAGATGAGTTCGGATTCTTCGGATCTCATTAAGACCATGAAGGAAAAAATGCCCCCAAAGCTAAAGGATCCGGGGTCGTTTTGCATTCCCATAGGAGTGGGAGATGTCACATATGATGCGTTATGTGACTTGGGAGCAAGTGTGAGCATCATACCACTTGCATTATGGAGGAAGATCGGTTTAGGCGACCCTAAACCGGTAAAGATGACGTTGTACATGGCGGATCGATCCATCACTCGTCCCGTCGATATTGTAGAAGACGTCCCACTCAAGCTAGGTAAATTCTTTGTTCCCATTGATTTTGTTGTGCTTGACATTCCTGCAGATAGTCCGGTCCCGATCATACTCGGAAGACCGTTTCTTGCAACTTCCGGATGCATAGTCGATTGCAAGAATGCTAGACTCGCTTTTGACATAGGAGAAGAGAAGGTAGAGTTCGTTCTTTCCACTCTAATGAAGGAGCCAATCTTTGATGAGGATATATTCACTATCCAAGATGAAGAGGGGTTGTCTAGAGAGGAGGTAAGTGCGATTATCTTCAAAGATCCTTTGCAAAAGGTTATTGCTATGAGTCTAACGAGTGTAGGTGAAGAAGAGGAGTGCAATGAGGCAATTGAATCCTTAGAAGCACAAGAAGAGGTGGGTGAAGTGGAATTTGAGAAGCTCCATGACGAGGCAGAAAACGTGAGAATCCACGGCCATACACTATATTCCACGACCGTGGATCTCACCACCCAAAGCGTGGCTCACTCCAGAAGGTTACACGGTCGTGGAGAAGGCAGAACAACCGTAACCACTTTCCACGCCCTAAACCACGGCCGTGGAGGGTGTATGGATACCGTAATTTTGGCCGTAGAAGAGGATGATCGTGCCACTTCTTCAACTTCTTTTGATTCTTCTCCCACATCCTCTACACCCTTAGACACTTCTAAGGAGACATCGGATGCTCCTCAAGAACCATTGGAAGCTCCAAAAGCAATGGAATTGAAACAACTTCCTACACATCTAAGGTACGATTTTCTAGGACCTAACTTTACTTATCCAGTTATTGTTAGTTCCGATCTAACCATAGATGAACATAGTAAACTTATGGTTGTCCTTAGGAAACATAGGAAAGCTTTAGGTTATACTATAGAAGACTTAGTAGGAATCAAACCCTCCCTATGCATGCATAAAATATTAATGGAGGAAGACTTTAGGACTTCAAGACAACCTCAAAGGCGGTTGAAACCGACCATGAAGGAGGTTGTCAAGAAGGAAATTCTTAAACTTCTTGATGCAGGTATCATCTATCCTATCTCCGATAGTAAGTGGGTGAGTCCGGTTCAAGTAGTTCCAAAGAAGGGAGGAATGACGGTCATCACCAACAAGAATAACGAACTCATTCCTACCCGAACCGTAACGGGATGGCGGATGTGCATTGACTACCGCAAGCTTAACAACGCAACGAGGAAGGATCACTTCCCACTACCCTTCATCGATCAAATGCTTGAAAGGTTAGCACAACATTCACACTTCTGCTATCTTGACGGTTATAGTGGTTTCTTTCAGATTCCGATACACCCGGACGATCAAGAGAAGACCACATTCACGTGCCCATGGGGTACGTTCGCTTATAGGAGAATGCCGTTCGGGCTTTGCAACGCCCCAGCCACCTTTCAAAGGTGCATGATGGCCATCTTCTCCGAATACATTGAGGAAATCATGGAGGTCTTCATGGATGACTTCTCAGTATACGGTTCCTCTTTTGACAATTGCCTTTCTAACCTTGCTCTTGTTTTACAAAGATGTGAAGACACTAATCTAGTTCTTAATTGGGAGAAGTGTCAATTTATGGTAAAGGAAGGAATTGTTTTAGGACACCTAATCTCTAGTAGAGGGATAGAGGTGGATAAGGCGAAAATAGAGACTATAGAGAAGCTTCCTCCCCCAACTTCGGTGAAAGGGATAAGAAGTTTCCTAGGACATGCTGGATTTTATAGACGTTTCATTAAAGAATTCTCTAAAATATCAAAACCGCTCACTAATCTATTGATGAAGGATGCAGTTTTTGAGTTTTCGCAAGAATGTTTAGATGCGTTCAACACAATCCGGCAAGCTCTAATTTCAGCACCTATTATCCAACCTCCGGATTGGACTCTACCTTTTGAGGTTATGTGCGATCCTAGTGACGTAGCTATAGGAGCTGTTCTTGGACAACGAAAGGAAGGGCGAACCCATGCCATATACTATGCTAGCAAGACGCTAGATGAAGCGTAGCTCAACTACGCCACTACGGAAAAGGAATTTTTGGCCATTGTCTATGCTATTGACAAGTTTCGCTCTTATCTTGTAGGTGCAAAGGTGATTGTCTACACGGATCATGCTGCGATCCGGTACCTCCTTGCAAAGAAGGATGCGAAGCCAAGGCTAATTAGATGGATTCTTCTCCTACAAGAATTCGATCTAGAGATCCGCGATAAGAAATGTTTGGAAAATTCTGTTGCGGATCATTTGAGTCGCGTAACACATCTAGAGGACGACCACTCACCTATAGATGACTCCTTCCCGGACGAACACCTACACATTATTGAGGAGTGCATCGATGTGATCTACAAAGGTAACGAACCATGGTTTGCTGATTTTGTTAACTATTTGGTTTGCCAGGAGATACCACCCGGACTATCCTACGCACAAAGAAAGAAGTTCTTTAAGGATGTCCGGGAATACTTTTGGAATGAACCTCTCCTCTTCAAGAGAGGTCCGGATGGCATCATTCGGCGATGTGTGCCGGAAGATGAGATGCAAAGTGTCATCCGCCATTGTCATTCACTACCTTGTGGAGGACACGCTAGTTCGAACAAGACTAGCGCAAAGGTATTGCAATCTGGATTCTTTTGGCCTACTTTATTTAGAGATGTGCAATCCTTTGTTTCTTGCTGCGATGCTTGTCAAAGAACAGGTAATATCTCTAGGAGGAATGAGATGCCTCTCAATAACATCCAAGAGGTGGAGATTTTCGACGTTTGGGGAGTAGATTTTATGGGACCGTTTCCATCATCTTGTGGAAACCAATACATACTCTTGGCGGTGGATTACGTTTCTAGATGGGTGGAAGCGATTGCCTCTCCCACCAATGATGCCATGGTGGTGATTAAGTTCTTCAACAAGACCATTTTTCCACGATTTGGGACACCAAGGACTATCATTAGTGATGGAGGTTCTCACTTCATTGCCCGGCGCTTTGAAGCTCTTCTAGCTAAGTATGGGGTTACTCACAAGATCGCCACCCCTTATCATCCACAAACAAGTGGACAAGTTGAGATCTCAAATCGGGAGATCAAAGAAATCCTAGAGAAGACGGTTTCAAGGACTAGGAAGGATTGGTCTTTGAAGCTTGATGACGCATTGTGGGCATACCGGACTGCGTACAAGACTCCCATAGGAACCACACCATACAACCTTGTGTATGGGAAGTCTTGTCACTTACCGGTGGAGTTGGAGCATAAGGCGTTTTGGGCTATCAAATGGTTAAATTTCAGCATGAAGGAAGCGGGAGAGAAGCGTCTCTTAGACCTTAATGAGCTGGAAGAACTCCGCTTGAACGCTTATGAAAACGCCAAGATCTATAAGGAGAGAGCAAAGCGTTGGCATGATAAGCATATCATTCCAAAGGACTTCAAAGAAGGAGATCAAGTTCTCCTCTTCAATTCAAGGCTTCGTCTCTTTCCAGGTAAGCTTAAATCTTGTTGGACCGGACCTTTTCTAATTAAGCGTATTTTCCCCCATGGTGCAGTTGAAGTATGGGGTGAAGCGGGCGGAAGCTTTAAGGTGAACGGTCAACGACTCAAGAAGTATACGCCGGAACTCCAAGCTGAAGAGTTCGCGCCTACCGCACTCGAATAAGTGCGAGATTGGTCTAGCTACGGACCTTAAACAAAGCGCTTCTTGGGAGGCAACCCAAGGTATTGCATTTACGTTTATATTTTCGATTCACAGTTTAGCTTAGTTTAGACGTTTTTGTTTTGTTTTGCCTTCGATTCCTTCCGGTATGTTCGTGTTTTTGGATGTAGGAACGGTGGAAAAGGAAAGAGGAAGAGTTATTTTGAAGAAAGGTGACGAAACTTGGACTTTGGAGCATTACAGAGAGTTTCACGGCCTAAACCACGGTCGTTACAGCTACAGTGACCGTAATTTCCAAAAGCCTTTGAAAAATCACCAAAACCACGGTTCCGTACATTTTTCACGGCCGTGGAACCCCCCGATAGACCGTGGTTTTCGAAATTTTTGCCGGCCACTATATAAACCACGTTCTTCACAAAAACTCACCAAAAAAAAACCCAATTCCACGACCCTCTCTCACCGATTCCACGCCCTTCACCTCAAATCTCCGTTCGTTAATCGATTTCAACGATTCTTCGTTCCAAATTGAAGCAAATTCGACCACTAACGAGATCCAAGCAACGAATCGAGCGGCAATTCACCAAGGAACGCGGAATTCGGATTTTAAAATCCGAAACCTAGGTTTTTTCCGCTCTTCTCTATCTTCGTCAATTTGGGTTCGTTTTTGCTAGAAATTTTAGGAGAACTGATTGAAATTGGAAGGAATTAGACTAGGGCTGCCTGATTGCTGAATTTGAGTGATGTTTGTGGATTTTTGAGAAAAGTCGAGACGAATCACGGTCTTTGTCAGTTCCACGGCCGTGGAAAATCAAGAACAGACCGTGGTTTTGAACAGTGATGGATTTTGTTAGGAGAGTTTCAAGGAGGATTAAGGAGAAGAAGAATGAGAAGGATAAGAACAAAAAGAGGAAGGGTAACCCCTCTTCCGCTTCATCCTCTAGAGCACCACCACCTTCCTCCCCTTCACCTCCATCATCACCTTCATCACCCGCACCTCCTAGCCCTAGAGTACCCACCATTCACGAGGATCATCTCGATGCACTCGAGAGGATCCAAAAGAGGGCAATTATCGGACCTAGGTATCTATGGTTGGAGGATCTAGTTCCTCTAAACATAGTAGATGACCTTACTTGGCTCTTGGATAGAGCCGGTCTTATCGTCTTCTCGGCTATCCAAGAGGACGCTTATGAGGAGATAACGAGAGAGGTTGTGACGTCGTTTGAGAACAGCCATGTGGATAGGACCGTTTCTTTCCGTCTTATGGAAAGAAACTATGATTTTACCATCCGTGAGTTTGGAGCCTTCTTTGGGTTCCAAGAGACCTTCAATGGTCGTTTTCCTAGTGGCGTTTACGCCAAAGACTTTTGGGAGGAGGTTGCTATGATTTACGCCAGCGAGGACCGCTGGCAACCTGTTGATACCAAGGCCAAGTTGATGTATCACTTGGCCTTGAAGATTGCTCACCGTGTTCTTTCGGAGTGTCTCTTCCCTAGGACGGAGACACCTCAAAAGATCAAGACGGATGAGCTCTTTCTGTTGTATTCTATGTTGTATGGGCGCCCTGCTGACTGCGCCACCCTCTTAGCTGCTACCATGAGCAAGCTTAAGAACAAGAGGGCGGGGAACATTGGATATGGTGGGATAGTTACCCACCTTGCTAGGATGTTGGGGGTTGATTTTTCTACATGCACACGCATACCTGCTGTACCCCTAGGACTCCAGGCCTTCACGACTAGAGGCCTTATCTTCCCTACCCATAGAGGTCCGCCTTACGCAGCCATGCCTTGGGAGAGCAGGACGGGGAGGGGCATTGAGTGGCTCCCGGAGTACTCCATTATGGCTAGACGCCATAATTGGAAGGCTACGTTCGCAGCTATGCATGCGAACAGGATTGCAGCTCCTCCGTATGTCCCACCACCGCCCGTAGTTGAGGAGGAGGAGATGAGGGATCGGTATGAGGGAGGAGGAGGAGCATAGCAGGAGTTTGGCACGTTTCCGGATCAGCCGGATGCGGCCCCTGATGTGCCTAGACGTTCTCCATGTCCAGCCAGAGCTTCAGGTTCGTCCTCTCGCCGCGCCAGCATGAGTGAAAGACCCACTTGGATGGATACACCTCCTACGTGGTACGGAGCTCCACCTCCATGGTCCTCACAGCAGCCATCAGCACCAGCACCTTCCGACGCTCCAGGATGGTATAGCCAGGCCCCGGGATGGTATGAGCAGATACCAGATTGGGCCACCGGTCTTTCAGAGAGAGTGGGAGCATTGGAGACTCGGGCCGATGCTAGAGATGGACGCATGGACGACCTCGATCATATGATGAGAGACGTCTACCGCCAGCAGTTCGGGCGGCACTACGACCCCAGCTTCTCTCTATTCCCGCCTCCACCAGCGCCGCAGTGACGATGATGATGACCGACAGCTTTAGCCGCTCCACCGCCACTTTGTGAGTTTCTTTTTCTTTTCTTTCTTTTTCTTTCTTATATTTGAACATTAGGGACAATGTTGTTCTAAGTATGGGGTGGGGTGTGACTAAAAGTTGTAATAACTCTTACTCACTTTGATTGCTTCTATTCGAGACTATCTTGCATGTTCATTATATTGTTGCATGTTTCATTATTGCATTGCATGAAAAAGAGTTTGAAAAACCCATAAAAATTGAAAAATTTTGTGCTTCTAAGGAATTGAGATGATTTCTATGATAATCGCTACTTGTGAATTGAGTTTGATGACAATTGCATACTTAAACGAATAGTGAATTGAAAAGAAATTGAATGAGTTGATTATACCTCTTTTGCAAGTCTCATAATGTGATGAATGTTACCTAAATCATGTTGAGGAATTGAAGTTGAAATCACACTATAAGTTCTTATGCTTCTTGTTGAGATGATTAAGGCAATTCGATTCTTTCTTTCTTCTTTCTTTGATCATTTAGCCCCTCATTGAAATATTGACCTCCTTTACCTATCCGGGAATTTGGAGGAGTTGATTGAAAAAGGCATGTATGATGTGGGAGGGCCATGAAAGCAATATTTTGCATTCAAAGGAATAGAAAGAAATTATAGGTTTGGGGAAGTCAATCATGATGATAAGTAACTCGGCACCATTCACATAGCCGAGTGTTTGTGTCTTGCCAAAGTCGGATTGAGCGATATTCCTAGCGGATTATGGTATGTGCGCTAAGGGTTTGAGGCATCTCATAAAAATTGAGAAACGCCAATCTCCTAGGCTTCGGTTTTTGTGCACCTCTATCCATAACTCCAAAAGTAAAGTCGAAAAATGAAAAGAAGAGAGCGAAGCTCTAAGTTGAAGGTGTTGCGGAAACCGCAAGAGAAGAAGAAAAGAGTAGTTGTCCACTTTCCCGGATTCATGCACCACATTCGTTAAAGTTTCCTTTCCTTTCCACATTCTAGACCTTTTTCTTTGAAAGTCCTTAAGATCAAGAGAATGTTATATGACTTGGTGATCTAAATTGAAGTTTCTTATGATTGATTTTGTTAATGATTAAGGGTTATGATGTTTGCAAGGAAGTTTGATTGATTCATGATTCTTCTTTACTCTTTACTCTTTGATTAAGTGTATGAAAGTCTTATAAACAATTGAAGCAAGATTTGAGAATGATCTATTATTTAGAAGGCACATTCATCCAAAAAGAAGTATTGCTTTGAGAAGGTACACATATTTCATCCTAACTCTTGTTTTAAAACTTTTGAAAGACCTTGCTTAGGGACAAGCAAGTGGCAACTATGGGGTTATTTGTTAGCATGAAATATTGTGATATTTTAGGCACGTTTTCTAAGTGTATTTGATTTATATTGATAGTCATTGATTGAGGATTGATGCATTTGTGAGCTAGTTTATCTATAATGTCGATATAGAGATCTACACAAGCTTTATGTTGATTATAGGTGATTGAGAGATATTTCCAAACGGAATTGAGCAAGGATGGAGTTGATTGAACTTGTCCATGGATTGAGACATTTCTAGGAGCTAAGGGAGTGCCAACTTGAGGAATGCACGAAGCTAAGAAAGAATCACGTTCTTGCCCTAAACCACGCTCTAAAATACGGCCGTACCACTTTCCACGTTCAAGTCCACGGCCGTGGAACCTTGGCTAGGGAAGCGTGGTTCATTCCAGTGACTTCTACGGCCGTGGAGAAGATGGTTCAAACCGTGTTGATTTCCACGCTCTAAATTACGGCCGTGGAACCCTTCCACGACCGTGATCTTGGCGATCTTTTTCGCCATACTTTAAGTCACGATCTCCTACGCAATTGGGCCGGGCCTATATTTTATCTTACACTATAAAAGGACGGATGAAGAGAGAATCCGTCACCTCGCTTTAGACCTAATTTTACGCATACGCTTGCGTTTGGAATTGCCCTAATTTCGCATTTGGCGGAGATTTTGTTGAGAGATTTTGGCGCATTGCTATTGTGATTTCCAGATTGACGGAAGATCGAAGATTCGGAAGATTGTTTGTGAGGAGACTCGCTTCTTGCTTAGGTTTGATTTAGAAGACGGATTGACATCCCGTTCTTCCTTCTTATCTAAGATTTGTGATTGTTTGTTTCATTTCGAATCTAGTGACGATTATTGATCTTGATTGTGAATTTGAGATTGATTTGAAGTTTATTGAAGGTTTTCGGAAGTTTTCATCTTTCAATCTTTTAATTCTTGAATTTGATATCAATATGATTATTCTTGGCTAAAAACCCTTAACAATTCTAAGGTGAAGGGTTGATAGTTGTGGCTTAGATGATGATAGATCGAACGTAAACATATTGGACCCTGAGAGTTAAAGAGAATCGCCGACGAACCCTAATCCACGGTCTCTTCTTGAGCTTCCACGGCCGTGGAACTCAAGAACTAGCCGTAATTTTGTGTTAAGTTACGAACTTGCTTTTACTTTAATCCAAAGTTAAAGATTTGCTTTAACTTAGTTTAGGCTTGCCTTTTCTAGGTGGCAGTGAAGCCTCAACAACCCCTACCTCGATTGTGAGTGTCACAACCTTAATCGGTTTAGTTAGTCTTGATCCTTGGATTACAAGTTTGGGTATTTGACATTAATTCTCATCTTTAGAACCTTTCTATACTGAAGCCTCAACAACCTTTATAGAGAGTTTCTTGTAGGTGAGTCATATAAGGTTTTTGGAACTTCACCGTACGATTACCTTACATTAGTATACCTTTGCATATCTTAACTCTGTCCTTATATCATTAGTATATCTTGAATCGATTGCCACAGCTGGATACTTGGATCTTTAGGATTGTTGTTTTCCCAATATTTGCAAAGTTTTATACATTTACTTGCTTGACGATCTATAACTGGATTTAACCCCCCTGTGTTCGAAACTCTGGAATTCTTGCTTAACTACGTCGATCCGTACACTGCGGGTTCGCTTGCTTGATTCTAGTTTTATAAATTTAAAGCTTTTTTGCACGCACGCTAAGTGGCGAACAGTCCTGCAAGTCTGTTAGGGGAATCTCCCATCACTCTATTCTCTCACACACTCTCAACAACAAAGATTCTCTCATTGGAAGATTGGATTGGAGCTACTCTTGGAGGAGAAGAAAAGCTTCCATTGGAGAAGAAGAGAAGAACACACCATTGTTAGTCTATTTCATAGTTTTGAGTGATTTTGAATGAAACGTTTTGCAAGGTCTTGAACCTTCTTTTGAAGGGTTGTAAGTCCTTCTTGAACCTTGATTTAGTTTGTTTTACTTGTTTCATTTGCTTAATCCATCCTTCATTTCATCTTCTTACCATGGATTCTATGATTTTATGCTTGTTGAGTTTGATTATTAAGATGCATGTTGTAGGCTAGATAGATGCGATTCTAGGGTAAGGAAAAGATGGTTATGGCTTGGACTATGATAGAATGGACTTAGATGTACCTTTGGATGAATTATTTGCTCGAGCCTAGCCTCTGTTGCAAACCACGGTTTGTTCTATACATTCCACGGCCGTGGTTCTTGATGAACAACCCGTGATTTTGACTGACTTGCTTGCTTTGATAAATCTAAGTGTTAGGTTGTTGATTTGTTGAAATCATACTGTTAGTTGAGCTAATCCTATCCTAGGGTGACCTAGTGTTAGCAACTAAGAGTTAGAAGAGACCTACCCGGTGATTCTTGCTTTTAGATACCGAAGATGACGAACTCTAGGTAGTAGTGAGCCTCACAAGCCGCTATTGGACTGAGTGTGCTAGGATAGGTGTTTAGGACTTGCCTTCCCGAGACCTACCCGGTAAGGATAGGCTAGATCCCTAGAATACCATCCGGTTTGTGTAGAATTCCTATCCTTAGGCTCTTTGAGACTTACCCGGTGATGAGACCTTAGGAACGGACTAGTGGACCATGAGACCTACCCGGTGATTGATCCCAATCTAGAAATGCTCACTCCCAACATACTATAGATGATCCAAGGAATGATTATATAGCTTGAGTCCTATGTCATAACCGGAATTTCCGACCCCTAGAATCCGCTTTTCTCCCTTTGATTACATATTTCGTATTTGCTTGTTTACTTGTGGTGTTAGCTTAGTTGATTGTTTATTTCGCATGATTTGTGATCTTTGATTGATCACCTAAAAACCAAACCAAAAACAATGAGATTTTCATTTCTTTATTCCTTTCTAGGGGTGGGCATAAATTCCGCTTAATCCCGTCCCGTCCCGCATCCCGTCCCGATCCCGTCCCGATCCCGTCCCGATCCCGGCGGGATTTGGAAAAAAAAATGTGTATCCCGTCCCGTCCCGTCCCGCAAAAAATTTGCGGGACGGGACGCGGGACGAAGACTTCCCATCCCGGTTAATCCGTCCCGTCCCGCATATATATATAAATAATATTTTTATATTTTTATAAATATTATATAGATAAATAATATACATAAATTATAATTTTTAAAATAAATTTATTTTTAAAATTATTAAATTGATGATTTTTCATCATTCATTCACTCATTCTATACTACTCATTCGGTTGGATCTAAAATATTAGAGTTTTTGATCTCCCTTGACTTAATCCGTTTGCCACCTTGCTCTGCTCCGTTCCATCGACACCCTTGCTCTAGTCGGTTCCATCGCCCTTGTATTTGTGGATTACCACAATTGTAATCGATAGTTAAATAAATATAATTTTCATTAAATTATCTGTTGTTATTTTTTGAATGTGAGTCGGTAAGACACTTTGATGTAACTTGAATTTGTTTTCAATGTATAAACTACTAATGTAGGCGTCATGAATCGATAATTCGGTATCGAGTTATTTTTCCCGATCATTTATGTCTTTAAACACGAGAGAAAACAAGTATACATATTAAATATAATCGGTGCGTAGTTTTCGCAGGATTTGTCTCGTCCCGTCCCGTCCCGTCCCACATGGGTCAGGGCCCGCGCAGGACGAAGAAAAAATGTCATAAATCCCGTCCCGCAAATAACTTGCGGGACGGGATGCGGGACGACCCCTATCCCGTCCCGTCCCGTCTCATGCCCACCCCTATTCATGTCTCTTTTCTTAGCCTAGATCTTCACTATCCTTAGTCATTAATCGATTCAATCTCACCTCAGTCTTTGTGTTCGACCTCGGAATACTATCCCTACTACAAAACGTCCCGTACACTGCGGGTTCGCTAGGAGTTAGGAGAAATAAAACGAGTTATAAATTTAAAGCTTTTGCGTGTCACGTTCTTAGCGTAACAGTAGGCAGAGGGATCCAGTCGCTCACCGTAGGATCGACGATCTGACGGATCAGATGATAGATTCCTATGTTGCCATGTCCCTAGAGATCCGAGAGATGCAGGAGAGACTACACTACCAGCACGTGATGGCTGAGATTCAGTTTCAGCATGTCATGGGCTATCCTTTCGACCCATCTCAACACCCGTATGTGCCACCACCACCACCACCACCACCGGATCGAGATTATTGAGAGCTTGCAGGATTTTCTTTCTTTATTTATTATGCAGCTCAGCTATGTCCGGTGAGTATTTTATTTCCTAGATTTATTTTGACCCATTGGGACAATGTGTCCCAAGTATGGGATATGTATTTTATGTATTACTTGACTATGGATGATTGTATGCTAGTTTGATGGATATTTATGTTTTATTCTGCTTTATCTGAGATTACATGCATGCATACAGGTTATTTGATTGAGAAAAACGTCAAAAACTGGACAGAAAAAAAAAATTTGACCTCGACCGAAGTAATTCTGGCCAAACGAGGTACTTCACCTCGGTTGACTAGAACATCTCGACTGAGGCGTTTTAACTGAAAGGAATTTTTCAAAAATGATTTCTGTGCTTCTTATCTGGATATGACCTCAGTGAAGATTTTGTCTGCAGATTGGTTTTGAAATCTTTATATGTTTGAAAGGTTTTATGATATGTTTAAGTTGCTAAATGCTTTGTTTGAAATTTGTGGCATGTTTAATACTTTGTTTTTATCAAAATTATGTTGAATTTGAAGGTTGACGCCACATGATGAGTTCTCTCACTTTCTTCCTGGGATGATTAAGGCAATTCATTCTCTTCTCCTCTTCTTCTTGATCATGCTTTAGCCCCCTCATATACATATTTGCCTCCCTTTACCTATCCGGGAATTTGGAAGCAAGCAAGTGAAAAGCAAGTGAAAGAAAAGTTGAGATGTTGGCTGAAAGTTAGAAAGAAATAAATAGGTTTGGGGAAGTCAATCATGATGATGAGTAACTCGGCACCATTCACATAGCCGGGTGTTTGTGTCTTGCCAAAGTCGGATTGAGCGATATTCCTAACGGGTCATGGTATGTGCATCAAGGGTTTGATGCATCTCAAGAAATTGATGATTGCTGATTTCTTAGGCTTCGGTTATTGTGCACCTCTGTCCATGCATCCCAAAAAGTAAAGTAAAAAAAAAAAGAAAAGTGTGAAATAAGCAAAGCTTATTGGTGGATGATGTTGAAAGTCAAGTGAAAGTGAAGTGATATCCTTTTCCCGGATTCTTGCACCACATTACCTTCTATACATCCCTACCCTACACGTTTCTTGACCTTTCTTTTGGGAAGCCCTTGAGACCTCGAGCTTGTTGATTGACTTAGTGGTTTAAACTGGATTATACATGATTAATTTCAATAATTATGATTTATTATGCATTCTATGATTTTATGCAAAGATGAACGACTTTCTTATATTTATAAAATGTTTTAAACATATTTTGATTTTAAATTCAATGAAGTATTCTCTTAGAGTGATCTATGATTGTAGCACACCATTAAAATATTTTAAAAGATTTTTTTTATTGATCTTCATGACTAATAATCCATTCTATCTTGTATTTTATATTTGGAACTTGCTTGGGGACAAGCAAGGGCTAAGTATGGGGTATTTTGATAGCATGAATTGTTGTCTATATTTTGGGGCCTGTTTAGACGTTCTATCTTCAATAATCTGCATGTTTGGATGTATATTATGTGATTATATTGTCATTTCGTCTACCTTTACGGGAATCGAGGTCTACACCAAGTTTCGTTGTAATCGTAGGTAAAATGGCACGTTTTGCTTAAAAAAAGGAGCAAAAGGAGCTAAGGAGTCATTGGAGCTACATTCAGGAGCTTAAGGAAGAATCCAGGAATCATGGAATTGAATTAGAGATTCACTTTGGACCAGATTTGAGAGATTTCACATTCAGTTGTGATTCACCTCGGTTGACTACAGAGTCACCTCGACCGAGGTGATCCAGAGGAGCTGACTCGACCGAGGCGAACACCTTGGACGCGGCATGGATATTTTATTCTTGGCTGAGATCTTTTATCTTTGGAAAGAGGATCTTATATTTTTGGGCTGGATTCCTGGAAGGAAGAAGATAATTTAGCCCATATATTTTACCTATTTTTATGGGAAAATATCTTTCTAAGATATCTTATCTTTGGAGAGTAATTTTCCTATAAAAAGGGTTGGATTTTCCACAAATCCACATCATGATATACCACCGACAAAGCTTAGACAGCCGTTTTACCCCACTATAGTTGGGAGATTTGAAGAACATTTTTGAAGGTTGAAGGAAGATTGAAGGAAGGAAGTTGATAGCTTTTATAGCTTTGTGAAGGGTTTTGTAAGATTCCCTTAGATTCCCTTCATTGTTGTTTGTCTTATTGGATTTTGATCCAAGGAACGCTTGTTGATTGACAATTGATTCAGTTATTGAAGCCTTTCTCTTAAGGTTATCTTGTTCAATTATTCTCTTTCTTCCCTTATATTTGATTATTACTTTCATGATGATGAGTGGCTAATTTCCTTGTGTGATTCTAGGGTGATTGGCTGAAGGTTGTGGGAAAAACAATAATAGAATAATCTTAATCACAGTAGGACCCTGAAAGCTCGAGTCTTTATCCTTAACCCTAAAGCATCTCGCTCAGTCGATGAACATCTCGGCCGGGGTGGAATTCTTCTTACCGAGGTGACTTATCAGATCCAAAACTGAGAGTTAAGTGTTAGAGTTTGCCAAATCCTATTCTTATTACACCTTTCCTGGTTCAATCCAAGCTTAGGATGAGACTTACCCGGTAATTCCTTTGTTTGTTTACCTAAGATCATAAGTGTAGGTAATAAAGGTTTATCCTTTATTGGGGTTTGAGTGTGCTTTCATTCCATCTTTGTGAGTTAGCCTGAGACTTACCCGGTAAAGGTTGATTCTATTCCCTTAGTTGGCATGTTAGTTTGAGGTTATAGTTCTTTTCCTTAATTCCTTGAGACTTACCCGGTAATAGGAGTTACGGTTTGGGATTAGTGAGTAGTGAGACTTACCCGGTGATCTATTCCACTTTAGTAACACCTTCCCTTGCAAAAATCTCAGCTTTGTCCGCTTATCTTTAGATCTTGAGTTGGAACCACAACTAGATACTTTAATCCCTAGAATTGCATATTTCCTTAATTGACTTTTTATCATCTTTGATTGTTTTAATCACTTTTGTGGTTAGTAATTGCATTGACAAACCTATACCTGTTTTGTTTCACTAAGTCCCTGTGATCGACCCCTGGAATTTCTTGCTTTTTACTACGATTGACCTGTACACTACGGGTTCGCATCCTTGTTTTAAGCTTACATCTAGGGTTATAAATTTAAAGCTTGTACACACCGTTTGGAGCGAACAGCATGATATCACACATTTACCTAGTTTATCATCTTTATATAATAGTCATTCACCCAAGTCGTATATATATATAAATAAATGAAAGTATGTGACACGAGGACCGATACATCCCCGCCTCTGAGTGTTATATCCAGTTGTACGAGTATTGGTCACACAATCCGTGTACCCTATGGGAGTGGATTGCGCCCTTCCTGTAAACAAGTCTGGCTTGACGTCAGAGAACCTCCTAGACTCCACTACGGGATGAAAGGGAAAGGTTATCACAGCCATGCAGTGGGGCAGTCAATAAAACATAGGTCGGTATAAATGATAACTCATGCTATTACAGTAAACATATAAAGCACACACCACTCATGCAAACACCCAATATAAGGATGGTAGCTAAGTAAGTCCTACGGACTTACCTCAACCTCGTACAAAGCTCAACCACAACTCGATCACCACAACACTGGAGGAACAACACAACCTATAAACAAGGAATAAAGAGATGTCAAATCTCTTATCAAGCAAAGGGTCACACCTAAACCCAAAGAGATCCATAGGGATCATGTACATCCTATAACCTCGAATAATATGCTAAACCTTAAAGCCACATCAGGGCATATATCCAACTCATGATATCATCATCAAACTAAAAACCCATAATTACTAGAATAATGTAACGAGCATAATGGAAATTCCAATTATCCATTTTAACCAACTTAAGGTCAATTTATACTAACCCAAAAAACGGAAAACGAATAAATTCATAACTTATTCGTTACTAACCCGATATACGAACCGGAAGAAGATCCGGACTCCTAGCGATACGGGGAGTAAGAGCGCGGTATGAAACCTTACGTTTAATGACTTGCGGTGGTCCGTCGGCGTTCCAATAGCGGTAAACGGAAGCTTTACCAAAAAACTAACAAACGGAAAGTAGATTTGTACCAGGATGAAGAGAACAAGATAAGGGACTCGATAGTACAAAGGGATTTGAAAATGGATCAAAGACGATTGATACAGGAAAGGTTGAAGATGGTCGTAAACTTTGATCTCGTGACTCTGTATAAATTGAAAGTGAAATGTAAATGGGTAAGGGAAAAGTATGTTGCTGCATTGTATAACACGTGTATATGTAGAGAAGGTAGATAGACTTGAATCAGCCGCCTTCTATTTCATTTATATATATATATATATATATGGAGCCAAGCTATTTAACTGAAACGTGGTTATAATTTCCAGTCTTCAAACTTTACCAAATTGGAATATCAAATCCGGAATATTATTGGGATAATTAATTCATAACTATCTCGTAAAATAGGCATTCATAAGCCACATTTCTTAACCGCTAAGAATCGGGTTAGCGACTCTTTTGTCCGTTACGTCTTTTTATATTATTTCACATCTAGGACATATCCGATGTCTCAATCATTTCTCTCAACTGCAACTTTATTTATTGAACCTCTCAAATACTCCAAATAACACCGGTTATTACAGATGAGGAGTGGTTTCCTCCTCCGGACCCACCAAGGCCAACTTTTTCCATGGATGGGCATCAACGGTATCCACACCGACAAGAATATTTTGGGGATACCTATGTTGCCCCAAGACAGTGCGCCAATAATCAGCAAATTGTCAATGTTGCTCCCCGACGGCTTCCTAGTCCTCAAGAGGAGTATGTCGTACTCAAGGCAACAAACGATGCTCTAAAGCGTGAGTTAGAAGCTTTGAAGGCACAAATTCTTGCCCACACAACGTCCGCCAAACAAGAATAACCGTTGTGTGATGAACCATTAGAAGAGGACAAGGAAGAAACCGCCATCGACAATGTTGAAGCCATCACAGACAAAAAAGAAGCCAACTTCAACAAGGACGACATCATCAAGGGTGAAGAAGTCATCAACCATGACAATGGCACCATTATGTTATTAGACTACAAATTCGAGCCGGCTGACCGAGGTTTGACTTTGTTTTGTCTAATAATTTATATATCAGCTTACCCTTGCTTCTTTCCGGCATGCCCCCGACGTACAAATGTCACAAGCTTAGACGGCATGATAGACAAACTCAGCGGCGACCATCAACATGTACTACAAGTTTGAGCTGCCCAGTCCACCGTTTTTCCTTGTTATGTCAGACGACTTGCCACCTACCCAAGGCTTGATTCACAATTTTAAAGAGTATCGGCATCATCAACTGAAATCAACCAAATATCGGTGCTCTTTCAGGAACCTTGTCGGCATAGTCAACCAGCTTGGTGGCCTCACCGCCCTTTTGAAAGACTACAATTCCAAGCCACCCGACTCCGACAATGTTCATCCCGCACCATTTTGAAGACATTTATTATTATTCGGCTATTTAATAATAGGCCTTTTATATTCGGAACTTTAATTCCAGAGCTTAATTCCGTGACTTAAATTCCGACCTTTCATATTTTAGGTTTTTCATTTTCGGCACTTAATTCCGGCTTTTAATTCCGTCATTTATGTTTTGACTCTTTGTATGGCCTTCATGCACTATATAAGGATAGCTTGACTCATTTGTAAGACATGTCTAAGTTGGATCCAAGTATAGTGAAGGAAAATCCTCTTACTTGGTTTAGACACCACTTCTTCTTTCATCCTCTTAAAAGTTCTATCTTGGATCTAATCTTTGATCCAAGCCTTCATAATCGAGGATCCTTTTAAAGGATCAACCGAACGCTTCCACATCCATTTATAAGCTTCCCCCGCTCAAGTTCTCAGTTTGATCCAACTCGAACGATCAATAAGAAGTAGTTGAAGTTTCTCCTCGATCTAGATCACCCGTATTTTTTATCAGGTAAGAGACTTATCATGCGACTTATTAGATCTGGTGGCGGAGGGATTGCGGGCCCCAAACAAAGAGTCATTGAGCAGGCTAATCAGTGACGTAGAAAGTGACTGTCTTCTAAGGCTAAATCACTACCCATCGGACGGCCAAGAAGGTGTTTGATCTGGAGAGCATACGGACCCTCTGATATTGACCATACTCAGATCCAACGACGCTGATGGCCTCCAGATTTGCACTCGTCAGGGTCTTTGGGTTCTTGTCCCATCTGATCCCAATGCCTTCTTTTTTTATTTTTTTGAAGAGTTAATTAGAACACCCGGTTCGATCGGCTTTGCCGATCTACGTCCGGATCGGGTACTAAATCGTGGCCCATTGTTGGGGGATACCCTCCCAATGCCTTCTTTGTAATGGTCGGTGACGTCCTCCGGGTTAAAATCTTACATCTTTTACTTTCTAATCAAGTATGATTGTACTCAGGTCAAATTTTTTATAAACATGAGATAATTATTTGGGTGATCAGGTAATGACGAATGGTAGATTTGAGAGCATTAAGCACAGGGTGATTATAAGAAAGCGACTTATGCTTCACCGTTGAATGATTATCGTCTCAACCTTTTTAAGAGATAAACTCATTGATGGACATTTTATTCAAATTTAAGATCTTTCACATTTTTACACAATGATCATCTGGACCATCACCCTTCAAGAACATTATAAATTAGGATCACATCGTCTACAATGTCTTATTCAATCATATCTTAAGTGGATGTGGATCTAGTGCATGAAGGAGTCTATTTCAATTCCTCAATTGACCAAAATTCACAGAATATGGATAAATCTTTTTAAAATACAAGAGAAAAAAAAGAATGTAAAGAAGGTTTGGGGAGTTTTTGGAGAAAAGATATGCAAGTAATTTATGATTACAATTTTTTGAATAGATGTATACTATTAGAACTTGAAAAACTATTATATTACTAATGGGTTATTTTAAATCAAATAATTATTACAACTTGGTAAATGCAATGTAATCACAACTATTTAGATTTTCAATTCATCTTTAGACATAAAATCAAGATTATCATGGTCAAATAAGGTAAAAGCAAAGCAAAGATGAAGGCAGGAAATACTTGAGTATTAATAAAGCATGATAGTAACACGGGAAGAAGAAACAATGCGTCATCTTGCTAGAGGGTATTAACGGACTCCTAACACATGGCCCATGGGCCTTGCTTTGTACATTGTTTATACTTACTTATTCAGCAAGCCATGTATGTACTATATATACAAAATCCCAAAGATCAATAAACGAGTGTGGAATTATTCCCATTTATGAATTATTCTCATTCTATTATGGTATTCAGAGCTGGTTAGGGTAACTCCCAATTTTTTCGCCGCCTCCCCTCCCTGCAAACAGACAACCGTCGCTTCAATGGCTAACACCACAAATCTCCTTAACGCCACTGGCTCCAATTCCCTGAACTTTCAACTCCCCAACATCACCGTTAAACTCGACAGCCACAATTATTCCTTGTGGAAGAACACCGCTCAATCAACTCTCGAGGCTTTCGATCTCGAAGGCTTTCTTCGGAACACCACTCAGGCGCCGAACGCAACTCTTCCGCTTGCTGATGGAGACACAGACCCGAAGCCGAATCCAGCGTTCATTGAATGGCGTCGGAAGGATCGTCTAGTCCTTCTATGGCTACGCCTCAATCTCACTGAACGTCCCCTGGCGCTTGTTGCTCGTGCCAAATCTGCTGCTGAGGCATGGACCACTCTCGAACGGTCCTATCAGTCCCAAAGAAGAGCTCGCCGAATGGCGCTAAAACAACAACTTCAGTCCCTTCAGAAAGGTGCACTGTCTATGATCGAATATATCGAAAAGAAGAGATCTATTTCCGATTCCCTTGCCGACAGTCTCTACGTCGTCTCAACCGAAGATCTCGTCAGTTACATTCTGAATGGCCTCGATTCCTCCTATGGACCATTCATCACAGCCTTCATGATGAGAATCGATGATCCTACAATTGATGACCTTGTTGGACTCCTACTTCAAGAAGAAGAGCGCCTCCTCCGTGACATCCCGACAGTTACACCCCCAGCCACGACTGATGGTCTCCTACCCACACCCTCACCGACTGCAAACTACTATAACACCTCTGGAACTTCTCGTGGGTCCAACCGTAACTATGCTGGAAACCGAACTCGCCAGCCCTACCCCAGTCACCAGTCTAGTGGTTCGTCTTCGCGCAACTCAAATGTGCCTTCTGCTCAATCTCGGTACTCCAACAACTCTTCAGATGACGGCCGCCCACGAATTCCATGCCAAATATGCGGTCAGACTACTCACCGAGCACTCAACTGCTGGAACCGTCTCAACGAGACTGATTATCCGCCGACTCGCCGCCGCAACAGTAACAACAACCCACCACTATCTCACCGCTCTGCTAACAGTGCACAAACTGCCTCACCATCCTCGGTGATCGACCCATCATGGTAATTCGATACAGGGGCCTCCGATCACGTGACTTCTCAATTGGACAGCCTCCACATCTCAAAACCGTACAACGGCTCAGATCGCCTCCAAGTCGGAAACGGTAACAACTTGTTTATCTCGCATATTGGTTTTACTACTTTACCTGCATCGTTTGATTCCGTGAAACTCTCTTCCATTTTACATGTTCCTGATATAGCCAAAAATTTGCTAAGTGTCTCCAAACTAACCCGAGATAACAATGCTATTATGATTTTTTATCCGACCCATTGCCTTGTTAAGAATTTGCAGGGACAAACCATACTCTGCGGAACCCTTGATCGCGGACTTTACCGTCTTCAACAGCCCATCACCGCTTCTCCCAACGCCCTCCTCCGCTCACGTACATCTCTAGACGGTTGGCATCGTCGACTTGGTCACCTACATGAGTCTGTTCTTCGCTCTCTAGTTTCAATTCATAAACTACCGTTATCGTCAAATAAGCTTCTCCCTATTTGTGAAGCATGTCAGTTAGGTAAAAGTCGTCGTTTACATCTTCCCGCGTGCAATGTGTCGGCGTTGCATGCCTTTGATCTTGTGTACTCGGATGTGTGGGGTCCTTCCCCGATTTTGTCTTTGAATGGTTCTCGTTATTTTGTGTTTTTTATCGATGATGCAACTAAATTCACTTGGATATATTTTATGTCTCATAAGTCTCAGGTTCGCGATATTTTCACAGCATTTCATTCTATGATCCTCACCCAATTCAACTCCCGAATAAAAGCACTTCAATCCGATGGTGGAGGGGAATTTCGTAGTCTTCATCATTTTCTAACAGCACACGGGATAGAGCATAGGATTTCATGCCCTCATACACAAGAGCAAAATGGTTCCGCCGAACGGCGCAATAGAGTTGTTGTCGAAAAAGGCTTATCCCTTCTAGCTCATGCTTCCCTTTCACACCTATTTTGGGAGCATGCCTTCCATACGGCTGTTTACCTTCATAATCGCACCATCACCCCCCTTCTCCACCACAAATCGCCTTTTGAATGTCTTTACCATCGTCAACCCGACTATGAATTTCTAAAAGTCTTCGGATGCTTATGTTATCCCTTCCTTCGCCCCTACAACTCCCACAAAATCGATTTCCGATCCCTTCCGTGTATCTTCTTAGGTTATAGCTCTAAACATAAAGGCTATCTCTGCTACCACTTGCCCTCCTCTAGAATGTACGTGGCTCGTCATGTTGCCTTCGATGAAACCTCGTTTCCGTTTCCAACAAAACACAACCCACAACCCTGCTCTTACTCCCCTCCAGATCACACGACCACCACAACCATTCTCAATCTAGCGTCCCAACCTCCTTCACGCAACAGTACTATGCCACACCATTACCAATCCCCATCACACCCCATTGTACCCATGCCATCCGATACCCAAAATGTCACACCACCACCCAACCCGATTTCTCCTGCCTCATCTTCTACTCGGCAGTCACCCACTCCTCCACCCTTGCCACCTCCACCGCCTCCACCCCGTCGTAGCCAACGCCGTACATATCCCAACTCCCGACTTCGTGACTACGAGTGTCACACCGCCTCTTCCACTTCCGTACCCGAACCTACGTCTTTCAAAAATGCCTCTTCCCAACCCGAATGGCAACAAGCTATGCAGGAAGAGTATACCGCCCTTATGCGAAATAAAACTTGGGACTTAGTTCCCCGCACTTGTGATTCTAACCTTGTTGGATGTAAATGGGTTTACAGGATCAAAAAGAATGCAGATGGCACGATACAACGATACAAAGCTCGTCTAGTTGCAAAGGGTTTTCATCAGGAAGCAGGTCTAGACTACTTTGACACCTTCAGTCCTGTCGTCAAACCGACCACCATTCGTCTTGTTCTCACCATTGCCTTGTCCCGCCAATGGCCTATCTGTCAGTTGGATGTCAACAACGCATTCCTAAACGGTGATCTTGCAGAATCTGTTTACATGGAACAACCGCCCGGGTTCATTGATGCTTCTCACCCAACTCATGTTTGCGGTCTCCGCAAAGCTCTGTACGGTCTCAAACAGGCTCCTCGGGCTTGGTTCACCAAGCTCAAGTCCTTCTTCGTTGCCCATAACTTCCGGGCGTGTCAATCGGATACCTCTTTATTTGTCTTTCATAAAGGTGATCTAACTCTATATGTTCTTGCCTACGTGGATGATCTCATTGTCATAGGTTCAAGCTCCACCGCCATCAAACAACTAGTTCACGCCCTTCATCGCGCCTTCTCAATTCGCGATCTCGGACCACTGAACTTCTTCCTCGGCATTGAATTTTCGGCACATCACAACAACCTCTTCTTGTCTCAATCGAAGTATATACGGGATGTCATTGCGCGAGCAAAAATGACCGATAGCAAACCCAGTCGATCACCCGCTGACTCCTCCTCACGCCTCCTTCCCGGCGATAGTGATCCTATGGATGACCCGCGGCTATATCGGCAAGTCGTTGGTGCCCTCCAATACATCACCATCACCCGGCCTGAAATTGCTTATGCGGTAAATCGGGTTTGTCAATTCATGCATTCACCCTGTGTTGCTCATTGGCAGGCTGTTAAACGAATTCTTCGGTACCTAAATGGCTCTTCCAACCTTGGGCTCCATCTCCGCACATCCGATATTACGCGCCTAACCGCTTATTCTGATGCGGGTTGGGCCTCTGACAAGTCCGATTTTCGATCTCAATATGGCTTTGCTATCTTCCTCGGCTCCAATCTAATCAGTTGGACTTCACGGAAACAAAAGGTAGTAGCTCGCTCTAGCACGGAAGCGGAATTTCGTGCCCTTGCTTACACAACAGCTGAATTACTATGGATCCAACAACTGTTGCTCGAACTTAAAATTCCGCCTTCTGCTCCACCGGTCCTCCTCTGCGACAACGCTGGTGCCCAATTCATGACATCGAACCCGGTGGTTGGTATCCGATCAAAGCACATTCAACTCGATTACTTTTTCGTACGTGAGCAAGTTGAGGCTCAACGTCTGATTGTTCGCCATGTTTCCTCCCTTGCTCAAACCGCCGACATCTTCACCAAACCTCTCGGTACAAGTCGTTTCTGTGAGTTACGTTCCAAGCTGCAAGTTCGGGATCGCCCTTCAGCTTGCCGGGGGGTATTAACGGACTCCTAACACATGGCCCATGGGCCTTGCTTTGTACATTGTTTATACTTACTTATTCAGCAAGCCATGTATGTACTATATATACAGAATCCCAGAGATCAATAAACGAGTGTGGAATTATTCCCATTTATGAATTATTCTCATTCTATTAGAGGGTAACAATACAACATATCCCTCATGCGGGAATGTGACAATTTGAGGAATACGAATCATACGACATTCCTTGTCTTGATGAGGGCTATTGAAAGTCCATGAACAAAATCACGATCAACATGGTCAGAAGTAAATATGTGACTACAATAACAGCATTCGATGTAATTGCCCAATACCCATGAAAACAACATAAAATGGAAAAGACACGTCGACTAAGATGTGATGAAAAGAACAATAAAATGCATTGCTTGGAAATGGTAAGCTTGCTAACATAAATGTGGCGTTGAACAAAATTCTCCTAATGTACCAAATGAAAAAAAATGGTCACTTGTTTTATATTATTTGTCCATCTATAATTTTTCACTTTAATAATATTCACACATAGTAAATATAAGTTTTGTTTTTCAAACATACGAAATGTATCATTTCTATTTTTAGAAAGGTTTGATATTAAATAATTTTTCATGAAAATTATTTTATAAATGTAATTGAGAGTAGATGAATAATTATTTTAAAAAATTGGAAGGGAGCAATGATGACTCATAAGTAGAAGTTGATCCAACATGTGTTATGAATTTAGAGTAAATTTGTTACGTAGTCTTAGTTCATTAATTTTGCTTAGTAATTGTGAAGCTCAATAATGTTGTTAGAATATGACCTCTATTAAAATTTTTAGACTAATTTACCCTTCTACATGAATTTAAAAGATTCCTAATCAATTATTGCCTTTTAATTGACCTACAATCCCTAATTGAAGAAGGTGTATTTTGAAGAAGTTACCAATTTTAATCAGCGTAATCAATTAGTAAATCATAAAGAGTACAAGAAAATTTTACGTGAATTGATAAAATTAGCATGTTACATGCTTGTACTTTTAATGACATGAAGAGTACAAGAAAATTCTTGATAAAATTTTACAAAAAATTTACAAGAATTGATCAGCGTAATCAATTAGTAATTAATCGTGTACAAGAAAATTTATAAGAAGATAAATCGTGAAATCCAACTTGTTCAGTTGGTATTATGGTGGGAGGGAAGGGCAACCAACCAGAGATCAATTCTTGGTGACTACATTCGTTTATTATTTTTTTGTATTTCTTGTAAGAATTATAAAGTTACAAGGAAATTCAAGAAATGTAATTAAGAAAATAAGTATTATTTACAAGAATAGTTACAGTAAAGTTATAAGAGTAACGTCTAAATTATGATAAAATTTTTGATAATAAATAAGGGTAAATATGCCATTATTTGTTTAATAAGACTATTCACTTAAAAATTTATAGGCCTAAGTTATTTACTAAACAAAATTAGTCATTGGATGCATTTCATCTAATTTTCTCATGAATTTATGACGGTTTGTACGAAAAAGAAGTCCCAAATCATCCACTAGTTTAAACGTGTGGATCTGATGAGTCAAGTGATTGATTATCATTAAAGGGATTTGAGTTGCAAGTGCCGATCCAAATTAAGCATTAGAACATCCACACCAATAAAAAATGAAAATTAATTTTAATATATATTTTTTTATTTTTTTTATTATTCTCTTTTTCCCATCGTCTTAAAAACCGAGATTGTTATTCGTACCCGCATGTTCATTCTAAATGTACCTAAACTACGCCTACGCTTCCCGTAGGCGTAGTAATTGGGTAGTCATCAGTTTAAAAAAAAAAAAGGAAAGCAACTACGCCTACGAGAAGCGTAGGTGTTATTGCTTGCCAATTCAAAAAAAGAAGAAAGCGGAAACGACTACGCCTCTCGCAGGCGTAGTTGCTTTCCGTACATGAAAAAGCAACTGCGTCTGCGAGAGGCGTAGGCGTAGATCGTTAAGTGTATAAAGTTTGGCGTAGCCGCATTCTTTGTCTTCTTTCTCTTCTCCCTTTCGCTTTCCATCGCCGGCGATTTCCCCTTCTTTTGATTTTCTTTGCACCGATACCACCAGCAATCACCGGCACCACCAAGAAACAGTAGGGAAGATGGTCAAAACTCGAGGTAGAGATGACGGGATTGTTCGTACTGGTAGCCACTCCGGCAGCGGAGGAGGCGATTCTTCCGGCAGCGAGGCTGGCGACAAGGCGTTTCCGATGTTGACGCCGGCCGAGGACGAGGACGAGGAGGACGAGGAGGGCGCTTAGGATTAGGCGTTGTCCGGGGATGTCGCACACTCGCACATCCCGCACTGATAGTAGATAACCAATTAGTGGTTAGTAATCAATTAGTGAATTATTTGTTAATTGTATAAATTATTTATCAATTAGTGAATTATTTGTTAACTAGATAACCAATTAGTGGTTAGTTAGTAAATTTGTAGACAATTAGTCGTTAATTGAAAAAATTAGTTGTTAAATAAATAATTAATTAATGAAATTAGTAGTTAGTAAATTAGTCGATATTTAGTCGTCTAATTACTCAATAATAAATAAAATTAGTCGTTAAGCAGTGAATTTGTTCAAATTAGTCAATAATTTTAATGAAATTTGTGTTTAATTATTAGACAATTAGTAAACAATAAGTCGATAATTAGTCGTTGATTAAAGAAAGTAATCGTTAATTAGTGAATTAGTCGTCAATTAGTGAACAATTAGTCGATAATTAATGAAATTAGTAATCAATGACTCGTTATTTGAAGAAATTAGTTAACAATTAGTGAATTATTAGACAATTAGTAAACAATTAGTCGGAAATTAATCATTAATTAATGATTTAGTAGACAATTAGTCATTAGTTAATGAAATTAGTTAACAATTAGTGAATTACTAGACAATTACTAAACAATTAGTCGATAATTAAGCGTTAATTAATAATTTAGTAGACAATTAGTCGTTAATTAATAAAATTAGTTAACAATTATTCGTTTGTTAGTCAATAATTAATGTAATTAGTCGTTAATTAATGAAATTAGTTAACAATTAGACATTTATTAGTCAATAATTAATGTAATTAGTTGTTAATTAATGAAATTAGTTAACAATTAGTCGTTTATTAGTCAATAATTAATATAACTAGTCGTTAAATAATGAAATTAGTTAACAATTAGTGAATTATTAGTCAATAATTAATATAATTAGTCGTTAATTATGCAAATTATATAGGTTGTCGGGACTAGTACTTGGGGATGGCCGCTACGGTTTCTAACCGTAAGCGGCGGATGATAGAGATGGGATTAGCGGATCCCGTTGACGTCCAGGAGGATCCCCAGGAGGAGAAGGAGAGAGTACAGAAGACCGATGCGCATGTAGACGAGCGGATGGACATGCTATTCGGTTCCTCCGAAGTTTCTGGCGGCCATATCCTACCCGAGGCGGACGTGGACGCTTTTGTGATGGAGTTGCATGAGTCCATGGAGCGCCGTTCCCCTGCCCTCACTCATTCAGAGAGATCTGCTGCCGGTGCTAGGAGTGTTGTTCAGTCTGCACAAGAGGGTGGACCTCCACAGCCTCCTTCTCCACCTCCACCTCCGCCTCCGCCTATTGTTGCAGATGTCAACGTTGGGTATCCTGGAGGTCCCGCTATACGTGACCTACTCGTCAACTACGAGACCCACGTTGCTCGCGATATATGGGTCGGTGAGGTACGGATTTATATTTCAAATGGTATTTTGTTTTTTATTACATTTGAATGTGTTATTGACGTTTAAATGATATTTGCATTACAGGATAGATTAGTCTTACGAGTCTATCGGCTAGGAGCCACTATCATTGGCTTGTGTAGGCTTGCTCATCGATTTCCTGACTCGGAGTGGATGACACTTGTCATGGGGAGTGGATTGCACGGCCTTCTAGAGATGTAGTGGGTTGGGGTCGACCATGCGCTTGCATATGCCTTTGTGGAGTGGTGGTATCCAGAGACCTCAGGATTTCACTTCCCATGGGGCCAGATCTCGATCACCCTTCATGACGTACATCAGCTCTTAGGACTTTGCATCGACGGGGAAGAGGTTATGGGCGTCCGAGATGATACACTTTTCACCTCCATGTTCGGCTTCCCGCCGTTGGAGGTGAAGGCCGCTGTGACGGCGGGTGGCCGACATCTCATCTCCTCTCTACGCTCAGGACTATGGCAGAGTCCCCAAAGGCGAGGCAGGAGGACATCGCCAACGGATTCTTAGCTCTTCTTATTGGGTCCACCCTGTTCCTTGACAAGTCCACGAACAGGGTAAAGTCTCATATATTGAATGTCTGTCGCGACCCCACCTATATGGCGTCTCGTGCTTGGAGGATAGTTACATTAGCATATATGTACCGACAACTAGGCGAGCCCTCCAAGAGGGAGGTTCATACATTAGCTTGTTGTTCCCTTCTTTTGGAGGTATGCAATCAAATATGACTTCTTTGTTTTCAATGTTATAGTATATGAATTAACATGAAATCGTTATTGTGTTGTGCAGTCATGCATTCACGCTCATTTCCCCCACTTCAGACCTAGAAGGCATGTAGACCCTCATAGAAAGAGAGATGCTCGACATGCATTGAGGTCGGAGAGGGGTACTACAGGGCAGTTTGAGAGATCGGCCTTTTTAAGATTAAGGGCACAACTATCGATGTGTAGGATGGAGGAGGTACTTTCAATTACCTTTATTAAATGATATTCAAGGACATTTACTTGTGAATTGGCTTTGTAAGTTTGTATTAGGTGACGTGGATGCCGTGGGATTCTCTTGACGGCTTTCAGACTGGATAGATGCGCATATCGACCTATTTGGGGGTGATTCACTTCTGTTGGGTGAAGGAGCCATATCAGCCCCAGTTTCTGCTACGCCAATTTGGGCGTGTTCAAATTGTCCCTCTACAACATCATACAGTTCCTCTAGGATGGATCATCTGCCCTTTCGTGTTGAAGAGACCGTCGAGAATAGAAAAGTATGAGCTTTTGTTTTCTCCTGAGGTGTGGCATCATTGGGCGACGCGAAACCAGCATCTGTATGACATACACAGTTCCCCAGCGGTTCTCAACCCATGGCAGATGGATGAGTACTTTCTAGATTGGTTCTTACCCCGTACTCACCCATACCCACAACCACCTCCAGATGGTGCACCACCACCGCCTCCAGTTGCACTTGTTGTCCTTCTAGAGCGGGTACAGATACTAATATTTGTTACTTTGAAGTTCAATATCGTGAAGATTTAGTTGAGTAATTAAGTTTTTTTGTTCTACGTCGCGTAAGATAGCTATAGGTATAGCACGAGAGGTGGTGGCTCGTGGTCCTCCGTTAGAGTTTGATTTTGCTCACCGACTACTAGCTGTTCTAGGAGGAGACGAGGCACCAGAGGTGTCACCTCTTGTTAGGGATCCTCAGCGACAGGATTAGATTGCATCTCTCTAGCATTTGGTTTTAAACATTTTGTTACTTTTTACGTATGAACATGTTTATGACTGGGTATTGATCATTTTGTTACTTATTATGTGTGATTTGTTTTTAAATCTTTTGTTCATAATCTTTTGTTAATAACGACAATTCAAAATCACAATTCAAAATCACAAGTGAAAACCACAATTGAAATTCACAATTGAATGCTCCGATAACCCTAGTTGAATCCACGTCTTTATGAGTAGACTCTTAATGTTTAGCAAACAACATATCTTTATCCCTGTAAGAATGTCAAATTGGTTGGATAAAAGAAGCCCATTCTGGGTAGATGTCATCGGTAAGGTAATATCCCATGTTGTATTGATGTCCATTTACCACAAAATTTGTAATAACCGGAAAAATTATTTCCGATTAATTTCGAGTCAAAACGAGATTTGGGGACCCTTGACCTCTTTAAGATACCTAACTTTACGTCTAGCACTAATTTTATCATTTTATGTAAGTTGTATAACTACATAAAGTGATGAAATATACACCAAACCCTAGTTTTATATATATATATATATAAGTCTTTTGACAAAGCAATGACAAGCCCTGACGAGGTCATGACGAGACCAAGACAAGGCCCAAGACAAGAGTAGAATGCCTAGCTGCTCTCGACCCGGCCCAACAATAGGATGTCCAGCTGCCTCATCCCATCTCACGCAGCAACACAGCAACCCTAGTTGCACCTTCACGTTGGGAGGTTACGCCGGATCCCTCTCCTTGCCTCCTCTCCTCTCCCGCACGTCCCTGCTCTTCTCTCCAGAAACGCCGGAACCCTAACCCCGTCTTCTCTTCTGTGCAACTTCTTCTTCATCGCTGGACGAACAATCGCCAAGACTGACGCCAACAGCCTCCCCTTCCCTGCACTCAGTCACCACACCAGTAGCCTCGAAGTCGCACTACAGCCGTGTAGCAGGCCACCTTGGATTCACCCTCCTTCCTGTCTCTTTCTGCGGTAGGATAAGTGACCCTAGGAGCCATCCCTCCCCATTTAGACGGCACGTAACAACAGCACGCGACCTGGATCTTGGAGTCTCCGTCTTCAATGCATCACCCAGAAGTCGGGTTGTGCATCTGCGCAAAATAGGCCGTAGGGGCGCCTGGACGCAAGGGATGTGTGCCAGATCTACAAGGGATGAAGTACCTGGCCACAAGGGGAGCCACCAGTCCGACGCTGCTGCACCCGACGCAAGTAGCCGCCTCAGTCTTCTTCTTTGCACTCGGGAGCTCGTCTAGTCTCTTTTGTCCGGTAAACGCCTCACCTCTCTTCACTTCCGTGCACTCTCTTTTTATGTGCCGATGAGAGCATCATTTGAATCCTGAAACCTTTCATAACAGCCATGGAAGATAGCTAGAAGGGCTGAGTTTTTTCTGAGTTTTCGGAGGTGACGAACAATCTACTTGGAGTCACGATTTGGGTAAGTTAGACTCCTCTTTTTTGGCTGGTTTTTAGATATGTCATAGTCGGTGTTGCATAGTAGATCATATTGATTTTTGAGCGTATTCTGAGTTGTAGTTTAGGAGATATGATTTTCTAAAGTTGGCTCCTCATGCAGTTTTTTTTAAGTGTGCTGAGTTTGAGAAAAATTGCTTGAGATGCAGTTTTGTGGACTAAATTTGGAAGGGTTATTGACCTCTGTTGGACTTGCATTTCGGACATGTTATAGTTGGTATAGTATAGTAGATCATACTAAAATTTTAAAGGAATCCATGTTACGGTTTGAGAGTTATGGGGTTTTAAAGTTGACTCCTCACACAGTATTTATAACTGTTCTGAGTGTTGGGGAAAAACAACATGTGATGCTGTTTTGTGAGATAGTTTTGAAAAGACGTTTGATCTCTATTGGCGTGAATTTTGGATATGATATAGTTTGCATATTGTTGTAGAATATATTAAAATTTTGGAGGAATCCAGCAAGTGGTTTATGAGTTATGATTTTTTGAATTTGGGACCTTAAACAGTTTTCTGGATGTTGCGGAAATTTTCCAAGTGCTGGAAATATCTGGTGTTGTGCAGTCATGTTTGAGCTTAGGTTTGGATACTTTAGAAACATAATTCACCGTTCAATTTTTAATATAATATAGATGGATATGTATACTATAATGTATCAGAAGTAGAGACCAATCCAAATGTCGGATCTGGATCTATAGGAGCTCAAAGTCGATGGTTTGTGTAGTTTGGGAAATGACTCAGATTTGGCTAAGTATAGAATTCCTTGATTTTGTATCCAACTTTGGAGAATTGTGTAGAAGTTGTTGTTGGGTATTTTTGAGATTTTTTTGCTCCTATGAGCAGGGTGCATCATGTAGAAGACCTAGATACTTTATTTGGAATTTTTAAATTTTTATTCGGTTCTCATATCTTAAGCCAAAGTTGGACCTTAGCGACTTTTTACGAAAGTCAAGAATGTAGTTACTCTTCTAAATCTTTAGCAAACTTTCCTTTGAGAGTTTTGAGTGTGGTTTTGAGTTCCAAAGAATAGTTTGGAACTTTATTATAGAATTTTATAGAGTTCGGGACCAAGGGTAAAATGGTCATTTGCCCATATAAGAGTATTTTGGTAATTTCTTTATGATAGATCATATATCTTAGAAGTTGGAAACTTCTAAGAAAGTGAGATACATTATTGATCCACTTGCCTTGTATAACAAGCGATGGAGTATTCAACGGTTGTTGACCGAATGGAGATTTAGACAGTCGAGATTGATTGAGGTAAGTCCTTTAGGCTTACTTAGCTAGCTTCTAGATATGAGTGTGGATAATCATAGTGGTGTTTGAATGATGTGTTTATAGTTGTATTTAGTAATAATTATATACCGACCTATACATTGGCTTAAGAGTAACGGGCGGTGGCATTCTGCTCAGTTAGCCTGAGGGCGCTGGGGGGTTCTTTAGGGACTAGTCCACACTCGGTTTGTAGTGATGCTACCGGCGGATGTAAGCTAGACCCACACCAGTTGGATAAGGAACGGAGGCAAGAACTCTTAAGATTCTCGTACCACAACTTTAAAACGGAATAAAGTGAATCACCTAAGCTATCAGATAATAACCGAATTATGTGCCAGCATGATGGGTGTTTATGTTACCTTGTTTGTGTTTGTGCTATCTTTATTCTGCTTATTTTTTGGATTGTTAGCTAACGGTTTATCCGTGTTGTAGATTTGTAGAGATAGACAGTTGCAGAGAGATCCGGAATGGATGGTCAGCCGGGTCTACGTATTCATTAGATGGGGACGGGGGAGTCTTCAATACCGCATGCATGTTATGTGTGTGTGTATATATATATATATATATATATATATATATATATATATATATATATATATATATATATTTTTTTTTGCAAGGCTGTCACATGTGTACTTTCATACATTAAAAATAATATGTTTTGAATTTATTTTAAATACATTTGTGCCTTGTTGTAAGATCCTAGTAAAGTTGTTGTTAAACCAAGGTCGGGACCCATTGTGAGGTCCTAACCAATAGCTCCCCGAGTTCCAAGAACTTGGGGAGTTACAAAATTTACCTTCGGGACTCTACCATTCATAACGTCATCAAATATAGGAGAATGATCGAGAACATTAATACCATTGTAGGTACTTGGTGTCCCTGTTCGCTCTCAGATGTGTGTGTATGGTGAACGATATACCTTTAAATTTATAACCTAAACAATATGTGAACCCGTAGTGTACGGATCAATTGTAATAACGGCAAATACTCTAGGGTCGAACACAGGGACTATGGTGAAACAAAAATCGGTAATTCAGGTTGTCAATTAAAAACAAGCAACAAAGAAAAGATATCAAAGATGATGTAATAACCAGGTAAAGAAAATGCGGATTCTAGAGATTAAAGCACCCAGTTGTGGTTCCGACTCAAGATCTCAAAAGATAACGTGGACAAAGATGAGGTTTGCAAAGGGAAGGTGTTTCTAAGGTGGGAATAGATCACCGGGTAAGTCTCACTACTCACTATCCCAAACTAAAGATCCTCTCACTGGGTAAGTCTCAAGGTATTAAGGAAAGGAACTATAATCTCAAACCAACACACCACCCAAGGGGATAGAATCAACCTTTACCGGGTAGGTCTCAGGCTAACTCTCAAAGATGGGATAAAGGCACACTCAAACCCCAATAAAAGATAAACTTTTATTACCTACACTCAAGATCTTGGGTATACAAACAAAGGAATCACCGGGTAAGTCTCATCCTAGGCTTGCGTTGAACCAGGAAAGGTATAACAAGGATAGGATTTGGCAAACTGAAACCTCAACTCAGATAAGGATCAGGAAAGGTCTCGCCTCGCTCAGTTCATGTACCTTCTCGGTCGAGATGTTCCACGATTGACCGAGGTGTTCGTCGGTTAAGGTAAAGGCTCGAGCTTTCAAGGTCCACTGGGATAAAGGCTCATTCTTTCATCGTCTTTCCCACAACCTTCAGCCAACCACCCTAGAATCGCATAAAGAACTTAGCCAACAATCATCATGATAACAATAATCAAATATATAAGAAAGGAATCAATATTCAAACAAGAAACTTAACACAAAGGTCTCAATAACTCAATCAAATAAACAAACTGCGTTCCTCAATCATAATCAGAAAGACAACAAATCAATCCAAACTAAGAAAATCTTACAACTTCCTTCAAAGCCTTCAACCTTCCTTCCAAACTAACTTCCTTGGATTCTTCAACCTTTCAAAGTTCCTTCCAAACTTCCTTCAACTTGCCTTCTGATCTGGAGATACGCAGCTCCGAGATATCTCATATCCAGAAAATACACCTCTTTATATAGGAGAATCACCTTCCTAAGATAAAATATCTTCAAAGGCAATTTCCTTCCTTAGAATATCTTCCAATCTTCCAAACAAATCAGCCAAAAAGATATGCTTCCATCAAGAAAATCCATCCTAAAATATAGGAAATTCACTTTCCAAAAATAGAAGATCTCGGCCAAAAATAAAGATCTTATGGCCGGTGGATTATTCGCCTCGGTCCAGCCTATCCTGAAGATCACCTCGGTCGAGGTGATACTGTAGCCACTTGAGGTGAATCTCAGTTATGTGTCAATTTCTCTAATCTGATCCAGAATCAATCTTTCATATCATTTTCATGGTTCTTGAGCCTTTCTTGTAGCTCCTCAATGCTCCATAATGTAGCTCCATAACTCCTTAGCTTCCTTAGCTCCATATCATTCCAAAACGTGTTATTTTCCCTACAATCACAACAAAACTAGGTGTAGACCTTGATTCTTGCAAAGGTAAACAAAACAACATAATGATCAAAGAATATACATCCATACATGCAGATTTATGAAGATAAAACATCCAAACCAATCCCAAAACATAGACTATAATACATGCTATCACCCAAAAAAGGCAAGTCAAATGCATAGATCGTATGATGCAACTACTTCTAACACAATTGTTGGTTTTCCTCTCCCACGTGCATATTGATCTTGTCATTCAACTGGATAATTTTTTCACTCCCAATGCATGCAATTGATGCTTCCTATCATGCCCGGAAAGCTCTATCCTCTCCAAAAAAATTAAAGTTGATTGAAAAAAGTTGGTGAAAACTTATCAGAAAATTAAAGTTGATTGAAAGAAGTTGCTGGAATATTTTTAAAAAATAAATTGATTGATAAAAGTAAGTGAAACTCTTTAAAAAAAATTAAAGTTGATTGAAAAAAGTTGGTGAAATATTTTCAAAAAATTAAAGTTGATAGAAGTAGGTGGAAACTTTTCAAAAAATTAAAGTTGATTAAAAGAAGTTGGTGAAATCTTTTATAAAAAAAATTGACAAATAGAAGTAGGTGAAAACTTATCAGAAAATTAAAGTTGATTGAAAGAAGTTGGTGAAATCTTTTTTAAAAAATAAATTGATTGATAGAAGTAAGTGGAAATTTTTCATAAAAATTAAAGTCAATTGATAGAATTTGATAGAATCTTTTCAAAAAATTAAAGTTAATTGATTTAAGATGGTGTAGCTTTTAAGAAAACTAAAGTTGATTGATAGAAGTTGGTTGTATATCTTTAAAAATAAATTGATTGATAAAAGTATTTGAAAACTTTTAAATAAGCATTAAAAAACACACACACACACATATATATATATATATATATATATATATATATAATATATATATCCGAGTAGATGATACACATCTACAATACAAACGAGAATAATATCCGAGTAGATGACGCATATCTACATTACACATAATAGTAGAAACATTTAAAAATAAAATTAGTTGATACTAGGGTACAATTACACAAGTAGTTCATCTCTCAGCATTACTTCAGCCAATGTAAATTCCAGTCGTGAGGTTAATTCAACAAAAAATTATTTTTTCCATCATCATGTATTCATCATGCATCCTATTCTTTTCAAGAGCCTCCCTCACCTTTCTTTCTACCTCCCTTGCCTTTCTTTCTTCATATGTGGTTTTAAGATTTAGTTTTTTGGTCGATGCATCTCTCCTTCTTCAGCAACAAGAACTGTTGCAAGAATCACTTCCCGGTCTTTTACTTCATTCAAAGAGGTTGATGTTGTCTTACCCTTCCCTTTATTATTCATCTTTCTAGAAGCACGAGAAGGATGAGAAATGTTAGACTCGTACATACCTGGATTTGGAGATTCAAGGTTTAAGCTTGAGTAGTATGTTCCATCTTCATTGACCTTAGACCTTTTCGATCCTTCTGAGGTTTCATCCCCTACATAAAAGTTTGTGATATTCAAGGAGCTTCTCCACTTTTCTTCCGTTATGAGCATTTTCCATGCATGATCAAGCTTAAATTCGCCTCTAGTGTCACTTGTGTAGAGTCTACAAGCATAAGAAATGACATCATCTTCCGATTCACATCTAGCTTTTCTTTTCGAAGCATGCTCATAACACCCTGCAAATTTTGCAACATAGTGATTTAATGTTTGCCAACGACCCCTACATGTCGTTTCTTTTCTCATATGCCATGAACCTCTCCATTCACCATAGTAGCTAACAATTCTATTCCAAAATGTTTTGCTTTTTTGATCATTTTCGACATGTGCATATTTGCTAGTGTTAAGCCACACACTAATTAGTAACTTGTCTTCTTCTGGGGACCATTTTATCCTATCACTCATTGAATGTGTTTGAGTTTCATTCAAAGAACAATGTACGTCATCTCCAAGGTTTATCACACCATGTTGTGTGTTAAACTCCAGAAGATCTAGTGGTGGAGACATGTTTCCTTAAGTATTTGGAGTCATGGGAGTATTTGAACTTTGGGGATAAAAGTTTGGAGGAGTTATGAAAACATATTGACCATAAGGATACCCTTGACTTTGAAAGTTTGGACGATTTACTTGACCTTGGAAGTTTGGATGATTTCTTTGAATGTTTGGATAGTTTCTTTGGCCTTGAAGGTACTGAAGATATTGATTTGGATCATGTTAAAATTGTGATGGATTAAAAACTTTTGGCGGAATGAAAAAGACATATTGAGGGTTTGGATTTTGGTTAGGATCCATATGAAGTGGATAACAAATTTTGTTTGGGAAAAGAATAGATGAATGTGTGAGTGAGGTGAATGGTGGGTAAACTTTAATCATTTATAAGTTAAGTCAGATAGCAAGTTATTTGAAATAGTAAGTTAGTTCAAATAGAAAGTTAGTTGGGTAAAGAAGTAAAAAATGTTAAAAATAAATATAGGCTGTGTTTGACAGCATAAAAACACTAGTGTAAACAAGTGTTTACGAGTGTTTATGTTTTTAACGAGTGTTTGGCCTTCCTAAAAACACTAGTGATTAGTGTTTTCGGAAGTGTTTTTGAAACCCTTATGGAAGCAACGGTTTCTCATTTACACGAGTGTTTTTGGGCATAAAATGACTCTGTTTCCCTTGCACTTTTAGAATATTTACAACATAAACCAATTATAAAATTGATAATCTCTCACCTAAAATCTGAAATTAGGTTTCTCTGGTGAATCAGCGGCGAAGCAGGGGATTCTCCGGCGTATCAGGGGCTTCTCCGGCGATGGGTGAATCACCTAAAATCGGAAAATAGGTTTCACATGAGGTTTGTGATGTCCAATCCCCTTCGGCGATGGCCGATCCCCTTCGGCGAGACCTCGATGCGATATGAGTGAGGGTGAAGAATGGTGACAAAGGGCTCCAAGTCTCCGGTGTCCTCCTGGAGGTCCTAGCTAAGCGTTGCAGAGCTTCAAAGAAGAAACATATGTGGAATCTGGTTGAAGTATGTGATTGTTGTTGTGTTGCTCTGCTGCTGATTCAGCGAACGCTATTGTTCAATCCCAGGTAAGAAGGAGATGTATGAAGGTGGTAAAGGAACAATTGCATCTGCTGTTTGTTTAGTCCCAGGTAAGAAGGAGAGGTATGAGGGAGAAGGAGAAGTACCAATTATGTATGGATTTTTGTCTATCTTCTACTGCAACTATGCTTAATGGTTAATATTGCATATTGGTTTTGAAAGAATTACTCATCTAAGTCTTCATTGCAACAATGTTACAGTCGTGCATCCAAGACATAAATGTTGCTTCAGCTTTAATGAATTGAGAGGATGAAGGAAGCAGTTCTGCAGTGACCTCCTTGATCATTAGGCTAGCAATAATGAATTGAGAAGATGAAGGAATCTGACCGATAAAAATTACCACGTGATTTGCACGTGTTTGGACAGATATAAACTAGTGTGTTTGTCAAACGCTGATTAGTGTTTTATAAACACTAAACACGGGTGTTTCACTCAAACCATACCCGAAAACACTAGTTAACACTTAAACTAGTGTTTTCGACTTTCTTGCCAAACATACCCATAAACTTGCATTTATACGATATGGATAAAATTACAAAAGCCATATTACACATTAAGTTTAGAGAAAGTTACTTAATGATACAATTAATTTAAACACTATAAACTTTGTATTGCATCATTAAGTTTATAGATAAAACAATTTGAAAATTTTTAAATGAGAATATATATATATATAGATAGATGTATAATGTAAGTCTACAATACATAAAATAATTTTATACTACATAAACTTTTTTTGTTTTGAATTTCCTAGTTTAGTGTTATTTATAAACATTTATGTCATATATTATTAATATTTAGAAACATTTTAATTAAAACATAAATGAATATAACAAAATAAATATACATTTATGCTTAAAATATCTCAAAAATATAATTATTAAAAAACAATAAAAAAAAAAGGAAATATAAAATGAAAATACACCATTTGAGTTAGAAAATTTAAACAAAAATAAAAGTTGAGTGTCCGACCGTTATATTTTAAGTTTGAAACAAAATAAAACAATATTTAAGTTAAAAAATTGAAGTGGGCCACAATAACTGTCATCTTGCATAGTATTACAAAAGATGGGATTTTATGGGTCCAATAATAGCAGTTCTATTCTTGTTGGAGTTACCCTTTCCTAGCTTCACCTTCTATTTGCTTGTACTTACTTTGATCTGAATATCTTATTTTTGGTACAATAGAAGCAATCATCATCATACAACTCTCTAATGTAGAAATGGATCCAAAAATGGTGAGGGTGTGGTATATAAAATGTAAACAATTTTTTCTGAACATTACCATGTAAAATGATACATAACCAATAGCCTGCTTTCCAGTCAGGTATTGGAATGTACCCTGCAATTTCATAGTAACCTTACTTCTCTCTTTGTAAAACACCTAGGTTTGGAAAGTATGTGTATACCATGTAAAATATGTGCCCAATAATATACTCCCTCCGTTTCTCAATATATGTCATTAGGGTAAAAAACACACATATTAAGAAATCTAAAAGTAGAAGTTATAAAATTTAATGATGCTTAATAATTTTAAAAAATTGTATAAAAACAATGATAAAATGTAGAAAGTTGTATGGGAAAAGATGAATATTGTTTTGAAAATATAAATAATAAATGAAAAGGTAGTTAGAATTATATTTATAGAAAGTTTGAGTATTAATAAGACTTATAATGTCAAATATTATGAAACAAAATTTTATAGTTCAAATGACAAGTATTGAGAAACGGAGGGAGTATATGAAATGGGGTGCGCACCCATTGATCACTCGACCCTTAATTTTGATTTAACTGAAACCCTATTATATCTGATTCTTCTTATAACCAAAATTTTTACTTTGTTTTCTACCTTCATCTCAACACCTTGCTACACCCAAAATTTATCTCCACAACAATTGCATCTCACATGTAAGACTAGACTAACACATGATCTATACCTCCTATTCATCGACGCCCAAAATCCCGTATGCTTCTTGTCTCTTCTTTCTTCGCTCTCATCACAACTCGTCGTGACCATCTGAGGCTGTGTCGCTAGAGCTTCCGCTGCTTTCAGAGGAAGCTTCGTCACCGTTTTCACTCTTTGCATCATCACTTTCCTTTTTAACAGGCTTCTCAATCTTTGGTCTTGGCTTAGGGATCCTATTCACACTTGAAACCTGCCATAACCACAAATCATATCATCTCAGATACTTGTAATAATGTTAATATAGTTTAAACCCTAGTCCTGCAGCTACTTCATCTAATTTTATTCAACTCTTCCCAAAGGAGTTCCTTATAACCTTTGATTGAAGATCAAATAACTTGTCGTACACCTCATCCGAAGTGAAAATTGGTGCACCGTGAGCAGGAGTCCTGTAACAAACACGAAGTTAGCATTTTTACACCAACGCCTCAGTATAGATACCTAAATTGCTCAAAACTGATTATACAGGCAGCGACGCAAGTTGGTTCTTTCATTAGGTCCCAAGTCTTCATAAGATCTAACAGATACAGATTGAAGAAACGGATAAAGTAGAGCAACTGAAAATTCTTAAATACTGCAACTATTTCTTATCTTTAGGTTGATTGGTAAGTTGAGTGACAGCTATAACGGAAGGTGCTTGCTTACTTATACTTCTCAGCCTCACATTATTTTAAAACAATAAATAAATAAAATCAAGTGACACCAAGGTTTCGCCTAATTTCATGGTTTATGCACACAAGTGGGAACAACACAGTAAAAGGGAGCAAATTGAAGCAATGGTTACTTACTTATTCTGTTCAGCCTTCCTCTCATCCAACCATTTCTCTAACTTCTCAGCAGTGCTTAAAACCTGAAGGAAATCAATGGCCCCATGTAAAATATCAAATGCGTACAGGAAACTCAAGGAACTGATGCTGCAAATCATTTGACTGTAAACACATGAAATAACGTACCTCATCTATTCTGTCCTTTGGAATCCAGGATTTGTTGGTCTCCCAGCCACTTACAATCTGCACAATTTGGAAAGAAGCCACACATGAACAGACTCACAGAGCATTAAAAATCAGGTTTGTAAAAGTACTGTAATGTTAAAAACACAATAATACAAACTGAATTGGTTCTACATACCTCTTTCAGCTCGACTAGATAGCTTCTAGCAGTTACAGTTGCTGCAGGACGGGCAGTAAGTTCATCCAATCTGAAAAAGAGCATTCATCATGACATAGAATTCTAAGCCATCTTATGCAAAAGACTAGAGCACTATTGCGTTTTTGAGCTTCTAGTCATGACAAACCTGAAAAATATGGGGTCACCAATAGCTTTCAACATATCAAGACGATCTTGAAACTCACTTGCACTAGCATCTTCACCATCCATGTAAAGCCACTCTTGAACCTGTGGATGATAAATTTAAGAGGTTTCATATCCATGTTACAAACCGAAACAAGAATCTTGTGTCAATTAAATGCTATAATTTTACTTACCTCCTCAAGTTTCTGGATGAAGGATTGTCGCTCCTCACCGGTGGAAACTTTTTCAACCTCTTCTAATGACTCAATCTGGAAAATACATTTTCAAGTCAGAAAAATATGACTTAAGCTGTTGAAACAGAGCGGGGATGGAAAAAAAAAAAAGGTGGGGGGGAGGTGCAAGCATATACGCATTTCACTAGGATACAAGATTGATATTTTAAGATGATACTCACATTTGCATGGATGTAGGAGATCAAAAAACATAGGTAGAGGTTCACATATTTGCCAAAAATATAAATGACTATGGCAACAAACATTACGTGAGTAGAAAGTAAGCATCAAGGTCCATCTAACTGGAGTAAGTAAATCCTCAGTTGGATCTACATACTTTACCTATGGCCTATACTAGCATACCAACCTCTGCCATACAAAACTATTCAAGTCAGTCAATAAAACTTGGTGTGGCCCCTTTCTTCTCTTTTCAACTGTTACGCAAACAGCAATGTAAGGGCAAGAAATTAATGGCCATGGAAGAAGTCTCAAATATCATAGTGTTGTTCTTTACAAAGGGGAAAGACAACAGTCAGCAAGAAGTACCTAGAATCAACAAATTTGAGGAATCCAAAGTCAGGGAAGATAACAGGAACCAGAGGTAACTTATATATTAAAATCTAAATATATTAGTTAAGATTCACACACCTTTTCTCTAGTGCTATATATATATCCTTCCAGATTATTTTTCAACTCCGCAGTTCTCTTTCTCTCTGCATCCTTCCTGTCCAGTTCCTCCAATTTGCGCTTAGACTCGATGAAAGCTTCTTGTGAAAGGGGAACCCTGGGTCCTGTAGTCTTTTCATCAACCTGCATGCACAAAAAGAAATTGGAACAATGGATATTAAGGAACTACTTGTTCATTACTAAGGCATCAAAAGGAAAAGTGTATGACTTGCTAACAAACACCTTTAATGGAACTCTAAAAGTTTTCTTCTTCAACTTTTTCTCCATAACTTCGTTCTTATTTTCTTCTTTTGTAGTGGAATTAGATGTCTCCTTATTGGCACTGTCAGCATCTATCTCGTTGTTGTTTTCTTCAGTAGAATCTATTGGGCCAGTTTCAGCGGTTGTGTCAGCGGAATTAGAAGCATCGGTCTGGTTGTCTGAAAGAGAAATGTTCTCAACCTTCAGGGTTTTTTTAGGAACTTCTACCCACTCAGATATCTCCAAAACAGCTTCAGCACGATCTAATGTAAATACACCACTTCCGCTGAGTGAGAATTGTAAGTTTGCCTTGATTGGAGCAGAAAGGTTCCGGGATGAGTATCTAATTTACAAATGAAAAACATGCATTAAAGTGAGAGACTGTTGTCAGGATTTGCCATAAAGAAAAGAACAAAGCAAACTTAATTCTACTAATGACATTAGTCATGAAATTCCTTACTTCTCACTAGCATCTGTCAACCCAGACACAGCGTACTGGGCATACACCAGAGAAGAAACAGAGGGTGGCAATAGAGCTTCACTCTCATAGGCTAGCGAAACTTCAAAGTCTTCGTTATGCACAACAGATCGGAACACCTGTATACCAAAGTTAACACAAACTTTTTAAAGACAACAACTAAGAACATTGCCTGTCCAGCCAATTCAGCCCAGAATATCATGTTAAATACCTTACTGGGAACCTTTTTCATGCGCTGAACAATGACTGGTTTTGTGTTTTCATCCTTCAGATGATCAGAGCCGTGTAGCTCCATCACATAACCATAAGTAGCACCATCAACCATTCCTAGTTTTCTATTTAATTTAATCCCATCACTCAAGTTAGCAGCATGTAAGGCTGCACCAAGGACAGTAGCCTCATCAGCATCCAAATGTTTGTCAAGATCTTTCCTTCCAAGAAACTCTTGAATTGTAGCCTGAGACAAAAAAGAAAAATCACAAACAATTCTGTATATCTTTCACAAAGTTCTTCAAATAACAAGTAAATTATTACTGATTACACATCCAAGGAAAAGAAGAAATTTACCTGCAACCTTGGCACCCGGGTAGCACCTCCTATTAATTCTACCGCAGATATCTCCTCAATTTTCAGTTCTGAATGTTTAAGCACCTCTTTTAGAGGTGTGAGTGATTTTTCCCACAAGTCTCCGCAGAGTTCTTCAAACTTCTCACGAGTTATAGTGCTCCTAAGGAATCACAAATTTAATAATTGGATCCTATATATTATGATATTTGCATGCAGAAGTACTGAACAAGTGAATAACTACTGATTATACAACCAAGAAACCACATGAGAACAGCTGAACAAGTAGCTGAGAGCATATTATTATGTGGTAACTCCCTGTACACCTAGGAAAGGAAATTTGATTTTTGAACAATTCATAATAAACTCGAAAAGAACAACAAAGTAGCGCAATTATTAACATAAATAAACATAAGCTTGGTGCAAAATTAATGAAAGTTCTCCATCCCTGAAAATGAAGCAGAAAGAAATGCAAGATCCACCAACCTGAAATCACGTTCATCGTAGAGTGATTCAACTGATATAGGAGCTGCTGTGTTCGCACTTAGGATCTCCTTTGTGCGCTTAACCTGTTTCTTCAGTTTGGCCATTGCCTTGGGGTATTTTCTCACGTCAAACCCAGCTCCAACTTGTTTATTAAACTCATCAGCAAAGTACTCCACCAACCTTGACTCCAGATCTTGGCCACCGAGCTCGAAATTCCATCTAACATCTTTAACCTGATCACGTGTAAACCATCGCGCAAACTCATCAAATTGCATAGCTACAACTTTAAGGAATTAAAAACCATAAGAACAGCAGCAACAATAATATTTAAACTGTCATAAGCATACACAATTTCTAAAGAGGAAACAAAAGATATCCATCACCAATTCGTTCGATACAGACTGGCTTGGAATTATCAATTAATTCACCACACGGATTCAACCCTCACCAAGAAGGTATATTTTTCCATAAAACAATGGAAAGGTAACCAGCTCATGCTAAACCCAGAGTTGCCAACAAAAAAAGAAAGAATGTCATCCTGCGCAACTAATATCATGAATAGTCTCAACTTCAATCTTATTGGACTTCCATTTTAACATAATCTACCTCTGGAAATAATAAGGTTCCAAGTAAGCTCCATCAAAACCAAAAACAGAGGCCTAAAATTACCTGAAACTGGTTGGCTGAAACGGTCTTCCCATATTCCTTGACATTATAAGCTGAGAAATAAACAAGCGCGGCATAGGTATTGCTTGAACCCATATCATAAAACACGACATGCCTCGAGTCATTTGTGAAGTTCTTATCAATCCCATACTGCAAAGCAGCTCCAGAGTGTTCATTAATTAACGAAAGAACGTTTATCCCAGCCAATTCAGCCGCTTGCAAAACGCCTTTCCTCTCGGCCTGGCCAAAATATGGCGGCACGGTGATCACCGCGTCCTTAATCATCACTTTGGAATGACTCTCAGCCAGATTGACGGCATGGCGGAGAATCATCGCCAGCATCTCTTCGATGGAATAAACAGTCCCATCATCAACCTTGAAAGCCACGAGACCTCTAGAATCCTCTACAATATCGTAAGGCAAATATAAAGAATCTAATTTCTGCTTGGCGTAGGTGTAGGGTTTGGCAATCAAGTCGCGGAGTTGGGAGTAGACCTTATCGGGATACCTGGCTGTAAGGCCAGCAGCTTCTTCCCCGATCAAGCGATTGCCGGACTGAAATGCGACAAGAGAAGGAGTTTTGCGTTTGGACATTTCGTTAATGGCTACGGATATCGGGCTCTGGCCAGGCTTGAGGTTGACGACGGCGACTTTTAGCCATTCACAACCCAGATCTATGCTCAACACAGCGGCATTCGATTGAAACGGTACGATAGAGAAGAGGCAGAAGATTAACCCCAATTTGAGTATCATATCCGAAGCGAATTTAGGTTGTGACATTGGTATTAGTATGATTCAAAAAACAGAATTTCACAAGAAAATTTCCGAGGGAAATCCAATTTCCGGGAAAGAGGATCGACTGATCGAGAATCGGGAGGGTACTTCAATAGTTCAATGTAGTGGCCGACGTGGAAAAAAATGTAGTATGTCTACCCAATAAAATAGTTCCACGTGTAACACTCATACACATGGCAAGTAATGTAACGCTACGTGCGTTGGTGTTTTTTTAATTTCGGAATCATGAAAACTAGAAGTCTTTGGTCAGCAGTCAAGACAACAAGAGCGCATAGAAGACGCTAATGTTTTATAGTAACCCGAGTTTATAAAGAGTGAGTCTGCCAACGCGTCAATGTTTGCTTCATCCCTACAACATCTCGAACTATTGTTCTGTACCACCGGTCCACCGGCCTTTGATCTCTAAGAAGTTTTCCGTATCTTCGATTTCAAATCTATGCCACTTGCAATAAGATCGACTGGTTCGATTCTCCAGCACGAGCCGCTTCATTAACTGGCCAACCAAAGAGCGAAGGATCTACGAGTGTGGCCCTAACAAATATAATATCGATACATTTCTAAACAATCCCTGAATCTTCTACCGTAGGCATCAGATTCTCACCCGATTTGAGCGCGCTTATTGAATCCTTGAGGGCCCAAAAGACAGATCGGGAGAGAAATCTCTATGTAAGTTGTCCTCAGAGTACTCCTCGGTCATCTCAAGCACCTCACTCGCACCCCAGCTACCAATTGAGGTTCGGAAAACAACACTTTTTGGGGCGGAGGCGCAGTCCAAGTCGCCCCACCTTGAGGCGCATCCGGACTGCGCCTCCCCGAGCGTTGGCGTTGGGACGGACTTTGCCTGTGTCAAGGCGTTTGTCCGCCTCAATAGTAAGCCTCTTTATAACTTAGGATATAAATATTGTTTGTTTGATAAAATAAATAATTTAGTGTTAAATCAATGTTCAAATAAAACACTTGGATTAATAAAGATTTGTTTAAGTAAATTAATATTTTATAATAAAAATATTAATTTATTTTATAATTTTTTATAGTAACAAACTAACCATCATATTTATAAAAAATATAAGTGAGTATAACTAATTTAAATTATCATGTTAATACTTAAAGTAGTTTTGTTTTGTATAAGGTCGGGTTTGCTACTAGCCAGCATGGGCCAAAACCCAAAGCCTAGTATATTTTCGGGTTCCAAACTTATTTTTTTTAAAGCTTTGAATAGAATTAGATTGAAAAAGAGGTGTATTGTATTAAATTTTTCAATCTAAAACGTAATAACTATTCTTCTTCAATAACTTTTTTTTGTAATCTTTCATTTTTTTTAATTAAGATGAAGTTACGAGCTTACTCGCAACATGTACACTCAAGGAGGCCTTACTCACTCTTTGGAAACATTGGGTGACATTACTGACTGTTATGGAAGAGTCAAGCCACGACCAAGAAGATCCATCAAGCATATAAGAAGGTTAGAACGAATAAAGAGTCTCAGAGAAAAAATATAGGTCCACCTACAGGAAACTCGGCCGAGATTTCCACCCGAGATTTCTTTCTTGACACGCGATTGAAGATCGGCCATGATCTTCTATATTTGACAACTAAATCTTTTATATATTTTGATTCCTTAAAGATCTCAGACTATCTTAAGAAATTGTTAGTTTTGATCCTATTTTTGGGATTATTATTTTTTATCCTTTAAAAATAGATTCCTAGATTATATTTAAAAAGATATCCTTTTTAGTTTTCATAGTTTGATCTCCCTTATAAATAGCCATAAGGAAGATTGTTAGATAGATTAGATTTGATATATTTCGACATATTTGTGAGACTTGTAGTTTCGCTTGTGAAGTTTGTATTTTATTCATTCCTATTTAATCAAAAAGAGAGCCTTTGATTGAATCGTTGTGAAGTCCTTGCTAGATTGTGCTTGTGTATGTTAATCTTTTGAAGGTTGGTGTTCCTGGTCAATACTAGTCCCTCCTTGTGCTTGTCTTACTTAGAAAACTTGTGTAAGACTAAAGAAGTGAGGATTAAGGTAAGCTCTTCGTTAAGGGGTTTTGACACATCATTGGTCAAGGTTCTTTGCGGGAATATCTTAGTTCATATATTCCTATACTTATCATTTATCATTCAATATTAACCTTCTTATCTTTCCATATCATCCAATAATTTGTTTTTTGAGTTTTCAAAATCTCCCCCTGTACTTCCCAAAATCTCGCTAGAGATTTTATAGAACTAACCGAGATTTTGCTTCTATCGTGAACTTTCAATCTAGATCAGGAATTGCAGCTTACCCCCGCATCAAAGTGGTATCAGAGCTAACTGATTGAAGTCCGTTCCAAGTTTGAGATAATTTTATTTTTGAGTTTTCTTTGAGTCAAATAAAAGTTGAGTCTTTTCCTGTTCGCCGTCTTGTGAGATTATTTGAGATTAACGTGCGTTGATTTGTGTAAGTTTTGGAAGAGAGAGATGCCACCGCAAAATACAAGCCAACCATTGGCCTTGAAAACCTCGTCCAACCCTATGGAAAGAGCGGACAAAGTTTCTACTTAAAGTTAATATCTTTTCTAGTAGTTAAGGTCTTATCCATCCTTGTCAAAAACAACAATACACACGCTTTTTCAACAGTTAAAGATCACAAGGCAACCAAGGAGTAGAAACCCTAAAAGGTCATTGCTGAACGTCGACATAAGGAGTCGATTTTTCAACAATCTCGGCTAACACTCAAGAAACTCGGCCGATATTTCACCCGAGTATTGCTATTGTTGTCCAATTTCGAGAAATTTCTAAGGCACAATTTGAAGAATCCAAGTGCACCCTATGCAAGAGTCCAACAAAGGAAGAGAATCTGCAACAACCTTGAAATAGTTAAGAGTCCTAACCATACCAAAACCAATCCCAGCTATATGTCTTTCTAACTTCACGAACTCAAGGTACGTTCTTTCTCTCTTCTTAATCTCGTATGTACATGTCTTTAGCCTCTTTTCTACTCTAAACACTTGAGTCTTTTCTCTTTGGGTGTGTTATTAGTAGCTATACTTCCTAACATACTAGTGAGTCTATCCACAATATTTATTTCTACCTTGTCGTGTGTGGAATAAACTACCCACATGGTCCATAACCATCTCACAACACAAGAACCTTTATCCGAACCAAGTTGACTACTTGAGTCCGTCAAGGAGTTCTAGTGAGACCAAGACACCGATTGGTAAAGAAGCATTAATCCACCCAAGGCAATTACGTCAAACTAGCTTGCGACGACACAAGAGAGCGTGAGTGCGAGAAAAAACAAGAAAGGTACTTTCGTTTTCACTAGCCTTATGAGTTTGTTGTTACTTTGCGTGCTTGTGTAGATGTTAGAAAGAGATAGTTCACGAGCTTCCCAGAAGAGTGATTCTTCAGGACCCGATGTCATGGAGATGTTTAAACAACTAATGACCACTATGTCCGACATCGATAAACGTCTAAAACAAGTTGAAGCAAGACCCAATGCAGAATCTCAGCTAGAAATTCGGCCGAGATTTGATCCGAGATCTTCCTATGAAGTGGGTAGCAACTCCTTAATTCCGCCACCACCATCAGCCCCCGTACCAATTCCAAACTATCCCCCGGTCTTAGGTAACACTCACCTTAATCAATTTCTTAACGCTAATCACAATCCGTGTTTTGGTGAAGTATTTCAAGACTTATGTGACGACGAAGATAAGGGAATGTAGAGAGAATACACCCAACGTCATATAAACCACGGAGAGGACGTGACCATGACCATTATAGACCTCCTCAGGATAATGACGGACTTGGAGAGTAAAAGTCAAGATTCCAAGTTTCGAAGGCAAATGCGACCTGGACGTATGCATGGAATGAGAGACTAAGATTGAACAAATCTAGTCATGCCATAACTTTAGTAAGCAATGGAAGATTCAATTTGATGCGTTGGAATTCCAATGCTATGTCTTAGTTTGGTGGGATAATCTCGTTAAGAAATGAAAAAGAACAGGAGAGCCGGACATCAACACTTGGGCACACATGAAGCTCTTGATGAAAGCTAGATTCGCGCCTACACACTACGGTGGGGAAGTGAGGCAACGCTTAGAGAACATCAAACAAAGTTCAATGATTGTGGAAGAAGTCTACACGCCATGCAAATGGCGATGGTGAAAGCTAACATGCAAGAGGATGAGGAGTCTATTATGGCTTGATTTTTATGAATCTTGCATCCTTCCTTAGCTAATGAGATAGATCTTTATCTCTATGCTTCTGTTCGCTCCAAAAGGTGTGTGCAAGCTTTAAAATTTATAACCCAAGAAGTATGCTTGTATAATATGCGAACCCGCAGTGTACGGATCAATTGTAATAAAAGAAAGAATTTCAGGGGTCGAACACAGGGACTATGGTGAAACAAAGTAAGGAAATCAGGTTGTAAAATAACTATTAACCACAAAATAAAACAATCAAATATGATAATAAGTTAGATAAAGGGAATGCGGATTCTAGGGATTAAAGCATCTAGTTGTGGTTCTGACTCAAAATCTCAAAGGATAACATGGACAAAGCTGAGGTTTACAAAGGGAAGGTGTTTCTAAGGTGGGAATAGATCACCGGGTAAGTCTCACTACTCACTATTCCAAACCAAAGCTCCTATCACCGGGTAAGTCTCAAGGTACTAAGGAAAGGAACTATAATATCAAACCAACACACCACCCAAGGGAATAGAATCAACCTTTACCGGGTAAGTCTTGGGCTAACTCTCAAAGATGGGATGAAGGCACACTCAAACCCCAATAAAGGATAAACCTTTATTACCTACACTCATGATCATGGGTAGACAAGCAAAGGAATCACCGGGTCAGTCTCATCCTAGGCTTGCGTTGAACCAGGAAAGGTGTAATAAGGATAGGATTTAGAAAACTTAAACTCTTGACTCAAACAAGGTTCAGGAAAGGTTCACCTCGTTTAGTTAAATTCCATCCCGGCCGAGATGTTCAATGATTGACCGAGGTATTCTACGGTTAAGGTAAAGACTCGAGCTTTCAGGGTCGTGTTGGGGTTAAGATCATTCTATCATCGTCTTTCCCACAACTTTCAGCCAATCACCCTTGAATCGCATAAGAAACTTAGCCAACAATCATCATGATAACAATAATCAAATATATGAGAAAGGAATCAATATTCAAACAAGAAAACCTTAACACAAAGGTCTCAATAACTGAATGAATCAAACAACAAATCAGCGTTCCTCAATCACAATCAGAAAAGACAACAAAACCAAAAGCAATCTAAGAAAGTCTTACAAACTCCTTCAAAAGCCAACTTCAACTATGATTCCTTCCTTCCTTGAACTTCAACCTTTAAACTTCCTTCAATTCTTCCTTCAAACTCTTCAGAAAATCCTTGATCCGAAGATGGCTGAATTGTAGAAAATCAGCCCATATATATAGGAAAATTATCTTCAAAAGATAAGATATCTTAAAAAGATAATTTCCTAAAAAATATATCCATATCTCTCAAAATAAATCAGCCAAAATATAATATCTTCCTTCCAGAAATCCAGCCAAAAATATAAGATATTCTCCTTCAGGAAATAGAAGATCTCAGCCAAAAATAAAGATCTCGCCGGTGGCAGGGTGTTCGCCTCGGTCGGGACGCTCCTCAAGATCACCTCGGTCGAGGTGATAATGTAGCTGATCGAGGTGAGTCTCAGCTGAATGTAAATCATCTCGAATCTAGTCCAAAATACAATCTTTTAAATCATTTCCATGCTTCTTAAAATCTTTTCAAAGCTCCAGAATGTAGCTCCAATGACTCATTAGCTTCCTTAGCTCAATTTTGGTCCAAAACGTGCTATTTTCCCTACAATTACAATGAAACTAGGTGTAGACCTCGATTCCCGCAAAGGTAGACAAAACAACAATATAATCAAAGAATATATATCCATACATGCAGATTTATGAAGATAAAACGTCTAAACCAATCCCAAAATATAGACTATAATACATGCTATCAAAATACCCTATACTTGTCCCTTGCTTGTCCCCAAGCAAGTTTCAAATCTTAGATACAAGATAGAATGGATTATAAGTCAAAAAGATCAATGAAAAACATCTCAAAACATATTGGTGGTGTGCTCCACTCATAGATCACTCTAAGAGAATGCTTCATGGCAAATAAAATGAAGACATGGTCTAAACATTTTATAGATATAAGAAAGTTGTTCATCTTTGCATAAAATCATAGAATGCATAATAAATCATATTTATCGAAATTAATCATGTATAATCCAGTTGAAACTACCAAGTCAATCAACAAGCTCGAGGTCTCAAGGGCTTCCAAAAGAGGTCAAGAAACGTGTTAGGGTGGGATGTATATAGGTTATGTGGTGCTAGAATCCGGGAATAGGATCTTACTACAGTTTCTTTGAAACTCAACATCTTCCACCAATAAGCTTTGCTTATTTACTTTACTTTTTTGGATGCGTGGACAGAGATGCACAATAACCGAAGCCTAGGAGATCAGCAATCTTCAATTTCTCGAGATGCCTCAAACCCTTGATGCACATACCATGACCCGTTAGAAATATCGCTCAATACGACTTTGGCAAGACACAAACACCCGGCTATGTGAATGGTGCCGAGTTACTCATCATCATGATTGACTTTCCCAAACCTAATTGTTTCTTTCTAACACTTTCAGCCAACATCTCAACTTCACTTTCACTTGCTTTTCTTTGCTTGCTTCCAAATTCCCAGATAGGTAAAGGGAGGCAAACATGTATATGAGGGGATAAAGCATGGTCAAGAAGAAGAAGAGAAGAGAATGAATTGCCTTAATCATCCCAGGAAGAATGTGATAGAACTCATCATGTGGTGTCAGCCTTCAGATCCAACATAATTTTGATAAAAACAAAGTATTAAACATGCCAAAATTTCAAACAAAGCATTTTGCAACTTAACCATATCATAAAACCTTTCGAACATATAAAGACTTTAAAACCAATCTGCAAACAGAATCATCATTGAGGTCATATCCAGAAAAGAAGCACAAAACGTTTCCAAAACTCTCAGTTAAGAACCCACCTCGGTCGAGGTGTTCTGACGTCATCCGAGGTGTTCATCCTCGATCGGCCATGAACGTCCCGGTCGAGGTCATAAATTTTTTTTTCAAACCAGTTTTCGACGTTTTTCTCAAACAAAAACTTGTATGTATGCATGTAATGACAGATAAGCACATAAAGCCAAGTAAACAATAATATCCATAAGAGAGTCATACAAACCAAACACATAAGGTCACATAAATACATCCAAATACCCCATATTTGGGACACATTATCCCAATGGGTCAAATATAAGTCTAAAGAACAGGATACTCACCAGACCTAGCTGAACTGAAATATAAATAAAGAAAGAAATCCATAAAGCTCTAGTCCTCGTCAGTTGGTGGTGGTGGATGTGGAATGTAGTGGTGCTGGGACGGATCAAAAGGATAGCCCATAATAAGCTGATGCTGGATCTTCATCATCCGACGTTGATAATGCTGGCTCTCCAACATCTGATGCGTTCAACCCTCGATATCTCGGCACTGGTCAACAAAGCGCTCAGACATGTCGATTGTCAGGGTTGCGTAATCATCGATCATCTGATCAGTGAGATCATCAATCCTCTTATGGGCCTCGGGGTCTCTAAAGTGGCGGCGGGATCTACGTCGAGGTGGTGGTTGTGGTGCTGCTCTCTCCTCCTTTGTCGCCTCATCATCAAGGTCGACAACTAAAACACTAGGACCGCCAGTATCAGTACCGGTCTCCATAGCAGCTCCTCCATGATAACCCTCATCATCATCATCAGCAGCGTATCTGGCATCCTGCATGTAGGGAAACCAGGCAGCAGACCAATACTGACGGTCAAAGATAGAGAACTGAGATGACCACAAAATACCCTGAGGTGCAGTCGTCTCCCAAGGCATGACAATGTAAGGCGTGCCAAGGCCAAAAGGAACGAGAATACGTCTCGTGATCATCTCCTTAATCCCAACGGCTTCTTAGCCACAACTAGTGTACACGCAGAAAGATCCAGACCCATAGTAGTAGAAATGTGGGTCACCAACCCTCCACAACAAATATCTCCCTTTGACTTGCCCTTGATCATGTACAAGTCCTCAGCTAGCATAGCAGCAAAATCAGGAACTCCCCCTGTGACCATACATAATAAGCTCAACAACTCCCCCTGTCAGACCTTTTGGGGCGTCTCAGTACGCGCCAGAAGATTCTCACTAAAAATCCTGTGAGCAAGGCGGAAGGCAAGGTGGAATATGATGGGAATCTCCGGGCCTCCACCTGTCACTATGGTTAGTCACGTGGGCTATCTCGCCCAGAAAAAATCTCGAGCTACAGCTCGGGAAGGAAAATCAGAAATTGTCGGGGTAGGGAAGCCGAAAATCTCCCTAAACTGAACCATGGGCACCACATAATTCCGGTTCAGCAACCGGTACTTGATCCCATGACGCTCCGGTATGTACGTCACCAAGCTCACAAACTCCATAGTCGGCTCTAGATAAGTCGGCGCTCTAACATCAATAACTCCTCCAACCTACCATGGAGATCATCTTCCTCAAGCCCTCCACCACATGGAGGCACTCGAAGGCAGAAACATCAAGAAAACGCAGGGCAACGATCGGACGCCCGCAAATATGATCATAATTTGTCTAGTGTCGCTGGTGGATCACCGGGATAGCATATTGTGAAGCAGAAGAAGGAGAGGACTGGTGGGAGCTGCTAGGTCTGTCTCTCAAGACCAACTATCGATCAGATCTGTTACTCATAATTTCTGACAAGGTCACCTCGGTTGCCTCAAGAACACCTCGGCCGAGACACAACCGAGTGGACCGAGGAGAATTGTTGTTCGTTCGCAAATCTCAAATTTGTAAGTTATTTTCCCCCAAATCACTACCAAAGGCTTCTTAAGGGGTACTTATATCTTTCTTAACAATCAATAGTGGCAACCAAAGCTAGATCTGTGCAAAATCGACAAAAGAAGAACGAATTAGGGTTTTGGAACGAAATACCCAGATTCTGCAGATTTGGAGCGTTTTCTTTGCTGTTTGATGCTTGAAAACTGATCCTCTTGCTTCATGTGGTATAATCGAGCCAAAAATCGTGGAAAACGGGCAAAGACTGAGAATTTGAGGGATTAGGGTCCCCGCGGTCGAGGTCTTCGCTTGGGAGGGAAAAGGTGAAGAGAGAGAAACTATTTCGCCTTTTATACCCCTCGCTGATTTAGATTTCACCTTGGTCGTGGTGGTCCCGACCGGACCGAGGTGTCTGACTGGATGTCAGACCTAGTTGCCTTGGTTGCCCAAGAACACTTCGGTCGAGGTATTGTGACAACAACCGAGATGTGCTCAAGCTCCGTCTTCTCAATTTCTCGAACTTTTGTCCTTCCATTGTAGCTCTTGAGCTGCAATCCTTCCTTAGAAAGTACTTGATTCCTGTCTAGAGGACGCAAAAACAAAGCGAAGCAAACTATCTAAAACTAAGCTAGAAAAGGGAAAAGAAAGCAATACCTTGGGTTGCCTCCCAAGAAGCGCTTGGTTTAAGGTCGCTAGCTGAACCGTACATCATCTTCAAACAAGCTGTAGTGGTGCAATCTCCTCAGTCGGGACTTCCAGTTGGTATTTCTTCATTCTATGACCGTTGACCTTAAAGCTTCCGCTTGTTTCACCCTAAATCTCAACTGCACCATAGGGAAAAACATTTTTCACAACGTAAGGTCCTGTCCATCTAGATTTCAACTTACTTGGAAAGAGGCGGAGGCGGGAGTTGAAGAGTAGAACTAGATCTCCTTCTTTGAACTCCTTTGGAATGATATGCTTGTCATGTCATCTCTTCGCTCTTTCTTTGTAGATCTTGGCATTCTCATAAGTGTTTAAGCGCAACTCCTCCAGTTCATTGATGTATAATAGTCTTGATGTCGAAATTCAATCACTTGATTGCCCAATATGCCTTGTGCTCCAGCTCAACGGGTAGATGACAAGACTTCTGGTATACCAAATTGTAAGGAGTGGTACCTATGAGAGTCTTGAATGTAGTCCTATAAGCCCAAAGAGCATCGTCCAACTTCATGGACCAATCCTTCCTTGTCCTAGAGATGCTCTTTTCTAGAATTGCCTTGATTTCTCTATTCGAGATCTCAACCTGCCCACTAGTTTGAGGGTGATAAGGGGTTGCTACCTTGTGGGTTACCCCATACTTTGATAGAAGTGCTTTGAACTTCCGGTTGATGAAATGTGTCCCTCCATCGCTGATGATGATGCGTGGCATCCCAAAACGTGGAAAGATAGTCTGTTTGAAGAACTTCACAACCACCATGGTGTCATTGGTGGGAGAGGCAATGGCTTCTACCCATCTAGAGACGTAATCAACAGCTAAGAGAATGTAGAGGTTCCCTGCGGATGATGGGAAAGGTCCCATGAAATCAACTCCCCATACATCAAAAATCTCAACCTCCTGAATATTATTGAGTGGCATCTTGTTCCTTCTAGACAAGTTCCCTATTCTTTGGCATGCATCACAAGAAACAACAAACGTTTGCTCATCCTTAAATAATGTAGGCCAAAAGAAACCAGACCGTAATACCTTAGCGCACGTTTTGTGAGCGCTAGCATGTCCTCCACAAGGAAGCGAATGGCAATGCCGTATGACACTAGCAACTTCATCCTCCGGAATGCATCGTCGAAGCATCCCATCCGAACCTCTCTTAAATAGTAGAGTTTCATTCCAATAGTAATGGCGTACATCCTTGAAGAACTTATTCCTTTGAGCGTACGTCAATCTGGGCGGTATTTCTTGACAAACAAGGTAATTGACAATATCAGCATACCAAGGCTCTTTACTATCAGAAACTTGGCGGAGTCAGTGCTTCACCAACTACAAGTGACTCTCGGAAAATGAGTCAGAAAGTTTGTTGTCCTCAGTTGACAAAATCTCGCTTGCTGTCTCGGTCAGTGTCCGAGGTGGGTGACTGAAATGTTCTTCAGATAAGAACACCTCGCTTGGTCCAGAAAGTGTCTTGTTCGAGGTACTAGAACTGGGACCGAAACCTAATATGCTTTTCTTCTCTTGGATTAGTTTCTCAATCTTAGCTCCTGGATCTGTTTCCAATGCTTTTAAGCTCCGTATATCTGCATCACGAGAGACATCTATACCTTCCTCCATTGAACTAAAACTAAGAACTTTTTCAAGAGGATCGTTAATAAGGATAGAGCTCACCAATTCTCTAGATTCTTCTTCATCATAGATGTTGAAGATGTCGTCGCGGCTCTCCCTTCATTACAACAAGTAATGCAAACTCCACATGATCGCCGCCAATGTTGAATTTCAACTTGGCATTCTTACAATCCACATTGCAACCCGAAGTTGCTAGAAATGGCCTCCCGAGAATGATAGGAATGAGATAATCTGCGGGAATGTCAAGTACAACAAAGTCTATAGGTATGTAGAAATTACCTAACTTGATGGAACGTCTTCCAAAATACCCACGGGATGGGTAATGGAGCGATCCGCCATGTATAACGTCATCTTCACCGGATTGGGCTCTCCAAGTCCGACTTTCTCACAAAGATCCAGCGGAATAATGCTCACGCTGGCTCCTAGATCACATAATGCGTCATAGGTTACATCCCCAACTTGAATGGGAATGCAAAATGAACCGGGATCTCTTAATTTGGGTGACATCTTCTCCTTCATGATTTGAATGAGCTCCGAAGATTTAGATGTCATCCTTACTTCCCCAAAATCCTCCAGCTTCCTCTACCTTGATAGAATCTCTTTCAGAAACCTCTCATAGGCGGGTATCCCTAGAATTACATCAAGGAAAGGGATGTTAATATGTAATTTATTCATAAGGTTTAAAAACTTACCAAAATGCTTGTCTAGATGTGCCCTCGCCCTTGACTGAGGGAATGGAAGTGGTGGTTTATAAGCAGGAGGTGGTACATAAACTTCAGATTTATCCTTCGCTTTCTAGGGCTCCACCTCGGTCGGCACCTCGACCGAAGTGTTCGTCTGGTCGTGGCTCGACCGAGGTACTGAATCTGTAGTTTTCAATCCACTACGTGTTGTAATTGCCATAATCTGTCCCTTAGGGTTGCTCTCTGTCCTTGCTGGGAGCTTCCTTGGATCTCTTGGCGCTTCATTTGCCTTGTTGAAGAATTATTGTTCTAAGATTTTTTGTGCCTTTGAGAATGAATTCATTGATGTCTCCATAGCGTTAAGCTTGATCAGAATTGCCTCCAGCACAACATCCTTCTTTTCTCGCTGGGAAGAACTCGATGTAGGCTCCTGGCTTCTAAATGGAGTTAAAAAACATATTAGCATGAGAATAAGGGTTACCGAGATTTTGTTGATTAGATCTCCAATTGTTGTTGTTGGAGTTTCTATTGTTGTTGTAATTGTTGTTCCGTGACCCTTGATAGTTGTTTCTTCCTTGATATCCTCCATCTTGCTCCTTCTTCGTTTGAGCTACTAAAATCTCCTTCAATGTTTTTACTTCATTGCTAAGCGAAGTAAGTTGAGAACCATTTGATGATGTGTCTTGGAAGCTAACTCTCCTTGCTCCATTTTCAGTTCCTTGATGGGAGTACTTCTCCATGTGTAAAGCTTGATTTTCAATGAAATCCTAAGCTTCATCTATTTGCATATCCATGAATGTGCCGGCGGAAAGTAATTGGAGTTTGAATTGAGTATCTCCATCCAAACCCTTGAAGTATATATCCTGCAAATCGATCTTTGGAATCCCATGATGTGGGGCAATCCAATAGAAGATCCTTGAATCTCTCCCATGACTTGGACAAACTCTCGTTGTCCTTCATAATAAAAGCATTGATCTTTCCCCTCAATTCAACAGTCTTAGAGGGAGGGAAGAAATTAGTAAGAAACTCCGTCGTCATCTCTTCCCAAGTGTTGATTTTTCCGGCCGGAAGAGATTGATACCAAGCAAGCGGCTTGTCTTTAAAAGAGAAATAGAAAGGCCTCAACTTGTAGTTGTTGTTCTCCACTCTTAAAGGTCTCAAGGTCTCCATCAAAATCTCATAGTTTTGCAAATGTTGATGCGGAGACTCTCTCTCCAAACCTCCAAATTGACATTGTCGGATCATAGTTAGAACTTGCGGTCGAAGTTCATAATCATTCTCAGTTGGGTCACCTAGGTTGACTCTTGGACGCCTCACTTGTTGATTGGGGTCCATCCTCTGTCCTAGGGTTTGTGGAACTCCAGCAAAAAGAACATCTCGGATAGGCATCCGAGGTGGTAGGTGTATCTCAGACGGGGCAACTTGAAGTGGGTCTTTCCTCGGTCGAGGATCTGGGATCGGTCGAGGCAGAAACTGGGCCCTTAGAGCGGCCATATCTGCTTCAATTCCTTCTGTTCTTGCGTGAGTCTCGTTCTTCTCTCGCTGTAGTTCTTCTTTACCGAGGCGTAGCTGTTCCAATGCCTCCTTCAATTCGGCTTCAAGATCGCAATTGTCTTGATTGGCCATCTTAGCTTCTTTTAATCTTCTCTTGTAGGTTTTTTCTGGTTCGGGATCGTAGGGAACGATTTCCTTTCCAGCACGAGTTCTTCGCATAAACCTAAGGAAAGATCCTGCAAAAAACACTCAAGTAAAGTAGTCAAAAGCAACAAGGGCAATAGCCCCGAAGACAACCGAAACCGAACTTGGTCTAGACCAAGTCCCCGGCAACGGCGCCAAAAACTTGTTCGCTCCAAAAGATGTGTGCAAGCTTTAAAATTTATAACCCGAGAAGTATGTTTGAACAATATGTGAACCCGTAGTGTACGGATCAATTGTAATAAAAGCAAGAATTTCAGGGGTCGAACACAGGGACTATGGTGAAACAAAGTAAGGAAATCTGGTTGTAAAATAACTATTAACCACAAAATAAAACAATCAAATATGATAATAAGTCAGATAAAGAGAATGCGGATTCTAGGGATTAAAGCATCTAGTTGTGGTTCTGACTCAAAATCTCAAAGGATAACATGGACAAAGCTGAGGTTTACAAAGGGAAGGTGTTTCTAAGGTGGGAATAGATCACCGGGTAAGTCTCACTACTCACTATTCCAAATCAAAGCTCCTATCACCGGGTAAGTCTCAAGGTACTAAGGAAAGGAACTATAATCTCAAACCAACACACCACCCAAGGGAATAGAATTAACCTTTACCGGGTAAGTCTCAGGCTAACTCTCAAAGATGGGATGAAGGCACACTCAAACCCCAACAAAGGATAAACCTTTATTACCTACACTCATGATCTTGGGTAGACAAGCAAAGGAATCACCGGGTAAGTCTCATGCTAGGCTTGTGTTGAACCAGGAAAGGTGTAATAAGGATAGGATTTAGCAAACTTAAACTCTTGACTCAAACAAGGTTCAGGAAAGGTTCACCTCGTTTAGTTAAATTCCATCCCGGCCGAGATGTTCAATGATTGACCGAGGTGTTCTACGGTTAAGGTAAAGACTTGAGCTTTCAGGGTCGTGTTGGGGTTAAGATCATTCTATCATTGTCTTTCCCACAACTTTTAGCCAATCACCCTAGAATCGCATAAGAAACTTAGCCAACAATCATCATGATAACAATAATCAAATATATGAGAAAGGAATCAATATTCAAACAAGAAAACATTAACACAAAGGTCTCAATAACTGAATGAATCAAACAACAAATTAGCGTTCCTCAATCACAATCAGAAAAGACAACAAAACCAAAAGCAATCTAAGAAAGTCTTACAAACTCCTTCAAAAGTCAACTTCAACTATGATTCCTTCCTTCCTTGAACTTCAACCTTCAAACTTCCTTCAAACTCTTCAGAAAATCCTTGATCCGAAGATGGCTGAATTGTAGAAAATCAGCCCATCTATATAAGAGAATTATCTTCCAAAGATAAGATATCTTAAAAAGATAATTTTCTAGAAAATATATTCATATCTCTCAAAATGAATCAGCCAAAATATAATATCTTCCTTCCAGAAATCCAGCAAAAAATATACGATATTCTCCTTCCAAAAATAGAAGATCTTAGCCTAAAATAAAGATCTCGCCGGCGGCAGGGTGTTCGCCTCGGTCGGGACGCTCCTCAAGATCACCACGGTCGAGGTGATATTATAGCTGACCGAGGTGAGTCTCAGCTGAATGTAAATCATCTCGAATCTGGTCCAAAATCAATCTTCTAAATCATTTCCATGCTTCCTGAAATCTTCTCGAAGCTTTAGAATGTAGCTCCAATGACTACTTAGCTTCCTTAGCTCCATTTCGGTGCAAAACATGCTATTTTCCCTACAATTACAATGAAACTAGGTGTTGACCTCGATTTTCGTAAAGGTAGACAAAACAACAATATAATCAAAGAATATACATCCATACATGCAGATTTATGAAGATAAAATGTCTAAACCAATCCCAAAATATAGACTATAATACATGCTATCAGCTTCAATGACTAACTTACTGCGTTTGGCTATGAGGGTGGAGAAGAAGATTTATGCGGGGTTAAGCCGCAGTTGCTGATCTAGATTGAAAGTCCTTAACTGGGATAAAAATCGGGTTGTTCTATAGAATAAATCGGCCGATTTTCTTCAAGAACAGGGCGATTTTCTTTGAAACTCAGAAAACGGATTAGTGGATGATATAGAAAGAAAAGAAGATGATTATGGAATGATAAATGAAAGATATAGGAAGATAGTTTCGCAAAATAATATTGACCAGTTATGTGTCAAAACCCTTAAACGAGAAGATTACCTTAACCGCACTTCGTTAACCTTACACAAGTCTTCTAGTTAAGACAAGCACATAGAGGGACTAGGATTGACCAGGAGCACCAACCTTCAATAAGTTAAACACATACAAGCACAATCTAGCAAGGATTTCACAAGCAATTCAACTAAAAACTCTCTTCTTGATTGAATGGTAATGAATAAAATACAAACTTTGTAAGTGAAGTTGCAAACCACACAAAAACTAGGAAAATATATGCTTAAAGATTTATCTTGCGAAGATATCTTTAAGATATATAAAATCTAAACTATAAAGATAAAATCTAAACTAAATAATTCCTTAAGATAATCTGAGAGCTTTAAGGAATCATAACAAAATATATTTGTCAAAAGATAGAAGATCATGGCCGGATCTTTGTAAGAACTCGTTCTAGTGAAGGAAATCACACATGTCCGATGGTGGTAAGTGTTGTCCATTCTTGAATGGATTTGATCTTCTCTTTATCCACCTCAAGTCCTCTTGTGCTGACAATAAATCCAAGAAAAACAACCTGATGAGTACTAAACTCGCATTTCTTAATATTATCTTAGAGAGATTCGGATCTAAGAGTTGCAAGTACTTCCCTTAAGTGTTCTTCATGCTCCTCAATGGGTTTGCTATAAATGAGGATGTCATCAAAGTAAACAACCACAAAATTTCCAATAAAATGGCTAAGACATGATTCATTAACCTCATAAGAGTACTGGGAGCGTTAGTTAAACCGAAAGGCATTACCAACCACTCATAAAGTCCAAACTTGGTCTTGAATGTTGTCTTCTACTCGTCTCCCTCCCTCATTTGGATTTGATTATATCCATCCTTAAGATCGATCTTTGAAAACAAAATGGAACCGCTCAACTCATCTAGCATATCATCCAATCGAGGAACGGGATGTCTATACTTGATAGTGATGTTGTTGATTGCTCGACAATCCACACACATCCTCCAAGTGTTGTTCTTTTTGGGCACCAATAGAACCGGTACCGCACAAGGACTCAAACTCTCATGTACATAGCCTTTGTTCAAAAGGTCTTATACCTGATCCTGTATTTCTTGGCTTTCCTACAGACTCATCCTATATACAGGACGATTAGGAAGTGAAGATTCAGGAATAAAATCAATCCGATGCTTAATGCCTCAGAAATGTGTAAGTCCGGCAGGAATCTCATCCGAAAATACGTCTTTGAACTCATCTAAATCCTGTAAAATGTTTGAAGGTAAAGCGGCCTTCACTTCATCATTCAAGGCCTGTAGGCTTTTATATAAAATCAGTAAAGAAAGATCTAAAGGAAGAAAACCATTGAGGAACTCCCTTTTAGATGAAAGAAGGGATTGTTTTTGTCCCATAGAGGAAAAACCGTGCTACAGGAAAATCGGTCGATTTTCCTGTTAAAAGACGAATTTTCTTCAGAAATCTGTCGATTTTCCCTTGAACAAACCGATTTTCTTCAAAAATCGGTCGATTTTTCAAATAATTGCCCTTTCTTCTCTGAGAGTTGATTCTTTGTTCTTTTGCTTGCGTTTCTCCTTCTTATTGTCGTAATGTTCAGCAATGGGTTTGAGCGTAATGACTTTCCCTTTAAACTCAAACAAGTGTTTGTTAGAAAATCCATCATGCGTAACCTTTCTATCAAATTGTCAAGGGCGGCCTAACAAAATATGACATGCTTGCATAGGCATAACATCACAAACAACATTATCTTCATATTTGTCCAAAGTAAACGCAATGCGAGCCTAATTATTAACTTCTAATTCCCCACAATCGTTCATCCAATGCAATTTATAAGGTCGAGGATGGTAGAAGGTAGTAATTTGCAACTTAGTGATCAATTCTTCACTAGAAATGTAGCAACAACTGTCCCCATCAATAATCATGTTACAAACCTTTCCTTGAATAAGACATCGAGTATGAAAAAGGTTTTCACGTTGATTATCCTCACATAACTATCACTATGGTTATCATGCTCATGCTCATTTTCTTCTTCACTTTCATATTGTCCTTGTTGATTAAGAAATAAAACTCGTTTATTAGGACAATCGTGCATATAGTGACCTCTACCTTGACATTTAAAGAAAACAATATCTCTAGATCTTAAGGTAGAGTTAGAAGTACTCCCTTTATGGTCCTTTGAAGGCTCATTCAAGAAACCGAATTGCATAGAAGGTTTAGAAGCTGCTGGATCAGGCAAAGAATGTTTTTCATCATCGTTCTGAGAAGAAAATCGATCAATTTTCCTGTTAGTGAGTCAATTTTTCTTCTCTGGAGTCCAAGAAGTTGTCCCTTGATTCCGTCCTTTGATCTTTTTCTCTACCCTGATAGCCAAATGTAATAAAATAGTCATAGAAGCATAGGGATAAAGATCAATTTCATTAGCTAAATAGGGATGTAAAATTCTTAGAAATCGAGCCATAATAGAATCCTCATCCTCTTGTATGTTGGCTTTCACCATTTTCGTTTGCATGGCGGTGTAGACTTCCTCTACGGACATGGAACCTTGATTGAGGTTCTCTAATCGTTGTCTCAAATCCCGACCATAGTGCGGCGGCACGAATGTAGCCTTCATCAAGGTTTTTGTTCGCTCCAAACAGTGTGTGCAAGCTTTAAATTTATAACCCTAGATGTATGCCTAAAATAAGGATGCGAACCCGCAGTGTACGGGTCAATCGTAGTAAAAGCAAGAATTCCGGGGTGTCGATCTCAGGGACTTAGGTGAAACAAAAACAATATAGGTAGTCAATGCAACTAATAACCACAAAAGCGATTAAAGCAATCAAAGATGATAAAAAATCAATTAAAGGAATATGCAATTCTAGAGATTAAAGCATCTAGTTGTGGTTCCAACTAAAGATCTAAAGATAAGCGGACAAAGCTGAGGTTTTGCAAAGGGAAGGTGTTTCTAAAGTGGAATAGATCACCGAATAAGTCTCACTACTCACTAACTCCAAGCCAAAGAACCTATCACCGGGTAAGTCTCAAGGAACTAAGGAAAGGAACTATAATCTCAAACCAACACACCAACTAAGGGAATAGAATCAACCTTTACCGGGTAACTCTCAGGCTAACTCACAAAGATGGGATGAAGGCACACTCAAACCCCAATAAAGGATAAACCTTTATTACCTACACTTATGATCTTGGGTAAACAAACAAAGGAATTACCGGGTAAGTCTCATCCTAAGCTTGCATTGAACTAGGAAAGGTGTAATAAGAATAGGATTTGACAAACTCTAACACTTAACTCTCAGTTTCGGATCAGATAAGTCACCTCGGTCAGACGAATTCCACCCCGGCCGAGATGTTCATCGATTGAACGAGATGTTCTAAGGTTAAGGATAAAGACTCGAGCTTTCAGGGTCCTACTGGAATTTAAGATTATTCTATCATTGTTTTTCCCACAACTTTCAGCCAATCACCCTAGAATCACACAAAGAAATTAGCCACTCATCATCATGGAAGCAATAATCAAATATATGGGAAGGGAGTGAATATTTGAACACAAAAACCTTAAGAACAAGGATTCAATAACTGAATCAAATATCACAAATATAAGCGTTCCTTGGATAACAAATCCAACAAGACAAATCAACAAGAAGGGAATCTAAGAAAGTCTTAAAAAACCGTTCACAAAAGCTATAATAAGCTATCAATCCTTCCTAGATTGATCTTCAATCTTCCTTCCTTCAAAGCTTCCAAAATCCTTCCTAATTGTTGGATGCTATCAGCCCTCTAAGCATGTATATGCCTTCTCCAACTTGTGGAAAATCCAACCCTTTATATAGGAAAATTATCCTCCAAAGATAAAATATCTTGAAAAAATATTTTCCTAATAAAATATATCCATATCTCATAAATAGATCCCTAAAATATATGATCTTCCTTCAAGAAATCCAGGCCAAAAATATAAGATCTCTCCTTCCAAAAATAAAAGATCTCAGCCAAGAATAAAATATATCTCGCCGCATCAAAGTATTCGCCTCGGTCGCGACGCTCCTCAAAATCACCTCGGTCGAGATGGTACTGTAGCTGACCGAGGTGAACCTCAACTGAAAGTAAAATCTCTTAAATCTGGTCCAAAGTGAATCTCTAATCTATTTCCATGCTTCCTGGATTCTTCCTTAGGCTCCTGAATGTAGCTCCAATGACTCCTTAGCTCCTTTAGCTCCATCTTGATGCAAAACGTGCCATTTTACCTATGATTACAACGAAACTTGGTGTAGACCTCGATTCCCGCAAAGGTAGAAGAAATGACAATATAATCACATAATATACATCCAAACATGCAGATTATTGAAGATAAAACGTCTAAATAGGTCCCAAAATATAGACAATAATTCATGCTATCAAAATACCCCATACTTGTCCCTTGCTTGTCCCCAAGCAAGTTTCAAATCTTAAGTACAAGATAGAATGGATTATAAGTTAAAAAGATCAATGAAAAGTCTTTCAAAACATTTTTGGTGGTGTGCTCCAATCATAGATCACTTTCAGAGAATGCTTCATGAAATTTAAAATCAAAACATGATCAAAACATTTTATAAATATAAGAAAGTTGTTCATCTTTGCATAAAATCATAGAATGCATAATAAATCATAAGTATCGAAATTAATCATGCATAATCCAGTTTAAACCACCAAGTCAATCAACAAGCTCGTGGTCTCCAGGGCTTTCCAAAGAGAAGGTCAAGAAACGTGTGAGGGTGGGATGTATATAGGGAATGTGGTGCTAGAATCCGGGAAAAGGATCTTTACTTCACTTTCTTTTGAATTTCAACATCTTCCACCAATAAGCCTTGCTTATTTTCTTTTTACTTTTTGGGATGCATGGACAGAGGTGCACAATAACCGAAGCCTAGGAGATCGGCAATCATCAATTTCTCGAGATGCCTCAAACCCTTGATGCACATACCATGACCCGTTAAGAATATCGCTCAATCCAACTTTGGCAAGACACAAACACCCGGCTATGTGAATGGTGCCGAGTTACTCATCATCATGATTGACTTCCCCAAACCTATTTGTTTCATTCTAACTTTCAGCCAACATCTCAACTTTTCTTTCACTTGCTTTTCACTTGCTTGCTTCCAAATTCCCGGATAGGTAAAGGGAGGCAAATATGTATATGAGGGGCTAAGCATGATCAAGAAGAAGGAGAGAAGAGAATGAATTGCCTTGATCTTTCTAGAAAGAAAGTGAGAGAACTTATCTTGTGGTGTCAACCTTCAAATTCAACATAATTTGGATAAAAACAAGTATTAAACATGCCAAAATTTCAAACAAAGCATTTTGCAACTTAAACATATTATAAAACCTTTCAAACATATAAAGATTTCAAAACTAGTCAGCAAACAAAACCATCACTGAGGTCATATCTAGATAAGAAGCACAAAATCGTTTCGAAAACTGTTCCAGATAAACCACCTCGGTCGAGATGTTCTAAGTCAACCGAGGTGCTGCACCTCGATTGGTCAGAGTCACATCGGTCGAGGTCAAAAAAATTTTTTCTTAACCAGTTTTTGACGTTTTTCTCAATCAAATAACCTGTATGCATGCATGTAGTCTCAAATAAACACATAGAGCATAAAGAAAATCATAAATATCCAAACCGAGTCATACAAGCATACACATAAGTCATATAAATACATCCAAATACCCCATACTTGGGACACATTGTCCCAATGGGTCAAAATAAGTCTAAAGAAACAGAATACTCACCGGACAAAGTTGAGATGCATAATAAATAAAGAAAAGAAATCCTGCAAGCTCTAATCCTGATCTGCCGGCGGTGGTGGAGGATAAGGTACGTACGGATGCTGGGATGGGTCAAAAGGATAGCCCATCATGTGCTGGAACTGGATCTCCATCATCCGGCGCTGGTAGTGCTGGCTCTCCCTCATCTCCAACATGTCCAAGGATAGAGCGGCGTAAGGGTCGATCATCTGATCCGTCAGCTCGTATATCCGTCTGTGAGCTACTGGATCCCTCTGCCTACATACCCTACACCTGGCAGGACGTGCTGGTACTGTAGCTGGCTCCTCCTCTGTCTCCTCGTCGTCTAGATCGACGACTGGTATGCTGGTACCAGTTGTATCTGTACATGTGTCCATGGCAGCACCGCCATCATCATCCTCATCATCCTGTTCATCAGCCTCTTCCTCATCCTGCTCCTAGGCTGCTGCTGCTGCGTCTCTGGCATCCTCCATAAGAGGAATCCAAGCTGTGTACCAGTATTGCGGGTCATAAACTGAAAACTGAGATGACCATCTAATACCCTGCGGTGTAGTCTGCTCCCAGGGCATCGCCACATACGGCGTAGTAAGTCCGCGAGGAACCAAGATCCTCCTCGTAATCATCTCTTGCAGCCCAAGCGGCTTGGCAGCCGCCACCATAGTACAAGCACTCAAGTCTAAGTCCATGTAACTCGCGATGTGAGTCACTAGACCGCCGCAGCATATATCTCCTCTCGCCTTCGCCTTGATCCTGTGGAGATCCTCAACCAGCATCACTCCAAAATCCGGAACTCCTCCGGTCACCATGCAGTATAGACTCAGCAGCTCCCCCTGTCTAATCTTCTAGGGCGTCTCAGTACGCGCTAGAAGAGTCTCGCTGAAGATCCGGTGAGCAAGTCTAAAGGCTAGGTGGAAGATAATCCGCTCCCTGGAATCTCCAGGTCTCCACCTATCAGCATGCTCAACCACGTGAGTTATTTGTCCCCAAAACTCTCGAGCCACGGCTCGAGAAGGAAAGTCAGAAACTATGGCGGCCGGGAAGCCGAAAATATCCCTCCAATGATCCATTGGAACTAAGTAGTTCCGGTTCATCAACCGGTACTTGATGGCACGCTCAGTAGGCAGGTAGGTCACGGCTCCCAAGAAGCGCTTGATTAGAAAAAAGGGAAAAGAAAGCAATACCTTGGGTTGCCTCCCAAGAAGCGCTTGATTTAAGGTCGCTAGCTGGACCGTACGGTGTCCCTAAACATGCTGGAAAATATCCTCACCCCATACTTCACCTCCATCATGGGGTGAGATAAGGAAGTCTATCAATCGTTCCAACAAGTCCAAGTGCTCATCGGGGAATGAATCATCTATGGGTGGTTCGTCCTTCTCGCGTGAGGATGGAGGTAGCCGACTGAGGTGATCCGCAACAGAATTTTCGGATCCCTTCTTATTGCGGATCTCTAGGTCAAACTCTTGAAGCAAGAGAATCCATCGAATAAGACGTGGCTTGGCATCCTTCTTAGCAAGCAAGTAACGAATGGCTGCATGGTCGGTGTAAACAATAACCTTCGCCCCTACTAAGTAAGAACGAAATTTTTCAAAAGCATATACAACCGCCAATAGCTCCTTTTCGGTGGTGGCATAGTTACGCTGGGCTTCGTCTAGTGTCTTGCTAGCATAGTAAATGGTGGTGGTCCGGCCATCCTTCTTTTGTCCAAGCACTGCCCCTACCGCCACATCACTCGCATCGCACATGATCTCGAAGGGCAAGGTCCAATCCGGAGGTTGGATAATGGGAGCGGAGATCAACGCCTCCTTAATCCTGTAGAATGCATCGAGACGCTCCTGCGAAAACTCAAAAACAACATCTTTATTCAAGAGTTTAGTTAGTGGTTTAGAGATCTTCGAGAAGTCCTTGATGAATCTCCTATAGAAATCTGCATGCCCGAGAAAACTCCGCACTCCCTTAACAGAACAAGGGGGAGGAAGTTTCTCAATAGTCTCGATCTTAGCTCGATCGACTTCAATACCTCTACTAGAAACGAGGTGTCCTAGCACAATGCCTTCATTAATCATAAAGTGACACTTCTCCAATTCAAAACAAGATTAGTGTCTTCACATCTTTGTAGCACTAGAGAAAGGTTAGATAGGCAATCATCAAAAGAGGAACTGTATACTGAAAAATCATCCATAAATACCTCCATGACCTCCTCTATATACTCGGAAAAGATAGCCATCATGCATAGCTGGAAGGTAGCGGGTGCATTACATAATCCAAATGGCATCCTCCTATAAGCGAATGTCCCCCATGGACAAGTGAAAGTGGTCTTCTCTTGATCATCCGGATGGATAGGAATCTGAAAGAAGCCACTGTAGCCATCTAAATAGCAAAAGTGTGAATGCTGGGCCAACCGTTCGAGCATTTGATCGATGAAGGAAAGTGGAAAATGGTCTTTCCTAGTGGCCACGTTCAGCTTCCTATAATCGATGCACACCCTCCAGCCCGTGACGGTCCTAGTTGGGATTAACTCGTTGTTCTTATTCGTCATGACGGTCATCCCTCCTTTCTTCGGAACTACATGCACCGGGCTCACGCACTTGCTGTCCGAGATAGGAAATATGATACCTGCATCCAACAACTTAAGAATTTCTTTCTTCACAACCTCTTTCATGATCGGATTTAACCGTCTTTGAGGTTCCCGTGAAGTCTTATGATCGTCCTCCATTAGTATTCTATCCATGCACAAAGAAGGCTTAATACCAATAAGATCATCAATAGTATAACCCAAAGCTTTTTGATGCTTCATCAGGACATGCATTAGTTTAGATAATTCAGATTCGGAGAGGGAAGCACTAACGATGACAGGATAAGTAGAATCCGGTCCAAGAAAGACATACCTCAAGTGACTTGGGAGTTGTTTAAGCTCCACAACTGGGGGTGCTTTTTGAGGTGGATCTTTGCTTCCTCTTTCCAGTGGAGTAGATCGAAGAACTGGACTTTCAAAAGTCTCAGTTGATATCATCTCGCCTTCGATCTCGGTCGAGGTCCAGAGAAGGTGACCGAGATGTTCTTCAGTCAAGAACACCTCGCTTGGTCCAGAAGGTGCCTCGGTCGAGGTACTGCGACTGGGACCGAAACTGGAGATTTTCTTCTCCTGGATTAGCCTTTCAAATTTAGCTCTTGGGTCTTCTTCCAGCGCCTTTAAGCTCCGTATATTTGCATCACAAGAAGCATCTATACCTTCCTCCATTAAGCTAAAGCTAATAACTTTTTCAAGTGGATCTTTAATAAGGATAGAGCTCACCAATTCTCTTGATTCTTCTTCATCATAGATGTTGAAGATATCATCTCCTAGCTGCTCTCCCTTCATTGCCGCAAGCAATGCAAACTCAACTTGATCACCGCCAATGTTGAATTGCAACTTGGCGTTCTTACAATCCACATTGCAACCCGAAGTTGCTAGAAATGGTCTCCCGAGAATGATAGGAACGGGGTAATCTTTGGGAATGTCAAGCACAACAAAGTCTATAGGTAAATATAAGTTACCTAACTTAACCGGAACATCTTCCAAAATGCCCACAGGATGGGTAATGGAGCGATCCGCCATGTATAACCGTATCTTCACCGGCTTGGGCTCTCCAAGTCCGATCCTCACACATAGCTCCAGCGGGATGATGCTCACGCTGGCTCCTAGATCACACAATGCCTCACAAGTGACATCCCCGACTTGAATGGGAATGCAAAATGAGCCGGGATCTCTCAATTTGGGCGGCATCTTTTCCTTCATGATTTAAATAAGCTCCGAGGATTTAGATGTCATCCTTACTTTACCAAAATCTTCCAACTTCCTCTTCCTTGATAGAATCTCTTTTAAGAACTTCCCATATGCAGGCATCCCTAGAATAGCATCAAGGAAAGGGATATTAATGTGTAGTTTATTCATCAAGTCAAGGAACTTACCAAAATGCTTGTCTAGATGTGCTCTAGCCCTTGATTGGGGGAATGGAAGTGGTGGTTTATATGCAGGAGGTGGAACATAAACTTCAGTTTTGTCCGACGCTCTCTGAGGCTCGACCTCGGTTGGCACCTCGGCCGATGTGTTCTTTGACTGTACCTGGACCGAGGTGTTCTTCGTCTGTACTGGCATCGACCGAGGCACTGGATCTGCAGCTTTCAGTCCACTTCTCGTCGTTATTGCCATGATCTGTCCCTTGGGGTTGCTTTCCGTTCTTGCTGGAAGCTTCCCTGGATCTCTTGGCGCTTCATTAGCCTTGTTAAAGAATTGTTGTTCTAAGGCTTTTTGTGCCTTCGAAAATGAAGTCATGGATGTCTCCATAGAGTTGAGCTTGATCAAGATGGCCTCCAGCACCGCATCTTTCTTTTCCGGTTGGGACAAACTTGATCCTTGCTCTTGGCTCTTCAATAGAGTAGAAGAAGAAGAAGAGAGGAAAGGGTTAGAAGAATTGTTTGAATTTGAGTTAGAGTAAGAGTTACCCGATTTTTGATTGTTGGATCTCCAATTGTTGTTGTTGGATCCTCTATTGCTGTTGTAGTTGTTGTTTTGGGAACCTTGATTGTTGTTCCTTGACCCTTGATATCCTCCCTCTTCCTCTTGGGTTTGAGCAACCAAAAGGTCTTTCAATTGCTTCACATCATTCTTCAAAGAGGTGAGTTGATCATTGTTTGATGGAGCTTCTTGAAAGTTAACTCTTTTAAATCCACCTTCAGCTCCTTGGTGGGAGTATTTCTCCATGTGCAAAGCTTGTTTCTCTATGAACTCCCAAGTTTCGTCAATCGACATGTCCATGAACGTGCCGGCGGATAGTAGTTGGAGGTTGAACCGGGTGTTTCCGTCCAGTCCCTTGAAGTATATCTCCAACAACTCTATCTTTGGAATCCCATGATGTGGGCAATCCAAAAGAATGTCTTTAAATCCCTCCCATGACTTGGACAAGCTCTCCTTGTCCTTCATGATGAATGCATTGATTTTCCCTCTCATTTCAGCGGTCTTTGAGGGGGGAAAGAATTTAGTTAAGAACTCCGTCGTCATCTCCTCCCAAGTGTTGATTTTTTCTGGAGGGAGAGATTGATACCAAGTAAGCGCCCTATCTTTCAAAGAGAAGTAGAAAGGCCTTAGCTTATAATTGTTGTTTTCCAGCCTTGAAGGTCTCAAGGTCTCCATCAAGATCTCATAGTTTTGTAGATGTTGATGCGGAGACTCCCTCTCTAGCCCTCCAAACTGGCATTGGCGAATCATGGAAAGAACTTGCGGTCGAAGCTCATAATCATGGTCCGCTGGATCACCTAGGTTGACTCCTGGACGCCTCAGTTGCTGGTTGGGGTCCATCCTCTGCCCTAGGGTATGTGAAATACCTGCAAAAAGAGCATCTCGGACTGGCATCCGAGGTGGAAGTATCTCGGCCGGGGCAGATGGAGCTGGGTCCTACCTCGGTCGAGGAGCTGGAACTAGTCGAGGTAGATATTGGTCCCGTAAAGTCGCCATATCTGCTTCGATCGCTTCCGTTCTTGCACGAGTTTCCTCCTATTCCAGTCGCAATTCTTCTTTGCTGAGGCGTAGTTGTTCCAATGCCTCCTTCAATTCGGCCTCAAGATCGCGATTCTCTTGATTGGCCATCTTAGCTTCTTTCAAGCGTCTTTTGTATGTCTTTTCTAGTTCGGGATCGTAAGGAACGATTTCCTTCCCAGCGCGGGTTTTTCGCATAAGCCAACAAGAAAGAACCTGCGAAAGTAACTCAAGTAGAGTGGTTAGTAGAAACAGGGGCAAGTGCCCCGAAAGACTACCGCAACCGGCTCGGTCTTGACCAAGTCCCCAGCAATGGCGCCAAAAACTTGTTCGCTCCAAACGGTGTGTGCAAGCTTTAAATTTATAACCCTAGATGTATGCCTAAAATAAGGATGCGAACCCGCAGTGTACGGGTCAATCGTAGTAAAAGCAAGAATTCCGGGGTGTCGATCTCAGGGACTTAGGTGAAACAAAACCAATATAGGTAGTCAATGCAACTAATAACCACAAAAGCGATTAAAGCAATCAAAGATGATAAAAAGTCAATTAAAGGAATATGCAGTTCTAGGGATTAAAGCATCTAGTTGTGGTTCCAACTCAAGATCTAAAGATAAGCGGACAAAGCTGAGGTTTTGCAAAGGGAAGGTGTTTCTAAAGTGGAATAGATCACCGGGTAAGTCTCACTACTCACTAACTCCAAGCCAAAGAACCTATCACCGGGTAAGTCTCAAGGTACTAAGGAAAGGAACTATAATCTCAAACCAGCACACAAACTAAGGGAATAGAATCAACCTTTATCGGGTAAGTCTCAGGCTAACTCACAAAGATGGGATGAAGGCACACTCAAACCCCAATAAAGGATAAACCTTTATTACCTACACTTATGATCTTGGGTAAACAAACAAAGGAATTATCGGGTAAGTCTCATCCTAAGCTTGCATTGAACTAGGAAAGGTGTAATAAGAATAGGATTTGGCAAACTCTAACACTTAACTCTCAGTTTCGGATCAGATAAGTCACCTCGGTCAGACGAATTCCACCCCGGCCGAGATGTTCATCGACTGAACGAGATGTTCTAAGGTTAAGGATAAAGACTCGAGCTTTCAGGGTCCTACTGGAATTTAAGATTATTCTATCATTGTTTTTCCCACAACTTTCAGCCAATCACCCTAGAATCACACAAAGAAATTAGCCACTCATCATCATGGAAGCAATAATCAAATATATGGAAAGGGAGTGAATATTTGTACACAAAAACCTTAAGAACAAGGCTTCAATAACTGAATCAAATATCACAAATATAAGCGTTCCTTGGATAATAAATCCAACAAGACATCAAAAAGAAGGGAATCTAAAAAAGTCTTACAAAACCGTTCACAAAAGCTATAATAAGCTATCAATCCTTCCTAGATTGATCTTCAAACTTCCTTCCTTCAAAACTTCCAAAATCCTTCCTAATTGCTGGATACTATCAGCCCTCTAAGCATGTATATGCCTTCTCCAACTTGTGGAAAATCCAACCCTTTATATAGGAAAATTACCCTTCAAAGATAAAATATCTTGAAAAGATATTTTCCTAATAAAATATATCCATATCTCATAAATAGATCCCTAAAATATATGATCTTCCTTCTAGAAATCCATCCCAAAAATATAAGATCTCTCCTTTCAAAAATAAAAAATCTCAACCAAGAATAAAATATATCTCGCCGCGTCAAAGTATTCGCCTCGGTCGCGACACTCCTCAAAATCACCTCGGTCGAGATGGTACTGTAGCTGACCGAGGTGAACCTCAACTAAAAGTGAAATCTCTTAAATCTGGTCCAAATTGAATCTCTAATCCATTTCCATGCTTCCTGGATTCTTCCTTAGGCTCCTGAATGTAGCTCCAATGACTCCTTAGCTCCTTTAGCTCCATCTTGATGCAAAACGTGCCATTTTATCTACGATTACAACGAAACTTGGTGTAGACCTCGATTCCCGCAAAGGTAGATGAAATGACAATATAATCACATAATATACATCCAAACATGTAGATTATTGAAGATAAAACGTCTAAACAGGTCCCAAAATATAGACTATAATTCATGCTATCAGTTTTCATCCATTCCCAAGTGTTGATGTCCGGTTCTCCCGCTCTTCTCCGTTCTTTGATGAGGTGATCCCACCAAATTAGAGTGTAGCCTTGGAATTCCAATGCAACAAGTTGGATCTTTCGTTGCTCACTGAATTTATGGAAAGACCAAAGTTGTTCAATCTTGGTCTCCCACTCCATGTATGCATCCGGATCGCATTGTCCCTCGAAACTCGGAATTTTGACCTTTACTTTCCCAAGTCCGTCGTTATCCTTTTGAGGTCGATTGTGTTCATTATAGCGTCCTCTTCGTTGATGACGTCGTGGGTACTCTCTCTACATTCTCTCATCCTCTTCATCACTCATATTATGAAATTCTTCACCAAAATGTGAATTGCGATTAGTGTTAAAGAATTGATTAGGGTGAGAATTACCGGGCATCGGTGGATGATTATTGTGGATGTTGGGGGTGGTGGTGGTGGAGGTGGATTATTGGAGCTTCCGCCTACTACATAAACAACCTTCGGAGCGAATCATGTACGGGATTCGGATCGGAGGTCCGTATTCGGCCTTGCTTCCACTTGCTCAAGCCGTTTATCCATGCTGAACATCTTGGTCATTATCTGCTTGAACATGTCCGTCATATCCAGAGCGTTTTCCTTTTGAGATCCTTTTGGGCAATCTCTTCCTGACATCTATACCAACACGCACATTAACAACAAACTCGTAAAGTTAGGGAAAATGAAATGACCTTTCTTGTTTTCTCTCGCACTCACGCTCTTGTTGTGTTGTCGCAAGCTGGTTGGCGGAATTGGCTTGTATGGGTTAATGCTTCTTTACAAATCAACGTCTTGGTCTCCCTAGAACTCCTTAGTTGAATCAAGTAGTTGGCTTGGTTCAGATAAAGGTTCTTGTGGGGTGCGATGGTTAAGGAATCCTTGTAAGAAGTTTACTCCACACACGAGAAGGTAGAAAAGAAAGATTGCGGATAGACAACTAGTATGTTAAGAAGTATAGATATTGTTAGCATGAAATATTGTGATATTCTAGGCACTTTTTCTAGTTATTTTTCATCCATTATAGTGTTCATTGATAAGGCATTGAAGCAATTGTTAGTTAGTTTATCAATATTGTCGATATAGAGGTCTACATAAGCTTTGTGTTGATCATAGGTGAATAAGAGCTAAAACCGAACCAATTGAGAGAGAAAGGAGAAGATTTTAGCACATCCAACGATTAAGGACACATCAAAGAAGCCAAGGGAGATGCTAGGATGAGGAATGGCACGACACAAAGGAAACCACAAGCAATTTACACTTCCACGCTCTAAAATACGGTCGTAGAGAAGTCCACGCCCAAAACCACGGCCGTGGATCTTGGCAACATGAACGTGGAGTATTCCAGAGAGTTACACGGTATAAAGTACGGTCGTGGAAATCATGAAGAACCGTAATCCACTTCCACGCTCTCAACCACGGGCGTGGAACTCCAGGAGACCTTGATTTAGGCGATCTTTTGACGAATAAAATATTGACACATCATTTACGCATATGGGTTGGACGGTTATTTTACCCTTCCTTATAAAAGGGCTGGAGGAGAGAGAATTCAGAACCTCCGCTTACGCTTGCTGACTTCGGCTTACTCGTGCTTAGGGTTGCATTGGAGGTTCAGAGATTTTGCATTGGCAAACGGAGATTCGCAAGGGTTTGAAGATTTGGAAGTTGTTTGTGGCGGAAGTTGCGCCTTTCATCCTTAGGTTTGATTTGAAGACGGATTGACATCCCGTTCTTCGTTCTTATCGAGGATTGTTATTGGTTTGTGTTTATTCCAAATCTGATATACATTATTACCCTTGTTTGTGGATTTGAGATTGATTTGAGATTTATTGAAGGTTTTCGAAGGTTTTCATCTTCCATTCTTCTTAATCTTACATTTAATATTATAATGACTGTTATTGGCTAAAACCCTTTAGCAATTCTAAGGTGAAGGGTTGATAGTTGTGGCTTAGATGATGATAGATCGATCGTAAACAGATTGGACCCTGAGAGTTAGAGAGATTTCGCCGACGCCCAAAATCACGGCTTGTTCTTGAGGTTCCACGGCCGTGGAACTCAAGATCTGCCCGTAATTTACACCAGTTTACGAACTATGTTTTTACATTGATCTAAGGTTAAAGATTAGCTTTAATCTAGTCTTGGCTTGTCCTTTTCTAGGTAGTAGTGAAGCCTCAACAACCTCTACTTCGATTTCGAGTGTCACAACCTTAATCGGTTTAGTTAGTCTTGATCCTTGGGTTATAAGTTTGGGTATTTGATATTAATTCTTGTCTTTAGATCCTTTCTATACTGAAGCCTCAACAACCTTTATAGAGAGCGTCTTTAGGTGAGTCATATAGGGTTTTGGAACTTCACCGTACATTACCTTACATTCGTATACCTTTGCAAACCTCAACTCTGTCCTTAGTTCTTTAGTATATCTTGAATCGATTGTCACAACTGGATTTCTGGATCTTTAGGGTTGATGTTTTCCCAATATTTGCAAAGCTCATACATTTACTTGCTTAACAATTTACAAACTGAATTTGTTCCCCCCAAATCCCTATGTTCGATACTCTGGAATTCTTGCTTAACTACGTCGATCCGTACACTGCGGGTTCGCTTGCTTGATTCTAGTTTTATAAATTTAAGACTTATTTGCATGCACGCTAAGTGGCGAACAAGTTTTTGGCGCCGTTGCCGGGACACGATAGTTGGTTTAGGCCGAATTCGGTTACCGGTTGTCAAGCTTGGGAGCTTGCTCTTGTTATTTGATATCTCCTTTGAGTGATATTTGCAGGTTACTTTAGGTTTATGCGTAGGTATAGGAACAACAAGGACCTCTTACCTCTTGATCAAGAACTTGAGAAGACTTTGAGGAAGAAACTCAAAGAAATAAAGATGGCTGAAGAAAAAGAGCGGGATTATCAAACAGAGTTAGCGGAATCCGAAGCTCAACTTAGATGGAGCGAGAAGACTTGCAAGGAGGAATCGGACCGTCGTCAATCGAAAATTGATGAGCTAACGGATATGATGTTCCAAATGAGGCTGGAATTGAGTGACCTCAAGAAGAAAGAGAGAAGGAAACTAACAAGATCGGTTAGAGCCAACTCATCCGATGAGGATAGCGACTCTTCCATGCCATCTCTTGAAGATCTTAATCCGACGGTCAACATGAATCAATTTAATCCAAGACCGGCTGCCAACTATCGTGTCCCGGCTGGGGTACGAGAGCCGCTCGTGTAGAAAAAGAGCCAAGAACTCTTGACCAAAGGATGGATCCAATTCAGCAACCACGCCGTTTGGGTGTGAACTTTGATGCTGATGATATGCAAGGGTTTAGCTTCAACCCACAAGTTATTACCATCGTTCGCCAAAGTCAGTATGGAGGAACGAGTAGCGAATCTCCACATCAACATTTACAAAATTTTGAGATCTTGATGGAGACAATGAAGCCAAAAAATGCAACCACCAACAACTACAAGATCAAGCCATTCTTCTTCTCTTTGAAGGGGAAAGCTTTATCTTGGTATCAAGCTCTTCCAAATGGAAGACTCAACACATGGGAGGATCTTTCTTCGGAGTTCCTCACCAAATTATTTCCGCCATCTAAAACGGCGGAGTTGAAAGGTAAGATTAATGCATTTTCTATGAGATCTAACGAAAGTTTGTTTCGGTCTTGGGAAAGATTTCAGGATTTACTATTGGATTGCCCACACCATGGCATTTCCAAATTGGAGCTATTGGAGATATACTATAAGGGGCTGGATATTGAAACACAATTCAAGCTCCAATCCGTTTCATGTGGTACATTCATGGACATGAGGGAAGATGACGCTTGGGACTTCAGTGAGAAGCAAGCCCGAGTCATTGAGAAGTATTCTCACCGGAAAGTAGAAGCAAATCGAGTGGAGCAAGGAGCAAAGCTAACACAAGCCGCTCAAACTCAAATCTTTTCTCTCAACTCCGAGATTAAAGAATTGAAGGAAGTCATAAAGGCTAACTTTCCAAATCAAAAGGAGCAAGATGTAGGTTATTTAGGGAACAACAATAACCACAATGGGAATGAGAATACACATCGCAACAACCGGAATAACAACCGGAATAATTGGAACAACAACAACAACCGGAATAACAATTGGAACAACAATAGGGGTTCAAACAACAACAATTGGCGTTCCAACCAACAACACAATTTCGGTAATTCTTATCCCAATTCAGGAAATTCACTAACTCCACCTTCTTCTTTTTCCATTCCTTTGAAAAGTCAGGAACAAGCATCTAATAGTGGAAGCACTTCGGGGAAAGAGAAGCCCGATCCCATGTTGGAAACAATTTTGGGAAAGCTTCAAGGATTGGAGAGTCACATCACCAAGGTTGATGATCACATTACTAAGGTTGACAAAGCCCAAAAGGTTTTAGAAAACCAAATGTTAAGCCATGTTGAGGAAGTTCCTAGGAATCAAGGAAAACTTCCAGGAAAGATGGAGGATAACCCAAAAGAAAGGGTGATGACTATCACAACTAGGAGCGGAGCAACAACCACCGACCCGCAGCCTAAGTTTGTGGAAGTTCCCGTCGAGAAGGAGAAAGAGAAGGGGAAGGAGAAGGAAGACATCTATATTCCTCCTCCAGCTTACAAACCTCCCCTACCATTTCCGCAATCTAGAGCAAGAGCGCGTCTAGACAAACAATTCGGTAAGTTTATAGAACTCATGAGCAAACTGCATATTAATATACCTTTCATTGATGCAATTGTAGGTATGCCAGCTTATGGAAAGTTCTTAAAAAGATCTTCTCTAACAAGAGGAAATTAGAGGATTTTGGAGAGGTCAAGATGAGTTCAGATTCGTCGGAACTCATTAAGACAATGAAGGAAAAGATGCCCCTAAAGCTGAAGGATCCGGGGTCGTTTTGTATTCCCATAGGAGTGGGAGATGTCACATATGATGCATTATGTGATTTAGGAGCAAGTGTGAGCATCATTCCGCTTGCCTTATGCCAATAGATCGGTTTAGGCGAACCTAAACCGGTGAAGATGACGTTATACATGGCGGATCGATCCATAACTCGTCCCGTCGGCATAGTTGAAGACATCCCGGTCAACTTGGTAAGTTCTATGTTCCTATAGATTTTGTTGTGCTTGACATTCCTGCAGATAGTCCGGTCCCGATCATACTCGGAAGACCGTTTCTTGCAACATCCGGTTGTATGGTTGATTGCAAGAATGCTAGACTCGCCTTCGACATAGGAGAAGAAAAGGTAGAGTTCATTCTCTCCACTTTGGTGAAGGAACCAACTTTTGAAGAGGATATATTCAACATCCATGAAGAGCTATCTAGAGAGGAAGTAAGTTCGATTCTCTTCAAAGATCCCTTGCAAAAGGTGATCTCTATGAGCGTTATGGACATAGGGGAAGAAGAGGAATGCAATGAGGAAATTGAAGCTTTAGAGAAGCAAAAGGAAGTGTATGAAGAAGAATTTGAGAAACTCTATGATGGGTCAGAGAACGTGAGAAATCACGGCCAGTCGTGCTATTTCACGGCCGTGGAATCCACCAACATGACCGTAATCAGCTATTCAGAGGACTCCAGTAAGTTACACGGCCAAAACCACGGCCGTGGAGCAAACAGAGGCACCGTAATTGATTCCCACGCCCAAAACCACGGCCGTGGAGGAAACAGAGGAGCCGTAATTTTGGGTGAATCCGAAGGCAATTGTGTTCTTTCCACCACTTCTTTTGATTCTTCTCCAACAACTTCTACACCCTTGGAAACTTCTAAGGAAGCAATGGACACTCCTCAAGAGCCATTAGAGAGTCCTATAGTGATGGAATTGAAGCCACTTCTCGCACATCTAAGGTATGTATTTCTAGGACCTAATTCTACCTTTCCGGTAATTGTTAGTTCCGATCTAAGTATGGATGAACATAGTAAGCTTATGGTTGTTCTTAAGAAACATAGGAAAGCCTTAGGGTATACTATAAAGGATCTAGTAGGAATCAAACCTTCACTATGCATGCATAAGATCTTAATGGAAGAAGACTTTAGAACTTCGCGACAACCTCAAAGGCGGTTAAATCCGACCATGAAAGAGGTTGTCAAGAAGGAAATTCTTAAACTACTTGATGCAGGTATCATCTACCCTATCTCCGAGGAAGGATGGAGGATGTGCATAGACTACCGCAAGCTAAACAATGCAACGAGGAAGGATCACTTCCCACTACCCTTCATCGACCAAATGCTTGAGAGGTTAGCACAACACTCACACTTTTGATATCTTGACGGTTATAGTGGTTTCTTTCAGATCCCGATACATCCGGACGATCAAGAGAATACCACATTCACGTGACCGTGGGGTACGTTCGCTTATAAGAGAATGCCGTTCGGGCTTTGCAACGCCCCAGCCACCTTTCAAAGGTGCATGATGGCTATCTTCTCGGAGTACATAGAGGAAATCATGGAGGTTTTTATGGATGATTTTTCTGTTTATGCTTCCTCTTTCGATAATTGCCTCTCTAACCTTGCTCTTGTGCTACAAAGGTGTGAAGACACTAACCTAGTTCTTAATTGGGAGAAGTGTCAATTCATGGTGAAAGAACGCATTGTATTAGGACACTTAATCTCTAGTAGAGGGATTGAAGTGGATAAGGCTAAGATAGAGACTATAGAAAAGCTTCCTCCTCCAACTTCGGTGAAAGGGATAAGAAGTTTTCTAGGACATGCTGGATTTTATAGACGTTTTATAAAGGATTTCTCTAAGATATCAAATCCGCTTACTAATCTATTGATGAAGGATGCAGTTTTTTATTTTTCGCAGGAATGTTTAGATGTGTTTAATAAGATTCGGGAAGCTCTAATCTCAGCCCCGATTATTCAACCTCCGGATTGGAATCTTCCATTCGAGGTCATGTGTGACGCAAGTGACGTAGCTATAGGAGTTGTGCTTGGGCAAAAGAAGGAAGGACGAGCCCATGCTATCTACTACGCTAGCAAGACGCTAGATGAAGCGCAGCTCAACTACACCACTACCGAGAAAGAATTTTTAGCAATTGTATACGCATTTGAAAAGTTTTGCTCTTATCTTGTAGGTGCAAAGGTGATTGTATACACGGATCATGCTACGATCTGGTATTTGCTTGCAAAGAAGGATGTGAAGCCAAGGCTGATTAGATGGATTCTTCTCCTACAAGAATTCGATCTAGAGATCCGTGACAAGAAGGGTTCGGAAAATTCTGTTGCGGATCATTTGATTCGTCTACCACATCTTGAGGACGACAATCTACCCATAGATGACTCCTTTCCGGACGAGCATTTACATATCATAGAGGAGTGCATCGACAAGATTAGTAAAGGTAATGAGCCATGGTTTGCTGATTTTGTTAACTATTTGGTTTGCCAGGAATTACCACCCGGATTATCATATGCACAAAGAAAGAAGTTCTTTAAGGATGTTTTGGAATACTTTTGGAATGAACCTCTCCTCTTTAAGAGAGGTCCTGATGGCATCATTCGACGATGTGTGCCGGAAGACGAGATGCAAAGTGTCATCCGTCATTGTCATTCACTACCTTGTGGAGGACACGCTAGTTCGAACAAGACTAGCGCTAAGGTATTGCAATCTGGATTCTTTTGGCCTACTTTATTTAAAGATGTGCAAACCTTTGTTTCCTGCTGCGATGCTTGTCAAAGAACAGGGAACATATCTAAGAGAAACGAGATGCCTCTTAACAACATTCAAGAGGTGGAGGTCTTTGACGTTTGGGGAGTAGACTTCATGGGACCTTTCCCATCATCTTGTAGAAACCAATACATACTTCTCGTTGTAAATTATGTTTCGAGATGGGTTGAAGCAATAACCTCTCCTACTAATGATGTCATGGTTGTGGTTAAGTTCTTTAACAAGACCATTTTCCCACGATTTGGGACACCACGGACCATCATTAGTGATGGAGGCTCTCACTTCATTGCCCGACGATTCGAAGCTCTATTAGCTAAGTATGGGGTGACTCACAAGATCGCCACCCCTTACCATCCACAAACTAGTGGACAAGTGGAGATTTCAAATAAGGAGATTAAAGGAATCCTAGAGAAGACGGTTTCAAGGACAAGGAAGGATTGGTCTTTGAAGCTATATGATGCATTATGGGCATACCGGACAGCATATAAGACTCCCATAGGTACGACGCCATACAACCTTGTATATGGGAAGTCTTGTCACTTGCCGGAAGAGTTGGAGCATAAGGCGTATTGGGCAATAAAGTGGTTGAACTTCGGCATGAAGGAGGCGGGAGAGAAGCGTCTCTTGGACCTTAACGAGCTTGAAGAACTTCGCTTGAACGCCTACGAAAACGCCAAGATCTATAAAGAAAGAGCGAAGCGTTGGCATGATAAGCATATCATTCCAAAAGACCTCAAAGAAGGAGATCAAGTTCTCCTCTTCAATTCAAGACTTCGTCTCTTTCCAAGTAAGCTTAAATCTCGTTGGACTGGACCTTATCTAATCAAATGTGTTTTCCCCCATGGTGCAGTTGAAGTATGGGGTGAAAAGGGCGGAAGCTTTAAGGTGAACGGTCAACGACTCAAGAAGTACTCACCGGAACTCCAAGCTGAAGAGTTCGCACCTACCGCACTTGAATAGGTGTAAGTACGGTCTAGCTACGGACCTTAAACAAGCGCTTCTTGGAAGGCAACCCAAGGTATTGCACTTATGTTTTTGTTTATCAATTCATAGATTAGATTAGCATAGACGTTTTTGTTTTGTTTTGCCTTCGATACCTTCCGGTATGTTCGTGTTTTTGGATGTAGGATCAATGGAAGAGGCAAGGGAGAAGGAAAAGTTAGAAGAAATTGACGAAACTTGGACTTTGGCACATTACAGAGAGTTCCACGGCCAAAATTATGGTCATGGCAGCTATAGTGACCGTAATTTGCAAAAGCTTGAGAAAATTCACCAAAACCACGGTTCCGTACATTTCCACGGCCGTGGAAACCCCCGAGTGACCGTAATTTTCCAAAAATTTTACGGTTACTATATAAACCACGCCTCTTCACAAAGAACACCAAAAATACCCAATTCCACGCCCCAAAATCGCCAAAAATGACCCCTTCTCTCAAATCTCCGTTTGTTAATCATTTCGAACGATTCTTTAACCCAAAGTGAAGCAAATTCAACCATCTACAAGATCCAAGCAACAAATCGAGTGGACAATCACTGGAGAAGACGGAATTTGGATTTTAAAATCCAAAAACCTAGGTTTTCTTCTTTCTCCCTCACTTTGTCGATTTGAGTCAATTTCGCAAGAATTTTTAGGAGAACTAATTAGAAATGGATTGGAATTATTCTAGGGCTGCTATCTGTTGATTTTGGTGTTAATTGAGTGAATTTTGAGAAATTACAAGCCGAACCACGGTCACTGGGCATTCCACGACCGTGGAAACTGAAGAACAGGCCGTAACTTTGGACAGAAAATGGATTTGGTTAGGAGAATGTCTGCTAGGAATAAGAAGAGGAAAGGGGATGCTTCCTCCTCCTCCTCCCAGGCACCCCCTAGTGAGACACCACCACCCCCACCCCCTAGAATTCCAAAGATCCATGATGACTACATCGATGCCTTAGAGAGGATCGCGAAAAGACTGGTCATAGGACCACGTTATTTGCTTCTTGAGGATTTAGAGCCACTGAATGTGGTAGGTGACCTTACTTGGTTACTAGATAGAGCTGGTTTGATCATCTTCTCCGCCATTCGGGAAGATGCATATGAGGAGATCACTAGAGAGTTTGTGATCTCTTTTGAGCACAATCACGTAGATAGGACAGTTTCCTTTCGGCTGATGGAGAGGAACTATGATTTTTCGATCCTAGAGTTTGGAGCCTTCTTTGGGTTCTATGAGACCTTCAATGGTCGTTTCCTTAGTGGTGTATACGCTAAGGATTTCTGGGAGGACATTGCCATTATTTACGCCAACAAGGACCGCTAGCAACCTGCTGATACCAAGGCTAAGCTCATCTACCACTTAGCCTTGAAGATAGCCCATCGAGTACTTTTTGAGTGTCTCTTCCCTAGGACTGAGACTCCTCAGAAGATCAAGACTGATGAGTTGTTTTTGTTGTACTGTATGTTGCATGGTAGGCCTGCTGATTGTGCCATCCTCTTAGCTTCTACCATGAGTAAGCTAAAGAACAAGAGGGCTGGCAATATCAGATATGGTGGGATGGTCACCCACATTACTAGACAGCTGGGTATCGACTTTTCTGCATGTATTAGGATAGCAGCTAGACCATTAGGACTTCAGAGCCTCATGACTAGAGGTTTGACCTTTCCTAGGCATAGAGGTCCACCTATCGCTGACATGCCTTGGGAGGGTAGAGGAGGTAGAGGTGTTACATGGCTTCCCGAAAATTCCATTATGGCTGGACACCATAACAGGAAGGAGACATTCGCTGCTATGCATGCGAATAGATTAGTAGCCCCTCCTTACGTTCCCCCTGAGGTGCCAGCTGCAGATGAGGAGGAGATGAGAGGAGATGACAGTTTTGAGGGAAGAGATGAGGAGCACGACTTTGGTACTTTTCCGGATCAGCCGGACACATTTCCTGACCTCCCTAGACAGTCTCCCGGCCCTGCTAGACCTTCCGGTTCTTCCTCCCGCCGTGCCAGCGTGAGTGAGAGGCCGACATGGATGGCGACCCCTCCCGATTGGTATAGGACACAACCGGAGTGGATTGGAGCTCCACCGACTTGATATGCACAACAGCCATCAGCACCAGCGCCATCCGATGCACCAGCTTGGTACAGTGAGGCACCGGAGTGGTATGAGCAGCTACCGGAGTGGGCCACCGACCTTTCCAGGAGAGTCGGTGCTTTGGAGATCCGGCAGAGATGCACGAGCCGATGCGCATGATAGGATGATGAGAGACATCTAGCGCCAGCAGTTTGGGCGGAACTTCGACTCCAGCTTCTTCCCGTTTCCACCACCACCAGCTCCTCAGTGATGACCATGGATGATCGTTAGCATTAGCCGCTCCACCGCCGTCTTGTGAGTTCATTTTCTTTCTTTTTTTTCTTTATTTCTTTTTGAACATTAGGGACAATGTTTGTCTCAAGTATGGGGTGGGGTGTGACTATCGTTTGTAATAACTCTACTCACTTTTGCTTGCCTTGATTGTGAACACTTTGCATGTTTCATTCCATTGTCACACGTTTCATTATCGCATTGCATAAAAAACCTTTTGAAAACCCCATAAAAATTGAAAAATTTTGAAAATTTAGTGCTTCTAAGAATTGAGATGATTTCTATGATAATCACTACTTGTGAATTGAGTTTTTGATGATAATTGTATGCCTAAACGTATAATGAATTGAAAAGAAATTGAATATGTTGATTATTCCTCTCTTGCAAGTTTCATAATGTGAAGAGTTTTATCTAAATCATATTGAGAAATCAAGGTTGAAATCACATGATAAGTTCTTATACTTCTTTTTGAAATGATTAAGGCAATTCAATTTTCTTCCTTCTTTCTTTGATCATTTAGCCCCTCAATGAAATAATAGCCTCCCTTACCTATCCGGGAATTTGGAGGAGTTTAATTCTGGCATGTTTGATGTGGGAGGGCCATGAAAGCAAAATTTTGCATTCAAAGAATAGAAAAAAATTGTAGGTTTGGGGAAGTCAATCATGACGTGAGTAACTCGGCACCATTCACATGGCCGGGTGTTTGTGTCTTGCCAAAGTCGGATTGAGCGATATTCCTAACGGATTATGGTATGTGCATCAAGGGTTTGAGGCATCTCGCAAAATTGAGAAACGCCAATCTCCTAGGCTTCGGTTTTTGTGCACCTCTGTCCATAACTCCAAAAGTAAAGTCGAAAAATGATGTAAAAAGAGAAGAGCAAAGCTCTAAGTTGAAAGTGTTGCAAGACCACAAGAGAAAAAGAAAAGAGTTAGTTGTCCACTTTCCCGGATTCATGCACCACATTCCTTATAGTTTCCCCTCCCTCTCACATTCTAGACCTTATTTGGAAGTCCTTAAGATCAAAAGAGTGTTATTTGGCTTGGTGATCTAAATTGAAGTTTCTTATGATTGATTTTGATAATGTTTGAAGGTTATGATGCTTACATTGAAGTTTGATCAACTCATGATGTTTCTTTCCTCTTTATTCTTTGGTTATGTATATGAGCGTCTCATGACTGAATGAAGCAAGGTTTGAGAATGATCTATTGACTAGAAGCACATCTACCTAAAAGATATTTGTTTTTGAGATTGCATGCATATTTCATCCTAACTTAAGTTCTAAAGCTTTTGAAAGACCTTGCTTGGGGACAAGCAAGTGGCAAGTATGGGGTATTTTGTTAGCATGAAATATTGTGATATTCTAGGCACTTTTTCTAGTTATTTTTCATCCATTATAGTGTTCATTGATAAGGCATTGAAGCAATTGTTAGTTAGTTTATCTATATTATCGATATAGAGGTCTACATAAGCTTTGTGTTGATCATAGGTGAATAAGAGCTAAAACCGAACCAATTGAGAGAGAAAGGAGAAGATTTGAGCACATCCAAGGATTAAGGACACATCAAAGAAGCCAAGGGAGATGCTAGGATGAGGAATGGCACGACACAAAGGAAACCACAAGCAATGTACACTTCCACGCTCTAAAATACGGTCGTAGAGAAGGCCACGCCCAAAACCACGGCCGTGGATCTTGGCAACATGAACGTGGAGTATTCCAGAGAGTTACACGGTATAAAGTACGGTCGTGGAAATCATGAAGAACCGTAATCCACTTCCACGCTCTAAACCACGGGTGTGGAACTCCAGGAGACCGTGATTTAGGCAATCTTTTGACGAATCAAATATTGACACATCATTTACGCATATGGGCCGGACGGTTATTTTACCCTTCCTTATAAAAGGGCTGGAGGAGAGAGAATTCGGAACCTCCGCTTACGCTCGCTGACTTCGGCATACACGTGCTTAGGGTTGCATTGGAGGTTCGGAGATTTTGCATTGGCAAAAGGAGATTCGCAAGGGTTTGAAGATTTGGAAATTGTTTGTGGCGGAAGTTGCGCCTTTCATCCTTAGGTTTGATTTGAAGACGGATTGACATCCCGTTCTTTGTTCTTATCGAGGATTGTTATTGGTTTGTGTTTATTCCAAATCTGATATACATTATTACCCTTGTTTGTGGATTTGAGATTGATTTGAGATTTATTGAAGGTTTTCATCTTTCATTCTTCTTAATCTTGAATTTGATATTATAATGACTGTTATTGGCTAAAACCCTTTAGCAATTCTAAGGTGAAGGGTTGATAGTTGTGGCTTAGATGATGATAGATCGATCGTAAACAGATTGGACCCTGAGAGTTAGAGAGATTTCGCCGACGCCCAAAATGACAGCTTGTTCTTGAGGTTCCATAGCCGTGGAACTCAAGATCTGCCCGTAATTTACACCATTTTATGAACTTTGCTTTTACTTTGATCTAAGGTTAAAGATTAGCTTTAATCTAGTCTTGGCTTGTCCTTTTCTAGGTAGTAGTGAAGCCTCAACAACCTCTACTTCGATTTCGAGTGTCACAACCTTAATCGGTTTAGTTAGTCTTGATCCTTGGGTTATAAGTTTAGGTATTTGATATTAATTCTTGTCTTTAGATCCTTTCTATACTGAAGCCTCAACAACCTTTATAGAGAGCTTCTTTAGGTGAGTCATATAGGGTTTAACTTCACCGTACATTACCTTACATTCGTATACCTTTGCAAACCTCAACTCTGTCCTTAGTTCTTTGATATCTTGAATTGATTGCCACAACTGGATTCTTGAATCTTTAGGGTTGCTGTTTTCCCAATATTTGCAAAGCTCATACATTTACTTGCTTGACAATTTACAAACTGAATTTGTTCCCCCCAAATCCCTGTGTTCGATACTCTGGAATTCTTGCTTAACTACGTCGATCCGTACACTACGGGTTCGCTTGCTTGATTCTAGTTTTATAAATTTAAGACATATTTGTACGCACGCTAAGTGGCGACCAGATACTAAATAACACACTCAAGGAACGACTCAGTGTTTAGAATAGAAAGAGGCTAAAGAAAACGCACACAAGAGATTAAGAAGAGAGAAGAACGTACCATGAGTTGTGAAGTTAAGAAAGAGAGATAGCCGGATTTGGGTTTATGTATGGCTAGAACTCTTTGATTGTTTCAATGTATATACTGGAACTCTTCTGTTGTAATACTCTTGCACAAGGTGCACTTCGATTCTACAAAGAATGCCTCATAGATTTATTTGAAATTTGACAACAGTAGCAAAAATTGGATTAAAAATCGGACGATTTTTTTTAAAGAACATACCAGTTTCTATGATAAAATTGACTCTTGGATCCGATGTTCAAGAACTTTCTTTTCCTTTTTTCTGTATTGGCGAGGTTTCAAGGTTAACGACTGACTTGTGTTTGGGTGATGGTGTTTCTCCCTTCCCGAACTTACATAAATCAACGCACGTTAAACTCAAATAATCTCGCAAGGATGGCGAACAATAAAAGACTCGAATTTTATGACTCAAAGAAGACTCAATTAAAAAAAACCTTTTTGTGAGTGCTTGGACTTCAATCGCTTAACTTTGATACCACTTTGATGCGGGGTTAAGCCGCAGTTCCCGATCAAGATTGAAAGTCCTTAATTGGGATAAAAATCGGGTTGTTGTATAGAATAAATCGGCCGATTTTCTTCAAGCACAGGGCGATTTTCTTTGAAACTCAGAAAACGGATTAGTGAATGATATGGAAAGAAAAGAAGATGATTATGGGATGATAAATGAAAGATATAGGAAGATATAAACTAAGATAGTTTCGCAAAAGAACCTTGACCAATTATGTGTCAAAACCCTTAAACGAGAAGATTACCTTAACCTGCACTTCTTTAACCTTACACAAGTCTTCTAATTAAGACAAGCACAAGAAGGGATGTTCGCTCAAAAGTGTGTGCGTCGAAGTCTTAAATTTATAACTAGAACTCAAAGCAAAGCGAACCCGCATTGTACGGATCAGTTGTAGCAAGGTAAGAAATTCCAGAGTCGAATTCAGGGATTTGGTGAGAATAAAATCAAATTCAATTATCTAGCAAAGTGCAAATACTTTTGTGATTAATAAAGGGGAAAATGATTCCAAGGATTCAAGTATCCGACTGCGGCTATCGATTCAAGACACTTCTAAGGATCAAAGGACAGAGTTTATATTGCCAAGGCTATGTGTTCAAAGGTAGATATCGTACGGTGAAGTTCCGAAACCTATTTATCTAATTCAAAGGCTCTCTCTATAAGGGTTGTTGAGGCTGCAATATAGAAAGGTCTAAGAACAAGAATTACACTCAAACTAACTATTCAAAACCCCAGGATGTGACTCTCCAAGGTAAAGATAGAAAGAACACTTAAAGCCTTAATAAAGGATGTTGAGTCTCTCTATTACCCAAATCTTGTAATCTTAATCTATTAAATGTAGAATCGAGGTTGAAGTCTTTTCATGCACACAATTAGAGGTTAAAAAGGTTAAACAAGGTTGGGATTTAGGCAAGGATTAACTTTTGTTAAAGAATAAATCAATTAAAGATCGTCAGGGAAATAAATCGTGCTGTTCATCAGTAAATCGGATGATTTCCTTCAAGAACAACCCGATTTTCCTGTTGTCGCAAAGTTAAAATCTAAACTCTCAGGGTCCAAATGTTTGAATGAGTTCAGTCTATCATCATCTCAGCCTCAATCATCAACTATTCTCCCCAGAATCACAATGGTTTGAGCCAACCATTTTCAAAATCAAATCAAAACTAAGATTGAGTGAAATAATTAAATAAACCCGAATCTTGAATAAAAACTCAATAACTTTCAATTCTGTAAACCAATCTCAAAACTAATCAATGTATCTCTCAATCAACTCAGTATTATGTTCAAAAACCACAAAGATTACAATGGAAACAAGGAATCTCACAAATATGATCAAGATTGACTTCCCGGCAAAATCACTTCAATCCCTCTCCCAGAATCTCTAATCTCTCTCAAACGTGTAAAGATTTCCCGTTGCGGCCGTCCCGTTTTCGTTCCTAGGGTTCCAACCTATAGTTCCTTGCTAATGGGCCGCTTGGCAAAACACTTCTCTAGCCTAAAAGTGATGGGCTTTGAGTCGTCTTTACCAGTGGGCCGAAAAATAAAGAAAATCGTGCTAGCCGATTTTCAAGCAAAACCGTTCGATTTTTAATGACAAAAATCGTCCGATTTATGTTGTAAATGGCACGATTTTCTTCAACAGAGAATGCTCGTCTTTTGGCTTGTTTCCTTCCTCCCTTTTATGATTCTTTTACGCAACTTCTTTGCTCTTTGTGATCTCTCCAAGACTCCTTTAGCTTCCCTAATGGCCTTAGATGCTCCTTGCTCCACATTTGCTTCCAAATCCACTTAATTTACCTACAATTCAATCAAAACTCGTGTAGACCTCTATTTCCGAAATATATATTAATAAAGCATAAAAGGTACACAAGTTCTCTCTAAATGCAAGGTAAATCGAGGTAAACCTCTACAATATGCATGATTATAGTGGTATATAATTCTTGTCATCAAAATACCCCATACTTGCCCCTTGCTTGTCCCCAAGCAAGACTCAAACTTAGAATACAAGATGCCATGGATTATATATGTATGAAAACTCAAAAACATTTTACTTGATAGTGCTTCTTCTTATTGGATCACCCTCAAAGTGATGTTTCAAGGCATAGGAAGGCAAGGCATGTATCAATGATAATAATAACATGAACTAACCCTCTCTTCTTTCTCAAAAACATAAATAAAGAACATGATAAAGATGTAGAGGCAATTAAAATCAAACAATTCTAAGCCACGAAGTATTAAATACATGCATAAAAGTCTCAAGGTCTTCTAATCAAAGAAAAGGTCTAAGAAACGTGTTTAAGGAGGAAGTTCTTTTAGGCAATTGTGGTGCTAATCCGGGAAAGAGGAACAACATAATACCTTCAAGAACTTTACTTCACACATGCTTTGCATGTAAAAGCTTTGCTTTCTTTATACTTTACTTTTGAGAGTATGGACAGAGGTGCACAATAACCGAAGCCTAGGAGATCGGCGTTTCTCAATTTCGAGATGCCTCAAACCCTTGATGCACATATCATATCCCGTTAGGACTTGCCGTTCAATCGGACTTTGGCAAGACACAAACACCCGGCTATGTGAATGGTGCCGAGTTACTCATCCCCATGTTCAACGTCCCCAAACTTATGAATTGCTACACTTTCACTTAACACATTTTTATTGGCCCTCCCACATCAAACATGCCTTTTTCAATCAGCTATCCTAATTCCCGGATGGTAAAAGGAGGTTACATATTTCATTGATGAGCTAGCATGAACAAGATATGAATAAGAGAAGAAGTGAATTGCCTTGGTCATCCTTATATGATACAAAAGAACTTATAATATAGCTTCGACCATTATTTCATTCTCTTATCAAAACATCAAAATCATATAAACCATTCATGTGTTCAAGTAACAAAAGTAAGCTCATTCATGCTATAATCAAAATCTCAACATAACCATGTCATCTTTTTGCCTTTCCACATCATAATTTTCATCATAGAGGTCATTTCCATCATAAGAAGCATAAAAAAATTTTGAAAACTCATAATATTTGAAAGAAAGCATGCAAATGCGAAAGTCATAGTGGAAAGCAAGTAGTGCAAGAGTTATTACAAGCCAAATCATCAAAAGTAATACAAAGTGCATAGAGTGCTAAAATGAAGTAAAACAGATTGTAAGTACCCCCACCCCATACTTAACCTTCACATTGTCCCCAATGTGAAAGATCAAGCATAAGATGGAGAAAAATACTTACAATGTAAAAGGAGTGGAATCTCAATCCTCGGTCGGTGGTGGCGGAGGTGGAGGATATGGATACATCGGTGCGCTGGGATCATAGAAGTGGCCGAACTGACGGTAGTACATGTCTCTCATCTGGCCGTCATAGGAGGAGTGTCTAGCGTCTGTCTCCTGCCGGTATTCCTTGAACTGAGTGTTCAAGGTGCTGTAGTCGGTGTGGAGGGCCTGATAGTCAGAACGTAGACCCTGGTAGTCGGTGCGTAGACCCTGGAAGCTAGAGACTAAGTCTCTAAAATGGTGGGGAAGTCTATGTCCTTGTCCATGGCCTCTACCGTGGCTAGGAGCATGTGCAAAGGAGTGACGGGGTGGCTGGATGTCGTCCTCTATCTCCTCTACTAGTCCGGCTAGGTCCTGCACCATGAGTGTCGGTGTCCATGGCGTCTGTGGCGTGACCACTATAGGTGTCACTCTCGAACTCGAGCATGGTCCCCTAGTGTACTCCATCCTCATGATCCTCATCATCCTCAGTGTCACCTGCATCATCATCATAATATAAAGGAGGAGCTATCTCCTCAAGCATCAGTACAAAAGTCTCCTTCCAGTTCCTCTTGTTCCGAATGGTGTATTCGGACTTCCAAACAATCTCGGATGGCTTCTTTTGTGGATCCTTTGCCCACGGCATGGGCACATGAAGAGTTCCTCTCCCTCGAGGAATCAAGACCTGTCTCGCAATCAATCTCTGTGATCCTAAGGGCTGGGCACTCTCAGCTAAGGTGCAATCCGAGAAATCTAACTCCAATGCCTTTGCCACATGAGTGACAAAGCCTTCAGCACAAATGTCACCCTTTGCCTTGTTGGCTATCTTTCCTAGATAGTCAACAAGCATAGAGGTGATGTCGGGAATGGTGCTACATGTCATGCAATACAAGATAAAGAGCTTGTCAGCCTTGAGCTTCTGTGGAGTCTCCGTCCGTGCAAACAAGCTCTCACTAAGGATCCTATGCACTACCTTAAAGGAAAGGTTGTACATGCTAGACTCTCTCGAATTTCCTGGTCTCCACTTATCACCACCATACTCTCCCACTGAGATGGTCTCCCAAAAGGCACTAGAACTAACTCCTCTCGTAAATCTGCCTGCATCAGAGTAGGGAAAACAAAACAAATCCCCAAAGTCATCAATAGTCATAGCATGGTTGTGGTTCATAAGGCGGAAAGAGACCGTCCTCTCTCTAGGATCATGCTCAAATGTGCTAAGGAATTCTAGGGTGATCTCGGTGTAAGCATCCTCCCTAATCATAGCAAACTGGCTCAGCCCAACTCTATCTAACATCATATCCACATCCTCTCAAACAAACAAAGAATCAAAGTCATCTAGCACAATATATCGAGGAGGGGTGAAGGGACGATCTAAGAGACGTTCATATCTCTTCTTATGTTTGGATAGGGGAGGGGGAGTTTTGGTATGGCTTGAGAGGGTGGTGGTGGTGGGGGAGGGGCTTTGGAAGAAGATCCCTTCTTCTTCCCCGCATTTCGAGTGATTCTTTTCAAAGTCTCCATTTCTGCAACAAAAAATCGGGTTGTTCTATAGTAACTCGGATGTTTTATCTGGGTTGGGTCGATTTTTCTGTCGATTTCAACAATTCTCACAATTTTGTAAAGTTCTGACCAAACTATCACCACACACAGTCTCCTATAGTTGTTTCTAAACAAACCCCTCAATTAAATTCAGCAAACAAACAACTTCTAAGCAAGAATCAAAATCGAGCGAAAAACTGAGGTTTCGAATTGAAAAACCTGAATTCCGGATGGATGAGTCGATTTCCAAGCTTGTTGTTACTAGATCCTTGTTCCTTGTCGAAAATGCTTAAATTTAGGGCCAAGAATTGTTCAAAACGATTAAGGAATGAGGATATTAGAGGGTGGGCGATTTTCGGTTCTTTGAGAGAAGGGAAATCGGGAATGGAGAGTTTGTGGAATGAGAGAATCGAGTGATGAAGGCTTTATATAGGCTGGAGATTTAATGAAGAAAATCGGACGATTTATCTGGGCGATTTATTTATCGGGGCGATTTTTCTTCATTTTCTCAGCTCAAAGAAGAAAATCGGACGATTTAATTCAGGGGGGTCGATTTATCTCCCTGTTGCTAAAAATCGACTTTCTCTGTTACTGAATCGAACGATTTGCTTTGTGTAGCTCGATTTCTTTCCTTGTTTTTCTTGAAGATTGCAATTTGAACTAATTTATGCCTTCTATCTTCGTTGATTTCTCAAATTGGGCCTAATTTCCTACGATTATTGACACAAACAAACCAAGAGTGCATCGAGGAACAAACAAAAGCAAAAACAAAAGAAACGAAGCAACTAAACTAAGCTAAACCAAGTGACAAAAGAAGAAAAGAGTTATACTATCATGGGTTGCCTCCCAAGAAGCGCTTGATTTATCGTCTTTAGCTAGACGGTGCTTGGTTTGGTGTTCAATGGAGGAGGATAGGAGCTATCTCCTCAACCGGAACTTCCGGTGTGTATTTCTTCAACCGTTGGCCATTCACTTTGAAATTTCCGCTTTGTTCACCCCATACTTTAACTGCACCATGGGGGAAAATTCATTTAATTACATAAGGTCTTGTCCAACGGGATTTAAGCTTACGTGGGAATAGTCGAAGCCTTGATTTGAATAGAAGGACTTGATCTCCTTCTTTCATATCCTTTGGAATGATGTGCTTATCATGTCAACGCTTCGTCCTTTCCTTATAGATCTTTGCGTTCTCATACGCATTCAGCCAGATCTCGTCCAGCTCGTTGATATCCAAAAGCCGCTTCTCTCCGGCTTATTTCATGTCAAAGTTGAGCCACTTGACAGCCCAATATGCTTTATGCTCTAGCTCTACAGGAAGGTGACAAGATTTACCATAGACAAGATTATATAGAGTTGTACCTATTGGTGTCTTAAAGGCAGTCCTGTACGCCCATAGTGCATCGTCAAGCTTCATTGACCAGTCCTTCCTTGTTTTAGAGACAGTTTTCTCTAAAATTCCCTTAATCTCTCGATTGGATATCTCGACTTGCCCGCTAGTTTGCGGATGGTATGGTGTAGCTATCTTATGGGTCACCCCATACTTAGCCAATAGAGTCTCAAATCGACGGGCTGTGAAGTGCGTTCCTCAATCACTAATGATGGTTCGAGGAGTTCCGAACCTTGGGAAGATCGTTCTATTGAAGAACTTCACCACTACCATTACATCATTAGTAGGAGAAGCGATTGCTTTTACCCATCTTGAGACATAGTCTACGGCTAGGAGTATGTATTAGTTTGCACAAGAGGACGGGAATGGTCCCATAAAGTCTACTCCCCATACGTCAAAGATTTCCACTTCTTGTATGTTGTTGAGGGGCATTTCATTCCTCCTAGAAATATTACCTGTCCTTTGACAAGCATCACAAGCAACAACATATTTTTGCACATCTTTGAATAAGGTAGGCCAAAAAAATCGGAACGAAGTACCTTAGCACAAGTTTTGTGGGAACTAGCATGTCCTCCACATGGTAGAAAGTGGCAATGGCGGATGACACTTTCTACCTCGTCTTCTGGAATACATCTTTTGTATATGCCATCGGGACCTCTTTTGAAGAGAAGAGGTTCGTTCCAATAGAAGTGTCAGACGTCCTTAAAGAACTTCTTTCTTTGAGCATATGAAAGTCCGGGGGGAATCTCCTGACAAACAAGGTAATTTACAATGTCTGCAAACCATGGATCATTACCTTTCGAGATGTGTTGAAGACACTCTTCAATCTCGTGTAGTTGTTCGTCAGGGAATGAGTCGTCTATAAGGAGCTCACCCATCTTGTCAATGAGGTGTGGAAGACAACTAAGATGGTCAGCAACTGAGTTTTCTGAGCCCTTCTTGTCACGGATCTCCAAATCGAACTCTTGTAAGAGTAAGATCCATTTTAGAAGCCTTGGCTTCGCATCCTTCTTCGTGAACAAGTAGCAAATTGCTGAATGATCCGTATAGACTATCACCTTCGCACATACAAGATAGGAACGAAATTTTTCAAAAGCATAAACTACGGCTAAAAGTTCCTTTTCCGTAGTGGCATAATTGGATTGAGCCTCGTCTAGCATCTTGCTAGCATAGTAGATGGCGTGAGTACGACCATCTTTCTTCTGTCCGAGTACAGCTCCTATAGCGACGTCGCTTGCGTTGCACATGACTTCTAAAGGAAGAGTCCAATCGGGTGGTTAGATGATTGGTGCTGAAATCAAAGCCTCTTTGATCCTGCAAAAAGCTTCTAGACAATCTTTCGAGAATTCGAAAGTTGCATCTTTCATTAAAAGATTAGTTAAGGGTTTTGAAATCTTAGAAAAATCCTTTACGAATCTCCTATAGAAGCCTGCATGTCCTAAAAAGCTTCTAATTCCTTTCATAGAGGATGGAGGAGGTAGTTTCTCAATAGTTTCTATTTTAGCTCTATCAACCTCTATTCCTCTATTTGATATTAGATGACCTAACACAATTCCTTCGGTGACCATGAAATGAAACTTCTCCCAGTTTAAAACTAGGATAGTATCTTCACATCTCTTAAGAACTAATGAAAGGTTAGAGAGACAGTTATCAAAGGAAGAACCATATACCGAAAAGTCGTCCATGAATACTTCCATGATATTCTCTACATATTCTTAAAAGATTGCCATCATGCACCTTTGGAAGGTGGCTAAAGCGTTACATAAGCCGAATGGCATCCTTCTATAAGCAAACGTACCCCAAGGGCACGTGAAGGTCGTCTTCTCTTGATCATCCGGGTGAATGGAAATCTAAAAGAAACCGCTATATCCATCTAGATAACAAAAGTAAGAGTGTTGGGCTAACCTTTCCAACATCTTATCAATAAAAGGAAGGGGAAAGTGATCCTTCCTGGTGGCTACATTTAGCTTACGGTAGTCGATGCACATTCTCCATCACGTAACTGTCCTTGTGGGAATAAGCTCGTTGTTTTTGTTGGCAACAACGGTAATGCCTCCTTTCTTTGGTACTACTTGCACTGGACTCACCCACTTGCTATCGGAAATGGGGAAGATGATACCTGCATCAAGTAGCTTAAGGATTTCTTTCTTAACGACCTCTTTCATGATCGGATTTAACCGTCTTTGAGGTTGACGTGAAGGTTTGTAATCCTCTTCCATTAGGATTTTATGCATACATAGAGAAGGTTTAATGCCTATCAAATCATCAATAGTATAGCCTAATGTTCTCCTATGTTGCCTTAGAACATTCATAAGCTTCTCTAATTCCTCATCATTCAGTTTTGCACTAACTATAACAGGATATGTAGAGTTAGGCCCAAGAAATGCATACCTTAAGTGTGTAGGAAGGGGCTACAATTCCAATGAAGGAGGTGCTTTGATTGATGAATTATGACCTTCTAATGTCATGGAAGAAGCCTCTGAAGGTGGGGAAGGTGCACTATTAGAGTTGAGAACAACTGCAGTCAAGTTTGTAGAAACCGGAGAAATCGTCGCTAAATCGCCCCCCTGTGAAGAAAATCATCCGATTTTTTGGTCGATTTTTCTTCCTGTTGTCAAAAATCGACTTGCCTTTTCAGAGATCGAGTGATTTATTTCGTGTAGGTTGATTTTTTTCACAGTTTCCGGGGTTAGTTCTAACTCTTCAAATCCTGCTCCTGGTTCTTTGATGAAGAAGAGTCTAGAGAGGTGGTTAGTTCGATCCTAATGAAAGATCCACTTCAAAAAGTTCTTAGTATGAGAATTATGAAGGAAGGAGTAGAGCATGATTGTGATGATGAGGTAAAAGCATTAGAAGATGTGAAGGATTTCTTTCTTCACGACCTCTTTCATGATCGGATTTAACCGTCTTTGAGGTTGACGTGAAGGTTTGTAATCCTCTTCCATTAGGATTTTATGCATACATAGAGAAGGTTTAATGCCTATCAAATCATCAAATCATCAATAGTATAGCCTCAAATACGGTTCTTAGTATGAGCATAACAATCATGCTCTACTCTCCTCTTTGATTAAAGAGGAGAGTACGAACTCCACTTTCTCTTCACCTATGTTGAAGGATAGTTGTCCGTTCTTGCAATCTACCATGCATCCGGAGGTTGCAAGGAATGGTCTCCCAAGAATGATGGGAACCGGATAATCTGCAGGGATGTCAAGAACGACAAAATATATAGGAATGTAAAACTTACCGAGTTTTACCGGAATGTCTTCTATTATCCCAACTGGCCTGGTGATGGAACGGTCGGCCATGTAAAGCGTCATCTTCACCGGTCTAGGCTCTCCTAGACCAACCGCCTTGCATAAAGCAAGTGGTATGATGCTCACACTTGCTCCAAGGTCGCAAAGTACATCATAAGTAACTTCTCCTAAGGTGATGGGTATGCAAAATGATCCCGGATCACGCAGCTTAGGTGGCATATTCTCTGTCATAGTCCTGATGAGTTTGGATGACTCCGTGCTCATCTTTACTTCTCCAATGTCTTCTAATTTCCTCTTGTTAGAGATGATTTCCTTGAGGAATTTCCCATAAGATGGCATACCTAAAATTGCATCCATGAATGGTATATTAATATGCAGCTTACTCATAAGTTCAATAAACTTACCGAAGTGTTTATCTAGCCGCGCCCGCGCTCTAGATTGAGGAAAAGGTAGAGGTGGTTTGTAGGCGGGAGGAGGAACATAGACATCTTCCTTCTCTTTTTCTTTCCCTTCTTTGGTGGTGGTTTCAACTACTTTGGGTTGAGGATCGGTCGTTGTTACACCACTCCTACTAGTGCCATAACCCTTCCCTTTGGGTTATCTTCCGTCTTCCCGGGAAGCTTCCCTTGATCTCTTGGGACTTCTCCGGCTTTGCTAAATACTTGGTTTTCTAAAGCCTTGTGAGCTTTATCAACCGAAGTTATGTAACTCTCCAATCCTTGTAGCTTTCCTAGGATCGTCTCCAACATGGGATCGGGCTTGTTCGATCCATTTGATGATTTGTTCCTGGCTTTTCAAAGGAGTAGAAGAAGATGGAGATGTTAAAGCTTTTTCAGCATGAGAATAGGGATTACCTGAATTTTGTTGATTGGATCTCCAATTGTTGTTGTTGGAGTTCCTATTGTTGTTATTCCAGTTATTGTTCCGGTTGTTGTTCCGGTAGTCATTCCTTTGATTGTTATCCCTTCCCATGTAGTTGGCTTCTTGCTCCTTAGCCTTTTGAAGGCTAGTTTTGATGACTTCTTTCAACTCTTTGATTCATTGTTGAGGGCAAATATTTGTGTTTGAGCAGCGTGGTTCAACTTAGCTCCCGGATCTCCTTGATTCCGGCTATTTGGATCCACCTTTCGGTGGGAATACTTCTCAATCACTTGGGCTTGCTTCTCAATGAAGTCCCAAGCATCATCTTCTCTCATGTCCATGAATGTGCCACAAGAGAGAGATTGGAGATTGAATTGTGTTTCCACATCCAACCCCTTGCAGTAGATCTCTAACAATTCCAGCTTTGAAATGCCGTGGTGTGGGAAATCCAATAAGAGATCCTGAAACCTTTCCCAAGATTGAAACAAACTTTCGCTAGGTTTCATAGAAAAAGCATTTATCTTACCTCTCAATTCCGCCGTTTTGGATGGCGGGAAGAACTTGGTGAGGAATTCCGAAGATAGATCCTCCCATGTGGCCAGCTTTGCAGCTGGAAAAGTTTGGTACCAGGCTAGAGCTTTGTCCTTCAAAGAAAAGAAGAACGGTTTGATCTTGTAATTACTTGTGGTAGCCTTCTTCGGCTCCATGGTCTCCATGAGAATATCGAAATTCTGCAAGTGTTGGTGTGGAGATTCAGCACTTGCTCCACCAAACTGACTTTGGTGAACCATGGTGATGACTTGTGGTGTAAAGTTGAATTCCTGGATGTCCTCATCTCCGAAATTCACACCTAGATGGCGTAGTTGCTGAATTGGATCCATCCTTTGCCCCAAAGTTTGGGGTTCATCTCCTTCATTAGCAACTCTCACATCCCCAGCTGGAATGCAAGGAACAACCGGTGGTCTCGGGTTGTTACGAACAGGATGAATCACTGGATTGATTTCCTCATGTTCCGGCATGTCCGGATCGAGTTCTTCATCATCAGATAAATCATCTCTAGTGGACTTAGTTGGCTTCTTAACTTTCTTTTTCTTCCTAGCATCATTCAACTCCAACTTCATGTCCAACATCATAGCCCTGAGTTCATCAATTTGGAACCGATGACTCGTTTCAACATCTACACTAGCTTTCTCACTCAACTTAAGTTGACGTTGAGCTTCATCCAACTCAGCCGGGATGTTTCTCTCGTTATTTTCAGCCATTTTCTTTTCCTTCAACTTTCTCCTTAAAGTTTTCTCTAATTCGGGATCGAAAGGAACTACATCTTCGGTGGATCTAGTCTTTCGCATATACCTAAAGAACCTGCAAAGATCACTCAAGTAGACAAATCAAATCACAAGAGCAAGAGCTCTCAAGCTAGACAACCGAAAACCGAATTTGGTCTAGACCAAATCCCCGGCAATGGCGCCAAAAACTTGTTCGCTCAAAAGTGTGTGCGTCAAAGTCTTAAATTTATATCTAGAACTCAAAGCAAAGCGAACCCGCAGTGTACGGATCAGCTGTAGCAAGGTAAGAAATTCCAGAGTCAAACTCAGGGATTTGGTGAGAATAAAATCGAATTCAATTATCTAGCAAAGTGCAAATACTTTTGTGATTAATAAAGGGGGAAATGATTCCAAGGATTCAAGTATCCGACTACGGCTATCGATTCAAGACACTTCTAAGGATCAAAGGACAGAGTTTATATTGCCAAGGCTATGTGTTCAAAGGTAGATATCGTACGGTGAAGTTCCAAAACCTATTTATCTAATTCAAAGGCTCTCTCTATAAGGGTTGTTGAGGCTGCAATATAGAAAGGTCTAAGAACAAGAATTACACTCAAACTAACTATCAAAAACCCCAGGATGTGACTCTCCAAGGTAAAGATAGAAAGCACACTTAAAGCCTTAATAAAGGATGTTGAGTCTCTCTATTACCCAAATCTTGTAATCTTAATCTATTAAATGTAGAATCGAGGTTGAAGTCTCTTCATGCACTCAATTAGAGGTTAAAAAGGTTAAACAAGGTTGGGATTTAGGCAAGGATTAACTTTGGTTAAAGAATAAATCAATTAAAGATCGTCAGGGAAATAAATCGTGTTGTTCATCAGTAAACCCTTTAAGAACAGCCCGATTTTCCTATTGTCGCAAAGTTAAAATCTAAACTCTCAGGGTCTAAATGTTTGAATGAGTTCAGTCTATCATCATCTAAGCCTCAATCATCAACTATTCTTCCCAGAATCACAATGGTTTTAGCCAACCATTTTCAAAATCAAATCAAAATTAAGATTGAGTGAAATAATCAAATAAACCCGAATCTTGAATAAAAACTCAATAACTTTCAATTCTGTAAACCAATCTCAAAACTAATTAATGTATCTCTCAATCAACTCAGTATTATGTTCAAAAACCACAAAGATTACAATGGAAACAAGGAATCTCACAAATATGATCAAGATTGACTTCCCGGCAAAATCACTTCAATCCCTCTCCCAGAATCTCCAATTTCTCTCAAACGTGTAAAGATTTCCCGCTGCGGTCGTCCCGTTTTCGTTCCTAGGGTTCCAACCTATAGTTCCTTGCTAATGGGCCGCTTGGTAAAACACTTCTCTAGCTTAAAAGTGATGGGCTTTGAGTCGTCTTTACCATTGGGCCGAAAAACAAAGAAAATCGTGCTAGCCGATATTCAAGCAAAACCGTTCAATTTTTAATGATAAAAATCGTCCGATTTATGTTTTAAATGGCACGATTTTCTTCAATAGAGAATGCTCGTCTTTTGGCTTGTTTTCTTCCTCCCTTTTATGATTCTTTTACGCAACTTCTTTGCTCTTTGTGATCTCTCCAAGACTCCTTTAGCTTCCCTTATGGCCTTAGATGCTCCTTGCTCCACTTTTGCTTCCAAATCCACTTAATTTACCTAGAATTCAACCGAAATTCGTGTAGACCTCTATTTCCGAAATATATATGAATAAAGCATAAAAGGTACACAAGTTCTCTCTAAATGCAAGGTAAATCGAGGTAAACCTCTACAATATGCATGATTATAGTGGTATATAATTCATGTCATCAAGGGACTAGGATTGACCAGGAGCACCAACCTTCAATAAGATTAACACACACAAGCACAATCTAGCAAGGACTTCACAAACAATTCAACCAAAAGCTCTCTTTTTGATTGAATGGTAATGAATAAAATACAAACTTCGTAAGTGAAGTTGCAAGTCACACAATTCTGTGAAAAATATATCAAATGAAATCTACTAAATAATATCCCCCACTAAGTCTATTTATAAGAGAGATTAATTTTACAAAAACTAGGAAAATATATGCTTAAAGATTTATCTTGCAAAGATATCTTTTAAGATATATAAAATCTAAACTATAAAGATAAAATCTTGCAAAGATAATCTGAGAGTTTTAAGGAATCATAACAAAATACATTTGCTAAAAGATAGAAGATCATGGCCGGATCTTTGCAAGAACTCGTTCCATCGAAGGAAATCGGACACGAGAATCGATCGATTTTTGCTACAGGAAAATCGGTCGATTTTCCTTCTCTAAGACTCTTCCTTGCTCTCATCCTTCTTCTTTGCTTGGTGGATCTTCTTGGTCGTGACTTGGCTCCTTTGTAACATTTAATAAAGTCACCAAGGAACTCTTGAGAGTGAGGAGAGTTTCCTTGAGCGTACATGTCATAAGTAGATCCGCAACTTCATCTTGGATCGTCTTTGCTCTTGACCGTGTGATCGCTCCATCCATAACTGAATCCGAAGAAGGTGAAGGTGAAGGAATTATTATTTTGTCTTTTAATGCTTTAGCCTTTGCACGTGTAACTGGTCCTCGCGTTGGATATGGTCCCACAAGAAGGCCAAGAGGATACCCATGTGAAAATTTGCATTCCATATAGCAAACAATGAAGGCTTGCGGACACAATGAGTACAAAAATAAGGAGCCAAAAGGAAGACTGATGCAAGGGTTAAGCCGCCTTTGTTGAGTAGTTTTTGGATAACTTATTTTAACAAAGAGTACAAAAATGAAGGCTAGGTATCCCACAAATATCGAAAGTTTTGAGTAGTTCCGTCTTAGCTGATGAATCACCATCTTCATTCAACTTCTCTTTAGTGAATGTTCTCTTGTAGAACGTGTGTACGCTCCGGTAGCAACAACTTTTCTAATAGCCCTTCCATGGTGAGAAGTAAAAACTTCAACATAAGCTTTCGAGGCAAGGTCTCTAAAAGAATTCCTCTTCAAGTATAAAAATAAGACACGATCACCTTTGCAACTTAGAGTCGAAGATAACTTTTCAGATTTTGACACATAAATAAATCAAATGGATATAGTGAAGGGTGGGGGTAGAGACCAATAAGTTAAAACATTCTTCTACAATAACACTTTATCCCTATGTTAAGTCTGAATTTCCATTGAGTGTGTATCTAGAAATGAAGATTGAACATCATCATTTCTTCAACCCGAAAAAGATAACAAAACTTAGAGTAATTAAGAAGAAATTCAATAGATTTCAAGTTTTGTGATGGATGACTTTCTTCTAATGAAAGAGTAACCTGAATTTTGAGTTAAAAAACTGTCAAGAAGACAATGGAAATAATTAGTGTTTGGCTATTTAAAGTGCTGTTGGAAGGGATTTCGACTAAAAAGAAGAAGAAGAAGAAGAAGAAGAAGAAGAAGAAGGAGGAGGAGGTACGATTTGTGTGTTCCTTTTTTTTACACGCAAACCCTTTGCCTCTTCTCTTTACCAACTGTTTGTTGAGTAGTTTTTGTATACATATGTATAAAACAAATAATATATACTAATATACTCGGATACCCATGTGAAAAATTGCATTTCATATCCGATTATTTGGAAAAAAAAAAAAAAAAAAAAAAGAGACCCGGATCGAATCGTATTTGAATAACTATTTGTCGGATCGTTTTCAATTGGATTGATTTTACGCCGGATCATTTAGGATCAGGTACTTTTGCTCACCCAACTTAAAGGTGCACTTATAAGGATCAAAAGCAAAATTAAAAAAAAAAAAAAAAAAAAAAAAAAAACTTTTTTTGATTGTGCACTTTTAGAGTTTCGGGGAATATAACTTGCAAATAAGTCCATTATTTCAATCTACTATAAAAGTTGAATGCCTCAAAATCTTTATTTATTTTTCGCGTTAAAAACAACTTTTAGTTTAAACGCATTCTTATATATAGGCTTTATGAGCTTGCTTAGTACGATTAAAACAAATAATATATTAAATAATACATGAAGCAGCAACAAAATTTTATGATGTTACTACTTGAAGGCCAAAAATAATGCTTTATGGTCTTGCTTAGTACGATTCCTAAAGAAATGGGAATCAACATCAAAATGCTCAACCGAATTGAAACATCAACCATATTTTATGAAATTAATGCATTTTCAATCCAAAATTTTGATTTAACCAAACAATATATAACAAGAATTGAATTAAATAATTTATCTTCTATTCTTATTTATAGAGTATTGAATTTCAAAACCACAAAGGAATAAAAATTCACCTTATTTTTGTTGGACATTGACAATCCAACTAAAATTCATCCAACGTATATGGGCTTAGATCATTAGAAGCACATAGTGCTGTTATTTATCAAAAGCGGGGATAGCTCAGTTGGGAGAGCGTCAGACTGAAGATCTGAAGGTCGCGTGTTCGATCCACGTTCACCGCAATTATTTTATGCTTTCTTATGGTATCGAATATTTTAAACTAAAATTATCTATAACCAAGTAGGTATTATTTTATAACAATTAGTTTTGACTTGTGATAATATGAGCAGATCTAGATCCACTTTAAGTGCCCGTTTGGTTGGATCGGTGGAATGGAAACGGAATGGAATCGAATAAGGGTTAGGAAAGGAAATGGAAATGATGAGATTACTTTCATGTGTTAAAAGACCTCTAACCAAACGCATTTTTTGATTGATTCGGAATCATTCCGTTACCGGAAATGATTCCTAGTGCTACCAAACGAGCCCTAAAAGTTTAAAATCCCTAGAATCCATGTTATTTGAATACCCTTACCAGATCTATTCATGCGACCTTGCCCAAAACAAGTACACCGGATAAACATCACTCATCAAGTCAACACTCAAATGAGGCTCCTCATTTGGACGCTACCATTTTGCGCACTTGTGCTACTCTCAGCTGACTCAGGGCAAAGCAAGACCCCGATCCTCATCAATTTTGGGGACTCCAACTCGGATACGGGCGGCGTTCTAGCCGGGACGGGACTGCCAATCGGCCTCCCCCACGGCATCACATTCTTCCATCGTGGCACAGGCCGCTTCGGAGACGGGCGACTCATTATCGACTTCTTCTCGGAGCACCTCGGCCTCAGATACCTTAGCCCTTACCTCGACTCCCTGAGGCCCAACTTCACTTCGGGCGTCAACTTTGCTGTGAGCGGAGCCACCACTTTACCTCAGTTCGTCCCTTTCGTACTGGATGTCCAAGTTCGACAGTTCATTCGGTTCAAGAACCGAACCCTTCAGCTCCTATCCACGGGTTTGTGTTCAACGATTCAATTAAACCATCTTGTTTATGTTGTAAAACTTTGATAATGACTTGCCTTTGCAGGCTCGGATGAGGGTCTGATTGATGAAGACGGGTTTCGTAAGGCGTTGTACATGATCGATATTGGGCAAAATGATCTCCTACTAGCCCTCTACGCATCCAACTTAACCTACTCGCCAGTTGCCAAACAAATCCCTTCATTCATCCAAGAAATCGAGTCAGCTATCCAGGTAAATAATTCAGCTATATTTATTATCTTATTCCAAATTATTAACCATTTTTTTTGGTAAGAACCAAATTATTAACCATTATCATATCACCTTCTACGATTAGGGTTTATGATAACTTTTTACAATAATAAATACAAAATATTGTAATCGCTTTGTATGAGGTAATTTATTCTTAAAATTCAACTAGTGTATTACCCGCACTTTGGGCGGGTTGAGTTTTAATAAATATTTAATACTTAGAAATTTATATGTATATTTTTGTAAAATAAAACTCCGGTGAATGAAATTATAATCATTATTATAATATTTAATTATCTTTTATGTATTTATCTCTTCTAATTAATTATATTTTTAAAATTTTGTTAAGATATGCTTGTTGGTAAAAAAAATCCGTAAAAGTTTAAAACTATTTTTATAAAACTATTTATTTAAATATTTTTAAAAAAATTTAGAAATCAAATTTCAATTTATATAAACATTTAAAAATTACTTTTTAAAATAATTTTTTAGGCTTCGAGAAACACGTTGACATGTGGCAATAGACGTTGTCATGTGGCAATAGAGGCTTCTGCTTTAATAGATACTAGTATATTACCCGCACCTTGCGGGATTGCATTTTAATATATTATAAATAATTATACTTTATTACAAATAATTTGCAGAGAATGAAATTAAATTTATTCTTATACTAAGAGTTAATTTGTTGGATAATAAATATAGACAGAGATATTTTTCGTTATATAATAAATATTGTTTTGACAATTACACCTAAATCTAGATTTTATATTAGAGAATAAACTTATTTCAAATTATTTATAATTAAATATTCAACAAATTCTATATCTAAATAAATTTTGTTAGATAAAAAACATTGTCCAATTTAAACATCCTTCAAATAGATGCGTTGTTAGTATAAATGAATTCAACATTACAAATGTGAAGATCCACAACTTGAAAGCGTAAGTTAAATTTTGAAAATCAAATTTATTATATGGTAAATGAGTGAAACAAATTAATCATGTATAAAATTCATCAACGGAGACCGTTCATCTTATCTTCATTTGATTTCAGAACCACCACCATTATCAGCCTTCTTATTACGATCAAATGTCATGCCGCCGACATTTAACATTCTTTCAAAATGTCTTAAGCCTTCGATAAAATAAAACAAATTAAAACATCAACAAAGAATCGAATAGAATAGATGAAACTAAAATAAAGAAATAATCAAGAGGGATGTGAAGAAGAAGAAAGGTTGGACGATACCCTTCTGAAAAAGTAGAACGAATTTATAGAACTTAATAATATAGATTAGTATGGTTTGGAAACAAACTTATACTAATCTAAAAATTTAATAATTTATAATTTATTTTTAAATTATAAAATCTGATTTTTAGTCCAAAATTATTTTGAAACCTTCAGTTTGTTGAAAAATTTTTTAAAAAAAGAATAAATGAAAATAAAAAATCTATATTTCAAGCAAAATTGTAATTTTCAAATCAAATAGAAATTGAACAGTCATATAAAAAAACAATATTTTTAATCGAAACAATATTTTGAAAATATACTATATGATGAAATTTTTTTAAAAATAATAAATAAAAACAAAAAATAAGATATTTAAGCAGCTCGAGAAAAAAAAATCAATATTTTGAAAATCTGTTGTATGATGAAAATTTTAATAATATACGTACTTATACTAAAAAATCTGATTTTTAATCAGGTAAAAAAAATTTAATTCAAACAATATTTTGAAATCATTTTTTATTTAATAAAAAATTAAACAGCTCGAAACAATATTTTGAAAATATTTTGAAAATATTTTGAAAACCTGTTTAAACGTAAGATATAATAATACATAAAATTTTGAAGACCGTTTGTATGATAAAAAAAAAGAAAAAGAAAACAGAAAATATAATTTTTAAACAGTTCGAAACGTTTTTTTATAAATTTTTTAATGAGAAATCAATGTAAAACATATTGAAATCGGAAAATTTTTAATAATTATAATTTTTTCTTAAATCAGAAAATCAGATTTTTAGTCCAAAAAATATTTTGAAATCTTCTGTTTGTTGCAAAAAAAAAAAAAAACAATAATTGAAAACAAAAAAATCTATTTTAAGAAAATTGTAATTTCCAAAGCAAATTGAAATCAAACATTGATTTAAAAAACAATATTTTTAATCAACACAATATTTTCAAATCAAATAGAAAGCTTATGTGGTTGTGGATGATTCATCGTTGAAACATAATTTTTGCGGAAACATAGTTGTACAGAGGGTTTCAAACCGGAAACAATAATTTTCTTGAAAAAAAATAAATAAAACGAACTAAATAGATCGAAAGCAACAAAAGATCACTATTTTTCATAAAAGATCAAACGAAAGCAATACTACAAAAGGTTTCAAACTGAGAGCAATACAACATAAACCAATACAATGAAAGCAACCGAAGTTTACATCAAATCAAATCAAAGAGAACTCCACAAAAAACCGAAGCCGAAAAGCGTGGATGAGTGGAGGGGAAGAATTTCCTCCGAAGTTTGGAGTAATGTAAAGATGGAATGAAGAAATTATAGAACAATATAGCGATAAACGTGGATAAGTTGAGGGGAGAGAACATATGAAGGATGAAGGGTAAATTTTTTTAGTTTAAATAAAAATAAATTTTGCTAACAACTTTTCTTATAAATTTTTTTAATTTAAATAAAAACAAAATTTAAATGTAGATTTGGTAACAACTTTGAGACATAATATCATAAATAAATTTTTTTGAGTATAAATGAAAATAAATTTGTTAACAACTTTGAGAGATATTATCATTTGTTTTAAAAACAAAATTTGTAAAAACTTTTCTTATAATTTTTTTTTTGTCCGACGTTAATTCTACGGGCGACACGTGGCATTAAACTTTTGTTGGGGTGAAATTAATCGCGGGGGCGACACGTGGCAATAGAGGCTTCTGCTTTAATATATACTAGTGTATTACTCGCACTTTGTGCGGGTTCAGTTTTAATAAATATTTAATACTTAGAAATTTATATGCATATTTTTGTAATATAAAATTTCAAAAAATGAAACTATAATCAATATTATGATTTTTAATTCTCATTTAATTATTTATCTCTTCTAATTAATTATATTTTAAATTGATTTGTTAAGATATGCTTGTTGGTAAAAAAAATTCGTAAAAGTTTAAAAACTATTTTTATAAAAATATTTATTTAAATATTTTTTAAAGAATTTAAAAATCAATTTTCAATTTATATTAACATTTAAAAATCACTTTTTAAAATAATTTTTTAGACTTCGAGAAATCTGGCGTTGACACGTGGCAATAGAAGCTTCTGCTTTAATAGATATATAAGATATAAGAAAAGAGAAGATATATTCTAAAATTAAAATTTAATTGTTTTAGTGACATTTACTATAACAAAATTCAAAGATATTTTAAATATATTTTAACTTTAATTAACGACTTTACTAAAATATTTTTTTTATAGATTTTAAATTTTTAAAACCACTTTTTAAAAAAAATTTGGGGGGCTGGGAGAACATTGGCTTGACACGTGACAATAGAGGCTCCTACTTTAATATATATAAGATATATAAGATATATAAGATAAGAGAAGATATTTTCTAAAATTAAAAATTTAATTGTTTTACTGACATTTACTATAACAAAATTCAAAGATATTTTAAATATATTTTAACTTTAATTAACGAATTTACTAAAATATTTTTTTTATAGATTTTAAATTTTAATAACCACTTTTTTTAAAAAATTTGGGGTCTGGGAGAACCGTGGCTTGACACGTGGCAATAGAGGCTCCTACTTTAATATATATAAGATAAGATAAGATGATGTCATATTCTAATATAATTAGTGAGGTGAATAAAATTAAGCAATATTAGAGATATAATGCTACATAGCAAATTACCTCTTATTCTAATCATTCGGATGGAGATGAAGTGAAGTTTATTATTAAATTAACTTTTAGTTAATCTAATGTAATCAATACGATATAATTTCAAATATAATATTTTCATCAACACAACTAGCTAGTTTATTTGACAATTTATTTATAAAATATACTAAATACTTAAAATTAATATAACTATCATCTAAATAAATAAAACATATACAACACAAGCTCTAATTATAGTACGAAAACTTTAGTCTATTTTTTTATATTTAATTTGTTGATTTTAGTTTTTCATTTTTATCTTAATTTGACGGCGCAACTTGTTACACGTTTTACTCCTAGTTCGATGTAAATTATAAGTATATAATATCATATACATGTCTTATATATTTAAAAAAAATTGTGCCCCTAATTTTTTTTTCTTGCTCCGCAATTGAATTTGGATAATGAGTTTGAAATATAAAATGTTTAGATCATATATGAATACGGTGGGCGGAAGTTCTGGATCCACAACACGGGTCCACTGGGGTGCGCGGCCAAGGAGCTGGCGATCCATCCCCACACAAACCGGGACCTAGACAGAAACGGGTGCTTGAAGGTCCACAACCGCGTAGCGAAAGCCTTCAACGCGGCCTTAATGAACCTCTGCAAATCCCTTGATTCATCCTTAGAGGAGGCGAGCGTTGTGTACGTGGATGTATACACATCAAAATACAACCTCTTTGCCAACTACGCTAAATATGGTAAGAAGACAATGACGTATGATAAATGATGAGTTTGGTATGTAAACGTATAGCTAAGACGTTATGCTTGAACTTGCGTAGGGTTTAGGGAGCCGCTGATGGCATGTTGCGGAAGCGGAGGGGAACCGAACAATTACAATAGAAATGCAACATGTGGGCAGCCTGGTTATAGTATATGCAGGAACGTGTCGCAGTCGATAGTATGGGATGGTGTTCATTACACCGAAGCTGCCAACCGTTTCGTTGCAACTTCACTCTTGTCTGGCCATTTTTCGACTCCTCGAGCTAGCCTCCACAGCATGTTTCGCAAACATTAAATTTGGTCATTAACATGCCTATGAAAAGAGGTCTTTCGAAGCTTGCTGTCAACCTACACCTTCTTTTATAGTCTTTTTAAATCATTGTTGATGTGTCCCCTTAAATAAATGGAGTTTAGTAGGCATTGCCATTTCAAGTTACACGGCACTATTTATCACACACAAATGATGATCAAATTACCACCCAATAGTTAGAGATGTATACCTAGTAGACATTTTGTATAATATATTTTTAACTATATAATATATATCTTTTGGTTTTTATAACCGAAAGATACGTCAAAATTATAAACAGAGAGTGAGTGAAGCTCAAACAAGACGAACGAGCTTCCCATATTTTACTGATGCACATAACAATTGTTAAATTTCACCGTTATTTTTTCGAACCACCCGAACACCCATTGGGTGATGGGCGGGAATGGGACGGGTAAAATGTTAGACATGTGGTAGGTAGGGTGGGTGAGAGTCTAAGAGCTCTTTTGGTATGGAAAAAAGGGAATGAGAAAGATTTTATTCCTGCCCCACCCAATAACATGGGTATGGTTTGATAGAGGAAAAGAATAAAACACCGGTCCGACAACATTACCCTCTTTTATTTCTTGAGTAAAACCGGCTGATTTTCTTTGTATAAAAGGGGTTTCCCAACTTTCTCTCCCCCAACCAATCGTTCAAAAAATCCTAGACATTTTGATTCTTCTCCATTCTTTTTAGCTCGAAATTCGGCTCCAAAATACACATGTGTGATGGATAAAGATAATTCCCATGTGATTTTTGCTTATCCTTCAATTAGATTCACCGTCTCCTTGCGTTTTGGGTTGGCCTCCCTTTTGTTTCATTCTTCTTATACATGTTGCGACTTGTGTTGCGTCCGTTGGAAGAGAAATTTATATAGCTTATTGAGTACTAGCATATCCTTCAACTCAGACAACAAATATGTTGCAAGGCTTTTTATAGTATGCAATATATTGTCATATTGTATTAAAGTTAGGGTTATGCATGTTCGTCCTTCAACTGCAAGGCTTATGTTGTCTTCTTAGTTGCATTCTTTATGTCTTCTCAGTTGCGTTATAAGTTCAATAAATTGTGCCTTTTCGGCTTGAATTTGCTTGGGATTGCTTGAACTATAGTGTTGCTAATTTATGTACATCAACTGTTTGGAATATGCAAATTATTTTGGTCTTAAGACAATACGAAAGCTGGTGAGTTAGGATTGATTATTTTAATGTCAGACAACATGAACTTTAGTTCTTGACATATTGAGCATCATCTTGTAACCGCATAAATGGTAAATCAAGTGAGAATAAGTAAGCATTTGTACAAATAGAACTTAGGATTCATGTTAGCTAAAAACTAAAGGTTGAGACTGAGCTTAGGAATCATGTGCTAGAAATGTGAGGTCTTTGTGAGGATATACTTCCTTGGAATAGGAATGTCTTGTTGTTCCACGATTAATTGATTATTAGTCTAGTTGAAGCTCTTTTTTTAAAGAAAAATATGAAAAAATAAAACAAGATGATGAAAAATTGTATAAGTTGTCATTAACAAGTTAATAAAGGATACAGAAACTATTTTTTCTATTTTTCTTTGTACAATTATAGTTAATTAAAGTGCATATTTGTCTCTTATAGAAGTGCTATTATTTTCTTATATTCAACTTAGTATTCAGCTATTGTTTTCTCAAACTTCCATAGCCTTATTTTGTAATTTTTTGTTAGAAATGGATCACCCGATGATGAGAAGGTTAAGACAACTTCCATAGCCTTATTTTTTAATTTTTTTGTAATTTTTTTGTTAGAAATGGATCAAACTTCCATAGCCTTATATTCAACTTAGTATTCAGCTATTGTGTTCATTAGGATGTCAATGATCTTGTATTTGATGTAGTACATGATGAGTACATCGGTTAGGAGAAGTATTCAATTACGTACAAGGAGGAAAAACGTTTAGGAAAAAGCTGAGACTTAAAATATTGAGTAGAATGATAAAAGAAAGTGATGTGTATTGTCATAATGAACTTCGTATGAACATAAATGTGTTGTGTGAGATGCTTAGATATATTGGAGGATTGAGTGGGACAAAAACATGTCAATTAAGGAGATAGTGACTATTATTCAGTACACTTTGGCTCATCACAAGAAAAATAGGCTAGTTGCACATTTTTTAATTCAACGTGGAGAAAATGTAAGTAGACACTTTAGTCATTGTTTAATAGAGTTCTTGAAACTCCATGAACATTTATTAAAAAAACCGACGCCTATTTTTGATGATTGTACGTGAAGATGACAAGTGAAAATGCTTCAAGGTATTAGCCTATCCAATTGCATTCTAGGACCAAGTCTAACATATATCTTTTTTTTTTTAACTAATTAGATTACCTTCATTGTGTATAGTTGCTTAGGCGTATTAGATGAGACATATATTAGTGTGACGGTACCTTTTGGAGAAAAGGCAAAGTACCGAACAAGAAAAGACACAATTTCCATGACTTTCTTAGAATTGTGCACATTTAACAGGAAACTAACTTATGTATTGGCGGGATGGAAAGGCTCGGCACATGATGACGGTTGAGTTCTTCGAAATGCACTCACTAGGCCAAATGGATTAAGGGTTCCTAGAGGCAAGTTCAATTAGATCAACTACCTTTATCTTTAACTTATTGTTAGCCTATAAATAACACTTAATTTTCTTTTTAATTTTTTTAATGTTGTAGGTTGTTACTACTTAGTGGACGGGGGATACACAAATTTTGAAGGGTTTCTTGCACCATATTGCGGACAACGATAACACCTTAGGGAATGGGGTAACCGGCAATCTTCTAGTGTAGATGAACTTTACAACACGAAGCATGCTAGAGCTAGAAATGTGATTGAGAGACTGTGTGGGGTCCTTAAAGGAAAATAGAGAATACTTAGAATCCCATCATTTTTTCCAATCAAAAACCAAGGTCGTAGTGTCCTATCTTGTTGTTTGCTACATAATCTAATCAGAAAACTCATGCCTAATGAACCTTTGGAGGAGGTTGAAGAATTCAATTCTAGTACTAATTCATATGATGACGACGATGACAATAATGATATACAAGGAGGAAGACAACAACGTGTAGAATACATCACACACTGAGCCTTCAGATGGTTGGACTAGTTATAGAAATACATTAGCACAAGAAATGTTTAATGCTTGGAGATCTAGATAGAGTAGATAGTTGATGACAATTTGTAGTTTGCATTCTTGTAATATATTTATCTTGTTTTAAGAAAAATGGTCCTTAATTAAGAACTCATACATGCACAATCTAATCAGAGTTTGCTTCTTGAAGTGCATATTTTTCTAACTTCTATTTTGAGAAGTTGGTATGAATGACACAATTACAGTTAATTGAAGTGCTTATTCATAATTAAGAATTGATAAATGTGTCGCTTCCATTCAAACCAAATAAGAAAAAGTAACATTAAGGTCAATGAATCCATTCTTAAATATAACCAAACATACAATCAAAATAACCTTTTATGTTTCCTTTCCTTCATTTATTCTTTCCGTTTTCGTTTCTCCTTCCGTAACCAAGCAAGCCCTAAGTATGTTGTGTGAGTGATGAAAGTGGTTCACTCATCCATTAACCGGTCATTTACATTCCTAATTGTCACCGACTATATTGTCATCAATAATGATGTCACCAACTATGATGTCATTAATTGTGTTATTATTAATGATATTGTCATGGATTGTGTCATCGCCAACTTATTGTCATCAATTATATTGTAATACAAAAAATGCTAATAAAACTTTTTAAAATTAAATTAAAATATTTCATTTCATTTTTATTGGATGTCTCTCTCCTTCTCTCTTCCTTCCCCTTTACTTTTTCTCTTGTTGTTTGTTCTCTTTTAGTGTTTAGTTTTTATGCTACTCGAAGCCCTTTCCTTCTACCTCTATGTTCCTCTTAGATTCACCTTTGTTTCAAATTTTTCTCAAAATTTTTCCATAATTACTCCAATGGAAGCCCCAAACTTTTTTCTCATCCATATATGAGATCTAACCTCAAACCAACTAGGTATCAAAAACCATCCATCGACACTTGAATCATCTGAAAGAATTGAGCAAATTCATTGACCAATCTTAAGCATGCAACTCACCCGTTCAACTATCTCAAGTGATATGTGGTGTTGCAAACTACATCGAGCAAGATGCTCTCGCTTGAACATGTCTAAAAGTTCTTTGAAGTAGTGATTGTCTCTTTGAAGTGGTGAGTTGTCATTTCTCAAGTTCATAGAAAATGAGAAATTTTGAATCGATAAATAGAACAAACAATTAAGCAGTTCGTGCAAAATAATCAGAAATATAATTACTAATATTGATAGGGTGAATTTGCTATGCATAATTATGTCACTAATATTACTTAGTATCTATCCTCAACGATAAATAATTAAGTATATATCATCCTTTTTGATGACTGGACTAATTCTTCCTTATTTAATATATCAACTTTCCTTAATATGTTACAAGATTATATATCTAATTTTTATATATGAATTTCGGGTACAAGAAAATAATCAAATCATTTGTGTATAGAAAAAATAATCTAACAATATTTTTGATATTTTGAGTTACTTGTAAACAATACAATAATCGTGTACAAGAAAATTAGTTACAATAACTCTTGTACAAGAAAATTAATATACAAGAGAAAATTCAAGTATCATAATTAACGTATATTAATAATTTTCTAAAGAATAATAAATCGTGGGATACAATTTGTCCGGTTGGTATTAGGGTGCGAGGGAGAGACTATCAACCAGATATCAATTATTCGTGACTACATTTGTTTAATAATTTTTTATATTTATTGTAAGAGTTATAACATTACAAGAATAAGTTACAAGATAAACGTCTAAATTAAAATAAATTTTGTTATAATAGATAAGGGCAAATATGTCATTATTTATTTAATAATATTATTCACCTAATAATTTATAGACCTAGATTATCTAATAAACAAAATTTATCATCGAAGGCATTTCATCCAACTCCCTCTAATAGTTAAGACCTTGCGCATTGAAATTTTTTGAAAGAATTAGGGAAATGAGGCTCTTAAAAGTTCTACTTTGCAAAATGGGCTCCTACGTAATATAGGAAAAAGTATGCCTGCAAATCAAAAAAAAGGGAAGAATGCAAATGATGGTGGTGGGTCCCTTGCTTCTATTTTTTTTCTTTTATTTCTCATTCCTTCACTTTTATCTCTCCTCACTTTATCTCAACCGTAACTCTCCCCCTCTTGCAATAGTGGTGAGTCCTAATTTCTTTATTCCTTCACTTTATACTTGCTTAATTAACTTCTAATTTTTCCCTCTATTTCTCATTCCTTCATTTTTATCTCACCTCACTTTATCCCACCCGGAACTCTCTCCCTCATGTATTTTTTGGTAGTTGGAACCAAATCTATATTTTTGGGTAGGCTATTTCCACTAGATTTTGGGTATGCTTTTGACTCGTTTTGTTAAATAGTATTAGTATTTGTTTGATGAATTGAGTATACTGTTTAGGGGTATGATTACCCAATTTATGGGTATTAGTATTTTATGTTGTAAAATGTTACCCAAATTATTGGTACGGTTGGGCATTATATGTTTATTGTTGGGTATGTTTTATGGTATGTTTCTTATTGTTGAGTATGTTTAAAGTGAAATGTTGGGTATGTTTTATGGTTACTCAAATTGTGTTATAATGACCAAATGTCATTTGGTATTGATGTTTGTGTAGAATATCGATTTATGTAAAATTTGGGTGTGATAAATTCTACCCAATTTATGAGTCCATTGGGTATGAATATTTTATAACACAAAATTCTACCCAATTTATGGGTATGATATTTTAGTTTTTTTTGGGTATGTTTGTGTTTTGGGTATGTATGTTTTCGAGTATGTTTGCGTAGTTTGACAAAATTATTTTGGGTATGAATAGTAACGTTTTTGGGTAAACGAATTTTGGGTAGAAGGTGGAAAGTATGCATGTTGAGAATTGTTCATTTTTGTAGTAGGTGGAGATAAATATCAAATGTCAAATATGTCAAATCAAATGAGATGGACAAGTTGATAGCTTTTGTACTATATTTATTCCAACCTATATTTGAGGGACCCAAATTTTCAATTGAAAAAGGGAGGAGTTTTAAATATCAACTAATTGGCCTAAAAGGCCCAATTCACCAATTTATCCAAATTTTTTCGGCGTTTGGTTTCCTTTCCTCGTCAGGTATTTTTACACGACCGCACCTTCGAGTCATGAAGACTATTTGGTTCCTCAAATCTCCTTCAAAAGAAAAAAAAATCCAAATTACTTATAAAATTGAGCATTTTCATTAGGTAGCTTGAAAGAAAATAAAAAAAATAAAAAAATAATGTTGTCAATAATATTTGGAATCCAAGTTGGTTGGCCATAACTTTTATTTTTTGGATCATCAACAATCTGTCATCGATCAATTGTTTATTATATATAGCTGTTAAAGTGCATTTATTATGTTCAAACAAGACAATTTATTAATTTAAAAAATAAGTAAAATTTGTAAACTAAATTCTGAGTGAAGGTGAAGTTAATGTTAGCCATATAATTATAGTAATTATCCTTGTATCCTTAATTATAGCAATCTATTAAGGAAGTTACTTTGTATAGGATAATTAGCATATTCTCATCCTTAATTATAGGCGTGGACTGGGCTAGCTTGTAAAGATATATAGCAGCCTTTTTACGATGCTAGGGATATCGATTTTACAAACACTTTCATGGTATCAGGCTTTTCTTTCTGATCCTCATAAGCTTCCGCATCTTTAGTTTCTGTACTTTATCATGGCCGAAGAAGCTGCCGCTGCTCGTGCTGCCGCTGAGGCTGCCGCCAACGTTGAGCGCGAGGCTACTGCATCTGCCCTTACCACCGCGCGAGAAAACCTCGCTGCCCTAGAGCGCCAGGCGGCTGCCCTCAACATCAACAACCCGCCGCAATCTACAACCGAGCGGCGACTCCATCCTGCTCAAACAGTGACGAATATCAAGAACCTCATCCCCCTTACTCTTGATCTTCAGAAGGTCCATTATCACATGTGGGCTGAACTATTCCAGATTGCAGCCACGGCTCATGAGGTCGGCTACCACATCGACGGCTCGGAAAAACCCACCAATATCACTTCTACAAAGTGGGAAATCCTGGATGCCATCGTCCTCTCTTGGATATATGGAACAATATCCACTGATCTCCTCCTAACCGTTATTAAAACGGGATCCACTGCTCGTGAAGCATGGCTTCGGGTGAAGGCCATCTTTCACGACAACCATGGTGCACGAGCTGCAGATCTCGAGAGCAAGTTCATCAATACTCGACTCTCGAATTTTCCTAACGCCTCAGCCTACTGCCAGCAATTAAAATCCCTTTCGGATCAATTGGCCGACGTCGACAACGCAATCAGCGACCAACGTCTCGTCCTCCAGATGGTTAATGGCTTGTCTCGTGCGTTTGACACAGTTGGCAGTCTCATCAGTCAACGCCAACCTTTGCCAAGCTTCTCCATGGCTAGAAGCATGCTCACCCGAGAAGAGACGCGTTTGGCTAGCACAGCTGAACCACCCACTGCTCTAGTCTCCTCGAAGGATTATACATCACCACCATATGGTCCAACTCCTTCTCAGTCATACAATGGCCAACATCGAGGCCGAGGTAGCCGAGGACGTCGGGGAAAGGGCGGAGCACCGACTCATGGAAATCAGCCACAACACCAGCCTACTCCGCCACCACCAGCTTGGCGCCCACCACAACCATTCTACCCGCCCTTTGCACCTGGATACTCCTCTCATGTGCCACCACCACCATGTCCATATCCTACTCGATATCCAGGTCTTTTTGGATATCTTCCTAGACACATGAACCAGGGACAAGCCCATGTTGCCAACACTCCACCCCCAGGTGACGTGCCTACTGAGTTTGGATCTGCATATTCTACTCCCTCCATGCTCCCCCCGGACAATGCTTGGTACATGGACACCGGGGCATCCGCCCATATGACATCGAATGGAGGTAATCTGACTCCCTATTTTAATTCGAGTACTACGACCTCTATTCTTGTTGGTAACGGTCACACCATTCCAGTTGTTGGTTCAGGGTCCTCAAAACTACCAGTGTCATCCAACACCTTTAACCTTCATAATGTGTTACATACCCCAGGCATTGTTAAAAACCTCATTTCTGTTAAACGTTTTGCTATTGACAATAATGTTTCGCTTGAATTTGACCCTTGTGGTTTCAATGTGAAGGACCTCCTCACGGGGAAAACACTCACCCGATGTAACGCCCCAGGTGATCTATACCCAGTGCTGCCACAAGTTCTTTTTCAATCCCAGACGCCACCACCTCCTCATCACTCCAATCCCACCGCCAACATTGCCCTTCAACCATCAGTTTGGCACGCCCGTCTTGGCCATCCCGGGATGCATGTTTTTAAGTCTTTAATTCGAAGTAATGTTATTTCTTGTAATAAGGAGGATACCTCCCAGTGTTCCGCTTGTCAAATAGCCAAACACAAACGTCTTCCATTTGTCGAGTCTTTATCTAAAACTTATGCCCCATTTGATATAATTCATACGGATCTTTGGACCTCACCAATTCCTAGTGAGAATGGTTTTAGATACTACCTTGTCCTCTTGGATGATTTTACACATTTTGTTTGGGTTTTTCCTTTAAAATACAAATCTGAAACCTTTGACAAAATCCTTGCGTTTCACAAATATGTTCAAACTCAGTTCTTGTCAACAATCAAATCATTCCAATGTGATTTAGGGGGGGAATATAACAATCACACCCTTCATGATTTTTGCCAACGTCATGGCATTCTAATCCGGTTCTCTTGTCCCCAAACCTCTCCTCAAAATGGCAAAGCGGAACGCATCATTCGTACTTTAAATGACATTACCCGAACTTTACTCTATCATGCATCCTTGCCTCTTTCCCTTTGGGTTGAAGCTCTAAATATGTCAGTTGTACTTCATAATATTCTACCCACCAAAACTCTCAACCTCCAAACTCCAACGTTTGCACTGTTTCGTCGCCACCCTTCCTATGACAACCTTAGAGTTTTCGGTTGCCTCTGTTACCCAAACACCTATGCTACAGCTCCTCATAAACTAGCTCCCCGCTCTATCCCGTGCGTTTACCTAGGAGTTGCGGCTTCGCATCGAGGTTATAGGTGCCTTGACATATCAACCAAAAAGGTGATAATCTCTCGTCATGTAACCTTTCAAGAGCATATTTTCCCTTACTCTATCACACCCAAAGACACTACAACACCCGAACAAGACCACACCATCTCACCCCTCTTGTTTGAGTATATACAAGACCAAGTACCGAGCTTTCACCCTCAGCCCAGTCCAGCCATACCCGTCACCACCCGAGCACAAACCCCACACTCTACCGAACCAACCCCACCCGTGTATGTTGCACCTCAACCACCCAATGCCCCACCCTCACAAGCGGCACAACAGACCCATCCAATGACCACTCGAAGCCGATCTGGTATTCATCGACCCAACCCCAAGTACAATCTATCCACCATCACTGTGTCTCCCATTCCTAAATCACCCATTCTAGCCTTGCATGATCCGAACTGGAAAACCGCAATGAATGAGGAATTTAGTGCTCTTATTAAAAATGGGACTTGGGACCTTGTTCCTCGACCCCCCGGTACTAATGTCATCCGTTGTATGTGGTTGTTTAAACATAAACACAGGTCGGATGGGAGCCTTGAGCGCTATAAGGCACGCTTGGTGGTCAACGGAAAATCTCAACAAGCTGGGATCGATTGCGATGAGACTTTTAGCCCGGTTGTCAAACCTGCGACAATCCGATTAGTTCTCACCATTGCAATATCTAGAGGGTGGCTGGTTCACCAATTAGATGTCAAAAATGCTTTCTTGAATGGCTCTCTAGAAGAGACGGTTATCATGCATCAACCACCAGGATTTCGGGATAGGCAACATCCCGACTATGTTTGTCACCTCCGCAAATCACTATACGGTCTGAAACAGGCCCCTCGTGCTTGGTACAATCGATTTGCGGAATTTATTACAACTATAGGATTCCGAAGCAGCAAGTGTGACACATCATTGTTTATTTATCAATTGGGTTCCGAAACAGCATTCCTCTTACTATACGTTGATGATATAGTCTTGACTGCTTCGTCAGAAGTGCTCCTTCACAGTGTCATATCCCAGCTGCACTCAGAATTCACCATGTCTGACCTTGGCTCTCTCAATCACTTCTTGGGAATTTCTGTAACACGCAGCTCAAATGGTATGTTTCTCTCCCAAGCAAAATATGCCTCTGAGATTATTGCCCGTGCAGGAATGTCGACTTGCAAGCCAATATCCACGCCCGTGGATACACATTCCAAGTTGAGTGCCTCAGCTGGAGAGCCTGTTGCCGATCCCACTTTATATCGCAGCTTGGCAGGGGGGCTACAATACCTCACATTTACCCGCCCCGATATTGCCTACGCCGTCCAACAAATATGCTTATTTATGCATGATCCGAGGGAGGGTCACTTTCAAGCCCTCAAACGGATCCTACGGTACTTACAAGGCACGTTGTCACTTGGCCATCACATTCGAAAAGGTTCGATTGACAGTTTCACTGCCTATACAGATGCCGATTGGGGAGGTTGTCCGGATACACGCAGATCAACTTCTGGATATTGTGTTTACTTAGGTGATTCTCTTGTATCATGGTCTTCCAAACGCCAACACACCCTCTCCAGGTCAAGCGCAGAGGCAGAGTATAGGGGGGTCGCCAATGTTGTTGCCGAGGTCTGTTGGCTTCGCAACATTTTGCTTGACCTACGACTCCCTCTCAAGCACAGTACAATAGTCTATTGTGACGTGTCAGCCATTTATCTTTCAGGAAATCCGGTTCAACATCAACGGACAAAACATGTTGAGATGGATATACATTTTGTTCGTGACAAGGTTGCTCTAGGAGATATTCGGGTTCTTCATGTGCCCTCGTCTCACCAATATGCTGACATATTCACAAAAGGACTACCGTCACCACTGTTCCTGGACTTCAGAAACAGTCTTTGCATCGGATCTATCGACGCCTCGACTGTGGCCGGATGTTAGCCATATAATTATAGTAATTATCCTTGTATCCTTAATTATAGCAATCTATTAAGGAAGTTACTTTGTATAGGATAATTAGCATATTCTCATCCTTAATTATAGGCGTGGACTGGGCTAGCTTGTAAAGATATATAGCAGCCTTTTTACGATGCTAGGGATATCGATTTTACAAACACTTTCAGTTAATTGTTTGGAAGCAAGTAATGTTCGCGACAAATGCATTATATTGGACTATTAGGTATCCATTTGTTTATAGTTGCATAAAAACAAATTAAAACATGATAAAGGAGTTTCATACGTCTCCAATTATAATCATGCTTCTTCTTTTCTTTTTATTTTAAGAAAATAAAATTCAAGTTTTTCTTTCATAAACTACTTAATCAAAATTATGTTTGTTACCAAACTAACTCTTTATTAACCTAATTAAGTCTATAAATTTTTAGTTGACAATAACTTTATCATAAATATATTCTATTTATATTAATATATGATTATACATAAACTATCAAATTTGATATTAATTTAATATATATAACTGTTATTATAATTATTTTACAAAAGTACTGGAATTGAAGAGTTATGCTATTTGCTAACGAAGTATATATAATAAATCAACTAATTTTGTGCTCATCTCTTTGAAACAATCACATATTTGATATGTTCCTAAAATATTCGATTCTATCTTTGTAAATGATTATATGTATCGAGTATTGACTGCTCGTTGATTTTATGATTCAGAAAATTTAATTATTCTAACGAGTTGTATCAGAATCTTCTATCATATGAGTTTATTAGGATACAATTTGTATTCTATGTTCGATGCATTTTAGATTTACACACAGATTTGCATAAAAAAATTATGTTTTTCTAGTTCTTGGGCTATCTTGTTTTGAACTTCTAAATTGTTATCATTAAGGTTAATATGTTACTTTTATTTGATACGCCATAACAAATAAGGTGCCTTTTATATATATATATATATATATATATATATATATATATATATATATATGCTTATACTTTTCTGTATGTTATTTTACGGAAAAATTTATAATATTTTTCGATCTAAAAATTGTATTCTGAAAATTTTTATCGAAATTATTTGTTTTCTCTATTTTCTCTTTTTTTATATTTCTTTTTTCCTTTATTTCCTTCTCTCCTTTCCTTGCCATCTTCCCATTCCTAATGCCAATTGGCATCCTCCTAGCGCCATTAATCTCTTCCCGACGCCATTTGGCCTCTCTTTCTGACACCATCGGGCCGCTTCAGCACCCCATCCGGCGTCATCTACATTGTAGTCATGCCATCTAACAATCCTAGCCTTTTCCCTAGATCCCCGTGAACCTTGCAAGCCCCCTAGCATGCACCTAGCAGCATGACCCATTCCTACATGTCCACTATTACCCCTGTGGCCTAGCTTGGCCGCCCGATTCCTCGACCACCGAACTGTAGCTCCACCTTCCTAGCCTTGTCCCATATTGCCGTCCACGTCTAGCCTTACCTAGCTTGTTTTGGTCGCCCCTTCCCCATCCCTCTACACCACTCTGGACGAGCATCTTGCTTGCTCCTTACCTCCCCATTCTGTTTTTCTAGCAGCATCACTCCATCACATTTGCTCTTTCCCTTCATTTTACCCTTTTTCTTCCTCTCATGTTGTTCACTTTGACACTCTCCATCCCAACTCTCCTCTTCACCCCTTCTATCGGCCTCTGAATCAAGTTCTCCAACTCCCTCCACACTCTCATCTCCTTCACTCTACTATGGATTCCGACAGGAGCAACAACATCATCTCTTCCTCTTCTCTGTTTGATGACCTCTACTGGAGCCACCATTGTTGTTTGTAAAGAACAAGTATTTTAAGATAATAAATTAAATTTTACGAGTATGTTAATATATATTTATACATATATATTCCGTATTATTATTTTCAAAAAAGTCAAAAAAAGTTTTCTGATTCGAAAATTCCGTTCTGATTATATATCGTATTATTTTTTTCCCTTTCCTATTTTTTCCCCTTCTTCTCCCTCTCTTTTCTTGCCAATCCCTCTCCCAGACCTGCGAAGAGCTCCCTCATAGCCTCGTAGTGCACTGGCAGCCTACACCTGCCCTGCTTCCCTTTCATGACCTCTCATTCCCTCTGCTCTTTTGAACCCCTGCACTGACCCTTACTCATCTCTCTCTCTGATACTTACTCTTCTTGACAACCCATTCCTATCCCTCAACTCAGGCTCTCCCATCTCTCCCTCAAACACTCAACAACACCTTCCACCGGCACAATCGACGCCAGGCCGAGCAGCTCCCGTCGAAGCCACCAAAGAAGCCCAGTTTCGCATTACCGCCAGAGAAGCCCCTCGCCCTTGCCGTGCCATGCCTACACGAGCCCTTCCGGAGCCGCCGATTGCCCTGCCACCTCCTCATTCGCCTCGCCCCTTTGTCTGCTCCTCTGTCGAGCCACGCTTTGCCCCGCAGCTCCGCCGCCTAGCCTCGCCGCTACTGGATCCTTAGCCGCCGTCAGTGCAGCCTCTCCTCTGTCCCTGCCGCCGTTGCTCCTTCATTTCCCCAACCTAAGAAGAAGAAGTTGAAGCCTTAAACCCTTCTCTTTTAATTACAAACGGGCCCCCCCTGACTTTGGTATAATTATAATATGGGCCCATGTTTTGTATTTGCACATTTTACCCAGCTTTTTGGAGATTATCGATTATGTCCTGCTGATTTATATAATTATAGTTTTGGCCCTATGTTTTGGATATGTGCAGATTTGCCCTTGTGAATAAATTATAGATTTGACCCAAAGTTTATTTTCGAAAAATGGCCTAAGTTTCTTGAGTTCCATATTTATGGCCCGGAGATTTAATTGTGGACTTTGACCTATGCTTATATAATTGTATAAATCTCCGGATAATATTTTTACGAGTTTTTAACATTGACTTTGAAAACGAGTTTCCCTTAGATTTATATCTATTATATATTCCGTTCAAATTTAGCATATGAGCTAAATTTGTTTAATTTTGGTGTTAGGTTCGGAAGCGTCCCGATAAAGGCCTAATGAGTCCAAAGTCGACATCCATTGATCGACTTCCGTCTTTTGACGTCGTGTGATTACCCTTTCCCGCGATCTAGTAATTATGTTTGGTATTAGTATCATGCTAGGTTGGATCTAGCATAACTTAGAGTGAATACCAAGTAGTGGTTTGGAGCTTACGTGAGTTTTGAGGATTGTCGATTGTTGTAAGACGTTGAGTGTTTGGTTGATCTTGTGAGTATTAGAGGCTTGAGGTTGTGATTGTATGGTTGTTGAGATTATGGGCTAGGATATGCGTATCCTAGCATAATGTTGATACCGTTGAGATTGTTGAGACTAGGCATGTTTATCCTAGTATGTGTTATGGGTTATGTTTTGAGAGATCTTCGGGTCTAGAAGTCTAAGGACTTCTAGCTTGTGTTGAGTGTGGTGTGAGCATGAGGGATTCTAGGATGTGGTCCTATAATGAGAGTCAAATGATCTTGCGTAGATCATTTGTGTAGAAGTCTAAGACTTCTTGAGTTGAGCGAGTTGTTGATATAGATATCTTGTTGTGAGCAAGTTGTAGGCTTCTTCCCAAGGGAAGCGAGAGTGTTGCGTGAGTTAGCGTTTGGGACGAGGTAAGTCTCCGGACTTACTTAGCTCGTATTCCTTGTATTAGCATCTATGTGTGTTTGGTGGTGTGTGTTTATTGTTTATGTTATAATAATTAAACCGGAAATAGGACCACCGACCATTATATTATTTGGCCTAAGTGTATGATAACGGGCGGTGACATCACTACCTAGCTCTTGCGTAGAGCTAGAAGGTTCTTGACGACTAGCCCGTGTGGTTAGATGGTCGGATGCATCCTTACCGTTCCATGCGGTAAGTGGGGACCGAGGCGAGTTTTGGGAGATTCTCGTGTCACAAAAGAAGTTGAATTAGAACGGGATATGACTTAATAATAAAAAGATAATAAACCGGACTTGTGTGATTTGGTGTATATTGTGTGTTATGTTGATTTACTTGTGTTTGTTCATTTCACCTTGATTCTAATGCTTCGAATATTAGCTAACGGTTTTATACCGATTGTTGTAGATAGCCTTGTAGGTTAGGAATGCGGTCGAGAGATCCGGAAGAGTGGGCAGCCGGGGTTCCGTACATTTTAGGAGGGGTTTTTAGGTGGAGTCGTGCTGGAGTATTGTATGTTTTGTATTTTTGTATGCCGCGTGTATGACGTTTGGCCTTTGGTGTTGTTTATCGGCTGAAGTCATTTGTTTGTTGCTTTCGAGTTTCATTACATTGCATAAAAATAAATTTCGTTTTGGCCTTTATTTGTGCCTTATTGCAAGATCCGGTGAAATTGTTGTCAGGCTAAGGGTCGGGACCCATTGTGAGGTCCTAACCCGTAGCATCCCAAGTCCCGCGGATTCGGGGTGTTACAGTTCTCTCCGCTTGTGCATCAATAACCATGAGCTGAACAAGATAACAGTAAAGAACAAGTACTCCTTACCGCGGATAGATGACGTACTTGACCAGTTTCAAGGGTCGGTAGTCTTTTCCAAGATGAACTTGAGGTCCAATTATCACCAGTTGAGGATTCGAGATGAAGATGTTGCAAAGACGGCATTTCGGACGAGGTATGGTCAGAACGAGTTTGTAGTGATTCCATTGGGCTCACTAATGCCCCAACCGTCTTCATGGACTTTGGACTTGATGAACTGAGTCTTTCGGGGGTACCTATACCATTTAGTCGTGGTATTCATAGATGACATCTTGGTCTACTCTCGAAGTAGAGAGGAACATGAAGATCACCTCCGAATTGTCCTTGAAGCTTTGAAAAGAGACAAGTTGTATGCCAAGGTGTCCAAGTGTGAGTTTTGGCTACCCGAAGTGGCATTTATTGGCCATGTGATTTCAGTCGAAGGTATGAAAGTTGATCCACAAAAGATAGTGCCCATCTTGGAATGGCATCCACCGAAGAATGTGAAGGAAGTTAGAATTTTTCTTGATCTTGCAGGTACTATCGAAGATTTGTTGAAGGATTCTCTAAGATATCTCAAGCGATGACCAACTTGCTTCACAAGACGAAGAAGTTCGAGTGGGGTGACAAGTATTAGAAGAGTTTCGAAGAGCTTAAGAGAAGACTCACTACCGCACCAGTCTTGACCATACCCGAGGGTATTAATGGATTCACCGTTTATAGTGATGCTTCGGGTCAAGGTATTGGTTGTGCATTTATATATAATGAAAAGGTGATAGCATATGCATATCGCTATTTGAATTCATACGAGGTGAATTACCCCACCCATGATTTAGAGTTTGCCATTGTGATTTTTGCCCTTATGATTTGACGACATTACCTCTATGAGGTAAGTTGTTAAATATTCATGGGTCACAAGAGCTTGAAGTACATCTTAACTCAGAAGTAGTTGAACATGAGGCAGAGAAGATGGTTGAAATTGCTGAAGGACTATTACATTGAGATTTTGTACCATTATGGAAAGACCAATGTTGTGGTCGATGCTCTTAGTAAGGAATCGACACAAGAGCAGATGATTGCATGCTTAACGGAGCAGCTAGAGTTACAACAAGAGTTTTTGAAGCTTGACATTAAGGTTTCGTTTGGCAAGAGCCAAGGCCAATTGTGTATGTTAGAGGTTCAATCGTCCTTGTTGGAGGCAATCAAGGAAAAGCAAGAAGAGGATGTTGCGTTGAGGAAGATCCGAGAGGATGTTGAGAAAGGGAAGGCTCCAAATTTCAAGATTGATGACAAGTGGGTCTAAGAGGCAAGAACCACTTTTGAGTGTCAGCCGATGCTACTCTTCGTGAGTCTATTTTAAAGGAGGCTCATTCTTCGGGTTATTAAGTTCACCCGGGGACCACCAAGATATACAAGGATCTCAAGAAGAACTATTGGTGGGTAAACATGAAGAGAGAAGTGGCCGAGTATGTGGCTAAGTGCTTGACGTGCCAGCAGGTTAAGATCGAGAACTAAAGACCTGCATGATTGATGTAACCTCTTCCCATTCCGGAGTGGAAGTGGGAAGACATCTTCATGGACTTTGTAACAAGATTGCCCCGTACTCAGAGAGGGAATTAAGGGATTCCATATGGGTACTTAGTGATCAGTTCACAAAGTTGGCTTGTTTCATTTCCATTAAAGTCACATGGGGAGTAGAGAGGTTGGCGGATGTGTTCATTGAGGAGATAGTGAGACCGTTATGGGCGCTTCATGTCTCTTTTTGAAAGTCTTTGTATGCCGCTATAGGGACAAAATTGAGATTCAATACCGCCTTCCACCCTCAGGCCAATGGGTAGTCCGAGAGGACCATTTAGATCTTAGAGGACATATTGCGGGCATATACCTTAGATTGACCCGGTATGTGAGAGACACATTTTTCTTTTGGTGGAGTTCACTCATAACAACAGTTTGCATACTTTGATCCGGATGGCACCTTATGAGACCTTATATGGGAGGAAGTGCAGATCACCCTTGTGTTGGGATGACCAGTTAGAGAAGTGTTTTGTGGGACCAAAAATCCTTCAACGCACTCAGGAAAAGATTGCCTTGATTATGATTTGGCAACATATCTAGTACAAGTTAGTACACATTCAATACAAGTCAATGCACACTACACTACACTATGCTACGCTACGCTACACGTGATCTTTAAACTTAACCACATATATCACTTAAATAGATTGCACATATTCAATACAAGTTAGAGCACATATTCAGAGCCCATATCACCTACACTACACATCACTACACATAATCTCTAATTTTGACTACACATATCACTTACACTAGACAACACATTTTAGTACAAGTTAGCTCATACATTTAGTACAATTCAGTGCCCATATCAGCTAAACTACAAACACATGATCTTTAATATTGACTACACATAACACTTACACTAGAATGTATATATTTAGTACAAATTAGTGCATATATTCAGTACACATCAATGCATATATCACATAACCTACACTACACTACACTACACTACATATGATCTTTAATACTAACTTTACTTATTGAGAGTGAATTAGGAAAATAAGTGGTAATTTTATTGAAGGGGAATAAGACTCTTTTTATAACTACAAAAAGAACTCCTGCATGGACATAGTAATAACTCTTTTAGTGTGGCTAGAGAATATTCTAGGGTGGTTTTATCTAGGAACTTACACATAATAGTTATTATGAGAATAAATAATAACAACTAATAAGTACATACAAGTAACTTTATTCAATAGTTGTATTAGTAGTTGACACAACAATAATATCAACTCTAGTGAATGTGACCATTTTTCGTTCTAATAAAACTTCAAAACATTGGACTGAAACATGACAACTCTAGTGAATGTGACCATTTTTCGTACAACAAGACCATTTCCTTGAGGTGTATACACAAAAGAAGACTCATGAAGAATACCTTTGTAGATGAAAGAAAGATGACAAGGTATGATTGTAATAATCATTTACATTATCAAATCAAATGTGTTGGATGGATTTACTAAACTGATTGTAAATCATGGTGTAAAAGGCTAGGGTAATGGTACTAGCTTCTTATTTATGCTTAAGGAGGAACAACCAAGTCACCCATGTGTAATAATCAATTAAGGTAAGAAACAATGAAGCCCCATTAATATTTTTCACCGGTAGAGGTCCCCAAATATCACTATGATCTAATTCAAAGGACATATTACATCTTTTATTTTTAATAGGAAATGAGACTCGTTTTTGTTTGACCTTCTCACAAGTAGAACAAACAAGAAATTATGACTTTAAACTAATGAAGACATTAGGAAACAAGTGGTTCATAAGGGAAATGGATGGATGGCCAATACGACAATGTTGAAGCCAAAAATAAGATCCAAGGGTGGTGCTTATGTGGCTAGTAGCACGAGGTTTCTCTAAGTGAAGACCCCCATTCTCTCTACCAACTCAAATTGTCTTCCTCGAGGCCGTTTCCTGTATAACACAACCAAAAGAAGAGAAAACAACATCACAATTAAGATCATTAATAAGTTTCTTAACTAAAATGAGGCTAGATGAGAGAGTGGGTATGGACAGAACATTAGATAGAGACAACGAGGACGACATATTAATGTTGTCACTTCCTAAGATGGGTACAAGGGTCCCATTTGATGTGATAAGATGTTTTGACAAGAACATGGGTGATATAAAGTATAATAAGTCCAATCATTTGTCATATGATTAGTTGCACCACTGTGCAAGATCCAATTTTGGTCAAAAAACGGGTTTTTTGTTCATGTGAGAGTCAAAGTCTTGGAATTCATGGAACCAACAAGAGCTTAAAGAGCCTTCAACATGCCTGAAAGTATTTTATCTCAACATTAATTTTAGTAGGAGAGGACAAAGTTGTTGCAACGGTAATATAGGCCTTTGGTTGAGATGATTTTAGTGAAGTGGGAGGCTTGTGTGAACTGCAGGGCTCAACTAAGAAGGATTCTTCTTCCCTAATCCTGGTTGAGAGTTTTGCCTCTAAGTTACCTCCATCTCTCCTTGTCTGCTTAAATTTCTTGCAATGGGTGCACCAAAAATCATTAGGCCCTCGTTTGGTATCCATATCACAATTAAAGATATGGGTATGGGTATCACTCATACCATATCCCATGTTTGGTACTTCAGGGTATCAATATCATTTTGATACCTGATATATCTCCAATACCCCAGTTTTGATATACCTATTTTTTGGGAGGTATCAACTTCTCTCTTGACAATCCTTCGCTTCTCCCTCCTGCCACCACCGAGCCTTCGCTTCTCCTTCCTCCTGCCACCGCCGAGCCTTCGTCTCTCCCTCCTCCTGCCACCGCCGAGCCATTTGATACTATTGTTGACCGGATCAAGGAGCATGCTGATATCGAACAAATTTATGAGAGTCTAGGTCAATTGACTTGTGCTTGTCCTCTCTTCTCTCCTCAACTGGTTCAGCGAGATTTCATGGAGAGATCAAGTTTGATTCCCAGTTTGATTGTCTTACCCCCTTCCAATTCCATACCATGGAACTGACATGTGAAACAAAATGGGAGCGACACAGTTGCTACACATTTGAGTTCTTGGCATCCTTTCTTGTGCAATTGGTAAGTCTCTTTGCCAAATGGTTTGGGTCATTGATATCCTGGAAGATAGATTTATAAATCTGTTTTGAGAAAATGGAAAGTTCCTCCCCAACCTGCAAGTAGCCTAGGGATGATACATGAGACAAACTTTTCGGGCTCGGCTCGCGTTCGGCTCATCAAAAGCTCGGGTTGGGTTCGGCTCGTTTATAAACGAGTCTAGCTTGAGTATGCCAATGCTCGGCTCATTTGGGTAAAGATTGGCTTGTTCGTCTAAAATAACACTATATGAGCATTATTTTAGACGAGCTACTTGGACTCGGCTCGGGCTTGGCTCATCAAAAGCTCGGATCGGGCTCGACTCATTTATAAACGAGTTGAGCTTGAGCATGCTAAGACTCAGCTCGTATAACACCCCTAAAGTAACCTCCATTGCCAAAAATTTGATATTTCTAACATACCAAACAGGGATATGGATATCAATCTGATACCCATATCTTGATACCCAAACCTGATACCCATACATAATACCTTTAATTAGTATATCGATACCAAACGATCCCTTAATGTCTATCTTTCTTGTTTTTGAAAATAGTGCCATATTTTCAGATTTTGCAAGGGGTGGATAAAGTATGATGCTTCGCTTAGTTTACTACATCCGAAAGGTAGCAACGTTTCTTCCAAGGATGAAAGAGGTTTGGCGCCCAAAATTTGATTTTGCACTTGATCAAATTATCGATTCAAGCCAACAAGGAATATGTACGAACGACTACGGTTAACAAAAACACGCAACAATTCCTGCTCATTAGGATCTTTCAAAATGAGAGATTGAGATAAAGCAATTTCCTGCGAAAGATTTTGTAAAATAGTAACATATTCAAAAACAGACATGAAACCTTGTTGGTGGAGAAAAACTTTACTGGAATCAAAAAGAGATCAACCTCATCCTGAGCCTTGCCATAAGAACGCTTCAGCAAATTCCAAATGTCTTTAACATTTAGAAGGGATATACAACTGGATCCAATACTAGAATCCATGGAAGCCCACATTGATGACTTGACGATTGAATCTTCATGAGTCCATAACTTAAAGGTGGGATATGCCATCACAAGAGCATCAACAAAAAGATGGTCATCCTTGTCACTTCCAACGAGGGATGCCTTAACAACTTCAACCCAAATACGATAATTTTTTCGTTGAGCCGATACACAATGAATTGGAAGAAAAGTTACGCGATTGAAGTTTGTGGTGGTAAACTCGGTTACTTCGGTTTTCTCCATAGATGGTAGAATATTATAGCGGCGAGGAATTTGCGGTAAAGGTGGTGACCAAAAAAGATTAAGCAACTCTCTAGAGTGACTTTGATACCATGAGAGTGAATAGGGAAGAAGTGGTGATTTTATTGAAGGGCAATAAACCTCTATTTATATCTATAAAAAGAACTTCTACATGTACACAATAATAACTCTTCTAGGGTAGCTAGAGAATCTAGGGTGACTATGGGTCCGTTCGGCGAGGCCTGATTATGAGATTATTGTACTCAGATTATTTTTGGGATTATTTGATCAACAAAAGTAACCAAATACACTTGGACTATCGATTATTATTAAAAGATTAACTAAAAATAATAATCATGCAGAGTAATCCGTGGGGCTTGCCGAACGAACCCAATATATCTAGGAACTTACACTTAATAACTATTTTAAAAACAAACAATAACAACTAATAAGTACATTAAAATAACTTAATCCAATAACTGTAATAGTAGTTGACACAACAATAATGTCTGAAACTTACAATAGACTACACATATTCGATACAAAGTAGTCTACATATTCGGTACAATTATGTCGAACCATTGTTGATATTTGTCAAATTGTCATTGAATTAACCAATAAGACCATCGCAAGATGATATGTCATTATTGAGGTAATATGTAGGTACTCGTTAGATAATTATTTATGTCACGTGTCTAAATATTAAAAATTATTTATTAGAATTTAATCTATGTTGAATAGTTTTTACTTTTTAGTACTCTAAATAGGTGAAAATTAAAAACTTATTAGTAAGTACATGAACTTGATCGCCCAATCCCAAGGAGCAATTGAGATCTCATGTTTGTTTTTGTATTTATTAAAACAAAACTGTAGAATTTATAATCTTTTTTTTCTTCTTCTTACGTTATTCTCGTCTAAACCTCTGTATAATTGAATTTAAGGTGAGAAAAAAAGGCATAATATACAAAGCTCCATTGTTGCCATTATGTGGCTTATTATTGTACCCGGCGAGATACCATCCGCAGATTTTTTAATGCATACCAACTGTTTGTGTATTTGTCTCTTCCAATTCTTTGGCTACATTCATTCGTCCGACCCACTGTTTGTTCGTCAGTTCGCCCCCAGTCCCCACCACCCACCTCTTATGTTGCGTAGTTTCATGATTCTATCAGTGTCACACAAATTGGCAATTACAGGATTTACAGCTACTCTTGTGCTTAAATGTTTATTGTGAAATGAATATATTAATATATATGTTTGCATTATGGTTTTGTTGTGTTTGACCCGCATTTCCCTCTCTACCTCACCGCTAACCTTCTCCCATCATCATGTCATGTGCATGCTATCTTCGCTTATCAAGGGAAAAATGATAAAATAGTGTAATTACTTAAATGTACAGAATACACGAGTATATTAGTGGAATACAGTTTCATTTTGGTATTCCCTTTTGAGCTTCACATCCATTCCTCTCTCTCTGTTCTTTGTGCATAGCTTTAAAGGGTTTATGCTGCTACGATAAATTGGGGGAGCCTCCATTGACATGCTTTGTGCCAGCTGAACCATTTCAGACCTGAATGCAAAAGGTTAGCTGGTGGGTATTGCATCTATAAAGCTATAAAGTATCACCTACTCATCATCTTCTCTCTTGATTCTATAAAGTTCACCCCTTTATAAATATAAATTCAGCTATCTGAGAGGTTACATTTCATGTAGCCTTTTCAAGGATTTGAACTTTGAGTCTTTGCTCATCTTATTCTTCACCTTCTACCTCTAAACTGTTCGGATCTCATCAGGAAATCTCAAACCCCTCTTCGATTTCAGGCTCTTAACCCTCCTTTTAAACTCTATACGCCAGATAATCCATTGGCCATGTAATTCTGTGGGCAGTATTCATCCAAATATTTACTCAAAGGCAAGGCATTTGAGTTTTACATCTTGATACCCATAGCTTATTACTGTCTGTAACATGTAATTCTTTTCTTTCTTGGCCAATTGGATTGGATCCTGTTTCTGTTGAGAGGAATTAAGTGTATAGAAAGTACCCAAGTTGTTTAGATTTCCACTTGCTTAGATCTTGAAACACCATGGAGGAGACATTTGTGCCATTCCAGGGGATCAAGAATGATCTCAAAGGAAGGTTGATGTGCTACAAGCAAGATTGGACTGGTGGCTTTAAAGCAGGATTCAGGTGCTTCCCCCTTTCAGTATATTCCTTTTCCTGCCCATATGTGGATATTTGGCTATATATTATGTGTTATTTTGCTTTTCAACATGTGTTAATTGGCTAGATTTATTGATGGGTTTTCAGGATTTTGGCTCCCACAACATACATTTTCTTTGCCTCTGCAATTCCTGTCATTTCCTTCGGTGAACAGCTGGAGAGAGATACAGGTATCCATATTGATAGCAAGTTTTCAAGCATGACAGTAATTGGCATGCGATGATATAACAGGCCTTCTATTTTGAAGTGTTGAATGTGTAAGTTCTTAAAAAAATGGTGTTGGCGCGCAGATGGTGTCCTGACAGCAGTCCAAACATTAGCATCAACCGCACTTTGCGGCATTATTCACTCTATTATAGGAGGGCAGCCTTTGCTGATTCTAGGAGTCGCAGAACCAACGGTGATTATGTACACATTCATGTTCAGCTTTGCAAAAGATAGGGCCGATTTGGGTCGGAATCTGTTTTTAGCTTGGGCTGGATGGTGAGCTAAAATTCCATATCTCTTACTCAGTTTTATCTTTTCTATTGTCTTTGATGTTAAAGTTTCTGACATAATTTCATAAAAATTTCAGGGTTTGTGTGTGGACAGCAGCCTTGCTGTTCTTGCTGGCCATCTTGGGGGCTTGCTCAATCATAAATAGATTCACTCGTATGGCTGGAGAACTTTTCGGTCTTTTAATTGCTATGCTCTTCATGCAGCAAGCTATTAAGGCAAGACGGATTTGTAACTGCTTTTACAAAGAGTTTTGTTAAAGAAAACTTCCTTTGTGTTGAATAGAGCTGATGGTGTTGCTTGTTGTTCTCTTCAGGGACTAGTAGACGAGTTCCGCATCCCTGAACGACAAAATGCAAAATTGACAGAATATATTCCTTCATGGAGATTTGCAAATGGAATGTTTGCTTTGGTTCTCTCGTTCGGCCTAATGCTTACAGCGCTAAGAAGCAGAAAAGCAAGATCATGGCGCTATGGCTCAGGTGAGCATCTCTGTTTGAGCCTTGACATCACCATACGTTTGGATCAAACATGACTTTACATGAAACAAATTATTTCCTCCTTTGATTCGGCTTTGTCCTTGTAGGCTGGCTTCGAGGCTTCATAGCAGACTATGGTGTTCCACTTATGGTCTTAGTATGGACTGCTGTTTCCTACATACCATCGGCATCAGGAAGTGTCCCACACGGGATACCACGTCGGCTTTTCAGCCCAAATCCTTGGTCCCCCGGTGCATATGAAAACTGGACAGTTATTAAGGCATGTGAAAGTATTGTGTTGTATGGTTTGATCTTAACATGCTAATCAAAGACTAGAATAACTGATAGTTGATGCTTATTATTGGCAGGAAATGCTTGATGTCCCCTTGATTTACATTCTTGGAGCTTTCATCCCTGCTACCATGATTGCAGTCCTCTACTACTTTGATCATAGTGTTGCATCTCAACTTGCTCAACAGACAGAATTCAATCTGAGGAAGCCAACCTCTTTCCATTATGATTTGCTACTTTTGGGTTTCTTGGTATGAACTTCCCAGTTTGTTTGCATATAATTATTTGTCGAGCTTTCATGTATAATAAAACTCATCTTTCTCTTTTACAGACCTTATTGTGTGGTCTTCTTGGTATACCTCCGGCAAATGGAGTCATTCCACAGTCTCCAATGCACACTAAGAGCCTTGCAACCCTTAAACAGCAGGTAATGAAAGGGAGACCTCTCGTAATGTTGTTTTAGGCTATGTTTTGATAAGTAATCACACACACTATTTACAGCTTCTAAGAAATCGGCTTGTTGCAACTGCTCGGCAAAGCATGAGAATGAATTCAAGTTTAGCTCAGTTATACGGAAGAATGCAAGAAGCGTACCAACATATGCAAACGCCTTTGATCTATCAAGAGCCCTCAACTCGGGTATGCTACAAATATCTCCCTTTTACGTTATTAACCGAATGATAGTATTTGGAATTAACTCATGTATATATATTGAGCAGGGACTGAAAGAGTTGAAGGAATCAACAATCCAAGCAGCACAGAGCATGGGGCGGATTGACGCTCCAGTTGACGAGTCAGTGTTTGATGTAGAGAAAGACATTGATGATCTCTTGCCTGTTGAGGTGAAAGAACAGCGGCTAAGCAACCTGCTTCAATCTTCTATGGTAGGTGCATGTGTTGCAGCCATGCCTTTCCTGAAAATGATTCCTACATCTGTTCTGTGGGGTTACTTTGCTTTCATGGCCATAGAGAGCTTACCCGGAAACCAATTCTGGGAAAGAATTCTGCTTCTCTTTACTGCACCAAGCAGAAGATACAAGTAAGTTACTGAACCTTCCCTCTGATATCTTGTTAGTTACTAATTTTTATTTGTAAATGTTATGGTGCAGAGTTCTTGAGGAGTACCATGCCACCTTTGTGGAAACTGTTCCTTTCAAGACAATTGCAGTATTCACAATCTTCCAGACATTGTATTTGCTGGTGTGCTTTGGAATCACATGGGTTCCGATTGCAGGAGTCCTTTTCCCTATGATGATCATGCTTCTTGTTCCAGTTAGGCAATACTTCTTGTCGAAATTCTTCAAAGCCGCGCACCTTCAAGACCTGGATGCTGCAGAGTATGAAGAGTCTCCAGCTCTGCCATTCAATCTTGTAACGGTAAACTTCCCTTCCGGGAGCTAAGAAATGAGTTTCGATTTTGAATAACAGTCGGATGTTGTGTGATGCAGGAAACCGAGCTGGGTTTCATCCCATCGTTTCCAGGAGAAGCAGAAATCTTGGATGATATGGTGACTAGGAGCCGAGGAGAGATTCGGCGCACTTTCAGTCCTAAGGTGACGAGCTCAAGTACTACACCGAGCAGAGATCCTAATACCATCTGGAGCCCACGGCTGTCGGCTTATAGCCCTCGTGTGCTTGAGCTACGGGCAGCGATGAGCCCAAGGGCCGGAGCCTCGAATCTGGGTAGAAGTCCAAGCAACGATACTTCAACTTAATTGTTGTTTTATGCTTCAAATCTGGTTGTAATAAAAATGTAAGATGTGCCTTTTCGTTTAGTTTGCTGAAAGTGTTGCTCATAAGTTAAATCCCCACTGTACTGTCCAAAATACTTGGTGTAAACTGGTGACTCAGTTTGTATGCTGTTATCTATCTGATCATTCAAAGAGTTCCTTCTCTATATTTCCAACACAATTTCATATCCATAATTTGACACAGAGATGATCTTGAATCTATAGATGAGTCTTTTTCCAACGTGGATTGCTGACAAGTAAGATTAGATCCACTAATTCACTGATCTGTCTGATTGAATAAATTTGAAACGAAACTCTCAACCTAAAATATTCGCATTAACAATGTCCTTTGCGTGTATGGCGTGGATCCATCCATCCTTTCCAAAGTCACTCAAAATTCATCATTTTATCAACAGTAAACATGTAAAAAGGAGAGGCTATCCACCATTGTTGCTTCTGCTTTCTTTCTCTCAACTCCCTTTCCATTGATTTCTTGTTTCTTTCCAAGCGCATAAGACAACATCATTTTATTACTTTTGAATAAGATTTGACATATCAGTTGACCATTTACTTTTCATAAAGTTAATCAAATCATATACGTGCTTACAAAAATATTATACGTAAGATCTGAAATTTTCAATCTAATACTGTGATCAACGTGAATGCTGAATTTCATGAATATATGCTCTTTCTTTCTTGAAAAAGGAAATAATTACTGTGGCACAATCAAGTAATTTGTCTTTGAGAGCAACTTAACAGCCTTTATTTGAAAGAGCATAAACTTCATACATGAACAGCTAAGACAGATATGATTGATGTTGATTATACTAAAACCTATGAAAACACACAGAATGTATAGCGCATTAGTATGATCATGACATATTTTTAGGGTGTTGACCTAATTGCATGGGAAGTATCATATACTCTTATGTCATCTCTTGCTGAGAGCATCTAAGATACTATCATTTTGACCTAATTGCAGCAAGCCAAACCAAATGCTTTACAAGAGCTATGTTATGCCCAAACTATATAAGTACCTAACCTGCATTATTTCTTACCGAATATATGCTTACCCACCCCTAACCTCTATTGGAGGAAGTACAAAATATGTTATGTGTTTGTGAGAATTTTGTTAAGACTACCACAATGTTACGTAGAATAACTTTAGCGTTTTCTTTTAATAGATAAACTAGTGTATTACCCGTGCCCTGCACGGTTTTTTTTTTTAATTTTATTATATAAGATGTTGTATTTAATTTTAAGCTTATTAACTAGCAATAATAACCAAATATATTAGAATATGTGATATATTATGGTAATCAAAAATTTTAATTTTATTAGTTTTATTGTAGACAGTGTACATTTGTCTTTATAATATTAATATATATTATGTTTATAGAGATATAAAGTACTAACAAATTAATAGTAAATCATATTCTATCACATTAATTAAACTTAAGCTATAATTTATAGTATTTTTAAATGACTAAATTAAGAGTTCTACTACTAAACTGATAACAAAATAATGAATGAACATAAATGCAATTTTGTTCAAATATATATAGGCTAAGTTAAGAAAAAAAATTAAACAAATACCGTATATATTTTATAACTGTAGTCTTCAAAAAGTATATATTTTTTAATTAAAATTATCATAGCAGTATCAATGTTAACAACAATTACATACATAAAACATTATTAAGTATTATTATTGCATGCCTAGATCTAGTATATTTAAGGAAAAAAAATTGTGTTTTTAAATAATAGGTTCCATATAGTTATATAAATATATTAAAAACAATGGTTAATATATTATAAAAATATAATATGTATATATTAAAAGACATAAATATTATAAAATCATGTTAATAATACCTGCTTGAGTAACTCAATCCATGCTCATATTATGAGGGCCGACAACACATGTAGTTAGAGTTCCGATATCCACTAAATGACCAACATATGAAATAAAAGATGGTAGATATATTAACAATATATGTCAATTTACCATATGAAATTGTAAATCCGATGTAGAAAGTAAAATATATCACTTACCAACCAAAAAATTGTTGTCGAGATATTTGTTTATGATATGATCATAAGATACGAAATCAAAAAATACGTAAAGGGATTACAAATCTGATGGGCTCAATAGAGGTCATAGTAGTGCGGATGATAAATTCCAATTTGAGATTATTGTGAGTATATCGATATGAACGGATTGTAGTATTCAAACCAAAATTTGATATGATATATACACCAGACTCATAATAAGTAGCTAAAAATGGCTTGTAGAATCCTTGAGTTTTACTGCCCTGCACAAATCATGCATAATACTTCAAAATAAGTAGCTAAAAATGGCTCCAAGTTAAAACATTTAGTAGCATAGCTGAATTTGTAGAATATATCTTATATTCTCATCGATACAAACCATATCCCTTCCGATAATAATAGGATTATTCAGTGTGAGATCGTAAACATCCTATATAGACATAACTCGAACTCGAACTCAAACTCTTAATACTCGAACTCGAACTCTTAATACTTGAACTTGACTTCATTGTTTAAATAGAATTGTTCTTCATGACCTGTAACAAAAAAATAAATTAATAATCAGTACTGATGCAAAAAAAAAAAAAAAAGGATACAATCACTCAGCAGCTACTATGCATTACGTATACCTATTGAAACTAAATATATTGACGAAAAGAAGATATTTGGAAAGGCTCTTCAATGGCTTATATAGGATGAAGAAACTAACCACATCTAGGTTTACGGGAGTCTTGATAATGTATATGAAAAAAAATAAAAGAACTAATTCCACGTGCATCTTAGTTTTTTATTGGTTAAATATAGCTAATTTGAGGTGAATCTTAATTTTAATTGGTTACATTGTTACAAAACACGTAGCAAATAACATGTTTGTTTGTTTTTTTGAATATAACCTGTAGAACCGGGATTATATAGGATTTGAACAAATTCTTAACTGTTGCTTCACATAAAAAAATTTAAGAAATGGTGGTGTCATATGAATGGTGATTGGTCAATATGTTTGAAACTATGTAATATCAAATCTTGATTAATGTTTACGTTTAAAATGTTTGTAGATACGATATCTTGGAGGTTATTTATAATTAGAGATTCTCTGTTTATAATATCTTGGAGGTTAAAATTAAAAAAATGGATGAATAAAGTACTTTTGCTAATTATTTTGGGGGCTGGATTAAACGTGGTTGCGAGAGTGGTAAAAAGAGGCTCTCTTTAATACATATAGGATTATACAAGTGCAGTTATATCAGCTGAAGAACATACTATCCTACAGTGAGCCTTATTACAAAGTAAGAATCAAAGAACATCAAGAAATAGGAAGGAATCATGGCTTACGCACATGTTCTACGTGTTTAGACTTTACACACATTATGAACCCGCATTTTGTAAAGGTAATGCTTACTTTCCTATATTGAGAATGTACATACCTCATCCCAAAGACATCTTCATCGAGAGTTAAGGAACAACTTCACATGGAATCATATTCATGATCGATCATGTGTTCATGTTGGAGATCCTTTCATCCTTTTGATTACTTGCTTGTTCATTGCAGCTAAAAATAAACTCTTATAGATAAATAAATATTTAGAATATTAACTATTGTATAAATTTAAATAGTATATATAAGGACAACTAGTACAAAGAAAAAAACTTTTGTAATAAAATAAATAACATAGTATATATAAATAGTTAACATTCTATAATGCTTCATTGAAATATTTATTGAACAAGTTTTGTGCACCACTTAAACACTTATAGTTTCACTATCGCAAAACAAATATCAAGATTCTCGTAAAAAAGATAATGTTGAGATATGAGAAATTATGAACAATAGTTCACATATAAACCAAAGCCAACGCATTCAAGGTTTAACAATAAACTAAGAACAAATTAAAATTGAATTGGTAATGCAAAACTTAAACACTGCTTTTTAACTAGAATGTTAAACTTTCTTCTAAATGACTTCCAAACAATTATTGTGTTCAGATGAATCCAAAGGAATCAAACTATTTTTAACAACCAAAAAATTCTAAATGACCGTTCTGGTCTTGTATCAAACCATATCTCTGAATGGGATAAAGCTAATGCTGACCTTCCTATGACCAAAGAAAAAAGTTCCAATAATTGTTGGAAAATCAAAATTTTAAAATAGAAACGTGTAGGAACCTCCGTTAAAATCAATTTCGATGCCGCTAAAGATGCGGATGACAATTTTGCTTTTGGTTTAGTTATTAGAAATAACCTTGCTTTTCCTCTCACTTTTGGCTTTGGTAGATGTACGAACAACACCGTCCTCGAAGTTGAAGTTGTTGACCTCCGTGAGGGCGTTCTGAAGGCGGCTCGCATTGGGTTTCTAAACATTTGTAGAAGGTGACAATTTGATGCTTATCAATTCGATCAATCACATCTGGAAGCCTTCTTGAGATGTTGATTTGATTATCTCGGACATCTCTACTTCACTTTCTGGGTTCTCTTCGTGGAGTTTCTAATATATTTTCAGGGAAATCAACACTGTTGCTGATCGACTGGCTTTTCTTGGCCTTTCTCGTGAGTCTTGTGATGGGTCCGTTCCTCATTATGTTGATGTCCTCATCTGTCTGAATGCTTTAGGGTGGTTAGTCTCTAAAGACTAAACCTTCTTTCCCCTTTCCTTTGTATAAAAAAAAATTGATTGATGAAAATATTAATTTTTACAATGAGAATATAATACAAAGGGTTACCATTTTTACCACTAAAAGAAGCAATAAAATGGTAACTACAAAGCATGCGGGATGTCTCGTCTAGACTGACCCAAATGCCAAATGAAAATATATATATATATATATATATATATATATATATATATATATATATATATATATATATATATATATATATATATATATATATATATATATATATATATATATATATATATATATATATATATATATATATATATATATATATATATATATATAGTCTAGTTCTAGTGAGGAGGATGCTTCCAGATAGGAATAACGAGCATTATGAGCCATCAAATGAGTTTTATATTAAAGACTCCCACACAAGATATCATTAATGACATTTTGGTGATTACAATAAATCTGGGAAAAAAAATCAAAAGTTAAAATAATAAGATTTTCAAATCTCTTTCGCCGTTTCTTCATTCCACATTTCTCCCCCTCGCCGCTAATACACAAGCAAGTAAATTTCATATTTGCTCCGATTTTCAACCAAATTAGAGATTGATTACATAAAAATGGTGAAATCAAAGAGAATACAAGACAAGTCAAATATTGTTTTTTTCGAATTTCTACTTTCACGGTTTAGGTTTTTATTCTTAAGGTTTAGGTTTCATTATGATTGATGTTTGTTTTCAAAATCAAATTTGTTTGAATCATTTTTGTGTTTGATAGGTTTCATTGACAAAATATATGTAAACATATATGATGAGTTGGTCTAATAGCTCTAATTGAACAATCTATACGCTCCTTTTATTGTGCACGCAAATTATTCGACGACATGTCTCATAGAACAATAGTCTATAATATTTAGATGAACAAAGGAAGAGAAAAGTATGAACACCGATGAATAAAAACATGTACAATGATGTATAAAAGTATGAACACCGATGTCTTATCTATAATCTTTACATATACATAATATATAATGATCATCTTTTAATGTTTTGTTATGTGTTTTTTTTTGTGGTTATATATTGTAACACCCCAAGTTTTGGGAACTCGAAGCGTTACGGGCTAGAACCTCACAATGGGTCCCGACCCTCAGAGTAGGAACAACACACGGATCTTACAACAAGGCACACACAAATGAAAACCAAAACTCAATATAAAAACCAAAGGTTTAAACAAAGGATAGCGTAAAAGACTCGCAACCGAGTTCAAAACAAAAGGAAAAGCAACAACATATACATAAACCCGATCCCGTCCTATAATGTACGGGAACCTAGACTGACCACACCGTCGGGATCACTCAGCAGCATCCTGAACTTGTGGAACATCTACAACATCGGTATAAACTGTTAGCTAACATTCTAGATATCAGAAAGAATGTAAAGGCACAAACACACGTAAGGTAAAGATAAACATATAGCATGCTCGTACTCAACCGGTTATTATCTTTCATTAAATTATCCATTACTAATTCACCTTCTTTTGTCACACGAGAATCTCCCGAAACTCGCCTCCGCTTTCGGCTACCAATAGGAATAGATCAGTACTATCCGTTACTTACGGGCCTGGGTTGCAACAACACATTCTAGTCTCCTGAAGAACTAGACAAGTGGTCACCGCCCGGTAATCATACACTTGGGCCAGTTAAGGTTATAAAGGGTGAATTCTATTCCGTTTATCTGTTATAACATGATAAACAACACAAACAAGCCAAAACACTCAAACCAATATACGAAATGAAGCTAAGTAAGTCCAAGAGACTTACCTCACTCGAAGGTAATCTAAAAGCTCAGCAACAACTCAGAGAACAACTCAGTTCCCTCAGGAAAGGAGAAAGGAAAGCCCTATTCACACAAACATCACGAATCAGGAACGTAACGGTTGCTAGAAGTCTATAACTTCTAGTCTCAATGATCTCTAAGAGATCTCCACAAGCTAAGAACTAGACCTTAGTCCTACAGTATACTCAGGGGGCAAGGAACATCCATAAGAATCAAGGAGAGGAACGAGGAAATCAAGGAAGGAAACAACTCACAAGAACGAGAGTTACTACAGAAGGAACCGCTAGGCGGCAGAGCAAGGCGCAGGGGCGGCTTACCGCGGGGGCAAGTATGTGCAGCCGCGGGGCGGTGCACTGGCAGAAGGCGCTGTCAGGGTTTCTTCTCGACGGAAACTCTCAGCAAGGGATCCAAAGCTCGAACCTTTGATCCAACCACGTCAAGACTCAACCAGAAGAGCTTGCGAACAACAACACATCAACAACGGGGAAGCTAACAAAAATCGAGGTTCAAAGTTGATTCTTGAAGAAGCAAAAGGAAAAACGAAAGAGGAAAACGAAACAGAAGGATGGGATGCAGCAACAACATGAACATGATGAAGAACAAGGGAGGAAGAATTTACACGTTCAGTGTTCGCCTCAAAGTGTGCGTGCAAATAAGTTTTAATTTATAAAACTGAAATCAAAGCAAGCGAACCCGCAATGTACGGATCGACGTAGTTAAGCAAGTATTCCAGAGTATCGAACTCAGGGATTTGGGGAGTCAAATTCAGTTTCGATATAATCGAGCAAATAAAAGTATAAAAACTTTGCAAATATTGGGGAAAACAGCAATCCTAAAGATCCAAATATCCAATTGTGGCAATCGATTCAAGATATACTATAGATATAAGGACAGAGTTGAGATTGCAAAGGTATAACTAATGTAAGGTTGTACGGTGAAGTTCCAAAACCCTATATGTCTAACCCAAAGACTCTCTCTATAAAGGTTGTTGAGGCTGTAGTATAGAAATGATCTAGAGGTAAGAATTAATCTCAAATGCCCATGCCCAAACCCAAGGAATCAAAGATAAACTAAAACGGTTAAGGTTGTGACACTCGAAACCAAAATAAAGGATGTTGAGTCTCACTACTACCTAGGAAAGGCAAGCCAAGGCTAGGTTAAAGTTAATCTTTAATTTTGGATCAAAACAAAAGCAAAGGTCATAAAACGGAGAAAATCATGGCTGGATCTTGAGATTCCACGGCCGTGGAACTCAAGAACATACCATAATTTAGGATGTCGATGATGTTTCTCACACTCTCAGGGTCCAATCAAGTTACGATCGATCTATCATTATCTAAGCCACAACTATCAACCCTTCACCTTAGAATTAATAAAGGGTTTTAACCAATAACCATCATCATGATATTAAAAATCAAGTTTAAAAGAATGAAAGATGAAAACCCTCGAAAATTCAATAACAACTCAAAGTCAATCTCAAATCCAAATAACAAAAGTAGTATGTTTATGAATTCAGAAAATGGAATAAGAAATCATCACAATGATCTAAAGAAACCGCAAAGAACGGGATGTCAATCCGTTCTCCAATGAAAACCCTAGAATATCCAAAAGTACACCATCTCCGAAAACACGTCCTTCACGAATCTCCAATCCTCAAGGTCGAAAATGAAACCCTAAGGTTGCCGTCTCCAAAACTCTCACGAGGGTGTAAGCGAAGGTCCTCAAAACTCTTTTCTCAAGCCTTTTTATAAGGCGAAATAGGGTTACGAGAAAGCCCAATAACGTTGCTGACGTGGCAATTATGTCGAAACGTCACAAAATCACCAAAATCACGGTCATGAACAACTTTCCACGGCCGTGGTTTAGACCGTGTAACTTTCTGTTGTGCTCCAAACTCACTTTCATGATCATGTTGCCAAATCCACGGCCGTACTTTTGGGCGTGGGTCTTCAAATGTCTTCTCCACGACCGTAATTCAGGGAGTGGACTTCCAAAACTCTTGTTTTTGCCTTTGTTTCGTGACATTCTTCACTCATGCTCCTTCCTTAGCCTCTCCAAAGCACTTCCTTTCCATCAAGCATGATCAAATACTCCTTTCCTTCCTCATTTTGCTCCAATTCAAGCCTTCATTCACCTAAAAACAAAACAAAGCTAGTGTAGATCTCTATATTGACAAAGTGGGTGAATAAGCTCACAATTGCTTCAAACTCATATCTAAGAACACAATAAAGAGGAAAAACAACTAAAACAAGTGCCTAAAATATAGTCATATTTCATGCTAACAAAATACCCCATACTTGCCACTTGCTTGTCCCCAAGCAAGGTTTTCAAAAGCTTAGAATATATGGTAGAATGAAATATGGATGCAAAACAAAACAAAACAAAACAATCTTTTTGGTTAATGTGCTTCTTATCAATAGATCATCCTCAAACCTTGCTTCATTCATTCTTGTAAACGTTCATACACATAAACCAAAATATGCAAAGCAAAGGAACTTCATAAATTGCAAATACTTCAAGACAAACATAATAACCTTCAAGCATTGTCAAAATCAAGCATGTGAAACTTCAATTTAGATCACCAAGTAAAATAACACTCTTATGATCTCAAGGACTTTCAATTAAGGCCAAGAATACGGAAAAAGGTGGGAAACTTGTAAAGAAATGTGTTGTATGAATCCAGGAAGAAGGAACAACACAAACTCTTTTCTTTCCACCATTGAACTAACCACCAACTTAGAGCTTTGCTCTAGACTTTTTGCACATAATTTTTCGATTTCACTTTTGGAGTTATGGACAACGGTGCATAATAACCGAAGCCTAGGAGATTCGCGTTTCTCAATTTCGAGATGCCTCAAACCCTTGATGCACATACCATAATCCGTTAGGAATATCTCTCAATCCGACTTTGGCAAGACACAAACACCCGGCTATGTGAATGATGCCGAGTTACTCATCGTCATGATTGACTTCCCCAAACCTCTAATTTCCTAAACTTTGAATTTAAACAATTGCTTTCATGGCCCTCCCACATCAAACATGCCAAAATCGACTCTTCCTAAATCCCGGATAGGTAAAGGAGGCAATTATTTTCATTGAGGAGCTAAATGATCAAAGAAAGAAGTAAGAAAATCGAGGTGCCTTAATCATTTCATAAAGAAGTATAGGAACTTATATTGTGATTTCAACCTTCGTTTCTCAATATGATTTAGATAAAAACCTTCACATTATGAAACTTGCAAGAAAGGATAAACAACATACTCAATCTCTTCACAATTCATAGTTCAATTCAAGCATACAATTGTAATCAAAAACTCATTCCACAAGTGGTTTTCATCATAGAAATCATCTCTAATCTTAGAAGCACAAAATCTTTTCAAAATTTTCAAATTTGCAAGTGTTCATAGTCATAAGCGAAGCAAAGTGAGTAGAGTTATTACAAACGATAGTCACACCCCACCCTATACTTGAAACATACATTGTCCTCAATGTTCAAAAGAAAAGAAAAGCAAAAGAAACTCACTAATGGCGGTGGAGCTGCTCTAACTGGCGGTGGTCTCATCATCATCACTGTGGAGGCGGCGGCGGTGGATATGGAAAGAAATCCGAGCTAAAAGGCCGCCCAAACTGCTGGCGGTAGACGTCCCTCAAGATACGGGCATTCTCCTGGCGCTCTACACCATGAGCCTCCTGTCGGATCTCTAGATCTCCCACTCTTCTCGAAAGATCGGTCACCCACCCCGGTAACTGTGAATACCAATCTGACGGCTGGACATACCATGCAGGAGCGTCCTGAGGAGCAGTCGGTGCCACCGGTGGGTGATCATACCATGGAGGAGAACCTACCATCCATGATGACTGCGCTTCATACTAAGCGGGTGAAGTCTCCATCCAAGTCGGCCTCTCACTCACGCTAGCCCTGTGTAAAGAAGAGGAACCGGAAGGTCTAGAGGGTTGGGGAGATCGCCTAGGTGGGTCTGGGAAGTCGGCCAGCTGGTCCGAGAATGTACAAAAATTATGCTCAGCACCTCCTACATCATGATCATCTCCTCCTCCCATCTCCTCATCATCATCCCCAGCTGGGTACTCATCCGGCACATATGGAGGGGCTACAAGTCTATTCGCATGCATGGATGCGAAGGTCGCCTTCCATTTATGGCGGCCTAGCATGATGGAGTACTCGGGAAGCCATGGGATACCTCTACCACCCTCTCCTCCCATGGCATGGCTGCGGTAGGTGGAGCTTGGTGGCGGAAAAGATAATACCTCTAGTCATAAGCCCGTTGAGACCCAAAGGTCTCGCGCTATCCTATTACAAGCGGAGTAGTCTATCCCCAAATGAGTGGCTATGTGAGTCACCATACCCCCATAACCTATGTTCCCGGCCTTCTTGTTCTTCAATTTACTAATGGTGGAGGCAAGGAGGGTGGCACAATCGGCGGATCTACCGGTAAGCATACAATAGAGGAGGAATAACTCATTGGTTTTGATCTTCTGTGGGGTCTCGGTCCTAGGGAAAAGACACTCCAAAAGGACCCTATGAGCTATCTTCAAGGCTAGATGGTAGATGAGCTTAGCCTTGGTGTCGGCCGGTTGCCAACGATACTCAATAGCATATATCATGGCTATATCCTCCCAAAAATCCTTAGCATACACTCCACTAGGAAACCTACCATTGAAGCTCTCATGGAAGCCAAAGAAGGCTCCAAACTGGATGATGGAGAACTCATAGTTTTGCTCCATTAGCCTAAAGGAGACCGTTCGGTTTACATGGCTATGCTCAAAGGAAGTCACAAACTCCCTTGTTATCTCCTCATAGGCATCCTCTCTAATAGCGAAGAAGACGATCAATCCGGCTCTATCCAAGAGCCAAGTCAAATCGTTCACAACATTGAGCGGCTCAAGCTCCTCTAGGACAAGGTATTGAGGTCCTATGATTGCCCTATTCTCAATCCTTTCTAGGGCTCCTAGGTAATCTTCATGGATAATTGGGATTCTAGGAGGTGGTGGTGATGGTGGTTGGCTAGGAGGAGGTTGGGAAGAGGAGGAACTATCATCTTTCCTCTTGTTGTTCCTACTAGACTTCCTCCTAAACATTTTTCTCAACAACAATAGAAACCATGGTCTGTTCTTGGTAAACCACGGCCGTGGAAACATACGGAGACCGTGGTTCTAGTTTGTTTCTCTTAAAACTCAGCAAATCCACACCAAAATCAACAATCACTGTCCTAGACTAATTCCAATTCCAAATTCATCCAGTTCTCCTAAATTCTTGCGAAGAAATTGAACCAAATTGACAAAGTAGAGAAAAGGGAGAAAAACCTAGGGTTTGGATATTTTAAATCCAAATTCTTTCTCCAACGTGGATTGTTCACTCAGTTTGTTGCTTGGATCTTGTAGATGGTTGAAAATGCTCCACTTTAGGCTTAAGAATCGATCGAATCGGACGAAGAATTACGGGTTGAGGAAAGTAATCGGCGATTCTAGGCGTGGTTCTGGGTATTTTGTTGTGTTTTTGTGAAGGAAGGTGGTTTATATAGTGGCCGTAAAATTTTTGAAAATCACGGTCACTCGGGGCATTCCACGGCCGTGGAAATGTACGGAACCCGTGGTTTTGCTGATTTGTATTAGATTTTTGGGAAATTACGGCCACCTGTTACTTTCACGACTGTGGTTTAGGGCGTGGAAGTCTCTGTTGTGTGCCAAAATCCAAGTTTCGTCAATTTCTTTCAACTTTTGCTTCTTTCCTTTGCCCATTCCTTATTCCTACATCCAAAAACATGACATACCGGGAGGTATCGAGGGAAAAACAAAGCAAAAACGACTAAACTAAACTAATCTAAGAAAGAAAACAAAAACGTAAGTGTAATACCTTGGGTTGTCTCCCAAGAAGCGCTTGTTTTGGGTCCGTAGCTAGACCGTTCCTGAGTTTATTCGAGGAAAATCGGAGCGATTTCCTCAACTGGGAGCTCCGGTGAATACTTCTTAAGTCATTGGCCATTCACCTTGAAACTTCCGCTCTTTTCACCTCATACTTCAACTACACCATGGGGAAAAACACATTTGATTAGATAAGGCCAGTCCAACGAGATTTAAGCTTACCTAAAAAGAGACGAAGTCTCGAATTGAAGAGGAGAACTTGATCTCCTTCTTTGAAGTGCTTTGGAATGATATGCTTATCATGCCAACGCTTCGCCCTTTCTTTGTAAATCTTTGCGTTCCCATAGGCGTTCAAGCGGAGTTCTTCAAGCTCATTAAGGTCCAAGAGGCGCTTCTCGCCCGCTTCCTTTATGCCGAAGTTTAACCACTTCACATCCCAGTACGCTTTGTGTTCTAGCTCCACCGGGAGATGACAAGACTTCCCATACACAAGGTTGTATGGTGTTGTACATATGGAAGTCTTGTATGCAGTCCTATACGCCCATAGCGCATCATCTAGTTTCAAAGACCAATCCTTCCTTGTCTTTGACACTGTCTTCTCGAGGATGCCCTTGATCTCTCTATTCGAAATTTCCACTTGCCCACTTGTTTGTGGGTGGTAGGGGGTGGCGATCTTGTGAGTCACCACATACTTAGCTAGTAGAGCTTTGAATCGTCGGGTAATGAAGTGTGAACCTCCGTCACTAATGATGGTTCGTGGTGTCCCAAACCTTGGGAAAATAGTTCTATTAAAGAACTTAACAACAACCATGGCATCATTAGTTGGAGAGGCAATAGCTTCGACCCATCTCGAAACATAATCTACAGCTAGAAGTATGTATTGGTTTCCACAAGATGATGGGAAAGGTCCCATGAAGTCTACTCCCCAAACTTCGAAGATTTCTACCTCCTGAATGTTATTGAGAGACATCTCATTTCTTCTAGAGATGTTTCCTGTTCTTTGACAAGCATCTCAACAAGAAACAAAGGTTTGCACATCCTTAAATAAAGTAGGCCAAAAGAAACCGGATTGTAATACCTTAGCGCTAGTTTTATTGGAACTAGCGTGTCCTCCACAAGGTAGTGAATGACAATGACGAATGACGTTTTGCATTTTGTCTTTCGGCACACATCTCCTAATGATGCCGTCGGGACCTCTCATGAAGAGTAGAGGTTCATTCCAAAAGTATTGCTGGACATCCTTAAAGATGATGGGAAAGGTCCCATGAAGTCTACTCCCCAAACTTCGAAGATTTCTACCTCCTGAATGTTATTGAGAGACATCTCATTTCTTCTAGAGATGTTTCCTGTTCTTTGACAAGCATCGCAACAAGAAACAAAGGTTTGCACATCCTTAAATAAAGTAGGCCAAAAGAAACCGGATTGCAATACCTTAGCGCTAGTTTTATTGGAACTAGCGTGTCCTCCACAAGGTAGTGAATGACAATGACGAATGACGTTTTGCATTTTGTCTTTCGGCACACATCTCCTAATGATGCCGTCGGGACCTCTCATGAAGAGTAGAGGTTCATTCCAAAAGTATTGCCGGACATCCTTAAAGAATTTCTTCTTTTCTGCATAGGATAATCCGGGAGGTATTTCCTGACAAACCAAGTAATTTAAAAAATCAGCAAACCAAGGTTCATTACCTCTAGATATCTTGTCGATGCACTCCTCCATGATGTGTAAGTGCTCATCCGGGAAGGAGTCATCAATGGGTAGATCGTCGTCTTCAATGTGTGGTAGACGACTCAAATGATCCGCAACAGAATTTTCCGAGCCTTTCTTGACGCGGATCTCTAGATCGAATTCTTGTAGGAGAAGAATCCATCTAATTAGCCTCGGTTTCGCGTCCTTCTTGGCGAGTAAATACCGGATCGCTGAATGGTCCGTGTATATAATTACCTTCACACCTACAAGATAAGAATCCATCTAATTAGCCTCGGTTTCGCGTTCCTCACCAAGTTGAGCTGCGCTTTATCTAGCGTCTTGCTAGCATAATAGATAACATGGGTTTGGCCTTCCTTCTTTTGCCCCAGAACAGCTCCAACAACTACGTCACTTGCATCACACATAACCTCAAACGGGAGATTCCAGTCCGGAGGTTGGATAATCGGGGCTGAGATGAGGGCTTCCTGGATCTTATAGAAAGCATCTAAACAATCATGCGAAAAATCAAAAACTGCATCCTTCATCAATAGATTAGTTAGCGGTTCGGAAATCTTAGAAAAGTCTTTGATGAATCGTCTATAAAATCCAGCATGTCCTAGGAAACTTCTTATCCCCTTCAACGAAGATGGAGGAGGAAGTTTCTCTATGATCTCTATCTTAGCCTTGTCTACTTCGATCCCTCTACTAGAGATCAAGTGTCCTAGTACAATGCCTTCCCTAACCATGAATTGACACTTCTCCCAATTTAGAACTAGGTTAGTGTCTTCACACCATTGCAACACAAGAGAAAGGTTAGAAAGACAATTATCGAATGAGGAACCATAAACAGAAAAATCGTCCATAAAAGCCTCCATTATTTCCTCAATGTACTCCGAGAAGATGGCCATCATACACCTTTGAAAGGTGGTTGGGGCATTGCAAAGCCCAAATGGCATCCTCCTATATGCAAACGTACCCCACGGGCACGTGAATGTGGTCTTCTCTTGATCGTCCGGATGGATCAGAATCTGAAAGAAACCACTATAACCGTCAAGATAACAGAAAGAAGAGTGTTGTGCTAACCTCTCAAGCATTTGTTCTATGAATAGTAGCGGGAAATGATCCTTCCTTGTTGCATTGTTCAGCTTGCGGTAGTCAATGCACATCCTCCATCCCGTCACGGTTCTTGTAGGAATGAGCTCAGTGTTCTTGTTAGTGATAATCGTCATTCCTCCTTTCTTTGGGACAACTTGAACGGGGCTCACCCACTTACTATCGGAGATAGGATAGATGATACCTGCTTCAAGTAACTTAAGAATTTCCTTCTTAACAACCTCCTTCATGATCGGATTTAACCGTCTTTGAGGTTGTCGCGAAGGCTTAAAATCTTCCTCCATTAGAATCTTGTGCATGCATAATGATGGTTTAATTCCTACAATATCCTCTATGGTATAACCTAAGGCTTTCCTATGTTTCCTTAGAACAACCATTAGTTTCTCATGTTCATCTTCACTTAATTCGGAACTAACAATTACGGGAAAAGTAGAATTAGTTCCAAGAAATGCATACCGAAGATGTGTGGGAAGTGGCTTCAATTCCATTTCTATTGATGCCTTTGATGAGTCTTGAGGTGTGTACGACGCTTCCTTAGAAGTCTCTAAGGGTGTGGGAGTGATTGAAGAAGACCCAAGAGCATTTGTGGAAAGAACGGAATTGTTCTCAGAAATTCCCAAAATTACGGCACCACTGTTACTTCCACGGCCGTGGTTTAGGGCGTGGAACTCAATTACTGCACCATTATGACTTTCACGGTCGTGGTTTTGACCGTGTAACTTACTGTTGCTCTCAAAATAGCAGTTTACGGGCAGCTTGAGTGAAACCACGGCCGTGGAATAGCACGACTGACCGTGGTTCCTCACGTTTTCTGAGCCATCGTAAAGTTTTTCAAACTCTTCCTCTTGCACTTCCTTTAGCTCCCCCAAGGCTTCAATCTCATCATTGCAATCCTCTTCTTCTCCCTTTTCCATGATGCTCATGGTTATGACCTTTTGCAATGGATCCTTGAATAGAATCGATCTCACTTCTTCTCTAGACGCTTCTTCGTCATAGATGTTAAACATGTCCTCTCCAAGAGCTGGCTCTTTCACCAAAGTTGAGAGAACAAACTCAACCTTCTCTTCTCCTATGTCGAAGGCTAGTCTAGCATTCTTACAATCCACCATACAACTGGATGTTGCAAGAAACGGTCTTCCGAGTATGATCGGAACTGGACAATCTACAGGAATGTCAAGCACAACAAAATCTATTGGAATGTAAAACTTACCGAGCTTGACTGGGACGTCTTTAATGATACCGACGGGACGAGTTATGGATCGATCCACCATGTATAACGTCATCTTCACCGGTTTAGATTGGCCTAAACCGACCTTCCTACACAAAGCAAGCGGGATGATGCTAACGCTTGCTCCTAAGTCACAAAGAGCGTCATATGTGACTTCTCCTATTCCAATTGGAATGAAAAATGACCCCGGATCTCTCGGCTTTGGGGGCATCTTCTCCGTCATTGTTTTGATGAGCTCCGAAGATTCCGAACTCATCTTGACTTCTCCAAAGTCTTCTAACTTCCTCTTGTTAGAGAGGAGCTCTTTCAAAAACTTCCTGTAAGCGGGCATACCTACAATAACATCAATGAAAGGTATATTAATGTGCAGTTTGCTCATTAGTTCAATGAACTTACCGAATTGCTTGTCTAGACGCGCTCTTGCTCTAGATTGCGGGAATGGTAGAGGAGGTTTATAAGCTGGAGGAGGAACATAAACATCTTCCTTCTCCTTCCCTTTTTCTTTATCCTTCTCGGTTGGAACTTCCACAAACTTAGGTTGCGGGTCGGTAGTTGTCACACCGCTCCTAGTTGTGATAGCCATCACCCTTCCTTTTGGGTTATCCTCCGTCTTTCCCGGCAGCTTCCCTTGATCTCTAGGGACTTCTCCGGCCTTGCTGAATACTTGGTTTTCTAAAGTTTTGTGAGCTGTATCAACCGAAGTTATGTAACTCTCTAACCCTTGGAGCTTTTCTAGGATCGTCTCCAACATAGGATCGGGCTTCTCCTTCTCCTTATTGTTTAAACCATTTGATGTTTGCCCCTGGCTTTTCAAAGGAGTAGAAGAAGAGGGAGATGTTAGTGAATTTCCAGAATTTGGATAGGAATTACCGGAATTTTGTTGTTGGTTGGACCGCCAATTGTTGTTGGAATTTCGGTTGTTGTTGTTATTCCAATTGTTGTTTCGGTTGTTGTTCCTATTCCCTTGGTGGTTGTTGTTGTTATTTCCTAAGTAGCCAACATCTCGCTTCTTTGGCTTTTGAAGGCCGGCTCTAATGATTTCCTTCAACTCTTTGATTTCGGTGTTGAGGGAGAATATTTGAGTTTGTGCAGCTTGTGTTAGCTTAGCTCCCGGATCCCCTTTGTTCCGGCTATTTGGATCCACCTTCCATTGGGAATACTTCTCAATCACTTGGGCTTTCTTCTCAATGAAGTTCCAAGCGTCATCTTCTCTCATGTCCATGAATGTACCACAAGAGAGAGATTGGAGATTGAATTGTATTTCCACATCCAACCCCTTGTAGTAAATCTCCAATAACTCTAGCTTTGAAATGCCATGGTGTGGGCAATCCAATAAGAGGTCCTGAAATCTTTCCCATGATTGAAATAAACTTTCGTTATCTTTCATAGAAAATGCATTAATTTTACCTCTCAACTCCGCCGTCTTGGATGGCGGAAAGAACTTGGTGAGGAACTCCGAAGATAGGTCCTCCCATGTGTTAAGCCTCCCAGCTGGAAGAGTTTGACACCAAGCCAAAGCCTTGTCCTTCAAACAGAAGAAGAACGGTTTGATCTTGTAGTTGTTGTTGGTAGCCCTTTTCGGCTTCAATGTCTCCATGAGAATCTCAAAATTCTGCAAATGTTGGTGTGGAGATTCAACACTAGTTCCACCAAATTGACTTTGGCGAACCATGGTGATAACTTGTGGGCTAAAACTGAATTCCTGGATATCCTCAGCTCCGAAATTCACACCTAGACGGCGTGGTTGCTGAATTGGATCCATTCTTTGCCCAAGAGTCCGTGGTTCATCCCCTCCATGAGCAACTCTCACATCTCCAGCGGAATGCGAGGAACAACCGGTGGTCTTGGGTTGTTACGAACGGGATGGATCACCGGATCAATATCCTCAAGTGGTGGCATATCCTCATCCTCATCGTCGGATGGTTCGGCTCTAATGGACTTAGTTGGTTTCTTGACCTTCTTCTTCTTAGCATCATTCAACTCCAACTTCATGTCCATCATCACAGCTTTGAGCTCATCAATTTGGAATTGATGACTTGTTAATTCTTTCAAACGAGCCTTCTCACTCAACTTAAGTTGAAGTTGAGCTTCATCCAACTCTGCTTGGATGTTTCTCTCGTTGTTTTCAGCCATCTTTTTCTCTTTCAACTTTCTTCTCAAAGTTTTCTCAAGTTTTGGATCGAAAGGAACTAGATTTTGGTAGATCTAGTCTTTCGCATATACCTAAAAAATCTGCAAAAATCACTCAAAGAGAGATATCAAATAACAAGAGAAAAGCTCCCAAGCTCGACAACCGAAAACCGGAATTGGCTTAGACCAAATCCCCGGTAACGGCGCCAAAAACTTGTTCGCCTCAAAGTGTGCGTGCAAATAAGTTTTTATTTATAAAACTAAAATCAAAGCAAGAGAACCCGCAATGTACGGATCGACGTAGTTAAGCAAGTATTCCAGAGTATCGAACTCAGGGATTTGGGGAGTCAAATTCAGTTTCGATATAATCGAGAAAATAAAAGTATAAAAGCTTTGCAAATATTGAGGAAAACAGTAATCCTAAAGATCCAAGTATCCAATTGTGGCAATCGATTTAAGATATACTATGGATATAAGGACAAAGTTGAGATTGCAAAGGTATAACTAATGTAAGGTAATGTACGGTGAAGTTCCAAAACCCTATATGTCTAACCCAAAGACTCTCTCTATAAAGGTTGTTGAGGCTGCAGTATAGAAAGGATCTAAATGTAAGAATTAATCTCAAATACCCATGCCCAAACCCAAGGAATCAAAGATAAACTAAAACGGTTAAGGTTGTGACACTCGAAATCGAAATAGAGGATGTTGAGTCTCACTACTGCCTAGGAAAGGCAAGCCAAGACTACGTTAAAGCTAATCTTTAACTTTGGATCAAAGTAAAAGCAAAGGTCGTAAAACAGAGAAAATCACGGCTGGATCTTGAGATTCCACGGCCGTGGAACTCAAGAACAGACCGTAATTTAGGATGTCGACGATGTTTCTCACACTCTCAGGGTCCAATCAAGTTAAGATCGATCTATCATTATCTAAGCCACAACTATCAACCCTTCACCTTAGAATTGCTAAAGGGTTTTAGCCAATAACCATCATCCTGATATCAAAAATCAAGTTTAAAAGAATGAAAGATGAAAACCCTCGCAAACTCAATAACAACTCAAAGTCAATCTCAAATCCAAATAACAAAAGTAGTATGTTTATGAATTCAGAAAATGGAATAAGAAATCCTCACCATGATCTAGAGAAACCACAAAGAACGGGATGTCAATCCGTTCTCCAATGAAAACCCTAGAATATCCAAAAGTACACAATCTCCGAAATCACGTCCTTCACAAATCTCCAATCCTCAAGGTCGAAAATGAAACCCTAAGGATGCCGTGTCCAAAACTCTCACGAGGGTGTAAGTGAAGGTCCTCGAAACACCTTTCTCAAGCCTTTTTATAAGGCGAAATAGGGTTACGAGAAAGCCCAATAACGTTGCTGACGTGGCAATTATGACACGTCACAAAATCACCAAAATCACGGTCATGAACAACTTTCCACGGCCGTGGTTTAGACCGTGTAACTTTCTGTTGTGCTCCAAACTCACTTCCACGATCATGTTGCCAAATCCACGGCCGTACTTTAGGGCGTGGTTCTTCAAATGTCTTCTCCACGATCGTAATTCAAGGCGCGGACTTCCAAAACTCTTGTTTTTGCCTTTGTTTCGTGACATTCTTCACTCATGCTCCTTCCTTAGCCTCTCCAAAGCACTTCCTTGCCATCAAGCATGATCAAAAACTCCTTTCCTTCCTCATTTTTCTCCAATTCAAGCCTTCATTCACCTAAAAACAAAACAAAGCTAGTGTATATCTCTATATCGACAAAGTGGGTGAATGAGCTAACAATTGCTTCAAACTCATATCTAAGAACACAATAAAGAGGGCAAAACAACTAAAACAAGTGCCTAAAATAAAGTCATATTTCATGCTAACATTCAGTAAGGTCACGGAAATCAAGGCTGCAACACTCGAGGGTTGATGAAGACGTAAGCAAGAAACGGGAAAAAGAAGAAACGACGGGAATATATAAAAGAGGAGGGAAAGATAGATGAAAAGAAAGTCTAGGGTTTAGAAGAAGATAAGGAAGCCGGCTCATAAGATAGAAGATCGGATACTCTATATATGGAAGGAAGATAAAGCGAACAAAAATAGATCGGGCATGATCTATAGCGTATCCGTAGGGGCGGATCGCCTCAGCCGTCTTGGTGTCTGTCACCGCGGGGGCAGTGACAGACACCAAGACCGCTGGGGCGGCCTCCTTCACCGCGAGACGGTGAAGGTGAAAACTGGGATCTTACATCAGATCCCCCTAAAAAGAAGTTTCGACCCGAAACTTGCAACAACCCGAACGATCACATAACAACACAAGACGCTGAACACAACTCATATATTCCCACACGGGGCACGTAACTCAGAACGGCGGAAAAGCGTACGCAACGCAACAAAGGAAAAACCCAAACATAACAACTATGCTAAAGGTGTATCAAGCTCAACGTAAAACTCCAAATAGTTCCTCCGGATACTATCCTCTGTCTCCCAAGTTGCCTCATCTACTCCTTCCATGGACCACTGAATCTTCATCATCTGTATGTCCTTCAAACGCAAACGTCTCGTACTACGCTCTAAGACAGCTACCGGATGCTCTACTAATGTGTGGTCTAACTCGACCACTAGATCCTCATGACTGACGAAGTGCATCGGATTTGGTATGTACTCCCGTAACTAAGACACATGGAAGACGGGGTGAATACCCTCAAGCCTCAGTGGCAAAGCAAGTCTTTGCCTCTCCAACTCGCTCTAGAATTTCAAAAGGTCCGACGTATTTGAGACTTAGCTTTCCCTTGACACCGTAACGTCTGACGCCTCGTGTCAAAGATACTCTCAACCAAACCTGAGCTCCAACTCTGAACTTCAGAGGTCTGCGTCTCTTATCTGCGTAAGACTTCTATCGACTCTTCTCTGCTAACATCCGCTCACGGATCACCATTACTCGAGCCATGTCATCTTGAATTTGCTCAGGTGCTACTCCACTAGCACTACTCGGATCGTCCAGGCACAACGGTGAATGACATTTTTGTACGTATAAAGCCTCATAAGGAGCCATCCTGATTGATGCGTGCCAACTGTTTTTATACGAAAACTCCACTAAGGGAAGGTGATCTAACCACACCTGTCCCCATTCCAACACGCAGGCTCTCAACATATCCTCCAGAGTCCGGATGGTCCGCTCTGACTGACCATCGGTGTGAGGATGATAAGCAATCGTGAATTATAGACTTGTACCTAGGGCGGCATGCACTTGCTGCCAGAACCTCGATGTGAACCTTTCATCTCTGTCAAAGACTATAGTCCTAGGTACTCCATGAAGTCGCACTATCTACCTAGTGAACTCCTTTTCCAATCGACTTACTGGCCACGTCTTCTTAATCGGAATGAAACGTGCGGTCTTCGTCAGTCGGTCTACTATCACCCAGATAGCCTCAAAGCTTCGACTCGGTCTCAAACCGGTAACAAAATACATAGAGATGTCCTCCCACTTCCACTGAGGGACGGTAAGTGGGTGTAGCTCTTCTCTTGGTCGATGATGCTTGATCTTGACCTGCTAACAGGTCGCACACTGGGCTACATACCTAGTCACATATGGCTTCAGACCTGCCCACCCGCAAGAGCGTCTGATATCTTGGTACATCTTACTCGCACTAGAGTGCGTTGAGTAAGGTAAAGAATGAGCTTCCTGAAGGATCCCGTGTCTCAACTCTCGATCTGAAGGCGCACATACACGCTCTTGGCATCTCAAGATCCCATCAATACCGACTGTAAACTGTGGTGCCTCTCCTCGAGACATCCGGTCTCGGATCTGTGTCAAAGTTGGGCAACTCTTCTGCTTTTGTCGCATTTCAGCCAACAGATCAGGTACTATCTCCAAGGTAGATAGGTGGTTGTCGGAATCCGGAAAGAAGATATCTATCACTAGCCATGCAAGATCTCGCTGTAACTGTGGCTGAGTTGTCAGCCTAGCGATCGTCATCTCCTGGGGAGTCTTCCTACTAAGGGCATCAACTACCATATTTGCCTTTCCCAGGTGGTATATGATCTCAAGATCAAAATCCTCGATCAACTCTAGCCATCTCCTGATAGCATGAATTATTGTCTATATTTTGGGACCTGTTTAGACGTTTTATATTCAATAATCTGCATGTTTGGATGTATATTACGTGATTATATCGTCGTTTCATCTACCTTTGCGGGAATCGAGGTCTACACCAAGTTTCGTTGTAATCGTAGGTAAAATGGCACGTTTTGCATCAAAATGGAGCTAAAGGAGCTAAGGAGTCTTTGGAGCTACATTCAGGAGCTGAAGGAAGAATCCAGGAATCATGGAAATGGATTGAAGATTCACTTTGGACAAGATTTAAGAGATTTCACATTCAGTTTAGAGCCACCTCGGTTAGCTACAGTACCATCTCGACCGAGGTGATCCAGAGGAGCGTCCCGACCGAGGCGAACACCTTGGAAACGGCGAGATATATTTTATTCTTGGCTGAGATCTTTTATTTTTGGAAAGAGGATCTTATATTTTTAGGCTGGATTCCTGGAAGGAAGAAGATAATTCAGCTGATATATTTTACCTATTTTATGGGAGAATATCTTTTTAAGATCTTTTATCTTTGGGAGGTAATTTTCCTATAAAAAGGGTTGGATTTTCTACAAATCAAGGGTGTGCTTACGGCTAGAAAACACCCACTACAGCAGGGAGTTTGAAGAACCTTTTTGGAAGGTTGAAGGAAGATTGAAGGAAGAAAGTTGATAGCTTTTATAGCTTTTGTGAAGGGTTTTGTAAGACTTTCTTAGATTCCCTTCTTTGTTGATTTGTCTTGTTGGATTGTGATCCAAGGAACGCTTGTTTGTTTGATAATTGATTCAGTTATTGAAGCCTTGTTCTTAAGGTTTTTGTGTTTAATTATTCACTTTCTTCCCTTATATTTGATTATTGTTTTCATGATGATGATTGGCTAATTTCCTTGTGTGATTCTAGGGTGATTGGCTGAAGGTTATGGGAAAAACAATGATAGAATAATCTTAAATTCCAGTAGGACCCTGAAAGCTCGAGTCTTTATCCTTAACCCTAGAACATCTCGTTCAGTCGATGAACATCTCGGCCGGGGTGGAATTCGTCTGACCGAGGTGACTTTTCTGATCCGAAACTGAGAGTTAAGTGTTAGAGTTTGCCAAATCCTATTCTTATTACACCTTTCCTGGTTCAATGCAAGCTTAGGATGAGACTTACCCGGTAATTCCTTTGTTTGTTTACCCAAGATCATAAGTATAGGTAGTAAAGGTTCATCCTTTATTGGGGTTTGAGTGTGCCTTCATTCCATCTTTGTGAGTTAGCCTGAGACTTACCCGGTAAAGGTTGATTTTATTCCCTTAGTTGGAGTGATAGTTTGAGGTTATAGTTCTTTTCCTTAATTCCTTGAGACTTACTCGGTAATAGGAGTTACGGTTTGGGATTAGTGAGTAGTGAGACTTACCCGGTGATCTATTCCGCTTTAGTAACACCTCCCCTTGCAAAATCTCAGCTTTGTCCGCTTTATCTTTAGATCTTGAGTTCGAACCACAACTAGATGCTTTAATCCCTAGAATTGCATATTTCCTTAATTGACTTTTTATCATCTTTGATTGCTTTAATCGCTTTTGTGGTTAGTAATTACATAGACTACCTACACCTGCTTTGTTTCACTAAGTCCCTGTGATCGATCCCTGGAATTTCTTGCTTTTTACTACGATTGACCCGTACACTGCGGGTTCGCATCCTTGTTTTAAGCTTACATCTAGGGTTATAAATTTAAAGCTTGCACACACCGTTTGGAGTGAACAAGTTTTTGGCGCCGTTGCCGGGGACTTGGTCTAGACCGAGCCGGTTGCGGTTAGCTTTCGGGGCGCTTGCCCTTGTTTCTACTAACCAATCTACTTGAGTGACTTTCGCAGGTTCTTTTTCTTAGGTTTATGCGAAGAACCTGCGCTGGGAAGGAAATCTTTCCCTACGATCCCGAACCAGAAAAGACATACAAAAGATGCTTGAAAGAAGCGTAGATGGCCAATCAAGATAATCGAGATCTTGAAGCCGAATTGAAGGAGGCGATGGAACAACTACGCCTCAGCAAGGAAGAGCTGAGACTGGAAAGGGAAGAAACTCGCATAAGGACTGAGGCGATCGAAGCAGGTATGACGACTTTACGAGACCAGTATCTACCTCGATCGAACCCAGATGCTCGACCGAGGCAAGACCCTGCTCCAGATCCTCGATCGAGGCAGAATCCAGTACTTACTGCCCCGGCCGAGATACTTCCACTTCGGATGCCAGTCCGAGATTCTCTTTTTGCAGGTATTCCACAGACCCTAGGGCAAAAGATGGACCCCAATCAGCAACTGAGGCGTCCAGGAGTCAACCTAGGTGATCCAGCGGACCATGATTATGAGCTTCGACCGCAAGTTCTTTCCATGATTCGCCAATGCCAGTTTGGAGGGCTAGAGAGGGAATCTCCGCATCAACATCTACAAAATTATGAGATCTTGATGGAGACCTTGAGACCTTCAAGAATAGAAAACAACAACTACAAGCTAAGGACTTTCTACTTCTCTTTGAAAGATAGAGCACTTACTTGGTATCAGTCTCTTCCTCCAGGAAAATCAATACTTGGGAGGAGATGACGACGGAGTTCTTAACTAAATTCTTTCCCCCCTCTAAAACTGCTGAAATGAGAGGGAAGATTAATGCATTCATCATGAACGATAAGGAGAGTTTGTCCAAGTCATGGGAGAGATTTAAAGATATTCTTTTGGATTGCCCACATCATGGGATTCCAAAGATAGAGTTGTTGGAGATATACTTCAAGGGACTGGACGGAAAAACCCAATTCAACCTTCAACTACTATCCGCCGGCACGTTCATGTACATGCCAATTGACGAAGCTTGGGAGTTCATAGAGAAGCAAGCTTTGCACATGGAGAAATACTCCCACCAAGAAGCTGAAGGTGGAGTTAAAAGAGTCAACATTCAAGATGCTCCACCTAACAATGATCAACTCACTTCTTTGAAGAATGATGTGAAACAATTGAAGGAACTTTTAGTTGCTCAAACCAAGAAGGAAGATCAAGGATCAAGGAACAACAATAGTTACCGGACCAACAACAACAACGGTTCCCGGAACAACAACTACTACAACAATAGAGGATCCAACAGCAATAATTGGAGGGCAAACAACCAAAATTCGGGTAACCCTTACTCTAACTCCAATTCGAATGACTCCTCTAATCGTTTCCCCCCTTCTTCTTCTTCTTCTTCTTCTTCTTCTTCTTCTACTCCATTGAAGAGCCAGGAGCAAGGATCGAGTTCGTCCCAGACGGAAAAGAAAGATGTGGTGTTGGAGGCCATCTTGATCAAGCTTAACTCTATGGAGACATCCATGACTTCATTTTCGAATGCACAAAAAGCCTTAGAACAACAATTCTTCAACAAGGCGAATGAAGCGCCAAGAGATCCAGGGAAGCTTCCAGCAAGGACCGAAAGCAACCCTAAAGGACAAATCATGGCAATAACGACGAGAAGCGGACTAAAGACTGCAGATCCAGTGCCTCGGTCGATGCCAGTACAGACGAAGACCACCTCGGTCCAGATATAGTCGAAGAACACTTCGGCCGAGATGCCAACCGAGGTGGAGCCACAGAAAGTGGAGGAGAAAACTGAAGTTTATGTTCCACCTCCTGCATATAAACCACCACTTCCATTCCCCCAGTCAAGGGCCAGAGCACATCTAAACAAACATTTTGGTAAGTTCCTTGACTTGATGAATAAACTACATATTAATATCCCTTTCCTTGATGTTATTCTAGGGATGCACGCCTATGGGAAGTTCTTGAAAGAGATTCTATCAAGAAAGAGAAAGTTGGAAGACTTTGGTGAAGTGAGGATGACATCTAAATCCTCGGAGCTTATTCAAATCATGAAGGAGAAGATGCCACCCAAGTTGAGAGATCCCGGCTCATTTTGCATTCCCATTCAAGTTGGGGATGTTACTTGTGAAGCCTTATGTGATCTAGGAGCCAGTGTGAGCATCATCCCGCTGGAGCTATGTGTTAAGATCGAACTTGGAGAGCCCAAGCCGGTGAAGATACGGTTATACATGGCGGACCGCTCCATTACCCATCCCGTGGGCATTTTGGAAGACGTTCCGGTCAAGTTAGGTAACTTCTATTTACCTATAGACTTTGTTGTGCTTGACATTCCCGCAGATTATCCCGTTCCTATCATTCTCGGGAGACCATTTCTAGCAACTTCGGGTTGCAATGTGGATTGTAAGAACGCCTAGATAAAGTTCAACATTGGCGGAGATGAAGTGGAGTTCGCATTACTTGCGGCAATGAAAGGAGAGCAGCTAGGAGATGATATCTTCAACATCTATGATGATGAAGAATCAAGAGAATTGGTGAGCTCTATCCTTATTAAAGATCCACTTGAAAAAGTTATTAGCTTTAGCTTAATGGAGAAAGGTATAAATGCTTCTTGTGATGCAGATATATGGAGCTTAAAGGCGCTGGAAGAAGATCCAGGAGCTAAAACTGAAAGACTAGTCCAGGAGAAGAAGATCTCCATTTTCGGTTCCAGTTGCAGTACCTCGACCGAGGTCGTAAACGAGATGATGTCCACTGAGACTTCTGAAAGTCTAGTTCTTCGATCTACAACACTAGAAGGAGGAAGCAAGGATCCCCCTTAGAAAGCACCCCCAGTTGTGGAGCTTAAACAACTCCCAAGTCACTTGAGGTATGTCTTTCTTGGACCGGATTCTACTTATCCTGTCATTGTTAGTGATTTCCTCTCCGAATCTGAATTATCTAAACTAATGCATGTCCTGAGAAAGCATCAAAAGGCTTTGGGTTATACTATTGATGATCTTATTGGCATTAAGCCTTCTTTCTGCATGCATAGAATACTAATGGAGGACGATCATAAGACTTCACGGGAACCTCAAAGACGGTTAAATCCGATCATGAAAGAGGTTGTGAAGAAAGAAATTCTTAAGTTGTTGCATGCAGGTATCATATTTCCTATCTCGGACAGCAAGTGGGTTAGCTCAGTACATGTAGTTCCGAAGAAAGGAGGGATGACCGTTGTGACGAATAAGAACAACGAGTTAATCCCAACTAGGACCGTCACGGGCTGGAGGGTTTGCATCAACTATAGGAAGCTGAATTTGGCCACTCGGAAGGACCATTTTCCACTTCCCTTCATTGATCAAATGCTCGAATGGTTGGCCCAGCATTTACATTTCTGCTATTTAGATGGCTATAGTGGTTTCTTCCAGATTCCTATCCATCCGGATGATCAAGAGAAGACCACTTTCACTTGTCCATGGGGGACATTCGCTTATAGGAGGATGCCATTTGGATTATGCAATGCACCTGCTACCTTCCAGCGATGCATGATGGCTATCTTTTCCGAGTACATAGAGGAGATCATGGAGGTATTTATGGATGATTTTTCAGTATATGGTTCCTCTTTTGATGATTGCCTATCTAACCTTTCTCTAGTGCTACAAAGATGTGAAGACACTATTCTTGTTTTGAATTGGGAGAAGTGTCACTTTATGGTTAATGAAGGCATTGTGCTAGGATACCTCGTTTCTAATCGAGGTATCGAGGTCGATCGTGCTAAGATCGAGACCATTGAGAAACTCCCTCCCCCTTGTTCTGTTAAAGGTGTGAGGAGTTTTCTCGGGCATGCAGGTTTCTACAGGAGATTCATCAAGGACTTTTCGAATATTTCTAAACCACTAACTAACCTCTTGAATAAAGATGTTGTTTTTGAGTTTTCGCAGGAGTGTCTTGATGCATTTTACAGGATTAAGGAAGCGTTGATCTCCGCTCCCATTATCCAGCCTCCGGATGGGACCTTGCCCTTTGAGATCATGTGCGATGCGAGTGATGTGGCGGTAGGAGCGGTGCTTGGACAAAAGAAGGTAACTACGCCACCACCGAAAAGAAGCTATTGGGGTTGTATATGCTTTCGAGAAGTTTTGTTCTTACTTAGTAGGGGCGAAAGTCATTGTCTACACCGACCATGCAACCATTCGTTACTTGCTTGCTAAGAAGGATGTCAAGCCACGCCTTATTCGATGGATTCTCTTGCTTCAAGAGTTTGACCTAGAGATCCGCGATAAGAAGGGATCCGAAAATTCTGTTGCGGATCACCTCAGCCGGCTACTTTCCTCTTCACGCGAGAAGGACGATCCACCCATAGACGATTCATTCCCCGATGAGCACTTGCACTTATTGGAACGTTTGATAAACCTTCTTATCTCACCCCATGATGAAGGTGAAGTATGGGGTAAGGATACCTCCCATCACGTTTAGGGACACCGTACGGTCCAGCTAGCGACCTTAAATCAAGCGCTTCTTGGGAGGCAACCCAAGGTATTGCTTTCTTTTCCCTTTTTCTAGTCTAGCTTTAGATAGTTTGCTTTTGCTTTGCTTTATTTTGTTTTTGGCGTCCTAGACAGACAACAGGTGACATCTAAGGAAGGAATACAACCCAGGAGCAAAACTGGAAGGACAGAAGTTCGAGAATTAGAGAAGACGGAGTTTGACTGAGACACATCTCGATTGCTGTCACAGCACCTCGACCGAGATGATTCTTGAGCAACCGAGGCGACTAGGGTTTCTGAAGATCCACCTCGGTCCAGTCGAGACCATCTCGACCGAGGTGACAGCAGTTCCAGAAAAGGGTATAAAAGGGGGTTGAGATTTCTCTCTCATCCCTTTATCCCCTTCTCGACCGAAACGGCAAATTCACCTCGTTTCTTCATTTCTCGCTCGTTTTCGACGATTCTCGCTTCCAAATTGCAAAGAAAGGGTAGAGGATCGAATTGCAAGCGCCAATCTGCAGAGAAAACACACGAAATCGGCCAAATCTGGGTAAAATTCGAGAAAACCCTAACCTCCTCTTCTCTACTGATTTCTTTTGATTTGGGCTTTGGTTGCCCCTGTATTTTGCTGAAAAAGGATTAAGTACCCCATAGGAACCTTTGGTAGTGATATTGGGGGAAAAGAACTGGATTTTTGAGAGTTGCGATCGAACAACGCTTCGCCTCGGTCCAGTCGGCCTGCGCCTCGGCCGAGGTGTTTAGAGAGTTTTCAGAGAGACCGAGGTGGTCTGACAGATTGCAGAAAATGAGTTCTGACAGGCAGTTAGTGTTGAGAGACAGATCTTCTCCTTCTACTTCTTCTTCTTCTTCTTCATGCCGTTCTAGACCGGTGATCCATGAGCGTCACCAGGTCGACTATGACCGCATAGCGGCCCGTCCAGTAGTTGCACCACGGTTTTTGGACATCTCCACTTTCGACTGCCTCTATATTGATGATGATCTGAGGCGGATAATCTCCATGGTGGGCTTAGAGCAGTTCACTGAGATCCGAGCTCCGGCCTACCTTGAGCCAACCCTGGAGTTTGTCAGCTCCGTCACCTACTTGCCCACCGAGTGCGCCATAAAGTACCGATTGATGAACCGGAACTATTTAGTTCCCATGGACCACTGGCGGGATATCTTTGGCTTCCTGGCCCCTACTGTTGTTGACTTTCCCTCTCGAGTTGTAGCTCGAGAGTTCTGGGGACAGATTGCTGATGTGGTTGAGCACGTTGACAGATGGCGACCTGGAGATTACAAGGAGCGGATTATATTTCACCTGGCTTTTAGACTTGCTCACAGGATCTTTAGTGAGACACTTCTGGCGCATACTACGACGCCCTAGAAGATCAGACATGGTGAGCTGCTGAGTCTGTATTACATGGTGAACGGAGGAGTTCCGGACTTTGGGATGATGCTGGAGGAGGATCTGCACAAGATCAAGGCGAATACGAAGGGAGACATCTGTTGCGGAGGTATAGTGACTCATATCGCGAGTTACATGGACCTTGATCTGAGTGCATGCACTATGGCGGCGGCTGCCAAGCCGTTCGGGCTTCAGGAGATGATCACTGGGAGGATACTGGTTCCTCGTGGTCTTACTACGCCGTATGTGGCGATGCCCTGGGAGCAGACTGCACCCCAGGGGATTAGGTGGTCATCTCAGTTCTCCGTGTATGATCCGCATTACTAGCAGACTGCATGGATTCCGCTGATGGAGGACGCTAGAGAGGCAGCAGCAGCAGCAGCTCAGGGGCCGGCTGAGGAGGATGAGGATGATGATGATGAGGATGGCGGTACTGCCATGGATACGGGCACAGATACAGCTAGGACTAGTGCGCCGGTCATTGATTTAGATGATGACGAGACTGAGGAGGAGCCAGCTGCAGCACCAGCACGTCCCGCTAGGCGTAGGGTACGCACGCAGAGGGATCCAGTTGCTCACCGTCGGATCGATGATCTGACGGATCAGATGATAGATTCCTACGCTGCCTTGTCCCTGGATATCAGAGAGATGCAGAAGAGACAACATTACCAGCACGTGATGGTTGAGATTCAGTTTCAACATATCATGGGCTATCCATTCGACCCATCTCAATACCCGTACGTGCCACCACCACCACCACCGGATCGGGATTATTGAGAGCTTGCAGGATTTTCTCTATTTATTTATTATGCAGCTCAGCTTTATCCGGTGAGTACTTTGTTTCTTAAGACTTATTTTGACCCATTGGGACAATGTGTCCCAAGTATGGGGTATTCGGATGTGTATTATTTGACTTATGTGGATGTTTGTATGACTCTATTTGGATATTATTGTCTTATTTATGCTCTATGTGCTTATCTGAGACTACATGCATGCATACAGGTTATTTGATTGAGAAAAACGTCAAAAACTGGTTAAGAAGAAAATTTTTATAACCTCGACCGAAGTGATTCTGACCAATCGAGGTACTTCACCTCAGTTGACTTAGAACATCTCGACCGAGGTGGCTTAACTGGAACAGTTTTTGAAACGATTTTTGTGCTTCTTATCTGGATATGACCTCAGTGATGATTTTGTTTGCTGACTGGTTTTAAAATCTTTGTATGTTTGAAAGGTTTTATAATATGTTTAAGTTGCTAAATGCTTTGTTTGAAATTTTTGGCATGTTTAATACTTTGTTTTTATCCAAATTATGTTGAATTTGAAGGTTGACACCACATGATGAGTTCTCTCACTCTCTTCCTGGAAAGACCAAGGCAATTCATTCTCTTCTCTTCTTCTTCTTGATCATGCTTAGCCCCTCATATACATATTTGCCTCCCTTTACCTATCCGGGAATTTGGAAGCAAGCAAAAGTGAAAAGCAAGTGAAAGAAAAGTTGAGAAGTTGGCTGGAAGTGAAAATATTAGAAAGAAACAAATAGGTTTGGGGAAGTCAATCATGATGATGAGTAACTCGGCACCATTCACATAGCCGGGTGTTTGTGTCTTGCCAAAGTCGGATTGAACGATATTCCTAACGGGTCATGGTATGTGCATCAAGGGTTTGAGGCATCTCGAGAAATTGATGATTGCTGATTTCCTAAGCTTCGGTTATTGTGCACCTCTGTCCATGCATCCCAAAAAGTAAAGTAAAAAAAGTAAATAAGCAAAGCTTATTGGTGGAAGATGTTGAAGTACAAAGCAAGTGAAGTAAAGATCCTTTTCCCGGATTCTAGCACCACATTCCCTATATACATCCCACCCTCACACGTTTCTTGACCTTCTCTTGAAAAGTCCTTGAGACCTCGAGCTTGTTGATTGGCTTGGTGGTTTAAACTGAATTATACATGATTAATTTCGATAATAATGATTTATTATGCATTCTATGATTTTATGCAAAGATGAACTACTTTCTTATATTTATAAAATGTTTTGAGCATATTTTGATTTTAAATTCCATGAAGCATTTTCTTAGAGTGATCTATGATTGTAGCGCACCATTAAAATGTTTTGAAAGACTTTTTCATTGATCTTTATGACTTATAATCCATTCTATCTTGTATTTTATATTCGGAACTTGCTTGGGGACAAGCAAGGGCTAAGTATGCGGTATTTTGATAGCATGAATTATTGTCTATATTTTGGGACCTGTTTAGACGTTTTATCTTCAATAATCTGCATGTTTGGATGTATATTATGTGATTATATCGTCATTTCATCTACCTTTGCGGGAATCGAGGTCTACACCAAGTTTCGTTGTAATCGTAGGTAAAATGGCACGTTTTGCATCAAAATGGAGCTAAAGGAGCTAAGGAGTCATTGGAGCTACATTCAGGAGCTTAAGGAAGAATCCAGGAATCATGGAAATGGATTGAAGATTCACTTTGGACCAGATTTAAGAGATTTCACATTCAGTTTAGAGCCACCTCGGTTAGCTACAGTACCATCTCGACCGAGGTGATCCAGAGGAGCGTCCCGACCGAGGCGAACACCTTGGACGCGGCGAGATATATTTTATTCTTGGCTGAGATCTTTTATTTTTGGAAAGAGAATCTTATATTTTTAGGCTGGATTCCTGGAAGGAAGAAGATAATTCAGTTGATATATTTTACCTGATTTATGGGAGAATATCTTTTTAAGATCTTTTATCTTTGGGAGGTATTTTTCATATAAAAAGGGTTGGATTTTCCACAAATCAGGGGGGTGCTTACGGCTAGAAAACGCCCACTACAGCAGGGAGTTTGAAGAACCTTTTTGGAAGGTTGAAGGAAGATTGAAGGAAGAAAGTTGATAGCTTTTGTGAAGGGTTTTGTAAGAGTTTCTTAGATTCCCTTCTTTGTTGATTTGTCTTGTTGGATTGTGATCCAAGGAACGCTTGTTTGTTTGATAATTGATTCAGTTATTGAAGCCTTGTTCTTAAGGTTTTTGTGTTTAATTATTCACTTTCTTCCCTTATATTTCCTTGTGTGATTCTAGGGTGATTGACTGAAGGTTGTGGGAAAAACAATGATAGAATAATCTTAAATTCCAGTAGGACCCTGAAAGCTCGAGTCTTTATCCTTAACCCTAGAACATCTCGTTCAGTCGATGAACATCTCGGCCGGGGTGGAATTCGTCTGACCGAGGTGACTTTTCTGATCCGAAATTGAGAGTTAAGTGTTAGAGTTTGCCAAATCCTATTCTTATTACACCTTTCCTGGTTCAATGCAAGCTTAGGATGAGACTTACCCGGTAATTCCTTTGTTTGTTGTTACGCTAAGATCGTGTGATGCGCAAATGGGTTTTAAATTTATACTCATTATATTTTTCCTAACTCCTAGCGAACCCGCAGTGTACGGGACGTTCGTAGTAGGGATAGTATTCCGAGGTCGAACACAAAGACTAAGGTGAGATTGATTCAAATTAAGATTAAGTTTAGTGAAGATCTATGTTAAGAAAAGGGGGAGAGATAAAGAAATGAAAATCTCAAATGTTTTTGGTTGGTTTTGGTGATCAATCAAAGATCACAATACATGCAAAGTAATCAATCAACTAAACTACGAATCAACACAAATAAACAACTAAACAAGATATAGATCAAAGAAAGAAAAGACGGATTCTAGGGGTTGGAAGTTCCGGTTATGGCATAGGACTCAAGTTATCTATTCATTTCTTGGATTAACTATGATATGTTGGGATTAAGCATTTCTAGATTGGGGTCAATTACCGGGTAGGTCTCATGATCCAACTAGTCCGCTCCTAAGATCTCATCACCGGTTAAGTCTCTAAGAACCTAGGGATAGGAATTCTAAGCAAACCGGATTGTTAGCTAGGGATCTAACCTATCCTTACCGGGTAAGTCTTGGAAAGGGAAGTCCTAAACAACTATCCTAGCACACTTAATCCAATGGCGGTTTATTAGGCTCACCACTACCTAAGGGTTGTTATCTTTGGAATCTAAGAGTAAGGAATACCGGGTAAGTCTCTCCTAACACTTAGTTTCTAACACTAGGTCACCCTAGGATAGATTTAACTTGACAAACACTTAGGATTTCAACATTTTAACAATCTAAGACTAGATCCACCGAAACAGGGAAAATCACGAGTTGTTCTACCTAAACCACGGCCGTGGTTTGGCAAGATCTGGCCGTGATTCCTAACAGAGGATACGTTCAAACACACAAGTCATCCAAAGGTAAACCTAAGTTCATCCTATCATAGCCCTAGCCATAACCATCCTTTCCTTACCCTAGAACCACATCAATTTAGCCTACAACGTTCATAATAGAAACCGAAACAAACAAACATAAAATCATAACATCCATTGCAAGATAATGAAGGAAAAGAGATGAACAAGTGAACTTAAAATAACCAAGCTGAAAATAGAATGAGAGTGACTCACAATCCTTCCAAAAGAAGGTTCAAATGTTTCATACAACTCTAGAAATAGAATCCGGAATTCTTCACTACAAGCTATCAAAGTGTGACAATGGTGTGTGTTCTTCTTCTCCTCTTCAATGGAGCTCTTCTTCTTCCCTTTTGACACTTTCCTTCCTAGAAAATCTTCTTCTTGAGGGGATATTTTTGTTAAAGGAAATGGATAATGGATGAGCTGCTCCAAGATGCTCCCAGCTGCTTCTCACAGCCCATGAAGGCCACTTTTATAACAAACTTGGATGAGCTGGCCATGAGAGTCGTAGCACAGCTGTCACAAGAATCTGGCAAAATCCACGGTTGATTCCACGGCCGTGGAGTGTCAGAGAACCGTGATTCTGTGCAGAAACTTCGCCTTGGATCATTAAGTTGTGATTTGGTGCATGGCTAGTGTTGGCAAGGCTCCATGAGTCCTCCTTAGCCTTTAGCTTGTGTCCTAATGAGTCCGAGGGTGTGTCATCTAGATGAACGATCCTCAAACGCATCGTTTTAGCTCCTAAATCTCCCGAAATACCTATAAAACGCGCACAAGTCCGTGTAGACGTCTATCTCGGCAAAATACATGAATTGAGTGCAAAACGTCGTGAACTAGTGCTAGACCATGCATGAATGAGTGAGAAATTTATCTAAATGTTCCGCTAAAACCTAGTCATAAATCGTGTTATCAAAATACCTCATACTTAAGGTTTGCTCGTCCCCGAGCAAATTCCCAACTATAGACTAAGAGATGACATGATTTATGTATGCAGAAAAATGGCAAAAATCTTTTTGGGTTTGTGTTTCTACTATTGGATCACCTTCAAAGTCATGTTCATGGCAAGGACAAGCAATCATGCATTCAAACAAATGAAGACATGGAAAGACAATTGTACTTAACTCAAAAGTATGCATGAAATGTAAAGATGAAGAAGCAAAGAAGATCAAGAGTACATCCAATCTAGATCACTAAGTCTTACAAACATGCAAATAGGTCATAAGGTCTAGTGAAATAAAAGGGTCAAGAAATGTAGTGATTGGGTAGGGATTTCTAGGTTATGTGATGCTAATCCGGGAATGGAACTAACTCCACATCCTTGTCCTCGATCAACTTCCCTCAAGTGTATATTTTCCTCTATGTTTTCTTTTTCTTTGACTTATTTTTGAGACAATGGCATTGGTGTACAAAAGCCGAAACCTTGGTGATTAGCCGTCCTCGGGCTTTTTCTTAGTTTTCGAGGTGCATCCACACCGGGCACACATACCAAAGCTCGTTAGGACTATTGGTTCATTTGACTTTGGCAAGGCACCAACACCCGATTATGTGAAGTGTACCGAGTTACTTGTCATTTAAACCAATGTCCCCAAACTTATATTTTTGGCTACACTTTTCACAACAAATTCAGCATTTTATGCATGATATTCTTTTCATCAACAACTTCACCCCACACTTGCTTTTTGCACACATCAACACACTAGCATGCTCCTATTCGCGGATGGGTTAAAAGAGGTCAAATTTATCTCAATTGAGGTGCTCAAGCAATCATGATTAAGATGAGAAGTAGAGAAAGATTGAATTGCCTCATTCATTCCTAGATGGTATGCAAGAACTATCATGTAATTTCGATTTTCACTACTCAATCCTTTCTAGGCAAACATCATGGTCACAAATCATTCATAGAATTTCAAGAGAAGTACTTCAAGTCCACATATGCGTTCATTAATCCTAACACATGAGGCCATCCATAGCCAATTCACAAGACAAGATTCATCATTAGGATCATATCCAAGCCTAGAAAGCACAAAAATTTTTAAAATTTTCTGATTTTAATGGTATTTTTGATTTAAGTATGTACAATGCAAGACATGTGAAGATTTTAAACTATCCTAGATGCTCATCATGCAAAGGATCATGCAAACCCCACCCCATACTTAGAAGCACATTGTCCCCAATGTGGTATACAAGTAAAGAGAGTGAAAGAAGGTTCTTACAATGTAAAATTGTTTGCTATGGTATTCGGGATTGTTCAATAGCGAATTGATGTTTGATGATCCTATCAACCATGGTAGAGAGCTCTTAAGCATCCATCAAAGCTTCGGTACCCGCACTAGGCACCGCTAGCCGTCCAAGTTCCGCGTCCGCTCCACCCATAATCGATGAGGGTTTCATCATCATCATTCCTATATCAAGCAAGGCCTCCAATGCCACTAATGTTCTAGCACACACACAAAGTAGACAAAACACACACAAGGATAGAAAATCTAAAAACGAAAACAAAACTAAAAAGGGAAAATGTTACCAATGGGTTGCCTCCCACCAAGCGCTTCTTTAAGGTCATTAGCTTGACCAAACTCGGGGGCGTCTACTCAAGGTGAAGTGGGGCAATTATCTCCACCGGAGCTCCCGGAATATACTTCTTCAAGCGGTGCCCATTCACTTTGAAATTCCCACAATGCTCCCCTCCTATCTCAATGGCTCCATGGGAAAAGATCTTCTTCACCACATATGGCCCGGTCCATCTTGATTTGATCTTTCCGGGAAAGAGCCTTAGCCTTGAGTTGAAGAGAAGGACAAGATCTCCTTCACTCAACTCCTTGGGGATGATCCTCTTGTCATGCCATCTTTTGGTTCTCTCCTTGTAGATCCGGGCATTCTCATAAGCGTCCAACCGGATCTCCTCGAGGGCATTCATTTCAAGCAATCTCTTTTCTCCCGCCGCTTTGAGATCAAAATTTAGCCACTTAATGGCCTAATAAGCTCTATGCTCCATCTCTACCGGAAGGTGGCAAGACTTGCCATAGACCAACTTGTAAGGAGTGGTGCCAATCGGTGTCTTGAAGGCGGTCCTATATGCCCACAATGCGTCATTGAGCTTCATGGCCCAATCCTTTCTAGTCCTAGACACCGTCTTCTCAAGGATGGCCTTGATCTCCCGGTTGGAGATCTCCACTTGGCCACTAGTTTGGGGATGGTAAGGTGTTGCCACCTTATGAGTTACCCCATACTTAGCCAAAAGCGCTCCAAAGTTCCTATTCGTGAAGTGCTTTCCTCCATCACTAATGATCACCCTTGGTGTTCCAAACCTAGGGAAGATCACCCGGTTGAAGAACCGCACTACCACCTTGGCATCATTTGTAGGAGAGGCGATTGCCTCCACCCATCTTGACACATAATCCACCGCCAATAGGATGAAGAGATTGCCACATGAAGAAGGGAATGGTCCCATGAAGTCCACACCCCACACATCAAAAATCTCCACTTCTTGGATGTTGTTCAAGGGCATTTCATTCCTTCTTGAGATGTTGCCCGTCCTTTGGCAAGCATCACATGCCGCTACAAAACCTTGCACATCTTTGAACAAGTTAGGCCAATAAAAACCGGATTGCAATACCTTTGCACACGTCTTGTGTGAGCTAGCATGGCCTCCACATGGTAAGGAGTGACAATGCCGGATCACACTCTCCACTTCGTCTTCCGGTATGCATCTTCTAAACACCCCATCCGGCCCTCTCTTGAACAAGAGTAGCTCACTCCAATAGTAATGCCTCACATCGTTGAAGAACTTCTTTCTTTGTGCATATGTCAACCCGGGAGGCACTTCCTCACACACTAAGTAGTTCACAATGTCGGCATACCATGGCTCATTTCCTCTAGACACTTGGAACAAGCATTCCTCCACCATTTGCAATTGCTCATCTCGGAATGAGTCATCAATTGGAATGTCATCTCTTCCAAGCTCTAATGGAGGCAATCTACTAAGGTGATCCGCCACGGAGTTCTCGGATCCCTTCTTATCTCTTATTTCCAAATCAAACTCTTGAAGAAGAAGGATCCACCGAATCAACCTTGGTTTGGCATCCTTCTTTGTAAGTAGATGACGGATCGTCGCATGATCCGTATAAACTATGACCTTCGCTCCAACAAGGTATGAGCGGAACTTCTCAAATGCATACACCACCGCCAACAACTCCTTCTCGGTGGTAGCATAATTGAGTTGGGCATCATCTAGCGTCTTGCTAGCATAATAAATAGCATGAGTGCGCCCATCTTTCCTTTGCCCCAAAACAGCCCCTACGGCTACATCGCTTGCATCGCACATGATCTCAAATGGTAGACTCCAATCCGGAGGTTGCATGATAGGTGCGGAGATCAAGGCGTTCTTCAACCTACAAAAAGCTTCAAGACAATCCTTGGAAAAGACAAAATCAACATCCTTCATTAGTAGGTTAGTGAGAGGCTTAGAAATTTTAGAGAAATCTTGGATAAACCTCCGGTAAAAACCGGCATGCCCTAAGAAACTCCTTACCCCCTTCACCGAGGTAGGTGGCGGCAACTTCTCTATCGTTTCAATTTTGGCCCTATCAACCTCAATGCCACGGTTGGACACCAAGTGTCCTAACACAATGCCTTCACTTACCATGAAGTGGCATTTTTCCCAATTCAAGACAAGATTTGTCTCCTCACATCTTTGCAATACTAATGACAAGTTAGCCAAGCAATTATCAAAGGAAGAACCATAAACAGAGAAATCATCCATAAACACTTCCATGATATTTTCTATGTATTCCGAAAAGATAGCCATCATACACCTTTGGAAGGTGGTGGGTGCATTACACAACCCAAATGGCATTCTCCTATATGCAAAAGTACCCCATGGACATGTAAAGGTTGTTTTCTCTTGGTCATCGGGGTGGATAGGGATTTGGAAGAATCCACTATAGCCATCTAAATAGCAAAAATGAGAGTGTTGAGCTAACCTTTCTAGCATTTGGTCAATGAAGGGGAGAGGGAAGTGATCTTTCCTAGAGGCCATGTTCAATTTCCTATAATCAATGCACATCCTCCACCCCGTAACCGTCCTAGTCGGGATTAGTTCATTGTTCTCATTAGTTACTACGGTCATCCCACCCTTCTTAAGAACTACATGAACGGGACTAACCCACTTACTATCCGAGATAGGGTAGATAATTCCCGCATCTAACAACTTAATGATTTCCTTTTTGACTACCTCTTTCATTATAGGATTCAATCTCCTTTGATGTTCAATAGAGGGTTTGTGGTTATCTTCCATCATTATCTTATGCATGCACAAAGAAGGCTTAATGCCAACCAAATCATCAATAGTATAGCCAATGGCTTTCCTATGCAATCTTAGTTCATGCAACAACTTAGCAAGTTCATCATCACTCAAGCATGCATTAACAATCACAGGATATGTAGAGTTTTCACCAAGAAAAGCATACTTCAAATGAGAGGGGAGGGGTTTAAGTTCAAGTTGAGGAGGACCTTTATCGGTTGAAGATGATCCAAATAAGGTTGGATGAGATGAATCCAAAGCAAATGAAGACTCCTCATGGCTCCTAAAAGCTTGATCATCATCAAGGACTGGTCCAGGGAAAACCACGGCTGGAAGCACGGTTTGCTCAACTTCCACGGCCGTGGTTCTTGCTAAGCTTGCTTCCCGGAGTTGTCCAGAAATTTTGACGGCCGTGGAACTTAAATCTCGACCGTGGAACTTGCAGCTGTTCAACACCTCTTCGTGGCTTTCAAATCCAACTCTTGGCTCCTCTTCCAATGCTTCTAAAGCCTTGATCTCTTCATTGCAAGCCTCCTCAACACCTTCCTCCATCATACTTAAGGTAAGAACCTTCTCCAAGGGATCCTTGATCAAGATCGAGCTCACAATTTCCCTAGATTCCTCTTGCTCGACTATGTTGAAGAGATCCTCATCAAAGGCTGGCCCTTTCGTCATTGTGGACAGCTTGAACTTGATGTTCTCTTCTCCAATGTTGAAGGAGAGAGTTCCATTCTTGCAATCCACTAGGCATCCGGAGGTGGCTAGGAAGGGTCTTCCTAAGATGATGGGAACCGGATAATCCGCCGGAATGTCCAAGACCACAAAATCAATCGGCACATAGAATCCCCCTAGTTGCACCGGGATGTCTTCTAAGATCCCAACCGGATGAGTGATAGAACGATCCGCCATGTAGAGGGTCATCTTGACCGGCTTTGGCTCTCCTAGCCCGACCTTGTTGCAAAGTGCAAGCGGTATGATGCTTACACTCGCTCCAAGATCACAAAGGGCCTCGTACTTCACATCTCCCACTCCTATTGGGACACAAAAAGAGCCCGGATCTCTTAGCTTGGGAGGCATCTCCTCCTTCATGGTTTGGATCAATTCCGAGGATCTCTTGGTCATTCTTATCTCCCCATACTCCTCCAACTTCCTTTTGTTGGAGAGTATTTCCTTCAGAAACTTGCCATATGCCGGCATTCCTAAAATGGCATCCATGAACGGAATGTTAATATGTAATTTGGACATTAGTTCAAGGAACTTACCAAAGTGATTGTCCAAACGAGCTCTTGCTCTTGATTGTGGAAACGGTAGTGGTGGCTTGTATGGAGGCGGTGCCACATAGGTTGGCTCTACGTCCTTGCTCTTGCCTCCATCTTCTTGCATTCTTCCCTCTTCTACCACTACTTGCTTTCCTTTAGCATTGTCCTTGGGCAAAGGATCCTTCATACTCAACCCACTCCTCGTTGTGATAGCCAACACTTGGCCTCTTGGGTTGTCTTCGGTTCTTCCGGGAAGCTTTCCCGGATCTCTATGGGCTTCACCCGCCTTTTGGAACACTTGTGCTTCCAAAACCTTTTGGACCTTAGAGATTGAAGTCACGGTGCTCTCAAGACCACTCAACCTTCCTAGTAATTGCTCAAACATTATTTCGGTTCTATCCTTTGGAGGTTGAGTTAATCCGGGTGGAGGTTCTTGTGAAGCTCTTGGTGGTGGAGTTGTGCTTGTGGAAGCGGGAGGGTTCAAGGCTCCATCCGGGTTAGAGTAAGAAAATCCGGGATGGTTGTGGTTGGGCCGGTAATTGTTGAATTGCCGGTTGTTGTTAAAACTCCTTGGGCCTTGGTAATTGTTGAAGTTGCCCCTTCCCATATAATTCACATCCTCCTCCTTGGAAGACAAGTTGGCTTGTGGAAGTACTTGAGGAGTTGCTTGGTTCTTCAAAGTTGTAGCACACAACTCCCTCAAGGACTTCAACTCATTGTTGATGGCGTCAAGCTTGAAATTTCTCATGGTGACTTCACTCACCTCATATGCTCCCGCCTTTCTCCCTTCACTCTTCCTATGGGAGTATTTCTCAATCACTAGAGCTTGCTTCTCCACAAACTCCCAAGCATCATCCACATGCTTCTCCATGAAAGTCCCACCGGAAAGAGATTGAAGTTTGAATTGGCTATCTTCATCAAGTCCCTTGAAGTAGATCTCCAATAGCTCAATTTTCGGTATGCCGTGGTGCGGACAATCAAGGAGAAGATCTTTGAACCTCTCCCAAGACTTGAATAAACTTTCTCTATCCTTCATCACGAAGGCATTGATCTTCCCTCTTAATTCGGTAGTCTTGGAAGGTGGGAAGAACTTAGTCAAAAACTCGGTTGTCATCTCCTCCCAAGTACCAACTCGCCCTTGTGGAATAGATTGATACCAAGCTAAGGCTTTATCCTTAAGAGAGAAGGAAAAAGCCCTAAGCTTATGGTTGTTGCTCTCCAATCTTGGCGGTCTAAGAGTCTCCATCAAGATCTCATAATTCATCAAGTGTTGATGAGGAGACTCTCCTTCCATCCCTCCAAATTGATTATGCCGGATCATTTGTAGAACTTGAGGGCGGAGCTCATAGTTGTGGTTCGCGGGATCTCCTAAGTTCACACCCGGTCGGTGTGCTCTTTGTGCCGGATCCATACGTCTCCCTAGGGTTTGTGGCTCCTCAATAGCAATGGGAACAACCCTAACATTGGCCGCCGGCTGCGGTTGTGGTGGAGGAGGTGGAGGTTGTCGGCGATTAAGCTCTCCTTGAACAAGGGCTTGCCTAATTTCCTCAATCTCCCTCCTAGTTTCCTCTTGCCTCTCATTGACAAGTCTCCTTTCTTCCTCCAAGAGCTCATCTCTTAGCCTTATTTGCTCTAAGGCTTCATCCAATTCAGCTTGGAGGTTTCTTCCGGCCATCTCTTTCTCTTTTCGGATGTTGATAGCATGAATTATAGTCTAGTTTTTGGGGTTTGTTTGGACGTTTTATCTTTCATAATCTGTATGTTTGTATATACATTATGTGATTTTACTACCATTTCATCTAACTTTACGAGAATCGAGGTCTACACCTAGTTTCGTTGTAATTGCAGGTAATATGGTACGTTTTGCATCAAAAAGGAGCAAAAGGAGTCATGAGTCATTTGGAGCTACATCCAGGAAGCATAGCCATGGATTGAAGATCCACTTTGGAGCAGATTCGAGAGATTTCACATCCAGTTGAGACTCACCTCGGTTGACCAGAGATTCATCTCGACCGAGGTGATCCAGGGACGCCGACTCGACCGAGGCGAATACCTAGGACGCGGCGAGAATATTTTATTCTTGGAAGAGATCTTTTAAATTTGGAAAGTGATCTTATATTTTTGGGCTTGGCTCCTGGAAGGAAGGAGATATGCAGAATCATATATTTTACCTATATTTATGGGAAAATATCTTTCTAAGATTTATTATCTTTGGAGGGTTATTTTCCTATAAAAAAGGGTTGGATTTCCACAATTCCAGGAGCCCGCATACAGGGCCGCATACACGAACATCCGCCTACACCGAAAAAGACGCAGCAGCCGCATACCCCAATTTGGGAGAGAGTTGAAGAACCTTTTTGAAGGTTGAAGGAAGATTGAAGTCCATAGCTTTTATAGCTTTATTGAAGGGTTTTGTAAGATTGTCTTCAATTCCCTCAATTGTTGTCTTGTCTTTTTGGATTATTATCCAAGAAACGCTTTGTTGTGATATTTGATTCAGTTATTGAAGTCTTTTCATTAAATTCTTCTTTGTTCAAATATTCACCTTCTTCCCTTACATTTAATACTTTCATAATGATGATGAGTGGCTAATTTCCTTGTGTGATTCTAGGGTGATTGGCTGAAGGTTGTGGGAAAAACAATGATAGAATAATCTTAGATTTCAGTAGGATCCTGAAAGTTCGAGTCTTTAACCTTAACCCTAAGCATCTCGTTCGGTTGATGAACATCTCGGCCGGGGTGGAATTCTTCTGACCGAGGTGACTTATCCGACCTTAAACTGAGAGTTAAGTGTTAGAGTTTGCCAAATCCTATTCTTATTACACTTTTCCTGGTTCAATGCAAGCTTAGGATGAGACTTACCCGGTAATTCCTTAGTTTGTATACCAACGATCATAAGTGTAGGTAATAAAGGTTTAGCCTTTATTGGGGTTTGAGTGTGCTTCCATCCCATCTTTGTGAGTTAGCCTGAGACTTACCCGGTAAAGGTTGATTCTATTCCCTTAGATGGTATGTTAGTTTGAGGTTATAGTTCTTTATCTTGATTCCTTGAGACTTACCCGGTAATAGGAGTTACGGTTTAGGATTAGTGTGTAGTGAGACTTACCCGGTGATCTACTCCACTTTAGAAACACCTTCCCCACGCAAAAATCTCAGCTTTGTCCGCTTATCTACAGATCTTGAGTTGGAACCACAACTAGATGTTTTAATCCCTAGAATTGCATGTTTGCTTTATTTGACATCTTATTCATCTTTGATTGTGTTAAATCGCTCTTGTGGTTAGTATTAACATTAGCACACCGTATTGACTCTGTTTCACCGAGTCCCTGTGATCGACCCCTGGAATTTTCTTGCTTTTACTACGATTGACCCGTACACTGCGGGTTCGCATCCTTGTTTAAGCTTAAGTCTAGGGTTATAAATTTAAAGCTTGCACACACCGTTTGGAGCGAACAAGTTTTTGGCGCCGTTGCCGGGGACTTGGTCTAGACCGAGCCGGTACGGTTTGCTCTTGGGGCGCTGGCCCCGTTTCATCTAACCACTCTACTTGAGTGACGATCTTTGCAGGTTCTTTCTTAGGTACATGCGAAGAACCCGCACTGGGAAGGAAATCGTTCCTTACGATCCCGAACCAGAAAAGACATACAAGCGACGCTTAAGAGAAGCGAAGATGGCCCAACAAGACGATCACAATCTTGCGGCCCAATTGAGAGAGACGCAGGAGCTGCTACGTCTCAGTAAAGAAGAGCTAAGGCAAGAGAAAGAAGAGAATCATGCCAGGACTGCAGCAATCGAAGCTGAGATTGCAGCCATTCGGGACCAGATTCTACTTCGACCGAGGGAGGATCCAGTAGTTGATCCTCGACCGAGGCAGATTCCAGTACCTGACGCCCCGGCCGAGGTACTTCCACCTCGGATGCCAGTCCGAGATGTTCTTCTTGCAGGAATCCCACAAACCCTAGGTCAAAGGATGGACCCTAATCAACAGCTGAGGCGTCCAGGGGTGAACCTAGGAGATCCAGCGGATCATGACTACGAACTTCGACCGCAAGTTCTAGCCATGATTCGCCAATGCCAATTCGGAGGACTAGAGAAGGAGTCGCCGCATCAACATCTTCAAAACTACGAGATCTTGATGGAAACCTTGCGACCGTCCAGAATTGAGAACAACAACTACAAGCTAAGACCTTTTTACTTTTCTTTAAAAGATAGAGCTCTTACTTGGTATCAATCTCTTCCTCCAGGAAAAATTAGCACATGGGAGGAGATGACTACAGAATTCTTGACCAAATTCTTTCCCCCCTCAAAGACTGCTGAAATGAGAGGGAAGATCAATGCTTTCATCATGAAGGACAAGGAGAGCTTGTCCAAATCTTGGGAGCGGTTCAAGGATATCCTTTTGGATTGCCCACATCATGGGATTCCAAAGATTGAGTTGTTGGAGATCTACTTCAAAGGGCTGGACGGAAGCACCCAGTTCAATCTCCAACTACTCTCCGCCGGTACCTTCATGGACATGGCGGTTGACGAGGCTTGGGACTTCATTGAGAAGCAAGCCTTGCACATGGAGAAGTACACCCACCAAGGAGCTGAGGGTGGAGTTAAAAGAGTCAACTTTCAAGAGACTCAACCCAACAACAACCAGCTCACGTCCTTGAAGAACGACGTGAAGCAATTGAAGGAGCTCTTGATGGCTCAAACTAAGAAGGAAGAGCAAGGGCAAAGGAACAACAACAACAACAATAACGGGTACCGTAACAACAACAACGGACCCCGAAACAACAACTACAACAACAACAATAGAGGATCCAATAGCAACAATTGGAGGGCGAATAACCAAAATCACGGTAACAATCACTCAAACTTCAATTCTAATGATTCCTCTAACCCTTTCCTCTCTTCTCCTTCTTCTTCTTCTACTCCATTGAAAAGCCAAGGGCAAGGATCAAGTTCGTCTCAGCCGGAAAAGAAGGACGCAGTCCTGGAGGCAATCTTGATCAAGCTTAGTGCTATGGAGAATTCTATGACTTCATTTTCGAGGGCCCAAAAGTCCTTCGAACAACAACTTGCTAATAGGGCGAATGAAGCGCCAAGAGATCCAGGGAAGCTTCCAGCAAAGACGGAAACTAACCCTAAGGGCCAGTGCATGGCCATAACGACGAGGAGTGGACTCAAAACTGCAGATCCAGTACCTCGCTCGATGCAGACCACCTCGGTCCAGACCCAGTCGAAGAACACCTCGACCGAGATGCCAACCGAGGCGGCGCAACAGAAAGCAGGAGGAACGACAGAAACTTATGTTCCACCTCCTGCATATAAACCACCACTTCCATTCCCTCAGTCCAGAGCCAGAGCACATCTAGACAAGCACTTTGGTAAGTTTCTTGACTTGATGAATAAGCTACATATTAATATTCCTTTCCTTGATGCTATTCTAGGTATGCCCGCCTATGGGAAGTTCTTAAAAGAAATCTTATCAAGGAAGAGGAAGCTGGAGGATGTTGGTGAAGTTAGGATGACATCTAAATCTTCGGAGCTTATCAAGATCATGAAGGAAAAGATGCCACCTAAGTTGAGAGATCCCGGCTCATTTTGCATTCCCATTCAAGTCGGGGATGTCACTTGTGAAGCCCTTTGTGATCTAGGAGCCAGCGTGAGCATCATCCCGCTGGAGCTATGCACTAAGATCGGTCTTGGAGAGCCCAAGCCGGTCAAGATTCGACTTTACATGGCGGATCGCTCCATTACCCATCCCGTGGGCATTTTGGAGGACGTTCCGGTCAAGTTAGGTAACTTCTATCTACCTATAGATTTTGTCGTACTTGACATTCCCGCAGATTATCCAGTTCCTATCATTCTCGGGAGGCCATTTCTAGCAACTTCGGGTTGCAATGTGGATTGCAAGAACACCAAGTTGAAATTCAACGTTGGTGGCGATGAGGTGGAGTTCGCACTACTTGCAGCCATGAAAGGGGAGCAACTAACTGATGATATCTTCAACATCTACGATGAAGAAGAATCAAGGGAATTGGTGAGCTCTATCCTTATTAACGATCCACTCGAAAGAGTTATTAGCTTCAGTTTAATGGAGGAAGGTATAGATGCTTCTTGTGATGCAGATATACGGAGCTTGAAGGCACTGGAAGAGGATCCAGGAGCTAAAACTGAGAAGCTAGTCCAGGAGACGAAGATCTCCAGTCTCGGTTCCAGTAGAAGTATCTCGACCGAGGCACTTTCTGGATGGAGCGAGGCGTCTGAAGAACACCTCGGTCAACGCCTAAACGCCTCGACCGATGTCGACAGCGAGATGACGTCAAATGAGATCGCTGAGAATAACAATTTTCTTACTCCCTTCTCTGATATTCACCCACAGTTGGCGGATCATTCCCTCCACCAACTTTCTGATAATAAAGGTCCTTGGTATGCTGATATTGTGAATTATCTTGTTTGCCAGGAAATACCGCCCGGATTGACGTACTCTCAAAAGAAGAGATTCTTCAAGGAAGTACGACACTACTACTGGGATGAGCCGCTGCTATTCAAGCGCGGACCGGATGGGATGCTTCGAAGGTGCATTCCGGAAGATGAAGTTAATAGCGTCATAAGGCATTGTCATTCACTTCCTTGTGGAGGACATGCTAGCACCGATAAAACATGCGCTAAGGTATTGCGTTCCGGTTTCTTTTGGCCTACATTATTTAAGGATGTGCAATCTTTTGTTGTTTCTTGTGATGCATGCCAAAGAACAGGGAACTTATCAAGGAGGAACGAGATGCCGCTTAATAACATCCAAGAAGTGGAAATCTTTGATGTGTGGGGGATTGACTTCATGGGACCTTTCCCATCCTCCGGAGGAAACCTCTACATTCTCCTTGCCGTTGATTACGTCTCTAGATGGGTTGAAGCCATTGCTTCTCCCACTAACGACGCCAAGGTGGTTGTGAAGTTCTTGAATAGAACTATCTTTCCACGATTTGGAACTCCACGCATCATCATCAGCGATGGAGGAACGCATTTCATCAACCGGAAGTTTAAGGCACTTCTGTCGAAGTATGGGGTAACCCACAAGGTATCAACCGCTTATCACCCTCAAACTAGTGGACAGGTCGAGATCTCGAATAGAGAAATCAAGGCAATTTTGGAGAAGACCGTCTCTAGAACGAGGAAGGATTGGTCCATGAAATTGGACGATGCCCTTTGGGCGTACAGGACAGCATTCAAGACTCCCATAGGTACCACCCCTTATAATTTGGTATATGGAAAGTCTTGCCATTTGCCCGTTGAGTTGGAGCACAAGGCGTATTGGGCTATCAAATGGTTGAACTTTGACATCAAGGAGGCTGGCGAGAAACGCCTATTGGAGCATAACGAGCTGGAGGAGCTGCGTTTGAACGCTTACGAGAATGCCAAAATCTATAAGGAAAGGACAAAGAGATGGCATGACAAGCGTATCATCCCAAAGGAGCTTAACGAAGGAGACTTAGTTCTACTCTTCAACTCCCGCCTCCGTCTTTTTCCAGGTAAGTTGAAATCTAGATGGACCGGACCTTATGTTGTGAAGCATGTTTTCCCTCATGGTGCAGTTGAGATATGGGGCGAAACTAGCGGAAGCTTCAAGGTCAACGGTCATAGACTTAAGAAGTACCAGCCGGAAACGCCGGTTGAGGAGGTTGCACCGATATACCTCGTTTGAGACGCATCATGGTCCAGCTAGCGACCTTAAATCAAGCGCTTCTTGGGAGGCAACCCAAGGTATTGCTCTTCTTTCCCGTTTTCTAGTCTAGCTTAGATAGTTTTTGTTTTTGCTTTGCTTTGCTTTGTTTTTGGCGTTCTGGACAGACAACAGGAAGAAACACATCTGGAAGGACAGAAGCTCGAGATTCTGAGAAGACGGAAGCACCTCGGTCACTGTCAGAGCACCTCGACCGAGTTGATTCTTGAAGCAACCGAGGCAACTAGGGTTTCTGCAGAACCGCCTCGGTCCATACCACCTCGGTCCAGTCGAGACCATCTCGACCGAGGTGACAGCAGATCCAGTAACAGCATAAAAGGGGGAAAAATTACATTTTCACTTTTTTTTACCCTCCTCGACCGCGGCGGACAGAAACACCTCGCACATCTCGTTTCTTGCTCGTTTTCAACAATTTCTACTTCCAAACCGAGATTGAAGGATAGAGGAGTCGATTGCAACTACAGATCTGCAAGAAATTTGAGCGTTTCGACCGAAACGAGGTAAAAACGTTCGAAAACCTAAACTCGTTCGTTTACTGATATTTGGGCTTTGGTTGCCCTTGATTCTGTTGAGGAAACCTTTAAGTACCCCTTAGGAAGCATCGGTAGTGATTTTTGGGGGAAAAGAACTGAAAATCAGAGAGTTGAAATCGCATTGCCTTCGCCTCGGTCCAGTCGTTCTGCACCTCGGTCGAGGTGATTCTTGGAGTTTGTCAGTCGACCGAGGTAATCTGACAGTGCAGTTTGAAGATGAGTTCTGATAGATTTTTAGCCCTTAGGGACAGATCCTCTCCTTCCCCTTCTTCTTCCTCATCCCGACCTTCTATCCCGGTGATCCACGAGAGACACCGGGTAGATTATGATCGCATTGCTAGTCGTCCTGTCATCGCTCCTAGATTTCTGGACGTTTCTGCCTTTGATTGTCTCCACGTAGATGGAGAGCTTAGGAGGATGATCACCACCGTCGGGCTGGATCAGTTTACTGAGATCCGAGCCCCAGCCTACCTCGAGCAGACCCTCTAGTTTGTCAGTTCCTTCACTTACCTCCCCACAGAGAGGGTTGTGAAGTACCGGTTGATGAACCGGAACTACATAGTACCTCTTGACCACTGGAGAGACATTTTTGGCTTCCCTGCCCCCACTACTGTAGACTTCCCGACCCGAGCTGTAGCTAGAGAGTTCTGGGGTCAGATCGCCCACATCACGAGGCACGCAGATAGGTGGCGCCCTGGTGATTCCAGGGCGAAGCTTATTTATCATCTAGCCTTTCGATTGGTACACAGGATCTTCAGCGAGACGCTTCTGGCGCGTACTGAGACGCCCCAGAAGGTCCGATAGGGGGAGCTCTTCTCTTTATACTGCATGGTCACAGGAGGATACCCTAACTTTGGCTTGATGCTGGCAGAGGATCTGCACAGGATCAAAGCCAAGGGGAAGGGAGATATATGCTGCGGAGGGATAGTGACCCATATCGTTAGGTATCAGGATATGGATCTGAGCAGGTGTACCATGGTGGCGGCTGCCAAGCCGCTCGGACTTCAGGAGATGATTACTCGGAGGATTCTAGTTCCCCGAGGACTGACTACACCCTACGTCGCTATGCCATGGGAGCTGACTGCACCTCAGGGCATCAGATGGTCTGCACAGTTCTCTGTCTTTGATCCACATTTCTGGCAGACTGCTTGGGGTCCACTTATGGAGGATTACAGAGAGGGAGCAGCTGCCCCTGCTGAGGCTGAGGAGGAGGCTGAGGATGAGGATGACGACGATGATGAGACAGTGGATGAGAGAGGAGGTGGCGTCCCGATGGACACAGGTACAGATACAGCTGGGACGAGCGCACCACCTATTATTGATTTAGATGATGAGGAGGACACTGAGCCGGCGCCAGCCGCGACGTCTCCAGTCAGACCTGCTGGACGCAGGAGGCGTGGAGTGAGGGACAAAGCTGCACACCGACGGATCGATGACCTGACGGATCAGGTTATCGACTCATATGCTGCACTTTCGCTGGATATCCGCGAGATGCAGGAGCGGCAGCATCATCAGCACATGATGGCTCAGCTACAGTTTGAGCGTATCATGGGCTATCCCTATGACCCGACTCAGTACCCCTACATACCACCACCACCGCCGGATCAGGACTACTGAGGAGCTGCAGGGTTTATTTATTATATTTTTTATGCAGTTCGGCTCTCATCCGGTGAGTCCTCTTTTATTTAGACTTTTATTATACCCACTGGGACAGTGTGTCTCAAGTATGGGGTGTTTGTTATTTGACTATGTGGCTACCTTTGATGTATTCGACATTTTTGATGTATTTTATTTATCGGATATTTTCATATTTATGCTTCATTTGCCTTTATATGATTATCTGGTATTACATGCATACTTACAGGTTATTTGATTGAGAAAAAAACGTCGAAACTGAAAGAAAACTGGTTTAAAAAAAAAAAAAAAAAAATTTTTGGACCTCGACCGGGACAGTTCTAGCCGAACGAGGTGATTCACCTCGGTTGACTCAAGAACACCTCGACCGAGGTAGGTTAACTGAGAGTTTTCGAAAACGATTTTTGTACTACTTATCTGGATATGACCTCAGTGAAGATTTTGTTTACCTACTGGTTTTAAATTCTTTATGTGTTTGAAAGGTTTTATAATATGTTTAAGTTGCTAAATGCTTTGTTTTAAATTATTGGCATGTTTAATACTTTGTTTCTATCCAAATTATGTTGGATTTGAAGGTTGACACCGCAGGATAAGTTCTCTCACTCTCTTCTTGGAAAGATCAAGGCAATTCACTCTTTTCTTCTTCTTCTTCTTGATCATGCTTAACCCCTCATATACATTTTGCCTCCCTTTACCTATCCGGGAATTAGGAAGCAAGCAAGTGGTGAAAGCAAGTTAAAGTTGAGAAGTGGGCTGGAAGTGAAAGTCTTAGAAAGCAATTATAGGTTTGGGGAAGTCAATCATGAAGATGAGTAACTCGGCACCATTCACATAGCCGGGTGTTTGTGTCTTGCCAAAGTCGGATTGAGCGATATTCCTAACGGGCCATGGTATGTGCATCAAGGGTTTGATGCATCTCAAGAAATTGATGATTGCGGATCTCCTAGGCTTCGGTTATTGTGCACCTCTGTCCATGCATCCCAAAAAGTAAAGTAAAAGAGAAAAAGTGTGAAATAAGCAAAGCTTATTGGTGGAAGGTGTTGCAAGTCAAAGTAAAAGTGAAGTTCATCCTTTTCCCGGATTCTAGCACCACATTACCTTACATACATCCCTACCCTACACGTTTCTTGACCTTTTCTTTTGGGAAGCCCTTGAGACCTTGAGCTTGTTGATTGACTTAGCGGTTTAAACTGGATTATACATGATTAATTTTGATAATTATGATTTATTATGCATTCTATGATTTTATGCAAAGATGAACAACTTTCCTATATTTATAAAATGTTTTGAGCATATTGAATTTCTAAATTTCAGGAAGTATTCTCTTAGAGTGATCTATGATAGTTGCACACCATAAAATGTTTTTGAAAGACTTTTTCATTGATTTTATTGACTTATAATCCATTCTATCTTGTCTTCTATATGCGGAACTTGCTTGGGGACAAGCAAGGGCTAAGTATGGGGTATTTTGATAGCATGAATTATAGTCTAGTTTTTGGGGTTTGTTTGGACGTTTTATCTTTCATAATCTGTATGTTTGTATATACATTATGTGATTTTACTACCATTTCATCTACCTTTACGAGAATCGAGGTCTACACCTAGTTTCGTTGTAATTGCAGGTAATATGGTACGTTTTGCATCAAAAAGGAGCAAAAGGAGTCATGAGTCATTTGGAGCTACATCCAGGAAGCATAGCCATGGATTGAAGATCCACTTTGGAGCAGATTCGAGAGATTTCACATCCAGTTGAGACTCACCTCGGTTGACCAGAGATTCATCTCGACCGAGGTGATCCAGGGACGCCGACTCGACCGAGGCGAATACCTAGGACGCGGCGAGAATATTTTATTCTTGGAAGAGATCTTTTAAATTTGGAAAGTGATCTTATATTTTTGGGCTTGGCTCCTGGAAGGAAGGAGATATGCAGAATCATATATTTTACCTATATTTATGGGAAAATATCTTTCTAAGATTTATTATCTTTGGAGGGTTATTTTCCTATAAAAAAGGGTTGGATTTCCACAATTCCAGGAGCCCGCATACAGGGCCGCATACACGAACATCCGCCTACACCGAAAAAGACGCAGCAGCCGCATACCCCAATTTGGGAGAGAGTTGAAGAACCTTTTTGAAGGTTGAAGGAAGATTGAAGTCCATAGCTTTTATAGCTTTATTGAAGGGTTTTGTAAGATTGTCTTCAATTCCCTCAATTGTTGTCTTGTCTTTTTGGATTATTATCCAAGGAACGCTTTGTTGTGATATTTGATTCAGTTATTGAAGTCTTTTCATTAAATTCTTCTTTGTTCAAATATTCACCTTCTTCCCTTACATTTAATACTTTCATAATGATGATGAGTGGCTAATTTCCTTGTGTGATTCTAGGGTGATTGGCTGAAGGTTGTGGGAAAAACAATGATAGAATAATCTTAGATTTCAGTAGGATCCTGAAAGTTCGAGTCTTTAACCTTAACCCTAAGCATCTCGTTCGGTTGATGAACATCTCGGCCGGGGTGGAATTCTTCTGACCGAGGTGACTTATCCGACCTTAAACTGAGAGTTAAGTGTTAGAGTTTGCCAAATCCTATTCTTATTACACCTTTCCTGGTTCATTGCAAGCTTAGGATGAGACTTACCCGGTAATTCCTTAGTTTGTATACCAACGATCATAAGTGTAGGTAATAAAGGTTTAGCCTTTATTGGGGTTTGAGTGTGCTTCCATCCCATCTTTGTGAGTTAGCCTGAGACTTACCCGGTAAAGGTTGATTCTATTCCCTTAGATGGTATGTTAGTTTGAGGTTATAGTTCTTTATCTTGATTCCTTGAGACTTACCCGGTAATAGGAGTTACGGTTTAGGATTAGTGTGTAGTGAGACTTACCCGGTGATCTACTCCACTTTAGAAACACCTTCCCCACGCAAAAATCTCAGCTTTGTCCGCTTATCTACAGATCTTGAGTTGGAACCACAACTAGATGCTTTAATCCCTAGAATTGCATGTTTGCTTTATTTGACATCTTATTCATCTTTGATTGTGTTAAATCGCTCTTGTGGTTAGTATTAACATTAGCACACCGTATTGACTCTGTTTCACCGAGTCCCTGTGATCGACCCCTGGAATTTTCTTGCTTTTACTACGATTGACCCGTACACTGCGGGTTCGCATCCTTGTTTAAGCTTAAGTCTAGGGTTATAAATTTAAAGCTTGCACACACCATTTGGAGCGAACAGATGTTCTTGGATCTAGATCGAAGGGTTTTCTCCGGTTCGGGATCGAATGGAGCTAAATCCTTGCCACGAGATCTTCGCATACACCTAAAGAGTAATAGATGTCCTGAAAAGCAAAGACACAAACCAAAAAGAGATCAAAAGCAACAAGAAAGATCTACACTAGAAATAATCACAAAATAGACTCAATCTAGACCTAGTCCCCGGCAACGGCGCCAAAAACTTGTTACGCTAAGATCGTGTGATGCGCAAATGGGTTTTAAATTTATACTCGTTATATTTTTCCTAACTCCTAGCGAACCCGCAGTGTACGGGACGTTCGTAGTAGGGATAGTATTCCGAGGTCGAACACAAAGACTAAGGTGAGATTGATTCAAATTAAGATTAAGTTTAGTGAAGATCTATGTTAAGAAAAGGGGGAGAGATAAAGAAATGAAAATCTCAAATGTTTTTGGTTGGTTTTGGTGATCAATCAAAGATCACAATACATGCAAAGTAATTAATCAACTAAACTACGAATCAACACATATAAACAACTAAACAAGATATAGATCAAAGAAAGAAAAGACGGATTCTAGGGGTTGGAAGTTCCGGTTATGGCATAGGACTCAAGTTATCTATTCATTTCTTGGATTAACTATGATATGTTGAGATTAAGCGTTTCTAGATTGGGGTCAATTACCGGGTAGGTCTCATGATCCAACTAGTCCGCTCCTAAGGTCTCATCACCGGTTAAGTCTTTAAGAACCTAGGGATAGGAATTCTAAACAAACCGGATTGTTAGCTAGGGATCTAACCTATCCTTACCGGGTAAGTCTTGGAAAGGGAAGTCCTAAACAACTATCCTATCACACTTAATCCAATGGCGGTTTATTAGGCTCACCACTACCTAAGGGTTGTTATCTTTGAAATCTAAGAGTAAGGATTACCGGGTAAGTCTCTCCTAACACTTAGTTGCTAACACTAGGCCACCCTAGGATATATTTAACTTGACAAACACTTAGGATTTCAACATTTTAACAATCTAAGACTAGATCCACCGAAACAGGGAAAATCACGGGTTGTTCTACCTAAACCACGGCCGTGGTTTGGCAAGATCTGGCCGTGATTCCTAACAGAGGATACGTTCAAACACACAAGTCATCCAAAGGTAAACCTAAGTTCATCCTATCATAGCCCTAGCCATAACCATCCTTTCCTTACCCCTAGAACCACATCAATTTAGCCTACAACGTTCATAATAGAAATCGAAACAAACAAACATAAAATCATAACATCCATTGCAAGATAATGAAGGAAAAGAGATGAACAAGTGAACTTAAAACAACCAAGCTGAAAATAGAATGAGAGTGACTCACAATCCTTCCAAAAGAAGGTTCAAATGTTTCATACAACTCTAGAAATAGAATCCGGAATTCTTCACTACAAGCTATCAAAGTGTGACAATGGTGTGTGTTCTTCTTCTCCTCTTCAATGGAGCTCTTCTTCTTCCCTTTTGACACTTTCCTTCCTAGAAAATCTTCTTCTTGAGAGGATATTTTTGTTAAAGGAAATGGATAATGGATGAGCTGCTCCAAGATGCTCCCAGCTGCTTCTCACAGCCCATGAAGGACCACTTTTATAACAAACTTGCATGAGCTGGCCATGAGAGTCGTGGCACAGCTGTCACAAGAATCTGGCAAAATCCACGGTTGATTCCACGGCCGTGGAGTGTCAGAGAACCGTGATTCTGTGCAGAAACTTCGCCTTGGATCATTAAGCTGTGATTTGGTGCATGGCTAGTGTTGGCAAGGCTCCATGAGTCCTCCTTAGCCTTTAGCTTGTGTCCTAATGAGTCCGAGGGTGTGTCATCTAGATGAACGATCCTCAAACACATCGTTTTAGCTCCTAAATCTCCCGAAATACCTATAAAACGCGCACAAGTCCGTGTAGACGTCTATCTCGGCAAAATACATGAATTGAGTGCAAAATGTCGTGAACTAGTGCTAGACCATGCATGAATGAGTGAGAAATTTATCTAAATGTTCCGCTAAAACCTAGTCATAAATCGTGTTATCATTTGTTTACCCAAGATCATAAGTATAGGTTGTAAAGGTTCATCCTTTATTGGGGTTTGAGTGTGCCTTCATTCCATCTTTGTGAGTTAGCCTGAGACTTACCCGGTAAAGGTTGATTCTATTCCCTTAGTTGGAGTGTTAGTTTGAGGTTATACTTTTTTTCCTTAATTCCTTGAGACTTACCCGGTAATAGGAGTTACGGTTTGGGATTAGTGAGTAGTGAGACTTACCCGGTGATCTATTCCGCTTTAGTAACACCTCCCCTTGCAAAATCTCAGCTTTGTCCGCTTTATCTTTAGATCTTGAGTTGGAACCACAACTAGATGCTTCAATCCCTAGAATTGCATATTTCCTTAATTGACTTTTTATCATCTTTGATTGCTTTAATCGCTTTTGTGGTTAGTAATTACATAGACTACCTACACCTGCTTTGTTTCACTAAGTCCCTGTGATCGACCCCTGGAATTTCTTGCTTTTTACTACGATTGACCCGTACACTGCGGGTTCGCATCCTTGTTTTAAACTTACATCTAGGGTTATAAATTTAAAGCTTGCACACACCGTTTGGATCGAACATTTCCTCTGGCGGTTATTCAACTCCCGCTGAGTGAATATTTACTTCAGACTCTTATGATCTATGAATATCTGACACATGCCTCCGTACAAATAATGCCTCCAAATCTTCAAGGCGTGAACAATAACAACTAACTCCGGATCATGGGTAGGGTAATTCTCCTCGTATGCCTTTAGTTGTCTCAACACGTAAGCAATCACCTTACCCCTCTGCACCAAAACACATCCCAAGCCTAGCTTGGATGCATCATTGTAAACCACGAAGTCCTCAATGCCCTCTGGCTGAGCTAAAATAGGACCAAAGGTCAACCTCTTCTTCAGCTCCTCGAAGCTCTGCAGGCACGGCTCGGACCACACGAATCTCATAGACTTCCTTAGCAAGGAAGTGAGCGGTCGGGCAATTATTGAAAAGCCCTCAACAAAACGCTGGTAGTATCTCGCCAATCCTAAGAAGCTGCGTACCTCCTTGACGTTCTTAGGAGGCTGCCAAAATGCTATTGACTCGATCTTCGCCGGATCTACCTTGATCCCTTTAGCTGAAAAGATGTGACCAAGGAATGCCACCTCGTACATCAAAAACTCGCACTTAGAGAGCTTGGCGTACAACTCTCTATCCTGTAAGACCTGAAGAACGATCCTCAAGTGTCCTGCATGCTCCTCTTTGTTGCGAGAGTATACCAAAATGCCATCTATGAAGAAAACTACAAACTGGTATAGGAAGTTGATGAAGATACTGTTCATCAACTCCATGAAAACTGCGGGTGCATTTTTGAGCCCGAATGGCATCACTACAAACTCGTAGTGTCCACATCTGGTCCGAAATGCCGTCTTGGCTATGTTCTGCTCTCTCACCCTCAGCTAGTGATATCTAGATCTCAGATCTATCCGTGAAAACACTGAAGCTCCATGCAACTAATCCAAAAGATCGTCGATACAGGGCAATGGGTACTTATTCTTGATCGTCACCTTGTTAAGCTCTCGGTAATCGATACATAACCTCATCGACCCGTCCTTCTTCCTGACGAAGAATACTGGTGTGCCCCAAGGAGATACACTAGGGCGGATGAAGCCCTTCTCTGCTAACTCCTCGAGCTGCTTTTTCAACTCAAGCATCTCGATAAGCGTCATACAGTAAGGAGCCTTAGAGATCGGTCTCGTACCGGGCTCTAGCTCAATGCCAATGTCTATACTCCTGTGGAGGTAAACCTGATGGCTCTCCGAAAATGTTGGAAAACACACAAGCTACCTTAATCTCCTCCAAAGCCAGACTCGCACTATCCTTCATGGCATAGCACCAAAAAGCCTTGCATCCCTGACTGATAAGTCTCGCAGCTCACACTGTACTAATGATTGTACCAGTCTTCCCGAGATCTCATCCTCTGAAGATCTCCACATGACTTGCATCTGTAGTTACCATCACTATCCTCTTGCCGATGTCTAGAACTGCTCGATGTCGATCCATCTAATCCATGCCCAGAATAACTTCTTCGTGTACTAAGTACATGATGAACAAGTCAGCTGGCCAATCGCGAACTCCCAATCTAATAGGGAAATCGCGAACCTCTCGTGTACCTCGAATCTTACCCTCATCGGGTAATCCTATAAAGAAGGGTCTACCTTCTACGGTAACTAAGGTCAATCTATCTACACATGCATGAGATATAAAAGAATGCGCAGCACCGGTATCGAAAAGAACTCTGACAGGAAAACCATTGATATGAATGGTACTTGTGGTCATTGGTGTTGTCGGCTCTACAACACTCCTCAGCTCACACACTCTAGCTGATGCATCTCTTGTGTCTGCAGATCCACCAGCACGTCCTCTACCTCTCCCATATCCCAGAGTGAAACCTTGAGGAGCAGTAGAACCAGGAACTCTCTACTGTTGCTGTTGATCCCGAGGCCTTTGTCCTCCTCTTGTAACACTAGCAGGTGAAGAACCCTGCTGAGATAACATCTTGCCTTGACAGCAAAATGCAAGCTCTATCCTAGTAGTCCGTTGAAGAATCACAACAGAAACCAACAAGATAAAAGCGTGTCGACGCTCTCAGTCTCTGAGAGAACAAGTAAACATGTTGGTCCTCAGGTGGTGCAAACGAATCCAACAAAGACAACTCATTTTAAACATATTGATGATATCAACGATAGGCAAATCCTCAAATCCAGCCTCGAGAAAATCCTGAAGAAGGTCTCTCCTCATATCTATAAGCCAGTAGCGAATCCTCATCACCATCTTCATCTGCTCATAACTAGTGACCTTACTGCGAGTAGTCCTCCACCAGGAATGAGCCTGATCCTTCAACAGCATCTGTGGTATGTCGACTCGATATCCCTTTGGGCAACCGATCGCCTCCATAGCAGAATCCAGTTGTCCTAGCTACAGCTCCACCTCCATTCTAGTCATTCCTATGAAAGTGGGAACCTTCAGCTGATCGAAAGCTTTCTACCAACTATCTGGCTTCGGCTCCTTTGCCTCAATCAACACTCTAGCAACCTCATCAACTCTAGCAGGCGGGGCAACGATCAGTGTAACTCTTTGCGAAAATTGAGCTGATCTGGCATGAACTGGCGGTGTTGGTCCTCCAATCCTGATAGCCTCCTCAACTCTTTGCACATAATCGCGATATGCAGAAGCTCCTATAGACACTCGTCCGGACTCCGTCGAAGGCGCTCTTTGTGCTCCGGACCTAGCGGCGGTCCCGTTCCCAGCCTTAGGAACAACACTCTCAGCAACTTCCTAAACGAACGCCTCAGCGATAGGCGGATCAGCAACTGGGGTCTGGCCCCGACCTTTGGCTAGTGGAGGTCTCCCTGTACGTCCTCGTCCACGGACAGTAGGTGGAAGAGGTGGTCGACCCCTTCCTCACCCCATAGCAGATGTAGCTCTAGTTCGTGCCATCTACTATAAGGATAGATATATAAGAATATATATAGATATAAGGCCACACTACAACTAAAAAAGGAACCCAAGAAAAGCATGTAAAGGCCAACATCAAAGAAACACTAATTGTTGAGATCCGCGGAGGTAATGGTGGTCGCTCATACATCTATCCCAGACCGACAAGTTTAAAACAAAACCCCTTTTGAAAATGTTAGACCCCTTGCGGGTTCTATTTATTCATCTATCCGACCTTTAGAAGATTTCGAGTGCCATTGTCGCCAACCTAGAGCTTTGATACCATATTGTAACACCCCAAGTTCTGAGAACTTGAAGCGATACGGGCTAGGACCTCACAATGGGTCCCGACCCTCAAAGTAGCATCAACACACGGATAATACAACAAGGCACATACAAATGAAAACCAAAACTCAATATAAAAACCAAAAGTTTAAATAAAAGAAAGCGTAAAAGACTCACAGCCGAGTTCAAAAAAAAAGAGAAAGCAGCAACATAAACATAAACCAAATCCCATCCTATAATGTACGGGAACCCCGGCTGACCACACCGTCTGAATCACTCAACAGCATCATGAACCTGATGATAATCTACAACATCGATATAAACCCTTAGCTAACATTCTAGAAATCAGAAAGAACGTAAAGGTACAAACACACGTAAGGTAAAAATAAACATATAGCATGCTCACACTCAGTTGGCAATTATCTTTCATTAAATTATCCATTACTAATTCAACTTCTTTTGTCACACGAGAATCTCCCGAAACTCGCCTCCGCTTCCGTCTACCAATAGGAATAGATCAGTACTTTCCGTAACCTACGGGCCTGGGTTGCAAGAGCACATTCTAGTCTCCTAAAGAACTAGACAAGTTGTCACCGCCCAGTTATCATAAACTTGGGTCAGTTAAGGTTATAAAGGGAGAATTCTATTCCGTTTATCCGTTATAACATGATAAACAACACAAACAAGCCAAAACACTCAAACCAATATACAAAATGAAGCTAAGTAAGTCCAAGGGACTTACCTCACTCGAAGGTAATCTAAAAGCTCAGCAACAACTCAGAGAACAACCCAGTTCCCTCAGAAAAGGAGCAAGGAAATCCCTATTCACACAAGCATCACGAATCAGGAACGAAACGGTTGCTAGAAGTCTATAACTTCTAGTCTCAATGATCTCTAAGAGATCTCTACAAGCTAAGGGCTCGACCTTAGTCCTACTGCATACTCAGGGGGCAAGGAACATCCATAAGAATCAAGCAAAGGAACGAGGAAATCAAGGAAGGAAGCAACTCACAAGAACGAGAGTTACTGCAGAAGGAACCGCGGGGGCGGCAGAGCAAGGCTCAGGGGCGGCTTGCCGCGGGGGCGGGTATGTGCAGCCGTGGGGGCGGTGCACTGGCAGAAGGTGCTATTGGGGTTTCTTATCGACGGAAACTCTCAAAAAGGGATCCAAAGCTCGAACCTTTGATCTAACCACGTCAAGACTTAACCAGAAGAGCCTGAGAACAGCAACACATCAAAAACAGGGAAGCTAACAAGAATCAAGGATCAAACTTCATTCTTGAAGAAGAAAAAGGAAAAACGAAAGAGGAAAATGAAACAGAAGGATGGGCATGCAGCCACAACATGAACGTGATGAAGAACAAGGGAGGAAGAACTTACACGTTCAGCAAGATCATGGGAAGCAAGACTGTAACACTTGAGGGTTGAAGAAGACGTAAGCAAAAACGGGAAAAAGAAGAAAAGACGGGAATATATAGAAGAGGAGGGAAAGATAGATGGAAAGGACGTCTAGGGTTTGGAAGAAGATAAAGAAGCCGAACCATAAGATAGAAGATCGGATATTCTATCTATGGAATGAAGATAAAATGAACGAAACTGATCGGGCATGATCTGCAACGTATCCGCAGGGGCGGATCGCCTCAGCTGCATGGGCGGCCTCCTTCACCGCGGGGCGGTGAAGGTGAAAACTAGGATCTTATATATATATATATATATATATATATATATATATATATATATATATATATATATATATATATATATATATATATATATTCTAAATGAACATCTATGCATTATTAAATGAAGACAAAAGAATAAATGAACATGACACTTTGATGAATAAAAACACTATGAAAACCGATGAATAAAAGTATGAACAATGACACATAAAAGTATGAACACTGAGGACCTATTTTTGAATGTAAGGGTATTTTCCCAAATTTTAAATCAATTTAGAAAAATGTCATTAATGTTGAGCGTGCAGAAGCCCTTGATTTAAAACTCATCCAATGGCTTATACCCCTCCTAATTCCTATCTACAAGCTCTCTCCTTACTTGAACCATATATATATATATATATATATATATATATATATAATTTAGATCTTATAAGAAGGGGTCTTAGAGTCAAAATTAGAAAGGGTTCACAACCAATTGATCAAGTAACAATTGTTTAAATTTAACATGTATTTGTTCAACTAAAAACTATACAACTATATTCTAAAGTGTTTAAATATGTTAATTTTTCAACTATTTAACCAATTGTTCAACTATATTTAAAATGATTCAACAATATAGCCAATTATTGAAATGTTAATTTATATGTTCAACTTTGTAACTAAATTTTTGTTCAAGTATATGCCAAATGTAAATTAGTTTTGATCCAAGGGTTGTTATTGTTAGCCCTTCCCACTTTTGACCGTAAGGTCCCTTTCTATGTGATCCAAATCACTCACACACACACACATATGGTCATGTTCCGAAGAGAAATGAAAACCTCTAAGAGATGTTAGATTACCCACCCTTAGCCTTTATTGGTAAGAAGTAGAAAATATGCTATGTGTTTGTGAGAATTTTGTTAAAACTACCGCAATGTTACGTAGAATAACTTTAGCGTTTTCTTTTAATGGATAAATTATACAAGTGCAGTTATAACAGCTGAAGAACACTAATATACTATCCTACAAAGTGAGCCTTATTACAAAGTAAGAACCAAAGAACATCAAGAAGTAGGAAGAAGCCTTACATCACGCACATGTTCTACGTATTTAGACTTTACACACATTAACCCGCATTTTGTAAAGATAATGCTTACTTTCTTGTAGTGAGAGTGTGCATACCTCTTCCCAAAGACATCTTCATCGAGAATTAAGGAAAAACTTCATGTGCAATCATATTCATGATCGATCATGTGTTCATGTGGGGGATACTTGTCAAAGGCTCTCATCCTTTTAGTTACTTGTTTGTTCATCGCAACTAAAAATAAACTCATTATATATAAATAAATATTTAGAATATTAACTATTGTATAAATTTAAATAGTATAAATAAGGACAACTAGTACAAAGAAAAAAAACTTTTGTGATAAACAAAATAACATAGTACAAATAAATAGTTATTATTCTATAATGCTTTAATGGAATATTTATTGAACAAGTTTTGTTCCCACTTAAAAACTTATAGTTTAACCATCACAAAACAAATATCAAGATTCTCGTAAAAAAGATAATCTTGAGATATGAGAACGCTATGAACAATATTTCACATATAAACCAAAGCCAATACATTCAAGGTTTAACAATAAACTAAGAACAAATTAAAATTCAATTAGTAATGGAGAAACCTAAACACTACTTTTCAACTAGGTTAGTGAACTTTCTTCGAATGAATTCCAACAAATTATTGTGTACTGGTGGATCCAAAGGAATCAAACCATTTTTAACAACCAAAAAATTCTGAATGACCTTTCTGGTCTTGTATCAAATCATATCTCTGAATGGGATAAAGCTAATGCTGACCTTCCTAGGACCAAAACAAAAAGTTCCAATTATCATTGGAAAACCAAAAATTTAAGATGGCAACGTGTATGAATCTCCGTTAAAATCAATTTTGATGCCGATGTAACACCCCGAATCCATAGGACTCGAAGTATCACGGGGTTAGGATCTCACAGTGGGTCCTGACCTTGCCTTGACAACAAGTTCACTGAATCTTATAACAAGGCACAAATAAATAAAAAATCAACCTTTATAATACATAAACATCAAGTATCATAATGCATACAAAACCCCTCAACCAAGTATAAACATCAACAAAATATACATAACACAACCCAAAAACCCAACATCCTACATGTACGAAAATCCTCGGCTAATCACTCCTCTATATCACTCTGCAGTCTTCATAACCTGCAAAGGATGTAGAACAAGATATGAAACCGTTAGCTAATAATTCATATATAAGATGATAAATAAGCACATACACACATCAGAATAGCGATAATCACCATGCATGTTATCACAAATTTACCCGTTTAATTATCTTTATAACGTTACACACTCAAAACCATTTTTATGGTTGTGATACGAGAAGTATATCATTCTCGCCTCTAGGTCCCATAACCATCTGGAGTGGAATCAGACACACGCCCCGTATACCATATGGAGTGGAGACGTACCCTGCCCGTATACCAGGTCTGGCCTACCCTCAAAGAACCTCTCAGACTCCTTACAAGATGAAAGAGAAAGGTTATCACCGCCGGATTTAAGGGGGGCAATCATGTCGGTAATAATTAATATCGCATGCTACAAAGCATATAACAATCACAACTCATGCATACATCAAATATAGAAATGCAGCTAAGTAAGCTCTACGGACTTACCAAGAACCTCTAAATAACCTCAACCATGAACAATCCTCCAATTCCCGTAGGACTGAGCATTGCCTAATAACAAGGCACAAAGATATATCAAACCTCCTATCAATCAAAGGGATCACACCTACACCCAATGAATCCATAAGAATCATGAACATCGTATAGACCTCGAATAACAAACTAAACGTCAAACAACATCAGGGCATACCTCACTATCACGATATCATCATCAAACTCTTTTGCATATACCCTAGCATGCTTCTAGACCAAAGCCCAAGACAAAGAAAAAAGAGAACATACTAATACTTGATAAGTTCTGATGAGAGGTGCACCCGCGGGAAGCAATAGGCGCGGTGGCGGTGACAGGCCGCAATAGCCGGAAGAAGACGCCGCAGGGGCGCTAACACGCTCTAGCCGCAGGGGCGGCGATGACGATCCACAGGGGCGGAAAACCCCACAGAGGGCGGCTCTCAAGAGTTGTTCGACCACTTTCTTACTCGATTCTTCACCACTCCATCTCAGGGAGTAATCAAGGCTGAAGAGCCATCATATGCATACATACATACACATCCAAAACGTCCATCACAAGATCAACCCTTGGAGAACACAAGGAAAAGGAAGGAAGGAACAAAGAAGAAGAACAAGGAGAAGAGAAAGGAACCACTCACCACTTCTCCGTCCAAAGCTAAGGAATAACATCAATTGTAGGTCCTCAACCGTCCACAACAACCATCCAAAATATCAACATCAATCTCACTTGCAAACTTGAAGGGTATTCAAGATCAAACCAAGGAAAAGAAAGAGGAGAAGAAGAAGAAGAAGAATGTGTAGGAAGAGAAGAAGAAGTCTGGAATGAAGGAAACCCTCATTAGGAGAGAAAAGTAAGAAACTTATAGGGTAAGGAATGAAAAGCATGAGTCAAAGAAGTAAAATAGGCGGTTATGACCACCTATGTTGCGATCACGGCTCAACAGCGTTGCGCCTACGGTGGCCCGCACCTGCGGGAAGGAACTGGCGCGGTCGCGGGGGTCCTAAAAATGAAGAGGCTATTATAGCCGCTAAGGTTGCGAATGTAAATTTTGCTTTTGGTTTAGCTATTAGAAATAACCTTGGTTTTCCTCTCACTTTTGGCTTTGTGATCTACCGCCAACACCGTCCTCGAAGCTGAAGTTGTTGCCCTCCGTGAGGGCGTTGTGAAGGCGGCTCGCCTTGGGTTTCCAAACATTGTTGGAAAAGGTGACAATTTGACTCTTATCAATTTGATCAGTCACATTTGGAAGCCTCCTTGGGATGCTGATTTGATTATCTCGGATATCTCTACTTCACTTTCTAGTAGGAAATCTCACCTTAACGTTCATATTCAACACTAGTTTAAAATGAACCATAACGTTCATATTCAAATGAACCATGGACATTCATCTATTAATCCAATGTCTCTTAGAGGTTCTCATTTCTCTTAGAAACCTCACCTTATATATATATATATATATATATATATATATATATATATATATAGGGTTGAGTTCAAGTGAAAAGGGGTCTTACGGTCAAAGTTAGGAAGTATCACAACATTAGATTAAGTCACAATTGTTGAAATATTACATGTATTTGTTCAAATAAAAATTGTTCAAATATATTCGAAATTTATTAAATTATCACTATTCGAAATTGTTCAACTGTATGGTCAATTATTCAACTTTATTCGAAAGCGTTCAACTATATGACTAATTATTCAAATGTTAATTTAAATGTCCAATTCTTGAAATATAATATTGATTTGTTCAACTAAAAAATTGTTCAAATCTTTATCACATTATAAATAAGAGTTTGCTCTTGTAATAGTGCACTTAATTTTATGTCACTCTTATTTTCTATATTTATAGGAATGCCATTCAACTTGTTTAATTTTTTTAATCAATTTCATTTCTTCTACAGGATTGTTGTGACTGTAATACTGTATGGACCTTTCTGTAATGGTTTCTTTAGTTTGGGCTTGTCTCGTGATAGAGCTTCTTGGTTAGGGTTTGATTGTGCACCGTCCCACTTTTTTCTAATGAACAACTTCTATCGTGATACATATCTTAAACATGTCTTCTTCTTTTTCCTATTGATAAATGTCATCTTCTACTCCTACTCTCAATACGTGTCTATCTGCTATCGATACATGACGCCTCTTTTCTCTCTTCAATTTGTAATGGCAATGCTGTAACTAGAAAGATTCATTTGTCTAAAGCAATACATGTTTCTAATGTTTAAACTTTGAAATTTGTTTAGGTGAAAGAGCGTTTGGTCTTGATAGAAGAACATTTGGGATAATGCTTTTGAGCTGACAATATTTACATACCGATAAGGGATAATCGATATAGAGCATAAGAGGACCACTGTTTGGATTGAAGACCGGACCTGTTGGTTTCGGTTTAGGTCGGTCTAGTCCAAAACCAAACTGGAAAATGCACAATCCTATACACACTTGATTATCTCACTAGGTTTTGGTTGAGTTATTTTGGTAACAAACGTCAAATTTATTATCATAAATGGATATAGAACCTTCTTAGTATGAAAACTACGAACAAGGATTAATTAAATTCACATATTAAATCTTAACCATTTATCTATTATAATTTAAAGCCTCTTAGAAGTTCTCATTTATCTTTGTAAAATTAGTTATCACCCAAACCAATTCCATATATATATATATATATATATATATATATATATATATATATATATATATATGTATATATATATATTACAATTGAAAAAATGCTCCCTCTGTACGAATATAATTATCTTTATAACGTTATAATTTTACTTACACGAATGATTAGGAATATAATTGTATATTTTTTACTTTTATTATTAATTGTGTAAAACTCTAAAGAATAATACCCAGATTAAAGTCAACCATTTCATCAAATCAAATGACTGTGACACTACTAAAACTGAAAATGAGCTACAAAACATTATCATCCCTACAATTCGGAAAAACATTATGGAAATAATCATTCCAATAAATGAAATACAAGACAAGCTATATTGGAGAAGCAGCTCGAACGGCAGATTCTCCACAAAATCAGCGTCGAAAATGATAGAAAATGAGTCATGATGGCATCCTGAATATTCTTGCGATTGAATTTGGAAATTAGACATGCAACCAAAAATTGAAAACTTAATATGGAAAATTTCAAGAAACATTATCCCAACTAAAACAAAACTTAACGAAAGACGAATCGCAGTTCCAAATAACTGCGATTTTTGTAATCATCAACTCGAGGATCTTATATATCTTCTTATTGATTGCCCCTATAGCAAAAATATAATCATAAAATTTGACTTAAATATCATCATTAATCTCAATACCATTGGCATAGAAAACAAAAGACCTCACAAACTCTTGCTGAAAATAAAAAAAATAAGATCGGGCTTTTTAATTTCTCCCGACTTGCAACCATATGGTGGAGTATTTGGTTCTTCAGAAATAAAATCATATTTAACAATGATGCAATCGGATCGGATCATAACATCCTAAATTTCATTAAAAACCTAGTTCAAAATTGGAAAAATCATAAGACCGATGATGATGACTACGATTTTAAACATATTAAAAAGAACAACTTACCCAACACAAGAAAGAAAAGTAATATTAAATGGGATAAGCCAAAACCTGGGTTCCACAAACTCAACTTTGATGGATCAGAACTCGATTGGGAATAACCTTCATTGGTTTTGTTATACAAGATCATTACGGTGGTGTTATTAGCTTGGGTGCTAAGAAATATAACTTTAACTCGGTAGTTAAAGCAGAAGCCTTCACGTTGAAAGTTGGAAAAAAGACGCAATAAGACTAAATATAAAAATGATCGAAATTAAGGATGATAACATTTGTGTTATGAAGACACTTCAAGGACTTTTGAGTTGTCCCTAGGAGATCGAGATGGTCATATCCGACTACATACTGGATCTTAGCTTCTTTGAAGAAGTCCAAGTCAGGCATGTGTTCAGAGAAATCAGTTGTGTTGCTAACCGATTGACCCATTTGGAAATTTCGAACCCTAACACACCCTTTTCTGACGACCCCGAACTAAGTGTTCTAATATGCAAGGATGTTTTAGGATGGACTACCTCTAGAAGGTAGTTCTCTCCTAACCGCTTTTTGTTTTCAAAAAAAAAATTATTTACACACCGGAGACATTTAGCTTCATTAAAATAAGTAATATGTTAATAATTTATTATTACTACACATAGGAGATGTATAGCTAGAGGAAACTACGCGATTGCCAATCAACATAAGGTATAAAGGGGAAAGCAATTAAGTAAGCAATTCAAAAGCTTTTGCTTCAAGAAACGCTCTCTTTGCTGAAGGAATTAGCTAACCCTAGTCCTTACATCAGCCACCGTCTCCTTCTATGGATGCAACCCCACCCTCCAATGGCTTCACGTCGTGTTCTTGGCTTCACCACCATTTTTTCAAAACCTTTTGACCGTCGCTTCTCCACTAGACCACCTTACAACAACCCCGCCATCACCCTCTTTCTTTGGTGAAAAGCCTTCGACTCTAAGGGAAATACTTCCCGGCTTACTTCCAACTTTCGGTCCACCACCCACGACTCCCTACGCAACCAACCCTCCATGGTCTATCTCAGCTCTCCGCCTCCTATTCGGTGTATTCAAAGACTGGTGAAACCCACCACCAAACCCTTCCCTAAAACAGTTTTTTCCGATTATTTTATGATGTGCCTTCACAAGCCTCTTGCCCACCGCCTCCATAGACTCTTGCGTGCCACCACCATGGCCTCTTGCTCGCCGCCATGGCCTCTCAGTCCGGTGAAAGCCACCTTCTTTGTTGTGTACCTGCCGCCGTCACCATGGCCTCACTTTCCTCTTACAACGGTTGTATGCGATTGTAGGCTAGGGTATTTTCTTGCTGCCCCAGTATGCACCTCCTATTTACATTGCATTAAATTGGGCATATTGGCCCAATATTTGTCATGTTGCAATTGTAAACATTGTTTTTTGGAAATAGTTATTTTATTTTACGATAATCATAGTAACATTATTATTAATTTTCTTTCTTTAAGAAAAATAATGGTTATAATCATTTAGTCAACTTCATCCCAAGGGATCTTTTCTCACGGCCTAACAACACCGATCAAGGCCTAACGGCACCGATTACGGCCAAACGGTCTCAAAAACACCAAAGATGAAAAATAAATTAAGGTCGTTTTGACCTCGGATTGACAGCTCAATAACACGAAATTTGAAATCAATGATCAAAGAAAATTACTCCTGATGGCTCTAGTGGAAATAATTATTTGGTTACCAATTTGTTAAGTAACCCTCTCTTAACAATGCCCTCCCTACTTCATATAAAGCCCAAAAACAATAACTTCCGACAACATAAATCAACCCTCTATGAACAATCTTCTCCCTATAAATCATCTCTCTCTTATCCATCAAGTTCTACACCTTTATTCATCAAGATCACCGTGCTCTACAATCTCGTCTTTTGAATTTTGATGTAGTCATTTGCTGGCGGTTTCGTGTGTTTGTCGAGAAGGGGGCGTGGATTTGTGATCGACATCTGATGGCTCTGTTGCAGTCCAAATCTGAGGTGTCCACAGTTGTTCCCCAGGCTTCCTCTCTGTGTACATCCTTCGAAGATGAACGTTTATGCTCGTTGCCTCCTGCTGGTTGGATCATCCTACTTTCATTTGAAGCCTTTTTTGCTTTCGGTTTCATTTTGATGTTTTTTTGTGTATTTCTTTTATCCTATATTTGTGGTCCTTCATGACAATTTGACCGTCTGCCAATTTTTTCGGCCTTTCGACCCACTAGATGGCGCATCGTCTAATGATTTCAAACCGCTTTCCATTTTCAAAAAAAAAACATAAGGTATAAAGGGAGCAATACGCTAAATTAGGGATAGACACAAATCATGTGAATCCCGATCCCGATCTGGTCCCGATTGTTTTCCGATCCCGGTTGAATTTCATCCAAAAAAGCAATCTCATGCCGAACCCATTGTGCAAAAAAATATCTGAGATTTGATATGAGTCTTAACTTATTCATCCCGCTAAGTTGGCCCCGTCCCATACATAATAAAATTTTAACTTAAGTATGAATAAAATTGAATGCCTAAGCCCAAAACATTAGTTACATACTTATATACTTAGAAAAATTAAATTATGGAGGCCTAAATCCAAAACTAGCCAAATGACCCAAATACTTGTGATTTGTTACGGTTTGAACTTTTATTTTCGATATTTAAACAAAAGCTAATTATATTTTGAGGAGATTATATAAGATCTTACTATAGATTATTGCAAACTATAATGTCTTTCGTTTTAAGAGTGATATACACGAATTTTGTGTGTGTCTAAAATGTAACTTTTAAACACTATAAAACAATTACTAAGCAAGCAAGATTGGTACAGTTCCAATCCCCACTGGGATAGGGCCTGACGGGATTCATCTATAAAACATAAGGCATGTTCTAATCTAGTCCCATGTATAATAGCCGCTAGGGATGAGCAAAATTCGGTTCGGTGAACCGAACCGAATCCAAACCGCAAATTGCGGTCCAAACCACAACTTTTTGGTTCGGTTAGCGGTTCGTCATTTTTTGCGTTGCGGTTTGTTTGATGAACTGAACCGTAAAATGTGGTTCGACCCGCATACCGTAACGTTGTGTTTTATTATAAAAAAAGAAATTCCATTGTTTAGCATTTTTTTCACTCAGGAGTCCTCACTCCTCAAATAGACATAAACAACATAAGTCGACGGTCGATCTAGGTTTTTCCGTTTCACCCCGCCCCGATGGCCGACGCCTCGCCTCCTCTTCCTCGTTGAGTTTCACTAGTCGCCTCCTCCTCCTCGCCAGTCTGCCCCCGACAACAATAGGTTTTCTTTCTTCTTTTGTTCTTCTTTTGACTTCTGAGTTGCTTTTGGGCGAGATTTTACTAGGTTTCTTTCTTTTTTTTGTTCTTCTTTTTCGCTTTCGATTGTTTTTGGGTTTATCAACATCTAGTTCCTGAGTTGCATTTGTTATCTTTTAGCCTGTTCACTAGGACGTCTTTATTTTAGGTTATCTTTTAGTTTGTTCACTAGGGCGTGTTTTATATTTATTCTTTATTTTCTTAGAGATAGGTTTAGTAGGATTTCCGTCTAACAATGGAGGGTTATGTTATATATTCTCCCTATGATTAAGTTGTCGCAACCATTAGTTTTTTTTATCCAACTTTCTTTCGATAGTTTCATCAAAGATAATGTATAGTAGTCGACCGAGTCATTGATAGCAATCAAATTAGCATCTTTTACCATCATCATTCTATTTCATTCTCTTTTCTCTTGAGATTATTTAACATAATTTGTTGGTCGATCTACCTCCCTTATATTCCTATATCGGGGATCTATCAATTAGTTTAATTAATTGCATCATTCTAGGCATTTACAAAGCTTAAATGACACATCTACTACTAAATGTTCTGATCCACACTAATGGCTTCCTTGTGGTCATCAAGGTCAAAGATAGTTGGCGGAGATTACTGGAGTCCGAGAGTGAAGAGAACAACATTAAGTGAAAATTCCAGAGTGGTCGACCGGGCCCAACTTTGATCCAAAGTATAACCCTCATACAAAGATCTGAAAATTCTCAAGAAAATATCTAGACTCACTATGATATACCCTCTCATCACTAAAGCCAAGCAACTCCAGAATAGACCACTCTTAGACTTACAAAAAATCCCAAAGATGACTCTAAGCATAAGATTTCCCACACTTAGCCAAAATTCCTACTCCTTCCAAAATTGTGCAACCACCTTACTTTCGAATATAATACCTACAAATCCGATCGTTGGATCGTTCCCAAATTTTGATACACTGAACTCCTTATATCAAACTACAACATACCAAAAATAAAACGGTGGAAACTAATCTAAAGCATCAAAATTTAGGCTAAAAGTTGACTGCACATCTAGTTTTTCTAGAATCAAAACAAGCAGTGCAAAGGGTTCATGATTCAATCCTCACCGTCGGTATGTTGGTTTGTGCGTCTTCCCTCACGTCACTAGTTCGAAACCCTTCAGCAGCTAGAAGTTGTATGTGTTGCTGGTATGTAGAAGTCCCTGGTTCCAGTGCCGGCCCTAGTACTGGGCCTTGTGGGCTGCAGCCCAGGGCACCAGTTCCCTAGGGGCACAAAGCAAACTACTCCAGCAAACTAATAAATTTCATTCGTGATAACCGTTGCTATGTTGGCCAATTTATCATAAATTTCATTAGAATTTAATTAGAAAAGTTATAAATATCTTAGATTTTGTGCATCCGAACCTGTAATTTTCATTTTTCAATCCAGCAAACTAATATTCTTCTTGTTTTTTAATTGCCTTTTTCTTGTAAGTTGTAATATTTAATTTTCATTTACTATTTTTTTTCTCTTAAGGTAATCATCTAGATACATACACATGTTACCTCTTTTTCTAAATATTTACTTCAAAGAAATCATAGTTTCCTTATATATGGAACGGAAACATTTCACTGTCGATCGGAATATTTTTACTTCTCTATGTTCTTATTTTTCTATTTTTATTAAGGAAATTTTGAATAATCGATATAAAAAGATTTGGTGAGTCGGACACAACTTAAATTGGTATAAACTTTATCCCAATTTAAATTGATAATTTAAATACATGAAGGTACCAAAAATATTATCGCCCAGGGCACACAAATCTCAAGTACTGGCACTGCGTGGTTCGAATCCCTGCGATGTATGAGATACCATTTAAAACGTTTCCCTCATGTAGATCTCTATGGGAAAAGAACTACCGGATCTCCTTACCGACGGACCTGCAATTGACTAGGAGGACTCACTGGTGATTGCCGGAGAGATGTACCTCGTTGTCGTTGGTGATGAGGCAAGGGGCGTAAAGGAGGCTACGCCGACGATGGTTGTGCCCGCTAGTGCTGAAGGACGAGAAATATTTGATCTTCTGGTTCCGATAACAAGCTTCGAGGAAGTTGTGCAGAATGTTGCCAATGGCTTCTGGTTGTGAGGCTGTAGGTGTGCGAGGCTGCTTCTTTTGAGATTGTTGGTGTAGAAAGTATCGATGGATGTTGGTGTACGAACTGCAGGTGTGTGGTGGTGGCTCTCCTGAGGCTATTAATGTGCCGATCTTCTGGTTCCGATAACAACCTTACATTTTTTTTATGTTATTTTAGTATGTAGTTTTTGTTATGTTGGCTTTTAATTTAAGTTGTGTTTCTTTTTAATAAGTTGTTTGTTGTTCAAAATTTTTATTCTATTAATTTAAAAAGTATTTCAACTTTATGGACAATGTTTATTTATAATAGTATTAATGGTATTATTTAATAGTAAATTGATATATAGATATACAATTTAGTAAATTACTGAAAATAAATTGAAAAGTAAAAAGTAAAAAGAAAGATTTTGGTCAGTTTTATGTTTAGTAAGTGTACCCGTACCCCATAATTTTTTAATTAAAATAGGTAAAAAATATTAATCCTTCTATTTTAATTAAAAAAAAATAATAGATGTGTTTGTTAGGTTTTATCTAAGTGTAATTATTAATTCTTAATTACTGAATTTATTTTTTTATTTTATTTTATTACTTTTTTACCTTTTTTTATTTTATGTATTAAAATATCAGAATTGTTTCATACCAGATTTTTTCATACCAGAATTTTTTTCATACTAGAATTTATTTTTGTTTTTTTGGTCCTTTTATTTTTTTTTTTATAATTTTCTGGTATGAGTTTCTGGCATGAAATACAAGAATTTTTTTTTTTCTTTTTGTCCTTTTATTATTTTTTATAATTTATATACCGGAATATACATACCGGAATTTACATGCACTCTGCAATTATTAATGATGCAAATATAACTTCATTAGTGAGAGTTTGTCTTCTGAATTCTCTTATCACTTGGGAGCAGCATCACTGTTAGCCTGCTTCTCGGGTTTTGTTTCAACATCTTTCTCTTCGAATACCAACTTCTTGGCTTGATCAATGAACTTGAGCATCGTATGCAGGCTATCAGAAATTGTAACAAGTACATACAAGTATTACACGGAAAATTTTATATACCAGAATTTACATAACAATACTGAACCCTAATGAAATCGCGCATAAGCATAGCCCTCCATCACTAGAAACCCGTATTTCCTGCACTCCAACCAAGGAACTTATCATTAAGGCCGTTGATAGACGTACCGGTGAAAATCGCTATTAGTAACCAAAATTACGCACGCGAAATGCGTAATTTCGCTTTTCAGCTTTGAAATCTAACTACGCTTGTGGCGTGCGTAGTTGGAGCCGAGACGAAGCCGGTAGAAGCCGATCAATTACGCTTTCAGGAAGCGTAGTTGAAATTATATTTTAAAAAAACTCTCCAACTACGTATATGGGGTGCGTAGTTGAAGTGAGTTTTTTTTTAAAAAAAAAAACACTCCAACTACTCATCCCATCAGCGTAGTTGGAGTGAATTTAAAAAAAAAAATCTTTCTTCTTGCTTTAGCTTCCAAAGCCCCCGATTCACTGGACACTACATTCAACAAAAATTCTGCCATTAGCAAGCCAATTCAAACACAATATGATTTTGAAATTGAAAATCAATTTAGGAATTCTGCCATTAGCAAGCCAATTCAAAGTTCATTCAAACACTTCTAATTAACTCAATATGGTTTTGAAATTGAAAATCGATTTAGGGTTTTGATGTTGTTTTCGACTTTGCCCACCGAAATAGAGTTTTGAGGTTGTTAGTTTTTGTTTTCGACCTTGCTCACCGACTGAAATCAAAGAAGTGGGGACGAATTATAGGTACGAAAACAGACGAATAAGGGGCGAATTACAGGGAAGAACGAAGAAGAGAGAGCATACCTCATATCCGACGGAGAAGAAGACGAATGAAGAGCAAGAAGAAGACGAAGACGAAGCCGACGGAGAAGATTAGCCGATGAGACAGATCGAGATGAAGGCGTGCAGATCCGACAGAGAAGAACAGAGAACCTGCGGAGGAAGAAGTCGCTAAGGAAGTATTGTGGAGCGTAGACATAGTTCAGATCCAACTCCAACTACGCTTTTGGAAAGCGTAGTTGGAATTATTTATTTTATTTTTAATTTTCCGCTAAAGGGAGCTTAGTTTATCGGCTTGGGACGGCTTGACGTCGGCTCCAACTACGCTTTCCATACGCGTAGTAGGAAACCCTAGCCGAAAACCTTAATTACGCAAGCGAAGTGCGTAATTTTGGTATAAATAAAGAAAATCACCGGTACATTTAAAAATCGCGATCATTAATATCAGATTTTGTACTCCATGGACATGAATGTGGAAATCAGAAGATGAAGTTAGTTTGATTACTCTATGGAGAGGCGATTGTCAGGTACGCCGGTTGAGTAGCCGGTGAAATAGAAGTAACGACTTACGACAAAAACCACTCCGAGAGCCGTGGAAATGGAAGGATACTGTATCCCTCCCAACATCATCGGCGTGAAGAACACATGCATCTGTGCTGGCGAACTTTGGTGCTCTCTCTACACAATGTTCATCAAATTGTAACACAATCTCTTATCAAAATGTAGATCCAATTGAGGGGATTAGTGCGATGCTGAAAGCAATTGAAGAGCTTGGCATCCTTGTTCTCTGATTCGGAGGCGTACATGGTGGGATAATAGACCTTATATCTAAAATTTTCCATTTGAATCTCAGATTGAATGAAATTGAAACAAAAATGAAAGAGAGATAGAGATTGAGAAATTCACTACTCCTGCATTTTACAAATTTATTTCATAAGGTGTTTCCTTCCTTAATAACCTGAAACCCAATTACAACACACAAATACAACATATGACAAGTACATTAGTGTAGATATAATGGATGAGAAGATTAACTATTTTCTTTTGCACTAGAGTGCTGTTATCACAAATTTTGTAACATATGCACATCTACAACAACTTTAAGATGCTCATATGCTACCCACACATTAACACCCAATTAACAGAGCACCACGCCACCACATGACATATATGAATTCCTTCAACAGTAAAGCATGTCCAAACACAAAAACTACAACAATTTACAAAATGGGAAGCGGGACTGGAAAAGCAAAGAATTATAAAGTGCAGTCAAATGACTTACCTTCTTCACAACTCCGAAATCTTCAGCAACAGCCTGGATGTTGGACAAATCAAAATCAGAGTGGAACTGTGCAATAGCCAGAAGAGGAAGAAGAACCGGTGATATAAAGTAGTATTTCGCTACTACAGAACCAATAGATAGTATGGAGGAGGAGATGAACCGGTCTTTGGCTTTATCCGACTTCCCCTGCAACAGATCTACATCTAGATCCTGATCTAGTCGATAAACCAGAAGAGCAAGAGGAATTGGAAGAGGAGGAAGAGGTCGATGGCGTATGAGACGAAGACCTGAATGAAGATTGAGGAGGAGGCGACGACGTAGAAGAATCGGAAGAAGGCGGTAGCGGAGATGCCGAAGAGGAAGGCGATGGAGGAGAGTGGGAGGGGAAGCGATCGGGGTGGCGTTTGGGCTCCTTCACTATTATATAAGTTTGATGGGAGAGGATTCGGGAAAGAGAGAGTGAGAAGAAGGAGAGGGATAGGGTTTGATGGTGAAGGGGTAATAAAATTTTGGGTACATTTATCTAATAATAAAATAGAAAAGAGATAGTTACTAAAACTAAAATCCAAAATAGCCTAGTTCTCAAATTTGTCCAAGTAGAAATAGGATCCCGAGAGCTCTTGTAGTGGATGAACATAAGTAAAAGGCTGAAATGGAGCTCTTAAGGTCAAGAGTTACAAAGCTTATTATAACTTATGAGTGATAGGGTATCTTAGTTTATAATATATATTATATCTATTTTGTTAAACAATCAGTTTGAAACTATATAATATGGGAGTTTATGGAGCTTATGAGTGATAAGGTATCTTAGTTTATAGGAGCCTATATTATCTTATACAAGCATGTATTTTTCTTATTTCATAATCTATACGAAGGGTTACAAAACTAATTATAGCTAATTGAATGATATACAAATATAACCCTATAAATTTATTATTAAATGAAAAAAATAAAACTTATGTAATTTATACATACATCAACTAAAATAAGTCTCTTTCTCTCAAAAACCTTAGGGTGTGTTTAGTTTAAGCTCCCGTTTGGTTGTAACTCTGAAAACGGAAAGGACAACGAAATGAAAATGGATCTAGTCTATATGTGCACCTTGTTCTTGAATTTTTTTTGGAATAATTTCCTTGTGAGTTCATGCAAAATGTATTTGTTTTTCCACGTTTTGTTTTTCTATATGGACCAAAAGTAATAAAATCCTACTCCATTTACTTCAAGCCACAAGAAATGATTCCAAAATATTTCATAAATAATGGTATACATATGGACTCAATTCGTTTCCATTATGTTTCATTTGTCGAGGTTAAAACCAAACGGGACCTAAGGTTATAGGGGTTTGTTTAGGTTATTTTTGTTGAGGTTATGATTTGGGATGTGTTTAGTTGTAGATAAAAGTTGTAGGTTGGCAATGTGTTGAGGTCCTATGTGCGTAGGGAAGGGGAACAAGGCAATACATTGGCTAGCGAGCGTTTGCCTGAAGAGTTAGTTTCATTTCAATTTAAGTTCTTCTTTACCAACTGATAATGTTGTTAAAGAAATCGATCCTAAAAATGAAGTTACGATTTATCAGAAAAGAAGAAGTTATAGGTTAGGTTTTAAAAAGAGTTGATATAATTATAAACCAATTTTATAACCTTCGTCCCAAGCTTATTAGAGATTATTGAGGTTTATTTCAAAAAGTTTTTTTTTTTTTTTTTTGGGTTACTTTTTTTTTAAAGAGACTTTTAATCCGTAGCTTAGCTTTTCGCTTTTTTTTTTTTTTTTTTACAGAGACTCGCAGTTTGAAACTGCGGGTTACTTTTTTTTTTTTTTTTTTTTGAGAAATCAAACCCGCAGTTTGAAACTGCGGGTTATTTATTTAAACCCGCAGTTTGAAATTGCGGGTCTGCTCCGACCCTAATTTCTTCCTATACTCGGAAATAGTTTTTTCCCGAACCTAATCTTAGAAATAACTTTTGTTTTGTTATTATTTTAGAAAAAAATCCTATGGACTCAATTCGTTTCCATTATGTTTCAGTTGTCGAGGTTAAAACCAAACGGGACCTAAGGTTATAGGGGTTTATTTAGGTTATTTTTGTTGAGGTTATGATTTGGGATGTGTTTAGTTGTAGATAAAAGTTGTAGGTTGGCAATGTGTTGAGGTCCTATGTGCGTAGGGAAGGGGAACAAGACAATACATTGGCTAGCGAGCGTTTGCCTGAAGAGTTAGTTTCATTTCAATTTAAGTTCTTCTTTACCAACTGATAATGTTGTTAAAGAAATCGATCCTAAAAATGAAGTTACGATTTATCAGAAAAGAAGAAGTTATAGGTTAGGTTTTAAAAAGAGTTGATATAATTATAAACCAATTTTATAACCTTCGTCCCAAGCTTATTAGAGATTATTGAGGTTTATTTCAAAAAGTTTTTTTTTTTTTTTTTTGGGTTACTTTTTTTTTAAAGAGACTTTTAATCCGTAGCTTAGCTTTTCGCTTTTTTTTTTTTTTTTTTTTTACAGAGACTCGCAGTTTGAAACTGCGGGTTACTTTTTTTTTTTTTTTTTTTTTGAGAAATCAAACCCGCAGTTTGAAACTGCGGGTTATTTATTTAAACCCGCAGTTTGAAACTGCGGGTCTGCTCCGACCCTAATTTCTTCCTATACTCGGAAATAGTTTTTTCCCGAACCTAATCTTAGAAATAACTTTTGTTTTGTTATTATTTTAGAAAAAAATCCTATGGACTCAATTCGTTTCCATTATGTTTCAGTTGTCGAGGTTAAAACCAAACGGGACCTAAGGTTATAGGGGTTTATTTAGGTTATTTTTGTTGAGGTTATGATTTGGGATGTGTTTAGTTGTAGATAAAAGTTGTAGGTTGGCAATGTGTTGAGGTCCTATGTGCGTAGGGAAGGGGAACAAGACAATACATTGGCTAGCGAGCGTTTGCCTGAAGAGTTAGTTTCATTTCAATTTAAGTTCTTCTTTACCAACTGATAATGTTGTTAAAGAAATCGATCCTAAAAATGAAGTTACGATTTATCAGAAAAGAAGAAGTTATAGGTTAGGTTTTAAAAAGAGTTGATATAATTATAAACCAATTTTATAACCTTCGTCCCAAGCTTATTAGAGATTATTGAGGTTTATTTCAAAAAGGCCCTCCTCATCATCTTCCACTTGGATCATCCTTGTTATGATCCGGGATCAAGTGAAATGATGATATTTTTGTAAAAATTATAAAATAACCCATTTTTAAAAACCCTTACTAAATAAGTATGAAGTGATATGAAACAATTTGGTTTACTAGGCTTTTTCTAGTTTTGTGTTTAGTAGATGTACCCCTTGAGAGAAGAGTGTGTAGAGTTTGAGAATAAATACAAAAAGTTGGGGTATATTTATTTAATTGAAACATTTAAAAGCCTAGTTACTATTCTAGTTTTTCAAAAAGGCCTAGTTACAAAAATTGTCCAATAAGTATAATAGATTATATAAAAATAAACAATCTCTCATATAACCCTAATTTTAAACCATAAACCCAAATAACCTCTAAGGTTTATAAAACTCCACTTTTAAACCATAAAACCAAATATCCTCTAGTTGACTTAAATCGGTAAAATACACCTACTAATAAACTTCGACTTTCCAACTACCAATAAGGTCAAGGAAAACTACGAATATATTTTATCTACCAAGGAAAACTACAAATATATTTTAGCTACCAATAACTATATATATAGGGTGTGGTTCCCATGAGAACACTCCTAATGTGTATACATGAGAATAATCATACACCGTTGGATGATGAGTATTAAGGGTTGAGATTTAGAGTAGATATCATAATTAATAATAACTACGAATAATAATAAATAGGAATCCAACAATAACTACGAATAATCCACTCAACCAACAATAACTACGAATAATACATTAAACGATATGACACCTTCGTAACAAAACTAATAATAATTACGAATCTGTTCTCATGTATACACGTTAGGGGTGTTCTCATAGGATCTATATATATATATTTATATATAGAGTTTGACTCCCATGTAAACAGCTCTTATAGTGTTCAATGAGAACGAATAGTAGCCCTTGATCTGATTAATCCAAAGGCTGAAATTTTACCTAAATATTCTATAAAATATACAAACCACTCTCTTGATTGGAATGTGTAATACACTCTCCAAATTAAGGCAATTTCGATATTTTTTAATAATTATAAATGAAATCTTCTTCCAGTATTTTAGGCAGTTATAATTTACAGAATCTTCCAATTAATTAATAAGGGTAGTAAAGAATATCAAGATAATGATAATATAAAAATATTATTTGAAATATTAGTTCCAGTAATGTACAATTTTCTTCAACTATATACGTTAATATAAAAATATTATTTCGGGATATATTATTTGAAATACGATTACATGTTATAGCGTTGAAACACCAAATAAGAAAGCGTAAACTTAATTACCCAAGTGTACAACGCTCATTAACATACAACACACTAATATATTCTATATCCGGTAAATATACCTTGTATATTCTATAAAAAATAGCATCATATACGGTAAAAAGTGAAAAGGTTGTGCTCCTTAACATACAACATCTAATACATGAAACATCCATTAACTATATCATGTATATTCTGAAATTATATCGTTCCTATTCGGTGATTAGTACACTTACTAATCCATCATATTATGCATGGTAAACGGTGTTAGTATACAAGATAAAGATCTTCTTCCAATGGTTGTTGTGTTTTACTCAATGTAGCAAAAGAATTGTCCAAAACAACATATAAAAAAAGAGTTTTGACAATGTAAAATAGTGTTTTGACATTAATAAAGACAGTAGTGTCAAACACAATAATCCCTATAAGTGTTCAAAATATCCAAATAGTGAAATAAACGGTAGAATATAGTTTTGACAAAGTGTAGTTGTCCGAAGTAACATATCAAGATAACTACTTGGATGGTCTATTCATCATCATCCTTAGTGTTGTTAATCTCCAACGCTCCTCTAGCAACCATACACGGTATTTTTGGCATCATTGTGTTCTCAGACCAATGGAGCAAAGTATATAAATATCTGACTCGTCAAAAGATTCTTGAATTGAAACGGCCTTCCTTTTCCCACTTCTAATCCGTTGTTTCTTGTCTGACACCGTCTTGTTTTCTGAACACAACAATCAAACAATAACGAATATAATTCATCTTATTCATGAATATTTCATAAGCATAGCCAATGTCTCATTCGACAAGGCATGGAGAACAATCAAACAATAACGAATATAATTCATCTTTTAGCAATTTTATCAAATTTCGTATCAAATATAAAAAATAATGACCATCAACACCAATCATATATGAGCAGGCAAGTGTATAATGGCTGAAACATAACTCGTATTCGACAAGGCATGGGAGAACATTCAACAAAATTGGACTATCAACCCAAATTCATCAACATAAATCAATAGCCATTCAGTTGGCAACATTCATCAACAATGGACTACCGAATATAAAAACCTATAGCCATTAACACCAATCACATATGAACAGGCAAGTGAATAATGGCTCAAGCATAACTCGCATTCAACAAGGCATGAACAACATTCAACAACAATGGCTTATCAACCCAAATTCGACAATAATACTTCAAGCTCATCAACAAAAATCAATAGACATTCGGTTGGCAACATTCAACAACAATGGACTAACGAATATAAAAATCATTACTCATTAACACCACTCATATATGGACAGGCAGGCGGAATACAACGATAACAGTACCTCGTGTGACGGATGGGTTGCGGCTAGTCGAAGAATACCCTAATCTGTGTAGCAATCGACAATGAACAGGATATTAAGATGCAGAACGCCGAATATCGGCACTTCTAGAACCGAATACGGACAATGAACAAGATATTAAGATGCAGAACTCCGAATACCGATGCTCCCAGAACCGAATGTGGAATCGAGTACGAACACAACACCGGCGACTCCAATGGCGCTAAAGACCGGAATAAGAAGTAGAGGATGAAGATAACTACAACAAAATTAGGGATTTCGTTACTTTTAACCGCAAAAAAAACCCTAATTTGTAGAAACGAAACAGAAAGTTCATCAACAATGGACATTACCTCGAGCGACGGCGGGGAAAGGCGAACACAATACCTAGTGTAGAATGGATGGGGAAAAAAACTCCTACTCCACCGACGGCGGCGAATAATGGAAGAAGATAGCGGCACCAATGGTCTCCTTCAGTTCGAAAACAGGGGATTCTGCTTTGGAGGAAGAAGCGGATACAAAAATAACCGTAAAAAGATTTAATTGTTTTATTTAAGGGAAATTTTAAAATGGAGGATAATTATGGAGAAGATTATTTGACACGCGCTATCACTTCCAAAATTAGGATTAAAATTTTTTTTTATAATTTTTTATTTATTAAACTATTGCTTAATCTCAACCATCCATTATAATGATCCAACGAATATAATTCGTTCTCATTGAACACTATAAGGGCGGTTTACATGGGAGTCAGTATATATATATGTATATATATATATATATATATATATATATATATATATATATATATATATATATATATATATATATTAGTTCAAGTGAGGAGAGAGCTTGTAGATAGGAATTAGGAGGGTTGTAAGCCATTGGATGAATTTAAATCAAGGGCTCTTACACGCTCATCATTAATAACATTTTTGTAAATTGATTTAAAATCTGGAAAAATACCCTTACGTTCAAAATAGTCATCGGTGTTCATACTTTTATATGTCATTGTTCATGTTTTTATACATCGGTGTTCATAGTATTTTTATTCATCAAAGTGTCATGTCCATTTATTCTTTTGTGTTCATTTTATAATGCATAGATGTTCATTTACAGTATATAACCACAAAAAATAAAAAAAAAAACTCATCACAAAACCTTAAAAGATGATCATAATATGTTATGTATGTGTCAAAGTTATAGATAAGTCATCGGTGTTCATACTTTTATACGTCATTGTTCATGTTTTTATTCGTCAGTGATCATACTTTTTATTTCATTGTTCCTGTAAATATTATAAACTATTTTTCTATAAGGCATTTTGCCGAACAGTTTGCGTGCACACTAAAAGGGACATATAGATTATTCAATTTGAGCTATTAGACCAACTCAACATTTGTATATACATGTATTTTCTCAATCAAACTTATCAACACACAAAATGATTCAAACAAATTTGATTTCAACCACAAACATCAATCATAATGAAACCTAAACCTTAAGAATGGAAATCTAAACAGTGAGAGTATAAATTCGAAGAAACAAAACGTGAATCGTCTTGTATTATCTTTAATTTCACAATTTTTTATGTAATCGATCTATGAATATTATAAACATGATTTTAAGGAAAAGTATAATTTTCAAAAAAATGAACATCATATTATAAACACCATAGCTATAAAAAAAATGAAGAGATACTTGTAAAAAAATGAACATCATATTTTATTAACACGATTTGAAAGAATATTATAATTTTCAAAAAAAATTCCGAAAAAATGTTTTAAAAAAATGAACAATAATGTTAAAAAATGAACAGTGTTGAGAAAAAATGAACATTTATTGATAAAATATGAACAATGAGTCTTTTAAAAATGAACACATACTTATAAAAATATGAATACCAATTTTTATTTACAAAAAGAAAATCTTGAAAAAAAAAACCCGGTGACGTGGCATGCCACATGTCACCACCCCACCCCGGGTCTCCTCATTCCTATCTACAAGGGTCCTCCTCACCGGAACCGGACTCTATATATATATATATATATATAGGGTGTGATTCCCATGAGAACATCCCTAACGTGAGAACATGAGAACAATCGTACACCGTTGGATGTAGTATTAAGGGTTGAGATTTAGAGTAGATATAAAAAATAATAATAACTACGAATAATAAACGTGAGAACATGAGAACAATCGTACACCGTTGGATGTGAGTATTAAGAGTTGAGATTTAGAGTAGATATAAAAAATAATAATAATTACGAATAATAATAATTAGGAATTCAACAATAAATACGAATAATCCACTCAACCAACAATAACTACGAATAATACATTAAACGATATCGCACATTCGTAACAAAACTGATAATAATTACGAATTTGTTCTCATGTTCTCACGATAGGGGGTGTTCTCATAGGATCTGTACTATATATATATATATATACACGCTGTCAATAAACTTCAACTATTACTGCAGCTCCAACTACCAATATGGTCATGGTTTACAGAGGAACTATGAACTATGGTTGAGGGGAGAAGATGTATAAATTTGTCGCTTGTTCATTTTTGGAAAGATGCTCTTCGTTGCACTTATTAATAATATAAGGTACTAACATTACGAGGCAGAAGAACCAACATTCACTAGTGGGTAGGCTCTCCTCGCCAACTCCGGTAAATACATCAATATTTGGGTACAACTTTTACAACAATAGTTGCCTAATTGATAATTAGAGTTCCACAGCACTCCTATGTACATGTACGACGCCGAACAAATTTCAAGACCTCATCATTTTTGGGAACAACTTAGATGCTCAAAGCCTGAGCCGGAGGTCCAATCCACCACCGTCCACCTCCGTGGCCGCTTGATCATCACCATCCCCGCTGTGCATGTTCTTATTAGACGCCGGAAACATCACTCCAGAACTCTCAGCGAAATCCTCCCATTTAAACGCCGGAATCCAGATCGCCGGTGCTACATCTCCCGTTTCCGAACTCCTCCGTTTCCTCTTCCTCAACCTCTTCTCTTCTCTCTCCGATCGTTCCAACTCCATCCTTATCCGTTCACAAGCGTCCTTGTAGTTCTTGATCAGCGCGTAGAACTTATCGATCTTCTCGTCCTCCGAAATCTGTCCGTCCACGACTACACCGTTTTCCTTGGAAGATTTTCCGATCGCCACACCGCTACGACGGCCATCGCCTCCCATTTCCAGACCGGCGATTACAGACCTACAGTTAGACCGATAGAGACAAATTCATACGGAATCAGATGAAAGATGTTTCCTGATGCAACGGAACGAAAGTTTTGTGTAGGGATTTTAAAGGCCCCGTCTTTTTTTTGGTAAAATTTATAAGCCCCGTCTTTGGCCTATCCAATCCTCCTTCTTTATACTATTTTACGGTTTTATTAATTGTATTATAATATAATACTTTTATTTATCAGTAATAAAATTAAATAAATGTCGATTTTTAAAAAATATATAAATTAATTTTAAAAATAACAAGGATCCTCAAACCAACAACCTTATTATTATTATTATTATAAATTTTTAAATACTACTTATTAAAGAAACAAATTTCTAACTTTAAACACCACTTATTCTAATCTTACGTATAAGTAAGATTGAAATTTTGTTTATTTAACAAACAAATCCCTTTCTATTCTATATTTATTTAAGTTTTATCCTATATAAAAAAAAAAATAATATTAAATTTTATCTCAAATAGTATATATATTCACACCCTTTCTTATTAAATGCATATCAAATATCAAATACGTAGGGTAAAACTTTAAACCATGATAATATTTATTTATAATTAAAAATTAAAGTTTATATAAGATTATAATTTGTAAATAATCAAATAAATCTATTTCTATCAAATATATATTACAAATTTTAACCTATATAAAAAAATAAAATTTTTTACAATAAATTATATTTTAAGTAATATAATGTTATCCTTTTATATCAAATATGTATTTTAAATCAATATTTATAATTAACTTTTAATATATATGTAGGATTATAATTATTGTAAGAAAATCTTGCGGTACTTTATGTAATCTACCAAGACACATTCTCTTCTGTATTTAAAATTTATAAAGTAAATTTTTTTAATAAGATTTTATTATAAATTCAAAAGTTATGGTTATTAACATATCCAATTAACCCAACCTACTTTATTATTTATAAATATTTATTTAATTATTTTTTAAAATACCCGTAAATACACGAATTTATACTCCTAATATGAAAAAATTACACTTTTTAACATTTAAAGAAAATACTTTCGATTTATATTGTACACCTGTTTCCGTCGCAAACAACTAATACTTTATAAGAAATCAGGTCTACAATATAAATAGAAAGTAAATTTAATTTTCCCTACCAAAAAAAAAAAAAAAGAAAAATAACAATCGAACGCCACGTTTAAAAAGCTTCACACCACGTAATCTACATGCACTGGCCATTTGAAAAAACTCAGATGTTTTTAACCGGACTCCGAGGTGATATTTATAAAAATAATAATACTAGTAGACAGACATCATACATAATTTTAAAGCTCATAGGTTCATGACGTGGCACGCACAGAATTTGATATTTAATTTAAATAATGATATATTATTAAACTTTCACTCCTCTAAAGTTATTTATTTTTAAAATTATTTATTTTTAATAATAATATAAATCAAATTACCAAAACTAGCAGATTTTGTGATTTACAATTTATAATTTTTATTTTTCAAATTATCTATTTTTAAAGGACCTATAAAATTATTTATTTTTATGGCGATATGTTTGTCAAATTATTTTAGGTGTATTGTCTATTTATTTCATTAGCAAAATGATAGCATGAATTATAGTCTAGTTTTTGGGGTTTGTTTGGACGTTTTATCTTTCATAATCTGTATGTTTGTATATACATTATGTGATTTTACTACCATTTCATCTACCTTTGCGAGAATCGAGGTCTACACCTAGTTTCGTTGTAATTGCAGGTAATATGGTACGTTTTGCATCAAAAAGGAGCAAAAGGAGTCATGAGTCATTTGGAGCTACATCCAGGAAGCATAGCCATGGATTGAAGATCCACTTTGGAGCAGATTCGAGAGATTTCACATCCAGTTGAGACTCACCTCGGTTGACCAGAGATTCATCTCGACCGAGGTGATCCAGGGACGCCGACTCAACCGAGGCGAATACCTAGGACGCGGCGAGAATATTTTATTCTTGGAAGAGATCTTTTAAATTTGGAAAGTGATCTTATATTTCTGGGCTTGGCTTCTGGAAGGAAGGAGATATGCAGAATATATATTTTACCTATATTTATGGGATAATATCTTCTTAAGATTTATTATCTTTGGAGGGTTATTTTCCTATAAAAAGGGTCGGATTTCCCACAATTCGGAGACCCCGCATACACGAACATCCGCCTACACCGAAAAAGACGCAGCAGCCGCACACCCCAATTTGGGAGAGAGTTGAAGAACCTTTTTGAAGGTTGAAGGAAAATTGAAGTCCATAGCTTTTATAGCTTTATTGAAGGGTTTTGTAAGATTGTCTTCAATTCCCTCAATTGTTGTCTTGTCTTTTTGGATTATTATCCAAGGAACGCTTTGTTGTGATATTTGATTCAGTTATTGAAGTCTTTTCATTAAATTCTTCTTTGTTCAAATATTCACCTTCTTCCCTTACATTTAATACTTTCATAATGATGATGAGTGGCTAATTTCCTTGTGTGATTCTAGGGTGATTGGCTGAAGGTTGTGGGAAAAACAATGATAGAATAATCTTAGATTTCAGTAGGATCCTGAAGGTTCGAGTCTTTAACCTTAACCCTAAGCATCTCGTTCGGTTGATGAACATCTCGGCCGGGGTGGAATTCTTCTGACCGAGGTGACTTATCCGACCTTAAACTGAGAGTTAAGTGTTAGAGTTTGCCAAATCCTATTCTTATTACACCTTTCCTGGTTCAATGCAAGCTTAGGATGAGACTTACCCGGTAATTCCTTAGTTTGTATACCAACGATCATAAGTGTAGGTAATAAAGGTTTAGCCTTTATTGGGGTTTGAGTGTGCTTCCATCCCATCTTTGTGAGTTAGCCTGAGACTTACCCGGTAAAGGTTGATTCTATTCCCTTAGATGGTATGTTAGTTTGAGGTTATAGTTCTTTATCTTGATTCCTTGAGACTTACCCGGTAATAGGAGTTACGGTTTAGGATTAGTGTGTAGTGAGACTTACCCGGTGATCTACTCCACTTTAGAAACACCTTCCCCACGCAAAAATCTCAGCTTTGTCCGCTTATCTACAGATCTTGAGTTGGAACCACAACTAGATGCTTTAATCCCTAGAATTGCATGTTTGCTTTATTTGACATCTTATTCATCTTTGATTGTGTTAAATCGCTCTTGTGGTTAGTATTAACATTAGCACACCGTATTGACTCTGTTTCACCGAGTCCCTGTGATCGACCCCTGGAATTTTCTTGCTTTTACTACGATTGACCCGTACACTGCGGGTTCGCATCCTTGTTTTAAGCTTAAGTCTAGGGTTATAAATTTAAAGCTTGCACACACCGTTTGGAGCGAACAAGTTTTTGCAGTGTACGGGTCAATCGTAGTAAAAGCAAGAAAATTCCAGGGGTCGATCACAGGGACTCGGTGAAACAGAGTCAATACGGTGTGCTAATGTTAATATTAACCACAAGAGCGATTTAACACAATCAAAGATGAATAAGATGTCAAATAAAGCAAACATGCAATTCTAGGGATTAAAGCATCTAGTTGTGGTTCCAACTCAAGATCTGTAGATAAGCGGACAAAGCTGAGATTTTTGCGTGGGGAAGGTGTTTCTAAAGTGGAGTAGATCACCGGGTAAGTCTCACTACACACTAATCCTAAACCGTAACTCCTATTACCGGGTAAGTCTCAAGGAATCAAGATAAAGAACTATAACCTCAAACTAACATACCATCTAAGGGAATAGAATCAACCTTTACCGGGTAAGTCTCAGGCTAACTCACAAAGATGGGATGGAAGCACACTCAAACCCCAATAAAGGCTAAACCTTTATTACCTACACTTATGATCGTTGGTATACAAACTAAGGAATTACCGGGTAAGTCTCATCCTAAGCTTGCATTGAACCAGGAAAGGTGTAATAAGAATAGGATTTGGCAAACTCTAACACTTAACTCTCAGTTTAAGGTCGGATAAGTCACCTCGGTCAGAAGAATTCCACCCCGGCCGAGATGTTCATCAACCGAACGAGATGCTTAGGGTTAAGGTTAAAGACTCGAACCTTCAGGATCCTACTGAAATCTAAGATTATTCTATCATTGTTTTTCCCACAACCTTCAGTCAATCACCCTAGAATCACACAAGGAAATTAGCCACTCATCATCATTATGAAAGTATTAAATGTAAGGGAAGAAGGTGAATATTTGAACAAAGAAGAATTTAATGAAAAGACTTCAATAACTGAATCAAATATCACAACAAAGCGTTCCTTGGATAATAATCCAAAAAGACAAGACAACAATTGAGGGAATTGAAGACAATCTTACAAAACCCTTCAATAAAGCTATAAAAGTTATGGACTTCAATCTTCCTTCAACCTTCAAAAAGGTTCTTCAACTCTCTCCCAAATTGGGGTGTGCGGCTGCTGCGTCTTTTTCGGTGTAGGCGGATGTTCGTGTATGCGGGGTCTCCGAATTGTGGGAAATCCGACCCTTTTTATAGGAAAATAACCCTCCAAAGATAATAAATCTTAAGAAGATATTATCCCATAAATATAGGTAAAATATATATTCTGCATATCTCCTTCCTTCCAGAAGCCAAGCCCAGAAATATAAGATCACTTTCCAAATTTAAAAGATCTCTTCCAAGAATAAAATATTCTCGCCGCGTCCTAGGTATTCGCCTCGGTCGAGTCGGCGTCCCTGGATCACCTCGGTCGAGATGAATCTCTGGTCAACCGAGGTGAGTCTCAACTGGATGTGAAATCTCTCGAATCTGCTCCAAAGTGGATCTTCAATCCATGGCTATGCTTCCTGGATGTAGCTCCAAATGACTCATGACTCCTTTTGCTCCTTTTTGATGCAAAACGTACCATATTACCTGCAATTACAACGAAACTAGGTGTAGACCTCGATTCTCGCAAAGGTAGATGAAATGGTAGTAAAATCACATAATGTATATACAAACATACAGATTATGAAAGATAAAACGTCCAAACAAACCCCAAAAACTAGACTATAATTCATGCTATCAAAATACCCCATACTTAGCCCTTGCTTGTCCCCAAGCAAGTTCCTTATATAGGAGATAAGATAGAATGGATTATAAGTCAAGAAAATCAATGAAAAAGCTTTTCAAAAACATTTTATGGTGTGCAACTATCATAGATCACTCTAAGAGAATACTTCCTGGAATTTAAAAAAAAACTCAATATGCTTAAAACATTTTATAAATATAGGAAAGTTGTTCATCTTTGCACAAAATCATAGAATGCATAATAAATCATAATTATCAAAATTAATCATGTATAATCCGATTTAAACCGCTAAGTCAATCAACAAGCTCAAGGTCTCAAGGGCTTCCCAAAAGAAAAGGTCAAGAAACGTGTAGGGTAGGGATGTATGTAAGGTAATGTGGTGCTAGAATCCGGGAAAAGGATGAACTTCACTTTCACTTTGACTTGCAACATCTTCCACCAATAAGCTTTGCTTATTTCGCACTTTTTTTTTCTCTTTTACTTTACTTTTTGGGATGCATGGACAGAGGTGCACAATAACCGAAGCCTAGGAGATCCGCAATCATCAATTTCTTGAGATGCATCAAACCCTTGATGCACATACCATGACCCGTTAGGAATATCGCTCAATCCGACTTTGGCAAGACACAAACACCCGGCTATGTGAATGGTGCCGAGTTACTCATCTTCATGATTGACTTCCCCAAACCTATAATTGCTTTCTAAGACTTTCACTTCCAGCCCACTTCTCAACTTTAACTTGCTTTCACCACTTGCTTGCTTCCTAATTCCCGGATAGGTAAAGGGAGGCAAAATGTATATGAGGGGTTAAGCATGATCAAGAAGAAGAAGAAGAAAAGAGTGAATTGCCTTGATCTTTCCAAGAAGAGAGTGAGAGAACTTATCCTGCGGTGTCAACCTTCAAATCCAACATAATTTGGATAGAAACAAAGTATTAAACATGCCAATAATTTAAAACAAAGCATTTAGCAACTTAAACATATTATAAAACCTTTCAAACACATAAAGAATTTAAAACCAGTAGGTAAACAAAATCTTCACTGAGGTCATATCCAGATAAGTAGTACAAAAATCGTTTTCGAAAACTCTCAGTTAACCTACCTCGGTCGAGGTGTTCTTAAGTCAACCGAGGTGAATCACCTCGTTCGGCTAGAACTGTCCCGGTCGAGGTCCAAAAAATTTTTTTTAAAACCAGTTTTCTTTCAGTTTCGACGTTTTTTCTCAATCAAATAACCTGTAAGTATGCATGTAATACCAGATAATCATATAAAGGCAAATGAAGCATAAATATGAAAATATCCGATAAATAAAATACATCAAAAATGTCGAATACATCAAAGGTAGCCACATAGTTAAATAACAAACACCCCATACTTGAGACACACTGTCCCAGTGGGTATAATAAAAGTCTAAATAAAAGAGGACTCACCGGATGAGAGCCGAACTGCATAAAAAATATAATAAATAAACCCTGCAGCTCCTCAGTAGTCCTGATCCGGCGGTGGTGGTGGTATGTAGGGGTACTGAGTCGGGTCATAGGGATAGCCCATGATACGCTCAAACTGTAGCTGAGCCATCATGTGCTGATGATGCTGCCGCTCCTGCATCTCGCGGATATCCAGCGAAAGTGCAGCATATGAGTCGATAACCTGATCCGTCAGGTCATCGATCCGTCGGTGTGCAGCTCTGTCCCTCACTCCACGCCTCCTGCGTCCAGCAGGTCTGACTGGAGACGTCGCGGCTGGCGCCGGCTCAGTGTCCTCCTCATCATCTAAATCAATAATAGGTGGCGCGCTCGTCCCAGCTGTATCTGTCCCTGTGTCCATCGGGACGCCGCCTCCTCTCTCATCCACTGTCTCATCATCGTCATCATCCTCATCCTCAGCCTCCTCCTCAGCCTCAGCAGGGGCAGCTGCTGCCTCTCTATGATCCTCCATGAGTGGACCCCAAGCAGTCTGCCAGAAATGTGGATCGAAGACAGAGAACTGTGCAGACCATCTGATGCCCTGAGGTGCAGTCCGCTCCCATGGCATAGCGACGTATGGAGTGGTCAACCCACGGGGAACTAGAATCCTCCGTGTGATCATCTCCTGCAATCCCAGCGGCTTCGGAGCCGCCGCCAATGTGCAAACGCTGAGGTCCATCCCGTGGTAGGTAGCGATGTGGGTGACTAGACCTCCGCAGCATATGTCTCCCTTCGCCTTGGCCTTGATCTTGTGCAGATCCTCTGCCAAGAGCAAGCCAAAGTCCGGGAAACCTCCTGTAACCATGCAGTAAAGCGAAAAGAGCTCACCCTGTCTGATCTTCTGGGGCGTCTCAGTACGCGCCAGAAGTGTCTCACTGAAGATCCTGTGGGCAAGTCTGAAGGCTGGGTGAAAGATGACCTTCTCCCTGGAATCTCCAGGGCGCCATCTGTCTGCGTGCCCAGTAATATGGGCTATCTGTCCCCAGAACTCCCTAGCTACAGCTCGGGTCGGGAAATCTACAGCAGTGGGGTCAGGAAAGCCAAAGATCTCTCTCCAAATCTCTAAAGGAACTATGAAGTTCCGGCTCATCAACCGGTACTTCACAGACCGCTCTGTGGGAAGGTAGGAGAAGGAGCTAACAAACTCGAGTGTCGGCTCTAAGTAGGCTGGGGCTCGGATCTCAGTGAACTGATCTAGCCCCACTGTAGCAATCATCCTCCTAAGGTCAGCATCTAACCCTAGGCAGTCAAAAGCTGACACATCCAGAAATCGTGGTGCGATGACTGGACGGCCAGCTATCCTCTCATAGTCTACCCGGCATCTCTCGTGGATAGCCGGGCGGTAGGGACGGGATGAGGAAGGAGAAGGGGAAGGGGAGGATCTATTTCTAAGAGCTAAACGGCGATGTGAACTCATCTTCAAAACTGCACTGTCAGACTACCTCGGTCGACTGACAAATACTAAGAATCACCTCGACCGAGGTGCAGGACGACTGGACCGAGGCGAAGACAGTCGCGAATTCAACTCTCTGATTTTCAGTTCTTTTCCCCCAAAAATCACTACCGATGCTTCCTAAGGGGTACTTAAGGTTTTCCTCAACAGATTCAAGGGCAACCAAAGCCCAAATTGTAGTAAACGAGCGAGTTAGGGTTTCGGTCGTTTTTACCTCGTTCCGGCCGATTCACTCGATTTTTCCTGCAGATTCGTTGTTGCAATCGACTCCTCTATCCTTCAATCTCGGTTTGGAAGCAGAAAACGTCGAAAACGAGCGAGAATCGAGAGTGAGCGAAGTGGATCTGTCGCCGCGGTCGAAATGGGTAAAAAAAATGAAAAGTAATTTTTCCCTTTTTATACTGTTACTGGATCTACTGTCACCTCGGTCGAGATGGTCTCGACTGGCCCGAGGTGGTATGGACCGAGGCGTTCTGCAGAAACCCTAGTTGCCTCGGTTGCTTCAAGAATCAACTCGGTCGAGGTGCTCTGACAGTGACCGAGGTGCTTCTGTCTTCTCAGAATCTCGAACTTCTGTCCTTCCAGATGTGTTTCTTCCTGTTGTCTGTCCAGAACGCCAAAAACAAAGCAAAGCAAAGCAAAAACAAAAACTATCTAAGCTAGACTAGAAAACGGGAAAGAAGAGCAATACCTTGGGTTGCCTCCCAAGAAGCGCTTGATTTAAGGTCGCTAGCTGGACCATGATGCGTCTCAAACGAGGTATATCGGTGCAACCTCCTCAACCGGCGTTTCTGGCTGGTACTTCTTAAGTCTATGACCGTTGACCTTGAAGCTTCCGCTAGTTTCGCCCCATATCTCAACTGCACCATGAGGGAAAACATGCTTCACAACATAAGGTCCGGTCCATCTAGATTTCAACTTACCTGGAAAAAGACGGAGGCGGGAGTTGAAGAGTAGAACTAAGTCTCCTTCGTTAAGCTCCTTTGGGATGATACGCTTGTCATGCCATCTCTTTGTCCTTTCCTTATAGATTTTGGCATTCTCGTAAGCGTTCAAACGCAGCTCCTCCAGCTCGTTAAGCTCCAATAGGCGTTTCTCGCCAGCCTCCTTGATGTCAAAGTTCAACCATTTGATAGCCCAATACGCCTTGTGCTCCAACTCAACGGGCAAATGGCAAGACTTTCCATATACCAAATTATAAGGGGTGGTACCTATGGGAGTCTTGAATGCTGTCCTGTACGCCCAAAGAGCATCGTCCAATTTCATGGACCAATCCTTCCTCGTTCTAGAGACGGTCTTCTCCAAAATTGCCTTGATTTCTCTATTCGAGATCTCGACCTGTCCACTAGTTTGAGGGTGATAAGCGGTTGATACCTTGTGGGTTACCCCATACTTCGACAGAAGTGCCTTAAACTTCCGGTTGATGAAATGCGTTCCTCCATCGCTGATGATGATGCGTGGAGTTCCAAATCGTGGAAAGATAGTTCTATTCAAGAACTTCACAACCACCTTGGCGTCGTTAGTGGGAGAAGCAATGGCTTCAACCCATCTAGAGACGTAATCAACGGCAAGGAGAATGTAGAGGTTTCCTCCGGAGGATGGGAAAGGTCCCATGAAGTCAATCCCCCACACATCAAAGATTTCCACTTCTTGGATGTTATTAAGCGGCATCTCGTTCCTCCTTGATAAGTTCCCTGTTCTTTGGCATGCATCACAAGAAACAACAAAAGATTGCACATCCTTAAATAATGTAGGCCAAAAGAAACCGGAACGCAATACCTTAGCGCATGTTTTATCGGTGCTAGCATGTCCTCCACAAGGAAGTGAATGACAATGCCTTATGACGCTATTAACTTCATCTTCCGGAATGCACCTTCGAAGCATCCCATCCGGTCCGCGCTTGAATAGCAGCGGCTCATCCCAGTAGTAGTGTCGTACTTCCTTGAAGAATCTCTTCTTTTGAGAGTACGTCAATCCGGGCGGTATTTCCTGGCAAACAAGATAATTCACAATATCAGCATACCAAGGACCTTTATTATCAGAAAGTTGGTGGAGGGAATGATCCGCCAACTGTGGGTGAATATCAGAGAAGGGAGTAAGAAAATTGTTATTCTCAGCGATCTCAATTGACGTCATCTCGCTGTCGACATCGGTCGAGGCGTTTAGGCGTTGACCGAGGTGTTCTTCAGACGCCTCGCTCCATCCAGAAAGTGCCTCGGTCGAGATACTTCTACTGGAACCGAGACTGGAGATCTTCGTCTCCTGGATTAGCTTCTCAGTTTTAGCTCCTGGATCCTCTTCCAGTGCCTTCAAGCTCCGTATATCTGCATCACAAGAAGCATCTATACCTTCCTCCATTAAACTGAAGCTAATAACTCTTTCGAGTGGATCGTTAATAAGGATAGAGCTCACCAATTCCCTTGATTCTTCTTCATCGTAGATGTTGAAGATATCATCAGTTAGTTGCTCCCCTTTCATGGCTGCAAGTAGTGCGAACTCCACCTCATCGCCACCAACGTTGAATTTCAACTTGGCGTTCTTGCAATCCACATTGCAACCCGAAGTTGCTAGAAATGGCCTCCCGAGAATGATAGGAACTGGATAATCTGCGGGAATGTCAAGTACGACAAAATCTATAGGTAGATAGAAGTTACCTAACTTGACCGGAACGTCCTCCAAAATGCCCACGGGATGGGTAATGGAGCGATCCGCCATGTAAAGTCGAATCTTGACCGGCCTGGGCTCTCCAAGACCGATCTTAGTGCATAGCTCCAGCGGGATGATGCTCACGCTGGCTCCTAGATCACAAAGGGCTTCACAAGTGACATCCCCGACTTGAATGGGAATGCAAAATGAGCCGGGATCTCTCAACTTAGGTGGCATCTTTTCCTTCATGATCTTGATAAGCTCCGAAGATTTAGATGTCATCCTAACTTCACCAACATCCTCCAGCTTCCTCTTCCTTGATAAGATTTCTTTTAAGAACTTCCCATAGGCGGGCATACCTAGAATAGCATCAAGGAAAGGAATATTAATATGTAGCTTATTCATCAAGTCAAGAAACTTACCAAAGTGCTTGTCTAGATGTGCTCTGGCTCTGGACTGAGGGAATGGAAGTGGTGGTTTATATGCAGGAGGTGGAACATAAGTTTCTGTCGTTCCTCCTGCTTTCTGTTGCGCCGCCTCGGTTGGCATCTCGGTCGAGGTGTTCTTCGACTGGGTCTGGACCGAGGTGGTCTGCATCGAGCGAGGTACTGGATCTGCAGTTTTGAGTCCACTCCTCGTCGTTGTGGCCATGCACTGGCCCTTAGGGTTAGTTTCCGTCTTTGCTGGAAGCTTCCCTGGATCTCTTGGCGCTTCATTCGCCCTATTAGCAAGTTGTTGTTCGAAGGACTTTTGGGCCCTCGAAAATGAAGTCATAGAATTCTCCATAGCACTAAGCTTGATCAAGATTGCCTCCAGGACTGCGTCCTTCTTTTCTGGCTGAGACGAACTTGATCCTTGCCCTTGGCTTTTCAATGGAGTAGAAGAAGAAGAAGGAGAAGAGAGGAAAGGGTTAGAGGAATCATTAGAATTGGAGTTTGAGTGATTGTTACCGTGATTTTGGTTATTCGCCCTCCAATTGTTGCTATTGGATCCTCTATTGTTGTTGTTGTAGTTGTTGTTTCGGGGTCCGTTGTTGTTGTTACGGTACCCGTTATTGTTGTTGTTGTTGTTCCTTTGCCCTTGCTCTTCCTTCTTAGTTTGAGCCATCAAGAGCTCCTTCAATTGCTTCACGTCGTTCTTCAAGGACGTGAGCTGGTTGTTGTTGGGTTGAGTCTCTTGAAAGTTGACTCTTTTAACTCCACCCTCAGCTCCTTGGTGGGTGTACTTCTCCATGTGCAAGGCTTGCTTCTCAATGAAGTCCCAAGCCTCGTCAACCGCCATGTCCATGAAGGTACCGGCGGAGAGTAGTTGGAGATTGAACTAGGTGCTTCCGTCCAGCCCTTTGAAGTATATCTCCAACAACTCAATCTTTGGAATCCCATGATGTGGGCAATCCAAAAGGATATCCTTGAACCGCTCCCAAGATTTGGACAAGCTCTCCTTGTCCTTCATGATGAAAGCATTGATCTTCCCTCTCATTTCAACAGTCTTTGAGGGGGGAAAGAATTTGGTCAAGAATTCTGTAGTCATCTCCTCCCATGTGCTAATTTTTCCTGGAGGAAGAGATTGATACCAAGTAAGAGCTCTATCTTTTAAAGAAAAGTAAAAAGGTCTTAGCTTGTAGTTGTTGTTCTCAATTCTGGACGGTCGCAAGGTTTCCATCAAGATCTCGTAGTTTTGAAGATGTTGATGCGGCGACTCCTTCTCTAGTCCTCCGAATTGGCATTGGCGAATCATGGCTAGAACTTGCGGTCGAAGTTCGTAGTCATGATCCGCTGGATCTCCTAGGTTCACCCCTGGACGCCTCAGCTGTTGATTAGGGTCCATCCTTTGACCTAGGGTTTGTGGGATTCCTGCAAGAAGAACATCTCGGACTGGCATCCGAGGTGGAAGTACCTCGGCCGGGGCGTCAGGTACTGGAATCTGCCTCGGTCGAGGATCAACTACTGGATCCTCCCTCGGTCGAAGTAGAATCTGGTCCCGAATGGCTGCAATCTCAGCTTCGATTGCTGCAGTCCTGGCATGATTCTCTTCTTTCTCTTGCCTTAGCTCTTCTTTACTGAGACGTAGCAGCTCCTGCGTCTCTCTCAATTGGGCCGCAAGATCGTGATCGTCTTGTTGGGCCATCTTCGCTTCTCTTAAGCGTCGCTTGTATGTCTTTTCTGGTTCGGGATCGTAAGGAACGATTTCCTTCCCAGTGCGGGTTCTTCGCATGTACCTAAGAAAGAACCTGCAAAGATCGTCACTCAAGTAGAGTGGTTAGATGAAACGGGGCAAGCGCCCAAGAGCAAACCGTACCGGCTCGGTCTAGACCAAGTCCCCGGCAACGGCGCCAAAAACTTGTTCGCTCCAAACGGTGTGTGCAAGCTTTAAATTTATAACCTTAGACTTAAGCTTAAAACAAGGATGCGAACCCGCAGTGTACGGGTCAATCGTAGTAAAAGCAAGAAAATTCCAGGGGTCGATCACAGGGACTCGGTGAAACAGAGTCAATACGGTGTGCTAATGTTAATACTAACCACAAGAGCGATTTAACACAATCAAAGATGAATAAGATGTCAAATAAAGCAAACATGCAATTCTAGGGATTAAAGCATCTAGTTGTGGTTCCTACTCAAGATCTGTAGATAAGCGGACAAAGCTGAGATTTTTGCGTGGGGAAGGTGTTTCTAAAGTGGAGTAGATCACCGGGTAAGTCTCACTACACACTAATCCTAAACCGTAACTCCTATTACCGGGTAAGTCTCAAGGAATCAAGATAAAGAACTATAACCTCAAACTAACATACCATCTAAGGGAATAGAATCAACCTTTACCGGGTAAGTCTCAGGCTAACTCACAAAGATGGGATGGAAGCACACTCAAACCCCAATAAAGGCTAAACCTTTATTACCTACACTTATGATCGTTGGTATACAAACTAAGGAATTACCGGGTAAGTCTCATCCTAAGCTTGCATTGAACCAGGAAAGGTGTAATAAGAATAGGATTTGGCAAACTCTAACACTTAACTCTCAGTTTAAGGTCGGATAAGTCACCTCGGTCAGAAGAATTCCACCCCGGCCGAGATGTTCATCAACCGAACGAGATGCTTAGGGTTAAGGTTAAAGACTCGAACCTTCAGGATCCTACTGAAATCTAAGATTATTCTATCATTGTTTTTCCCACAACCTTCAGCCAATCACCCTAGAATCACACAAGGAAATTAGCCACTCATCATCATTATGAAAGTATTAAATGTAAGGGAAGAAGGTGAATATTTGAACAAAGAAGAATTTAATGAAAAGACTTCAATAACTGAATCAAATATCACAACAAAGCGTTCCTTGGATAATAATCCAAAAAGACAAGACAACAATTGAGGGAATTGAAGACAATCTTACAAAACCCTTCAATAAAGCTATAAAAGCTATGGACTTCAATCTTCCTTCAACCTTCAAAAAGGTTCTTCAACTCTCTCCCAAATTGGGGTGTGCGGCTGCTGCGTCTTTTTCGGTGTAGGCGGATGTTCGTGTATGCGGGGTCTCCGAATTGTGGGAAATCCGACCCTTTTTATAGGAAAATAACCCTCCAAAGATAATAAATCTTAAGAAGATATTATCCCATAAATATAGGTAAAATATATATTCTGCATATCTCCTTCCTTCCAGAAGCCAAGCCCAGAAATATAAGATCACTTTCCAAATTTAAAAGATCTCTTCCAAGAATAAAATATTCTCGCCGCGTCCTAGGTATTCGCCTCGGTCGAGTCGGCGTCCCTGGATCACCTCGGTCGAGATGAATCTCTGGTCAACCGAGGTGAGTCTCAACTGGATGTGAAATCTCTCGAATCTGCTCCAAAGTGGATCTTCAATCCATGGCTATGCTTCCTGGATGTAGCTCCAAATGACTCATGACTCCTTTTGCTCCTTTTTGATGCAAAACGTACCATATTACCTGCAATTACAACGAAACTAGGTGTAGACCTCGATTCTCGCAAAGGTAGATGAAATGGTAGTAAAATCACATAATGTATATACAAACATACAGATTATGAAAGATAAAACGTTCAAACAAACCCCAAAAACTAGACTATAATTCATGCTATCACAAAACTTATATTTGTAAGAGCCTTAGTCTGGAGGAGCTGAGAGTGAGGGTTGATGGTGATATGGAATAAACCGCCCCTGCGTGTGCCAGAGGCCACCCCTGCGGTTTTTCTGATCCGCACTACACCTCCCTGAGCCGCCCCTGCGGTTTAGGGTGTGTTGCAGCCGACTTTGTTGACTCTTGACCCGTGCTTTACCTCATTCCTTCCTTTATAAGCTTCCTTCTCTCTCTCCTGATGAGGGTTACCTTTCTTACAGCTTCATCTTCTCCCTCACGTTCTTCTTTTCGTCTTCTTTCCTCTTTGGATCTTCATCTTGATTCCTTGCTCTTGTTAAGAGTTTTGAAGAGAGGTTGTTGTGGATTTGTTGATGATGATGATAATTGATGTTGATGTGCCTTTGGTGAGCCAGCCTTGAGGTTGTGGTGTGATTCTCCTCCTGATTAGGTTACATCTTGGTTAGTTCTTCATCCTTTGCTTCCTATCTTTCTTCTTTCTTCATCTTTCCTTATTTTCTTTATTCCTAGCTTATGTTCCACAAGATTGATCTTATGGCAGCCTTCATAGGCTTTGGTTGATGTATATATCTATGTATATGTATGTATGGGGCTGCTGGCTGAAGAAGGTGAGAAGAGGATCAAGTGAAGAAGTAAAGAGAAGTCGGAAGTGTGCATTTTGCACACCAACCGCCCCTGCGCCACCTTGGAGCCGCCCCAGCGCCGGCCTGTCGCCGCCCCTGCGCCTCCTTGCAGCCGCCCCTGCGCCCACCTGCACCAGCCTTGTCTTGCTCTTGGTTCTACAGGTGTGTCTTGCTTCTAGGCTTGTCTATGGATCGCATTGTCCCTTCCTTTCCTAGTATGAGTGTGTAGTATCATGCTAGGTATAGTTAAGAGCGTGTTGATGATGTTATGATCATGGTATGCCTTGTATGACTTTGAGGATTAATAGGTTGTGAGGCCTAGGTTGAGGATGATCCTATGGATCCCTTGGGTCTAGGTGTGACCCCTTTGTTTTGATAGGAGATTGATATATCTCTATGCCTTGTTACTAAGCAGTGTCCCTCTCAGGATTGGAGGTTGATCGTGGTTGTTTTTGTACGAGGTTGAGGTAATTAGCTAACATCCTTATATTGGGTGTTTGCATGAGTGGTGTGTGTTATGTGCTTGATAGCATGCGATAGTTGATTATTACCAATCTATGGTTCAGTGACCGCCCATTGTAGTGGCCGTGATAACCTTTCCCTTTCATCCTGTCATGGATTCTGGGAGGTTCTTTGCAGTCAGGTCAGACCTGGTTTACGGGAAGGGCGCAATCCACTCCCATAGGGTACACGGGTTGTATGACTGATACCACTCAACTGGATATAACACTCAAAGGCGAGGATGATACGTTCCTCGTGTCACATATTTTCATATATATATATATATATATATATATATATATATATATATATATATATACGATTTGAGTGAATGACTATAATATGAAGATAATTAAATGGGTAAATGTGTGATAACATGATTATGTGTTTACCTTTCATGACTTGTTCTTGTGGTTATGCATTACCTTATATGCGTATGGTTAGCTAATGGTTTTATACCATGTTGTAAATGCCTTGCAGGATAGGCGAGCTGCTGAGTGATTTGGTAGAGTGTCAGGCCGAGGACTCTCGTACATTAGGATGTTATGGTTTTGAGGATGTTTATGTTTCCCTCCTGCGTGAGGATGATGTTTTGTATACCTCCTGTGTGAGGGTGTTTCTTTATACTCGGCTATGAGTTTGTATACCTTTTGGTTGTACAGTTTTATGTATTTGTTTTATATCTGTCAGTGTCATGTTGTAAGGTACAGTAAACTTGTTGTCAGGTTAGGGTCAAGATCCACTATGAGATCCTAGCCCAATGTGGCATCCCGAGTCCCGCGGATTTGGGGTGTTACAATATTGCTATGATAAGGTGATTATTTTTTAAAATTAATGTTTTCTTTTTGAAATATTTATGTAACTTGATTAGTAATGCAAATTTGTTTTACTTATATGTAGTAAGAATACACGTGCACGGCATGAGTATTACTATTGTGAACGGGACGGGTCTAGCGGGATGAAGAAGTTAAGGTTCATTCCATCCCGAAATTTATTAGCGGGAAAATTGCTATTTATATGTATTAAAAATATTCGTGCACGGCACGGGTCCAAAACTAGTTAAGAAAAATTTAAGAGTATGCACATCCTAGACACGAGTTTGTTTAGCTCTAGAAAGTAAAATATAAAAATTACTAAAATGGAAAAGAAACAAAATAGATAATTGAAGTGAGGTTTATCAAAGAGCATATGCATCCTAATACTATGAATTCTTCTCTTACTTAAATTTATAAAAATAAAATAAAATAATATAATAGGTGAGGGAATTGAAGGTGATAACCTCTGTGTTATTAAGACCTCCAAAAAGGTAATAACCTCAGTATTATTAAGGAACTCTAAGGTTTGTGGAGCTGTCCTTGGGAGATCGAGATGATTGTTTCCGACTTCAGATTGGACCTTCGCTCCTTCGACGAAGTCCAAATTAGACATATTTTCAGAGATATAAATTGTGTTGTTGACTGACTAACCCACCTGGGTGCATCGACCCCCAATTTTTCTAATGATCATGAACTTCGTGTTCTCGTCCGTAAAGATGCTTTAGGTTGGACAACCTCCAGGAGGTAGTATATCCTAACCACTTTTCACTATAAAAAAATAGGTGAAGAAATAGAGGGATTGAGTGGAGTGAAGTTTTCACGGGAATAAATAAAATTTAACAGGTTTTGCCTATCTCAAGTGGATCAAGACTAAATTAGATTTGTTTTTGTTACTTTTGCCCAAATGTAGAAATTTAATAGGTATTTTAATAAAGTTATCTTAAAAAAATTCAAGAAACTCTAGTGAATTTTTGGATGGATGAGACAATTCAAATTTTCTATCCCCTTTATGTCTCAGGGACAATCCTTGTTCCAAGCATCTAATTGGTCAATCACTAGTACAAATACCCCCCTAGACCTCGGTTGTATTGGCGCGGTTTGAAAGAACCGTGATAATAGGTATTTTCGGACCACGGTTTTTATGTATAACCGAGAAGAATTGATATAAGTTTTTTTTAAAAAATTTTAGACCCCAGTTATGTAATTTAACCGGGGTATTAAAATTTCGGACCCCGGTAGTATCATTGAACATGGTGATATTTTGATCTCGGACCCCACTTTGTTTATAACCGTGGTAAAAGACTATAATTCAACAGCGTTGTTTTGAGCGTATAGGGAAACAACAACATCGATGCACCGGCCTCTCAGTCGTTAGCCCTAACCTCTCAACCCCGAAGCTCTGGTGTGGCGCTGAGCGATTCAATCACCATACACGACACCTGCACCTACGATCCTTTCATCAAATGCGATTGTTCCTTCAAGAGTAACTCCACCTGCCACATCACTGCTCTGTATGCTCATCCTCTCTCGCGTTGTTACTCTAACCTTCGATTCCATCTTTTATATCCTATCACAGTGAGCTTAATTCTTTCTTTCTTTCTTTTTTGTATATAGCAAGGTTTCCTCTTTGGATGTTGTAGTTGAAATCCATGATGTGCTCTAAACTTGACTTATTTTACCAATCTGTAAGTTATTATGCCTTCACATATATCCATGAAAGCAACTAGGGATTTTCTTTTTCTCTTTCTAAATGTCTTTATTTGTTGCAGGAATTTAGGTCAGAATTACTTAACAAGTTCTATATCTCCTTCCATTGAAAACCTTACAAAGATGTAATGGTTGTAATTAAGCACATCCCAAGTTTGTGTCAAGATTACCATCTTTTCAAACTTGAGTTCTGACATTTTATTTTTTTATCATTCTTTAAGTACCTTTGGAATCAATGCATTATCAAGGAACATACCAAAAGAACTAGGAAAGCTCACTCATATAGGACATCCAAAAACACATTTGTAAACTTTCAATAACTTTAAAAAAGAAAATTTACATACTAAGAATGAGAATCAGAAAGGGGACCATACCATGGTCTGAGCACAAAAATCCGTGTTTACACATAGGGCTAACCATATCTGATGTTGAATTTGACAATTCACAATATTCATATTTAAAATCATATTTACTTTCAACTTAAAACAGCAAAGACCTTAAGTAACCATCACATTCAATGATTGGGACGGTAGTTACCGGTTCAATGTGTGCAACTACTTCACAGACTTGTGGGTCACTTCCTTGTAATAGATCACAATATATCACAGCTTCACTTTGATCTTCAAACACCTGATTCAACACGAAACGATTTTAAAAAAAAATTGAATTCAGCCCAAATCATTTGTTGTCATTGGAATACACACAAAAGAGTAAATTAATTCCAACGCAATAGATTCCTGAACATCCACACAGATAAATTTCCATTGGTTTGTTGATCAACATTAATTGTTTTACTACTTTATTACAAATCCAAAGGTTGACTTGAGTCCATCACAGTGGCTTAATACCTATGTTGAATGAACTATATTTGTAATATCAACATATATATAAGTAATGGAAATATAATGAGTTTCTCATTAGTAAATTTGTTAAGAAGTTATCCTACTGAGTGTTTAACTATTAAGAAGTTACCCTACTGAGTGTTTAACTTTAATATGCTACTTATTGGTTCGGGAGGATGTGAAGAACAGATAAAATGGAGCAAAAACAAGTGAATCTATTCAGAAGTTATCAATATAGTGTTTAATTGTAATATGCTGCTTATTGGAAATTATAAAGCAAAACAAGTGAATTTGTTTGAACAAAATAGAATATGATTCCATTTGTTTCCATTAATGTAAATCGATGTATCGCAGGTTGAAGATACTTCTGAAAGTTAGACACATTCAAGATATTATAAACGGACTTGGGGAGAATTGAAACGGATTAATGTTCGTATGCAAGTGAAAGCAATAGAATTCTAAGGTACAGATGAACTTTTTTGTGCATCTTCCATTCTTATATGTTGTTAGTTTGAGGATTAAAATTACATTAACCACTTGAACCAAGTATACTTAATTAAACACAAATATATTCTAGAATCTATAATTAAGATAACAAAGCTAAAGCTCAAATCATGATTACTATGCTTACAACTATAATAAATAACTGAGATAGTGCTTACTTTAACTTTAATTAGTAGCATAATTAGGATTGTAAACTATATTTTTACCATCCATGAAACTTCTAACATTAGATGTATAAATGTTATTTTTATCATCCATTCATTTAGTAAAGTAAAAACATTAAAAATCAATTTAAATCGATACCTTAATAAAAAAAATTGGTTGATTGTAGCGTTGACATGTCAAGCCTAAGTTATGCTTGGATTGACGCCCGACATAAATTACATCAGTTTTAGTAAATACAATACAATAGATGATAAAGATAGGCTATTTCACATTTGTAATAATCGAGATATCAGGCAACTTCTAGGATGAAAATGAAGTACTTCATCAACTATGTAAATTACTAGGTTAAGATAATGTAGATGCTGAATAAGATGAGTTATGTGGGTAACGAACATACAATGTAGCTATCAAAAGACCTTGCTTCACAAAACCCAGGTTTCCTGATGGAACATGATGAGTCCCAAGACACACATAAAGAGCATCTTCTGGTGTAGTAATCCGTTTCCCAGTCATACCAAGATAAGCACCTGCAAGAAAAGATCTAGCTCGTGAAGAGATCAATACATACAACAAAGTTACTTGATAACTTTTATATGTTTGCTTGTTGATTGGATGTTTATTACTTTGATAGATGATCATAAGCTCAATTAGAATCAACTATCATCAAGATATGTTGGGTCTTAGAATTAGATAAACAGAAAAGCAGTTAACCTACTGATCCTTCTCCATGCATTTGTGCAGCTATATATGAAAACACAACATCAGAAAACAAACCAATAGCATTTTCTGGCATGGCAAGGACAGTTTTCTAAAGCAAAATTACGAGGGAATATATATGAGTTAACAATACAGATAATGCAGCATTTTAGTAATTTTTTTTTGTTGGAAGCATTTTAGTAATAAACAAACCTTAAAGTATCAATTGGTGTACTTGTTTTTGAAAGTGAAGTAAACAGTGGTGAATTTGGTGCGTGTAATTTTTTTGCGTTTGTTGTTGAAAAGGAAACAGTGGTGAATTTTAGCTATGAGTGACAACCCTCCTCAACTCATCAAACGGTGATAATCTCTAACTGTATTCAATTTTTCTGTCTTTGTTGTTAAAAAGGAAACAAGGTTTTAATTAATTTTATTCTGTTGAAAGTGTTTGATATTTTTTACTTGTAGATCTTGAGTAGCATGATTAGGATAATCTTAAAGTATCAATTTGTATATTGTTATAGATTCTTTTGGACTCAGCATTTATTGTCTGTTCTGAACCAGGATACCAATTGTTCATCGTGATTGGAGAAAAGTTCCATTCAAAGCTATGTTGGTTATCTAGCGTGAACACGGATACCAATTGTTTATCGTGATTGGAGAAAAGTTCCAACTGAGATTAGTACCTCTATATTGGACTCTATAAAGGTAATTATCATTTTCTGGCATTTGTATATATGTATTACATGTTTAAGGTGCTTTTTATTTAAGGTAGTCTTATCTTCTTGTGGTCTTTCATAAAAATTGCAGGAAGCTTTTGAGATTCCTAGTGATGCACACAAAAACATGATTCTTATGGATTTTGGTGACAAGTTTAGGGCTTTAGGAAAACACTCATTAAACTAGTCAAAAATGGTATATTGGAACGTCTTGTTAAATATAATTACATCGAGCAGACTGATTGAGATGAGTTTAGACGACAAATATGCACTAAAGATTTTTCATGTATTGTTGAATTTTGTTTACGTTTTGCTGAATTATGTTTTCTTAGAAATTGTTGAATGTAGGAGACAAGTGCAATAAATAGTGAAAATGAAAAGAAGAACAAGTATCCATATAGGGGATCAAGAAAAGGCTATGCACGATTGGAGAAAAAATTGGTAATGCATATACATTATGCTTCAAATTTATAGTTTGTGCAGTGTGGTTGGCTGACAGTTTCGTTACAAATACATTTATTGTTTTACGAGATTTTCATCCTAAACTAGATGGACTATTAATGTAAAATATATGTGATTTCAGAGATTCGCTTACTAAACAAGTTGCGGATGGGCTCATAACAACCTCGGGGAGTAATGATATACTATCTATGGCACTAGGTGATGATCACCTTGGTCGAGTGAGGGGTGTAGGTCTTGGAGTGGGTTCTAGGCAAGTGTTTGGTAAAAACAAGCGCAGATGTGCTCGTCCATCCGAACAAGTTGTTAAACTAAACTCTAAAGTAATCGAATTGGAATAAGAAGTTATGACATTGAAAAAACAAATCTTGGAACTAAAGGAGAAGTATCAAGGAAGAGAGAATATTAACCATAACATTAACAATAGCTGCTCAATTAATGATTCACCTTCTACGGGCAATCACGTAATTATCTACCCGAAATTTCATCATTGTCTGAACACGTCATCTATATTTTATGTTGATGTAATAATGCTGTTTTTTTTTCATGTATATATATATGTATATATATATATATATATATATATATCCTATATACAATATATGTTTGAGTTGTGGATTACTACAGTAATGGGCTTCCTAACCCTACCGACGGCCCATTGGACAAATTAGCTGCTTCATTATAGCTATTGTGGCTGCTTATCAAGGCCCAACAGTGGGATACACAATCACCTGGAAAGGAATGCCCGCTTTTGGCCCCTTCTCACCCTTCTTTCTGCAAACCTCCTGAGTAGTCAACGCGTGGTGTAGACGTGTTTCTTTTAGCTCTTGCTAACGCTGCTTCCTTCCGTCGGTCATTCTTCATGGTGGCGCGGGGTCTTCTCTTCTTGACACCGGATGTAGGTACGTGTCAATCCTTCTTCTTCTTCGTCTTCCACATCTTTAAATAAAAAAAGTGATGAACAATTCGAACCCTGACTTTTATTTGGGTTCCAAATTCTGATATGTGATGATTGTTTTTCGTTTTGAAGGAAGATGATGGATATGAATGTAGCAGCTCGAGATGGGGCCTTTTCATTCGGATTCAAATCTAGCCATGGTGATCTATCTTCGTTGTGCTCTTCTCGCTTTTGTTTGTCTGATCCGCTCACACTACACAACTAGGGTTCGTAGTGCTCTTTCACTTTTTTTTTTTCTCGCTTTGCTTTCTCATCCATTTCTCTCTACACTTCAATGAACATGAAATTTTGGGGAGTCTTACTCAATAATTTGCCAATTTATGTTCCTACCTACGGTAGACAGGATAAAAGGGTAACAATTTAGCCTTTGTTTGTGTTCCTTTCTATGTTAAGCCGTCGTATCGATCTGACCGACTATTTTTTTGTTGGGGTGTGTTTGAGTTCCTTGTCAAGATGTTTCTTGCTGGAATGTTGATAGTTCCTGCTTTGCAAACTAATGCATGTTCAATTTGTCACAGTTCAACATTTTTGCTTTTAATCAATGGTTTCTTGTTTCACGCAGACCACGTGTTTGTAAAAATGACCAAAACAACATCAAGTGTTTAAAAGCACCACAAATGGAATAGGAGGATCATCGGTACAACTTTGGCCATGGATTCATCAAAGTATGGTTTCTTGATCAGAAGTCACGGCTACAACACCAGAAGAACCCCTACCGGTTTACAAGTTTTGCGATTCAATGAATCAGAGATGATTGTATAAGTGATATTTGCACACATTATTTCAAACTGGATTGCCTACCGCCTATGAATTAACTTGTTTTCAAATTTGACAAGAGATTGTGGCTAATATGAATTGAGGGGAAGTTTATTGGTGTTTGATCTTGCGAAACATATATTACTCTCTCATTTTGAGTCTAAGATGTCATATTTTTCTGGTGCTGATTTCTCAGGTTTAGCAAGAGCAATCTTTTGGAGCATTTGGAGGTGAGCTGTAAACACTTATTTTTCTGGAGCTTTTGTTATTTATTTTGAGAAAATGGTGCAATTAAGCCAAGAAAATGATTTAATCCATTGAAGACCAAACCTGCAACTATCATGCATCTCTTAAACCGACTTCAATTTCAAGCCAATATACCTTCAAATGAGTGGCTACTTTCCTCCATAGCCAAAGTACTGTAAACACTTATTACCCAAAATTCAAATGAAGCTGCATCTTAATTACTGTAATTAGCTTAAAAGATTTTAATAGAAGTGGGGATTTTGTATCTTCCAACCCTCTTCCTGCTTCCTTAACAGATGTAGCAGTTTCACATGCTGCAGCTTTACTTCTAGTAACAAAGGTTGGTTGATGAAAATTTGTTAGTGTAGATAAAACGCTTGGTTATGTAGAATTATATTTCCAGTTTGATAGGGTCTGGCTATGCATAAAAATAGCAGATTGTTCTTCGTATATGTATTTATAAACTGGTGTAAATGGTTTATTTTGAATAATATTATTCTTTAGATGTCTTATATGTAATTATGTGATTTATGCCCATATCTTCTCTCTCACTTTATCAACTGGTGTAAATGGTTTATTTTGATTAGGCTAGAATAGTACTTGAACGGAGGAAGTTCTGGAAAAATGAAGAAATACTTGTACAAAGACAAGCTATGTGGTAAAATTTGGGTCATGACCTGACTGCAAAGTTTTCGTCGTCTTTTGTACCTGATTGCAGAGTTTTCGTGGTCTCAATTTACTACCTACATGTATTATATGAACTTTACACACGATATTTCAATTGTAAAAAATTTATCACAAGAAATTATTAATGTTCATCTTCAATTTTCTTCAGTTTCCATTCTACTACCTTCGTAGCACCCGCACACTTCGCGTGCGGTGTTACAACTAATATATATATATATATATATTAATTGGCTAGGGTGTGTGGAAAAAATGTCAGCTTTATTGGCCCACTCCAACATCAATGGTAGCTACACGACAAGTTTATATTCCAAAAGACGGAGAAATTACAATGCTTATGGCAAGCCGTTGGATGCAGAAACTTGCAAGGTTGTAGTTGAAATAGTTGAGGTTGATCATGAGTTTACAGAATTGCCAAAATAGACAAAAGAGGTTATCTTTGTCAAAGATGGAATAGGAGGTTACATTGCATGGCCAAAGTGCATGGTCACTTTTATATCGGTATAATGCATACATTTATAAATTATTTATTACATATTGTTAATGTTTTGTCAATATGTTAATGAGAGTTTATTCTTATGATTTCTTATACAGGATGTTTTTGAGAGTTCAAAAGCATCTAAAACCTCCAAAAATGTTCATATGCTCATCGACGAGGTTTACATAGAATGTACACCCAAGGAAAGAGTGACAGCGTGGCGACAAGGTGCTTGTCAATGATAAATTTGGTTGATGATCTGGATGTTGTGGTCATTATGCCAACTTTAATTTTTCATCAAGAGTACTTGTTGCACTTTGGAAAGAGAGAGATGGACATATGGCTAGATGAACAAGAACTAGAGACGAGGCATATCGAGATATATATCATGTATTTAATATATGTCCATTACTTTTTTATTAGGGAACTTTAGGTTTATTAATCTCATTTGATTATGCATGATAGGTGCTTGTTTGAGATTTTTTTTTTGAAAGGTTGATAAGTAACTCCCGGTTCGATTGGCTTCGCCACTCTACATCCGGGACGGGAATAATTCGTGGCCCATTGCTGGGGGATACCCTTCCAATATCAGTTTTTCCATACATGCCGCCAGGAGGATTCGAACTCGAATCTCCAGGCTAACCACTTAAGGAGTCTAGCACCACATCCCACTAGACCAACCGAGTATTGTTCTTGTTTGATATTTACAATTCAAGCAAATTTGCTTTTCTTTCACCAACAAACTTGGCTTGGCCGGTGGATACCGAAAGACGTGTTGATAAGAGAGTTGAATATATTGCTAATTCTATACGAAATTCGGATATGACAAGACGGTTATGGTTTGCCCCCTATTATGGAGGGTAAGTAAAATGTTAGTATATTATATGATATATTGAATTTTGGTTTTCCTAACTAGTAACCTATTTCAGTGGATTTTTTTATTCGTAATCTTCATTGTCTAGGGGGTATTTGTACTAGTGCATGTGACAATACTACGGTTATTTTAAATAAAAATGAGGGGATAGTGATGGTTTGGTTCGGGATAAAAACATAGATTTAGTGGGTTCGAGTTTTATTATCTTTAAAATGAACCGGTTTAGGGACATCATTGACGACAAAAGTAACTCATCATTGTCTTCATTGTGGCCAAAGATAACATGAGTGCATCGACGCCAAAGGAACGTTTACAGTAAATCAACGTTTACAAAAACAAGTCTAGGTAGACGTTTACAGATAATCGACGTCAATTCAACATTTCAACTACATCGACACTAGTGAACTGGTCTAGGTATTCATGCCAACGACGACGGGAATGGGGAGTTAGTTCAATTTATTCGAATTCAATACCAATCGAAGATATTTATGATATTGATCAAGCCCAACATGCCGAGAATGTTTCATTTTCACGTACAGTTGCTAGAATAAGTAGATACAAACTTTTTTTAAAGAACAAATTTTAACTTCTAGACAAAATTAGTTATAAAGACAAAATTAGTTATAAAGACAAATTATTAAACTAAAAATTTTGTTTGAATTGTAGATATTGGGAAAGTCTTAGATATCACTTGCAAGCGTCTTCGAACCCAAAAGTTTTTGTTTGGATTGTTATCGTAGTCTGGAAGCTTTCTTTTGGTACATTGACGTCATTTTGTGATGAGTGCCCTAATATTTTTTGACGTATAATTTATGGATGTTGTTTGGTTTATTTGTTCAGGTTTGTTGTCATGACATTCACGTGTCTCTAGAGTTTAACTTGTTTATGACTGTTATTTGTTTGGCTTATTTGTTTATGACAGTTGTTTATGTTGTTTATGGTTGTTATCATAGAAGCTAAGACAATTAGATCAATCATAAAAACATGCTATATTTAGATTGTATAACCAACATATATAGGGCTCGTTTGGTTTTCATTCTTGAAACAAAAACATGATAGAAATGAATCTAGTCCATACGTATACGCTTGTTCATGAAATTTTTTCGAACCATTTCTTGTGGTTTGAAGTAATTGGAGTAGAATTTAATTAGGTTTGATACCTATAGGAAAACAAAATGGAGGAATCAATTACATTTTTGCATAAAACCACAAGCAATGATTGCAAAAAACAAAAATTCATCTAAAATCTTTAGACATACTACACACATATATATGACTATATTTCACCTATAATACTAAGTTATAGAGATCCACGGAGAGTGATGGTGGTTCGACGTACTACTAACACAACATCCCCACTATAAACGTGATTTTGAAAACAAAAATTCATTTAAAATCTTCACAACCCTTTCGGGTTTTGTTTATCTTCTACAATCGGTCTTTTAAAAGATTGCGAGTGTCATTTGTAATAGCTAGAATTTCCGAATTCTAATTAATGTTGATTAACTTAATTATTGATAGTAATTGAGCCATAACTCGTGAAGATTGCATAAGTGATGAATATGAGTACCACCGTTATGTTCCTGGCGTAATTTTGGGCTTATGCAGAATTTTTCACTTTTTTCCCCGGGTAATTATTTTTACCCTCTCATGTTATTTGGAGCATTTGAGAGCTCCAATTAATAAAAATGCAGTTGATAGAAATGATCAAGACATCGGACATGTCCTAAATATGAAATAACATGTAAAAGGCAAAACGGCCAAAAGAGTCGCTACTTCATTTCTTAACGGCTAAAAAAGACGACTTAGGAATACACGTTTTCCGAGACAGTTGTGGAATAATTATCCCTACGATATTCCAGATTTATTATTCCAATTTCGAGAAGTTTAGAGAAGGGGGTTCAACCCGCCTTTGGATCGGTTAAAGGATAATTATCGACTTCACTAAAGGATAATTATCAAAGTCGATCATTATCGTCTTCACTATATATACTGGAAAATCGTTTATTAATTCATTTCCTTTCACATTTACTCGTAAAAGCTCTGATTTCTCTCAACTTTCAAACTCAGATCTACTCTCCGTTTCTAATCCGATTTCAATTCCGTTTGAGTTTTTGGATTCCTCTCTTCATTCTCTTCATATCGGTACCGAGTTTTTGCGTTTCCGAGCATATGAAGACCTGTTCAATCATATATATCATCAAGACGGTTCCTTCGCTTAGATTCCGGGGAATCTGATGTTGTCCATGCGTAGGTTGCGTCGTTGTGATTTCGAATCTTCTTTCAGATCGTCAATCGGGTTAGTAACGAATAAGTTATGAATTTATTCGTTTTCCGTTATGCGATTTGGCCTAAATTGACCTTAGACTTGTCAAAATGGATAATTAAAAATTCCATTATGGTCGTTGTATTATTCTGGTGTTTATGGGTTGTTTGTTTGATGGAATCTGATGATAGGTGGTTTAAAATTTCTTGCGGGCAAAACGTTTTTCTGGCAAAATTTAATTAGTTAATTAAATGTTAATTAATTAAATTAGGATTACAATTGAGATTGAAGAATGTTAATCAGATGCTACCTTGAGATTTGAGGAATTGTGAGTTATGTTGAGATATTGAGGTTTAGTTGGTTGTGAGGCTTATAGGTTGATTATGATCCTTATGGATCCCTTGGGTCTAGGTGTGACCCCTTTGATTGATAGGAGATTTGATATCTCTTTATGCCTTGTTATTAGGTAGTGTTATCCTCTGGATCGGAGTTGATCGTGGTTGAGGTTATCTTAATGTTGAGGTAAGTCCGTATGACGTACTTAGCTGCATTCCTATATTGGATGTATGCATGAGTGATGTTTGTTATATGCTTGATAACATGCAATGTTGATTATTACCGACCTGTGTTTTATTGGATAGCCTCCTTGCAGTGGCAGTGATAACCTTTCCCTTTTCAGCTTGTAAGGAGTTTGAGAGGTTCTCTGTGGTCAGGCCAGTATTGGTATACGGGATGGACACTTCACCACTCCCTTAGGGTACACGAGAAGTGTGCCGATACTACTCCAAATGGATATGGTACCCAAAGGCGAGGATGATATATTCCTCGAGTCACATATTTTCATCTATATATATATACCTTGGGTGTATGACTTTATAAAGATAATCAAACGGGTAAATGTGTGCCAACATGATTATGTGTTTATGATTCCATGACTTGTGTATGTGCTTATGCATTATCTTATATATGAATGGTTAGCTAATGGTTTATATCGTGTTGTAGATGATCAGCAGATTAGGAGGACTGTAGAGTGAGCCAAATGGGTGATCCGCTGAGGTCTTCCGTACACTAGGATGATGCGAGGGATTATGAGATATTTTGTATATGTATGGATTGTTGTTTTGTACTCGGCGGCGCTTTTGTAAACCTTTATTGTATATACTTATACAGTTTGATGTTTTAGTTTTAATCTATCTGTGCCTTGTTGTAAGATCCAGTGAACTTGTTGTTAGGCTAGGGTAAGGATCCACTATTAGATCCTAGCCCAGTGATGCCTCGAGTCCCGCGGATTCGGGGTATTACATCATTGTTATCAATCAATCGCTCTGATACCATGTTGTAACACCCCAAATTTTCAGACTTAGGGGCGCTACAGGTTAGAACCTCACAATGGGTCTCAACCCTAGCCTGACAATAATTTCACTAGATCTTACAACAAGACACAAATGCAAATAATTTGAATAGAAAACTAATAACAAACAATGACATGAAAGTATAGAATATGATATCCTTATAAGACGTAACTACTAACATCCTAAAATTATTAGTCTCTTATAAGCATGCAAATAAATTGAATGACAACCCCCTTCTCAATTTATATGAGTACGTGAACCCGACTGACTATCTACTCCGGATTACTCTGCAACTTCCTTAACCTACAAGAAATCTAACAACACAAAGATAAAACCATTAGCTTACAATTCTAAGATACCGAAAGGTACTAAAATAGAACAAACACACATCAATGCGAAAAGTAAAGACACAACATGCTTCCACATAAATCTCGTTATTATCTTTTATTAAGTGATTCACTTCTAAGTTCAAGTTATGATTGTGGCACGAGGAGTCCCTTGACCCTCGCCTCCGTCCCCGTAAACCTATAGGAGTGGTTCGATGCATCTTGTCGTATACCATGTCCGGGCTAGTTGCGGAGAACCTCCTTGTCTCATGTCAAAGCTGGACAATGATGTCACGACCTGTTATACATACACTTGGGTATAATAACTAATAGTGATGTCATCCTATTCAAGTTATAATTATGGAACACACATAATCCACACACCACTATCATAGTCCATACCAATACAAAGGAATTCAACTAAGTAAGCCCAAAGGACTTACCTGTCTCGAGCCAAAGTTTAGTTAACACTAACACTTGATCCAATACGTGTATGATCTCAATTTCCTGATTATAAGAGGAACTTGTATCAATATAACATATCTATTATCTAGAAGTTTCTACCTTCTATGCTAACGACGACGATTTGGTAGTATATACTAAAGTGGCCCGTTTCATGAAAAGACGATTTTACCTTTGATTATGCTAAAAACCCTAATGGATATATGAAGGTTCATAAACCTATAGCTAATATACAAGGACATAATACAAAACCCTTAAACAAAGAAATCTTATGAGTTTGAAAGTTTTCTCAAACTTTTCAACTTCCTACTGAATCTCGAATTACATCCAAAACTAGCTAAGGCCTTACTTTGGTCTAAAATTATAACCTCCAAATAATTTAAATTCTAAGAAAATATCTAGCAACATGCACTATGACATATATACTCTCATATAGAAGAAACAAAACTCATAAACTCTCATCTACCGTTCTATAGAAATTCACAAAGTTGTCTCCACAGGTGCATTCCAACACTTCATAAAAAAATTTCTGCATAACTATCACTCAACTTAGTTTTGGTCAAACTTCATAAAATCATATCTCATGATTTAACCCTTGGATCACTCTCAAACTCAAACATGGTGAACTATAGTATCTAGACTACCACCTATCAAAACTTCAAGTCCATTAGAATAGTCTAACCTTGCACCACCCCAGGCCCGCCTCCCGGCGCCCCCCCTCCCTCCTCCCCACACCATATCCCCCACAGCGTCATGGCTGGCTCTAGAAGATCACGAAAACAATCCATCAAACTCTCCGACCTACATAAACCCTCCATCCGCCAACCCAACCCACCAAACAAACCACAAAGTTCCCCATGCAACGGCTCCCCAAACTCCCCTTTCGAATCTGTACCAGATGAAATAATCCGTACCAATAACCGAAGGCTCAACCCCACATCAACTGAACCTCTACACCTCTCCTCAAGTATCATCTTCCCACCCCTTGACCATCAAACACAAAACAAACCATCCTCCCCACAGACTGGCGCTAGTAATGCCATTATGGATCTGACCTTCAAGCCGAAGCTGATCTCCATGGAGCCCGGTCAGAATGATCTTCTCTCCCCTGGTGGTGACGTTTGCAACACACCATGCAGACGAGAACCTATGGTGACGGCGCTCGATACCCTCCCTGACGGTTCGACTAACCCTAATGTCACCAAAACGATAAGCACGCTTGAAACTTTGGCTTCTGACCCTAATGCCACCAAAACGGCATGCACGCATGACACTTCGGCTTCTGACCTCTCGACTACCGACCCTCCAGATCCCAAGGCACCCTTTAATGCAGACCACGCTAATGGGCGTGCAATACCAAAAGACTCAAACGTTAAAGCATGCATTAATTACAAAGAAGTACTGATGATGAATACGGGTTGGAACCATGTCCCTCTGACATTCACCCCAGGGCTCGAGAATGGGCTCATACCTTTCACCGATGAGGATATCGAAGAAACAACTAAGAAGTGGGCTCTATCTCTCGTCGGTTTCCCTCTGGGCAGCCCAGTCTCGTTCCAGCGAATGTACAAGTACGTCTCTGATTGCTGGAACACTGTCAAGAAACCAAAGATCTTACGCAATGAAAATGGGGTGTTTGTCTTCCAATTTGCTAATGAAGAAGAGCTGAATGTGATCTTGGCGGGAGGACCCTGGATGCTCAATAACTCATCTACCCTGCTACTTAAAAGATGGACGCAGGACATGCCGCTTGACTATTCTAGCATGAGTTCAATCCCTGTTTGGATAACTCTACATGAACTGGACTACCGGTTTTGGTCCACTAACATGCTAGCAAAAATAGGCTCGGCTATTGGAAACCCCATATTAACAGACACATGCTCAGCTAATCAAGATAGATTGGGTTTTGCAAGAATGTTGGTCGAGATTCAAGCCACAAAACCACTCCTGAGGGAAGTCACTTTGACTGGGCCAAATGGGGCTTCATTTGCACAAAAAATCACATACGAATGGCTTCCTCCAAGATGTGATTCATGCCTGGAGTTTGGACATAGCTGCAAGCGTCCCAATGTGATATTGGATGGCAACCCTGATAAGTTCACACTGGCAAAAGCTACAAAAAAAAGGCTACCAAACCCTAATCCTGATCCCACACCCATACTGCCCACCCCTCATCACTCTTTCAGGATAAACCCTAAGCCCAATAACACCCAACTAAACCAGCCCCATGACACCCTGACAAAAGCCAACCACCCCACAGTACACCCTACCCCCCAAGTCGTTCACCTTGATCCCATTGAATCCCCCTAGCTGATTGAGGAGTGTAGTACTACTCCTTCTAGTCACCAAACACCAAGCAAGACTGAAAAGAGTCCTCCAACCCCCGGAACTGAACCATCTGCAACCCCCCAATCACAACATTCTATCCCCAATAACACCCAACCTAACCATATCCTGAATGCAAGTGCATCTGGGGGCATCACCACAAGTCTCTATGTCAATTAGAGCCTGCACATGGAATATCAGAGGGCTCAACGACCCTGTGAAACAAAAGGCTATACAAAACCTTGCAAAGATGCAAAATCTTGATCTCCTTGCAATTCTTGAAACCAGGCTTCGCGCCAATAATGAGAAGCGTCTCTCTAAAACCCTCTTCCCTCACTGGTGTCACACTTCCAATGGCTCCACTGCCCATAATTGCAGGATATGGGTTTGGTGGAATCCTGCTAGGATTCATCTTACCCCTATCATCACCACAGATCAAGCTATCCACTGTCATGTTTCCAATCCTCTTTCTAACCCCAACCAATCTATTGCTGCTGAATACACCTTCGTGTATGCTCATAACACGCCTGAGGATCGGGTGGATTTATGGACCACAATTGATACTATTAAGCTGCTCAACAACTCCATTCCTTGGGCTATCATGGGAGACTTAAACGTCACGCTTACACCGGATGAAAAGACCACAAATGATCTCCCAACAATATCACAACCATCGACTGAACTTGCCAAATGTTTTGAACATAACTCCCTCAATGATCATCCTTACTCCGGTTGCAAGTTCACATGGAATAACAAGCAGGTTGGTTCAAGGATCTGTTGTAAACTCGATCGAATTATCACTAATGATGTTTGGCACTGCTCCTTCCCTGACTCAAAAGCTCACTTTGATCTTGCCCATCTCTCTGATCACTCTCCGGCTCTACTCTTTTCTAAAGAGGACAAGACCACTCGAAATGCCCCTTTCAGATTTAATAACGCTTGGATTGATCATGAACACTTTTTGGACACTGTGAGAGATTCTTGGGCTGTTGAGGTTGATGGCAATCCAATGTTTAAGCTAATGAGGAAACTTAAGCTGCTCAAATCCTCCCTCAAAAAGTTCCCTAATACCACAATTGAAGAGCTGCACTCCAGTATTAAGGATTTCCAGAAGAAGCTCGCAAACATACAATTACAGCTCCAACTTACACCTCATGATGCTGTACTGCACAACGCTGAGAGAAGCCTTACAGATGATCTAAACAGAAGCCATAAAAAACTTTAGACTACCTTAGCCCAACTTGCCAAGGCCAAATGGATTGCACACGGAGATCAATGCTCAGCTTATTTCTTCAGGAGTATTAAAACTCGCAGATGCCTCAATAGCATTAAATCAACACAACTCTCTGATGGAACAATCACCTATGACCAAGATGCTATTGACCTCACCTTTGTTAATCATTTCAAGAAAATACTCAGCAAAATTGATACTCCGAACCATGGCAACCTCCCTGATGTCTGCCTCCCTTCCCTCACCCCTGTGGAGACTGAATCACTTAATATGAGAGTCTCTGATGAGGAAATTAAGAACGCACTGTTCAGTATTGGCAATAACAAGTCACCAGGACCTGATGGATACAGCTCCTATTTTTTCAAAGCAGCATGGAATATTGTTAACTCTGATGTCTTGAATGCTGTGCAGGACTTCTTCACCCATGGTCGATTGCTGAAACAAGTGAATCATGATGCTATTTCTCTAATAGCAAAGAAAGACAATGCAATCAACCCTTCGGACTTCAGACCAATATCATGCTGCAGCACAATATACAAGACAATTGCCAAGATTCTTTATGCAAGAATCAATGTACTGCTGCCTAGAATCACAACCTTTAATCAGAGTGCTTTTGTTGCTAAAAGATCTATCAAGCACAATGTGCTAGTGTGTCAAGAATTGCTCAACAAATATGGCAGGAAAAACATCTCACCAAGGGCTGCAATGAAGGTGGACATCTCCAAAGCCTTCGATTCCATTAGCCATGAATTCATACTCCACTGCCTACACAAGATGAACTTCCCTGCTCACTTCATTGGTTTGATTAAAGAATGCATCACAACTGCCACATTCTCAGTTAATCTGAATGGATCACTTTGTGGGCATTTTACTGGCAGTCGTGGACTTCGACAGGGCTGTCCACTTTCCCCACCACTCTTTGTCATTGCTATGGAGTATCTAACAAAGCTGATTCAAAGCCGAACCTCAAACCCTAAGTTCAATCATCATCCTAAATGCAGCTCACCTGTCATTACTCATCTCGCTTTTGCTGATGATCTCCTGTTGCTTTGTAGAGGAGATCTTTGCTCCATCAAGATTCTGAAGGATGCTTTGGATGACTTTGGGACTGCTTCAGGTCTAAAGTTCAATCCATCTAAATCTCGCTTATTCACTGGAGGTGACTAAAAGGGTCCAGTCATGGAATGCCAAGACCCTTTCCTATGCTGGTCGGGCCCAACTCGTTAAATCTATTCTATACTCCATCAGTTACTACTAGAGTACTATGTTCATGATACCAGTCAAGATCATCAACATGATCAATGGAATCATCCGTTCTTACTTTTGGACTGGGATGGAGAATAGCAAACGTGCACTGGTAGCATGGAAGGTTATTTGCTCTCCTAAAGATTGTGGAGGCCTTGGGTTTCCTGAGCTGCATACACGCAACAAAGTGGCATTATCCAGACTTATATATGACTTTGATCAGGGTGACAATAACATCTGGACCCAATGGACAGCTAAACACATCTTCAAACGGAGCAGCAACATATGGAGCTGTCGACCTAAGACCCATCACAGTGCCTTTTGTAAGAGCCTCCTTCGCCTTAGAGATGACATTACTACCCTTGGTGGAAACAGCAGCACCCTTGCCAACCCCAATGGTTCCTTCTCTTATAGCAAATTACATTCCTTATTCAATCCATCCCCTCCCATTGGTAACCCTCAACCCTTCAGTGCTATTTGGAGTCGCCTCAACATCCCCAAGTGCAGCTACATCGCTTGGCTCGCAGCCCTCAAGAGGCTCCCCACTTTGGAGAGAATCAAATCCTGGAATATTATTGATAATGATACCTGCAGGCTTTGTCATAGTACTGTCAAAAATGATGATCATCTCTGGGCTCACTGCAGCTATGGATCACTCGTCCTGGATGTGGTCTCTAGATGGACTCGAACCCCCTACCCTGCTCCCTATCTAAGCAACATCTGGCACTGGCTTAGCTCCTGCAGCTTGCACAATCCGAATCTGCTTGATAGTCTAAGAATTGCCTCCATCATCTCATTCATCTATCAAGTTTGGATCTCAAGAAACAAGATGGTTTATAACAACCAATTCACAAGAGCCGTTGAGTGTGCTGCTACTATCATTACCTCAACTAAAAGCCATTTCAAAGCTAAATGGAAGGATAGATCTCCTAACACTCTACAAGTTGCGGGAATGTTGAACATAAGACTCGATTAGGCTCGATTAGGACCAATTTGGTCTTGCTGCACTTAGCTCTATGTACTCATTTTTGGTCTTGTTTTTGTAAGCTGGACTAGAGTCCAAACTCCCTCTTGTACATCCATTCTAAATACAAATTAACCTTTCAAAAAAAAAAAAAAAAAAAAAAAAAATAGTCTAACCTAATCATATTTGGATCTAAAAACTGCATCAACAAACATTCTTTCCATACTTAGATTATTTTCTTTATTTTCCAGCAAAAACAACTTTAGGTCCCAACTTACAAACTCATAACTTCTAAACTATTCATTGGATTCTTCTGAAATTTTGATATGATTTACTATAGTATCCAAACTACCACATATCAAAAATTCATCCAAAAAGGATGACTCGTTCGTACCCAAATCTCGCTCCAAAGTTGGATGCTCGTCGGTTTTGAAAGCTGAGAAACTTAGAAGTTGGATTTATCCTTTCATGCTGGATTTCTGTGTAGGTTTACGGAGAATTGCAGGCACCCATTAGCAAGTATATATATAGGGAAAGTAAAGGAAGAGAGGGGTGTTGATCTTACTCGACCACAAGGCTCGACAAGTGAAGAAAGCGGGGCTAGAACTTGGCAGAGGAGGTTCCCCAGTTGTTGTCGACCACAAGGATCGACAAGGAAGAGAGAGTCTTTTTGGGTTGTTGTGCACGAAGTCAAGAGTCGGACACAAGCCTGTTGTGCATGCGAAGAGGAAGGCTCCTAGCTCGATGCTCTTCTGCGTGCACGGCAGGGAAGGAAGAGCTCCTAGCTGCTGCTTTGTTTCGTGAGGGAGGAGGATGCCGACTAGAGAAGACGGTGCGATGGTTGTGGCTGCTTCCGTGAATGGACAGACAAAATAGAGGCAGGACTGCAGTTTGACGATGCTCATGTGAATGGATAGACTCCTTTGGCTGTTTACGTGAGTTTTGGAGAGGTAGTTTGCCGGTTACAAGAGTAAGTCACATGTTGTTACAATGGGTAATATTTGCATTAATTAGTATCATAACTAGGAGGATTATGGCTACTTGTTTGTTGTTGCGTACACATGAAGAAGGATGATCGAGGGAGAAGGCAATTGTGATTGTGTGTGTACGTGTGAATGTAGAGGGAGAAAGGGCAATCCCATAATGTACTTGCTTGGTTCCTATCTATGTGAAGACCAAGAGGAAGGAGGGGCTGTTGGTATGGAGGTTTTTACGTGACAACTGATGAGGTTGCTGAGCTGTTTTTGCGTTATATAACAATGAAGAGAGGATAGAATCAAGCTGGCGGCTGAGTAGAGGAGGCGGGCTGCTGTGAGGCTTTCTCTGGTTTGTTGGTTACGTGAGTAGAAGGAAGAAACAACTTGAATTTTGTAACAACTTGAATTTTGGGAGTTTATCTTGCCAAGGAGGAGCAAATGTGCGATGTTTAGGTGGGTATTGTAATGAAGATCAACTGTTACTTTTGGGAGGAATCAAGGCTATTAATTGGGGCAATATTTGAAATGAATGGTTGACTTAAAGAGTGCAAGAATGCTTTGGCTGTTGCATAGAATATCAGCCTAACTAACTTGAGGGGATGAAGATTACAAGAGCCTTCTTGCCACATAAAATATAAAAGTATAGATATAGAAGAGGGAACCAATCAAAGTGATAGTATGAGTAGGTGTAAAGTATATAATTAATGAGATGAAAATAAGGAATTATCTAGCTAAAATAGGAAGGTATACCCATATCATAATTTAAATTCTAAAACCCACATAGAATGATAGATATTACGTTGGTGTTATTGACATCAAAACCAAATAAAATGATAAGTGTAATTTGGCTCATGATACTAAGTATCAGATAAAATAATAAGAAGGTTAAACTTATAGACGGTTGGCCGTGAAATATATAAGATCTATGGCTTCAAAATAATGTGATATGAGACCAAACCTGTATAAGCCTGATTTGACTCGGAGTCTAACGGAAATAAAATTTCCGGGTATTACATCGATTCCCTCTTAAAATAAGTTTCGTCCAGAAACTTAAGATAAGAGAATCATAAAGTCAATCTATATATATCCGAGCGTGTCTAATGACTATATAAGAAAGTATTGTACTTTTGCGTATCTGAACTTGTAAGTATCCATCAAGTAACAAGCCGTAAGTATTTAAACACATCAAAGATTAAGCACTCAAGCATGAAAATAAACAAGCAGTCAAGTAATATAACACAAATACAAGTCCGAGTACTAACCCTTCGATCCTGAGATTGCAAGTAACTATGCATAAATCTCATGATAGTTATTCCTAATACTATCCTCAGTTTTCCTTGTAGCCTCATCAACTTCCCGTCTGGATCACTGGATCCATAGCATTTGTATGTCCTTAGACTGCAAGCGTCTAGTACTCATGATGTGGGACCAACTCCAACACGACATCAAGGACCAGTCACCAGATCGAAGACTAAATCATTGAAAGACAAGCCAACTACACCTTCTTCGGATCCTATCATGGAAGGTGCTATCACAAGGTCAAGAGCGAAGGCTATTCAAGATGAAGTTACGAGCATACTTATGACATTGTAGATTCAAGGAAACCTTACTCACTATCAGGAGTCCTTTAGTGACCTTACTGACTGTTATGGAAGAGTCAAACCATGACCAAGCTAGAAGATCCATTAAGCATCGAAGAAGGCTAGTACGAAGGAAGAGTCTCACAGATAAAAACTCGGCCCAATTATAGGAAAATTGGCCGAAATTTACTTCAGGAAAATCGACCGATATATTCATCCGAGTTTTCCGTCCTGACACGCACTTGAAGATCTAACCATTATCTTCTATCTTTGGCAACTATGTCTTTTATATATTTTGATACCTTAAAGCTCTCAGGATCTTAAGGAATTGTTAGTTGATCTTATTTTTGGGATTATTATTTTTATATCTTTTAAAGATATCTTTCTAAGATTTTCTTTAAGAAGATATATTTCCTATTTTTTATAGTTGATCTCCCTTATAAACAGCCTTAGTGGGGGAGATTATTAGATAGATTAGATTTCATATATTTTCCACATATTGTGTGAACTTGCAGCTTCGCTTATGAAGTTTGTATTTTAGTCATTCCTATTCAATCAAAAAGAGAGCCTTTGGTTGAATCGTTGTGAAGTCATTGCTAGATTGTGATTGTGTGTGTTAATCTTTTTGAAGGTTGGTGCTCCTGGTCAATACTAGTCCCTCCTTGTGCTTGTCTTAATTAGAAGACTTGTGTAAGGTTAAAGAAGTGCGGGTTAAGGTAAACTCTTCGTTAAGGGATTTTGACACATCATTGGTCAAAGTTCTTTGCGTGAATATCTTAGGTCATATCTTCCTATAGTTATCGTTTATCATTCCATATTCACCTTCTTATCTTTTCATATCATTCAATAATTCGTTTTCTGAGTTTCCAAGAATTTCTACCTGTTCTTCCTAAAATATCGACCGATATTTTCATAAGAACTGACTGAGATTTGTTCCAATTAAGGACTTTCAATCTGGATTGGAAACTACGGCTTAACCCCAGATCAACTCCTCTCTAGGATGGCTACCGAATACTCCACGAATGTATGATTAGGCTCAACGGTCAAATCCTCATACCTAGTGACATGCCTTGGATCTGATATGTACTCTCTCAATTAAGACACATGAAAAACTAGGTGGATGCCCTCTAGAGCGGGTGAAAGTGCTAGTCGGTAAGCAATCTCTCCAACCCGCTCTAATATCTCAAATGGTGTCGCATATCAGGATTTCCTTTTTCCTTAGTGTCAGAACGTCACTTTAGGTTGGGAAATTACTTAATCATTGTACATGGACATCAATCCTTAACGCCACAATGTCTCTGCAATTATATAGGTGCAAAGTGTTAATATATTGGTACACATTTAACTTATGCGTATAATGAAGGCCATCCCAACGACGTCTTCCAAAATCCATCTAACAACAACTCGTCCTGGTGTCGAAGCTTCATCCACGCTAGTATCGTAGAACCCTTTTGCTTCTTACAAATCGCATTCAAATCCTTTGATAACCATATTTAGTAGAAATTATAGGAGCTTTATCCCTTTTATTGAATCCACCTATTTCCAACTTCCCGAATGAACGTGACCATCATATCTTGGACAATGATCTAGGCATCTAACGGAACCTTACTAGACGCTTATCGCGCTCTTTTTGGGGAATAAATCACTTGGTCACATTGCTTAATACGACCGAGTCGTGCAATTTCGTCAATCAATAAATTATCACTTATGTCTCATCGGGACTTCAACTTTGATACCAATCAGTAATAACTCGATGTGGATATCCTAGCACACTCAATCCAATATAGGCTTTTGACGCCTCTACTACCTAGAGTTCATCGTCATATATACCTAAGAGCAGAAATTATCGGGTAATCTCATTCCTCACTTAGTTTGCTAACATAGGTCACCCTAAGCTAGATATAATTCAATAAACACTAGGATTTATACAATCTAACATCCTAACATACAGGTTCATCAATTACGGGCGACAGGGAAATCTCAAGTGGATCATGGAAACTCTCGGCCGAGATACATGAAGAACATGCCGAGATTCCGTCGAGCTAGGTTACGGGAAACTAAATCATCCTAAACTAACATGCAGATTCATTCTATCATCATCCAAGTCATAATCATCTATCCATCATCCTAGAATCACAATTACTTAGCCTACAACACGCGTATTGGGATCAATAATCATCATACAAGAACACATGCATTCAATGGAAAGAAATGAGATAAAAATAAATGAAACTTAGTTGATTAAGTGTTCAAAACAAGTCTTACAATCCTCCAACAGTAGCTCCAAATCGGATCTTACAACACTTCACTATGGTTCTCACTAGAAATCACTCAAATCTCTCCTACAAATCTCAAAATGGTGTGTTCTTCCTCTCCAAATTGAGAGTGTTCTCTCTCTCCTCCTTCTTGCAAAAGTGTGGGATCCCCTCCAAAGTGACAGGCCTCAAATCCAAGGACACACTCCACCAAAGGTAAGGAAAGGTCAAGCATAGAAATCGTGTGACAAGTGTCGAAGCTACTAGAACAGGAATCTCGGGCCAAAATCTCAGCCGAGATTCCTGTGCATGGACCAAGATTTTCACAATTTCAACCTTGGAACATTAATAAACCAAGAGTTGGTGCAAAGCTTGCACAAACTAGGGTTCTTGTCTTCTTCTTTACTCCAAGCTTGATTCCTTCGGAACTTCGAATATGAACCTCCATGAGGCTTGATCCTCGAATGTGACGATAGCGTCCAAAAGATCTCCGGAATACGTGAAAAACCGACAAAAGCTCGTGTAGATATCTTTTCTAGAAATAAGACTCGAATAAGCATAAATGTCACGAACTAATGCCAAATCATGCATAAACAATGGGAAAATCTACCTGAATGAGTGCCTAAACTAATGTCATAAATCATGTCATCAAAATACCCCATAATTGCCTCTTGCTTGTCCTCAAGCAAGGTTCAAACATAAGCTACAAGATAGCATGAGTTATGAATGTAGAAAAACAAAATATTTTTGCAAGTGTGCTTCTAATCATAGATCACCTTCATAGCGATGTTTCATGGAAAAGGATGGAACAATTGTGTATCAAGAGAACAAAGGCAACGAAAGACAATCATTCTTTGCTCGGAATCATAAATGCAAAGCAAATCGAGAATTGTCTAGATAAATCATGAGGAAACCAAATCTAAATCACTAAGTCATAACACATGTGCATAGAGGTCTTAAGAACGTAGGAAAGAAGAGGCTAAAAAATGTGTCAAGGGTGGGAATTCTTAGGTCATGTGGTGCTAATCCGGGAAAGGAACTAATTCACAACTTCATTTTGTTCAATATCCACCAAAAGTGTAAAATTTTCTCCTTCTTTTTCCTTTTCTTTCTTTTCTTTTCTTTTTTTTTTTATATTTTACTTGAGAAAATGGCATTGGTGCACAAAAGCCAAAACCTTGGTGATTAGTGGTCCTCGAAAATTTTCCGAGGTGCCTCACACCGGATGCACATACCATGGCTCGTTAGGACTATCGGTTAATCCGACATTGGCAAGACACAAACACCCGATTATATGAATGGTGCCATGTTACTCGTCTTCACAATCAACGTACCCAACCCTATTTTTTTCTACACTTTCACAACACATTTCAACAACTTTATCCACGTCAATTCTTTTATCACCAACATCACCCCACACTTGTTCTTTTACACACTCAACCACACTAGCATGCTCCTAATTCGTGGAAGGGTCAAAAGAGGCAATATTTTTCAATCAAGTGAGGTGCTTAAACAAACATGATCAAGATGAGAAGAAGAGAGAACCGAATGCCTTAATCATTCCTAGATGATTTGTAAGAACTAATCATGCGATTTCGATTATCAATTCTCAATTCTCAATTCAACCTAGACAACAATCATCATCACAATTCACATATGGATATCGAGTAAAGTATTCAAGTCCACGTATGCATAAATTCATTCAACACACAAAGGCCATCCAAATCCAATTCACACACAAAATCATCATAAGGTTCATATCAATCCTAGAAGGACAAAAAAATTTTTTTAAAAATTTGATTTTTTTGGATTTTTGATATATATATATATATACATATATATATATATATATATATATATATATATATATAATGCAAAAACGAAAAGAAACGTGTGAAAACAATATGAAACTATCCTAAATGCAATGTAATGAAATAAAACATGCAAGGTATTGTAAGTACCCTACCCCACCCCATACTTATAACCCACATTGTCCCCAGTGTGAAGAAATAAATAGAAGTGAAAGAAGGTGCTCACAATGTAAAAATGAGGTGCTTTCGGTAATTCGGTTCACTCATGTGGAGTGGTGGTGGTGGATGAGGAAGTGCAATTCGGACCTTGGAACATCAGCACGAATCTAGGCAAGCCATGGTCCAGCAAAAACATATCGCCCGGATCTTCACAAAATCTAGACCGAGATTTCAGTCGAAGTTGGCCTCGACATAGGAAATCTCGGGCCAATTAATCACTATCTTGGTCGAGATTTGCCTAGTTTGGCCAAGATTTACACGACTTTTTGTCCTTATTATCCCTTGCCCTTGTGCTCGGATTTTGCACTTCACTCCCAACGAATTCTTGAGGTTCTCATCATGATCTCCAATATCATCAATACTTATCTCACAACACCCAGATCCTGTCATCCAAAATACCAAAGAAAACCAAAGCACACCATAAACAAAAACATGAAAAAGGAAAGGGAACATATATATACCCTTGGGTTGCATCCCAAGAAGAGCTTCTTTAAGGTCATTAGCTAGAACAAACCTCGGGAGCGACTCACTCAAGGAAAAGCAGGGCAATCATATGCACTAGAGCTTCCGGGATGTACTTCTTCGATCGTTGCCCATTCACCTTGAAATTCCCACATTGCTCCCCTCCTATCTCGACCGCTCCGTGGGGAAGTATCATTCTCACCACATAAGGACCCACCCATCTTGACTTGAGCTTTCCGGGAAAGAGCCAAAGCCTCGAGTTGAAGAGAAGGACTAAGTCACCTTTTCTCAACTCCTTCGGGCTGATACGCTTGTCATGCCAACGCTTGGTTCCGATTTGGGGTTAAGCCGCAATTCCCGATCTAGATTGAAAGTCCTTCGGCAAACACAAATCTCGGATGGATAGAAGAAATCGCGGATGAGGTTTCGTGAAGAACAATCCGAGATACTAAGAAACTCAGAAAACGGATTAGTGGGTAAAATGTAAAGATAAGAAGATGAATATGGAATGATAAATGATAACTATATGAAGATATGAACCAAGATATTCCCGCAAAGAACCTTGACCAATGATGTGTCAAAACCCCTTAACGAAAAGCTTACCTTAACCCTCACTTCTTAACTTTACACAAGTCTTCTAAGTAAGACAACCACAAGGAGGGACCAGTATTGACCAGGAGCACCAACCTTCAAAAAGATTAACACACACAAGCACATTCTAGCAAGGACTTCACAACGATTCAATCAAGGTTTCTCTCTTTGATTGAATAGCAATGAATAAAATAAAAACTTCATAAACGAAGCTGCAAGTTCACACAATATGTGGAAATATATCAAATTTAATCTTCCTAACAATCTCCCTCACTAAGGCTATTTATAAGGGAGATGAACTATGAAAACTAGGAAAGATATCTTCTTAAAGATAATCTTAGGAAAGATATCTTTAAAATATATAAAAATAATAATCCCAAAAATAAAAAAAACCAAAAATTACCTTAAGAATGTTTGAGAGATTTAAGGTAATAAAATATAAAAATATAGTTGCCAAAAATAAGATCGTTGGCCGGATCTTCAAGCGCGTGTCAGAGGAAAAATCTCGGTTGGAAACCTCAGCCAAGATTCCTGGAGGTTGACCGAGATTTCTTCTTTGAGACTCTTTCTTCGTCCTATCCTTCTTCTATGCTTGATGGATCTTCTTGGTCGTGACTTGGCTCTTCCACTACAGTCAATTGTGTCACTAAAGGTTTTCTGAGAGTGAGTAAGGTCTCCTTGAGTGTGCATGTTGTGAGTATGCTTGTAACTTCATCTTGAATAGCCTTCGTGGAAGGACTTCCGCCATGTGCTAAAGCACAAGAAGGAAGAACTCACGTTGGTGGAACTTGGCTCTCACATTCAAATTGAACAAGGCCTTAGAGCACAAGAGGGGGACTCAATAAGGATTATAAAACTTCTACTTCCCACGAGGCCAACATGATGGATGACAAGGGAAAAAAGAAGAGGTCCAAAGGAAAGAACGAAGACAAGGACAAGGGAAATAAGTCCAATAAGTTCAAGAAAGATAATGTTGACAAGAAACCAAATGGTTCTTGTTGGAAGTGTGGCAAGACTAGCCACTTCAAGTGGGATTGTAAGTTTAAGGGCGATGGATCCAAGGGTGAAGGCCAAAGTGGCCAAAACCCCCCAAACCAAGGTGACTCACTTATGAGTCTTGATTCTAACTTTGATATAAATTCTTATTTGAATTATGAATCATTGACATTTGAATGTTTGTCCATACAAGAAGATGACCTTGGATGGTGGGTGGACTCGGGTGCAACAACTCACGTTTGCAAAGATCGGCGTTGGTTCAAGACATACGTTGTCGCTAACGATGGAGCACTCATACATATGGGAAACGAGTCTACCATCCCCGTTCTAGGAAGAGGATAGGTTGATCTATACTTCACAAGTGGCAAGACTCTAGTCTTTTTAAATATAGTACATGCACCGGCCATTAGAAAGAATGTGGTTTCTGGATGTGTACTCAATAGGCTTGGATTCAAACAAGTCATAGAAGCCGACCGCTATGTATTATCTAGGAGAGACACATTTGTAGGCTTTGGCCATTGGAACAACAATATGTTTCTTCTCTCTTTATGTAATAAACTTTCTAATACTAATATAAATCACAATAGTTTGTTTACATTATCTTCTTCTTCCGATTGTGTTTTTGTTAAATGGCATGCATGACTTGGACATGTTCATTTTAAGCGTATGAATGATGTGATTAAGGATGATATTTTATCTAAACTTGATTTGCCAAAATACAAGTGTAAAGCATGCATGTTGACCAAGATAACAAGACTTTCATTTCCTAGAGTTGAAAGAGAACAATCAATGCTCGGCTTAGTCCACTCGGATCTAGGCGACTTGTACTCTACTCCTTCATTAGGAAAGAAGAAGTATTATGTATAGAGTGATGCCTTAGACAAATTATATGTATTCAAGAATGATTCCGAGTTGCAACAACATACCTTAATAAAAAGACTATGCACGGATCGTGGCGGTGAATTTATTTATAAGGAATACTTAGAGAGTGTCAGGATCATACATGAGACCACGGCACCTTACACACCAAAATCAAATGGTGTGGCCGAACGAAAGAATCGAGTGCTTAAAGAGATGGTCAATGCCATGTTGTCTTACTCGGGTCTTAAGAATTCGTTTCGGGGTGAAGCTATGGTCACGGCAAACTACTTGCTTAATCTTGTTCCAAACAAAAGAAGCAAGAAGACTCCTTACGAACTATGGTTCAAAAGGAAGTCAAAACTACATTACTCACGAGTTTGGGGATGTCGAGCCATAGTAAGGCTCAATGACAACAAACGTAAGACTTTAGATAAAAGAGGTGTTGAGTGTGTGTTCATTGGCTATGCCGGACACTCCAAAGCTTATAGGTTCTATGTGATAGAACCAAATGACTTCATCTCGGTTAATACCGTAATAGAGTCTAGGGATGCTATATTTGATGAAGATCGCTTCACCTCGGCTCCTAGGCCTAGGAAAGTGATCAACATGACCTTAGATGAGGAACACCCAAACAAGCAGCGTAGGATTCAAGATGAATCATGGAAAGCGTCCCATGGGCTTGACTTGCCAAAGATTGCTCCCATGAGCACTAATTTGTCCCAAAAATCAATTTTCCAAGTGTTCTTGGCTGAAGGGTCAAGGGATAATGAAATGGATGAGGATCCAAAGACATTTGATGCGGACATGAAGTCTCAAGATGTTGCCTTTTGGAAGGAAGCAATCCAAGAGGAGATAGACTCCATTATGGGCAACCATACATGGGAGTTAGCAAACCTTCCTTCCGGTTGCAAACCTTTGGGATGCAAATGGATCTTCAAGAGGAAGATGAAAGTTGGCGGTCCCATTGACAAGTTTAAAAAAAAACCCTTCAAGAGGAAAATGAAAGTTGACGGTCCCATTGACAAGTTTAAAGCACGCTTGATCATCCAAGGCTTTAGACAAAGGGAAGGTGTCAATTACTTTGACACATATGCTCTAGTGGCTAGGATTACAGCCATTAGGTTATTAATAGCTATGGTGGCTATACATAATCTAGTGATTCATCAAATGGATGTCAAGACAACATTCCTTAATGGTGATCTAGACGAGGAAGTGTATATGAGACAACCTGAAGGGTTTGTTTTAAAAGGACAAGAGCACAAAGTGTGTCGCTTGGCAAAATTGTATGGACTAAAGCAAGATCCAAAACATTGGCATCAAAAGTTTGAAGATGTTATATTATCAAATGGATTTAAGATAAATCAAGCTGACAAGTGTGTCTATAGTAAGCTTAATCATACCGGTCAAGGTGTGATCATATGCTTATATGTTGATGACATGTTGATCTTTGGAACAAACCAAAGACAAGTAGATCTCACTAAGAATTTCTTATCCACTAAGTTTTCAATGAAAGACTTAGGTGAGGCGGATGTGATTCTAGGCATAAGAATCAAATGTTATGCTAAAGGCTTAAGCCTCACACAATCATACTATATTGAGAAGATTGTCAAACGCTTTCAATGTGATAAAAGTACAATTGTTAGTACTCTTATGGAATCAAGTGAGAAGTTGATGCCTAACCAAGGATCAGTTGTCTCTCAACTTAAGTATGCACAAGTGATAGGATGTTGCATGTATGCAATAACCAGCACTAGGCCAAATATTGCTTTTGCTATTGGTAAATTGAGTAGGTACACGAATTGTCCTAGCTCACAACATTGGAAGACACTAAGGCGTGTGCTTAGGTACCTCAAAGGGACCATGGGTTTTGGCATCAGAAGGCTACTTGGATGCGTTATGGATCACTAATCTAGATGATCACTCATTCACCACAGGATGGGTTTTCTTGTTAGGTGTTGGTGCAATTTCGTGGGCTTCAAAGAAGCAAACGTGCATCACAACCTCGACCATGGAGTCTGAGTTTATGGCACTTGTTGTTGCCGGCAAGGAAGCTGAATGGCTAAGAAGTCTGGTTCTAGAAATTCCTCTATGGCCAAAACCAGTTTCTCCTATCTCAATTTATTGTGATAGTGCAGCTACGTTGCTAAAAGCTTATAACCAAACGTACAATGGGAAATCAAGACATCTTGGTGTGAGGCATAGCTCGGTTAGAGAGCTCATAACTCACGGTATAGTATTAGTCGATTTTGTGAGAACACATAATAATCTAGCCGATCACTTAACCAAGAGCTTGTCCAGGGACATAGATCAAAAGTCAGCCAAGGGGATGGGGTTAATGAGCTAAATTGAAAACGACTTGTCGTGGGACACCCTATTCGCCAATGGCTTGATTCCTTAGCCGAATTCAATGAGGAAAGCCTATTCCAAGAATTTGTGAGCATAAAATGTCCATCTAAGGTAATGATCAATGCCTATATAATTTGTATAGTTTGAAATATATAATTTCTTAACAATTCTTTTGAAAAATTGCAATTATAGGTGCAAGATCAAAAGAGAGTTGGCTACGTGAACGTGAAGTGTCAAGGCTTCTTCAAGGGAGTACATGGTCGACTCGCCTATATGTTCATTAGAGGATTAGGACACAATAGCCTTTAAATGTGTCATTTATTTGTAAAGGAAATGTAAATTTCGTGTATGTTGCCTTCATGTACTTAAACAAGTTAAGTGGTTCAATCCATTAGGACACACAATTCTTTAGTACAAAATGTGTAATTATACTAATTTAATAAATTCAATCGAAAGATATTTTATGATTATGCGAATATTTTGTTTGGATGTATGTCTATTAAAAGTTTCTTGACTTTGCTCAAATAGGGGAGGAATGTTAGAGATTTGGGCTAAGTCTTCATTGTAACCGTTGAGCTTGTGTTGAGACAAGATGCAATGAGTTGTTCACATGTGTGTCACTATCGTCCAGGTTGCGGGAGGCAAGACAAGTGACCGGCACTAAGAGCAACTAGTATTGTAAGGAGAGTCGACTCAAAGCAAGGTGATTCACGACAAGGTCAACTTGTGTTAGATTTTAGAAGGCCGACGTTTGGGACTTTTAGCCACATTTTATCGGCACACCTTTGGTTCTTAGGCCTTATATTGGCTAAAGAATATGTGATTAAAAATTGGGAGCAATCCAAGCTCAAATGCTTAGTGAATGTCAATGAAGCAACTAGTAACCTTCTTTAGGAGTTACACTAGCTTGAGCTAAGATATTGAGTATTTGTGGATATTGGAGCTTACCCTAGATATATTAAAATGAATAAAGCTCATTGAAATTGTTTGGACCTAGAAAAATAAACTAGCTCTAAGCTAGCTCCGGGGTGCGGTTTTGGGCTCCCTATGTGGGCCTCGGGCTTTCTAGGGCTTCAAGGCCCATCTTCCAAGTAACTTCCACGTAACTTCCATAACCAATTTTAACCGCTTTTTGACAGTTATAACTTCCCAAAACCGTGGCCCCCATGCCTTTAAAAGGGAGAGTCATTTGCACTTGATTTCAAATTTGTTTTTGCAACAATAAAGCTTTTAGTTCCATTGTATTGACATTGGATAGGCCTTCTTATAAGCTTGTTTGCAAAACTCGAAAGACCAGTATAGTTCCTTTGTATTGACAAAGGATAGGCATCCATACTAGTTTGGTTTTGTATTGACAAAACTTAGGAATATCCTTTCTACAAAGTAAGACAAGTAAGTCTCTTACTTACTCTTTGTAACGTGTAAGTTTTATCCCACTAAGGTATTTGGATATTCCCGGTGTAGGGGAGAATACACTTAGAAGGAAAATTCATTTATGAATGACTCATTACATAATATAAGTCAATGGTTTTAACATATAACAACTGGTTTATAAGACTTGCAATTGAACTTAAATTCTATTAGAGATTTGTCTACTCCTTTTTGGAGATTACAAACTCTTGGTTGAGTTTTATCTAATCCTTTGAAAAGTACAAACTCTTGGTTGGGTTTTGTCTACTCCTTTGGAGACTACAAACTCTTGCTTGGGTTTTGTCTACTCCTTTGTGGAGATTACAAACTCTTGGTTGAGTTTTGTCTACTCCTATGTGGAAATTACAAACTCTTGGTTGGATTTTGTCTACTCCTTTGTGGAGATTACAAACCCTTGGTTAATAACTTGTTTCAGTTCAAGATAATTATATTAATTTGATTGGAAATTAGGAGAACCGTCTACTCACATAAGTGAGACTACGGCCCTTTGATCTAAAACCGGACACCAAATTTCCAACAATAGTCTCCTTAGGAGCTAAGGACACTAACAAGCTAGAAACCTCTTCTTAAATGGCTCTTGCTTTTGATCTAGTGATTGGTTCTTGCATGGTAGGACTTGTAGGGGTTGTTGAAAATGGTTTGGAATCCTTCTCCCTGATTGCCCTTGCCCTTGATCTACTGATTGACCCTTGTGTAGTAGGGGTTGTTGGTGATGGTTCCTCATCAATCGTTGTTACCGCTAGATAGGTAGCACAAAAAGCTTAACATTTATAAACTCGATCTAAAATCCTAAACTACCTAGCGAAACCCGCAGTGTACGGATCGTTATGTAGGAAGGAAAGTATTCTGAGGTCGAACACAAGGACTGAGGTGAAATTAAGCCACTCAATGATCAAAGATAATGTATATCTAGACTAAGACAAGGTGAGGAATAAAGAAATGTAACACAATATTTTTGATGGTTTTGGGTGATCAAACAAGGATCACAAGTATAAGCACACAACCAAGGAAGCAAAACCCAAAGATAAGAGATAAGTGGTAAGAAATGCGGATTCTAGAGATTCGGAATTCCGGTTATGCAATGGACTCATGCAATCTAAACATCAAAGGAAAGTTGTGGTTGTTCGGAGTTGAGTGTTTCTCTAATGGGAGCAATTACCGGGTGAGTCTCATGCTCCACTAGTCTCGAACCTAAGGTCCTATTACCGGGTAAGTCTCAAGGAACCTAAGGACGGGAATTCCACACAAACCGGCCACTACCTAAGGATCAAACCCCTCCTTACTGGCTAGTCTCGAAAAAGGTAAGTCTTAGGCAAAGATCCTACCACACTCAATCCAATAGCGGTTGTTGAGGCTCACTACTACCTAGAGTTCATCATCTTATGAATCAAAGAGAGGAAATTACCGGTTAAGTCTCATCCCACAAAAAGGTTTCCAGCAAAGGTCACCCTAAGCTAGATTAGGCTCAACAAACACTAGAATTTCAACAGATCTACATCCTAACATCAAGATTCATCAACAATAGAATAACAACTCACAATCTTGGGTGGATCATACACATCTCAGCCGAAATGAGATGAAGAATAGGCCGAAATCCTAAACTGAGCTAGGTTTTCGAACACAATCCATCCTAAGCTAGCATGCAAGTCCATACAATCATAGTCCAAGGCATAAACATCATTCCTTCACCCTAGAATCACATCTAATCAGCCAATAACATACATTTCTAGATCAAACTTCATCATATAAGCATGTTTGCAAGTCATGGATAGAAAATGAAGATAAGACCAAAGAAAAGACATAAATAAGCTAGAATACAAGTTACCACAATCTTACAAAGGATCCAAGTGCAGCTCCAAGATAATCTTACAAGCTTCCTCACTCAAAACCACTTGAACCTCACTATAAAACTAAAATCTACACTAACCTCTTCCAAGAAAACCCACAAGGGTGCTTGGAAGATAAGCTACAATAGAAGAGAGTTGTGTGGGAGAAGATAGGTCAAAAAGTGTGTAAGAAGAACCAAAAACAGCCTGGAACATCACATAAGTACTCCACCAAAAGCAAGGGTCGGTCATAGAAAGTCCGTGTCAAGTGTCGTGGGTTGTCCTGAGAGGAATCTCGGTTGCTCCAGGGAGGCATCTCGGCCGAGATGGGTAAGCCATGGACAGAAATAGCTCAAAAACAGCCAAAATCAGCACTTAAACGTGAGTTAGACCAAGCCTTGCACCAACTAGGGTCCTTGCCTTCTTCTTTCCTCCAAGTATGGGTCATTTGGAACCATAAATCCATACCAAAATGAGGCTCAAACGTCGGATATGATCAATAACATCTCAAAGGTCCCCAAAACACCTACAAAACCGACAAAAGCTCATGTAGACGTCTATTCCGACAATATGCATGAACTAAGCGTAAACGTCACGAACTAATAGGGTTGACAACATTTTCCTACAAGAAGTCGGCAGAGTAACCTCTGGGGTCTTGTCCTTATCTTTTGAACCGGTCCCATGTGTTGTCCTGACAAGCAGATGTATTACTAGCATAACAGTCTAATAGGGTTGACAACATTGTCTGAGGCATCCAGATGATCATTTTTGCCCATACTCAAAATCTGGTTTAAATTAACAAACATCGATAAGTAGGGATATATACAAAATTTAATTCATTATGAAAAACTTTGTAAAAGACCCATACAAATATTTTATAGATATCAAGGTTCTACAAAACCCAAAATTCTGAAAGTAACACTTCTGAAAAAAGTTGTAGGAAAATTGTTTTTTTCTGGAAGAAAAAAAATCCAAAATTTTTTATTTTTATAAATTAAACATTTAGAAATTTTATAACAAAATTAATTTCAAAATAAAGCTTTGATAAAATTCGAATTCTATCCAAACTAAACTTTTTCGTAAAATAACAATTCTGAAAATAAAGTTATAACCGAAAATATTTTTATAAAATATTTCAATAAATTTATAACGGAATTATATCTTCGAGATAAATTTTCACACAAAAAGTTGAACTTGATTCGAATGATTTTTTCAAAAAAAATAATTTTATAAAATAAAATACTTATTATGAAATTAAATTTCCGAGATAAATATCTTATACCCGTAACCAAATAAAATTCAATACAAGCTAATTTCCGGAAAGAAAAAAAAAACAAAATTTAATTGAGACTCAGAAATCGGAATGGGGAGGAAAGATAAGAGAGCATGAGAGGAATCGTTGGTTGAGATGTGTTTAGAATGAGAGGAGATGACCTCTTTATATAGGAGCATGAAGGAGGTTGGTAAGTGGCCAACTCAGCATCAAGTCTAAAGCCCTCAACCGAAGCCATTCTCTGAACCCTGCGACCACAATCATGCCTCGCCTCGGCGTGCGTGTGTGGTCTAGCAAACACTAAAGCCCACCGGAATAGTGTCCTCAAAATCCTTCTAGCCTGCATGTTCCAAAAAATAATTCCAACAATGTTTGCAAGTACGTAACACTTATGCTTGAAGATCTTTCTATGGAGAGGTTAGGGCAAGCATATCTCTCTTATATGTGTGTTACTGTAGCAACAAAAGAAGTGATGTATACATATAAATGCCGGGATGAGTTGAGGTCATCATTCCTGGATGGATCCAATAGATAATAGTATTGAAAGACATTACTAGGCTGGTCTAATAAGTGGGTTATTGGACCGTCTGTCATATTTTGAGCCCGGTTTGGCAAGGCCTATAGCCAACACCTACATAAGGTCTAACTTACAGTCATCATTCCTGAATGATGTTGGTGAATGTTTGTTGCTATAATCTAGATGGCTTGGTTATTGGTACATATTGCGTTGTTTACAAACATTTTCCTTGTAATAGATAATAGATGCAAGCATGTGAAAAGGGCGACGCATAAACAGCTTCTTTATTATTCAATTCTTCTATCCCTTAACATAATTATACGTAAATAATATATTTAGCTATGATTGTCTCAATAAAAACAAGTATGATGATATATTATAGTGCGTGTGGCTTAGGATATGGAAAGAAGTCGACTTAATGTAGGGGGTGGGTGGAAGTGGGCTTTGGAGGTTTGCAGACGCCCGTGCACCGACTCCCCTTTTATCCATTCATGGATGATGAAAGAGGAGAAACTCATCCATTGCTGCAACCTCCAACCAAATACACCTTCTATTCTTTTTTATTTTTTTAGTACAGCTTTTTTCTTTCGGTGATTATAGATTGAAAAATAAAAAAAAGTTAATTTTGGAAACCAAATCTTCATTTAAAAAAAGTCTCAACTTATGTCTAAAAAATAAGGATATTTTGAATGAATGAAGATGGTTTTGCTACTTGGTCCAACATCTTCTTGATTTCACTATCGCTTCTGCAGGAATCCAAGTTTCAACTTCATTACCAGCTTTTTCATCCTTTTACTTTTTTCTTTTTTACCATCTTCATGATTATAAAATTGTACTTATGTCTAAGAAATAAAGTCTACTTATGTCTATAAAAAGAATTGCATTAGTGTTTTCTATGTGACATCCCAGAGTTAAACAATATAGTGAAAAACATATAATAAGTCTCGAACGAGCCACTTATGAGAATGTAGTTAACATGTTGACAAAGCCAATAACTAGACTAAAGATGTATATATGGTTGGTGTGGTGGACAGCTAACTAGTGTCCATACATGGATGATTCTCCGGTCTGGACTGAACCGGACCAACATCTCATGGTTGGGTTGGGTTGGGACTGTATAGTGGTAGGCGTGAGGGAGGATAGGAGGCGCCATTTTACTTTTGCTTTTCCTTCTACTTTTGACTTTTGTCTTCAAACACAATCATTCTCTCCTTCCTTGAGTTTTTTTTAATACCATACGATTACCTAATAAATATATCTCAATTATGAACTTATCATAACTTACAACCTTTTTAGTGTTTCCCATTTCGTCTCACTTCCTTTATCTTAAACCAACGCCTTTCTAAATTATACTTAGCTATTCAAATTATATATTAATAATTATCTTTATTGTGAAGATGACGACTCTTATACATGTATTCATACATAATATGAGTGAATGCTTTAAATGATGAAGTTGGTGACCCAACTGGTAAATACACATTTTACGTAGAAGCAGCACATGGATTACGCGCGCTCGATTAACGGTTAAGTACTACAAACTGCAAACAGTTTGGCGATAAGACCAAGATGAAGATGAAGATGTTGAGATCTCACATATATATATATATATATATATATATTAGGTTAATTTATATTTTTACTAATCATGGGCCTAAGGTTAGAGTGGGCTGAAAAGTTTGACCAAATTAGAAAGGAGAAGCTTGCCCAATGTGTAGAAAAGTAAAGACTTAGATAAAGGGACAAATGTTAGAATTATCTAGAATATTAGGGAAGCTTTTGTAATTATCATTTTAGATAAGTGTGCCTATAAGTCTAGAAACCGACATTAGGCATGTCCACGGGTCGGACCCGCCGGGTCATGGGTCCGGGGAGGGTGACCCGGACCCGGACCCGTGTATCTGGCCGACCCGCCGGGTCGGCGACCCGCCGGGTCACGGGTCGGCCACGTAAGATTAAAAAAAAAATGGAAATAAACTTTAAAAAATTAGAAAATAAATATAACATAAAAATTGAACTTAAACTTAAAAAAGGAGAAGAAAATAAATTAATAAAAAATAGGACTTAAACTTAAAAAAGAATTTTATAAACGATTAAACTAATAAATAAAGGATTTAAACTTAGAAAAATTGGACTTAAACTTAACTTAAGTTTAAGTCCAATTTTTTTAAGTTTAAGTCCTCTATTTATTAGTTTATAAAATTCTTTTTTAAACTTAAGTTACTTAAGTTTAAGTAATTAAGTCTTAAACTTAAAAAAAAAAAAAAAAAAAGGGAAGAATTGGGCTTGAACCGGAATCCCGGTTGCCTACGTATCCTCTCGGGGAGGAGGAATCAAAGCCCACGTAGTTCTCTTACCTTTGTTTATATCCCCGATTGGCCCTTACCTTAGTCGGACTCTCCCGCCGATACATCCGATGGCGTTTGTTGTCGCTCGTCGTCATCTTCGTCGCCTTCCTCCGCCGAGAGGTTGTTCTTTTGTGTTCGCATTTCCGCTTTCCTCCAATCGGCTAGGAGGACTTGTGCCTCCAACGTCTCGGGCAACATGTTTGATCTCGTTGGATCGAGCACCGTTCCACTCCGGCTAAAGGTTTGCTCAACCGCTACCGTTGAGGCGGGAACGGCGAGAATTTGTGCCGCGATCCTTGAGAGGGTAGGGAACCTCATTCTTTCCGGTCGGCTCCACCATTCTAATATGTTGAAATCCTCTTCTTTTTCATCATTGGCAAACTCAAAAGAAATGGTTAGATATTCGTCGAGTTCCGAGTTGGAACTCGACGTGGTTTTTGCCCTTTTCGGGCCAAACAAATCTCTAGCCATTGATTTAAATTTAGATGAACTTGAAGATGAAGAGCGAGGAGGGGGTTGAGAAGATTGACCTCGATCGGAAACACGATATTGAACCAATAATTCATCAAATAATTTTCTAACATTAGCAATTATGGTAGAAACATGACAATCGGGATGTTGTTCTAAACTTAAAAATTTATAATAACTTTCTAAAAATTGTTTTAAACCATCCATTTTACGTCTAGGGTCTAACACAAATGCAACAAGAAAAACATCGGGAATGGTTGTATAATAAGCTAATCATTTACTTCGCATTGAATAAATAGCTTGTGAAATATTTTTAATTAAAAGACCTTGTTGAATTGCAAATGCAATATTAATTGCTACATAACAAAATATGTTTGAAGTTGGTGTATAAACATAACTAAAAGTGTTAGTAGCATCATAAAATGTTTGAAAACCTCCATTACATCTCTTGCTAAAACTCAAGATTCACCGAAAACAAAATCACCGTCAATATGTTGTGCGGCAAAACTACTTAAAAGTTCTCGATATTCATATGATTCGTAAATCATTTTGTAAGTAGAGTTCCATCTTGTACAAACATCTTTTGGAAATTTTTTAGGATAAACGTTATTTTGTTTACAATATGCATACCATTTACTACGTACACTTTTTTTAGACCAAAGTTCATTAAGAATATTTCGAATAGGTTGTACTAAATCTCCAACATATGCTAAACCGTCTTGAACACACAAGTTTAAAATATGAGCGGCACACCTTATGTGAAAAAATTTACCTCCAATCGTCGGCTTACAATAGTTGGTTAAATCTCTAATGGAAGCCGTGTTAGCGGAGGCGTTATCAAAACCGATTGAAAAAACTCGTGAAACTAATCTATATTCTTCCAAAACATTTGCAATCAAACAGGCAATGTTTTGGACGGTGTGTTGTTCGTTGAAAACTCGTAATGCTAGAACTCTTTTGTTTAAAATCCAAAATTTATCAACAAAATGACAAGTAATACCCATATATGAATTTTTTTGAAAACCGTCGGTCCAAATATCACTACAAATAGAAACTTGAATATCACCGTTGTCCATAAAATATTTAATCAATTCTTCTTTACGAATTTTATATTTATGCATCATTTTTCTTTTAGCGGTTTGGCGAGAAATCGGTTTATATGCGGGTTGAGCATGATTTTGCATCCAATTATTAAAACCAACATTTTGTGCAAAACTAAATGCTAAAGAATCTACGGCCAACATTTCCGAAAATGCATCCATAGAAGAAGAATGATCATATGTAAATAGAGGGAGGTTGGTTAGAAGTAGATGCGTACCCGGTAAGTTGTGTTTGCCCTCGTGCTAATCCCATTTTCTCGGGATGCTTGTTCCGGATATGCCTCTTGTAGTTCCCGTAGCCTTCTCCCTTTTTGTGCTTGTATTGTGTCGCACAAAAATTGCATTTGGCATAGAAAACTCCGTTGGCATCGGGAGCACCCTTTGTAAACCAAAATCGGAAGACCGCCGCCGTTAGTTGAGTGTTGTTCAACGGCGGCTCCTCCGGCTCCGGCTTCTCCGTGAATTGGGTCTCGGATCCTTGGGTGTTGGGAAAAGTAGGTGATACCGTGATATCCTCCTCCTCCTCGAAGATCTCGTGATCTCCACTTAATAAGTCTCGCCTTAAATCCGAACCGGTTGGAGGACTGCTAACGGAATGTCGTCCTCGAATAAAACCTTCGCCGGATGAAGGACCGGCACCGCTAACGGAACGTCTTCCTCGGCTAGACATTTTTTTTTGGAATAATAGAATGTAGTAGTAAGAGTGGTAAAATGAAAAATAAGAGAATGAGAATATGAGATTAGGAGAGTAATTGAATGTAAAAGTTGGAAATTATGGAGAGATTGAGAGAGTGAATAGATGATTGAATGATGAGAATTGGTGTGAGATGATATGAATTGAGTTTGGGGTATTTATAAAATTGTTTTTAGGTTAGATTTATTAAATTAAATTGTTTTTTTAAAAAAGTAGCCGTTACGGGTCGACCCGCCGGGTCATGACCCGTGGACATGCTTAACCGACATATGCATGTATAAATATGTTGTATTGTAACGTGTAATGGTATGTAATGTAACGAAGAGAGTGTTCGATCACAAAGGCTTATACACAAGTGAGCTTTGTGAGTGTGATTGCGCAACAAATACTCATTTATATATACTCGGTGTGAGTCGGGAACGCGGAGCTTTCCCCAACAGTATATAACACAACACATTGTAACCCCAATATATATGTTTATGGTGGGTTCCTTGACATGTGTAGTTCACGTTGTAAGTTGTCGAGACGGATTTAGAAAGAAAAATTAACAAAAGAGTCGGCTCAAGAGACCAGCATTATATTGTTTACTTCCAGATGCACTATTTTTTAGCAAGACTATCGACATGACTAGATGAATAGTGGACAACTTAACACTAGAGTAAACGTGTCAAAGTAGTTGATTCCCTCTTTTTCATGCAACGAGGTTTGGCTTCGTATCATTGAAAAGATCCATCTACATTAGTTTTAATCATGTAAACTCGATCACTTGCAACCAACAAGGTTAGACTCATAAGAGTGGGGAATAATGTGTCAAGTTTTATTTCGCTTAAGGTTGTTGTACCCATCATGCAATGTTTATTGTCATTCGGATTCGGTGATGGCGAGGCAAAAGGATGAGGGTTCGGTACGTGGATTCAGTTTCGGTGGCGATGGGTGGTCCGGGTCGACGGGTTGGGATGACGGAAGTGTTAACCATAGTATTTATAACTGTTTAGATTCATATGTTAGAGATATTATGTAGGGTTGTTAGGATCATATATCAACTGTTAGTAGCATATTTCTTTGAAGATATTGGTCTTTGTGTGTATATATTGCATTCTCTATTGAGTTAATAAACACGAGTAAATTCATCAGCTTATAAGGTATTAGATATTTTCGATCCATTACGTCAATATCACCATGGCTAAATACTCGAACACCCTACCAAACCCTCATGAACCCACAAAACCCTTTACCATTGTCATCTTCACCAACATCATCAAACTCACACCAACAAATTATATCAATTTGAAGCAGGCGATCTTTACAACCCTAGAGGGATATGACCTTGATGGGTCCATCCTTGGAATTGTTGCCATTCTAGATCGATATTTACCAAACACAACAACACCAAACCCAGAATTCAAAACATACATTAGACAAGATATATAGGCTAATTTATGGAGCTCGATCTACTTGGTACTCTATCAATAGATGTTGCCAGCTTTGTTACAACCGCAAAGAGTTCACACGAAGTTTGGGAAGCACTCAGGCTAACCTACGACAATCCTTCCAAGGGCCATATCAAGCAAATTAAAGAACGTCTAAGAACGATGACCAAAGGTAATGACTCAATTGCCACCTACATGTAGAATGTACGGAAAGCTTCAAACTTACTAGCTTCTATAGACTCACCGGTCTCAACAGAAGACCTTACAAACTATGTGCTCAAAGGACTGGATGAGCCTTACCTTCCTATTGTCCACACAATCAATGCCAGAGATTCCCCGATTGCAGTTGAGGAACTCCACGAGAAACTCATCAATCATGAGCTTTCTTTGAAACATCATCACAAAGAAGCCGGTGCAGTAATGATTGCTTTCACTGCTCAATCCAAGTCATGGAAGAACAATGGTAAGTCTTACTCCACTGCATTTCCTCGTACGGCTCAAACACAACCCCACACAAACTGTTCCACTCATCCACCAAACTAGAACCCCAGTCAACCTCCCCAACCTCATCAAACCAATACCTCAATACCTTTCAAGGAACGATACTAGTGGTGTCGCCAAATTGACCATGTTCTGGCTCAATGTCGCGTTTACAATTCCCTACATCCAATCATTGAATTCCCTTCATCGGCCATATTCCTCTCCTTTTTGACGTCTCAAACTAACACTATTACCACTCACTCATCCTCTTCACCATGGTTGGTAGATATTGCTGCTTCACATCATGTAACGAATGTTTTAAATAACCTATATCCTCACTATCCTTACAATGGTGATGATCAAATGGTCGTTGGAAATGGTAAGGGTCTATCTATTACTCATGTTGGTTCAACCAGAGTCTCTCAACCTACAGTTCCTTTGTCTGATGTGTTATGTGTGCCTACAATGACAAAGAATATAGTGTCCGTCTCTAAGCTCACAAATGATAATCCCTATTTTGTTGTCGTTTCATCTACTAGTTTTCATGTGTAGGATCACAATTCCGACAAAATCATTCTTAAGGGACCATGTGTTGATTGAGTCTATATCTGGCCTCATTCTAGTCATGTGGCTAACATTGTTGTCCGTGTCTCATCTTCGTCCATGCATCATAAGCTAGGGCATCCCTCCACCGAATGATCAAGTAAACATAGTAGGTTGTAAATGGGTTTACCGTATCAAATATCTTCTCGATGGCAAGGTTGATAGGCACAAGGCAAGGCTTGTCGCAAAAGGTTTCAATCAATGTCCAGGTTGTGATTATTCCGAAACGTTTACTCAGGTGATTAAACCAATCACAGTGCACATTGTTTTACTTCTAGTTGTGTCTCATGGGTGGCCTCTACGACAAATTGACATAAACAATGCCTTTCTACAGGGCACTTTGTTTGACGATGTTTATATTAGACAGGGTCCAAAACCTAAACCGCCGGTTTAGGTTTCGGAACCTACGGTTTAGGTTTGGCCAAAGGCCAAACCTAAACCTAAACCAGTTGTAACCCAAACCGGCGGTTTAGGTTAACCTAAACCTCTGGTTTGCCAAACTGTCAAACCGCCGGTTTGGCGGTTTGACACATATTTTTTTTAAAAAAATAAAAAAAAATACCGAATCGTTGGTTTGGTCTGGTTAACCACCGGTTTGGTAAAAAAAAACTACCCATACCGGGGGTTTAACCGCCGGTTTGGTTAGGCGGTTTAACCGACGGTTTGGCCAAACCGGCAAACCTAAATAGCCGGTTTGGTCAAAACGACGGTTTAGCCCAAAATGGACCCATGTCTAGTTTATATGAGTCAACCACTTTGTTTTGTTGATAAGGATCGGCTAGCCTACATGTACAAGCTGAAGAAAGCTATCTATGGCCTAAAGTATGCCCCTAGGGCATGGTACAATGAGTTAAGATTATTTATAATTGGCTTGGGTACGGTTTTGTTAACTCTATTGCAAATGCATCATTGTTTGTTTATACAAGGAGTGGTGTTATCATATATATATTGGTCTATGTCGATGATATCATTGTCACCGGTAGCAACACCTTAGAGTTTTGAAGATCTTATTACCTTGATTCCCATAAGGTTCTCACTTAAAGATCTAGGGATGTTGGCTTACTTTCTAGGTGTTGAAGTTGCTCTTACTGCTAAAGGTCTTTTTCTATCTCAACGACGTTATATTCTGGATCTATTGGAAAAAGCAGGTATGTGTGATGCCAAATTTGTCTCTACCACACTCCAGCCTGGTGATCATTTGTTAGGAAACTTTGAGCTACTTCTTATCTTCTTATTATCGTGTGCTTGTAGGAAGCATGTGGTATCTGTATTTAACTCGTCCAGATGTTGGCTACTCCTTCAATAAGTTATTACAGTTCATGCATCGTCCTACAAATGCTCATTAGAGTGGCCTCAAACGAGTGCTACACTATCTTGTTGGTTCACTGCATCTTGGAATTCACATTGCTGCAACTCCTACAACCAATATTCATGCATTCTCAAATGCAGATTGGGCAAGAGATAAGTCAGATTATAAATCCACGACTTGCTACATTGTATTCATTGGTACAACACCAGTTAGTTGGAGCTCAAATAAGCAAAAATATGTTGCTAGGTCTTCGACAGAAGCTGAATACAAGGCACTCGCAAACACCACTTTTGAGATATTATGGATTACTCAACTCATGCAAGAACTCAACCAGTCCATGTGTCTACCTCCAATCATTTATTGTGATGATATGGGAGCCACTTCTCTCTTTGCAAATCCAGTCTTTCACTCGAGAATAAAACATGTTGCACTTGCTTATCATTTTGTTCGTGAACAGATAAAAAGGAACAAGTTGTGAGTTACGTTTGTATCCACTAATGATTAGATGACTAATAAAACGGAGGAGGAAAAGCCAAGGAGAGAATAAGATGGAGAAGCTAGCAATGGAAGTTGGTTCATACAAAGGGGAATAAGAGGAATAATGCAAAGAGACGTAGGGGAAGTGTTTGATTGAAGGCAACATGGCATCCATACAACATACACTTATGGGAGTTTATTTGTCAAAACATGAAGACTAAAAAAAGAGAGAGTTTTGCGGATGATAGACCCGTGGGGTGTCCAAGATGATGATTTCATCCATCTAAACTTGTACGTGAGTTCAGTGGAACTTGGGAAGCATATAGTAGTTACATATTTAGTCCACGCTTTGTTGGAGTGGTGGAATTGAAACGGAATAGAATCGGATAAATGTAAGAAACGAAAATGGAAACGATTGGATTACTTTCATGTGTAAAAAGAGCTCTAAACAAACATACTATTGATTCGGAATCATTCCATTACCGGATATGATTCTTAGCGCTTTAAAACGAGTATTTAGAGTAGACGGAGGTAAAGAGTCTTTTATATCAATTTATTATGTTTATCGTGTGAATTGGTTAAGTTAAAATTATAATACAATATAAAGAGAAAAACCCGAGATCGTGTTACCCAATTTACCAAAAACTAGGACTACATATATGGGATATGCTAAGCCAAGATTGTATCCTATTTTTATGATGGGTGAATTTGGTAAATGAGCCTTTTTCAGTTTTTGTTATAGTAACTAGGCACATGGTAGATTTACATTTAGTAAATGTACCCCGTTTTTTATTTAACGTTCAAATTTAAGGTTTGGCAAGAAGGATGGGGGCTCACGCTTCACTCTCTCTTCTTCTCATTACCTTTAGCACTCAATCAATAGAGAAATCTTGGAGATCTCCCTTACAATTAGAATGACCATCTCATTCTTCTCACTCTCTCGTATGCTTCTTGCTTTCTTCTCGTTCTTATTTTTTTTTCCGATTCTCTTCATTCTTCTCATTCTACAACTATTTTTTTGCCTTTAATCTTCTTCTTCTTCCAGATTTCTAAAACAGATGGAGATAGTGGATCTGATAGAGAAGTAGATGGAGAAGGATCAACATGAAAAATTAAAGAGAAAGCCCTAAATTGTTGGGAAACGACAAGACCTCTCTGGTATGGATCTTTGACCTTGCTCTCGTAGTTCTCGGCCTGCTTATTCCCTCCCAATGCATCAGGGTCCGCTTCCAAGGATGTTTGCCAATGCATTCGCCACAACCACCGCCTCTTGGCTGCTCAGCACCATCTCCATCCTACTCCGATTAACTCATACCAGAATAAAGCATGACTCCTCTGTTGTCCGAATTGAGCCTAGAAGGCCACTCTTGATTCCACATGAGAAATTGCCGGAGTGGGATGGAATGCTCCGTGTATGTTTAAGTAGAAGGAATAAAACCCTGGGAATTTTTAGGTAGAAAAACCAGCTTGCTTTGCTTGAGAAGAACTTCAACACCTTGCAACCTTTGGGTGCATCTTCCTCCGGATATGCAAATGTATACTCGGGCATGGAGATTGAAAAAGATGTTGATGAAATGGATGTTGAAATGGTTGTTGAAGATGCTTAATACAAGATCTTTGTTGGTTTTGTGATTGCAAATATGCTGTAAATACATGAAAGTGTAACTCCAACCTTTTTTGGTATAGTTGTTTAGTTGGTTTTGTGATTGCAAATATGCAATAATACATGAAAGTGTAATCCCAAGCTTTTCTAGTATAGTTGTTTAACAACGTACGAACCTAGCAGTGGAAGTGAACTCGAGAGGCATAGTTGTTTTAGGAAGTTTAAAATTTCTGGTATAAATTTTATGCTATGAAATTTCCTACCAGAATTTTCTGGTATGAAATTTTGGTATGAAATTCATATCAGAAAATAAAATAAAATAAAATAAAAAAGGCAAAAAAGTATAAAACCAAAATTAAAAAAAATCAGATTCATTTTACGTAACATATTGAAAGAATTTGACCAAATTCACGTATATTTCTTTTTATTTAAAAATTGAAAGGTTATTTCTTTTTCTCTAGCATTAAATGAAGTGGTAAAAATTGGAGGATACACAAACCTAATGGAGATAGAAAATAGTCTATTTAGTCGAAATTTTTTTTTTATAATTAGGATTATAATCGATACGAGACCGAACCTAACCATTCACGATACTGTACATCCTCCACAGCTCCACAATCCAAAAAGCCGTTTCGGAATGTTAAAGTTGTATTAAAAATGAAAAATGGCGGGCCCTAGTTCGAATGACAGACAGAATTACATGAATAAATGTTTGGGCCTACTTGAATGGTTAATTGTAGGTAAAGGCGATGAGGAATCTTTCTAAATTCATCAATTCTTATTTTTAATTGATCCATAATGCCAAATTGCGAACCGCTTTTGAATTACTTATGTTACCTTTTTCACTTTAATACTAGCCTCCTTTATTTCAGAGCTTTTCTCGAATGCTGTGCCCCAACGAATATACCTACTAAGCTTCAACCCACACCATGCATATTCAAACTTTATATTATCATTAATAATACTAACCCAGACAAAGTACGTGAACCTCAATGAGACACACAAAAATAAACATCAAATTTGCATTACAATGCCATCAAGGAGAATGACTATCTAATATGCATCTCCTTGACACAAATCAAACTTGACAACAACCCTCTATTGATTTTCTATATACACACACTAATATGGTCATCTTATCCGGATCAACAACCGGACCTGCCTTGACCCAACACCGGCTCTACCGGAGCCCCCTCCTGCAAGCAAGAAACCGGGGGGATAGTCATGGTCTGCAAGCTCCCGTACGCGTTCCAACAGAAGGGGTCCAGGACGAATTCCCCGAACGCTGGGAGGAGCTCGACTTCCGATAGTGTGATGTTGGTACACGGAACTGAATCACTGCATCCGAAGTGCATGGGCGGGCTTCTCACGTCGTAAGTTCCCTTTATGTTCGAGTAGAGTATGTCGGATACAAGCACTGCCTCGCTTTTGTTAGAGCATCCTTTTCCGGAGCAGTAGTACTGGTCGATTATGATTGGATTCCTCACTGCATCCATGTGAAGGTTTGAGAATGTCACGCCAGAAACTGATCCGTACCCGCCTTGCCATGTCTTGATCCGGACCCCATTGCTTGACATTTTTATCATCGAGTCTCTTACTGTGATGTTGTGCACGCAAGCTCTTGAGTTATGGTTTCCCAGACTTCCGATACTGTATTATTACACACAATTCTCAGAACAAAGCTGGGAATCTAAAACAAAAAGAGAATAAAAGCCTTTGCAGAAACCTTATTCCATGGCTTGGGCCACATGTGATGTTTCTGATATCCACATCATAGCAGCCTGACCCAATGGATACACAGTCATCCCCTACATATAAAATGCCACAACTTTTTTGTTCAGTAACACTGCTTTAACTAATGTTATAATCCAAGCATGAAGCTCACCATTGGATATGACAGAGTTGTATATTTCAACATTGTTGGTGTTCTCAATGTGTATGCCGTCTGTGTTGGGACTCAAGGCCGGCGCTGTTATGAAGATTGATTCAATATGGACGTTCTTGCAGTTGTCGAACCTGAAGTGGAACTGGGGACTGTTCTTTATCCTCATGTTTTTAACAGTCAGGTTTGAGCTCGCAAAGAACCTAATTGCCTACAACAGAATGTTACAATTTAACCTTTTTTCCATAGGATTCAGTGAGAAGAAAAATAAAACAAAAGAGTATATATATCTGCTTACAATTGGGCTATCACAAGGTCCTTCCAATGTTGTTCCATTCCTTCCCTGTATTACATAGAAATTTTCATGTCAAGATTCAAAGATTTGTGCGAAATGTAGATGTAGAACTGTGAAAAAAAGATTACCCTGTGAGGTTTACAGGGAAGACTCCACCAATTCTCTCCCCTTCCATCTATGACACCTCCTCCTTGGAGTGACAGTTCATTTAATCTGTAGAACACAAGCCACTGGTGCCTACTGATGTTCTTAGGCCACGAATCAGGTCCATCGGGTGCAACGAGAGAACCCTCAATCTGCTCAAAAAAACCAATTACAAACTTTGCTAAAGATGACAGGTTTAAAAAAAAAAAAAGTAGAGCTGAGTACCTGAAGCACAAAACCACTTTGACAAGGACCTGTGAAGATGGTAGACTGAATCATGAAGGTGTATCCACGAGGTGCGAGAAGCACAGCAGACTCAACTTCACAAGCAGCATCCCAGGCCTGCCTAAATGCATCAGTATCATCCGCGACACCATCTCCAACACCACCAAACGTTCTTACGTCGAAAATGCCAGTGGATTCCGAGCTAGGTGGGTCAGCAGGAGCAGGCTGAGGAGCAGGAGGGAGGAATACAGGAGAATGGTGACCGTGTCTGTGCCTTTTGTATGAATGCTTGTGATGTCTAGCATGAAGACAAGAGAAGAGCAAAAAGAAACAAATGCATGAAAACAGAAATATGAGCCTGGCCATTACAAACTTTGCTAAAAATCTCTCAGCTTAACGACCTTTGTCTTTGTCAAATGCAGAACACACTGCCAATGACTACAAACTTAAGCTGAAAGTAGTTGGAAAGAGTCTCTTTGGGAGCTAAGTGACCACTATGAAACACACATCAAGTTGCATCATGCAGAATCACAAAGGCTGAGCACATATATATATAATATGGTTGCTGAACTGCTAGTGGAAAGAAAGGTTTCCAAAAATTATCTGCACGTCGATAATATTATAATAATACTAGTATATGCATCAGACAGACCATTTTTATGGTTTAGGCATGCCGTCTTTTGAGAATGTGGTGTCTCTGCAGATGGCGGTTTGGGAAAAAAGGAAAAAAAAAAATGCAGATTAGTGGACAGCAGGAAATCACACCCATGTTCTACCCTACTATCTATCTCTCTATATATCCCTTTTAACTTTCACCACTGATGGTCCCAAATGCAAAGCTTAGGTTTTCTTTCTTTTTTTACCTCAGCCTATACCAGAAGAACCAATACCTGCAAATGGAGTGACACTTATCATGTAGTAACCAAATAAGAAAACCACCTTCATCATTGTCATTTCTGAATGTGCTCTACTGTGTTGCATCATTTCCGTGGAGAAAAAGAGAAACCACCACCTGTGCACAAGAATGTCATCATGCTTGTAGACTCAGTTCAAATGTATTCATGATTTGCACCTACTACTACTCCTAGAGCATTTGAATGTTATGTTTAGTGACTATGCAGTATGATATGCCAACAAAACAAGCAAGATTGAAGTAACCTGATTGGTGCATCCAACAAATTAACTTGGCCAACAATGAAACCGATTATTAGATGTTTGATATGAGCTATACTTGATTTAAGTTCATAAGAAAAATGATTTAGCAGTTGCAACTTACAAAAATACCATCAATAGAATTTATTAGAATCATAGGTTCCACATAGAAAGTTCTGAATCTTTTTCTGGCTCTTGAAGTTACATATACACATGGATATACGATCAAAACTAAACAAAATCTGCAGGCACAAGATGTGCAAGTTCAATACTCAGAGAGGTGGATCAGATAGGAACCGCAATAAAAGAATAATGCAATCTTTTCCGTTCAATACATTGCTAAAGCCTAAGTCAAATCTAGAATCATTCATCTTAGTCAGGTTCAGGTTCTGTGGGCAATAAACAAGAACCTTTCTCCTGTGTTCTTCAAGGAACACCACAAGGTACAACATAAGTGACATAACGATATTTAACAATGGAAATATAGCTTCTTCTGCACAGATACACGCCCACAGAGCTACCACATGAAGACTTGACTCTACTTCCAATACAATTTCTCTTCATGCAAAGGACCCACATCATAAACCAAGAAATGCACACTGGCTTCTTGCATGTTCCGGTATTAGCTTCACTATCATATCGGCAGGGACTCCTTTCAATTCTGATTGGCAAGAATCAAATAACAGCACCTAAGGTTAGACAACTTTATGCATTGAAAGAAGCACATGCTGACCAACAATTGAAATGGGAAAATAGTGCAATAGTCAATACCGTGTGGTTTGAAGTTGAAGAGTGGGGGAAGGGCACGCCCATTTGGCAAGCGAGTACTTGGGTCACGCAATTCATTGAAAAATGGGTGAATCAATGCCTCCAACTGCATGCAAGAGATGGATTGTCAGAACATGCAGAAGAGAATAGGTTCACTGCGCAAAGCCAAAAGAAGACAACTCCACAAGCTTCCCTAGCAAAGTAGTGCTTTCAGAAGATAATAATAATAATAATAGATGCTAAACTCACAGCAGTGCATCGCAGATTTGGAGAATATTGCAAAAGTCTAGAGACGAGATCAACAGCTTCTGGTGGCATGCGTTTGTGGAAGATCTGAAGATTATTACAAGGTATTATCATTACTATATTACAGTTCAAATAGATTACGAAAAAAAAAAATATATAAATCTTTGCTTGCATGCCTTGTGCCAAGGATGAGCTTTAATCTGGGGGAACTTAAATTCAGTATAATTAGGGTTCATGCACTTGATTTCCTCTCTTGTAGGAGTACCCAAAACCTGCAAGAATTCCAAGGATTCACATCTTACATAACTGAATATAAAAGACATGAGGAAAACTCAAGAATCCAGGTTATTAATGGTCAAAACTGTGATTCATCAAAATCACAAGTTTGGATCCAGACATAAATGACATGATCCAAAGGTCCCAAAGTGTTGTACACAACAGTTATTAGTTCAAGAGATCACCTTGATAATTTCAACAAGCTGGTCAACTCCACTTTCACCAGGGAAGAGTGGCTGGATACAAGGAAAGGAATCTGTCAGATACTCAGATATTTAACAACAACAATGCTAAGATAAGTGGAATAGAGAATAATATATAATGATATTATGTACCTGCCCAAGCATTAGCTCAGCAAGGACACAGCCAGCAGACCAGATGTCAATTGCTGTGGTGTATTCAGTGGCACCAAATATAAGTTCTGGTGCCCTATAATACCTAGAACAGATGTAAGATATATTTGGCTCTCCTTTCACCTAAATATTATGAAAAATTAAAGTAAGTACAACAGAATTACAAGGTATTATCATTAAAGAGAGATATTAAGAGGCCAATCACACACCAGGACTTTTGCGCTTCCAAAGTCACATACTTTCAATTGGTGAGTGTGTGGGTTCACCTACATCGTGAAGCAAAAGAATTGTTAGATTATCTTGCAAATTTTACATACAATTGTAATATTTCATATTCAAGTGCAAACACCAGAAAAATGCTCAAATGACAAACTTATTAAAGAAGAAACAAAACATGAGATAAATTTACAAGAAACCAATGCCTACCAGCAGATTTTGTGGCTTTATATCCCTGTGACAAACTCCTATAGTACCATGGATGTAAGCCAATGCTCTGCAGATCTATTAACATCAAAATCATCAGTATGTCATTTTTCATGACCAAAAGCATCCCCTAACATCAATAATGTCAAACATATATACCTGGTACGCATAAAGCTTTACATATAGCAAGGGCATCCTTTGATTCATCTTGCTATAGTGTTTGATCACCCGGTGAACAGTCTCAGGAACATATTCAAGCACCAGATTCAGATAGAGCTCCTTCTTATCAGTGGTTGAAAAGAAACAGTGCCTCAAAGATACGACATTTGGGTGATTAAAAAGACGCATGGTTTGCAGCTCTCTGTTCTTGTATCTCTTGTCTTGCAGGACTTTCTTTATAGCAACGGTTTCACCAGTCTCTAAGCACTTTGCCTGCATAGGAGGAAAACAACAGTTGAATCCCATCCCATATTCATTAAAGGCTGTAAACCTTAGAGATGTGCATCAAGCATGACCATATATCAACTTAGAAAGTGAAAATTGTCTCACCTGATACACTACTCCAAATGACCCTTGTCCAACGATGCGTTCAGCCATATAGCTTATTGTCTGCAATCAGAGTAGCACACATCAGTACTTACAAATAAATGCAAAATTATACTACTAGGGACAAAACACAACTGAGTTCACCATAATGAACATGACAAAGTTACCTGTTTTGGTTGTCCATCACGGCCGCCAATAGTTGTAACAATTATATGACCTGTCTCAGTCCCTGTACCATCAACAGCAATTGCTTCCATTTCCTGCAATAGTAGATCTGAGTTATATATAACACTGAAAACCTAGAGAAATTTCAGAAAACCATATAATCTAATAAACCAACAGTTCTTACCCTATCATCCCTGATTTTCATGTCATTCATTTCATGAGGCAACTTATCCATAACTGTAGTGCCACTGGGTTCCCTTAGCCGAGAAGCAGAAATTACACCCACTGAAGTCATTTACCAAGAGATATCACTCTGGAAATCGGGAGTCCACAAAACTACAGCAAGCAATGAGTCGGAGGTTTTCCAATAGAGTATACTCGTCTTTCTCCCACGGGACAGGCTCCAAAAGAACCTGGCAAGGGTAAAACACAAATTCAGACATGACAAAAGGAAACCAAGAATTCCATATGGAGCATTGCTTTTCCTTAGAACACGATAGAAATGTAGATTAGTTGGTGGGCTGGAAACGAAATAGCCAACCTGTGGTAGGAAGGAAGTTTTCCTGAATAGTTTATTAAGAAGGAAAAATAAGCTTTGTTCTACTCCATCTAGGTCTATCTATTATGAAGTGTAGAACATGTAATATGCATCGAAAGTCCAAATCATGCTTTTACAACTAAGTTACATCTGTATTTGACTGTATAACAGCTGAGCATTATATAATCAAAGTTCAAACCACCAACAAGGCAACAAGCAAGACCAACATACAGCTAAGCTAATGAATGAGGGAAATAAAAAAAGAGGTTTTGTGGGATGTAAATAATTAGGCAAATCCAAGAATAGAAACTTGAATTACGCAAAATTTCCCCAATCCCACACCCGACTCTCCCACGGGACACACCTAGCAGCATAATTGCAGCAGAAAACCTTGAGATCTGTCAGATTGTATTAAATTAGGCTCGAAAATCCTCCTTTGACTAGAGAAACACACAAAAACCTTACATTGCGCTAAAGAGGAATAGTGCACAGATTCAGAAGCAAAAAAACCAGAAGAAAAATCCAGAGAAAGTGACCTTCAAAGTAAGACGAATAGGCAAGTAATTGGGAGACCAAAACCAGAATCTTATAAGCAAGAGAAAAGCTAAACCCTAACAAATGGCAAGAAATTAATGGATGGATATTGAGAGAGGGTAAGCAGATAGGGGGTGGCAGATCGAGACTGGTAACAGAATGAAACCATGAATGCAATGGCCTTTGTGGGGGTTGGTGTACAGTCAAAGGAGACAACCCTTCCCGGTTATTTAATCGCTCTTTTCAAGGCCTTCTTTTGACCGTTCAAACTTCAATTTTCAACTTCTATTACATTTGTTTTTTTATGTTTTGTCGTTAGAATTTTATTTTCTTTTCATGAATCAAAATTCACATTAGATGGCTTCATATGTACTATTCCATATTTTGAAATTATAAATTATTAATTTATTTAAATTTAGAGTTTTTAGGATATTTTTTAAAGGTAAGTTTTAGAAATTTTGGTGATGTTGTCCTTAATTTGATTGAAGTTTATTTTTTATTATACTAAATTTTATACTTTATGGTAAATTTAATCCTAACATTTATCTCATTCCTCACCAAACATTTGATTACATTTTCCGCTAACTTTTTTTTTTACAAAACTACTTACAACTTTATTAAATTAACTATAAAAACATAAAATTGCTTAAAATTTTGAGTTAATTATTAGAAAATCTCCTTTTTGCTTAGATTGATTTTTTTTAAAAAATATCCTATTTAAGTTTTGAATTGAAAAAATAATCATCTTTTTTTTACCCTTTAACTAAAAAAATAATATCTTTATTTTCATAAACAATTTAAACTTTTTATATTGTCAACGATTATTGATGGTAAATTTAAGGATTGTATACAAACGTTGATGACACAATTATGTATTGTAAAATGAAAAAAATATAAAAAAAATAAAATAAATACTTTTGTTTATTTCTTTTTTAATTAAAGGGTGAAAAATGGAAGTTGGGTTTGATTTTCAATTCATTTTATTTTTATACAAAGGTAAGTGTAATAAGAGGATCAGTTTTCAAAAACCGATTGACCTAGAACATCCTTACTGATAAATGTTAGGATTAAACTCTTTATGGGTACTTCGAACGCTTTGCAAAATTAAGATCAAGTTGTCATTTCCACGGATATTCCACGCAGGACTTAGTGCTATATTTGTACAACGGATTGTTGGACAATGAAAGAAGAATAGTGGACGCCGCTTGTGGAGGTAATATTCTAAACTCAACTCCTGAGATTGCTATGGAAAAAATGCAGGAAATGGCTGAAGGTACGAGAAACTTTGAAAGATCTTCTACCAAGAGAGGAGTTCACACCATCAACCCCAGCCGTCCAGAGCTTTCACAAGAAATAGTTGAGCTCAAGGAAATGGTCAAACGACTCACTTTGATGGGAACCCCACAACAACTCAAGGCTTGTGGAGTTTGTGCCAACCATTTCCATCCCACGGACTTGTGTCCACAAGTCCAAGACGAAGCTGTAGAGGTGAATGTTGTAGGATATGGTCAATAACAGTAGCAATGTCAACGGAATAATCCGTATGCGCAGAACTATATGCCAAATTGGCGTGATCAACAAAACTACCGGTGGAGGGATCAACAAAACCAACAACAACAACAACCCTGCCAAGGTAAGTCTCAATCCACTGAAGATATGCTACACGTTTTGACTAAACACTTTGCTACCCATGTCCAAACCACAAAATCCAGCATCAAGAACCTTGAAAAACAGGTAGGACAAATGTTGGAGACCATCACATGGATCGAAGCTCGATCCTTGGGAAACTTGCCCTCCCAGACTGTCATAAACCCTAAAGAGAATGTTAGTGCTCTAACATTGAGGAGCAGGAGGCGAGTCCAGCCAAAGCCAACTTTGGAATCCAAAAAAAACCCTCTGACGGTTATGACGCCCCTGCGGCTGAAACTGCGTCCCCTCTACACAAACACTACCCCTGCGGCTGGATGTCACCGCCCCTGCGGTGATAGCCCCTGAGCCTCCCCTGCTCCTGCAAGCTAGCGCCCCTGCGGAAAAGTCAACAAAGGGTTCTACTGAAGAGGATTCTTACATCCGGCTCAGTTTTCCCCCGTTGTATGCTGAAAAACCTCCGGATCATTTTTCAAGTGTGAGGTAAACATTCCACTTTTGAAACTTGTGAAGAGTATCCCTAAATATGCTTGGTTTTTTAAGGAACTTTGCACGAACAAGAGGAACCAAAAGCTGAAGGGAAAGCAGAAAGTTCAAGTGAGTGAGCACCTGTCAGCAGTCTTCCAACGACGAATGCCCAAGAAATATAGTGATCCGAGCATGGTAAGCATTCCTTGCGTTATTGGCGAAACTCGCTTTGACAAAGCGATGCTTGATTTAGGTGCGTCTATTAATGTGCTTCCTTATTCCATTTATCAATCTCTTGGCCTTGGGCTACTTCTTCAAACTCGGATTGTAATCCAACTAGCTGATAGATCTAATGTTTATCCAAAAGGAATTATTGAAGATGTGTTAGTTATGGTTGATAATTTGATTTTTCCTGTTGATTTTTTCGTTTTGGATATGGAACATGATTCACATGCTGCACCTATTTTGTTGGGAAGACCTTTTCTAAAAACCACTAGAACTAAGATTGATTATGTTAGTGGTAAATTGACTATGTAATTTGATGAAGAAGTGGTTGAGTTTAATATCTATGATGCTATGAAACACCCCATCGATGACCATTCTCTTTGTGCTATTGATGTGATTGACCTTATTATTTAAGATGTTTTTGACATGTCCGACATTGATGAATTGAAAAGTATAATTGAAAATGATATTGACATTCATAATCCGGATTATGAATGTCAATATCATCTTTGGATGGGCACAAAAGGCTCCCTACCTCATCTTTGTCCATAGGGCCCACATTGCAAACTCCAAGTGAAAAGCTTGTTCCTTCTATAGTGTAGGCTCCGGTGATAGAATTGAAAGAACTTCCCCAACATCTCAAATATGCTTTTCTAGGGGAGAACGACACTTTGCCGGTGATCGTCTCTAGCAAGTTGTCCCCTATTCAAGAAGAAAAGTTGGTGAAGATCCCAAAGGAGCATAAGACGGCTCTTGGTTGGACCATTGTGGACATTAAGGGGATTAATCCCTCTACATGTATGCATAGGATCCTCCTTGAGGAAGAAGCAAAACAATCAACACAACCACAAAGAAGATTAAATCCGCCCATGATGGATGTGATCAAAAAGGAAGTATTGAAGCTCCTCCTAGCGGATATAATATTCCTAATTTCGGATAGAAAATGGGTTAGTCCAACCAAAGTCGTTCCGAAAAAGGGAGGTATCACCATGGTGTAAAATCAATATGGTGAGATGGTTCCAAGCAAAACTCAAACCGGATGGAGAGTTTGCATCGACTACTACAAACTAAACACGGTAACCCGGAAAGACCATTTCCCTTTGCCTTTTATTGACCAAATGCTCGAACGTCTTGCAAGTCACCCATACTAGTGCTTCTTGGATGGATACTCGAGCTACTTCCAAATAGCCATCACCCCGGAGGACCAAGAGAAGACAACCTTCACTTGTCCTTTTGGCACTTTTGCATACCGCAGAATGTCATTTGGACTTTGTATGCCCCCAACACCTTCCAACGGTGCATGATAAGTATTTTTTCCGAATATATTAAAAACTTTATTGAAGTTTTATGGACGATTTTACCGTCCATGGAGATAGTTTCGATGCATGTTTAGGACATTTAAAACTTCTCTTCAAAAATGCGTAGAAACCAATCTAGTTCTCAAATCTGAAAAATGCCACTTCATGGTTGAACAACGTATTGTATTAGGGCATGTTATCTCATAAAAGGGAATAGAAGTGGATAAGGCTAAAATTGATGTAATTCAAAGTTTGCCTTACCCTACTAATGTGCGTGAAATTCGTTCTTTCTTAGGTCATGCAGGTTTCTATCGGCGCTTTATCAAGGATTTCTCCAAGATTTCAGCACCGCTGTGTGAGCTCCTGAAGAAAGATGTGACTTTCATAGTTGATGAAGATTGCAAGAAGGCGTTTGACACTTTGAAGGCTTTCCTCACAAGTGCACCCATCATCCGATCTTCCAATTGGGAGAAGCCCTTTGAGACCATGTGCGACGCAAGCGACTATGTTGTAGGAGTCGTCCTAGGACAAAAGGATGGAAGAGCATCACATGTAATCCACTACACATCAATGACGTTGAATGGTGCTCAAAGGAACTACTCCACCACCGAGAAGGAGATGTTAGCGGTGGTGTTTGCGTTGGAGAAATTCTGGCAATACCTCCTTGGTGTAAAGGTAATCGTGTTTACTGACCATGCAACACTCCGTTACCTCATGACCAAGAAGGATGATGACATGATTTATGACACTAGTTTAGGCACTCTTTTAGATGGTTTTCGTTTCCATTCATGCATGTTTCCGCATTAGTTCGTGGCGTTTATGCTTAATTCATCCATATTGTTGAAATAGACGTCTAAACGAGCTTTTGTTGGTTTTGTAGGTATTTTGGGGAGCTTTTGGACTTAATCGATACATTCGATGATCATTCCTCGTGATGGCACACTTCCGGACTCTTTAAGGAGCAAGCTAGGAGCAAAAGAGAACACAAAAGACCTTATTGGTGCATGCCTTGCACCAACTCATGACTTAATGATCCAAGGACGGCTAAGTTGTAGGAACCACGGCCCAGAGGCCATTTCCACGCCGTGGTTTGGTTGTTTTGCCCGTGGTTTCTGTTTGGACAGCTTTGACACTTGTCACATGATTTCTTTGTCCGACCCTTGCTTTTTGGTGGAGTACATAAGTGGTTTTGCAGGCTGTTTTTAGGGGATCTTCCAAACCTTTTTGACCCATCTTCTCCCACACAACACTCTTCCATTGTATCTTCTCTTCCAAACACCCTTGTGGGTGTTCTTGGGAGAGGTTAGTGTAGATTTCAGTTTTATAGTGAGATTTGAGTAGTTTTGAGTGAGGTTTCCATTGTTGACAACTTGGAGTAGCTCTTGAAGCCTTTGTAAGACTTGGTAACTTCTATTCTAGCTTGTAATGTCTTTTCTTTTGTTCATTCTTCACTATCTAGCTATGACTTGCAAGCATGCTTTATTTATGAAGTTTGATCTAGAAATTTATGTTGTTGGCTGGGTAAATGTGATTCTAGGGTGAAGGAATGATGTTTATGCTTTGGACTATGATTGTATGGACTTACATGTTAGCTTAGGATGGATTTGTGTTCGAAACCCTAACTCAGACCCAAACCACGGCATGTTCTTCATGCTTCCACGGCCATGGTTTCCATGATCCACCCGTGGTTTTGTTCTGTTGTACTTATATTGATAAATCTGGATGTTAGGATGTAGATGTGTTGAAATCCTATTGTTTGTTGAGCCTAATATAGCTTAGGGTGACCTAATGTTAGCAACCTTTTTGAGGAATGAGACTTACCCGGTAATTTCCTCTCTTAGATACATAAGATGATGAACTCTAGGTAGTAGTGAGCCAAAAAAGCCGCTATTGGATTGAGTGTGCTAGGATCGTTGCCTAAGACTTACCTTTTTCGAGACTTACCTGGTAAGGAGGGGTTTGACCCTTAGGTAGTGGCCGGTTTGTGTAGAATTCCCGTCCTTAGGTTCCTTGAGACTTACCCGGTAATAGGACCTTAGGTTCGAGACTAGTGGAGCATGAGACTTACCCGGTAATTGCTCCCATTAGAGAAACACCCAACTCCGAGCAACCGCAACTCTCCTTTGATGTTTAGAAGCATGAGTCCATTGTCATAATCGGAATTCCGAATCTCTAGAATCCGCATTTCTTACCTCTTATCACCTATTCTTGTGTTTTTGTGTTTGTTTGCTTGTTTGTGTTGATACATTTGTGATCCTTGTTTGATCACCCAAAACCAACCAAAAATATTGTGTTTTGCATTTCTTTATTCCTTTCTCATATCTTAGTTTAGATTTACACTATACATGATCATTGAATGACTTGATTTCACCTTAGTCCTTGTGTTCGACCTCGGAATACTTTCCTTCCTACATAACGATCCGTACACTGCGGGTTTCGCTAGGTAGTTTAGGATTTTAGATCGAGTTATAAATTGTATTGCTTTTTGTGCTACATCTCCAGCGTAACAAAGGAACCTAAGCCAAGGTTGATTTGGTGGGTGCTCCTTCTAAGTGAGTTCAACTTAGAAATCCGAGACAAGAAGGGAGCGGAGAAACTTGTGGCAGATCACCTGAGTAGGTTGGTGAAAGAAGAAGAAGATCCAGTATGAGGAAAGGCCTTCCTTGGAAGTTTCCCAGATGACACCTTTTACACAACTCTCTGTTGTGTAACCGCCCCTGCGGATCCCCTCCCCTTGTCACCGCCCCTTGCGGTTCTTTCCCTTGACAAACGCCCCACTCCGCCCCGGCGCTGGGCCTACGTCTCCCCTCCCCTTGTCACCGCCCCCACGGTGACAACCACCCGTCCCTGTTGGTTTACCCAGAAAAAAATATAACTTAGAAAAAGATATAGCCTCCTTCACTACCACCCACTGCGCCTACCAATATCCCTCTCACACCCCCACTGCGACGCCCTAGCACCACCTTCATCACGCCCCTGTACCACCACCTTCCTCTGCCCCGACCTTGAACCTGCTACATCCTACCACCCTCTTTTTCTGACGATCCCTAACCCTAACCATCACCCACCAATCCCAACCACCAACAACTACTCTCCACCACCACCATTGGCCACCAGAAGCAACCCCCACCAACCAGCAACGCCAGAAAAGCACAAGAGAAACTGCCACCAACGAAGCTGTCAAGAATCGTCCTCCAGTCTTCTCCCGCCCCTGTGCCTATCTCCATCCGCCCTTGCGCCTCAACGCCCATGCGGGTCCTCAAACCGCCCCTACGTAAAACACGACAGAGGGTTCGATCTTCTATCCTTTCTTTGTGATTTCTAACTTTTTTGCTTGAACTTGCTGCAAGAATGGATTCCACAAGGAAGTACAAGATGAGTGAGACCGAGAAGGCACGTTATGACATCGTGCAAGACCGAGTGGTCTTTGCTACTCGGTTCTTGCACGTTCCAACATTGGAAAACCTAGACATGTTGGACAACATGCAGGCCTTCCTTGACAACATTGTTCTCGTGGATTTCCTCAAGAAGAGTGCCCCCACTTACCCCGAGCTCACTAGACAGTTCATTGCCACGTTCAATATGGAGAAGGAGGACCATGTTTGTGTCGGCCTCACCTTTAAAAACAACAAAAAGAAGTGCACGGTGAACATTGCTTAGCTGCAGGAGGCCTTTGGGTTTACCCTTAACCCTTCTGACAAATGATTGGAGTCCGCACCAACACTTGACTTGGTGGAGTTTTGGCAAGCGGCTACCGACTTGACTTGGTGGAGTTTTGGCAAGCGGCTACCGACTTTGAGTTTCACCCCTGCTTGAGGCTCCTCTCAAAGATCATCATGTGTGTCTTCTGTGGACACAAGGAGGAGAACAAGGTCGCTCTTAAGGACCTCCCTCGGTTGTATGCTTGCATTCCGGCATGTGACAACGTGCCGGATTAAATCTTCCTCTTCCTCACCGCTTTCAAGTAGATTAGGAAGAACGAGCTGAGGGACATTGTTGGTGGAGGATTTGTCTCTTTGATTGTAGAGCAGGTCATGCACTTGTCCGAGTTGGAGGATGGAATGGTGATCCCATTTTACAATGAAGGTCTCCTCCGACGTTGAAATCTCCTAAGGAGGGATGGTGAGAACCTCTTTTGGTTATCTTTTGCAGATGGGAGCCACATCACCTATTTGCCTTGGCCGCTGCCATTCGGAGATGAGCTCTTTGAGCTCTATATTGCCGTTGATCCATGGGTACCGAGGCGGCCTCAAGTGGCCATTGTTGAGAGGCATGCGGTGAGCTCCAGCCGGGCCCCATATGAGGACCATATGCCCATTCTTGAGGATGAGGAGAGGCCCATAGCAGCAAGAGAGGATGACCCCTCTCTTGAGAGTCTCCAGGCCTAGATGGCTGCTCTGACCACTCAGCACCTGTAGTGGCAGACCGATTACCAAAAGACGATGTTGGAGTAGTAGCAGGCTTGGCAGACAAGTTTTGAGGGCAGGATGATCTCACATTTTGACCAGCGTCAGGATGCTTGGCAGGCGGCTCAACAACAGAGGATGGAGGCTCAACAGTTGGCTTGGCAAGCCAGCTTTGAGTCCTCTTTTTGAGCGCGGATGGATACACAACATAGCCGCATTGACGAGATCTACCAGAGGCGGGAGCACTTCTTCGGTCACTTCCCTTACCCACCCGAGCAGGGTCCGGATGGTCCAGCCTGTAACACCCCGAATCCGCGGGACTCGGAGTGCGACATTGGGCTAGGATCTCACAATGGATCTTGACCCTAGCCTGACAACAAGTTCACTGGATCTTACAACAAGGCACAGGTAGATTAAAACCAAATACATAAAACTGTATAATATACATCAAAAGGAGTTTACAACAACAAAGCCAAGTACAAAACAACATCCATAAACATCTGATACAAAAGATCCCATATCCCATGCAACCCTAATGTACAGAAGTCCTCGGCTAGTCACGCCATCTGGCTCACTCTGCACTCTTCCTAACCCGCAGATCATCTACAACACGGTATACACCGTTAGCTACAGAAATGAATAAGCATGAAGGTAATAGCATAAAAACACATCCACATCTCATACATACAATGCCACACCCATTCATTTATTATCTTTCAATTTCGTTATTCCATTACTAATTCAACTTATTTTGTGACACGAGAAACCTAAAGAACCTCGTCTGTTCCCCCGTTAACACAGGGGTTTTGCATGGGGGTTATCGTTACTCGTCCCCCTTGTGTTACTGGCTTCCAGACACCCCCTCCTACCCTTGAGCGGAGGCATATGTGGTCACGACCCGTTATAATACACTTGGGCCATTTAATGTAATAAATGGTCATCCTAGTCCGGTTTAGGTTATAAATGCACAATCATATGAACACACACAACCATCACAATCACACTAATCCACAACCGTACGCTAAGTAAGTCCTGGACTTACCTGTAATACTCGTATCCAATACCACGTCACAGCTTCCCCTTGGGGAAGTAATCAACGTCTGTAATAGCAAGGCACACATCATCACATACTGGAAGGGTTAGGAGACTCGTCTCCATAACCCTAACCAACCTACAACCTCAATCTAAACCTCAAGATCATAACATGCTCACAAATGCCTAAGGCATATCCTCAACACAATAACAACCCTCAACAACAAGCTCAAGATCATCCAAGGCCAAAGTCACCAACAAACTCTCAAAAGCTCTCTCACAAGATCAAGAAGATCAAAGAAGAGAAGAGGAAGGAGAAGAAGAACGTAAGGAGGATGAAGAAGCTGGAATGAGGTGAGGAAACCCCTCATCTGAAGGATTGGAAAGCTTATATAAGAAGCTAACCAAAAGCAAAGTCAAGAGGTCAACAAAGGTGGCTGCAGCCGCACAAACCCGCGGGGGCGGATCAGGCAAGGCGCAAGGGCGGCCCTCCTGAGGCGCAGGGGCGGCTAACAGGGTCCGCAGGGGCAGCTTCCAGGGTCAGCTAGGGCTCAACAAGGTTCCTAGGCTCCAAGGACTAAGGCTCTTACACAACCGGACCATCCCACTAGTGAGCCACCTCTCTTTCCCTTCTCCACATTACTATCTTTTCTTTAATTTTTACTTTGAGGGCAAAGTGTTCTTCAAGTATGGGGGAGGAAATACTATCATGCTTGTATAGTTTTTTGAGTTTGATTTGAGAATTGTAGTTTGTTTTTGATGTTGAATATTAAGTCAAAAAAAAAAGAAGAGAAAAACCCAAAGAAATAAAAAAAGGCAAGAAAATCCTTGGATAAAACGAAAACCCGAAAGGGCGGTTTATGCAAAAAGAAGATAGTCCGACCAACTCTAGGTTGGTGCAAAATTGGACCTGAGGGATGTGAGGATTTTTGTGAGATCATCATGAAAAGAAGAAGAGTGGCAAGGTGAAAACCCGAAAGGGCTCCTTGGCAAAATGAGTGATACCGAGTGTAGGTTCTCCTTCCGGCGTTGGCGACATAAGAAGGGGAGTCACAAGGAGGATGTCTGGGTAGGTCACTCTAGGAGCAATAAGGATGGTAGTTTCTCACTTTCTCTCTTTTCTCACTTTCTTTTGTTGGCGTTCTCTTGCTTTCCTTATTTGTCTTCTGCACCATACTTCCTGAGACTTTTGTGTTCTGAATCGTTTGATATGTTGTTTATTCGGGACGAGTAAAGAGTCTAAGTATGGGGGAGTTTGATAGGTGATGAAATCACTATCAATTAGGATAGTTTTTAGTGTCTTTGATTCAATTTGTGCTACTAATATCTTGATCCAGATGAAGAAGTCCAAATGAAGCAAAAGAAGGTATTAGTAACACTTGAGAGTTGAAGAGAAACAACGAAGGAATGTTTCTGGTGCCACACCGTCCCCGCGGAGTAGTGTCACCGCCCTTGCGGTTCCACTACACTCCAGCAACGTAGTCTGCGCCTTCGCCAACGCCCGGAAGAAGATTGCCACCACCCCTGCGGCCGCCTCTGGCCGCCTCTCTGGTGACTCACCCTAAAGAAGCGAAGCCGGCACCCTTGCGCCCTTGCCTGCGCCCTTGCATGCGGACCTGTGAAGCTGAAGAGCCAGTTTCGCCACCCCTACGGTAACACTAGGCTGCCCCTGCGGATTGTCATCAGAAACGACAAAAAGATGAAGAGTGAGACGTTCAAGAAGCATTAATGACCCACCCATGTGGGAGTGCCAGGCCGCCCTAGCGGCCCAGAAGAAGATTGAACGTTTTGGTCTAAACCGCCCCTACAACCTTACAGCCCGCCCCCGTGGTTTAGCGCCATAAGACTTTACTCCGGCTGTTTACACCACCTTTATGACATTTAAGGTTGCTGTTTATACAACCCATTTACTCCCTTTTAATTTAATTTGTAGTATAAATAGAGCCCTTGGCTGATGTTCGCCATTTAGTGTGCGTGCAAATAAGCTTTAAATTTATAAAACTAGAATCAAGCAAGCGAACCCGGAGTGTACGGATCGACGTAGTTAAGCAAGAATTCCAGAGTATCGAACACAGGGATTTGGGGGGTTAAATCCAGTTGTAGATCATCAAGCGAGTAAATATAAGAGCTTTTCGAATTATTGGGAAAACAACAATCCTAAAGATCCAAGTATCCAGCTGTGGCAATCGATTCAAGATATACTAATGATGTAAGGACAGAGTTAAGATATGCAAAGGTATGCTAATGTAAGGTAATCGTACGGTGAAGTTCCAAAAACCTTATATGACTCACCTACAAGACACTCTCTATAAAGGTTGTTGAGGCTTCAATATAGAAAGGTTCTAAAGATGAGAATTAATGTCAAATATCCAAACTTGTAATCCAAGGATCAAGACTAACCAAACCGATTACGGTTGTGACACTCACAATCGAGGTAGAGGTTGTTGAGGCTTCACTACCACCTAGAAAAGGCAAACCTAAACTAAGTTAAATCAAATCTTTAACTTTGGATTAAAGTAAAAGCAAAGTCGTAACTTAACGCAAAATTACGGCTAGTTCTTGAGTTCCACGACCGTGGAAGCTCAAGAACAGACCGTGGATTAGGGTTCGTCGGCGATTCTCTCTAACTCTCAGGGTCCAATCTATTTACGATCAATCTATCATCATCTAAGCCACAACTATCAACCCTTCACCTTAGAATTGTTAAGGGTTTTTAGCCAACAACAATCATATTGATATTAAATTCAAGGATTAAAAGATTGAAAGATGAAAACTTCCGAAAACTTTCAATAAACTTCAAAGCAATCTCAAAGTCACAATCAAGAACAAATATCGTAACTAGATTCGGAATAGAACAAACAAACACAATCTTAGATAAGAAGGAAGAACGGGATGTCAATCCGTCTTCCAAATCAAACCTAAACAAGAAGCGAGTCTCCTTGCGAACAATCTTCCGAATCTTCGATCTTCCGCCAATCCGGAAATCGCCAATAGCAATGCGCCAAAATCTCTCAACAAAATCTCCGCCAAATGCGAAATTAGGGCAAAAGCAAGGTGTAAGCGAAGGTGACAGAATCTCTCTTCGTCCGTCCTTTTATAGTGTAAGATAAAATATCGGCCCGGCCCAACTGCGTAGGAGATCGTGGCTTAAAGTATGGCGAAAAAGATCGCCAAGATCACGGTCGTGGAAGGGTTCCACGACCGTAATTTAGAGCGTGGAAATCAACACGGTTTGAACCATCTTCTCCACGGCCGTAGAAGTTGCTGGAATGAACCACGCTTCCTTAGCCATGGTTCCACGGCCGTGGAACTGAACGTGGAAAGTGGTACGGCCGTATTTTAGAGCGTGGTTTAGGGCAAGAACGTGATTCTTCCCTAGCCTCGTGCATTCCTCAAGTTGGCACTCCTTTAGCTCCTATGAATGTCCTCAATCCATGGACATTGCTCAATAACTCCATCCTTATTCGATTCCGCTCGGAAATATCTCTCAATTACCTATAATCAACATAAAGCTTGTGTAGATCTCTATATCGACATTATAGATAAAGTAGCTCACAAATGCATCAATGCTCAATCAATGACTATCAATATGAATCAATTACACTTAGAAAACGTGCCTAAAATATCACAATATTTCATGCTAACAAATAACCCCATACTTGCCACTTGCTTGTCCCTAAGCAAGGTCTCTCAAAAGCTTTAAAACAAGAGTTAGGATGAAATATGTGTACCTTCTCAAAGCAATACTTCTTTTTGGTTGAATGTGCCTTCTAAATAATAGATCATTCTCAAATCTTGCTTCAATCGTTTACAAGACTTTCATACACTTAATCAAAGAGTAAAGAGCAAAGAAAACTCATGAATCAATCAAACTTCCATACAAGCATCATAACCCTTAAACATCATCAAAATCAATCATAAGAACTTCAATTTAGATCACCAAGTCATATAACATTCTCTTGATCTTAAGGACTTTCAAAGAAAAAGGTCTAGAATGTGGAAAGGGAAGGAAACTTTAAGGAATGTGGTGCATGAATCCGGGAAAGTGGACAACTACTCTTTCTTCTTCTCTTGCGGTTTCCGCAACACCTTCAACTTAGAGCTTCGCTCTCTTCCTTTCATTTTTCGACTTTACTTTTGGAGTTATGGATAGAGGTGCACAAAAACCGAAGCATAGGAGATTGGCGTTTCTCAATTTTTATGAGATGCCTCAAACCCTTAGCGCACATACCATAATCCGCTAGGAATATCGCTCAATCCGACTTTGGCAAGACACAAACACCCGGCTGTGTGAATGGTGCCGAGTTACTCATCATCATGATTGACTTCCCCAAACCTATAATTTCTTTCTATTCCTTTGAATGCAAAGTATTGCTTTCATGGCCCTCCCACATCATACATGCCTTTTTCAATCAACTCCTCCAAATTCCCGGATAGGTAAAGGAGGTCAATATCTCAATGAGGGGCTAAATGATCAAAGAAAGAAGAAAGAAAAATCGAATTGCCTTAATCATCTCAACAAGAATCATAAGAACTTATAGTGCGATTTCAACTTCAATTCTTCAACATGATTTAGGCAACATTCATCACATTATGAAACTTGCAAAAGAGGTATAATCAACTCATTCGAATTCTTTTCAATTCACTATTCGTTTAAGCATGCAATTGTCATCAAACTCAATTCACAAGTAACGATTATCATAGAAATCACCTCAATTCCTTAGAAGCACAAAATTTTCAAAATTTTTCAATTTTTATGGGTTTTTTCAAACTCTTTTTCATGAAATGCGATAATGAAACATGCATCAATATAATGAACATGCAATGATAGTCTCGATAGAAGCAAACATAGTGAGTAAGAGTTATTACAACTTTTAGTCACACCCCACCCCATACTTGGAACAAACATTGTCCCTAATGTTCCAAAGAAAGAAAGAAAAGAAAGAAAAGAAAAAGAAACTCACAAAGTGGCGGTGGAGCGGCTAAAGCTATCGGTCATGCGAATCATCACTGCGGCGCTGGTGGAGGCGGGAATGGAGAGAAGCTAGGATCATAAAACCGCCCAAACTGCTGGCGGTAGACATCTCTCATCATGTGATCGAGGTCGCCCAAGCGTCCATCTCTAGCATCGGCTCGAATCTCCAATGCTCCTACTCTCTCCAAAAGACCGGTGGCCCAATCTGGCATCTGCTCATACCATCCCGGGGCCTGGCTATACCATCCTGGAGCGTCGGACGGTGCTGGTGGTGGTGCTGCTGCTGATGGCTGTTGTGAGGACCATGGAGGTGGAGCTCCGTACCATGTAGGAGGCGTATCCATCCAAGTGGGTCTCTCACTCACGCTGGCGCAGCGAGAAGACGAACCTGAAGCTCGGGCTGGACGTGGAGAACGTCTAGGCACATCGGGGGCCGCATCCGGCTGATCCGGAAACGTGCCAAACTCATGCTCTGCTCCTCCTCCTCTCTCATGCTGATCCCTCATCTCCTCCTCCTCAACTACTGGCGGTGGTGGGACATACGGAGGAGCTGAAATCCTGTTCGCATGCATAGCTGCGAACGTAGCCATCCAATTATGGTGTCCAGCCACAATGGAATACTCCTGTAGCCACTCAATACCCCTACCCGTCCTGCTCTCCCAAGGCATGGCCGCATAAGGCGGACCTATATGTGTGGGGAAGATGAGACCTCTAGTCATGAAGGCCTGAAGTCCTAAGGGTACGGCTGGTATGCGGGTACATGCAGAAAAATCAACTCCCAACATCCTAGCAAGGTGGGTAACTATCCCACCATATCCAATGTTCCCCGCCCTCTTGTTCTTAAGCTTGCTCATGGTAGCAGCTAAGAGGGTGGCGCAGTCAGCAGGGCGCCCATACAGCATAGAATACAGCAAAAAGAGCTCATCCATCTTGATCTTTTGGGGCGTCTCCGTCCTAGGGAAGAGACACTCCGAAAGAACACAGTGAGCAATCTTCAAGGCCAAGTGATACATCAACTTGGCCTTGGTATCAGCAGGTTGCCAGCGGTCCTCGCTGGCGTATATCATAGCAACCTCCTCCCAAAAGTCTTTGGCGTAAACGCCACTAGGAAAACGACCGTTAAAGGTCTCTTAGAACCCGAAAAAGGCTCCAAACTCACGGATGGTAAAATCATAGTTTCTTTCCATAAGACGGAAAGAAACGGTCCTGTCTACATGGCTGTGCTCAAACGACGTCACAACCTCCCTCGTAATCTCCTCATAAGCGTCCTCTCGGATAGCCGAGAAGACGATAAGACCGGCTCTATCCAAGAGCCAAGTAAGGTCATCTACTATGTTTAGAGGAAGTAGATCCTCTAACCATAGATACCTAGGTCCGATAACTGCCCTCTTATGGATCCTCTCGAGTGCATCGAGATGATCCTCGTGAATGGTCGGTACTCTAGGGCTAGGAGGTGCGGGTGATGAAGGTGATGATGGAGGTGAAGGGGAGGAAGGTGGTGGTGCTCTAGAGGATGAAGAGGAAGAGGGGTTACCCTTCCTCTTTTTGTTCTTGTCTTTCTCCTTATTCTTATCCTTGTTTCTCCCAGAAACTCTCCTAACAAAATCCATCACTGTTCAAAATCACGGTCTGTTCTTGGTATTTCCACGGCCGTGGAACTGACAACAACCGTGGTTCGTCTGGTTTTTTCGCAAATCTCAACAAACAGCACTCAAACTCAGCAATCAGGCAACCCTAGTCTAATTCCTTCCAATTTCAATCAGTTCTTCCTAAAATTTCTAACAAAAACGAACCAAATCGACAAAGATCAAGAAGAGTGGAAAAAACCTAGGTTTCGGATTCTAAAATTCGAATTGTGCATTCCTTGGTGATTTGCCGCTTGATTCGTTGCTTGGATCTCGTTAGTGGTTGAATTTGCTTCAATTTGGAAAGAAGAATCGTTGAAAACGATTAACGAACGAAGATTTGGGAGGAAGGGCGTGGAATCGGCGTTTTGGGTCGTGGAATTGGGTATTTGTGGAGTGTTTTTGTGAAGAAAGTGGTTTATATAGTGCCAGGAAAATTTTTGAAAATCACGGTCTGTCGGGGGTTTCCACTGCCGTGGAAATGTACGGAACCGTGGTTTTGGTGATTTTTCAAAGGCTTTTGGAAATTACGGGCACTATAGCTGTCACGGCCGTGGTTTAGGCCGTGGAACTCTCTGTAATGCTCCAAAGTTCAAGTTTCGTCACTTTTCTTCAAAATAACTCTTCCTTTTTCTTTTCCCATCGTTCCTACATCCAAAAACACCAACATACCGGAAGAAATCGAGGCAAAATAGAGCGAAAAACGTCTAAACTAAGCTAAACTATGAATAGAAAATAAAAACAAAAATGCAATACCTTGGGTTGCCTCCCAAGAAGTGCTTTGTTTAAGGTCCGTAGCTAGACCATTCTCGCACTTATTCGAGTGCGGTAGGCGCAAACTCTTCAGCTTGGAGTTCCGGCGTATACTTCTTGAGTCGTTGACCGTTCACCTTAAAGCTTCCGCCCGCTTCACCCCATACTTCAACTGCATCATGGGGGAAAATACGCTTAATTAGAAAAGGTCCGGTCCAACGAGATTTGAGCTTACCTGGAAAGAGACGAAGCCTTGAATTGAAGAGGAGGACTTGATCTCCTTCTTTGAAGTCCTTTGGAATGATATGCTTATCATGCCAACGCTTTGCTCTCTCCTTATATATCTTAGCGTTTTCATAGGCGTTCAAGCGGAGTTCTTCCAGCTCATTAAGGTTCAAGAGACGCTTCTCTCCCGCTTCCTTCATGCTGAAATTCAACCATTTGATAGCCCAAAACGCCTTATGCTCCAACTCTACCGGTAAGTGACAAGACTTCCCATACACAAGGTTGTATGGTGTGGTTCCTATGGGAGTCTTGTACGCAGTCCGGTATGCCCACAATGCGTCATCAAGCTTCAAAGACCAATCCTTCCTAGTCCTTGAAACCGTCTTCTCTAGGATTCCTTTGATCTCCCTATTTGAGATCTCAACTTGTCCACTAGTTTGTGGATGATAAGGGGTAGCGATCTTGTGAGTAACCCCATACTTAGCTAAAAGAGCTTCAAAGCGCCGGGCAATAAAGTGAGAACCTCCATCACTAATGATAGTCCTTGGCGTCCCAAATCGCGGGAAGATGGTCTTGTTAAAGAACTTAACCACCACCATGACATCATTGGTGGGAGAGGCAATTGCTTCTACCCATCTAGAAACGTAATCTACCGCCAATAGTATGTATTGGTTTCCACAAGAGGATGGGAACGGTCCCATAAAGTCTACTCCCCAAACATCGAAAATTTCCACCTCTTGGATGTTGTTGAGGGGCATCTCATTCCTCCTAGAGATATTACCTATTCTTTGACAAGCATCGCAGCAAGAAACAAAGGATTGCACATCTCTAAATAAAGTAGGCCAAAAGAATCCAGATTGCAATACCTTTGCGCTAGTCTTGTTCGAACTAGCATGTCCTCCACAAGGTAGTGAATGACAATGGCGGATGACACTTTGCATCTCATCTTCCGGCACACATCGCCGAATGATGCCATCTGGACCTCTCTTGAAGAGGAGAGGTTCATTCCAAAAATATTCCCGGACATCCTTAAAGAACTTCTTTCTTTGTGCGTAGGATAATCCGGGTGGTATCTCCTGGCAAACCAAATAGTTAACAAAATCAGCAAACCATGGTTCGTTACCTTTGGAGATCACATCGATGCACTCCTCAATAATGTGTAGGTGTTCGTCCAGGAAGGAGTCATCTATAGGTAGTTGGTCGTCCTCTAGATGTGTTAGGCGACTCAAATGATCCGCAACAGAATTTTCTGAACCTTTCTTATCGCGGATCTCTAGATCGAATTCTTGTAGGAGAAGAATCCATCTAATTAGCCTTGGCTTCGCATCCTTCTTTGCAAGGAGGTACTGGATCGCAGCATGATCCGTGTAGACAATCACCTTTGCACCTACAAGATAAGAGCGAAACTTGTCAATAGCATAGACAATAGCTAAAAACTCTTTTTCGGTAGTGGCGTAATTGAGATGCGCTTCATCTAGCGTCTTGCTAGCATAGTATATGGCATGGGTTCGCCCTTCTTTTCGTTGTCCAAGAACAGCTCCTATAGCTACGTCACTAGCATCGCACATAACCTCAAAGGGAAGAGTCCAATCCGGAGGTTGGATAATAGGTGCTGAAATTAGAGCTTCCCGGATCATGTTAAACGCATCTAAACATTCCTGCGAAAACTCAAAAACCGCATCCTTCATCAATAGATTAGTGAGAGGTTTTGATATTTTAGAAAAGTCTTTAATGAAGCGTCTATAGAATCCGGCATGTCCTAGAAAACTTCTTATCCCTTTCACCGAAGTTGGAAGAGGAAGCTTTTCTATGGTCTCTATCTTAGCCTTATCTACTTCTATCCCTCTATTAAAGATTAAGTGACCTAATACAATTCCTTCCTTAACCATAAATTGACACTTCTCCCAATTAAGAACTAGGTTAGTGTCCTCACACCTTTGTAAAATAAGAGAAAGGTTAGAAAGGGAATCGTTAAAAGAGGAACCGTATACGGAGAAATCGTCCATGAAGACCTCCATGATTTCCTCAATGTATTCGGAGAAGATGGCCATCATGCACCTTTGAAAGGTGGCTGGGGCGTTGTAAAGCCCGAACGGCATTCTCCTATAAGCGAACGTACCCCATGGGCACGTGAATGTGGTCTTCTCCTGATCGTCCGGGTGTATCGGAATCTGAAAGAAGCCACTATAACCGTCAAGATAGAAAAAGTGCGAATGTTGTGCTAACCTTTCAAGCATTTGATCGATGAAGGGTAGTGGGAAGTGATCCTTCCTCTTCGCATTGTTAAGCTTGCGGTAGTCAATGCACATCCGCCATCCCGTTACGGTTCGGGTAGGAATGAGTTCGTAGTTCTTGTTGGTGATGACCGTCATTCCTCCCTTCTTCGGAACTACTTGAACCGGACTCACCCACTTACTATCGGAGATAGGATAGATGATACCTGCATCAAGAAGTTTAAGAATTTCCTTCTTGACAACCTCCTTCATGGTCGGATTCAACCGCCTTTGAGGTTGTCTTGAAGTCCTAAAGTCTTCCTCCATTAATATCTTATGCATGCATAGGGAGGGTTTGATTCCTACCAAGTCTTCTATAGTATAACCTAAAGCTTTCCTATGTTTCCTAAGGACAACCATAAGTTTACTATGTTCATCTATGGTTAGATCGGAACTAACAATAACTGGATAAGTAGAGTTAGGTCCTAGAAAATCATACCTTAGATGTGTACGAAGTTGCTTTAGTTCCATTGCTTTCGGAGCTTCCTATGGTTCTTGAAGAGCATCCGATGCCTCCTTAGAAGTGTCTAAGGGTGTAGAGGGTGTGAGAGAAGAATCGAAAGAAGTTGAAGAAGTGGCACGACCATCTCCTTCCACGGCCAAAATTACGGTTTCATTACACCCTCCACGGCCGTGGTTTAGGGCGTGGAAAGTGGTTACGGTTGCTCTGCCTCCTCCACGGCCGTGTAACCCTCTGGAGTGAGCCACGCTTTGGGTGGTGAGATCCACGGCCGTGGAATATAGTGTGTGGCTGTGGATTCTCACGTTTTCTGCCTCGTCGTGGAGCTTCTCAAATTCCACTTCACCTGCCACTTCTTGTGCTTCTAAGGCTTCTATTGCCTCATTGCAAAGGATCCTTGAAGAGAATAGCACTTATCTCCTCTCTAGACAACCCTTCTTCATCTTGGATATTGAATATATCCTCATCAAAGATTGGCTCCTTCACTAGAGTGGAAAGAACAAACTCTACCTTCTCTTCTCCTATGTCAAAGGCGAGTCTAGCATTCTTGCAATCGACTATGCAGCCGGAAGTTGTAAGAAACGGTCTTCCGAGTATGATCGGGACCGGACTATCTGCAGGAATGTCAAGCACAACAAAGTCAATGGGAACAAAGAATTTACCTAGCTTGACTGGGACGTCTTCTACAATACCGACGGGCCGAGTGATAGATCGATCCGCCATGTACAACGTCATCTTTACCGGTTTAGGGTCGCCTAAACCGATCTTCCTACATAATGCAAGTGGTATGATGCTCACACTTACTCCTAAGTCACATAATGCATCGTATGTGACATCTCCCACTCCTATGGGAATGCAAAACGACCCCGGATCCTTTAGCTTGGGGGGCATTTTTGCCTTCATGGTCTTGATGAGATCCGAAGAATCCGAACTCATCTTAACCTCTCCAAAATCCTCTAGCTTCCTCTTGTTGGAGAGGAGCTCCTTTAAGAACTTGCCATAAGCCGGCATACCTACAATAACATCAATAAAGGGTATATTAATATGCAGCTTGCTCATGAGTTCTATAAACTTACCAAACTGTTTATCTAGGCGCGCTCTCGCTCTAGATTGAGGGAATGGTAGGGGAGGTTTGTACGCCGGAGGAGGAACGTAGACATCTTCCTTCTCCTTCCCCTTCTCTTTGTCCTTCTCAACGGGGACTTCAACAAACTTGGGCTGCGGATCGGTGGTAGTCACTCCGCTCCTAGTTGTGATTGCCATCACCCTTCCCTTAGGGTTGTCCTCCGTCTTTCCTGAAAGTTTCCCTTGATTCCTAGGAACTTCCTCCGCATGGCTGAACATTTGGTTTTCTAAAACCTTTTGGGCTTTATCAACCTTAGAGATTTGATCATCAACCTTAATGATGCGGTTCTCCAAACCTTGAAGCTTTCCCAAGATCGTTTTCAACATGGGATCGGGCTTCTCCTTCCCCGAAGTGTTTCCTCCATTAGATGTTTGCCCCTGGCTTTTCAAAGGAGTAGAGGAAGAGGAAGGTGGAGTTAGTGAATTCGAATTGGAAGGATAAGAGTTACCGGAATTTTATTGATTGAAGCGCCAATTGTTATTGTTTGAACCCCTATTGTTGTTCCGGTTGTTGTTGTTGCCATTCCAATTGTTCCGGTTATTATTCCGGTTATTGTTGTTGTTGTTGCGGTTTGTGTTCTCACCGCCATTGTTGTTGTTGCCCAAATAGCCAACATCCTTGCCTTGTTGCTTTGGAAAGTTGGTCTTGATTGCCTCATTCAACTCTTTGATCTCATTGTTGAGGGAGAAATTCTGATTTTGAGCTTCATGTGTGAGCTTTGCTCCTTGCTCCACACGATTTTCCTCCACTTTCCGGTGGGAATACTTCTCTATGACTCTTGCTTGCTTCTCAATGAAGTCCCAAGCGTCATCTTCTCTCATGTCCATGAATGTTCCACATGAGAGGGATTGGAGGTTGAATTGCGTCCCCGCATCCAGCCCCTTATAGTAAATCTCCAAGAATGCAAGCTTGGATATGCCATGATGAGGGCAATCCAATAGTAAGTCCTGAAACCTTTCCCATGATTGAAACAAACTTTCGTTAGACCTCATGGAAAATGCATTGATCTTGCCTCTAAGTTCTGCCGTTTTGGATGGCGGAAAGAATTTGGTGAGGAACTCCGCGGAAAGGTCTTCCCACGTGTCTAGTTTCCCACTAGGAAGAGCTTGGTACCAAGACAACGCTTTCCCCTTCAAGGAGAAGATGAAAGGCTTGAGCTTATAGTTGTTGGTAGTCGCGTTCTTCGGCCTCACTGTCTCCATCATACACTCAAAGTTTTACAAGTGTTGGTGTGGAGATTCAGCGCTTGTCCCGCCAAATTGGTTTTGGCGAACAAGAGTAATGACTTGAGGGTTGAAGCTAAACCCTTGCACATCATCAGCATTAAAGTTCACACCCAAACGGCGCGGTTGTTGTGTTGGATCCATCCTTTGGCCAAGAGTTCTTGGCTCATCATCTACACGTTCGATCCTCGCATTCCTAGGTGGAACACGACGATTAACATCTTCCCGTGGATGAAAAGGATTCAAATTAATCGTGGGATCAATTTCCTCTAGCGGTGACATGGAAGAATCACTATCATCAGCGGATGAATGGCTTCTTCTTCTTGATCTTGATCTCCTCCTTGAGGATTTCTTGCTCCCCTTATTCTTGAGGTTGCTTATTTCTATCCTCATCTGGAGCATCATATCTTTTAGATCGTTAACTTGAGATTGATGACGATCCATTTCATCCCGGCGAATATTCTCATTCCATTGGAGTTGAGCTTCTTTCTCCGCTAACTCCGCTTGAAGATCACGTTCGTGTTCTTCAACCATCTTCTTTTCCTTGTGCTTTTGCCTTAAAGTCCTCTCAAGCTCTTGATCAAGAGGTAAGAGGTCTTCGGTGTTCCTAGACCTGCACATGCACTCAAAAAGATATCAAATAACAAGGGAGAAGCTCCCAATCTTGACAACCGAAAACCGAATTCGGCCTAGACCAAATCCCCGGCAACGGCGCCAAAAACTTGTTCGCCACTTAGTGTGCGTGCAAATAAGCTTTAAATTTATAAAACTAGAATCAAGCAAGTGAACCCGCAGTGTACGGATCGACGTAGTTAAGCAAGAATTCCAGAGTATCGAACACAGGGATTTGGGGGGTTAAATCCAGTTGTAGATTATCAAGCGAGTAAATATAAGAGCTTTTCGAATTATTGGGAAAACAACAATCCTAAAGATCCAAGTATCCAGCTGTGGCAATCGATTCAAGATATACTAATGATGTAAGGACAGAGTTAAGATATGCAAAGGTATGCTAATGTAAGGTAATCGTACGGTGAAGTTCCAAAAACCTTATATGACTCACCTACAAGACACTCTCTATAAAGGTTGTTGAGGCTTCAATATAAGGTTCTAAAGATGAGAATTAATGTCAAATACCCAAACTTGTAATCCAAGGATCAAGACTAACCAAACCGATTACGGTTGTGACACTCATAATCGAGGTAGAGGTTGTTGAGGCTTCACTACCACCTAGAAAAGGCAAGCCTAAACTAAGTTAAAGCAAATCTTTAACTTTGGATTAAAGTAAAAGCAAAGTCGTAACTTAACGCAAAATTACGGCTAGTTCTTGAGTTCCACGGCTGTGGAAGCTCAAGAACAGACCGTGGATTAGGGTTCGTCGGCGATTCTCTCTAACTCTCAGGGTCCAATCTGTTTACGATCGATCTATCATCATCTAAGCCACAACTATCAACCCTTCACCTTAGAATTATTAAGGATTTTTAGCCAACAACAGTCATATTGATATCAAATTCAAGGATTAAAAGATTGAAAGATGAAAACTTCCGAAAACTTTCAATAAACTTCAAAGCAATCTCAAAGTCACAATCAAGAACAAATATCGTAACTAGATTCGGAATAGAACAAACAAACACAATCTTAGATAAGAAGGAAGAACGGGATGTCAATCCGTCTTCCAAATCAAACCTAAACAAGAAGCGAGTCTCCTTGCGAACAATCTTCCGAATCTTCGATCTTCCGCCAATCCGGAAATCGCCAATAGCAATGCGCTAAAATCTCTCAACAAAATCTCCGCCAAATGCGAAATTAGGGCAAAAGCAAGGTGTAAGCGAAGGTGACGGAATCTCTCTTCGTCCGTCCTTTTATAGTGTAAGATAAAATATCGGCCCGGCCCAACTGCGTAGGAGATCGTGGCTTAAAGTATGGCGAAAAAGATCGCCAAGATCACGGTCGTGGAAGGGTTCCACGACCGTAATTTAGAGCGTGGAAATCAACACGGTTTGAACCATCTTCTCCACGGCCGTAGAAGTTGCTGGAATGAACCACGCTTCCTTAGCCATGGTTCCACGGCCGTGGAACTGAACATGGAAAGTGGTACGGCCGTATTTTAGAGCGTGGTTTAGGGCAAGAACGTGATTCTTCCCTAGCCTCGTGCATTCCTCAAGTTGGCACTCCTTTAGCTCCTATGAATGTCCTCAATCCATGGACATTGCTCAATAACTCCATCCTTACTCGATTCCGCTCGGAAATAGCTCTCAATTACCTATAATCAACATAAAGCTTGTGTAGATCTCTATATCGACATTATAGATAAACTAGCTCACAAATGCATCAATGCTCAATCAATGACTATCAACATGAATCAAATACACTTAGAAAACGTGCCTAAAATATCACAATATTTCATGCTAACAGCTGATTGCTAGAATCATCCATCATTTTTCCCAAAAAAGCTTTATTTCCCTTAGTTCCAACTTGTAATGAGTTTCTAGCTTCCTTTGCAACATTGGGTTGTTTGAAGCTGCATTGCTACTTGGTTGTAAGTCTTTTATAATATAAGTTTTATTCAGTCAATTTGTGTTATATTTCCTTGAGCTTTAACTTATGTTTGCATTTCTCTTATCACTTAGATTGATCACCTTAAGTGTCTAATGCATGCAAAGTACTAGGATTAATCGAGTTCGGGTCCTTAATCTAGTAATAACCCTTTAGGTAAAAGCTGGTTTAAATTACTTAAAGGAAAGGAATTTAACTATAAAGAAGGATTATGGTTTGTTTATTCACTCTTTATATCTCTTTGTCTTTACTAGAATGCTAACTTGTGCTTTGATCTTGTAGGTTTACGGATCAATAATCTCGTTAAGTTGTGTTGATCTCGGTTGGCTCAACACATATCTAAGATCAAGATGAGACTTTGGTGAATAACTTATAAAAAGAACCAACCAAGTAGTGTGCATGCTATGATACAACCTAGTGTAGCTCTTCTTTCCACATATGTTATCACCATCTTTGTTTGATTTTTATGTGCTTTTGTCTTGTTTTGTTACAATCCAAACCCCCCCCTCATTGGTTACAATTCGCTAATTGAATCTAATCAAAACTCGACTAGACTCTCTTGTGTTCGACCCTTACTTACACTATACAATCCGGTTAGTGTAACGTTAGGTAATCTACTTTGACTAAAGCTAAAAGACAACGACCATAGGTTTCTAGCCTCGTCACGCCGCCTCCACCAAGGATGGAGCCACTTGATCCATTTGTGGGCATTCCACAAACACTAGGTCAACGTATGGATCTCGTTCAGCAAACACGCCGTCCCGGCATCAACTTAGGGGATCAAGCTGAAAGAGATTATGAGTTTAGACCTCAAGTCATCACAATGATTCAGCAAAATCGTTTTGGAGGAATGGAGAGAGAATCATCGCACCAACACTTACAAAACTATGAAATTCTGATGGAAACTTTGAGACCTTCCAGATGTGAAAATAACAACTATAAACTGTGTGTTTTCTTTTTCTCTTTGAAGGATAAAGCACTTGCATGATATCATTCGCTTCCAACTGGAAGTGTGAACACATGGGAGGAGATGACCGCAGAGTTTCTCACAATGGTTCTTCCCGCCATTAAAGACGGCGGAGTTAAGGGCTAAAATAAATGCATTTGTGATGAGGAATGGTGAAAGCCTCTTTAAGTCATGGGAAAGGTTTAAAGACCTTCTGTTGGATTGCCAACATCATGGGATTCGGAAGATCGATTTTCTACTGATCTATTTCAAGGGTTTGGATGCTAAAGAGCATTTCAAACTTCAATCACTTTTAGCTGGACGTTTATGGATAAACCAGTTGATGAAGTGTGAGATTTTGTTAAAAAACAAACTCTAACTATGGAGAAATACTCCCACCAGAGTACTGAGACGGGAGGTCAAAGCTCAAGACCTCAAGAGCTGAACCTCACCTCCACTAGTGTCGAACAAATCAACGCCCTCAACAATGAGATGAAGGCTTTGAAGGAGCTCATAAAGGCGAAAACTCAACAAACCAAGGAGCATGATGTTGGGTATGTTGGAAGAGGAAACTACCAAGGAAACATGAACAACAATTACAACAAACAACAACAACAACCGGAACTACAACAATTGGAGATACAATCAAAACAATTCCGGTAATCCTTATTCCCATGCTGAAAATGCTCTAACTCCACCTTCTTCTTCTTCTACTCAATTGAAGAGACAGGAACCATCATCAAGCTCGAGTAAACCACCAAGGGATAAGTTGGAAGCTATGATCGAGGCGCTGGCAGGAAAGATGAGTGGATTGGAAAACACAATTACTTTGATTTTCAAGGAACAAAAAGCCTTGGAAAATCAAGTGTTTAGCAAGGCCGGAGAAGTTCCTAGAGATCAAGGGAAACTTCCAAGACGTACAGAGAATAACCCAAAGGGCCAAATCATGGCGATTACAACAAGGAGTGGTATGAAGACCGTTGACCCACAACCTCGATCGAATGAAGCTGTAAAGCAGCACATCTCGACCGAAGTGAAATCTGGGTCAACCGAGGAGACCATAACAGGTAGTCACCTCGGAAAGGATCTCGACTGAGATGCTTCTAGGTCGAACGAAGTAAAAGAAAACAAGGAATTTACGTACCACCTCCTGCGTACAAGCCACCACTACCATTCCCGTAGTCTAGAGTGACATCACGCCTAGGCAAGCACTTTGGTAAGTTTCTAGACCTTATGAGTAAACTCCATATTAACATACCTTTCATTGATGCTATTCTAGGTATGGCAGCATACGGAATGTTCTTAAAAGAAAGCCTCTCTAACAAGGGGAAGCTGGAAGACTTTGGAGAAGTGAAGATGTCCTCAAGATCGTCGGAACTCATCAAGATCATGAGGGAGAAGATGTCACCCAAGTTAAGAGACCCGGGATTGTTCTGTATCCCCATTGGAGTTGGACACATCACATATGATGCACTATGTGACCTAGGAGCAAGTGTGAGCATCATTCCACTTGCATTGAGTGAGAAAGCTAGCTTAGGGGAACCTAAACCAGTTAAGATGACATTATACATGGCGGATCGATCAATCCCTCGACCCGTAGGCGTGTTAGAAGACATTCCGGTAAGGCTAGGTAAGTTCTACATTCTCATAGACTTTGTGGTATTGGACATTTCTGCAGATTATCCAATCCCAATGGAGGCCGTTTCTTGCAACATCCGGTTGCTACGTGGATTGCAAGAATACCAAGTTGTCTTTTAACATCGGGGAAGAACAAGTTGAGTTCGTGCTATCAGCCTTGATAGAAGGTCAAAGCCTGGAGGAGGACATCTACAACATCTATGATGAAGAGGAATCACACGAATTGTTAGCTCTATCCTTATTAAGGATCCTCTTGAAAGAGTTCTAATTTTAGTATGATAGAGAAAGGTGTAGATGTTTCCTGTGATGCAGAGATACACAACTTCAAAAACCTTGAAGGAAGACCCGTCAGCTGTGTTTGAGACATTTGAAGAAGAGACAACAAACTGTCTCGACATCGGACAAGTCATTTTGACCAAGGCAACTTTTGGACTGACCGAGGTGAAAGCAACATGGAATCATCTCGGACCGGGCCTTGGTCTAGAAACATTTGAAGCAAACGAGGTGACCGATTCTACAACACCAAGTAATGCAAGCACTTACCTCAACTCTCCCAATGCATCGCAAGATAAGGATAAGAAGGTGAAACCGCCGCTCCGCAGGATGATAGCGAAAGTTGCAAAAACCTACAAAGAACAGACAAGGATTTGGCATAGAAAGCACATCACCTAGAGAGGGATCAAAGAAGGAGAAATTGTTCTTCTTTTCGTTTATCATTCTCGCTCCCCCCAAATAAACTGAAGTCAAAATGGACATGACCTTTTATTATAAAAAATGTTTTATCTCATGGTGCAGTCGAAGTATGGGGTGAACATTGTGGAACCTTTCAAGTCAACGGACGTCGACTGAAGAAACACATACCGGAACGTCCGGTCAAGGAGATTACATGCATGCATCTCAATTGAACATCCAAATATAGGTCTAGCTAGCGACCTTAAAACAAGTGCTTCTTGGGAAGCAACCCAAGGTATTGCTTCTTTCTTGCTTTCTAGATTAGATTAGTGTAGTTTGTGTTTTTGTGTCCATGATAACAGGATCTAGGTACCACTCTAGGAAAAACAACAATGAAGGAAACATATGAACCAAGCTACAATTCGAGAATCTGGGAAAGTTTCAAAAGCTAGGGCCATCTCGGACACCATCAGTTCATCTCGACCGAAGTGACTTTTTTAGCAACCGAGATGCAAGCAATAGGGAGTGACCTCGGTTGACCACCTCGGTCACTAACAACGATCTCGACCGAGATGCAGTTGAATTTTCTGAAGGGTATAAAAAGAAGAACGAATTTCTCTCTCTTCAAACCCTCCTCCCTCTACGCCGTCTCGACCGAATCACGCCCTAATCCTCAAAAATCTCATTTCTTACCCGTTTTTGACGATTCTTGGATCCAAACCGACGGGAACGGCACCTCAACGACTTCTCCAGAATAGAACTCCACTTCAAGCTTCCAAAATCTGCAAAAATCGGGTAATTTCGTCCGAAATCCCTTTTTTCGCATTTTGGGAGATTCTACTCGTATTTGGAAATTGCTTCCTGCTTGTTGTGTTGGAAATAACTGGAGAACCCCATAGGCAACAATTGGTAGTGATTTTGGGGGCAGAAAGTTACAAAATTGCGAGTTCGATCGAAGCACTATTTTCCTCGGTTGATACCCAGTCATCTCGGCCGAGATCCCTTCAAGAACAACCCGAGATCAAACCCTAATTTAAGAAAAATGCGTCGTTCAGAAAGGTAGTTAGCAATCTATTACCGTCTTGATGATGGGAACCACCCCCTTAACCTCCTGCACCACCACAGGTGCCGATCATCCTTGGTCGGTTCCAAAAAGATTATGATCGTATTTGCTCCCGACCGATCATCTCCCCCGCTACGTCGACATTAAGGACTTCATGTGCCTCCACTTTGTCGATGATCTGCAGCGGATGATATCTCTTGTTGGCCTTGAGCATTTTATGGCCATCCGCACACCGGCTTATGTGGAGCCGACTTTGGAGTTTCTCAGTTCTGTCACCCATGTACCGGAATACAAAGGAGTAAAGTTCAAACTGATGAACAAAGGATATGCAGTTATAGTGGAGAACTTTGGGACGCTTTTTGGATTCCCAACACCGACCGTTACTAATTTCCCTTCCAGGAGGGAAGCGAATGCCTTCTGGGGCAACATTTCTCATATTACCTCGAGTGCAGACTATTGGCATCCGGGAGACTCCAAGGAGAAGCTCATTTACCATATTTCTTTCCGGATCGCTCACAGGATTTTGAGCGAGATGCTGCTTGCCCGGATAGAGACACCTCAAAAGATCCGACAGGGTGAGCTTCTTACTCTTTTCTGTATTACTACAGGTGGAGTCCCAGACTTTGCCACCATGTTGGTAGAGGAGCTTGATAGGGTCAAGAATAAGAAGAAGGGTGACATATGTTTTGGAGGGCTAGTGACGTACATTGCCGGCGCCATGGACATCGATCTTTCTGCATGCACTTTGGCCGTTGAGGCCAAACCTTTAAGGTTGCAAGAGTTTATCACCCGACGGATTTTGATCCCTCAAGGCCGTGGTCCACCATACGTGGCCATGCCTTGGGAGATCTAAAATCCGAAGGGGATTCCTTGGTCTCCACAGTTCACCATCAATGACCTAACCAACTGGTCGCAAATCTGGAGGTCATTTGTGCGAGACGTAAAGATTAATGTGGAGTTTGGCACAAACAGTGACAGGGAGGATACTAGAGTACCCATGGACATCGGGACAAACATTGTTGGTCCGAGTGTCCCGGTGATTGAGTTGGTGGATGATGACGAGGAGACGGAGGACGATCACCCTGCACCCGAGACTCCTGTGACATGGATGTCATAGTACCGACAGTGTCACCATTGGTGCCGTGATCTCGAGGCCCATCGGAGGATTGACGATCTCACCAGCCACATGGATCAGTCTTTCCTTGCTATATGTACGGATATGGGAGGGCGGCTCGACAGGCAGACAAACGAGCTCAGCGCCATGAGGCGAGAGATGTAGGAGATCCACCATTACCCCAATGCATGATGATTGAGCTCCAACTCCAGCACCTGATGGGTCATCCTCTCAATCCATCCCTATACCCGTTCCATCCTCCTCCTCCAAATGCTTGATCGGACCTTCCACGGAGCTGTTGTTGTTTTATCTTTTCTTATTTTGTGGTTCTTTACTAAACATTGTAAGTGTTTTTCTAGACTTCTTTTTACCCATTGGGACGATGTGTCCTAAGTATGGGGTGCTTTGAGATATTATAGTTTGTAATAACCGACTTATCTGCTTATGACTATTTCCACTACTTCCTTTATGTGCTTAGAAACTATTTTGTACATTACATGCACCGCAACAAGATTTTTTATCGAAAAAACGTACAAAACTGGTTTGAAATTTTTTTTGTCTCGACCGAAATGACCTTTGGCCAAACAAAGTGACCATAACAGGAGCTTACCTTGGTCTAGTACCTCGTTTGCCCATAAGTCATCTCGACCAAAAATGGGTTTTGAAAACTTGAATTTCTAAAAGATTTTGTGCTTCTGATCTTGATATGACCCCAATGATGAATATTGTTTGCTGATTAGTTTCTATTATCTTTATATGCTTGAAATAAATTATGATATATTTAAGGTATGATTGCTTTGTTCAAAATTTGAAGCATGTTTTAGTAAGTTGTTTTGTCCAAATCATGCTGAATTTGAAAGTTGACACTACATTATGAGTTCTTTCACATCCTTATTGGAATGATTAAGGTAATTCGTTATTCTTTCTTCCTCTTCTTGTTCATGCTTTTAGCTCCTCATTGAAATTTATTTGCCTCCCCTTACCTATTCGGAAACTTGGAAGCAAGAAAGTGAAAAACAAGTGAAAGACGATGTTGAAAGGAGAAGAAGTTTTAGAAAAATAGGTTTGGGAACATTGATCTTGATGATGAGTAACTCAGCACCATTCACATAGCCGGGTGTTTGTGTCTTGCCAAAATCTGATTGATCGATAGTCCTAACGGGTCATGGTATGTGCATCAAGGTTTGAGGCATCTCGAGAAATTGAGATTTGCTGATCTCCAAGGCTTCGGTTAGTGTGCACCTCTACCTATGTTCTCAAAAAGTAAAAAGTAAGCAAAAATGCTGAAAAAGAAACAAAAAAATCTTGTTGATAAAGTGAAGCGAAGTTCAAAGTTGTGAAGTTCTTATCCTTTTCACGGATTTAGCACCACAATATCCTTTATACACTCCATCCCTAACTCGTTTCTGGACCTTTGATTGAAAATCCTTGAGACCATGAGCATGTTGTTTGACTTAGCAGTTTAAACTAGATTATTCGCGATTGATTTTGTGAGTATTATTTGGTATGCATTCTATGATCTCAAGTGAAGTATGATTAGCTTTTCTATATCTATGACTTGTTTTGATCATATATGGTTCTTATTAGCTATGAAGCATTCTCTAAGGGTGATCTATGGGAAGAAGCACACAATCAAAAGTTTTGAAAGTTTTTCACTAAGTTTTAGCTGATTATAATTCATTCTATCTTGTATCTAAGATTTGAACCTTGCTTGGGGACAAGCAAGAGGCAAGTATGGGGTATTTTGATAGCATGAATTATTGTCTATATTTCGGATATGGTTTTGTCGTTTTCTCATCATAATTATGCATCCATGTACATGTGTTTATAGTGTTTATGTCATTATTTAGTTACTTTGCAAGAAAATCGAGGTCTACACCACATTTGATTGTAATTGTAAGGAATATGGCACGTTTTGGGTGGAAATGGAGCATAAGGAGCTAAGGAAGCTATGAAGCTACATTTAGGAGCATTAGGAAAGTCAAGAAGAAAGGCAAGAACTATATAGGAAGGAAGAAAGAGAGATCGGATGAAGATAAGATGGCATGCTCGTAGATCACTGCTGATATCGGACCAACACAGTGATGCATCTCGACCGAGATGGCCCACTGGGCCTGGATCTAGGTCGACGGCTCGCAACCCAAGGAAATAAAATACAATTTGACCTAAAATTCTTCTCTAAGAATGGAAGGTGAACATTGATTTGGACACGCTGAGGCGTCAAGGAATTCTCTAGACGGCTGATTGGAGAAGAATTGAAGGGAAGAAGATTCGAAGGAAGGATTGCTTATGGTTCAAGGAACCCTATATTGTGAGATTTTCTTAGGGAGTATTTGTGAGTTGTTATCATTCCCCTTTGGAACACATTGCTGGATACTATTGTTGGTTTACTTACTTTGATAATTGAGACATCTTTGTTGATTGCTTTATTCTCTTTTCTTGATATCTTTAATATAATTGATATTGCATTGATAATGTTGATTGTTGGCTAAACACCCTTGCGATTCTAGGGTGATTAGTTGAAGGTTGTGGTGTAGACGATGAAAGAATGAACCTTTATCTGAGTTGACTTTGAAAGCTTGAGTTAACCCTAATTCGAAACCCGTCTTGGGTTGTTCGTTGAGCATCTCAACCGAGATCGATATAGAACAACACGAGATCACCAACTGTTTTATAGATTCCGAGTTTAGGTTATAGTTTGCCAAATCCTATCCTTGTTGCACCCTTCATGGTTTACACACAAGCCTAGGATGAGACTTACCCGATGATTCCTTTGCTTGTATACCTATGATGATGAGTGTTAGGTAATAAAGGTTTATCCTTTATTAGGGTTTGAGTGTACCTTTATCCTACCTTTGAGAGTTAACCTGAGACTTACCCGGTGATGGTTAGTTCTGTAGCCTTAGGTGAGTGATGTTGGTTTGAGCGCTTTTACCTTTCCTTAGTTCCTTGAGACTTACCCGGTGATAGAAGGTTTGGTTTGGGAAAGTGGGTAGTGTGACTTACCCGGTGATCTATCCATAGTTGAAACACCTTCCCTCAGCAAACCTCAGCTTTGTTCACGTTACTTGTAGAAATCTTGAGTCGAAACCACAACTCGATACTGTGATCTTTAGAATCTGCATTTCCCTATCTTGTTATACATCTTGTCTTTTGCTTTTAATCAATATTTTTGCATGTTTATGAAGTTAAATTGCTTTGCTTTGATTGTTCTCACTGATTCCCTGAGATCGACTCCGGAATATAAGCCCGTACTACAATTGATCCGTACACTACGGGTTCGCTTATCGTTAAATTTATTATTCGGAATATAAATTTAAAGCTTTGTATGCACACACCTTTTGGAGCGAATACCCACCAAGCCTATTTATAAGGGAGATCTTCTATGTAACTCAGAAAGATATCTTTTAAAAGATAATCTAGGAAAGCTATAAATAATCCCAAAGATAGGATCAAAAACTAACAAGCTACCTTAAAGAATGTTTAATGGATTTTAAGGTAGGAAATATAAAAGATAATTGCCAAAATTAAAAGATCTTGGCCGGATCTTCAAGCATGCGTGAGAGACCAAATCTCGGGTGCAAATCTCGGCCGAGATTTTGGGCTGTTGACCAAGATTTTACATCTTCCATTCAATCTTCCACTCTATTGATTCCTCCCATGTTTGCTTCTTGTAAGCGAACTTTCCTTGAGTTTCACTTGCTCCTGGATTAGTGAATGGTCCATGTAATGTAGGTGTAGATGCTAGTAAGGATGGTCCCACATCAGATTTCCTCCCAAGAAGCGCTTGGTTTTAGGTCGCTAGTTGGACCTTTATCCTTGATGATCATGTAAGATGAAGGGGAGCAATGTTCTCCACCGGAACTTCCGGCATATGCTTCTTCAATCTATGGCCATTAAATTCAAAGTTTCTGCCATGTTCACCCCATACTTCAACTACCATGGGGGAAAACCCGTTTTACAATATAAGGTCCTGTCCATCTAGATTTAAGCTTACCTAGAAAAAGTCAAAGTCTAGAGTTGAAAAGAAGGACAAGATCCCCTTCTTTCAACTCCTAAGGAATGATGTACTTGTCATGCCACCTTTTGATTATTTCCTTGTAGATCCGTGCATTCTCATAGGCATTCAATCGGATCTCCTCTAGCTCATTGAAGTCCAAGCGGTGTTTCTCTCCAACTTCCTTCATGTCAAAGTTGAACCACTTGATTGCCCAATATGTTTTATGCTCTAACTCCACCGGAAGATGACAAGACTTCCCATAGACAAGATTGTACGTTGTAGTTCCTATGGGAGTCTTGAAAGTTGTTTTGTAGGCCCATAGTACGTCATCCAACTTCATTAACCAATCCTTCCTTGTTTAAGAGACAATTTTCTCTATTGATATTTTCACTTGGCCACTTGTTTGAGGATGGTATGGTGTGGCTACCTTGTGAGTTACCCCATACTTTGACAGAAGTGCTTCAAACTTCCGGCGGTGAAGTGCGTTCTATAACACCCCGAATTCTCAAAACTCGGGACATTACTGGTTAGGACCTCACAATGGGTCCCGTCCTCAATTTGACAACAATATTACTAGGATCTTGCAACAAGACACAAATAAGAAAAACCGAAATTTCATAAAATAGTATTTTTAAAGAGATGAATGCAACAACGTCTAACAGCCTATAGTACTTAAACCACAAAAAGACTAACTGTCTTTAACAAGAAGAAAAAAACCACAAGGTAAACACCCAACCCCACTCTAAGGAGTACGGAGACCCGGCTGACCACTACTTCCGGATCACTCAGCTGTTGCTCTAACTTGTGGTGAATCTAAAAACACAACAAAACAACCATTAGCTAGCTATCTAAACATTAGATAAATAATAATAGCACACACACACACATCATGACACAAGTAACACTCATCATGCTTTCAAACAATCCATTTATTATCTTTACTTAGGTGATTCACTCTTACTAATGATACTTATTTTGTGACACGAGGGATTCCCAAACCTCGCCTCCACCCCCGTGTAACCATCAAGAATGGATCCGATGCATCTCACCTTGTACCTGTATGGTCTAGGTATAGAGAACCTCCCAGTCTCCTGACAGAGCTGGGTAGTGATGTCATGGCCCGTTATACATACACTTGGGCCTTAAAACATAATAACAACGGTCGTCCTAACAAGTTATTATTATTAGTATAACACACATTGCACACACACAACCATTATCACCCAACTAATATCCAGAAACTAGCTAAGTAAGTCGCAAGGACTTACCTGGATCAATGCACAACTCTCAAAAGTCTCAACTCGGTCTACAACCGTAGTAACTCAATCGCCTGTCAAACAAGGCATGTGGATCAAAATCACATCTCATACTCTTAGAAGTTATAAACTTCTAAGAGGTACAATCTCATAAATATAAAATTACTCAAATGCCCTCTAAAGGTAAAATGACCATTTTACCCCCGGTCCCGAAACTCCAAGATTTTTCTATAACTTAGTTTAAAACTTTCCTTTGGCACCTATTTCCACAATCTAGTTCTTACGGTAATGTTTGGTAAAGATTTACAGGAGTTACACAAAATTGTAGACTTTCACAAAAAGTCGTTAAGGTCCGACTTTGGGTTAAGATACGAGGCTTGAATAAAAAGATAAAAATTCCGAAATAAATCTCTAGATCCTATATGATATGCATACTAATCATAGGAGCAAAGATCTCTCAAAAATATTCAACCATAACTCCTAAATATATCTCTAAAGTTGGATAAAAAGCTAGCATTTCTATACTTAGCCAATTTTTTCCCTGCTGTAAAAACAACTCAACTGCCCTACTTTGAGTCCTTATAAGTTCTAATCCGACCGTTAACTTTCTCTCAAATTTTAATACTGTAAACTTCATATTTCTATCTACAATATATTAAAAATTCAACGGTGGATCATCATTCTAATATAACGAAACTCTTCTCCAATAAGCAAGCTTACATGTAGTACACAAAAAAAACTAGGGACAGGAATTCAGGAGGTCTTGGGTTCAATCCTCACAGCCAGCTATTCTGAAATCTCAAACATATTTCACCCATCCTATACTCAGCACGTAAAACAGCTACACCCCTCCCTCCAAATCCATATATTGTACCCTCACCCTTGGAACCAAACCTACTACCCTCTACAATAGTATGATCGTAAAAGAAGGGAGTACACCGAGGACTTACCGGCAGCAGAATAGCGCCCAAGCCCGACCTTCGCTGGTCCGTAATCGAGGTGGCGAGAAGGTCTGATCTTCCTTACTGGAGGCTCAGTGTGCTGCGCCGCTGTAGTAACGCAAGGTGGTTAACACTCTAGCCACTGGTACGAGTGAAGGACAAAGCAGAGGAGGGTTCTTACCAGATTACTCGTGTATGCAGAAAGTCGAGGGTTTGCTACGGGTTCCAACTGTTCCCGTAGGTGCTAATCCCTTTTAATTGTTGTTCGAAGCCTACTAGAGGGACGATCCTCTTCTGCGGCAGGCTGAGCGAACGATCGGCTTCGGTCTAGTTCTCGCTAGAGACGTGCAGCGGGCTGGGCGTCTGAGTGAAGAAGGTTGAGGGCCGCGTCGGTGTGTAGCAACCCAGGCAGGCGAACTGCGTATATCTCCTCGGTTCTAGACGAAGACGAGACGGCGTCCCCTAGCAGCGTGTCCGCTCCGGTGGGTGATGACGGCTGAGCAGAACAGAGAGAGGGTTGGGTATCGGTTTCCAGGCGTGATGCAGTTGCGGTAGAGGAGAGGGTTATATTCTCATGCAGCAGCTAGGTTTAGATTATTAATTAGGTTTAGGATTAGGTTAGGTTAATTTTAATTAGAGAAATGTTTAGTAGGTGGGCCGGCTGAAGGCTTTTGGGCCAGACCGAGCTTGTTCCTCAAATGAAACAAATGGGTTGAATGAATACCCATTGTTCGTCCGGAACCGTTAGAATACGGAATTAATTACGGAATTATTTACGGTTTACAAAGCTATCATTTTATGTGAATCAAGGTCGCATAAAATGATAGAATTTAATATCGTATTCTTTTATTTAAAAGAATTTAGTTTGGCGGATCGGAATCCGGTTTGATCCAGTATTAAACGGAGTTTAAAAATTTCGGTTATTACATCAGTGCCCTCTTAAAAGAAGTTTCGTCCCGAAACTTAGAATAATGTGCCTAATCAAACGACTTTCTTCGTATCTCTTAGTTTCATAAAAATTTTCGTTTTCTACCGTGCAACTACTCAATCATCATACTCAAACACACATCACATAAAACATAGTCACTCAATCCAATATAAAAACATGAATGGTCAAATAACACAATAACCGAGTACTAACTCGTCGATACAAAAGTAACATCTAACCCCGCAGAAACTCGGGATAATTACGTCTAATACTCTCCTCTGTCTCCCAAGTGGTCTCATCCACTCCTCGTCTAGACCATTGGATCCTCAACATTGGTATCTCCTTGGACCGCAGACGTCAAGTACTGCGCTCCAGGACAACTACTGGGTACTCCACAAATGTATGGTCGGCTCAACTATCAATTCCTCATGACTAAGGATGTGTCTCGGGTTTGGTAGGTACTTTCTCAACGGTTTGGTTTTCTAGACTTACTTCCAGCTCTTTTGATGACTCTACCAAACTTTTCCTTCCATTGGGCCTCCTTGCTTTTTCCTTTCAAAAGTTCCCAACTATCGATTCTGAATTAATGATCTTAGACTTCTGTCGGCATTTTACTAAGTGTCTAATGCTCTTTGTAATACAAACTGCTTGGCCCGGTTTCCTCAATGTGACCTAATCGGATCGTTCATTAATTAATGGGTTTTCACCTACTTCTTATCAAGCTTTCAAATTCATATAACTCAAAACAACACACACACCCAAGTGGGCCTTTTCATATAGATCTCTAATTCCTTAACTTGAAATCAGAGTTAACCTAACATTGATTTTCTTCATCTGTGGGTTGTGTGCCTACCACGCTTCTGTTGTAACACCCATTAGGCACAATGGCGTCTTTCTGAGGGTCTACATGATTTACCCAACTCCCGCCTATACTTCCCTTCTAATACTAGCAAGATCCTCTTCAAACAGACCCTTACTCTCTTACTCAACCGTAGTTTGTTCTTAACCAACCAGCAAGCAACTTCTAACCCGATTCTCTCCATATCCTTAGATCACCCCAAAAGGTTGCCGTTGCCTACTTGGGGAATCCTCCAAGGCATCGGTAAATTTATCTCTTAACTTCGCAGTCAATAATATATCTTCTTAACGGTACCTACTCATCAATACCAACCAACACTTACACGTCCTCAGTTGACGTCGGTCAGTCTATAATTGACTCATCTCAATATCCCGGACTTGCTCTTCTCATACCTATACTGGCGTTAAATTCTTGGTGAGCATCATCTGTTTGATTAATCCTTTCATGCTTCGCTAATTCGTTTTAACTTCCACACTTCTGTTTCCTTAGGCTAACTCTACTTCTCGAGCCCAACTGGGTCATTCATCTTGACCTAAATAGTCATTCCAAGTCTTCAAAAATAGCTGATAAGTGTCTTTGTAGTTTTGATGACTTTAGTTATCATCCCCTTGCAGCTCCCCTTGCATGGACTGTCGGTGTTGATGACTTAGGTCCCATGATAATTGGGGTTACCTTGAACTTTCGAGTCCACCAAGGCCGTTCTCATATATACATTCCTTCGCTGGTGTTACCGGCAATATTGCCTTCGTGAAACTCCTTTGTTTACGCTATAGGGCTTTGACTCTTTCATACTGGCATTGCGATTTCCTTCAAATTCCTCTATCTTTGAGGAGGTCAAAACCTCTCCACACTTGTAAAGTCTACATTTTGCTTCTACTCTCCATTGTTGGTATCCCTTCCATGCACCTTAGACCATCATATCCGGGTCGACATTTTATCCCTTTTGGTCTCTCAAGCTTGTCTTGTGAACTCTTCTACTAGGTGACTCGTCTTATAACAATTTCCTCCCCTGAATCGGTCTCAAATTTTAGTTGATCATTACTGCCCATTTCATGTTAGAATTTCAATTACGTTGTACTCTTGCATAGATTCTACAAAGGCATCCTCATCTCAACACTTTATTCCAATTTAGCAAGACCCGCCTTTTGATACATGACTTACCTTCATACTGGTCAAGTTATTCTTTTGGTTTACACTTTACCCATCCTAGCATTATTGGTCCGATATGTATGACTTTTATTAAACACCTATTGGTGCCATTTGCATAAGAACCTCAGTTGTATATGATTTCCTTAAAAATCAAAGTTCTTGACTCGCATTTATTATGTTGTCCTTATGCTCGTGTCGCTTTACCTTCTTTAAATCTTTACCCCCCTAGTAGGATAGTTACCCCTTTGAGTTTTCTCGTACTCGCTTTACGAACCGCGTTGGTTGGTCTTATTACTTTCATCAACTCTTAGGTCATCAGTCCAGCTGAAATTTTCAATGGAGTACCTCCATTTGTCCTTAAATAACAGCCTTTAGTCCTTTCGGTAACCATCTTATTGGTGTAATACCGGATTCATATAACAACCTTTAGTCCTTCAACTTTACTCCTTCTCATGTCTGTTTTAGTCCACCTGTAGATTCCATCTGAAATCACCTCATAATTCGACCACACCTTTCACCAAGGCTTTAAATCATACTCTCTATGTTTGTGCCGGCTCGGAAATTCCAATTATTTTGTGTCACATCTTAAATCACAAGGGTTTTCCCTGTCAATCTAGACAGTCTGACCCCACTTTTTCTCGGAGGAGCACCATCAGTCCTACTTGTGTGGAATGCTAAGACATAGGGCATGTTCCCAACCATCTACTTTCTTTTAGTCTTCTAGTTCTTCTTACAGGGATCCCTTCATACTAACGTTGATATGTATCTTTCTTAGTCAGAAGTAAGTAACTACTCCCAACAATTCCCTTTACACCATTACTATCATCAATGGTCATTACCGACCGTCAAGAGCTGCTCTTAAATTTCTTTATTAGAGTTATCATATTGGACTCATTCAATGTTACCATCAAGGCTACTAGTACTTGTATTGATTTAACTTTACCCTTGTCATCGTTGATCTCTGGAATAAATTCACCAGACGTCGGTAAAATTCCTGTATAACCTTGTGGTTATTCTTCTTATCTGTCAACCAACCATCGCTAGTTAGCTAGTACGTGTAAATTCTCTATTGTTACCAATTAGTCTGTAGTTGACCTTCTATAAGATCGTAGAGTTACTTTGCTTCTATCTCTTTTAAGGTTTGATATACAAGGTGAAATTATATCTCTTCCATTTATACTCCCTTAGCTCCTTCTACAATTTACACTCCTATAAGAGTACTATACTCTTACGAGTCTAGTTGTATCTTCGTCTTCCGTCAACGGACTTATAAATTCGTCTACGATAACTTGTAGGCATTTCTCCATGATTCTTTTTACCCGAGTTATTGTCCACTTGTGGTTCTCTGTTATGACCCGCTAGTGTTATTAACTTAAATCCTTTCGTGAGTGAGAAGTTATTAGAGACCCTCTTTTTCCCCAAGACTATTCTCCTACACCCTCCTTCTTGGGGTGCTGCTTGTACTTCCGCCTTTATAGAAATCCGGTCTTTGTTGTCTCCCGATCCTTGTTGTAATTCTTGTGTGTTCTAGGGGGTCACACCACTTCCATGTTAGGTGAAATCGGCCTTCCCTTTTCTAACAACCTGTAAGCTTTCGTTTTGCGGCTCTTTAATTCTTTGTATCGGGATGGGCAATGTATCTTATCATGACTCCTACTCTTATGATTGTCTCGGTTTCCCATCCTGATTGTAGTGGAAAGTAGCTTGTCGAGAGTGATCATATTCCGCTCTGCTTCTAGCCTCAAACTTTCACCTTCTGGTCCGTCAGTAAGCTTAGATTCAATGCCTTTTGTCTGGATTGCTACTATCTTCCACCTTGACCTTCATGCCTATTAGTTTTTCTGAAGGCATCCCCTTTGTTTGTAACGTTGCTTTACACCATCTTGAAAGAACCTATGGGTTGTCTCTTCCAATTGGTATACTTGCCGGTCATCTAACGCGTTGCCGGAACTACCCTCATGTATATTCTTCACTTGATCCCATGGAGTTGACTCGGAATTCCCTTCTCGTCATTGTAGTTGGTGTTGTCTTTTAGTCTTTACTTTTCCGTCTCGACGTTCCTCAACAAGCTCGAAGGAGTTGTCCGCCGTTCGTCTACCCTAATGCACATAAGATGTGCATACTAATTCTCACGTTGACACCCTTCAAAATCTACTTAGATGTGTCAAAGGGGTGAGAAACTCATTATGTTATCCCCGTTAAGGACATAACATAACTACAATTTCTACTAATCTTCGGCATATATTTATCTATACTACATATCTTTATAATAAACCTAATAAGTCGAACTAAAGTAAAACCTAAAGTCCATACTAAGCATACTAAGATCCACGGTAGTAGTGGTGGTCAGCCGTATTTTTCTATCCCCAACTAGTCTATGCATGCATTTGAAAACCAAAAGTTCTTTTTTTTTTAAAAAAACTCATATCCCTTTTTGGGTTCTGCTTAAGTACTTATTCGGTCTTTCAGAAGATTTCAAGTGCCATTGTTGCCAACCTCCCTCTGATACCATGTTGTAACACCCCGAATTCTCAGAACTCAGGACATTACTGGTTAGGACCTCACAATGGGTCCCGACCTCAGTTTGACAACAATATTACTAGGATCTTGCAACAAGACACAAATAAGAAAAACCGAAATTTCATAAAAGAGTATTTTAAAGAGATGAATGCAACAACGTCTAACAGCCTATAGTACTTAAACTACAAAAAGACTAACTATCTTTAACAAGAAGAAAGAAACCACAAGGTAAATACCCAATCCCACTCTAAGGAGTACAGAGACCCGGCTGACCACTACTTCCGGATCACTCAGCTGCTGCTCTAACTTGTGGTGAATCTAAAAACAAAACAAAACAACCATTAGCTAGCTATCTAAACATTAGATAAATAATAATAGCACACACACACATCATGGCACAAGTAACACTCATCATGCTTTCAAACAATCCATTTATTATCTTTACTTAGGTGATTCACTCTTACTAATGATACTTATTTTGTGACACGAGGGATTCCCAAACCTCGTCTCCGCCCCCATGTAACCATCAAGAATGGATCCGATGCATCTCACCTTGTACCTGTATGGTCTGGGTATAGAGAACCTCCCAGTCTCCTGGCAGAGCTGGGCAGTGATGTCACGGCCCGTTATACATACACTTGGGCCTTAAAACATAATAACAACGGTCGTCCTAACAAGTTGTTATTATTAGTATAACACACATTGCACACACACAACCATTATCACCCAACTAATATCTAGAAACTAGCTAAGTAAGTCGCAAGGACTTACGTGGATCAATTCACTACTCTCAAAAGTCTCAACTCGGTCTGCAACCGTAGTAACTCAATCGCCTGTCAAACAAGGCATGTGGATCAAAATCACATCTCATACTCTTAGAAGTTATAAAATTCTAAGAGTTACAATCTCATAAAGAGAAAATTACTCAAATGCCCTCTAAAGGTAAAATGACCATTTTACCCCCGGTCCCGAAACTCCAAGATTTTTCTATAACTTAGTTTCAAACTTTCCTTTGGAACCTATTTCCACAATCTAGTTCTTACGGTAATGTTTGGTAAAGATTTACAGGAGTTACACAAAATTGTAGACTTTCACAAAAAGTCGTTAAGGTCCGACTTTGGGTTAAGATACGAGGCTTGAATAAAAAGATAAAAATTCCGAAATAAATCTCTAGATCCTATATGCTATGCATACTAATCATAGGAGCAAAGATCTCTCAAAAATATTCAACCATAACTCCTACATAAATATCTAAAGTTGGATAAAAAGCTAGCATTTCTATACTTAGCCAATTTTTCCCCTGCTGTAAAAACAGCTCAACTGTCCTACTTTGAGTCCTTATAAGTTCTTGATAGCATGAATTATAGTCTGTATTTTGGGACCTGTTTAGACGTTTTATCTTCAATAATCTGCATGTTTAGATGTATATTATGTGATTATATCGTCGTTGCATCTACCTTTGCGGGAATCAAGGTCTACACCAAGTTTCGTTGTAATCGTAGGTAAAATGGCACGTTTTGCATCAAAATGGAGCTAAAGGAGCTAAGGAGTCATTGGAGCTATATTTAGGAGCTTAAGGAAGAATCCAGGAAGCATGGAATTGGATTAGAGATTCACTTTGGACCAGATTTGAGAGATTTCACATTCAGTTTAGAGCCACCTCGGTCAGCTACAATACCATCTCGACCGAGGTAATCCAGAGGAGCATCCCGACCGAGGCGAACACCTTGGACGCGGCGAGATATATTTTATTCTTGGCTGAGATCTTTTATTTTTGGAAGGAGAGATCTTATATTTTTAGGCTGGATTTCTGGAAGGAAGATCATATATTTTAGGAATCTATTTATGAGAGATAGATATATTTTATCAGGAAAATATCTTTTCAAGATATTTTATCTTTGGAGGGTAGTTTTCCCATATAAAGGGTTGTATTTTCTACAAAATAAACCATGCTTATACAGGCTTAGAGCATCCAGTAGTTAGGAAGGATTTTTGGAAGGATGAAGGAAGATTGAACGAAGGAAGATTGATACCTTTTATAGCTTTTGTGAAGGGTTTTGTAAGATTCTCTTAGATTCCCTTCTTGTTGATTTGTCTTATTGGATTGTGATCCAAGGAACGCTTGTTTGTTTGATAATTGATTCAGTTATTGAAGCCTTGTTCTTAAGGTTTTTGTGTTCAATTATTCACTTTCTTCCCTTATATTTGATTATTGCTTTCATGATGATGAGTGGCTAATTTCTTTGTGTGATTCTAGGGTGATTGGTTGAAGGTTGTGGGAAAAACAATGATAGAATAAACTTAAATTCCAGTAGGACCCTGAAAGCTCGAGTCTTTATCCTTAACCCTAGAACATCTCCTTCAATCGATGAATATCTCGGCCGGGGTGGAATTCATCTGACCGAGGTGACCTTTTCTGATCCGAAACTGAGAGTTAAGTGTTAGAGTTTGCCAAATCCTATTCTTATTACACCTTTCCTGGTTCAATGCAAGTTTAGGATGAGACTTACCCAGTAATTCCTTTGTTTGTTTACCCATGATCATAAGTGTAGGTAATAAAGGTTTATCCTTTATTGGGGTTTGAGTGTGCTTTCATTACATTTTTGTGAGTTAGCTTGAGACTTACCTGGTAAAGGTTGATTCTATTCCCTTAGGTGGTGTGTTGGTTTGAGGTTATAGTTCTTTTCCTTAATTCCTTGAGACTTACCCGGTAATAGGAGTTACGGTTTGGGATTAGTGAGTAGCGAGACTTACCCGGTGATCTATTCCACTTTAGTAACACCTTCCCTTTGCAAAATCTCAGCTTTGTCCGCTTATCTTTAGATCTTGAGTTGGAACCATAACTAGATGTTTTAATCCCTAGAATTGCATAGTTTCCTTAATTGACTTTTTATCATCTTTGATTGCTTTAATCGCTTTTGTTGTTAGTAATTACATAGACTACCTATACTTGCTTAGGTTTCACCTAAGTCCCTGAGATCGACACTCCGGAATTCTTGATTTTTGCTACGATTGAGCCGTACACTACGGGTTTGCATCCTTGATTTTAGCATACGTCTAGGGTTATAAATTTAAAGCTTGCACACACCGTTTGGAGCGAACAAGTTTTTGACGCCGTTGCCGGGGACTTGGTATAGACCGAGCCGGTTGCGGTGATCTTTCGGGGCACTTGCCCCTGTTTCTACTAACCACTCTACTTGAGAGACTTTCGCAAGTTCTTTTTCTTAGGTTTAATGGAAGAACCCGCGCTGGAAAGGAAATCATTCCTTACGATCCCGAACCAGAAAAGACATACAAAAGACGCTTGAAAGAAGCTAAGATGGCCAATCAAGAGAATCGCGATCTTGAGGCCGAATTGAAGGAGGCATTGGAACAACTACGCCTTAGCAAAGAAGAATTGCGACGGGAAAAGGAAGAAACTCGCGCAAGGACGGAAGCGATCGAAGCAGATATGGCGACTTTACGGGACGAATATCTACCTCGACCAGCTCCAGCTCCTCGACCGAGGCAAGACCCAGTTCCAGATGCCCCGGCCGAGATACTTCCACCTCGGATGCCAGTCCGAGATGCTCTTTTTGCAGGAATTCCACACACCTTAGGGCAGAGGATGGACCCCAACCAGCAACTGAGGCGTCCAGGAGTCAACCTAGGTGATCCAGCGGACCATGATTATAAGCTTCGACCGCAAGTTCTTTCCATGATTCGCCAATGCCAGTTTGGAGGGCTAGAGAGGGAGTCTTCACATCAACATGTACAAAACTATGAGATCTTGATGGAGACCTTGAGACCTTCAAGGCTGGAAAACAACAATTACAAGCTAAGGCCTTTCTACTTCTCTTTGAAAGATAGGGCGCTTACTTGGTATCAATCTCTTCCTTCAGGAAAAATCAATACTTGGGAGGAGATGACTAAGGAGTTCTTGACTAAATTCGTTCCCCCCTCTAAAATCGCTGAAATGAGAGGGAAGATCAATGCATTCATCTTGAAGGACAAGGAGAGTTTGTCCAAGTCATGGGAAAGATTTAAAGACATTCTTTTGGATTGCCCACATCATGGGATTCCAAAGATAGAATTGCTGGAGATATACTTCAAAGGACTGGACGGCAACACCCAGTTCAACCTTCAACTACTATCCGCCGGTACATTCATGGACATGGCGATTGACGAAGCTTGGAAGTTCATAGAGAAGCAAGCTTTACACATGGAGAAATATTCCCACCAAGGAGCTGAAGGTGGAGTTAAAAAAGTCAACTTTCAAGAGGAGCCATCAAACACTAATCAACTCATCTCTTTGAAGAATGACGTGAAACAATTGAAGGAACTCTTAGTTGCTCAAACCAAGAAGGAAGATCAAGGATCAAGGAATAACAATGGTTACCGGAACAACAACAACGGTTCCCGGAATAACAACTACAACAACAATTCCAACAACAATAATTGGAGAGCAAACAATCAAAATTCGGGTAATCCTTACTTTAACTCCAATTCGAATGACTCCTCTAATCCTTTCCTCTCTTCTTCTTCTTCTTCTTCTACTCCATTGAAGAGCCAGAAGCAAGGATCAAGTTCGTCCCAGCCAGAAAAGAAAGATGCGATGCTGGAGGCCATCTTGATCAAGCTCAACTCTATGGAGACATCCATGACTTCATTTTCGAAGGCACAAAATGCCTTAGAACAATAATTCTTTAACAAGGCGAATGAAGCGCCAAGAGATCCAGGGAAGCTTCCAGCAAGGACAGAAAGCAACCCCAAGGGACAGATCATGGCAATAACGACGAGAAGTGGACTAAAAACTGCAGATCCAGTGCCTCGGTCGATGCCAGTATAGACGAAGACCACCTCGGTCCAGAAACAGTCGAAGAACACTTCGGCCGAGGTGCTAACCGAGGTTGAGCCACAAAGAGCGTTGGACAAAATTGAAGTTTATGTTCCACCTCCTGCATATTGATAGCATGAATTATAGTCTATATTTTGGGGTTTGTTTAGACGTTTTATCTTTCATAATCTGCATGTTTGTATGTATATTATGTGATTATATTACCATTTCATCTACCTTTACGGGAATCGAGGTCTACACCTAGTTTTGTTGTAATCGTAGGTAAAAGGGCACGTTTTGCATCGAAAAGGAGCAAAAGGAGCTATGGAGTCATTGGAGCTACATTCAGGAACATAAGGAACCATCCAGGAAGCATGGCCATGGATTAGAGATTCACTTTGGACCAGATTTAAGAGATTTACACGCAGCTGAAATTCACCTAGGTCAGCTACAGTGTCACCTAGACCGAGGTGAATACCTAGACCGAGGTGATTACCTAGACCGAGGTGATCCAGGGAAGTCAACTCGACCGAGGCGAACACCTGGGACGCGGCGAGAATATTTTATTCTTGGCTGAGATCTTTTATCTTTGGAAAGTGATCTTATATTTTTGGGCTTGGCTCGTGGAAGGAAGAAGATTTTATATTTTACCTATTTTTATGGGAGAAGATCTTCCTAACATATTTTATCTTTGGAGGGTTATTTATCCTATAAAAAGGGTTGGATTTCCACAAATCCGGGAGCCCGCTTAGCACGTTATACACCATTGAAGGATGCGAGATCCAGCATACATCGCTGCAACCATACTCCATTTGGGAGTTTTGAAGAACCTTTTTGAAGGTTGAAGGAAGATTAAAGATCATAGCTTTTATAGCTTTTGAAGGGTTTTGTAAGATTATCTTAGATTCCCTTCCTTGTTGTCTTGTCTTGTTGGATTGCTATGCAAGGAACGCTTTTGTTGTGATATTTGATTCAGTTATTGAAGTCTTTTCATTAAATTCTTCTTGTTCAAATATTCACCTTCTTCCCATATATTTGATTAATACTTTCATGATGATGAGTGGCTAATTTCCTTGTGTGATTCTAGGGTGATTGGCTGAAGGTTGTGGGAAAAACAATGATAGAATAATCTTAGATTCCCGTAGGACCCTGAAAGTTCGAGTCTTTAACCTTAACCCTAAGCATCTCGCTCAGTCGATGAACACCTCGGCCGGGGTGGAATTCTTCTGACCGAGGTGACTTATCTGATCCTAAACTGAGAGTTAAGTGTTAGAGTTTGCCAAATCCTATTCTTATTATACCTTTCCTGATCCAATGCAAGCTTAGGATGAGACTTACCCGGTAATTCCTTAGTTTGTGTACCAACGATCATAACTGTAGGTAATAAAGGTTTATCCTTTATTGGGGTTTGAGTGTGCTTTCATCCCATCTTTGTGAGTTAGCCTGAGACTTACCCGGTAATGGTTGATTCTATTCCCTTAGATGGTGTGTTAGTTTGAGGTTATAGTTCTTTATCTTAATTCCTTGAGACTTACCCGGTAATAGGAGTTACGGTTTTGGATTAGTGAGTAGTGAGACTTACCCGGTGATCTATTCCACTTTAGTAACACCTTCCCTATGCAAAATTTTCAGCTTTGTCCGCTTATCTTTAGATCTTGAGTTGGAACCACAACTAGATGCTTTAATCCCTAGAATTGCATATTTGCTTTATTGACTTCTTATTCATCTTTGATTGTTTTAATTGCTCTTGTGGTTAGTAATTGTGAAGCTTACCGTTATTGACTTTGTTTCACCGAGTCCCTGTGATCGACCCCTGAAATTTCTTGCTTTTTACTACGATTGACCCGTACACTGCGGGTTCGCATCCTTGTTTTAAGCTTAAGTCTAGGGTTATAAATTTAAAGCTTGCACACACCGTTTGGAGCGAACAAGTTTTTGACGCCGTTGCCGGGGACTTGGTATAGACCGAGCCGGTTGCGGTGATCTTTCGGGGCACTTGCCCCTGTTTCTACTAACCACTCTACTTGAGAGACTTTCGCAAGTTCTTTTTCTTAGGTTTAATGGAAGAACCCGCGCTGGAAAGGAAATCATTCCTTACGATCCCGAACCAGAAAAGACATACAAAAGACGCTTGAAAGAAGATAAGATGGCAAATCAAGAGAATCGCGATCTTGAGGCCGAATTGAAGGAGGCATTGGAACAACTACGCCTTAGCAAAGAAGAATTGCGACGGGAAAAGGAAGAAACTCGCGCAAGGACGGAAGCGATCGAAGCAGATATGGTGACTTTACGGGACGAATATCTACCTCGACCAGCTCCAGCTCCTCGACCGAGGCAAGACCCAGTTCCAGATGCCCCGGCCGAGATACTTCCACCTCGGATGCCAGTCCGAGATGCTCTTTTTGCAGGAATTCCACACACCTTAGGGCAGAGGATGGACCCCAACCAGCAACTGAGGCGTCCAGGAGTCAACCTAGGTGATCCAACGGACCATGATTATAAGCTTCGACCGCAAGTTCTTTCCATGATTCGCCAATGCCAGTTTGGAGGGCTAGAGAGGGAGTCTTCACATCAACATGTACAAAACTATGAGATCTTGATGGAGACCTTGAGACCTTCAAGGCTGGAAAACAACAATTACAAGCTAAGGCCTTTCTACTTCTCTTTGAAAGATAGGGCGCTTACTTGGTATCAATCTCTTCCTTCAGAAAAAATCAATACTTGGGAGGAGATGACTACGGAGTTCTTGACTAAATTCGTTCCCCCCTCTAAAATCGCTGAAATGAGAGGGAAGATCAATGCATTCATCTTGAAGGACAAGGAGAGTTTGTCCAAGTCATGGGAAAGATTTAAAGACATTCTTTTGGATTGCCCACATCATGGGATTCCAAAGATAGAATTGCTGGAGATATACTTCAAAGGACTGGACGGCAACACCCAGTTCAACCTTCAACTACTATCCGCCGGTACATTCATGGACATGGCGATTGACGAAGCTTGGAAGTTCATAGAGAAGCAAGCTTTACACATGGAGAAATATTCCCACCAAGGAGCTGAACGTGGAGTTAAAAAATTCAACTTTCAAGAGGAGCCATCAAACACTAATCAACTCATCTCTTTGAAGAATGACGTGAAACAATTGAAGGAACTCTTAGTTGCTCAAACCAAGAAGGAAGATCAAGGATCAAGGAATAACAATGGTTACCGGAACAACAACAACGGTTCCCGGAATAACAACTACAACAACAATTCCAACAACAATAATTGGAGAGCAAACAATCAAAATTCGGGTAATCCTTACTCTAACTCCAATTCGAATGACTCCTCTAATCCTTTCCTCTCTTCTTCTTCTTCTTCTACTCCATTGAAGAGCCAGAAGCAAGGATCAAGTTCGTCCCAGCCAGAAAAGAAAGATGTGATGCTGGAGGCCATCTTGATCAAGCTCAACTCTATGGAGACATCCATGACTTCATTTTCGAAGGCACAAAATGCCTTAGAACAATAATTCTTTAACAAGGCGAATGAAGCGCCAAGAGATCCAGGGAAGCTTCCAGCAAGGACAGAAAGCAACCCCAAGGGACAGATCATGGCAATAACGACGAGAAGTGGACTAAAAACTACAGATCCAGTGCCTCGGTCGATGCCAGTACAGACGAAGACCACCTCGGTCCAGACACAGTCGAAGAACACTTCGGCCGAGGTGCTAACCGAGGTTGAGCCACAAAGAGCGTTGGACAAAATTGAAGTTTATGTTCCACCTCCTGCATATTGATAGCATGAATTATAGTCTATATTTTGGGGTTTGTTTAGACGTTTTATCTTTCATAATCTGCATGTTTGTATGTATATTATGTGATTATATTACCATTTCATCTACCTTTGCGGGAATCGAGGTCTACACCTAGTTTTGTTGTAATCGTAGGTAAAAGGGCACGTTTTGCATCGAAAAGGAGCAAAAGGAGCTATGGAGTCATTGGAGCTACATTCAGGAACATAAGGAACCATCCAGGAAGCATGGCCATGGATTAGAGATTCACTTTGGACCAGATTTAAGAGATTTACACGCAGCTGAAATTCACCTAGGTCAGCTACAGTGTCACCTAGACCGAGGTGAATACCTAGACCGAGGTGATTACCTAGACCGAGGTGATCCAGGGAAGTCAACTCGACCGAGGCGAACACCTGGGACGCGGCGAGAATATTTTATTCTTGGCTGAGATCTTTTATCTTTAGAAAGTGATCTTATATGTTTGGGCTTGACTCCTGGAAGGAAGAAGATCTTATATTTTACCTATCTTTATGGGAGAAGATCTTCCTAAGATATTTTATCTTTGGAGGGTTATTTTTCCTATAAAAAGGGTTGGATTTCCACAAATCCGGGAGCCCGCTTAGCACGTTATACACCATTGAAGGCTGCGAGATCCAGCATACATCGCTGCAACCATACTCCAGTTGGGAGTTTTGAAGAACCTTTTTGAAGGTTGAAGGAAGATTGAAGATCATAGCTTTTATAGCTTTTGAAGGGTTTTGTAAGATTATCTTAGATTCCCTTCCTTGTTGTCTTGTCTTGTTGGATTGCTATCCAAGGAACGCTTTTGTTGTGATATTTGATTCAGTTATTGAAGTCTTTTCATTAAATTCTTCTTGTTCAAATATTCACCTTCTTCCCATATATTTGATTAATACTTTCATGATGATGAGTGACTAATTTCCTTGTGTGATTCTAGGGTGATTGGCTGAAGGTTGTGGGAAAAACAATGATAGAATAATCTTAGATTCCAGTAGGACCCTGAAAGTTCGAGTCTTTAACCTTAACCCTAAGCATCTCGCTCAGTCGATGAACACCTCGGCCGGGGTGGAATTCTTCTGACCGAGGTGACTTATCTGATCCTAAACTGAGAGTTAAGTGTTAGAGTTTGCCAAATCCTATTCTTATTATACCTTTCCTGATCCAATGCAAGCTTAGGATGAGACTTACCCGGTAATTCCTTAGTTTGTGTACCAACGATCATAACTGTAGGTAATAAAGGTTTATCCTTTATTGGGGTTTGAGTGTGCTTTCATCCCATCTTTGTGAGTTAGCCTGAGACTTACCCGGTAATGGTTGATTCTATTCCCTTAGATGGTGTGTTAGTTTGAGGTTATAGTTCTTTATCTTAATTCCTTGAGACTTACCCGGTAATAGGAGTTACGGTTTTGGATTAGTGAGTAGTGAGACTTACCCGGTGATCTATTCCACTTTAGTAACACCTTCCCTATGCAAAAATTTCAGCTTTGTCCGCTTATCTTTAGATCTTGAGTTGGAACCACAACTAGATGCTTTAATCCCTAGAATTGCATATTTGCTTTATTGACTTCTTATTCATCTTTGATTGTTTTAATTGCTCTTGTGGTTAGTAATTGTGAAGCTTACCGTTATTGACTTTGTTTCACCGAGTCCCTGTGATCGACCCCTGGAATTTCTTGCTTTTTACTACGATTGACCCGTACACTGCGGGTTCGCATCCTTGTTTTAAGCTTAAGTCTAGGGTTATAAATTTAAAGCTTGCACACACCGTTTGGAGCGAACAAGTTTTTGACGCCGTTGCCGGGGACTTGGTATAGACCGAGCCGGTTGCGGTGATCTTTCGGGGCACTTGCCCCTGTTTCTACTAACCACTCTACTTGAGAGACTTTCGCAAGTTCTTTTTCTTAGGTTTAATGGAAGAACCCGCGCTGGAAAGGAAATCATTCCTTACGATCCCGAACCAGAAAAGACATACAAAAGACGCTTGAAAGAAGCTAAGATGGCAAATCAAGAGAATCGCGATCTTGAGGCCGAATTGAAGGAGGCATTGGAACAACTACGCCTTAGCAAAGAAGAATTGCGACGGGAAAAGGAAGAAACTCGCGCAAGGACGGAAGCGATCGAAGCAGATATGGCGACTTTACGGGACGAATATCTACCTCGACCAGCTCCAGCTCCTCGACCGAGGCAAGACCCAGTTCCAGATGCCCCGGCCGAGATACTTCCACCTCGGATGCCAGTCCGAGATGCTCTTTTTGCAGGAATTCCACACACCTTAGGGCAGAGGATGGACCCCAACCAGCAACTGAGGCGTCCAGGAGTCAACCTAGGTGATCCAACGGACCATGATTATAAGCTTCGACCGCAAGTTCTTTCCATGATTCGCCAATGCCAGTTTGGAGGGCTAGAGAGGGAGTCTTCACATCAACATGTACAAAACTATGAGATCTTGATGGAGACCTTGAGACCTTCAAGGCTGGAAAACAACAATTACAAGCTAAGGCCTTTCTACTTCTCTTTGAAAGATAGGGCGCTTACTTGGTATCAATCTCTTCCTTCAGAAAAAATCAATACTTGGGAGGAGATGACTACGGAGTTCTTGACTAAATTCGTTCCCCCCTCTAAAATCGCTGAAATGAGAGGGAAGATCAATGCATTCATCTTGAAGGACAAGGAGAGTTTGTCCAAGTCATGGGAAAGATTTAAAGACATTCTTTTGGATTGCCCACATCATGGGATTCCAAAGATAGAATTGCTGGAGATATACTTCAAAGGACTGGACGGCAACACCCAGTTCAACCTTCAACTACTATCCGCCGGTACATTCATGGACATGGCGATTGACGAAGCTTGGAAGTTCATAGAGAAGCAAGCTTTACACATGGAGAAATATTCCCACCAAGGAGCTGAAGGTGGAGTTAAAAAAGTCAACTTTCAAGAGGAGCCATCAAACACTAATCAACTCATCTCTTTGAAGAATGACGTGAAACAATTGAAGGAACTCTTAGTTGCTCAAACCAAGAAGGAAGATCAAGGATCAAGGAATAACAATGGTTACCGGAACAACAACAACGGTTCCCGGAATAACAACTACAACAACAATTCCAACAACAATAATTGGAGAGCAAACAATCAAAATTCGGGTAATCCTTACTCTAACTCCAATTCGAATGACTCCTCTAATCCTTTCCTCTCTTCTTCTTCTTCTTCTACTCCATTGAAGAGCCAGAAGCAAGGATCAAGTTCGTCCCAGCCAGAAAAGAAAGATGTGATGCTGGAGGCCATCTTGATCAAGCTCAACTCTATGGAGACATCCATGACTTCATTTTCGAAGGCACAAAATGCCTTAGAACAATAATTCTTTAACAAGGCGAATGAAGCGCCAAGAGATCCAGGGAAGCTTCCAGCAAGGACAGAAAGCAACCCCAAGGGACAGATCATGGCAATAACGACGAGAAGTGGACTAAAAACTGCAGATCCAGTGCCTCGGTCGATGCCAGTACAGACGAAGACCACCTCGGTCCAGACACAGTCGAAGAACACTTCGGCCGAGGTGCTAACCGAGGTTGAGCCACAAAGAGCGTTGGACAAAACTGAAGTTTATGTTCCACCTCCTGCATATTGATAGCATGAATTATAGTCTATATTTTGGGGTTTGTTTAGACGTTTTATCTTTCATAATCTGCATGTTTGTATGTATATTATGTGATTATATTACCATTTCATCTACCTTTGCGGGAATCGAGGTCTACACCTAGTTTTGTTGTAATCGTAGGTAAAAGGGCACGTTTTGCATCGAAAAGGAGCAAAAGGAGCTATGGAGTCATTGGAGCTACATTCAGGAACATAAGGAACCATCCAGGAAGCATGGCCATGGATTAGAGATTCACTTTGGACCAGATTTAAGAGATTTACACGCAGCTGAAATTCACCTAGGTCAGCTACAGTGTCACCTAGACCGAGGTGAATACCTAGACCGAGGTGATTACCTAGACCGAGGTGATCCAGGGAAGTCAACTCGACCGAGGCGAACACCTGGGACGCGGCGAGAATATTTTATTCTTGGCTGAGATCTTTTATCTTTAGAAAGTGATCTTATATGTTTGGGCTTGACTCCTGGAAGGAAGAAGATCTTATATTTTACCTATCTTTATGGGAGAAGATCTTCCTAAGATATTTTATCTTTGGAGGGTTATTTTTCCTATAAAAAGGGTTGGATTTCCACAAATCCGGGAGCCCGCTTAGCACGTTATACACCATTGAAGGCTGCGAGATCCAGCATACATCGCTGCAACCATACTCCAGTTGGGAGTTTTGAAGAACCTTTTTGAAGGTTGAAGGAAGATTGAAGATCATAGCTTTTATAGCTTTTGAAGGGTTTTGTAAGATTATCTTAGATTCCCTTCCTTGTTGTCTTGTCTTGTTGGATTGCTATCCAAGGAACGCTTTTGTTGTGATATTTGATTCAGTTATTGAAGTCTTTTCATTAAATTCTTCTTGTTCAAATATTCACCTTCTTCCCATATATTTGATTAATACTTTCATGATGATGAGTGACTAATTTCCTTGTGTGATTCTAGGGTGATTGGCTGAAGGTTGTGGGAAAAACAATGATAGAATAATCTTAGATTCCAGTAGGACCCTGAAAGTTCGAGTCTTTAACCTTAACCCTAAGCATATCGCTCAGTCGATGAACACCTCGGCCGGGGTGGAATTCTTCTGACCGAGGTGACTTATCTGATCCTAAACTGAGAGTTAAGTGTTAGAGTTTGCCAAATCCTATTCTTATTATACCTTTCCTGATCCAATGCAAGCTTAGGATGAGACTTACCCGGTAATTCCATATTTTGTGTACCAACGATCATAAGTGTAGGTAATAAAGGTTTATCCTTTATTGGGGTTTGAGTGTGCTTTCATCCTATCTTTGTGAATTAGCCTGAGACTTACCCGGTAAAGGTTGATTCTATTCCCTTAGATGGTGTGTTAGTTTGAGGTTATAGTTCTTTATCTTAATTCCTTGAGACTTACCCGGTAATAGGAGTTACGGTTTTGGATTAGTGAGTAGTGAGACTTACCCGGTAATCTATTCCACTTTAGTAACACCTTCCCTATGCAAAAATCTCAGCTTTGTCCGCTTATCTTTAGATCTTGAGTTGGAACCACAACTAGATGCTTTAATCCCTAGAATTGCATGTTTGCTTTATTGACTTCTTATTCATCTTTGATTGTTTTAATTGCTCTTGTGGTTAGTAATTACGAAGCTTACCGTTATTGACTTTGTTTCACATATAAACCACCACTTCCATTCCCCCAGTAAAGGGCCAGAGCACATCTAGACAAGCATTATGGTAAGTTCCTTGACTTGATGAATAAACTACATATTAACATCCCTTTCCTTGATGCTATTCTAGGGATTCCCGCATATGGGAAGTTCTTAAAAGAAATTCTATCAAGGAAGAGGAAGTTGGAAGACTTTGGTGAAGTAAGGATGACATCTAAATCCTCGGAGCTTATTCAAATCATGAAGGAGAAGATGCCACCCAAATTACGGGATCCCGACTCATTTTGCCTTCCCATTCAAGTTGGGGATGTCACTTGTGAAGCATTGTGTGATCTAGGAGCCAGCGTGAGCATCATTCCGCTGGAGTATGTGTGAGGATCGGACTTGGAGAGCCCAAGGCGGTGAAGATACGGTTATACATGGCGGACCACTCCATTACCCATCCCGTGGGCATTTTGGAAGACGTTCCGGTTAAGTTAGGTAACTTCTATTTACCTATAGACTTTGTTGTACTTGACATTCCCGTAGATTATCCCGTTCCTATCATTCTCGGGAGGCCGTTTCTAGCAACTTCGGGTTGCAATGTGGATTGTAAGAACGCCAAGATAAAATTCAATATTGGCGGAGATGAAGTCGAATTTGCATTGCTTGCGGCAATGAAGGAAGAGCAGCTAGGAGATGATATCTTCAACATCTATGATGAAGAAGAATCAAGAGAATTGGTGAGCTCTATCCTTATTAAAGATCCACTTGAAAAAGTTATTAGTTTTAGCTTAATGGAGGAAGGTATAGATGCTTCTTGTGATGCAGATATACGGAGCTTAAAGGCGCTGGAAGAAGATCCAGGAGCTAAGATTGAGAAACTAATCCAGGAGAAGAAGATCTCCAGTTTCGGTCCCAGTTGCAGTACCTCGACCGAGGCACCTTCTGGACCAAGCGAGGTGTTCTTGACTGAAGAACATCTCGGTCACCCTCTCTGGACCTCGACCGAGGTCGAAAGCGAGATGATGTCAACTGAGACTTCTGAATGTCCAGTTCTTCGATCTACTCCACTGGAAGGAGGAAGCAGAGATCCACCTCAGAAAGCACCCCCAGTTGTGGAGCTTAAACAACTCCCAAGTCACTTGAGGTATGTTTTTCTTAGACCGGATTCTACTTATCCCGTCATCGTTAGTGCTTCCCTCTCCGAATCTGAATTATCTAAACTAATGCATGTCCTGAGGAAGCATCAAAAGGCTTTAGGTTATACTATTGATGATCTTATTGGCATTAAGCCTTCTTTCTGCATGCGTAGAATACTAATGGAGGACGATCATAAGACTTCACGGGAACCTCAAAGACGGTTAAATCCGATCATGAAAGAGGTTGTGAAGAAAGAAATTCTTAAGTTGCTGGATGCAGGTATCATATTTCCTATCCCGGACAACAAGTGGGTGAGCCCAGTGCATGTAGTTCCGAAGAAAGGAGGGATGACTGTTGTGACGAATAAGAACAACGAGTTGATCCCAACTAGGACCGTCACGGGCTGGAGGGTTTGCATCGATTATAGGAAGCTGAACGTAGCCACTCGGAAGGATCATTTTCCACTTCCCTTCATCGATCAAATGCTCGAACGGTTGGCCCAACATTCACATTTTTGCTATTTGGATGGCTATATTGGCTTCTTCTAGATTCCTATCCATCCGGATGATCAAGAGAAGACCACTTTCACTTGTCCATGGGGGACATTCGCTTATAGGAGGATGCCATTTGGATTATGTAATGCACCCGCTACCTTCCAGCGATGCATGATGGTTATCTTTTCCGAGTATATAGAGGAGATCATGGAGGTATTTATGGATGATTTTTCAGTATATGGTTCCTCTTTTGATGATTGCCTATCTAACCTTTCTCTAGTGCTATAAAGATGTGAAGACACTAATCTCTTTTTGAATTGGGAGAAGTGTCACTTTATGGTCAATGAAGGCATTGTGCTAGGACACCTCGTTTCTAGTAGAGGTATTGAAGTCGATCGCGCTAAGATCGAGACTATTGAGAAACTTCCTCCCCCTTGTTCCGTTAAGGGTGTGAGGAGTTTTCTCGGGCATGCAGGTTTCTATAGGAGATTCATCAAGGACTTCTTGAAGATTTCTAAACCACTAACTAACCTCTTGAATAAAGATGTTGTTTTTGAGTTTTCGCAGGAGTGTCTTGATGCATTTTACAGGATTAAGGAGGCGTTGATCTCCACTCCCATCATCTAGCCTCCGGATTGGACCTTTCCCTTTGAGATCATGTGCGATGCGAGTGATGTGGCGGTAGGAGCGGTGCTTGGACAAAAGAAGGATGGACGGACCACCGCCATTTACTACGTTATCAAGACGCTAGATGAAGCCCAGCGTAACTACGCCACCACCGAAAAGGAATTATTGGCGGTTGTATATGCTTTTGAGAAGTTTGGTTCTTACCTAGTAGGGGCGAAAGTTATTGTCTACACCGACCATGCAGCTATTCGTTACTTGCTTGCTAAGAAGGATGCCAAACCACGTCTTATTCGATGGATTCTCTTGCTTCAAGAGTTTGACCTAGAGATCCGTGACAAGAAGGGATCCGAAAATTCTGTTGCGGATCACCTCAGCTGGCTACCTCCCTCTTTACGCAAGAAGGATGAACCACCCATAGACGATTCATTCCCCGATGAGCAATTACACTTGTTGGAGCATTTGATAGACTTCCTTATCTCACCCCATGATGAAGGTGAAGTATGGGGTGAGGATACTTCCCAGCATGTTTAGGGATACCGTACGGTCCAGCTAGTGACCTTAAATCAAGCGCTTCTTGGGAGGCAACCCAAGGTATTGCTTTCTTTTCCCTTTTTCTAGTCTAGCTCAGATAGTTTGCTTTTGTTTTGCTTTGTTTTGTTTTTGGCGTCCTAGACAGACAACAAGTGACATCTAAGGAAGGAATACAACCCAGGAGCAACACTGGAAGGACAAAAGTTCGAGAATTTGAGAAGACAGAGTTTGACCGAGACACATCTTGGTTGCTATCACAACACCTCGACCGAGATAATTCTTGAGCAACCGAGGCGACTAGGGTTACTAAAGATCCACCTCGGTCCGTACCACCTCGGTCCAGTCGAGACCATCTCGACCGAGGTGACAGCAGTTCCAGAAAAGGGTATAAAAGGGGGCTGAGATTTCTCTCTCTTCCCTCTCGACCGAAACGCCCAAATTCACCTCGTTCGCTGATTTTCGCTCGTTTTCGACGATTCTCACTTCCAAACTGCAAGGAAAAGGTAGAGGATCGGGTTACAAGCAACAATCTGTAACAAAAACGCTCCAAATCGACCGAATCTGGGTAATTCGAGAAAAAACCCTAACTCTCCCTTCTTTACTGTTTTTTTTATCAATTTGGGCTTTGGTTGCCCCTGTATTGTGCTGAAAAAGGATTAAGTACCCCATAGGAACCAGTGGTAGTGATATTGGGGGAAAAGAACTGGATTTTTGAGAGTTACGATCGAACATCACTTCGCCTCGGTCCAGTCGGCCTGTGCCTCGGCCGAGGTGTTCTTGAGAGTTGTCAGGGCAACCGAGGTGGTCTGACAGTGGGAGAAAAAGATGAGTTCTGACAGGCAGCTGGTTTTGAGAGATAGATCCTCTCCTTCTCCTTCTTCTTCTTCACGCCGCTCCATACCGGTGATCCATGAGCGTCACCAGGTAGACTATGACGCATAGCGGCACGTCCAGTGGTTACACCACGGTTTTTGGATATTTCTGCATTCGAATGCCTCCACGTGGATGATGATCTAAGGTGGATGATATCTATGGTGGGGCTGGAGCAGTTTACTGAGATTAGAGCTCCATCCTACCTTGAGCCTACCTTGGAGTTTGTTAGCTCCGTCACTTACTTGCCTACAGAGCGCGCCATCAAGTACCGGTTGATGAACCGGAACTATCTAGTTCCTATGGACCACTAGAGGGACATTTTCGGCTTCCCGGACCCCACAGTTGCTGACTTTCCTTCTCGAGCTGTAGCTCGAGAGTTTTGGGGACAGATAGTTCATGTAGTTGAGCACACTGATAGGTAGAGACCTGGAGATTCCAGGGAGCGGATTATCTTCCACCTAGCTTTTAGACTTGCTCACCGGATTTTTAACGAGACTCTTCTGGCGCGTACTAAGACACCCCAGAAGATTAGACAGGGTGAGCTGCTGAGTCTTTACTGCATGCTTACCGGAGGAGTTCCGGATTTCGGAGTGATGCTGGCTGAGGATCTCCACATGATAAAGGGAAAGGCAAAGAGAGATATCTGCTGTGGAGGGATAGTGACTCACATTGCTAGTTACATGGACATGGACTTCAGTGCTTGTACTATGGTGGCGGCTGCCAAGCCGCTCGGGCTGCAGGATATGATCACTAGGAGGATATTGGTTCCTCGCGGACTTACTACGCCGTATGTGGTGATGCCCTGGGAGCATACTGCACCTCAGGGTATTAGGTGGTCAGCTCAGTTCTCTGTTTATGACCCGCACTACTGGCAGACCGCATGAATTCCGCTTATCGAGGATGCCAGAGATGCAGCAGCTCAGGGACAGGATGAGGATGATGAGGCTGAGGAGCAGGAGGATGAGGATGAGGATGGCGGTGCTGCCATGGACACAGGTACAGATACAGTTGGGACTAGTGTGCCGGTCGTCGATCTAGACGACGACGAGACAGAGGAGGAGCCAGCTGCAGTACCAGCACGTCCAGCCAAGCGTAGGGTACGCAGACAGAGGGATACAGTCGCTCACCGCCGGATCGATGATCTGACGGACTAGGTGATAGATTCCTACGCCACTTATCCCTAGACATGAGAGAGATGCAGGAGAGACTGCACTACCAGCACAGGATGGCTGAGATTTAGTTTCAGTATATCATGGGGTACCCGTTTGACCCATCTCAGTACCCATACGTGCCACCACCACCACCACCGGATCGGGACTAGAGGATTAGAGCTTGCAGATTTCTTTTCTTTATTTATTATGCAGCTCAGCATTGTCCGGTGAGTACTCTGTTTCTTTAGACTTATTTTGACCCATTGGGACAATGTGTCCCAAGTATGGGGTATGTGGGTATGTATATGACTTATGTGGATGATTGTATGACTCTTGATGGATATTTATTGTTTTATCTTGCTCTATGTGTTTATGTGAGACTACATGCATGCATACAGGTTATTTGATTGAGAAAACGTCAAAAACTGGTTTGAAAATTTTTTTATTGACCTCGACTGAAGTGACTCTGACCAATCGAGGTGCAGCACCTCGGTTGACTTAGAACATCTCGACCGAGGTGGTTTAACTGAGACAGTTTTCAAAATGATTTTTGTGCTTCTTATTTGGATATGACCTCAGTGATAATTTTGTTTGCTGACTGGTTTTGAAATCTTTATATGTTTGAAAGGTTTTAAGATATGTTTAAGTTGCTAAATGCTTTGTTGAAATTTGGCATGTTTAATACTTTGTTTTTATCTAAATTATGTTGAATTTGAAGGTTGACACCACATGATGAGTTCTCTCACTTTCTTCCTGGAAAGATCAAGGCAATGCATTCTCTTCTCTTCTTCTTCTTGATCATGCTTAGCCCCTCATATACATATCTGCCTCCCTTTACCTATCCGGGAATTTGGAAGCAAGCAAGTGAAAAGCAAGTGAAAGAAAAGTTGAGATGTTGGCTGAAAGTTAGAAAGAAACGAATAGGTTTGGGGAAGTCAATCATGATGATGAGTAACTTGGCACCATTCACATAGTCGGGTGTTTGTGTCTTGCCAAAGTCGGATTGAGCGATATTCCTAACGGGTCATGGTATGTGCATAAAGGGTTTGAGGCATCTCGAGAAATTGATGATTGTTGATCTCCTAGGCTTTGGTTATTGTGCACCTCTATCCATGCATCCCAAAAAGTAAAAAAAAGAAAAATAAGCAAAGCTTATTGGTGGAAGATGTTGAAATTCAAAGGAAGTGAAGTAAAGATCCTTTTTCCCGGATTCTAGCACCATATTCCCTATATACATCCCACCCTTACACATTTCTTGACCTTCTTTTGAAAAGACCTTGAGACCTCGAGCTTGTTGATTGACTTAGTGGTTTAAACTGGATTATACATGATTAATTTCGATGATTATGATTTATTATGCATTCTATGATTTTATGCAAAGATGAACAACTTTCTTATATTTATAAAATGTTTTTGATCATATTTTGATTTTAAATTTCATGAAGCATTCTCTTAGAGTGATCTATGATTGTAGCACACCATTAAAATGTTTTGAAAGACTTTTCATTGATCTTTATGACTTATAGTCCATTCTATCTTGTATCTAAGATTTGGAACTTGCTTGGGGACAAGCAAAGGCTAAGTATGGGGTATTTTGATAGCATGAATTATAGTCTATATTTTGGGACCTGTTTAGACGTTTTATCTTCAATAATCTGCATGTTTGGATGTATATTATGTGATTATATCGTCGTTTCATCTACCTTTGCGGGAATCGAGGTCTACACCAAGTTTCATTGTAATCGTAGGTAAAATGGCACATTTTGCATCAAAATGGAGCTAAAGGAGCTAAGGAGTCATTGAAGCTACATTTAGGAGCTTAAGGAAGAATCCAGGAAGCATGGAATTGGATTAGAGATTCACTTTGGACCAGATTTGAGAGATTTCACATTCAGTTTAGAGTCACCTCGGTCAGCTACAGTACCATCTCGACCCAGGTGATCCAGAAGAGCGTCCCGACCGAGGCGAACACCTTGGACGCGGCGAGATATATTTTATTCTTGGCTGAGATCTTTTATTTTTGGAAGGAGAGATCTTATATTTTTAGGCTGGATTTCTGGAAGGAAGATCATATATTTTAGGGATTTATTTATGAGAGATAGATATATTTTATTAGGAAAATATCTTTTCAAGATATTTTATCTTTGGAGGGTAGTTTTCCTATATAAAGGGTTGGATTTTTCACAAAATAAACCATGCTTATACAGGCTTAGAGCATCCAGCAGTTAGGAAGGATTTTTGGAAGGTTGAAGGAAGATTGAAGGAAGGAAGATTGATAGCTTTTATAACTTTTGTGAAGGGTTTTGTAAGATTCTCTTAGATTCCCTTCTTGTTGATTTGTCTTATTGGATTGTGATTCAAGGAACGCTTGTTTGTTTGATAATTGATTCAGTTATTGAAGCCTTGTTCTTAAGGTTTTTGTGTTCAATTATTCACTTTCTTCCCTTATATTTGATTATTGTTTTCATGATGATGAGTGGCTAATTTCTTTGTGTGATTCTAGGGTGATTGGCTGAAGGTTGTGGGAAAAACAATGATAGAACAATCTTAAATTCCAGTAGGACCCTGAAATCTCGAGTCTTTATTCTGAACCCTAGAACATCTCGTTCAGTCGATGAACATCTCGGCCGGGGTGGAATTCGTCTGACCGAGGTGACCTTTTCTGATCCGAAACTGAGAGTTAAGTGTTAGAGTTTGCCAAATCCTATTCTTATTACACATTTCCTGGTTCAATGCAAGCTTAGGATGAGACTTACCCGGTAATTCCTTTGTTTGTTTACCCATGATCATAAGTGTAGGTAATAAAGGTTTATCCTTTATTGGGGTTTGAGTGTGCTTTCATTCCATCTTTGTGAGTTAGCCTGAGACTTACCCGGTAAAGGTTGATTCTACTCCCTTAGGTGGTGTGTTGGTTTGAGGTTATAGTTCTTTTCCTTAATTCCTTGAGACTTACCCGGTAATAGGAGTTACGGTTTGGGATTAGTGAGTAGTGAGACTTACCCGGTGATATATTCCACTTTAGTAACACCTTCCCTTTGCAAAATCTTAGCTTTGTCCGCTTATCTTTAGATCTTGAGTTGGAACCACAACTAGATGCTTTAATCCCTAGAATTGCATATTTTCCTTAATTGACTTTTTATCATCTTTCATTACTTTTATCGCTTTTGTGGTTAGTAATTACATAGACTACCTATACTTGCTTAGGTTTCACCTAAGTCCCTGAAATCGACACCCCGGAATTCTTGCTTTTTACTACGATTGACACGTACACTGCGGGTTCGCATCATTGTTTTTAGCATACGTCTAGGGTTATAAATTTAAAGCTTGCACACACCGTTTGGAGCGATCAGTTCTAATCCGACCGTTAACTTTCTCTCAAATTTTAATACCGTAAAATTCATATTTCTATCTACAATATATTAAAAATTCAACGGTGGATCATCATTCTAATATAACGAAACTCTTCTCCAAAAAGCCAGCGTACATGTAGTACACAAAAAAACTGGGGACAGGAATTCAGGAGGTCTTGGGTTCAATCCTCACAGCCAGCTATTCTAAAATCTCATACATATTTCACCCATCCTATACTCAGCACGTAAAACAGCTACACCCCTCCCTCTAAATCCATATATTGTACCCTCAGCCTTGGAACCAAACCTACTACTCTCTACACTAGTATGATCGTAAAAGAAGGGAGTACACCGGGGACTTACCGGCAGCAGAGTAGCGTCCAAGCCCGACCTTCGCTGGTCCGTAATCAAGGTGGCGAGAAGGTCTTATCTTCTGTGCTAGAGGCTCAGTGTGCTGCGCCGCTGTAGTGATGCAAGGTGGTTAACACTCTAGCCACTAGTACGAGTGAAGGACAAAGCAGAGGAGGGTTCTTACCAGATGGGTCGTGTATGCAGAAAGTCGAGGGTTTGCTACGGTTTCCAACTGTTCCCGTAGGTGCTAATCCCTTTTAATTGTTGTTCGAAGCCTACTGGAGGGACGATCCTCTTCTGCGGCAGGCTGAGCGATCGATCGGCTTTGGTCTAGTTCTCGATGGAGACATGCAGTGGGCTGGGCGTCTAAGTGAAGAAGGTTGAGGGCGGCATCGGTGTGTAGCAACCCAGGCAGGCGAACTGCGTATATCTCCTCGGTTCCGGCAGAAGACGAGACGGCGTCCCCTAGCAGGGTGTCCACTCCGGTGGATGATGACGGCTGAGCAGAATAGAGAGAGGGTTGGGTATCAGTTTCCAGGCGTGATGCAGTTGCGGTAGAGGAGAGGGTTATATTCTCACGTAGCAGCTAGGTTTAGATTATTAATTAGGTTTAGGATTAGGTTAGGTTAATTTTAATTTGAGAAATGTTTAGTAGGTGGGCCGGCTGAAGGCTTTTGGGCCAGACTGGGCCTTTTCCTCAAATGAAACAAATGGGTTGAAAGAATACCCGTTGTTCGTCCGGAACTGTTAGAATACGGAATTAATTACGGAATTATTTATGGAATTATTTACGGTTTACAAAGCTATCATTTTATGTGAATCAAGGTCGCATAAAATGATAGAATTTAATATTGTATTCTTTTATTTAAAAGAATTTTGGCTGGCGGATCGGAATCCGGTGTGATCCAGTATTAAACGGAGTTTAAAATTTTCGGTTATTACATGTTCCTCCATCGCTAATGGTGATTTGGGGCGTCCCAAATCTTGGTAAAATCTTTTTGTTAAATAATTTTACTACCACCTTGGCATCATTAGTAAGAGAAGCAATGGCTTCCACCCATTTAGAAAAATAGTCTACCTCAAAAAGTATGTAGAGGTTCCCACAAGATGATGGTAATGGTCCCACAACATCCACTCCCCATACGTCAAAGATCTCCACTTTTTTATTTTGTTTAGAGGCATGTCATTCCTTCTTGATATATTTCCTGCTCTTTGACATGCGTCGCAAGAAGCAACAAAATTCTGCACATCTCTAAATAAGTTAGGCCAAAAGAAACCGGACTGAAGTACCTTAGCACATGTCTGTGGGAACTAGCATGTCCACCACAATGCATTAAATGAAAATGTCTAATAACGCTTTCCACTTCATCTTCTGGGATGCATCTTCTGAACATCCCATCCGAACCTCTCTTGAAGAGAAGAGGCTCATTCGAACAACAATGTTGCACTTCCTTAAATAACTTCTTTTGTGCGTAGAACAATCTTGGAGGTATTTCTTGACAAACTAGATAATTAACAATATCCGCAAACCATGATTCATTACCTTTTGAGATTTGGAGAAGGCAATCCTTAATTTCATGAAGCTGCTCATCCGGAAATGAGTCATCTATGGGCATGCCATCCTTCTCAATTGCAATAGGAGGTAGCCAGCTAAGATGGTCTGCTAGCGAGTTCTCAGATCCTTTCTTGTCCCGGATCTCTAAGTCAAACTCTTGTGGAAGGAGAATCCATCTAATGAGTCGTGGTTTTGCATCTTTCTTGGTAAGTAAGAACCGGATTGCTGCGTAGTCGGTGTAGACGATGACTTTTGCTCCCATAAGGTAGGAACGAAATTTATCAAAAGCATAGACCACTGGTAGTAACTCCTTTTCCGTGGTGGCGTAATTCAGTTGAGCTTTACATTTTGCTAGCATAATAGATGGCATGAGTACGTCCATCCTTCTTTTGTCCAAGCATAGTTCCTATGGCCACATCACTAGAGTCACACATAACCTCAAAGAGAAGGCTCCAATCCGGAGGTTGAATAATAGGTGCGGTTATCAAAGCTTCCTTCAACTTGTAGAATGCATTTAGACAATCCTTCAAAAACTCAAAAGCCACATATTTTATTAGTAGGTTAGTCAATGATTTAGCAATCTTAAAAAAGTCTTTAATAAATCATCTGTAGAAATATGCATGTCCTAAAAAGCTTCTTACCCCCTTTACTGAAGAAGGTGGAGGTAACTTCTTAATATTCTCTATCATTGCTCTATCCACTTCAATTCTGCAGTTGGAAATAAAGTGACCTAGAACAATGCCTTCGCTAACCATAAGATGACACTTCTCTTAATTCCAGAAAAGATTAGTGTCTTTACATCTTTGTAAAACTAGAGGAAGGTTAGCTAAGCAATTATCAAATGAAAAAAACCATAGATATAAAATTCATCCATAAAAACCTCCATGATGTTCTCAATGTATTCGAAGAATATATCCATCATGCACCATTGGAAAGTAGCTGGTGCATTGCCAAGTCTGAAGAGCATCCTCCTATAAGCAAACGTACCCCAAGGGCACGTAAAAGTAGTCTTCTCTTGATCATTAGGGTGGATGGAAATTTGGAAGAATCCACTATACCCATCCAAGTAGCAGAAGTGTGAGTGTTGTGTCAATCTCTCAAGCATTTGATCAATGAAAGGAAGGGGAAAGTGATCCTTCCTTGTTGCTACGTCCAGTTTCTTGTAATCAATGCACATTCTCCATCCCGTGACTGTTCTAGTGGGAATCAACTCGTTGTTTTCGTTGGTGACAACGGTCATTTCTCCTTTCTTGGGAACTAAATGGATGGGACTCACCCACTAGCTATCAAAAATAGGGAAGATGATACTTGAATTAAGTAACTTAAGAACTTCCTTCTTCACAACCTCTTTCATGATCGGATTTAACCGTCTTTGAGGTTCACGTGAAGGTTTGTGATCATTTTCCATAAGAGTTTTATGCATACATAAAGAAGGCTTAATATCAACAAGATCATCAATAGTATAACCTAAAGCATTCTTATGTAATCTTAACTCATGCATCAGCTTGTTGAGTTCATCCTCACTAAAGTTTGCATTTACTATGACAAGATATGTAGAGTTGGGTCCAAGAAAAGCGTACCGCAAGTGTGAAGGAAGAGGCTTCAACTCCAAAGGAGGAGGATCTTTAATTGAAGAGTTCTGGCCTTCCGAAGCATCTCGGGATGCTTCCATAGTTGTAGAAGGAGCGGGAAAACGTCCTAGAACACTTCTAAGCAACTTCGGAGGACTCCGAAGTTTCAAAAATCTCGACCCCTGTTAAACTTTGTAAAATATCGACATGGAAAATCTCGGGTGAATTAAATAAAATCTCGGCCAAGATTTCTTGTACTTGACCGAGATTTTTGGCATCACCCGTGCCATCTTTTAACACTTCAAATCCAGCCCTACAGTCTTCCTCTAGTTTTTCTAAAGCTCGGACTTCGGTATTGCAGTCCTCCTCTATTCCTTCCTTTGTAATGCTCATGCTTATGACTTTTTCAAGCGGATCTTTGAGCAAAATTGAGCTTACTACTTCCCTTTATTCTTCTTCATCATAGATATTGAAAATATCCTCTCCAAGGGCTGACCCTTTAACCATAGCAGCCATTTGGAACTTAATATTCTCCTCACCATTGTTGAAGGAGAGTGTGGCGTTCTTGCAATCCACCATACAACCGGAAGTTGCAAGGAATGGCCTTCCACGAATAATTGGGATCGGATAATCTGCAGGAATTTCTAACGCAACAAAATCAATGGGAATATAGAACTTACCTAGCTGTACAGGAATGTCTTCAAGAATTTCCATCGGATGCGTTATTGACCTATCTGTCATGTAAAGTGTCATCTTGACCGGTTTTGGCTTCCCCAGTCCAACTGTTTTGCACAATGAAGCGGTATGATACTTACACATGCTCCAAGGTCACACAAGGCCTCAAAAGTCACCTCTTCGACTCGAATGGGAAATCATAAAGATCTTGGATGTCTTAGCTTTGGTGGCCTCACTACCAAAAAAAAAAGTTTTGCGACGGAGGATTGCGACGGCAAAAAACTGTTTTGCGACGGCGACCACCTATTCGCGATGTCGTGGCGTCGGCAAAGCAGCGGACGCGAAGTTGTCCGACGCAAAAGTTTTCTGCGACGGTAAATTACCGACGCAAACACGTTTGCGACGGTAAATTACCGATGCAATATGATTGCGACGGCGTGGCATCGGCAACAACCGTCGCAAAAAAGGTCCTCGACGGCGCCAAATTTAAGTTTTGTGACGGGTTACGCCGTCGCAACAATGCAATGACGTGTAATTTTTAAATTTTTTGCGACGGCAAGCGCCGTCGCAAAAAAATAAAAAAAGACAAACCGAAATAAAATTGTGATGGCTAGCTCCCGTCGCAAATAGTTTAACGGCTACATTATTTAAAATATGTGATGTCGACGCAAATGTTACACCTAAATCGCATAATTGTGATGATTTGGAGCCGTCACAAACCTAAATAGTGTAACGGCTACATTATTTTAATATGCAATAATTTCACATAAATTAAAGAATAATCAAATAACTAAAGTACAATATAGCATATTCCACATTAAAAGTATAATATAGCATATTACATTAGTTTCAAGTCATTGTGAACAATCCACCAAAAAAAAAAGTCATTGCGAACAACACAAAATGAACCATATTTAAATGTTTTCACTTGGATTTTTTTCTTGAGCGACTTCTTCAGCGGCGGACTCTCTTTGACCTTCTCCAATAGACTCATTTTGTTGAACACTTGTTCCACCCTACAAAACCAAAATTCACTACATTAACATGAAATATGATATTCAAACATTTGTCAACAACAATATTAACAACACTACACATTAATATCATTATCACTAAACCAAGTACCAAGTACCAACTATCCACAAGTGTACGGGAGTTTCTGTGTACGAGAGACACTACTAAGCATTAGACAAACCACAAAACCAATTAGACAAATCATGACACCACAAAACCCAACCAACAACACAATGAAAACCAAGTGAATTCAAACCTAAAATTAGTAGCCTCGTTATTTTTTCGTACACTAAGACAATAAAATTAGTAGCCTCATGAAGAACTTAGAAAGCAAAACATTTAAGCAACTTCTTTTGTGCATGAAAATACTACAACTCCAAAAATAATTTGAACATACGTGAATAAGTGAATTTGCACTTCTTCCATCATTACTTTCCAAAAGCGCAAGACGATCAAGTACTTGTTGATATTTTATTTCATATTGTCGTATCATCTCCTCGTGTGCTTTTGTTACCTCTCTAGTCACCTTTTCAGTAATCTCTCTATTAAGATTTTGTATAAAATCTGGTGTGTTAGTAGGTGCTAGTGGTCCAGATTGGTACACTGAAGTACGAGGGACACCTCTACCGAAAGTTCGGCAATACCCATGGGCGTCCTCTCCCATCACTCTATGAAACACTTTGTCTCTCACAACGGTAAGGTGTTGTTGGTCCTCAGGTTCCTTACTTAATTCTTTCTCGAAGTCCTCCTACATTATTTTTACACAATAGTTAGCTCAACAAAAAGAGGAGAACACAAACATTATTATGTCATTTATGATTAATGTATAAACTTACAATTGCCACAATAACATCATAATCAGCTGGGTTGCGTGATTTTATCCAGACACTCATTTTATCAGTGGATTGCCCATCCTTTTCCATCTGTCAAGTACAAGAATTAATACAACCAAGTAGTTTGTAGAATAAATAGAACAAAAAAAATTGCATTGAATTCAAAGTAAGACATTAAGCAATTTTTTGCACCAAAAAAAAACAAGTGAAAAACACAAGTGGAAAAAGTTGGAGAAAACATGCATACATCTTCTCTTATTTCGGCAAAGGATCTTCGACCAGTGATATGAAGTGGACCAAGCTTCTCTCGATTGCTAGCATTTCTCGATGATTCCGCCTACAAAAAAACACAACACATGCAAAATTACAATAGGAAAACAATATAAGGAATACAAACTTCAAAATTCAGACATGTAAAGCAAGATTATGTAGAAAGTATTAAGTTGCCTAAACTGTACATATATTGTATTGCCTGTTTTACACAAATTTGATATCCTCTCTATCCTTATTTGCATATATCTAGAAGGATGGTGTATTTTTAGTTCTTTGCTTTATCTTTCTATGCTGATCTATACATGTAACTGTATCATATTGAGAATAAACACATTTTCACATATGTCTACCTTCATCTTATAGAAAGCATGTAAAGGGAAAGGTGATTACATACCAACTGATTGTTAAACTCACTCTAATATTTTGCTTCTGATTCTATCACTTCAGCTACCTACAATAGCCATGAACGCATGAAATAGGTGAGAGTGGATATTGCCATAATTCATTACAACAGCACAAAATCAATGTTGACCAGCTTATTGTTGCTCTTTTCTCTAAGAATAGACTCATAACAGTGCCGTATGGAAGCAAAATCAAGTTATGAACATAAACACTTTCTTTTATATTTGCAAAGCTAAACAACTGAGTATATGTATACTTACTGTTTCAGTCAGTCAGTCATAACAATTTTAGGGCGAAGAAGGAAGATACGAAGAGACGAAGGACTGGACGGAAACAAGAACAACAAAAATCACAAACAAGGAAGAGACGAAGAAGAGGCGAAGAAGAGTACCTTCGATCTAGGAGCAGCAATGGTGGAAGGAGCACCTATGGAAGCATCGTGGAAGAGACGACGAGTACCTTCGATTAGGGCTAATACGATTTTCCAACATCTGAAAAAAAGGGGAAAAAAAGTACATATATTATTTTTGTTTTTTTATTTACAAGCCAAAATTTTTTTTGGCGCTTAAACATGAGTGGAAGTCTATGCCTTTTGCGATGGTCATCACAAGCCGACGCAAACGAAGTTTTTTAACGTCGGCCCCTAATCACCGTCGCAAATAAATGTACTATTTGCGACGGGATGATTCCGCCGTCGCAAAATAAATGACAACAGCCAACGCCGTCGTCATGCCGTCGCAAAAATTGATCATTGGCGTCGGTAAATCCTTCCCGACGCAAACCTCCGTCGCAAAAGTATTTTTTTTTTGTAGTGCCTCTCTTCTTTCATAGTTTGGATGAGTTCGGATGACCTTTTAGTCATCCTCACTTCCCCAACATCCTCTAATTTCCTCTTGTTAGAGAGGATTTCCTTCAAGAATTTCCCATATGCGAGCCTACCTACAATGGAATCAATGAACAGAATATTAATATGCAATTTACTCATGAGTTCAAGGAACATACCAAAGTGCTTGTCAAGGCGCGCTCTAACGCGAGATTGTGGGAATGGAAGTTGTGGTTTGTATGCAGGATGAGAGACATAAACTGGTTCTTTTTCCTTCTCTTCCTCAATTGGCTTCGGATCTTCCTCAACCATCACTTGCTTTCCCTTGTCAACATTTTTGGGCAATGGCTCATTAGTCTTCAATCCGCTTCTAGTAGTAATAGTCATAACTTGCCCCTTAGGATTATTCTCAGTCTTTCTAGGAAGCTTTCCTGGATCTCTAGGAGCTTCTCTTGCTTTGTTGAACACCAAATTTTCCAAGGCTTTTTGAGCCTTAGAAATAGAAGTAACGGTGCTCTCCAATCCGCTCAATCTCCCCATCAACTGCTCGAACATCATCCCATCCGATCCTTAGGATGTTGATTAAATCCCGGTGGAGATTCTTCAGTATTTGGTGGTAGAGCTTGATTAGAGGAAGCTGGAGGATTCAATGCACCATCCGGATTTGAATAAGAAAATCCGGGATGATTATGATTAGGCTTATAATTATTTCCTCCATGAAAATTCCTGTTATTGTAATTCCTTGGCCCTTGATAGTTTTCTCTACCCATGTAGTTCACATCTTTCCCCTTAAGCAGCAACATAGCTTGTGTCGGTGCTTAAGTATGAGCGCTCATAAACTCCTTTATTGCTTTTTAATTTCGTTGTTAATAATATCAAATTGAGAATTATTAGTTGTAGTGGTACTAACCTTATAGACTCCGGGTCTCCGGAGTCTCTCATCAACTCTTCTATGAGAATATTTCTCAATCACTAAGGCTTGCTTCTCCACAAATTCTCATGCTTCATCAACGGTCTTCTCCACAAAAGTCCCTCCAGAAAGGGATTGAAGCTTGAATTGAGTTTCTCCAATCAAACCCTTAAAATAAATTTCAAGAAGCTCGATCTTTAGAATTCCATGATAAGGACAATCTAGCAAAAGGTCCTTGAAACTTTCCCATGACTTGAACAAGCTCTCCTAGTCCTTCATCACAAAAGCATTAATTTTACCTCTAAGTTATGTAGTCTTCGACGGTGGAATAATTTGGTGAGGAATTTGGTGGTCATCTCCTCTCAAGTGTCAACTCGTCCTTGTGGCAAAGGTTGATACCAAGCAAGAGCCTTATCCCTTAAAGAAAAGAAAAATCCCCTCAACTTGTGACTGTTGTTCTCTAGTCTAGCAAATCTCAATGTCTCCTAAGTATCTCATAATTCTGCAAGTGTTGGTGTGAAGACCCCCCTCTAATCCTCCAAATTGATTATGTGTAACACCCAAAGTTCTAGAAAATCAAAGCGTTACGGGCTAGGACTTCACAATGGGTCCCGACCCTCAGAGTAGCAACGATAACATTGGATCTCACAATAAGGTACAAATAAATGAAAACCAAAATTGTTATAAAAACCAAAGGAACAACAAAAGGAAACATCAAAGACTCTCAGCCGAGTTCAAAACAAAAGGGAAAAGAACAACAACTGAAATAAAACCCGATCCCGTCCTAAAATGTACGGGAACCCCGACTGACCACACCGTCCGGATCACTCATCAGTATCTCTAACGTGCGGTACATCTACAACATCGGTATAAACCGTTAGCTAACATTTTTGAAATCGGAAAGATAGTAAAGGCACAAACACACATAAGGTAACATAAACGTATAGAATGCTCGAACTCAACCGGTTATTATCTTTCATTAAGTTAAACTTTACTAATTCAACTTCTTTTGTCACACGAGAATCTCCCGAAACTCGCCTCAGCTTCCGTTTGCCGACAAGAATAGATTAGTACTATCCATTACCTTTGGGTTTGGGTCGCAAGAGCACCTCCTAGTCTCCTATAGTACTCGACAAGTGTTCACCGCCCGGTTATCAAACACTTCGGTCAATTACGGTTATAAAGGTCAATCCTAGTCTGGTTATCCGTTATAACAATAAGCAGCACAAACAAGCCAAAACGGTCAAACCAATATACGGAACACAGTTAAGTAAGTCCAAGGGACTTACCTCACTCGAAGGTAAACTCAAAGGTCAGCAACAACTCAGTTTCCTGAAGGAAAGGAAAGAATGTATGTTCAAACAACGCATAACGCATCAAAAGCAAAACGATTGCTAGAAGTCTATAACTTCTAGTCTCCATGATCTCTAAAAGATCTCCACAAGCTAGGGTCACAAACCCTAGTCTTACATATCACCAAGGGTCAACAACATCACCACAACATAAGGGAAGGAACAAGGAAATGAGGGAAGGAAGCAACTCACCAAAGACGGGAGCAACTGTAGGAAAACCGCAGGGGCGGCTGGACAGAGGCGCGGGGGCGGTAATGGGCAAATCTGCAGGGGCGGCTCTGTGCAGGCGGGGGGAGGTTTCGGCACAAAAGGTGGCATCGAGGCTACTTTTTGACAACAACTCACATTAGGGGATCCAAAGCTCGATTCATTATTTCACACTCTTCAGTTCTCAACCAAGGGAGCGTGAGAACATCAATGTATCAACAACGGAAAATCCAACAAGAATCAAGGCTAAAACTTGAGAGAAGCATGCAGCAAGCTCAAGAACGAAAAGAGAAAGAGAAGAAAAAGGAAGAAGCATGCAGCAAGCTCAAGAAGTGAGAGAAAATGAAGGGAAAGCAAACTTAAACGTTCAGCAAGGTTCATAAGGAAATGGTTGTAGCTTGCTCGAGATTGAAGAACGTAAGCAAGAATCAGAAAAAGGAAGAGAAAGCGGAAATATATAGGGAACGGTTGAAAGGATAAGGAAGAACGTTATAGGGTTAGAAGATCTGAGGAAAGCCGGCCCAGGATAGAAGATCGGATCTTCTAAGAAAGGAAACAAGATAAAAATGAAAAAGGAAACGGATCTCAGATCTGGGGTCAAACCGAACCCGCGGGATGACCTTGTCGTGACCGCGTCTAGCCGTGGGGGCGGTTACCGTCACCGCGGGGGCGGTTACTGTCACCGCGGGGTGGTGACAGCCAAAAACTGACTGTTACATCAATTCCCCCTAAAAAGTAGTTTTGTTCCGAAACTTGCAACAAACCACAAGAATACACAACCACAAGTGTGAAGTAGAACCACAGAACTCAACTCATATATTCTCTCTCGGGGCATATAACTCAAAACATCACACATCGTAAACACAACTCAACAACGAAAACTAAAACTCCGACATCTACGCTATAGGAGCATCCAACTCAACATAAAACTCCGGATAGTTCCTCTAGGTACTATCCTCTGTCTCCCAAGTTGCCTCATTAGCTCCTCGCATCGACCATTGAATCTTCATCACCGGTATGTCCTTGATCGCAAGCGTCTCGTACTACGCTCTAAGACAGCTACCGGATGCTCAACGAATGTGTGGTTTGGCTCGACCACTAGATCCTCATGATTGATGATGTGTCTCGGGTCTGGTACGTACTCCCGTAACTGAGACAAATGGAAGACCGGGTGAAATCCCTCTAGTCTCAATGGCAAAGCAAGTCTGTATGCTGCCTCTCCAACTCGCTGAAGAATCTCGAAAGGTCCGTGAAGTACCTTTAGGTGAATATATAGGATAAAGATACTCTAGAAGGGGGTTGAATAGAGTATGAGAACTTTTTGCAAAAACCTATCTTAAGGGTATTAAACTGATTTTAAAGACCTTGATGTCGATCCGAGCTCTTTGTGACACACTTTGGTTTCAAGGGCTTTGAAACTAATTTCAAGGGCCTTGACTTTGTTAACCTATAAAACAAAGTCAGTCACAATAAAGCAGATAAAGTGTGGACTGTAAAAGATCGACACAAGGATATGTTTACGAAGTTCGGCTCTAAATAGCCTACTCTCCGTCCCAGGGTATATCCGTCGGATCTACCTATTTATTATCGGCTTCAAAGAGTCCTAGATACAAACTAGAAGAAATCCCCTTCTTATCTCACTGTAGCCAACGCTACGATTAAGCTCTAACTATTCACCTTGCTATAATAGCCTAGTTACTTTGCAGAATAACACACACACACACTCTAGTATAACACTCTTTAGATATATCAATGGAGCTCTCGAGTTTTATCTCTCTCTAGGGCATAAAGAATTTTGTAAAAGAGAGAAAGAAAAACTTGTTTGATCGAATGAAGATGCTTTGGATCGCTTGAAGACTTTGAATGTTTCCGTGTAAGCTTGTGTATCTTCTTCTTCAATCGACATCTTCATTTATAGTCTTCGATGGAGAGGTCTTCTAGCTGTTGGGAAGATGACCGTTGAAGATGATTCTTCTTCTCCATGAAAGCCGCTTCTTGGTTGAGATGATGTAGACGTTGTAGATCTTCTATCGTCTTCATCTCCTTAAAGCACATTGATCTCCTTTGTCCGTAATCTTCTCATACTTGTTGTGAAGATATCCGAAATTCGTTGAGAGGGGATCTTTGCGCTTTTGGTTGAGGATCTTTGTGAGATCATGTTTTGAATCTAATCTACTTGGTCGGTTAAGATCTTCTTTGAGTGTATCTTTTTGTTGGGCAAATCTCCTTGGAAGATCTTCTTTGATGCTTGATAGATTTGGTTTGTTAGAGTTTTGAAGTACTTCCAGCCGCTTTATTTCTACTTCAAGGCTTTGGCTTCTGATCCCTTGAAGTGACTTTCAAGGCCTCCGTGTTGAATCTCTCTAAACTCTTCGTCAATACCTTGTATCCGATTTTAAGGCCTTCATCGGTCCTTTGAAATGCGTTTCAAGGCCTGCATACATTCTAGACAAAACACCAAAACAAACCAAGCAACTAGACATATAATCAATAATTTGTTAGTATTAAAAACCACTTCATTTGTGTTTAAGTCTTTCATCATCACTTATACAAATATATAATCAAGGTGGAGTTTTCAATCTCCCCCTTGATGGAAGACAACACAAATATCGTACATGCATTGTAAAGTTAGCGATGCTTATATGAATATCAAAACAAACTTAAAATGCAGAATGAAGAAATATCGTAAATGTCGGATCACTTATTTCTCCGCCTTTGTCTTTCAACAAGGGAGAAAAATAGTTAATGCACGGAAGTTTTAAACAATTACAACCCTAGAAAAAGTATTTCAAAAACCAACACAAGTTTTTAACACAAAAATCCCACAACCATCATATGCTTAGTCTGAATCTTCTTGATAAATTTGCCTTTTTCCCTTAGATGAAGCTTTCTTGTGACTCCAATCATCCATTTCAAAAGCTAAGCGTCGTCTCTTTTCTTCAGCTCGTCGTTTCTTAACCATCTCATATTCGAGTACTGGGAGAATAATTGGCTCAACATGGGTAGGATAGAAAAAAAGTTATTCTATACGCGACGTTTGTAGTTCATCAGAACATTTTCCACTTATTCTTGAGTGTCTTGAGCTGCATCTTCAGTCATAGGTAGGATCCTTCCCATGGTGGTAAGAGTAAGAGCATTCATCAGATACATTTCATTTACCTTAGCATTCATGATGGACAACAGTTCATGACTTGCATCCAATCTTCTCTTAGTGTCAAACTGAAAATTTGAGAGTTCACGATTCAAAGAAACCAATTCTTTTTCACATCCATCTAACCTGATTTCTGGAGTAGGAGAAGAAGATGTTGGAGCTTCTTGGGTTGGAAGTAGGATAGCTCCTTTTCCCTTCAATGTCCATGCTCCTGCAAGAGTCTTCTCAATTCCTAGCCTTTCTAAGCAGGATTCATCAATCTTGCCAGGAATTGACTGTCGATCTTCAAAGGATGTATCAATTGAAAAATGGTCGAAGATCTTGGGTAGAAGATTTCCATAAGTTTTCACCACTTAGTTCGTGCAAATAAGCTTTAAATTTATAAAACTAGAATCAAGCAAGCGAACCCGCAGTGTACGGATCGATATAGGTAAGCAAGAATTCCAGAGTATCGAACACAGGGATTTTGGGGGGTTAAATCCAATTATAGAATTGTCAAGCGAGTAAATGTATGAGCTTTTGTAAATATTGGGAAAACAACAATCCTAAAGATCCAAGAATCCAGTGGTGGCAATCGATTCAAGATATACTAAGGATATAAGGACAAAGTTGAGGTATGCAAAGGTATACGAATGTAAGGCAATGTACAGTGAAGTTCCAAGACCTTATATGATTCACCCAAAGGCACTCTCTATAAAGGTTGTTGAGGCTTCAGTATAGAAAGATTCTAAAGGTAAATATTAACATCAAATACCCAAACTTGTAATCCAAGGATCAAGACTAACTTAACCGATTAAGGTTGTGACACTCGAAATCGAGGTAGAGGTTGTTGAGGCTTCACTACCACCTAGAAAAGGCAAGCCAAGACTAAGTTAAAGCAAATCTTTAACTTTGGATTAAAGTAAAAGCAGGGTTCGTAACTGACACAAAATTACGGGTAGTTCTTGAGTTCCACGGCCGTGGAAGCTCAAGAACAGACCGTGGATTAGGTTCGTCGACGATTCTCTCTAACTCTCAGGGTCCAATCTGTTTACGATCGATCTATCATCATCTAAGCCACAACTATCAACCCTTCCCCTTAGAATTGCTAGATGGTTTTAGCCAACAACAGTCATATTGATATCAAATTCAAGATTTAAAAGAATGGATGATGAAAACCTTCGAAAACCTTGAATAAATCTCAAATCAATCTCAAATCCACAAACAAAGAACAATGATGTAAGTAGATTCAGAATAACACAAACAATCACAATCCTTGATAAGAGCGAAGAACGGGATGTCAATCCGTCTTCTAATCACACCTAAGGAACAAAGATGAAATCTCCTTACGAACAATCTTCCAAATCTTCACTCTTTCCGTAAGCTTTTCCGTCAATTCGGAAATCTCAAATAGGGCAAAGCGCAATCTCTCCACGGAGGTCTAAGCGAAGGTCTAATCTAGGGTAAGAAGAGGTAGCGAAGGTCACGGAATCTCTCTCTTTCCGTCCTTTTATAGGGCTGGATAAAATATGTCTCCGGCCCATGTGCGTAGTGGATCGTGGCTTAAAATATTGCGTAAAAGATTGCCAAGATCACGGTCGTGGAAGAGTTCCACGCCCGTAATTTAGAGCGTGGAGTTGGATCACGGTTCCTCAAATCCTCCACGGCCGTGTAAGTTGCTGGAATGCTCCACGCTTGTCTTGCCAAGGTTCCACGGCCGTGGATTAGAGCGTGGATCCTAGTACGACCGTACTGTAGAGCGTGGAACACATGTAGATCATAATTCTCCTTTGTCTCGTGTTATTCTTCATCTTAGCATCCTCCTTAGCTCCTAGTGATGTCCTCATTCCTTGGACACGCTCAATCTATCTCCATTCTCCCTTGATTCGTCCGGTTTTAGCTCTTAATTGCCTATAATCAACATAAAGCTTATGTAGACCTCTATATCATCAAAATAGATAAACTAACTCACAAATGCTTCAATGCTTTATCAATGACTACCAATATGGATGAAATACACTTAAAAAACGTGCCTAAAATATCACAATATTTCATGCTAACAAATAACCCAATACTTGCCACTTGCTTGTCCCAAAGCAAGGTCTTTCAAAACTTTAAAACTCAAGTTAGGATGAAATATGTGTACCTTCTCAAAGCAAAACTTCTTTTAGATGAATGTGCTTTCTAATCTATGGATCATTCTCAAATCTTGCTTCATTCGTTTATAAGACTTTCATATACATAATGAAAGAGTAAAGAGTAAAGAAAACTCATAAGTTAATCAAACTTCCATGTAAACATCATAACCTTCAAACATTATCAAAATCAATCATAAGAAACTTCAATTTAGATCACCAAGTCATATAACATTCTTTTGATCTTAAGGACTTTCAAACAAGGTCTAGAATGTGGAAAGGGAAGGAAAACTTTAAGGAATGTGGTGCATGAATCCGGGAAAGTGGATAACTACTCTTTTCTTTTTCTCTTGCGGTTTCCGCAACACTTTCAACTTAGAGCTTCGCTCTTTTCTTTTCCAATTCATTTTTCGACTTTACTTTTGGAGTTATGGATAGAGGTGCACAAAAACCGAAGCCTAGGAGATTGGCGTTTCTCATTTTTACGAGATGCCTCAAACCCTTAATGCACATACCATTATCCGCTAGGAATATCGCTCAATCCAACTTTGGTAAGACACAAACACCCGGCTATGTGAATGGTGCCGAGTTACTCATCGTCATGATTGACTTCCCCAAACCTATAATTTCTTTCTATTCTTTTGAATGCAAATAATTGCTTTCATGACCCTCCCACATCAAACATGCCAATTATCAACTCCTCCAAATTCCCGGATAGGTAAAGGAGGTCATTATTTCAATGAGGGGCTAAATGATCAAAGGAAGAAGAAAGAAAATCGAATTGCCTTAATCATCTCAAAAAGAAGCATAAGAACTTATCATGTGATTTCAACCTTGATTTCTCAACATGATTTAAGTAACATTCATCATGTTATGAAATTTGCAAAAGAGGGATAATCAACTCATTCAATTTCTTTTCAATTCACTATTTGTTTAAGCATGCGATTGTCATCAAGACTCAATTCACAAGTGGTGATTATCATAGAAATCATCTCTATCCTTAGAAGCACAAAATTTTCAAAAATTTTCAATTTTTATGGGTTTTTCAAAAGCTTTTTCATGCAATGCAATAATGAGACGTGTAACAATAGAATGAACATGCAAGGTAGTCTCGATAGAAGCATACAAAAGTGAGTAAGAGTTATTACAAACTATTAGTCACACTCCACCCCATACTTGGAACAAACATTGTCCCTAATGTTCAAAAAGAAAAAGAAGAAAAGAAAGAAAGAAAAAGAACTCACAAAATGGTGGTGGAGCGGCTAAAACGTCAATCATCAAAGGTCCTCACTGCGGTGGAGGCGGTGGTGGAAACGGGGAGAAGTTGGGATCATAGTACTGCCCGAAATGCTGGCGGTAAACATCTCTCATCATATGGTCAAGATCGTCGGCTCGTGCATCCCTAGCATCAACACGAATCTCCAAAGCTCCAACCCTGTCGGAAAGGTCGGTAGCCCACTGTGGCAGCTGCTCGTACCAACCAGGCGGCTGGCTGTACCACGCCGGTGCATCTGAAGGTGCTGGTGCAGGTGGCGACTGTGCATGCCAAGGCGGTGGAGCTCCCATCCAAGGCTAGGTGATACATCAACCTAGCCTTGGTATCAGCTGGCTGCCAGCGGTCCTCGCTGGCGTAGATCATAGCGATCTCTTCCCAGAAATCCTTGGCGTACACGCCACTGGGGAAACGACCATTGAAGGTCTCGTGGAACCCAAAGAAGGCTCTAAACTCCCTGATGGAGAACTCATAATCTCTTTCCATCAGCCGGAAAGAAACAGTCCTATCTACATGACTGTGCTGGAAGGAAACCATAAACTCCCTCGTGATCTCCTCATAAGCATCTTCCCGAATAGCGGAGAAGATGACTAGACCGGCTCTATCTAAAAGCCAAGTAAGGTCTCCTATCACATGTAGAGGCTCTAACTCCTCCAACAGTAGGTATCTAGGTCCTATGACCGCTCTCTTGTGGATCCTCTCTAAAGCATCTAGATGATCCTCGTGGATAGTAGGGATCCTAGGGCGAGGTGCTGATGGTGATGATGGAGGTGAAGGGGATGAAGGGGGTGGTGCTCTAGAAGAGGAAGAGGGGTTGCCCTTCCTTTTTTTGTTCTTATCCTTATCCTTATTCTTATCTTTGTCCTTGTTCCTACCGGACACTCTCCTTACAAAATCCATATTCTGCTTAAAACCACGGTTTGTTCTTCAAATTCCACGGCCGTGGAACGTCCAAGAACCGTGGTTTATCTCGAAAATTCTCAAAATCCAACAGAAATTCACCAAATTCAGCAACAAGCAGCCCTAGACTAATTTCCTTCCAATTCCAATCAGTTCTCCTACAAATTCTATAAAAACAAAGCCGAATCAACAAAGAGAGAGAAAGAACCAAAAACCTAGGTTTTCGGATTTTGGAATCCGAATTGTGGCTTCTCCGGTGATTTGCCGCTCGAATCGTTGATTGGATCTTGTTGGTGATTGGATTTGCTTCAGTTTAGGCCAAAGAATCGTCAAAAATGATTAACGAATGAGGATTTTAGAGAAGGGGCGTGGATTCGGCGAAATAGGGCGTGGTTTGGGTTTTTTGGTTTGTGTTTTGTGAAGAAACGTGGTTTATATAGTGGCCGTAAAAATTTTTGAAAATCACGGTTTGTCGGGGGTTCCACGGCCGTGTAAATGTACGGAACCGTGGTTTTGGTGATTTTTCTCAGGCTTTTGAAAATTACGGTCACTGTAGCTGTCACGACCGTGGTTTAGGCCGTGGAACTCTCTGTAATGCTCCAAAGTCCAAGTTTCGTCAATTTTCTTCAAGTTTTTCTTCCCCTTTTCTTTTCCACTGTTCCTACATCCAAAAACACGAACATACCGGAAGGTATCGAAGGCAAAACAAAGCAAAACGTCTAAACTAAACTAATCTATGAATCAAAAACGAAAATGACAATGCAATACCTTGGGTTGCCTCCCAAGAAGCGCTTTGTTTAAGGTCCGTAGCTAGACCAAATTCGCACTTATTCGAGTGCGGTGGGCGCGAATTCTTCGGCTTGGAGTTCCGGTGTATACTTCTTGAGTCGTTGACCGTTCACCTTAAAGCTTCCGCCCGTTTCACCCCATACTTCAACTGCACCATGGGGGAAAATACGTTTGATTAGAAAAGGTCCGGTCCAACGAGATTTAAGCTTACCTGGAAAGAGACGAAGCCTTGAATTGAAGAGGAGAACTTGATCTCCCTCTTTGAAGTCCTTTGGAATGATATGCTTATCATGCCAACGCTTTGCTCTCTCCTTATAAATCTTAGCGTTCTCATAGGCGTTCAAGCGGAGTTCTTCCAGCTCATTAAGGTCCAAGAGACGTTTCTCTCCCGCTTCCTTCATGCCAAAAGAATTATACACCGGAACTCCAAGCCGAAGAATTCAAAATGCCGTGTAACCCTCTGGAGTGCTCCACGCTTTTGTTGGTGAAATCCTTGAATTGTTGATGATGCACCATGGGGGAAAATACGTTGGCATGAAGGAAGCGGGAGTGGCGATCTACAAAGAAAGAGCAAAGCCGAAGAATTATACACCGGAACTCCAAGCCGAAGAATTCACCTTAAAGCCTTGAATTGTTGATGATAAGGGGTGGCGATCTTGTGAGTCACCCCATACTTAGCTAAGAGAGCTTCAAAACGCCGGGCAATGAAGTGAGAGCCTCCATCACTAATGATAGTCTTTGGTGTCCCAAATCGTGGGAAGATGGTCTTGTTAAAGAACTTAACCACTACCATGGCATCATTGGTGGGAGAGGCAATCGCTTTAACCCATCTTGAAACATAATCAATCGCTAAAAGTATGTATTGGTTACCACAAGATGATGGGAAAGGTCACATGAAGTCTACTCCCCAAACGTCGAAGATCTCCACCTCTTGGATGTTGTTGAGAGGCATCTCATTCCTCCTAGATATATTTCCTGTTCTTTGACAAGCATCGCAACAGGAAACAAAGGTTTGCACATCTTTAAATAGAGTAGGCCAAAAGAATCCAAATTGCAATACCTTAGCGCTAGTCTTGTTCGAACTAGCGTGTCCTCCACATGGTAGTGAATGACAATGGCGGATGACACTTTGCATCTCATTTTCCGGCACACATCGCCGAATAATGCCATCCGGACCTCTCTTAAAGAGGAGAGGTTCATTCCAAAAGTATTCCCGAACATCCTTAAAGAACTTCTTTCTTTGTGCGTAGGATAATCCGGGCGGTAATTCCTGACAAACCAAATAGTTAACAAAATCAGCAAACCATGGTTCGTTACCTTTGGCGATCACATCGACGCACTCCTCTATGATATGTAAATGCTCGTCTGGAAAGGAGTCATCTATAGGTAGGTGGTCGTCCTCTAGATGTGTTAGGCGACTCAAGTGATCAGCAACAGAATTTTCCGAACCCTTCTTGTCCCGGATCTCTAGATCGAATTCTTGTAGGAGAAGAATCCATCTAATTAGCCTTGGTTTCGCATCCTTCTTTGCAAGGAGGTATCGGATCGCAGCATGATCCGTGTATACAATTACCTTTGCACCTACAAGATAAGAGCGAAATTTGTCAATTGCATAAACAATGACTAAAAATTCTTTTTCGGTAGTGGCGTAGTTGAGCTGCGCTTCATCTAGCGTCTTGCTAGCATAGTAGATAGCATGGGTTCGCCCTTCCTTCCTTTATCCAAGAACAGCTCCTATAGCTACGTCACTTGCGTCACACATAACATCAAAGGGAAGATTCCAATCCGGAGGTTGGATAATCGGAGCTGAAATTAGAGCTTCCCGAATCATGTTAAACGCATTTAAGCACTCCTGCGAAAACTCAAAAAACTGCATCCTTCATCAATAGATTAGTAAGCGGTTTTGATATTTTAGAGAAGTCTTTTATGAAGCGTCTATAAAATCCAGCATGTCCTAGAAAACTTCTTATCCCTTTCACCGAAGTTGGGGGAGGAAGCTTTTCTATTGTCTCTATTTTAGTTTTATCCACCTCAATCCCTCTACTAGAGATTAAGTGTCCTAATACAATGCCTTCTTTCACCATAAATTGACACTTCTCCCAATTAAGAACTAGGTTAGTGTCTTCACACCTTTGTAATACAAGAGCAAGGTTAGAAAGGCAATTGTCAAAAGAGGAAACATAAACGGAGAAGTCATCCATAAAAACCTCCATGATTTCCTCTATATATTCGGAGAAGATGGCCATCATGCACCTTTGAAAGGTGGTTGGGGCGTTGCAAAGCCCGAACGGCATCCTCCTATAGGCAAACGTACCCCACGGGCACGTGAATGTGGTCTTCTCTTGATCATCCGGGTGTATCGGAATCTGAAAGAAACCACTATAACCGTCAAGATAGCAAAAGTGCGAATGTTGTGCTAACCTTTCAAGCATTTGGTCGATGAAGGGTAGTGGGAAGTGGTCCTTCCTTGTCGCGTTGTTTAGCTTGCGGTAGTCTATGCACATCCGCCATCCTGTTACGGTTCGGGTAGGAATGAATTCGTTATTCTTGTTGGTGATGACCGTCATTCCTCCCTTCTTCGGAACCACTTGTACCGGACTCACCCACTTGCTATCGGAGATAGGGTAGATGATACCTGCATCAAGAAGTTTAAGAATTTCCTTCTTGACAACCTCCTTCATGGTCGGATTTAACTGCCTTTGAGGTTGTCGCGAAGTCCTAAAGTCCTCTTCCATTAAGATCTTATGCATGCATAGGGAAGGTTTGATTCCTACTAAGTCTTCTATAGTGTATCCTAAAGATTTTCTGTGTTTCCTAAGGACAACCATGAGCTTACTATGTTCATCTATGCTTAAATCGGAACTAACAATTACCGGAAAGGTAGAATTAGGTCCAAGAAATGCGTACCTTAGATGTGTAGGGAGTGGCTTTAGTTCCATCACAATCGGAGTCTCCAATGGTTCTTGAGGAGCATCCGATGCTTCCTTAGAAGTGTCTAAGGATGTAGAAGGTGTTGGAGAAGAATCAAGAGAAGTTGAGGAAGATACACAATTGCCTTCGGAATCACCCAAAATTACGGCCTCTCTGCATCCTCCATAGCCGTAATTTTGGGCGTGGAAAATATTTACGGTTGCTCTGTTCTCTTCACGACCGTGTAACCCTCTGGAGTGCTCCACGCTTTTGTTGGTGAAATCCACGGCCGTGGAATAGAGTGTATGACCGTGGATTCGTACGTTTTCTGCCTCATCGTGGAGTTTCTCAAACTTTTCTTCACATACCTCTTCTTGTGCTTCTAAGGCTTCAATTGCCTCATTGCACTCCTCTTCTTCCCCTATATCCATTAGGCTCATAGAAATAACCTTTTGCAAAGGATCTTTGAAGAGAATAGAACTTACCTCTTCTCTAGATAGCCCTTCTTCATCTTGGATATTGAATATATCCTCATCAAAGATTGGTTCCTTCACTAGAGTGGAAAGAACGAACTCTACCTTCTCTTCTCCTATGTCAAAGGCGAGTCTAGCATTCTTGCAATCGACTATGCAGCCGGACGTTGCAAGAAACGGTCTTCCGAGAATGATCGGGACCGGACTATCTGCAGGAATGTCAAGCACAACAAAATCTATAGGAACATAGAATTTACCTAGCTTGACCGGGACGTCTTCAACAATACCGACGGGACGAGTTATGGATCGATCCGCCATGTACAACGTCATCTTCACCGGTTTAGGGTCGCCTAAACCGATCTTCCTACATAATGCAAGTGGGATGATGCTCACACTTGCTCCTGAGTCACATAATGCATCATATGTGACATCTCCCATTCCTATGGGAATGCAAAATGACCCCGGATTCTTTAGATTTGGGGGCATCTTCTCTTTCATGGTTTTGATAAGATCCGAAGAATCCGAACTCATCTTAACCTCTCCAAAATCCTCTAGCTTTCTCTTGTTAGAGAGGATCTCCTTTAAGAACTTACCATAAGCTGGCATACCTACAATAGCATCAATGAAAGGTATATTAATATGCAGTTTACTCATGAGTTCAATAAACTTACCGAATTGCTTGTCTAGACGCGCTCTTGCTCTAGATTGCGGGAACGGTAGGGGAGGTTTGTAAGCTGGAGGAGGAACGTAGACATCTTCCTTCTCCTTTCCCTTTTCTTTCTCTTTCTCAACGGGGACTTCTACAAACTTAGGTTGCGGGTCGGTAGTTGTCACTCCGCTCCTAGTTGTGATTGCCATCACCCTTCCTTTTGGGTTGTCCTCCGTCTTTCCTGGAAGTTTCCCTTGATTCCTAGGAACTTCCTCCGCATGGCTGAACATTTGGTTTTCTAAAACCTTTTGGGCTTTATCAACCTTGGTAATGTGATCATCAACCTTGATGATGTGAGTCTCCAACCCTTGAAGCTTCCCCAAAATTGTTTCCAACATGGGATCGGGCTTCTCTTTTCCCGAAGTACTTCCACCATTAGATGTTTGCCCCTGGCTTTTCAAAGGAGTGGAAGAAGAGGAAGGTGGAGTTAGTGAATTTCCTAAATTGGAAGAATAAGAAATACCGGAATTTTGTTGATTGGGACGCCAATTGTTGTTGTTTGAACCCCTATTGTTGTTCCAATTGTTGTTCCGGTTGTTGTTGTTGTTGTTCCAATTATTCCGGTTGTTGTTCCGGTTGTTGCGGTTGGTATTCTCATTACCGTTGTGGTTATTGTTGTTGCCTAAATAACCCACATCTTGTTCCTTGTGCTTCAGAAAGTTGGTTTTGATGGCTTCCTTCAACTCTTTAATCTCCGTATTGAGAGAAAAGATTTGAGTTTGAGCTGCTTGTGATAACTTTGCTCCTTGATCCACATGATTCGCCTCCACTTTCCGATGAGAATACTTCTCTATAACTCGCGCTTGCTTCTCAATGAAGTCCCAAGCGTCATCTTCCCTCATGTCCATGAATGTACCACATGAAAGGGATTGGAGCTTGAATTGTGTCTCCACATCCAGCCCCTTATAGTATATCTCCAATAGTGCAAGTTTGGATATGCCATGATGAGGGCAATCCAATAGCAAATCCTGAAATCTTTCCCAAGATTGAAACAAACTTTCGTTAGATCTCATAGAAAATGCATTAATCTTACCTCTTAGCTCCGCCGTTTTAGATGGCGGAAAGAACTTAGTGAGGAATTCCGAAGAAAGATCCTCCTATATTTCAAGCTTTCCACTTGGAAGAGCTTGATACCAAGACAATGCTTTCCCCTTCAAGGAGAAGAAGAAAGGCTTGAGTTTGTAGCTGTTGGTAGTTGCATTCTTTGGCTTCATTGTCTCCATCATAATCTCAAAGTTTTGTAGATGTTGATATGGAGATTCAGCGCTTATTCCACCAAATTGGTTTTGGCGAACAATGGTAATAACTTGAGGGTTGAAGCTAAACCCTTGTACATCATCAGCATCAAAGTTCACACCTAAACAGCATGGTTGCTGCGTTGGATCCATTCTTTGGCCAAGAGTTCTTGGCTCCTCATCTACACGTTCGACTCTCGCACCTCTAGGTGGAACACGGCGATTTGCAGATGGCCGTGGAAAGAATGGATTCACATTGATCGTGGGATCAATTTCCTCTAGTGGTGGCATGGAGGAGTCGCTATCCTCATTGGATGAGTTGGCTCTAACCGATCTTCCCGGTCTCCTTCTTTTCTTTTTCTCTTTGAGGTTGTTTATTTCCAGCCTCATTTGGAACATCATGTCCGTTAGATCATCAACCTTCATTTGATGACGATCCGTTTCTTCCCTACGAGTCTTCTCACTCCAGTGGAGTTGAGCTTTCTTTTCCGCTAACTCCGATTGGAGATCACGTTCTCTTTCTTCAGCCATTTTTCTTTCCTTAAGCTTTCTCCTCAAATTCCTCTCAAGCTCTTGATCAAGAGGTAAGAGATCTTCGTTGTTCCTAGACCTGCGCATACACTCGAAGAGATATCAAATAACAAGGGAAAAGCTCCCAAGCTTGACAACCGACAACCGAATTCGGCCTTGACCAAATCCCCGGCAACGGCACCAAAAACTTGTTCGCCACTTAGTGCGTGAAAATAAGCTTTAAATTTATAAAACTAGAATCAAGCAAGCGAACCCGCAGTGTACGGATCGATATAGTTAAGCAAGAAATCCAGAGTATCGAACACAGGGATTTGGGGGGTTAAATCCAATTATAGAATTGTCAAGCGAGTAAATGTATGAGCTTTTGTAAATATTGGGAAAAGAACAATCCTAAAGATCCAAGAATCCAGTGGTGGCAATCGATTCAAGATATACTAAGGATATAAGGACAGAGTTGAGGTATGCAAAGGTATACGAATGTAAGGCAATGTACGGTGAAGTTCCAAGACCTTATATGATTCACCCAAAGGCACTCTCTATAAAGGTTGTTGAGGCTTCAGTATAGAAAGATTCTAAAGGTAAATATTAACGTCAAATACCCAAACTTGTAATCCAAGGATCAAGACTAACTTAACCGATTAAGGTTGTGACACTCGAAATCGAGGTAGAGGTTGTTGAGGCTTCACTACCACCTAGAAAAGGCAAGTCAAGACTAAGTTAAAGCAAATCTTTAACTTTGGATTAAAGTAAAAGCAGGGTTCGTAACTGACACAAAATTACGGGTAGTTCTTGAGTTCCACGGCCGTGGAAGCTCAAGAACAGACCGTGGATTAGGTTCGTCGACGATTCTCTCTAACTCTCAGGGTCCAATCTTTTTACGATCGATCTATCATCATCTAAGCCACAACTATCAACCCTTCACCTTAGAATTGCTAGAGGGTTTTAGCCAACAACAGTCATATTGATATCAAATTCAAGATTTAAAATAATGGATGATGAAAACCTTCGAAAACCTTGAATAAATCTCAAATCAATCTCAAATCCACAAACAAAGAACAATGATGTAAGTAGATTCAGAATAACACAAACAATCACAATCCTTGATAAGAGCGAAGAACGGGATGTCAATCCGTCTTCTAATCAAACCTAAGGAACAAAGATGAAATCTCCTTACGAACAATCTTCCAAATCTTCACTCTTTCCGTAAGTTTTTCCGTCAATTCAGAAATCTCAAATAGGGCAAAGCGCAATCTCTCCATGGAGGTCAAAGCGAAGGTCTAATCTAGGGTAAGCAGAGGTAGCGAAGGTCACGGAATCTCTCTCTTTCCGTCCTTTTATAGGGCTGGATAAAATATGTCTTCGGCCCATGTGCGTAGTGGATCGTGGCTTAAAATATTGCGTAAAAGATTGCCAAGATCACGATCGTGGAAGGGTTCCACGTCCGTAATTTAGAGCGTGGAGTTGGATCACGGTTCCTCAAATCCTCCACGGCCGTGTAAGTTGCTGGAATGCTCCACGCTTGTCTTGCCAAGGTTCCACGGCCGTGGATTAGAGCGTGGATCCTAGTACGGCCGTACTTTAGAGTGTGGAACACATGTAGATCATAATTCTCCTTTGTCTCGTGTTATTCTTCACCATAGCATCCTCCTTAGCTCCTAGTGATGTCCTCATTCCTTGGACACGCTCAATCTATCTCCATTCTCCCTTGATTCGTCCGGGTTTAGCTCTTAATTGCCTATAATCAACACAAAGCTTATGTAGACCTCTATATCATCAAAATAGATAAACTAACTCACAAATGCTTCAATGTTTTATCAATGACTACCAATATGGATGAAATACACTTAGAAAACGTGCCTAAAATATCACAATATTTCATGCTAACAATAAGGCAAAGGGATGGCTCGCTTAGAGTTAACTGAATGGATCATATGGTTAAGGATGAGATTAGGAACGTCAATGTCTAACCCAGACATAATCAGATGAATTAACTCCAATGATTGATCAGTCAGAAACTCTCTTGATTTCGCTCGAGGAATAGCACACCGAACCAGAATGGTAAACACAATTTTAGCATCTAGGGTAAGGGAAGTCTGAGTAAGTTGGCGTGAGGTTAAGTTTGGAACCAAATATTTATCCTTAGCGAGTCGAACACTCTCTGATCGGGAGGGATGTGTAAAAGAAAGATCTTAGGAATTCCTAAATCTCACCCAAAACAGTAGAAGTGAGAAGAATTGGGGTACCTTTTACAAATGATTCAAGGGTGATAATTCCTTTGTCCCGTTTTGTGACGAGGTTCACATAGAACATTCTTGTGAGCCTTGGGAAAACAAAATCTTCAGGGTTTAAGATTTACCAGATTATAGAGCTCTTAAGCATAGCAATGCAAGGGATCTAAAGTGTTTCCAGAAACGTAGTGTCCACCAGATCACACATATAGAGAGGCCGGTTGTGAAATCCATCAAGCCAAGATCTTGTAGCTTGAAAATTGATGAACGAAGATGTTGGAAGACTAGTTGTCTGATAAATTTCCAAATCTTCAGAAGGTTTATCATCTTTTGTGGCAGAGGGGATCTGAGCTAATTCCTTTTTGGAAGATGAAGCCGAATGAGGAGCAGATTTCTTGCTACTAGGAGCCATAGATGATATTGGGAGAGAAAACAAGGATTTTTAAAAAGGGTTTCTGTAAAGACAGGAAATGAAAAAGAGAGAAGTCTTTAGCCTTAAAGAAAACAATTTTAAGTTTAAACAAGATCTTGAGACAATCAAGCTCTTAAAAAGTCAAATTTGTTTCCAATAAAATCTCAACAACTCTTTTTCAGAACTTTGAATCAAAAAATGAGGATTTTGTAATCATTAAAAACAATTTAGGAATTAAAATATCTAAAAGATATTAATTCCTAAATAGATCCGTAATATTCAATTTTCCCTTTGAATCTCGTTTCAAGGCCCTTGAAAACAAAAAGTGGGCTGCATACGAAGGAGAAAATAAAACGATTTACTCCCCCTATGTTAATGCTTTCTTGTTCAACATACCAAGCTCTAAACGAATAAAATTGAATTGATCTTCAGGTAGAGGCTTGGTAAATATATCTGCAAGCTGCAAGTCAGTTCATATAAAAGAAATCAAAACATCACCTTTTTCAACATGATCACGTATGAAGTGATGCCTTACATCGATATGCTTAGTCCTTGAATGCTGCACATGATTTTTAGTAATTGAAATAGCACTAGTATTATCACATTTTATTGGGATACCTTTCAAATCAAAGCCAAGGTCACGAAGTTGTTGAGCTATCCATAGAATTTGTGCACAACAGGCTCCCGCAGCTATATATTCGGCTTCAGCTGTGGATAGGGCGACAGAGTTTTGCTTCTTGGAGTTCGAACTAATTAGGGATGCCCCTAAGAATTGGAAACATCCAGAAGTGCTCTTTCTATCGACCATATAACCTGCAAAGTCTGCATCTGAATAGCCAACGAGATGAAACAAGCTTTGACGTGGGTACCATAACCCTAATTCCTTAGTGCCATTGAGATACCGAAATATCCTTTTCACAGCTATCAAGTGTGACTCTTTAGGATTAGCTTGAAATCTTGCACACATGCCCACGCTAAACATAATGTCAGGTCGACTAGCGGTTAGATATAATAATGAACCGATCATACCTCGATACTCCTTTTGTGCAACACTTTTGGCATCTTTGTCATGGTCAAGCGAAAGTGTAGAAATCATAGGAGTCTTTGCGACCTTAGATTGATCCATCTTATACTTCTTAAGCAAGTCCTTGGTATACTTTATTTGATTGAGAAAAATTCCTTTCTTTTCTTGTGTAACTTGAAGTCCAAGAAAAAAATTTAGCTCACCCATTAGGCTCATTTCGAATTCTCTGCACATAATATCTAAAAATTCCTTGCATAGGGAATCATTAGTAGCACCGAATAATATATCATCAACATAGATTTGTACTACTAAAATATCGTTACCTATGGTTTTGATAAATAAAGTTTTATCAATCAAACCTCTTTTGAAATTGTTTTCAAGGAGATACTTGGACAATCTTTCATACCAAGCTCGAGGAGCTTACTTAAGACCATAAAGAGCCTTGTCCAATTTAAAAACATGATCAGGAAATTCATCATTTTCAAAACTAGGTGGTTGAGCAACGTAGACTTCTTCTTCTAAGAAGCCGTTTAGAAAGGCACATTTTACATCCATTTGAAATAAATTTATGCTCATGAAAGATGCAAATGCAAGTAGCATACGTATGGCTTCTAACCTGACAACCGGAGCAAAAATCTCCTCATAATCAATATCTTCTTCTTGGTTATAGCCTTGAGCTACAAGTCGTGCTTTATTTCGAATAACTTTACCGTTTTCATCCAACTTGTTTCGAAAAACCCATTTTGTGCCAATGACGGATTGATGCTTTGGTCTTGTCGTAAGAGTCCAAACATTGTTTCTCTCAAACTCATTTAGTTCATTTTGCATGGCAATGATCCAGTCGGTTTCTTGAAGAGCTTGAACATAGTTCTTTGGCTCAATAAGAGATACGAATGCAGATAACGCACATAGGTTGTTTACTTTGGATCGAGTTTGAACTCCTGCATTTGGATCTGAGATCACATTCTCTTGTGGATGGTATGAAGAGTGTTGAAACTTCCTTCGTTTGTAAGATGGAACAGATCTTGACGATTGAGGCTCATATGCTTGACTAGATTTAGGTACCGTTGGAGTGTTGCCCTTGGATCCTATCTCAAGGCCTTGAATTTGGGTTTCAAGGCCTTAAAACGGAGTTCTGACATCGTAGTTTTCTGTTTCAAGGTCTTGAAGATGTGTTTCAAGGTCTTGAGAGTTTTCTCCGGTATCTTGAATCTTCTCTTGCATATTCTTTTCTTGATCTTTAGGATCTTCTTCTTCATTTTGAATTGTGATATTCTCGTTGATTCAGATTAAGATCCGCTAAACTTTCACTCGAAGTACCATCATTGTTTTCATCAAATATGACATGAATACTTTCCTCAACAATTTTGGTACGCTTGTTATAAACCCGATAAGCTTTGCTATTTGAAGCTAATCCAATGAATCTAACTTCATCACTACGTGCATCAAATTTCTCAAGGTTATCTTTGCCATTGTTATGAACAAAACTTGTACATTCAAAGGGTTTAAAATAAGAAATATTAGGTTTTCTACCCTTAAAGAGTTCATAAAGAGTCTTTTTCAAAATAGGGCGAATTAAACATATATTCAAGATGTAATTTGCAGTGTTTATTACTTTTGCCCAAAAGCTTTTTGGCAAACTATTTTCTAAAAGCATAGTCCTAGACATATCCTCTAGGGTGCGGTTCTTACGTTCCACAACCCCGTTCTGTTGAGGAGTTCTAGGAGCTGAAAAGTTGTGTGAAATACCATATTTTGCACACAACAAATCAAACTTTAGTTGATCAAATCCTCTACCATGACCACTTCTTATAGAAACGATTGGTAGGTTTTTCAAAGTTTGTAACTCCTTACACAATTTTGAAAACTCAAACAATGCTTCAGATTTTTCCCGTAAGAATGATATCCATGTAAAACGAGAAAAATCATCCACAATGACAAGGATGTACTGTTTACCTTTGGGAGATTTGACACGCATAGGTCCACAAAGATCCATATGTAAAAGTTCAATGGGTCGAGAAGAACTTACAACCTTCTTTGGTTTGAATGAACCTCTTGTTTGTTTACCTTGTGTACAAGTTTTACATAGCTCATCTACCTTAAAGTTTAGGTTTGGCTATCCACGTACCAAATCCTTTAAAAGTAACTTTTGCATTGTATGCATGCTTACGTGACCAAGTCTTCTATGCCAAAGCCTTGGACCATCAGTCAAGGCCTTGAGACACTTTAGCTTAGTTCCTGAAACTTGGTTAGTACTCATAGAATAAACATTGTTACATCTAGGAGCAGTAAGCACAATGTCACCCGGCGTCTTGTCTTGAACTTCACATTTTTCCGAACCAAACATTACCTTGTTATCTTTATCACATATTTGAGAGATGCTAAGCAAGTTATACTTCAAACAGTCAACAAGATATACATCATCAATAAAGTTAGATGAATTATAACATATTTTACCAATGCCAATAATGTCACACTTTCCTTTATCACCAAGCGTAATGATTCTAGATGATTGCTTCTTTAAATCTGAAAATAGTGAACTTTTTTCACTCATGTGTCTTGAGCAACCACTATCTAATATCCATTTATGATCCTTTACCTTGGTGATATCCTGCAAAACAGCAAACGTCAACATTTTCGGGTCAACCAAATGGCATATTTTGGTCCATATTCAAGCTCGATCATGTTTGGTGGTCTAGTACCTTTAGGAACCCAGATTTGCTTGACTTGTTTCCTTAAACATAGAGGATAAGTGTTTCCAATGATGTAAGGATCATTTCTTCTATATGGACATGTAGATTTTACATGACCCTTTTTACAATAGTAGAAACATGTGGGCATATTTTTACTTCCTTTAGCCTTGACAAAGGTGGTAGTCAGTTTTCTAAAAAAACTCCTATGATAACCTATACCATTTTTGTTAAGTGAGGACTGTTGTTCACCCATCATTCTTTCAAGATTGACTTTTGAACGAGGGAATTTGACAAGTGCAGTCTTCTGGTCTTGACACGTCAAAATTAGATCAACTTTCTCTTTCTCTAGATCGATATAGTTTCGATGAAGAGAAGAGAGGTTTTCCTTGAGAATCACATTTTCCGATTCCAAGGCCTTGATATTGTCATCATGATCTACCTTTTCCGTGTTAAGATTTTCAATCTCCAGAGACATCTCACTTAGTTGTTTCTCTTGTTAAAGAAGCTTTTCTTTTAAGGAATTTATCCTTATCCTATGTTCTTTGTCACATATGATAATGTCTTTAAGGAATTGTGTGAGATCAGATTCAGGTTGGGACATGATAGTACTCACCACATTATCAACATAGAGATTTGGATCTTCTTCATGATCTGCCATAAGACAAAGGTTTGCTTGTTCTTTTTCGTCTTCTGAATCATTTAAGGAGTCTGAGTCACTCCATGAAGATACTATAACTTTCTTCTTTCAATCATTCTTCTTAAAGTTGGTCCTCATCTTTTGTGGACAGTCCTTAACGAGATGATCTGTTTCACCACATTCAAAACAAGTCAAAACTTTATCTTTCTTGTTATAGTTAGAAAACTTACCTCGGGGTCTTGATGTTCGTGGATATTCTCTATTATTTGTAGATTGTTTCTTTACTTTGATAATTCCCATGAGACCCTTAGAGATCATGGCAATTGCATCTTTTTCATCGTCATCAATGCAAGATTCTTTGTGTTGGATGGGAGCTCTCCATCTTCTTCACCAAGAACTATTTCGTGTGTGATGAGTTTTCCAAGGAGGTCGTCAAGAGGAAGAGTTGAGAGATTCTGAGCTTCTTCGATGAAAGTCATTTTTGGTCCCCACTTAGCTTTAGGTAATCTCCTTAGGACCTTCCTAACTTTTTCTTCATTTGTGAAGACCTTTCCAAGTGAGTCTAGGTTATTCACAATCTCACTAAATCTTGTGAACATTTCTTTGACTGGTTCATTTGGGTTCATCTTGAATAGCTCATACTGTCTGAGGAAGATGCTAATCTTTGTTTCCTGGAGTTGACTTGTTCTTTCTTATGTGACAACGAGTTTGTCCCATATTTCCTTTGTACTCTTGCATGCTGAGATGCGGTTGAATTCATTTGCATCTAATCCACAATAGAGCAAGTTCGTAGCTTTGTAGTTCTTTGACACATTGTCCAAGTCAGCTTGTGTGAAGTCAGCTTCCTTCTTTGGGACTTGGAAACCTTCAACTGTGGTAGTTGAGACTTTGGGGCCATTCTGATTGATGCTCCATAGTTCCATGTCCTGATCAATAATGAACATGCGCATGAGTACTCTCCAATGGGCAAAGTTGTTGCCACAGAAAAGTGGTGGTCGAGATGAGGATCTTCCTTGAGCAAATCCTCCATCACCTACAAGATTCATGATTAGGCTCACTGATGGTTAAATCAATATACGTGAGTCTAGCTCTAATATCCGTTAGGTGAATATAAAGGATAAAGATACTCTAGAAGGGGGGTTGGATTGAGTATGGGAACTTTTTGCAAAAACCTATCTCAAGGCTTTGAAACTGATTTCAAAGACCTTGATGTCGATCAGAGCTCTTTGTGACACACTTTGGTTTCAAGGGCTTTGAAACTAATTTCAAGGGCCTTGACTTTGTTCACCTGCAAAACAAAGTTAGTCACAATAAAGTAGATAAAGTATGGAATGTAAAAGATCGCACGAGGATATGTTTACGAAGTTCGGCTCTAAATAGCCTACTCTCCATCCCAGGGTATATCCGTAGGATCTAAGTATCTATTATCAGCTTCAAAGAGTCCTTGATACAAACTAGAAGAAATCCCCTTCTTCTCTCTCTGTAGCCAACACTACGATCTAGCTTCAAATCTTCACCTTGCTATAATACCCTAGTTATTGTTACGCTAAGAATGTGATGCACGCAATAAGCCTTAAATTTATACTCGTTATATTTTTCCTAACTCCTAGCGAACCTGCAGTGTACGGGTCGTTTTGTAGCAAGGATAGTATTCCGAGGTCGAACTCGAAGACTAAGGTGAAATCGAATCAACAAGTGAGCATAGATAGTGTAAAACTAGTCTAAGAAAGGAAAAAGGAATAAAGAAATGAAAATCCAATGTTTTTGGTTTGGTTTTTAGGTGATCAATCAAAGGTCATAATTTATGCAAAATACTAAATCAAACTAACAACTCAAGCTAGCAAAATAAACAAGTGACACAAACACAAAATATATGATCGAAGAGAGAGAAATGGATTCTAGAGGTCAAGATTTCCGGTTATGGCATTGGACTCAAGATTCTAAAGATTCTAAAGATTAAGCTGCGGTGTTGGGAAAGAGTGTTTCACTAATGGAAGCAATTACCGGGTAGGTCTCTCACTTCGCTAATCCCGCATCAAACTCCTATTACCGGGTAGGCCTCAAGGGGTTAGAGTAGGGAATTCTACACAAACCGGACTCCACTTAAGGGGCAACCCTCTCCTTACCAGGTAAGTCTCGGAAAAGGGAAGTCTCAAGCAATAATCCTAGCACACTCAATCCAATAGCGGCTTGTGAGGCTCACTACTACCTAGAGTTCATCATCTTAGGTGTCTAAGGTCGGAAATCATCGGGTAGATCTCTTCCCTCACTTAGGTTGATAGCATTAGGTGATCCTAAGCTAAATTATGCTTAATAAACACTAGGATTTCAACAACCTAACATCCTAACATATAGATTCATCAATTATAGAGCAACTGAGAGAAAAATCGGATGGATCATGCCTAAATCGGCCGATCTGGCTGAAGAACAGCCCGATTTTTCTTTCTGGGTTAGGTTTTGTGCATACAAATCATCCTAAACTAACATATAAGTCCATTCTATCATCACCCATGCCATAACCATCAATCCATCATTCTAGAATCACAATAAACTAGCCAATAATATGCATATCAAGATCCAAATTCATCACACAAGCATACATGGTTTTCATAGGTGGATGATGAAAGATAAGCAAGTAAAAACAATAAATCTCAGCTGAATCTAAGTTTTAGCAAGACTTACAACCCTTCAAATGAAGTCCCAAAACGTTCCTAACAATCCTTTGCAATAGTTCTTCAATCAAGACTCCGAAAATCACTCAAAATCACTCAAAACTCACTATCACTCTAGAGTTGGTGTTCTTCTTCTTCCTCCAATTTGAGAGAGATTTTCTTCTTCTCCAAGTCTAACCCCCAATGGAATCAACTGTGAATGAGAGAATGTGGGAGAGGATAGATGCTCAGCAACAGCTTGCAGGCCCACTTATATTCTCCACCAAGAGCAAGGCCTGGCAAAGAGATCGTGGGACACGTGGCTTAAGCTGTTGAAGGCCAAAAATCGACCCAGTCAGGAAAATCGGCCGATTTTCCTGAGTGATGGTCCGATTTTCTTCAACAGAGGCATGTTATAATCGTCTAGCCATGAATTGCTCCATTGCTTGCACCAATTATGGTCCTTGTGTCCTTTGTTGCTCTAATTATGTTCCTTCAAAGCCTTGGATGTGTACCACCATGAGGCTTGACTCTCGAATGTATCGATTAATGCCCAAAAGATCCCCGAAATACCTACAAAACCGACAAAAGTTCGTGTAGACGTCTTTTCTAGAAATATGCACGAAATGAGTGTAAACGCCGTGAATTAATGTCAAACCGTGCATGAATAACGGGAAAAACTATCTAAATGTATGCCTATACTAACGTCATAAATCACGTTATCAAAATACCCCATACTTAAGATTTTCTCGTCCCCGAGCAAGATCCAACTATAGACTAAGAGATGACGTGATTTATGCATGCAGAAAAACAACAAAATCTTTTTGGAATTGTGCTTCTAACATTGGATCACCTTCATAGTCATGTTTCATAGCAATGGACAAGCAATCATGCATCAAATGAGTGAAGGCATGGAAAGACAATTATACTTAACTAGAAAGCATGCATGAGAGGTGAAAATGAAGAAGTCAAGATGATCATGAGTATGTCCAATCTAGATCACTAAGTCTTACACACATGCATTTATCTATTCAACACATAAGGCCATCCATAGCCAATTCACAAGACAAATTTCATCATAAGGTTTATTCCCAAGCTTTAGAAGCACTAAAATTTTTAAAATTTTCTGATTTTTTTTTTTGGATTTTTCGAAATATGTATGTACAATGCAAGACATAATGAAACATGTGACAATATTAAACTATCCTAGATGCTAATCATGCAAGTGATCATGAAAACCCCACCCCATACTTAGAAACACATTGTCCCCAATGTGGAAACTAAATAAAGAAGTGAAAGAGAGTTCTCACAATGTAAAATTGGTGATGCTTTGGTATTTCGGTTCACATCGAATAATGATGGTGGGTGATCGATCAAGGATGGTAGAGAGCTCTTTGATGTTCATTATGGTGTCGGAACCCGCGCTTGGCACCGCAAGCCGTCCAAGTTCCATGTCCGCTCCACCCATTCTTGATTGGAGATCATCACTTTCCTTTACAGAAGGAAAAATCGGAACCAACTGCCCAGAAAATCGGCCGATTTCTGTGAAGATCAGTCCGATTTTTCTGGGTGTTTTCTCCCTCGTCCATGTGCTTGGATCTTGTACCTTCAACAGTTCCATGAGGTTTTCACATGACCTCCAACATCTCATCACACATGACAATCAATCAAGATCTAGCACCCAAAAACACGAAAGAAAAACAAAGCACACCAAGAGTAAGATCAAACAAAAACAAGAAAAACAAAAGGGAAAAATTTGTACCAATGGGTCGCCTCCCACTAAGCGCTTCTTTAAGGTCATTAGCTTGACCAAACTCAGGAGCGTTTCACTCGAGGTGAAGTGGGGCAATCACTTCCACCGGGGCTTCCGGGATATACTTCTTCAAACGGTGCCCATTCACCTTAAAGTTACCACAATGATCTCCTCCTATCTCCACCGCTCCATCTTGACTTGAGCTTTCCGGGGAAAAGCCGCAGCCTCGAGTTGAAGAGAAGCACTAAGTCACCCTCATTCAACTCCTTTGGGATGAGGTGCTTGTCATGCCAACGCTTGGTCCTCTCCTTGTAAATCCGGGCATTTTCATAAGCATCCAACCAAATCTCCTCAAGGGCGTTCATGTCTAGCAACCTCTTCTCACCGGCCTCCTTGAGGTCAAAATTCAGCCACCTTATGGCCCAATATGCTCTATGCTCCATCTCCACCGGAAGGTGGCAAGACTTGCCATAAACTAGCTTGTAAGGAGTGGTGCCAATCGGAGTCTTGAAAGCGGTTCTATATGCCCACAAAGCATCATCGAGCTTCATAGCCCAATCTTTTCTCGTCCTAGAGACCGTCTTCTCAAGTATCCCTTTTATCTCCCGTTTGGAGATCTCCACTTGGACACTAGTTTGGGGATGGTAAGGTGTTGCCACCTTATGAGTCACCCCATACTTAGCCAAAAGTGCTCCAAAGTTCCTATTAGTGGAGTGCTTCCCTCCATCACTTATGATCACCCTTGGTGTTCCAAACCTAGGGAAGATCACTCGGTTGAAGAACCGCACTACAACTTTGGCATCATTTGTGGGAGAGGCGATTGCCTCTACCCATCTCGAAACATAGTCCACCGCCAATAGGATGTAGAGGTTGCCACAAGAAGAAGGGAATGGTCCCATGAAGTCCACACCCCACACATCAAATATCTCTACCTCTTGTATGTTGTTCAAGGGCATCTCATTCCTCCTTGAGATGTTGCCCGTCCTTTGGCATGCATCACAAGCTACCACAAAGTTTTGTACATCCTTGAACAAACTTGGCCAAAAGAAACCCGATTGTAACACTTTAGCACATGTCTTGTGTGAGCTAGCATGCCCTCCACTTGACAAGGAATGACAATGGCGGATCACACTCTCCACCTCATCCTCCGGTATGCATCTTCTAAAGACTCCATCCGGCCCTCTCTTGAACAAAAGTGGTTCACTCCAATAGTAGTGCCTCACATCTTTGAAGAACTTCTTCCTTTGGGCATATGACAAACCGGGAGGCACTTCTTCACACACAAGATAGTTCACAATGTCGGCGTACCATGGCTCACTTCCTCTAGACACTTAGAACAAGCACTCCTCCAACAATTGCAATTGCTCATCCCGGAATGAGTCATCAATCGGGATGTCATCTTTCTCAAGCTTTAATGGTGGGAGTCTACTAAGGTGATCTGCCACAGAATTTTCGGACCCCTTCTTGTCCCGGATTTCCAAATCAAACTCTTGAAGAAGAAGGATCCACCGAATCAATCTAGGCTTGGCATCCTTCTTTGTAAGGAGATAACGGATCGCAGCATGATCTGTGTACACAATGACCTTCGCTCCAACAAGATATGAGTGGAACTTCTCAAAGGCATATACCACCGCTAGCAACTCTTTCTCGGTTGTGGCATAGTTAAGTTGGGCATCATCTAGCATCTTGGTAGCATAATAGATGGCATGTGTGCGCCCATCTTTCTTTTGTCCCAAAACAGCCCCAATGGCCACATCACTTGCATCACACATCACTTCAAATGGTAAGCTCCAATCCGGAGGTTGCATGATGGGGGCGGAGATCAAAGCATCCTTTAACCTACAAAAAGCTTCAAGGCAATCCTTGGAGAAAACAAACTCAACATCTTTCATTAGTAGGTTAGTAAGAGGCTTAGAAATCTTAGAGAAATCTTTAATGAATCTCCGGTAAAAACCGGCATGCCCTAGAAAGCTCCTTACCCCTTTCACCGAGGTAGGTGGTGGCAACTTCTCTATCGTTTCAATCTTGGCCCTATCAACCTCAATGCCACGGTTGGACACCAAGTGTCCCAACACAATACCTTCACTTACCATGAAGTGGCATTTTTCCCAATTCAAGACAAGATTTGTCTCCTCACATCTCTTAAGTACTAAAGACAAGTTAGCTAGGCAATCATCAAAAGAAGATCCATAAACGGAAAAATCATCCATAAACACCTCCATGATATTCTCAATATATTCAGAAAATATGGCCATCATACACCTTTGAAAGGTGGCGGGTGCATTACACAACCCAAACGGCATTCTCCTATATGCAAAGGTACCCCATGGACATGTAAATGTGGTTTTCTCTTGGTCATTGGGGTGGATGGGGATTTGGAAGAATCCACTATAGCCATCTAGGTAGCAAAAATGAGAATGTTGAGCTAACCTCTCTAACATTTGGTCAATGAAAGGAAGAGGGAAATGATCTTTCCTAGAGGCCACATTTAGTTTCCTATAGTCAATACACATCCTCCATCCCGTAACCGTCCTAGTTGGGATTAGTTCATTGTTCTCATTAGTTACTACGGTCATCCCACCCTTCTTAGGAACCACATGTACGGGACTAACTCACTTACTATCCGAAATAGGGTAGATGATTCCCGCATCTAGCAACTTAATGATCTCTTTCTTGACTACCTCTTTCATTATAGGATTCAATCTTCTTTGATGTTGAATAGAGGGTTTATGGTTATCTTCCATCATTATCTTATGCATGCACAAAGAGGGCTTAATGCCAACAAGGTCATCAATGGTGTATCCTATTGCCTTTCTATGCAGTTTCAATTCATTCAACAACCTATTAAGCTCATCATCATTCAAAGATGCATTCACAATCACCGGATAAGTAGAATTTGAACCAAGGAAAGCATACTTTAAATGAGAAGGAAGAGGTTTAAGATCAAGTTGAGGAGGACCTTTTTCGGTTGGAGATGATCCATACAATGTAGGTTGAGATGATTGCAAAGCCATGGAAGCCTCCCCTAAGTCCCTTGATGATTGCTCACAAACACTTGAATGATGCTCAAAAGACTCAGGAAAATCGGCCCAGTCAGGAAAATCGGCCGATTTTCCTGAGTGTAGGTCGATCTCAATTTCTGCATTTGCAAAGTTGGATGGCACTTCAGGATAAGTAGGAAAATCGGCCGATCTGGCCCCTTCTTGCTGATTTTCGTGGGTGATTCTCTCTTCCTTTAGTACGTCAAACCCAACACTTGGTAGCTCGTCCAATTCATTCAAGGCCTTGATTACTTCATTGCTACCTTCCTCAACTCCTTCCTCCATCAAACTTGAGCTAAGAACCTTCTCAAGTGGATCCTTAAGCAAGATTGAGCTCACAACCTCTCTAGACTCCTCTTCCTCAACAATGTTGAAGACATCTTCACCTAGGGCTGGCCCCTTCACCATTGTGGACAAATTAAACTTGATGTTCTCTTCTCCAATGTTGAAGGAGAGAATTCCATTCTTACAATCCACCAAACATCCGGAAGTAGCTAGGAAAGGTCTCCCCAAGATGATAGGAACCGGATATTCCGCCGGGATGTCCAAAACAACGAAGTCTATGGGCACATAGAACTTCCCTAGTTGCACCGGAATGTCTTCCAAGATTCCAACCGGATGAGTGATTGAGCGGTCCGCCATGTAGAGGGTCATCTTGACCGGCTTTGGCTCTCCTAGCCCAACCTTGTTGCAAAGTGCAAGCGGGATGATGCTTACACTTGCCCCAAGATCACATAGGGCGTCATACTTCACTTCTCCTACTCCGATTGGCACACAAAAGGATCCCGGATCTCTTAGCTTAGGAGGCATCTCCTCCTTCATCGTTTGAATCAACTCCGAGGATCTCTTTGTCATCCTTACTTCCCCATACTCCTCCAACTTCCTCTTGTTAGAGAGTATTTCCTTCAAGAACTTGCCATATGCCGGCATACCTAGAATAGCATCCATGAACGGAATGTTAATATGCAATTTAGACATAAGTTCAAGGAATTTACCAAAGTGTTTGTCCAAACGAGCTCTTGCTCGTGATTGTGGAAACGGTAGTGGTGGCTTGTATGGAGGTGGTGCCACATAAGTCGGCTCATCATCCTTGGTCTTGCCTCCATCTTCTTCCAAGGTCTCTTCCTCAACGACTACTTGCTTCCCTTTATCATTTCCCTTAGGTAAGGGATCCTTCATACTCAACCCACTCCTAGTTGTGATGGCCAACACTTGGCCTCTTGGGTTGTCTTCGGTTCTTCCGGAAAGCTTTCCCGGATCTCTATGAGCTTGACCCGCCTTTTGGAACACTTGTGCTTCCAAAACCTTTTGAGCCTTAGAAATAGAAGTCACCGTGCTCTCAAGACCACTCAACCTTCCAAGCAATTGCTCAAAAATCATTTCGGTTCTATCCTTTGGAGGTTGAGTGAATCCGGGTGGAGGTTCTTGTGAAGCCTTTGGTGGTGAAGTTGTGCTTGTGGAAGCGGGAGGGTTCAAGGCTCCATCCGGGTTAGAATAGGAAAACCCGGGATAGTTGTGGTTAGGCCGGTAATTGTTGAATTACCGGTTGTTGTTGAAGTTCCTTGGGCCTTGATAGTTGTTGTAATTGCCCCTTCCCATGTAGTTCACATCTTCCTCCTTGGAAGACAAATTTGCTTGCACTTGCACTTGAGGGCTTGCTTGACTCTTCAAAGTTGTAGCACACAACTCCCTCAAAGATTTCAACTCATTGTTGATGGCATCAAGCTTGAAGTTGCTCATGGTGACTTCACTCACCTCATATGCTCCCGCTTTCCTCCCTTCACTCTTCCTATGGGAGTACTTCTCAATTACTAAAGCTTGTTTCTCTACAAACTCCCAAGCTTCATCTACATTCTTTTCCATGAAAGTCCCACCGGAAAGAGATTGGAGCTTGAATTGGCTATCTTCATCAAGTCCTTTGAAGTAGATCTCCAATAGCTCAATTTTCGGTATACCATGGTGTGGACAATCTAGGAGAAGGTCTTTGAACCTCTCCCAAGACTTGAATAAACTCTCTCTATCCTTCATCACGAAGGCATTGATCTTCCCTCTTAACTCGGTGGTCTTGGAAGGTGGGAAGAACTTAGTCAAAAACTCGGTTGTCATCTCCTCCCAAGTACTCACTCGCCCTTGTAGAATAGATTGATACCAAGCTAAGGCTTTGTCCTTAAGTGAGAAGGAGAAAGCCCTAAGCTTATGGTTGTTGCTCTCCAATCTAGGCGGTCTAAGATTCTCCATCAAGATCTCATAGTTCATCAAGTGTTGATGAGGAGACTCTCCTTCCATCCCTCCAAATTGATTATGCCGGATCATTTGTAGAACTTGAGGGCGGAGCTCGTAATTGTGGGTTGCGGGATCTCCTAAGTTCACACCCGGACGGTGTGCTCTTTGTGCCGGATCCATACGTCTCCCTAATGTTTGTGGCTCCTCAATAGCAATGGGTACAACCCGAATATTCGCCGCCGGTTGCGGTTGTGGTGGAGGAGGTGGAGGTTGTTGACGATTAAGCTCTCCTTGAAAAAGAGCTTGCCTAATCTCTTCAATCTCCCTCCTAGTTGCTTCTTGCCTCTCATTGGCAAGTCTCCTCTCTTCCTCCAAGAGCTCATCTCTTAGCCTAATTTGCTCTAAAGCCTCATCCAACTCAGCTTGGAGGTCTCTTCCGGCCATCTCTTTCCCTTTTCTAATGCTCTTGGATCTAGATCTAAGGGTTTTCTCCGGTTCGGGATCGAATGGAGCTAAATCCTTGCCACGAGATCTTCGCATACACCTAAAGAGTGAGAGATGTCCTGAAAAGCAAAGACACACACCAAAAGAGATCAAAAGCAACAAGAAAGATCTACACTATAAACAATCACAAAAAAAATGACTCGATCTAGACCTAGTCCCCGGCAACGGCGCCAAAAACTTGTTACGCTAAGAATGTGATGCACGCAATAAGCCTTAAATTTATACTCGTTATATTTTTCCTAACTCCTAGCGAACCCGCAGTGTATGGGTCGTTTTGTAGCAAGGATAGTATTCCGAGGTCGAACTCGAAGACTAAGGTGAAATCGAATCAACAAGTGAGCATAGATGATGTAAAACTAGTCTAAGAAAGGAAAAAGGAATAAAGAAATGAAAATCCAATGTTTTTGGTTTGGTTTTTAGGTGATCAACCAAAGGTCACAATTTATGCAAAATACTAAATCAAACTAACAACTCAAGCTAGCAAAATAAACAAGTGACACAAACACAAAATATATGATCGAAGAGAGAGAAATGGATTCTAGAGGTCAAGATTTCCGGTTATGGCATTGGACTCAAGATTCTAAAGATTCTAAAGATTAAGCTGCGGTGTTGGGAAAGAGTGTTTCACTAATGGAAGCAATTACCGGGTAGGTCTCTCACTTCGCTAATCCCGTATCAAATTCCTATTACCGGGTAGGCCTCAAGGGGTTAGAGTAGGGAATTCTACACAAACCGGACTCCACTTAAGGGGCAACCCTCTCCTTACCGGGTAAGTCTCGGAAAAGGGAAGTCTCAAGCAATAATCTTAGCACACTCAATCCAATAGCGGCTTGTGAGGCTCACTACTACCTAGAGTTCATCATCTTAGGTGTCTAAGGTCGGAAATCATCGGGTAGATCTCTTCCCTCACTTAGGTTGATAGCATTAGGTGATCCTAAGCTAAATTATGCTTAATGAACACTAGGATTTCAACAACCTAACATCCTAACATACGGATTTCATCAATTAAAGAGCAACAGAGAGAAAAATCGGATGGATCATGCCTAAATCGGCCGATCTGGCTGAAGAACAGCCCGATTTTTCTTTCTAGGTTAAGTTTTGTGCATACAAATCATCCTAAACTAACATATAAGTCCATTCTATCATCACCCATGCCATAACCATCAATCCATCACTCCAGAATCACAATAAACTAGCCAATAATATGCATATCAAGATCCAAATTCATCACACAAGCATACATGGTTTTCATAGATGGATGATGAAAGATAAGCAAGTAAAAACAATAAATCTCAGCTGAATCTAAGTTTTAGCAAGACTTACAACCATTCAAATGAAGTCCCAAAACGTTCCTAACAATCCTTTGTAATAGTTCTTCAATCAAGACTCCGAAAATCACTCAAAATCACTCAAAACTCACTATCACTCTAGAGTTGGTGTTCTTCTTCTTCCTCCAATTTGAGAGAGATTTTCTTCTTCTCCAAGTCTAACCCCCAATGGAATCAGCTGTGAATGAGAGAATGTGGGAGAGGATAGATGCTCAGCAACAGCTTGTAGGCCCACTTATATTCTCCACCAAGAGCAAGGCCGCGCAAAGAGATCGTGGGACACGTGGCTTAAGCTGTTGAAGGCCAAAAATCGACCCAGTCAGGAAAATCGGCCGATTTTCCTGAGTGATGGTCCGATTTTCTTCAACAGAGGCATGTTATAATCGTCTAGCCATGAGTTGCTCCATTGCTTGCACCAATTATGGTCCTTGTGTCCTTTGTTGATCTAATTATGTTCCTTCAAAGCCTTGGATGTGTACCACCATGAGGCTTGAGTCTCGAATGTATCGATTAATGCCCAAAAGATCCCCGAAATACCTACAAAACCGACAAAAGCTCGTGTAGACGTCTTTTCTAGAAATATGCACAAAATGAGTGTAAACGTCGTGAACTAATGTCAAACCGTTCATGAATAACGGGAAAAACTATCTAAATGTATGCCTATACTAACGTCATAAATCACGTTATCAGTTACTTCGCAGAGTAACACACACTCTAGTATAACACTCTTTAGATATACCAATGGAGCTCTCGAGTTTTATCTCTCTCTAGGGAATAAAGCTTTTTGTAAAAAAGAGGAAGAAAAACTTGTTTGATCGAATGAAGATGCTTTGGATCGCTTGAAGACTTTGAATGTTTCCGTGTAAGCTTGTGTATCTTCTTCTTTTTCAATCGACATCTTCATTTATAGTCTTCGATGGAGAGGTCTTCTAGCCGTTGGGAAGATGACCGTTGAAGATGATTCTTCTTCTCCATGAAATCCGTTTCTTGGTTGAGATGATGTAGACGTTGTAGATCTTCTATCATCTTCATCTCCTTAAAGCACGTTGATCTCCTTTGTCCGTAATCTTCTCATACTTGTTGTGAAGATATCCGAAATTCGTTGAGATGGGATCTGCGCTTTTGGTTGAGGATCTTTGTGAGATCCTTTTTTGAATCCAATCTACTTGGTCAGTTGAGATCTTCTTTGAGTGTATCTTTTTGTTGGGAAATCTCCTTGGAGGATCTTCTTTGATGCTTGGTAGATTTGGTTTGTTAGAGTTTTGAAATCCTTCCAGCCGTTTTATTTCTACTTCAAGGCTTTGGCTTCTGATCTCTTGGCCTCCGTGTTGAATCTCTCTAAACTCTTGGTCAGTCCCTTGTATCCGATTTCAAGGCCTCCATCGTCCTTTGAAATGTGTTTCAAGGCCTGAATACATTCTAGACAAAACACCAAAACAAACCAAGCAACTAGACATAAAATCGATAATTTGTTAGTATTAAAAACCACTTTATTTGTGTTTAAGTCTTCCATCATCACCTATACAAATATATAATCAAGGTAGAGTTTTCAGTCCGACGGATCTGGGACTCAGCTTCCCCTTGATGCCGAAATGTCTAACACCTCGTGTTAGGGATACTCTCAACCATACCTGAGCTCCAACTCTGAACTCTAGAGGTTTGCGCCTCTTATCTGCATAAGACTTCTGGCGACTCTGTGCTGCTAACATTCGTTCTTGGATCATCGCTAATCGAGTCATATCATCCTGTATCTGTTCAAGTGCTACTCTGCTAGCACTACTCGGCTCATCCCAACATAACGATGTACGACATTTTTGTCCGTATAAAGCCTCATAAGGAGCCATCCTTATCGATGCGTGCCAAATCTTGTTATACGAAAACTCCACTAAGGGAAGGTGATCTGACCACACCTATCCCTAATCTAGCACGCAGGCTCTCAGCATATCCTCTAGAGTCTGGATGGTCCTCTCGGACTGCCCATCGGTCTGAGGATGATAAGTAGTCATGAATTGCAGACTCGTACCTAGGGTGGCTTGCACTTGCTGCCAAAACCTTGAGGTGAACCGTCCGTCTTTGTCAGAGACTATAGTCCTAGGTACTCACTGAAGTCACACTATCTGTCTAGTGAACTCCTCTTCTAATCGACTTACTAGCCACGTTTCCTTGATAGGAATGAAACATGCGGTCTTCGTCAATCGATCTACTACAACCCAGATGGCGTCAAATCCTCAACTCGGTCTCAAACCGGTAACAAAGTCCATTGAGATGTCTGATAACGTGATTTATGACGTTAATATAGGCATACAATTAGATAGTTTTTCCCATTATTCATGCACGGTTTGACATTAGTTTAAGACGTTTGTGCTCATTTCGTGCATATTTCTAGAAAAGACGTCTACACGAGCTTTTGTCGGTTTTGTAGGTATTTCGGGGATCTTTTGGACATTAATCGATACATTCGAGGATCAAGCCTCATGGTGGTACATATCTGAGACCTTGAAGGAACATAATTGGAGCAATGAAGGACACAAGGACCCTTGTTGGTGCAAGCAATGGAGCAACTCATGGCTAGATGATCATAACAAGTCTCTGTTGAAGAAAATCGACCTACACCCAGGAAAATCGGCCGATTTTTCCTACTGGGTCGATTTTTGGGCCTTTGACAACTTAAGCCACGTGTCCCACGATCTCTTGTCCGGCCTTGCTCTTGGTGGAGAATATAAGTGGTCTTGCAGGCTGATTTATGGATCCTTCTCTTTCCTTTGGACCCTTCTAGCATCTTCTCAAAGAATCTTCCAATTGGGAGCTCTCTTCAAGACACCCTTGTGGGTGTTCTTGAGGGAGATTAGTGTAGATTTCAATTTCATAGTGAGATTTGAGTGATTTTTGTGAAGAAGATTGTTGAAGGTTGTAAGATCCGACTTGGAGCTACATTTGGTGTGTTGAAAGACTTGTTTTGAGCTCAAATCTAGCTAAGTTTCATTGCTTTCATTTCCTTACTTCATCTTCTTGCTATGGATTCTATGTATGCTTGTATGATGATTCTAGATCTTGAAATGCATGTTATTGGCTAGTTTGTTGTGATTCTGGAGTGATGGATTGATGTTTATCGCTTGGGTGATGATAGAATGGAGTTATATGTTAGTTTAGGATGATTTGTATGCACGAAACCCATTCCAAAGAGAAAAATCGGCCTGTTATTCAGGTAAATCGGCCGATTTTTGCTATGATCCACCCGATTTTTCCTTCTGTTGCTCTTTAATTGATGAATTTGTATGTTAGGATGTTAGATTGTTGAAATCCTAGTGTTTGTTGAGCATAATATAGCTTAGGGTGACCTAATGCTAGCAAACTAAGTGAGGAAAGAGACCTACCCGGTGATTTCCGATCTTAGGTACCAAAGATGATGAACTCTAGGTAGTAGTGAGCCTCATAAGCCGCTATTGGACTGAGTGTGCTAGGATTGTTGCTTGAGACTTACCTTTTCCGAGACTTACCCGGTAAGGAGAGGTTTGCCCCTTAAGTAGTATCCGGTTTGTGTAGAATTCCCAACTTTACCTCCTTGAGACTTACCCGGTAATAGGAGTTTGGTGCGGGATTAGTGAAGCATGAGACTTACCCGGTAATTGCTTCCATTAGAGAAACACCCTTTCCCAACACCGCAGCTTTGTCCTTAGAATCTTTAGAACCTTGAGTCCAATGCCATAACCGGAAATCTTGACCTCTAGAATCCATTTTTCTCTTTGATCTCATATCTTGTGTTTGTGTCATTTGTTTGTTTGCTAGCTTGAGTTGTTAGTTTGTTTTATTACCTTGCTTGATTTGTGATCTTTGCTTGATCACCACAAAAACCCAACCAAAAATATCATCATTTTCATTTCTTTATTTCTTTCTCCTTTCTTAGACTAGATTTGCACTATCTTTGATCATTGAATGACTTGATTTCGCCTCAGTCCTTGTGTTCGACCTCGGAATACTTTCCTTCCTACATAACGATCCGTACACTGCGGGTTTCGCTAGGTAGTTTAGGATTTTAGTTCAAGTTTATAAATGTAAAGCTTTTTGTGCTATTTCCTAGCGTAACAATGTCCTCCACTTCCACTGAGGGATAGGAAGTGGGTGTAGCTCTCCTCCTGGTCGATGATGCTCGATATTGACCTGTTGACAGGTCGCACACTGAGCTACATATCTCGTAACATCTGGCTTCAGACCTCCCCGCAAAAGGAATGTCTGATTTCTTGGTACATCTTACTCGCGCCGGAATGCACGGAGTAAGGTGTAGAGTGAGCCTCCTGTAAGATCCTCTTTCTCAGCTCTTGATCTGAGGGCACACAAACCCACTCCTGGCATCTCAAAACTCCATCGGCACAAAATGCAAACTGAGGTGCCTCTCCTCGAGACATCCTATCTCGGATCCGTGTCAACGCTGGGCAACTCTCCAGCTTCTGTTGTATATCTACCAACAGGTCAGGTAACACCTCTAAGGTGGACAAATGGTTGTCGGAGTCCGGAAAGTGGATATTCATCTCTAGCCATGCCAAATCTCACTGTAACTGGGGTTGAGCTATCAGCCAAGCGATCGCCATCTCCCTGGGAGTCTTCTTATTGAGGGCATCAGCTATCACATTTGCCTTCCCCGGGTGGTATAAGATCTCAAGATCGAAGTCTTTGATCAACTCCAACCATCTACTATGTCTGTTATTCAACTCCCGTTGAGTGAATATGTACTTCAAACTCTTATGGTTTGTGAAAATCTGACACGTAGCTTCGTGCAGATAATGCCTCCAAATCTTCAAAGCATGAACAACATAAGCTAACTCGAAATCGAGCATAGGGTAATTCTCCTTATACGTCTTCAGCAGTCTCGACGCATATGCTATAACCTTACCCCTCTACATCAGAACACATCACAAGCCGATCTTGGATGTGTCGCTATAAACCACAAAGTCCTCAATGCCCTCTAGATGAGCTAAGATAGGAGCGAAGGTCAACCTCCTCTCCAGCTCCTCAAAGCTCTGCAAGCACGGTTTGGACCACACAAATCTCGTAGAATTCCTCAACAAGAAAGTGAGAGGTCGGGCGATAACTGAAAAGCCCTCCACAAAACGACGGTAGTAGCCCGCCAATCCTAGGAAGCTGCGAACCTCCTTAACGTTCCTAGGAGGCAGCCAAGTTGCTATAGACTCAATCTTCGCCGGATCTACCTTGATACCTTCAACGGAAACAATGTGATTAAGGAAGGTCACCTTAGACATCCAAAACTCGCACTTAGAGAGCTTAGCGTAAAGATCTCTATCTTGCAGGACTTGCAGTACGATCCTTAAGTGTCTAGCGTGATCCTCTCTACTGCGAGAATATACCAGAATATCATCGATGAAGATCACCACGAACTGGTCTAAGGAATCGATGAAGATGTTGTTCATCAGCTCCATGAAAAGGCGGGCGCATTTGTAAGCCCGAAAGGCATCACTACAAATTTGTAGTGACCGTATCTGGTCCAAAATGTCATCTTGGCAATGTCCTGCTCTCTTACCCTCAGTTGGTGATATCCGGATCTCAGATCGATCCGAGAAAACATTGAAGCTCCGTGCAGCTAGTCCAAAAGATCATCGATACGGGGCAATGGGTACTTATTCTTGATTTTCACCTTGTTAAGCTCTTGTTAACCAATACATAACCTCATCGACCCGTCTTTCATCCTGATGGAGAGTACTGGTGCACCCCAAGGAGATACACTAGGGTGGATGAAACCCTTCTCAGCTAACTCCTCGAGCTGTTTCTTAAGCTGAAGCATCTCGATAGGTGTCATGCGGTAAGAAGCCTTTGAGATCGTTCTCGTCCCGGGCTCTAAATCAATTCCAAAGTCAACACTCCTCTGTGGAGGTAAACCTGATGGCTATCCAAAAACATTGGTAAACTCGCATGTTATCGGAATCTTCTACAACACTAGACTTGTACTATCCTTCATGGCATAGCACCAGAAAGCCTCACAACCTTGACCGATAAGTCTCACAGCTCGCACTGCACTGATGGTTGTACCGGTCTTTTCGAGATCCCATCCTCGGAAAATCTCTACATGGCTTGACTCCGTAGTTACCGTCACCGTCCTCTTTCCGATGTCCAAGACAACCTAATGTCGATCCATCCAATCAATGCCCAAAAATGACTTCTTCATGTACTAAGTACATGACGAAGAAGTCGGATGGCCAATCGCGACCTCCCAATCTAATAGGGCAATCTCGCGAACCTCTCGTGTACCTCTAATCTTACCCCCCATCGGGTAATCCTATAAAGAAGGGTCTCCCCTCTATAGTAACTAAAACCAATTTATCTATACATGCATCGGATATTAAAGAATGCGTAGCACCGGTATCGAAAAGAACTCTGACAGGAAAACCATTAATATGAATGGTACATATGGTCGTTGGAGCTTCCGGCTCCACTGCACTCATCAGCTTGTAGACTCTAACTGAAGCGTCTCTAGTGTTTGACGTACCCACGACTCATCCTCTACCTCTCCCCTGTCCCTGAGCGAAACCTGATGAGCGGTAAAAACCACGAGTTCTTTATCGGCGTAAGATCTTTGCATAAACCTAAAAAGAAAGGGAATTCCTGCAAGAACAAATACTCAAAGAAAAAAGATTAATAGTAAAAGGAAAAATCTAAACTAGACAACCAAAATTACCGCTTGGTCTAGACCAAGTCCCCGGCAACGGCGTCGAAAACTTGTTCGCTCTCAGACGTGTGTAAAATAGTGAAAGAAAATAAGCTTTAAATTTATACATAATATTAAAGCCAAGAAAATAAGTGAACCCGCAGTGTACGGATCAATCACAACAAAAATAAGTATTTCAAGGTCGATCACAAGGACTACGGTAAAACAAATGACAAAAATCAAATAGAATAGATTATTGCTAATTCTAAAGAACGGAAAAGATAAAAAGAAATAGAATTGAATATATGTAATAATATGAAAAATGCATATTCTAGAGATCAAGGTATTCAGTTGTAGTTTTTAATTCAAGACTACTAAGGAAATGTGGACACAGTTGAGATCGCTAAGGGAAGGTGTTTCTAAGGTGGGAAAGATCACGGGGGAGGGTCTCACCATCTACTATCCCAAACCAAAGCTCCTATCACCGAGTAAGTCTCAAGGATCTAAGGAAATGAACTATAATCTCAAACTAACCACTCAGCCTAAGGGAATAGAACTAACCTTTACCGGGTAAGTCTCATGTTAACTTACAAAGGCAAGAATAAGGCACACTCAAACCCAATAAAGGCTAAACCTTTATTATTTAGAACTCGTCATCTTTGACAACCAAGAAAGGGAATCACCGGGTAAGTCTCTTCCCAAGCTTGGATGTAAGCTTGAAAGGCTCAACAAGGGTAGGATTTGGGCAATCTAAAACCTAGGCATAAGGATATAACATGAACGGATCAACAAAAGAAACAACGGGTTGTTCTTAACTAAATCTCCACTAAGATTCCTGAAGAACATACCGAGATTCTCACTGCGAAGATAAAACAAACTCTCAGAGTTCAATCTAAACTTAAAGGCTCAGTTTATCATCATCTAAACCACAACCATCAACCAATCACCCTAGAATTGCACGGGTTTTAGCCAACAACACACATACTCAAATCGAAAAAAACATATAAAATCAAGAAACTCATAAATTGTATAAAACCAAAAGAAAAGTAAGAAATAATTACCAAGGTGTCTTCAATATCCAAAATTGTAGCAAAGAAACTAACAAAGATTCGATCTTGTGTTCAAAGCAATGAAATCTAAAACTAAGTATTCTCTTCAAGAATCTTCACAATCTCTATCAATCCAAATGTGTTGTAACTAACGTTGATGATCAATCTCTTGTATCTCTCAATGTACTGTAAGTTGTTGTGGAAAGAGGTATATATGATGTCTTTGATTGTTGCAACCATGCTTCATTTATAGAAAGATCTAGGGTTTCAAACTTGAGCTTTGGGACGTTTTTACACTAAATCTCGGATGAGCCCATTAACAATCTTGACCGAGATTCTTCACAAGTCGGGCCAAAATTTATAATCTTTAACCTGTCTTCTGTGCTCTTTTCTCTCATCCATGTCCTATCCTCCTTCATGTTCCAGAATGCTCCTATGTGATCCACCTTGATGTCATGTCCTTGTATGTTCCATTTCTGTTCCAAAATGTGTCAATTTACCTACAATTGCAACAAGAATCTGGGTAGACCTCTATTCTAGCAAAGTATGCAAATATGAGCTCAAATGTTATGGATTGATGTCTATTCATGCAAAAGACAGGGAAAAACTACTTAAATGCATGTACATAACTAGGTCATAATTCATGTCATCAGGCGCGTTTAAACTATTTTCCCGCCGATCTGCACACCATCCATGTTTACCTTGACAAATCCAAGATGTGTGTTGATTGAGATATGGCAGGCTTATGATCTGATATATATGTTTTATCTTATCATCATCAACTGAACACTTGATTGATCTTCATATTTTAAGTGGATGTTACAAATTTTCCATGTTTAATGCTACGAGCTAAACTTTTTTTCTTTTATAAAAGTAAGGGTAAAATTTTAACTATAATTTAGTTTTTAAAATCTCAAATTTTACGTGTCAGTATCTTTTTTATCAGATTAAGAATCTCTCGACATTTAAACTTGAGCAATAAAAGCACTTTTCACTTTCAGTGCAAGAATCTATTTTAATTAGCCCGTAGAACACAAAGATTGATATTTAATGTTCTTTTGTTGTTTGCTGATGTTTTCCTGTGCAATTAGTTTTTCTTGAATTTTCTTTTGTTGTCACAGCAGCAAGAAGTTGGAATTATTATAGATGCCATCTTTCTCGATTATGAATTCCATCGTAACTTCAATGTCTAAGTATACTAAATACTCTTACCATTTATCTTCATCACCCACTTTTGCTATGTTTTTTGATATGTTCGCTAGGTACCAAAATTCAAGTGCTTCTTCAAGGAGCCACAAAGACAGAGAAAGAGAGGTTTTGAAGATGGAGAGATATAAAGTACTGAAGGATTTAGGATCATGTACCTTTGGAGTTGCAAAGCTTGTTAAAGACAAGTAAATTGGAGAATTCGATGTTGTCAAGTACATTGAAAGAGGAAAAAAGGTTTCACCTTTTAATCATGCTTTTGTATGTTATTCTTATCGTGATCATCGCTTGATTATGCCGCTTGATTGTACTTTGATGCTTTGTCGGCTTTGTTGGATTCATTTGACCAATCCAATGTTGATCAATTTGGGTAGTTTTTTCTTATGAGTTTTGTATTGTTATGTAGATTGAGGAGCATGTTCAGAGAGAGATTATGAACCACAAATCTTTGAAGCATCCAAACGTAGTTTGATTAAAAGAGGCAAATATTCATTCAAATGTATATGTGTTTCTTCTTCTTTCATCGATTAGGCTTTTGGAGATCATTACAAGCATTTTGATTTGTCTTCAAACTTTGAAATCTTCAATTTACATATTTTGACCTAGCTCCGGATATGATTCAAGGTTTTCTTATCACCCACACATCTAGACATAGTCATGGAATATGTTGCATGTGGTGAGATTTTTGAATGAATCTGCACAGCTAGAAGATTCTGTGAAAATGAGCTTATTTAGCTTATAATCAAACTTCATAGAAAACTCATCAAGCTATGGTTTTCACCAAAATTGTTCAAAGATTCATCGTTCTTTTGTCTTCTAACAGGTAAAACTCTTTTCTCCATCTTCAAATGATTTCAAATTCTGGGGACTTGTTGAAATTTCATTCGTATTTGTGTAAAAACTACATTCTATGGCTTGGGAGGTTGAACTTCTGGTTGCACTTTCCTTCATTTTCTCGGAATTGAATGTTTCTTCAGTTTAAGGTTCCCTTAATTGAGTTTTTCTTTATCTTATGGCTTGCTATATCTACTTTATTTCAGTTATGGTTTGGTTTATCTATTTTCCATCGTATAAGACAGTTTTTTCATGGTTTAGGGTTCCCTAAATTGAGTTTATCTTGGCTCGTGGCATGGTTAATTTGAGCTTGTCTTGAATGGAGTTTTTCTTCATTTTAAATAGTTGGTTCATAAATGGTTCAGTTCACCACATTATACAATTGCTTAGAAGGGTGATCATCAATTTGATTGTTCTACAATAAAATTTTTATCTTTCGTTATTCGAGTGAATCAACATGCTACACAACATATTGCCCAATTACTTAGAAAGATGATCATTAATTTGAGTTGTCATTTTGTTTTATTTCCCCGATTTTAGTTAGTTTTAGCCAAACTCAGTGCACCATGTAATAACCGGAATTTTGAAACCCGTTAAACCTGATTTTAACCGATTTCCGAAACGTCAATCTTAAATAAATAAGTACATAAATTAAAAATAAAATAGAACGAGTGTTGTTTCCATCATTTTATGTGACATTAATTCACATAAAATGACGAAACCTTGAAACCGGAAATAAACTTCGCACCTTAATATAAGAATGATAATAAATTTATAAAAATACGGAATTTAATTCCGTATTATAAAACTTCCCGCACTTAATTAACGAGTTCCGGATCCTATTTTAAAGAGAGAGAGAGAGAGACTGAATATAACCCGCTACCAGGCCCAATTACCGGCCCAGCCAGCCAGCCCATTCGTAAGAAACTAATCTAATTAACCTAATTAAAATTAACCTAATCTAAACCTATCCGCTACTACTGCGTGCCGCTACCCATCTCTCCCTTACCTTCTGCGCTTCGTCGACCACCAGCCTTGCCTTCTGCACGTTGGAAGCGAGCACTAGTGAGCAGCCCCGTTGACGAGCCGGTCACCGCACTCCACCACCAGGCCTGCCGTCGCCGGCCTTGTCGACCACCAAGGCGCCCACGTTAGCCACCGGTCCTGTCTATCTCTCCCCACCCCTCTTTTCTGTTTCGAAGCGGCCGGACCTAACATTACCGTCCCGCAGCCGTTGCGAGTCCCACCAGTGAGCCGTCGCCGCACCTCTTGGACCAGCGTAGCACCCGGTGGCAAGGTGACTCGTCCGCCCTATTTTTTTTCCTCTTTCTGTTCCGGTACGCCGTGCTAACCCCTCTCCTTGCGGTTGCTGTGTGGAACCATCCAAGATCTCCCCGCCTTCGACTACAGATCGGCGCCGCCTAGAACCTCCCTATCGGACTACAACGTCGGTAAGACTTCCTCCCTGCCACCTCTACTCTTCTGCGCTGGTGCCAGTCTTCGACCGCTGTTGAGTCGTTAGTACACTGTGATGTGTATATATATATACATTGGAATGTCATGAAGGCAGTGCAGAATGTACATGTATATATGATGAGAAGGAGAAGCGGAAAGTTATAAAAATAAGTATCAGTTAGTATAGTGTATATAGGAGTTGTGTATGCCGAGTATATAAGTATACGTATATATATATTATATGAAATAAAAGTGTACATAAGTGAATTAAAGTTATACATGTAGATCGATATATATATAAATCTACTCATATGAATGGGAGTTGGGGAAATGTCATGTATATAGCTATATATATATATATAAATACCGAATGGTTACGGATTTAATATGAAATGGAAGGAAAGGTTAGAGTATGTACCTACGTATACATATGTTTAGAAGAGTAAAGTAATAATAGGGAAGTAAGGAGGAATTTGGTTCTTGGAAGAGTTTTAGAGTGTAACTTATAACTGGTGTAACTATCAAAGGGAATTGATAGTATTCTAAATTAAACTTCGAGAAATTACGATACCAAGGGTAAAAAGGGTATTTTACCATAAGAGAGCTTTTTCCGTAATTCCTTCGCATGAGGTTGGACGTCGAGATGTGATTTTGATAACCATGCCTTATTTGACAGGCGTTTGAGTTACCACGAGTACGGACTGGTTGAGACGTTTTAGAGTGTATTTTGACTCAGGTAAGTCCTTGCGACTTACTTAGCCAGTTTCTGGATATTAGTTGAGTGATAGTGGTTGTGTGTGCTATTTGAGTGTTTTAATAATAATAACTTGATAGGATGACCGTTATTATTATGCTTAAGGCCCAAGTGTATGTATAACGGACCGTGACATCACTACCCAGCTCTGACAGGAGACTGGGAGGTTCTCTATACCCAGACCAGGCAGGTACAAAGTGAGATGCATCGGATCCATTCCTGATGGTTACACGGGGGCGGAGGCGAGGTTTGGGAATCCCTCGTGTCACAAAATAAGTATCATTAGCGTGGAAGAGTAACTTAACTCAAGATAATAAAACGGACTTGTTTGAAAGCATGATGGGTGTTTATATTTTTATGTGTGTGTTTGTGCTTCTATTATTCTGCTAATATTTAGATAACTAGCTAATGGTTCCTCTTGTTGTGTTTTTAGATTTACCGCAGGTTAGACCAGCAGCTGAGTGATCCGGAAGTAGTGGTCAGCCGGGTCTCCGTACTCCTTAGAGTGGGGGTTGGGAGTTGTGTTTGTCTTTTCTTTCTTTTGGTTAAGACAGTTGTTCGTTTCTTTTGTTTAAGTACTTTAGGCTGCTAGATAGTGTTGCATTCATTACCTTAAAAATACTATTTTATGAATTTTGGTTTTCTTTATTTGTGTCTTGTTGCAAGATCCTAGTAATGTTGTTGTCAAACTGAGGTCGGGATCCATTGTGAGGTCCTAACCAGTAATGTTCCGAGTTCTGAGAATTCGGGGTGTTACAACATGGTATCAGAGCCAGGTTGGCAACAATGGCACTTGAAATCTTCTGAAAGACCGGATAAGTTTTAGTAGAACCCGAAAAGGGGTCTGAGTTTTAAAAAGAAAATTTTTGGTTTTAAATGCATGCATAGTCTGGTTGGGAATAGAAAAGTACGGCTGACCACCACTACTACCGCGGATCTCAGTATGCTTAGTATGGACTTTAGGTTTTACTATAGATGGACTTTTTGGACTTTTAGCTAGTTGTATTTATAGTTATTATTCCTCGCGCAGATGGCACGTACTAGAGCTACGCTAGCTACTGGTCGAGGTAGAGGTCGTCCACCTCTCCCTCCAGTTGGACCAGGTAGGGGGGATGGGACCCCTACAGTTAGAGGACACGGCCGTGGAGGTAGACCTCCACTAGCCCGAGGCCGAGGTCGAGCTCCTCGAGAGGATCCACCAGCAGTGATCATGCCAGAGGCTGGAGTGGAGGAGGTAGCTGAGAGTGTAGGTCCTGAGGTCAGGAATGAGACCGTTGCTAGGTCTGGAGCACAGAGAGCACGTTCGATGGAGTCAGGACGTGTTTCCATTGGAGCGATTGAGTACAGAGAGTACCGAGCATACGTTGAGCGTATGGAGGAGGCTGCTAAGACAGAGAGACTTACCCAGGTACCACCAGTACCGGCTAGATCTGTCCAAGTGACACAGGGAGTACCTCAAGTGCCAGTTGTACCTGAGAGGAGGGTTGTGGCTGATAGAACTCCTACTGGGTCTAGAGCACCGAGGCCGGATGAGTGGTTGAAGGCTTTCAACTCTCAAAAGGTCCCCTCATATAGTGGAGAGATAGGACTGGAGGTGGAGCGCTGGATTGGATAGGTAGAGACTGTGTTAGAGGCAATACGTTGCCCAGAGGATCGGCAGGTGGATTTGGTGCAGACATGCTTCATTGGGGATGCTCATTCCTGGTGGCGGACCATGTGTAGTCGAGTCACCAGTTGGGAACAGATGAGGAGCATTGTTAGAGACAGATACTGCCCTGTCTCGTTGAGGAGAGAGAGGTTCCAAGACTTCATTGAGGCGGGATTTGAGGACATTCCGATTGCTGTTGCCATCAAGAAGTTCCAGAAGGAACTGACACTGCTTGGACCAGCTGCACCTCCTGAAGAGCAGCATGTATATCTCTTTTCACGGAGATTGAGAGAGAGTACTCGTTCCTATTTGGCAGGATTTCGCTGTGAGACTCTGTCAGACTATCAGGATAGAGCGTCTTCGTATGAGAGAGACAGACCAGTGTCGAGTAGAGTTGCTCAGTCAGACAGGCCGGATAAGCGGCAGAGGACAGGTTATGCTAGTGGTAGTTCAAGAGTAGCTGTTTTTGGACGGGGACAGACTCAGGGGCGACATAGCCATACAGCTACTGATCAGACTTCAGCTGGTGGCTTGCAGTGCCACAACTACAGTGGCTATGGACATATCCGATCGAACTGCACGAAGCCGGCAGTGACCTGCTTCCAGTGCGGCAAGGTTGGACATAGAGCTGCATTCTGCCGCCAGGGCAAGGCTCCATCTCAGCAGGGTTCTTCTCCTGCAGGCTTATCAAGGAGTGTACAGAGACCGCCACAGTACCGAGCTCCGAGTCAACAGCAATAGTACCGAGCTCTTGGTCAGCAGCAGTCTTACGGGGCTCTAGGACACACACCATCACAGAGTTCTATGCAGGGATCAGGTCGGGGCAGAGGACGTGGTAGTGTAGCTGATACTAGAGGAGCTCAGGCACGAGTATTTGAGTTGAGAGATGCTGATCAGCCAGATGCACCGACTGCCACAGGTAGGATCCAGATTCATGACTTAACTGTACGAGTTTTATTTGATACGGGTGCTACACACTCCTTCATATCTGATGCATGCGTAGATAGGTTGTCCTTAGCTACTGTAGAGGGGATACCTTTTATGATAGGCTTACCTGATGGGAGTAAGGTAAGAGGGACTAGAGAGATCTTTGGATGTCCTGTTCGCATGGGAGATCGAGACTGGCTAGTCAATTTTCTAGTCATGCCCTTAGCTCATGAGGATGTCATTTTAGGGATAGACTGGATGAGGAAACATGGGGCAGTCTTAGACATTGGTAGGAGGACAGTGACCGTTGCCACGGAGGAGGGCCATAGGGTAATATTCCGAGGTTGGGACCTCGGAAAGTCAGGCACAGTTATCAGTGCAGTGAGGGCAGCGAGACTGATAGCACAGGGTTGCGAAGCCTTCTGTTGTTATGCCATGAAGGAAAGCAAGAGCCTGACTATAGAGGAGATACCTGTTGCATGCGAGTTTGCAGAGGTATTCAGTGACGACCTGCCAGGACTACCCCCACAGAGGAGTGTTGATTTCAGCATTGACTTGGAGCCGGGCACGAGACCTATCTCGAAGGCTCCGTACCGTATGGCACCTATAGAGTTGCTTGAGCTGAAGAAGCAGTTAGAGGAGCTAGTAGAGAAGGGTTTCATATGCCCTAGTGTGTCTCCTTGGGGCGCGCCAGTGTTATTTGTGAAGAAGAACGACGGATCGATGAGGTTGTGCATAGACTACAAAGAGCTGAACAAGGTAACCATCAAGAACAAGTACCCACTGCCACGCATAGATGATATGTTGGACCAGTTGCATGGAGCGTCTGTGTTCTCGAGGATAGACTTGAGATCAGGTTACCACCAGTTGAGGGTGAGAGATCAGGACATACCTAAGACGGCATTCCGGACTAGGTATGGTCATTATGAGTTTGTAGTGATGCCATTTGGGCTCACTAATGCACCAGCGGTGTTCATGGAGTTGATGAATGGGATATTCATTGACTTCTTAGACCAGTTTGTAGTGGTCTTCATTGACGACATCCTAGTCTACTCTAGGAGTCGAGAGGAGCATGCCGGACACTTGAGGACAGTATTACAGATTCTACAGGATAGCCAGCTGTATGCTAAGCTATCCAAGTGTGAGTTTTGGATGTCAGATGTGGCTTTCTTAGGTCACGTGGTGAATGTTGAGGGTATTAAGGTCGATCCGGCGAAGATCGAGTCAGTATCTTCCTGCAACCTCCTAAGAATGTTAAGGAGGTTCGCAGCTTTCTAGGTTTAGCCGGTTACTACCGCCGGTTTGTGGAAGGGTTCTCCCTGATCGCCCGACCACTTACTTGTCTTCTGAGGAAGACCACTCGGTTTGTCTGGTCTGAGCCGTGTCAGCAGAGTTTTGAGGAGCTGAAGAGGAGATTGACATCCGCTCCGATTTTGGCACAGCCTGAGGGTACTGATGATTTTGTGGTATACAGTGATGCATCCAAGCTGGGCTTGGGGTGTGTTTTGATGCAGAGGGGTAAGGTCATAGCTTATGCGTCTCGACAGTTGAAGACGTATGAGGAGAACTAGCCCACACATGATCTAGAGTTGGCTGCAGTAGTCCATGCTCTTAAGATCTGGCGTCACTATCTCTATGGGGCGACATGTCAGATCTTCACAGACCATAAGAGTCTGAAGTATATATTCACTCAGCGGGAGTTGAATAACCGCCAGAGGCGGTGGTTAGAGTTGATCAAGGACTTCGACCTTGAGATCCTTTACCACCCCGGAAAGGCGAATGTGGTAGCTGATGCTTTGAGCTAGAAGACGCCTAGGGAGAGGGCGATATCCCGGTTGACGGTACAGCCACAGTTGTAGAGGGACTTGGCTTGGTTGGAGATAGAGATTCAGTTTCCCGATACTGATGGTCAGTTGGCTACCATGGAGTTACTTCCTGATCTGTTGGATGAGATCCGACAAAAGTAGGAGACTTGCCCAACTTTGATCAGGATCCAAGACAGGATGTCTCGAGATGAGGCCCCACAGTTTACTATTGGTGTAGATGGAGTGATGAGACGTCAGGATCGTGTTTGTGTGCCGTCAGACAGTGAGCTGAGACAGAGGATACTAGGTGAGGCCCATCCTACCCCATACTCAGTACATCCTGGAGCGAGTAAGATGTACAAGGATGTGAGACGGTCCTTCTGGTGGGGTGGTTTGAAGCCCGATGTGACTCGATATGTAGCTCAGTGCGCGACCTGCCAACAGGTCAAGATTGAGCACCGTAGGTCTGGAGGAGAGCTCCACCCACTTCCAGTACCACAATGGAAGTGGGAGGATATATCTATGGATTTTGTCACAAGTTTGAGACTCAACAGAGGATTTGATGCTATTTGGGTAGTGGTAGACCGCCTGACGAAGACCGCACGTTTCATTTCGATTAAGGAAATGTGGCCGGTGAGTCATCTGGCTGAGGAGTTCACTAGACACATTGTGAGACTCCATGGAGTACCGAGGACTATCGTCTCTGACAGAGATGGACGTTTTACCTCGAGATTTTGGCAGCAGGTACATACTGCTTTGGGGACGAGTCTCCACTTTACTACCGCCTACCACCCACAGACAGACGGACAGTTTGAGAGGACCATTCAGACCTTAGAGGACATGCTTCGGGCGTGTGTACTAGATTGGGGACAGGTATGGCCAGATCACCTCCCACTGGTAGAGTTTTCGTATAATAATAGCTGGCACGCGTCTATTGGGATGGCTCCTTATGAGGCTTTGTACGGGCGGAGATGTCGTACACCATTATGTTGGGATGAGCCCAGTAGAGTTGATGGAGTAGCTCCAGATCAGATACAGGATGACATCGCTCGGATTGCCCTAGTCCGAGAGTGGATGTTTGTTCGCCCCTAGAGGTGTATGCAAATAAGCTTTAAATTTATAAAACTGAAATCAAGCAAGCGAACCCGCAGTGTACGGATCGACGTAGATTAGCAAGAATTCCAGAGTATCGAACACAGGGATTTGGGTGGAACGAACTCGATCGCAGGTTATCAAGCAAGTGAATATGGGAGTTTGCAAATTATCGGGAAAACAACAATCCTAAAGATCCAAGTATCCAGCTGTGGCAATCGATTCAAGATATACTTAATGATATAAAGACAGAGTTGAGATATGCAAAGGTATACTAATGTAAGGTAATCGTACGGTGAAGTTCCAAAAACCTTATATAACTCACCTACAAGGCACTCTCTATACAGGTTGTTGAGGCTCAATATAGAAAGATTCTAAAGACGAGAATTAGCATCAAATACCCAAACCTATAATCTAAAGGTCAAGACTAACTTATCCGATTGAGGTTGTTGAGGCTCACAATCGAGGTAGAGGTTGTTGAGGCTTCACTACCACCTAGAAAAGACAAGTCTAAACTAAGCTAAAGCAAATCTTTAACTTTGGATCAAGGTAAAAGCAGGCTCGTAAACTTTAGGGAAATTACGGTTAGTTCTTAAGAATCACGGCCGTGGAACTCAAGAACAGGCCGTGATTTAGGGTTTTCGGCGACAATTCTCTAACTCTCAGGGTCTAATCTGTTTGCGATCGATCTATCATCATCTAAGCCACAACTATCAACCCTTCACCTTAGAATTGTTAAGGGTTTTTAGCCAATAACAGTCATATTGATATTAATTCAAGATTTAAAAGGTAAAAGATGGGAACTTTCAAGAACTATCAATAATCTTCAATTGAATCTCAGAATCACAATCAAGAGCAAGTGTTTGTCAACAGATTCAAAACGGAATGAGCAATCAAAAACTTAGGAAAGAAAAGAAACGGGATGTCAATTCAATCCTAAATCAAACCTAAGCAAGAAGAGGAATCTTCTTGCAAAATCCTCCAAGAACTTCGATCTTCCACACGAAGATCACAAACGGTGACTCTCCAAAACGAACTTTGGAACTTCAATGAGATCTCTCAAATCACCCCCAAGAATGAAGGTTTTTGTGTGTTTCTAAGCTTGCGTTTTTACCGCTAAACTTAGGGTTGAAAGGTCGTAAGCGACGTTCACGAGGTTAGGCGAGGTGAGGTTAGGCGATGTGACGGAATCTTGCTTCATCCGTCCTTTTTATAATGCAGGGCCAAAAGTCGGCCCGGCCCAATCTTCAAGAGATCATGGCTTCGAAACGTGGCGAAGGGATTCGCCAAGATCACGGTCGTGGAAGTTTCCACGACCGTAATTTTGAGGCGTGGAAATAAACACGGATATCTTCCACGGCCGTAATATCCCCTGGAATGAACATCGAATTCTGCTTCACAATCCACGGCCGTAATTTAGGGTAAAACCGTGATTCTTGCCTTCATTCGTGCATTCCTCAATCTAATACTCCAAATTGCTTCCAAAAGGTGTCCTTGATCTAGAGACACATCGACTCAACTCTCCTTTGCTCGATTCCGTTCGGAAATAGCTCCAAATCACCTATAATCAACATAGAACTCGTGTAGACATCTATATCGACAATATAGGCAATACTAGCTCATATATGCATAAAGCTCAATCAAAGACTATCAATATGAATCAATTACGACTAGAAAACGTGCCTAAAATATCACAATATTTCATGCTAACAAATAACCCCATACTTAATACTTGCTTGTCCCTAAGCAAGGTCTTTCAAAAAGCTTTAAAACAAGAGTTAGGATGAAATATGTGTACCTTCTTTTGGATGAATGTGACTCCTAAAGAATAGATCATTCTCAACCCTTGCTTCAATCGTTCTCAAACTTTCACACACTTAATTAGAGAGTAAGAGGCAAAGAAAAATCATGAATCAATTTAGCTTCCAAACAAGCATTATAACCTTCAAACATTATCAAAATCAATCATAAGAATTTCAATTTAGATCACCAAGCCATATAACATTCTTTTGATCATAAGGACTTTCAAAGAAAAGGTCTAGAGCATGGAAGGGTAGGGAAAACTTTAAGGGAAAGTGGTGCATAACTCCGGGAAAGTGGACAACTACCTTCTTCTTCTTTTGCGGTTTCCGCAACACTTCACTTAGAGCTTTGCTCTTTTCTTTTCATTTTTCGACTTTACTTTTGGAGTTATGGATAGAGGTGCACAAAAACCGAAGCCTAGGAGATTGGCGTTTCTCATTTTTGCGAGATGCCTCAAACCCTTAGCGCACATACCATAATCCGCTAGGAATATCGCTCAATTCGACTTTGGCAAGACACAAACACCCGGCTATGTGAATGGTGCCGAGTTACTCATCGTCATGATTGACTTCCCCAAACCTATAGTTTCTTTCTATTCAATTGATTGCAAATATATGCTCTCATGGCCCTCCCACATCAAACATGCCTTTTTCTCTTTCACTTTCCAAGTTCCCGGATGGGTAAGGGAGGCTAATATTTCAATGAGGAGTTAGATGATCAAAGAAAGAAGAAAGAAAGTATCGAATTGCCTTAATCATTTCAATAAGAAGTATAGGAGCTTATAGTGTGATTTCAACTTCAATTTCTTATATGATTTAGGTAACATTTTCACATTATACAACTTGCAAAAGAGGCAAAATTCATTCATTCAAATCCTTTTTGATTCACAATCCTTTTAAGCATGCAATTGTCATCAAACTCGATTCACAAGTAGTGATTATCATGGAAATCATCTCAATTCATTAGAAGCTCAAAATTTTCAAAATTTTTCAATTTTTTTGGTTTTTTAAAGTTCTTTTTCATGCAATGCAAGAATGAAACGTGTAACATACAATGAACATGCAATGATAGTCTCGGAATAGAAGCAACATATAGAGTAGAGTTATTACAAACATTTAGTACATCCCACCCCATACTTAGGACGAACATTGTCCCTAATGTTCACAAGAAAGAACAAAAAGAAAGAAAAGAAAAAGAGAACTCACATATGGTGGCGGGAATGTCTAAAAACGAGCTGTCCGGTCATCTATCACTGCGGTGCCGGTGGAGGTGGGAACGGGGAGAAACTCGGATCATAGTACCGCCCAAACTGCTGGCGGTAGACGTCCCTCATCATGTGGTCAAGGTCGTCCAAGTGTCTGTCTCTAGCGTCCGCCCGGATCTCCAATGCGCCGACTCTGTCTGAAAGTCCGGTAGCCCAATCCGGCATCTGCTCGTACCATCCCGGAGGCTGACCGTACCATGTGGGGGCGTCGGCTGGTGCTGGTGCTGGTGGTGGCGGTGGTGAAGTGTGGCTTTTATACTTTCAGGCAAAATTTCAAAAATCACGGTCTGTCGGGGTGTTCCACGGCCGTGGAAATGTACGGACCCGTAATTTTTGTGGTTTTTCACAGGCCTTTGAGAATTACGGCCACTGTAGCAATGACGACCGTAATTTAGACCGTGGAACTCTCTGTAAAGCTTCAAAGTCCAAATTTCGTCACTTCTCTTCGACATTATCCCCCTTTTCTTCTTTTCCATCGATCCTACAACCAAAAACACGAACATACCGGGAGAAATCGAGGCAAAAATAAAACAAAAATTTCTATTCTAAGCTAAACTATGAATCGAAAGCAAAAACGAAAATGCAATACCTTGGGTTGCCTCCCAAGAAGCGCTTTGTTTAAGGTCCGTAGCTAGACCAATCTCGCACTTATTCGAGTGCGGTAGGTGCAAACTCCTCAGCTTGGAGTTCCGGTGAGTACTTTTTGAGTCGTTGACCGTTCACCTTAAAACTTCCGCTAGCTTCACCCCATACTTCAACTGCACCATGGGGGAAAATACGCTTAATTAGAAAAGGTCCAGTCCAACGAGATTTTAACTTACCTGGAAAGAGGCGAAGTCTCGAATTGAAGAGGAGAACTTGATCTCCTTCTTGGAAATCCTTTGGGATGATATGCTTATCATGCCAACGCTTTGCTCTTTCCTTGTAGATCTTAGCGTTTTCATAGGCGTTCAAACGGAGTTCATCCAGCTCGTTGATGTCTAGGAGACGCTTCTCTCCCGCTTCCTTCATGCCGAAATTCAGCCAATTGATAGCCCAAAACGCTTTGTGCTCTAGCTCTACCGGCAAATGACAAGACTTCCCATACACGAGGTTGTATGGTGTGGTTCCTATGGGAGTCTTGTATGCAGTCCGGTATGCCCACAATGCATCATCTAGCTTCAAGGACCAATCCTTCCTAGTCCTTGAAACCGTCTTCTCTAGAATTCCCTTGATCTCCCTATTTGAGATCTCGACTTGTCCACTCGTTTGTGGATGGTAAGGGGTAGCGATCTTGTGAGTAACCCCATACTTGGCTAAAAGAGCTTCAAAGCGACGGGCTATGAAGTGAGAACCTCCATCACTAATGATTGTCCTTGGCGTCCCGAATCGCGGAAAAATGGTCTTGTTGAAGAACTTGACCACCACCATGGCATCATTTGTGGGAGAGGCAATTGCTTCGACCCATCTAGAGACATAATCTACCGCCAATAGTATGTATTGGTTTCCACAAGAAGAAGGGAATGGTCCCATGAAATCGACTCCCCAAACGTCGAAAATCTCCACCTCTTGGATGTTGTTGAGGGGCATCTCGTTCCTCCTAGAGATATTGCCTGTTCTTTGACAAGCATCGCAACAAGAAACAAAGGATTGCACATCTTTAAATAAAGTAGGCCAATAAAATCCAGATTGCAATACCTTTGCGCTAGTTTTGTTCGAACTAGCGTGTCCTCCACAAGGTAGTGAATGACAATGACGGATGACACTTTGCATCTCATCTTCCGGCACACATCGCCGGATGATGCCATCCGGACCTCTCTTAAAGAGGAGAGGCTCGTTCCAATGGTATTCCCGGACGTCCTTGAAAAACTTCTTCCTTTGTGCGTATGATAGTCCGGGTGGTATCTCCTGGCAAACCAAATAGTTAACAAAATCAGCAAACCATGGTTCGTTACCTTTGGAGATTACCTTGATGCACTCCTCTATGATGTGTAGGTGTTCGTCCGGAAAGGAGTCATCAATGGGTAAATGATCGTCCTCTAGATGTGTTAGACGACTCAAATGATCCGCAACAGAATTTTCCGAGCCTTTCTTGTCGCGGATCTCAAGATCGAATTCTTGTAGGAGAAGAATCCATCTAATCAGCCTTGGCTTCGCATCCTTCTTTGCAAGGAGGTATCGGATCGCAGCATGATCCGTGTAGACAATCACCTTTGCACCTACAAGATAAGAGCGAAACTTGTCAATAGCATAGACAATGGCTAGAAACTCTTTTTCCGTAGTGGCGTAGTTGAGCTGGGCTTCGTCTAGCGTCTTGCTAGCGTAGTATATGGTGTGGGTTCGTCCTTCCTTTCGTTGCCCAAGAACAGCTCCAATGGCTACGTCACTAGCATCACACATAATCTCGAAGGGGAGAGTCCAATCCGGAGGTTGGATAATGGGTGCTGAAATTAGAGCTTGCCGAATAGTGTTGAACGCATCTAGACATTCCTGTGAAAACTCAAAAACCGCATCCTTCATCAATAGATTAGTGAGAGGTTTTGATATCTTAGAAAAGTCTTGAATGAAACGTCTATAAAATCCAGCATGTCCTAGGAAACTTCTTATTCCCTTCACCGAAATTGGGGGAGGAAGTTTCTCTATGGTCTCTATCTTAGCTTTGTCTACTTCTATCCCTCTACTAGAGACTAAGTGACCTAAAACGATTCCTTCCTTAACCATGAATTGACATTTCTCCCAATTAAGAACTAGGTTAGTGTCTTCACATCTTTGCAAAACAAGAGAAAGGTTAGAAAGACAATCGTCAAAAGAGGAACCGTAAACGGAGAAGTCGTCCATGAAGACTTCCATGATTTCCTCTACATACTCGGAGAAGATGGCCATCATGCACCGTTGAAAGGTGGCTGGGGCGTTGCAAAGCCCGAACGGCATTCTCCTATAGGCGAACGTACCCCAAGGGCACGTGAATGTGGTCTTCTCTTGATCATCCGGATGTATCGGGATCTGAAAGAAACCACTATAACCGTCAAGGTAGCAAAAGTATGAATGTTGTGCTAACCTTTCAAGCATTTGATCGATGAATGGCAATGGAAAGTGATCCTTCCGCGTTGCATTGTTGAGCTTGCGGTAGTCTATGCACATTCGCCATCCAGTCACGGTTCGGGTAGGAATGAGTTCGTTGTTCTTATTGGTGATGACCGTCATTCCTCCCTTCTTTGGAACTACTTGAACCGGGCTCACCCACTTGCTATCGGAGATAGGATAGATGATACCTGCATCAAGAAGTTTAAGAATTTCCTTCTTGACAACCTCCTTCATGGTCGGATTCAACCGCCGTTGAGGTTGTCTTGAAGTTCTAAAGTCCTCCTCCATTAGTATTTTGTGCATGCATAGGGAGGGTTTAATTCCCACTAAGTCCTCAATAGTATAGCCTATGGCTTTTCTATGTTTCCTAAGGACAATCATGAGCTGTTCATGTTCATCTATGCTTAATTCGGAACTAACGATAACCGGGAAGGTAGAATTAGATCCAAGAAAAGCGTACCTTAGATGAGTAGGAAGTGGTTTAAGTTCCATTGCTTTCGGAACTTCTAATGGTCCTTGAGGAGCTTCCGATGTTTCCTTAGAAGTTTCTAAGGATGTTGCATGGTTTGGAGAAGAATTGGAAGAAGTTGAAGAAGTGTGCCGATCGCTCTTTTCCACGGTCAAAATCACGGTCTCCCCTGGTGTTCCACGGCCGTGGAGTGCTCTGGAATGGAGGTCGATTTTGGTCGTGGAATCCACGGTCGTGGAATACAGAGTATGACCGTGGATTCGAGTGTCTTCAGCCTCATCGTGGAGTTTCTCAAACTCTACTTCATACATCTCTTCTTGTGCTTCTAAGGCTTCAATTTCCTCTTTGCACTCTTCCTCTTCCCCTACATTGGTTAGACTCATAGTAATAACCTTTTGCAAAGGATCGTTAAAGAGAATCGCGCTTACCTCCTCCCTAGATAAACCTTCTTCGTCTTGGACATTGTAAATGTCCTCATCAAAGATTGGTTCCTTCACTAGAGTGGAAAGAACGAACTCTACTTTCTCTTCCCCAATGTCAAAGGCGAGCCTCCCATTCTTGCAATCGACCATGCAGCCGGAAGTTGCAAGAAACGGTCTTCCGAGTATGATCGGGACCGGACTATCTGCAGGAATGTCAAGCACGACAAAATCAATGGGAACAAAGAACTTGCCTAGCTTGACCGGGACGTCTTCTACAATACCGACGGGACGAGTAATGGATCGATCCGCCATGTATAACGTCATCTTTACTGGTTTAGGGTCGCCTAAACCGATCTTCCTACATAATGCAAGTGGTATGATGCTCACACTTGCTCCCAAATCACATAAAGCGTCATATGTGATCTCTCCCACTCCAATGGGAATGCAAAATGACCCCGGATCTTTCAGCTTTGGGGGCATTTTCTCCTTCATAGTCTTGATGAGATCCGAAGAATCCGAACTCATCTTGACCTCACCGAAATCCTCTAGCTTCCTCTTGTTAGAGAGGAGCTCCTTCAAGAACTTGCCATAAGCCGGCATACCTACAATGGCATCAATGAAAGGTATATTAATATGCAGTTTGCTCATGAGTTCTATGAACTTACCGAATTGCTTGTCTAGGCGCGCCCGCGCTCTAGATTGAGGGAACGGTAGGGGAGGTTTGAAAGCTGGAGGAGGAACATAGACGTCTTCCTTCTCCTTCCCCTTTTCTTTGCTCTTTTCTACGGGGACCTCAACAAACGTAGGCTGCGGATCGGTGGTAGTTACTCCGCTCCTAGTTGTAATCGCCATTACCCTTCCCTTAGGGTTGTCCTCCGTCTTTCCTGGAAGTTTTCCTTGATTTCTAGGAACTTCCTCCGCATGGTTGAACATTTGGTTTTCCAAAACCTTTTGAGCTTTGTCAACCTTAGAAATTTGATCATCAACCTTGATGATGCGGTTCTCCAACCCTTGAAGCTTTCCCAAGATCGTTTCCAACATGGGATCCGGCTTCTCCTTTCCCGTATCGTTTCCTCCATTTGATGATTGCCCCTGGCTTTTCAAAGGAGTAGAGGAAGAAGAGGGTGGAGTTAGTGAATTGGAATTGGAAGGATAGGAGTTACCGGAATTTTGTTAATTGGAGCGCCAATTGTTGTTATTCGAACCCCGATTGTTGTTCCAATTGTTGTTATTCCGGTTGTTGTTGTTTCCATTCCAATAGTTGTTCCGGTTATTGTTCCGGTTATTGTTGTTGCGGTTGGTGTTATCACCGCCGTTGTTGTTGCCTAAATAGCCAACATCCTTCTCTTGTTGCTTTGGGAAGTTGGTCTTGATAGTCTCCTTCAACTCTTTGATCTCATTGTTGAGGGAGAAAATCTGATTTTGAGCTTCATGTGTGAGCTTTGCTCCTTGCTCCACACGATTTCCCTCCACCTTCCGGTGGGAATACTTCTCTATGACTCTTGCTTGCTTCTCAATGAAGTCCCAAGCGTCATCTTCTCTCATGTCCATGAACGTTCCACATGAGAGGGATTGGAGGTTGAATTGCGTTCCCGCATCCAGCCCCTTGTAGTAAATCTCCAGCAAGGCAAGCTTGGATATGCCATGATGAGGGCAATCCAATAGCAAATCCTGAAACCTTTCCCAAGATTGAAACAAACTTTCGTTAGGTCTCATAGAAAAAGCATTAATCTTACCTCTAAGTTCTGCCGTTTTGGAGGGCGGAAAGAACTTGGTGAGAAACTCTGCGGAGAGGTCTTCCCATGTCTCTAGTTTCCCACTAGGAAGAGCTTGGTACCAAGATAGCGCTTTCCCTTTCAAAGAGAAAAAGAAAGGTTTGAGCTTATAGCTGTTGGTAGTGGCGCTCTTTGGCCTCATCGTCTCCATCATACACTCAAAGTTTTGCAAGTGTTGGTGTGGAGATTCGGTGCTTGTACCGCCAAACTGGCTTTGGCGAACAAGAGTGATAACTTGAGGGTTGAAGCTAAACCCTTGTACATCTTCAGCATCAAAGTTCACACCTAAACGGCGTGGTTGTTGTGTTGGATCCATCCGCTGGCCAAGAGTTCTTGGCTCATTATCCACACGTTCGACCCTCGCATTTCTAGGTGGAATGCGACGGTTAGTAGCTCCTTGTTGATTGAAAGGATTTATATTGATCGTGGGATCAATCTCTTCTAAAGGAGGCATGGAAGAATCACTATCATCGGTGGGTGAGTGGTTTCTTCTTCTAGACCTTGTCCTCCTTCTCGAGGACTTCTTGCCCACCTTGTCCTCAAGATCGCTCATCTTTATCTTCATTTGAACGATCATGTCTTGTAGACCATTAACTTGAGTTTGATGGCGATCCATCTCATCCTGGAGGAGAGTCTCATTCCATCGGAGCTGAGCTTCTTTCTCCGCCAACTTATTTTGAAGATCGTGCTCGTTTTCTTCAGCCATCTTCCTTTCCTTGCGCTTTTGCCTCAAGGTTTTCTCTAGCTCTTGATCAAGAGGTAAGAGATCTTCTGTGTTCCTAGACCTGCGCATACACTCAAAGAAAAATCAAATAACGAGAGCAAGCTCCCAAGCTTGACAACCGGCACCCGGGTTCGATCGAAGCCAAATCCCCGGCAACGGCGCCAAAAACTTGTTCGCCCCTAGAGGTGTATGCAAATAAGCTTTAAATTTATAAAACTGAAATCAAGCAAGCGAACCCGCAGTGTACGGATCGACGTAGATTAGCAAGAATTCCAGAGTATCGAACACAGGGATTTGAGTGGAACGAACTCGATCGCAGGTTATCAAGCAAGTGAATATGGGAGTTTGTAAATTATCGGGAAAACAACAATCCTAAAGATCCAAGTATCCAGCTGTGGCAATCGATTCAAGATATACTTAATGATATAAAGACAGAGTTGAGATATGCAAAGGTATACTAATGTAAGGTAATCGTACGGTGAAGTTCCAAAAACCTTATATAACTCACCTACAAGGCACTCTCTATACAGGTTGTTGAGGCTCAATATAGAAAGATTCTAAAGACGAGAATTAGCATCAAATACCCAAACCTATAATCTAAAGGTCAAGACTAACTTATCCGATTGAGGTTGTTGAGGCTCACAATCGAGGTAGAGGTTGTTGAGGCTTCATTACCACCTAGAAAAGACAAGTCTAAACTAAGCTAAAGCAAATCTTTAACTTTGGATCAAGGTAAAAGCAGGCTCGTAAACTTTAGGGAAATTACGGTTAGTTCTTAAGAATCACGGCCGTGGAACTCAAGAACAGGCCGTGATTTAGGGTTTTCGGCGACAATTCTCTAACTCTCAGGGTCTAATCTGTTTGCGATCGATCTATCATCATCTAAGCCACAACTATCAACCCTTCACCTTAGAATTGTTAAGGGTTTTTAGCCAATAACAGTCATATTGATATTAATTCAAGATTTAAAAGGTAAAAGATGGGAACTTTCAAGAACTATCAATAATCTTCAATTGAATCTCAGAATCACAATCAAGAGCAAGTGTTTGTCAACAGATTCAAAACGGAATGAGCAATCAAAAACTTAGGAAAGAAAAGAAACGGGATGTCAATTCAATCCTAAATCAAACCTAAGCAAGAAGAGGAATCTTCTTGCAAAATCCTCCAAGAACTTCGATCTTCCACACGAAGATCACAAACGGTGACTCTCCAAAACGAACTTTGGAACTTCAATGAGATCTCTCAAATCACCCCCAAGAATGAAGGTTTTTGTGTGTTTCTAAGCTTGCGTTTTTACCGCTAAACTTAGGGTTGAAAGGTCGTAAGCGACGTTCACGAGGTTAGGCAAGGTGAGGTTAGGCGATGTGACGGAATCTTGCTTCATCCGTCCTTTTTATAATGCAGGGCCAAAAGTCGGCCCGGCCCAATCTTCAAGAGATCATGGCTTCGAAACGTGGCGAAGGGATTCGCCAAGATCACGGTCGTGGAAGTTTCCACGACCGTAATTTTGAGGCGTGGAAATAAACACGGATATCTTCCACGGCCGTAATATCCCCTGGAATGAACATCGAATTCTGCTTCACAATCCACGGCCGTAATTTAGGGTAAAACCGTGATTCTTGCCTTCATTCGTGCATTCCTCAATCTAATACTCCAAATTGCTTCCAAAAGGTGTCCTTGATCTAGAGACACATCGACTCAACTCTCCTTTGCTCGATTCCGTTCGGAAATAGCTCCAAATCACCTATAATCAACATAGAACTCGTGTAGACATCTATATCGACAATATAGGCAATACTAGCTCATATATGCATAAAGCTCAATCAAAGACTATCAATATGAATCAATTACGACTAGAAAACGTGCCTAAAATATCACAATATTTCATGCTAACAATGTTAGCAGCTAATAGTCGTCAGAAGTCCTACGCCGACAAAAGGCGTCGACCTTTGGAGTTTAGAGTGGGTGCTCAGGTGTGGCTGAGAGTGTCACCTACGAGAGGAGTTCGGCGTTTCGGCATTAAGGGGAAGCTGAGTCCCCGATATGTCGGACCTTTTGAGATCTTAGAGAGAGTTGGGCAGGTGGCCTACAGATTAGCACTACCGTCGAGATTAGAGGGTGTTCATCCGGTCTTTCATGTATCTCAGTTGAGAGAGTACATTCCGGATCCGAGACATGTCATCAGTCATGAGGATTTGACAGTTGAGCCTGACCATACGTTTGTAGAGTACCCAGTAGCTGTCTTGGAGCGCAGTACTAGACGTCTGCGGTCCAAGGAGATACCTATGTTGCGGACCCAGTGGTCTAGGAGAGGAGCTGATGAGGCCACTTGGGAGACTGAGGAGAGTATTAGACGTAACTATCCCGAGTTCTTTGCTGGGTTAGAGGTTACTCCTGTTTGACGAGTTAGTACTCGGATGTGGTGTTGTTTGACCTTTCAGTTTTTTTTATATTGATTTGAGTGAATCTGTTTTTGTGATACTTGTGTGTTTGATGGTTGAGTAGTTGCATGGTAGAAATGAAAATGTCGAGAAAACTAAATATATACCAAAGGAAATGTGTGAGCAACAGGAACATTCTAAGTTTCGGGACGAAACTTCTTTTAAGAGGGCACTGATGTAATAACCGGAATTTTGAAACCCGTTAAACCTGATTTTAACCGATTTCCGAAACGTCAATCTTAAATAAATAAGTACATAAATTAAAAATAAAATAGAACGAGTGTTGTTTCCATCATTTTATGTGACATTAATTCACATAAAATGACGAAACCTTGTAACCGGAAATAAACTTCGCACCTTAATATAAGAATGATAATAAATTTATAAAAATACGGAATTTAATTCCGTATTATATAAATTTCCCGCACTTAATTAACGAGTTCCGGATCCTATTTTAAAGAGAGAGAGAGACTGAATATAACCCGCTACTAGGCCCAATTACCGGCCCAGCCAGCCAGCCCATTCGTAAGAAACTAATCTAATTAACCTAATTAAAATTAACCTAATCTAAACCTATCCGCTATTGCTGCGTGCCGCTACCCATCTCTCCCTTACCTTTTGCGCTTCGTCGACCAGCAGCCTTGCCTTCTGCACGTTGGAAGCGAGCACCAGTGAGCAGCCCCCTTGACGAGCCGGTCGCCGCACTCCACCACCAGGCCTGCCGCCGCCGGCCTTGTCGACCACCAAGGCGCCCAGGTTAGCCACCGGTCCTGTCTATCTCTCCCCACCCCTCTTTTCTGTTTCGAAGCGGCCGGACCTAACATTACCGTCCCGCAGCCGTTGCGAGTCCCACTAGTGAGCCGTCGCCGCACCTCCTGGACCAGCGTAGCACCCGGTGGCAAGGTGAGTCGTCCGCCCTATTCTTTTTCCTCTTTCTGTTCCGGTACGCCGTGCTAACCCCTCTCCTTGCGGCTGCTGTGTGGAACCAGCCAAGATCTCCCCGCCTTCGACTGCAGATCGGCGCCGCCTAGAACCTCCCTATCGGACTGCAACGCCGGTAAGACTTCCTCCCTGCCACCTCTACTCTTCTCCGCTGGTGCCGGTCTTCGACCGTTATTGAGTCGTCAGTACACTGTGATGTGTATATATATATATACATTGGAATGTCATGAAGGCAGTGCAGAATATACATGTATATATGATGAGAAGGAGAAGCGGAAAGTTATAAAAAATAAGTATCAGTTAGTATAGTGTATATAGGAGTTGTGTATGTCGAGTATATAAGTATACGTATATATATATTATATGAAATAAAAGTGTACATAAGTGAATTAAAGTTATACATGTAGATCGATATATATATAAATCTACTCATATGAATGGGAGTTGGGGAAATGTCATGTATATAGCTATATATATATATATATATAAATACCGAATGGTTACGGATTTAATATGAAATGGAAGGAAAGGTTAGACTATGTACCTACGTATACATACGTTTAGAAGAGTAAAGTAATAATAGGGAAGTAAGGAGGGATTTGGTTCTTGGAAGAGTTTTAGAGTATAACTTATAACTGGTGTAACTATCAAAGGGAATTGATAGTATTCTAAATTAAACTTCGAGAAATTACGATACCAAGGGTAAAAAGGGTCTTTTACCATAAGAGAGCTTTTTCCGTAATTCCTTCGCATGAGGTTGGACGTCGAGATGTGATTTTGATAACAATGCCTTATTTGACAGGCGTTTGAGTTACCACGAGTACGGACTGGTTGAGACGTGTTAGAGTGTATTTTGACTCAGGTAAGTCCTTGCGACTTACTTAGCCAGTTTCTGGATATTAGTTTAGTGATAGTGGTTGTGTGTGCTATTTGAGTGTTTTAATAATAATAACTTGATAGGATGACCGTTATTATTATGTTTAAGGCCCAAGTGTATGTATAACGGGCCGTGACATCACTGCCCAGCTCTGACAGGAGACTGGGAGGTTCTCTATACCCAGACCAGGCAGGTACATGGTGAGATGCATCGGATCCATTCCTGATGGTTACACGGGGCGGAGGCGAGGTTTGGGAATCCCTCGTGTCACAAAATAAGTATCATTAGCGTGAAAGAGTAACTTAACTCAAGATAATAAAACGGACTTGTTTGAAAGCATGATGGGTGTTTATATTTTTATGTGTGTGTTTGTGCTGCTATTATTCTGCTAATATTTAGATAACTAGCTAACGGTTCCTCTTGTTGTGTTTTTAGATTTACCGCAGGTTAGACCAGCAGCTGAGTGATCCGGAAGTAGTGGTCAGCCGGGTCTCCGTACTCCTTAGAGTGGGGGTTGGGAGTTGTGTTTGTCTTTTCTTTCTTTTGGTTAAGACAGTTGTTCGTTTCTTTTGTTTAAGTACTTTAGGCTGCTAGACAGTGTTGCATTCATTACCTTAAAAATACTATTTTATGAATTTCGGTTTTCTTTATTTGTGTCTTGTTGCAAGATCCTAGTAATGTTGTTGTCAAACTGAGGTCGGGACCCAATGTGAGGTCCTAACCAGTAATTTTCCGAGTTCTGAGAATTCGGGGTGTTACACACCACAACAAAGTTGATTTAATTCTGGCACAAAATAAAAAATTTCCAGAAATTGCGTGATAAAAAGGAACTTTTCTCTGTTTTTGGATGTTTTTATGAAGATTATGAGTTGAAGTTAGTGAAAACTAGATCCTTTAGAAGGTATATTTTACTTGCTTTTTTTATTTATCCATGGCATGTTGTTACTGCTTTGTTTAAACAAGGATTATGCATTATTCTTGGTTGTACACATTGCAAGTTCCTTTATTTTAAAAATTAAAAAGGTTGACAATTGATATTTTTACATTCTTGTAGGTTAATTGGCTTACATGTTGTGGACTTGAGCTTCCATTTGTGTAGCCATTGCATCAACTAGCACATGAATTAAGAAGTTCCATTAGGAGGGAGTAACTTGGTTGTTGCATGAACTAATGTGTTACCTTTCCTATGGTGGTTTTCTCTACTCTTTGTAGATATGCAGGGGTATTTTTTCAGTTCTAGTGGAGTTGATTTCATGTTCGCTTCAAAACGTGTGTATGTGAAGACAAATAGCTTTAAATTTATACCATGAATAAAAGCAATAGCAAAGCCGCAATGTATGGATCAATCGCAATAAAGGCAAATATTTCAAGGTCGATCACAAGGACTATGGTGAAATCAAACAGGTAGGTAAACTAGATAAGATACTTGCAAATAAAAAAGAACAAAGCGAAGCAATCAACGAAGCTATATCAATCAAAGGAGAATGCAGATTCTAGAGATCATAGCATCAAGTTATGTTTTTCGATTCAAGACTTCTACAGATCTATGGACAAGGCTAAGGTTGCGAAGGAAAGGTGTTTCTACGGTGGCATAGATCACGGGGGAGGTCTCACTATCCACTATCACTAACCAAGGGTCCTTTTACCGGGTAAGTCTCAAGGATCTAGGGAGAGGAACTGTAACTCAAACCAACAACTTCAACCTAAGGGAATACAACTAACCTTCACCGGGTAAGTTTCTGGTTAACTCACAAAGGTAAGGTGAAGGCACACTCAAACCTAACAAAGGAATAAACCTTTGTTACCTAGAAAACGTTATCTTCGGTACTCAACAAAGGAATTACCGGTAGATCTCTTCCTATGCTCAAGTGTAAGCCATAGAGGAATCTAAGGGTATAAAGCTCTCAACAAAGACTAGGATTTGGGAAAACTATAACCTAGGCTTAAGGATAAAACATGATCGGGCATACAGAAGCAAATCTCGAATTGTTCTTACTCAAATCTCGGTCGAGATTCCTGAGAACCATCCGAGATCGTCAACTGCGTAGGTAAAACTCAGCCTTCAGGATCCAATCTAACTTAAAGGGTCAGTCTATCATCATCTAAACCACAACCATCAACTAGTCACCCTAGAATTGCAAGAGTTCTAGTCAACAACAGTCATATTTAAATCAAAGAAGTTATATGATACCAAATAAGACATAAACCAAAATAACCAATAAAAAGGCAAAGAAATCTTAGCAAAAAACTTTCAAATATCAAAACTAAATCAAAGCAATAACAAAGGTTCGACCTTTTGTTCAAATAACAAAAACAACAACGAAGTCTTATCCTTCCAAAAATAACTCACAAAACTTCAAAGCTTATCTATGCGAATCTTTGATCCTTCAATGTTGTACTTCCTCTATCAATGTCTTGTACTATCTTCCAACTGCTATAGAAATTGGACTCGGAAAAGTATATCAAGAACCGGTCTTCAGAAGTATATTTAAACCCTTCCCGCAACTTTGTATTTAATAATAAAATTAGTGTTTTGACTTTGGACCGCGGGCCGTTTTTCAGCGTAATCTCGGACGGACCCGAAGAAAATCTCGGCCGAGATAATATCTCTTCATCCGAGAATTCTCTTCTGTTACGTACTTTCTTCTGCTCCTTGCTTCCATTCCAACTGAATCTTCTTCCTAATGATCTTTGATCTTCTTTTGCACCTCTATGTACTCCATCATGCAGTCTCTCCTGGACTCCTTGAACTCTTATGTTCCCTTTCGATACAAAATGCGCCTTATTTCCTACAATTGCAACAAAACCATGTGTAGACCTCTATTCTTGCAAAGTAGGTGAATAACAACATATCGATGTGAATATATGTACATGCCTGCAAAACAAAAGGGGAAATCTATCTAAATGCATCCCTAACTAATGTCATAATTCATGTCATCATTTCAGCTTAAGAGATACACTTCTTACCTCTTTGATGAGGTGTATATCATGTGAAGTACAATCTAAATTTAGGTGTTTTGTTTAGGACTTCTTTTATTTTGTTTATTCTGGTTTTATTAGAATCTTCAATTAGGTTAATAAGCTTGTTATTTAGTCAATTAAATAAAGCGTTTTTATTCGCACTTTTGTAATTTTTTGTTGCACCCGCACGCAAAGCGCACGATGTCAACTAGTACAACAAAAATAAATGAATATCCCTATATATATATATATATATATATATATAAAAGATCAAGTAAGAGCATAACTTACGGTAAGAAATAAGAACAAACTTCGGCCGCATGATTAAACTAAATCGACGTTCATGATTCAATACTATTTTTATACTAAGTAGATGTTTAATATTTTAGGATAGGTATATACGGTTACCTTTTAAGTTGCCGAATTATTTAATTCTATAATAATAACTTAAAATTAACATATTAATCGTCTTCATTTATTTTACTCGTGTCGGCGTCGTCCTCAGAAATTGAATCCGTCATGGATGAAGGTGAATATGCGTGTATCTAATAGTAGTAGCTAGTCGTGCATAGTTCATGTTTCAACTTTATTTGTTCAATAATTTGATATAGTCGTGCACCTTGAAAAGTGTATTCGTGTATCTTCACGTATGTTAGATGCACGGGGTGATGCACATATAGGTAATTATATAGTATGTATAAGTTATATTTTAATGACATACATCATATACCATCTGTTTGCACGAATCCGTAGAGAAAACTTGTCTTATGCACCATTGATGCATGGTGTTTATCATATGTATAATGCATGCACGATTAGTTCCAAACATGTATATATGTGTAAAACTAGGAATGCAAGAACACAATTGAGGTCATTCTATAAAGTACATGGAGCACGACATATGCTTATGAAGTAAACGTGTTAAAACAACACGGTCATATATATATATAATTAATTAATTAAACACAACACGTGTTAACCCTAATGTATAAGAAATATAATGAACGAGTAGTTAACCTCCGATGACACGAGTATATTTATTATTTGTGCATTGTGTCTTATAACATTAATATTATTCTTTCCATATAACCAAATGATAAATATTTTTAATTACAATATGTCGATACCATAATGAATAAAAAATATAATGATACCTTATTTAGATGTTAAATCCGAGTCATTCGTGCATTGAATTAATGACTCTTAATTGTTTTTATTTCTTACCGTAAAACACATTTATACCGGATCTGACCGTATATATTCCTTAATACACAATCTTATAAAAATACAAAACATTGAACCTCAAAGTCAAAGGTAAGAAGTAAATGACGCATGCACGACATTAAGTATACTACGCATAATCAATGCGTGAAGAAAAAATGACCGAGTGAAAGAGAAAGTTGTCGATCTTTCTAAAATCATCCATCGCATTGACTCTTTATTATGGAGAAATGAAACAAATTAAGAAAATAAATTCAACGAAGCCCCCACGACCCCAAGTTACTACAGTTAATATGAAATTGACAGACCAATAATGACATAAGTAGTGTCTTGCTGTGATATTACTATAGATAACTTTTGGTTTTATTATAGACAATGAAAGCACATGATTACTGCTTACAGATCATTACCCTATTCAAATACTAAAATTAAAATTATTTATGTTATAAAATAATTTTTTAATCATCTATTTAATTATTTTAACATTTTATTTATAGAATCGATTCATTATGAAAATGTCAACTGAGAAAAAAAATGTAGTTTACATTGTTTTATAGTGTAGGTTTTAAAATAAAGATAGAATAAATTATAAATTTACAAAAATATTGGTAATATTAACAAATGATTTGATTTAGATAGTAAAAAGCAAAGTAATTAGTTTGAGAAAAGAGGAGGAAATAGGGGTTAAAGAAAAACCCGGTTTCCGTCATGTGGGGTTAGGAAGCAATAGAGCAAAGAGGCACGTAAAACCCCTTGATTAGACGGTCTTGGAAGGAGACACATGTCACTCTGTCATCCCACTATTTCATCCCCTCCTTTCCTTGCTGTTTCTCCTCCTGCTTCATTGTGGGCGGTGGGTTGGTTTGTTCGGTTCCCAGCAAAAACCAGCAACCCTATATAATCAAACTCCAATTCCCTAAACCCCTTTTTTCTATTGTCACCTCCCCTTCCTTTTTTTCTCGCTTTCATCGGCTTCAACTTTACCTACAATCGCTCAAAACCCTATTTTTGCTTCTCTACAAACAAGGAAGCACATTTCGAAAACCCTAAATTACATTTCCTCCTTCTCCTCTTTTGCTTCTTTCGATTTCCGCATCCCTCTTGCCGTTTTTATGTCGTTCTAGAAGAAGATACCATGGGCACGGAAGCTGAGATTGTTTCCCCTGTTTTTGACGTCTTTTCTCGCCCCATGGTACGTTTCCTCTTATATCATTGCTGCTTCTCATCGCCTCAATTCCGAATGCTTTCTTACTTTTTCTCTATTCATATTCCTTTCGTTTCCATTTTTGGTGATTTTTTTTTATTAATTTATTGCAATTGGGTTTCCAGACCATGCTTTTCATATATCTTAGCCCTTAGGGTTTGCTTTGATCATTTATTTGGTTCTATTGGTATCAAGGCTACCAAGCTCCAACTGGGTTTTTAGTAATTGGTACATCCATAAGAACAAGTTCCAGTACATCGCTTCTCCCATTGATTATTTGTTGTGATTTCGATTTCCCATAATGAAGAAAGCATTAGATGTTTTCTCTTAAAGAAAACATAATCTACAACCATCATTTAGGATTTAGGGCACCATTTAGCTATGAGTTTGAACCTAGAAAGTGTTCTAATTTGCTAATGCTTTATATATGTTTTAACTTCAATTTTGATAATTTGCAATGATGGCCCATGCTAGACTTCATGTTTCAGAGAAACATTGACCACATATACGATTTTTGTTAAGCCTGTTTGAGCCTGTTTGAGCTTACTATCTACTGGTAGTTCCGCAATTGACGCTTAATTTAAACCATATCTCCCGATGGCCTCATGTTCATTCCATTAGTAACAGACTTTGCTTCATTCAATTAGTAACAGGATTATGGATTTTCTATCATCTAAGTTATTGAACTTTCTCTTGAAAAAAGCGAGAAAATTTGTATCCTTAAAATCACGGCTTTGTTGTATTAAAGAACGGCAGCAGGCAATTCATACAACTTAGTAGTCAATGTAGTTGAAGTTTCTAAGTTTAATAAGATGCATATCGGTTTGATCACCCAAGAGTTAGATTTCAAATCTTGGTTATATTTGTTTTGAAGTTCTGTGGCTAACTCAATTTTGTCCCTCTTCCTTTCAGGATGTAAAGTCTAAAGATGATGCCCCAGCAGGCAGTTCAATAGCCTCACCCATCTTGGAATTTGTTCCAAGTTTTCGTTCAGGAAGTTTTGCGGATATGGGGCCTAGGAAGTCTATGGAAGATGAACATATAATGATAAATGATCTGTGTTTGCAGTTGGGTTCTCTTTTTGAATGCCCCAATCCCAGTGCTTTCTATGGGGTATGCAATTGAAAAACAAAATAATCTTATCCTTTCCATCTTCTACTAGATGTATCCACATTGTCATACTTACAAAACTATTTTCAATGGAATTGCTTTGCAGATCTTTGATGGCCACGGGGGACCAGAAGCAGCAGCTTATGTGAAGAAAAATGCAATGAAGTTATTTTTCGAAGAGGCCAATTTCCCCCGAGCATCTCAAGTGAACCAGGTCTTCTTAGAAGAGGTGGAAAACTCTCTTCGGAAAGCATTTCACCAGTCTGACCTTGCCTTGGCTGATGATTCTACCGTTAGTACCTCCTCAGGAACAACAGCTCTCACTGCTCTAATCCTTGGAAGGTTAGCTCAATACAAAACCCTTGAGATGATCATTTATCAGGTTATAATGATTTATATTCCTCTTAACACGTTAGCGCATTTTGTCAGGCTCTTAATGGTAGCAAACGTGGGTGACTGTCGAGCTGTCCTCTGTCGTAAAGGAGAAGCCGTAGACATGTCCCGAGACCACAAGCCCATTTGCCCGTCTGAGAAAAAGCGGGTTGAGGAAACAGGTGGGTATGTAGACAGCGGTTACTTAAATGGGGTTTTGTCCCTAACACGGGCCTTGGGCGACTGGGATATGAAGCTCCCCAAAGGGTCTAACTCGCCTCTCATTGCGGAGCCTGAGTTTAGGCAGGTACTTCTTACAGAAGAAGACGAGTTCCTGATCATTGGTTGTGACGGAATTTGGGATGTAATGTCGAGTCAATACGCAGTTAACATTGTGCGACGTGGCCTAAGGCGCTATAACGACCCTGAGAGGTGTGCAAGGGACTTAGCCATGGCTGCTTTGAGGTTAGACACGTTCGATAACCTGACAGTGATCGTGGTGTGTTTCTCAAGCGGGGAAGACCACGAGCAGCGACGGAGGCCGAGTTTGAGGTGTAGCCTCTCAGCTGAGGCATTGTCTAGCCTGAGGAGCTATCTGGATGGCAATGATACTTGTTGATTGTGAGACACAATAAAAAGTTGTTGTAATTGTATCAAGATTGGGAACTTGGTTGTGGTGATCTGTTATGGGGGTTGTACATACTACGTAGTGATGGGGCGTATGTATCCAATGTACATGTGATTAGTAAGTAGATTTAGTTATTATGTGATTAATAAAAATCATTTTTTGGATGGCATTAGTTAGTAATTATATCGTGCACATCTCTATTCATATTCCATGGGTTTCATCATTAATGGTTAATGTTGTAACCTTAGGACAAAATGATGTGTTAAATTATATGTAAGTATGGTATCATACAGTGAATTATACAAGGATCCTTGATCCTTTATAATTATATAATGTACATGTATATCTAAGCCAATGAATGCAAAGTGAATCATTTGTGAACATTCCTCCACTCCCTGCTAATTTTGATGCAAAACTACTCAACAATAGTACAAGAAAACAAACCAATTTGATTTGAGTGTCAACAAACAGTTTTTTTTAAAATAGGAGACAAGAAAATAATAATGTGTGTCAACAAACAATTTTTTGAATAAAGGAATTACTGGTTGCGCAGTTAATCAACGGGAACAAAGTTTGTAAACCAAAATCAATAGGTCAAGATGGATAAAATATTGTAAAGGAAGCTCTTTTAGAAAAAAAATATGGCAGATTCGGACAACATATGAGTCAAGATGATCCAAGAGAAATTCATAAAAGAAGACATGTTATGAAACTATATAAACCGGGAAATAATACCTCTTGATATTGGAGACGACTCACGAATATGCTGCCAGATTTTGAAAAAGGTTTCAAATGGAGCTTTGGAGACGGTGATACAATAAAAAAATCTTGAAGAAAATTTGGATATTGGAGAAACCGTTTGTGCGGAATCAATCATGTATTTCAAAAAAATGGCTTAGTTTGTATGCTCATGAACTCTTAGTGGAAATGGGACCTTAATAAATTCAAAGTCACGCTCAACCCGACTCTCCCAAAAGAAATCATTCAACGCACAATCATTTATCGGTCTGCAGAATCAAAGATAAATTAACTAGGTTCCATGCACGAAAAGATGGTGCTTGACCAAAACAAAAATCAACCCGTATTCACAGACATAAAGGGTTTTCCCTAAGTGAGATTGTGTGGATCTAGAATCTAAACATATTGTCTGATGATATCCATTTTAGAGTCTTTTTCCACCCTCATTCATATCCATATTCTTTGCATATAGTTTAGATTTGCATGATGTTAGTGTTGTATATGTTGTTTGTCCCATTTCGGTTGTCTACTTGTGTTTTTATTGAATTGTAGGTATTCAAGGACATATAAATCACCTTTTGGAACTAATTTGGAGGAATGTCTACGTCAAGCTAAGTTCTCCCTATGATCAAGGAGGTTTCCATGAAGACCGAATCGACTAGGAACGAAGAGTTAAAAGACCAAGTTAAGAATCTCATCAAGTTTGTAGAAGTCTCATTTTTCGACCATCTTCCCTTCAGTTTTAAACTTTCACGTGAACTACAATGTTGTAGAGATTCGAATTACCTTTGAAAGTATTACTCGTGATTTTTCTGGTTCCAACCACAACAACAAGAAACTAGCTCACATTTCTCATCTCTCATAAAAACCAAAACTTGATATGGAGGAGTGCAAAGCCTCTTTCAAAGAAGCTACCTGCATTGACAACAAAAATTCCAACATGAACAATGAAGCCTCTATGAACAACCAACAACCAAAAGAGACCAACAAGGAATCAATGAACAAAGGTAACAACATTGAACAATTTAATCTCCAAGACTATTTGTCCTACTTAGCTAAAGTAAAATATGATTTCCAAAAGCAAAAATAAACATCCCTTATGGGATGTCTTCTAGGAGAACATATGCAACTGTCTAAGCTTAGAGCAAAGTTTCTATATGAATGGAAAAACATTAAGGGGAAAATGAGAATCATTGCAAAAGCAAACTATTGGTTTAACGTGAACTTCTCTATTCCTCTTGATCAAAAGTATGTTTGGGAAGCTAGATCATACCACATTTTTGGTCAACTAGTCATTTTGAAACCTTGGAAGCCCAATTTCAACACTTTAATGAGAGTAACACCATAGTTGACCTCTAGATTAAGTTCCCACAAGTATCTGTAAAATATATTAATAGAGAAGCTATTAGATTGATCATTGAGAAAAATGGGAAAGGAAAGTTCATCATGTTTGTTTCTTTCTCAAAAAAAAGGAAAGGGGTAAACTTCACTAGAATCTGCATTAACTATAATGTTGCTATAAAGAGGAAGAAAAAGGTTCATATTCCTGATGAAGATGGGAAGTTGAAAAAGTTTCCTATTTGGTATGAAGATTTCTATAAGGGGTGTGGCTTTTGCGCCCATAAAAACATAACTATGAGAACTGTCCCATTAGAGGTGTTAGAACCAAAGTGTTTAAAAATATTAAAACAATCCCAAACACTCAAGACCAACATGTCCAAAGCAAAAAAGCTAATGGTTGAAAAAAGGTGGGTAGAAGTAAAAAGAAAAAAGAGAAATATCCTAAAAACCAACATGATTTTAGGCCCTACCTGTCGGAAAAATATGGTTATAAGAATGAAGATTCATCTCTGAACTCTAAAGAAAGTACTCAAAACCCAAGTGAGAATAAGGAAGTTTTTGAGGAAAAGAACATAGAGAAGAACAACACCGGTAATATGCCTCTGAATACCCTTGTGTGGGCACCGAGGCTATGTCTACTATGTATATACCCAACGATGAAAAAAATGAGGGCACACTCCCAATTGTCCCTACGCTTGAGAATGATGAAATCTATACCAAAACTGAAGAAATAGAGAAAAAAAACTCAATGCCGAGGAGGAGGACTTTGATATGTCAGAAATGATCTATTTGTTGAAGAATTCGCAACCTTACTCTTTAAGGATGGCAACATCCCGGTAGAGCTAAGACTTATGGGCTCCAAAAATTCCTTTTACTCGACCCAAACAAATAGTTCAGTCAAAAAAATGATGGATGTCATGGAGGTTAACCAAGAATCGATGAAATCTGACTCAAGCATAGGGAAGAGCCAGGGGGAAAATGAAGATACAACGTCCTTAATGCCAAAGGGAACGAAGAAGCAAACATTTGTCTCAGCATATGTAGATTCCCTATCTGTCTAATTCCAGCTATGTGTTGTTGCCTAGTTTCTTTGTAAAAATTGTTTATTTTATTTTTGAGTTTGTTTCTGATTTTAGAATTAGTAGAATATGTAAGTTGGTCCTAGAGTTACCACCTTGCTTTTCTTTTAGAATCTATGTAATCTTCACAAAATGTACTATGAAGTTTTTGCTCCAAAATTTTCTAATGAATGTCTATTATGTGGGTGGATCTATTTCTATGAAAATTATAGTAGGAAAACTGAATTGGTTTTTGATTGCTATCATAGATACCATGTTTTACTTGCACTGTCTACTACTTTTGCTTGTGCATTTATGCAGATTTGAGACCAACAAAAGAGTTGTGACAACCGGAACAAGGAAAAAGTAAAGGTCTGGATCTAGGAGTGTATGCCGCTAGCAAAGAGTCTTCAGAAATTGTAATCTATGGATGTTGATTTTTCTGACATTTTTGATACACGGAATTCCTAGAATATTTCTTTTTGGCGTTTATTTCCTATGTTGTTTGTGTAGAATTCTTCTGTATTACCTATATATATAGTTATCAAATGTATCAAAGACATAACAATTGGATTGGCTACTATATGACATTAGTTAAATGCTGGAAAATGAAGACAAAATTAAAAATAAAACAGATCTTGTCTAAATAATGTATGATATAGCAATGAACAAAAATTGCATAACATTTGGGTACAAGTGTTCGCAAATGGATATAGAACAATGCATGTTGGATAGCTTCGGGAAAATATATGATATTTGGACAGATCCGAGAATATTGATGCACATATACTAGAATATGCTTTGAATAACTTTGTCTCTAAAAGTTAGAAATAACTTGACTTTTACAGTTAACAATAAAGTTGCGACATCACCAAATGCGATGAATGTATGCAAAACAAAACATAAACTCCTCTCCATCCAAACGGGGTAAAACAAAATAGAAACACTAACATCTTGAAAACAAAAAAGGATAAGTTTCCTCACAAAATTACGGGGCCAATAACATCTCCACCCTATTTCGAATTATACTAGGTTGCTATGAAATAATAACTCTAGTTAGAAAGAACCGATTGTATAAATAAAGTCAAAGTCTAATAGGAGGTTTCAAAGAGTATATTACTAAGGTCCAAAGCGATCATAAATGAGGGTGATGAAAACACTAGGAACGATAGCCATTCCAAAGAAAAAGAAAAGCATGTAAGATCAACTAAAGGAACAAAAGATAAAATTAATATACAATATAAAAATGGCATAAACTATCTAAGTGAGTACAAGGTAGGAACGATGGGAGACTACCTCCCAAAACAAACAACAATTAATTGATGAGGATCACCTTTTGGAATTGTAGGGAAATGAAGAAAAAGAATTTTTGGACAAATATCAACCTACATGCAAAAATGAACATATTCAAATGATAATGGTAGCTGAAATAAAATTGAATACAAAACCAAACGAAGTAATCCGGAGAACAACCGGTGTTGATAAGATTTGCTTTATTTCGGCACTTGGGTATGCCGGTGGTCTTTGCCTTCTTTGGAAGGAATACCAACTGAAAGAAGAAACAGTAGAAATTCTAAAAACTAGTACCAAATTTGTTATTGTTAAACATATAAACATAATCACATCCTTTGAGTCTATTATTGTTTTCATATATGGTCCACCGAATGAACAATCAAAGAGCGAGTTATGGTCTCAATTAACATCAGAAATAAATGTGTTAAATAAACCTACTCTATTAATAAGAGATCATACTGAATTACTAGATCCCGTTGATAGAAAAACGCCTCAATTCCTGATAACAAATCTGATCGGCTTTTATGTTTTGCACATCGTAACCTTATTGATCATCCCACCAAAGGTAACGAATACACATGGAAAAGGAAGAAAGACGGTGAGGATAACACATATGAAAAACTAGATAAAACAATGGCCTCAATGGCAATCATACAAGAATATCCAGAAATCCAAACTAGAAGCCATACATTTACATCCTCGGATCATTGTATGATCGCCGTCCATTAACATTGTAAATACATTTACTAGTTTTAAGAATAAACCATTTAGATTCGAGTAAATGTGGTTAAAACGAACATATTGTGAGAAATTAGTTAGACAATCATGGAGAACTCAATTCTCCATAACACATATGTATAACCTAGTACAAAAAACAAGCCTCCTTAAACAAAAGTTTAACAAAAAGGAGTCGCGACTGTTTTGAAAACGCTAATAAGCAACTAAAAATAGTTGACGATAATACAGAATCCTTCCAAAAATAATTAACAAGGTGTTTTAACAACAACTGAATGACAAAAATAAATAGGCTTAGTAGGAAATGGGAGTGTCTTTTGGACTACCAACACAAGTATTGGATGCAACGAGCAAAAACAAATAATCTAAAACTGGGAGATAAAATACAAGATTCTACGATAGAAAAGCAATGGGTTGAAGAAATAAAAAAAACTAATCGCCTCTGATACCAAATATGATGGTAAAATCCTATCTTAGGAAAATGAAATTACTGATGAATTTATAAATGACTACAACCTAAGATTCAAAACATCCGTGATAGACTAGTACAAACTCCAAAACCAACAGGAGGTTATACAATCTAAAGTTTCAAATATCGATAATCTTAAATTAGAAAGACCTTTCTCCACAAAGGAAATCAAGGATTCCTTTTTTGATATTGGTAGTGATAAATCACTTGGCCTATAAGGTATGTTAGTCGGGTTCTATCAGAAATACTAACATATTATCGGCCCCGCAGTCACTAGGCTGTAAAAAGTTTTATCAGAACCGGAAAAATCTTAAAACAAGTTAATCACACTTTCATTGTCTTATTAGCAAAGATTGACAACCCAAAAAAAACCTCCCACTACAGACCAATAAGTCTATGCTCGACGATATACAAAATAATAGCCAAAATCTTTGTAAATAGACTAAGTCTTACAAAGTGCTTCCGCAAAGAATAGAGCAATTCATGACAACGTCCTCATTTCCCATGAAATCTTTCACAGGTTTAGATAAAAAAAATAACGAGAAGGTTTTATGGTCTTCAAACTTGATATGAAAAAAGCTTATGCTAAAGTCAAATGAGAATTCCTAATGGCGGTCCTTAGAAAATTTGGCTTTGGAAGCACATTTAGGAAATAGATAAATAAATGTATATCAACTCTCTTCTACTCCATACTAATAAACAATTCCCCAGCCTCAATCATCCTTCCTCAGAGAGGACTTCGGCAAGACGACCCTGTCTCAGCTCTCCTCTTTAACTGTGTGTGTGTTGGGGGGGGGGGTAAACATCTATCCGAAATCCATAGGCTACCCTATTACAAGAAATGGATCATCAATTCCTTTCTTAGCCTTTGCTGACGACATAATAATTTTCACAAATGCTACAACGGATGCGAGTTCTAAGATACTCTCAATCCTTATAGACTATTATGCCATTTTAGGACATGTAATAAACTACCACACATCTGCATTCCAAAGAACACCTAATGTTGATAAAAGCAATAGAAGAAGGTAACAATTGTACATATGAATCACATCTTCTACCAATCTAGAACAATATCTTGGATGCCCTATTATCAACGGAAGAGTCAACCAGGATATTTGTAGCTCAATTATTTTAAGATCAAAACAACTAACTAGATGGAAACCATCATCCCTATCACAAGAAGGAAGAACAACGCTAATAAAAGTCAATCTCAATGTCAAGCTTAACTATCTTATACATGCATTTATGCTACCCACGAACGCACATAATGAATTACACAAGATAAACATAATTTTCTTTTGGAATAAGGGCACTAATTTTCATCCACTCATCAGTTGGGATAAAACCTACAAACCTAGATCATTATGTAGTTTATGAATTAGGAGAGCTGAAGATATGAACAAAGCACTGCAAATGAAATTACTATGGAAAATCATGGCCGAACATGAGAATGTCTAAGGTAAAATAATAGAGCAAAAATTCCATAAAGGTACTTGGTTATGGAATTATGAATGTGAGAAAAATTCTTCATGGCAATGGAAGAAACTTATGGAGTTATGAGAAGATTTTGACAAAGGTATTAGATGGCGAGTTGACGATGGTAAACCGATCCGTTTTTGGAAAGACAGGGGGGTCTCCAGTAAACCCCCTACTGGAATAAGTGACAAACAAATCAAACATTAATCAAACATCGCTAACTTGTACTTATATCGCAAACAAAAAGTGGAATCATCATCTCCTAAAACAACTAGAAAATCTCCTCCTAGAACATATCATCAAAAAAATAGAAGCTTATAACCTCCCAAAATGTGGTATTAGAGACGTGGTTTATTGGGCGGCCAGTGAAGAAGGTTAGTACTCGACAAAATCTGCAATGGAAATGATACGAAACGGAAAAGTGGCGTAACCTCAGACAAATCCTAGATATGAAAACTTGATATAATGCTCAAAGTCATAATTTCTTGTGGAAAATGTCACTTGACGGTATCCCAACAAAAGAGAACCTTGATAAGCAAAGAATACCAATTATGATGCATTGTGAATTTTGCAACCACCATACGGAAAGTGCTAAACATCTTTTATATACGTGCATCTATATAATACAAAACATTGATAACGCCAAAATAACAACAATTATACAAAACTATGACATCACAAATCGAAAAATTGATGACATCCTCACTGAGCTTCGAGGAAAAATTGGTCTAACTAATCTGATCCAATTAGTAGTTATTTGGTGGAGTATCTGGCTTGCAAGGAACCAAAGTGCCTTCAACAAGAAAAAGACACCACCAAGCATAAAACAAAATGCACCGATCCAAATGAAAGATTGGAATAAAGTAAATGTTAAACAACTAGACACTATAAGAAATCACCCAAAGAAGAAGCAAAAAACTAAGAACATTTGTTGGAAAAGACCAAAGGAAGGTTTTATCAAGCTGAATTTCGAGGCATCTAAAAACCAGTCGGACCTCTTCGCTTTTGGATACATCCTACGAGATAACATGGCTAGATCGATGGTTATAGGGAAAGGAAGATGTTACGCAAAATCAGTAATTGAAGCAGAAGCGTTAGCCATCCAAGAGAGCCTCCAAAAGGCCGCCAACATTGATATTCTATCCATCGAGATTGAAGGTGAAAACCTTATGATCATCAATGCAATTAACCAAATTTGGAAGCCACCATGGAAGACGGATATGATCATCTCGAACGTCTCCACTTTGATATCCGGTTTTGAGCGGTTCACCATTCACCATATCATTAGGGAAATCAAGATCGTAGTAGAGAGGCTTGCATTGCATGGTTTCGACTCGGCGATTAGAGACGAAGTGCTACCGAAAGACGTTGAATACCTCATCCATTTGGATGCTTTCGGAAGGACGGTTTCTAGGAACTAACATTACCATTTAACTTACCTCTGTATCAAAAGAAAAAAAAAATCTATACCAGGGATCTTTGTCATATTCAAAGCCTATGTTTGAGCATGTAAGAATGTCAAAGTACAACCTCAAACAAATGAGGCTAGAAATAATTCCCTTCACCTCTCCTGCATTCTCAAACACATTGATGAGGAATACAACAGACTGTTCTTCCCCTCCTCTCTTTGATCTCTTCTGCATTCACAAACACATTCACACACCTTGTAATATGCTGTTCGAAAAAGTGGAAAGACAAAAAGAAAAAAAAGCAGCCAAGTGAAAGTTTTGTTGTAATTGTATCAAGATTGAACACATTGATGTGGTGGTCTGTCTTGGGTGCACATAATAAGGGGTGCATATAGTTACAATACAAGAAAGAGGTCAATGATAATTAAATACAAAAATCACAACAATTCAGTGATGAACAAGAAGTCAATGGCCACAACAGGGTGCTTGAATATACACAGGTCCTTATAATCTATGGAGGCTTGAACAGGCTGACTCATTTGGGAGAAGAGGGAGCAGAGCCTGGCTCATACTCTTTAGCAAATCTTGAAAACCTTTCCAGTCCTCTTTGTAGTAAGCTTTCAAGGAATGGCTTCAATGCCTGCAGACACCATCAGAAACCATGACATATTCTATGCATACAAAATCAAGTAAATGAACCGCCACCAGTTTTAGTTGCGAGAATGCTTACCGATGCTACTGGAGCCAAGATTTGAGGGACTTCGTAGGACACGGTCAGCTGCAACAAACGCAAACAAAACACTGCTTAGAGGCAATGCGGCTGATTATATTATTGAATTCTGGAAAAGGTGACGGACAATGAAAGCAAGCCTCACTTCTATGAGGCATGATGATGGACCTTTGGGATAAAACCGAACAGCTCCCCTGTAATGCAAGGATTACAGTAGCCATGAATGTTAGTAAACATATGATAAATCATGTGATCTGAAAAGAAAGATCAAAGACGGAAACTATACATACATCATTGAGAATGAAGACATGATCAACTAACAAGTCTACAAAATTCTATTATTGCATTTCTTTTGCTTTCTGTAGCCATCATCAAGTGCCGTTTTACCTGTTTGGAAGACCTTCCATTGATCTCCAGTGAATCTTCTGGTTTGGAATTGGCTGTGAAGATAACAAAGGCATTCATGTAAGATGTAACTAAAAGTGAAAGATAATTAAACAATAGAGGATAAAACTGGAGCACCTGAAGATTACGAGCAATCCAAGAGAATTCTATATCACGGTTAAATGCCTTGTACTTTAGGTACCATCGAGACAGGTCAGGCGTTTCCTCTAAAATCTGATATACTCAGAACAAATAGATAGACATCAAAGACAATATGATAGTGCATTCAGAACTCCATACAATCTGATCAACTCAGATAAGGTAAATGGACATAAAACTGAACATATGCTTATATGTGGAAGGGAAGGAGCACAAAATTAAGGAAAACGAAGTCATATTGAAATTAGTCAATCTGACAAGGACAAAAGTAATAGTCAGTGTTGAGATCCATAGCAACCTCTAGAGAAAGTCCAGTGATGTAAAATTGGAGATACTGGATTACAAGACCTTGACAGAAGAAATGAAAGGCATCCACTGAGGCATGGCTTCTCGATCTGAGTAACATTTATAGGCAAGCGAAGCAGGCACATCAACTTCCTTTTTCACCCTACAATCATAATTGTCATTTCAATTACTCAAATCTTAATCAGATATCAACTAGTTGCTACAAGCAAACATTCATGATTTCTACACCATAGCAAAGCAGCCCTAGGCCCCTAGCGTACATAAATTCATTCCTATTGGAATAACAACGACATTACCCAATTTGGATCACATTCAGTAATCAGTATAGCAAACAATCAAATGCAATGGTATACTTATTCTTCAAATTTCAAGCAAAATACTGCAATTGGGAACCAGGTGTAGCAATATACTTGGCTTTTCGTAATACCTAAAAGATGTAAATCAATGATTTCACAAACCCTAATAATGCAAGGCAAATAAAGTCGACAACAGTATCCATATATTCAAAAAAATATATAAAATGATTACGTGCAATCTTGCCATCCCATGACGGGATTGAAAGGTTTGGAAGTGGAGGGAGAAGCGTGTGGGTGTACGAGGAAGATATGGGCAACAGTGTGGGGCCTTGTTAAATTGAACCCAATTCTTGAAATGGAAGAAGCTGATCGAATCCTACTTAGACGAAGGTAAGCTAAATCTGAAGTTGAGCTTGCAATCATGGCTACCTGTGCTTGTACAGTCGCCATTTTTCTCCAAGATTAAAAGATTTGTTTAATGTGAAGGGTATAAATATGAGGTCGACAAGAGCCAACGCACTACCTGTAGGCCGTAGCAGAGTTGAGAAGATGATTGTAATGGTCGGTTATATCAATTAGGCTTATGGACTTCGATTGAAATCCATTAAGCTACCGGGCCTGCACAAATTTATCGTCAGAAATTGTTGTTTCAGAAAATGTTTTTAAGAGAAAATAGTCCAGTGTAGTGTGGATTTTGTATAAATAAATAGACTTATGTTTTATGTATTAAATATTAATTTATATAAAAATTTAATTATAGAAAGTTTGATTTAAAACAATAAAATTTAATATTTTATTTTCATCTAAAAAAATATTGTATAAAAATACCTATATTTTAGAGAAAGCAAATAAATTTTTGTACATTAATAACAAATTACATTAGAAAAATATTTTTCTACGATTAGTTGAGGAAAACTACAAAAATAAAATTCTATATTTTAAATGATATATAAAATAAAAAATACTAAAGTTATTGGGACAATTTTGGTAACTAGACCTTTTTGAAAAACTATAGTAGTAACTAGGCTTTTTAATGTTTCAATTGAGTAAATATACCCCAACCTTTTGTATTTATTTTCAAACTCTACACACTCTTCTCTCAAGGGGTACATTTACAAAACACAAAACTAGAAAAAGGCTAGTAAATCAAATTGTTTCAAGTGTTATTGTCACGTATTTTTTAATGTTATCTTTTTTAGTATCAAAGATAAATCCATTTTAAATTTTCACAATATAAATACACCTTATTGAAAATATTAAAAATAAAATGATTCATATTTATTAATCTGTGCTGGTTAGACGGTCGGAGGCATCCGTATCGTTCCACACCGGTAAGTAGGGACCAAGGCGGGACCACGGTGGTCTCGTGTCACAAACCTAAGTTGAATTAAAACGGGATACGACCTAATAATAACAAAGATAATAAACCGGATTGGTGTGCTTTTATGTATGTTGTAAGTTTGTGATGAGATTACTTGTGTTTGTGTCATTCCAATTGATTCTAATGCCTCGAATATTAGCTAACGGGTTTATACCGATTGTTGTAGATTGCCTTGCAGGTTAGGAATGCGGCCGAGAGATCCGGAAGAGTGGACAGTTGGGGTTCCGTACATTTTAGGATTGGGTTTTGGGGTGGAGTCGAGTTTGAGTATTGTGTGTATTGTATATTGTGTGGCGTTTAGTCTTTGGTGTTGTATTTTCGGATAAGTCCTTTGTTGTATTCTTTCGGGTTTCTCTTTTCATTGCATAAAAATGTATTTCGGTTTTGGCCTTTATTTGTACCTTGTTGCAAGATCCGGTGAAATTGTTGTCAAGCTAAGGGTCGGGACCCATTGTGAGGTCCTAACCCGTAGCGCCCCGAGTCCCGCGAATTTGGGGTGTTACAACGGTGAAGAGGGCCGCCCCGCAGCCGAGATGATCCGCCCCTACGGATGACGACAGATCGTGCCCGATCTTTCTTCCGTTCTTTTTATCTTCCTTACATAGATAGAAGATCCGATTTTTAATATTATGGGCCGGTTTTCTGATCTTCTTTCTAACCCTAGACGTCCTTCCGTCTATCTTTTCAGCCCTTCTCTATATATTCTCTCCTTCTCTTTTTTCCGTTTCTTGCTTACGTCTTCTTCAACCCTAGAGCTGCAGCCGTTCCCTTACTTCCTGCAACCTTGTTGAACGTGTAAGTTCATCTCTTCTGGTTTCTTCCTCACGTTCTTACTGTTGATGCATGTCTTCTCCTTCTGTTGCGTTCTCTTGTTCGTTCTTCCCTTTTTCTTCTTCTCCAAGAATCAAGTTTGATCCTTGATTCTTGTGGAGCGTTCCGTTGTTGATCCTTTGTTGTTCTCAGGCTCTCTGGAGTTGAGTCTTGATGTGGTTGAGTCAAAGGTCCGAGCTTTGGTGTCCCTTGTTGTGAGTTATGTCGAAGAGAAGCACAACAGTAGCTTCTGTCAAAGATCCGCCCTCGCGCCTGCACAGATCCGCCCCTACGCCTCTGTCACGTGCCGCCCCTGCGCCTCTGTCCAGCCGCCCCTGCGGTTTTCTCTGCAGTAACTCTCGTCTTTGGTGAGTTGCTTCCTTCCTTCCTTGGTTTCTTGTGGTTGTTCCTTGTCCCCTGAGTTGCTGTTAGACTAAGATTGAGCCCTTAGCTTGTGTAGATCTCTTAGAGATCCTTGAGACTAGAAGTTATAGACTTCTAGCAACCGTTTCGTTCCTGATTCGTGATGGTTGTGTGAACAGGCTTTCCTTGCTTCTTTCCTGAGGGAAACTAAGCTTTCTCTTGAGTTGTTCCTGAATTGTTGTTGAGCTTTAAGTTACCTTCGAGTGAGGTAAGTCCCTTGGACTTACTTAGCTTCATTCCGCGTATTAGTTGGATTGTATTGGCTTGTTTATGTTGTTATCATGTTATAATGGATAATTGGAAATAGGATTCACCCTTTGTTACCCTTAACTGGCCCAAGTGTATTATAACCGGGCGGTGACCACTTGTCTAGTTCTACAGGAGACTAGAATGTGCTCTTGTAACTCAGGCCCGTGGGTAACGGATAGTACTGATCTGTTCCTATTGGTAGACGGAAGCGGAGGTGAGTTTTGAGAGATTCTCGTGTGACAAAAGAAGTTGAATTAGTAATGGATAACCTTAATGAAAGATAATAACCGGTTGTGTGCAAACATGCTATGTGCTTTCTTTACCTTATGTGTGTTTGTGCCTTTATGCTCTTGCTAGTACCTAGAATGTTAGCTAACGGTTTATACCGTCGTTGTAAGATCCCAGTTTTTGCCTTCACAGCCCCTGCGGTGAAGAGGGCCACCCCCGCGGCCAGCCGCCCCTGCGGTTGTGTTGATTCGCCCATGCGGATTGACGACATATCACGCCCAATCTGTTTTCGTTCGTTTTATCTTTCTTCCATAGATAGAATACCCAATATTATATCTTATGGGATGGTTTCCTTGTCTTTTTTCTTACCCTAGACGCCCTTTCCGTCTAGCGTGCCATCCCTCCCTATATATTCTCTCCTTTTTCTCTCTTTCCCGTTTCTTGCTTACGTCTTTTTCAACCCTAGAGCGCTGCAGCCGTCCCTTGCTTCCTGCAACCTTGCTGAACGTGTAAGTTCATCTCTTCTGGTTCTTCTTCACGTTCTTACAATTGATGCACGCCTTCTCCTCCTGTTTTGGTTTCTTCCTCTTGTTCTTCTCTTTTCTTCTTCCCCAAGAATCAAGTTTGATCCTTGATTCTTCTGGAGCGTTCCGTTGTTGATCCTTTGTTAATCTCAGGCTCCCTGGAGTTGAATCTTGACGTGTAGGAACCAAAAGTTCGAGCTTTGGTTGCCCTTTTTGTGAGTCCGGTCGAAGAGGAATCCCGACAGAGCTTCTGTTAGTGCATCCGCCCCTGTGCCTCTAACCAACCGCCCCTGCGGTTTCTCTGTAGTAGCTCCCGTCTTTGGTGAGTTGCTTCCTTCCTTCCTTTCCCTCGTTCTTTTCCTTGTTCCTTTTGGTTGTTCCTTGTCCCCTGAGTTGCTGTAAGACTAACGTTAAGTCCTTAGCTTGTGAAGATCTCTTAGAGATCGTTCAGCCTAGAAGTTATAGACTTCTAGCACCGTTCCATTCCTGATCCGTGTTGCTTGTTCGTACAGGCTTTCCTTGCTCATTTCCTGAGGGAAACTGAGCTTTCTTGAGTTATTCCTGAGTTGTTGTTGAGCCTTTGGTGTTACCTTCGTGTGAGGTAAGTCCCTTGGACTTACTTATCTTCATTCCGCGTATTAGTTGGATTGTATTGGCTTGTTTGTGTTGTTTATTCATGCTATAATGGATAATTAGAATTAGGATTCACCCTTTGATAACTTTAACTGGCTCAAGTGTATTATAACCGGGCGGTGACCACTTGTCTAGTTCTACAGGAGACTAGAATGTGCTCTTGCAACCCAGACCCGTAGGTAACGGATAGTAATGATATATTCCTATTGGTAGACGGAAGCGGAGGCGAGTTTCGGGAGATTCTCGTGTGACAAAAGAAGTTGAATTTGTAATGGATAACCTTAATGAAAGATAATAACCGGTTGATGTGTGAGCATGCTATGTGTTTTCTTTACCTTATGTGTGTTTGTGCCTTTACGCTCATGCTTGTACCTAGAATATTAGCTAACGGTTTATACCGTCGTTGTAGATGTTCTGCAGGTTCAGGATGCTGCTGAGTGATCCGGATGGTGTGGTCAGTCGGGGTTTCCGTACATTATAGGACGGAATCGGGTTTTGTTTCTTTTGTTGTTTCCCTTTTGTTTTGAACTCGGCTACGGAGCTTTTTTTGTGTTTTCTTTTGTTTAAACCTTTGGTTTTATTTTATGTTTTGGTTTTCATTCGTCTGTGACTTGTTGTAAGATGCGTTTGTTGTTGCTACTCTGAGGGTCGGGACCCATTGTGCGGTCCTAGCCCGTAGTGCTTCAAGTTCCCAGAACTTGGGGTGTTACAATATGGTATTAGAGCTCTAGGTTGACAACAATGGCACTCAAAAACTTTTAAAGGTCGAATGGATACATAAATAGAACCCGCAAGGGGTCTAACGTTTTCAAAAGGGGGTTTTGTTTTAACTTTTCGGTCTAGGATAGATGTACGGGCGACCACCACTACATCCGCGGATCTCAGCAGTGTAGTTTCTTGCGTGTTGGCCTTTATGTGTGCTTTTTCTAGGGTTTTGCTTTGCTGTAGCGTGGCCTTATATATAGTTAGTTTCTTATATATCTATCCTTATAGCAGATGGTGCGTACTAGAACTACATCTTCTATGGGGCGAGGAAGGGGTCGACCACCACTTCCACCTGCCGTCCATGGACGAGGACGAGCAGAAAGACCTCCACTAGCTAGAGGTCGGGGCCAGGCCCAGTTGCAGATCTACCTACCGCTGAGGCGTTCGCTGAAGATGTTGCTGAGAGTGTTGTTCCTGAGGCTGAGAATGGGACCGCTGCTAGATCCGGAGCACAAAGAGCGCCATCAACGGAGTCTGCCCGAGTATCTATCGGAGCTTTTGCATTTCGCGACTATGTGTAGAGAGTTGAAGAGTCTATCAGGACTGGAGGACCAGCACTAGTATCGCCAGTTCCTGCAAGATCAGTTGAGGTTTCGCAGAGAGTTTCACAGGTTGTTGCCCCACCTGTTGGAGTTGCTGAAGCTGTTAGAGCACCGGTTGAGGCAAGGGAGCCAAAGCCTGACAGTTGGTTGAAGGCTTTTGACCAGTTGAAGGTTCCCACTTTCATGGAAAAGACTGGTTTGGAAGTGGAGCAGTGGCTAGGACAACTGGATACTGCTATGGAGGCTATCAGTTGCCCAAAGGGACGTCGGGTCAACATAGCACAGACGCTGCTGAAGGATCAGGCTCATTCCTGGTGGAGGACTGTTCGCAGTAAGGTCACTAGTTATGAGCAGATAAAGACGGTGATCAGAGATCGCTACTGCCCTGCAGCCATGAGGAGAGATCGTCTTGAGGAATTCCTTGAGGCTGGATTCGAGGATCTGCCTATTGTTGAGATTTTCAGTAAGTTCCAGGATGAGTTGTCGTTGCTGGGTCCGTCTGCACCACCTGATGATCAGCATGTTTATCTTTTCTCTTGGAGGTTGAGGGAGTCGACACGCTCGTATCTTGCTGGTTTCCGTTGTGATTCTTTGACGGACTATCAGGATAGAGCTTCTGCTTATGAGAGAGACCGACCGGGTCATAGGAGAGCTTCTCAGACAGGAGGTTCGGAGAAGAGGCAGAAGACTGGATCAGCCAGTGCTGGAGCTAGAGCAACTGGGTTTGGGCATAGTCAGACGCCTGGACGTTCTAGTTTCCAATAGAGTTGTGACAGAGGACGGCAGTGTCATAACTGCGGAGTAGCAGGACACATCCGAGCTGATTGCAAGAAACCATTAGTGACTTGCTTTTCTTGTGGCAAGCCCGGACACAGAGATATGCGTTTTTCTGTCAGGGCAAGGCGCTATCTAAGCAGGGTTCTTCACCTGCTAGTGTTGTTGGAGGAGGACAGAGATCTCAGTACCAGCAGCAGCAGCAGCAGCAGAGAGTTTCTAGTTCTACCGCTCCTCAAGGTTCCACTCCGGGACAGGGGAAAGATAGGGACGTGTTGGTGGATCTGCAGACACCAGAGATACATCAGCTAGAGTGTACGAGTTGAGGAGTGTTGTAGAGCCGACAGCGCCAACAGCTACAGGTACCATTCATATTAATGGTTTTCCTGCCAGAGTTCTTTTCGATACCGGTGCTACACATTCTTTTATATATGATGCATGTGTAGATAGATTGGCCTTAGTTACTGTAGATGGTAGACTCTTCTTTATAGGATTACCCGATGGGGGTAAGATTCGAGGTACATGAGAGGTTCGCGATTGCCCTATTAGATTGGGAGGTCGCGTTTGACCAGTTGACTTCTTCGTCATGTACTTAATACATGAAGAAGTTATTCTGGGCATGGACGGATGGATCGACATCGAGCAGTTCTGGACATTGGCAAGAAGACAGTAACAGTAACTACAGATGCAGGCCATGTTGAGATCTTCCGAGGATGGGATCTCGGGAAGACTGGTACAATCATCAGTGCAGTTCGAGCTGTGAGACTTATCAGTCAGGGATGTGAGGCTTTTTGGTGCTATGCCATGAAGGATAGTACGAGTCCGGCTTTGGAGGAGATTCCAGTAGCTTGCGAGTTTGCTGACGTCTTTGGAGAGCCATCAGGTTTACCTCCACAGAGAAGTGTAGACTTTGGCATTGATCTAGAGCCCGGTACGAGACCGATCTCTAAGGATCCTTACCGTATGACACCTATCGAGATGCTTGAATTGAAGAAGCAGCTCGAGGAGTTAGCAGAGCAGGGCTTCATCCGCCCAAGTGTATCTTCTTGGGGCGCACAAGTTCTCTTCGTCAAGAAGAAAGATGGGTCAATGAGGTTATGTATTGACTACCGAGAGCTGAACGAGGTAACGATCAAGAACAAGTACCCATTGCCCCGTATCAATGATCTTTTGGATCAGCTGTATGGAGCTTCAGTGTTTTCGATGATCGATCTAAGATCTGGATATCACCAGCTGAGGGTGAGAGAGCAAGATGTAGCCAAGACAACGTTTCGGGCCAGATATGGACACTACGAATTTGTAGTGATGCCATTCGGGCTCACGAATGCGCCCACAGTCTTCATGGAGTTGATGAACAACATCTTCATCGACTTTCTAGACCAGTTTATAGTTGTCTTCATCGACGACATTCTGGTTTACTCCCATAGTAGAGAGGAGCATGCTGGACACTTGAGGATCGTTCTTCAGGTCTTACAGGATAGAGAGCTCTACGCCAAGCTCTCTAAGGCGTTTTGTTGAGGGCTTTTAAGAGCTTCGAGGAGCTGAAGAAGAGGTTGACCTCTGCTCCTATCCTAGCTCAGTCAAAGGGCATTGAGGATTTTGTGGTTTACAGCGACGCATCCAAGCTGAGCTTGGGATGTGTTCTGATGTAGAGGGGAAAGGTGATTGCTTATGCGTCCCGATAGTTGAAGACATACGAGGAGAATTACCCTACCCATGACCTTGAGTTGGTTGATGTTGTTCACGCTTTGAAGATCTAGAGACATTATCAGCACAGAGCTACGTGTCAGATTTTCACAGACCATAAGAGTCTGAAGTACATATTCACTCAGCGGGAGTTGAATAACCGCTAGCGCAGAAGGTTGGAGTTGATCAAGGACTTCGATCTTGCGATCTTATACCACCCGGGAAAGGCTAATGTGGTAGCAGGTGCCCTTAGTAGGAAGACTCTCCGGGAGATGGCGATCGTTAGACTGACAGCTCAGCCACAGTTACAGCGAGATTTGGCATGGCTAGAGATGGATATCCACTTCCCGGATTCCGACAGTCAGTTGTCCACCTTGGAGATAGTACCTGATTTGTTGGCCGAAATTCGACAAAAGCAGGAGTGTTGCCCAACTTTGACACAGATCCGAGACCGGATGTCTCGAGGAGAGCCACCGCAGTTTGCAGTTGGTGCTGATGGAGTTCTGAGTCGCTAGGAGCGTGTTTGTGTGCCGTTATATCGAGAGTTGAGACTAAGGATCCTTCAGGAGGCTCACTCTTCACCTTACTCAGTACACCCTGGTGCGAGTAAGATTTATCAGGATATCAGACGCTCTTTCTGGTGGAGAGGTCTGAAGCCAGATGTGACGAGATATGTAGCTCAGTGTGCGACTTGTCAGCAGGTCAAGATCGAGCGTCATAGACCAGGAGGCGAGCTACACCCACTTCCTGTCCCTCAGTGGAAGTGGGAAGACATCTCTATGGATTTTGTTACCGGTTTGAGACTGAGTCGTAGTTTTGCTGCTATCTGGGTCATAGTAGATCGACTGACGAACACCACACGTTTCATTCCGATCAAGGAAACGTGGCCGGTGAGTCAATTGGCAGAGGAGTTCACGAGACAGATAGTGAGACTTCATGGAGTACCTAGGACTATAGTCTTTGACAGAGACGGACGGTTCACTTCGAGGTTCTGGCAGCAGGTGCATGCCGCCCTAGGTACGAGTCTATAGTTTACTATTGTGTATCATCCTCAGACCGATGGTCAGTCTGAGCGGACCATCCAGACTTTGGAGGACATGTTGCGAGCTTGCGTGTTAGACTAGGGACATGTGTGGCCAAATCACCTTCCTTTGGTGGAGTTTTTGTATAACAACAGTTGGCAAGCATCGATCAGGATGGCCCCTTATAAGGCTTTATATGGACATAAATGTTGTACACCGTTGTGTTGGGATGAGCCTAGTAGTGCTAACGGAGTAGCACCTGAGCAGAGTCAGGATGACATGGCTCGATTACCAGTGATCTGAGAGCGGATGTTAGTAGCACAAAGTCGACAGAAGTCTTTTGCTGATAAGAGGCGCAGACCTTTGGAGTTCAGAATTGGAGCTCAGGTTTGGTTGAGAGTATCTCCGACACGAGGCATCAGATGTTTCGGTGTCAAGGGGAAGTTGAGTCCCAAATATGTTGGACCGTTCGAAATTCTTAAGCGAGTTGGAGAGGCGGCATACAGACTTGTGTTGCCACCGAGACTCGAGGGTGTTCACCTAGTTTTCCATGTGTCTCAGCTACGGGAGTATATACCTGACCCGAGATATATCGTCAGTTATGAGGATTTAGTTATCGAGCCAGACCACACGTTTGTAGAGCACCCGGTGGCTGTCTTAGAGCGTAGTACGAGCCGCCACTGCGGTTTCTCTATAGTAGCTCCCGTCTTTGGTGAGCTGCTTCCTTCCTTCCTTCCTTTCCGTCGTTCTTTTCCTTGTTCCTTTTGGTTGTTCCTTGTCTCCTGAGTTGTTGTAAGACTAAGGTTAAGTCCTTAACTTGTGGAGATCTCTTAGAGATCGTTGAGCCTAGAAGTTATAGACTTCTAGCACCGTTCCATTTCTGATCCGTGTTGCTTGTTCGTACAGGTTTTCCTTGCTCATTTCCTGAGGGAAACTGAGTTTTCCTGAGTTGTTCCTGAGTTGTTGTTGAGCCTTTTGTGTTACCTTCGTGTGAGGTAAGTCCCTTGGACTTACTTAGCTTCATTCCGCGTATTAGTTGGATTGTATTGGCTTGTTTGTGTTGTTTATTCATGCTATAATGGATAATTGGAAATAGGATTCACCCTTTAACAACCTTAACTGACCCAAGTGTATTATAACCGGGCGGTGACCACTTGTCTAGTTCTACGGGAGACTAGAATGTGCTCTTGCAACCCAGGCCCGTAAGTAACAGATAGTACTGATCTATTCCTATTGGTAGACGGAAGCGGAGGCGAGTTTTTGGAGATTCTCGCGTGACAAAAGAAGTTGAATTAGTAATGGATAAACTTAATGAAAGATAATAACTGGTTGATGTGTGAGCATGCTATGTGTTTTCTTTACCTTATGTGTGTTTGTGCCTTTACGCTCCTGCTTGTACCTAGAATGTTAGCTAATGGTTTATACCGTCGTTGTAGATGTTCCGCAGGTTAAGGATGCTGCTGAGTGATCCGGATGGTGTGGTCAGCCGGGGTTCCCGTACATTATGACGGGATCGAGTTTTGTTTCTTTTGTTGTTTCCCTTTTGTTTTGAACTCGGCTGCGGAGCTTTTGTTTTTTCTTTTGTTTAAACCTTTGATTTTATTTTGAATTTTGTTTTTCATTCGTCTGTGCCTTGTTGTAAGATCCGTTTGTTGTTGCTACTCTGACGGTCGGGACACATTGTGCGGTCCTAGCCCGTAGCGCTTCAAGTTCCCAGAACTTGGGGTGTTACAGTCGTTGTAGATGTTCCGCAGGTTAAGGATGCTGCTGAGTGATCCGGATGGTGTGGTCAGCCGGGGTTCCCGTACATTATAGGACGAGATCGGGTTTTGTTTCCTTTGTTGTTTCCCTTTTGTTTTGAACTCGGCTGCGAAGCTTTTGTGTTTTCTTTTGTTTAAACCTGTGGTTTTATATGGAGTTTTGGTTTTCACTCGTATGTGCCTTGTTGTAAGATCCGTTTGTTGTTGCTACTCTAAGGGTCGGGACCCACTGTGCGGTCCTACCCCGTAGCGCTTCGAGTTCCCAGAACTTGGGGTCTTACACCTTTAGAATTTGCATATCCCCTATATTATAAATTTGTTCCACCGATGCTTTAAATTACAATTTGTATTTGAAATGCAGATCCTTTATAATATATTATACCTAAATTTATATTTTTTTAGTTCAATACTTTTGTATATTGTTTATGTGGATATATTTTTGATCATGTTTCTCGAACTTTTACTCGTGTTCAAGCTAAATTTTTGCACAAAACTTTTTATAAAAACAAAGTTCATAGGAAAATTTAAGAGTTTAAATAGGGAACATCAACCATTAGAGTTTGAATTTTGGTGATGGTTAAGTTAGTTTAAGGATTCATATTATAACTTTTAACTAAAGTAGGATTTGAGAAATATTAAGCTAGATTTCTTAACATTTAATGGAAGATACGATCATATAATGTGCTGATTTTTCTAGGAATTCATGCGGGTGAAATGTAAAATTGTAACTCAATTTAAAAGTTAATGTTTAAGTTTTATCATAATTTTTCTATATTTTAATCAATTTATTTTTATACATTATTATTAGACCCAATATCAATTTTAGATTATTTAAAAAAAAAATTTTAAAGCTTGCTTTTCGTTCAATCAATTTGGTAAGATTGAAATAAAAACAATTAAAAATTTTATCTAGAACTCTAAATGTTTGGTTGAATTTTTAACAAATTTTTTATTCTCTTTTTTTTCTTCTCTAAATTATAACAAAGTATTAGTTAGTCTAATTTTATTTTAATTTTCAAAATCTAATTTTGGAAAAAAAAAGTTTATGGTGAATTGATCTCAACTATTAAATGATTAAGACTAAAAATTTATTTATCAGTTTATAGTTACGCATATTTTAATCTCCCAAGATCTTGATAAAATTTATTAATTACCCAATTTTATATATTATATTTTTCTTAAAATAATGATTATTCATAAATTAATAAAGTATATTGAATTTTAACTAACAAATCAGATTTTGCTATATCCCTAATACAGTGTAGGCCAATTTCAAACCAGTAATTATATTTTGAAATTCTTTTAACATCCCGAATTCTTAATTAAATTATTTTATTATCCAATTTATAAATATAATGGTTTTCTTAAAAAATATTATTATGCGTACATTGATAAAGTATGTTCAATATACTTATACTAAAAAAGAAGATATTAATATTGACATGGCAGCCGGACGTTTTTCCTCGCAATTATTTTTTAATTCCGTAATTAAGTCATAAAATTTGTTTTACTAAAGCTTAATTGTTTTCCTAAAGCTTAATTAAATTATTTTAGCCTGATATATATGTGTTGCTGACTTGCTCAGATAATCTTTTTTAATAGTTCTACTTTTACGAAAAAAAACTTGAGAGAAAAGGGGAAGTAGGCTAATTATGTATTAATATAGATTTACTAGTCTCATGACGGTGAGTCCAAATCTGAGGTGTCCACAGCTGTTCCCCAGGCTTGCTTCCTGTGTACTTCCTTCGAAGATGAACGTTCATGCTCGTCGCTTCCGACTGACTTCATCATTCTGCTTTCCCTTGGAGACGTCCTGCTTTCGGGTTTTCATGATGTACATTTGTGTTTTCCTTTTCTTCTTTGTTGTGGTCCTCATGACGGTGAGTCCGTCTGCCGATCTTTTTCGGCCTTTCGATCCAATAGTCGGTGCGCCGTCTATGGGATCGAACTGCTTTCCGTTATCAAAAAAAAAAAAAAAAAAAGATTTACTAGTCTCTTTTGTAAAAAAGTAGATAAAGTAGGCCCCTAGTAATTTTCTGATAAAGATAAATTCCCAAATAAATTGATACCCCTGCTGGAAATAAAAAATGCTGATGTGGCAGTTTTTTAAATAAATATGCTTATTTAATATGGTCCCTACAAATTAGGATGCTGTTAGGAAAGCAAATATACCTTCCTTGTGAACGTGATCCCAGAATCATGAAATTCCCCATTTCTGAAGCCAATTTTCTCCATTTCTACAGAGTTATTCGCCTACTGTCATAAACATTTTATCTATTTTTTGTGCGATTACTGCCGATTTATTTCGTTTTGATGATCTGTTTCTTCAATCGTTACGGTTGTGTGATCATCAATATTCGGATTGTCAATCTGTAGATTCAATCGTTTGTTTTGTGCGATGAAGGGGACGGACATAATTTTATGTCTGTATGTGTACATAAGTTTGTATATGTTTAAGTTTAAACCACTGTCGTTGAGAAGGTACTGTGATATACCTGCGTATTTTATGTATCTGCTTAATATTATGTAGTTGTTAAATTTATGTGTCGTTGATTTTTATGTGCTGAGTGTCAGTAATGATGAAGGTGACGAACATAATCTTATGTGTGTATGTGTACATAAGTTCGGTTTATGTATCTGCTTAATATTATGTAGTTGTTAAATTTATGTGTCGTTGATTTTTATATGCTAAGTGTCGGTAATGATGAAGGTGACGAACATAATTTTATGTCTGTATGTGTACATAAGTTTGTATATGTTTAAGTTTAAACCACTGTCGTTGAGAAGGTACTGTGATATGCCTGCGTATTTTATGTATCTGCTTAATATTATGTAGTTGTTAAATTTATGCGTCGTTGATTTTTATGTGCTGAGTGTCATTAATGATGAAGGTGACGAACATAATATTATGTGTGTATATGTACATAAGTTCGGTTTATGTATCTGCTTAATATTATGTAGTTGTTAAATTTATGTGTCGTTGATTTTTATGTGCTGAGTGTCGGTAATGATGAAGGTGACGAACATAATCTTATGTGTGTATGTGTACATAAATTCAGTTTATGTAGTTGTTAAATTTATGTGTCGGTTATTTTTTTTATGTACTTACAGATCAACAATGGTGGTTTTTAGTATGGATCAACAATGACGGTTTTTAGTATGGATTAGCAAGACCGAGTAAATGAAAGGCCATGTAGTTACAGATCAACAATGGCGGTTTTTAGTATGGGTTTTAGGGAAAATGTTCATCAACTGTTTTCGGTTTGAACCAAAACCGAAGCCATTAAAATGGTATATTGTTGAGAGAATTTGGAATACTTACAAGGATTGATTGTTGTTACACAAAGAATAGATCAGACATGAGGTTGAAGACGGTCGAAGATCACGATTTGAAGATGGAGGTTGCGAATGGAGAATCTGGCGCTTAATTTTTGGGATGAAATGTTTAGTAAAGAAGACGAACCGCCGATACCGTATCACACTAAATCATGTTGTTGCCGCTTTTTTGATTTTATTATCTTTAACTTTTAGGCAAATATTATGCTATATTACTAATTTTCCCTTAAATAGCTACCTCATTACCCATGATTTATAATTTCATTTAGATTTATTTTTTGGAAGAAAAATAGAGGGGCCTATTTTGTATCATGGATACAAAAAGGGCCCTTCTACACCAATTTTCTCAAAAAACTTTTATTTTTTAAATGTCCTCAACAATATTTAAAAAACAAAATTTATCATGTTCCAGGTTATTTTTCACAATTATTTTAATTTATAACAATCTAACAATCTAATTGTCACTACTAGAAAAGCGGACATCAAGCGACACTTTTAATAGCATTTAGCGACAACTTAAGGTGTCGCAAATATAATCTGCGACACTTTGAAAGGGTGTCACAATTTCCGCCGTCACAATTGGCAAATGTGAAATTGCGACACTTTAACATGTCACAGTCAATTGAGACACCTTAATACGTCACTTTAGTTAATAATTTTGCGACATATATATTTGTCATTGTTTTGAGACAATTGCGACACTTTAAGACGACTCTCTTCGATACTTGCTTTTCTTTTTTAACACAACTATTTCTGACAACTCAAGGTGTCACAGTTTACAATTAAGTTTTAAAAAATAAATTAAATTAACAATACGATTCTCTCTTCAACACCACTTGAAATGATATCAAAATAACATAGATATCAAAAAAAGAGAATACTCCCATACACAAGATTTTCACTATTTCAGTTACCGTATAAGTGGCATGAAACACTTCCATTAGGAACGTACTCGTACACAATTATTTGCAAATTGCTTTCTTGGTAGTAATTTAGAAGAGTTACAATGTTCCGGGGATTTAGTGATTGTTACCTCTTCAATAAATTCCTGAGTGGGAGCGTTTTCTCGCCTCTTAATGGCAACAAGCAATCCATCAGTAAGTAATCCCTTATAGACTTCCCCTAACTTTCCCACACCAATCAAACTCCTGGGATTTAGTTTTTGGTGGCCACAGACAGCTCTTACAAATTGAAAGACTTTGCTTCTCGAAATGACAATTCAATAGCACCACTCCTCGATGTTGAAGGTAGAAAATGAAACCAGTCAGTGATGTGAATGTGGCTTCATAGCATTCTTGTGCTACAAAATAACTTATACATAATGAGAAGAAAGGATGAGTGGGATGCAGGAGAGGTCATTCATTCATTTTAGGATGGCCTTTGCTAACTGTAAGCTTTTTAGCTAAAATGAATACAAAACAACATCCTTTATGATGATTAGGTTCATAAAGATACACTAAAAAACACATGCTAGTTGTGCAAGCCAAGCCACGTAACCTCCATTTCAAATTAAACTATAAATTCATATGCAGCAACGTATATGAGTTTCAACCAACAAGTCATTCCCTTTCAACTCAAACATAATAAACATTTACATTCAGTATATGTGAATTAGTTTTCTTAAAATGCTCTCAACTACCAATCTCTTCACATAAATAGTGTCAACTACTCCCTCTTATTCTTGAAGGCACACGTCTATAGAAGAGAACGTCAATTTGTGTAGATAATCACTTCACTCAGGGTTGATTACACTGAAATTTAAACACTGCCACCCACGATGAATTTCACTATTTCAGTCAAAGAATGCAAGGTATGCAATGTGGAAGAAGGAGAAGTCAGGGCCAGTACAAGAGAAAATATAGAATGACAAGCATGAAACTGGCTTAGCGGGAATAACCTAATAAGGACTAGTGTAGGCCAATAGATCAACTAAGTAAAATCTATTCAAATCTGAAAAAGATTAACACCTTCTACTGGAGTTTAAACATGGTATGACTTGTCTTAAGCACACAAGTGTACAAGTAAACATCAAAGACAAAAAAAGTTGTCTGATTACTCTGCGCTAACAAGAATAAAGTACTTCTATGGACAATACTGCGTATATATGAATTTAAACTGATAATAGATTCAATAAACTCTTGCTAAATTCAGCTGCTTACATATGATCCAATTTTTAAACCTTTAAATTCGTCAGGAATACGGTCTTCCAAGTTATTGAAACTATGAAGAAGATGGAAAATGTGTTATGACTTAAAGAGAATGCCTCTTGAAATATCAGATATTCAGAGGAATGCCAAAATGTAAAAATTTATTGGACATACAGTGTTTTCAAGCTAGTTAATTTAGCAAGGTATGGTTGGATGGGTCCAGAGATTACAGTTCCTCAACACCCTGCAAAAAGGAAACATACATCATATAATAACATGATTAGGAAATTAAGTACCTGAACCTTTAAAAACAAAATAAAAAAGCAAAAAGAATCAGTAGCACACATCATAGTACCCGATTATTGAGTTTCTTTGACCAGCTTGAAAATGTTTGTGGTGCCATCTAACTGTGTGCATGCATCTTTCTTGTCCAATTGGGAATTCAATGAAAGATCATTGTACAAGGATCCTACGTTGATGGGTTATTATGTCCATGTGCCAAGAAACATCAACATATAAAATAGATGGCAAGCACACGTGTCAAAGGGGACCAAGGTAGGAAAAAAGAACAATGCTCAATGACTAGTCATCATTAAGTACAAAATCAGCATATAAGAACAATGCTCAATGCCTAGTCAAAATGTGATCAATGAGTAGAAAGTCCATGAATAGCAAGTAGTGACTATCTCAAATATAAGCCTCACAAAACTAAAATCTGCAGAATTATTATGTTAAGTATTCATGGCACCTTCACTCTTTGGATCATCCCAACCTTTCAATAAAAAAAAAAAGTAGGATAATCACCTCCGATCCATAGCCTAGTAATATAGATAGATCTCATCCACATATTCAGAAACTTCTAGAGGGTTTAGCTCGACCTTCAATGGATGATAGCTTCTGCTTTATAGTTGAACTCTTTCCAGTAACTGCATCATATCACAATGTTATGAGGAGTATCATTAGGCATGTAGTACTGAGGCATCAATAACATACAACGATACCTTTGATCCTAATATAAGCAAAGATGTATATGATTTTATACGATCAGATTTCCTCTTACCCCTGGCTTCTAAGATCTTTGTGTTCAAATTCTTACCAGTTCTGGTTACAACCTCTTCTTCAGTAGATTTGTGATGAACTATAGACTCCATAATCATAGGCAAACAAGAAGTCCCTTCTATTTCTACTTGAACAAAATTGGCTGTGATTTGTCCAAAGTAGCCTTACTTCTAGAGTTTGAATGCCTTCCACCTTTGGAAACTGTCAGACAAGTCATTACTCTTGGATGACTCTATCATTACTCTCAATTTGTGCCTCGGAAGCACCAAAGACTGCCTAACCATCTACTTTTGAAATTATAGCGGGGTGCAAACTTGAACAGAAACTACAACTCATTGACTTTTTGAAATTTTAGCCAACAGTGTGTGCTCAGATCTTAGATGATGAGTAGATCGAGATGAGTTCAATAAGAGAAGCGACAAAAAGGTTGAGAAAGAGAGTTTTAAACTAACAACATAAGTAGTCGGAAGAATTCACCTCGAAAAGCTTAGGGCTTATGGTGTGTGGAGGCCATGGATGCTTACTGCTTAGAGCTTCGTTCTTCTTCGAGAATGAGAGTTGAATCGGAGCTAAAGCAGCCGGAGGCAGAATGAGAGTTAGGAGAACCGACGAGGACCTTGAGAATAATGATAGAAACCCTTATTTGGATCGAGAGAAGATGAAACTTTGCAAGTCGTCAAGACGGTACCCAATTTGGGAGAGGCGTACCCTAATATCTAGTTTTGGGTAATTAAATTTTAATATTGCGACACCCCCAGGTGTCATAAAAATTTTTTTAAAAAAATGACACTCCAAGTCGTCTTTATTTGTGCCATTTGCGACACCTATGTATATCGGAAAATAGTGACACCTTAAGGTGTCGCAATTTAGCGAGAGTTTTGCGAATTTAAATTTTTTGCGATACATTGACTTGGTGTCGGAAGAAAAGCGTCGCATAAAACGCGCATTTCTAGTAGTGTGTATAACTTTATTTAAAAAATATATAAAACACAAAATCTCATATCAATCTTCTCCTAGAAGTCAAAAAATATGTTCCTAACTCATTCAGTCATATCTTTTTAAGGAAACAACTTTTCACACAATCTTCTCTGATAAATATTTTCTAACAAGTCAATGTCTTCGAATTTCACTATATGTATAAATATCAAACGTTCCAAGTTTTGGGAATGTTTGAAATAGAATATTTTATCTATTTATTTTGATACAAAGGTAAGGTAATCGGATCAGTTTTTAAAAATCGATCGACCTAAAATGTAACACCCCAAGTTCTGGAAACTCGAAGCGCTACAGGCTAAGACCGTACAATGGGTCCCGACCCTCAAAGTAGCCGCAACAAACGGATCTTACAACAAGGCACACACAAATGAAAAACAAAACTCAAAATAAAACCAAAGGTTTAAACAAAGGAAAGCGTAAATGACTCGCAACCGAGTTCAAAACAAAAAGGGAAAGCAACAACAAAAACATAAACCCGATCCCGTCCTATAATGTACGGGAACCCCTGCGAGGTCAGCTAAAGTTTCACAAGTTGTTTCCCCGCCTGCTAGAGTTGCTGAGGCTGTCAAAGCGCCGGCTGAGGCGCAGAAGCCGAAGCCCGAAAGTTGGTTGAAGGCTTTTGATCAACTAAAGGTTCCCACTTTCATGGGAAAGACTGGATTGGAGGTGGAGCAGTGGCTAGGACAGCTGGATACTGCTATGGAGGCTATCAGTTGTCCAGAAGGACGTCGAGTCAACATAGCACAGACGCTACTAAAGGATCAGACTCATTCTTGGTGGAGGACCGTTCGTAGTAAGGTCACCAGTTATGACCAGATGAAGGCGGTGATCAGGGATCGCTACCGCCCTACAACTATGAGGAGAGACCGTCTTCAAGATTTCTTTGAGGCTGGATTCGAGGATTTGCATATTGTTGAGATCATCAACAAGTTTCAAGATGAGTTATCTTTGTTGGGTCCGTCTGCACCACTTGAGGATCAGCATGTTTACCTTTTCTCTCGGAGGTTGACAGAGTCTACACGCTCTTATCTTGCCGGTTTCCGCTGTGATTCTTTGACGGACTATCAGGATAGAGTTTTGCTTATTAGAGAGACCGAATGGGTCATAGGAGAGCTTCTCAGACAAGAGGTCCTGAGAAGAGACTGAAGACTGGATCAGCTAGTGCAGGAGCTGGAGCAGCTAGTTTTGGGCGTAGTCAGACGCCTGGATGTTCTGGTTTCCAGCAGAGTTCTGACAGAGGACGGCAGTGTCATAACTGCTGAGTAGCTGGACACATCCGACCTGATTGTAAGAAGCCAACAGTGACTTGCTTTTCTTATGGAAAGCCCGAACACAGAGCTGCGTTTTGCTGTTAGGGCAAGGTGCTATCACAACAGGGTTCTTCACATGCCAGTGTTGCTGGAGGAGGACAGAGATCTCAGTATGAACAACAATAACAACAGAGAGTTTCTGTTTCTACCGCTCCTCAGGGTTCCACTCCGGGACAGGGGAGAGATAGAGGACGTGTTGGTGGATCTGCAAACACCAGAGATGCATCAGCCAGAGTGTATGAGTTGAGGAGTGATGTAGAGCCGACAGCGCCTACATCCACATGTACCATTCATATTAATAGTTTTCCTGTTAGAGTTATTTTTAATACCGGTGCTACGCATTTTTTATATCTGATGCATGTGTAGATAGATTGGCCTTAGTTACTATAGAAGGTATACCCTTCTTTATAGGATTACCCGGTGGGGTAAGATTCGAGGTACACGAGAGGTTCGCGATTGTCCTATTAGATTGGGAGGTCGCGATTGGCCAGCTGACTTCTTCGTCATGTACTTAGTACATGAAGAAGTTATTCTGGGCATGGATTGGATGGACCGACATCGAGTAGTTTTGTACATCGGCAAGAGGACAGTGACTACAAATGCAAGCCATGTGGAGATCTTCCGAGGATGGGATATCGGGAAGACTGGTACAGTCATCAGCGCAGTTCGAGCTGCGAGACTTATCAGTCAGGGATGCGAGGCTTTTTGGTGCTATGCCATGAAAGATAGTACTAGTCCAGCTTTAAAGGAGATTCTAGTAGCTTGCGAGTTTGTTGACGTCTTTGGAGAGTCATCAGGTTTACCTCCACAAAGGAGTGTAGATTTTGGAATTGACTTAGAGCCCAGTACGAAACCGTTCTCTAAGGCTCCTTATCGTATGGAGCCTATCGAGATGCTTGAGTTGAAAAAGCAGCTCGAGGAGTAAGCAGAGAAGGGCTTCATCCGCCCTAATGTATCTCCTTGGAGCGCACCAGTTCTCTTCGTCAAGAAGAAAGACGAATCAATGAGGTTATGTATTGACTACCGAGAGCTGAACAAAGTGACAATCAAGAACAAGTACCCAATGCCCCGTATCGATGATTTTTGGATCAGCTGCATGGAGCTTTAGTCTTTTCGAGGATCGATCTGAGATGTGGATATCACCAGCTGAGGGTGAGAGAGCAGGACGTAGCCAAGACGGCATTTCGAACCAGATATGGACACTACGAGTTTGTAGTGATGTCATTCAGGCTCATGAATGTGCCCGTAGTCTTCATGGAGGTGATGAACAACATCTTCATCGACTTCCTAGACTAGTTTGTAGTTGTCTTCATAGACGACATTTTGGTTTACTCCCACAGTAGAGAGGAGCATGCAGGACACTTGAGGATCGTTCTTCAGATCTTACAAGATAGAGAGCTTTCTCCAAGCTCTCTAAGTGTGAGTTTTGGATGTCTGAGGTAGCATTCCTTCGTCACATCATTTCAGCTGAAGGGATCAAGGTAGATCCGACGAAGATTGAGTCTGTAGCTTCATGGCCGCCTCCTAAGAACGTCAAGGAGGTACGCAGTTTCTTAGGATTGGCGGGCTACTACAGGCATTTTGTTGAGGCCTTTGAGATATCGCACGACCGCTCACTTCCTTGTTGCGGAAGTCTATGAGGTTCGTGTGGTCTGAGCCGTGCCTTCAAAGCTTCGAGGAGCTGAAGAAGAGGTTGACCTTTGCTCCTATTCTAGCTCAGCCAGAGGGTATTGAGGATTTTTTAGTTTACGGCGACGCATCCAAGCTGGGCTTGGGATGTGTTCTGATGCAGAGGGGTAAGGTGATTGCTTACGCGTCTAGATAGTTGAAGACGTACGAGGAGAATTATCCTACCCATGATTTGGATTTGGCCGATGTGGTTCACGCTTAGAAGATTTGGAGACATTATCTGTACGGAGCTACGTGTCAGAATTTCAAAGACCATATGAGTCTGAAGTACATATTCACTCAGCAGGAGTTGAATAACCGCCAGCGCAGATGGTTGGAGTTGATCAAGGACTTTGATTTTGAGATCTTATATCACCCGGGGAAGGCTAATGTTGTAGCTGACGCCCTTAGTGGGAAGACTCCCCGAGAGATGGCGATCGCTAGGCTGACAGCTTAGCCACAGTTACAGCGAGATCTTGCATGGCTAGAGATGGATATCCACTTCCCGGATTCAAACAGTCAGTTGTCCACCTTGGAGATAGTACCTGATCTGTTGGCCGAAATCCGACAGAAGCAGGAGAGTTGTCCAGCTTTGACACAGATCCGAGACCGGATGTCTCGAGGAGAAGCACCGCAATTTGCAATTGGTGCTGACGGAGTTTTGAGATGTCAGGAGCGTGTTTGTGTGCCGTCAGATCGAGAGTTGAGACAGAGGATCCTTCAGGAGGCTCACTCTTCACCTTACTCAGTACGCCCTGGTGCAAGTAAGATGAATCAGGATATCGGCCACTCTTTTTGGTATGGAGGTCTTAAGCCAGATGTGACGAGATATGTAGCTTAGTGTGCGACTTGTCAACAGGTCAAGATCGAGCATCATCGACCAGGAGGCGAGCTACACCCACTTCCTGTTCCTCAGTGGAAGTTGGAAGACATCTCTATGGATTTTGTGACCGGTTTGAGACCGAGCCGTGGTTTTGATGTTATCTGGGTCATAGTAGATTGATTGACGAAGACCGCACGTTTCATTCTGATCAAGGAAACGTGGCCGGTAAGCCGATTGGCAGAGGAGTTCATGAGACAAATAGTGAGACTTCATGGAGTACCTAGGACTATAGTCTTTAATAGAGACGGACGTTTCACTTTGAGGTTTTGGCAGTAGGTGCATGCCGCCCTAGGTATGAGTCTGCAGTTCACGACTGCTTATCATCCTCAGACCGATGGTCAGTCCAAGCGGACCATCCAGACTTTGGAGGGCATGTTGAGAGCCTGCGTGTTAGACTGGGGACATGTGTGACCACATCACCTTCCCTTAGTGGAGTTTTCATATAACATTAGTTGACACGCATCGATCAGGATGGCTCCTTATGAGGATTTATACGGACAGAGATGTCGGACACCATCTGTTGGGATGAGCCTATTAGTGCTAGTGGAGTAGCACCTGAGCAGATTCAGGATGACATGGCTCGAGTAGCAGTGATACGAGAGCGGATGTTAGCAGCACAGAGTTGACAGACGTCTTATGCAGATAAGAGGCGTAGACATATGGAGTTTAGAGTTGGAACTCAGGTTTGGTTGAGAGTATCACCGACACGAGGCGTCAGACGTTTCGGTGTCAAGGGGAAGTTGAGTCCCCGCTATGTTGGACCGTTTGAGATTCTTGAGCGAGTTGGAGAGGCAGCATACAGACTTGCGTTGTCACCGAGACTCTAGGGTGTTCACCTAGTTTTCCATCTGTCTCAGCTACGGGAGTACATACCAGACCCGAGACACATCGTCAGTCACGAGGATCTAGTGATCGAGCCAAAGCACACGTCCGTAGAGCACCCGGTGGATGTCTTAGAGCGTAGTACGAGACGCTTGCGTTCGAAGGACATACCGATAATGAAGATACAATGGTCGATGCGAGGAGATGATGAGGCGACTTGAGAGACACAGGATAATATCCAGAGGAACTATCCGGAGTTTTACGCTGAGCTTGTTACACCTTTAACGCAGTCGTTGTTTCAGTTTTTCCCTTTGTTGCGCTGCGTACGCTTTTTGTGACGTTTTGAGTTACGTGCCCAATGTGGGAATATATGAGTTCAGTTATGTTTCTGTGTGTTTTTGTGATCTTTGGCCTTTTGCAAGTTTCGGGACAAAACTTCTTTTTAGGGGGATCTGATGTAAGACCCTAATTTTTTTCCTTCACCGCCCCCGCGGTGAAGAAGGTCGCCCCTGCGGTCGGCTGCCCCTGCAACTGTGTTGATCCGCCCTTGAGGATTTACGACAGATCGCGCTCAATCTATTTTCGTTCATTTTATCTTCCTTCCATAGATAGAATATCAGATATTCTATCTTATGGGCCGGTTTCCTTGTCTTCTTTCTAACCCTGGACGCCCTTTCCATCTAGCGTTCCAACCATCTCTATATATTCCCGTATTTTCCTCTTTTTCCCGTTTCTCGCTTACATCTCCTTCAACCCTAGAGTGCTGCAGTCTTTCCCTTGTGTCCTTGCTGAACGTGAAAGTTCTTCCTCCCTTGTTCTTCATCACGTTCATGTGTTGCTGCACCTTGCTTCTCTTTTGTTTCATTTTCCTCTTCGTTTTCTCTTTTCTTCTTCTCCAAGGATCAAGCTTTAGCCTTGATCCTTGTGGAGCGTTCCGTTGTTGATCCTTTGATGTTCACAGGCTCCCTTGGTTGAGTTGTGAAGGCTGAGAGTATTGGAAGAACAAACTTCGGCCTTGTCGTGGTTCTGTTGTCGTCGGGAAGTCGACAGTGCCTTTGCACCGAATCCGCCCACACACCTCTGACGTGCCGCCCCCGCGGATAGCCGCCCTTGCGCCTTGCTCAACTGCCCCTGCGATTTTCTCTGCAGTAACTCCCGTCTTTGGTGAGTTGCTTCCTTCCTTGCTTTCCTCGTTCCTTTCCATGATCCTTTTGGTTGTTCCTTGTTCCCTGAGTTGCTGTTAGACTAAGGTTGAACCCTTAGCTTGTGTAGATCTCTTAGAGATCCTGGAGACTAGAATTTATAGACTTCTAGCAACCGTTCATTCCTAATCCGTGACGCTTGTTCGTACAGGCTTTCCTTGCTCCTTTCCTAAGGGAAACTGAGCTTTCTTGAGTGTTCTCTGAGTATTGTTGAGCCTTTGTGTTATCTTCGAGTGAGGTAAGTCCCTTGGACTTACTTAGCTTCATTCCGCGTATTAGTTGGATTGTATTGGCTTGTTTGTGTTGTTATCATGTTATATTGGATAATCGGAAATAGGATTTACCCTTTGTTACCCTTAACTGGCCCAAGTGTATTATAACCGGGCGGTGACCACTTGTCTAGTTCTACAGGAGACTAGAATGTGCTCTTGCAACCCAGGCCCGTAGGTAACGGATAGTACTGATCTATTCTTATTGGTAGACGGAAGCGGATGCGAGTTTCGGGAGATTCTCGTGTGACAAAAAAAGTTGAATTAGTAATGGATAACCTTAATGCAAGATATAACCGGTTGTGTGCAAGCATGCTATGTGTTTTCTTTACCTTATGTGTGCTTGTGCCTTTATGCTCTTGCTAGTACCTAGAATGTTAGCTAACGTTTTATACCGTCATTTTAGATGTTCCGCAGGTTCACGATGTTGTTGAGTGATCCGGATGGTGTGGTGCGGGGTTCCCGTACATTATAGGACGGGATCGGGTTTTTGTTTCTTTTGTTGTTTCCCTTTTGTTTAGAACTCTGCTGCGGAGCTTTTGTGTTTTCTTTTGTTTAAACATTTGATTTTATATTGAGTTTGGTTTTCCTTCGACTGTGCCTTGTTGTAAGATCCGTTTGCTGTTGCTACTCTGAGGGTCGGGACCCATTGTGCGGTCCTAGCCCGTAGCGCTTCAAGTTCCCAAAACTCGGGGTGCTACACGTTCTATACAGAATGCGTTAAAAGGTTCATCGTACTCGCCTCGTCTATCACTTCAAATTATTTTAATTGTTTTACGGAGTTTGTTTTCAACTTCCAACTTGTATTCCTTGAATTTTTTTCCAAGGCTTCATCCTTGCTTCTTAGCAAGTAGAAGCAGGTAGATATAACAATATCTTGTACAATCGTTAATAAAAGTCACGAAGTACTTTTTTACATCCTCTAATTTGTACAAACTTCAAATCACACAAATTTGTGTGAATTAAGCCTAGAGGTTCGGTTGTTCTCTTCATGTGGGGATGGCATTTTTGTGAGTTTTGTATGTACCCAGACTTCACATTTGTCTTTGTTTAATTTGTATTCGGAAATAGGTTTAAATTCATTAGTCTTTGGATATACTTATCATTTACATGTCATAAAGGTTCATGCCAAATATTGAAAGACTCGACAACATAAGTAACATGCGTTTTATTAATTGAAATATCAGTTACAATTTTTGGGACGATTGTCACTACATTCATTTTGAACAATCCATCTATCACACAACTTTTTGCCTATGTAAATCCCATTTCTCATGAGAGTTAGCTTATCAGAACTGATCTTCACGTAGAACCCGTTCTTGCTAAATAGAGTACCGGAAATCAGATTCTTCCGGATGTTTGGCACGTGCATGACGTTGGTTAGAGTCAACTCTTTTTGTGACGTCATCTTCAGCACTATCTTGCTGTGACATTCGACCTTTGATATGGATGAGTTCCCCATAAATAGTTGCTCATCTTGTTTATTCTTCTAATAGGTGGTGAACATCACCTTGTCAGAACAGATGTGTTGGGTAACACTAGTGTCATACCACCACTCCATCAAGTTGCTCCCGACCATGTTGAGTTTAGATGTCACAACACATGGATCAACATTTCTTAGCTCGTCTTTAGCCATGTGGGTCTTTGTCTTGTCATTTCCCTTGCGTGAATCACCCTTACTCCGGCATTCGTCGGACTTGTGAACCATCTTGCCACAACTGTGACATTTGCTAGCAAAATTTATTCTTTTTTGATTGCTTACTGGAGACCTTGGGTTGGAACTTTCTTTTTCTTGTCCTTTTGTTCAGTCAGATTTGTTTTCTCCGACTTCTCCCCATCAACATGGAATTGCTTGATTCAATCCGCAACTTGACCATGAAATCTTCCACATTCATTTTTTTTCACGTGCGCAAAAGGTAGCTCTTGAAATCCTTCCGAGATGGAGGGAGTTTCTTAATGAATGTTGTTACCTGAATGTCTCACAAATATTCATTCCTTCAGCGATAATATCGTGGGATAGAATTTGCAACTTCTCAGCTTGCTCCATGATAGGCTTATGATCCAACATTTGGAAGTCCATGAAACTTTAAAAAACAAACTTCTTATGCGTTCTCAGACTTGTACTTCTTTTCCAAGGCATCCTAGAGCTCCCTATAAGTATAGATCTTCCAATACACTTGGTACATAGGGTCTATCAGGCGGCTTAGAATCCACCCTTTGCACAGATAGTCATCACCCAGACGAGTTTGGAGGAATACCCCCACATTCTCAGTAGGAGTAATGTTCGCCTCAAAGTGTGCGTGCAAATAAGTTTTAAATTATAAAACTGTAATCAAAGCAAGCGAACCTGCAGTGTACGGATCGGCGTAGTAAAGCAAGAATTCCAGAGTATGGAACTCAGGGATTTGGGGGATCAAATTCAGTTCACAAATTACCGAGCAAGTAAAGTATAGAAGCTTTGCAAATATTGGGAAAACAACAATCCTAAAGATCCAGGTATTCAATTGTGGCCATCGATTCAAGATATTCTATAGATGTAAGGACAGAATCGAGATTGCAAAGGCATAATTAATGTAAGGTTGAGTACGGTGAAGTTCCAAAACCCTATATGTCTCACCCAAGGAAACTCTCTATAAAGATTGTTGAGGCTGCAGTATAGAAAGGATCTAAGAATAAGAATTAATCTCAAATACCCATGCCCAAACCCAAGGAATCAAAGACAAGCTAAAACGGTTAAGGTTGTGACACTCGAAATCGAAATAGAGGATGTTGAGTCTCACTACTACCTAGGAAAGTCTCACTACTACCTAGAAATATCACTCAATCCGACTTTGGCAAGACACAAACACCCGGCTATGTGAATGGTGCCAAGTTACTTATCATCATGATTGACTTCCCGAAACCTATTTTTCTACACTTTGAAATCAAACAATTGCTTTCATGGCCCTCCCACATCAAAAATGCCAAAATCAACTCTTCCTAAATCCCATATAGGTAAAGGAGGCAATTATTTTCATTGAGGGGCTAAATGATCAAAGAAAGAAGTAAGAAAATCGAGGTGCCTTAATCATCTCATAAAGAAGTATAAGAACTTATTTTGTGATTTCAACCTTCATTTCTCAATATGATTTAGATAAAACTTTCACATTATGAAACTTGCAAGAAAGGATAAACAACATACTCAATCTCTTCACAATTCATAATTCAATTCAAGCATACAATTGTCATCAAAAACTCATTCCACAAGTAGATTCATCATAGAAATCATCTCTAATCTTAGAAGCACAATGATTTTTCAAAATTTTCAAAATTTTTATGGATTTTTCAAAGCTTTTCAATGCAATGCAATGCAATAATGAAACGTTTGACAAATAAATGAAAGATGCAAATGTTCATGGAATTGAAAGCAAGCAAGTGTATCGAGTTATTACAAACGAGAGTCACACCCCACCCCATACTTGATATACACATTGTCCTCAATATTCCAGAAAAAATAAAGAAAAGAAAAGAAAATAAACAAAGAAACTCACTAATTGTGGTGTGGTGGCTCAAAGCATCCATGGAGATCACTGTGAAGGTGGTGGTGGGTATGGAAAGAAGTCGGAGCTGAAGGGACGCCTAAACTGCTGTCGGTACACATCTCGTAGTATCTTGGCGTTCTCCTGCCACTCCACATCATGAGTCTCCCGGTGTATCTCTAGGTCTCCTACTCTCCTAGAAAGATCGCTCGCCCATGCTGGTTGCTGTCCGTACCAAGTTGGAGGCTGTTGCAACCACTCCAGCTGTTGTTGCTGGATAGGTGTGAGTGCAACCGGTGGCTGATCATACCAAGAAGGCCGAGCTCCCATCCAGGAAGCTGTTGTCCATACCAAGCAGGTGGAGTCTCCATCCATGTCGGGCGCTCACTCACACTAGCCCGGCGTGAGAAAGAAGATATGGACGGTCTAGACTGATGGGGAGATCTCCTAGGCGGCTCCTGGAAGTCGGCCGGCTGGTCCGGGAATGAACCAAATTCATGCTTAACCCCTCCTGCATCCTGATCATCTACTCCTCCCATCTCCTCATCATCCTCAGTTGGAACCTCATCAGGCACATATGGAGGAGCTACTAGTTTGTTGGCATGCATCGGCACGAAAGTCTCCTTCCAGTTGTGACGGCCTAGCATGATAGAGTACTCCGGAAGCCATGGGATGCCCCTACCACCTCTCTCCCCCATGGCATGACGGCGGTGTGTGAAGCTCTATGGCGGGGAAAGATGATGCCTCTAGTCATAAGTCCATTGAGACCGAAAGGTCTCGCAGCTATTCTAGTGCAAGCGGAGTAGTCAATGCCTAGCTGGTTGGCAATGTGAGTCACCATACCTCCATAACCTATGTTCCCGGCCCTTTTGTTCTTTATCTTACTAACGGTAGAGGCAAGTAGGGTGGCACAATCTACATGAAGGCCCGTAAGCATGCCATAGAGGATGAAGAGTTCATCGACCTTAATCTTTTGTGGTGTTTTGGTCCTAGGGAAAAGGCATTTTGAAAGGACTCTATGGGCTATCTTTAAGGCTAAGTGGTATATGAGTTTAGCCTTAGTGTCGGCCGGTTGCCAACGATCCTCACTAGCATATATCATAGCAATATCATTCCAAAAGTCTTTGGTATACACTCTCCCGGGAAACTCTCATTAAACCCAAAGAAGGTTCCAAACTACACTATAGAGAACTCATAGTTTTGCTCCATCAACCTAAAAGACACCGTTCGGCTAACGGCGCTATGCTCAAAGGAAGTTATAAACTCCCTTGTTATCTCCTCATAAGCATCTTCCCTAATGGTGGAGAAGATGATCAATCCGGCTCTATCCAAAAGCCAAGTCAAATCATTCACTACATTGAGCTCTTCAAGCTCCTCTAAGACAAGGTACCTAGGTCCTATTATCGGTCTCTCGGAAATCTTATCCATGGCTCTTTGATAATCCTCATGGATAGTAGGGATTCTAGGGGGTGGTGGTGATGGTGGTTCACTAGGAGGGGGTTGAGAAGAAGAGGAACTATCACCTTTCTGCTTCTTATTTCTGCTTGACTTCCTTCTAAATATTTTTCCCAAAACAGAGAAAACCACAGTCTGTTCTTCAATTTCCACGGCCGTGGAACTGTACGGAACCCGTGGAATTTGTCTGTTTCTCTCAAAATTCAGCAAATGCACATCAAACTCAACAATCACAGCCCTAAACTACTTCTAATTCCAATTTCGTTCAGTTCTCCTATAATATTGCAAGAAAAACGAACCAAATCAACCAAGAAGAGAATAGAGAATAAAACCTATGTTTGGATTTGAAAGATCCAAATTCCTTCACCAATTTTGATTGTTTGCTCAGTTTATTGTTTGGGTCTTGTAGAGGATTGAAAATGCTCTAGTTTTGGTTGAAGAATCGCTCAAATCGGACTCCGGATGACGAATTATGGGAAAGGGGCAAAATCGGCGATTTTGGGGCGTGGTTCTGGACGTGGTTTTGAGGATGGGTGTGTTTTTGAGAAGGAAAGGGGGTTATATAGTGGCCGTAAATTTTTTGAAAACCACGGTCACTCGAGATGTTCCACGGCCGTGGAACTCTCTGGTTTGTCAAAAACTTGGAGAAACTTGGAAAATCACGGCCAATCGGGGTGTTCCACGGCCGTGGTTTTATACGGTCAACCGTGGAACTCTCTGATAAGTGCTAGAAATTCTAGTTTCGTCATTCTTTCCAACTTTTCCTTCCATCCTTTGCTCATTCCTTATTCATGACATCCAAAAACACAACATACCGGAAGGTATCGAGGGGAAAACAAACAAAAACGACATCTAACCTAACCTAACCTAAGAAAGAAAGAAAGAAAACAAAAACGATAATGCAATACCGTGGGTTGCCTCCCAAGAAGCGCTTTGTTTTGGGTCCGTAGCTAGACCATTCCTATGTTCAATTGAGGACAATCGGAGCGATTTCCTTAGCTTGGAGCTCCGGTGAGTACTTCTAAAGTCGTTGGTCATTCACCTTGAAACTTCCGCACTTCTCACCCCATACTTCAACTGTGCCATGGGGAAAAACACATTTAATCAAATAAGGTCCAGTCCAACGATATTTAAGCTTACCTGGGAAGAGTCGAAGTCGAGAATTGAAGAGGAGAACTTGATCTCCTTCTTTAAGGTCTTTCGGAATGATATGCTTATCATGACAACGCTTCGCCCTTTCCTTGTAAATCTTGGCGTTCTCATAGGCGTTCAAGTGGAGTTCTTCTAGCTCGTTAAGGTCTAAGAGGCACTTCTCGCCCGCTTCCTTCATCATGAAGTTCAACCACTTCACAGCCCAATACGCCTCGTGTTCCAGCTCTACCGGGAGATGACAAGACTTCCCATACACAAGGTTGTATGGTGTTGTACCTATGGGAGTCTTGTAAGCTGTCCTATATGCCCATAATGCGTCATCTAACTTTAAAGACCAATCCTTCCTTGTCTTTGACACCGTCTTCTCAAGGATGCCCTTGATCTCTCTATTCGAAATCTCTACTTGACCACTTGTTTGTGGATGGTAGGGAGTGGCGATCTTGTGAGTCACCCCATACTTAGCTAGTAGAGCTTCGAATCGTCAGGCTATGAAGTGTGAACCTCCGTCACTAATGATGATTCGTGGTGTCCCAAACCTTGGGGAAATAGTTCTATTAAAGAACTTGATAACAACCATGGCATCATTAGTTGGAGAGGCAATAGCTTCAACCCATCTCGAAACATAATCTACAGCTAGAAGTATTTATTGGTTTCCGCAAGATGATGGGAATGGTCCCATCAAATCAACTCCCCAAACGTCAAAGATTTCCACCTCTTGAATGTTGTTGAGAGGCATCTCGTTTCTCCTAGAGATATTTCCTGTTCTTTGACAAGCATCGCAACAAGAAACAAAGGTTTGCACATCCTTAAATAAAGTAGGCCAAAAGAATCCGGATTGCAATACCTTAGCGCTAGTTTTATTGAAACTAGCGTGTCCTCCACAGGGAAGTGAATGACAATGACGAATGACACTTTGCATTTCGTCCTCTGGCACACATCTCCTAATGATGCCGTCGGAACCTCTCTTGAAGAGTAGAGGTTCATTCCAATGGTATTGGTGGACATCCCTAAAGAACTTCTTTCTTTGTGCATAGGATAGTCCGGGAGATATTTCCTGGCAAACCAAATAATTTACAAAATCAGCAAACCAAGGTTCGTTACCTCTAGAAATCTTGTCGATGCACTCTTCCATGATGTGTAAGTGCTCATCTGGGAAGGAGTCATCAATGGGTAGGTCGTCGCCGTCGGTGTGTGGTAGACGACTTAGATGATCCGCTATAGAATTTTTGGAACCTTTATTGTCCCGAATCTCTAGATCGAATTCTTGAAGAAGAAGAATCCATCTAATCAGCCTTGGTTTTGCATCCTTCTTGGCGAGCAAATACCGTATTGCTGAGTGGTTCGTGTATACAATCATCTTCGCTCCTACAAGATAAGAATGAAACTTTTCAAAAGTATATACAACGGCTAATAATTCTTTTTCAGTTGTGGCATAGTTGAGCTGCACTTCATCTAGTGTTTTGCTAGCATAATAGATGACATGACTGCGGCCTTCCTTCTTTTGTCCCAGCACCGCTCCAACAACTATGTCACTTGCATCACACATAACCTCGAATGGAAGACTCTAATCCGGAGGTTGGATTATTGGGGCTGAGATTAAAGCTTCTCTTATCTTATAGAAGGCATCCAAACATTCCTGCGAAAAGTTAAAAACTACATCCTTCATCAATAGATTAGTTAGCGGTTTCGAAATTTTCGAAAAGTCTTTGATGAATCTCCTATAAAATCCTGCATGTCCTAGGAAACTTCTTATCCCCTTCACCAAAGATGGAGGAGGAAGTTTCTCTATAGTCTCTATCTTAGCCTTATCAACTTCGATCCCTTTATTAGAGATCAAATGTCCTAGAACAATGTTTTCCTTAACCATGAATTGACACTTCTCCCAATTAAGAACTAGGTTAGTGTCTTCACACCTTTGCAACACAAGAGAAAGGTTAGCAAGACAATGGTCAATTGAGGAACCATAAACTGAAAAGTCATCCATAAAAACCTCCATGATTTCCTCAATATACTCCGAGAAGATGGTCATCATACACCTTTGAAAGGTAGCTGGAGCGTTGCAAAGTCCGAATGGAATCCTCCTATAAGCAAACGTACCCCATGGGCACGTAAATGTGGTCTTCTCTTGATCGTCCGGGTGAATCGGAATCTGAAAGAAACCACTATAACCGTCAAGATAACAAAAGTAGGAGTGTTGTGCTAACCTTTCAAGCATTTGATCTATGAATGATAGTGGGAAGTGGTCCTTCCTAGTTGCATTGTTCAGCTTGCGGTAGTCAATGCACATCCTCCAGCCCGTCACGGTTCTTGTTGGAATAAGCTCGTTGTTCTTGTTGGTCACAACGGTCATTCCTCCCTTCTTGGGAACGACTTGAACGGGGCTCACCCGCTTTCTATCGGAGATAAGGATAGATGATACCTGCATCAAGTAACTTAAGGATTTCTTTCTTCACGACCTCCTTCATGACCGGATTTAACCGTCTTTGAGGTTGTCGTGAAGGTTTGTAATCCTCCTCCATTAGAATCTTGTGCATACATAAAGATGGTTTAATTCCTACAAGATCCTCTACGGTATAGCCTAAATCTTTCCTATGTTTCCTCAACACATTCATAAGTTTCTCATGTTCATCTTCCTTTAAATCGGAACTAACAATAACGGGAAAAGTAGAATTAGTTCCAAGAAAAGCATACTGAAGATGTGTGGGAATCGGGTTCAATTCCAAAGCAATTGGTGCCTTTGATGTGTCTTGAGGCGTGCTTGATGCTTCCTTAGAAGTCTCTAAGGGTGTGGGAGTTGTGGAAGAAGATTCAAGAGTGTTTTTGGAAAAGACGGAATTATTCTCTGAATTTCCCAAAATTACGGCACACCTGTTACTTCCACGGCCGTGTTTTTGGGTGTGGAAGTCTCTGTTGTTCTCAAAATAACACTCTACGGGCTGTTTTGGTGAAACCACGGCCGTGGAATAGCACGATTGGCCGTGGTTTCTTCTGTTTTCCGAGCCATCATAGAATTTTTCGAACTCTTCATTGTATATCTCTTTTAGCTCATCCAAAGCTTCAATCTCAGCATTGCAATCCTCTTCTTCTCCCTTTTCCATGATGCTCATGGTTATAACCTTTTGCAATGGATCCTTGAATAGGATCGAGCTTACCTCTTCTCTAGACGTCTCTTTGTCATAGATGTTGAACATATCCTCTCCAAGTGCAGGATCTTTCACAAAAGTTGAGAGAACAAATTCAACCTTCTCTTCTCCTATATCGAAGGCTAGTCTAGTATTCTTGCAATCCACCATACAACCGGAGGTTGTAATAAACGGTCTCCCGAGTATGATCGGGACCGGACAATCTGCAGAAATGTCAAGCACAACGAAATCTATTGGAATGTAAAACTTACCGAGCTTGACTGGGACGTCTTCAATGATGCCGACGGGTCGAGTAATGGATCGATCCGCCATGTACAACGTCATCTTCACCGGTTTAGGTTCACCTAAACCGATCTTCTTACACAAAGCAAGCGGGATGATGCTTACGCTTGCTCCTAAGTCACAAAGAGCGTCATATGTGACTTCTCTAACTCCTATTGGAATGCAAAATGACCCCGGATCTCTCAGCTTTGGGGGCATCTTCTCCGTCGTTTTGATGAGCTCCGAAGATTCCGAACTCATCTTGACTTCTCCAAAGTCTTCTAGCTTCCTCTTGTTAGAGATGAGCTCTTTCAAGAACTTCCCGTAAGCGGGCATACCTACAATTGCATCAATAAAAGGTATATTAATATGCAGTTTGCTCATTAGTTCAATGAACTTACCGAATTGCTTGTCTAGACGCGCTCTTGCTCTAGATTGCGGGAATGGTAGAGGAGGTTTGTAAGCTGGAGGAGGAACATAGATATCTTCCTTCTCCTTCTCCTTATCTTTTCCTTTCTCAGCTAGGACTTCTACAAATTTGGGTTGTGGGTCGGTGGTTGTCACATCACTCCTAGTAGTGATTGCCATCATTCTTCCTTTCGGGTTTTCCTCCGTCTTTCCGGGAAGCTTTTCTTGATCTCTAGGAACTTCTCCGGCCTTGTTGAACACTTGGTTTTCTAAGGCTTTTTGTGTCTTATCAACCGAAGTGATGTGATCCTCCAATCCTTGGAGTTTTCCTAGGATTGTCTCCATCATAGCATCGTATTTGTCCTTCTCCGGCTTGCCCGAGCCATTCGATGTTTGACCCTGGCTTTTCAAAGGAGTAGAAGAAGATGGAGGTGTTAAAGCATTTTCAACACGTGAATGGGATTACCTGGATTTTGTTGGTTGGATCTCCAATTGTTATTGTTGGAGTTCCTATTGTTATTGTTCTAGTTGTTCCGGTTGCTGTTCCGGTAGTCATTCCTATTGCCTTGGTCGTTATCTCTCCCTAGGTAGTTGGCCTCTTGCTCCTTCGCCTTTTGAAGGATAGTTTTTATTACTTCCTTCAACTCTTTGATCTCATTGTTGAGGGAGAATATTTGAGTTTGTGCAGCTTGATTCAACTTAGCTCCCGAATCCCCTTGATTCCGGTTATTAGGATCCACCTTCTGGTGGGAATACTTCTCAATCACTTGGGCTTGCTTCTCAATGAAGTCCCAAGCGTCATCTTCTCTCATGTCCATAAATGTACCACAAGAAAGAGATTGGAGCTTGAATTGTGTTTCCACATCCATCCCCTTGTAGTAGATCTCTAATAATTCCAGCTTTGAAATGCCATGGTGTGGGCAATCCAATAAGAGATCCTGAAACCTTTCCCAAGATTGAAACAAACTTTCATTAGGTTTTATAGAAAATGTATTAATCTTACCTCTCAACTCCTCCGTCTTGGATGGCAGAAAGAACTTGGTGAGGAACTCCAAAGATAGATCCTCCCATGTGTTAAGTCTTCCAGCTGGAAGAGCTTGATACCAAGACAAAGCCTTGTCCTTCAAAGAGAAGAAGAACGGCTTGATCTTGTAGTGGTTGTTGACAACCCTCTTTGGCTTCAATGTCTCCATGAGAATCTCAAAATTCTGTAAATGTTGGTGTGGAGATTCAGCACTTGTTCTGCCAAACTAACTTTGGCGAACCATGGTTATAACTTGCGGGCTAAACCCGAAATCTTGGACGTCTTCACCTCCGAAATTCACACCTAGACGGCGTGGTTGCTGAATTGGATCCATCCTTTGTCCAAGGGTTCGTGGTTCATCCCCTCCATCAGCAACTCTCACATCTCCAACGGGAACGGGAAGATTAACGTGTGGTCTAGGATTATCATAAACTGGACCGACTAGTGGTGTAATATCCTCTAGGTCCGGCATTTCATCATCGTCGGATGATTCAGCTCTAATGGACTTAGGTTTCTTGACTTTCTTCTTCTTAGCATCATTCATCTCCAACTTCATATCTAGCATCATAGCCTTGAGCTCATCTATTTGGAATTGATGACGCTCTAATTCTTTCATACGAGCTTTCTCACTCAATTTGAGTTGAGCTTGAGCTTCATCCAACTCCGCTTGGATAACTCTCATTATTTTCAGCCTTCTTTTTCTCTTTCAACTTTCTTCTCAAAGTTTTCTCAAGTTCTGGATCAAAAGGAACTAGATCTTTGGTAGATATAGTCTTTCACATATACCTAAAGAATCTGCAAAAATCACTCAAAAAGACTAATCAAATCACAAGAGCAAAAGCTCCCAAGCTCGACAACCGAAACCGAAATTGGTCTAGACCAAATCCCCGGCAACGGCGCCAAAAACTTGTTCGCCTCAAAGTGTGCGTGCAAATAAGTTTTAAATTATAAAACTGAAATCAAAGCAAGTGAACCCGCAGTGTACGGATCGGCGTAGTAACGCAAGAATTCCAGAATATCGAACTCAGGGATTTGGGGGATCAAATTCAGTTCACAAATTATCGAGCAAGTAAAGTATAGAAGCTTTGCAAATATTGGGAAAACAGCAATCCTAAAGATCCAGGTATTCAATTGTGGCTATCGATTCAAGATATTCTATAGATGTAAGTACAGAGTCGAGAATGCAAAGGTATAATTAATGTAAGGTTGAGTACGGTGAAGTTCCAAAATCCTATATGTCTCACCCAAGGACACTCTCTATAAAGGTTGTTGAGGCTGCAGTATAGAAAGGATCTAAGGATAAGAATTAATCTCAAATACCCATGCCCAAACCCAAGGAATCAAAGACAAGCCAAAACGGTTAAGGTTGTGACACTCGAAACCGAAATAGAGGATGTTGAGTCTCAGTACTACCTAAGAAATGCAAGCCAAGGCTAGGTTAAATCAAATCTTTAACTTTGGATTAAAGAAAAAGCAAAGGTCGTAAAATAGAGGAAATCACGGTTAGATCTTGAAGAACCATGGCCGTGGAACTCAAGAACAAGCCGTGATTTAGGCTGTCGACGAGGTTTCTCACACTCTCAGGGTCCAATCTGTTTATGATCGATCTATCATCATCTAAGCCACAACTATCAACCCTTCACCTTAGAATTGCTAAAGGGTTTTAGCCAATAATCATAGTCATTGAATCAAAAATCAAGTTTAAAAGAGAGAAAGATAAAAACCCTCGAAAACTCAATAAATACTCAAAGTCAATCTCAAATCCGAACAAAAAAGTATTATGTTTAATGAATTTAGAATATAGAACAGGAATCCTGACAGCAATCTTAAGGAACAACGAAGAACGGAGTGTCAATCCGTCTCCAAAGCAAACCCTAAGAAAATCTCGAAGTACACAATCTTCAATATTGCGTCTTTCTCAAGCCACGATCCAAAATCTCCAATCCTTCGTATCAATCCTCAGCGCAGAATTGCAAGTGAAGGTAAAATGAAACCCTAAGCGACCCCTCCTCAAAACTGCCTTCTCGAGCCTTCTTATAAGGCGAAATAGGGTTACGAGAACAACCCAATAATCGTCGCTGACGTGGCAAATATGACACGTCACTTCGTCATGGAAATCACGGCCTAGTACAAGTTTCCACGGCCGTGGTTTAGGGCGTGGAACTTTCTGTTGTGCTCCAAAATCACTTTTCACGAACTCATCCATAACCACGGTCGTGGTTTAGGTCGTGGAATTCTCTGACCTTCGTGAAAGCCTTTGTTTTGCAAACTTCTTCAATCATACTCCTTAGCTTCTCCAAAGCATCTCCTTGACACTTAGCATGATCAAATACTCCTATCCCTCCACATTATGCTCCAATTCAAACCTTTATTCACCTATAAACATAACAAAGCTTGTGTAGATCTCTATATCGATAAAATAGGTGAAAGTGCTCATAAATGCTTCAAACTCATATCCATGTACACATCAAAGAGAGAAAAACAATCAAAACAAGTGCCTAAAATATAGTCATATTTCATGCTAACAAGTAATGGGTTTATCCTCAGTCAAGTACACGTCCAACTTCAATGTGGTTAAGAAGAATAACACCTTTTGTTGTCATGTTTTGAAGGTAGTTACATCGAGCTTATCTAGCATCCATCCTACGCTCAGAGAGCCAAGCATTGTTCTTGTCCGAGGGACAGGTTCATGACCAATTCAAACTATAGACCACTTTGAGAGGTCAGAGCTTCGATCCTTGGGTTTGACAAGATAGCCGGTGGTAAACCACTCCCAAACTGAATTTGGGGCATCAACTCACTGGTTCCTCCACCGAAGCAGCAATTAAAACCGGTAGCACACAAATTCCACTGCCATCTCCAAGAATATTCTGACCGTCAATAGTTTTTTCAATGTTATTAGCCATTTTTTGTTACACATAAAACTACAATTAGTATATACTTTAATTTTTTCTATGGAATTTAAAATTGAAAACCGAGATAAAAAAAAATTGTATATATAAGTCCGTACAAAAACATACTTGTTTTCGATAAAATTAAATCGAAAGCAATTTTTTAAAGCCGATTTACTTTTTAATAAAGCCGATTTAAAAAATAAAAACCGATTTTATTTCTAAAAACGATTTTAAATCTAATTTTTTTAAAAAATATCAAATGCAAAAAAAAAGTATAGGCCGAGATGTAAAATCCCGTACTTAGGGGTTCATGCACGTAAATTAGCAGTTTTTTGGAAAAGAAAAAAAATTCCGGCAATATTTCCTCCGAATTATGAATGTGAAAAAACTCAAAGAAACGTTAGTGCACAACAACTTAACGAAATAAAGTTTCGTTTCTAGAATAAGATTGTAGGACCTACAATACGTAATTAAACTGTAAAAAACACTATAGAATTAGGATCGGAAAATTTACCGATTAGATACCTGGAGTTTGCACGGTCGAGATGCTATCTATTTCCTTAATTCTAAAATCACCTTGTATTACGACGGATACTGTGTTCAAGAATCTCAAGATAAAAATGCGTTGAGAATCCGACCTACGTAATATGTCGGAAACCTGCGAATCTGTTGAGTGTTGTACTCTCGAGGAAAAAAAAGCAGGGTGGAGAGGAGGAGATGACGTTTTTTTGGATGTGTGTACTAGGAGGAGATTGACACCCCATTTATAGGATCGGAGGAGATCCGTTGGAAGTTTATTATAGATATTGCATGAACTGAGCAATATTCTACAATAATTCTCAGATCTTATTTTAATTGCAGATATTGCAATGATGGGGAATATCTTACTGTTTTAAATGACATTCTTATTCAACTGGTTTGTTGGACTGTAGAGTTGGGTTGGCCCAAAATGTAACATAGGTGACCATCCTATGTTGGGTCTCGGTCCGCCCGTCTCATCCCGGCGTTCCCCAGTTGAAAATGGGCAGTGACCCAAGGTCATGGCCTTAATCTGTTTCCACTTATTATATCCAGTAGAATTCCTCTCATTCTAGTCGACGTTGGATAACCACATTGTTTACTTTTTTCCTAGTTTTTGTCTTGCATGCAACCAACTTCGAGTCTTCATTTCTCATTCAAACGGAACGCAAATTAACATATGAATATACCACGAACAAGATCTTGTGTAGACGAAGTTAAAGCTCACACTTTCTGGTGTTGACAATGGCCCGAGCCCACCAAAAATATGTCCGAAAAGTATCCGACACACCGTACCATATATTAAATACATGATTTATTCATAAAATTTAGTTCAACATCGTACTCACCCGTATTATTGTTTGAAGTTTTGAACCCATGACTTCCAATGTATAATTGAAGTTTTCCTTCACTGGTCGCCATATGTATTGGTACTCTTATCATATTCTTCAACACATTTAACTTGGTAATATAAATGTTGGGCACAACATTTTTTAATAAACAGTCATTTTTGTATTTCTAGGATTACTATATTTTCAGTCAAGTTGAAGCATATTGTTCACTGACCTCTCTGGGTTTTCAACTAACATTTTGAATTCCACCTTTACCAATTAACGGTAATCCGTACCCGCCATTATTCTTCTGTTGAAGTTAACATAATCCAATATAATGGAATTTTCATATTCATCTACTCGTCTAATATGTAATTATACATACTATTGTTAAGCCAATTTACAATAGATGTATCTTACAAAATCTTCTTTATAATATTTTTCGTTATAGACAAATAAATCATAAGAGCATGAACAATGTGTATAGATTCGCATAATGTTGACCTATGTAATCCTATTGAAATTAGATTATAAGGATTATTGAATTGAGGTTAAAATCTCTTTTTTTTACACCTCTTTCATCTAAAAAAATTAACATTTTATTGTAATTTTACCCACAAACATATTTATTTTACTAATCATTCATTTTACATTCTTTTTATTCTCTATCTCCTTAAATAATTTCATTTCTTTAATTTTTAATCTAAATAATTATCGTCATCTTCGTTTTCATCGACATAATTTTAAGCTATCAAACAGATTCATACCTATGTCAAAGGAATAAATGGTTACAGTGATGATAAACCACTTCGTTTGGAGTCGTTACATGTTGCTTAATTAACGTTGTAATAGCGATCCACTTTATTCATGTTGCAATTTAGGTCAACAACACAATGATTAGAGATCGATTCACTTGAAAATCAAAAGTACGAGCAAATTAGGATACTACATTGTAGCCATGGGTCCGGTTTAGGGCAAACCGCCGAACCGACGGTTTTCAAACCGGCCCAAACCGACGGTTTTCAAACCGGCCCATACCGCCGGTTTTCAAACCGGCCCAAATGCCGGTTTCGACAAACCGTCGGTCGACGGTTTAGATTTAGGTTTGTCATTTCGACAATCCTAAACCGGCGGTTTACCCTAAACTGACTGTTAAATCGCCGGTTTGGTTAAATTTTTTTTATGTTAACCTATATCGGCAAATTTTTTTAACAAAAACCTGTTTAGGTTGTCAAATTATTTTATTTTATTTTTTTAGCAAACCGTCAAACAGCTTAGTAAACCGGCGGTTTATGTTCAAACTAAATCGCCGGTTTGATGTTTTCCGATTTAGGTTGAGGTTTATGACCGATGTCTACTACATTGCCAATTATCTAAAAGTTTAAAGTTTTTTCTTTATTATTATTACTAGTAATGATTGATAACGTGAGAATCAAGTGAAAACGTGAGAATCAAACTGAATCAAATAAAAAACGTGAGATTATTACTTTATTAGTAATGAATGAAAACGTGAGAATGAAACTAAATCAAATGAAAACGTGAGAATGAAACTGAATCAAGTGAAAACGTGAGAATGAAACTGAATTAGGTGAAAATACGAGAATCAAATTATTCTTTGATCTCCACACCAATCGTTTAAGGGAAGTAATAGTAGGCTCACTAGATCCTGTTACTAGCAAGTCATCCACGTAAATTGCAACAATGGTGATATCAGGACCATTGTACTTTAAGAATAATGAGTAATCATTCTTCGATTGAGTGAAATCTTGATCAATAAGGGAAGTAGTAAGGCGATAGAACCATTGTCGAGAGGCTTGTTTGAGCCCATACAAGGACTTTCTTAGCTTGCAAACAAGAGACTTAGGGTTGGGTATCCTAGGAGGTAATCTCATATATACATATTCATATAAGTCTCCATGAAAAAATGCGTTATTTACGTTCATTTGGTGAAGTTTCCACCCTTTGGAAGTAGCTATAGCAAGAATAGCTCGTATGGTAGTCATTTTGACCATTGGAGAAAACGTCTCATGATAATCGATGCCCTCTTTTTGGTTGAATCCTTTAGCTACGAGACGTGCATTGTATCTTTCTAATGTACCATCACCTTTCAATTTTACCTTGAAAACCCACTTGCAACCAATTGCCTTTTTGCCTTGAGGTAGAGGAGTAAGATCCCATGTGTGGTTGTTGTGTAGAGCTTGATACTCTTTATCCATAGCCTCAACCCACTTAGGATCATTAGAAGCTTCAGCATACGAGGTGGGCTCAACAAAAGAATGTAATGAAGAAAGAAAGGCAATATGAGATGAACTTAAAGAGAGGGGTAGAGAAATACCTGGTGATGACGAGCAAGAGCTATATGTGCATATGTAGTCAAGGAGATAAGGAGGTGGTTTGTGAATTCTAGTAGAACGTATGTTGGGGGATGGAGGTAGAGAAGCATCAGATTGTGTATGAAGATGGGTCATAAGTGTATCATTATGAAGGGAAGTATGATTATGATAGTCATCAGAAGGAGTAGACATGAATGGGGAAGAAGAGGTAGGATTTTTATGAGAATTACAATCATCAAAATGTATATGGTTGGATGAAGATGATGGAGAAAATATAAGGGACTCAATGGTTGATGAAGTATGTAGTGTAGGAAATAGAGAAGTGGATATAGGAGAAATATGATGAAATGGGATATATTGTTCATGAAAGGTAACGTCCTTAGAGACAATGATTTCCCTAGTGTGAAGTGTTAGAACCTTATACCCTTTTTGAGCATAAGGATACCCAATAAAGACACATGGTTATGAACGAGGCTCAAATTTATCTCGATTAACTTTGGGTTTATGAGCAAAGCATAAGCATCCAAAAACCCGTAAATGATCATAGGTAGGCTTCTTTTGAAATAGAGCTTCATAAGGAGTTTTGTATGATAGAATGGGGGCTGGTCGACGATTAATTAAGTAGGTGGCGGTTAATATGCAATCACCCCAATAAGAAGGAGGTAATTTGGATTGAATTGAAAGAGATCGGGCAACCTCGAGGAGGTGTCTATGTTTACGTTCAACGATAACGTTTTATTGAGGGGTATAAACACATGAGGTTTGATGAATGATACCCGGAGAGGAGTAGAAAATGGAAGCTTCTTTGCTTGAAAACTCAAAGGCATTGTCGGATCGAATGGTTTTAATGGAGGCCTTGAACTGTGTATGGATCATAGTCACAAATGATTTCAAAATGGATAGTGCATTACTCTTGTGAGACATCAAATATGTCCATGTGCACCTTGAATGGTCATCAACAATAGTAAGGAAATAAGATAGACCATTGTAAGTGTGATGTTTGTAAGGCCCCCATGTATCAATATGAATGATATCAAAAATGTTTGTGGCCCTGGTGGAAGAGATGGGAAAAGGATACCTACTTTGGCGTGCTTGTGGACAGATTGTACATATTGGAAGAGATTTTGGAACTACAATATTATCACTAATACGTGATATAGCATCAAAAGGTAAATGGCCCAAACGACAGTGCCATAATTCGATAGAAGAATTGTTGTAAGTAAGATTCATGGAATAACTATTCCTGGAAGAATTATTACAAGTAGAAATGGCATTATGTGTATCATATGTGGTATCAACAACATATAGCCCATTAACTGCTCGTCCAATCACCAGAGTTCTCCTCGTCAAAGGGTCCTGAAGAGTACATTCATTAGCATTGAACATAATATTATTCAAATCAAGAGATAGCTTATGAACGGATATAAGGTTGAATTGAAAATCAGGGACATGTAAAACATTGGATAATGTGATCTGATTGTTAAGTTTGATAGTGCCATGATGAGCAACAAAAGCTTTCTTGTCGTTTGGCATGGTGATATAGGAAGGATTGGAGATAGTGGTGTATGAAGTAAAGAAATTGAGATAAGGGGGGATATGGTCAGTAGCTCCACTGTCTAAGATCTATCGTGAGTTGAGATTATAAGACATAAAGCAAGAAGCCTTAGCAAGAAGAGCGGTGGGATCGTACGTGGAGCTAGGAGACTGCTTCTTGTCCAAGAGAGCCAAGATCGAAGTCATATGTTCTGGGGTAAAAGAAGTTTGAATTGGAGAAGTCTGGATTGAAGAAGCAGCGAGTTTATGGCCTGTTGGATAACCGATTATCTTCCAACATTTTTTGCTATCATGTCCAGCTACTTTGCAATGAGACCACCAAGCCAATCCTGTAATTGGGGAAGTTGGATAACCTACCAACTTCCAGCATTTGTCAATTGTGTGGCAACGAGTCTTGCAATGGTCACAATAAGGACGATTGTTGGGTGTAGATCTTGGATCAAGATTGGTAGAGTTGCGAGGTTGTTTGGAAGAATCACCCCGATGATGTGAATATAAGGCAAACGAGTGTTCATCGATTGAAAAAATATTAGAGAGATTCCTCTGACTCTCTTCTTAAAGAAGAAGAAGTTTATAAACTTTATTGAGACTCGGATTTGGATGGAGCATCAGAATGTGAGACCGGGCCAAATTGAAAGAATCATTGAGACCAACTAATAGCTGCATAATTTGTTGATCTTGAATCATAGCTAGGGTAGTAGCATTCGAACCACACTTGCACACAAGATGAGTCAAAGCAAGAGTGTATTCATCCCATATGCGTTTCAGATGTGTGAAATAAGAGGTGATAGATTGATTACCTTGACTGATATTCGCCAATTCTTTCTGAATTTGGTACAAATTGGTGCGATTAGATTTTCCAAACCTAATCCCCAATTCAGTCCATATCTGTGATGCGGTGGTGCAGAATAGTACTGAATCGCCAATTTCTTTCTCCATGGAGTGCAACAGCCATGAAATCAACATGCTATTGCACTAATCCCATTTAGCGATCAGTTTAGGATCAGATGTAGGCCGGTCACATTCGCCATTAACAAACGAAAGCTTGTTTTTGGCAGACAATGATACCTCGACAGCACGTTTCCATCTGGAAAAATTGGTGCTATTGAGGAGCGTAGTAGAAAGCTTAAGAGACGGAGCATCTGAATGATGCAATTGCAGTTGAAGAAGGAAGGCATCATCTAGAGCAGCAGATGTGTTTGATTGATCGGAGGGCGTTGCCATTTTTGGATAGCTATGGAAGCTTGTGTTGGTTGAGAATTAACCAACCTCTGATACCATGTTGATATTCAGAAGAGAGAAAGAGAGAAATATTGTTGTAACATAATGGAATGATTCAGCTTACTATTCAATGCAATGAGTTTGGTATTTATACACATATTATTAACTGATTCAGCTACTCTTATATCTCCAACATGTCCTTTGTAACAAAATGGAATGGACCTAGAAACACAAACAAATTAATCAACGCAATATGTTCTTTGTAAAATGCAAATGGAACAACAGTTATACATCCGTACCAGTGACAACATCTCTGAAGAACCCAACGGACTCGGTCAACTCGGTGGCGGATTTCCCGTTCCACTTGTCAGCGAGTGAAGCAACGGCGGTTTCCTCAAAGTAAATGCCGATGGCCGAGAAGGTTATGAACTTGCCTTCGATCGTCAGCCCCCTCACTCCTGCATGCACACAAAATTCCGTACAATTATCACATTAAGAAGAGGTGGCAATTTGCGAATTAGAATATTAACCTGCACCACCGAGAAAGAAAGACTTTTCGGTGGCGGGAGGGCGGACGGAAGGAGGAAAGACGAAATCCTCGACGGCGACGGAGGATACGGTGATTGATGAAGCCATTGCTAGTAGTGTATGTTCTGGAGAGGAAATGACATATCGACTTCCAAGGCTTTCGTTCCATGGGAACTTAGAGATGGAGAAGATTTGAAAATGAGATAGAGATTGCGAGTAGCTGCATGTGACTTGGGAGGGAGATCGATTGAATGGAAGCTGGAAAAAGGGAGCCCCAATGTTTTCTGCTAGATCTTCAATTCATCTTTAACACAATCATCCAAGCCAGGTAATACACAAATCATAATCTCAACTGATTGATAATTTTATACCTATACTCAATTGGTCTAATGAGATGTGATGGTATACTTTTTAAGTGGTTAGTCTGGAGATTCAAACCGAGTGGCGTACTTACCTCTTAAAAAAAATGTTACCACTACAAGAAAAATCTTAAATAGCCACACCTAAATACTTACACTTATAGTCATTGGTTAATTTTACCAACACTTTATGTTGATGGCATACAATCTAACACTTTTTATTGTTGGCAATTAGTGGGAATTTCTAACAAATTAATTTTACCCACACCTTATTTTGATGGCATACAATCTTACACCTTTGATTGTTGGCGAGCCGTGGGAATTTCCAACAACTATAAATTGGGACGACTTCGTACGTTAGAAATAAAATCCTAATTTTAAAGCATTAATAGAACAATATACTATAATATTAATTAACATCAATTTTTATCTAATATAACATAAGAATATAAAAAAAGTCAAAATATTATGAAAATCGAATGAGTCGAATATAGGTGGAGGATGATGTCGCATGTCGATCCGATAACATATACATATTGGGTACGAGTCCAACATGTTAGTGAGCTTTGTTCGTATAATTAATTTACAATAGGAGAAGTAGTTCACCGAACTTATATATTAAACTACGGGTTATTCTTGTTTCTAGAGATATGCCTAATTGTAAACTCGATAAAAGAACTTGAAAGATCAATGATGTCGTGAAGAAGAACTCCACCATGAGAGCAAAAAGTGGAATGAGACATGAGTGGCCGAATGACCATGAAACAATCAAATTCAATTATCACGCGAGTAAAGTGTTTCGATTGAGCTTCCACTTATACTAAGATAGAAGACTTTACGCAATATGTCATTCTCTTATTAATTCGTGTTATGTGTTATTTTTCCGGCCCTTACAACTTAAATCTATATTTAACTAATACATAATCATATATTAATATAGATAATACATAGATTGTTTACACTTTTGATCTTACCACGATTATCTAAATACCTTTTGTCATCCTTATCAAATATATACTTTTAAATCGTTTAACTTTCCTTCATAAAACGATTAAATAGTTTTATATTCTAACTCTAACATATAAACATATAGATATTATCTTAATTAATAAGTAATTAACAAGTATTAAATTGCTTTTACACTTTATAGTTTATATTGTATAAGACATAAGAAGTGTAATATTTTCTAAATTATACTATATTTCTATTGTTTATCAAAAACATTAATTAAGTAATAAACATACAAATGTAATCCTAACTTGAATTTGGACAACATTCGGTCACGGAAATGAATTACATGAAAATTATAAATTCCAAAAACTGCTATGAAACATGCACCACATTATATTTTTTTCACTCTCTATCGAAATAATTATTTATATCTATATCTATCCACTACTATTAAAGCAACAATACTTTTTTTCACGTGTCGCTTTCTCAACCATATTCTGTCACATGTCATTTTCTCTTAATTTTAATTTTTTGATAAAATTATTATATAGTTGTCATATTTTTATTAGAAATATTTTTTAAATATTTTTTATATAGTAAATATAATAAAAACGGGTATCCGCAAGTTCATACCGGGTCCGGATAAATGGGCCTACTTTTCATAAAGCACATCCCAATCCGACCCGCCGTCCCGAATATGAACAGGTCTACATCCGAAGTATTTTTAATTTTGAATCAAATCAAATTTTATTCGACTGGAGTTAGTTTTTTTTTTTTTCGTTCTCACTATAGAGAAAATTTGAATTGGGTAGGGTTGATTTAAAATGGTAAATAACTCTAATTTTTATCCTTTTAAATGCTAAAATAAATTAAGCGTGTGCACTTAGTTGAGCAAAAAGCTCTACTCGGTGACCAACTTATCTTTGTTTCATCTTAAGAACCGTTAATTGCACAAGTAATTGTCATATAAGATAGTTATTATGACTAATTGAGTAGCTACCCTGGAAGGCTTTTGGGAAGCAACTCGTCGGTGTGAGTTGGAGTGCCTCAAACCATCAGTTTCATCTCCGTCCGGCAACACCACCGGCAAGGTAATTGTGTTTCTGAGCCATGAACCCCTTCCCCCTACCTAGTAGATCCATGTTATTTTTGTTTTCAGAAATTGTATAATTACTTGCTTTCATGGGGTGTTTTGCATGCTTCAAGGGAAGGTGGTTTTCTTTTTTTAAAGATTAATTGTATTGAAATAAGGGGATATACATATTGGGGATACAAGAAGTTCATAATCAAATACTAGTGGACAATGGTGTAGAGAAGAGAGAGGGGGGATCAGGGGAGGAATTACAGAAGATGAATTCCCAAGATGCTAGCATTAGCCCTGGATTGTGGGGGCCTTTCCTTCAAATTATGCTCGAAATGCAGCTTGGTAGCTCTTTTGGCTTCACCGGCACATTCGATTGCTCTTGTATACGTGTTGTTGAAGACAATATTATTCCTTGCCTTCCAAACGAAGTAAATGAAAGAGGTAATTGAGGCAATCCGGATACTTTCCATGAGATTGTGATTGAAATTAGGCCTAGAGCTGAGCCAAGACCAAATGTTATTGATATAGGGGGCCGGGTAGGGAACTCTCGTCCATCTAGAGATTATGTCGAGCACAAGGGAGGCGTAGCTGCAGTGGAGCCAAAGGTGGTCGTCGCCTTCAATCATGCAGTTGCAAAGCTTACACATATCATTATTTGCAAGGTTCCATAGCTTAACTTTTGAAAGAGTCGGAAGCCGCATGTGGTAAGCAATCCAGGAGATGTAACAACACTTGGGGATGTTGGACTTGAGCCAGATAGCCTTATAGAGATTAGGTTGGTTCTGTGGGGGATCAGGGTTAAAGATAGCATACGCTATCTTAGGACAAAAAGAGTCGTTCGGGTTGGAGAAGGGACCAGGATTGAGGGAGCCATTAGAAGGAGGTAGCAGCTCGTCTCTAACCTTGAGGAGGCTCTTCCAGAAGAAGTTGTGGTGAGGTTTATGGGTGCAACTTCAGATACTCCGGCCTTTTAAGATATGTCACTCAATCCAGTGGCCCCAAAGGTTATCTCCGCCACGATCAATATTATAGATGAGGCGAACAAGGGAGACTTTGTTCCTAGCAGCTAAGTCGGGAAATCCCAGACCACCAACAGCCTTAGTAGTGCAGATAGTGGACCAAGCAATGAGGGCCCGACTACTATTCTCCTTACCATACCAAAAGAAGGAGCGGATGAGGGACTGGATTTTATTCAGAACCGTAACAGGGAGCAGGAACATAGAACTCCAGTACTGGTTAATCGAGCAAAGGTTGGAGTTGATAAGTTGGGTTCTCCCAGCATAGGATAAGGTCTTGGCACTCCAGGACTGAATTCTCTTGGTGATCTTATGTATAAGGGGAAGGTAGTCCGTGATAGCAAGTCTCCAGCTACCGATGGGCACCCCAAGATAAAGGAAAGGCAAGGTACCAATGGGCATACCAATGAGGTTGGAGGCTTGATCCTGATCAAAAGGGCTCATACCCCCAGTGAATAGCAAAGACTTGGAGGGGTTAATCCTTAGTTCGGAGACGGCACCAAACTCATCAAGGGTGTCCTTAAGGATTTTGATGGAGGGTATATCTCCTCTACAAAGTAGAAGGAGGTCATCGGCAAAGGAGAGGTGGATTATGGGTGGGGACAAACATTTCGGGTGATGGTTAAATTCGGGGTTAGTGGTGCTTTGTTGGATCATTTGGGATAGGAATTCCATTGCTATAGTGAACAGGGGAGGGGAAAGCGGACATCCTTACCGAAGTCCTCTACTACATTTGAAGTGCCCACGAAGGTTGCCATTGATGTTGATTAAGAAAGGAGTAGATATGCATTCCCTGATCGGATGATTGAAGTGCTCCGGAAAGCCCATCTTATGAAGGCAATGCAAGATGAACTCATGGAAAATCGTGTCAAAAGCTTTGGAGATATCCACTTTCATGGCAGCTCTAGGAGAGATGTGTTTCCGGCTATACTTATTGAGCATCTCTTGGCACATTAACACATTATGCTTGATGGATCTGTTGGCAACAAAAGCGCTCTGATTGGGGCTGATTATGTGGGGAAGGACGAAGTTGATTCGGGCCGAGAGGATCTTGGCAATAGTTTTGTAGATGGTATTACAACAAGATATGGGCCTGAAATCAGAGGGAGCAAGAGGATTATTTATTTTAGCAATAAGAGAAATTGAGGTATGGTTAACCTGCTTCAGAAGTCTCCCATGAGTGAAGAAGTCAAGAATAGCACTTGTAAAGTCTTGGGGAGTACTGGTCCATGAAGATTTGAAGATGAGGAAGTTGAAGCCGTCAGGTCCTGGAGATTTGTTATCCCCAATGCTGAAGAGAGCATTCTTAATTTCATCAGGAGAAACCTACTTATCAAGAGATGCAAAATCGTCCAAGGTGAGGTGAGGGAGCAAAGTTCTAAGGAAGGGGTTAGTGGTGGGTTGAGTGGGGGGTTAAGGATATTGCAGAAGTGATTGACGAAGGTGGTATCAATGGTATCAAGGTCATTGAAGATGGTGCCATCTGAGGTGCGAATGTTGTTAATACGGTTGTCACATTGCTTTGATTTGATACCCCTAAAGAAATAGGAGGAGCATTGGTTGCCATAGGCAATCCAATTAGCTTTGGAGAGTTGGGCCAAGGTAGTGGGGAGGGACAAAGTGCTACTATTCAAGGAAGATGAGAGCTTGCGTTCATCCTCCTGATGAGATAAATCATGAATATTATGGTTCAATTGGTCCTGGATGGAATGGAGGAGCCTTCTATTCTCGGCAATGTTAGAGTGGATCTCTTCGAGCTTAACACTTTGGAACTTTTTAAGCTTTGGTTTGAGAAGCTTGAGCTTCGACAAGAGCTATTACATGGTGTTACCGTCAATCCTAGTCCTCTAGATGCTCGAAACACAGGTTAGGAAGTTTTCATGGTTAGTCCATACATTATTAAATCTGAAAGGAACATGGATCTTGGTGCCGAGGGGCTCAGTGAAGAGGAGAGCCAGAGAATGATCTGACACGTCCGGGAAATCGAAATGAGCATGGGACTGAGGGAAGGAGGAGTGCCAAGAGGATTTGGTGATGATACGATCAAGCTTACACCAAGTACGAGAACCAATTTGTTTGTTGTTCCAAGTGAATTTGCAGCCAGTGTAAGGATGGTCCATGATGTTGTTCCGCTCCATGCATGAGGCAATCTCAGTGGAAGCCTGCGTGATGCAAGGGACGTTGTTAGATGACTTCTTATCAGGGGAGAGGGTAACATTGAAATCCACAAGCAAGACCCAAGGTTTAGAGGAATTAAGAAGTCTGATGGTTGAAATGGCATCCCAAAGATCAGAGCGATCTTCAGGAGCGTTGTGGGCGTAGATGAAGGATTGTTCAAGGGAGGTTGTTTGTCAGGGTTAAACAAAGGTTTGGAGATGTGGCAATGGATAATTTGGTCAGATTTGATGATGATAGAGAGGTGAAGCTTAGAGGGGTTCCACCATATCCAAATCCTACAATTATGGGCATGAGAAGAATTGGAGACTTGGCTCCAAGAAGGGAAGAGGGATTTTGAGAAGCGTCTCTCTTTATTGAATCTTAGCCTTGTTTCAAGGATTGCCAAGATATCAATGTTGTGCTTCTTCACAAAATTTTGAATGGCTTTTTGTTTGACGGGATCATTCAAGTCCCGTATGTTCAAAGAGCAGGTTCTAATATTCATTAGAAGAGATTTTAGGTGCCTGGGCAGCGCTTGCTGTCGAGGGAAGGATTGGGAGAGACGAGGGGATTGTATCGGGGTTTGAATTTTGGTAGGGAGGGATATGTGGTGAGATTAGGTTTTTGTTGGGATGTAGGGAGAAGTTTACACATCGATAACACCCAATCTTGTGAACCTACCATATAAGCATCCGGGCTACTCCTCCTATTGTCAATTGGTTTTAGCATGGAACCCCGTGTGCTCGTATGTGTAGTTCACCGGGATGTGTGCCGTCCATGTCATTTGGTCCTGGACGGATATAAGAAAAAGTAACAGTTTTGGATTGTATCAGGGTTTGAGAGAGAAGAAGGGCAATAGACTCGGGGGGATCGGAGGGATGGTGGGATTGAGGTAGGAGAGCGGTGTTTGAGATAGATTTAGATGGTGGGGGTGAGGGGGGATCAGAGCTTTGGATAGAGGTGGCTTGGGGAGGAAGGGAAGGTGGTTTTTTCACAGGGAGAGAGGCTATTCTATACGGTTGGTGTATATCCAACTAGGTGTAAGGTACAAATCGATCTACTTTTATTGTGTTCTTTGTATAAGTAATCGTCGCCTCGTCCCCTTACCTTCATTGCAGACTTGTTCTATGATAATATAGCATTTCATGTAGCTTTCTCAAATTTTTTGTTAATGTGAATCTCCCCACTCCCCTTACCTTCACTGCAGACTGGGTACTTTCTCTTGCTCTTCTGATCTACTCATGGGCTCTCTTCATTTTTGCTTCAACTACCCCTCATAGTAAGTTTCATCACATTTAATGTTCTCTAATTTAATTGAGCTATTCTTTTACATTTAATGTCCTCTAATTTTATTTTCTCATTGTATAATTATCTCTAATTTTTAATAATTGATTTATTTACCTTTATTTTTTTTTGTAGAATTACTAGTTTGACACAAGTAATTTGCATCGATCGGAGATTTCACTAACATCAAGACCGGAGCAGCAGATGCATAAATCCGAACAAGTATATATAATTAGTGCAAGGGAAGGTCATACGATGTAAATAGATTCAAGTGTGTGAGTGGATACGGTACGGATGTAATTGTAAATTTGTGCGAGTGAATACCGATCACGTTGATATTGTTATAATATATAATGTATCATATTTCATATTTTTAATAATTATGGCATAGTACTATGGTGTTTTTTGTAATGTTCTAAAATATAATTTTATGGTGTTTTGAATGCCATGAAATAAAGATTTTTATGATATTTTAAATATTGTGAAATCGGTATTGTACACCATCAATTAAATATATATTAAAAAATATATAAAAGGATGACATTCAAGGATGGTGCAAAAAAACCATTAAATATACTTCAATTATAACTCCAACATTTTTATTTGTGGATAATAGGAACATTTTTCCAACACTAAACCAGGTTAGTGATACTCACGCTCCGTTTTGTTGGAGATGCTAATGATGGAGATGCTAATGATTTGTCGTGTTGGTAAATATTTGTCACACCCCTTTTAGTGGCATACATATTTAACACTAAAAACTGTTAAAATAACCCACATTTATGTATTTATTGCAAAATCACCATTTTCTTGTACCATAGCATAAATTAATCATTATTTTATGTTGTATGCCATGATCATATTATGATTTTATGTCTTCCATCGTCCACGTTTTATCTTTACTTTTTCAATTTAGGAAAAAATAGTTGATATGCTCCATAATAGATCAACACAAAACTAATGTCAAAAAAAGAAAAGAAAATTATTTAGATCCAGACATCCACTTATACTCTCATACCTTGATGGAGTTGATGCCATGCGCTTCCATCTCCATCTCTCCAACCCATATTCCTTCCTCATAAGGTTTTTTGATACCCAAATAATGCGCTAAGGGTAGCTAGGGTTGTATATATATAGAATAAGAGGGCATATATTGTAATAAACACAAATAATATACAAACCGACTTGACTTAATCTGTTGTGTATATATATGGTTGTAGTAATCATGAATGAAGGAAGAGGGAGAACATTCATTTTAATGATACGTGTTAAGATGGTAATAGAGCGATTTTGAAGAGACTTGTGAACTGAAAGCTTATTTATTTTATTGATCATGTAATGTTTATATAGGGAAACATAAAGAGATAAAATAATAAACTAATAACAAAAGATAAGCCCAACAATAAGAGATAAGTCCAATGCTCTAAGAGATAAGCTCAATACTCTAACACTCCCCCTCAAGCGGGAGGTATGGAAGAAACAACTTCAACCTTGCGAATTAAGAAGTTGAAACGAGTAGGTCCAAGAGCTTTAGTCATAATGTCAACTAGCTGAAGTGTGCCAGGAACATGTTGTGTTTGAATAATGCCTCGCTGAATTTGTTCCCTGATGGTATGACAGTCATTCTCAATATGTTTGGTACGCTCATGGAATACCGGATTATTGGCTATATGAATGGCGGACTGATTATCATAAAATAGGCGCATAGGAGCCTTGTGTGAATCCCGAGTGAATCAAGTAGAGAACGAAGCCAAAGGAGCTCACAAGTTGTAGTTGTCATTGCTCTATATTGACTCAACAAAAGATCTAGAAACCGTAGCCTGTTTCTTGGTTCTCCATTAAATGGGTGAATTACCGAGGAGAATGAAGTAGCCATAAACTCAGTGCGTCTAGTGATAGGGCAAGCTGCATAATCCGAATCACAAAAAGCACGAATACACAAATCACTGGAACGAGATAAGAGAATACTTTGATTAGGTACTAACTTTAAGTAACGAAGAACCTTTCAGGCAGCATCCCATTGGCCACGGCGCGGAGCAGCCATAAACTCAGAAAGTTTATGAACCGAGTATGCAAGTTCAGGGCGAGTGATGGACAAGTAGATAAGACGGCCACCAAACGACGATATTTCTCAAGATCATCAAGCAAAGCAGAGGAATCTGATTGAAGACCATGATCAGCAGACATCGGAAACGATGCAGGTTTGCATCCAAAAAGACCAGAATCAGCTAGAATATCTAGAGTGTATTTCCGTTGGTTCAACCATAAACCAGACGGTGTACGAACAATTTCAATACCTAAGAAGAACCGAAGGGGTCCAAGGTCATTCATATGAAAGCAAGCATGAAGATAGTCTTTAAATCGACGAATAGTAGTAGGATTATTTCCAGTAATGACTAGATCATCCACATATATCAAAATGTGAAGGATGATACCCGACCCTCTGAAGGTGAAAAGGGAGTAATCAGCCAAAGACTGAGAGAAACCATATTTCAGAAGAGCATATGTAAACTTGTGGAACCAATTCCGTGGAGCTTGACGAAGACCATATAATGATTTCTTTAGACGACAAAATTGGGACGACGTTTGAAAACCAGGAGGTGGTAGCATATATACTTCCTCATACAGATCCCCATGAAGAAAAGCATTGTGAACGTCCATCTGATGAAGTTCCAGTTATAGATAGAGGCAATTGCAAGAACTAGTTTAATTGGAACTGATTTAGCAACAAGAGCAAAAGTTTCATTATAATCAATGCCTTCTTGTTGACGGTTGCCGAGTGCAACCAAACGCACCTTATAGCGCTTAACCTGTCCATCGGAGTTGTATTTAATACGAAAACCCCATTTAGAGCCAATAGGTTTACGATCGAGAGGAAGATCAACATATTTCCAAGTGTTGTTGCGGTGTAAGGTTGTCATTTCATCCTGCATGGCCTTTTTCCATTTTGGGTTAGCAACCGCGTCTTTGAAAGAGGTTGGTTCTTTTTCCTGATATACATAGTTAATAGTAGTAACATAGGCATGAGAAAAATGTTCATATGATAAAGAATTATTTATGGAATACCGGGTACCTGATTTCAGTGGAGGAGAAGTTTCACCCGATTTGGAATCAAAAAGACTTGTTGTTTGACAAACATAGTCTCGTAAAAGGATAGATGGTTTTTAAGTACAAGAGCTACGACGGGGTGGATTTTCGGTCGGAGTAGCAGTAACAGGTGGTGGAGTCGGAATGATGGGTTGAGGGATTTCGGTGCCCATGGGAAGAGGGGTATAAGTATGTGGATTAGTAGAGGGAGGTGGGAGACATACTGGAGGAATGGTTATAGAAATTGGGAAGGGGTTTAGTAGGGAGGTGTAGGGGGCATCAACAATAGGTAGGGGAGAGATGACAGGGGAACCCGTGGTTGGTGGAGGGACAATAGGGAGTTGAGAGGGTTCTAGGGGGGTCGTAGTAAGTATAGTTGGGGGATCCGTGTCAAGGGGAATATGTGGGAGGTTTTCTTGGGTGGGGGCTGTTTTCCAGGGGGTTTCTTGGTAATATTCGGAGGAAAAGTCAATGGGGTCTGCTATGGACTCCATAGGTTCAAGATAATTTTTCGGTTCGGAGAACGGAAAAATGTTTTCGTAAAAACATGCATCCCGTGTTGTAAAAATTTCTTGGGTATCAAGATCCAACATTTTCCGAGCCTTTTGTGAAGATGCATATCCTATAAAAATGCATTTTCAACCTCGAGGTCGAAATTTATCTGAAGACCGAGGTATAAAGGAACAATAAGCAAGACAACCAAATACTTGAAGAAGCTCATAAGGAGTTTTGTGATGGAGGATGGGAGTAGGGGTGCGATTGATAAGGTAACATGCCGTAAGAACACATTCTCCTCAAAGCGAGACGGGTAAATTTGCTTGAAACATTATGGATCTAGCGACATTAAGGATATGTCGGTGTTTGGGTTCTACCCTCCCATTTTGTTGTGGTGTGTAGGTACAAGAGGTTTCTAAATGGATACCTGTTAGCATGAAATATTGTGATATTTTAGGCACGTTTTCTAAGTGTATTTCATCCATATTGGTGGTCATTGATAAAGCATTGAAGCAATTGTGAGTTAGTTTATCTATATTGTCGATATAGAGGTCTACATAAGCTTTGTGTTGATTGTATGCAATTAAGAGCTAAAACCGGACGAATCAAGGGAGAATGGAGATGGATTGAGCATGTCCAAGGATTGAGGACATCACTAGGAGCTAAAGAAGATGCTAAGTTGAAGAATGACACAAGACAAAGGAGAATTACGAGCTACTTGTGTTCCACGCCCTAAAATACGGCCGTACTAGAGTCCACGCTCTAAACCACGGCCGTGGAACTTTGGCAAGACAAGCATGGAGCATTCCAGAGGGTTACACGGTCGTGGAAGTTGTGACAAACCGTGATGAGTTTCCACGCTCTAAACCACGCTCTAAACCACGGGCGTGGAATCTTAGGAAACCGTGATTCTGACGATCTTTAAAAGTACAATTTGAAGCCATGATCTTTTACGCAATGGGCTGAACTCATATTTTATCTTGCCCTATAAAAGGACGGGAAGAGAGAGATTCCGTCACCTTCGCTTACACCTCCGCTTAGACTTTGCCTACACTCATTGCACGTGCCTAGGGTTTCGAGTTGGACGTGTGGAGATTGCTATTTCGCAACGGAGATTTGCGAAGAGTTGAAGATTTGGAAGCTATGCTTTTATCCTTAGGTTTGATTAGAAGACGGATTGACATCCCGTTCTTCATTCTTATCAAGGATTGTGATTGTTTGTGTTATTCTGAATCTACTTACATCATTGTTCTTGTTTGTGGATTTGAGATTGATTTGAGATCTATTCAAGGTTTTCGAAGGTTTTCATCTTTCATTCTTTTAAATCTTGAATTTGATATCATAATGACTGTTGTTGGCTAAAACCCTTTATCAATTCTAAGGTGAAGGGTTGATAGTTGTGTCTTAGAAGATGATAGATCGATCGTAAACAGATTGGACCCTGAGAGCTAGAGAGAATCGTCGACGAACCCAAAATCACGGTGTGTTCTTGAGTTCCACAGCCGTGGAATCTCAAGATCCACCCGTAATTTACCCTAGTTTACGAACCTTGCTTTTACTTTAATCCAAAGTTAAAGATTTGCTTTAACTTAGTCTTGGCTTGCCTTTTCTAGGTGGTAGTGAAGCCTCAACAACCTCTACCTCGATTCTGAGTGTCACAACCTTAATCGGTTTAGTTGGTCTTGATCCTTGGATTACAAGTTTGGGTATTTGATATTAATTCTTACCTTTAGATCCTTTCTATACTGAAGCCTCAACAACCTTTATAGAGAGCATCTTTAGTTAAGTCATATAAAGCCTTGGAACTTCACCGTACATTGCTTTACATTCGTATACCTTTGCAAACCTCAACTCTGTCCTTATATCTTTAGTATATCTTGAATCGATTGCCACAGCTGGATTCTTGGATCTTTAGGATTGTTGTTTTCCCAATATTTACAAAGCTTCATACATTTACTTGCTTGGCAATTCTATAATTGGATTTAACCCCCCAAATCCCTGTGTTCAATACTTTGGAAATCTTGCTTAACTATATCGATCCGTTCACTGCGGGTTCGCTTGCTTGATTCTAGTTTTATAAATTTAAAGCTTATTTGCACGCACGCTAAGTGGCGAACAAATTTTTGGCGCCGTTGCCGGGGATTTGGTCTAGGCCGAATTCGGTTATCGGTTGTCAAGCTTGGGAGCTTTTCCCTTGTTATTTGATATCTCTTCGAGTGTATGCGCAGCTCTAGGAACAACAAAGACCTCTTACCTCTTGATCAAGAGCTTGAGAGGACTTTGAGGAGAAAGCTTAAGGAAAGAAAAATGGCTGAAGAAAGAGAACGTGATTACCAAACGGAGTTAGCGGAGAAAGAAGCTCAACTCCAATGGAGTGAGAAGACTCGTAGGGAAGAGATGGATCATCATCAAACGAAGGTTGATGATCTATCGGACATGATGTTCCAAATGAGTTTGGAAATAAACAACCTCAAGGAGAAAAAGAGAAGAAGAAGACCGGGAAGATCGGTTAGAGTCAACTCATCCAATGAGGATAGCGACTCCTCCATGCCACCACTAGAGGAAATTGATCCAACGATCAATGTGAATCCATTATTTCCACGGCCAGCTGCAAATCGCCGTGTTCCACCTAGAGGTGCGAGAGTCGAACGTGTGGATGAGGAGCCAAGAACTCTTGGCCAAAGGATGGATCCAACGCAGCAACCACGCCGTTAAGGTGTGAACTTTGATGCTGATGATGCACAAGGGTTTAGCTTCAACCCTCAAGTTATTACCATTGTTCACCAAAATCAATTTGGTGGAACAAGCACTGAATCTCCACACCAACATCTACAAAATTTTGAGATCATGATGGAGACAATGAAGCCAAAGAATGCAACTACCAACAGCTATAAACTCAAGCCTTTCTTCTTCTCCTTGAAGGGGAAAGCATTGTCTTGGTATCAAGCTCTTCCAAGTGGAAAACTTGAGACATGGGAGGATCTTTCTTCGGAATTCCTCACTAAGTTCTTTCCGCCATCCAAAACGGCGGAGTTAAGAGGTAAGATTAATGCATTTTCTATGAGATCTAACGAAAGTTTGTTTCAATCTTGGGAAAGATTTCAGGATTTGCTATTGGATTGCCCTCATCATGGCATATCCAAGCTTGCACTATTGGAGATATACTATAAGGGGCTGGATGTGGAGACACAATTCAAGCTCCAATCCCTTTCATGTAGTACATTCATGGACATGAGGGAAGATGACGCTTGGGACTTCATTGAGAAGAAAGCGCGAGTTATAGAGAAGTATTCTCATCGGAAAGTGGAGGCGAATCATGTGGATCAAGGAGCAAAGCTATCACAAGCAGCTCAAACTCAAATCTTTTCTCTCAACACGGAGATTAAAGAGTTGAAGGAAGCCATCAAAACCAACTTTTCGAAGCAAAAGGAGCAAGATGTGGGTTATTTAGGCAACAACAATAACCACAACGGTAATGAGAATACAAACCGCAACAACCGGAACAACAACCGGAACAATTGGAACAACAACAACAACAACCGGAACAACAATTGGAACAACAATAGGGGTTCAAACAACAACAATTGGTGCCCCAACCAACAAAATTCCGGTAATTCTTATTCCAATTCAGGAAATTCAAATTCACTAACTCCACCTTCCTCTTCTTCCACTCCTTTGAAAAGCCAGGGGCAAACATCTAATGGTGGAAGTACTTCGGGGAAAGAGAAGCCCGATCCCATGTTGGAAACAATTTTGGGGAAGCTTCAAGGATTGGAGACTCGCATCATCAAGGTTAATGATCACATAACTAAGGTTGATAAAGCCCAAAAGGTTTTAGAAAACCAAATGTTTAGTCATGCGGAGGAAGTTCCTAGGAATCAAGGGAAACTTCCAGGAAAGACGGAGGATAACCCAAAAGAAAGGGTGATGGCAATCACAACTAGGAGCGGAGTAACAACTACCGACCCGCAGCCTAAGTTTGTAGAAGTCCCCGTTGAGAAAGAGAAAGAAAAGAGAAAGGAGAAGGAAGATGTCTACATTCCTCCTCCAGCTTACAAACCTCCCCTACCGTTCCCGCAATCTAGAGCAAGAGCACGTCTAGACAAGCAATTCGGTAAGTTTATTGAACTCATGAGCAAACTGCATATTAATATACCTTTCATTGATGCCATTGTAGGTATGCCGGCTTATGGTAAGTTCCTAAAGGAGATCCTCTCTAATAAGAGAAAGCTAGAGGATTTTGGAGAAGTTAAGATGAGTTCGGATTCCTCGGATCTGATCAAAACCATGAAAGAGAAGATGCCCCTAAAGCTAAAGGATCCGGGGTCATTTTGTATTCCCATAGGAGTGGGAGATGTCACATATGATGCATTATGTGATTTGGGAGCAAGCGTGAGCATCATTCCGCTTGCCTTATGCAGGAAGATCGGTTTAGGCGACCCTAAACCGGTGAAGATGACGTTGTAAATGGCGGATCGCTCCATAACTCGCCCCGTCGGTATAGTTGAAGACGTCCCGGTCCAACTTGGTAAGTTCTATGTTCCTATAGATTTTGTTGTGCTTGACATTCCTGTAGATAGTCCGGTCCCGATCATTCTCGGAAGACCGTTTCTTGCAACATCCGGCTACATAGTCGATTGCAAGAATGTTAGACTCGCCTTTGACATAGGAGAAGAGAAGGTAGAGTTCGTTCTTTCCACTTTGGTGAAGGAACCAGCTTTCGATGAGGATATATTCAATATCCAAGACGAAGGGCTATCAAGAGAGGAGGTAAGTGCTATTCTCTTCAAAGATCCTTTGCAAAAAGTTATTTCTATGAGCCTATGGATATAGGGGAAGAAGAGGAGTGCAATGAGGCAATTGAAGCCTTACAAGCACAAGAAGAAGTGTGTGAAGAAGAGTTCGAAAAACTCCACGATGAGGCAGAAAACGTACAGATCCACGGTCAATTGGCCTATTCCACGGCCGTGGATTTCACCAACAAAGGCGTTGAGCACTCCAGAGACTTACACAGCCGTGGAGGAAGCAGAGCCACCGTATTTACTTTCCACGCCCAAAATCACGGCCGTATAGAAGGCAGGGGTGCCGTAATTTTGGGTGAATACGAGGGAAATTGTGTTTCTTCCACAACTTCTCTTGACTCTTCTCTAACACCTTCTACATCCTTAGACACTTCTAAGGAAGCATCGGATGCCCCTCAAGAGCCATTAGAGACTCCCATAGTGATGGAATTGAAACCACTTCCTACACATCTAAGGAACGCATTTCTTGGACCTAATTCTACCTTTCCGGTAATTGTTACTTCCGATTTAAGCATAGATGAACATAGTAAGCTTATGGTTGTCCTTAAGAAACATAGGAAAGCCTTAGGATATACTGTAGAGGATTTAGTTGGAATCAAACCCTCACTATGCATGCATAAGATCTTAATGGAAGAGGACTTTAGAACTTCGCGACAACCTCAAAGGCGGTTGAATCCGACCATGAAGGAGGTTGTCAAGAAGGAAATCCTTAAGCTACTTGATGCAGGTATCATCTATCCTATCTCCGATAGCAAGTGGGTGATTCCCGTACAGGTGGTTCCAAAGAAGGGAGGAATGACGGTCATCACCAACAAACACAATGAGCTCATTCCTACACGAACTGTAATAGGATGGCGGATGTGCATAGACTACCGCAAGCTAAACAACGCGAAGAGGAAGGATCACTTCCCACTACCCTTCATCGATTAAATGCTTGAAAGGTTAGCACAACATTCGCACTTTTGCTATCTTGACGGTTATAGTGGTTTCTTTCAGATTCCGATACACCCGGATGATCAAGAGAAGACCACATTCACGTGCCCGTGGGGTACGTTTGCCTATAGGAGGATGCCGTTCGGGCTTTGCAACGCCCCAGCCACCTTTCAAAGGTGCATGATGGCCATCTTCTCGGAATATATAGAGGAAATCATGGAGGTTTTTATGGATGACTTCTCCGTTTATGGTTCCTCTTTTGACAATTGTCTTTCTAACCTTGCTCTTGTGTTACAAAGGTGTGAAGACACTAACCTAGTTCTTAATTGGGAGAAGTGTCAATTCATGGTGAAAGAAGGCATTGTATTAGGACACTTAATATCTAGTAGAGGGATTGAGGTGGATAAAGCTAAAATAGAAACAATAGAAAAGCTTCCTCCCCCAACTTCGGTAAAAGGGATAAGAAGTTTTCTAGGACATGCTGGATTTTATAGGCGTTTCATAAAGGATTTCTCTAAGATATCAAAGCCGCTAACTAATCTATTGATGAAGGATGCAGTTTTTGATTTTTCGCAGGAATGCTTAGATGCGTTTAATATGATTCGGGAGGCTCTAATTTCAGCTCCGATTATCCAACCTCCGGATTGGAACCTTCCCTTTGAGATTATGTGTGACGCAAGTGACGTAGCTATAGGAGCTGTCCTTGGACAAAGAAAGGAAGGGCGAACCCATGCTATCTACTACGCTAGCAAGACGCTAGATGAGGCGCAGCTCAACTACGCCACTACCGAAAAAGAGTTCTTAGCTATTGTATATGCAATTGACAAATATCGCTCATATCTTGTAGGTGTAAAGGTGATTGTATACACGGATCATGCTACGATCCGATATCTCCTTGCAAAGAAGGATGCGAAACCAAGGCTAATTAGATGGATTCTTCTCCTACAAGAATTTGATCTAGAGATCCGCGACAAGAAGGGTTCGGAAAATTCTGTTGCGGATCATTTGAGTCGCCTAACGCATCTAGAGGACAACCACCTACCTATAGATGACTCCTTTCCGGACGAGCATTTACATATCATAGAGGAGTGCATCGATGTGATCACCAAAGGTAACAAACCATGGTTTGCTGATTTTGTTAACTATTTGGTTTGTCAGGAATTACCGCCTGGATTATCCTACGCACAAAGAAAGAAGTTCTTTAAGGATGTTCGGGAATACTTTTGGAATGAACCTCTACTCTTTAAGAGAGGTCCGGATGGCATTATTCGGCGATGTGTGCCGGAAGATGAGATGCAAAGTGTCATCCGCCATTGTCATTCACTACCTTGTGGAGGACACGCTAGTTCGAACAAGACTAGCGCTAAGGTATTGCAATCTGGATTCTTTTGGCCTACTCTATTTAAAGATGTGCAAACCTTTGTTTCCTGCTGTGATGCTTGTCAAAGAACAGGAAATATATCTAGGAGGAATGAGATGCCTCTCAACAACATCCAAGAGGTGGAGATCTTTGACGTTTGGGGAGTAGACTTCATGGGACCTTTCCCATCATCTTGTGGTAACCAATACATACTTTTAGCGGTTGATTATGTTTCAAGATGGGTTGAAGCAATTGCCTCTCCCACCAATGATGCCATGGTAGTGGTTAAGTTCTTTAACAAGACCATCTTCCCACGATTTGGGACACCACGGACTATCATTAGTGATGGAGGCTCTCACTTCATTGTCCGGCGCTTTGAAGCTCTTCTAGCTAAGTATGGGGTGACTCACAAGATCGCCACCCCTTATCATCCACAAACTAGTGGACAAGTGGAGATCTCAAACCGGGAGATCAAAGAAATCCTAGAGAAGACGGTTTCAAGGACTAGGAAGGATTGGTCCTTGAAGCTAGATGATGCATTGTGGGCTTACCGGACTGCATATAAGACTCCCATCGGAACTACACCATACAACCTTGTGTATGAGAAGTCTTGCCATTTACCGGTAGAGTTGGAGCACAAGGCGTTTTGGGCAATTAAGTGGTTGAATTTCAGCAAGAAGGAAGCGGGAGAGAAGCGTCTCTTGGACCTAAATGAACTTGAAGAACTTCGCTTGAACGCTTACGAAAACGCCAAGATCTACAAAGAAAGGGCGAAGCGTTGGCATGATAAGCATATCATTCCAAAGGACCTCAAAGAAGGAGATCAAGTTCTCCTCTTCAATTCAAGGCTTCGTCTCTTTCCAGGTAAGCTTAAATCTCGTTAGACTGGACCCTTTCTAATCAAACGTGTTTTTCCCATGGTGTAGTTGAAGTATGGGGTGAAAAGGGCGGAAGCTTTAAGGTGAACGGTCAACGACTCAAGAAGTACACACCGGAACTCCAAGCTGAAGAGTTTGCGCCCACCGCACTTGAATAAGTTCGAATATGGTCTAGCTACGGACCTTAAACAAAGCGCTTTTTGGGAGGCAACCCAAGGTATTGCACTTACGTTTTTTGTTTTTGATTCATAGAATAGTTTAGTATAGACGTTTTGCTTTGTTTTGCCTTCGATGCCTTCCGGTATATTCGTGTTTTTGGATGTAGGAACAGTGGAAAAGAAAGGGGAAAGGAAAAGTTTGAAGAAAATTGACGAAACTTGGACTTTGAGACATTATAGAGAGTTCCACGGCCAAAACCACGGCCGTGACAGCTACAGTGACCGTAATTTTCAAAAGCCTGAGAAAAATCACCAAAACCACGGTTCCGTACAATTCCACGGCCGTAGAACCCCCCGATAGACCGTGATTTTCAAAAATTTTTACGGCCACTATATAAACCACGTTTCTTCACAAAACACACCACAAAAACCCAAAATCACGCCCAAATCGCTGAATCCACGCCCCTTCTCTCAATTCCTCATTCGTTAATCGTTTTTGACGATTCTTTGGCCAAAACTGAAGCAAATCCAATCATCAACAAGATCCAAGCAACAATTCGAGCGGCAAATCACCGGAGAAGACGGAATTCGGATTCCAAAATCCGAAAACCTAGGTTTTTGGTTCTTTCTCTCTCTTTGTCGATTTGGCTTCATTTTTTATAGAATTTTTAGGAGAACTGATTGGAATTGGACGGAAATTAGTCTAGGACTGCTTGCTGCTGAGTTTGGTGTGATTTTGCTGAGTTTTGAGATTTTTCGAGACGAACCACGGTCCTTGTATGTTCCACGGCCGTGGAAATCCTAGAACAGACTATGGTTTTCGACAAAATATGGATTTTGTGAGAAGAGTGTCCGGTAGGAACAAGGATAAGAAAAGGAAGGGTAACCTCTCTTCCTCTTCTAGAGCACCACCCACTGAGCCTTCGTCACCTCCTTCATCACCATCACCACCTCCCCCTAGGATCCCTACCATCCATGACGATCATCTCGATGCTTTAGAGAGGATCCACAAGAGAGCGGTCATAGGACCTAGATACTTACTGCTTGAGGAGTTAGAGCCTCTACATGTGATAGAAGACCTTACTTGGCTTTTAGATAGAGCCGGTCTAGTCATCTTCTCCGCTATTCGGGAAGATGCTTATGAGGAGATCACTAGGGAGTTTGTGGTTTCCTTCGAGCACAGTCACGTAGACAAGACAGTTTCTTTCCGGCTGATGGAGAGAAACTATGAGTTTTCGATTAGAGAGTTTGGAGTCTTCTTTGGGTTTCAGGAGACCTTCAATGGTCGATTCCCCAGTGGCGTGTACGCCAAGGATTTCTGGGAGGAGATTGCGATGATTTACGTCAGCGAGGACCGCTGGCAGCCTGCTGATACCAAGGCTAGATTGATCTATCATCTAGCCTTGAAGATTGCCCATAGAGTGCTTTCTGAGTGTCTCTTCCCTAGGACAGAGACACCTCAGAAGATTAAGACGGATGAGTTGTTTCTGCTTTACAGCATGTTATATGGCAGGCATGCTGACTGCGCCACCCTCTTAGCTGCTACTATGAGCAAGCTACAGAATAAGAGGGCTGACAACATTGGATACGGTGGGATGGTCACCCACCTTGCTAGACAGTTAGGGGTAGACTTCTCAGTGTGCACACGCATTGCAGCTAGACCCCTAGGACTACAGAGCCTCATGACTAGAGGCATCATCTTCCCCACACATAGAGGTCCACCATATGCTGCTATGCCTTGGGAGAGTAGGACTGGGAGAGGTATTGAGTGGCTGCCTGAGTATTCCATTATGGTTGGACGCCATAACTGGAAGGCGACGTTCGCTGCCATGCATGCGAACAAATTAGTAGCCCCTCCCTATGTTCCATCACCACCAGTTGTAGAGGAGGAGATGAGAGGGGATGACGAGTTTGAGGGAGGAGGAGCTGATCATGACTTTGGTACATTCCCGGATCAGCCGGATGCAGTTCCTGACCTTCCTAGACACTCTCCCCGCCCTACTAGAGCTTCAGGTTCTTCCTCTCGCCGTGCTAGTGTGAGCGAGAGGCCTACTTGGATGGCGGATCCTCCTTCATGGTATAGCACTCAGCCGGATTGGATGGGAGCTCCACCGCCTTGGCATGCACAGCCGCCACCTGCACCAGCACCTTCAGATGCACCGGCGTGGTACAGCCAGCCGCCTGGTTGATACGAGCAGCTGCCAAAGTGGGCCACCGACCTTTCCAGCAGGGTCGGAGCTCTAGAGATCCGTGCAGATGCTAGGGATGTACGAGCCGCCGATCTTGACCACATGATGAGAGATGTTTACCGCCAGCAGTTCGGGCGGCACTATGATCCCGGCTTCTCCCCGTTTCCACCATCGCCTCCACCTCAGTGATGATGTTCGATGATCGACAGTTTTAGCCGCTCCATTGTAACACCCCGAATCCTAGAGGACTCGAAATGCTATGAGCTAGGACCTCACAATTGGTCCCGGCCCTTACCTTGGCAACAACTTCATCGGACCTTACAACACGGCACACATTATAACGCAAAATAAAGAGTTTTATAACATGAGCGAAATAAGAAGAATCCAAATTCTGAAAACAATACAGCCAAGTCTCAAAACCGGAAATACCAACATCAGTCTCAATAGTCATAAAATAAAATATAACAATCCCGTCCTATAATGCACGGAACTCCGGCTGCCCACTACCGCCGGATCACTCGATCGCCTCCCTAACCTGCAAGGCATCTACAAGCGGTATAAAACCGTTAGCTAAAATTCTATGCATAAGTATAACGGTAAAAGCACAAACACACAACATACGCAATCAGCATGCAACACTCATTCCTTTTTATTATCTTTAACTAAGTGATACGTCATTACTAATGATACTTATTTTGTGACACGAGGGATTCCCAAACCTCGCCCCTGTCCCCGTTTACCAACGCGGAATGGTACTAATGCATGTGACCGTCTACCGGACTAGGCTGGTCGCAGAGAACCTCCTAGATTCTCGCAAGAGCTAGCTAAGTAAGTCAGTGGACTTACCAGAATTAAAACTCGTCTCTCTTAACAACACTAACAGTAGCTGCATGAACTCAGTTGCCTGTCAAAGGAGGCACGTGGATCAACATTTTTCCTTGGATACTTAGAAGTCTAAAACTCCTAAAATGTACGATTCTATGTGCAGAAGTTATTACAGTGTTTATTTAAGGTAAAATGACTATTTTACCCTTGGTTCCGAGACTTCCAAAAACCCGTAAAAAGTACTTAAATTCTTACTTGAGGCTAACTAATCAAGTTCTACTCCCTAGGATGATTTTAGGTGACAACTATAAAAACTACCCATTTTCTATTTCCCGAAAAGTCACTAAAGTCCAACTACAACTTTAAATATGAAATTAAAATAAACTTATAAAAATTCTAAAATAAATTTATAGCTTATCTATGATCTCTAATCTACTCATAGGAGAAACAATTTTTTAAAACTGTTCAATCGTTATTCCTACAAAAATCTTTAAAGTTGGCTACAACATTACAAATGTTCCCATACTTAGTCAAATTTTTCTGCTGGAAAAACAGCTCAACTACTCCACTTTGAGACCCTATAACTTTCAATCCAACCGTTCATTTGTTCCCAAATTTTAACACGGTAAACTATGTATATCTATCTATGATCTATTAAAAATTCAACGGTGGATCTTCAACCAATCGTTTTAACATTGGTTAACAACAGTGGCCATTCTTACTTTCAAAACTGAAGTTTTAAAGGGAGTTTCTCACTTCAATTTATATGATAATCTGATCTACTTCACTAGGTCATCTAATGGTCAGAAATTGTACACTCTAGGAAGCTACAACAACTCGCTTACTACTCGTCACTTCTCTAGTTCGATCTCTCCTCATCACCCCACTAAAACATTTTAAAACCTAAGTACACACATGTCTATTTCATCTATAGTTTAAAGATTGAAATACAGCCAAGATAGAGGGAGAATGATTGACCCTTTACCCAAGGTTTTGATGACTGCAGAAGGTAAGTTGTTGCACTAGTGTGGAAGGGTCCGATTCCAAGGTGGCCGTCTCTTCTTCTGTCACCGCAGGGCACGAACGAAACAGCCCTCCAAACTGGTTATCTTCTGGGAAGGAGTGTGTACTGAGAGTTAGATTTAGAGAGGAACTGAGTGTAGAAGGGCTGAATGAAATCACCTACACTACTCCGGCTTCTAGCGAGGTTTCTGCAGCGAGCAGCCCCAGAATAGATAGACGAGCAGCTCCAGAAATAGATAGACGAGCAGCTGTTATAGTTCCCTCCTCTACTGGCTCTTTTCCTTGCAATTTCCTGTGGTTGGAACGTTGCTGAATCTGTGCAAAATCCAGGCAAGTGCAGCGTGAAAGGGGAGCGTAAAAAGCGTTGCAGTCCTCTCTTCTGGGCGTGAATATAGGGCTGTTACAGCTCTTAATTATCTCATTAATTATCCCATTTATGCAGCTGTTACAAAGCGGAGAGAAGGAAAGAGGAGGCCGGCTGTTCACACGTAGATCACTGGCTGGAGAGGGCTGAACACTGGGCTGGAGGGAGCTGAACGTTTTGGGCTGGAGGGGTTGTTAATGGGCTCGTAACCAGCCTCTCCTGGACTGCTGCAGGCTGGGCTCGAAGTCACACTGATGGGTTGTTGTGGGTAAGCAAACTGGCTGAGCTTAAGGTAGAAACGTGGGCTGAAGCATGCAAGAAAGGTGGGCTGAATTACTTGTCAAAAATCTGTCAAAACTCGTCACAGCTTGTCATGATCTCGTCTCAGCTTAGTCATGATCTCGTCTCAGCTTAGTCATGATCTCATCACAGCTTGTCATCGATAAGAATGAATTATAATAACTAGGGTTTGATATAAATCTATCATTTTATGTGAATTAAATTCTACATAACATAATAGATAGTTATAAGGATTAGAGTTTGATATAATTTTATCATTTTATGTGAATTAAATTCTACATAAAATAATGGATATTTCTAAGGATTAGAGTTTGATATAATTTTATCATTTTATGTGAATTAAATTCTACATAAAATAATAAAATTTGTGAAGGAAGAGATACTAGATAGAATGGGAAACCGTCAACGGTTCGAAGTCCGATTTGATTCGGAATTAAACGGAATAAAAAATTCCGGGTATTACATCCACCACCATTTTGTGAGTTCTTTTTCTTTCTTTCTTTTTCTTCTTTTTCTTTTTGAACATTAGGGACAATGTTTGTTCCAAGTATGGGGTGGGGTGTGACTAATAGTTTGTAATAACTCTTACTCACTTTTGTATGCTTTTATCAAGACTACCTTGCATGTTCATTCTATTGTTGCACGTTTCATTATTGCATTGCATGAAAAAGCTTTTGAAAAACCCATAAAAATTGAAAAATTTGTGCTTCTAAGGATAGAGATGAGTTCTATGATAATCACTACTTGTGAATTGAGTTTTGATGACAATCGCATGCATAAACAAATAGTAAATTGAAAAGAAATTGAATGAGTTGATTATTCCTCTTTTGCATATTTCATAATGTGATGAATGTTACTTAAATCATATTGAGAAATCAAAGTTGAAATCACATGATAAGTTCTTATACTTCTTTTTTAGATGATTAAGGCAATTCGATTTTCTTTCTTCTTTCTTTGATCATTTAGCCCCTCATTGAAATAATGACCTCCTTTACCTATCCGGGAATTTGGAGGAGTTGATATTTGGCATGTTTGATGTGGGAGGGCCATGAAAGCAATATTTTGCATTCAAAAGAATAGAAAGAAATTATAGGTTTGGGGAAGTCAATCATGATGATGAGTAACTCGACACCATTCACATAGCCGAGTGTATGTGTCTTGCCAAAGTCGGATTGAGCGATATTCCTAGCGGATTATGGTATGTGCATCAAGGGTTTGAGGCATCTCGCAAAGTTGAGAACCGCCAATCTCCTAGGCTTCGGTTTTTGTTCACCTCTATCCATAATTCCAAAAGTTAAGTTGAAAAATGAATTGAAAAGAAGAGAGCGAAGCTCTAAGTTGAAAGTGCTGCGGAAACCGGAAGAGAAAAAGAAAAGAGTAGTTATCCACTTTCCCGGATTCATGCACCACATTCCTTAAAGTTTTCCTTCCCTTTCCGCATTCTAGACCTTGTTTGAAAGTCCTTAAGATCAAGAGAATGATATATGACTTGGTGATCTAAATTGAAGTTTCTTATGATTGATTTTGATAATGTTTGAAGGTTATGATGTTTACATGGAAGTTTGATCAATTCATGAGCTTTCTTTACTCTTTACTCTTTGATTATGTGTATGAAAGTCTTATAAACGAATGAAGCAAGGTTTGAGAATGATCTATTGATTAGAAAGCACATTCATCTAAAAGAAGTTTTGCTTTGAGAATGTACACATATTTCATCCTATCTTGAGTTTTAAAGTTTTTTTTGAAAGACCTTGCTTGGGGACAAGCAAGTGGCAAGTATGGGGTTATTTGTTAGCATGAAATATTGTGATATTTTAGGCACGTTTTCTAAGTGTATTTCATCCATATTGGTGGTCATTGATAAAGCATTGAAGCAATTGTGAGTTAGTTTATCTATATTGTCGAAATAGAGGTCTACATAAGCTTTGTGTTCATTGTAGGCAATTAAGAGCTAAAACCGGACGAATCGAGGGAGAATGGAGATGGATTGAGCATGTCCAAGGATTGAGGACATCACTAGGAGCTAAGTAAGATGCTAAGTTGAAGAATGACACAAGACAAAGGAGAATTACGAGCTACTTGTGTTCCACGCTCTAAACCACGACCGTGGAACTTTGGCAAGACAAGCGTGGAGCATTCCAGAGGGTTACACGGTCGTGGAAGTTGTGACAAACCGTGATGAGTTTCCACGCTCTAAACCACGGGCGTGGAATCTTAGGAAACCGTGATTCTGGCGATCTTTTAACGTACAATTTGAAGCCATGATCTTTTACGCAATGGGCTGGACTCATATTTTATCTTGCCCTATAAAAGGACGGGAAGAGAGAGATTCCGTCACCTTCGCTTACACCTCCGCTTAGACTTTGCCTACGCTCATTGCACGTGCCTAGGGTTTCAAGTTGGACGTGTGGAGATTGCTATTTCGCAACGGATATTTGCGAAAAGTTGAAGATTTGGAAGCTATGCTTTTATCCTTAGGTTTGATTAGAAGACGGATTGACATCCCGTTCTTCGTTCTTATCAAGGATTGTGATTGTTTGTGTTATTTTGAATCTACTTACATCATTGTTGTTTGTGGATTTGAGATTGATTTGAGATCTATTCAAGGTTTTCAAAGGTTTTCATCTTTCATTCTTTTAAATCTTGAATTTGATATCATAATGACTGTTGTTGGCTAAAACCCTTTAGCAATTCTAAGGTGAAGGGTTGATAGTTGTGGCTTAGAAGATGATAAATCGATCGTAAACAGATTGGACCCTGAGAGTTAGAGAGAATCGTCGACGAACCCAAAATCACGGTGTGTTCTTGAGTTCCACGGCCGTGGAATCTCAAGATCCACCCGTAATTTACCCTAGTTTACGAACCTTGCTTTTACTTTAATCCAAAGTTAAAGATTTGCTTTAACTTATTCTTGGCTTGCCTTTTCTAGGTGGTAGTGAAGCCTCAACAACCTCTACCTCGATTCCGAGTGTCACAACCTTAATCAGTTTAGTTGGTCTTGATCCTTGGATTACAAGTTTGGGTATTTGATATTAATTCTTGCCTTTAGATCCTTTCTATACTGAAGCCTCAACAACCTTTATAGAGAGCATCTTTAGTTAAGTCATATAAAGCCTTGGAACTTCACCGTACATTGCTTTACATTCGTATACCTTTGCAAACCTCAACTCTGTCCTTATATCTTTAGTATATCTTGAATCGATTGCCACAGCTGGATTCCTGGATCTTTAGGATTGTTGTTTTCCCAATATTTACAAAGCTTCATACATTTACTTGCTTGACAATTCTATAATTGGATTTAACCCCCCAAATCCCTGTGTTCGATACTCTGGAATTCTTGCTTAACTATATCGATCCGTACACTGCGGGTTCGCTTGCTTGATTCTAGTTTTATAAATTTAAAGCTTATTTGCACGCACGCTAAGTGGCGAACAATACCCTTACCTTTAAGAAAAGGTCGAAGGGAAATAAATTCTTTAGCATTGTCCCTGCGAAAGGTTTTGACACAAGTGTGGAATTGAGTCTCAACGATGACACAAAAATCTCTAATTAAAGTGGTGACTTCGGCTTTTCCCTTTATTAAATAAACCCAAGTGCAACGGGAGCAATCATCTAAAACGGTAAGAAAGTAGGAACAACCGGAAGTAGAAAGGGTGCGATAAGGACCCCAAATATCTAAGTGGACTAATTCAAATAACGACAAAGCATGAGAACTGCTAACCGAAAAGATGATCTAGGTAGTTTGGCCCGGAGGCATATGTCACATGGATAGGTGATTTTGGTGATGGACGGATGACCAAGGCGGTTATGATGGGTGATGGTGTCATTAGTGGTAAGACATGAAGGGAGCGAAGAAGCGTTTGTCATCCACCGAAGCTAGTAGATTCCATCACGAGCTTCACCACTCCAATCATTGTCCTTGAAGTACGGTCATGTATAACACAAAGTTTATTAGTTATCATAAAAACACAATTCAAATCCGTAGTTAACTGATTTAGAGAAAGTAGATGACAATCAAGTCCTGGAACATATAATACTCGGGGTAAGTGAAGGGAGTTATTGAGTCGCAAGGTGTTTGCGATTAAAGATCCATTAGGGAGTTTAATCCGGCATGTAGTGACCGGCTTGAGCGATGAAAGTAATGAACGATCACCTGTCATATGAAATGAAGCCCCCGAATCAAGAATCCAAGGGAACGAATGTGAACGGTAGGAGTTCAAAGCATATATGAGAGTATTCCATTGAGTATCATTAATTGCAAGCTCAATGTCTTTACGGTCCTCAAAGGTTAAGGGACCAGAGAAGGGGTATGCGGAATTAACTTGTCCCGCCGCCCCAATAATTTTGGTGGTCATGATACTAGCCAAAGTCGTTTATGATACTGACGGTCAAAGTCGTCTCTGATACCGGCGGCCAAAGTCGTCTCTGATACCGGCGGCCAAAGTATTTTCTGATACTCGGCCGAAGTATTCCCTGAAACCGGCGACCAAAGTATTCCCTGATACCGCAAAAAACGGCAAAAGGTTAATTTTAGGGTTTAAGGTTTTTTTTGTGCGGAAGCGTAGTTCAAGGAAAGTGTTCTAATACCATGAAGAGACTTGTGAACTGAAAGCTTGTTTATTTCATTGATCATGTAATGTTTATATAGGGAAACATAAAGAGATAAAATAATAAACTAATAAGAAAAGATAAGCCCAACAATAAGAGATAAGCCCAATACTCTTAGAGATAAGCTCAATACTCTAACAGATTTGCTTCCTTTTCCCTTTCATTTGTCCAAATTGTTCAATCAACACTTCATTTCCTACACTTCATACACAACCCCCCTTTCTTCTCAATGTTTACGGCTTTCTCTTCTTTTTAATTTCCACCATGGATGACATAAGACAACCTCCTAACTCTCATAATTCCTCCATCAATCAAAGTTTATGCAACAATACTAATGATCATTTGTACCTTGCTAATTCCAATAATTTTGGAAAGACTGGAATGCATTTGGCTTTCATACTCTTTAATGGACCCCATTTCAATTCAATTCACTTCCTGAAGACGTAGCAACCGCATGGCGCTGGGAGCTAAGCAAAATCTAGGTTTTGTCGACGACACTTGCAGAAGTATACGGATGATGATACAAAACATATCGCAAGATGGATCTGTGTGGATTACATGATCATGTTTTGAATTCTACATTATATGAAGTCAAATCTGGCAATAGTTTTCACTTATGTGGAATCTGCGAATGAACTATGGGACGATACTTTTGAACATTCGAGGTATCAAATGCTTCCTTAATCTCTCGGTCAGATCTACCAAGATCTTAGTTCGTTAAAACAAGAAAATGTAAGTGTTGTCGTATATTGTGTGTGAGATAATGAATAATTCTCCTTAGGATTTCCGTCAATAGATGGCTCATATTAATAACAATCCGACTTTACATAATTACATTAGGCATCCCTCTATTTACGTTAATTACATATTATATCATACCCCCGCAGTCGAAACTGGAGGAGAAATTACAATGAGACTAGATCTAAAATCTAGAAACAGTTGTCTTGGGAGGCCTTTTTGTAAAGATGTATGCGTATTGGAAAGCCGAAGGGACGTGAAGAACTCAAACGTGACCTCGAGCAACCTTATCTCGGGCGAAATGAATGTCAATCTCGATATGTTTAGTCGTCTGGTGTTGAGCCGGGTTGCTGGCAAGATAAGTAGCAAAGATGTTGTCAGTGTAGACTATGGACGCCTTCGCAAGCGGGCAATGAAGTTCAAGTAACAGATTGCATAGCCATGAACACTTAGAGACAATGTTGGCAACTCCTCTATATTTTTCCTCTACACTTGACCGGGAAACAACAGATTGCCTTTTGGCAGACCATGAGATCAGAGTGTCGTTGAAGAAAACACAATAACGTGATGTTGACCGTCGTGTATCAAGACATCTGGCCCAATCGGCATCTATATAGGCAATGAGATTCGATTTCGGTGAGGGAGAAATGGTGATACCTAATGAAGACGTGCCAGAGATGTAGCGGATGATGCGCTTGAGAACAACAAAGTGTGGCTCACGCGGGTCATGCGTGAATAAGCAAATTTGCTGGACCGCGAAACTGATGTCAGGTCTAGTGAAAGTGAGATACTAAAGTTCCACTGCTAAGCTCCGATATAATTGTGGATCACTGACAGGTGGTCCAGAAGAAGCGTTGAGCTTAATGGAAGGTTCAGCAGGTGTGACCGCAGGCTTACAGGCAATCATCTTTGCCCGTACAACAATTTCCCGGGCATATTTGTCTTGGGACAATAATAGACCTGAAGTGGAGCGCTGAACAAAAATACCCAAGAAATAAGATAATTGGCCTAGATCAGACATAGCAAACTCTTTACTGAGGGAAGTAGTGAGAGTCGTGTGGAGCTCGTTAGATGAAGCCGTTAGCATAATATCATAAACATAGAGAAATAGGTAAGCAAGATGAATGCCCTGTTTATAGATGAAGAGAGAAGAATCGCTCTTACTACCTATAAAACAGATGTTGAGCAGAAAGCTTGCAAATCGTTGATACCACGCCCGGGGTGCTTGTTTGAGACCATATAATGATTTCTTCAATAGACACACATGGGAAGGACGAGTAGAGTCAACGAAACCTGGAGGTTGAAACATGTCAACTGTCTCGTTGAGATGCCCATGGAGAAAAGCATTCTTAACGTGGAGTTGGTGAATAGGCCAAGAACGCGACACAACAAGACTGAGAACCGTCCGGATGGTTGCGGGCTTGACAACCGGACTAAAAGTCTTGTCACAATCAATTCCAATCTGTTGGGAACAACCATTAGCAACAAGTCGCGTTGTATACCGCTCAAGGGAACCATCAGACCGTAGCTTATGACGGAAAATCCACATACACCTCACAATGTTAGTCCGGGGAGGACAAGGAACAAGAACCCAAGTACCATTTCGTATAAGGGCTCGATATTCGTCGGTCGTGGATTCGGAACATTTCGGATCTTGGAGAGCCGACTTATGGGTTGTAGGTATAGGAGATAGGACGGGTGTGGTGATGGTGTTTAGATCGAAGATATGACGGGGTCTTAAAATATCGTTAATGGATCGAGTGGTGGGTTGGGTTTAAATTGGGAGGTTGTTGGGTGGAGCTGGACGTTGTAACAAGTGTAATAATGGGTGAATTGTCGGATAGTAGGATGTGGTGTGTGGCAGCAGAAATTGGGCCAAGAAGACGTGGGCCAGAGGGGGAGGGCAAAGCTAGAGCGTTTAACAGCAGAGGGGGAGTGTCACCTGACATCTGCTGGCCCGGAGAATGAGGGTGGAGGATTGGGCCGAAGAGGAGAAGTTGGGCTGATGGGAATGGGTTGGGCTGAAGTAGGCGGGGACAACACATGTCCAGAAGGCTAAGATGCATTCCTATGGGCCAGGTGGTATGGGGAAATTTCCGGGTCCGAATCCAACACCACCGAAGTTGGAGTAGAATTTGGGACGGACTTGGAGAAAGGATACACAAACTCATCAAACGTAACATGCCTTGAAATGATAATTTTATTGGATCCTAATTCTAGACATTTATATCCTCTATGATGTTTAGGATATCCATGAAAAACACATGGTGTGGAGCAATGGTGGACTTGTGAGCAATGGTTGCGCTTTGATTTGGGTAACAAAGGCACCCAAAAACGCGGAGATGATCATACGATGGTGTTGAATCATACAACACTTGAGTCGGAGATCGATTATGGATTGTGGTAGATGGAAGAATGTTAAGAAGGTAACAAGACATATCTAGGGCATGAGACCAAAAAGAGATGGGCATAGACGCATGAAATAAGAGGGATCACATCATGTTGTTGATGGTGTGGGTGACACGTTCGACCTTGCCATTTTGTGGGGAGGTGTGAGGACATGAGAAACGAAAATTGATGACTTGGAGAGTGAAAAAAGAGAGAAATTGATGGTTATTAAATTCACGACCCATGTCACATTGGAAGTTTTTGATAGGTAAATTGAATTGAGTTTTGATAAACTGGTGAAATTGCACAAAATGATCATATACTTCAGATTTGAATTTGATGGGGAAAACCCAAAGAAAATGGGAGAAATCATCAAGAAATAATAAGTAATATTTGAAACCTTCGCGACAGGGAATCAGGGAGGTGCACAGATCACTGTGTATAATATCAAAAGGTGCAACCGTAGTAGTAACATAACTTTCAAAAGGCAGCATATGATGTTTTCTTAATTGAAAAGCATGAAAAAGCATAGAAACGTGTTCTTTATTAAACTTAAGAAAAGAAAACTTCCTAAGACTATCTAGAATGGCAACCAAGATGACCCAGACGAGCATGCTAGAGACTCAAAGACTGAGCTGAAAGAGCATGGGCCGACGCAGAATTGGTGGTAACTGGATAAAGATCCTCGGAGCTATTGGATCAAAGACGGGTTTTGCCCGTTTGTAAATCCTTCACAGAAATATCAAAAGAGTCAAATTCAACACTAGTGTGGTTATCTGTGGTGAAACGATGAACGGATACAAGGTTTTAAACTATTTGAGGAGCTATAAGAATGTTGGATAGGTTAAGCGGGTGGTTATGTGTACTAAGTTTGGCTTCACCGAGACCTGTAGATGGTATCCGCATGCCATTTACAACAATTATCAAATTTAAAGAACCATTATATGAGATGGACGAGAGGTTACGTGAAGAATTGGTCATGTGAGATGTAGCACCGGTATCCATGTACCAAAGGTTGTCTACGGGGTTTAATGTCATCGAAGAGAAAGCATTGTCAATGGTTGTGGGCTGCTAAAGTTCAACATTGTGAAAATGGGCATAATTTGTGCTAGGAGACTATCCAGGAAATTGCAGGTGGGCATGTTGTGGGCCGGAATGAGCAAAAGGCTGCTGAGCTGGAGTCCAAGACTGAGGATTGTTCTAGGCCTGAGGCCAATGGGCCTGATTTGTGTCGGGCCCAACTACAAGAGGGATCCACCCGTAGGGTGGTCTGAAGACATACCTAGCCGCATGTGGCCGTTGTGGCGGCGCAGCACCGGGCTGGCGGTTACGGCCCTTCCGGCCACGGCCGCATTGGCGGGAGGAGCTCTCCGACTGGGCGGTGCCGGATGGGGTTGGGTGGTCGGTGCGTGGCTTTGACGGCGCTCCACCGGTGGATGTGTTTAAAGTGGTAGCATCCTTTCCGGCCGATGTTTGGTTAGCCATTCAAGTATCTTCGAGAATGATTTGCGATCGTGCCTTTTGAAAGGTCGGCAATGGATCGGATTGCTGAATATAACTTGCGGTAGCATTTTACTCAGTAGGCAACCCAAAAAAGAGTTGAAGAACTAACTGGTTGTCGGTAATTGGAGACTCGACACCTTTGAGTTGATCAGATAATGCCTTCATGTGTTGATAGTAGGCGGGCATAAAAGCAAAAGACGCCAATTTGCAGTTGGAAAATTCATGTTCCAGATAAACTGCGCGTGTGTGCTTATTGTCTTTGAAAGATATCTTGAATTCGACCCCATACTTTGAGAGCGGTATCGCCAGGATCAAGGATTTGAAGAAGAATGTCTTTAGAAAATGTATTGTAGATCCTTTGGAAAACTGTTGCATCGACTTGATTCCAAAGAGCATCATCAATGTCGACTGGACGAGGAACTTTGGCGTCAATATGATCCAAGATGTTATGTGCCTTGGCGGTGACGCGAAAAAGAGTAACCCAGGAAGCATATGGCGTGTCATGATCTAGAACAAGAGCGATGTTGTTCTTGATGTTGGAAATTCCTAGAGCGGAATGGAACGTTTGCTTCTTCTCCATAGGCATAGTAAGTGTTTGAGGAAGGGGAGGGCACGCAACATCGGTAGGAAGGCGGCGGCGGCTAAGGGCAAGAAGACGGCGGAAGCGGGAAAATTTTTGGATCGTAAGAGTCTTATACCATGTGAGATAATGAATAGTTCCCCTTAGGGTTCACGTCAACAGACGACTCATATTAATAACAATCTGACTTTACATAATTACATTGGGCAGCCCTCTATTTACGTTAATTACATATTTTATCAATGTGAAAATTAAATAAACTATGGGATAATTTAGCCTCTGTTGACGGTTCTCCTGCTTGCACATCTAAAACATTATTAATTGCACATGCATGTTAAGAACAAATAATGTTTTCTATTAACGTGGGTATAAATTTGAACTGTATTTTTTTAGCTGAAGTGGCAGAAATGGTGAGAAAAAAGGGTATCCACCATTAGTTGAAAATTATGTGAATGACTAATTATTTGGATCGTTGGAGGGATTAATTAAATAATTTTCTTTTTAGAGTAAGAATTACTGAATTAGGTACTTCAGCCCAGGGCCATGATTAAAAAGAAGAAGCCAATATCCAATTATTTCCGGTGCAAAATAGTGCGGCGGAAGAAGGAAATTCACCCATAGTATTCGAGAACACGATCCCACCTCTCAGGCTTCCCACCTCCTACCCATTTTTCTGTCGCCGAACAAAATCCTAGTAGCCGAATTTCTCAATTCGATTTTTCTGTTGCGCAAGATCTTCCGGTTATCCCGCCTTCTCTCCTCGCAATCGTACTCTCTCTCTCTCTCTTGATCTCTTTTCTTTCCTACTTCGTTCGTGTTTTTTCTTATTCTCGGCTTAAATTTGTTCCTTTTTGTCATTATTGATGTCCTTTTGTTGAATTTCTGGTTAGCGCTTGGGAATTCTCCATTTATTACGAAGTTTGAACTTAAATTCCATGGTTCTGGAGTTGGAAATTCCAATTCCCAGCGTCTCGATCGTTTCTGATGTAATTCGTCATATGCTAGATCCCTAGTATAGAAATCCTTATTTTGCGCTTTTATGGTCGATGTAAGTACTATTACTTGTTGTCCGATCTAATATTGTTTTTCGCTTGGAGCTGAGTTGATATATGCTTGGTTTGGACTATTTCACATGTGAAAGCAATCTTATTGAGCGCATTTTGTGAATCTTTATGTGATTTGACTTGTTCTAGGGTTTGGTTTTCGGGTATATCCTTGTAGAAAAATTAAGGTCCTTGCAAATCGCTTTCTCTCTCTTTTTTTCACAACGTCTTCATGACTTCATATGCATCCCAGCATTTGTATTTTCTCCTTGTCTTTATCAGTCATAAACTAAAGCACGATGTTTCTCATATCTGCTCCGAACTTCAGCATTGATTTGAATTTGAGAAAAATGTCCAACGCCCTAAGGAAAGAAGTAATAAGATGAATTATTGAATGAACAATAAATCCGACTTGCATGAAAAAGAAATACAAATCTGGTTTTATGGTACTCATAATTCCTTCTTGTAGTTTCCATTTAGTCATACCTGCATAAAGGGGTGTGTCGTAGCCTCTGCTCCTTCCCAGCAGAAAAAACACAAAATTGTGTATGTAGCTGGAAAAGACCCAAAAGTATAATATTTTCTGCTCAAATTGGCCAAAATGATTGTTTCTAGCTTTGGATGCTTTGTTCAATCACTTTTGTTTGCATTGAACAACAAGAAATTTATGAAATGCCGTTCATATTTCAGGAGAAATAGGTCCCCCATGAAATCTACAGAGCAACAAATGGAGGAGGCATCAAAGCCTTCAACCAAAAGGAACGCTACCAGAAGCACAGCTGGTCACAAGAAATCTACAAGCTGCTCTATGGTGCAACAATCTAATGCAAAACGTCAGTTACCCTGGAAGATTTTAAATTTTCTATTCTAATTTCCATGAAAAGGAGGTTTTAAGACATAGTCATCACTTGTATGATTGAAAAACATTCTTTTCTTGTCCTTGGGTAGCAGTGGATGGATGTGATTCAGGCTAACTCCTTGTTCTTGTACTGACTTATAGTGGGTGATTTTGGATGGTTTTGGGAGCCAGATATTTCCATTACATGTAAGATGTCCTTGTCACTGATGGTCTCCTGCTTGTCTTAATAGGTCAACGTGAACATCTTGTTAGAGGTAAAGAAGAGCTTCATAAGAAAAATGGCCAGTCTCAAGAACAGGGTCACTCTGGCTTAGATAAAGTTTCTGCTCCGGTTGTAGTAGACAAGTTGTCTTCAGTCAGTCATGAACATCAGACAATACCCGTCCCGTCTACAAAGATCAAGCTGCACCTTTTCCTTTAGATGAAAGAATTTGAATGGAATTAGAAAAGGTGAATTGCTAGTTATGTGCATAGAATATTATGTTTCATTGATAACTACTTTTTTTTACTTGTAATTAGAACTAATCTTCTCTGAACTTCCTGATGTATTTATTGTAGGATGGTTACAATCCACACTTGGAATTGACTTTGAGTGCTCGGAAGAGAATATCTTCTGTGCTCAAGCATATACATGATAAGTGGGGCAGTTCAACCGTTGCTTTGGGAGAGCCTGTACTCTTCCCTTTTAACATTAAGCTGGAAAGGTTAGTTGCTTATAGATGTTGGACTTTGAACGAAAGCAGTATAACTGCGGGAGATGTTCACGCATCCATGGGTCGTCCAGCTATATTTCGGTTGAGGTTTATCTTTTAATCTCTTTCATCTTTATAAAATGATTGAATTATTCCTTTATTTTGATCTTTTAAAGGTATGGATGGTTTTCTACTCAACAGAAAAGCACTTTGGGTCCTCGAAGTTCTTTGTTGGCTTGTACCCAGGCTAATGCTTCACCAGAAGGTTGTGGCATTATGGAAGCTTTAACTCCAACTAAGGCAGTAAGTGGGGAGTTGAAAGTTGTTAATGTATTTGCACAAACAACTATAGGTGAAGTAGAACAATTGCCACTAGCTGATCCGTCTAACGCTGAGTTATGTTGATTGTTGCTACATACCCTTTTGCTTTTTGTTCATTTTTGCCTATAGAATTCAGGGCTATCATTTATTCTTTTGGTAGAAAATTATTGTCGTCTACTCGTCTAGTAATCTGTGGTTTACATGAGACAAGCAAACTTGTTCAGTAAACTGCTAAGGGTGGATGTGATGTGCTAGGCTGTAGGCATGGGTCCACTCGTGATCTCTGATTTGTTTTCATATAAATGTGCCAAATTTACTAGGCTTGAATGCATAATTTCCTTCCATTGTACAAGGACAGGGGCCAGAAAAGGGAGTTTTGTCACGCTAGAAATGTATAGCACAAAAGTCTTAAATTTATAACTCGATATATTTTCTAACTCCTAACGAACCCACAGTGTATGGGTCGTTTTGTAGCAAGGATAGTATTCCGAGATCGAACACAAAGACTAAGGTGAAATTAAATCAAGCAAGTGATCATGGATAGTGCAAATCTAGTCTAAGAAAAGAGAAAGAAATAAAGAAATGACAATCATGATATTTTCGGGTTTGGTTTTGTGGTGATCAAGCAAAGATCACAAATCATGCAAGATTATAAATCAAACTAACGACTAAAACTAGCAACACAAACACAAGATATGTGATCAAAGAGAGTAAAGCGGATTCTAGGGGTTAGGACTTCCGGTTATGGCATTGGACTCAAGCTTCTAATCAACCTTGGACTAGCTATGGTATGTTGGGAAAGGGTGTTTCTCAAATGGGATCAATCACCGGGTAGGTCTCATGGTCCACTAATCCCGCACCTAAGGTCCTATTACCGGGTAAGTCTCTAGGAGCCTTAGGTAGGGAATTCTACACAAACCGGATTGCTACCTAAGAGTCAAACCTCTCCTTACCGGGTAAGTCTCGGGAAGGCAAGTCCTAAGCAACAATCCATTCAACACACAAGGTCATCCATAGCCAATTCACAAAACAATCTCATCATAAGGGTCATATCCAAACTTAGAAGCACTAAAATTTTTTTAAAATTTTCTGATTTTTTGGGTTTTTTCGAAATATATATGTACAATGCAAAAGCTAATAAAACATGTGACAATATGAAACTATCCTAGATGCAATTATGCAAATGATTATGAAAACCCCACCCCATACTTAAGAACACATTGTCCCCAATGTGCAAATCAAGTAAAGAAGAGTGAAAAAGAGTCCTCACAATGTAAAAGCGGTGGTTTCGGTATTTTGGTTCACTCATGTGAAGTGATGGTGGATGATCAATCAAAGGTGGTAGAGAGCTCTTGATGTTCAATATGGCGTCGGGACCCGCACTAAGCACCGCTAGCCGTCCAAATCCCACGTCCGCTCCACCCACGTTTGATGCGGGATCATCATCATCCTCCTCATGCCATGCAAGGCTTCCATGCTACCTAGACTCTAGCACACAAAAACAAAACACGCAAACACACCAAAATAAAGACAAAAGCAAAAAGTGAACACGAAAACAAAAACGAAAAGGGAAAGACATGTACCAATGGGTTGCCTCCCATCAAGCGCTTCTTTAAGGTCATTAGCTTGACCAAATCCGGGAGCGTTTTGCTCAAGGTGAAGTGGGGCAATCATATCTACCGGAGCTTCCGGGATGTACTTCTTCAAATGGTGCCCATTCACCTTAAAATCTCCACAATGCTCCCCACCTATCTCAACCGCTCCATGGTGGAAGACCTTTCTCACCACATAAGGACCCGTCCATCTTGACTTTAGCTTTCCGGGGAAGAGCCAAAGCCTTGAATTGAAGAGAAGTACTAAGTCACCTTCACTCAACTCCTTTGGGATGAGACGTTTGTCATGCCAACGCTTGGTCCTTTCCTTGTAAATCCGGGCGTTTTCATAGGCATCCAACCAGATCTCCTCAAGAGCATTAATGTCTAGCAACCTCTTCTCACCGGCTTCCTTGAGGTCAAAATTCAGCCACCTTATGGCCCAATACGCCCTATGCTCCGTCTCCACCGGAAGGTGGCAAGACTTGCCATAAACTAGCTTGTAGGGAGTGGTGCCAATTGGTGTCTTGAAGGCGGTTCTATAAGCCCACAAAGCATCATCGAGCTTCATAGCCCAATCTTTTCTTGTCCTAGAAACCGTCTTCTCAAGTATCCCCTTAATCTCCCGGTTGGAGATTTCCACTTGGCCACTAGTTTGGGGATGGTAAGGTGTGGCCACCTTATGAGTCACCCCATACTTATCCAAAAGTGTCCTAAATTTCCTATTGGTGAAATGCTTCCCTCCATCACTTATGATCACTCTTGGTGTTTCAAACCTAGGGAAGATGACTCGGTTGAAGAAGCGCACCACAACTTTGGCATCATTTGTGGGAGAGGCGATTGCCTCCACCCATCTCGACACATAGTCCACCGCCAAGAGAATGTAGAGGTTGCCACATGAAGAGGGGAATGGTCCCATGAAGTCCACACCCCAAACATCAAATATCTCAACCTCTTGTATGTTGTTCAAGGACATCTCACTCCTCCTTGAGATGTTGCCCGTCCTTTGGCAAGCGTCACAAGCTACCACAAAATTCTGCACATCCTTAAACAAGTTAGACCAATAAAAACCGGATTGCAATACCTTTGCACACGTCTTGTGTGAGCTAGCATGGCGTCCACATGGCAGGGAGTGACAATAACAGATCACACTTTCCACCTCATCCTCCGGAATGCACCTCCTAAAGACTCCATACGGTCCTCTCTTGAACAAGAGACGCTCGCTCCAATAGTAATGCCTCACATTCTTGAAAAACTTTTTCCTTTGGGCATATGACAAACCGGGTGGCAGCTCTTCACACACAAGGTAGTTCACTATATCTGCATACCATGGCTCACTCCCTCTAGACACTTGAAGTAGGCACTCCTCCATCATTTATAATTGCTCATCCCGGAATGAGTCATCAATCGGGGTGTCATCTCTCAATCTCCAATGGTGGTAGCCTACTAAGATGGTCCGCTACTGAATTTTCGGAACCCTTCTTGTTCCGAATTTCCAAGTCAAATTCTTGGAGGAGAAGGATCCATCGGATGAGGCGAGGCTTGGCATCCTTCTTTGTGAGGAGATAACGGATCACAGCATGATCCGTGTACACAATAATCTTTGCTCCAACAAGATATGACCGGAACTTCTCAAAGGCATACACTACCGCTAGCAACTCCTTCTCGGTTGTGGCATAGTTGAGTTGTGCATCATCTAGCGTCTTGCTAGCGTAGTAGATGGCATGTGTAAGCCCATCTTTCTTTTGTCCTAAAACAGCCCCAATGGCCACATCACTTGCATCACACATTATTTCAAACGGTAAGCTCCAATCCGGTGGTTGCATGATAGGGGCGGAGATCAAAGCATCCTTCAACCTACAAAACGCTTCAAGACAATCTTTGAAGAAAACAAACTCAACATCCTTCATTATTAGGTTAGTGAGAGGCTTAGAAATTTTAGAGAAATCTTTTATAAACCTCCGGTAAAAACCGGCATGCCCTAAGAAACTCCTTACCCCTTTCACCGAGGTAGGTGGTGGCAACTTCTCTATCGTTTCTATCTTTACTTTATCAACCTCAATGCCTCGTTAGGAAACCAAGTGTCCCAACACTATGCCTTCACTCACCATGAAGTGGCATTTCTTCCAATTCAAAACAAGTTTAGTTTCCTCACATCTCTTCAGCACCAAAGACAAGTTAGCCAAGCAATCATCAAATGAATATCCATACACCGAGAAATCATCCATAAATACTTCCATAATGTTCTCAATATATTCAGAAAAAATACACCCGCCACCTTTGAAAGGTGGCGGGTGCATTACACAACCCAAATGGCATTCTCCTATATACAAATGTTCCCCAAGGACATGTAAATGTTGTTTTCTCTTGGTCATCCGGGTGAATAGGGATTTGGAAAAATCCACTATAACCATCTAAGTAACAAAAATGTGAATGTTGAGCTAACCTTTCTAGCATTTGGTCAATAAAGTGAAGAGGGAAGTGATCTTTCCTAGAGGCAACATTAAGCTTCCTATAGTCAATACACATTCTCCACCTCCTAACCGTCCTAGTTGGGATTAGTTCATTGTTCTCATTAGTTACTACAGTCATACCACCCTTCTTAGGAACAACATGTACGGGACTAACCCATTTACTATCCGAAATCGGGAAAATGATTCCCGCATCTAGCAACTTAAGGATATCTTTCTTGACTACCTCTTTCATTATAGGGTTCAATCTTCTTTGAGGTTCAATTGAAGGTTTATGGTTGTCTTCCATCAAGATTTTATGCATGCACAAGGAAGGTTTAATGCCAACTAAATCATCAATAGTGTAACCAATAGCTCTCCTATGCAATTTCAATTCATTCAACAATCTATCAAGCTCATCATCATTCAAAGATGCATTCACAATCACGGGATAAGTAGAATTTGAACCAAGGAAAGCATACTTTAAATGAGAAGGAATAGGTTTGAGATCAAGTTTAGGAGGAGCTTTATCGGTTGGAGATGATCCATACAATGTAGGTTGAGATGATTCCAAAGCCATGGAAGACTCCCCAAGACTCCTTGAAGCTTGATCAACAACTAAGGGACTTTATGGAGAAACCACGGGCAAAATCACGACCTCTGGCACAACCACGGGCGTGGAATTGGAAGAGCTAGTACTTCAGGACATTACAGAGAGTTCCACGGGTGAAACCACGGGCGTGGTTCTTGCTCCCTGCCGTGGTTCCTATAGTGATTCAGCACTACTTCGTGCACTTCAAATTCAACACTTGTCTCCTTTTCTAATGCATCCAAAGCTTGGATTTCTTCATTTCAATCATCCTCAACTCCTTCCTCCATCAAACTAAAGCTAAGAACCTTCTCAAGTGGATCCTTGATCAAGATCGAGCTCACAACTTCTCTAGACTCCTCTAACTCGACAATGTTAAAGACATCTTTACCAAGGGCTGGCCCCTTCATCATTGTGGACAGCTTGAACTTGATATTCTCTTCTCCTATGTTGAAGGAGAGGATCCTATTTTTGAAATCCACTAAACATCCGGATAAGGCTAAGAATGGCCTTCCCAAAATGATAGGAATCGGGTAGTCCGCCGGGATGTTCAAACAACAAAGTCGATTGGCACATAGAACTTTCCAAGCTGAACCGGTATGTCCTCTAGGATTCCCACGGGGTGAGTGATTGAACGGTCCGCCATGTAGAGGGTCATGTTGACCGACTTTGGCTCTCCTAGCCCAACCTTGTTGCAAAGTGCAAGCGGGGTAATGCTTACACTTGCTCCAAGGTCACATAGAGCTTCATATTGCTCTTCTCCAACCCCAATTGGCACACAAAAAGATCCTGGATCTCGTAGCTTAGGAGGCATCTCCTCCCTCATGGTTTGTATCAACTCGGAGGATCTCTTTGTCATCCTTATTTCCCTATACTCCTCCAACTTCCTCTTGTTGGAGAGTATCTCCTTCAAAAACTTTCCATAGGCCGGCATACCTAGACTAGCATCCATGAACGGAATGTTAATATGCAATTTAGACATGAGTTCAAGGAAATTACCGAAATGTTTGTCCAAACGAGCTCTTGCTCGTGATTGTGGGAATGGTAGTGGTGGCTTGTATGGAGGTGGTGCCACATATGTTGGCTCATCATCCTTGCTCTTGCCTCCTTCTTGTAATGGTTCTTCCTCCACTACTACTTGTTTTCCCTTGTCATTCCCCTTAGGTAAGGGATCTTTCATGCTCAACCCACTCCTTGTGGTAATGGCTAACACTTGGCCTCTTGGATTGTCCTTGGTCTTTCCGGGAAGCTTTCCCGGATCCCTTTGTGCTTCACCCGCTTTTTGGAACACTTGTGCTTCTAGCACCTTTTGAGCCTTTGAAATGGATGTCACCGTGCTCTCAAGTCCACTCAACCTTCGAAGCAATTGTTCAAACATCATTTTGGTTCTATCCTTTGGAGGTTGAGCAGCCGGGTGGAGGCTCTTGTGAAGCCTTAGGTGGTGGGCTGCGCTTGTGGAAGTGGGAGGGTTCAAGACACCATCCGGGTTAGAATAAGAGAACCCGGGATGGTTGTGATTAGGCCGGTAATTGTTGTATTGCCGGCTGTTGTTGTTGAAGTTCCTAGGGCCTTGATAATTGTTGTAGTTACCCCTTCCCATGTAGTTAATGTCCTCCTCCTTGGAAGCTAAGTTGGCTTGCACTTGCACTTGAGAACTTGCTTGATTCTTCAAGGTTGTAGCACACAACTCCCTCAAAGACTTAAGCTCATTGTTAATTGCATCAAGCTTGTAGTTGCTCATGGTGACTTCGCTTACTTCATATACTCCCGGTTTCCTCCCATCACTCTTCCTATGGGAGTACTTTTCTATTTCTCTACAAACTCCCAAGCCTCATCCACATTCTTCTCCATGAATGTTCCTCCAAAAAGCAATTGGAGCTTGAATTGGCTATCTTCATCAAGCCCCTTGAAATATATCTCTAATAGCTCTATCTTCGGTATTCCATGGTGTGGACAATCTAGGAGGAGGTCTTTGAACCTCTCCCAAGATTTGAATAGGCTCTCTCTATCCTTCATCACGAAGGCATTAATCTTCACTCTTAGCTCGGTTGTCTTGGAGGGTGGGAAGAACTTTGTCAAAAATTCAGTTGTCATCTCCTCCCAAGTACTCACACGTCCTAGTGGAATGGATTGGTACCAAGCCAAAGCTTTATCCTTAAAAGAGAAGGAAAAAGCCCTAAGCTTGTGGCTGTTGTTCTCCAATCTAGGCGGCCTTAGAGTCTTCATCAAGATCTCATAGTTCATCAAGTGTTGTGTTAGCATGAAATATTGTAATATTTTAGGCACGTTTTCTAAGTGTATTTCATCCATATTGATAGTCATTGATAAAGCACTGAAGCATTTGTGAGTTAGTTTATCTATTTTGTCGATATAGAGGTCTACATAAGCTTTGTGTTGATTGTAGGCGATTTAGAGCAAATTCCGAACGGATTGAGAAAGAATGGAGTTTGATTGAGCATGTCCAAGGATTGAGGAAATCTATAGGAGCTAAGGAAGGTGCTAACTTGAAGAATAGCACGACGCTAAGGAAACCACGAACTACCTCTAAATACGGCCGTACTACATTCCACGTTCAAGTCCACGGCCGTGGAACCTTGGCGAGAGAGGCGTGGTTCATTCCAGCAACTTCTACGGCCGTGGAGGGTTGTGTCAAACCGTGACCAATTTCCACGCTCTAAATTATGGGCGTGGAACCCTTCCACGACCGTGATCTTCGCAATATTTTACGCAATATTATAAGCCACGATCTTCTATGCAATGGGCTGGGCCGATATTTTATCTTACACTATAAAAGGATGGGAGATGAGAGATTCCGTCACCTTCGCTAACACTTGGGCTTACCCTAGTTTTACGCTTTTGTGGAGATTGTGATTGAGAGATTTGCGCTTTGCTATTGCGAATTCCGGATTGACGGAGGAATTGAAGATTTGAAAGATTGTTCGCAAGGAGATTACGCTTCATACTTAGGTTTGATTAGAAGACGGATTGACATCCCGTTCTTCCTTCTTAATCTAAGATTGTGATTGTTTGTGTTATTCCGAAACCATTGACATTATTGTTCTTGATTTGTGGATTTGAGATTAGTTTGAAGGTTATTAAAGGTTTTCGGAATTTTTCATCTTTCATTCCTTTAAACCTTGAATTTGATATCAATATGTTGTTGGCTAAAACCCTTTAGCAATTCTAAGGTGAAGGGTTGATAGTTGTGGCTTAGATAATGATAGATCGATCGCAAATAGATTGGATCCTGAGAGTTAGAGAGAATCACCGACGAACCTAATCCACGGTCTGTTCTTGAGCTTCCACGGCCGTGGAACTCAAGAACTACCCGTAATTTTGTGTTAAGTTACGAACTTACTTTTACTTTAATCCAAAGTTAAAGATTTGCTTTAACTTAGTCTTGGCTTGCCTTTTCTAGGTGGTAGTGAAGCCTCAACAACCTCTACCTCGATTGTGAGTGTCACAACCTTAATCGGTTTAGTTAGTCTTGATCCTTGGGTTACAAGTTTGGGTATTTGACGTTAATTCTTGCCTTAAATCCTTTCTATACTGAAGTCTCAACAACCTTTATAGAGAGTATCTTTTAGGTGAGTCATATAAGGTTTTTGGAACTTCACCGTACGATTACCTTACATTTGTATACCTTTGCATATCTCAACTCTGTCCTTATATCTTTAGTATATCTTGAATCGATTGCCACAGCTGGATTCCTGGATCTTTAGGATTGTTGTTTTCCCAATAATTTGAAAAGCTTCATACATTTACTTGCTTGATAATCTATAATTGGATTTAACCCCCCAAATCCCTGTGTTCGATACTCTGGAATTCTTGCTTAACTATATCGATCCGTACACTGCGGGTTCGCTTGCTTGATTTCTAGTTTTATAATTAAAGCTTATTTGCACGCACGCTAAGTGGCGAACAAGTTTTTGGCGCCGTTGCCGGGGATTTGGTTTAGGCCGAATTCGGTTATCGGTTGTCAAGCTTGGGATCTCTTCCCTTGTTATTTGATATCTTTTTTAGTGTATGCGCAGGTCTAGGAATACCGAAGACCTATTACCTCTTGATCAAGAGCTTGAGAGGACTTTAAGGAGAAAGCGTAAGGAAAAGAAAATGACTGAAGAAAGAGAATGTGATCTCCAATCGGAGTTAGCAGAAAAGGAAGCTCAACTCCAATGGAGTGAGAAAACTCGTAGAGAAGAAACGAATCGTCACCAAATGAAGGTTGATGATCTAACGGACATGATGTTCCAAATGAGGTTGGAAATAAACAACCTTAAGGAGAAAAAGAAAAGAAGGAGACCGGGAAGATCGGTTAGAGCCAACTCATCTAATGAGGACAGCGACTCCTCCATGCCACCGCTAGAGGAAATTGATCCCACGATCAATGTGAATCTATTCTTCCCACGACCAGTTGGAAATCGCCGTGTTCCACCTAGGAATGCGAGGACCGAACGTGTGGATGAGGAGCCTAGAACTCTTGGCCAAAGGATGGATCCAACGCAGCAACCACGCCGTTTAGGTGTGAACTTTGATGCTGACGATGTACAAGGGTTTAGCTTCAACCCGCAGGTTATTACTCTTGTTCGCCAAAACCAATTTGGCGGAACAAGCGCTGAATCTCCACACCAACACCTACACAATTTCGAGTGTATGATGGAGACGATGAAGCCAATGAACGCGACTACCAACAACTATAATCTCAAGCCTTTCTTCTTCTCCTTGAAGGGGAAGGCATTGTCTTGGTACCAAGCTCTTCCTAGTGGGAAACTAGACACATGGGAAGACCTTTCCGCGGAGTTCCTCACTAAGTTCTTTCCGCCATCCAAAACGGCGGAACTAAGAGGTAAGATTAACGCATTTTCCATGAGATCTAATGAAAGTTTGTTTCAATCTTGGGAAAGATTTCAGGATTTGCTCTTGGATTGCCCTCATCATGGCATATCCAAACTAGCACTTTTGGAGATATACTATAAGGGGCTGGATGTGGAGACACAATTCAAGCTCCAATCCCTCTCATGTGGTACATTCATGGACATGAGGGAAGATGACGCTTGGGACTTCATTGAGAAGCAAGTTAGGGTCATAGAGAAGTATTCTCACCGGAAAGTGGAGGGAAATCGTGTGGAGCAAGGAGCAAAGCTTACACATGAAGCTCAAAATCAAATTTTCTCCCTCAACAATGAGATTAAAGAGTTGAAGGAAGCTATCAAGACCAACTTTCTAAAGCAAAACGGAAAGGATGTTGGCTATTTAGGCAACAACAACAACAACAACGGTGGTGAGAAAACAAACCGCAACAACAACAATAACCGGAACAATAACCGGAACAATTGGAACAACAACAACAACAACAACCGGAACAACAATTGGAACAACAATAGGGGTTCAAACAACAACAATTGGCGCTCCAATCAACAAAACTCCGGTAATTCTTATCCTTCCGATTCAAATTCACTAACTCCACCTTCCTCTTCTTCTACTCCTTTGAAAACCCAAGGGCAAACATCTAATGGAGGAAGCACTTCGGGGAAGGAGAAGCCCGATCCCATGTTGGAAACGATTTTGGGAAAGCTTCAAGGGTTAGAGACTCGCATCATCAAGGTTGATGATCACATAACTAAGGTTGATAAAGCCCAAAAGGTTTTAGAAAACCAAATGTTTACTCATGCGGAGGAAGTCCCTAGGAATCAAGGGAAACTTCCAGGAAAAACGGAGGACAACCCAAAGGGAAGGGTTATGGCAATCACAACTAGGAGCGGAGTGACAACCACCGATCCGCAACCTAAGTTTGTTGAAGTCTCCGTTGAGAAAGAAAAAGAGAAGGGGAAGGAGAAGGAAGATGTCTACGTTCCTCCTCCGGCTTACAAACCTCCCCTACCATTCCCTCAATCTAGAGCAAGAGCGCGTCTAGATAAAAAATTCGGTAAGTTTATAGAACTCATGAGCAAATTACATATTAACATACCTTTCATTGATGCTATTATAGGTATGCCGGCTTATGGCAAGTTCTTGAAGGAAATCCTCTCTAACAAGCGAAAGCTAGAGGATTTCGGAGAGGTTAAGATGAGTTCGGATTCTTCGGATCTCATCAAGACCATGAAGGAGAAAATGCCCCCAAAGCTAAAGGATCCGGGGTCATTTTGCATTCCCATAGGAGTGAGAGATGTCACATATGATGCATTATGTGACTTAGGAGCAAGTGTAAGCATCATACCACTTGCATTATGTAGGAAGATCGGTTTAGGCGACCCTAAACCGGTGAAGATGACGTTGTACATGGCGGATCGATCCATCACTCGTCCCATCGGTATTGTAGAAGACATCCCGGTCAAGCTAGGTAAATTCTTTGTACCCATTGATTTTGTTGTGCTTGACATTCCTGCAGATAGTCCGGTCCCGATCATACTCGGAAGACCGTTTCTTGCAACATCCGGCTGCATAGTCGATTGCAAGAATGCTAGACTCGCCTTTGACATAGGAGAAGAGAAGGTAGAGTTTGTTCTTTCCACTCTAGTGAAGGAACCAATCTTTGATGAGGATATATTCAATATCCAAGATGAAGAAGGGTTGTCTAGAGAGGAGGTAAGTGCTATTCTCTTCAAAGATCCTTTGCAAAAGGTTATTACTATGAGTCTAATGAATGTAGGAGAAGAAGAGGAGTGCAATGAGGCAATTAAAGCCTTAGAAGCACAAGATGAAGTGTGTGAAGAGGAGTTTGAGAAACTCCACGACGAGGCAGAAAATGTACGGATCCACGGCCATACACTATATTCCACGGCCGTGGATTTCACCAACCAAAGCGTGGCTCACTCCAGAGGGTTACACGGTCGTGGAGGAAACAGAGCACCTGTAACTACATTCCACGCCCAAAATCACGGCCGTGGAGCATACAGAGAAACCGTAATTTTGGCCGTGGATGAAGGCAAATGTGCCACTTCTTCAACTTCTTTTGATTCTTCTCCAACACCTTCTACTTCCTTAGACACTTCTAAGGAAGCATCGGAAGCTCCTCAAGAGCCATTGGAAACTCCTGCAGCTATGGAGTTGAAACAACTTCCTACACTTCTAAGGTACGCGTTCCTAGGACCTAACTCTACTTATCCGGTAATTGTTAGTTCTGATTTAACCATAGATGAACATAGTAAGCTTATGGTTGTCCTTAGGAAACATAGGAAAGCTTTAGGTTATACTATAGAGGACTTAGTAGGAATCAAACCTTCCCTATGCATGCATAAAATCTTAATGGAAGAGGACTTTAGGACTTCAAGACAACCTGAAAGGCGGTTAAGTCCGACCATGAAAGAGGTTGTCAAGAAGGAAATTCTTAAATTGCTTGATGCAGGTATCATCTACCCTATCTCCGATAGCAAGTGGGTGAGTCCGGTTCAAGTGGTTCCGAAGAAGGGGGGAATGACGGTCATCACCAACAAGAATAACAAACTCATTCCTACCCGAACCGTAACAAGATGGCGGATGTGCATAGACTACCGCAAGCTTAACAATGCGACGAGGAAGGATCACTTCCCATTGCCATTCATCGATCAAATGCTTGAAAGGTTAGCGCAACATTCTCATTTCTGTTATCTTGATGGTTATAGTGGTTTCTTTCAGATTCCGATACACCCGGATGATCAAGAGAAGACCACATTCACGTGCTCTTGGGGTACGTTTGCTTATAGGAGGATGCCGTTCGGGCTTTGCAACGCCCCAGCCACCTTTCAAAGGTGCATGATGGCCATCTTCTCCGAATACATAGAGGAAATCATGGAAGTCTTTATGGATGACTTCTCTGTCTACGGTTCCTCTTTTGACAATTGTCTTTCTAACCTTGCTCTTGTATTACAAAGGTGTGAAGACACTAACCTAGTTCTTAATTGGGAAAAGTGTCAATTCATGGTTAAGGAAGGCATTGTATTAGGACACCTAATCTCTATTAGAGGGATTGAGGTGGATAAAGCTAAAATAGAGACTATAGAGAAGCTTCCTCCCCCAAATTCGGTGAAAGGGATAAGAAGTTTTCTAGGACATGCTGGATTCTATAGGCGTTTCATAAAGGATTTCTCTAAAATATCAAAACCGCTAACTAATCTATTGATGAAGGATGCAGTTTTTGACTTTTCGCAGGAATGCTTAGATGCGCTTAACATGATTCGGGAAGCTCTAATTTCAGCACCTATTAACCAACCTCCGGATTGGAATCTTCCCTTTGAGGTTATGTGCGATGCAAGTGACGTAGCCATAGGAGCTGTTCTTGGACAATGAAAGGAGGGGCGAACCCATGCCATATACTACGCTAGCAAGACGCTAGATGAAGCACAGCTCAACTACGCCACTACGGAAAAGGAATTTTTAGCCATTATTTATGCTATTGACAAATTTCGCTCTTATCTTGTAGGTGCAAAGGTGATTGTGTACACGGATCATGCTGCGATCCGGTATCTCCTTGCAAAGAAGGATGCGAAGCCAAGGCTAATTAGATGGATTCTTCTCCTACAAGAATTCGATCTAGAGATCCGCGACAAGAAGGGTTCGGAAAATTCTGTTGCGGATCATTTGAGTCGTCTAACACATCTAGAAGACGACCATCTACCTATAGATCACTCCTTCCCGGACGAACACTTACATATCATAGAGGAGTGCATCGACGTGATCTCCAAAGGTAACGAACCATGGTTTGCTGATTTTGTTAACTATTTGGTTTGTCAGGAGATACCGCCCGGATTATCCTAAGCACAAAGAAAGAAGTTCTTTAAGGATGTTCGGGAATACTTTTGGAATGAACCTCTCCTCTTTAAGAGAGGTCCGGATGACATCATTCGGCGATGTGTGCCGGAAGATGAGATGCAAAGTGTCATCCGCCATTGTCATTCACTACCATGTGGAGGACACGCTAGTTCGAACAAGACTAGCGCTAAGGTATTGCAATCTGGATTCTTTTGGCCTACTTTATTTAGAGATGTGCAAACCTTTGTTTCCTGTTGCGATGCTTGTCAAAGAACAGGAAATATCTCTAGGAGAAATGAGATGCCTCTCAATAACATCCAAGAGGTGGAGATTTTCGATGTTTGGGGAGTTGACTTTATGGGACCATTCCCAACATCTTGTGGAAACCAATACATACTCTTGGCGGTGGATTACGTTTCTAGATGGGTGGAAGCAATTGCCTCTCCCACCAATGATGCCATGGTAGTGGTCAAGTTCTTTAACAAGACCATCTTCCCACGATTTGGGACACCAAGGACTATCATTAGTGATGGAGGTTCTCACTTCATTGCCCGGCGCTTTGAAGCTCTTCTAGCTAAGTATGGGGTTACTCACAAGATCGCCACCCCTTATCATCCACAAACTAGTGGACAAGTTGAGATCTCAAACCGGGAGATCAAAGGAATCCTAGAGAAGACGGTTTCAAGGACAAGGAAGGATTGATCCTTGAAGCTTGATGATGCATTGTGGGCGTACCGGACTGCGTATAAGACTCCCATAGGAACCACACCATACAACCTTGTGTATGGGAAGTCTTGTCACTTACCGGTAGAGTTGGAGCACAAGGCGTTTTGGGCCATCAAGTGGTTGAATTTCAGCATGAAGGAGGCGGGAGAGAAGCGTCTCTTGGACCTTAATGAGCTTGAAGAACTCCGCTTGAACGCTTATGAAAACGCTAAGATTTATAAAGAAAGAGCAAAGCGTTGGCATGATAAGCATATCATTCCAAAGGACTTCAAAGAAGGAGATCAAGTTCTCCTCTTCAATTCAAGGCTTCGTCTCTTTCCAGATAAGCTTAAATCTCATTGGACCGGAGCTTTTCTAATTAAACGTATTTTCCCCCATGGTGCAGTTGAAGTATGGGGTGAAGCGGGCGGAAGCTTTAAGGTGAATGGTCAACGACTCAAGAAGTACACTTCGGAACTCCAAGCTGAAGAGTTCGCGCCCACCGCACTCGAATAAGTGCGAATATGGTCTAGCTACGGACCTTAAACAAAGCGCTTCTTGGGAGGCAACCCAAGGTATTGCATTTACGTTTTTGCTTTTGATTCATAGTTTAGCTTAGTTTAGACGATTTTGCTTTGTTTTGCCTTCGATTCCTTCCGGTATGTTCGTGTTTTTGGATGTAGGAACAGTGGGAAAAGAAAAGAGAAGAGTAAGTTTGAAGAAAAGTGACGAAACTTGGACTTTGGAGCATTACAGAGAGTTCCACGGCCTAAACCACGGTCGTGGAACCCTCTGAGACCGTAATTTACAAAAGCCTTTGAAAAATCACCAAAACCACGGTTCCGTACATTTCCACGGCCGTGGAACCCCCCGGCAGACCGTGATTTTCAAAAAATTTTACGGCCACTATATAAACTACGTTTCTTCACAAAACACAACACCACAACCCATTCCACGCCCAAAAACGCCGAAATCCCTCCCCTCACCTCAATTCTTCGTTCGTTAATCATTTTTAACGATTCTTTGACCTAAACAGAAGCAAATCCGATCACCAACAAGATCCAAGCAACAATTCGAGCGGCAATTCATCAAGGAAAGCAGAATTCGGATTTGAAAATCCAAAAACCTAGGTTTTTTCGCTCTTCTCTATCTTTGTCGATTCGGACTTGCATTTGCTAGATTTTTTATGAATAACTGATTGAAATTGGAAGAGAATTAGTCTAGGACTGCTGCTGTGAAATTTGGTGTGATTCTGCTGAGTTTTGAGAAAAGTCGAGACAAACCACGGTTTCTGTAGCTTCCACGGCCGTGGAACACCAAGAACAAACCGTGGTTTTTGCCAGAAAATGGATTTTGTGAGGAGAGTGTCCGGTAGGAATAAGGACAAGAACAAAGACAAAGATAAGAGTAAAAAGAGGAAGGGCAACCCCTCTTCCTCTTCCTCCTCTAGAGCACCACCACCTTCATCCCCTTCATCTCCATCATCACCTTCTTCACCACCTCCACCTAGGATCCCTACCATTCATGAGGATCATCTCGATACCTTAGAGAGGATCCATGAGAGGACAGTCATAGGACCTTGATACCTACTGTTGGAGGATTTAGAGCCTCTACATGTCATAGGGGATCTTACTTGGCTCTTGGATAGAGCCGGATTAGTCATCTTCTCGGCTATTCAAGAAGATGCTTATGAGGAGATTACGAGAGAGGTTGTGGTTTCTTTGAGCACAGCCACGTTGATAGGACAGTTTCTTTCCGGCTGATGGAAAGAAACTATGATTTTTCCACCCGGGAGTTTGGAGCCTTCTTTGGGTTCCATGAGACCTTCAATGGTCGTTTCCCTAGCGGCGTTTACGCCAAGGATTTTTGGGAGGAGGTTGCTATGGTGTATGCCAGCGAGGACCGCTGGCAACCAGCTGACACCAAGGCTAGATTGATGTACCATCTAGCCTTAAAGATAGCTCATAGGGTACTTTCTGAGTGTCTCTTCCCTAGGATGGAGACACCTCAGAAGATCAAGACTGATGAGCTCTTTCTTCTGTACTGCATGTTGTATGGACGGCCTGTTGATTGTGCCACCCTCTTAGCTGCTACCATGAGCAAGCTAAAGAACAAGAGGGCTAGCAACATTGGATATGGTGGGATAGTCACCCACCTTGCTAGGGCATTAGGGGTAGACTTTTCTGCTTGCACACGTATCCCCGCTGTACCCCTAGGACTTCAGGCCCTTATGACTAGAGGCCTCGTTTTCCCCACCCATAGAGGTCCACCTTACACTGCTATGCCATGGGAGAGTATGACGGGGAGAGGTATTGAGTGGCTCCCAGAATATTCCATTATAGCTGGACCCCATAACTGGAAGGCGACGTTCGTTGCTATGCATGCGAACAGGATTGTAGCCCCTCCATATGTCCCACCACCACCTGTAGTAGAGGAGGAGGAGATGACAGGAGGAGACGAGTATAAGGGAGGAGGAGGAGTTGAGCAGGACTTTGGCACATTCCCGGATCAGCCGGACGCAACTCCTGACATGGATAGGCATTCTCCCCGTCCCGCTAGAGCTTCAGGATCTTCTTCTCGCCGTGCCAGTGTCAGCGAGAGGCCCACTTGGATGGAGGCCCCTCCTGCGTGGTACGAAGCTCCACCACCATGGTCTACACAGGCACCGCTGCCACCAGCACCAGCACCTTCAGATGCACCGGGATAGTACAGCCAGCCGCCTGGTTGGTATGAGCAGCTGCCAGAGTGGGCTACCGACCTTTCCGATAGGGTGGGAGCTTTGGAGATCCGAGCTGACGCTAGGGACGCACGTATGGACGACCTTGACCACATGATGAGAGACGTCTACCGCCAGCAGTTCGGGCGGTACTATGATCCTAGCTTCTCTCCGTTTCCACCTCCACCGCAGTGACGACCTTGCATGATCGACAGTTTAGCCGCTCCACCACCGTTTTGTGAGTTCTTTTTCCTTCTTTCTTTTCTTCTTTTTCTTTTATTTGAACATTAGGGACAATGTTTGTTCCAAGTATGGGGTGGGGTGTGACTAATCGTTTGTAATAACTCTTACTCACTTTATTTGCTTCTATTGAGACTATCTTGCATGTTTCATTCTATTGTTACACGTTTCATTATTGCATTGCATGAAAAAGAATTTGAAAAACCCATAAAAATTGAAAAATTTTGAAAATTTTATGCTTCTAAGGATAGAGATGATTTCTATGATAATCACCACTTGTGAATTGAGTTTGATGACAATCGCATGCTTAAACGAATAGTGAATTGAAAAAAAATTGAATGAGTTGATTATACCTCTTTTGCAAATTTCATAATGTGACGAATGTTACTTAAATCATGCTTGAGGAATTAAAGTTAAAATCACATAATAAGTTTTTATGCTTCTTTTTGAGATGATTAAGGCAATTCGATTTTCTTTCTTCTTTCTTTGATCATTTAGCCCCTCATTGAAATATTGACCTCCTTTACCTATCCGGGAATTTGGAGAAGTTGAATGAAAAAGGCATGTTTGATGTGGGAGGGCCATGAAAGCAATATTTTGCATTCAAAGGAATAGAAAGAAATTATAGGTTTGGGGAAGTCAATCATGATGATGAGTAACTCGGCACCATTCACATAGCCGGGTGTTTGTGTCTTGCCAAAGTCGGATTGAGCGATATTCCTAGCGGATTATGGTATGTGCGCTAAGGGTTTGAGGCATCTCATAAAAATTGAGAAACGCCAATCTCCTAGACTTCGGTTTTTGTGCACCTCTATCCATAACTCCAAAAGTAAAGTCGAAAAATGAAAAGAAGAGAGCGAAGCTCTAAGTTGAAAGTGCTGCGGAAACCGCAAGAGAAGAAGAAGAGAGTAGTTATCCACTTTCCCGGATTCATGCACCACATTCCTTAAAGTTTTCCTTCCCTTTCCATATTCTAGACCTTGTTTGAAAGTCCTTAAGATCAAAAGAATGATATATGGCTTGGTGATCTAAATTGAAGTTTCTTATGATTGATTTTGATAATGTTTGAAGGTTATGATGTTTGCATGGAAGTTTGATTGATTCATGATCTTTCTTTACTCTTTACTCTTTGATTATGTATATGAAAGTCTTATAAACGAATGAAGCAAGATTTGAGAATGATCTATTGATTAGAAGGCACATTTATCCAAAAGAAGTTTTGCTTTGAGAAGGTACACATATTTCATCCTAACTTGTGTTTTAAAGCTTTTGAAAGACCTTGCTTAGGGACAAGCAAGTGGCAAGTATGGGGTTATTTGTTAGCATGAAATATTGTGATATTTTAGGCACGTTTTCTAAGTGTATTTCATCCATATTGATAGTCATTGATAAAGCATTGAAGCATTTGTGAGTTAGTTTATCTATTTTGTCGATATAGAGGTCTACATAAGCTTTGTGTTGATTGTAGGCGATTTAGAGCAAATTCCGAACGGATTGAGAAAGAATGGAGTTTGATTGAGCATGTCCAAGGATTGAGGACATCTATAGGAGCTAAGGAAGGTGCTAACTTGAAGAATAGCACGAGGCTAAGGAAACCACGAACTACCTCTAAACCACGCTCTAAAATACGGCCGTACTACATTCCACGTTCAAGTCCACGGCCGTGGAACCTTGGCGAGAGAGGCGTGGTTCATTCCAGCAACTTCTACGGCCGTGGAGGGTTGTGTCAAACCGTGACCAATTTCCACGCTCTAAATTACGGGCGTGGAACCCTTCCACGACTGTGATCTTGGCAATATTTTACGCAATATTATAAGCCACGATCTTCTACGCAATGGGCCGGGCCGATATTTTATCTTACACTATAAAAGGATGGAAGAAGAGAGATTCCGTCACCTTCGCTTACACTTGGGCTTACCCTAGTTTTACGCTTTTGTGGAGATTGTGATTGAGAGATTTGCGCTTTGCTATTGCGAATTCCGGATTGACGGAGGAATTGAAGATTTGAAAGATTGTTCGCAAGGAGATTACGCTTCATACTTAGGTTTGATTAGAAGACGGATTGACATCCCGTTCTTCCTTCTTAATCTAAGATTGTGATTGTTTGTGTTATTCCGAAACCATTGACATAATTGTTCTTGATTTGTGGATTTTAGATTAGTTTGAAGGTTATTAAAGGTTTTCGGAATTTTTCATCTTTCATTCTTTTAAACCTTGAATTTGATATCAATATGACTGTTGTTGGCTAAAACCCTTTAGCAATTCTAAAGTGAAGGGTTGATAGTTGTGGCTTAGATAATGATAGATCGATCGCAAATAGATTGGATCCTGAGAGTTAGAGAGAATCGCCGATGAACCTAATCCACGGTCTGTTCTTGAGCTTCCACGGCCGTGGAACTCAAGAACTACCCGTAATTTTGTGTTAAGTTACGAACTTGCTTTTACTTTAATCCAAAGTTAAATATTTGCTTTAACTTAGTCTTGGCTTTCCTTTTCTAGGTGGTAGTGAAGCCTCAACAACCTCTACCTCGATTGTGAGTGTCACAACCTTAATCGGTTTAGTTAGTCTTGATCCTTGGGTTACAAGTTTGGGTATTTGACGTTAATTCTTGCCTTAGATCCTTTCTATACTGAAGCCTCAACAACCTTTATAGAGAGTATTTTTTAGGTGAGTCATATAAGGTTTTTGGAACTTCACCGTACGATTACCTTACATTCGTATACCTTTGCATATCTCAACTCTGTCCTTATATCTTTAGTATATCTTGAATCGATTGCCACAGCTGGATTTCTGGATCTTTAGGATTGTTGTTTTCCCAATAATTTGAAAAGCTTCATACATTTACTTGCTTGATAATCTATAATTGGATTTAACCCCCCAAATCCCTGTGTTCGATACTCTGGAATTCTTGCTTAACTATATCGATCCGTACACTGCGGGTTCGCTTGCTTGATTTCTAGTTTTATAATTAAAGCTTATTTGCATGCACGCTAAGTTGCGAACATGTTGATGAGGAGACTCTCCTTCCATCCCTCCAAATTGATTGTGTCGGATCATTTGTAACACTTGAGGGCGGAGCTCATAGTCATGGGCTGCGAGATCTCCTAAGTTTACACCCGGACGGTGCACTCTTTGGGCTGGACTCATACGTTGCCGTAGCGTTTGTGGCTCCTCAATGATGATCGGTTCAAACCGAACATTGACCGCCGGCTGCGGTGGTGGTGGTGGAGGTTGTTGACGATTAAGCTCCCTTTGTACAAGAGCTTGTCTTATCTCTTCAATTTCCCTCCTAGTTGCTTCTTGCCTCTCATTGGCAAGTCTCCTCTCATTCTCCAAGACCTCATCCCTTAGCCTAAGTTACTCTAAAGCCTCATTCAACTCAGGTTGAAGATCTCTTGTGGCCATCTCCTTCTTCTTTTTAATGCTCTTGGATCGACTCTTAAGGGTTTTCTCCGGTTCGGGATCGAATGGAGCTAAATCCTTGCCACGAGATCTTCGCATGTGCCTAAAGAGTGAGAGATGCCCTGAAAATTCAAAGACACAAACCAAACAAGATCAAAAGCAACAAGAAAGACCTACACTGTAAACAATCACACAAAATGATTCAATCTAGACCTAGTCCCCGGAAACGGCACCAAAAACTTGTCATGCTAGAAATGTATAGCACAAAAGTCTTAAATTTATAACTCAATATATTTTCCTAACTCCTAGCGAACCCATAGTGTATGGGTCGTTTTGTAGCAAGGATAGTATTTCGAGATCGAACACAAAGACTAAGGTGAAATTAAATCAAGCAAGTGTTCATGGATAGTGCAAATCTAGTCTAAGAAAAGAGAAAGAAATAAAGAAATGAAAATCATGATATTTTCGGGTTTGGTTATGTGGTGATCAAGCAAAGATCACAAATCATGCAATATTATAAATCAAACTAACGACTAAAACTAGCAACACAAACAAGCAACACAAACACAAGATATGTGATCAAAGAGAGTAAAGCGGATTCTAGGGGTTAGGACTTCCAGTTATGGCATTGGACTCAAGCTTCTAATCAACCTTGGACTAGCTGTGGTATGTTGGGAAAGGGTGTTTCTCAAATGGGATAAATCACCGGGTAGGTCTCATGGTCCACTAATCCCGCACCTAAGGTCCTATTACCGGGTAAGTCTCTAGGAGCCTTAGGTTGGGAATTCTACACAAACCGGATTGCTACCTAAGAGTCAAACCTCTCCTTACCGGGTAAGTCTCGGGAAGGCAAGTCCTAAGCAACAATCCTAGCACACTCAGTCCAATAGCGGCTTATGAGGCTCACTACTACCTAAAGTTCATCATCTTCGGTACCTAAGATCAAGAATTACCGGGTAGGTCTCTCCTCTTACTTAGTTGCTAGCATCAGGTCACCCTAGGCTAGATTATGCTTAACAAACACTAGGATTTCAACAATCTAACATCATAACATTTAGATTTATCAATACAAGCACAACTGAGAAAACCACGGGCCGATAATCCAAAACCACGGCCGTGGTTAGGCAAGAACAAACCGTGGTTTGTAACAGAAGTTAGGTTCGAGCAAGCAAATCATCCAAAGATACTTTTAAATCTATTCTATCATAGTCCAAGCCATAACCATCATTCCGTTACCCTAGAATCACAACTATTTAGCCAACAACATGCATTTTAACATTCAAACTCAACAAGCAAATATTCATGGCTTTCATAGCAAGAAAATGAAAAGAAAGAGAAAAGAAACCAGTAAACACAAGAAATCCCAGCTGAATAGCACAAAAGTTTAAGCAAGACTTACAACCCTTCAAAAGAAGGTCCAAGACATTCCTTACAAATCCTTGCAAATGTCTTCAACAAGTTCACTCAAAAGTTATCAAAACTCTAAGATTAGTGTTGTTCTTCTTCTTCCCTGAAATGAGAGTATTTCCTTCTCTCCCCAAGAGTATCCACCAATGGAATGAGGTGTGTGTAAGAGAGTGTGGGAGAGAATGTGTGAGAGAGTGTGTGAGAAAATCCCCTAGCAACAACCTGCAAGACCACTTATATTCTCCATCAAGGGCAAGATTCGGGCATGGAGATCGTGGGACAGTTGTCACAACTGTCCAAAGGAAACCACGGCCAAAATTACTTGCGTGGTTTCTTGGTATGGGCCGTGGTTTTGCATAAACAGCTCTCTTTTGATCGTTAAGCCATGAGTTGGTGCAAGGCATGCACCAACAAGGTCCTATGTGTTCTCCTTTGCTCCTAGCTTGCTTCTTAATGAGTCCGGAAGTGTGTCATCACAAGGAATGATCCTCGAATGTATCAATTAAGCTCCAAAAGCTCCCCAAAATACCTACAAAACTGACAAGAGTTCGTGTAGACGTCTATTTCGACAATATGCATGAATTAAGCGTAAACGTCATGAACTAATGCCAAACCATGCATGAGTAACGGGAAAAACTATCTAAATGAATGCCTAATCTAATGTCATAAATCACGTTATCAAGTTTCTCATGCATCACCTTTGTGGATTGATTGCTTTAGCAACATTAGCATCCGGGGCCTTCTATCGGAAGCATCAATGGCTGGAAAGTGCAGCATGCTTGATCCAAAATCAGTGGATGTTTTTGCTTCTAACCATCTAAAGAGTAATCAGGAGTCAACAGATAACAAATTAGCTATCCAATCTTCTACAGTGATTGATGACTCATTGGATGCCTACTTGGCTTACCATCTAAATAATGATCATGAGAAAAAGAGCAGCATAGAGGATTTGCAGCCTTCACAGCTGATTGTTGATACTGTTGATGCTTCTGTTGCAAGTTACATGAGAAAATCCCAAGAACCGAGAACTCTCTCAGTACCATCATCTATTCTGGATGTTGAAGAAACTTGCCCCTCATTTGCTTTCAAGAAACCCCATTCATCTGAAAAAGAATTCACGGGTGATGGAAGACATTTCTTTGCAGCAGTAACTACTCAAGATCCTGTGCTAGATTCACATAATAGTACCAAAGCTACCGAGGTATGCTATTTTGGTATTTGTTGCTTCGTTAATCATAGAGGACGAGTGAGTTCAGAAGCTATATAGGCCCCTAAATATAACCTTGTACAATAAAAAAACAAAAACAAATTTCTTGGTTTAACCTTGCTAGATTAATTAGGATAAATAGTCTGTCTTTTCTAATATTTTGCTTATGGGCAGGCTAGCAACAAGCAGGAGGGAAGGGTTGATCTCAATCTTAAACCAAACGCCCAATGTTCAAAAGTATTGTTCATTGATGAAAGCAGCCTTGGATTGTCCAAAATTAGTTGGGTAATATATGCTAATTATGTTTTCCTAAATTGTTTGCCTACACAACTGTAATGTCTTCATAGTATTATCTTTTTTATGCGGTTCAAATAAGTTAGTGTTAATGGAAGTTAATTGACTACTTTATCTTCTATCTTGATATTCATTCTTCTTATAATACAGTCACTTGGTTAATGTCTGCAGTCGGACTTATGAAAGCTTTTGATCCCGGTATATCCTCACAACAGATGATAAAGGGGGACAACATTAGCTTTAGTGAATTTGTGCGGTAACTGCATGACAGTGCTCTAGACATTTGCATGAAACGTACATGTCACTTTTTGGTAATGAAGAGAAATAGCCTAAAGATTTATGTTTTTGGAAGTACGGACAAAATATATCGAGTTATGACAATGTGGTTGTACAATGTACATATTATTGGGTTCTTCTGAGCTTGCAAAAATTAAATGTTTTACCAGAGTTTGAATATTTACTCGTATTTTGGGTCTTTTTATGGGTGATTTTAGATATGTGCAAAAGTTTATATGATGAAAAGTTTTATTGAACTGCAGACTCAGTGAAGCAAGTTTATACCAATGGAAATAACGGAATCTGGTAAGGAAGTATTCATTTCCTTAACGTGACTAGTGTTTCCGTTAAATAAATATTCATTTCCACTTTTTTTCTTTCTTTATTTCGTCTTCATTTTTTACCTTTCATCTTACACTCTTTGTGAAATAAAATATATATATTGCTTCATTTTGCCAATGGAAATAATGGACTATCTGCCTAATTAGGCTTATTATTATTTACTCAATAATATACAAAATCATTGCAAAAATACATTGAGGCATCAAGTTTATGTTTATACCATGTATTATGCTAGGATATGTTATTGATGCACCCTCTCAAGGATGTCATGGAAGTGAAGAACAAAGGTTTAATGTCCAATTTAAGCAAACGAAAAATACATCGAGGCATCAAGTGTATCTTTATACCATACCATGTATAACTAACTTCTCCAATTGAGCCAACGTCATTGTGTTTTCTAATCATATAACTCATGGGAAAATTGCTCTAATCTTTTGTTAATTTGAATCTTGTATGTGATTTGGATCCATGTTGTGGGATGCTTGGTATGTTGTACAAGTTATGGATATACGACCATAATAATAAATGACAACAATTATATTATCCCTATGAAATGTCTTTGCTTAAATGCTCTTTTATTTATGAACTTTGTCTACTTTGTCTGATCATGGTGGGATTGAAGCTAATCATATCTCACGAGCCAACGCCATTTCTTTGTAGGTTTAATTTTAAAATCTTGATGCTTGTGAACTTTATGGTCGTTTTCAAGAAAGAAAAAAGAGCATGATAAGCCATAAAATAAAAAAAGAGAATCGCAAGCATTGTATGAGTTGCATTAACTGCCATATATAGTTGATATACAACCCTGATCAAGTCTATTTCAACAAAGATGGAAGAAAGACCAACAATAAACAAGTGTCTTTTTGTAGAGGTTGAAACAATAAAGTCTATAAACTCGTGTTGAATTATGCTTACTACTTCCCCGAAGCAAGTATATCTCATGCATAAATATATGCCCTTTATGTATATATATTTTTATGTATAAAATAGCTTTTGGGTGAATAACCTTAGACAATGAATCCAATTACTATGATCCTTAATTTTTGATCATCTTGCACTAAGGCCTTTTGGCTTTTAGTTGAGAAATTATATTCGTGGGTTACAAACGGTAATAAAGAATACATATATAGAAGCGGTCGGTGCACAACATGGAAATATTACGTGCAATCTATTTAGTGGAATTTGAAGGAGTGTCGCTTTCAAAAGAAGTTATTAATAAAATTTAAACAATTCGATTGCTTTGTTAAGGTAATAGGATCGCCACGTCTAACATTGGTTTGGAGTTGATCTTTTATTTTATAATCGAATCCCGTCCATCTCTTTTAATTTTAATTTGAATTCCATCCATTTCTGTTAATTTTTTTGGGCTCCGCCCGTGCTAATAACATTGGTTTTGACGTGAGCCGTCTTTTTGTTCCAAACCTCAAAAAAATTGATTACAATACTATAGCACCTAAAAATAATATATTTGGGTTACAAAAACTTCAAGGGTCAACCCTTACTGCGAAAAGCCAACAAGATTGTTGATTCTTTAACCTTTGATTAGTTATTTCCGGCGGTCGGTATTAACGTTCCTCCGAGAGTTAAATATCTTATTGTACACGATGCTCTTCGACATGTAGTACACAAAATAACGATTTTTTATGTGCCATTATCAACGGGCTTTAAGACTAGCAGCTTGTTTGGTACCCAAATTACTTGGCTCCTAGAAAAACTCAATTTTATTTTCATTGAAAATTGAAAATAAAATAGGGCAATTTTGATAACTAGGCCTTTTTGAAAAACTATAGTAATAACTAGGCTTTTTAATGTTTTCAATTAAGTAAATATACCCCAACCTTTTGTATTTATTTCTCAAACTCTACACACTCTTCTCTACATTTACTAAACACAAAACTAGAAAAAGACTAGTAAACCAAATTGTTTCAATAAAATTTATAGAACCAATCTTTTTTTTCTTAGAAATGATATCGAACCGATCTAATCGGGTTAAACGGTGTAAATTATTAACCCGGCTTGCCCAATATATTTCCCTCTGCCTCTAGAACCTCAAGATAAACACCCTCGGAAATAATTTGAAATATAACCAAAAAAAAATATGGCGCCTCTGCTCTCACCTCCCATTTCCCGAATCAATTTTAGGGTTTCATTTATCCGCTCCAAGAGATTTCAGTCTCACTCGTGCAAGGAGCCGAATTCTTCTATAGATTTTGGCATCACTAATGGAATTCGACGAGTACGACTATCTGGAGAAGACAGAAGAAGATTCAGAATCGTCGAAGAAGAAGGAGAGCGGAGAGAAGAGAGAGAAAGGCTATCGTAGAAGGGAGAAAGAGTACGACGAGCACGACGAATTGGAGAGGAGAAGCAAAAAATCGAGAAGCGAAGAGGAGAATGGTGACAGGAAGTGCGATGAGAGAGAGCGGTCAGAAAGGCGGCGAGATAGGGAGGACAGACGAGATAGGGAGGACAGACGAGATAGGGAGGACCGGCGAGATAGGGAGGACCGGCGAGATAGGGAGGGCAGACATCGAAGCATTTCTGATAGAGATGGTGTAAAGGATAGAGAGAAGAGAGACAGTGACAGAGAAAGGGATAGGGAAATAGAGAAATCGAAGGAGAGGGAAAGAGAGAAATCGCATAACAGGGAAAGAGAAAAATCGAAGGACAGGGAGAGAGATAGCGAGAAATCGAAGGACAGAGAGAGGGAGAGGAGCAGTAGTCGTTCACTGCGACAGGATAGTCGTGAACGCGAGAGAGAAAGGGAGAGGGAACTCAGAGAACGAGAAAGAGAGACTGCGATGAGAAATGGCAGGTAATTAGCCTTTTGTTTTGATCATAGTTATCAAGCAGACAATGTGGGAATTTGGATTACAACAACCATGTGAATCATGATTTCTATTGCAATTACCGTGTAATTCTAATGTGCTTGTAACTCTAATTCCTGAATTGCTTCTTTTGGTATCGCAGAAGATTCAAAGATAAGAAAGAAGAGCCAGAAGCTGACCCAGAGAGAGATCAGCGGACAGTTTTTGCATACCAGGTCTCTGCTGTATTTCAATATCTCACACTTCTCTTTCTTTCATTTTGTGGTCTGTTATCTCACTTTCTGTGTTTTATTGACAGATGCCCCTCAACGCAACAGAACGTGATGTTTACGAGTTCTTCTCAAAAGCTGGAAAGGTAAGAACCCCCTTTGCGCTAAAAAAATGATTAGGTGCTGTGATATTTTTCGAGGATCAACACTTTTGGGAAATGAGAGGCAGGGTGGTCAATCAACTTGGTTTCCTAGCTGCATTAGTTTTGCATAGTTGTATTTATGTGTGCTGAATTTGCTGATGCTTTTCAGCTTTTCTCTGTATGAATATTGTGTGTTCATATTGATGCATTGTCTCTAAATGATTTAAATGCTATCAGGTTTCATCTGTTACTGAACACGTGACTGCACAAGAGACTGGGACAGCTGCAACAGACTTAGATGATGATGAGGGGGGTGGCTCGGTGAGTTCTTTCTGTTCAGCATTTTAAATTGCTACGATTTAATTCGGTCGTGAGTGGGTGCGCCTTAGTTCATTGTTGGTTTGAAGTTGTTAAACTATTCGTAGTTTCTGGCTGATTTTAACAAGTGCTTATAAGCAGTGTTACATGGTACGTGGTTCGATTCGGAACGAGGTTCGAAAACGGATACGTGATTCGCTACCTCTACCGAATCGGGTACGATGGGTTCGATTAGGTATTTTTCTTTATTTAAAAAAAAGTAAATTCTTAATAAACAAGGCAAATTAGATCTAAAAAGTTCAAAATTAAAATAAAATTTAAATTAATTTGATGTGCCGTGAAATCAGACTGTTCTTCTTCAATTCACTGCAACTTCCAATTCTTCATCTTTAATGAATTACAACTTCCAATTTTTCATCTTTAATGAACTACAACTTCCAATTCTTCATCTTTAATGAACTACAACTTCCAAGATCTTCTCCTCCCTATATTGCAGACATGTTCAATGAACTGCAACTTCCAATTTTTCATCTTTAATTGGGTTCGTTAGATGTTTCGATCCGGGTCGCGAACCCCATCGTTCCGGTTCGCGAACGAACCACGATTGGGTTCGACGATTTCGGTTCGTGGTTCGCAGCACCGAACCATGAACCCAACTTCAATGCTTATAAGCATTCTTGCAGCACAACTGAAGATCTACTAAACACTCCACGCTCCATTCATGCTAAAAAAAAAGTCTTAATTTTGTGCTGGCCCTCGGATATCTAAGAATTTGTAGCAGCCATATTGCTGGTTTCATACGTGATACGTCTAATGTGATTGAGATATTCCCCAAAAATACAAATATGCCGTGTTTGCTGGTTGGTTTTTAACAATTTTTTATAAATGAACTACTGAAAACGGTCTTAGGTTCAGCCAAATAATTTTTTGGTATATAAACCACATCAAGGTTCATGCAAACCTTTCTTGTACTGGATGTCTTGACATACAATGGTAGATAAACACTTTGCATTGACATTCAGCTAGTTTTTCTCCTTGTAATGGGCATTCTATCGTTGGTAGATAAACACTCTATAAAGATACTGATGCTCCCTTACTATAATGTTTGGTGCTCCTTTTGCAGTCTTTAAATGCTCAATCAAGAGCATTGCTCATGCAGAAGTTGTCTTCAGTCAGTCATGAACATCAGACAATACTCGTCCCTTCTGCGAAGATCAAGCTGCAGCTTTTCCCTTTAGATGAAAGAATTGGAATGGAATTAAAAAAGGTCCATTGCTAGTTATGTGCATAGAATATTATGTTTCATTGATGGATACTTTTTTTTACTTGTAATTGAAATTAATCTTCTCTGTACTTCCTGTTGTATTTATTGTAGGATGGTTACAATCCGCACTTGGAATTGACTCTGAGTGCTCGGAAGAGAATATCTTCTGTGCTCAAGCATATACATGATAAGTGGGGCAGTTCAACCGTTGCTTTGGGAGAGCCTGTACTCTTCCCTTTTTATGTTAAGCTGGAAAGGTTAGCTGCTTATAGATGTTGGACGTTGAATGAAAGCAGTTTAACTGTGGGAGATGTTCACGCAGCCATGGGTCGTCCAGCTATATTTCGGTTGAGGTTTATCTTTTAATCTCTTCCATCTTTATAAAATGATTGAAAATACTCAATGTCCTAATTATTCCTTTGTTTTGATCTTTTGAAGGTATGGATGGTTTTCTACTCAACAGAAAAGCACTTTGGGTCCTTCAACCTCTTTGTTGGCTTGTACCCAGGCTAATGCTTCACTAGAAGGTTGTGGCATTATGGAAGCTTTAACTCCAACTAAGGCAATAAGTGGGGAGTTGAAAGTTGTTAAAGTATTTGAACAACCAACTATAGGTGACGTAGAACAATTGTCACCAGCTGATCCGTCTAACGCTGAGGTATGCTGATTGTCGCTACATACCCTTTTGCTTTTTGTTCATTTTTGCCTGTAGAATTCACTGCTATCATTTATCCTTTTGGGAGCTAATTCTTGTCGTCTAGTAATCTGTGGTTTACATGAAACAAGCAAACTTGTTCAGTAAACTGCTAAGGGTGGATGTGATATGCTCGGCTGTAGGCATGGGTCCACACGTGATCTCTGATTTGTTTTCATATAAATGTGCCAAATTTACTGGGCTTGAATGCATAATTTCCTTCCATTGTACAGGGACAGGGGCTAGAAAAGGGAGTTTCTCAAGCATCACCTTTGTGGATTGATTGCTTTAGCAACATTAGCATCGGGGGCCTTCTATCGGAAGCATCAATGGTTGGAAAGTGCAGCAAGCTTGATCCAAAATCAGTGGATGTTTTTTCTTCTAACCATCTAAAGAGTGCTCAGGAGTCAGCAGATAACAGATTAGCTATCCAATCTTCTACAACGATTGCTGACTCATTGGATGCCTACTTGGCTTACCATCTAAATAATGATCATGAGGAAAAGAGCAGCAGAGAGGATTTGCAGCCTTCACAACAGATTGCTGATACTTTTGATGCTTCTGTTGCAAGTTACATGAGAAATGCCCAAGAACCGAGAACTCTCTCAATACCATCATCTATTCTGGATGCTGAAGAAACTTGCCACTCTTTTGCTTTCAAGAAACCCCATTCATCTGAAAAAGAATTCACTGGTGATGGAAGACGTTTCTTTGCAGCAGTAACTGCTCAAGATCTTGTGCTGGATTCACATAATAGTACCAAAGCTACCGAGGTATGCTATTTTGTTATATGTTGCATCGTTAATCATAGAGGACTAGTGAGTTCAGAAGCTATATAGGCCCCTAAATATAATCTTGTACAATAAAAAAACAAAAACAAATTTCTTGGTTTAGCCTTGCTGGAGTAATTAGGATAAATAGTCTCTCTTTTCTAAAATTTTGCTTCATGGGCAGGCTAGCAACAAGCAGGACGGAAGGGCTGATCACAATCTTGAACCAGAAGCCCAATGTTCAAAAGTATTGTTCATTGTTGAAAGCAGCCTTGGATTCTCCAAAATTAGTTGGGTAATATATGCTAATTCTGTTTTCTCAAATTGTTTGCCTACACAACTGTAATGTCTTCATAGTATTATCTTTTTTATGTGGTTCAGATAAGTTAGTGTTAATGGAAGTTAATTGACTACTTTATCTTCCATCTTGATATCCATTCTTCTTATAATACAGTCACTTGGTTAATGTCTGCAGTCGGACTCTATGGAAGCTTTTGATCTCGGTTTATCCTAACAACAAATGATAAAGGGGGACAGCACTAGCTTCAGTGAATTTGTGCGGTAACTGCATGACGGTGCTCTAGACATTTGCATGAGACGTACAGGTCACTTTTTGTGAATGAAGAGAAATAGCCTAAAGATTTATCTTTCTGGAAGTACGGACAAAATATATCGAGTTATGACAATGTGGTTGTACAATGTACATATTATTGGGTTCTTCTGAGCTTGCAAAAATAACGTTTTTCCAGAAGTTTGAATATTGACTCATATTTTGGGTCTATTTATGGGTGATTTTAGATAGGTGCGAAAGTTTATATGATGAAAAGTTTTATTGAATTGTAGAGTGCAGACTGCAGTGAAGCAAGTTTATACCAATGGAATCTGGTAAGGAATGATTCATTTCCTGAACGTGACTAGTGTTTTGGTAAAGGAAATATTCATTTTTACTTTTTTTCTTTATTTTGTCTACATTTTTTCCCCTTTTATCTTACACTCTTTGTGAAATAAAAGTGTATATTGCTTCATTTTGCCAATGGAAATAATGGACTATGGGCCTATTTAGGCTTTTTATTATTTATGCAACAATATACCAATGTATGTTTATACCAGGTACTATGCTACGATCCGTTATTAATGTATTTTCTCAAGGATGTCATGGAAGTGAAGAACGAAGGTTTAATGTCCAATTTAAGCAAATGGAAACTACATTGAGGCATCAAGTGTGTATGTTTATATCATGTATAACTAACTTCTCCAATTGAGCCAACGTCATTGTGTTTTCTAATCATATAACTCATGGGAAAATTGCTCTAATCTTTTATGTTATTTAGATCAATATTGTGGGATGCATGGTATGTTGTACAAGTTATGAAAATACAACCATAATAATAAACGACAACAGTTCTATTATCCCTATGAAATGTTCTTTGCTTAAATGCTCTTTGATTTATTAAGTTGTTCTGCATTGTTTGTTCACGGCGGGATTGAAGCTAATTAACTATATCTCACGAGTCAACGCCATTTCTTTGTAGGTTTATTTTTAAATGTTGATGCTCGTGAACTTTATGGTCGTTTTCAAGAAGGAAAAAAAAAGCATGATAAGCCATAAAGAAAAAGAGAGAATCGCAAGCATTGTATGAGTTGCATTAGTTGCCATATATGGTTGATATACAATCCTGATCAAATCTATTTCAATAAGAATTATGGAAGAAAGACCAACAATAAATAAGTATCTTTTTGTAGAGGTTGAAACTATAAACTCGTGTTGAATTATGCTTACTACTTTCCTTGAAGCAAGTATATCTCATGCATAAATATATGCCCTCTATATATATATATATATATATATATATATATATATATATAAAATAGCTTTTGGGACAATAACTTTAGACAATGAATCCAATTACTGTGATCCTTATTTTTCTAAGGATCATCTTGCACTAAGGCCTTTTGGCTTTTAGTTGAGAAATTATATTCGTGGGTTACAAACGGTAATAAGGAATACATATATAGAAACGGTTGATGCACAACATGGAAATATTACGTGCAATTTATTTAGTGGAATTTGAAGGAGTGACGTTTTAAAAAAAATGTTATTAATAAAATTTAAACAATTTGATTTCTTTGTTAAGGTAATAGGATTGCCACGTTTAACATTGGTTTGGAATTGTTATGTTATTTTATAATCGAACCCCGCCCAACTCTTTTAATTTGAATTCCATTCATAACTGTTATTTTTTCTTGGCTCCGCCCGTGCTAATAACATTGGTTTCGACGTGAGTCGTCTTTTGGTTCCAAACCTCAGAAAAATTGATTACTATTCTAAGACCACCTAAAAATTATATGAACGGGTTACAAAAACTTCAAGGGTCAACCCTTCCGGAAAGCTAACAAGATAGTTGATTCTTTAACCTCTTATTAGTTGTTTCCAGCTGTCGGTATTGATGTTCCTCCAAGAGTTAAATATCTTATTGTACACGATGCTCTTTAATGTATAGTCCACAAAATAACGATTTTCATGTACCATTATCAACGGTCTTTCAGACTAGCAAGCTTTTTTGGTACCCAAATTACTTGGCTCCTAGAAAAACTCAATTCTAGGGGTGGGCATGAGACGGGATATACAACTTTTTTTCTTTGTCCCGCACGGGCCCTGTCCCACGTGGGGTGAGACAAGACAGACCTAATCAAGCAAAAATTATGCATTGATTATATTTCACATTTGTATCCATTTTAAAGACATAAATGATAAAAAAAAAACTCGACAACAAATTACCGATTAAGGAGAACTACATTAGTAGTTAGTACATTCAAAATGAATACAAGTTACATTAAAGTTTCTGTTACCGATTCACTTTAAAAAAATCTAGCATTGCACTACAATATTGATAGTTTACAAAACAAAATAGGCAAAAATGCTCTAAATAACACAACCTTTGCTATTGTTGCTTAAGGTGACACAAACTTTTAAAATTGCGGAAAAAAACACGAACTATAGAGGGTGTTGCACTTTTTAGCACCGGTAATTAATCCGTTAAAAAATAGTAGACATTTTATAATTTGTTATAGTTTGGTAAGATATAAATTTAAAAAAAGAAACCAAATAATGAAAAAAAAGGAAAAAAAATAATATACATTTTATTTTGATAGGATAAAATTTATATAAAGGAAAATAAATAATAAATATTTATAATTTATTTGCAGTAAATTACTTAAATTACATAAACTATATACTATAAAATGAAAATAGATTTTTTGTGCTTTGCTTTTTTTTTTTTTCTTTTATATGAAATATAAATATCTAACATAAACAAATATTTATGACCTATAAAAAGAGCTTAAAAAATATTTTTTTATTTTATAATTTGTAGCTTATGTAATTTAAGTAATTTGTTATAAAGAAGTATACATTTTCATTATATGTTTTCCTATTTTAAATTCTTATCCTACCAACTTATAAAATTTCTTTTTTTTTTTTATCTTACGTAAGACATAAATATCAAACATAACGCTAAATTTTCTTTTTACACATTTTCACTAATTTTAATTTATATCTTACCAAACTCTAACAAATTATAAAAGGCAAAAATGCTCTAAATAACACAACCTTTGCTATTGTTTCTTAAGGTGACACGAACTTTTAAAATTGCGGAAAAAAACACGAACTATAGGGGGTGTTGCACTTTTTAGCACCGGTAATTAATCCGTCAAAAAATAGTAGACTTTTATAATTGTTATAGTTTGGTAAGATATAAATTTAAAAAAGGAAACCAAATAATGGAAGAAAATAATATACATTTTATTTTGATAGGATAAATTTATAAAAAGGAAAATAAATAATAAATATTTATAATTTTTTTGCAGTAAATTACTTAAATTACATAAACTATAAATTATAAAATGAAAATAGATTTTTTGTGCTTTGCTTTTTTTTTTTCTTCTATATGAAATATAAATATCAAACATACACAAATATTTATGACCTATAAAAAGAGCTTAAAAAATATTTTCTCATTTTATAATTTGTAGCTTATGTAATTTAAGTAATTTGTTATAAAGAAGTATACATTTTCATTATATGTTTTCCTATTTTAAATTCTTATCCTACCAACTTATAATTTTTTTTCCCTTAGGTAAAATATAAATATCAAACATAACGCTAAATTTTCTTTTTACACATTTTCACTATTTTTTTAATTTATATCTTACCAAACTATAACAAATTATAAAATGTCCAACATTTTTTTAATGGATTAATTACTAGTGCTAAAAAGTGCAACACCCCCCTATAGTTCGTGTTTTTTTCCCGCAATTTTAAAAGTTCGTGTCACCTTCCGCAACAGTAGCAAATGTTGTGTTATTTAGAGCATTTTTGCCAACAAAATAATATTATTTTACATTTTGTGAATCAACAACAAAAGAGGTTATTTTTTTTAACATTTTATTAATTTTATAACTCTTCAATATAAATTTATAAGGGCATTTTTGGTAACTAGGCCTTTTTCAAAAACTATAGTAGTAACTAGGCGTTTTAATGTTTCAATTAAGTAAATATACCCCAACCTTTTGTATTTATTCTCAAACTTTACACACTCTTCTCTCAAGGGGTACATTTACTAAACACAAAATTAAAAAAGCCTAGTAAACCAAATTGTTTCAATTTTTTATAATTCATATATATTATTTATGTATATAACATTTTTAAAATATAAAAATATTATTTTTATATATATGCGAGACAAGATTAACCGGGATGAGAAGTTTTCGTCCCGCGTCCCGTCTTGCAAATTTGTCACGGAACGGGATACACATTTTTTTTCTAAATTTCGCCGGAATCGGGACGAGACCAAGATGGGACGGGATTAACCGAAATATATGCCCACCCTGATCAATTCCATTTTCACGGAAAGTTGCAAAACAGTTAATGGTCAATAAAATTTATCGAACCGATTTTTTTTGTTTTAGAAATGATATCGAACCGATCTAATCGGTTAAACGGCGTAAATTATTAACCCGGTTGGCCCAATATATTTCCCTCTCCTTCTAGAACCTCAAGGAAAAAACCCTCGGACATAATTTCAAATATAACCAAAAAAATATCGCATCTCTGCTCTCACCTCCCATTTCCCGAATCAATTTTAGGGTTTCATTTATCCGCTCCAAGAGATTTCAGTCTCACTCCTGCAAGAAGCCGAATTCTTCTATAGATTTTGGCATCACTAATGGAATTCGACGAGTACGACTATCTGGAGAAGACAGAAGACGATTCATAATCTTCGAAGAAGAAGGAGAGCGGAGAGAAGAGAGAGAGAAAGGCTATCGTAGAAGGGAGGAAGAGTACGACGAGCACGAAGAATTGGAGAGGAGAAGCAAAAAGTCGAGAAGCTATAGACACTATATGTAATATGTAGAATAAAGAGGTGCATTATTGTAATAATAGGAAGGTTATAACAAACTCTACACGTACTATATAAACGTGTGTAAGGAAGCATATTCAGTCATATATGAAAGTTCTCCCTTTCTGTTACTTACTTTACATGGTATCAGAGCTATGGTGCTCATGTAATTCCTCATATTCATTTTTCAAAATTTCTGCCGCACACATATACTCTTCTCAAATTTCTTCTTCATTTCTTCATATTCTGCCTTATACTTCATGGCGAATCTGAATTCACTTGGATCTGATGTTTTGGATCTTGATCCCAATCCAGTTCGTCGACTCACTGTGGATGCCAATGATCTACTTTATTTGTCAAATTCTGATAATCCAGGTATGCAGCTAGTTCCGATTCTCTTCAATGGTACTAATTTCGTTTCCTGGAGGCGCAATATCCGAATGGCTCTTGGAGCCAAACAAAAACTTGGTTTTGTGGATGGTTCTTGCAAAAAACCTGCTGCTGGAGAAGATGATAAGATTTCTCGCTGGACTCGAGCTGATTTCATGATTCGTTGCTGGATTCTACATTCTATGAAATCTGATATTGCAGAGCTCTTTACTTATGCTGAATCTTCTAAGGATCTTTGGAATGATTTGATTGAACGTTTTGAGGTATCGAACGCTCCTCTGATTTATCAATTGCATAAAGAACTTGCTTCTCTAAAACAAGAAAATCATTCTATGGCTGTATATTTTGGTAAATTGAAGAAGATTTGGGATGAATTGTTGACTGTTGATTCAGTCCCTTCTTGTAGTTGCACAGGGATTAAACACTGCACTTGTGAGATTCTTAAGAAGGTTACAGATAGAGAAGCTACTCTTCGTATAATGCAATTTCTCATGGGCCTAACTGATCAATATGAACACATTAGGAGCCATATTTTTTTATCTCTTGACACTCTTCCTACAATGAATCGTGTTTTTCATATGGTTATACAAGTTGAAAAACAAAAGGAAATTACCTACACCTCTTTGCCTGTTCATGATGCACTAGCAGTGTCGAGATCTGCTCCCTATCGACAGGCAGGAGGTAGTCGTAGAGATTTTAAGAAGGAGAAGCTTGACAGGCAATGTTCTTACCGTAAGGAACGTGGACATTTACGTGAAGCTTGTTTTAAGCTCACTGGAGTGCCGGATTGGTATAAGGAATTCAAAGCTAAAGATGAGAAGAATTCTGCTCTCAATTTTCCATCCAGAACTGTCAATGCTATGGATTCTTCTGTTACAGATAATCCTCTTGATTCTCCAGCTTCTACTTCTCCTTCTATGGATCCACTTATGGTGAATGCTGTTTACCAAGAAGTTATGAAAATGATGCTAGACAAGCAGGCTTCTACATCTGTCAATTTTGCAGGTATTCCACATAGTTTGGTGCATAATGTTGTCAATGCCTGCACTTGGATTATTGATTCAGGTGCCACTGATCATATTACTTTTTGCAAGGAGTATCTATCTCAGTTACAGGAACTTTCTACTCCTATTCTTGTTGGACTGCCAGATGGTACAATCAAGACTGTCCATTATCGAGGAACTGTTGTAGTGTCTCCCACACTTACACTACATAATGTCCTTTATATACCTCAGTTCAAGAATAATTTACTCTCAGTTCCTCGTGTGATTCATGATTTACGATTGACTATTCATTTTGCTGATTCTACATGTTCCTTTCAGGCCCCTTCCAGTAATTCTGTTGTGGCTACTGGTCATCGAGATGGTGGTCTTTACAAGCTTTGCCTTCCTACCTCCTTGCCTTTGGCTTATGCTGCTTCCCATTCCAATAAAAAAACCTATTGATATGTTTTTGTTACATGATCGTTTAGGTCATTTATCATTGTCCAAACTTCATCATATTCATGATTGTCCTACCTCCACTGTTTCTAAACTAGATTGTCAAACTTGCATTCTTGCAAAACAGCATCGTTTACCTTTTTCACCTAGTGTTTCACATGCTGTTAATGCCTTTGATTTACTTTATATTGATATTTGGGGACCATATCATACAACATCATTATGTGGAGCCAAATATTTTCTTACCATTGTCGATGACTGCACTCGCTGTACATGGACATTATTAATGGCCAATAAACAACAGATTTTCAGGTTGATCACAGGTTTCTGTGCATATGTTGTTACTCAGTTTCGCACCAGAGTACAAGTTATTCGGTCGGATAATGGATCTGAATATCTTCAACGTCGATTACAAGATTTCTTTCTTCAATCCGGTATCATTTATCAACGCTCTACACCTTATGTGCCTCAGCAGAATGCTCGGGTTGAGCGCAAGCACCGACATCTTCTTGAAACAACTCGTGCTCTTCGTATACATGCTGGTCTTCCCATCACATTTTGGGGAGAATGTATTCTGTCAGCAACATACCTTATTAATTTAATGCCAACCCCTGTGCTTGATTGGAAGATTCCTTTTGAGCTTCTTCACAATACTACTGTCGATTACAGTCATCTCCGAACCATTGGTTGTCTTTGTTTCAGTCTTCACCCTCATAGAGACAAACTCAATCCCGTTTCTTCTCCTTGTGTCCTCGTTGGATATCCTCCTGGACAAAAGGCATATAAACTCTTTCATCTTGAGACACACAAAATCTTTACTAGTCGACATGTCACTTTCCAAGAGCACATATTCCCTTTTAAACAACCTGTTCCTTTTGTTTCATCTTCTCCTATTCCATCTCTACCTTTAGTTTCTTCTACTTCCCCTTTGGTCCAACCATCTTCTCCTCATATTTCCCAGCCTATACCTGTGCCTAATATTCCCTCATCTCCTTCATCTTCACCCTTAATTATTTCCCCTACCCATACACGTCCTTCTTGTGTGACTCGACCCCTTGCTTATCTACAAGATTACACTTGTAATTCTTCTATGGCCCTCCAACATTTTGATCTCTTGTGTCATACACCTGAGTTTGTGCATGCTCTCTCTACTGTTCTTACATCCTTTGAACCATCTACATATACTCAAGCTAAAGAGTCTCCAGTCCGGGTTGAGGCCATGCATCAAGAACTTTTGGCTCTTGAAAAGAATGAAACATGGGAGATCATTCCTTTGCCCCCAGGTAAACTGCTATTGGTTCTCGTTGGATTTATAAACTTAAACATCGTCCAGATGGGTCTATTGAGAGGCATAAAGCTCGCTTGGTTGCCAAAGGTTACAATCAAGTTAAGCACAAGGATTACAAGCATACATTCTCCCATGTCGCAAAATTTACTACTATTCGAGTCATTCTAGCTATGGCAGCTACTCGTAGTTGGCCCCTTCATCAGCTTGACATAAACAACGCCTTTCTTCATGGGTTTCTTGATGAGGAAGTTTATATGTCTCCTCCTTTGGGTTACAGCAAAGTTCCTCCTGGTTTTGTTTGTCGCCTCAAGAAGTCCTTGTATGGACTTAAATAGGCTAGTCGCCAATGGAACATAGAGCTCACGAAGCTCCTTACTCAGTTACAATTTACTCAATCTCGACATGATTATTCCTTGATTACTAAGCAATCCTCCTCTGGTATTGTTAGCATGAAATATTGTGATATTTTAGGCACGTTTTCTAAGTGTATTTGATTCATATTGATAGTCATTGATTGAGCATTGATGCATTTGTGAGCTAGTTCATCTATAATGTCGATATAGAGATCTACACAAGCTTTATGTTGATTATAGGTGATTGAGAGCTATTTCCGAACGGAATCGAGCAAGGATGGAGTTGTTGAGCAATGTCCATGGATTGAGGACATTCATAGGAGCTAAGGGAGTGCCAACTTGAGGAATGCATGAGGCTAGGGAAGAATCACGTTCTTGCCCTAAACCACGCTCTAAAATACGGCCGTACTGATTTCCACGTTCAAGTCCACGGCCGTGGAACCATGGCTAGGGAAGCGTGGTTCATTCCAGCAACTTCTACGGCCGTGGAGAAGATGGTTCAAACCGTGTTGATTACCACGCTCTAAATTACGGCCGTGGAACCCTTCCACGACCGTGATCTTGGCGATCTTTTTTGCCATGCTTTAAGCCACGATCTCTTACGCAATTGGGCCGGACCGATATTTTATCTTACACTATAAAAGGACGGACGAAGAGAGATTCCGTCACCTTCGCTTACACCTCGCTTTAGACCTAGCTTTACGCATACGCTTGCGTTGGGAATTGCCCTAATTTCGCATTTGGCGGAGATTTTGTTGAGAGATTTTTGGTGCATTGCTATTGGCGATTTCCGGATTGACGGAAGATCGAAGATTTGGAAGATTGTTCGCAAGGAGACTCGCTTCTTGCTTAGGTTTGATTTAGAAGACGGATTGACATCCCGTTCTTCCTTCTTATCTAAGATTGTGTTTGTTTGTTCTATTCCGAATCTAGTGACGATATTTGTTCTTGACTGTGACTTTGAGATTGGTTTGAAGTTTATTGAAAGTTTTCAGAAGTTTTCATCTTTCAATCTTTTAATTCTTGAATTTGATATCAATATGACTATTGTTGGCTAAAAACCCTTAACAATTCTAAGGTGAAGGGTTGATAGTTGTGGCTTAGATGATGATAGATCGATCGTAAACAGATTGGACCCTGAGAGTTAGAGAGAATCGCCGACGAACCCTAATCCACGGTCTGTTCTTGAGCTTCTACGGCCGTGGAACTCAAGAACTAGCCGTAATTTTGTGTTAAGTTACGAACTTGCTTTTACTTTAATCCAAAGTTAAAGATTTGCTTTAACTTAGTTTAGGCTTGCCTTTTCTAGGTGGTAGTGAAGCCTCAACAACCTCTACCTCAATTGTGAGTGTCACAACCTTAATCGGTTTAGTTAGTCTTGATCCTTGGATTACAAGTTTGGGTATTTGACATTAATTCTCATCTTTAGAACCTTTCTATACTGAAGCCTCAACAACCTTTATAGAGAGTTTCTTGTAGGTGAGTCATATAAGGTTTTTGGAACTTCACCGTACGATTACCTTACATTAGTATACCTTTGTATATCTTAACTCTGTCCTTATATCATTAGCATATCTTGAATCGATTGCCACAACTGGATACTTGGATCTTTAGGATTGTTGTTTTCCCAATAATTCGAAAAGCTTTACCCTTTTACTTGCTTGACAACTTTACAACTGAATTTGTTCCCCCCAAATCCCTGTGTTCGATACTCTGGAATACTTGATAATCTACGCCGATCCGTACACTGCGGGTTCGCTTGCTTTTATTCTAGTTTTATAAATTTAAAGCTTGATTGCACGCACGCTAAGTGGCGAACAGGTATTACTGCTGTGTTGGTATATGTTGACGATGTTCTTCTCACAGGTGATGATACAGCTACCATTGCCTCTCTTAAAGCTGCCCTTGATACTGCTTTCACTATCAAAGACATGGGCCTTGCACGTTTTTTCCTGGGCATGGAAATTGCTTCTACTTCTAATGGCCTTCTTATCAATCAAAGGAAATATATTCTGGACATTCTCACTGATACTAATTTATCTACATGCAAAGTTGCTTCCTTTTCCATGCAAAGAAATTTGCACCTTACCCCTGACACAGGAGAATTGTTACCTGATCCAGAATCCTATCGCAGACTTATTGGCCGTCTGCTGTATCTTTCCTTAACACGGTCTGATATTGCCTTCACAGTACAACAACTTAGCCAGTTTTTTGCTAATCCTCGTCTTCCTCATATGCATGCAGTCACACATTTACTTCATTATCTTCGAGGATCCATGGATTTAGCTTTTTTTTACCCTACTCAATCAACATTCACTCTTACTGCTTATAGTGATGCTGATTGGGGTTCCTGTAGTTATTCTTGTCGTTCTATTACTGGGTATTGCTTGTTCTTGGGTAAAGCTCTTGTTTCCTGGAAAATAAAGAAGCAGAAAACGGTTAGTAAATCCTCAGCTGAAAGTGAATATCAGGCCATGTCAATGACTACAAGTGAGGTAATCTGGTTAGATGGGCTGCTCCATGATTTGTTCATATCTATTCCTCGGCCATTTCCATTGCATTTGTGATAATAAGGCTGCTCAACACTTGGCTGCAAATCCTGTGTTTCATGAACGCACCAAACACATACGTATTGATTGTCACTTTGTTCGTGATGAAGTTCAACGTGGTTTTATCTCCACTGTGCATGTTCCTTCTTCCTTACAGTTGGCTGATATTTTCACTAAAGCCCTTGGTGAAACTCAGCACCTTTTTCTATCTCGCAAGCTTGGTTTGGTTGCTTCCAATCCAGCTTGAAGGGGGGTATAGACACTATATGTAATATGTAGAATAAAGAGGTGCATTATTGTAATAATAGGAAGGTTAGAACAAACTCTACACGTACTATATAAACGTGTGTAAGGAAGCATATTCAGTCATATATAAAATTTCTCCCTTTCTGTTACTTACTTTACAGAAGCGAAGAGGAGAATGGTGGCAGGAAGCGCGATGAGAGAGAGCGGTCAAAAAGGCTGCGAGATAAGGAGGGCATACGAGATAGGGAGGATCGGCGAGATAGGGAAGGCAGACATCGAAGCATCTCTGATAGAGATGGTGTAAAGGATAGAGAGAAGAGAGACAGGGAGAAGGAGAGAGATAGAGAAAAGGATAAAGAGAGGAAGGACAGGGAGAAAGATCGAGAGAAGAGAGACAAGGATAGAGAAAGGGATAGGGGAAGAGAGAAATCGAAGGAGATGGAAAGAGAGAAATCGCATGACAGGGAAAGAGAAAAATCGAAGGACAGGGAAAGAGATAGCGAGAAATCGAAGGACAGAGAGAGGGAGAGGAGCAGTCGTCGTTCACGGCGACAGGATAGTCGTGAACGCGAGAGAGAAAGGGAGAGGGAACTCAGAGAACGAGAAAGAGAGATTGCGATGAGAGATGATATGTAATTAACTTTTTGTTTTGATCATAGTTATCAAGTAGACAATGTGGGAATTTGGATTACAACAACCATGATTTCTATCGCAATTACTGTGTAATTCATTTCTATTGTGCTTGTAACTTTAATACCTGAGTTGCTTCTTTTGCGATAAGATTCTACCAGAACATAATATTAGCATTATTGTCTAGGGTTTTCTATTGCTCTATTCTAGACTATTCCACTAGAGGACAAAACCAAATTATGAATATAATGACATCCTACGGGAGATATCAAATCAATGAAAATCAGTGTTAACAAACACTCTTCTCAATAGCTGGTACATACCCAGCTCTGCTATGGTAACAGAGCTGCATTAAGGACCAACGTCCAAAAATATACCCATAGAAAACCCACCTCCACCATCTCCTACTACAAATCAAACAAACCCAGCACCACAAACAAACCCAGCAAATCAAGAAAACCCACCCACACCTTCTTCTCCACATATTCATCTTCGTACTTAATACACTATAACTGCCATGAACCCTAGTTTTGGCAACCCCTCTTTCCCCTCCAGCTTCTCCATTGTCACCATGAAACTTACTCACGAAAACTTCCTCCTCTAGAAGACACAAATTACCCCCTACATTCGTGCCTTGTCCCTTTACACCATTTTTGACGGCACGATTCCCCCACCAACAACCTCAGATCCAAGCTACAAAGAGTGGCTTGTCAAAGACCAAATGATCATGGCTATTCTTACTTCCCCCCTCTCTGAATCTGTGCTTGTTCAGGTCATCGACTGTCTCTCTTCCGCTGACATTTGGAAGACTCTTCATGACTTGTTTGCTGCCCGATCCAGTGCTCAAGTGGTTCAAGCTCGTCTTCAACTCGCATCCATGAAGAAATATGCTGAGTCTATCACTGACTTCTTCAACAAAGGAAGAAGCCTTGTCTCTACACTTACTGCTGCAGGCCACTCGATTCCTGACTCGGAATTTGTGGTTTACCTCCTTGCTGGCCTCAGTCCTGACTATGAGTCTCTTGTCATAACATTATCAACCCATCCCATTCTCCCCTCCTCCAACCAAGTTCTAGCCCACCTATTAGTTCATGAAACCAGGCTCTCAACCCAAATAACCACCACTCAACACAACCAGTCCCCCAACTCTTCATCTCCACAAGCCAACAAGACCATTGTCTCTAATGACATATCATCCTCTCGTGGTGGTCGTGGACGAGGTCGAGGCCGTGGCAGAAACCCATCCTATTTCTCTGGGCAACCGGACACCCGCCCTCGCTGTCAATTATGCACAAAACCAGGACACACTGTCCTTACCTGTTGGCACAGATTTGACCACGCTTTTCAAGCTCCACCTCCTCGTTCCTTTACCAACCCCTCCTCTACCCATCAAGCCAACATGACCTCCCACCCATGGTACCCTGACACTGCTGCTACCCATCACTATACCCCTGACCTTGCCAACCTTCATCTGGAACATTTACCGTATAATGGAACTGAAGAGGTTACCCTTGGCGATGGCTCCTCCATTCCGATTTAGCATCATGGCAACTACTCTCTTCACTCCTCTTCTTGTACATTTCATCTTACCAATCTCCTTCATACTCCCTCAATTACTAAAAATTTGCTCTATGTTTCTCAGTTTTGCAAAGATAACTCGGTTTTCTTTGAATTTCACTCTTCCTTTTTTGTGGTGAAGGATACGACAACTCAGAAGGCTCTTCTTCAAGGACCCGTACGTGATGGCTTGTACGTGCTCCTTGCATCGACTGGTCCACCGCCGTCACCATCCCCTCACCTTCACCTCACGACTACATCCTCCTTTGAAACCTGGCACTCCAGGCTGGGCCATTCTTCCTACCGGATCACCTCATCTATTTTGGGCAATCTTCATTTACCCACTCCTAAGCGTCCATTGGACCTTACCAAGTGTCAATCCTGTTCTTGGGCCAAGCCCACGCCTTACCCCATCCCCCCAACCTGTCCAGATCCAAGGCATGTTTTGATGTATTGTTTTGTGATGTATGGGGTCCGACCCACTACCTTTCTACTAGATTAAACAAATATTATCTCTCAATAGTTGATGATCACTCCAAGTTTCTTTGGTTATTCCCATTTAACTCAAAAACACAAGCTTCCACCATTCTTTAAAAATTAATCAATTTGGTCACAAACCTCTTTTCCACCAAAATCATAGCAATTCAAACCGATAATGGAACGGAATTTAAACCCCTATACTCCACATTTCCCAACTTGGAATACACCATCGTCTTACTTGTCCATACTCCCACCAACAAAATAGAAGCATTGAGTCACCTCACCGTCGTATAGTCGACATGGGACTTACCCTTCTATGCCATGCCTCTCTACCTTTTACCTTTTGGGACTTTGCGTTTGAAACATCAACATACCTCCTCAATTGTCTCCCCACCCCCACCCTTGACAACAAAAGCCCCTATGAAGTCTTATTTCACAAATTCCCCGACTACACCTTTCTCAAAGTTTTTGGTTGCCTATGCTTCCCAAGCCTTCGACCATACAACCAATACAAGCTCTCTTTCCGCTCCACACCCACCATCTTCTTGGGCTATAACACCACTCACAAGGAATACAGATGTTATAATTGGATCAACTCGAAAACCTATATCTCTCGCGATGTTATCTTTCATGAATCAACCTTCCCCTACTCCAAACCCACCAACTCAATTACAGTTACTTCACCATCTTCTGATGATGTTCCCCTACCATTTTTCCCACTCGTACACCCCTCATCAATAAACCCCACATTTACCCACAAATCCAATTCTACAAGCCCATCAACCTCATCACCTCTACAGTCATCACCCAATTCCACCAGCCCAATATTTACCCTATTTTCTGATCATGTACAATCCACTAACTCTCCACCCAATACAAATTCCAGCCCAAGTTCCAACATCCCTTCTACTACTCAGGCCCAATGTTCTCATGCACCTAACACTCAAGCCCATAACGAACACCCTCCTACAATACCCCCCTCTCACCCCATGACAACCAGACGCCGAAATAACATAATCACCCCTCTAGTCCGCCACGATGGAACAATCCTCTGGCCGCCACCATACTGTAATACTTCAACCATTGTCGTGCCTGACGATCCTCCAAACTACACTGAAGCCTCCAAACACCAATAATGGCGTGATGCCATGGCAGAGGAATTCAAAGCCCTCCTCTCGACCAACACTTGGACTCTCGTACCTCCCCATACCTCAAAGAACATCCTTGGTGTTAAATGGGTATACAAGACCAAACGCCATTCCGATGGCTCCATCAAAAGACGAAAGGCTCGCCTCGTTGCTAAGGGATATCACCAACTGGAAGACATTGACTATGCCGAGACCTTTAGCCCGGTTACAAAACCCTCTACCATCCGATTACTTTTGTCCCTTGCCTTTGTAAACCGGTGGACCACAAGACAATTGGACATACACAATGCTTTCCTTCACGGTGACTTGACTGAAGATGTCTACACTGAGCAGCCATCAGATTTTATTCATGATCAATTCCCACACTACATTTGCAAATTACATAAATCTCTCTATGGTCTAAAACAAGCCCCCAGGGCATGGTTTGCAAAGCTACGTGACACCCTTCTTACTATGGGATTCCTTTCTTCCAAAACTGATACATCTTTGTTCTACCATTGCCAAGGAACCTAAAAGTTTTTGTAATGGTATATGTAGATGATATCCTTTTAATCAATTCTAACCGTACTCTTGCCCAGAATTTTGTGTCCAAACTGTCACATGTTTTTCCAGTCAAGGACCTTGGAGCACTTTACTATTTTCTTGGCATTGAAGTCCAGCACACTACCTCCGGCATGCTTCTGTCACAAACTAAATACATCCAGGACTTGGTGGCTAAGCACAACATGAGCAATTCCAAACCTGTTGCTACACCAATGGCCCTCACCCCTCCCAACTCGCCTACATCATCCACAAATTTCCAAGACCAACACCTATACCGTAGCACTATCGGAAGTTTTCAATATCTCGCATTCACTCAACCCGACATATCCTTTGCAGTCAACAAAGTATGCCAACATATGCATCAACTCCTGGAGATCCACTGGCAGATGGTTAAACGCATACTCATGTATCTCAATGCTACTGTAGACCTCAAATTTCACATCTTCTCCACTTCCACAACGCAACTATCTGCATAATCAGACACCAACTGGGCTAGGGATCATCTAAATCGAAAATCCACTGGTGCATACTGTGTCTACCTCGGTTCAAATCTGATCTCTTGGTCGTCTAAGAAGCAAGAAACTATTGCTCGGTCGTCCACCGAAGCTGAATGAAGGCCCCTTGTCCATGCTACATGTGAAACAATTTGGCTTCAATCTCTACTGTCTGAACTCGGGATCTACCTCTCCACCAAACCAATAATATGGTGTGATAACTTGGGTGCAACTTACCTCGCTGTCAACCCTGTCCAACATCACCGTATCAAACATCTCTCTCTCAACTACCACTTTGTCAGAGAACGGGTGCTATCCAAGTCTCTTCAGGTTGCATTTGTCTGCTCCAAGGACCAACTAGCAGACCTTCTCACCAAACCCTTGCCTGCTCCACGATTCACTATGATGCGCTCCAAACTATGCCTCACCATGCTTGGATCGAGGGGGGATACCAGAACATAATATTAGCATTATTGTCTAGGGTTTTCTATTGCTCTATTCTAGACTATTCCACTAGAGGACAAAACCAAATCATGTATATAAGGACATCCTACAGGAGATATCAAATCAATGAAAATCAGTGTTGACAAACACTCTCCTCAATAGCTGGTACATACCCAGCTCTGCTAGATTCAAAGACAAGAAAGAAGAGCCAGAAGCTGACCCAGAGAGAGATCAGCGGACAATTTTTGAATACCAGGTCCATCAATATTGGATCCCCCCGTACACTTAAAAAAATCTGCTGTATTTCAATATCTCACACTTCTCTTTCTTTCATTTTGTGGTTTGTTATCTCACTTTATGTGTTTTATTGACAGATGCCCCTTAAGGCAACATAACGTGATGTTTACGAGTTCTTCTCAAAAGATGGAAAAGTAAGAACCCCTTTTACACTAAAAAAATGATTAGGTGTGTGATATTTTTCGAGGATCAACTAGGAATGGAAATGGGTCGGTTTATTGGTGGAAGTTCCACTTCTATCAACCGCCCACCTACTTAAACTCTCACCCACCCTGCCCACCACCCGCCTAACACTTCATCCGTCACCCACCCAACCATCACCCACCGGGTGTTCGGGTTGTTCGGGTGAATTAACCGGGTGTGTGTTGTGTATCATATCTTTGAGTTTTGAACATTTATATGTATAAAGTAAATTTATATTTTAAAGTAACACAAATATAAATATACTAAATTACGGACCATTATCCAACATTACAAACCAACGTGGAAAATGAATTCCAATTACTACAAGACTATGCAAATAAACGCAATATTTTTGCATACAACAAACGTAAATTAACATATACTGCAATCAAACTCCTTTAGAGCTCGATCTAGTGATCCTACAATCTTCCTCAAAGAACATGGTCAAATGTCAGCTAGTATTGACCATCAGCCTATCTACTCTCATATTCTAAAAGGTCCAAAAATTTCGGACTTATATCATATAGGGAGACAAACCGTACAAGCTCCCGCAAAATGTAAGAAATAAGAAGTTGCATTAATCCAAAGAAGCTGCCTTAATCCAAAATTATCAAACTAAAAAAATAATCCAAACATATGGTAAGAACTAAGAAAATCTATTATTCTTATAACTGACTGAACGCCTGAAGTGAGTGATGTGTTAAAGAGAGTGTGTGGCTCCAAAATCGAATATAGATCTGAGGAGAGGATGGAGAGAAGACACCAGTGAATATTAATTACATGTTGAGAGAATAAAGCGAGCGATGAGCAGAATTGAGTGATTGAACGGGGAAGGGAGCGTGTGGCTCGGCGGCGGTAAACTGAGGTAGTCATGTATGACGATTTGGCGAAAGATCGAAGGTTTTAGCGAGTCTAGCAAATAAGCGATCGATATTAAAATTAGATTGGCGAAGGGGTAAGGTGAATGATGATGCGGCTGCACTCTTGTCTCTTGATAATTTAGGATTTTTATTTAGGGTTTTTATGTTTTTATATTTTTAATAATTTGTATGAGTACTAGAATTTAGGGTTTTTATTTTTATGTTATTAAATACTTTACACGGGTGATGCGGGGCGGGTGGGGCGGGTGATGTATATTTCGGGTGGTGGGTGGTTGTACCTATACCCATACCCACCCCACCACCCGTCAATTTCACCCGTCAACCACCCACCACCCGAAATTCTTCGGGTTTTCACCCACGAATTCGGGTCGGTTGACCGGTTGGATCGGGTGGTTGTGCACCCATTTCCATCCCTAGGATCAACACTTATGGGAAATGAGAGGCAGGGTGGTCAATCAACTTGGTTTCCTAGCTGCATTAGTTTTGCATAGTTGTATTTAATACATGCACATGATGACAGAGCAGACGTGACTGAAATTGTAAAAGCATGATTAACTCATGCGATAATGTGTAAACTGTTGCTTATCCTGCAGGTAAGGGACGTGAGGCTGATCATGGATCGAAACTCTAGGCGATCAAAAGGAGTTGGGTATGTATTTCTTCACCAAATATGTTCAAGTGTATGTGTGTTGTTGCTTGTATTAACTTTTGCATATCTTCCTCAAGATGCAAACTTGACTTTATTCTTAAATGAACTAGCATTATAAAGAAATCCATGATGAGGGATGATGGGAAACCTTGCTCTCTTGTTTAATCATTTCATGCAGCATGCTGAAGGTAGATAACATAAACCTGAATTTAATCTTCACTCTTCCTTTCTTCTCTTCTTTGTTCATTAAGATTCCCATTCACGAGGGCAAATTCCTATGATCATGCAACAGTGTTTCATTGCTGATACTGGCATTCTTTATTTCTAATTGGAACTTGTTTCCGTTTAGGTAAGTTGTGTTTTGGGATCCACCATTATAAGGGTGGATTGGACTGGGCAAAGACCATTCTAAGATGATATAGTGAAGGCTTTTGAGGAAAAACAAGTTTGTTGCCCAGCTATCCTCTACCTATAATCTCTCCAAATATTTGCAGGACAAATCTGTGATTTTATGCTTGTTCAAAACTTTCAAATAGACTACCTTGAAAATTTGCATGTGAAGAAGTATGATTTGAATATTCAGTGTGATCCAGTATTTTTGTGTTAAATTTGGATAATTCTGTACTCACTGTTTTCAAGTACCACTCTTCTTATGCAACTTCTCATTCCTCCCTAATCCATATGGAAATGTAGGTTTTAATAGATCCATATAAACTTGACAAGTAAAATTTTATATTTTTGAAACTATTATTTAATGATGCCATCTATGGCTTAGTAAATGTAGGTTTCATCACTGGTTTCGATAATTAATGTTTGCAAACATACTATGTCATACTTGTCCATTATATTCTTGGACGTGATTGTTCCATTTCTTATTTGAATATGCTAACATTCTGTTTTTACGTGAGAAATGAGATATCAAAAGAGCCCACCTCAGCTATGTCACTTATGGCTTTCGTCCACTACAGTTTTAAACTAAAATGCATCGTAAGTTATGTATTCTTATTTCCCTAAGACATTGTTGTATTAATAGAAATCACTTAATTATGAGATCGATGCAGGTATATTGAATTCTATGATGCAATGTCTGTGCCAATGGCGATAGCCTTGTCTGGTCAACTGCTACTGGGGCAGCCTGTAATGGTGAAGCCATCAGAGGCTGAAAAGAACCTCGTTCAATCTACTTCTATACCAACCGACAAGTATGGTTACCCTCTATTCTTTCTTAGTGGTATGTGTGCTTGCAGTTGTTAGTATAAGGCTATAGTAGTTGTATGCCAAGTATTTCCCAACCATTTAATGAACTTTGTCTACAGGAACGCTGCTCACGTCTACCTACATTTTCACAAGAAAGAAGCAGCCATGAATGCTCAACGCTCAATGCATAACAGATGAGACTAATTTCACCTGTGTTTCTGCTAACCTTTTTCAATCAATACTCTACAAATTATATATATGACGTTCAACAACAACTTACCCACCAAAGAAAATAAAATATATAGAAAATTTATTTTGACGTTCAAGAACAAATTATGAGGTCAGATGTATGAAAAAAACACCTAACAAAAACAACTTAAAAAATTCTGATTTTTTTTTCATTTTTATTTTTTAACAAAAATACTTATATAAAAAATTTGTGTTGATAGAATGATCTTGTGTATTAAAAAATATTTAATTTTAAAACTCCGATTACAAATTTTAACTTCAGATTCGATTACATGATTATTTTTATAATTCCGATATAATTTAATTATTTTAATTATCTTCGGTGAATCTACTAATTATTTAAATTTTAATAACGTTTGCAAACCCGATTTTCCTTTTAATCATAAGCATTCATCAATTTCGATGAGAATTTAATTTCGATGAGAATTTAATTCATATAAAAATAAGTAATTTGAACTTTTTTTTTTTGTGTAAATCTAATTTAAATTATTTAAATCTCCCCAAAAACTACTAAAGTGAGTAGAGAAAAAACAACATCAAGTGATTTATCATTTATATATTAATTGGCTTGCCAATACAAACCTATAATTGAAGCTTGATCCTAATAATTCGACAATATTGATAGTTTATGTGTACTAATTAAGATATTAATAAAATTAATAAGTACAATTAATTTAATCAAAAAATAATTTACATCCAATATTTCATGCGTAGTATTTTAAGATTTATAAGTAATTGAGAAAATTTAAAAAATTCATTGGATAGAATAAGATTTGCTTAAAATGTCATATTTATGATTGAATGACAACTAATCAAGCCGTGCAATAATCTAACAAAAAATCAGTCTTAACATCCGTAAAGATGATGGTGGTTGAGTAGATCGATCATAAAAGACAAATGTGATGATACAACACCAAAAACTAAAATTTAGTGTAAATCTAAGCATGTGTTTGTTTCTCCATAACCTAGATGAATTTAAAGTAGAATTTTAACAAGCAAAATTCAGAAACCACACATTTAAGGTTATACCTTCGTCATTTATACAAACATTTTTCAATTTTAAGACAACCATCACAATAGACACTAACACCTACAAAGACTACGGGTAGACGGAAAAACTTTACATAGGGTGGAACAAGGGTGAGATGCGGCCATGTGATAAGATTGAAGATGGCGTTACAATCGTGAAACCATCATTCAATTATTTGGATGAGAATGATTCAAGGCATGCTTTTATGGTTGAGAAGGGCGGCGACGACTTAGATAGGGTTCGAGTAAATTGAGCATATCTTTGTCTTGAAACACCACATGAAGAGAGACAGATGGACCGAGTCCCACTTCCCGGTGATCAATCAAAATTATAAAATAGATAATACAAATGAAAAACATAAAATTTGTGCTAAGCTTGATCCAACCAAATCTTCAAATTTATAAATAAATAAATAAATTCAATTTGTTCAATAGAATTGGATGTTAACTGTTTCAGATCATACTACTGAGGTTTTGTGAGATCTTTAGATATATTAGGATATTGATTTTAGGTTTGGAAGATTTGGTTAAGCCTTTTAATTTGGAAGAAGAAAATTTTAGTAAAAAATTAAAAATGTACGTATAAGATAAAATAATTATGAGTTAATGAAAAAATAAATAATAATTACGTAATAAAAATTAACAAATGTAAATTGTTGAAGAGTACGTTCTTCTTTGTTTCAAAAGAGTTTAATTTGTAATCAAAATAGTTAATAACTTAAATAATCGGTAAATATAAATATAATACGTAATTGAATAATTTAGATTTATTTCACATATTTTAACATTCATTTTAACTTTTTGTTGTTAACAACCTTTTTCTTTTCCTGATTTTAATTCATGCTAATCAACCTGTTTTTGGAAATCCAGTGTGGTTACAAATTAAGGATGAGTATCGAATTAGTTGTTAAATATCAAGAAGTGAAGTTTCAAATTGAGAAATTTTTTTTTTTTTATGCAAGTATAATTTTTTTTTTTTTTTTTTTTTTTATTTTTTATTTATCCGGTATTACTATTTACATAGAAGTAGAAGGTAAGCGGGCAAAAGAGGAAGAGACGGAAGAGATGAAGCATCTGCATGAAGATATGATGCATAGGCTGCAAGGAACCGACTCATCTCTTAAGCATGCCAGCTCGGTCAGTGAAAAACTCCGCATTGATTGTGGAGAGATGTTACAGAGGCTTGAAGTACTAAACTTGTTTTTAGGGGGATTTGATGTGATAACCTTACTCTTTAAGAGACCCACGACCGCGTTGGACCTCGTCCGCAGGCGCGCCACCGCGGGTGCTGCTCTTGGGCCGCGGTCGCGGCAAAGTAGTGAACGGCCGCCTTCTTTGACCGTCTTACTTTCCGTTTTCTTCTCCTTAAAGTATCCTCTTTCTCCTTCAATCTAAGGGTTTTCACTCTCTCTCCTGATCATCTTCTTCTCTCTCTTACATTCACCCTGTCCTTCTTCCTTCTTCCTTCTATTTCTTAATTTATTCTCGAATCCTCCTTCAAGAGAAGTTTTATGACGATGATGATGAGTGATGGATGTTTACTTTGAGAAGCTAGCAAGGTTACAACTAGAATTCTTCATCAGGATAATTACAGAGGAGTGGTGAGCTCTCCTCTCCTTCCTTCCTTCCTTCCTTCCTTCCTTCCTTCCTTCATTCCTTCCTTCCTTCTTCTTCTTTTTCTTCTTCTTGTTAAAAGATCCAACTAGTTGATCACGCTAAGATGTATATATGAATGTTTGGTGTGTTGTGTATGCATATGATTGAAGGCATGTTTGCCTTGATAGCTACCAGTAATGAAGTGTGTTAATTGAGTGTGAGATCTGTCGAAAAGATCTAAAGAGTTGTGCTCTATTGAAGCACCGCACCCGCATCTCGCTAAAGCCGCCCCGTGCCTTTGAGTGTGTCGCCGCCCCCACGCTCGTGCTCAGCCGCAATCGTAGCGTCGGACAATGTCACGGCGCAAACGCTTTCCTTTGCCCGCACCTTATTCAGAACTTACCAAGTTCTTTGGTAAGTTCATCCTTCCTTCTTGATCATTGCATAGAAGCCTGCTATGTTAGTATTGTGTTGGATTCATAATGTTATATTGATGTAATGTATGCCGTGATGAGGCTTTGATAATTAAGAGGTTATTCGAGGTTGATTACGATGTTATGATCATTGTGGATATTTTGGGAAATAGGAATTATCCTTCTAGTTTGACGATGTGAGGATTGATATATTTATATGCCTTGTTATCAGGTCGTGTTCATTCCTACGGGAATTGGAGAGTTTGATCGATTGTTGAGGTTATTTGGATTCAAGTAAGTCCGTAAGACTTACTTAGCTACATTTTTATATTGGATGTATGCATGATTGGTGTGTGTTATGTCCTTTATAGCATGCGATATAAATTGATTATTATTATCGACATATGATTTGTTAAACTTGGTATACGGGGAGGATACTAATCAACTCCACATGGTATACGGAGAGGTATTCCTAGCCGCTCCATACGATTTGAGAAAAGAGATTCTTATAAACTTGACCAGACCTAGAATACGGTGAGGATATTAATCCACTCCACGTGGTATATAGAGAGATATTCCGGGGCTCTCATTTCTAGTTGAGAGTAACACCGACGCGAGGCGTCAAACGTTTTGATATTAAGGGGATGTTGAGCCCCTAATATTTCGGACCATTCTAGATATTGGAGTGAGTCGGAGAGGTTGCATATCAACTAACCTTACCACCGAAACCAGAGGATGTTCACCCGGTGTTTCACGTATCTCAATTGAGGGAGTATATACCAGACCCAAGACACGTCATCAGTTACGCGGATTTGGTGGTCGAATCGGATCAAACCTTTGTAGAGCATCTGGTAGTTGTCCTAGAGAGGAGCACGAGACACTTACGGTCTAAGGACATACCGATGATGCGGGTCTAGTGGTGTAGACAAGGAGCCGATGATGCTACATGGGAGACAAAAGATAGTATTAGAAGGAACTATCCGAAGTTCTATGTAGAGTTAGTTGCAGCTATAGGATCGTCGGGTTCGTTCTCAAATCCTTACTTACATGTTTCTTGTGTTGTTTGTTAGATGCTTTCATGCTTGCTTGTTTCATGATTATGAGGATCTTGATGTGCTGGTTTGGGTAGAGTATTTGTGTAGCATGGAAGGATGATGCCTTCTTGGGAACATGTTGTAATACCTCGGTGTGTAAGATCGAGAAGATCGGCATTTATCTATGTTTCGGGATGAAACTTGTTTTTAGGAGGATTTGATATAACAACCGGAATTTTATTCCGTGTGTTGTGGTGAGTCACCGCGGCCGTACCCCACGGTCGCGTGTACTTTGCCTACCCGCGGGTGCGACCTGCAGCTGCGCCGCCGCAGTCGCGGAAAAATCTTGCCGCATTCGCAGTCTATTAACAGATCATGTGCTATCTTTTCGTAACTATCGTAATTATTTCCTTTTGTGAAATATATCCCGATCTTCATCCCTAAACACGTCCATACTATTGAAACCCTATTTGTTGCCTCTTTCTTTCCCTCCTTTCTTCTTTCACGTAATGTTCATCATCCTCTCTTCTCCTCCTCTCCTTCAACCTTCCTCTCAATCAATAGAGTGCGAGACTTCTCCGCTTTCCGGGAACAACTGCAGATTATTAGGCAAGGAACCGTCCTTGTACATCTTCCAGACGATATAGTAAGCTTATTTTTCTTTTTCCTTCTTCTCCTCCTTCTTCACTTCTTTGCCCTCTATCAAGGTATCTTGATTCTTCTTCCTCTCCTTATGTTTTGTGTGTCGGTTGTTGGATCAAGGAGTCTTGTTGGTATCTACAGAATAGGAGTTGACGATCAAGAGAAAGAACCACAACCAAAGGAGTACGAGCTCTTTTTGCACGTCGATAGGCGCAATAAAAAATGTTATGTACTTCACCCGCGATCGCGCCTGCACAACACCATGGTCGCACCCTCCCTTCACCGTGAGTGCACCTTGTCACCGCGATCACGCCTGTGTGTTGCCACGGTCGTTCCGACTCTTCCCTTCAACCACTGCGCCTCCTTGTTCCCGTTGTCGTGTCACCTCTATAGAGGATACTGATTGTTGGTATGTAATCCTTTGTCGTTGTCTATGTTTAATCCATCTTAGTAGCATGCTAGGTTGGAACCTAGAGGAGTTAGAGTGAATCCCATGTAGTGGGTTAGATGTTGGAATTATGGTGAGATAAGGTTTTAAGATATCGACGATGTTACATTAAGTATAGGAAAACTGCCATGATGTAGTTTTCGGGTTTGTTGATGGATCATTGATGTGATGCCTTGGTTTATATCAAGCAGTTGTGTGTAGATTACGGATCAGGATTGTGATTAGCTGGACTTATCTTATTACAGGTAAGTTATTTGGGCTTACTTAGCTGCATTTGTGTATTGGTTGAATGGTATGAGTGGTGTGTGTGTTTTTGTATGTTTATTTATGATAGTTGGATTAGTATGGCCGACTTATATTTGGCCCAAGTGTAACGGGCAGTGGCATCATCTGCTCAACTCCTGAGGGAGACTAGGAGGTTCTCTGCGACTAGGCCAGACATAGTATACGGGGAGGGTACTGAACCATTCCACATGGTATACAGGAAGGTGCGCTGACACTCTTGTTGGATAAAGGGATGAAGGCGAGAGTCTTAGACTTCTCGTTCCACAAGCGTAATTAGAACTAGAATTGTATAACCTTAATGAAGATAATAAATGGATTTTGTGATAGCATGCTTAGTGTTTTTCTTTCCGCATGTGTGTGTTTTTGCTTATGATATTCTTCTAATATGTAGATTGTTAGCTAACGGTTTATCCTTATTGTTAGATGTCTTGCAAGATAGGGTAGATGTCGCGTGATCCGGATGATGTGGTCAGCCGGGGTTCTTGTACGATGTAGGAGGGGCGTGGGTTTATGTTTCTATGCTTTTCAGTTATTGACTCTAGTAGTTTAGTTCTGATATTATTATTATTATACTCGGGTGAGGGTCCTTTGTTGATCATGACATTGCATGTTATTTATTTAGTTATGGTATTTTGACATTTGTGTCTTGTTGTAAGGTCCGGTAGAGTTGTTGTCGAGCTAGAGTCGGGACCCGTTGTGAGTTCCTAACCCATAGCGCCGGAATTTGAGATTTGGTGTGTTACAAATCCAACAATGTATGAAAAAGATAAAGAAGGCTTAAGAAAAATTGAAAATTTGCATGAAAATAAACGTGTAACAAAGAAAGAAAAACATGAATGGACATGTGAGTACAACACCTCATACTTAAACTGCATATTGTCCTCAATGTGGCAAGAATTCAAAGTAAAGAGAAAGAATACTCACAAAGAGATGCATGAGGGTAGAATGAATGGAACACTACAAGCCGTATCTAATAGTCTATAGCATATATCCTATATTTTCACAAAGTTTTCAAAGTTAGAATTTATTAAAATGGGAAGAACGATCAAACTCTTGGATTGTCTCCCATGTAATGCTTGTTTATGGTCATTAGCTTGACCCAATTAAGCTCAATGCAGAAGATGGGAGAATGACCCAGAATCCGTCAATCTCAATGCATCAACATGTGTATCTTCATATGCCCGCAATCTCGTCTTCTTATATCATGGTGGAGGGTACGAATTCCGATGCGAGTAGGGGTGAAATGGCTTAACTATGTCAGGGGACACCTCATACTTAGCTTCGGGGAATTAGTAATTGGCAAATGTTTTATAGCAAAACCAAATGTCATTTGTTGAAGAGTTAGTAATATCATAAGATTTGAAGGTTTATGGATAGAGGGAGAGGTACCAACATTCACCAAAATAGAAGAGTGAGAAGTAGAGAACTCGTATCTAGGAGGAAAAGAGGGGAGTATAAGCTTAGGATCAGGGGAATAGATGGACAAACCAGGAGATAATTGCTCGATTCTTGGTTCACAATAAAGTAGAAGTGATATGGCCAAGGCACGGTCAGGGAACGGCTTAGCTACATGTTTCCATCTTGTCTCCAACCCGTCTCGTTCCCATGTTGTTCTTCTGAAAATTCATCCTGAAAATCATCATTGTCATGCACGGCCTGAGGAACCCGTCTCTTCCCCTTTTGATACTTGTTTCTGCCCGTTTCATCCTCGTCTCTTGCATGTTTTGGCTACGGCATTCTAGAATTAATTCGGAATTTAAAATTGATCGGAGCTGAAAATTTGTAAGGGCACGGGCAAGGTTGGCCGTCATTTTCCTATTTTCGGTCGTTTTCTACCCATACTGAGCTATGTCTTTTTGCTATTAATTGCTTTGAAATAATTTATTCATCCCAACCTTCAACTTTTTTAGAAAAATTTACCTAGGTGTTAGATTTCTCCCTATTTTCAACTCTACAAAATTTTTGAGATTCCTACACATCAGCAAACACATAAACTTGCAAAGGATCATCAAACATTAATGGTTCCAACACCGACTTGGAAATCTCAATTTTGTTCCTCAAAATAGTAGAAAAAACTCCCCTACAATTATTTTCAACAGTAGTTGGGAATTCATCTTGAGCATTTTCCATCTGTAGAGCTTTGTTGGTCAACCTGAATTTCCAAATCCTTTTGACACTTAACAAGATCATCAATTGTAGTTGTTACTCTACTATCAATATCTTCAAAAGCTTGGTGTCCAATGACCAACTTCTTAAGCATCAAATCCATGGGAGATTTAGTAGGTGTAGGAAGAAGCTGATATGGAGGAAAATAAAATGCCCTTGGCATTTGCATATCATTGATCATTTCCTAAAGTCTAGCAATCACTGTTGACTAATGTGGGACTAGACGCATGTTATATCCTTCCATTTTTTATGTCTTGCAAAAGCTCAACATGTGAGACAAAGACAAATAGAACCCAAAGTTCAAAGTAACAAAAAAACTTAGAATAATTGACTATAAAAAATAATAAATAACAATGACAATCCTTGACAACGACGCCAAAAATTTGATAGGCTAAAACGCACTCTGAAAGTATAACGGGATCGACTATAGTATCGAGTGTCAAATTCACAAGGATTGCATCTGAATTGGATAAGCAATAGACAATTACGCTAAGCTAAAGAGACAAATGAAAGAGTAAAGGAAGAAAAATTTGGTTTGCCAATATGATTTTGGTTTGTCAAAAGATAAGGTAACAAGAAAATATATAAAAGCAAGTGATATAAGGAATATGTATCAACACTATAATAATCAAGATATAACCAAATATATGAATGTAATGAACATCAATTATTGAATATGTGGGTAATTGTTAAAAATATCCTTTACCATATCTTTGTATATAAGATCTACTCAAATCAACCCAAAGATGCTCTCACATTTGCACAAGGTAAAAGTCAAACTCATGAACTAAATAGAAAACGAGTAAAAGAGCAAAATAGGCTACACTCTTGCAAACAAAGCCAAAAAAGGTACAAAACCATGACAATTAAGAATCCTCTAGGTGAAGATAAATATCTCTGCCCAAACCAAGTTAAATCCTAATAGGTCCAATAGAATCAACACGCTCTTACAAAAACTTGATCTATTTCGATTCTGATAGCATGAATTATAGTCTATTTTGGGACTTGTTTAGACGTTTTATCTTCAATAATCTGCATGTTTGAATGTATATTATGTGATTATATTGTCGTTTCATCTACCTTTACGGGAATCGAGGACTACACCAAGTTTTGTTGTAATCGTAGGTAAAATGACACATTTTGGACTAAAATGGAGCTAAGGAGCAAAGGAGTCATTGAAGCTACATTCAGGAGTTTAAAAAGGAATTCAGGAAGCGAGGAATTAACAAAGAAGCTTTACTTTGGACTAGATTTAAGAGATTTCACTTTCAGCTGAGATTCACCTCGATCAGCTACAGTGCCACCTCGACCGAGGTGATCTAGAGGAGCGTCTCGACCGAAGCGAATATCCTGACGCGGCGAGATATATTTTATTTGGCTGAGATATTTTATTTTTGGAAGGAGAGATCTTCTATTTTTGGGCTGGATTTCTGGAAGGAAGATCATATATTTTAGAGATCTATTTAGAGATATGGATATATTTTTATTAGGAAAATATCTTTTCAAGATATTTTATCTTTGGAAGATAGTTTTCCTATAAAAAGGGCTTGATTTTCCACAATTCAGCATCGGCGCATCACCGAAAATCCCGCTATCATTATAGTGGTTGAAGGAAGGAAGGAAGATTGAAGATCAATCATGGAAGGACTGATAGCTAGTTATAGCTTTTGTGAAGGGATTTGTAAGACTTTCTTAGATTCCCTTTTGTTGATTGTCTTGTTGGATTTGTTATCCAAGGAACGCTTATATTTGTGATATTTGATTCAGTTATTGAAGCCTTGTTCTTAAGGTTATTGTGTTCAAATATTCACTTTCTTCCCATATATTTGATTATTGCTTTCATGATGATGAGTGTCTAATTTCTTTGTGTGATTCTAGGGTGATTGGCTGAAGGTTGTGGGAAAAACGATGATAGAATAATATTTAATTCCAGTAGGACCCTGAAAGCTCGAGTCTTTATCCTTAACCTTAGAACATCTCGCTCAGTCGATGAACATCTCGGCCGGGGTGGAATTCGTCTGACCGAGGTGACCTTTCTGATCCGAAACTAAGAGTTAAATGTTAGAGTTTGCCAAATCCTATTCTTATTACACCTTTCCTGGTTCAATGCAAGCTTAGAATGAGACTTACCCGGTGATTCCTTTGTTTGTTTACCCAAGATCATAAGTGTAGGTAATAAAGGTTTATCCTTTATTGGGGTTCGAGTGTGCATTCATTCCATCTTTGTGAGTTAGCGTGAAACTTACCCGGTAAAGGTTGATTCTATTCCCTTAGTTGGAGTGTTGGTTTGAGATTATAGTTCCTTTCCTTAGTACCTTGAGACTTACCCGGTAATAGGTTCTTTAGGTTTGGAGTTAGAGAGTAGTGAGACTTACCCGGTAATCTATTCCACTTTAGAAACACCTTCCCTTTGCAAAATCTCAACTTTGTCCGCTTATCTTTAGATCTTGAGTTGGAACCACAATTAGATGCTTTAATCCCTAGAATTACATATCTCCTTAATTGACTTTTTTTATCATCTTTGATTGCTTTAATTGCTTTTGTGGTTAGTTGCAATATTGACTACCTATATTGGTTTTGTTTCACCTAAGTCCCTGAGATCGATACCCCGGAATTCTTGTTTTACTACGATTGACCCGTTCACTGCGAGTTCGTATCCTTGTTTTGAACATATATCTTGGGTTATAAATTTAAAGCTTGCACACACCATTTGGAGCAAACAGATTCCCTAGGCAAACACTATTTATCAACAAATTCCAACAAAGGGGTATTAATTATAAGGTCAGTAAGGCAAAACACAACCAACTAATTTCTGTTCAATACTTCATATACATAATTATAAATCAATCCATTATAGACTTAATCAATCCTTAAATCATAACAAACTAGCTAAACATGAAGAAAATAGGAAAGCAATAAAGTAAATAACAAATATATGACATACATTTCAAAACAAATAAAATGAAAGGAAAAACTTGCATAAAATTGCCTAATGTCTCCATCAAAGTGAATAAAGCATTAGACGAAAAGCAAACCTCAAGGAATTCACCAACAAAAGCATTATTGGCGAATCCAAGTAAAAAAGGGTAAACTATCGTCACAAATAGGGTTTTGAAGGGTACAAGTCTAAACCGTAACGAGAACCCCTCTAACATATGAAAACTAGCTACTTATAGGGTACACCATGGTACCACAAAAGATATGGAAAAATCCTATAGAAATAATACAATCCAGATCTTATTTTTGGAATTTGTTGTGTAGGTGACACGGGCAAAAACGGGCAAGGCATGGGTTAATAGACCATAGTTTAGTTGTGCCATAGCCGTATATCATAGAGATTTCAAGTGACAGGGGAAGAGACGGCTAGCACAAGGGAAAGCCACAGATCATGCCCGTCTCCAATCCCTCTCACTCTCATCTTCGTGGTAAGCTCGAATCTCGACGTCCCAGAGTTCATTTAGGTGTCCAACGCTACAATGTGCTACTTGATTCCTCAATCCTTAGTCTTGTATAATGCTTCAATGAAACTCTTGACCTCAAGGAAGATCGAATTCTCGTGTTCTAGAGCGTCTTTTGATATTCTTGAAAGAAATGCATCATAACTGGCCTCGAAAGCCTGAAACACAATTTAATGTTCAATATCAATCAATTCCAAAGTAATGATTACAAAGAGTACATAATTCTATTGACAATACTAAAGTAGGGTTTAAAGAGGCTAGTTCAACAAGAAAAGCTAGCGTATTTGACTATACTTCTTGGATTTGGGCTTCATTCTACTAATTGGAAGAGGGTAAATCATGTGGGAAGCAATATGGGCTTAGACAGTTGGACTACATTCTTCTACTCCAACAAGGCGTCGAGGCAGTGTTCCAAAATACGCCGTCCAGCGCCGACTAGACGCTGGACGGCGGTAGGCCATCCTGTTTTTTGCCAAAACGGGACTGTCAGGACAAATATAGTAGAAATAGGGTTCGGGACGGGATAAAACACGGTCAAGACATAGCGGGTGCGGAGCGGGACGGGTCAAGACGGGGCGGGGTGGGGTAAGACATCTTGTTTTTCAATCCAATTCCCGACTTCCGACATCTCTCCCATGGGCGATAATCCGCTTCTTCTCTCCGACAGCCGACGGCGACTCCATCTCCGTCCTCATCAGTCTCGCTCAAAACTCTGGTGACGCTCTCCTCGACACTCACCTTGCTTCTTCTGACTGTTTTTGCCTTTAGTTCTCCTCTAAGAGTCCCTATGTTCTTTTTTTGGTTGAGATACAACCATCGGCGGTAGGAAATATGAATGAGGTAGGAGGAGGGGGGAGATCAATAGGGTTTTAAGAGTTTTGTTTAATTACCAAATATGCTCTAATTTATTAAAATTTTCAATAATTTCCAACATAAAACTAAATTTACATAAATTATTCTAATTAATTACCAAATAATACCCTTTTTTATTAAAATTTTCTATATCGTGACAAATATAATGTATTTTATCCAAAAACGTCTTGTCCGTCTAGCCGTCCAGATGCTAGACGGTGCCTCTCCGTCCCGTCTCCGTTTCACGTATTTTGGAACATTGCGTCGAGGGAACATTTGGACTTGGTACTATAACAAAATTTATAAATTTGTTATATGAATAGATCTTCTAGATTATAATTAACGTGGTTTCTAAATGTACTGGTGAAAATTTCTACTAGTCATTACAATAACACACTTCGCGTGCGTAGTTGATAGAAAGGGTCCTCAATGCGCATATGGGAGCGTAGTAGTAGTTCCCGATAAAATTTTTTTTGGAACTACTACTATGCTCCCCATATGCATAGTTGATTTTTTTAAGTGGACTCTAACGACGCACTTCATGAGTCTTCAACGACACACAAATTGCGTAGTTACAATAAGCATTAGAGATTTTTGCTTACACGTCTATAATCCGATAATTAAATACCCCTAAAAGCAACTTACTAATTACTGATACCGGAACATCTATATTTGGTCCAGTAAAATACAAAATATTTCGAAGGTATTATTTTAACTGATATAACTCTATCACAAGTTCGATTCAAAACTGACTGGATCTAGAGCGATCCAGTCTTTCAAAACCAGATGAACACAAAAGGTTGGTGATGCAGTTCGGGATAAGCTCTACTCTACGGGATCTCAGGAGGGGAGAGCCAGCCCAATCCACTAGGTAGAGTTACAGTGTAGAACGGTTACATGACGAACAAACAAAAAACTACAGAAAACCTTACAAGATCAAAGAACAAGATAACAAGAACAGGGATAGGTGAGAGGTTTGTAAACCACCAAGGTATTGATCTGTGCTTTGAGGCAAAGCAAGATTTAGACAACAGAGAACGTCTCAAGACAACTCTTGGACGAAGCACTCGACTCGGATCTCACTCTCACTATGTTTTTCTCTCTATGCTCACTTTCAGATCTAGGGTTCTCAGTAGAAGTGTTTCGGCCGCCTTAGGGTTGAAGACAAGGAAGAGAACTTAAGTACTCAATGCCACGAAGTGAACATCAGCAACACATCGTTTAACCACTCAACGCTTTGTACATTCTGCTTCATCAACATGTGAGATGGACTGGAGCACTTACTATTGGACCTCGATCAGCTAGGCCCAACTGGCTCTGCAATCAGCCCATCACCAATATAACACAAGTACCCTGTCCAACCCTTCATCAAACCCAACCGGCCTTACACTCAAACTCAGACCCACTAATCTACGGTTTGACACGAACCGGGTTTAACTAAATCCTAACAAATGCCCTCCTAAACCAGGTTCTACAACTGCATACTACCAGTAGTGGATTTGTGGTGCTCCTGTCCGTCCTCAATCCAATTATTGTTGTTCTCCTTAGCCATTCTCAATGTGCAAAGAATCTCTGCAATATGAGAACTTGTCAGCTAGGACAATCTTGGTTCCAAAATCCGCTGGATTTACATCTCCTTTGATTTTCTGTATCACCAGTTGCTTGTGCTTGATCTTCTTCCTTATGTAGTGGTACCTGATATCAATATGTTTTGTTCTTTCATGATACATAGGATCTTTACATAAGTACAAAGCACTTTGAATATCAGTATATATTATAGGAATATAGGTCTTATTTTCTATTTCTTCTAACAATCCTTTGAGCCATGTAGCTTCTTTGGCAGCTTCAGTAGCAACCATGTACTCGGCTTCGGTTGAGGACAAGGCTACCACAGATTGTTGTTGAGACTTCAAGGAAATGCAATTTCCAGCCCAAGTGAAGTAAATAGCTGTTGTAGACTTCTTGTTATCCTTGTTACTAGCATAATCAAAATCTATAAATCCAATCAGGTTAGTATGAGAGATATGTTCTTTATATACAAGATATTTATCCTTTGTACCACACATATATCTAAGTAAATATTTCATAGCATCCTAGTGAGGCATACCAGGATTAGACATATATCTACTTAAGACAGATATTCCAAAAGCAAGATCAGGTCTCGTGCACAACATGGCATACATTACAGAACCAACACCAACATCATATGGTATATTAGACATTTTAATTTTGCTTTCATCAGAGGTAGGGCAATCTCTTTTAGACAACTCAAGGTGCCCTCCTAAGGGTACATGTGCAGGTTTACAATTAAGTATATTAAACTTCAGAACTTTATGCACAAAGTCAGTCTGAAATAACAACATGGTTTTCTTAGATCTATCCCTAGATATGGAAATACCTAATATTTTCTTAGCATGTCCCAGGTCTTTCATGTCAAAGTGATTTTTAAGATCATGTTTTATACTAGCTACAAGAACTTTAGAAGGAGATATGATAAGTATGTCATCAACATAGAGTAACACATACAAAGGATCATGCTTCTTTACATTCTTAAAGTATAAACAAGTATCATATTCACTTCTGACAAAGCCCAATTTAGACATACAAGAATCAAATTATAAATTCCATTGTCTAGGAGATTGTTTCAATCCATAGATAGATTTTTTAAGCAAGCAACATGCATTGGTATTTTTAGAATCAGTGAAGCCCTTAGGTTGTGACATGTAAATTATTTCATTCAAATCACCATGCAAGAAAGCAGTCTTAACGTCCATTTGTTCTAATTCCCAGTCAAACACAGCAGTCATTGCAAGCATAAGTCTCAAAGTTTTATACTTAACTATTGGGGCAAAAATATCATTGTAGTCTATTCCTTCTCTTTGTGTGAACCCTTTAGCTACAAGTCTAGCCTTATATTTGTCAGGTTCATTAGGAGATAGACCTTCTTTGATTTTATAAATCCATCTACACTGAACTAGTTTAGAATCTTTAGGTTTGTTAACTAAGGTCCAAGTATTATTAGCATACATAGAGTCAATTTCATCTTTCATAGCAGCTATCCAAAGTTTTGAATCCTTACAGTTAACAGCTTGTTCATAAGTTTCAGGTTTGTAGGGATTTTTCACAATTGAAGCAGTAATAAGAGCATATTCAGCAATATTAGCATATTTCTTATTTGGGATGATAGTTCTAGGAGCCCTGTCCCTGGTTTGCTGGTACAGATCATGAAAGCCAAAATGACCTGAGTTGGTGTGATCTTGTCTTGTACCAGGGGAACTCAGGTCATTATGGCTTTCATGACCTGTTCCATCACTGGAGGACAAGGTGGGAATACTAGGGTTATCAAAAATATTAGGCTCATCTACCCCCCTTAATTGGTGATTATGAGAATTACTACTGTTTTAAGGTTGTGAAGGGAAGCTACTACTTTCATTAGTAGTAGTATCATCATTAGGTAGATCACTACCTTCAGAATAGTCACCAATGTCGAATTTTATTTCAACATTGTTGTGACTTGCCCTTGGCATGTAAAAAGAGGTTCCAGCACTTGAATTCTCTTCAGACTCACCAGCAGTGCTACTAGTCTCATTGGAATGTTTGTTTTTAAAGTGAAAATCTGTTTCATTAAAGGTAACATTCCTAGACACAACTACCTTATACCCTCCAGGTTGGATAAGGAGAAGTTTGTAACCTTTTACACCCTCTGGGTAACCCAACATAGTACCCTTTTTAGCTCTTGCTTGCAGCTTGCCTTCACTCACATGAGTGTAGGCCGTGCATCCGAAGGGCCTAAGGTAGTTAAGAGGGAAGATCAATGCATTCATCATGAAGGACAAGGAGAGTTTGTCCAAGTCATGGGAGAGATTTAAAGACATCCTTTTGGATTGCCCACGTCATGAGATTCCAAAGATAGAGTTGTTGGAGATATACTTCAAGGGACTGGACCGAAATACCCAGTTCAACCTTCAACTACTATCCGCCGGCACATTCATGGATATGCCGATTGACGAAGCTTGGGAGTTTATAGAGAAGCAAGCTTTGCACATGGAGAAATACTCCCACCAAGGAGCTGAAGGTGGAGTTAAAAGAGTCAACTTACAAGAAGCTCCATCAAACAATGATCAACTCACCTCTTTGAAGAATGATGTGAAGCAATTGAAAGACCTTTTGGTTGCTCAAACCCAAAAGGAAGAGGGAGGATATCAAGGGTCAAGGAACAACAATCAAGGTTCCCGAAACAACAACTACAACAACAATAGAGGATCCAACAGCAACAATTGGAGATCCAACAATCAAAAATCGGGTAACTCTTACTCTAACTCAAATTCAAACAATTCTTCTAATCCTTTCCTCTCTTCTTCTTCTTCTTCTACTCCGTTGAAGAGTCAGGAACAAGGATCAAGTTCGTCCCAACCAGAAAAGAAAGATGCAATGTTGGAGGCCATCTTGATCAAACTAAACTCGATCGAAACGTCCATGACTTTATTTTCGAAGGCACAAAAAGCCTTGAAACAACAATTCTTTAACAAGGCGAATGAAGCGCCAAGAGATCCAGGGAAGCTCCCAGCAAGGAAAGAGAGCAATCCCAAAGGGCAGATCATGGCAATAATGACGAAAAGTGGATTGAAAACTGCAGATTTAGTGCCTCGGTCGATGCTAGTACAGACGAAGAACACCTCGGTCCAGGTATAGTCAAAGAACACTTCGGCCGAGGTACCAACCGAGGTGGAGTCTCAGAAAGCGGGGGAGAAATCTGAAGTTTATGTTCCACCTCCTGCATATAAACCACCACTTCCATTCCCCCAGTCAAGGGCTAGAGCACATCTAGACAAGCACTTTGGTAAGTTCCTTGACTTGATGAATAAACTATATATTAACATCCCTTTTCTTGATGCTATTCTAGGGATGCCCGCCTATGGGAAGTTCTTGAAAGAAATTCTATCAAGGAAGAGGAAGTTAGAAGACTTTGGTGAAGTAAGGATGACATCTAAATCCTCGGAACTCATTCAAATCATGAAGGAGAAGATGCCACCCAAATTACGGGATCGCGGCTCATTTTGCATTCCCATTCAAGTTGGGGATATCACTTGTGAAGCCTTGTGTGATCTAGGGGCCAGCGTGAGCATCATTCCGCTGGAGCTATGTGTGAGGATCGGACTTGGAAAACCCAAGCCGGTGAAGATACGGATGTACATGACGGACCGCTCCATTACCCATCCCGTGGGCATTTTGGAAGATGTTCCGGTTAAGTTAGGTAACTTCTATTTACCTATAGACTTTGTTGTGCTTGACATTCCCGCAGATTATCCCGTTCCTATCATTCTTGGGAGACCATTTCTAGCAACTTCGGGTTGCAATGTGGATTGTAAGAACGCCAAGTTGCAATTCAACATTGACGGTGATCAAGTTGAGTTTGCATTGCTTATGGCAATGAAAAGAGAGCCGCTAGGAGATGATATCTTCAACATCTACGATGAAGAAGAATCAAGAGAATTGGTGAGCTCTATCCTTATTAACGATCCATTTGAAAAAGTTATTAGCTTTAGCTTAATGGAGGAAGGTATAGATGCTTCTTGTGATACAGATATACGGAGCTTAAAGGCACTGGAAGAAGATCCAGGAGCTAAATTTGAAAGACTAATCCAGGAGAAGAAGATCTCCAGTTTCGGTCCCAGTTGTAGTACCTCGACCGAGGCACCTTCTGGACCAAGCGAGGTGCTCTTGACTGAAGAACATCTCGGTCACCCACTCTGCACCTCGACTGAGGTCGCAAGCGAGATGATGTCAACTGAGACTTTTGAAAGTCCAATTCCTCAATCTAAATCTACTCTACTGGAAGGAGAAAGCAAGGATCCCCCTCAGAAAGCACCCCCAGTTGTGGAGCTTAAACAACTCCCAAGTCACTTGAGATATGTTTTTCTTGGACCGGATTCTACTTATCCCGTCATCGTTAGTGCTTCCCTCTCCGAATCTGAATTATCTAAACTAATGCATGTCCTGAGGAAGCATCAAAAGGCTTTGGGTTATACTATTGATGATCTTATTGGCATAAAACCTTCTTTCTGCATGCATAGAATACTAATGGAGGATGATCATAAGACTTCACGGGAACCTCAAAGATGGTTAAATCCGATCATGAAAGAGGTTGTGAAGAAAGAAATTCTTAGGTTGTTGGATGCAGGTATCATACTTCCTATCTCGGATAGCAAATGGGTGAGCCCAGTACATGTTGTTCCGAAGAAAGGAGGGATGACCGTTGTGATAAATAAGAACAACGAGTTGATCCCAACTAGGACCGTCACGAGCTGGAGGGTGTGCATCGATTATAGGAAGCTGAACGTGGCCACTCGGAAGGACCATTTTCCACTTCCCTTCATCGATCAAATGCTCGAATGGTTGGCCCAACATTCATACTTTTGCTATTTAGATGGCTATAGTGGCTTCTTTCAGATTCCTATCCACTTGGATGATCAAGAGAAGACCACTTTCACTTGTCCATGGGGGACATTGGCTTATAGGAGGATGCTATTTGGATTATGTAATGCACCCGCCACCTTCCAGCGATGCATGATGGCTATCTTTTCCGAATATATAGAGGAGATCATGGAGGTATTTATGGATGATTTTTCGGTATATGGTTCCTCTTTTGATGATTGCCTATCTAACCTTTCTATAGTGCTACAAAGATGTGAAGACACTAACCTCGTTTTTAATTGGGAGAAGTGTCACTTTATGGTTAACGAAGGCATTGTGCTAGGACACCTCGTTTCCAGTCGAGGTATTGAAGTCGATCGAGCTAAGATCGAGACTATTGAGAAACTTCCTCCCCCTTGTTCTGTTAAGGGAGTGCGGAGTTTTCTCGGGCATGCAGGTTTCTATAGGAGATTCATCAAGGACTTCTTGAAGATCTCTAAACCACTAACTAAACTCTTGAATAAAGATGTTGTTTTTGAGTTTTCACAGGAGTGTCTCGATGCATTCTACAGGATTAAGGAGGCGTTGATCTCTGCTCCCATTATCCAACCTCCGGATTGAACCTTGCCCTTTGAGATCATGTGCGATGCGAGTGATGTGGCGGTAGGAGCGGTGCTTGGACAAAAGAAGGATGGCCGGACCACCGCCATTTACTATGCTAGCAAGACGCTAGACGAAGCCCAGCGTAACTATGCCACCACCGAAAAGGAGCTATTGGCGGTTGTATATGCTTTTGAGAAATTTCGTTCTTACTTAGTAGGGGCGAAAGTTATTCTTTACACTGACCATGCAGCTATTCGTTACTTGCTTGCTAAGAAGGATGCCAAGCCGCTTTTTATTCGATGGATTCTCTTGCTTCAAGAGTTTGACCTAGAGATCCGCGATAAGAAGGGATCCGAAAATTCTGTTGCGGATCACCTCAGCCGGCTACCTCCCTCTTCACGCGAGAAGGATGAACCACCCATAGATGATTCATTCCCCGATGAGCACTTGCACTTGCTGGAGCGTTTGATAGACTTCCTTATCTCACCCCATGATGAAGGTGAAGTATGGGGTGAGGATGCTTTCCAACATGTCTAGGGACACCGTACGGTCCAGCTAGCGACCTTAAATCAAGAGCTTCTTGGGAGGCAACCCAAGGTATTGCTTTCTTTCTCTTTCCTAGTCTAGCTTTAGATAGTTTGCTTTTGCTTTGCTTTGTTCTTGGCGTCCTAGACAGACAACAGATACTCTCTAAGGAAGGAATACAACCCAGGAGCAATACTGGAAGGACTGAAGTTCGAGAATTTGAGAAGACGGAGTTCGACTGAGACACATCTCGGTTGTTGTCACAGCACCTCGACCGAGATAATTCTTGAGCAACCGAGGCGACTAGGGTTATTGAAGATCCACCTCAGTCTGTATCACCTCGGTCCAGTCGAGACCATCTCGACCGAGGTGACAGCAGTTTCAGAAAAGGGTATAAAAGGGGGATCAATTTCTCTCTCTTCCCTCTCTCACCTTCTCGACCGCGGCACACAGAATCACCTCGTTCCCCATTTCTCGATCGTTTTCGACGATTCTTGCTTCCAAACTGCAAGGAAAGAGTAGAGGATCGGTTTTCAAGCGGCAATCAGCAACAAAAACGCTCCGAATCGACCAAATCTGGGGTAAATCGAAAAAACCCTAACTCGTTCTTCTTCTACTGTTTTGATCAAATTAGGCTTTGGTTGCCCCTGCATTGTGTTGAAAAAGGCTTAAGTACCCCATAGGAACAATTGGTAGTGATATTGGGGGAAAATAACTGGATTTCTGAGAGATACGATCAAACAATCTTCTACCTCGGTCCAGTCGACCTGCGTCTCGACCGAGGTGTTCTTGAGATCTGACAACCGACCGAGGTGGTTTGACAAAGAGAGGAAAAATGACTTCTGATAGACAGCTGGTTCTGAGGGATAGGTCTTCCCCTTCTCCTTCTTCTTCTTCTCGCCGCTCCATACCGGTGATCCATGAGCATCACCGGGTAGATTATGACCGCATTGCTGCGCGTCCAGTGGTTGCACCGTGATTCCTTGATATCACTGCTTTTGATTGCCTCTACGTAGATGATGATTTTAGGCGGATGATTGCTATGGTTGGGCTGGAGCAGCTTACTGAGATTAGAGCTCCAGCCTACCTTGAGCCGACTTTGGAGTTTGTGAGCTCCGTGACTTACCTGCCTACACAGCGTGCCATCAAGTACCGGTTGCTGAACCGGAACTACTTAGTTCCGATGGATCATTGGATGGAGATCTTCGGCTTCCCGACCCCCACAGTTTCTGCTTTTCCTTCTCGAGCCGTGGCTCGACAGTTTTGGGGCCAAATAGCTCATGTAGTTGAGCATGCTAATAGGTGGAGACCTGGAGACTCCAAGGAGCGCATCATCTTCCACCTCGCCTTCAGATTAGCCCACCGGATCTTTAGTGAGACACTTCTGGTGTGTACTGAGACACCCCAGAAGATTAGACAGGGGGAGTTGCTGAATCTATACTGTATGGTTACCGGAGGAGTTCCCGACTTTGGAGTGATGCTGGCTGAGGATTTACACAAGATAAAGGCGAAGGCTAATGGAGATATCTGCTGCGGCGGTCTAGTGACTCACATAGCGAGTTACATGGACCTTGATCTGAGCGCTTGTACTATGGTGGCGGCTGCCAAGCCGCTTGGTCTGCAGGAGATGATCACGAGGAGGATTCTGGTTTCTCGTGGACTTACTACGCCATATGTGGCGATGCCTTGGGAGCAAACTGCGCCTCATGGTATTAGGTGGTCGTCTTAGTTTACAGTTTACGGCCCTCAATACTGGTCCACTGCATGGATCATGTACATTGAGGACGCTAGAGACGCAACAACAACAACCCAGGAGCAGGATGAGGAGGAGGCTAATGAGGAGGCTGACGTGGAGGATGATGGTGGAGTTGCTATGGAGACAAGGACAGATACAGCTGCTCCTAGTATACCAGTCGTCGATCTAGACGACGAGGAGACAAAGGACGAGCCAGCTGCAGCACCAGCATGTCCTGCCAAGCGTAGAGTACACATGCAGAGGGATCTAGTCGCTCACCGCCGGATTGAGGATCTGACGGATCAGATGATAGACTCCTACGCCGCTCTTACTGTCGATATTGGTGAGCGCCTTGATGACCATCGTCGAGAGATGGATAGTCGGACTCATCAGATACTGGAGAGTCATCACTACCAGCACCGGATGATGGAGATCCAGTTCCAGCACACTATGGGCTACCCTTTTTACCCATCCCAGTACCCGTACGTGCCATATCCACCACCACCGCCAGCAGATCAGGACTAGAGCTTACAGGGATTTCTTTTCTTTATTTATTATGTAGCTCAGCTTTGTCCGGTGAGTATTCTGTTCTTATGACTTATTTGACCCATTGGGACAATGTGTCCCAAGTATGGGGTATTCGGATATGTATTATTGACTTATGTGGATGATTGTATGACTCTTGATGGATATTTATGATTTTATCTTGCTCTATATGCTTATCTGAGACTACATGCATGCATACAGGTTATTTGATTGAGAAAAACGTCAAAAACTGGTTTAAGAAATTTTTTTTTTGATCTCGACCGAAGTGATTTTGGCCGAACGAGGTCTAGCACCTCGGTTGTCTTAGAACATCTCGACCGAGGTAGTTTAACTGAGACAGTTTTCGAAACGATTTTTGTGCTTCTTATCTGTATATGATCTCAGTGAAGATTTTTGTTTGCAGACTGGTTTTGAAATCTTTATATGTTTGAAAGGTTTTATAATATGTTTAAGTTGCTAAATGCTTTGTTTGAAATTTTTAGCATGTTTAATACTTTGTTTTTATCCAAGTTATGTTGAATTTGAAGGTTGACACCACATGACGAGTTCTCTCACTTTCTTCCTGGAATGATTAAGGCAATTCATTCTCTTCTCTTCTTCTTCTTGATCATGCTTAGCCCCTCATATACATATTTGCCTCCCTTTACCTATCCGGGAATTTGGAAGCAAGCAAAAGTGAAAAGCAAGTGAAAGAAAAGTTGAGATGTTGGCTAAAAATTAGAAAGAAACAAATAGGTTTGGGGAAGTCAATCATGATGATGAGTAACTCGGTACCATTCACATAGCCGGGTGTTTGTGTCTTGCCAAAGTCGGATTGAGCGATATTCCTAACGGGTCATGGTATGTGCATCAAGGGTTTGAGGCATCTCAAGAAATTGATGATTGCTGATCTCCTAGGCTTCGGTTATTGTGCACCTCTGTCCATGCATCCCAAAAAGTAATGTAAAAAAGTGAAAATAAGCAAAGCTTATTGTGGAAGATGTGAAATTCAAAGCAAGTAAAGTGAAGATCCTTTTTCCCGGATTCTAGCACCACATTCCCTATATACATCCCACCCTCACACGTTTCTTGACCTTCTTTTGAAAAAACATTGAGACCTCGAGCTTGTTGATTGACTTGGTGGTTTAAACTGGATTATACATGATTAATTTCGATATTAATGATTTATTATGCATTCTATGATTTTATGCAAAGATGAACAACTTTCTTATATTTATAAAATGTTTTGAGCATGTTTTGATTTTAAATTCCATGAAGCATTCTCGTAGAGCGATCTATGATTGGAGCACACCACTAAAAATGTTTTGAAATACTTTTCATTGATCTTTATGACTTATAATCCATTCTATCTTGTATTTTAGATTTGAAACTTGCTTGGGGACAAGCAAGGGACAAGTATGTGGTACTTTGATAGCATGAATTATAGTCTATATTTTGGGACTTGTTTAGACGTTTTATCTTCAATAATCTGCATGTTTGAATGTATATTATGTGATTATATTGTCGTTTCATCTACCTTTACGGGAATCGAGGTCTACACCAAGTTTTATTGTAATCATAGGTAAAATGGCACATTTTGGACTAAAATGGAGCTAAGGAGCAAAGGAGTCATTGGAGCTACATTCAGGAGTTTAAAAAGGAATTCAGGAAGCGAGGAATTAACAAAGAAGATTTACTTTGGACCAGATTTAAGAGATTTTACTTTCAGCTGAGATTCACCTCGGTCACCTATAGTACCACCTCGACCGAGGTGATCTAGAGGAGCGTCTCGACCAAGGCGAATATCCTGACGCGGCGAGATATATTTTATTTGGCTGAGATCTTTTATTTTTGGAAGGAGAGATCTTCTATTTTTGGGCTGGATTTCTGGAAGGAAGATCATATATTTTAGAGATCTATTTAGAGATATGGATATATTTTTATTAGGAAAATATCTTTTCAAGATATTTTATCTTTGGAAGATAGTTTTCCTATAAAAAGGGCTTGATTTTCCACAATTCAGCATCGGCGCATCACCGAAAATCCCGCTATCATTATAGTGGTTGAAGGAAGGAAGGAAGATTGAAGATCAATCATGGAAGGATTGATAGCTAGTTATAGCTTTTGTGAAGGGATTTGTAAGGCTTTCTTAGATTCCCTTTTGTTGATTGTCTTGTTGGATTTGTTATCCAAGGAACGCTTATATTTGTGATATTTGATTCAGTTATTGAAGCCTTGTTCTTAAGGTTATTGTGTTCAAATATTCACTTTCTTCCCATATATTTGATTATTGTTTTCATGATGATGAGTGTCTAATTTCTTTGTGTGATTCTAGGGTGATTGGCTTAAGGTTGTGGGAAAAACGATGATAGAATAATCTTTAATTCCAGTAGGACCCTGAAAGCTCAAGTCTTTATCCTTAACCTTAGAACATCTCGCTCAGTCGATGAACATCTCGGCCGGGGTGGAATTCGTCTAACCGAGGTGACCTTTCTGATCCGAAACTGAGAGTTAAATGTTAGAGTTTGCCAAATCCTATTCTTATTACACCTTTCCTGGTTCAATGCAAGCTTAGGATGAGACTTACCCGGTGATTGCTTTGTTTGTTTACTCAAGATCATAAGTGTAGGTAATAAAGGTTTATCCTTTATTGGGGTTTGAGTGTGCCTTCATTCCATCTTTGTGAGTTAGCCTGAAACTTACCCGGTAAAGGTTGATTCTATTCCCTTAGTTGGAGTGTTGGTTTGAGATTATAGTTCCTTTCCTTAGTACCTTGAGACTTACCCGGTAATAGGTTCTTTAGGTTTGGAGTTAGAGAGTAGTGAGACTTACCCGGTAATCTATTCCACTTTAGAAACACCTTCCCTTTGCAAAATCTCAGCTTTGTCCGCTTATCTTTAGATCTTGAGTTGGAACCACAACTAGATGCTTTAATCCCTAGAATTGCATATCTCCTTAATTGACTTTTTATCATCTTTGATTGCTTTAATTGCTTTTGTGGTTAGTTTCAATATTGACTACCTATATTGGTTTTGTTTCACCTAAGTCCCTGAGATCGATACCCCGGAATTCTTGCTTTTACTACGGTTGACCCGTTCACTGCGGGTTCGTATCCTTGTTGTGAACATATATCTTGGGTTATAAATTTAAAGTTTGCACACACCATTTGGAGCGACCAGATTCCCTAGGCAAACACTATTTATCAACAAATTCCAACAAAGGGGTATTAATTATAAGGTCACCAAGGCAAAACACAACCAACTAATTTCTGTTCAATATTTCATATACATAATTATAAATCAATCCATTATAGACTTAATCAATCCTTAAATTATAATAAACTAGCTAAACATGAAGAAAATAGGAAAGCAATAAAGTAAATAACAAATATATGACATACATTTCAAAACAAATAAAATGAAAGGAAAAACTTGCATAAAATTGCCTAATGTCTCCATCAAAGTGAATAAAGCATTAGACGAAAAGCAAACCTCAAGGAATTCACCAACAAAAGCATTATTGGCGAATCCAAGTAAAAAAAGGGTAAACTATCGTCACAAATAGGGTTTTGAAGGGTACAAGTCTAAACCGTAACGAGAACCCCTCTAACATATGAAAACTAGCTACTTATAGGGTACACCATGGTACCACAAAAGATATGGAAAAATCCTATAGAAATAATACAATCCAGATCTTATTTTTGGAATTTGTTGTGTAGGTGACACGGGCAAAAACGGGCAAGGCATGGGTTAATAGACCATAGTTTAGTTGTGCCATAGCCGTATATCATAGAGATTTCAAGTGACAGGGGAAGAGACGGGTAGCACAAGGGAAAGCCACATATCATGCCCGTCTCCAATCCCTCTCACTCTCATCTTCGTGGTAAGCTCGAATCTCGACGTCCCAGAGTTCATTTAGGTGTCCAACGCTACAATGTGCTACTTGATTCCTCAATCCTTAGTCTTGTATAATGCTTCAATGAAACTCTTGACCTCAAGGAAGATCGAATTCTCGTGTTCTAGAGCGTCTTTTGATATTCTTGAAAGAAATGCATCATAACTGGCCTCGAAAGCCTGAAACACAATTTAATGTTCAATATCAATCAATTCCAAAGTAATGATTACAAAGAGTACATAATTCTATTGACAATACTAAAGTAGGGTTTAAAGAGGCTAGTTCAACAAGAAAAGCTAGCGTATTTGACTATACTTCTTGGATTTGGGCTTCATTCTACTAATTGGAAGAGGGTAAATCATGTGGGAAGCAATATGGGCTTGGACAGTTGGACTACATTCTTCTACTCCAACAAGGCGTCGAGGCAGTGTTCCAAAATACGCCGTCCAGCACCGACTAGACGTTGGACGGCGGTAGGCCATCCTGTTTTTTGCCAAAACGGGACTGTCAGGACAAATATAGTAGAAATAGGGTTCGGGACGGGATAAAACAAGGTCAAGACATAGCGGGTGCGGAGCGGGACGGGTCAAGACGGGGCGGGGTGGGGTAAGACATCTTGTTTTTCAATCCAATTCCCGACTTCCGACATCTCTCCCATGGGCGATAATCCGCTTCTTCTCTCCGACAGCCGACGGCGACTCCAACTCTGGTGACGCTCTCCTCGACACTCACCTTGCTTCTTCTGACTGTTTTTGCCTTTAGTTCTCCTCTAAGAGTCCCTCTGTTCTTTTTTTGGTTGAGATACAACCATCGGCGGTAGGAAATATGAATGAGGTAGGAGGAGGGGGGAGATCAATAGGGTTTTAAGAGTTTTGTTTAATTACCAAATATGCTCTAATTTATTAAAATTTTCAATAATTTCCAACATAAAACTAAATTTACATAAATTATTCTAATTAATTACCAAATAATACCCTTTTTTATTAAAATTTTCTATATCGTGACAAATATAATGTATTTTATCCAAAAACGTCTTGTCCGTCTAGTCGTCCAGATGCTAGACGGTGCCTCTCCGTCCCGTCTCCGTTTCACGTATTTTGGAACATTGCGTCGAGGGAACATTTGGACTTGGTACTATAACAAAATTTATAAATTTGTTATATGAATAGATCTTCTAGATTATAATTAACGCGGTTTCTAAATGTACTGGTGAAAATTTCTACTAGTCATTACAATAACACACTTCGCGTGCGTAGTTGATAGAAAGGGTCCTCAATGCGCATATGGGAGCGTAGTAGTAGTTCCCGATAAAATTTTTTTTGGAACTACTACTATGCTCCCCATATGCATAGTTGATTTTTTTAATTGGACTCTAACGACGCACTTCATGAGTCTTCAACGACACACAAATTGCGTAGTTACAATAAGCATTAGAGATTTTTACTTACACGTCTATAACCCAATAATTAAATACCCCTAAAAGCAACTTACTAATTACTGATACCGGAACATCTATATTTGGTCCAGTAAAATACAAAATATTTCGAAGGTATTATTTTAACTGATATAACTCTATCACAAGTTCGATTCAAAACTGACTGGATCTAGAGCGATCCAGTCCTTCAAAACCAGATGAACACAAAAGGTTGGTGACGCAGTTCGAGATAAGCTCTACTCTGCGGGATCTCAGGAGGGGAGAGCCAGCCCAATCCACTAGGTAGAGTTATAGTGTAGAACGGTTACAGGACGAACAAACAAACAACTACAGAAAACCTTACAAGATCAAAGAACAAGATAACAAGAACAGGGATAGGTGAGAGATTTGTAAACCACCAAGGTATTGATCTGTGCTTTGAGGCAAAGCAAGATCTAGACAACAGAGAACGTCTCAAGACAACTCTTGGACGAAGCACTCGACTCGGATCTCACTCTCACTATGTTTTTCTCTCTATGCTCACTTTCAGATCTAGGGTTCTCAGTAGAAGTGTTTCGGCCGCCTTAGGGTTGAAGACAAGGAAGAGAGCTTAAGTACTCAGTGCCACGAAGTGAACATCAGCAACACAGCGTTTAACCACTCAACGCTTTGTACATTCTGCTTCATCAACAGGTGAGATGGATTGGAGCACTTACTATTGGACCTCGATCAGCTAGGCCCAACTGACCCTGCAATCAGCCCATCACCAATATAACACAAGTACCCTGTCCAATCCTTCATCAAACCCAACCGGCCTTACACTCAAACTCAGGCCCAATAATCTACGGTTTGACACGAACCGGGTTTAACTAAATCCTAACAAATGCCCTCCTAAACCAGGTTCTACAACTGCATACTACCAGTAGTGTATTTGTGGTGCTCATGTCCGTCCTTAATCCAATTATTGCTGTTCTCCTTAGCCATTCTCAATGTGCAAAGAATCTCTGCAATATGAGAACTTGTCAGCTAGGACAATCTTGGTTCCAAAATCCACTGGATTTACATCTCATTTGATTTTCTGTATCACCAGTTGCTTGTGCTTGATCTTCTTTCTTATGTAGTGGTACCTGATATCAATATGTTTTATTCTTTCATGATACATAGGATCTTTACATAAGTACAAAGCACTTTGAATATCAGTATATATAATAGGAATATAGGTCTTATTTTCTATTTCTTCTAACAATCCTTTGAGCCATGTAGCTTCTTTGGCAGCTTCAGTAGCAGCCATGTACTCAGCTTCGGTTGAGGACAAGGCTACCACAGATTGTTGTTGAGACTTCAAGGAAATGCAATTCCCAGCCCAAGTGAAGTAAATAGCTGTTGTAGACTTCTTGTTATCCTTGTTACTAGCATAATCAGAATCTATAAATCCAATCAGGTTAGTATGAGAGATATGTTTTTTATATACAAGATATTTATCCTTTGTACCATACATATATCTAAGTAAATATTTCATAGCATCCCAGTGAGGCATACCAGGATTAGACATATATCTACTGAAGACAGATATTCCAAAAGCAAGATCAGGTCTCGTGCACAACATGGCATACATTACAGAACCAACACCAACATCATATGGTATATTAGACATTTTATTTTTGCTTTCATCAGAGGTAGGGCAATCCCTTTTAGACAACTCAAGGTGCCCTCCTAAGGGTACATGTGCAGGTTTACAATTAAGCATATTAAACTTCAAAACTTTATGCACATAGTCAGTCTGAGATAACAACATGGTTTTCTTAGATCTATCCCTAGATATGGAAATACCTAATATTTTCTTAGCATGTCCCAGGTCTTTCATGTCAAAGTGATTTTTAAGATCATGTTTTATACTAGCTACAAGAACTTTAGAAGGAGATATGATAAGTATGTCATCAACATAGAGTAACACATACAAAGGATCATGCTTCTTTACATTCTTAAAGTATAAACAAGTATCATATTCACTTCTGACAAAGCCCAATTTAGACATACAAGAATCAAATTTTAAATTCCATTGTCTAGGAGATTGTTTTAATCCATAGATAGATTTTTTAAGCAAGCAGCATGCATTGGTATTTTTAGAATCAGTGAAGCCCTTAGGCTGTGACATGTAAATTGTTTCATTCAAATCACCATACAAGAAAGCAGTCTTAACGTCCATTTGTTCTAATTCCCAGTCAAACACAGCAGTCATTGCAAGCATAAGTCTCAAAGTTTTATACTTAACTATTTGGGCAAAAATATCATTGTAGTCTATTCCTTCTCTTTGTGTGAACCCTTTAGCTACAAGTCTAGCCTTAGATTTGTCAGGTTCATTAGGAAATAGACCTTCTTTGATTTTATAAATCCATCTACACTGAACTAGTTTAGAATCTTTGGGTTTGTTAACTAAGGTCCAAGTGTTATTAGCATACATAGAGTCAATTTCATCTTTCATAGCAGCTATCCATAGTTTTGAATCCTTACAGTTAACAGCTTGTTCATAAGTTTTAGGAGTGTAGGGATTTTTCACAACTGAAGCAGTAATAAGAGCATATTCAGCAATATTAGCATATTTCTTATTTGAGATGATAGTTCTAGGAGCCCTGTCCCTGGTTAGCTGGTACAGATCATGAAAGCCAAAATGACCTGAGTTGGTGTGATCTTGTCTTATACCAGGGGAACTCAGGTCATTATGGCTTTCATGACCTGTTCCATCACTGGAGGACAAGGTGGGAATACTAGGGTTATTAGAAATATTAGGCTCATCTAGCCCCCTTAATTGGTGATTATGAGAATTACTACTGCTTTCATGTTGTGAAGGGAAGCTACTACTTTCATTAGTAGTAGTATCATCATTAGGTAGATCACTACCTTCAGAATAGTCACTAATGTCGAATTCTATTTCAACATTGTTGTGACTTGCACTGGGCATGTAAAAAGAGGTTCCACCACTGGAATTTTCTTCAAACTCACCAGCAGTGCTACTAGTCTCACTGGAATGTTTGTTTTGAAAGTCAAAATCTGTTTCATTAAAGGTAACATTCCTAGACACAACTACCTTATACCCTCCAGGTTGGATAAGGAGAAGTTTGTAACCTTTTACACCCTCTGGGTAACCCAACATAATACCCTTTTTAGCTCTTGGTTGCAGCTTGCCTTCACTCACATGAGTGTAGGCCGTGCATCCAAAGGGCCTAAGGTAGTTAAGATTAGGTTTCCTATTAGACCACAACTCATAAGGGGTTTTGAAACCTATGGCTGAGAAAGGGGATCTATTGATGAGGTAAGAAGTTGTTGTAACAGCTTTTCCCCATAGGGAAGGTTAGAGACCAGCACTAACAAGCATACATCTTGCTTTTTCAAGCAAGGTTCTATTCATTCTTTCAGCAGTTCCATTCTGCTGAGGTGTTCCAAGGATGGTTAAATGTCTTTTATTGCCTTGTTCTTTACAAAATTCGTCAAAATGTTTGTTACAGAATTCAAGTCCATTGTCAGTTTTTAGACATTTAATCGTCTTATTAGTTTGTGTTTCAACAAGGTTTTTCCGGTTCTTAAAAGTTTCAAAGGCTTCATCTTTGGTTTTAAGAAGATAGACCCAAACTTTCCTAGAAAAGTGATCATCTATAAAAGAGATAAATTATCTCCTTCCACCTATGGTATCAACTTGTGCAGGTCCCCAAAGATCAGAATGGATGTACTCTAGAGGTTGTTTGGCTACATAACTAGAGGTTGTGAAACTATGCTTGGCTTTCTTTCCTAAAATACAGGTTTCACATATATCTAGATTAGCAGGTTTATTATCTATCAAACCGTGTTGGTACAAACTAAGAATTCCCTTATTTCCCATGTGTCCCAGTCTACTGTGAAGAAGAGTAGTTTGAGCTAGAGTCATTTGATCAGTTGTTTTAGACAGGTTAATTTCACATGAGGTAATAACATGATATAATCCTCCTTTATTAATGCTTCTAATTAACACAACATTATCTCTAATCACATCTCTAACACCATTCTTGGTGACAATGGTACAATTCAAATTATCAAAGACAGATTGTGATAATAAGTTTCTCCTAAGTTTGGGAACCATCTGACATTTTGCAAAATTCTAGTAACACCATCATGCATACATAAAGGTACATTTCCAATTTCTTTTATAGCTAAACTAGTATTATCACCTAGCATAAATTCTCCAGCATTATACAATTTGATACTACTAAATACAGATTTATTAGAAGTAGCATGCATAGTACATCCAAAGTCAAGAATCCAATCATTCATGGTATTAGAATTGGAAGCACACACCAGTAATTCATGATGATATAAACATGTAGGCAAAGGCATATTATACTTAGAACAATCATGTTTAGATGAGAATACAAGCAGTTCATTAGGATAATCAGATACACATAGAGATGCAGAATGAACAGATTTATCTTTATTGGATTCATCTTTCTTTTTCTTCCTACATTCTTCCTCGTAGTGTCCTAGTTTACTACAATAGAAGCATTTTGTTATTCTTTTTATCAGAATCATTAGAGTATGTATTCTTATTCTTTTCTGGTTCATATTTCTGCTTATATTTTGTTTTGTTCCTTTTATTTCCTTTCATCATGAGGGCCTCAGATTTATCATCAGTTTATGATTAGTTTTAAAGACTTTCATACTTTCATTTTTCTGTATTATTTGTTCCAGTATTTTGTCTTTAGATATTTCATCGTGACTAAACTGGATAACATCTTTAAAATTGTCAAACTGGCTAGGCAAGGCATTCAATAAAAGTATAGCAGAATGGTCATCAGAGATCTTATCATTACATCTTTCTAAGTCTTATGTCAATTTAAGAAAAATGTCTAGATTATCATGCAAAGACAGGTTGACATTCATTCTACAATTGAAAAATCTACATAACAGAGATATACGACTAGGCAAAGACTTTTTAAGATAAAGATCTTCTAATTTTTTCCAGAGCAAAGAAGGATCAGTGAGACTTACAACATGACGAGCCACGTCGTCAGCTAACCGTATAAAAATCTCAGAGTGAGCTTGCTCCTCAAGCTCTTGTTCCTATCTGGGGAAGTATCCGGAGGGAACTTTCCTTGTCTAATGGTCCAGCACTTCTCCTTGATTAGGATCGCTTTCAGCTTCACTTGTGTTAGCATGAAATATTGTGATATTTTAGGCACGTTTTCTAAACGTATTTGATTCATATTGATAGTCTTTGATTGAACTTTGCTGCATATGTGAGCTAGTATTACCTATATTGTCAATATGGATGTCTACACTAGTTCTATGTTGATTATAGGTGATTTGGAGCTATTTCTGAACGGAATCGAGAGAAGGAGAGTTGATTTGATATGTCCATGGATTGAGGACATTCTTAGGAAGCAAATTGGAGTTATAGCTTAAGGAATGCACGAGGCTAGGGAAGAATCACGTTCTTGCCCTAAACCACGCTCTAAAATACGGCCGTACTACAAACCACGTTTAGTTCCACGGCCGTGGAACCCTGCAAAGGAAGCGTGATGCATTCCAGTAACTATTACGGCCGTGGAATATATGGTACAAACCGTGACCTAATCCATGCCCTAAATTACGGTCGTGAGAACTTCCACGACCGTGATCCTGGCGAATCTTTTCGCCACACTTTGAAGCCACGATCTTTTGAAGATTGGGCCGGGCCGATATTTTATCTTGCCCCATAAAAAGACGGACGAAGCAAGATTCCGTCATACCCGCTTACACCCGCCATCTTCGCTTAGCGGCATTTATCGACGCTTAGGATCGTTCATCTCCGAATTGGTGGAAGATCGAAGCTCTTGGAAGATTTTGCAAGGAGATCTCGCTTCTTGTTTAGGTTTGAGTTGGAAAACGGATTGACATCCCGTTTTCCCTTCTTTCCTAAGGTTGTGATTGTTTGTTTTATTCTGAATTCTTTGACAATACTTGTTCTCTTTGTGACTTTGAGATTGGTTTGAAGATTATTGAAAGTTCTTGAAAGTTTTCATCTTTCTATCTTTTAATTCTTGAATTGATATCAACATGACTGTTATTGGCTAAAAACCCTTAACAATTCTAAGGTGAAGGGTTGATAGTTGTGGCTTAGATGATGATAGATCGATCGTAAACAGATTAGACCCTGGGAGTTAGAGAGAATCGCCGACAACCCTAAATTACGGTCTGTTCTTGAGTCCACGGCCGTGGAACCTCAAGAACTAACCGTGATTTCCCTTAAGTCTACGAACTTGCTTTTACTTTGATCCAAAGTTAAAGATTTGCTTTAACTTAGTTTAGACTTGTCTTTTCTAGGTGGTAGTGAAGCCTCAACAACCTCTACCTCGATTGTGAGTGTCATAACCTCAATCGGTTTAGTTAGTCTTGATCCTTGGGTTACAAGTTTGGGTATTTGACATAAATTCTTGCCTTTAGAATCTTTCTATATTGAGCCTCAACAACCTGTATAGAGAGTGCGTTGTAGGTGAGTTACATAAGGTTTTTGGAACTTCACCGTACGATTACCTTACATTAGTATACCTTTGCATATCTCAACTCTGTCTTTATATCATTAAGTATATCTTGAATCGATTGCCATAGCTGGATACTTGGATCTTTAGGATTGTTGTTTTCCCAATATTTGCAAAACTCTCATATTTACTCACTTGATAATCTGCAATCAAATTTGTTCCCACCCAAATCCCTATGTTCGATATTCTGGAATTCTTGCTTAGCTATGTCGATCCGTACACTGCGGGTTCGCTGTTTGATTCTAGTTTTATAAATTTAAAGCTTATTTGCACACACCTTTAGGGGCGAACAAGTTTTTTGGCGCCGTTGCCGGGGATTTGGTTTCGGCCGAATCCGGTTGCCGGTTGTCAAGCTTGGGAGCTTGCTCTCATTATTTGATATTACTTTGAGTGCATGCGCAGGTCTAGGAACACCGAAGATCTCTTACCTCTTGATCAAGAGCTAGAGAAAACCTTGAGGCAAAAGCGCAAGGAAAAGAAGATGGCCGAAGAACACGAACGTGATCTTCAAACGGAGTTGGCAGAGAAGGAAGCTCAACTCCAATGGAATGAGAACCTCCGCCAGGATGAAATGGATCGTCATCAATCTGAAGTTAGCAGACTGCAGGATGCGATGTTCCAAATGAGGATGGAGTTAAGCGACCTTAAGAATAAAGGAAGCAAGAAATCCTCAAGGAGGGGATCAAGAACTAGAAGAAGAAGTCACTCGTCCGCTGATGATAGTGACTCTTCCATGCCACCGTTAGAGGAGATTGACCCCACGATCAATATGAATCCTTTCCATCCACGAGGAGCTGCTAATCGCCGCATTCCACCTAGGAATGTGAGGGTCGAACGTGTGGATAATGAGCCAAGAACTCTTGGCCAGCGGATGGATCCAACGCAACAACCACGCCGCTTGGGCGTGAATTTTGATGCTGAAGATGTGCAAGGGTTTAGCTTTAACCCTCAAGTTATTACTCTTGTTCGCCAAAGCCAATTTGGCGGTACAAGCGCTGAATCTCCACACCAACACTTGCAAAACTTTGAGTGTATGATAGAGGCGATGAGACCGAAGAATGCTACCACCAACAGCTACAAGCTTAAACCCTTCTTCTTCTCTTTGAAAGGGAAAGCGTTGTCTTGGTACCAAGCTCTTCCTAATGGGAAACTAGACACGTGGGAAGACCTTTCCGCGGAGTTTCTCACCAAATTCTTCCCGCCCTCCAAAACGGCGGAACTTAGAGGTAAGATTAATGCTTTTTCCATGAGACCTAACGAAAGTTTGTTTCAATCTTGGGAAAGGTTTCAGGATTTGCTCTTGGATTGTCCTCATCATGGCATATCCAAGCTTGCCTTGCTAGAGATTTACTATAAGGGGCTGGATGCGGGAACGCAATTCAACCTCCAATCCCTCTCATGTGGAACGTTCATGGACATGAGAGAAGATGACGCTTGGGACTTCATCGAGAAGCAAGCAAGAGTCATAGAGAAGTATTCCCACCGGAAAGTGGAGGGAAATCGTGTGGAGCAAGGAGCAAAGCTCACACATGAAGCTCAAAATCAGATCTTCTCCCTCAACAATGAGATCAAAGAGTTGAAGGAGGCTATCAAGATCAACTTCCCAAAGCAACAAGAGAAGGATGTTGGCTATTTGGGCAACAACAATGGCGGTGATAACACCAACCGCAACAACAACAACAATAACCGGAACAACAACCGGAATAACAATTGGAATGGAAACAACAACAACCGGAACAACAATTGGAACAACAATAGGGGTTCAAACAACAACAATTGGCGCTCCAATCAACAAAATTCCGGTAACTCATATCCTTTCAATTCTAATTCACTAACTCCACCTTCATCCTCCTCTACTCCTTTGAAAAGCCAGGGGCAATCATCTAATGGAGGAAACAATACGGGAAAGGAGAAGCCCGATCCCATATTGGAAACAATTTTGGGAAAGCTTCAAGGGTTGGAGAACCGCCTCATCAAGGTTGATGATCAAGTTTCTAAGGTTGACAAAGCTCAAAAAGTTTTGGAAAACCAAATGTTCAACCACGCGGAGGAAGTTCCTAGAAATCAAGGGAAACTTCCAGGAAAGACGGAGGACAACCCTAAGGGAAGGGTGATGGCGATTACAACTAGGAGCGGAGTGACCACTACCGATCCGCAGCCTACGTTCGTTGACGTCCCCGTAGAGAAGGAAAAAGAAAAAGGGAAGGAGAAGGAAGATGTCTATGTTCCTCCTCCAGCTTACAAACCTCCCCTACCATTTCCTCAATCTAGAGCGCGAGCGCGCCTAGACAAACAATTCGGTAAGTTCATAGAACTCATGAGTAAGCTGCATATTAATATACCCTTCATTGATGCTATTGTAGGTATGCCGGCTTATGGCAAGTTCTTGAAGGAGCTCCTCTCCAACAAGAGGAAGCTAGAAGATTTTGGTGAGGTCAAGATGAGTTCGGATTCTTCGGATCTCATCAAGACCATGAAGGAGAAAATGCCCCCAAAGTTGAAGGATCCGGGGTCATTTTGCATTCCCATTGGAGTGGGAGATGTCACATATGACGCTTTATGTGACTTAGGAGCAAGTGTGAGCATCATACCACTTGCATTGTGCAGGAAGATCGGTTTAGGCGACCTTAAACCGGTGAAGATGACGTTGTACATGGCGGATCGATCCATCACTCGCCCCGTCGGTATTGTAGAAGACGTCCCGGTCAAGCTAGGTAAATTATTTGTTCCCATTGATTTTGTCGTACTTGACATTCCTGCAGATAGTCCGGTCCCGATCATACTCGGAAGACCGTTTCTTGCAACTTCCGGCTGCATGGTCGATTGCAAGAATGGTAGACTCGCTTTTGATATTGGAGAAGAGAAAGTAGAATTCGTTCTTTCCACTCTAGTGAAGGAGCCGATCTTCGACGAGGATATTTACGATGTCCAAGATGAAGAGGGTTTATCTAGGGAAGAGGTAAGTGCGATTCTCTTTAACGATCCTTTACAAAAAGTCATTACCATGAGTCTAACAGATGTAGGGGAAGAAGGAGAGTGCAAAGAGGAAATTGAAGCCTTAGAAGCACAAGAAGAGATGCATGAAGTGGAGTTTGAGAAACTCCACGATGAGGCTGAGAATGTTAGAATCCACGGTCATACCCTATATTCCACGACCGTGGATTTCACAACCAAAATCGACCTCCATTCCAGGGGATTACACGGCCGTGGAACATATGGAGAGGCCGTATTTCTGACCGTGGAAGAAGGTGATCGGCATACTTCTTCAACTTCTTTTGATTCTTCTCCAACTCACTCAACACCCTTAGAAACTTCTAAGGAAACGTCGGATGCTCCTCAAGGATCATTGGAAGCTCCGAAAGTGATGGAACTCAAACCACTTCCTACTCATCTAAGGTACGCTTTTCTAGGATCTAATTCTACCTTTCCGGTTATCGTTAGTTCCGAACTGAGCATAGATGAACATGAGCAGCTCATGATTGTCCTTAGGAAACATAGAAAAGCCATAGGCTACACTATTGAGGACTTAGTAGGAATTAAACCCTCCCTATGTATGCATAAGATACTAATGGAGGAGGACTTTAGAACTTCAAGACAACCTCAAAGGCGGTTGAATCCGACCATGAAGGAGGTTGTCAAGAAGGAGATTCTTAAACTTCTTGATGCAGGTATCATCTATCCTATCTCCGATAGCAAGTGGGTGAGTCCAGTTCAAGTAGTTCCGAAGAAGGGAGGAATGACGGTCATCACCAACAAAAACAACGAACTCATTCCTACCCGAACCGTGACTGGATGGCGAATGTGTATAGACTACCGCAAGCTCAACAACGCAACGCGGAAGGATCACTTTCCATTGCCATTCATCGATCAAATGCTTGAAAGGTTAGCACAACATTCACATTTTTGCTACCTTGACGGTTATAGTGGTTTCTTTTAGATTCCGATACATCCGGATGATCAAGAGAAGACCACATTCACGTGCCCTTGGGGTACGTTCGCCTATAGAAGAATGCCGTTCGGGCTTTGCAACGCCCCAGCCACCTTTCAACGGTGCATGATGGCCATCTTCTCCGAATACGTAGAGGAAATCATGGAAGTCTTCATGGACGACTTCTCCGTATACGGTTCCTCTTTTAACGATTGCCTTTCTAACCTTTCTCTTGTTTTACAAAGATGTGAAGACACTAACCTAGTTCTTAATTGGGAGAAGTGTCAATTCATGGTTAAGGAAGGAATCGTATTAGGTCACTTAGTCTCTAGTAGAGGGATAGAGGTAGACAAGGCTAAGATAGAGACCATAGAGAAACTTCCTCCCCCAATTTCGGTGAAAGGGATAAGAAGTTTCCTAGGACATGCTGGATTTTATAGACGTTTCATTAAGGACTTTTATAAGATATCAAAACCTCTCACTAATCTATTGATGAAGGATGCAGTTTTTGAGTTTTCACAGGAATGTTTGGATGCGTTTAACACCATTCGGCAAGCTCTAATTTCAGCACCTATTACCCAACCTCCGGATTGGACTCTCCCCTTCGAGATTATGTGCGATGCTAGTGACGTAGCTATTGGAGCTGTTCTTGGACAACAAAAGGAAGGACGAACCCATGCCATATACTATGCTAGCAAGACGCTAGATGAAGCGCAGCTCAACTACGCCACTACCGAGAAAGAATTTCTAGCCATTGTCTACGCTATTGACAAGTTTCGCTCTTATCTTGTAGGTGCAAAGGTGATTGTCTACACGGATCATACGGCGATCCGGTACCTCCTTGCGAAGAAAGATGCGAAGCCAAGGCTGATTAGATGGATTCTTCTCCTACAAGAATTCGATCTTGAGATCCGCGACAAGAAAGGTTCAGAAAATTCTGTTGCGGATCATTTGAGTCGCCTAACACATCTAGGGGACGACCATCTACCCATTGATGACTCCTTTCCAGACGAACACTTACACATCATAGAGGAGTGCATCAACGTGATCTCCAAAGGTAACGAACCATGGTTTGCTGATTTTGTTAACTATCTGGTTTGCCAGGAGACACCGCCCAGACTATCCTACGCACAAAGGAAGAAGTTCTTTAAGGACGTCCGGGAATACTATTGGAACGAGCCTCTCCTTTTTAAGAGAGGTCCGGATGGCATCATCCGGCGATGTGTGCCGGAAGATGAGATGCAAAGTGTCATCTGCCATTGTCATTCACTACCTTGTGGAGGACACGCTAGTTCGAACAAGACTAGCGCAAAGGTATTGCAATCTGGATTCTATTGGCCTACTTTATTTAGAGATGTGCAATCCTTTGTTTCTTGTTGCGATGCTTGTCAAAGAACAGGCAATATTTCTAGAAGGAACGAGATGCCCCTCAACAACATCCAAGAGGTGGAGATTTTCGACGTTTGGGGAGTTGATTTCATGGGACCATTTCCATCTTCTTGTGGAAACCAATACATACTATTGGCGGTAGACTACGTTTCTAGATGGGTGGAAGCAATTGCCTCTCCCACAAATGATGCCATGGTGGTGGTTAAGTTTTTCAACAAGACCATCTTTCCGCGATTTGGAACACCAAGGACGATCATTAGTGATGGAGGTTCTCACTTCATAGCCCGTCGCTTTGAAGCTCTTCTAGCTAAGTATGGGGTTACTCACAAGATCGCTACCCCTTATCATCCACAAACTAGTGGACAAGTTGAGATCTCAAATAGGGAGATCAAAGGAATTCTAAAAAAGACGGTTTCAAGGACTAGGAAGGATTGGTCCTTGAAACTAGATGATGCATTATGGGCGTACCGGACTGCGTACAAGACTCCCATAGGAACCACACCATACAACCTTGTGTATGGGAAGTCTTGTCACTTGCCGGTGGAGCTGGAGCACAAAGCGTTTTGGGCTATCAAGTGGCTGAATTTCAGCATGAAGGAAGCGGGAGAGAAGCGTCTCCTAGACATCAATAAGCTGGATGAACTTCGCTTGAACGCCTATGAAAACGCCAAGATCTACAAGGAAAGGGCAAAGCGTTGGCATGATAAGCATATCATTCCAAAGGACTTCAAAGAAGGAGATCAAGTTCTCCTCTTCAATTCAAGACTCCGCCTCTTTCCTGGTAAGCTTAAATCCCGTTGGACCGGACCCTTTCTAATTAAGCGTATTTTCCCCCATGGTGCAGTTGAAGTATGGGGTGAAGCGAGCGGAAGCTTTAAGGTGAACGGCCAACGACTCAAGAAGTATACGCCGGAACTCCAAACTGAGGAGTTTGTGCCTACCGCACTCGAATAAGTGCGAGTTTGGTCTAGCTACGGACCTTAAACAAAGCGCTTCTTGGGAGGCAACCCAAGGTATTGCATTTTCGTTTTTGTTTTCGATTCATAGTTTAGCTTAGAATAGACGTTCTTTTCTTTCTTTGTTTTTGCCTCGATTTCTTCCGGTATGTTCGTGTTTTTGGTTGTAGGATCGATGGAAAAGGAAAAGAGGAGAGTAATGTTGAAGAAAAGCGACGAAATTCGGACTTTGGAGCTTTACAGGAGGTTCCACGGTCTAAATTACGGTCGTCATAGCTACAGTGGCCGTAATTTCCAAAAGCCTTTGAAAAATCACCAAAACCACGGTTCCGTACACTTCCACGGCCGTGGAACACCCCGACAGACCGTGATTTTCAAAATTTTGCCTGCAACTATATAAGCCACGTTCTTCACAAAACTCATCCCAAAAACCCCTCTTTCCACGACCTAATTGCCGGAATTCCACGACCTCCTCAAAATCTTCGTTTCTTAATCGTTTCTAACGATTTTTCTTCCCAAACTGCAGCAAATTCAACCACAAACAACATCCAAGCGACGAATCGAGCGGAAATTCATCAACAAACTCGCATTTCGGGTTTTACAATCCGAAAAAGAGGTTTATTCTTTCTTCTTGATTCTCGCCAATTTGGTTCGTTTTTGCTATAGATTTTTAGGAAGAACTGATAGAGACTGGAAGGAATTAGACTAGGACTGCTTGTTGTGGTGATTGCTTGTGAATTTGCTGAGATTCGTGAAATTCTGGGACGAATCACGGCCTCTGGGTAAACCACGGCCGTAATTCTTGAAGAACAGACCGTAATTTTTCTACAGAAATGGATTTTGTAAGGAGAATGTCGGGAAGGATAAAAGAGAAGAAGGGTGAGCAGAATAAGAAAAGGAAAGGCAATCCCTCCACCTCCTCATCCTCTAGGGCACCACCACCCTCATCTCCTTCACTACCATCTTCACCTTCACCTCCATCCTCACCTCCTCACCCTAGAATTCCGACCATACATGAGAACCATCTTGCTGCTTTTGAGAAGATCACGAAGAGGCCAGTGATTGGCCCTAGATATTTGTTGTTGGAGGATCTATATCCTCTCAACATAGTTGATGATCTTACTCAGCTCTTGGATAGAGCCGGATTAATTATCTTCTCGGCTATCCGAGAAGACGCCTATGAGGAGATCACCCGGGAGGTTGTGACGTCTTTCGAGCACAACCACGTAGATAGGACCGTCTCTTTCCGTCTCATAGAAAGAGACTACCATTTGAGTATTGTTGAGTTTGAGACTATTTTTGGATTTCATGAGACCTTCAATGGTCGATTTCCGAGCGGTGTTTACCCCAAGGATTTTTGGGAGGAAGTTGCAATGATTTACGCCGACGAGGACCGTTGGCAACCCGCTGATACCAAGGCTAGATTGATGTACCATCTAGCCTTGAAGATAGCTCACCGTGTTCTTTCGGAATGTCTCTTTCCTAGGACGGAGACGCCCCAAAAGATCAAGACGGATGAGCTATTCTTGCTCTATTGCATGCTTTATGGACGCCGTGCAGATTGTGCTACTCTCTTGGCTGCTACGATGAGCAAGCTCAAGAACAAGTCGAAGGGAAACATCGGATATGGTGGGATAGTTACCCACATTGCTAGGAGTTTGGGTGTAGATTTTTCTGCTTGCACCCGCATACCGGCCGTTCCTTTAGGGCTACATGCATTCATGGTTAGGGGTCTCATTTTCCCCACACATGGAGGTCCGCCTTATGCGGGCATGCCTTGGGAGACTAGGACGGGTAGGGGTATAGAGTGGCTGCCGGAGTATTCCATTATGGCGGGACGCCATAATTGGAAGGAGACGTTCGCTGCGATGCATGCGAACAGGATAGTAGCTCTCCCTTACATCCCACCACCGGTTGTCGAGGAGGAGGATATGGGAGATCAGTTTCAGAGTGGAGGAGGAGCAGAGCAGGAGTTTGGCACGTTTCCGGACCAGCCGGAGGCGGCCCTAGATGTACCTAGACGCTCTCCACGTCCAGCTAGAGCCTCAGGCTCGTCATCTCGCCGCGCTAGCGTGAGTGAGAGGCCCACGTGGATGACCACACCTCCCACATGGCATGGCATTCCCCCTCCTTGGTCCACGGAGCAACCAGCAGCACCACCACCAGCACCAGCACCATCCGACGCCCCAGCATGGTACAGTCACGCCCCGGGATGGTACGAGCAGATGCCGGATTGGGCTACCGGACTTTCAGAGAGAGTTGGAGCGTTGGAGATCCGGGCCGACGCTAGAGACGGACGCCTCGACGACCTCGACGACCTCGACCACATGATGAGGGACGTCTACCGCCAGCAGTTTGGGCGGCACTACGACTCCAGCTTCTCCCCATTCCCGCCTCCGCCGGCGCCGTAGTGATTCGATGCATGACCGTTCGTTTTAGACATTCCCGCCACCACTTTGTGAGTTTCTTTTCTTTTCTTTCTTTTCCTTCTTTCTTTTGAACATTAGGGACAATGTTCGTCCTAAGTATGAGGTGGGATGTACTAAAAAGTTTGTAATAACTCTACTTACTATGTTCGCTTTCAATTGAGACTATCGTTGCATGTTCATTATGTGTTGCACGTTTTCTTATTGCATTGCATGAAAAGTGACTTGAAAAACCCATAAAAATTGAAAAATTTTGAAAATTTTGAGCTTCTAATGAATTGAGATGATTTCCATGATAATCACTACTTGTGAATTGAGTTTGATGACAATTGCATGCTTAAAAGGATTGTGAATTGAAAAGAATTTGAATGAATAAATTTTACCTCTTTTGCAAAGCTTTATAATGTGAAAATGTTACCTAAATCATGCTAGGAAATTGAAGTTGAAATCACATTATAAGTTCCTATACTTCTTGTTGAAATGATTAAGGCAATTCGATACTTTCTTTCTTCTTTCTTTGATCATCTAGCTCCTCATTGAAATATTAGCCTCCTTTACCTATCCGGGAATTTGGAGAAGTGAATGAGAAAAAGGCATGTTTGATGTGGGAGGGCCATGAGAGCAATTATTTGCAATCAAATAAATAGAAAGAAATTGTAGGTTTGGGGAAGTCAATCATGACGATGAGTAACTCGGCACCATTCACATAGCCGGGTGTTTGTGTCTTGCCAAAGTCGGATTGAGCGATATTCCTAGCGGATTATGGTATGTGCGCTAAGGGTTTGAGGCATCTCTTGAAAAATTGAGAAACGCCGATCTCCTAGGCTCGGTTTTTGTGCACCTCTATCCATAACTCCAAAAGTAAAGTCGAAAAATGAATAGGAGAGAGCGAAGCTCTAAGTTGAAGTGTTGCGGGAACCGCATAAGAAGAAGAAGGTAGTTGTCCACTTTCCCGGATTTATGCACCACTTTCCCTTAAAGTTTTCCCTTCCCTTCCGTATTCTAATCCTTTTCTTTGAAAGTCCTTAAGATCAAAAGAATGTGATATGACTTGGTGATCTAAATTGAAGTTCTTGTGATTGATTTTGATAATGTTTGAAGGTTATAATGCTTGCTTGGAAGTCAAATTGGTTCATGAGTTTTCTTTGCTTTTTACTCTTTAATTGAGTGTGTGAAAGTTTGATAAACGATTGAAGCAAGGTTTGAGAATGATCTACTCTTTAGAAGTCACGTTCATCCAAAAAGAAGGTACACATATTTCATCCTAACTCTTGTTTAAAGCTTTTTGAAAGACCTTGCTTAGGGACAAGCAAGTGTTAAGTATGGGGTTATTTGTTAGCATGAAATATTGTGATATTTTAGGCACGTTTTCTAAACGTATTTGATTCATATTGATAGTCTTTGATTGAACTTTGCTGCATATGTGAGCTAGTATTACCTATATTGTCAATATGGATGTCTACACTAGTTCTATGTTGATTATAGGTGATTTGGAGCTATTTCCGAACGGAATCGAGAAAAGGAGAGTTGATTTGATATGTCCATGGATTGAGGACATTCTTAGGAAGCAAATTGGAGTTTTCGCTTAAGGAATGCACGAGGCTAGGGAAGAATCACGTTCTTGCCCTAAACCACGCTCTAAAATACGGCCGTACTACAAACCACGTTTAGTTCCACGGCCGTGGAACCCTACAAAGGAAGCGTGATGCATTCCAGTAACTATTACGGCCGTGGAATATATGGTACAAACCGTGACCTAATCCACGCCCTAAATTACGGTCGTGAGAACTTCCACGACCGTGATCCTGGCGAATCTTTTCGCCACACTTTGAAGCCACAATCTTTTGAAGATTGGGCCGGACCGATATTTTATCTTGCCCTATAAAAAGACGGACGAAGCAAGATTCCGTCATACCCGCTTACACCCGCCATCTTCGCTTAGCGGCATTTATCGACGCTTAGGATCGTTTATCTCCGGATTGGTGGAAGATCGAAGCTCTTGGAAGATTTTGCAAGGAGATCTCGCTTCTTGTTTAGGTTTGAGTTGGAAAACGGATTGACATCCCGTTTTCCCTTCTTTCCTAAGGTTGTGATTGTTTGTTTTATTCTGAATCATTTGACAATACTTGTTCTCTTTGTGACTTTGAGATTGGTTTGAAGATTATTGAAAGTTCTTGAAAGTTTTCATCTTTCTATCTTTTAATTCTTGAATTGATATCAACATGACTGTTATTGGCTAAAAACCCTTAACAATTCTAAGGTGAAGGGTTGATAGTTGTGGCTTAGATGATGATAGATCGATCGTAAACAGATTAGACCCTGAGAGATAGAGAGAATCGCCGACAACCCTAAATTACGGCCTGTTCTTGAGTCCACGGCCGTGGAACCTCAAGAACTAACCGTGATTTCCCTTAAGTCTACGAACTTGCTTTTACTTTGATCCAAAGTTAAAGATTTGCTTTAACTTAGTTTAGACTTGTCTTTTCTAGGTGGTAGTGAAGCCTCAACAACCTCTACCTCGATTATGAGTGTCATAACCTCAATCGGTTTAGTTAGTCTTGATCCTTGGGTTACAAGTTTGGGTATTTGACATAAATTCTTGCCTTTAGAATCTTTCTATATTGAGCCTCAACAACCTGTATAGAGAGTGCCTTGTAGGTGAGTTACATAAGGTTTTTGGAACTTCACCGTACGATTACCTTACATTAGTATACCTTTGCATATCTCAACTCTGTCTTTATATCATTAAGTATATCTTGAATCGATTGCCACAACTGGATACTTGGATCTTTAGGATTGTTGTTTTCCCAATATTTGCAAAACTCTCATATTTACTCACTTGATAATCTGCAATCGAATTTGTTCCCACCCAAATCCCTGTGTTCGATACTCTGGAATTCTTGCTTAGCTACGTCGATCCGTACACTACGGGTTCGCTGCTTGATTCTAGTTTTATAAATTTAAAGCTTATTTGCACACACCTTTAGGGGCGAACAAGTTGCCATATGGCAAAGTCAGAGGTGCCATCAAAGGGTTTAATCCTCACTGTGTTTTCCGACATAGTCCCGTTTCTAAGAAGACATGATCCCAGATGTCGTACTTAGGGTCTATGTAAGGGCAGTCTTTAGAACCAAAGAACCTGCCGTCCTGTTAGAAATAATCAAAGATCCTCAAAAAACACTGCAAGTTTTGGGTTCTTTTGATTTTTCTCGTATCTAGGGTTCCTTAAGCAAAAGTGCTTGAAGGAATTATCCTCTTTTCTGGGGGTTTTTAACCAAAAGATTTTCAAAGACAGTTTTGAGAAGAAACGAAAAAGAACGATAGAGTCAAGCGAAAGCAGTTTTAGAAGGAAACTTCAAAAGAAGAAAAGATTTGTAGAAAAAATGAAAGATCGATTGAGAAAACCAAATCTCCAACTTCAAATCGAAAAAACCATGCTCTGATACCAATTTGATATAACTCTATCACAAGTTCGATTCAAAACTGACTGGATCTAGAGCGATCCAGTCTTTCAAAACCAGATGAACACAAAAGGTTGGTGACGCAGTTCGAGATAAGCTCTACTCTGCGGGATCTCAGGAGGGGAGAGCCAGCCCAATCCACTAGGTAGAGTTACAGTGTAGAACGGTTACAGGACGAACAAACAAAAAACTACAGAAAACCTTACAAGATCAAAGAACAAGATAACAAGAACAGGGATAGGTGAGAGGTCTGTAAACCACCAAGGTATTGATTTGTGCTTTGAGGCAAAGCAAGATCTAGACAACAGAGAACGTCTCAAGACAACTCTTGGACGAAGCACTCGACTCGGATCTCTCTCTCACTATGTTTTTCTCTCTATGCTCACTTTCAGATCAAGGGTTCTCAGTAGAAGTGTTTCGGCCGCCTTAGGGTTGAAGACAAGAAGAGAGCTTAAGTACTCAGTGCCACGAAGTGAACATCAGCAACGCAGCGTTTAACCACTCAACGCTTTGTACATTCTGCTTCATCAACAGGTGAGATGGATTGGAGCACTTACTATTGGACCTCGATCGGCTAGGCCCAACTGGCCCTGCAATCAGACCATCACCAATATAACACAAGTACCCTATCCAACCCTTCATCAAACCCAACCGGCCTTACACTCAAACTCATACCCACTAATCTACGGTTTGACACGAACCGGGTTTAACTAAATCCTAACATTAACGAATATAACTCCAAAATATTTGGTTTGCCGACCTCTTCCCAACTTTTTCTTGAACTCGAAAGCCATTGCAGTTCCTGGTTGTTGAAGACTCCACTAGTGTTGTTACTTGAATAATCGAAGGGCTCTAATTGAAGAATGAAAGCTTCTTCCAGAAGAATTGAAAAATTCAAGGCCTTAGATTCAGGTTTGTGGCTTTGCTTGAAGAATGGTATGTTTTTAGGGTTACTTTCTATTTTCTCCCTCTTTCTATGCCTATATGCAATTGAAATTTCTCTCCCACGATGAGGCTTCCCAAAATCTTGTTTGATTAAGTTTTTTCAACCCTGATCCTTTCTATCTAAGACTCTAAGAGACGTTAACTCTCTCAGATTTTTTCGCAAACTTAAAAGCCTCAGATTATTGGACTTGAGCCGCACCAATATCAGAGAACTATCCCCATTTTGTGATTCAATTGCAACACCCAAGTTACTGTGCCCTAAACTCAAATATATTTCCCAATATTTGAATAGACTGATCAACCTCATGCGTCTTTATGAGGACATGGAAAAGTTCAGCTGCCTACCAACCCTGAAACTCTCACTCATGCTGTGAAGGCAACAAGATAGCAGAAGTGAAGTATATGAAGCATCTTAGAGAAATTAACCTCTATGGAATTGAAAATATTTGCACTAAGGAAGAGGCAGAAGAAAGCAAGTTAATGACAAAACATCTTCTGAAGATAATGGTACTAAATTGGGATAATACACCACGCTCATACTGTGTACAAGTTCTTCAAGGCCTTCGATCACATTGAATTGGAAGAACTCACGGTGACAAACTACTCGTCTAGGAATTTCCCATCTTGGTTCAGTGCTCCATATTATTGTGTACTTGAGAGTCTTTGCTATGAATTTGAAGTCCTTGTATCCATAGGACAACTTACACTCTTGAAAATTCTTACTAGTTGTTCTTTACTGTAAGAGACAAAAAAAATTATAGTTGGTTCCCTATTATTGGTGCATTGGTGTTGAACATATTATTATTTGTACGTAAGTTGAATGTTAATCTTTATTTACAGGATGCAGGAGGCACACATGTTGATTGAATGATAGTTGAAACTGATTCACCTTGTTTGGTCAGGTAACCTAATTTTTCATACTCTTACATTTCATCTGCTCTTTACTCATGTTGTTTAAGCTTCTAAACTCTTCCATCAGCCCATCACAAATTATCTCAAGCTTCATGTTCTATTTATATCGTTACAAAAAATTGAGCATTATAAAAGGTTTATACAGTAGGGATTAACAACTTATAGTCGTTGATTAATAAATCAATATTTAAGACATATTCCCACTAGATTAAAAGTACGTGATAAGTACACTTATAATTATTAGAACAACATTTTTTGGTAATATAATTATATACTTTAATGCTGATTTAGAATATTGACTAATAAATCAACGTTCAAGATATTTTCCCACTAAGTGTTTATGGGTGTGAAACACTTTATAAAATTGATAAATACACTTTTAATAAATAGAATAACATTTATGGTAATAGAATTATATACTTTAATGGTGATTTAGGATATTGACTAATAAATAAGCGTTCAAGATATTTTCCCACTAAGTTGAAACACTAAATTAAAATCGATATATATAATTTCAATAAATATAATAACTTTTATGGTAGATTTAGGATATTGACGTTTTAGGATATTGTTTAGACAAATGTGCACTGATATTCCGATTTTGAATGAATCTTGTATTTCGATCGAAATTATACTATTTGGATCAAAATATGTGAAAATTGTTCAATTCGAATGAATCTAAAGCTTGTAAATTATGCTATTTCGATCTAAATTAAACTATTTAGATCGAAATTATACTATTTTGATCGAAATGTTTGTGCTAATATAAAGCTCTTAAATTGTGAATGAATTTTGTATTTCAATCGAAATTACTATTTCGATTGAAATTGTTGAAAATTGTTCAATTTGACTACTCTATTTATAGTAACGACCAAAATAACTATGTAACACTCGAAATACAAAAAGGATGTTGCTTTGTATTTCGATCGAAATTATACGATCTCGATTGAAATAGTTAAAAATTCTTAACTTCTACCGAGTATGAAACGTATATTACTAAGGAAAGCGATACAAAATTCTAATCGAGTATGAAGTGTATACTACGAAGGAAAGCGATACAAAATTCTAATCGAGTATGAAGCGTATACTACTGATATTATTTACAAGTATAGTGAATGATTCCTCAAATTGAAATGAAAGGTATGTTATTGACTTGTTTCTCGTTATTCTCTAGCCCTATCAGTCAAATTGCGCTGCAATTGTTACTTGAGTCTTGTGAATAGCTTCTCAAATTGGAATGATAGGCATGTTATTTGAGTTGTTTGTTTCATTTTCCATAAATTTCTACGACTCTTTGCTCTTTTATTTTGAAAATTATTATGTTGGAAGCTTTGATAGGAGTAGAAGACAGTGGAGGCTCTTTTGACTTTTGATTATACTAGTTGGGGTGCCGTGAATTTGGAACGTGTCCGTGGTTGCGGGGTTTACTAAAGGTTAAGGCACACGTAACGTGGATTAATACGGAAATCTTTAGTAATTGACCTGAAAGTAACCGATGGGTGTGGAATTGCATTTATTAAAAGTGAACTTAAATAAGATGAGTTAAAAAAAACATGAACAAAATGCATTTCTTAATGTAAGATGATTTGGCATAGGACATACAATAATCATCATAATAAGTTACACCACAGCTAAATAGTACATGTCTCAAGTACTCAACATGTACCCAAGAATCAAATTGGTACGTTGCAAATTGATAACACGATTTATGATTAGGTTTAGGTAATCATTTAGATAGATTTATCGCTCATTCATGCATGGTTTAGCACTAGTTAACGACGTTTGCACTCAATTCACGTATTATGTCGAGATAGACGTCTACACGGACTTGTGCATTGCTTTGTAGGTATATTGGGAGATTTAGAAGCTAAAACGATACGTTTGAGGATCGTTCATCAAGGTGACAGACCCTCGGACTCATTAGGATGCAAGCTAAAGGCTAGGGAGGACTCGTGGAACCTTGCCAACACAAGCCATGCACCAAATCGAAGCTTAATGATCAAAGGCAAAGCTGAAGCACAAAATCACGGTTCACTGACACTCCACGGCCGTGGAACCAACCGTGGTTTTTGCCAGGTTTTCGTGACAGCTGTGCCACGATCTCTTGGCCAGCTCTTGCAAAGTTGTAGTATAAAAGTGGTCCTGCATTGGCTGAGAGAGGCATCTTGGAGCAGCTCTCCATTATCCACTATCATCCAATCAAAATATTCTCTCAACAAGAAGATTCTTGGAAGAAGGAGGTAGAAGGAAGCTACCATTGGAGGAAGAGCTTCATTGGAGAAGAAGAAGAGCACACCATTGATAGATTTTGATAGCCTTGTAGTGAAGAATTTCGGAATCGATTTCTTGAGTTGTATGAACCATTTGAACCTTCTTTAAGAAGGGTTGTGAGTCATTCTAATTCCATTTTCACCTTGGTTTTGTTTACTTAACTTGTTCATCTTTTTCTCTTCATTATCTTGCAAATGGAAGTTATGATTTTATGCTTGATGATTTCGATTGTTATGATGCATGTTGTAGGCTAAATAGATGTGATTGTAGGGTAAGGAAAGGATGGTTATGGCTAGGACTATGATAGGATGGACTTAGATTAGCCTTTGGATGACTCACTTGCTTGGACGTCGCCTCTGTTAGGATCCACGGTTTGTTCTAGCCAAACCACGGCCGTGGAAGTGGTAGAACACCCCGTGATTCTCCCTGATTTGATGGATCTAGCTTTAGATTGGTTGAATGATTGAAATCCTAGTGTTTGTTGAGCTAAAACTATCCTAGGGTGACCTAGTGTTAGAAACTAAGTATTAGGAGAGACTTAACCGGTAATCCTTACTCTTAGGTTCCAAAGATGACAAACTCTAGGTAGTGGTGAGCCTCATAAAGCCGCCATTGGACTAAGTGTGCTAGGATAGTTGCTTAGGACTAACCCTTCCGAGACTTACCCGGTGAGGATAGGTTAGATTCCTAGGTGACAATCCGGTTTGTGTAGAATTTCATCCCTTAGGTTCTTAGAGACTTACCCGGTGATGAGACCTTAGGGACGGACTAGTGGACCATGAGACCTACCCGGTGATTGATCCCAATCTAGAAACACTAAATCCCAACACATTATAGTTAATCCAAGGAATGATTAGGTAGCTTGAGTCCTATGCCATAACCGGAACTTCCAACCCCTAGAATCCATCTTTCTCTCTTGATTAATATCTCGTTCTTAGCTTGTTTGTTTGCATTGATTTGTTAGTTTAGTTGATTGTTTACTTTGCATGAATTGTGATCCTTGATTGATCACCTAAAAACCAACCAAAAACATTGAAGTTTTCATTTCTTTATTTCTTCTCTTTTCTAGATCTTCACTAAACTCAATCATAAATTAGATCAATCTCACCTTAGTCTTTGTGTTCGACCTCGGAATACTATCCCTACTACAAACGTCCCGTACACTGCGGGTTCGCTAGGAGTTAGGATAAATATAACGAGAATATAAATTTAAAACCCATTGCGTATCACATCCTGAGCGTGGCAAGTTTTTGGCGCCGTTGCCGGGGACTAGGTCTAGATTGAGTCTATTTTGTGATTATTTCTAGTGTAGATCTTTCTTGTTGCTTTTGATCTCTCTTTGGTTTGTGTCTTTGCTTTTCAGGACATCTCTTACTCTTTAGGTGTATGCGAAGATCTCGTGGCAAGGATTTAGCTCCATTCGATCCCGAACCGGAAAAACCCTTAGATCTAGATCCAAGAGCATTCGAAAAGAGAAGGAGATGGCCGGTAGAAACCTCCAAGCTGAGTTGGATGAAGCCTTAGAGCAAATAAGGCTAAGAAATGAGCTCTTGGAGGAAGAAAGGAGACTTGCCAATGAGAGGCAAGAAGCGACTAGGAGGGAGATTGATGAGATTAGGCAAGCCCTTGTACAAGGAGAGCTTAATCGCCAACAACCTCCACCTCCTCCACCGGTAATACAACCGCAGCCGGCGGCTAATGTTAGGGTTGTTCCCATTGCCATTGAAGAGCCACAAACCCTAGGGGCGCGTATGGATCCGGCGCAAAGAGCACACCGCCCGGGTGTGAACTTAGGAGATCCCGCTACCCACAATTATGAACTCCGCCCTCAAGTTCTACAAATGATCCGGCATAATCAATTTGGAGGGATGGAAGGAGAGTCTCCTTATCAACACTTGATGAACTATGAGATTTTGATGGAAACCCTTAGACCGCCAAGATTGGAGAGGAACAACCATAAGCTTAGGGCTTTCTCCTTCTCTCTTAAGGACAAAGCCTTAGCTTGGTATCAATCTATTCCACAAGGGCGAGTTGGTACTTGGGAGGAGATGACAACCGAGTTTTTGACTAAGTTCTTCCCACCTTCCAAGACTACCGAATTAAGAGGGAAGATCAATGCCTTCGTGATGAAGGATAGAGAGAGTTTGTTCAAGTCTTGGGAGAGATTCAAAGACCTTCTCCTAGATTGTCCACACCATGGCATACCAAAAATTGAGCTATTGGAGATCTACTTCAAGGGACTTGATGAAGATAGCCAATTCAAGCTTCAATCTCTTTCCGGTGGGACTTTTATGAAGAAGCATGTGGATGATGCTTGGGAGTTTGTAGAGAAAAAGCTCTAGTGATTGAGAAATACTCCCATAGGAAGAGTGAAGGGAGAAAGGCGGGAGCATATGAGGTGAGTGAGGTCACCATGAGCAATTTCAAGCTTGATGCCATCAACAACGAGCTAAAGTCCTTGAGAGAGTTGTGTGCTACAACCTTGAAGAACCAAGCAACTCCTCAAGCGCTTCCACAAGCTAACCTATCTTCCAAGGAGGAGGATGTGAATTACATGGGAAGGGGCAATTACAACAATTATCAAGGCCCAAGGAACTTCAACAACAACCGGAAATTCAACAATTACCGGCCCAACCACAACCATCCCGGGTTTTCATACTCTAACCCGGATGGAGCCTTGAACCCTCCCGCTTCCACAAGCACAACTCCACCACCAAAAGCTTCACAAGAACCTCCACCCGGATTTACTCAACCTCCAAAGGATAGGACCGAAATGATGTTTGAGCAATTGCTTGGAAGGTTGAGTGGTCTTGAGAGCACGGTGACTTCCATTTCTAAGGCTCAAAAGGTGTTGGAAGCACAAGTGTTCCAAAAGGCGGGTGAAGCCCATAGAGATCCGGGAAAGCTTCCTAGAAGGACCGAAGACAACCCAAAAGGCCAAGTGTTGGCCATCACTACAAGGAGTGGGTTGAGTATGAAAGATCCTATGCCCAAGGAGAATGCTAAAGGGAAACAAGTGGTGATAGAGGAAGAGACTTTGCAAGGAGATGGAGGCAAGAGCAAGGATGTAGAGCCAACTTATGTGGCACCACCTCCATACAAACCACCACTACCATTCCCTCAATCACGAGCAAGAGCTCGCTTGGACAATCACTTTGGTAAGTTCCTTGAACTAATGTCTAAATTGCATATTAACATTCCGTTCATGGATGCTATTTTAGGAATGCCGGCATATGGCAAGTTCTTGAAAGAGATACTCTCCAACAAGAGAAAGTTGGAGGAGTATGGGGAGATAAGAATGACAAAGAGATCCTCGGAATTAATCCAAACAATGAAGGAGGAGATGCCTCCCAAGCTAAGAGATCCGGGTTCCTTTTGTGTCCCAATTGGAGTGGGAGATGTGAAGTATGAGGCCCTTTGTGATCTTGGGGCAAGTGTAAGCATCATACCGCTTGCACTTTGCAACAAGGTTGGGCTAGGAGAGCCAAAACCGGTCAAGATGACCCTCTATATGGCGGACCGATCCATCACTCATCCGGTTGGAATCTTAGAAGACATCCCGGTGCAACTAGGAGGATTCTATGTGCCGATTGATTTTGTTGTCTAGGATATTCCGGCGGACTATCCGGTTTCCATCATCTTAGGAAGACCTTTCCTAGCCACTTCCGGATGCCTAGTGGATTGCAAGAATGGGACTCTCTCCTTCAACATTGGAGAAGAGAACATCAAGTTCAAGTTGTCCACAATGATGAAAGGGCCAACCCTTGATGAAGATGTCTTCAACATAGTCGAGCAAGAGGAATCTAGAGAAGTTGTGAGCTCGATCTTGATCAAAGATCCCTTGAAGAAGGTTCTTACCTTAAGTATGATGGAGGAAGGTGTTGAGGAGGCTTGCAATGAAGAAATCAAGGCCTTAGAAGCCTTAGAAAAGGAGGCAAGAGTTGAAGATGAAGACCACGAAGAGGAGCTGAATAGCTGCAAGTTCCACGGGCGTGGAAGTGGTTCCACGGCCGTAGAACTCTCTGCAGAGCCACAACAAAGGAGCCAGGCAAGGTCCACGGCCGTGGAAGTGGAGCCAACCGTGGTTCCAGCCGTGGTTTCCCCTGAATCAGACCTTATTGATGATCAAGCTTCAAGGAGCCTTGAAGGGTCTTCATTTGCTTTGGATTCATCTCATCCAACGCTATTTGGATCGTCTCCGATCGAAAAAGGTCCTCCTCAACTTGATCTTAAACCCCTCCCCTCTCATTTGAAGTATGCTTTTCTTGGTGATAATTCAACATATCCGGTGATTGTTAATGCATGCTTGAGTGATGATGAACTTGCTAAGTTGTTGCATGAGCTAAGATTGCATAGGAAAGCCATTGGCTATACTATTGATGATTTGGTTGGCATAAAACCTTCTTTGTGCATGCATAAGATTTTGATGGAAGATAATGATAAACCCTCTATTGAACATCAAAGAAGACTAAATCCTATAATGAAAGAGGTAGTCAAAAAGGAAATCATTAAGTTACTAGATGCGGGGATAATCTACCCTATCTCGGATAGTAAGTGGGTTAGTCCCGTTCATGTAGTTCCTAAGAAGGGTGGGATGACCGTAGTGACTAATGAGAACAATGAGTTGATCCCCACTAGGACGGTTACGGGTTGGAGAATGTGCATTGACTATAGGAAGTTGAACATGGCCTCTAGGAAAGATCACTTCCCTCTCCCCTTCATTGACCAAATGCTAGAGAGGTTAGCTCAACATTCTCATTTTTGCTACTTAGATGGCTATAGTGGATTTTTCCAAATCCCTATCCACCCCGATGACCAAGAGAAAACCACCTTTACATGTCCATGGGGAACTTTTGCATATAGGAGAATGACATTTGGGTTGTGTAATGCACCCGCCACCTTCCAAAGGTGTATGATGGCTATCTTTTCGGAATACATTGAAAATATCATGGAGGTGTTCATGGATGATTTCTCTGTTTATGGTTCTTCCTTTGATAATTGCTTAGCTAACTTGTCATTAGTATTGCAAAGATGTGAGGAGACAAATCTTGTCTTGAATTGGGAAAAATGCCACTTCATGGTAAGTGAAGGCATTGTGTTAGGACACTTGGTGTCTAACCGTGACATTGAGGTTCATAGGGCCAAGATTGAAACAATAGAGAAGTTGCCACCACCTACCTCGGTGAAGGGGGTAAGGAGTTTCTTAGGGCATGCCGGTTTCTACCGGAGGTTTATTCAAGACTTCTCTAAAATTTCTAAGCCTCTTACTAACCTACTAATGAAGGATGTTGATTTTGTCTTTTCCAAAGAATGTCTTGAGGCTTTTGGTAGGTTGAAGAAGGCCTTGATCTCCGCACCTATCATGCAACCTCCGGATTGGAGTCTACCGTTTGAGATCATGTGTGATGCGAGCGATGTGGCCGTTGGGGCTGTTTTGGGGCAAAGGAAAAATGGGCGCACTCATGCCATTTATTATGCTAGCAAGACGCTAGATGATGCCCAACTCAATTATGCTACCACCGAGAAGGAGTTGCTAGCGGTGGTGTATTCTTTTGAGAAGTTCCGCTCATATCTTGTTGGAGCGAAGGTCATAGTTTATACGGATCATGCTGCGATCCGTTATCTACTTACCAAGAAGGATGCCAAACCTAGGTTGATTCGATGAATCCTTCTTCTTCAAGAGTTTGATTTAGAAATCCGGGATAAGAAGGGATCCGAGAACTCAGTGGCGGATCACCTTAGTAGACTCCCACCATTGAAGCTTGAAAGAGATGACATCCCGATTGATGATTCATTCCGGGATGAGCAATTGCAAATGGTGGAGGAGTGCTTGTTCCAAGTGTCTAGAGGAAGTGAGCCATGGTTTGCCGACATTGTGAACTACTTAGTGTGTGAGGAAGTGCCTCCCGGATTGACATATGCCCAAAGGAAGAGGTTCTTCAAGGATGTGAGGCACTACTATTGGAGTGAACCACTTTTGTTCAAGAGAGGGCCGGATGGAATGTTTAGAAGATGCATACCGGAGGATGAGGTGGAGAGTGTGATCCGCCATTGTCATTCCTTGCCATGTGGAGGGCATGCTAGCTCACACAAGACATGTGCTAAAGTGTTGCAATCGGGCTTCTTTTGGCCAAGTTTGTTCAAGGATGTGCAAGGCTTTGTGGTAGCTTGTGATGCTTGCCAAAGGACGGGCAACATCTCAAGGAGGAATGAGATAACCTTGAACAACATACAAGAAGTGGAAATATTTGATGTGTGGGGTGTGGACTTCATGGGACCATTCCCTTCTTCATGTGGCAACCTCTACATCCTATTGGCGGTTGACTATGTTTCGAGATGGGTGGAGGCAATCGCCTCTCCTACAAATGACGCCAAGGTTGTGGTGCGCTTCTTCAACCGAGTGATCTTTCCTAGGTTTGGAACACCAAGGGTGATCATAAGTGATGGAGGGAAGCACTTCACCAATAGGAACTTTGGGGCACTTTTGGCTAAGTATGGGGTGACTCATAAGGTGGCAACACCTTACCATCCCCAAATTAGTGGCCAAGTGGAGATCTCCAACCGGGAGATAAAGGCCATTCTCGAGAAGACGGTATCTAGAACTAGAAAGGATTGGGCTATGAAGCTCAATGATGCCTTGTGGGCATATAGGACCGCTTTCAAGACACCAATTGGCACCACTCCTTACAAGTTGGTCTATGGCAAGTCTTGCCACCTTCCGGTAGAAATAGAGCATAGAGCGCATTGGGCCATCAAGTGGCTAAATTTTGACCTCAAGGAGGCGGGAGAGAAGAGGTTGCTTGATATGAATGCCCTTGAGGAGATCCGGTTGGATGCTTATGAGAATGCCCGGATCTACAAAGAGAGAACCAAACGGTGGCATGACAAGCGCTTCATCCCGAAGGAGTTGAGTGAAGGCGACCTTGTCCTTCTCTTCAACTCAAGGCTGCGGCTCTTCCCGGGAAAGCTAAAATCAAGATGGACCGGGCCATATGTGGTGAAGAAGATCTTTCCCCATGGAGCTATTGAGATAGGAGGGGAGCATTGTGGAAACTTTAAGGTGAATGGGCACCGGTTGAAGAAGTATATCCCGGGAGCTCCGGTGGATATGATTGCCCCACTTTACCTTGAGTAGACCCCCCGAGTTTGGTCAAGCTAATGACCTTAAAGAAGCGCTTGGTGGGAGGAAACCCATTGGTAACGTTTCCCTTTTCTCGTTTTGTTTTTGTTTTAGATTTTTCTGTTTTTGTGTGTGCTTTGTGTGTTAGAATCTTGGTAGCATTGGAAGCCTTGTTTGGCAAGTGAATGATGATGAACCCCTCATCAATTATGGGTGGAGCGGACGCGGAACTTGGACGGCTAGCGGTGCCTAGCGCGGGTCCCGGCGCCTTGATGGATACTTAGAGCTCTCTACCATGGTTGATAGGATCATCCAACATCAATTCCACTTGAGAATCCCAAATATCATAGCAAACCATTTTTATATTGTGAGAACCTTCTTTCACTCTTCTTTACTTCATTTACACATTGGGGACAATGTGTTTCTAAGTATGGGGTGGGGTTTGCATGATCCTTTGCATGATGAGCATCTAGGATAGTTTAACATTTTCACATGTCTTGCATTGTATATGTTCATTTCGAAAATCCCATAAAAATTCAGAAAATTTAAAATTTTTTTGTGCTCTCTAGGCTTGGATATGACCCTAATGATGAATCTTGTCTTGTGGATTGGCTATGGATGGCCTTATGTGTGTTAAATTGGTGAATGCATATGTGAACTTGAAATACTTCTCTTGAATCCCATGAATGATTAGTGATCATGATGTTTGCCTAGAATGGATTGAGTATTGAAGGTCAAAATTACATGATAGTTCTTGCACACCATCTAGGAATGAATGAGGCAATTCATCTTCCTCTAAATCTCATCTTGATCATGATTGTTTGAGCACCTCAATTGATATAAATTTGACCTCTTTTGACCCATCCGGAAATAGGAGCATGATAGTGTGTTGATGTGTGTGAAAAGCAAGTGTGGGGTGAAGTTGTTGATGAAAGGAATGTCATGAATGAAGTGCTGAAATTGTTGTGAAAGTGTAGCCAAAAATATAGGTTTGGGGACGTCGGTTTAGATGACAAGTAACTCGGCACACTTCACATGATCGGGTGTTGGTGCCTTGCCAAAGTCAAATAAACCAATAGTCCTAACGAGCTTTGGTATGTGTGCTCGGTGTGGATGCACCTCGAAAAATAGAAAAAGCCCGAGGATGGCTAATCACCAAGGTTTCGGCTTCTGTACACCAATGTCATTGTCTCAAAAATAAGTCAAAGAAAAAGAAAGAAAAGATAGAAGAAAAAAAATATACACTTGAGGGAAGTTGATCGAGGACAATATTGCAGAGTTAGTTCCATTCCCGGATTAGCATCACATAGCCTAGAAAAATCCCCACCTAGTCACAACGTTTCTTGGCCTTTTATTTCACAAGACCTTATGACCTATTTGCATGTTTGTAAGACTTAGTAATCTAGATTGAATATGCAAATGATCATCTTGACTTCGTCATCTTTACATTTCATGCATGTTTTTGAGTTAAGTACAATTGTCTTTCCATGCTTTCATTTATTTGATACATAATTGCTTGTCCATTGCCATGAAACATGACTATGAAGGTGATCCAATATTAGAAGCACAACTCCAAAAAGATTTTGCAATTTTTCTGCATACATAAATCATGTCATCTCTTAGTCTATAGTTGGGAATTTGCTCGGGGACGAGCAAACCTTAAGTATGGGGTATTTTGATAACACGATTTATGATTAGGTTTAGGTAATCATTTAGATAGATTTCTCACTCATTCATGCATGGTTTAGCACTAGTTAACGACGTTTGCACTCAATTCACTTATTATGTCGAGATAGACGTCTACACGGACTTGTGCATTGCTTTGTAGGTATATTGGGAGATTTAGAAGCTAAAACGATACGTTTGAGGATCGTTCATCAAGGTGACAGACCCTCGGACTCATTAGGATGCAAGTTAAAGGCTAGGGAGGACTCGTGGAACCTTGCCAACACAAGCCATGCACCAAATCGAAGCTTAATGATCAAAGGCAAAGTTGAAGCACAAAATCACGGTTCACTGACACTCCACGGCCGTGGAACCAACCGTGGTTTTTGCCAGGTTTTCGTGACAGCTGTGCCACGATCTCTTGGCCAGCTCTTGCAAAGTTGTAGTATAAAAGTGGTCCTGCATTGGCTGAGAGAGGCATCTTGGAGCAGCTCTCCATTATCCACTATCATCCAATCAAAATATTCTCTCAACAAGAAGATTCTTGGAAGAAGGAGGTAGAAGGAAGCTACCATTGGAGGAAGAGCTTCATTGGAGAAGAAGAAGAGCACACCATTGATAGATTTTGATAGCCTTGTAGTGAAGAATTTCGGAATCGATTTCTTGAGTTGTATGAACCATTTGAACCTTCTTTAAGAAGGGTTGTGAGTCATTCTAATTCCATTTTCACCTTGGTTTTGTTTACTTAACTTGTTCATCTTTTTCTCTTCATTATCTTGCAAATGGAAGTTATGATTTTATGCTTGATGATTTCGATTGTTATGATGCATGTTGTAGGCTAAATAGATGTGATTGTAGGGTAAGGAAAGGATGGTTATGGCTAGGACTATGATAGGATGGACTTAGATTAGCCTTTGGATGACTCACTTGCTTGGACGTCGCCTCTGTTAGGATCCACGGTTTGTTCTAGCCAAACCACGGCCGTGGAAGTGGTAGAACACCCCGTGATTCTCCCTGATTTGATGGATCTAGCTTTAGATTGGTTGAATGATTGAAATCCTAGTGTTTGTTGAGCTAAAACTATCCTAGGGTGACCTAGTGTTAGAAACTAAGTATTAGGAGAGACTTAACCGGTAATCCTTACTCTTAGGTTCCAAAGATGACAAACTCTAGGTAGTGGTGAGCCTCATAAAGCCGCCATTGGACTAAGTGTGCTAGGATAGTTGCTTAGGACTAACCCTTCCGAGACTTACCCGGTGAGGATAGGTTAGATTCCTAGGTTACAATCCGGTTTGTGTAGAATGTCATCCCTTAGGTTCTTAAAGACTTACCCGGTGATGAGACCTTAGGGACGGACTAGTGGACCATGAGACCTACCCGGTGATTGATCCCAATCTAGAAACACTAAATCCCAACACATTATAGTTAATCCAAGGAATGATTAGGTAGCTTGAGTCCTATGCCATAACCGGAACTTCCAACCCCTAGAATCCATCTTTCTCTCTTGATTAATATCTCGTTCTTAGCTTGTTTGTTTGCATTGATTTGTTAGTTTAGTTGATTGTTTACTTTGCATGAATTGTGATCCTTGATTGATCACCTAAAAACCAACCAAAAACATTGAAGTTTTCATTTCTTTATTTCTTCTCTTTTCTAGATCTTCACTAAACTCAATCATAAATTAGATCAATCTCACCTTAGTCTTTGTGTTCGACCTTGGAATACTATCCCTACTACAAACGTCCCGTACACTACGGGTTCGCTAGGAGTTAGGATAAATATAACGAGAATATAAATTTAAAACCCATTGCGTATCACATCCTGAGCGTGACACAAATAATTCTCGTGCAACCAGGGTTAAACTTCTCCAGAGGAATCAGCGTCCAGAGGATCTGATTCCGTTGTAGAACACATCTAATTTACAATCTAATTTTACTAATAAGTGGCCAAATAAATGAGGAGATGTGCAAGGTCCACACATCAAGTAAATGAAATTAGACTGAGGCCTCATGTAAATCCCATTTTCTCGGAGACTTTCAAGTAAAGAGGTTGCATGAACAGATGCATGCCCAACATTAGATACTTCTACTTGGTGCTCGAGGGCAAACAATGTTCGCACCACGACCACTCTTTTGACCGTTGGGTGTGATAAAATCTTCTCAACAAGCCGTGTATCCAACAGTTGCATTCACAGTGATTTCATTAGCTTTAGGACTCAGGTTTCGGGTTGGATTACCGTTTCCGTTACGACAATTGGAATACTGTCTTCAGAATTAAGAAAAACGGAATTACATCTCTTAAGCATTTCCCTCCGGATGTTAGGTTAACATTTGTCTCTGGATCTTTAAAGCATTTGATGGACTTTCTAGCTGCAACACAAATAACTTAAACAAGTGTGTAAAACCAATAAAATAAATAAAAAAAATTGGAGAGTTTAAAGCCTAAAATAGAGTTTGAAACAAAACTCAATTACGTAGCAGAATGCTCTTAATTGTAGGCAAAGGAAAAGGTTGGATACTTGCGAAGGGAAACAAAGACAAAGGCAAACAAACTTTATATATGTATGGAGATGCTTTGCTTGAAGAATGAAGAGTGTCAGAGAAGAGAGAAAAAAAATGGTGTTCTTTAGGAGCAAGTTACATTTTTTAATTTTCAATAAAAAAATTTTGTTAGTTCCTAAAACCGCAAAAACTCTTAATTGTACATTTATCATGTCTGATACGCCTCTGGATGGCGATGCCATCCGTACCTCCGGCATGATATGCCCTTGGCTAGCGACGGAAGATTTGTCCCGCATATTTATTTTCCGTCATCTTTATCTATATAATATTTTAGATATTTAAATAATTAGAGGGATATTCTTGTGGATATTTTCTTTTAAAAGGAAGATTTGACTTGGAATCATTCATAGAATATTCCAATCAAATCCCTTAAATTAAGCCTAACATTTCTCAATTATATCTTAAGGATTTCCATCTTTGCCACCACCTCCACTATATAATGGATGGTTAGCTTCATTGTAAAGGATGTTCAATATTAATAAGTACAATTGAGAAGCATTTCCTCATCATTGGTTATTGTGCATCACATCTTCCTCTCTTTTAAAGTTCTTGGTTTTTGATCTTTGATCCAAGTCTCCATCTCGAGGATCCTTCAAGGATCACTACTTCGCTCCACTTCAAGGATTGATCAATCTCCCTAGATCGAATCAATCATACGCTTCCACAACATCATCTCTCAAGCTTCCGCAAACTCGTTTTCTACATCAAATCCATCCGCACCTAACAAAACGGAATAGTTGAAGTTCAAGCTCGATCTAGATTCGGAGTTTGTCCTTGAACGCATCCAAGGACGCATCAAATTGGTATCAGAGCTCGGGGATCGAGGTTAAATTTTTTTACTCCAACTTATCTTTCACCAATGTTCTTCTATGAAAGCGACGAGTCCTTTGATGAGGGAGAGGAGTGGTTGCCTCCTCCATCCACCAAGGCCCAAACAAACCATCGATAGGCGCCGACGGTACCTCCACAACCGACATTGTACCTATCATGAAGACGAGGAGTGGTTGCCTCCCCCGTACCCACCAAATTACAAACAAGGGTCCCGAAGGCCTCCTCATGAACAACGGCGGGCCTATCATGATGATTCATATGTTTCTCCCCAACATAGAGTCTACCCGAAAGATGACTATGTTGTGCCGGAAACAACTCATGTTGCCCCGAAATATCGTTTGGCCGATGTGATGAAAGAAAGAGCTATTCTAAGGTGTGAGATGAATGAGTTGAAGGAACAAATGCGAGCTTTGACGGCGTCCTTACAACACCATGTCCATGTTTCACTGGTACTTCCAACTCAAGTGAACAATGTGATATATGATGAGTCTTTTAAAGAGGACAAGGAAGAAACCGTCATTAACAAAGTTGAAGCCATCTTCGACATATTTGAAGCTGTCATTAAAAAAGAGGAATAGGTCAACCCCGACACCGACACCATAATGTTAATGAACAAAATATTTGAGCCGCCCGTTCTGAGGTTTATCTTTGTTATGTCAAATCATTTACCACCCAACTTGCTCTCGCATCCTTCTAGAATTCCATCGCCGTTCACCATCAAGGGCCTTGACGGCATGGTGGACAACCTCACTGGAGACACCATCTACATGTACCAGAAGGTTGAGCCGCCCGATGTAAAGTTTGTCATTAATATGTCCGTATGTTTACCACCCGGGTGGCCGCCCATGGAAGGCTTTGTTCAAAGTTCCAAGAGTACCGGCGCAATCAACCGCCATCAAGCCTATACCGGTACTCATTTCCGTGCCTTTAAAGAATATTCAACAAGCTCAGTGGCACCGTTATTTTCAATGACTACAAGTTCAAGCCTCCTGATTCCTATGGCATGCACCATCTAACCACGGTGAAACGGGGACGTTTCACAACCAAGAGGAGGAGAATGATATGCCCTTGGATGGCGATGTCATCCGTACCTCCGGCATGATATGCCCTTGGCTAGCGACGGAAGATTTGTCACGCATATTTATTTCCGTCATCTTTTATCTATATAATATTTTAGATATTTAAATAATTAAAGGGATATTCTTGTGGATATTTCCCTTTAAGAGGAAGATTTGACTTGGAATCATTCATAGAATATTCCAATCAAATCCCTTAAATTAAGCCTAACATCTCTCAATTGTGTCTTAAGGATTTCCATCTTTGCCACCACCTCCACTATATAATGGATGGTTGGCTTCATTGTAATGTATGTTCAATATTAATCAAGTACAATTGAGAAGCATTTCCTCATCCTTGGTTATTGGGCATCACATCTTCCTCTCTTTTAAAGTTATTGCTTTTGGATATTTGATCCAAGTCTCCAACTCGAGGATCCTTCAAGGATCACTAGTTCGCTCCACTTCAAGGATTGTTCGATCTCTCTAGATCGAATAAATTATACGCTTCCACAACATCATCTCTCAAGCTTCCACAAACTCGTTTTCTACATCAAATCCATCCGCACCTAACAAAACGGAGTTGTTGAAGTTCAAGCTCGATCCAGATCCGGAGTTTGTCCTTGAACGCATCCAAGGACGCATCAATGTCACAATGTTCTTTATCTCCATGCAAATATCAAAAAATAAAATAAAAAATAAGTCTAAACATACATATACAGTACATGCCTAGTTGACATGAACTATTTGAAATAATGGATGAAATAATGGATCAATCATAAGCATGCCTCCAACACCTTGTATAACTGCAACAAATGTATGCATAATAAATTTACATAAACATCATCGAATTGAGGACAAATACAGCTTGAAGGCAGGAAATATTAATTTTAAAAAATTGTCTTGCCTGACTCTAAGCAGGGCACCTATACGACATTTTTCTTCCCAAGTATGGTGATAATTGCTGCAATATATGTGACGTATAATTTTTTTCTATGTGTGATGCATCCCTGCTCTTACTGAAAACTTCCTCACGCATTCTGAAGCTGTGGGAAAACAAAAAATTAAATGGAAGCTAAAAGAAAGAGAAGTGGTTCTCACCAAAAGACAGATTGCCACGCTACTTACTACAATCCTTTGGTCTACAATCCTCTGAAAAAGCCCTTTAGGTTAGGAAAAGTTTCACTTGCCATCATGCATGTACATAGGGTGTGTTTGGCAGTAGTTTTAAACTAGTATTTTTTTAGTGTATCTGAGTGTTTCTCATTTAAATGGGTGTTTGGCCTCCTGATGAACACTAGATTAGTGTTTCTCAGAGTGTTTTTGTAACCGTCATCAAAGCAAGGGTAAAGCTCTTGCACTAGTGTTTCTTAGTACAAAATACCCAGAATTTCCTTATCTTTTAACAATATTTACACATAAAACCGGGTATATAATCAACACTCTCTCAAATCAACACCTATTCTCTTCCAATCTGAGAGCAAAAAACCTAACGTCTTCACCGAGTAACCACCACCGGCGACGACGAACCACCACCGGCAACACGAAGAACGCAAAGGTAAGTGAACTACCATCTCACTACTTTTTCATTGCTTGTGGTGTAAATCTGTTGTCTCGATCTGTATATCTTCAAATCTGCTGTCTCGATCTGCATCGTATAATTTCTTTAAATTTTCTATATGCTTTTTAAAGATCTGAACTTGTTTTTACAGATCTATTTGTTCATTGCTTTGGTTCATATAAATGTACTTGGCAGCAGTTTTGAGGTTGGATTCTAAAACAGGATTGATTTACTTGGCAGCAGTTTTACAGATGTACTTGTTTTTACAGATCTACTTGTATCCAATTTTTATCTCTGTATATACGAGTAGATGGGTATTGATGTGGATGAGTGTTTTATTTCATGGAGAAATATTCTATAAAGGCTATAAAAGAGTATAAAATGTATCTCTGTATAAATGTGTATCACCTTCTTGTACTAGTGAAATTGGTAGGATGCTACCACCCTTGTCTAATACACAAATTATTATTAGCTCGACGTCCCAATGAACTATATCAAATGGAACGTGAATTGGTAGGATGTTATTTCATCATCCAATAGGACTTCAAAAAATGTTTTCCAGCTTTAAGATCTTTATAGATGGGTAAACTGCATCTTTCATTATCCATTAAAAGTCTCCCTATGATGGCTACTAACCGTCATCAGTCCTAGTAAAGTCACTAACCTATGAAAAATTTTAGAAATTTGCTTGAGCCATTAGCTTCCCCATAATGTCTTATGATAGAATACATGATAGGGACCATTAAAGGCTATAAAAGAGTATAAAATGTATCTCTGTATAAATGTGTATCACCTTCTTGTACTGGTGAAATTGGATTTTGTGGCCATTTAGAAACAGGATTGATTTTGTGGCCATTCGTGTGTATCATCTTCAAATCTGCTATATGTCTGATAGACATCGTATAGATTTACTTAATTTCTACTTTTATATCCATCTTTGTCTGCATTGTGTTGGTGTTTTATCATTCTGTACAAACTATCTGGATTGTGTCCATTCTTGTGTATCATCTTTAATCTATCGCTTGTCTGCATTGTGTTTTTTTTTTTTTTGAATGAGTTGTATATTGAACCAGAAGCATTTACATCGGGGGGTCATGTTAAGACCAAGAGAAACAATAAAACAAAGATGGTTACATTAGGGGAATCGAGAGGTGAGTTGCCCAGAAAATGGAGTTTGGGGACCTGTCCTTCCAGTGATAAGAGAAATGGTTTTTGACGTCTTGAATGGCTTGATGGGCGCATGTGGTGACGTGGGTGATATTGTCGTTGTGGATGAGGTCGTTTCTAGCCCTCCAGACATAGTATATGTGATTCAGGATAAAAGCAATGTGAATGTGAGCAATGAGATCGTGTCGATGGGGCTTGAAGGAGTTTAACCAAGCCCAAACGTTGCCACGGTAAGGGTAAGGTTGAGGGGTTCTTGTCCATCTCGAAATGAGGTCAAGTGAGGTGATGGAGAAGTTGCAATAATGAAGGAGGTGATCCTCGTCTTCAGGGTTTGAGTTGCACAGTTTACAAATGTTGTTTGTGGTGATTCTCCAGGAGGCTAGTTTTGAGAGTGTAGGTAGTCGGTTGTGATTTGCAAGCCATGCAATGAAACTGCTTTTGGGATTGTTTGTGGGAAGCCAAATGTTATCGTACAGTCGGGTAAGGGGGGATGGTTGGAGGGGTTTGAGGAGGTAGTAGGCTGATGTGGTTGAGAAACGTCCATTGGGGTGTTTTGTGATGGTTGTGAAGTTGGGACCTTGCGGGGATGTTAGGATGTCGTCTCTGATTTTGAGGATTGAGTTCCAGGTGTGGCTGTAAGAGTAGCTTGCTTTGCAGGTCCAAATGGAATGACGTTTGAGAATGTTGGTCCTTGTCCACTCAGACCATAGGTTGTTGGAGGGGAACGAAGGATCGAGCTCAAAGATAAGTTTTGATTTACAAGCTTTGTTCCAGGAGAGGAGTTCTTTGAATCCCAGACCACCCTCGGTGATAGGGGAGCAGACAGTCTTCCAGGCAACGAGGGAGCGATGGCTAGCGTCTTTGCCAGACCAGAGAAAGGACCTCAGGAGGCTGTTTATTTTAGAGATGATGGTTTGGGGGAGAGGTAGGATGGCACACCAATAGTATTGAAGGGGAATAAGGATTGAGGATATGATTTGTTTCCTGCCAGCGTACAAGAGATTCTTGGCGCTCCAACTGTTGATTTTGTTTGTTATCTTTTGGATGAGCGGAGAGAATTCAAGCGGTCTAAGACGTTTGCTTCCGATTGGGAGACCAAGGTAGGTGAAAGGTAGGGATCCGATGGGCAGCCCAGTGTTTGTAGCGATGTGGTTTTCCTCTAAGGGTGAGACGCCAGCCAAGAAGAGTGCAGATTTGGTTGTGTTGATAGAGAGACCAGAATAGTTTCCGAAGTGTGTGAAAGTGTTCTTCAGTATAGAGATAGATTCAAGATCAGCCCTGCAAAAAAGATAAGATCATCAGCAAAACAAAGGTGGGTGAGGCGTGGTGAGGCGCATTTGGGGTGGGTGTTGAAGTTTGGGCTTGTGGTGTTTGTGGTGATCATTGAAGCAAGAACCTCCAAGGCAATGACAAAGAGGGGAGGGGAGAGCGGACAACCTTGTCTAAGTCCCCTCGAGCCTCTGAAATGGCCCTTAAGAGAGCCCCCCATATTGATATAGTAGGTTGGATTTGTGATGCATGCTCTGATGAGGTCGATGAATTTATCATGGAATTCCATACGTTTGAGGCAATGAAGAATGAAGTTATGGTCAAGCATGTCAAACGCCTTTGTGATGTCGACCTTCAAGGCACATCGAGGGGAAATGTGGTTCTGATTGTATTTCTTAAAAAGTTCCTGGCATATGAGGATGTTATGCTTAATAGATCTTCCGTTAATGAATGCTCCTTGATATCTGCCAATGATGGAGGGAAGGGTCTCGTTTAGCCTCGCAGCAAGAATTTTTGCTATAATCTTGTAGGTAGTGTTGCAGCAGGCAATGGGTCTGTAATCCGAGGGTAATGTTGGGTTTGGTTTCTTAGGTATCAAGGTGATGACCGTGTGATTGATGTAGCTTGGGAGGGATGCGGTTTGGAAGAACTCAAGAATGGCATTTGTGAGATCGGGGCCAGTGATGGACCATGTAGATTTGAAGAAGTAAGCATTAAAACCATCCGGGCCAGGGGCTTTTTGATCACCGATGTTGAATAGGGCGTCTTTTATATCGGCAGTGGTGACATCGTTGGTGAGGGATGTTTGATGGTTTGGAGGGATTTTGGGTAGGGGGCAATCAGGGAAACGGTTTTGAGGATTGTGGTGGTTTTGTGGGTTTAGAATGTTGGCGAAGTGGGTAGTTAGGATATGGGAGATCTCATGGGGATCATGGGTGGGGCCATTTGCGATGTTATTTGGATCATAAATGCTTTTGATTTCATTGTAGGCACGGCGTGAAGAGATGCATTTGAAGAAGTAGTTGCTGCATTGGTCACCAAATTTAGCCTAGGAGATTTTCGAGAGTTGCATGAGGGTGGTGCGTAGGGTGTTCTTTTCAGAGTTGAGACGGAGAGTTGTTGTTCGTTCAAGCTCCAAAAGTTGATTGTTGAAAGGGGATGATTGTAAGCTTGCTTGGGTGGAGGTGAGAGTCGCCTTTAAGCCTTCGACAGTGGTGTGGAGGTGTTCAAGCTTGGCACTTGGGAATTTCTTCAGGTAAGGCTTTAGTCTCTTCAACTTGTGAAAGAGGGTAAGCATATTGTTTCTCGCCAAATGGGGGTTTTGGAGCGTCCAGGAGAGTCTGACGCTAGGGAGAAAGTCCTCGTGAGTAGTCCATGAGTTGTTAAACCGAAATTGGCGTTTTTGTGGATCTTGTTTGGTGCTTAAGGATAGGATGGCGGGGGAGTGGTCGGAGATGTTTGGGTTGTCGAAGAGCGCAATGGAGTTAGGGAAGGAGGTGGCCCAGTGAGAGTTAATCACAATACGATCAAGCTTTGACCAGATTCTAGATGAGAGTTGCTTGTTGTTCCAAGTGAAAGTGCAACCAGAGAAGACGTGGTTCTCAAGGGAGTGAGCAGAGAAACACTCGGCAAGTTCAGTTGAGTTTAAGGTGGAGTGGTTGGCATGCTCAGAGATCTTCTCGTTTGTGCTGAGAGTAGTGCTGAAATCCCCAATGAGGGCCCAGGGAGTATTTTGATTCAGAAGTTTTATGGTGTGGATTGCATTCCAGAGGGGTGGGCGGTCTTCCGGCTTGTTGTGTGCGTAGATGAATGAGCACTCAAAAGGGGTGTATTGGCTATCATGAGGTGAATTTTGTGGTGGGAGAGAGATGCTACAATGAATGATCTGTTCATTTGTGAGGATTTGTGTAAGGACTGTGGTGTTTGGGTTCCACCATACCCAGATGCGGTATTTGAAGATAGGGGAGTAGTTTGAGATTTGATTCCAATTTGGAATAAGAGTGTTGAGTCTTCTCATCTTTTCATCAGAGAGTTTAGTTTCCATGATTGCTATTATATCCAGGTTATAGTTCTTAACCGAATCTCTAATAGCTTGTTGCTTGTTGGGGTGGTTTAGGCCCCTGATGTTCCAAGCGCAGAGATTAAGATGCATTAACAATCGCTTGTGATACGGAGGCATCCTTGTTGCCTACGTTTGAAGAAGTGTGGAGGTTAGGGTTTGAATGATGAGGGGTGTGTTGGGGATGTGGAGCTTGGGACTGGGCGGGCGGGGCGGGTGCCATTTCTGGATGGAATGGTGAGGAGGTGGGCTGATTGTCAGTAGTAGTGTCATTTGAAGGGGAGGAGGAACTTGGTAGAACAATATCAACAGTATGGTTTCCCTTTGTGGGGCTGAGCGGTGTGGTGGAGGATTTGGAAGCGTGAGGTGTGTTTGGAGTAGCTGTGAGGGATCAGGGGTAGGGAGGAGTGGCTCTTTGTTTGAAACTGGTGGGGGGATACGTGTGTTGAGTTTGCGTGGAGGGGGGATTTGGGTTTTCATTGCATCTTTGCAATGATGGCCGAACAGTAAGCATTTTGGGCAGTGTAAAGGGAGCCAGTCATAGGTTATTTTTTGTGGTATGGTTTCTCCATCAGGGCCCTTTAGGGTAACTTCTCTCAGGAGGGGTGTGTCTGCTTGTATCTCGACAAGGATTTTGGCATGTCCAAGTTTGTCATGGTTTCAGAGTAGGAGTCAGTAAGGAGGGGGTGCCCGATCGCAGAGCCAATTTTGGCTAACATTTTAGGAGACCAGAACCTATAGTCAAGTTCCTGAAGAGTGGCCTAGACCGGGATAGTAGACAGACTGGAGTAGTCAAGTGCCAGTCCATGTTTCCATCGTTTGAGGAGGATGGAGGATACTCCAGAAACAAGCCAAGGGCTTCCTTGGATAATGGCAAGAAGGTCTTCCTCAGATGAGAAATGGAAGATGAATATTCCGTTTTCCTTTCGGAGAATCTTGGGGGGGTCACTTGATTCCAGTTTTGGGTGACGAAGTTAGCCATCCTTTGAAAACCGATCGGACTGCCAAAGGGGAACCCAGCGAGAGATGTGTTCCATTTGTTGATAGTTTCTGAGACATCATCAAAGTAGAAGTTAACAATGCCATTTTCGATCCCTGGAGTATAGGAGAGAGGTATGTGGCTCTTTAAGGTTGTATTAAAGAGGGCTTCTTTAAAAGTGGCTTTTGGGGAACAAACGGCTGAAAAGGTGGGGTCTGGTGTGGGAGTCGAGGAGTTGGAGGGATGGGGAGTAACTGCAATAATGGTTGGGACATGTTCCAATGCTGCATGGGGCATGCAGGGAGGTGAATCGTTTTTGCTGACTGGAGAGGGAGTTGTAGTGACGTGAGCGGGCTCCAGTGACAGTAGGGGAGCATTTGGGACGGGTTGGGTGTGTTCCAAAGCTGCATGGGGCATGCAGGGAGATGAAGCGTTGTTGCTGACAGGAGAGGGAGATGTAGTGGTGTGAGCGGGTTCCAGCGACAGGTGAGGAGCATTTGGGACTGAAGTAGGTTCAGGCGATCGATTAGGTGCTTCAAGGTGAGTAGGCAACTTTGGGCCTGGAGTTAGTTCAGGCGACCCCAGAGGAGTGACAAGGTCTAACGGCTGCAAAGTATCCAGTGCTATGGGAGTGTGGTGAGTGGAAGGTTTTCCTTGTTCAGTTTGAGCTTCTTTAGGTGGTTTGGTTTGGATGGTGTTTGACTGAAGAGGGGGGAAGTTTTTGGTAGATGAGAATGAGGGTACAAGGTCAACAGAGGGTTTGGAAAGCCGGTAGTTGTTTGAATGAATGAGATCATCGGGTACTGCTTCGTAAGGACTAGGTGGGTGGTTTGGGGATGGGGGGTTGTGAGTGGTGTGTGGTTTTTTTGCCTAGTTCAGAGAGTTTGATGGAGTGGCGTTTTGAGTGTCTGGCTCCTCGCATGACGGAACCTTGGGGCGTGATAGTGCTGACTGGGGGAGGGGCGCGGCGGGGCAGCCATGCAGGGGGGGGGGTGGGCAGGCGGGGGCCTAGCGCCACCGGGATGGGGTTTTTAGGAGAGAGAAGAGAGCTCCAGAATGGTGCTTCAGCAGTTGTCTGCATTGTGTTGGTGTACATATATTGTTATTGATGTACTAGTGAAATTGGATACTCCTTGTATTGAAGACAATCTGTTGATTCTGTATAACTTGGCTCATATGAATACTCTCTCTGTCTGTATTAGGCCCCATTTGTTTTTAATGTGCTCATTATTATGGTGTTTGTTATGTATAGATAATTTTTTTATTGTGTAGTATAATTGTGTTTGTACTAAGCATTTATTATATTGTTTTTAGCGTGTAGATGGATGATAATAATGTCTCACAATGTCGGTCTAGGGCTCCAAATGTTCCTTGGACATTTGAACTAGTAACACTTTTAGTTTCAATTTTAATTGAATATCAAAAGAAAAACGGGAGCAAGCAAGCTTACAGCTGGAAGGATATAACTGCTACATTTATTAGTAAGATTGGGAAGACTGGAGTTAATTAATTTTGTAGAAATAAATTCGAGTCAATGAAAAAGGAATACAAGGCTTGGAAAAGTCTTAGGAATTCTGAGACCGGTCTAAGATGGGATGAGAAGACTCGAATGGTTACGGCTTCCAATGAATGGTGGAATAGGAAGATAAAGGTAATTTCATGAAACTTTTTATTCATACGTTGTTATAGCTTTTATAAATATTAATTTGTGATATTTAATAAAAAAAAATTTGACTTGTTTGTGCTTTGTATTGTAGGAAGATGTAAATTGTAAGAAGTATAAGAACAAGGGTATGGAAGTGGAGTATGAGGAGTTGTTGACATCGTTGTTTGATGGAAACTTAGCTACGGGTCCTCTAGCCATGTCAGTTGGAATGGTTCGTGAGGAAACACCAGAGCCTATCTCGCTTGCAGATGATGCGGAATTAGGTTTAGGTGAAGATGATGGTGAGGGAGGTGATTTTTTTTCGTAATTTTGTCGGCATTGTCAATGAAGGTGGCGGTTCTAGCTACTCCGGAGTTCAAGCAAACGATGATGAGCCGGTTCAATTTACAGAACCAACACCGGCAAATAAGGGTAATAAAGATAAGGGTCCAATGAAGAGGAAAAGAAGACAATCAGTTGGGTCTTCGAAGTTGGAAGCCTTCTTGGAACGTTCACATGAGAACAGTGATAGATTGCTAGTAGTACTCCAGGAGGAGGTAAATTCTAAGCCAAGAGATCAGGAGAGAGTGATTCGGAGAGGGTTGGATGTTGTTAAAAGGATGGTCCAGAATGACATGGTTGAGAGTGGAAGTCCACTGTGGTGTTACATTGTTGGGAGGACTAAAACTGCCTCTGATATGAATATACTACTAAAGCTAGACAATGATGAAGAGAGTGTGCGTTGGTTGACATGGGAGTATGAGCGGTCATTGATGTGGTTGTCCGACTGTTAGTTTTATTTTATGAAACTACTATCTTATGAAAAACATGTTGGATTGTGTATGTTTTGTTGGATTATATGTTAATTTTAAATTTCACGACAATCCTTTCATTATTACTTATCTTATATTCATTGAACTTGATTTCATGCACTATCTTTAAATTTCTAGAAACTCCTTCCTTTAGTAGTACTTATCTGCACAATTTATTTTAGGTTCAGAATGTCAAGTTCTAGTACTGATAACCGTGATAGTGACGACAATGAGCGTAGACAAATTCGACGGTTCAACATTATTGAGTCTCATCAAGAATTGCAAAGACAATATGCAATTGCAGCTGATCACTACTACAAGCACATATACAAGGAGCCTTGTTACACGGAGTATGACCGGGGGAGACTTTGGATGGAGGAGATATTGAACGGGCATCACATTCGGACAGTGAACATGTTCAGAATGGATGCTGAAGTTTTCCTACGTTTATGTAACGAGTTAGAGCAGAACTATGGCCCCACTTCTTCTATAGAAGTCTCGGTAATTGAAAAAGTTGGTTTGTTTTTATACACCCTTGCACAAGGCTGCTCGGTTCGTGTTGTTGTTGAACAATTTAAAAGGTCAACCGAAACTGTACACCGATCGTTTCATAGCGTATTGAACTCTATTACCGGACGTGGACATGAAGAGTGTGGACTAGCAGGTGATGTCATCCGACCCCGGAACCCAAATTTTCCTAGAACACCATCACACATCACAGCTGACCCGAGATACAAGGATTACTTTAAGGTAAACACAACATGTGAAGGATATATTTTTGGCTCATTTCATTTATTCGTAATTTGTCTTATCTGAAGTTTTCAATTCAAGATTGCATTGGTTGTCTGGATGGTACTCATAAAAGTGCATGCAATGAAGAAGTTTCTTAAGTTCCGTTTGTCGGAAGGAAACATAATGTGACTTTCAACGTCCTCGCCGTATGTGACTTAAATATGTTGTTCACCTTTGTCTTGTCCGGTTGGGAAGGGTCGGCTCATGACGCCAAGGTTCTCGAAACTGCAATCTGCAACCCCAATCTCAACTTCCCACTTCCACCTCCAGATAAGTACTATCTTTGTGACAAGGGTTATGCAGATAGACCGGAGTTCCTAGTTCCTTATTCAAAGACTCGGTATCACTTAAATCAGTTTGACAATGAGCCTCATAGCAACAAAAAGGAAGCGTTTAACAAGGCACATTCTTCTTTGAGAAGCTGCATTGAACGTTGTTTTGGAATCCTAAAGAAGAGATGAAAGTTATTATTTGTTATGCCTTGTTACCCGGACTACACCCAAGTTGACATCCATCTTGCTTGCTTTGCGTTACACAACTTTATTCGTCTATACTCAAGGTACGATGACTTGTCAGAAGATGACGATGAGTTTCCAACGACAACTCAAGATGAGGTAGAAGAGGTGGAGGAGACCAATGAGAATGGAAGAGGAATGGGTCATATTCGTGATCGTATTGCAACAGTAATTTGGAATGCAAGAAGGAATATATAATATGTTTGATATATTACCGACATTGTCTAACTTTTATTTATGTACTCTTTTATGAACATTTTTCATCAATCGGGATTTAAAACACTCCTTTATGTTTTTGTTGACACTATTTTTATAATTTGTAAACATTTCTAGTCTAAATTTATGTCCGTGTATGATGAAATTGCATGAGTTATAAAAGCAAAGACACAAGGCCAATAACATTAACCAAAGTAATACATTGTTGATTCATGGGTAAGAGAACCCTATTAGTACGTTACATAACAAGTAATTGAAATCCCACAAAGTAAATCCTTAGTAGTACATTACATAAAAAGCAATTGCAACCCCACAAAGTAAACCCCAAGCAAATGATCGTACACAATTTTCAGTCCGGAGTTTCTTGTTCAGTTATTTCTCTTGTTTAAGTTCTTCCTTTAATGCCTCAATCATGACAGCACCATCCCTTTCCCACATGCGCACTACTCGAACTTCATAATTCAATCTTCTCCTCTCTTCACGTAGTCCTTGCACGAAATCCCTCAAACTTGATGAACATCCACTATCATCGAATGCGTACGTTAGCATCTCATCTTCGATGGGATCATCATCTGACATGCATATGTCGCTCTCAAAACCGGAGTAGTCGTCCATTGCTACCTAACACACAACCATTCACTGTTAAATAATAGATTAACAATCTGTCATTTAGTAATAATTGATAAAGAATAGGGTCAGTCAATACTAATGTAATTCACTAGCAACTATATGTGAAATTGCAAAACCATGTGGAACTGTCAAAATATATAAATGCATTTAGAACATTATGTGCTTTCTCAGGTGCGTGATCTTACCATTTACTTATTAAACTAAAGTATACTGATTCATACTCAGCACAAAAGACGAAGCAAAGAAGATGAAGAAAAGAAGGGAAAAAAGAAATCAGAAGTTGCTAAAATTGTTAATAATGAGCAGTCACTCCATGCTGTAATTGTTAATAATGAGCAGTCACTCCATGTAGTAATTGAAGAAGACGAAGCAAAGAAGATGAGATGATCAGTTCAATATAAGGGAAAAAAGAAACCAAAAGACAAAAACACATTAAACACACTAAATTCAGCACAAAAGATGAAGCAAAGAAGATGCTAGTACTTATTCATACTCAAAATACACAAGTACATTGGTATACTGATTCATACTCAGCACAAAGATCACTCAAACGCCCAAAGTCCCAAAACCCAGCACAAATTCTAAAATAATTTGTTAATAGAGAGAAACAAGAATTCCCAAAACCCAGCTTAGACAGAAATTGCAAAACCATGAGGATTTAGACATAAACAACTAAATTCAGCACATTGGTATCTGATTCATATACTCAGCTTAGACAGAAACAAGAATTCCCGAAACCCAGCACAATGGCGATCAATCAAACGCCCAAAGACCAAAAACTGCATCTAGACAGAAACAACAGCACATTGGTATCTGATTCATATACTCAGCTTAGACAGAAACATGAGGATTTAGACAGAAACAACTAAATTCAGCACATTGGTATCTGATTCATATACTCAGTTTAGAAAGAAACAAGAATTCCCAAAACCCAGCACAAAATCTAAAATAATTTGTCGATAGAACAACTAAATTCATCACAATGGCAATCAATCAAACGCCCAAAGACCAAAAACTGCATCAAAACACCAAATGAAAAGCAAGAAATCAGAATCACCCATAAACTAGGCAGAATACCAAAGATCAAATAAACGGCAGTGTTGAGGACGTCGATAAGAAGATGCGAAGAACCACACAAACTGAAACCAAAAATCGATTTCACCAAACCCTTATATACCGGCTAACCTCGATGGAGCTCTCCGATGTTGACAAAGGGAACGACGGCCTAACCTCTTGATGTTGATGATAGGGAACGATGCCTTGAGGACGACAGCCTAACCTCGATGGTGCTCTCGCCGAATCGCCCAAAAACCGCCAATCTGGAGCAAGAAGATGGCGATGTTCTGTTATGCGAGTAACCCAACAACACCCCACACAATTTGGTTAGGAAACACTAGTGTTTTTGTCAAACACCGTTTAAGGGTTTCAAGACACTAAACACTAATGTTACTCAGAAATAACCCCTATTTACACTAGTGTTTCCTAACACTAGTGTAAATGGTAATTTGACAAACACACCCATAGTAGGAGGATCCATGAAAACACCTCTCCTTCTGTACCTATGAAAAACCCAAAACAAAAGACAAGAGCACATTGCTCCAAAACTATAAGAAATTTTGTCTTAGAAAATTAACAGGAAGCAATTTTTTCTTAAGATAATAAAAATAATGGAAAAAACAAAGAAATGATGTCAAATACAAGAACTACAAAATTGCACTTCCACACATGACTTCCAGCTTCTTCTTCCTCCTCTTGTGTTTGGTAATGAACGCAAATCCTAAGATTTAGGACAAGAAATAAAGAAATGAATCATTGAATCACATAATAATATATCCCTAAAAATTAGACTTCCTAGCCAAAAAAACTAGAAAATGGATCGATGAATACCTTTAGCAAATGTAAAAGAGGATTGAGGAATCGAAAATTGAAAGACAAAAATTGATAGTCGTAGGGTTATTCTCCATCCTCAGTGAGAAGTTGAAAGGTAGCATCCGACAATTGGTCATACTCGTCCAACAAAGAAATGAAAAATCGTTTACTAAAATTGTGAAGCAAAGAAGAAGGAAACATGGATAATAATGCAGTTGTTGAGGCGTGCGAAGCGAGTTCGCCACTTAGGGATGAGTAGCAAAGGGAATGCAAGCGGGGAAGGGAGACGCGAAGCAAGAGCGATTGCGACTGAGAGATCCTCTTAAGCTTCTCTGGTTGAAAATCAGAGAAAATGGGAAGCTACAACAATAAACTATAGAGGAACTAACAGGAGGATGCCAGAGCGAGGAATCTAGAAACCGCCGCCGTTGTTGCCATCCGAAGGCGTCAAGAACTTGGCAGGAGCGAGAATTACGCCGTCATCAGAAGACACGGGAGGCGGGTCAAGGTATAAGTGAAAGAGTGAAGGCTTGTCGTCGAACTTTGGGAAAGGCATGGCGGATATGGAATTTGCAGGTTACGGCAAGAGTTTTGAGTTATGGTACAGACGATGAAAGGGATCGGAGAATGGTGGATGAAGGAGAGAGTAGCTCAAGGATCGGTAAAGACGATGAGTGAAAGAAGACCGTTGAGTTAGGGTTTCATACCCAAAAAGCCAAAAATTATCTAGACGGGTCATGAACAATTGAGGAGGAGATAACACGTGCAGAATAAAAATGAAGAGTCATCAAGTAGGGATAAAAATGGAATTGTACTATTTATTGGGAGAAGTCCCTCTTTTAATATAGTATAGATATCTTACTACTTACTATCTTATAATTTTAGCTTTTGAGAACACTAAATGTCTATATTTTACTTTACAATATTGTGTCCATACTACCCAATTAACTCTCTCAATAAAATCTTTGTTTTTATAACTCCTATTTTAATTTCATTTGGTCAACTCCTAATAGTAAATTCATATTTAAACTTTTTTCACTACTGATTATTTAATTATAAAGCTCATACAGTTGTGCTTGTAGATAGTTTCATAAGTTAAGATTGATTAAAAAAATTAGGAATAATTAGCAAGGCTTCAACAAATTTTACAATTATAATTTATTTCTAGATTCCGTTTAAAAATATTAGAAGTCTCCTCCATTCCACATTCAAAATCATTTTTCTCTAAATATGATGACTGAGCAAATCTTGACATGACATCTTCCCGTACTTTCATAACTAACATAGTGATCTTTTGTGCATTCTCTTCAAACATATTGCTATGTAGGTGTGCAACCTCTAAATCCCTTTGCGCCTCTAATATGAGTAAGAGTTCTTTTAGATCATTCAAAACCTATTTAACCTGGATAGAAACAAACGCAATGAAAAACATAATCACCTCCCCTAAAAAACACAAATACAAATAATTTATTAATCACCGCCGTTTGCACTGAAATCTAGATGTGAGAGCGGAAACTAATTGAATTCAATTCAGACAAGATAGTCGATTTCCAATCGTCACCATTGTTCTACTTTGCATTTGATTCTGTACCATTAAATATTTCAAAATTCAATAAGAAAATTTCACAACAGTACAAATCATGTCTCATATTATGATAGAGAATTGACTTGTACACTAAAAGAATAATTTCTATAGAAGAAAAGATACCAAGATTAACATAATGTAATCAACTTAGAAAATATGCAATTAATAAAAAAAAAATTTCAACAAATAGTGCAAACATTATATCTATGTCCTCAAAATGAGTATGGGTTGTAGCATGGATAATTTTAACATCTTCTACTATCTAGCAAGTTTCCAAAATGATACAAATTATAAAAGTTATGCACTTAATGACATAATAAAATTCTTTACAATAATTTAAAAAAAAATGAAATCAGCTAAAAAAATATGGAGTTAAGACCAAATAAACTCCTTTGATAGTTTTTTTATACTATACTAATTAGCTGGTTTTGAAACAATTTTTTACAATAATAATAATATGGAATCAACTCAGAAAATATGGACTTAATTAATGACATAATAAACTATTTTGACATTTTTTTACGCATTAAATATAGACTATGGACTTAATGACATAATAAAATTCTTCCAAATAGTTTTTTTAAATATGGAATTAATGACAATAAAATTCTATACACCAAATTTTCTTTAAAAGATGGAATCAGATCAAAAATATAGAGTTAAAGACCTAATAAACTCATTTGATAGTTTTTTTTACCCTGTACTAATTAGCTGATTTGAAATAGTTTTTTAACTTATATAAATGGACTTCACCCCACATCCAAACCACATCTCAAATTTCCTAATCACATTAATCTACTATAATCACACCATTACAATGACAAAATAACCAACAAGTGTTACTATAGACTGATTGGCTGCCAAAGTACAAGCTATGATGTGTCCTCCCTTCAAGCAAACCAATACAATGACAAAAATGTCAAAATATGCTAGCATCAATCAATTGGCTGAAGGTGTTAATGCTGAAATACAGGGGATGGTGTGTCGTAAATGGGATGTGTTCAATGTGTTTGGGAGATATCTTAGCACCAATTTGATTCTCTCCGATAACATAGTTTGTATATTGTTTACTCAGTCTTTTTATTAACTAGTTTGGTCGACCGTGACTTTAAACAGTACAATACATTGGAAACCATCGAACAAATTAACTATTACATTGGAATAAATATGGTAAACTATTGTTAGCCTATGTACAAGAAAGTTATGTTAGAAATCGTTCTTCAATCGATTTGCTCCTGTTCAATTGATTTGCTCCCATTTAGTATTTGTTTATGTTGCTCTTCAAATGTCCTCTTGCAACAAAGAGATGTATATGAGAAGTTGGTAATATATATATTAGTTCATACTGAAGATACGTGTTTTGTAACACCCCGACTTCTCAGAACTCGGGATGTTACTGGTTAGGACCTCACAATGGGTCCTGACCTCAGTTTGACACTAATATTACTAGGATCTTGCAACAAGACACAAATAAGGAAAACCAAAATTCATGAAATAGTATTTTTAAGATAATGAATGCAACACGGTCTAACAGCCTATAGTACTTAAACAAGGGAAAAACGAACAACTGTCTTAACAAAAGAAGGAACGACAACCAACAACCCCAACCCCCACTCTAAGGAGTACGGAGACCCGGCTAACCACTACTTCCGGATCACTCAGCTGCTGATCTAACCTGTGGTAAATCTAAAAACACAACAAAAGAAACCATTAGCTAGTTATGTAAATATTAGAGGAATAATAATAGCACACACACACATAACAGAATAAACACCCATCATGATTTCAAACAAGTCCATTTATTATCTTAACTTAAGTTACTCATTCACGCTAATGATACCTATTTTGTGACACGAGAGATTCCCAAACCTCGCCTCCGCCCCCGTGTAACCATCAGGAATGGATCCGATGCATCTCACCTTGTACCTGCCTGGTCTGGGTATAGAGAACCTCTCAGTCTCCTGTCAGAGCTGGGCAGTGATGTCACGGCCCGTTATACATACACTTGGGCCTTAAACATAACAATAACGGTCGTCCTAACAAGTTGTTATTATTATAATCATGCACATCGCACACACACAACCACTATCACTCAACTAATATCCAGAAACTGGCTAAGTAAGTCGCAAGGACTTACCTGAGTCAAACACACTCTAACAAGTCTCAAATCAGTCCGTACTCGTGGTAACTCAAACGCCTGTCAAATAAGGCATGTGGATCAGAATCTCATCCAGATGTCCAACCTCATATGAAGGAATTACGGAAAAAACTCTCTTACGGTAAAAGACCATTTTACCCTTAGTGTCAACATTCTCAAAGTTTATTCTAGAAATCTACTAATTTCTTTTAAAACTGGTTTTCCATAAATTGTGTCTTTCGGATCGCTACTTATAATTATAATTCAAAACTCGAATCCACCCAAAAAAGGGACAGTACTCTTCCTTCCCGGTTACTATCTATTCTAATACATATATTATCCGTAATATATACTTTAACCTTACTCTTCTACTTGCTTATATACGTAAACCTATATATCTAATTACAACTTATACATACATTCGATACACTATACTCTTATACATATACGTTACCCTTACCCATCTATATATATTTAGGTATCTTCACTGCACGTATTCATTTATTTTATACTTATGTCTCCCGTCTCGTATATCTATATATTCGTGTATAAGTACACTGCAGTGCGACATATATATATTTATTTATATTTTCCATCTACTAAACCTATATATACATATATAAAGATCTACTACACTCCTACCCATACATCTATTTATACCTTACTTCTCCGACATCTATATTTATATGTATAGATACATTGTACAGTGAAGGAGTGTTTAAAAAGCCAAACGTAACAGAGGTGGATGAACAAATTGTAGCAGCCATTGAGGAGGATCAGACTCACCGTCCAGCACCCTAGATATGTCTTTGCAGGGAGTAAAACCGCGACTGAAGTCGATCGAAGCAACCTCGAGGAGATCCTTATCGAGCCTGCACAAGACCAGCCACCCGGAGGATCGACGGGGTCGTATCCAGGTAGTTGAGTGGTTGCGGTTCCTGTGGAGCGAGGACGTAATTGCTCCAGCTGGTTCATTGGTCCGGAACAAGGCCTGCTCGTTGGCGGTTATGGGTAGGAGGCGCTCTTCCCGGCTTGGCGTTCGAAGTCGCAGCAGCCCGGCGTCACGAGGTGGACCGGCAGTGGACCGTCCGCCTTGCTGCGAAACCAGAAGGTCGTGAGGAGCGGTTTGTTGCTTCAGGAAGACAAGGAGGGTAGCGGTACTCACCTTTTGATGTATCCGATTCAGCAGATCCGACGTCGAGGATGGGCGGCACTCTCCCAGGGCTCCGGCGGTGTCTGGGCGGTTGATAGAGGCGGCTCGGTGGCTCGTGTTGCTGCTGTCTTCGTACAGAGAGGGAGAGGACGGAAGGCGTGACTTGCGGTTGAGGGAGAGGCTGTCAAGAGACGTGGGTTAGAGGGGTAATTAGGTTAGGCTTATGTTTAAGAATAGATTAGGGTAAATTAGAGGGATGGGCTGGCTGGTGAGTTACAAGGCCCAGCTTCCTTCTCATTAATTGGGTCGGCCGAACTCGGCTACAAAATTGGGCTTCCCAAGCCTTAATACCAATGAGCTGAAACTAATACTAGTTATACGCCCGGAATCGTTGAAGTACGGAAATAAAATTACGGAATTATTTTCGAGATTATATCCGAAATTATGTATTTTATCATTTTATTTTCAAGGTACGGAAATATCTCCGATTACATCTTTTATCATTTTATGTGAACTAATGTCGCATAAAATGATAGGATTTACAATTCCTTTTAACTTTATTTAAAGATTAGAGGTTGGCGGATCGGAATCCGGTTGAATTCAGAATCAAACGGAGTTTAAAATTTTCGGTTATTACATCAGTGCCCTCTTAAAAGAAGTTTCGTCCCGAAACTTAGAATGATTCTCTTAATCACACATTTCCTTTGGTATATTTTAGTTTTCTCAACATTTTCATTTTCTACCATGCAACTACTCAATCATCATAATCAGACATGCATCACATAAAACATAATCACCCAATCCAATATGGAAAAACATGTATGGTCAACCCACACAACATCCGAGTACTAACTCGTCGATACAGGAGTAACCTCTAACCCCGCAAAGAACTCGGGATAGTTACGTCTAATACTCTCCTCAGTCTCCCAAGTGGCCTCATTAGCTCCTCGTCTAGACCACAGGATCCTCAACACAGGTATCTCCTTGGACTGCAGGCGTCTAGCGCCGCGCTCCAAGACAGCTACTGGGTACTCTACAAAGGTATGATCGGGCTCAACTATCAGATCCTCATGGCTGATGACGTGTCTCGGATCCGGAATGTACTCTCTCAACTAAGATACATGGAAGACCGGATGGACACCCTCTAGTCTCGGCGGTAATGCTAATTTGTAGGCCACCTCTCCAACTCTCTCCAAGATCTCTAAAGGTCCGACATATCGGGGACTCAGCTTCCCTTTAATGCCAAAACGCCTGACTCCTCTCGTAGGTGATACTCTCAGCCACACCTGAGCACCCACTCTAAACTCCAAAGGTCGACGCCTTTTGTCGGCGTAGGATTTCTGACGACTCTGAGCTGCTAACATCCGCTCTTGGACTAGGGCAATCCGAGCGATGTTATCCTGTATCTGATCTGGAGCTACTCCATCAGCTCTGCTGGGCTCATCCCAGCATAATGGCGTACGACATCTCCGCCCGTACAAAGCTTCATAAGGAGCCATCCCAATAGACGCGTGCCAATTGTTATTATATGAAAACTCTACCAGTGGGAGGTGATCTAGCCATACCTGTCCCCAATCTAGTACACACGCCCGCAGCATGTCCTCTAAGGTCTGAATGGTCCTCTCCGACTGACCGTCTTTCTGTGGGTGATAGGCAGTGGTAAAGTGGAGACTCGTCCCCAAAGCGGTATGTACCTGCTGCCAAAATCTCGAGGTAAAGCGTCCATCTCTGTCAGAGACGATAGTCCTCGGTACCCCATGAAGTCTCACAATGTGTCTGGTGAACTCCTCAGCTAGACGACTTACCGGCCACGTTTCCTTAATCGGAATGAAACGTGCGGTATTCGTCAAACGGTCTACTAACACCCAAATAGCATCAAAACCTCTGCTAAGTCTCAATCCGGTGACAAAATCCATAGATATATCCTCCCACTTCCACTGTGGTACTAGAAGTGGGTGGAGCTCTCCTCCAGACCTACGATGCTCAATCTTGACCTGCTGGCAGGTCGCACACTGAGCTACATACCGAGTCACATCGGGCTTCAAACCACCCCACCAAAAGGACCGTCTCACATCCTTGTACATCTTACTCGCTCCAGGATGTACTGAGTATGGGGTAGCATGAGCCTTACCTAGTATCCTCTGTCTCAACTCACTGTCTGACGGCACATGTAATATCCGTAATTTTTTTTATTCAGTTTAATTCCGAAGCAAATCGGACTTCGAGCCGTTGACGGTTTTCCATTCTATCTAGTATTTCTTTCTTCACAAATTTTTATCATTTTACGTAGAATTTAATTCACATAAAATGATAGAATTATATCAAACCCTAATTCTTATAATTAATCCTTAACGACGACTTTAGACGAGATCATGGCAAGGCTGAGACGAGACTGTGACAAAGCTGTGATGAGGCCATGACAAAGCTGTGATGAGGCCCAGACAAGCAGTTGACGAAGCCCAGACAAGCAGTTTACGAGGTCCAGACAAGCAGTTGACGAGGCCCACACAAGCAGTTGACAAGGTCCAGACAAGCGGTTGACGAGGCTAGACAAGCAGTTGACGAGGCCCAGACAAGCAGTTGACGAGGCCCAGACAAGCAGTTGACAAGGCCCAGACAAGGCCTGATCTCGAGTATGGCCTTCCAGCCCAGTAACGTTCAGCTGCTGTTCTTCAGCCCATTCCTTGCTGCAGCCCGTACAACAGCCAGAACCAACGCAGCTCCCTCTTTCACGTTCCCACTTTCACGTCAGAAACCCTAGAAGCCTTCTCCCCCGCTGCTCACTTTGAGGGTCGTCTCATCAAGCAGTTCCGGCACCAACCACTGCCTCCTACACGCAGCTCCGAGTCTCATCCCCTCGCTAAACCCGTCTCTCCCTCACTGGCGCCATGGCGTGCCCAACCTCGCCCTTTCTTCCAACCGTAGACAGCAGTAGTGAGCGGACGAGTCTTCTCCTCTCCAGCACAACGATCTTACCTCGTGGCCAATAGGGGGACCTTCCAACTCTTATGTCCGGACAGCAAGCCTCGCAACAGCAACCAGAACATGAGATCCTTGTGCGTCGATAGTGAAGGACAACCGGTCTCCCCATGCCTTGTACATCACGGCAGTTGCAACAGGGTGAGTCCTTCCTTCTCCTCTCCTACTTCCCTTCTTCCTCAGATCCTGATCGAGATTTAAACCTCCCTTAACCTGACTTGGAGTTACTATCTGTAGATCTGTGAAGTTTCAACCTTTTTCTGAATTCTCGAAACTGTGTCGATGATCCAACTTCTGGGCCAGATTTAGGTATGCTTAACTACTTCTTTTTGGCTGATTTTCGGATACGTTGTAGATGGTATTGCATAGTAAATCATACTAAAATTTCAGAGTAATCCATGTTAGGGTTTGAGAGATATGGGGTTTCAAATTTGACTCCTCATACAGTTTTTATAAATGTGCTGAGTTGAGAAACACAGCATGGTATGCTGTTTTGTGAGATAGTTTTGAATAGACTTTTGATCTCCGTTGGGCTTGAATTTTGGATATGATTTAGTTGACATATTGTTGTAGAACATATTAAAATTTGAGAGGAATCCAGCGAGTGGTTTGGGATTTACGATTTTTCAAAGATTGAGTCGTAAGCAGTTTTTTTGTTGTGCTGAAATTCGGTTTTGTGAGATAGTTTTAAATAGGATTTTGATCTTCTTTGCGTCTAAATTTTGGGTATATTAGAGATAAGATCTTATAGTAGAACATATTAAAATTTGGGATAAATCCAGCGAGTAGTTTAGGAGTTATGATTTTTCAAAGTTAAGACAGTGTGCTGCTTGTTAAGTGTTGTAACCAACTTTAGAAATTTTTGTAGAAGCGATGCTTTAACAGTTTTAAGAAATTCTTTCTCCTATGAGTAGATGGGATATCAAAGATGATCTAGGGAATTATTTCGGAATTTTTATAAGATTATTCGAATTTTATATTTGAAGTTCTAGTTGGACTTTAGTGACTTTTCGAGAAATAGAAAATGGGTAATTTTTCTAGTTGTTACTTAAAATCATCATAGGGAGTAGAATATGGTTAGATAGCCTCAAATTATAATTTAAGTACATATTCCGAGTTTTTGGAAGTTCTGGGACTAAGGGTAAAATAGTCATTTTACCTTAAATAAACACTGTAATAACTTCTGCACATAGAATCGTATATCTTAAGAGTTTTAGACTTATAAGTATCCAGGGAAATGTGTTGACTCACGTGCCTCCTCTGACAGGCAACTGAGTTCTGCACTTACGGATTTAGTGGCGGTTAAGAGAGAGTCGAGATTTGATTCGGGTAAGTCCACGGACTTACTTAGCTGGCTTTCTTGTATGAGTGTAATGTGTATGAGTGGTGTTTGCTAGTTATGATAAACAACGGAACCGGATTAGGCCGACTTTATTATTTACGTAATTGACCCAAGTGTATGATAACGGGTCGTGACATCATCTGCCTAGCTCTTGCGAGAGTGTAGGAGGTTCCCTGCGACCAGCCCAGTCCGGTAGATGGTCAGATGCATTAGTACCATTCCGAGTTGGTAAACGGGGACAGGGGCGAGGTTTGGGAATCCCTCGTGTCACAAAATAAGTATCATTAGTAATAACCTATCACCTAATTAAAGATAATAAAAGGATTGAGTGTTGCATGTTGATTGTGTATGTTGTGTGTTTGTGCTTTTACCTTTATACTTATGCATAGAATGTTAGCTAACGGTTTTATACCGCTTGTAGATGTCTTGCAGGTTAAAACAGTTGTAGAGAGATCCGAAGGGAATGGTCAGCCGGGTCCACGTACTTATTTAGTTGGGAATGGGATGTCTTTTGTTCTTCTTATGTGTTGTTTTGGTACCTTTGCTTTGTAAGGCTGATACATATTCTTCATGTATATATTGTTTAAAGTTTTCAAATGATTTATATACTTTTGTGCCTTGTTATAAGATCCAAGTTAAGTTGTTGTCAAACTAAGGTCGGGACCCATTGTGAGGTCCTAACCAGTAGCTCCCTGAGTTCTCAAAATTTGGGGTGTTACAATATGGTATCAGAGCTGTGGGTTGGTAACAATGGCACTTGAAATCTTCTGAAAGACCAAATGTATAAAATAACTAGAACCCGAAAGGGGTCTAAAATTTTCAAAACGGATTTCTGTTTTTACACACACGCATAGTCGGGTTGTTGGGCTAGTAGTACGTTGGACCACCATCGCTCTCCGTGGATCTCTACAACTTAGATCGATATGAGTTAGCATATAGACTTACTATGATGAGTATTAATGTATGTTATATATATGTATAAGTGTAGTATGTTAGTATCCTAAAGGATATATTATATCCTTTAGTTGTGATATCATGAAGCAATTATCGCCTCATGATAAATCGGTAGCAAACTTGAAGAGTTTTCAACACGAGGCAATGGAATCAGACCTTGAATTGAGTATTATACTCGGGTGGGCCGCTTGGTGATCCGTACAAATCATCCAGAGAACAAGTGAGCAAGGAAGTAAAGTTGTGAAGATAGTTTTTACCACAAGCACAATCAGATGAGGAAGAAATCGTTGGGCCAGTTCAGTTAGAAGGAATAGAAGGTTGTACATGGAACTCGGGCATACGAGGCCGAGAGACGGAATTAGAAGAACCATGCAAGAGACTACAATAGTGCGGAGTAGAAATAACATTATTGGAACGGGACAAGTAGAATTGAGTACAACCAAGATTGCGGAATCAAGGACATTATAATCGAGGCGGATACCGCATAGACCATTGTGGGCATGAGAAACCAGAAGAGACAAAGTGTCAATCCGGGTGTGAGAATCTAAGGTGCACGGAATGAAGACTTACAATTGAGTGTAAAAGCGAAAAGGCAGACCCCACAAGCGTGGAGGGTTTTGACCTCCTCAGAGATATAAGAAGTTGGAAAGAAACCGCGACGCCAATATCCAAAGAATGGAAGCCGGTAGCAGGCAACGGAGTTCATGAAGGCAATATTACCTCTAACTCCAGTGAAGAAATCTGTATGGGAGAACGGCCTTGCTAGACTTGAGAGTCCAGAGTAACCCGAATTATCATGGGACCTAAGCCATCAAGACAGATGGTCCATGCAAAAGGAACTGCAAGTGGATGATCATTATGGCCATAAGAATTTCAAAGACGCTTGCAAGCTATTGTGGAAAAATTGAAACGACTATTTATGTCAGATGAATGACACAATCGGACTAGAGAAATGGAGTTAGGCCATAAGAAGCGGAAGGGTGGAAGGTAGATAGAACTAAAGAAGTATAAAAGGATTGTTGTGAGCAACTGTTTACCTACTAGCTAAGGAAATTTTGACAGATCACAATTAACATAGAATGGAGACTTACAACTTAATGTAAGAGCGAAAGGTAGACTTCACAAGCCTGGAGACGTTTTGTCTTCTTTCAAGATAATAATTCTAAGAAGAATCACAACACCAATATCAAAAGGATCGAAGCCCTGTAATATAGTCAACAGAGATTTGGAAGGAAATATTACAAACAACGCCGATTAAGGAACCTGGGCTTATGACAATTGTGTGGTGGACTCAAGAGTCCAAGGTAACCCCCATTTATAACAGAACATAGGTCATCAACATAGACGGTCCCTGTAAAGGGACTACAATTGGGAGGTAATTAAAAGTCATCGGAACTACAAGACGCTTACCATCTATCGTGGAGTGTTAGAAACGACTTTTAACGTCAGGCGAATGGCACAATGAGACTTGAGAAAGATAATGTCCCAAAGGAAGCAGAAGAGGGAAAGATAAGACGAACTAAAGAAGGATAAAAGTATTAATCTAGTAGGTGGTATGCACCAAAAGTTTAATATCAGTAGAGGTATGAAATGGCGATAAGTCAATTATAGACTGTCCGGTGTAAACCAAGGACGTGCAAGTATTGTTTAGTATTGACGAGTTATGTGCCGTTAAGAAGAGATAATTGTGACGGTGGATCTATGGAGTAGCTTTACCGACGCCTTGGAGGATTTCCTCAAGTAGGCAACGTCAACCGTCTGGGATGAGCAAAAGATATCGAGAGGATTGCGTTAAAGGTTATTTCTTGTCTGGTTAAGACCAAACTCTAGTCGAGTCATGGAGTTTGGATCGGTGTTGAAAGAATTAAGGAAGTAAACGGAAGATGGTTGCTTTCCAATAATGATTTTATTTCAGGAAAACAAGTAAGGAAAGTACTTGGTACTTCATCCGGTTAATCATTTTGGACTCACAGAACACGTCCTTATGATTAAGGGGTGACAACAAAATAATCAGAGTATCACAGCGAAAGCGTGGTGGGTCCTAACCCACAGAGCAAGAAGCTCAATGGTACTGATGGATGTCGTGTCGAGTTTAAGATGGTGATAGTTGGTGAAATGCATTCTAGTTGGAAGGAACGTGAGATAGGCCATGTGAAGTGACTAGAAATGTCGTACGGAAACTTATGAGCATGTAGAGGTAATAGAAGGAGACTGGTACCCTATGATGGATCCGAGTGAAGAGTGATGGCTTTGTTACATGTTGCCAGACAAGTAGTGTGGAATTCTATACAAATGGAATACTCTAGAGTGAGTTTTAAGGATGGATTAGTAAAGAATTAATGATGTAATAAAAGTATTGTGCATGGCCTGCACTAGAAAGCTCAAAGTGAGTAACTACCATCCTGAGTCGGAGATACATAAGAAAGAGAAGCGACAAGAGCATACTTGCACCCTAGTAACCGTGCTTAAAGAAAGCATAATCTCGGAGTAGATTTTATGTGTAACATTATGTCAGAACAAAGCCTAGTTGCGTTTTGAGTTAGAGGTATATTACTAGTCCGATAAAAGTGGAGGATACAAGAGTTCAATGTTGACGGTGTGTTAGCATTTATCGAGTATTTATGATCAAATAACTGTGATATAAGATCACTTTGTGTCTAATACCGTCATTCCGGACATATTCTATGTCACTTAAGATCTTGGGTAATGCGTGAGAAGCCTGGGTTAGAGCTAACGATATATTAGAGATCTATAATAATATAACAATGCCAAATGAACGAAGAGGATGACCACTAGATTTTATTTTAGTTGTCTCGAGTGTTAGACCTGAAAAGGGTAAAGGTGACTATTCCTTACATGAGGAATAAGATGACTGAGTAATATTAAAAGACAAGACCAAGTGGGTCGTGATATTAAGAGCATTGAGCACTTGGTAAGTGTTGGTGGATGTCCAAGACCTTGGACCTGATTGTGTAGTCAGAACCTTTTCAAAAGGCCGGAAGCAAGTGGTCATAACGAAGGGAAGGAAGTTGAATATATTATTTTTCCGAAGGGTCATCAAAGGATCTAGAAATGATTTGAGTAAGGAAAACCATTAGAAGTTTTAAAGCGGTTTAAAAGTGACTGATGGACTAGTTTTCCTCACCCTATTGGAGAGTGTAGCTTCGGTTTTCCACGGAGAATAAGTTTGGGACCTGAGTTTGAAAATTTCAGTTGGAGAGATACCTACCAGACACGAGTTACGTCATCAGATTAGAGGGTCAAACATTTGAGCCGGATAATACCAGTGAGATATCCGGTAACCACTCTAGAACGTAGTAGCAGGCGCTTGTGATCTAAGTACCTGAAAAGATTTAAGATTTAGTGGTTTTATGAGAAGCCGATAAGGCTACCTAAATATTGGGGATAGTAGGAGACGTAACATTTCAAAGACTTATGTAGCGATAGTTGTAACATCGGGAGTGACGAGTTAGGGCTTGACCTTGTATGTGTGATATTGTTTGACTACTTGCTTATTTCATTATTGAGTGTTTAGTCAGTGATGTGTTCTTTTGGTAACCTTGATGTGCGGGATACTTAGATGTGGAAACGATGAGACTTTTGAGTAGTGATCAGTTATACCCGTTTAGTGCCTTAAAGGCCGATCAGGATTGTCTTACCCTATGTTTCGGGACGAAACTTATTGTTAAGGGGGAATTGATGTAATACCCGGAAATTTTCTTCCGACTAGTCCCGAAACAATAAGAACTTGACCGATTATGACGTTTTCGGCGCTTTAGTTCTTTAGTATGGATTCCGACATTATGTTGCCTTCTTTTAAGTTTCGGGACGAAACTTCTTTTAAGGGGGTACTGATGTAATATCCGGAATTTTTATTATTCAGTTTAATTCCGAAGCAAATCGGACTTCGAGTCGTTGACGGTTTTCCATTCTATCTAGTATTTCTTTCTTCACAAATTTTTATCATTTTACGTAGAATTTAATTCACATAAAATGATAGAATTATATCAAACCCTAATTCTTATAATTAATCCTTAACGACGACTTTAGACAAGATCATGACAAGGCTGAGACGAGACTGTGACAAAGCTGTGACGAGACCATGACAAAGCTGTGACGAGGCCCAGACAAGCAGTTGACGAAGCCCAGACAAGCAGTTTACGAGGTCCAGACAAGCAGTTGACGCGGCCCAGACAAGCAGTTGACAAGGTCCAGACAAGCGGTTGACGAGGCCAAACAAGCAGTTGACGAGGCCCAGACAAGCAATTGACGAGGCCCAGACAAGCAGTTGACAAGGACCAGACAAGGCCTGATCTCGAGTACGGCCTGCCAGCCCAGTAATGTTCAGTTGCTGTTCTTCAGCCCATTCCTTTCTACAGCCCGTACAACAGCCAGAAGCAACGCAACTCCCTCTTTCACGTTCCCTCTTTCACGTTCCCTCTTTCACGTCAGAAACCATAGAAGCCTTCTCCCCCGCTGCTCACTTTGAGGGTCGTCTCATCAAGCAGTTCCGGCACCAACCACTGCCTCCTACACGCAGCTCCGAGTCTCATCCCCTCGCTAAACCCGTCTCTCCCTCACCGGCGCCATGGCGTGCCCAACCTCGCCCTTTCTTCCAACCGTAGACAGCAGTAGTGAGCGGACGAGTCTTCTCCTCTCCAGCACAACGATCTTACCTCGTGGCCAACAGGGGGACCTTGCAACTCTTCTGTCCGGACAGCAAGCCTCGCAACAGCAACCAGAACATGAGATCCTTGTGCATCGACAGTGAAGGACAACCGGTCTCCCCAAGACCTTGTACATCACGGCAGTTGCAACAGGGTGAGTCCTTCCTTCTCCTCTCCTACTTCCCTTCTTCCTCAGATCCTGATCGAGATTTAAACCTCCCTTAACCTGACTTGGAGTTACTATCTGTAGATCTGTGAAGTTTCAACCTTTTTTTGAATTTTCGAAACTGTGTCAAGGATCCAACTTCTGGGCCAGATTTAGGTATGCTAAACTACTTCTTTTTGGCTGATTTTCGGATACGTTGTAGATGGTACTGCATAGTAAATCATACTAAAATTTCAGAGTAATCCATGTTACGGTTTGAGAGATATGGGGTTTCAAATTTGACTCCTCATACAGTTTTTATAAATGTGCTGAGTTGACTCCTCACACAGCATGGTATGCTGTTTTGTGAGATAGTTTTGAATAGTCTTTTGATCTCCGTTGGGCTTGAATTTTGGATATGATTTAGTTAACATATTGTTGTAGAACATATTAAAATTTGAGAGGAATCCAGCGAGTGGTTTGGGATTTACGATTTTTCAAAGATTGAGTCGTAAGCAGTTTTTCTGTTGTGCTGAAATTCGGTTTTGTGAGATAGTTTTAAATAGGATTTTGATCTTCTTTGCGTCTAAATTTTGGGTATATTAGAGATAAGATCTTATAGTAAAACATATCAAAATTTGGGATAAATCCAGCGAGTAGTTTAGGAGTTATGATTTTTCAAAGTTAAGACAGTGTGTTGCTTGTTAAGTGTTGTAACCAACTTTAGAAATTTTTGTAGAAGCGATGCTTTAACAGTTTTAAGAAATTCTTTCTCCTATGAGTAGATGGGATATCAAAGATGATCTAGGGAATTATTTCGGAATTTTTATAAGATTATTCGAATTTTATATTTGAAGTTCTAGTTGGACTTTAGTGACTTTTCGGGAAATAGAAAATGGGTAATTTTTCTAGTTGTTACTTAAAATCATCATAGGGAGTAGAATATGGTTAGATAGCCTCAAATTATAATTTAAGTACATATTCCGAGTTTTTGGAAGTTCCGGGACTAAGGGTAAAATAGTCATTTTACCTTAAATAAACACTGTAATAACTTCTACACATAGAATCGTATATCTTAAGAGTTTTAGACTTATAAGTATCCAGGGAAATGTGTTGACTCACGTGCCTCCTCTGACAGGCAACTGAGTTATGCACTTACGGATTTAGTGGCGGTTAAGAGAGAGTCGAGATTTGATTCTGGTAAGTCCACGGACTTACTTAGCTGGCTTTCTTGTATGAGTGTAATGTGTATGAGTGGTGTTTGCTAGTTATGATAAACAACGAAACCGGATTAGGCCGACTTTATTATTTACGTAATTGACCCAAGTGTATGATAACGGGTCGTGACATCATCTGCCTAGCTCTTGCGAGAGTGTAGGAGGTTCCCTGCGACCAGCCCAGTCCGGTAGATGGTCAGATGCATTAGTACCATTCCGAGTTTGTAAACGGGGACAGGGGCGAGGTTTGGGAATCCCTCGTGTCACAAAATAAGTATCATTAGTAATAACCTATCACCTAATTAAAGATAATAAAAGGATTGAGTGTTGCATGTTGATTGTGTATGTTGTGTGTTTGTGCTTTTACCTTTATACTTATGCATAGAATGTTAGCTAACGGTTTTATACCGCTTGTAGATGTCTTGCAGATTAAAACAGTTGTAGAGAGATCCGAAGGGAATGGTCAGCCGGGTCCACGTACTTATTTAGTTGGGAATGGGATGTCTTTTGTTCTTCTTATGTGTCGTTTTGGTACCTTTGCTTTGTAAGGCTGATACATATTCTTCATGTATATATTGTTTAAAGTTTTCAAATGATTTAAATACTTTTGTGCCTTGTTGTAAGATCCATGTTAAATTGTTGTCAAACTAAGGTCGGGACCCTTTGTGAGGTCCTAACCAATAGCTCCCCGAGTTCTCAGAATTTGGGGTGTTACAGCACACAAACACGGTCCTGACGTCTCATCACTCCATCTGCACCAATAGTGAATTGTGGGGCCTCGTCTCGAGACATCTTATCTCGGATCCTGGTCAAAGTCGGGCAAGTCTCCTGCTTCTGTCGGATCTCATCCAACAGATCAGGAAGTAACTCCAAAGTAGCCAACTGAATATCAGTATCGGGAAACTGAATCTCTATCTCCAACCAAGCCAAGTCTCTTTGCAACTGTGGCTGTACTGTCAACCAGGCTATCGCCCTCTCCCTAGGCGTCTTCCGGCTCAAAGCATCAGCTACCACATTCGCCTTCCTGGGGTGGTAAAGAATCTCAAGGTCGAAGTCCTTGATCAACTCTAACCACCGCCTCTGGCGGTAATTCAACTCTCTCTGAGTGAATATATACTTCAGACTCTTATGGTTTGTGAAAATCTGACATGTCGCCCCATAGAGATAGTGACGCCAGATCTTAAGAGCATAGACTACTGCAGCCAACTCTAAATCATGTGTGGGGTACTTCCCCTCATACGTCTTCAACTACCGAGACGCATAGGCTATGACCTTACCCCTCTACATCAAAACACACCCCAAGCCTAGCTTGGATGCGTCACTGTATACAACAAAATCATCTGTACCCTCAGGCTGTGCCAAAATCGGAGCGGATGTCAATCTCCTCTTCAGCTCCTCAAAACTCTACTGACATGGCTCAGACTAGACAAACCGAGTAGTCTTCCTCAGAAGACAAGTAAGTGGTCGGGCAATCAAGGAGAACCCTTCCACAAACCGGCGGTAGTAACCTGCTAAACCTAGAAAGCTGCGAACCTCCTTAACATTCTTAGGAGGTTGCCAAGAAGATACTGACTCTATCTTTGCCGGTTCGACTTTAATACCCTCAGCAGTCACCACGTGGCCTAGGAAAGCCACCTCTGACATCCAAAACTCACACTTGGATAGCTTAGCATACAGCTGGCTATCTTGCAGAATCTGCAATACTGTCCTCAAGTGTCCGGCATGTTCCTCTCGACTCCTAGAGTACACTAGGATGTCGTCAATGAAGACCACTACAAACTGGTCTAAGAAGTCAATGAATATCCCATTCATCAACTCCATGAACACCGTTGGTGCATTAGTGAGCCCAAATGGCATCACTACGAACTCATAATGACCACACCTAGTCCGGAATGCCGTCTTAGGTATGTCCTGATCTCTCACCCTCAACTGGTGGTAACCTGACCTCAAGTCTATCCTTGAGAACACCGACACTCCATGCAACTGGTCCAACAGATCATCTATGCGCGGCAGTGGATACTTGTTCTTGATGGTTACTTTGTTCAACTCTCTGTAGTCTATGCACTGCCTCATCGATCCGTCCTTCTTCTTCACAAATAGTACTGGCGCGCCCCAAGGAGACACACTAGGGCGTATGAAACTCTTCTCTGCTAGCTCCTCTAACTGCTTCTTCAGCTCAAGCAGCTCTAACGGTGTCATACGGTACGGAGCTTTCGAGATCGGTCTCGTGCCCGGCTCTAAGTCAATGTTGAAATCAACGCTCCTTTGTGGGGGTAGTCTTGGCAGGTCGTCACTAAATACCTCTGCAAACTCGCATGCAACAAGTATCTCCTCTATGGTCAGGCTCTTGCTTTCCTTCATGGCATAACACCAGAAGGCCTCGCAACCCTGTGCTATAAGTCTCGCTGCTCTCACTGCACTGATAACTGTGCCGGACTTTCCGAGGTCCCAACCGCAGAATATCACTCTATGACCCTCCTCAGTGGCAACGGTCACTGTCCTCCTACCAATGTCTAAGACTGCTCCGTGTCTCTTCATCCAATCTATCCCTAAAATCACATCCTCATGAGCTAAGGGCATGACTAGAAAATTTACTAGCCAGTCTCGATCTCCCATGCGATCGAGACATCCATAGATCTCTCTAGTTCCTCTTACCTTACTCCCATCAAGTAAGCCTATCATAAAAGGTATCCCCTCTACAGTAGCTAAGGACAACCTATCTACGCATGCATCAGATATGAAGGAGTGTGTAGCACCCGTATCAAATAAAACTCGTACGGGTAAGTCATGGATCTGGATCGTACCTGTGGCAGTCGGTGCATCTGGCTGATCAGCGTCCCTCAACTCAAACACTTGTGTCTGAGCTCCTCTAGTATCAGCTACACTGCTACGTCCTCTGCCCCGACCTGATCCCTGCATAGAACTCTGTGAAAATGTGTGTCCTGGAGCCCTGTAGGACTGCTGCTGACCAGGGGCTCGGTACTGCTGCTGCTGACTCGGAGCTTGGTACTGTGGCTGTCTCTGTACACTCCCTGGTAAACCTGCAGGGGAAGAACCTTGCTGAGATGGAGCCTTGCCCTGGCGGCAGAATGCAGCCCTATGTCCAACCTTAACGCACTGGAAGCAAGTCACTGCCGGCTTCGTGCAGTTCGATCGGATGTCTCCATAGCCACTGCAGTTGTGGCACTGTAAGTCACCAGCTGAAGTCTGACCAGTAGCGGTATGGCTATGTCGCCCCTGAGTCTGACCCCGTCCAAAAACAGCTACTCTTGTACTACCACTAGCATATCGTGTCCTCTGTCGCTTATCCGGCCTGTCTGACTGAGAAGCTCTCCTCTGGACTGGTATGTCTCTCTCATAAGCAGACGCCCTATCTTGATAGTCTGACAGTGTCTCACAGCGAAATCCAGCTAGATAGGAACGAGTGTTCTCTCTCAATCTCCGTGAAAAAAGATACACATGCTGCTCCTCAGGAGGTGCAGCTGGTCCAAGTAGTGTCAGTTCCTTCTGGAACTTCTTGATGGCAGTAGCAATCGGAATGTCCTCAAATCCTGCCTCAATGAAGTCCTGAAACCTCTCTCTCCTCAACGAGACAGGGCAGTATATGTCTCTAACAATGCTCCTCATCTGCTCCCAATTGGTGACTCGACTACGTATGGTCCGCCACCAGGAATGAGCATCCTTAGTGAAACATGTCTGCACCAAATCCACCTGTCAATCCTCTGGGCAACGTATCGCCTCTAATGCAGTCTTCACCTGTCCAATTGAGTGCTCCACCTCCAGTCCTATCTCTCCACTAAACGAGGGAACCTTCTGAGAGTTGAAAGCTTTCAACCACTCATCCGGCCTCGGTGCTCTAGACCCAATAGGAGCTCTATCAGCTACAACTCTCCTCTCAGGTACAGCCGACACCTGAGGCACTCCCTGTGTCACCTGAACAGATCTAGCCTGTACTGGTGGTACCCGGGTAAGTCTCTCTGTCCTAGCAGCCACCTCCATACGCTCAACGTATGCTCGGTACTCTTTGTACTCAGTTGCTCCAATGGAAACACGCCCTGACTCCGTCGAACGTGCTCTCTGCGCTCCAGACCTAGCAACGGTCTCATTCCTGACCTCGGGACCTACACTCTCAGCCACTTCCTCCACTCCATCATCTGGCATGATCACTGCTGGTGGATCTTCTCGAGGAGCTCGACCTTGACCTCGTGCTAGTGGAGGTCTACCTCCACGGCCGCGTCCTCTAACTATAGGGGTCCCATCTCCCCTACCTGGTCCAGTTGGAGGGAGAGGTGGACGACCTCTACCTTGACCAGTAGCTAGCGTAGCTCTAGTACGTGCCATCTGCGCGAGGAATAACAACTATAATTATAAACTATCTAATAAGTCTTAATAAGTCCATCTACAGTAAAACCTCAAGTCCATACTAAGCACACTGAGATCCGCGGTAGTAGTGGTGATCAGTCGTACTTTCTATTCCCAACCAGACTATGCATGCATTTGAAAATCAAAAGTTCTCTTTTTAAAATTCAGACCCCTTTCGGGTTCTGCTTACGACTTATTCGGTCTTTCAGAAGATTTCAAGTGCCATTGTTGCCAACCTAGAGCTCTGATACCATGTTGTAACACTCCGACTTCTCAGAACTCGAAATGTTACTGGTTAGGACCTCACAATGGGTCCCGACCTCAGTTTGACAACAATATTACTAGGATCTTGCAATAAGACACAAATAAGGAAAACCGAAATTCATGAAATAGTATTTTTAAGATAATGAATGCAACACGGTCTAGCAGCCTATAGTACTTAAACAAGGGAAAAACGAACAACTGTCTTAACAAAAGAAGGAACGACAACCAACAACCCCAACCCCCACTCTAAGGAGTACGGAGATCTGGCTGACCACTACTTCCGGATCACTCGGCTGCTGATCTAACCTGCGGTAAATCTAAAAACACAACAAAAGAAACCATTAGCTAGTTATCTAAATATTAGAGGAATAATAATAGCACACACACACACACATAAAAGAATAAACACCCATCATGCTTTCAAACAAGTCCATTTATTATCTTAAGTTAAGTTACTCATTCACGCTAATGATACTTATTTTGTGACACGAGGGATTCCCAAACCTCGCCTCCGCCCCCGTGTAACCATCAGGAATGGATCCGATGCATCTCACCTTGTACCTGCCTGGTCTGGGTATAGAGAACCTCCCAGTCTCCTGTTAGAGCTGGGCAGTGATGTCACGGCCCGTTATACATACACTTGGGCCTTAAACATAATAACGGTCGTCCTAACAAGTTGTTATTATTATAATCATGCACATTGCACACACACACAACCACTATCACTCAACTAATATCCAGAAACTGGCTAAGTAAGTCGCAAGGACTTACCTGAGTCAAACACACTCTAACAAGTCTCAAATCGGTCCGTACTCGTGGTAACTCAAACGCCTGTCAAATAAGGCATGTGGATTAGAATCTCATCCAGATGTCCAACCTCATATGAAAGAATTACGGAAAAAACTCTCTTACAGTAAAAGACCATTTTACCCTTAGTGTCAACATTCTCAAAGTTTATTCTAGAAATCTACTAATTTCTTTTAAAATTGGTTTTCCATAAATTGTGTCTTCGGATCGCTACTTATAATTATAATTCAAAACTCGAATCCACCCGAAAAAGGGACAGTACTCTTCCTTCCTGGTTACTATCTATTCTAATACATATATTATCCGTAATATATACTTTAACCTTACTCTTCTACTCGCTTATATACGTAAACCTATATATCTAATTACAACTTATACATACATTCGATACACTATACTCTTATACATATACTTTATATTTAGGTATCTTCACTGCACGTATTCATTTATTTTATACTTATGTCTTCCGTCTCGTATATCTATATATTCATGTATAAGTACACTGCACTGCCACATATATATATTTATTTATATTTTCCATCTACTACACCTATATATACATATATAAAGATCTACTGCACTCCTACCCATTCATCTATTTATACCTTACTTCTCCTACATCTATATTTATATGTATAGATACATTGTACTGTGAAGGAGTGTTTAAAAAGCCAAACGTAACAGAGGTGGATGAACAAATTATAGCAGCCATTGAGGAGGATTAGACTCACCGTCCAGCACCCTAGATATGTCTTTGCAGGGAGTAAAACCGCGACTGAAGTCGATCGAAGCAACCTCGAGGAGAGCCCTATCGAGCCTGCACAAGACCAGCCACCCGGAGGATCGACGGGGTCGTATGCAGGTAGTCGAGTGGTTGCGGTTCCTGTGGAGCGAGGACGTAATTGCTCCAGCCGGTTTGTTGGTCCGGAACAAGGCCTGCTCGTTGGCGGTTCTGGCTAGGAGGCGCTCTTCCCGGCTTGGCGTTCGAAGTCGCAGCAGCCCGGCGTCACGAGGTGGACCGGCAGTGGACCGTCCGCCTTGCTGCGAAACCAGAAGGTCGTGAGGAGCGGTCTGTTGCTTCAGGAAGACAAGGAGGGTAGCGGTACTCACCTTTTGATGTATCCGATTCAGCAGATCCGGCGTCGAGGATGGGCGGCACTCTCCCAAGGCTCCGGCGGTGTCTGGGCGGTTGATAGAGGCGGCGCGGTGGCTCGTGTTGTTGTTGTCTTCGTACAGAGAGGGAGAGGACGGAAGGTGTGACTTGCGGTTGAGGGAGAGGCTGTCAAGAGACGTGGGTTAGAGGGGTAATTAGGTTAGGCTTATGTTTAAGAATAGATTAGGGTAAATTAGAGGGATGGGCTGGCTGGTGAGTTAGGCCCAGCTTCCTTCTCACCAATTGGGTCGGCCGAACTGGGCTACAAAATTGGGTTGCCCAAGCCTTAATACTAATGAGCTGAAACTAATACTAGTTATACGCCCGGAATCGTTGAAGTACGGAAATAAAATTACGGAATTATTTTCGAGATTATATCCGAAATTATGTCTTTTATCATTTTATTTTTAAGGTACGGAAATATCTCCGGTTACATCTTTTATCATTTTATGTGAACTAATGTCGCATAAAATGATAGGATTTACAATTCCTTTTAACTTTATTTAAAGGTTAGAGGTTGGCGGATCGGAATCCGGTTGAATTCAGAATTAAACGGAGTTTAAAATTTTCGGTTATTACATGTTTGATGTTGTACTTGAAGTGTAACTGAAAATGAAAATTTAAGTTTCATGATTTTGTTGTATGTTTTTTTTCTAGTATTTTGAATGAGATTTTGTTTTTATGGAGTTGACTATAAACACTAAATTTATTTTCCTTTTTTACTTTTGTGGGGTGAAAATCAAACTTTTAAAATTCAGCACAAGTACACCAAATCTATGAGATTTTCGATTATAAACATTCTACATAGTTTTTTTTCTTATGGGTGTACTTGTTCAACTACCTATTTTACTTAAATTTGCAGCACAACCAACAAGAGATTGCACTAATCCAATTATAAAGAAATTAAAAATGAAATTTTGGTCACATTAATAATGAAATTTGAACTTATAGTCACACTGTGAAACAAATTGGTGGGAAATTACATGTTGGGTAGCTCCTTGTATCCTTGGTTTATGTTTCTTATTTGACAAGTAAGATTCCGTAGTATATTTGAAGAGCCCCCGATGGGAGGAAGACTTGGTTGGGAAGGATTCATGAGAGAATACACCATTGACATATCTAGAGAGACTCAAGAGAGTTCAAGTGAAAATGAACCAACTCGTTTAGCAAATAAATTCTAGAAGAGGAAAAGAGTATTATTCAAATATTGAAGCCTAGCCTTGCATCAAGGGTTGCAAGTTTAGTTGATAGGAACTGCAAATATAAAAATTAAAAATATGAAATTTAACACTTATAATGGTTGAAATATAAACACAAATGAAGTACAAGATAGGGTGTTGTGATATTGGTGTTAACAACATTGATACTGATATGGAATATGCTAACAAATAAATGACATCATATCAAATAACTCTCAGCCAGGGACAAGGTCTTGCAGAAACATCATCCTATCTCTAATCTTTTTCCTTCACACCTATCATGCAGTTGAATCAAATACAGTGTCAATTGAACTCCATCCCAGCTTCAACACAACTATACATGTGATATTTTTATGTGATGCTTCACTATTGATCTAGTGTTGTTTGAGACAACTAAATTCATGAGAGCAAAAGCAAGTACACCAATTTTTGGTATATATTCCAAAGATTCATCGCAATGAAGTGGAACTTGAAAAAATACCACAAGTTACCTGATTTTAAAGGTTTGAGTAAGTGATTATTATTCTCAAAAGCAAGTACACCAATTTTTGCGTATGAAACTTGAAAAAATGATAATCACTTACTCAAACCTTTAAAATCAGTATTTGATATGTTTAGTTTTTCCATTCAGCATTACGTAAAACAATAGCTTGAAATGTAGGTTGAATGGCTCATGTATGTCATATTCAAGTCAAGGTTTTCGGGACAATACCAAACTAAAAAGTGTCTATATAGCATACAAACAAGCAGGCATAAACAATCAATGGCAATGAGAGATGGACATGCTGCTAAGACATTATGCAAGTGGTAAGGCACAAAAGAAATTTTAAAAAAATGATCATACTTTAAGGTTCAGAGGTAAACTTGCAAAGCAAAATAGCCCTCACAAGAGGTCCTCGTCCAGCTCCAACAACCATCAATACCTATTAACAGTTAACCAAACTATGTAATAAGAATTTCCACTTGCCAAAAAGACCCAACATAAAAAATAAAAAATACAAAGAATAAAGTGCAGAGGTGTCACAAAGCATGAAGTAGATGACCACGGGGGCTAGAAGGTGGTGTATAACTTCACTTACAGTAGAAATTCTTAATCAGAGACTTGAGGTTAGTTGGAGCATATAATATATATATATATATATATATGATAACGTCGCTTTCTACTTGCCATGAATCAGGCGCTGTTGGTGGAGCTAATCCAACTTAAGTTTCCATTGCCGTGATGTTTTTGCTGCTTAAATACTTGCAATCAAATAGTAATAAAATGTGATATTATAATACCCACAAGCCTTTGTGGTAGTAGATTAAAGAGACTAATGAGGGATAGCAGGTACTTGTCAAAGACAAGCAATTGCCACTTACACTTTTTGCGTTGATAAGATCGTGGGAAGTCCTCTAAAGCACGAAACCCGTAAGACCTACTCTCAACTTCATTCTTCATCGGCAAATAAAACTCAAAAAGAGAAGATTTGTCTTCACAAATTCTTATAACAGACTTCATGAAATATAATAAACATATAAATCTTACTGCTTCTTCAGCCACTGTAATGGGAACTACTCCGACAAAGAGCTTTGCATAGTTCATGTTATCATAATCTAGCAACCATAATCAGTAAAAATTGGGACTTTGTCTGAACATTAACACGTTTTGCCTACAACTCATGCCTATTTGAGTATCCATCAACAACTTCATCAAGCATCTAAATTTTGATGATTTCAAGCCAAAATTAGATGCGTTGTGGGAGAAATGATATCAAGGATCGAGAACGAGAATCAAAAGCAAAAAGAGGGTCAATGGAACGAATATATCGGCAGGAGAGAAACAGAGAGGATTCGGATGTAGACGTATTGAGTTTTGGAAAGAATATCCTTCTTTGAGAAAATTTGTCAAACAGATGGTCTGCAAAAAGAAGGATAGATATAGTCTAAAGCATATAGTCTCCTACTTCTTTCTAGTGATGGTGGGTCATCATCAGATTTAGATTGAGCCCTGCATGTGAATCGAGAATATGGAAAACGAAGAGGGATGAAACAAACCTGCTTAGGATTGCAAACAACCTTACCCTTGAAGATCTAAGAAGAGGTTGACGAGTGCCGACAATTTGGATGGCGTAGGGAAGAAGATAGAATGGGAGAAGGTGGTGGCTATTGAAGCGATACGTGTTACGCTCAGGATGTGATACGCAATGAGTTTTAAATTTATATTCTCGTTATATTTATCCTAACTCCTAGCGAACCCGCAGTGTACGAGACGTTTGTAGTAGGGATAGTATTCCGAGGTCGAACACAAAGACTAAGGTGAGATTGATTCGATTTATGATTAAGTTTTAGTGAAGATCTAGGTCAAGAAAAGAGAAAGAAATAAAGAAATGAAAATCTCAATATTTTTGGTTGGTTTTAGGTGATCAATCAAAGATCACAAATCATGCGAAATATAATAATCAACTAAGCTAACAAATCAACGCAAACAAACAAGTTAAACACGAGATATAGATTAAAGATAGAAAAGCGGATTCTAGGGGTTGGAAGTTCCGGTTATGGCATAGAACTCAAGTTATCTAATCATTCCTTGGATTTACTATGACATGTTGAGAGTAAGTGTTTCTAGATTGGGATCAATCACAGGGTAGGTCTCATGTCCACTAGTCCATTCCTAAGGTCTCATCACCGGGTAAGTCTCTAAGAACCTAAGGATAGGAATTCTACACAAACCGGATTGTTACCTAGAGATCTAACCTATCCTCACCGGGTAAGTCTCGGAAAGAGAAGTTCTAAGAAACTATCCTAGCACACTTAGTCCAATGGCGGCTTATGAGGCGCACCACTACCTAAGGTTTATCATCTTTGGAATCTAAGAGTAGAATAACCGGGTAAGTGTCTTCTAACACTTAGTTGCTAACACTAGGTCACCCTAGGGTAGATTTGACTCAACAAACACTTAGGATTTCAACATTCTAACAATCTAAAGCTAGATCCATCAAACAAGGGGGAATTACGGGCTGTTCTACACCTTCCACGGCCGTGGAAAGGTAAGAACAAACCGTGGATCCCAACAGAACTACGTCCAAACAAGAGAGTCATCCAAGGGCTAATCTAAGTCCATCCTATCATAGTCCTAGCCATAACCATTTCTTCCTTACCCTATAATCACATCTATTTAGCCTACAACATTCATCATAGCAATCAACATCATTAAACATAAAATCATGGCTTCCATTTGCAAGATAATGAAGAGAAAGAGATGAACAAGAGAAGTAAACAAAACCAAGCTGAAAAATGGAATTAGAATGACTCACAACCCTTCTTAAAGAAGGTTCAAATGGTTCATACAACTCTAGAAATCGATTCCGAAATTCTTCACTACAAGGCTATGTTAATCTATCAATGGTGTGTTCTTCTTCTTCTCCAATCAAGTCCTTCCTCCAATGGTAGCTTCCTTCTACCTCCTTCTCCAAGAATCTTCTTGTTGAGAGAATATTTTGATTGGATGATAATGGATAATGGAGGGCTGCTCCAAGATGCCTTTCTCAACCAATGCAGGACCACTTTTATACTACAACCTTGCAAGAGCTGGCCAAGAGATCGTGGCACAACTGTCACAAAAACTTGGGAAAAACCACGGGCAGAATCACGGCCGTGATCTGTCAGTGAACCGTGATTTTTGTGCTTCAGCTTGCCTTTGATCATTAAGCTTCGATTTGGTGCATGGTTTGTGTTGGCAAGGTTCCATGAGTCCTCCCTAGCCTTTAGCTTGCATCCTAAAGGGTCCGAGGGTGTGTCATCTTGATGAACGATCCTCAAACGTATTGTTTTAGCTCCTAAATCTCCCGAAATACCTACAAAGCAATGCACAAGTCCGTGTAGATGTCTATCTCGACATAATACGTTAATTGAGTGCAAATGTCGCTAACTAGTGTTAAACCATGCATGAATGAGCGAGAAATCTATCTAAATGATTACCTAAACCTAGTCATAAATCGTGTTATCAAAAATACCCCATACTTAAGGTTTGCTCGTCCCCGAGCAAATTCCCAACTATAGACTAAGAGATGACATGATTTATGTATGCAGAAAATGGCAAAATCTTTTTGGGTTTGTGCTTCTACTATTGGATCACCTTCATAGTCATATTTCATAGCTCCGGATAAGCAATCATGCATCAAATAAGTGAAGGCATGGAAAGACAATTGTACTTAACTCAAAAGCATGCATGGAATGTAAAAATGAAGAAGCCAAGAAGATCAAGAGCATATCCAATCTAGATTACTAAGTCTTACAAACATGCAAATAGGTCATAAGGTCTTATGAATTAAAAGGCCAAGAAACGTTGTGATTAGGTGGGGATTTTTCTAGGCTATGTGGTGCTAATCCGGGAATGGAACTAACTCCACAATCTTGTCCTCGATCAACTTCCCTCAAGTGTGTATTTTTTTTCTATCTTTTCTTTCTTTTTCTTTTTCTTTCACTTATTTTTGAGACAATGGCATTGGTGTACAAAAGCCGAAACCTTGGTGATTAGCCATCCTCCGGCTTTTTCTATTTTTCAAGGTGCATCCACACCGGGCACACATACCAAAGCTCGTTAGGACTATTGGCTTATTTGACTTTGGCAAGGCACCAACACCCGATTATGTGAAGTGTAATGAGTTACTTGTAATTTAAACCAACGTCCCCAAACATATGTTTTTGTCTACACTTTCACAATAATTTCAGCATTTTATGCATGATATTCTTTCATCAACATCTTCACCCCACACTTGCTTTTCATACACATCAACACACTATCATGCTCCTATTCCCGGATGGGTCAAAAGAGGTCAAATTTATATCAATTGAGGTGCTCAAACAATCATGATCAAGATGAGAATTAGAGGAAGATGAATTGCCTCATTCATTCCTAGATGGTGTGCAAGAACTATCATATAATTTCGACCTTCAATACTCAATCCATTCTAGGCAAACATCATGATTACAAATCATTCATGGGATTCAAGAGAAGTATTTCAAGTCCACATATGCATTCATCAATTTAACACATAAGGCCATCCATAGTCAATCCACAAGACAAGATTCATCATTAGGGTCATATCCAAGCCTAGAAAGCACAAAAATTTTTTTAAATTTTCTGATTTTATGGGATTTTCGAAATGAATATGTACAATGCAAGACACGTGCAAATACTAAACTACCCTAGATGCTCATCATGCAAAGGATCATGCAAACCCCCACCCCATACTTAGAAACACATTGTCCCCAATGTGTAAATGAAGTAAAGAAGAGTGAAAGAAGGTTCTCACAATGTAAAAATGGTTTGCTATGGTATTTGGGATTCTCAAGTGGAATTGATGTTGGATGATCCTATCAACCATGGTAGAGAGCTCAAAGTATTCATCAAGGCGTCGGGACGAGCGCTAGGCACCGCTAGCCGTCCAAGTTCCGCGTCTGCTCCACCCATAATTGATGAGGGGTTCATCATCATCATTCACTTGCCAAGCAAGCCTTTCAATGCTACTAAGGTTCTAGCACACACAAAGCACACACAAAAAACACGCAAAAATAGAAAAATCACAAATAAAAAACAAAACGAGAAAAGGAAAACGTTACCAATGGGTTGCCTCCCACCAAGCGCTTCTTTAAGGTCATTAGCTTGACCAAACTCGGGGCGTTTACTCAAGGTAAAGTGGGGCGATCATATCCACCGGAGCTCCCGGGATATACTTCTTCAACCGGTGCCCATTCACCTTAAAGTTTTCACAATGCTCCCCTCCTATCTCAATAGCTCCATGGGGAAAGATCTTCTTCACCACATATGGCCCGCTCCATCTTGATTTGAGCTTTCCGGGACAAAAGCCGCAGCCTTGAGTTGAAGAGAAGGACAAGGTCTCCTTCACTCAACTCCTTGGGGATGATCCGCTTGTCATGCCACCGCTTGGTCCTCTCCTTGTAGATCCGGGCATTCTCGTATGCATCCAACCGGATCTCCTCAAGTGCGTTCATATCAAGCAACCTCTTCTCTCCGGCCTCTTTGAGATCAAAATTTAGCCACTTGATGGCCCAATTGGTGTCTTGAAAGCGGTCCTATATGCCCACAAGGCATCATTGAGCTTCATAGCCCAATCCTTTCTAGTTCTAGATACCGTCTTCTCGAGGATGGCCTTTATCTCCCGGTTGGAGATCTCCACTTGGCCACTAATTTGGGGATGGTAAGGTGTTGCCACCTTATGAGTCACCCCATACTTAGCCAAAAGTGCTCCAAAGTTCCTATTGGTGAAGTGTTTTCCTCCATCACTTATGATCACCCTTGGTGTTCCAAACCTAGGAAAGATCACTCGGTTGAAGAACCGCACCACAACCTTGGCGTCATTTGTAGGAGAGGCGATCGCCTCCACCCATCTCGAAACATAGTCAACCGCCAATAGGATGTAGAGGTTGCCACATGAAGAAGGGAATGGTCCCATGAAGTCCACACCCCACACATCAAATATTTCCACTTCTTGAATGTTGTTCAAGGGCATCTCATTTCTCCTTGAGATGTTGCCCGTCCTTTGGCAAGCATCACAAGCTACCACAAAGCCTTGCACATCCTTGAACAAACTTGGCCAAAAGAAGCCCGATTGCAACACCTTCGCACATGTCTTGTGGGAGCTAGCATGCCCTCCACATGGCAAGGAATGACAATGGCGGATCACACTCTCCACCTCATCCTCCGGTATGCATCTTCTAAACATTCCATCCGGCCCTCTTTTGAACAAAAGTGGTTCACTCCAATAGTAGTGCCTCACATCCTTGAAGAACTTCTTCCTTTGGGCATATGTCAAACCGGGAGGCACCTCCTCACACACTAAGTAGTTCACAATGTCGGCAAACCATGGCTCACTTCCTCTAGACACTTGGAATAAGCACTCCTCCACCATATGCAATTGATCATCCCAGAATGAGTCATCAATTGGGATGTCATCTCTTTCAAGCTCCAATGGTGGGAGTCTACTAAGGTGATCTGCCACAGAGTTCTCGGATCCCTTCTTGTCCCGGATTTCCAAATCAAACTCTTGTAGAAGAAGGATCCACCGAATCAACCTTGGCTTGGCATCCTTCTTTGTAAGTAGATAACGGATCGCAGCATGATCCGTATAAACTATGACCTTCGCTCCAACAAGATATGAGCGGAACTTCTCAAATGCGTACACAACCGCTAGCAACTCTTTCTCGGTGGTAGCATAATTTAGTTGGGCATCATCTAGCGTCTTGCTAGCATAGTAAATAGCATGAGTGCGCCTATCTTTCCTTTTCCCCAAAACATCCCCAACGGCTACATCGCTTGCATCACACATGATCTCAAACGGTAAACTTTAATCCGGAGGTTGCATGATAGGTGTGGAGATCAAGGCGTTCTTCAACCTACAAAAAGCCTCAAGACAATCTTTAGAAAAGACAAAGTCAACATCCTTCATTAGTAGGTTAGTAAGAGGCTTAGAAATTTTAGAGAAGTCTTGAATAAACCTCCGGTAAAAACCGGCATGCCCTAAGAAACTCCTTACCCCCTTCACCGAGGTAGGTGGTGGCAACTTCTCTATTGTTTCAATCTTCGCCCTATCAACCTCAATGCCACGATTGGACACCAAGTGTCCCAACACAATACCTTCACTCACCATGAAGTGGCATTTTTCCCAATTCAAGACAAGATTTGTCTCCTCACATCTTTGCAATACTAATGACAAGTTAGCCAAGCAATTATCAAAGGAAGAACCATAAACAAAGAAATCATCCATGAACACTTCCATGATATTTTCAATGTATTCCGAAAAGATAGCCATCATACACCTTTGGAAGGTGGCGGGTGCATTACACAACCCAAATGGCATTCTTCTATATGCAAAAGTACCCCATGGACATGTAAATGTTGTTTTCTCTTGGTCATCGGGGTGGATAGGGATTTGGAAGAATCCACTATAGCCATCTAAATAGCAAAAATGAGAATGTTGAGCTAACCTTTCTAGCATTTGGTCAATGAAAGGGAGAGGGAAGTGATCTTTCCTAGAGGTCATGTTAAGCTTCCTATAATCAATGCACATCCTCCACCCCGTAACCGTCCTAGTTGGGATTAGTTCATTGTTCTCATTAGTCACTACGGTCATCCCACCCTTCTTAGGTACTACATGAACGGGACTAACCCACTTGCTATCCGAGATAGGGTAGATAATTCCCGCATCTAGCAACTTAATGATTTCCTTTTTGACTACCTCTTTCATTATAGGATTGAGTCTCCTTTGATGTTCAATAGAGGGTTTATGATTATCTTCCATCATTATCTTATGCATGCACAAAGAAGGTTTTATGCCAACCAAATCATCAATAGTATAGCCAATGGCTTTCCTATGCAATCTTAGCTCATGCAGCAACTTAGCAAGTTCATCATCACTCAAGCATGCATTCACAATCACCGGATATGTTGAATTATCACCAAGAAAAGCATACTTCAAATGAGAGGGGAGGGGTTTAAGTTCAAGTTTAGGAGGACCTTTGTCGAGCGGAGACGATCCAAATAACGTTGGATGAGATGAATCCAAAGCAAATGAAGACCCTCCAAGGCTCCTTGAAGCTTGATCATCAATGAGGTCTGATTCAGGGGAAACCACGTCTGGAACCACGGTTGGCACCACTTCCACGGCCGTGGACCTTGCCTGGCTTGCTTCTCAGAGTTGTCCAGAGAGTTCTACGGCCGTGGAACCACTTCCAAGCCCGTGGAACTTGCAGCTGTTCAGCTCCTCTTCGTGGTCTTCATCTTCAACTCTTGCCTCCTTTTCTAATGCTTCCAAGGCCTTGATTTCTTCATTGCAAGCCTCCTCAACACCTTCCTCCATCATACTTAAGGTAAGAACCTTCTCCAAGGGATCCTTGATCAAGATCGAGCTCACAACTTTTCTAGATTCCTCTTGCTCGACTATGTTGAAGACATCCTCATCAAGGGTTGGCCCTTTCATCATTGTGGATAACTTGAACTTGATGTTCTCTTCTCCAATGTTGAAGGAGAGAGTCCCATTCTTGCAATCCACTAGGCACCCGGAAGTGGCTAGGAAAGGTCTTCCTAAGATGATGGGAACCGGATAGTCCGTCGGAATATCCAAGACAACAAAATCAATTGGCACATAGAATCCCCCTAGTTGCACCAGGATGTCTTCTAAGATCCCAACCGGATGAGTGATAGAACGGTCCCCCATATAGAGGGTCATCTTGACCGGTTTTGCCTCTCCTAGCCCAACCTTGTTGCAAAGTGCAAGCGGTATGATGCTTACACTTGCCCCAAGATCACAAAGGGCCTCATACTTCACATCTCCCACTCCTATTGGGACACAAAAGGAACCCGGGTCTCTTAGCTTGGGAGGCATCTCCTCCTTCATTGTTTGGATCAATTCCGAGGACCTCTTTGTCATTCTTATCTCCCCATACTCCTCCAACTTCCTTTTGTTCGAGAGTATCTCTTTCAAGAACTTGCCATATGCCGGCATTCCTAAAATAGCATCCATGAACGGAATACTAATATGCAATTTAGACATTAGTTCAAGGAACTTACCAAAGTGATTGTCCAAGCGAGCTCTTGCTCGTGATTGTGGGAACGATAGTGGTGGTTGTCACGCTAGGATGTGTAGCACAAAAAGCTTTACATTTATAAACTCGATCTAATCTCCTAAACTACCTAGTGAAACCCGTAGTGTACGGATCGTTATGTAGGAAGGAAAGTATTCCGAGGTCGAACACAAGGACTGAGGCGAAATCAAGTCATTCAATGATCAAAGATAGTGCAAATCTAGTCTAAGAAAGAAAGAAATAAAGAAATGAAAATGATGATATTTTTGGTTGGGTTTTTGTGGTGATCAAGCAAAGATCACAAATCAAGCAAGGTAATAAAACAAACTAACAACTCAAGCTAGCAAACAAACAAGTGACACAAACACAAGATAAGAGATCAAAGAGAGAAAAAGTGGATTCTAGAGGTCAAGATTCCCGGTTATGGCATTGGACTCAAGCTTCTAAAGATTCTAAGGATAAAGCTACGGTGTTGGGAAAGGGTGTTTCTCTAATGGAAGCAATTACCGGGTAAGTCTCTCGCTTCACTAATCCCGCATCAAACTCCTATTACCGGGTAAGTCTCAAGGAGGTAAAGTTGGGAATTCTACACAAACCGGACACTACTTAAGGGGAAAACCTCTCCTTACCGGGTAAGTCTCGGAAAAGGTAAGTCTCAAGCAATAATCCTAGCACACTCGATCCAATAGCGGCTTATGAGGCTCACTACTACCTAGAGTTCATCATCTTTGGTATCTAAGATCGGAAATCACCGGGTAGGTCTCTTTCCTCACTTAGTTTGCTAGCATTAGGTCACCCTAAGCCATATTATTATGTTCAACAAACACAAGGATTTTAACAATCTAACATCCTAACATACAGATTCATCAATTAAAGAACAACAGAAGAAAAAATCGGGTGGATCATAGTAAAAATCGGCCGATTTACTATGAAGAACAGGTCGATTTTTATGTCTGAGGTAGGTTATGTGCATACGAATCATCCTAAACTAACATATAAGTCCATTCTATCATCACCCAAGCAATAACCATCAATCCATCACTCCAGAATCACAACAAACTAGCCAACAACATGCATTTCAAGATCTAAAATTATCATACAAGCATACATGGAATCCATTGCAAGAAGATGAAGTAAGGAAATGAAAGCAATGAAACTTAGCTAGATTTGAGCTCAAAATAAGTCTTTCAACACACCAAATGTAGCTCCGATTTTCCTGGGTGTAGGTTGATTTTCTTCAACAGAGACTTGTTATGATCATCTAGCCATGAGTTGCTCCATTGCTTGCACCAACAAGGGTCCTTGTGTCCTTCATTGCTCCAATTATGTTCCTTCAAGGTCTCGGATATGTACCACCATGAGGCTTGACTCTCGAATGTATCGATTAATGCCCAAAAGATTCCCGAAATACCTACAAAACCGACAAAAGCTCGTGTAGACGTCTTTTCTAGAAATATGCACGAAATGAGTGTAAACGTCGTGAACTAATATCAAACCGTGCATGAATAACGGGAAAAACTATCTAAATGTATGCCTATACTAACGTCATAAATCACGTTATCAAAATACCCCATACTTAAGATTTGCACGTCCTCGAGAAAGATCCAACTATAGACTAAGAGATGACGTGATTTATGCATGCAGAAAAACAACAAAATCTTTTTGGAATTGTGCTTCTAACATTGGATCACCTTCATAGTCATGTTTCATAGCAACAGATAGCAATCATGCATCAAATGAGTGAAGGCATGGAAACACAATTATACTAAACTAGAAAGCATGCATGAGAGGTGAAAATGAAGTAGTCAAGATGATCATGAGTATATCCAATCTAGATCACTAAGTCTTACACACATGCAATTAGGTCACAAGGACTTAGGAAAGAAGAGGCTAAGAAACGTTGTGATTAGGTGGGAATTTTTAGGTCATGTGATGCTAATCCGGGAAAGGAACTAACTTCACAATTTCGTTTTTGCTCAACTTCCCAACAAGTGTATAATTTTCTCCAACTTTTCTTTGTTTTCTTTTCTTTTTCACTTATTTTTGAGACAATGGCATTGGTGTACAAAAGCCGAAACCTTGGTGATTAGCCGTCCTCGGGCTTTTTCTATTTTTCGAGGTGCATCCACACCGGTCACACATACCAAAGCTCGTTAGGACTATCGGTTTATTTGACTTTGGTAAGGCACCAACACCCGATTATGTGAAGTGTGCCGAGTTACTTGTCATTTAAACCAACGTCCCCAAACCTATATTTTTGTCTACACTTTCACAACAATTTCAGCATTTTATTCACATCATTCATTCATCAACAACTTCACCCCACACTTGCGTTTCACACACATCAACACACTAGCATGCTCCTATTCCCGGATGGGTCAAAAGAGGTCAAATTTTTCATCAATTGAGGTGCTCAAACAACATGATCAAGACGAGAAGTAGAGAAAAATGAATTGCCTTAATCACTCCTAAATGATGTGCAAGAACTAGCATGTAATTTCGACTTTCAATCCTCAATCCGATCAAGACAAACATTCATGATCACAAATCATTCATAGGATTCAAGATAAGTACTTCAAGTCCACATATGCATTCATCTATTCAACACATAAGGCCATCCATAGCCAATTCACAAGACAATCTCATCATAAGGGTCATTCCCAAGCTTAGAAGCACTAAAATTTTTAAAATTTTCTGATATTTTTTTTGAAATTTTCGAAATATGTATGTTCAATACAAGACATAATGAAACATGTGACAAAATTAAACTATCCTAGATGCTAATCATGCAAGTGATCATGAAAACCCCACCCCATACTTAGAAACACATTGTCCCCAATGTGGAAACTAAATAAAGAAGTGAAAGAGAGTCCTCATAATGTAAAATTGGTGATGCTTTGGTATTTCGGTTCACATCGAATGATGATGGTGGATGATCGATCAAGGATGGTAGAGAGCTCTTGATGTTCATTATGGTGTCGGAACCCGCGCTTGGCACCGCAAACCGTCCAAGTTCCACGTCCGCTCCACCCATGCTTGATTAGAGATCATCACTTTCCTTGACAGAGGAAAAATCGGACCAGTTGCCCAGGAAAATCGGCCGATCTGGATGATGAACAGCCCGATTTTCCTGGGTGCTCTCCTCCTCGTCCATGTGCTTGGATCTTGCACCTTCTTCTCAACAGTTCCATGAGGTTTTCACATGACCTCCAGCATCTCATCACTCATGACAATCACAAGATCTAGCACCCAAAAACACAAAAGAAAAACAAAGCACACCAAGAGCAAAATCAAACAAAAACAAGAAAAATAAAAAGGAAAGACATGTACCAATGGGTTGCCTCCCATTAAGCGCTTCTTTAAGGTCATTAGCTTGACCAAACTCCGAGGATGTGTCAATCCACCTCAAATACCATGGTTTGCTTGAGGATTCCAAGCAACCATCGCTTTCCGGCATCCATGATGACAAGCAAGGGCCACTTGATGCCCAAATAAGCTTTAAGTTCTCTCTTCACCGGTGAGTAGTAGACTCCTTCATCACCGCTCCCTTGATGATAGTATGGTGTTGCAACCATAGGTGCCACCCCATACTTAGACAATTGGTACTCCGCGGTCACACCGGTGAGATACTTGTCATCCTCATCCTCTATAATCCGAAGAAGGCCGGCTCTTGGAAAGAATTCTTCATTGAAGTGCTCCATAACCATCATGGATCCATCATGCTTGCCTCCATCATTCAACATTGGAGACTCCTTAGGAAAGGGACTCCAATCTTCGTGTGTACTCCGGGCAAGCAAGAAAGGATTGGAAGGAGTTGAAGTTAACTTAGGGTTCTCCTTCGTGAGCTCTTCAAGTGTGGTTCCGGGGTTGATGGCAAGGATGTCCGGGGGTGAGAATACTTCATTGCACTCCTCCAAAGGTGAAGGACGTGGAGGTAAGCCTTGAAGGATGGTAGGATCTCCTAGCATAAGAGCATGCCTAATCTCCTCAATCTCCCTCCTCATTTGTTCTTCTCTCTCAACATTCAATCTTCTTGCATCCTCCAGGGCCAAATCCCTTAGCCATAATTGCTTCCGAGCTTCATTCAACTCTTCCTCAAGGTCTCTATTGGTTATGGTTGAATCGGGTAATCCTTGGATCTCCTCATGGTGAACCTCCTCTTGTTGAAATACTTCAGCTTCAAGCACCATGTGGGCACTCGAAATGGAAGCAAGGTTGCTCTCTAGATCATCCATCTTCCTCAACATTTCTTCTAGCATTGATTCCAATCGATCATTGTGAGGTTGATGGTGAGGTTCCACATAAGGCAATGTAGTCATGTGAGCTTGATCATGGGACTCATGATAGGAATTAAACTCCTCCCAATACTCAATCTCATCATGGAGAGGTCCTAGATATTGGCTTTCCATCCACTCCTCATCTCCATGTCGTCAAGGTCATCTTGGAAGTACAATCCGTCCATGGCAGACATGAAAAGGCTAAGAAAAAAACAACACAAGATCAAAAGTAACAAGAAAGATAAACACTAAAAGCAATCAAAATCAAATGACTTAATCTAGAACTAATCCCCGGCAACGGCGCCAAAAACTTGTCACGCTAGGATGTGTAGCACAAAAAGCTTTACATTTATAAACTCGATCTAATCTTCTAAACTACCTAGCGAAACCCGCAATGTACGGATCGTTATGTAGGAAGGAAAGTATTCCGAGGTCGAACACAAGGACTGAGGCGAAATCAAGTCATTCAATGATCAATGATAGTGCAAATCTAGTCTAAGAAAGAAAGAAATAAAGAAATGAAAATGATGATATTTTTGGTTGGGTTTTTGTGGTGATCAAGCAAAGATCACAAATCAAGCAAGGTAATAAAACAAACTAACAACTCAAGCTAGCAAACAAGATAAGAGATCAAAGAGAGAAAAAGTGGATTCTAGAGGTCAAGATTCCCGGTTATGGCATTGGACTCAAGCTTCTAAAGATTCTAAGGATAAAGCTGCGGTGTTGGGAAAGGGTGTTTCTCTAATGGAAGCAATTACCGGGTAAGTCTCTCGCTTCACTAATCCAGCATCAAACTCCTATTACCGGGTAAGTCTCAAGGAGGTAAAGTTGGGAATTCTACACAAACCGGACACTACTTAAGGGGAAAACCTCTCCTTACCAGGTAAGTCTCGGAAAAGGTAAGTCTCAAGCAATAATCCTAGCACACTCGATCCAATAGCGGCTTATGAGGCTCACTACTACCTAGAGTTCATCATCTTTGGTATCTAAGATCGGAAATCACCGGGTAGGTCTCTTTCCTCACTTAGTTTGCTAGCATTAGGTCACCCTAAGCTATATTATGTTCAACAAACACTAGGAATTTAACAATCTAACATCCTAACATACAGATTCATCAATTAAAGAACAACAGAAGAAAAAATCGGGTGGATCATAGTAAAAATCGGCCGATTTACTATGAAGAACAGGTCGATTTTTATGTCTGAGTTAGGTTTTGTGCATACGAATCATCCTAAACTAACATATAAGTCCATTGTATCATCACCCAAGCAATAACCATCAATCCATCACTCCAGAATCACAACAAACTAGCCAACAACATGCATTTCAAGATCTAAAATCATCATACAAGCATACATGGAATCCATAGCAAGAAGATGAAGTAAGGAAATGAAAGCAATGAAACTTAGCTAGATTTTTGCTCAAAACAAGTCTTTCAACACACCAAATGTAGCTCCAAGTCGGATCTTACAACCTTCAACAATCTTCTTCACAAAAATCACTCAAATCTCACTATGAAATTGAAATCTACACTAATCTCCCTCAAGAACACCCACAAGGGTGTCTTGAAGAGAGCTCCCAATTGGAAGAGTCTTTGGGAAGATGCTAGAAGGGTCCAAAAGAAAGAGAGCAATCCCCAAATCAGCCTGCAAGACCACTTATATTCTCCACCAAGAGCAAGGCCGGACAAGAGATCGTGGGACACGTGGCTTAAGCTGTCAAAGGCCCAAAAATCGACCCAGTAGGAAAAATCGGCCGATTTTCCTGGGTGTAGGTCGATTTTCTTCAACAGAGACTTGTTATGATCATCTAGCCATGAGTTGCTCCATTGCTTGCACCAACAAGGGTCCTTGTGTCCTTCATTGCTCCAATTATGTTCCTTCAAGGTCTCGGATATGTACCACCATGAGGCTTGACTCTCGAATGTATCGATTAATGCCCAAAAGATCCCCGAAATACCTACAAAACCGACAAAAGCTCGTGTAGACGTCTTTTCTAGAAATATGCACGAAATGAGTGTAAACGTCGTGAACTAATATCAAACCGTGCATGAATAACGGGAAAAACTATCTAAATGTATGCCTATACTAACGTCATAAATCACGTTATCGAAATACCCCATACTTAAGATTTGCACGTCCTCGAGCAAGATCCAACTATAGACTAAGAGATGACGTGATTTATGCATGCAGAAAAACAACAAAATCTTTTTGGAATTGTGCTTCTAACATTGGATCACCTTCATAGTCATGTTTCATAGCAACGGATAGCAAGCATGCATCAAATGAGTGAAGGCATGGAAAGACAATTATACTTAACAAGAAAGCATGCATGAGAGGTGAAAATGAAGTAGTCAAGATGATCATGAGTACATCCAATCTAGATCACTAAGTCTTACACACATGCAATTAGGTCACAAGGACTTAGGAAAGAAGAGGCTAAGAAACGTTGTGATTAGGTGGGAATTTTTAGGTCATGTGATGCTAATCCGGGAAAGGAACTAACTTCACAATTTCGTTTTTGCTCAACTTCCCAACAAGTGTATAATTTTCTCCAACTTTTCTTTGTTTTCTTTTCTTTTTCACTTATTTTTGAGACAATGGCATTGGTGTACAAAAGCCGAAACCTTGGTGATTAGCCGTCCTCGGGCTTTTTCTATTTTTCGAGGTGCATCCACACCGGTCACACATACCAAAGCTCGTTAGGACTATCGGTTTATTTGACTTTGGTAAGGCACCAACACCCGATTATGTGAAGTGTGCCGAGTTACTTGTCATTTAAACCAACGTCCCCAAACCTATATTTTTGTCTACACTTTCACAACAATTTCAGCATTTTATTCACATCATTCATTCATCAACAACTTCACCCCACACTTGTGTTTCACACACATCAACACACTAGCATGCTCCTATTCCCGGATGGGTCAAAAGAGGTCAAATTTTTCATCAATTGAGGTGCTCAAACAACATGATCAAGACGAGAAGTAGAGAAAAATGAATTGCCTTAATCACTCCTAAATGATGTGCAAGAACTAGCATGTAATTTCGACTTTCAATCCTCAATCCGATCAAGACAAACATTCATGATCACAAATCATTCATAGGATTCAAGATAAGTACTTCAAGTCCACATATGCATTCATCTATTCAACACATAAGGCCATCCATAGCCAATTCACAAGACAATCTCATCATAAGGGTCATTCCCAAGCTTAGAAGCACTAAAATTTTTAAAATTTTCTGATATTTTTTTTGAAATTTTCGAAATATGTATGTTCAATACAAGACATAATGAAACATGTGACAAAATTAAACTATCCTAGATGCTAATCATGCAAGTGATCATGAAAACCCCACCCCATACTTAGAAACACATTGTCCCCAATGTGGAAACTAAATAAAGAAGTGAAAGAGAGTCCTCACAATGTAAAATTGGTGATGCTTTGGTATTTCGGTTCACATCGAATGATGATGGTGGATGATCGATCAAGGATGGTAGAGAGCTCTTGATGTTCATTATGGTGTCGGAACCCGCGTTTGGCACCGCAAACCGTCCAAGTTCCACGTCCGCTCCACCCATGCTTGATTAGAGATCATCACTTTCCTTGACAGAGGAAAAATCGGACCAGTTGCCCAGGAAAATCGGCCGATCTGGATGATGAACAGCCCGATTTTCCTGGGTGCTCTCCTCCTCGTCCATGTGCTTGGATCTTGCACCTTCTTCTCAACAGTTCCATGAGGTTTTCACATGACCTCCAGCATCTCATCACTCATGACAATCACAAGATCTAGCACCCAAAAACACAAAAGAAAAACAAAGCACACCAAGAGCAAAATCAAACAAAAACAAGAAAAATAAAAAGGAAAGACATGTACCAATGGGTTGCCTCCCATTAAGCGCTTCTTTAAGGTCATTAGCTTGACCAAACTCCGAGGATGTGTCAATCCACCTCAAATACCATGGTTTGCTTGAGGATTCCAAGCAACCATCGCTTTCCGGCATCCATGATGACAAGCAAGGGCCACTTGATGCCCAAATAAGCTTTAAGTTCTCTCTTCACCGGTGAGTAGTAGACTCCTTCATCACCGCTCCCTTGATGATAGTATGGTGTTGCAACCATAGGTGCCACCCCATACTTAGACAATTGGTACTCCGCGGTCACACCGGTGAGATACTTGTCATCCTCATCCTCTATAATCCGAAGAAGGCCGGCTCTTGGAAAGAATTCTTCATTGAAGTGCTCCATAACCATCATGGATCCATCATGCTTGCCTCCATCATTCAACATTGGAGACTCCTTAGGAAAGGGACTCCAATCTTCGTGTGTACTCCGGGCAAGCAAGAAAGGATTGGAAGGAGTTGAAGTTAACTTAGGGTTCTCCTTCGTGAGCTCTTCAAGTGTGGTTCCGGGGTTGATGGCAAGGATGTCCGGGGGTGAGAATACTTCATTGCACTCCTCCAAAGGTGAAGGAGGTGGAGGTAAGCCTCGAAGGATGGTAGGATCTCCTAGCATAAGAGCATGCCTAATCTCCTCAATCTCCCTCCTCATTTGTTCTTCTCTCTCAACATTCAATCTTCTTGCATCCTCCAGGGCCAAATCCCTTAGCCATAATTGCTTCCGAGCTTCATTCAACTCTTCCTCAAGGTCTCTATTGGTTATGGTTGAATTGGGTAATCCTTGGATCTCCTCATGGTGAACCTCCTCTTGTTGAAATACTTCCGCTTCAAGCACCATGTGGGCACTCGAAATGGAAGCAAGGTTGCTCTCTAGATCATCCATCTTCCTCAACATTTCTTCTAGCATTGATTCCAATCGATCATTGTGAGGTTGATGGTGAGGTTCCACATAAGGCAATGTAGTCATGTGAGCTTGATCATGGGACTCATGATAGGAATTAAACCCCTCCCAATACTCAATCTCATCATGGAGAGGTCCTAGATATTGGCTTTCCATCCACTCCTCATACTCCATGTCGTCAAGGTCATCTTGGAAGTACAATCCGTCCATGGCAGACATGAAAAGGCTAAGAAAAAAACAACACAAGATCAAAAGTAACAAGAAAGATAAACACTAAAAGCAATCAAAATCAAATGACTTAATCTAGACCTAGTCCCCGGCAACGGCGCCAAAAACTTGTCACGCTAGGATGTGTAGCACAAAAAGCTTTACATTTATAAACTCGATCTAATCTCCTAAACTACCTAGCGAAACCCGCAATGTACGGATCGTTATGTAGGAAGGAAAGTATTCCGAGGTCGAACACAAGGACTGAGGCGAAATCAAGTCATTCAATGATCAAAGATAGTGCAAATCTAGTCTAAGAAAGAAAGAAATAAAGAAATGAAAATGATGATATTTTTGGTTGGGTTTTTGTGGTGATCAAGCAAAGATCACAAATCAAGCAAGGTAATAAAACAAACTAACAACTCAAGCTAGCAAACAAGCAAGTGACACAAACACAAGATAAGAGATCAAAGAGAGAAAAAGTGGATTCTAGAGGTCAAGATTCCCGGTTATGGCATTGGACTCAAGCTTCTAAAGATTCTTAGGATAAAGCTGCGGTGTTGGGAAAGGGTGTTTCTCTAATGGAAGCAATTACCGGGTAAGTCTCTCGCTTCACTAATCCCGCATCAAACTCCTATTACCGGGTAAGTCTCAAGGAGGTAAAGTTGGGAATTCTACACAAACCGGACACTACTTAAGGGGAAAACCTCTCCTTACCAGGTAAGTCTCGGAAAAGGTAAGTCTCAAGCAATAATCCTAGCACACTCGATCCAATAGCGGCTTATGAGGCTCACTACTACCTAGAGTTCATCATCTTTGGTATCTAAGATCGGAAATCACCGGGTAGGTCTCTTTCCTCACTTAGTTTGCTAGCATTAGGTCACCCTAAGCTATATTATGTTCAACAAACACTAGGAATTTAACAATCTAACATCCTAACATACAGATTCATCAATTAAAGAACAACAGAAGAAAAAATCGGGTGGATCATAGTAAAAATCGGCCGATTTACTATGAAGAACAGGTCGATTTTTATGTCTGAGTTAGGTTTTGTGCATACGAATCATCCTAAACTAACATATAAGTCCATTCTATCATCACCCAAGCAATAACCATCAATCCATCACTCCAGAATCACAACAAACTAGCCAACAACATGCATTTCAAGATCTAAAATCATCATACAAGCATACATGGAATCCATAGCAAGAAGATGAAGTAAGGAAATGAAAGCAATGAAACTTAGCTAGATTTGAGCTCAAAACAAGTCTTTCAACACACCAAATGTAGCTCCAAGTCGGATCTTACAACCTTCAACAATCTTCTTCACAAAAATCACTCAAATCTCACTATGAAATTGAAATCTACACTAATCTCCCTCAAGAACACCCACAAGGGTGTCTTGAAGAGAGCTCCCAATTGGAAGAGTCTTTGGGAAGATGCTAGAAGGGTCCAAAAGAAAGAGAGCAATCCCCAAATCAGCCTGCAAGACCACTTATATTCTCCACCAAGAGCAAGGCCGGACAAGAGATCGTGGGACACGTGGCTTAAGCTGTCAAAGGCCTAAAAATCGACCCAGTAGGAAAAATCGGCCGATTTTCCTGGGTGTAGGTCGATTTTCTTCAACAGAGACTTGTTATGATCATCTAGCCATGAGTTGCTCCATTGCTTGCACCAACAAGGGTCCTTGTGTCCTTCATTGCTCCAATTATGTTCCTTCAAGGTCTCGGATATGTACCACCATGAGGCTTGACTCTCGAATGTATCGATTAATGCCCAAAAGATCCCCAAAATACCTACAAAACCGACAAAAGCTCGTGTAGACGTCTTTTCTAGAAATATGCACGAAATGAGTGTAAACGTCGTGAACTAATGTCAAACCGTGCATGAATAACGGGAAAAACTATCTAAATGTATGCCTATACTAACGTCATAAATCACGTTATCAGTGGCTTGTATGGAGGTGGTGCCACATAGGTTGGCTCTACATCCTTGCTCTTGCCTCCATCTCTTTGCAAAGTCTCTTCCTCTATCACCACTTGTTTCCCTTTAGCATTCTCCTTGGGCAAAGGATCTTTCATGCTCAACCCACTCCTTGTTGTGATGGCCAACACTTGGCCTCTTGGGTTGTCTTCGGTTCTTCCGGGAAGCTTTCCCGGATCTCTATGGGCTTCACCCGCCTTTTGGAACACTTGTGCTTCCAAAACCTTTTGAGCTTTAGAGATTGAAGTCACGGTGCTCTCTAGACCACTCAACCTTCCAAGCAATTGCTCAAACATCATTTCGGTTCTATCCTTTGGAGGTTGAGTAAATCCGGGTGGAGGTTCTTGTGAAGCTTTTGGTGGTGGATTTGTGCTTGTGGAAGCGGGAGGGTTCAAGGCTCCATCCGGGTTAGAGTAGGAAAATCCGGGATGGTTGTGGTTAGGCCGGTAATTGTTGAATTGCCGGTTGTTGTTGAAGTTCCTTGGGCCTTGATAATTGTTGTAATTGCCCCTTCCCATGTAATTTACATCTTCCTCCTTGGAAGATAAGTTAGCTTGTGGAAGCACTTGAGGAGTTGCTTGGTTCTTCAAAGTTGTAGCACACAACTCCCTCAAGGACTTTAGCTCGTTGTTGATGGCGTCAAGCTTGAAATTGCTCATGGTGACCTCACTCACCTCATATGCTCCCGCCTTTCTCCCTTCACTCTTCCTATGGGAGTATTTCTCAATCACTAGAGCTTGCTTCTCCACAAACTCCCAAGCTTCATCTACATGCTTCTCCATAAAAGTCCCACCGGAAAGAGATTGGAGCTTGAATTGGCTATCTTCATCAAGTCCTTTGAAGTAGATCTCCAATAGCTCAATTTTTGGTATGCCATGGTGTGGACAATCTAGGAGAAGATCTTTGAACCTCTCCCAAGACTTGAATAAACTCTCTCTATCCTTCATCACGAAGGCATTGATCTTCCCTCTTAACTCGGTAGTCTTGGAAGATGGGAAGAACTTAGTCAAAAACTCGGTTGTCATCTCTTCCCAAGTACCAACTCGCCCTTGTGGAATAGATTGATACCAAGCCAAGGCTTTATCCTTAAGAGAGAAGGAAAAATCCCTAAGCTTATGGTTGTTGCTCTCCAATCTTGGCGGTCTAAGAGTCTCCATCAAGATCTCATAGTTCATCAAGTGTTGATGAGGAGACTCTCCTTTCATCCCTCCAAATTGATTATGCCGGATCATTTGTAGAACTTGAGGGCGGAGTTCGTAATCATGGGCTGTGGGATCTCCTAAGTTCACACCCGGACGGTGTGCTCTTTGTGCCGGATCCATACGTTGCCCCAACATTTGTGGCTCTTCCATAGCAATGGGCACGACCCTAATATTCACCGCCGCCGGCTGCGGTTGTGGTGGAGGTGGAGGAGGTTGTTGACGGTTAAGCTCTCTTTGCACAAGAGCTTGCCTAATCTCCTCAATCTTCCTCCTAGTTGCCTCTTGCCTCTCATTGGCAAGTCTCCTTTCATTCTCCAAAGCTTCATCCCTTATCCTAATTTGCTCTAAAGCCTCATCCAACTCAACTTGGAGATCTCTTCCGGCCATCTCTTTTCCCTTTTTAATGCTCTTGGATCTAGATCTAAGGGTTTTCTCCGGTTCGGGATCGAATGGAGCTAAATCCTTGCCACGAGATCTTCACATACACCTAAAGAGTAAGATGTCCTGAAGAGCAAAGACACAAACCAAAAAGAGATCAAAAGCAACAAGAAAGATCTACACTATAAACAATCACAAAAATAGACTCAATCTAGACCTAGTCCCCGGCAACGGCGCCAAAAACTTGTTACGCTCAGGATGTGATACGCAATGGGTTTAAAATTTATATTCTTGTTATATTTATCCTAACTCCTAGTGAACCCGCAGTGTACGGGACGTTTGTAGTAGGGATAGTATTCCGAGGTCGAACACAAAGACTAAGGTGAGATTGATTCGATTTATGATTAAGTTTTAGTGAAGATCTAGGTCAAGAAAAGAGAAAGAAATAAAGAAATGAAAATCTCAATGTTTTTTGTTGGTTTTAGGTGATCAATCAAAGATCACAAATCATGCGAAATATAATAATCAACTAAGCTAACAAATCAACGCAAATAAACAAGTTAAACACGAGATATAGATTAAAGATAGAAAAGCGGATTCTAGGGGTTGGAAGTTCCGGTTATGGCATAGAACTCAAGTTATCTAATCATTCCTTGGATTTACTATGACATGTTGAAAGTAAGTGTTTCTAGATTGGGATCAATCACCGGGTAGGTCTCATGTCCACTAGTCCATTCCTAAGGTCTCATCACCGGGTAAGTCTCTAAGAACCTAAGGATAGGAATTCTACACAAACCGGATTGTTACCTAGAGATCTAACCTATCCTCACCTGGTAAGTCTCGGAAAGGGAAGTTCTAAGCAACTATCCTAGCACACTTAGTCCAATGGCGGCTTATGAGGCGCACCACTACCTAAGGTTTATCATCTTTGGAATCTAAGAGTAGAATAACCGGGTAAGTCTCTTCTAACACTTAGTTGCTAACACTAGGTCACCCTAGGGTAGATTTGACTCAACAAACACTTAGGATTTCAACATTCTAACAATCTAAAGCTAGATCCATCAAACAAGGGGGAATTACGGGTTGTTCTACACCTTCCACGGCCGTGGAAAGGTAAGAACAAACCGTGGATCCCAACAGAACTACGTCCAAACAAGAGAGTCATCCAAGGGCTAATCTAAGTCCATCCTATCATAGTCCTAGCCATAACCATTCCTTCCTTACCCTAGAATCACATCTATTTAGCCTACAACATTCATCATAGCAATCAACATCATCAAACATAAAATCATGGCTTCCATTTGCAAGATAATGAAGAGAAAGAGATGAACAAGAGAAGTAAACAAAACCAAGCTGAAAAATGGAATTAGAATGACTCACAACCCTTCTTAAAGAAGGTTCAAATGGTTCATACAACTCTAGAAATCGATTCCGAAATTCTTCACTACAAGGCTATGTTAATCTATCAATTGTGTATTCTTCTTCTTCTCCAACCAAGCCCTTCCTTCAATGGTAGCTTCCTTCTACCTCCTTCTCCAAGAATCTTCTTGTTGAGAGAATATTTTGATTGGATGATAATGGATAATGGAGGGCTGCTCCAAGATGCCTTTCTCAGCCAATGCAGGACCACTTTTATACTACAACCTTGCAAGAGCTGGCCAAGAGATCGTGGCACAGCTGTCACGAAAACCTGGTAAAAACCACGGGCAGAATCACGGCCGTAATTTGTTAGTGAACCGTGATTTTTGTGCTTCAGCTTGCCTTTGATCATTAAGCTTCGATTTGGTGCATGGTTTGTGTTGGCAAGGTTCCATGAGTCCTCCCTAGCCTTTAGCTTGCATCCTAATGGGTCCGAGGGTGTGTCATCTTGATGAACGATCCTCAAACGTATCGTTTTAGCTCCTAAATCTCCCGAAATACCTACAAAGCAATGCACAAGTCCGTGTAGATGTCTATCTCGACTTAATACGTGAATTGAGTGCAAACGTCGCTAACTAGTGTTAAACCATGCATGAATGAGCGAGAAATCTATCTAAATGATTACCTAAACCTAGTCATAAATCGTGTTATCAATACGTATCCCGATTTTTAGGGTATACTCTGGTGTCAACAGATTGCTGAGGTTCCAATGACTCTATTCTGTGAAGCTTTGGACGTCCTAAATTTAATCTGAAAGACAATAGAGAGGAATAAGACAATACAAAGGGAGATGATTGGAGTCTTGAAGAAGCCTCATAATGGAGGAGATGGAGGCAAAATCATCTGTCAATCCACTACAATAGAAGAAGAACGATAGAGACTAATGTAATGACGCGTGTAAAAATTTAGAGGACAGATGGACTCTTATAAATGAGGGGAAAAAAAAGAAAATGGGTATAATGGGAAATCTCCTATTCATTTGGGGAACCCCCACTTTTTGATAGTAAGGATTTGTGTACAAATTGTAATGTTGATATATCTTTTTGCAGGAAAATATTGTAAATACAACAATAAAAAATAACTATGTACATGGATTTATTAATAAGCTAAAAGAAGGATCATCTACAATATCAAGAAATTCAACATTGTGCCTAACAAGACTAAATTTAAAGTTGTTCACAATAACCCTCATATGCTTGAACTTGATGGATCTACGATTGTCAATCAAGTGGACATCGACGTTACTGGATTTGTTTGTTTTCCTTTTTAACTGGTGGAATTTCACAACGTCCAACCAACTCAAAACAAAACACTTATCGGTAATAAGCATTCAATTTATATATTCGTTTACTCATGTCTTAATATTTATTATTCTTCTCATTTGATGGAAAAAAATAGATGTTATTGGGATGTGTGACTAATATCGAGAAGGCAACAAAGACAACATGCTCTTCAAGGACACTTGATTTTGACTTAGTGAATAATAGATTTATGCCCTCTATTGTATCTTCTTATTGTCTAAAATTTCACACAATAATATTTTTATCCTACAAATATTACATATAACGTGATTAATTTATAGGGCACAAATCCTAAGGGTCACCTTATGGGGAGATTGGGGGATGAACTTTTACTTAAGAAATCTAAACAAGAACAAGGGTCATCGTCATATTAGGTGAAATGAATGTCAAAAAATTAAAAGGTGTGCATTATTGTTTTTACCGCACATGATCATTGAATATAATGTGCTTATACGTAATTTGATACATATGTAACTTCAATTATTTTTAGATGAAGTATACCTCTCAACCTCTTCTACAACGCAGATTTATACTACAGATAAGATTTCACGACTAATAGATTTTAAAAAACTAATGTAACCCATGATTTCTTTTATAAAACAATGCATTATTAAAAAAATACCTTCACAATAATAGTCAACCCTTATGTTTTGTTTTACACTTCAGTTAAAATCACGTCTTTGAAAATGCTGAAAGAACGGTGCTCCAAGGAGCATACAAGGTAACCATTGAGAAATTTTTAGAGTTAGGTAGAAGAAAAAAAGAGGTATTTCAATATTAAAATTTTTATGTGCCAAACAAACCATATTATGATTATCTTTTGATACAGAAGTCCAACTTATTTTAAACTCTACAAATGGAAAAAAGGATACAACTTTTGCATGTCTTGTACGAATAAAAAGCATTCGAACACAAAGCAGCCTATGAAAAGTTTTGGTGTAATCTTGTGATACATAGATTGTTTTCCCCAATACTAGGTATGATTCTTATTTATTACTATTTTAAGTGTAACACCCTAAATTTTCAAAACTCAAGGCGTTATGGATTAGGACCTCACAATAAGGCCCGACCCTAAACTGATAACAATTTCACTAGATCTTACAACAAGACAAAAATGTAAATAAATGATTAGAAACTCGAGGTGTTACGGATTAAATTTAAATGATTTGGTTCTAATTCAACTTATTGTGTAGCACGAGGGTCTCCCGACCCTGCCTCCATCCCCGTTAACTAACATGAGTGGTTTGATGCATCTCCCCTTATACCATGTTTGAACTGGTCGCAGAGAACCTCCCAGACTCATGTCAGAGTTTGGTAGTGATGCCATGACCCGTTAAGTTTTCATAAATAGCATTATAGAAAGGACAACCTATCTCGAATATAGAAAAGCAAATTTGATTTTTTAACGTGATCCTCATCGCATGCTTAGTTTCAGGGAGATATACTTGTATGAGATTCCAAGTACAATATCAACCAGCCCTGGAAAACACTAGTGTCATTCCTTCCACCCATCTAAAGATAAAAGCATTAAGATGAAATGAACACCTTTGAATAAATAAATAAAAAAAATTAGTGCAAGCATCCTAATACACTATAATGATGTCTGCTTGTAACAATAACAGTAAAATCATCAGACACAAATTTGTTCTACGCAAACTAGTCTCCATAATAAATGTTTAAGTGCTTAACGACTAAAACCAATCATTTTCAAACCGAAAAACATCATTTAAAGTGAGATTGAAGGTTAGTTATACCAGAGTTCATACATACCAGAGGAAGAACACACATGAGATCAAAAAGTCAAATTCAAAAGTATCCTTCAAACACAAGACATATATGGTCCCAATCGTGACTAAAACAAGCTCAAAAATGTAGATTAACAAGAGAGTGGGGCAATTGTTGGATATGTAATTGTGAGTGCAAGGGAACCATACGAAATCGCTTCCGGTGTCGAAAACGAAGAGGCTACAACTGAAAGGTATTCTATCCTCTTCTAGGTAAACGAACCATGAAACTATTGAACCTCATGTCCACCCTGAGTGTAAACGAGATAGATTAGACACTTACTTGTCAATTTCGTAAGATGGCTAAGAAGGCGATGACGGCTGACAAAGATCCGGCGTCTAAGGTGGCAGATTTGGAGAAGCGTTGAAGAATATGGTGACAATGATTTGATGATGAGGAGAAAGATGAATTTGCCCTTGACACCATTGATGGGGAAACAAAAGCCCTCTTTGCTCTTAGGGATTTGATGGTCAACAAAACGACGTCGTTGAGGTTCGATGATGTGTCTCTTTTTTGCCCTGATGAGTTCAAATGTCTTCTCTCTAAACAACTCATGAGAGATCTTGTAATCGTCCCTAATGGTCATGTATGTTCAAATCATATATAAACCCTAAAAGCTCTTTCTTGCCCTTGTCTCTACCGAAGTTGCCACCGTCGGAGAAGATGAAGACACCTCTTATGCTTCGAACTTCGCTAGGGAAGACACCTCTTCTGCTTCGAACTTCACCGGGGAAGACAACAGTAGCATAGTGGAAGATGAGGATCTCCGACGATGTACCGGAACAAAGTGAGAGAAGGAGAGAAATGGAGGAAGAAATCGAAGGATGAGGCAGCGTGAGAGTGAGTTAGGTTTAGAAAGTAGTGTGAGAGAGAGTTAGGTTTGAAAGTAGTAAAAAAATAGTTTGAGGTATATTTTCTTTATGGAGAATAGGTAAAGGCCTAGTTAGTATAAAGAAAACTCAAAATAACCTAGTTATCAAATTTGCGCAAATTTCTTTTTCTTTACAAACTAAACTCCTATCCTACTTCATGACATCACAAGTCTAAATTCAACTGTTGGATCGATCCCAAAATTTGACATGATAAACTATAGTATAAAGAATATAACCTATCCAAAATTCATGTCCATCAAAGATTTCTAACCCATTTATATCTTGGTCCAAAACTACATCAGCTAACAATTTTTTCATAATTCAAATTTTCAACATAAACTAGAAAAACTGCTTAAGGTCCCAAATTGAAATAACATAACTTCTAAGCTACTTGTGAATTTTTCTCAAATTTTGATATGTTCTACAACAATATCCCAACTATAACATATCCAAATTTTAGCCAAAAAGGATAAGTCTTGCATATTTGGCGCTGAAGTTGGATGTTCGTCACTAGTTTAAAAACTCTGGAAAGAAACTGATTCTCACTGCAGCTCCTTGCCTGATCTGAATGAGTTTAGGACAGTGTTGGAGCACCTATTTGTACATATGTATGGAGAAAAGATAACGAAAAGAGGGATGGTTCTTACTCATCCGCAAAAACTCGATAGAAGGTGAAGAAGAAGTCCTAGTTGTTGTTCTTAGTGTGTGCTACCGCGGGAAAGAGGATGGCGCGACCGCATGCTGGCATGACGCGACCGTGGGCTGGGCATGGCGCGACCGTGGCAATGGCGTCTAGGCTTCTATTCGCGCACAGAGAAGGCATCGCTCTTGGCTCGCAAGTTGCTAATGCGTGAGTACAAGATTGAATAAGAGTAGGGCTCACTAGCTACTTGCATCTGTGTGCAGGGAGGAAGGATGAAGTGTCCGAGACTTGGCTACTAAGTACTAGAAGGAGACCGAGATAGTCCTTACATGACCTTCTCGTTGCTTCAGTGTGCACTACAAGAGTACAAGGACATAAGGAACGTCCGACTTGTTGTGTACGAACAAAAGAGAAGAGAACAAACCTCCAGTTGCTACTGTTCGTCCGAGGAGGAAGAAGACCGACGTTGTTGTTGTGTTTATCATGTCGCACGAGTGCAAGAAGAGTGTTGTTGTTGTTCGTCCGAGGAGGATGATGATAGTTTCATTCCGACTAGTGTTATATTAGAATGCTAGTTGTTAGTCGATATTGAGGTTGATATTTTCATTGCATGAATTTGACTTCAACATTATAAGTAATTTCAGTTTTATAAATGTCTTGTGCAAGATCTACTTTTGTCTTTGTCAAGCTAGAGTCAGACCCATTGTGAGGTCATAACTCGTAACATTCCGGGTTTGAAAATTCGGGGTATTTCAATATTTTAATATTTCGATTAGGATTTGTAGATTTTACTTTTTGTTTTTTAAAATTAATAATGAATATATTAAATTTTTTTTCCTTATTACTTTCTGTTTTCCTATTTTTTATCCTGATTTTGAACATTATGTAGATTTTACATTTTGTTTTCATAATTTTTTTTTATCCCGATTTGGTAGATTTTGCAGTTTTCGATTCCATTTCTACTTTTCTTTTCTTCAACATAATTTCTTTTAGCAAAATTTTGATCAAATTTGATTTTTCTAAAACACCAATTTTTTTATAAAAAAATTTGATTAGATTTCAATCAGATTAAACACGATCCCATAAGCATTTTTGAAAATTTTGATCATATTCATTTTTTAAAATATCTATATTTTGTTTTTCATTTCTTACAAACATTATTCTTTTTTTTTTACAAAGTTTTTGTTAATAATATATTAAAAGAAATATTTAAGTTGATTCTTTTTTTTTATAAATATATCATTAGTTTCCACATACACAAGTTGATGACACTTTAGTCAAAAAAACATCATATATATAAATATATCCGTACAAGGTGCAAGATATGAACTAATATATATTTGAAACAAGGATACTCATATGGTCCTATTCTGGCAATGAATGGTCTCACTGTTGTCAACTGATCATTACCACTCATTCAATGTTAAATCATCTGTTATATTGTACTCTTGAATACAATTCATAAGGATATCACTTCAACATTGTATGTTAAGGTGGTAGGACTAACTTTTTGATACCTGGTGTTTTCTCTTCACTAGTTAATCTATCCACCTGGAGTTGCCCTTTATCCATAATGGATTTATTAGCCTGATAATATAACTTTTATTCAAACACATCTCAATAACATTTGGATAGGAATCATTATACGAACATGATCTACTCCAAAAGAATCCGATTTCTCGACTCACAATTTAATAGGTTGCAAGTATAATCTTGTCGTTTCACCATCTTATAAGTCCTTGTACCCAATATAATGGTTAATCTCGTTGAGCTTCCTCGTGCAACTTTAGGACTAAGTTGAATAAATTGTTACTTTCATCGACTCTTCTCCAATCAGTTGAAAAATGATTCTAGGGTACACCATTTATGTATGCGGTTCAGAAACTACTCATCAGTCTGCATATGACAAGGATATCATGATTGGCTTGAATTTGCAACGGAGTACTACCCTCTCTTGATAAACTCTTTATATAAACATCTTTCTGTTTTTATCTTGTCGGGTGACACAAGATCCATATAACAATATTTAGTCATAACTCCATCTCATGTCCATTCCAACCGAAATGTATACACCAACTACAATCGCCCCAATACCTCACACGTCATTTCGCCAAGGTGCTAACGCCATAATCTCTACGCTTGCACCGCCATAAATCTTGTTATTTCGTGTCACGCCATTAGTCACAATGGCTTCCTCCGTGAGTCTAGAAGATTGACCCAACTCCCGTTCATGAGATCACACCATCAATCCTTCTTGAACGGATCCCTATGCACCCTCTTTATTTGTCTTTATTGATGTAAGATAAAAATTGAAAATCAACCCTTCCTCTTACTCTTCTAGTTCTTCTTACATGGATCAACCCTAACCATTTCTAATCGGTGTCATTCACCTAGTAAAAGTAATCGACAACCAACAATTATCCTTTATACTGATCTTATAATCTAAGAAGGTCATCTACGATCCTCAAAATCATCCATTGGATGAATTATGAGTGTTACTTGCTTGAACTCACTCAAAGCTACTATCAATGAACACTCGTGTTTATACTGATATAAATTACCTAAATGTCGTCTTTGATCTACTTGAGGAAATCCTCCAAAATGTCGATAAAATTACCTTATAAATCCGTAGTCACGATAACTCTTCATGTCTGGTCAAATAACTCGTCAATAGACAACCAAAATGTATATGTCCTCAATTGTCGCCGATTGGTTTGTGGTTGTCGTTCTCCAAAGTCATAGACTTACTCTTCTACCATACTTCCCGAGGTTGATATTTCTTTTGAAGAGCTACTTATACAAATTTATCTATCTTACCATTCTCTAGCTTGTTCTATAATCCCAATTCCCTTTCTTCTGTGAGATAACAATACAATCTCGAGTCCCGATGTATCATTCACCCAACACTAACAAGCTTAACAAGTCCTCCATGATATCTTGCAAGCGCGTCTTCTCAATTACTATAACCTTAGTTATCGTCCACTTGTGGTTCTCTTGTATGGTCCATTGATATTGTTAGCTTATTAGATCTCGAGTCCCACCAAGATCATATCCACACACACTTCCTCCTCTGTTGATATTGCTTTGTAATGTCGCCCTTATAGAAATCTGTTGACCCGTTAAAGGGACTCCACCATTTGAATACCTGCATTGTGATTCCTTTCGTTAATCTCGCATGTTCAAAGAAGTCAATCCGCATCACGCTTATGGAATTAAAATTTCACCTTTTGGCCCATCAGTAAGCTTCAATTATGTGTCTCTTTCATTCTTCATTTTTGGATTGTTACCATATCTAATCTAGACTCTCATGCTTATCATTGTCTAGGTAGACTTCCGCCTTGATTGTAATGTCACTTTATCAACCAAGCGTGATCATACTCCAATCCTCTTTATCCGTGTCTTAAGATCGTTAATATGACCCTTGGAAGAAATCATGAATTGTCGTCCCTAATTCGCATAATTGTTGTTCATTCATTGCTTCTTTGGAACCACTCACATGTCTTCATACTACTAAGTTTCTTGTGTGGATTTTAATCGATTCTGTTTGAGTTGAATCTAGATTTCCTCCCTATTTGATTGCCATTGTCGTTAATGTCATTTTGGTAGTCTTCATCTTTCTACCTCAACTTTCTTCGGTAGATTTGTATGAGTTACAAGTGTTATTTGCCTGAACATAATACCGAAACCAATTTAATTTGAGCATACTATCTTTGTATTGATACACCTCAAAATCTACTTAGGTGCTACTAATGGAGCGATGATCGTATCACGTTGTCTTTACTAAAGGATATAACATAACTATTGTAATAGCTAGGATTTTCGAATTCTAATTAATGTTGATTAACTTAATTGTTGATACTAATTGACATATAACTCGCGAAGATTTCGCAAGTGATGAGTAAGATTCCCACCGTTATGTTCCTGGCGTAATTTTGGACTTTTGGGGAAAATTTTTACTTTTTCCCCCGGGTAATTATTTTTACCCTCTGGTGTTATTTTGCAGCATTTGGGTGCTCCAATTAATAATATTGCAGTTGAGAGAAATGATCAAGACATCATATATGTCCTAGATATGAAATAACATGGAGAGACAAAACGACCAAAAGAGTCGCTATTTCGTTTCTTAACGGCTAAGAAAGACGGCTTAGGAATACACGTTTTCCGAGGCAGTTGTGGAATAATTATTCCTACAATATTCCAGATTTAATGTTCCAATTTCGAAAAGTTTGGAAAAAGAGGTTCGACCCGCCTTTGGATCGGTTAAAGGATAATTATCGACTTTACTAAAGGATAATTATCGCCTTCACTATAAATAGCGGAAAATCCTTTATTAATTAATTTTCTTTCACGTTTCCTCGTAAAAGCTCTGATTTCTCTCAACCTTCAAACTCAGATCTACTATCCGTTTCTAATCCGATTTCAATTCCATTTGAGTTTCTGGATTCCTCTCTTCATTCTCTTCATAACGGTACCGAGTTTCTGCATTTCCGAGTATATGGAGGGCTGGTCGAGCATATATGTCACCAGGACAGTTCCGTCGCTCAGATTCCGATGAATTTGATGTTGTCCATGCGTAGCCTGCTTCGTTGTGATTCCGAATCTTCTTTCAGATCGTCAATCGGGTTAGTAACGAATAAGTTATGAATTTATTCGTTTTCCGTACTGTGATTTGGCCTAAATTACTTTAGTCTTGTCAAATAGGACAATTAGAAATTCCATTATGGTCGTTATATTATTCTAGTGATTGTGGGTTGTTTGTTTGATGAAATCTGATGACAGGGGGTTTAGAAATTGCCTGCGGGCAAAACGTTATTCTGACAAAATCTAATTAATTAATTAAAGGTTAATTAATTAAATTAGGATTAGAATTGAGATTGAGGAATGTCGATTAGATACTACCTTGAGATTTGAGGAATTGTAAGTTATGTTGAGATATTGAGGTTTAGTTGGTTGTGAGGCTCATAGATTGAGTATGATCCTTATGGATCCCTTTGGGTCTAGGTGTGACCCCTTTGATGAATAGAGGTTGATATATCTCTTTATGCCTTGTTTATAGGCCGTGTTGTCCCTCCAGTGTAGAGGTGATCGTGGTTGAGTTTGTACGAGGTTGAGGTAAGTCCGTAGGACTTACTTAGCTACCATCCCTATATTGGGTGTTTGCATGAGTGGTGTGTGCTTTATATGTTTGCTATGATAGCATGAGTTGTCATTTTTATCGACCTATGTTCTATTGACTGCCCCACTGTGTGGTTGTGATAACCTTTCCCTTTCATCCCGCCGTGGAGTCTGGGAGGTTCTTTGATGTCGGGCCATATTGGTTTACAAGAAGGGCACAATCCACTCCCATAGGGTACACGGATTGTGTGACCGATACTCGTATAGCTGGACATTGCACTCAGAGGCAGGGATGTATCGGTCCTCGTGTCACATACTTTCATCTATCTATATATATATATATACGGTTTTTGAGTGAATGGTTATTATATAAAGATAATAAATGGGTAAATGTGTGATAGCATGGTGATGTTTTTATCTTTCATGATTGTGCTTGTGCTTATGCATCACCTCATATATGTATGGTTAGCTAACGGTTTCATACCGTGTTGTAGATGTTTACAGGTTAGGCGCTACTGGGTGATCTGGCAGGGTGACAAGCCGACGACTCTCGTACATTAGGTGGTTGGTTTGGGGTTGTTGTGTTTCCCCTCCTGCATGAGGATGATCTTTTGTACCTCCTATGTGAGGATGTCGTTTTATATACTCGGCTATGTTGTTGTTTACTTTGGGTCGTACGGTTTATACTGTTTTATGTATTTGTTTTATATTTGTCAGTGTCATGTTGTAAGGTCCAGTGAACTTGTTGTCAGGCTAGGGTCAGGATCCATTGTGAGATCCTAGCCCATTGTGACATCCCGAGTCCCGCGGATTCGGGGTGTTACAGAGTTGGTATCAGAGCCCAGGTTGACAACAATGACACTTGCTACCTGCAATGAGGTTTGATAGGTAAAATAAACAGAGCCCACATGGGATCTGACGTTTTCAAAGGTTTTGGTTTTAAGTGTGGTTTTGGGATAGAATGTACGAGAAGTCGTCACCTCTGCCATGAATCTCTGCAGCGTAGATATGTATATATATCTGTGTGTACTATGGATTATGTGGATGTATTATATACATATCGATACCTATGGCATATATATAGCCTTATAAGATTAGGTGCGTATATGCTACAGATGACTTAGACTAGAGTAGTATCTGTAGTGGGATAAGGTAGGGGTACACCCCCTCTTCCTCCAGTGGTGATAAGTCAGGGACCAGTTTCCGCTGTTGTTTCGCCTATGGCAGAGAACGAGTTTGAAGAGGTTGATCGTGTCTCCATGAGTAGATCTGAGTTTCAAGAGTATATGCAGCAAGTATATGAGGCGGTGATAGCGGGTAGACCTACACCGGATTTACCAACATCTGTGAGATCAACTGAAGCTTTTGGAGAAGAGAAGAAGCAACGGATTGAATCAGTTAGTGGAGAAGCAAAGATGATGAATGGTGAACCA